>JAESUZ010001857.1:0-2472500 GCA_017311185.1 Proteles cristata cristata | reverse complement strand
ACAAACAAGGATTTTTACAAACAAGGCAGTTGGTTAAAGAAGTCTGGATGCTAAAAGGAGAGCTAAAAAGTTGTATTTTCTACATATCTAGCTGGCAGGTATATTTCCATTACCTGGTTGCAGTAATCCTAAATTTCTAGTGGCAAGTGTATTTCAATTAACAGAGTCTCAGGCTGGGACACACATTACCCATTTTATTATAGCCCCTTACTTTACAGGTGAGAAAGTCACACAGCTGCTCTTGGCTCACCGATGTTGAGTGATTGGCACAAGGTCACATAACTAGTTAGTGACAGATCCATAGTTTAAAGTAACATATATATCTGCCTGTTATTAAGCATTCTGTGCTCGATGTTATGGAGAGCGATTTAGTGTCACAAGAAACTGGTTTTAAAAACATTGTAAAAAAAAGTCTTTTTAAATCCCATTTCCCATTTCTGTTGGTAAAAATGAAAGCACTGATACTCCTATCAAAACTTAACTGGTAGAGGGATGCCTGGGTGGCTCAGTGGGATGGGCCTCTGACTTCTGCTCTGGTCCTGATCTCATGGTTTGCAGGTTTGAGCCCCGTGTCGGGCTCTACTTGGACAGCACAGAGCCTGGAGCCTGTTTCAGATTCTGTCTCCCTCTCTCTCTGCTGTCCTTCCCTTGTTCTCTCTCTCTCTCCTTTTCTCTTAAAAGTAAATAAACATTAAAAAAAAAAAAACTTGACTGGTAGATTTGAAGAAAACCAAATGCGCACAATCATTAAAATGGCCCACATGGTTGCACATCAGCTTCTGACTCTGAGAAATCCAACACTGGTTTAAAAAACATAGGTTTTTCTCCTTGGTGGCCCTGCAACCCTATACTTCCTTTTTCTCAGGCCGCTCTGCCTTAAAAAATTACCCATCTGGAGTACTCACGGGCTCCTTGCACCCGATCTAAATCTTTTCCCACTCATAAATGGGCTCCCATAAGACCAGTGTTTTTCCAACTGAGGATCATGACCCATTAGTGCACCATGAAATCAATTCAGTGGTTCGTATCTGATGTTTTTTTTTAAAAATTAAATAAAATAGAATGCATTCTCTTCTTTACCATTCGACCCTCACTAATATTTTAAGATTGAAGAGGATTTTCTTTGATTTATATCAGGGAGACTTGAGGAGAGGTAGTTTCTTTTTATTTTGATTTTGCTTAAGTTAACATTCATTCTAGAGTTAGTTTACTAGAATCCCCATAAATCCTGACCAAGAAAAGTCCCTTGCAGAGGGCCCTTAAAAGAAGAGACCCTGCTTCGCTAGGAACACTTTCTGTACTAATTAACTCAGGGTGCTGTAGTAGTCTTCCCAGCTTGCTCCTTGCCAGGGGGCCTAGAAGCTATGGACTTTTGAGGTTAATTGCACCCAATTGAATTCCTGCCTCTTCAGTGCAAGTCAGACTCTCAGCATCTCATCAGAGCCTTAAGGGCTCTTTGAAGCTTTGGCTGCCAGAAAACAGGGGCTGAGAGGATGAGAATCAGCTGGAGTTCAAGAGTTAGCCCCGCTCCCTCCCCAAATGGAAAACCACATTGAAATAGTTGTCCTCTGTGCTTTGTTCCCAAAGCAAACACTATTTAGCTAAGTATGGTGTAAAGGGTTGCCATTTGCCACAACTGATAAATAAACTGGTAACCACAATGATGAGGGAGAAGTGGGGGCATTTTGTGGTCCTGGGGGGAACTGAAAGCTCTCTTTCATTGGAGACAGGCTATGAAAGACAAAAATCATCAAAACAAGGAAATAAAGGAATAGAAGCTTTGTTGACTGCAGTGGGGGAGTGTATTTTTATTTTTAGATGATTGCGTATTAGCAGGTATAAGACTGTGTCTTGATAAAGAGATTAAGAGTGGAGGTACACCTCAAATTTCATTTTTTATTTTTTTGTTTAAAAGTTGCATTTTAAAAAATTCTATTTTGGAGCCTAAAAAGTATGGCAAATACAGTCAGATGTCTGGATATTCCAGGTCAAAGTAAATTTAAAAGGGACAAAATTTAAAACCCAGGGACTAAATAAATGATACTATGGGTTCAGATAAATTTTAAAGTTTAGTTGTGTATAATAGTCACACTTAATTCAGAAGAACACATTTTTCTTTTTTAAAAATTTTTTTTAATGTTTAATTTTGAGAGAGAGAGACAGGGTGCGAGCAGAGGAGGAGCAGAGAGAGAGAGACACGGAATCCAAAGTCGGTTCCAGGCTCTGAGCTGTCAGCAGAAAGCCTAATCCAGGGCTTAAACCCACAAATTCTGAGATCATGACCTGAGCCTAAGTCAGATGCTTAACCCACTGACCCACCCAGGCACCCCTGGAAGAACCCATTTTTCTATCCTTATATTGTGAGTCTTTTCCATTCATGCAGGCTTTTGGTTTTATGGGGATCTGATGAAATTTGCTTTATTTGTACCTAGAGACATACAGGTTAGGGCTAAAGAATTGCACCAAATAATTCTCATGGTATCATGAATCAGGGGTATATCAAAGTTTACCATTAGTTGTCTAAAACATAAAAAGATGATCTTGGCAATATTAGTAAATTTTATCCATGTGTGCCAGATGTGTTTGAAAAGAAAAATAAACTAGAAAGAGAAATTCTTAAAGTTCCATTTATATTAAAACCTTTTGAATCATCTGTAATTGAAATCTGATTGTAAAGGCCTTGGGATTGTGGTAGTGTAGAGTAGCATGATTATCTAAAATGACCAGAAGTCATGTATGATGACATCTACAGTGTCCATAATTTAAAGCAGTCTTAAATTTTTTCTAGATCAAGGTTCAAAAAAGTCAGTGCTAACTTTGCCCATATATGCCCTTAATAATTTCATAGATTTATGTAATTACTCCTTTCAGTTCCTTAAAATTTTTTTAATGCTTATTTATTTTTAAGACAGAGACACAGAGCATGAGAGGGAGAAGGGCAGAGAGAGAGGGAGACAGCATCTGAAGCAGGTTCCAGGCTCTGAGCTGCCAGCCCAGAGCCAGACGCGGGGCTAGAACTCATTGACTGTGAGATCATGACCTGAGCCTAAATCATTCACTTAACTGACTGAGCCACCCAGGTGCCCCTCCTTTCAGTTCCTTTTAATTGATAGATTCAAGCATCTCATATTTTTGTCTATTAAAGTGCATATTTAACATTTTAGTGTATATTCTTTTAGTTTTTTTGTACACATAATATTTACATACAGAATATCTATATATTTATGATCATGATGGATTTATAGTTTCTTGAAAATACATCATAATAATTTTCCCATAGCAGTGAAAATTTTCAAAAATGTCATTTTAAGGGCTATATTTCATTATGTGGCCCTGCCCTAGTTCATTTAATCATTCTGCTATGTTACAGGGCAGTTAGTTGTTTCCAACCTCTTGTTTTAAATACTGTGTGATGAATGTGCTTGTTTAGGAATTCTTGACTTTTTCTCCTATTAACTATTTAGAAGGAATTACATACAGTGAAAATATTGGCACAAAGCTATTTTCCCCATTGATTTAAGACACTCTTTATCATATACTAGATTTTTAGATATTATGGTCAGCGCCAAAGCCTATACATTCTGTTACATCGATCTATCCATTGATTTCACCACCAAATTAAAATTGTTAAATGTTTATTTATTCATTTTGATGGCGAGAGGGGCAGGGAGAGAGGGAGAGAGAATAATCCCAAGCAGGCTCTGCTCTCAGTGCAGAGCCCAATGCAAAACCATACAATTTTTTAAGGAGGTGAGATTTTTATTGAAATTGGAGAAACATGTAAATTAATTTGGGAAGAATTAACATTTTCTGTCTTCCTTGAAATGTGATATCTATTTTCCAACAGCAAAACTTTCTTTTCTATCTCAGAAAATATTTATAGTGTTTTTCTTCAATATTTTTTAATGTTTAATTTTGAGAGAGAGACAGAGCATGAGTGGAGGGCTGGCAGAGAAAGAGAGGGAGACACAGATCAGAAGCAGGCTTCAGGTTCTGAGCTTCCCCCACCCGGCCTGATGCGGGGCTCGAACTCACAAACCAGGAGGTGGTGACCAAAGGTCATGAGCGAAGCAGGCTCCTTAACCAACTGAGCCACCCATATAGTGTTTTTAAACCTAGGTCTCACAAATTTTTGATAAACTATTACCAGGTTGTTTTACTATTGGATTGTTAGACTTGTATTATACTTTATATATTTATTATTATAATTATTTTATAACCACTTATAATTGCATATAGCTTTTTTAATTATTAGGTTGATTATCTTGGATTTTCTCAAAAATTAATACTATATACCTATTATGATGTATTTATTTAGTGACAAATATTTATTAAGCATCTACTGTACACCCCAAACCTTCTAAGCACTGGCACACAATATTTAGGGAAAAATACAGATTATAGGAGGTTATGTTTCTAGTAGGAAAGAAGAACAACAATCCAAATTTTACTAGAATAACATATAAATTAGGATAGAGAGTGCTTACAGCAATTGAGCAAAGAAGAGGCATATAAAATAACCAGGGTTGGTACTGAAATTTTAGATAGAGCACAAAGCCAAACCAAAGGCACCTACTGAGTAAAGAAATTGGAGTAAATTGGGAAGAGTAGTAGTCAATGAGATTTAAAAATAATACAGAATGAGACCTTGCCACTTGCAACAATGTGGGTGGAACTAGAGTGTATTATGCTAAGGGAAATAAGTTCATCAGAGAAAGACAAATGTCATATGATTTCACTCATATGTGGAATTTAAGATACAAAACAGATTATCATGGGGGAAAAGGAAGGAAAAAAGAAGATAAAAACAGAGAGGAAGGCACACTATAAGATACTATTAACTACAGGGAACAAACTGTGAGTTGATGGAGGGAGGTGGGTGGGGGATGGGCTAAATGGGCGGCAGGTATTAAGCAGGGCCCTTTTTGGATGAGCACTTTTTGGGTGTTATATGTAAGTGGTGAATTACTGGGTTCTTCTCCTGAAACCAATACTGCATTGTAATTTAACTAACTTGAATTTAAATAAATAAGTGATATATACATAGCCAGGCCAAATAATTGAGGTCATGGTGAGTCAGAGTAATTTGGACTGAGTTGGAGAGATATTGGAAGATTTTGAGAAAAAAAAAGTGATATGAAATGCTTTAAATAGCTATGGTTTTGGCTGCTGTGGTGAGAACAGATTTTAGAGGATGGAAGCAAAGAGGCCAGTTGGGAAGTAGAGCAGAAGCTGTAGTTCTCCTGCCCATAGAGCCTTGGTTCACTTCAAAATGCACCTGTAGAAAGCTCTCATGTATACTGACTGCTTCCTGTTTCTCTGCCTGAGAGGAGAGCAGGGAAGTGCCAGGGAGCCGTACTTAGAATTGACCCACCAAGAATGGGAAAGGGAGTGGGCGAATAAAGACTCTAGTGTCTCTCTGTGGGACAAGTCAGGTGTGTTCTGCACAATCTCTTAGAGATTTCCCAGCAGAACTGAGCTCCCATGTCCTAGAGCAAAATCTCACTCTTTAATGCAACTCCATCCACTTTCCCTGTTCTGCTTTGGATCCACTCACCATGCGTCCTGGGAGTACCCTCTGAGAGGTGGCTTTTGGAGGAATCCAAGCTAAGATAGGGGACTATTGCAGTAATCCAGGCAAGACAGGATATCAACTTGGACCACAGTGTATCTTTAAAGTAGGGATAATTGATTTAATGCTGATTATAGTTTAAAGAAGAGCTGAAAAGATTTGCTGATGCATTTAATGAAAAACGTAGAGACAAACAGAAATCAAGATGATTACTTTTGGGGGCGCCCGGGTGGCGTAGTTGGTTAAGCGTCCGACTTTCGCTCGGGTCATGATATCGCGGTTCGTGGGTTCGAGCCCCGCGTCGGGCTCTGTGCTGACTGCCAGCTCAGAGCCTGGAGCCTGTTTCAGTCTGTGACTCCCTCTCTCTCTCTGACCCTCCCCTGCTCACGCTGTCTCTCTCTCTCTCTCCTAGAAATAAATAAAACATTTAAAAAAAAAAAGATGATTATTTTTGTTTGAGCACTTGGAAGGATAAGGTCTCAATTAACTAAAATGAGAAAGAGTTTAATACATCTGAAAGATACCTAGTATATGGTGTGAGTTAGGGGTCACTTTTAAAAATATGAATATCCAATTGATCCAGCACCATTTACTGAAAAGACTTTCTTATATACACAGTACTGCAGTATCCCTTTTGTCAAAAATCAAGAGACGATAAATGTGTGGGTATTTGTCTGTACTTGGTATTCTGTTCTATTAGCCTATTTGTCTCTTCCTACACAAATATCCCACCTTCTTCAGTCTAATGCTCTCCCAACTGAGCTATTTCGGTGCTAAATATCCCACCTTCTTATTTCTGTAAATTACGTCATAGTATTCGTCAGTGTAATTCTTCCAGCACTGCTCTTGAAGATTACTTTTTATAACTTTATAATGTCATCAAAGTTCATAATAACTCTTAATATCCAGTACATAATTCCTTCAACTCTGTTCCTCTTGAAGATCACTCATAACTTTATAATAATTTAATAGTAACTGGTTTAATTCCTCCTTTTCTGTACTTTGAGGTTACTCTTAGACTTGTTCAACTTTGTAAAACTTTAGAAACAGCTTATTACTGCACACACACGCGTGCGCGTGCACACACACACACACACACAAAGCCAATATTACTAGAATTACTTAGAATCTTTCAGTCCAGAAATAATTGACCATTTTACAATATTGAGCTTTCTTTTTTTTGGCTTTATTTTTATTTTTACAAATTTTTAAAAATTTATATCCAAGGTAGTTAGCATATAATGCAATGATGATTTCAGGAGTAGAATCCAGTGACTCATCCCCTACATATAACACTCAGACCTCTTCCCAACAAGTGTTTTCATTAATGCCCCTTGCCCATTTAGCCCATCCCTCCACCCACAACCCCTCCAGCAACCCTCAGTTTCTGCTCTGTATTTAAGAGTCTCCCATTTTTTCTCCCCTCCCTGTTTTTGCATTATTTTTGCTTCCTTTCCTTTCTGTTCATCTGTTTTGTAGCTTAAATTCCACATATCATATGAAATCATATGATATCTGTCTTTCTCTGACTAATTTCACTTAGCATAATATACCTTAGTTCCACCCATGTTGTTGTAAATGGCCAAGATTTCATTCTTTTTGATTGCCGAGTAACACTCCATAGTTACAATATTGAGTTTTCTAGCCAAAAGAATATAATATGTTAATGGAGAAAATAACAGAATATTTTTATAGTTATTAGAATAATTAAGTAAACAGGAAAACTCATGATGCAAGGTGGAAGGGTAGAATTGTTGGGAGCAATATTCTGCAGTGGGCAACAGTAGACGGGATCTAATACCCAAGTGGCAGAATGCACATTAGGTAGGGACACAGCCGGTTCAGTATTTCTTTTAAAAAATATTTTTTTAAGGTTTTTTTTTTATTTATTTCTAGGAGAGAGAGACAGCATGAGCAGGGGAGGGTCAGAGAGAGAGGGAGTCACAGACTGAAACAGGCTCCAGGCTCTGACCTGGCAGCCAGCACAGAGCCGGACGCGGGGCCGAACCCACGAACCGCGAGATCACCACCCAAGCGAAAGTCGGACGCTTAACCGACTAAGCCACCCAGGCGCCCCTCAGTATTTCTAATAGAAAAGAAGAAAGAGTAAATGGTCACTTGATGTACCAGCAGATGAGTAACCACATGATGATGAGACTTTATGGACATTCTCTTTCAATTGCTTCAGCTCACAAATATTGGCTGCTGGATAACATGGTTAGAGTAAGTACCCTTGTATTATTCTGGTTGTTAATGAGAATGCCTCTGGTGAGGTATCTTTAAGTATAAAGATAGCTGCTGGTTTAAGATAGTTGTTTTGTCATCTTTTAAACGTGTATTTTCTGAAAGTTATCAGGAAAAGTCCCCTCTTTGCCAATATCTTTTAAAGTCGATGTCCATTTAGTTTAAATATTTGTACTTTCTCTTATTATGAGAATCCTTTTCTAGAAATTAAATTTTGTACCTTCCTCAGGGCCTCATCTAGACCTGTTATGTTTCTGCTGATATTTATCCATCAAGGCAGTGTACCCTAGTGTGAATTCACCAGGTTTTCTGCAAGGCCATGGTCTCACACATGAGGGAGGTAGTGGTGTGATTCTCCACCTCATTTATACCAGACAATGTTGTTTAACCTTTATGGTCATGGCAGCATGTTGGCATAGTCTGCAATGACTGTAACAGCTGGAAGTATCATTTCTTTGACAGCTCAGAGGCAATAATCATAAGTAACCTTTTGATGCTTTCCCCTCTAAAGTGTACTACCTTCCAGTTGCTCACACTGAAATTTATTGCCTGCATTTCTACTAATGACATGCGTTCATGAAATTTTTCTCATGACTTTTGTCCCCAAACATAGACTTTGATTTCCAATAAAAATTTAATTTGTCAACTTGTTTCCCTGGACTCCTCATTCTATCACATTAAATAAAAGAGTCTGAGCATCAATTCCTAATACCGGACATAAGTAAATGTCAAAATTTGAAAAGTTTAGTTCAGGCTCTCAGAGGTTTTATTGGTGGCTGTAGCAAGTGACACTTCTTGGTAGGAAGTATCAGAGCAAAATGCTGCTGGAGAGGCAGGCTCACATGCACCTGGGAGGAAGGTGAACTATTGTGTCAGTGGTCAGACAAAGACGCTATGACTCAGATGCGAACTACAGGTGTGAATGAGGGTGGAAGGAGCAGGTATGAGAGTTGATGCCAAGAAAACTGGGTATGGAAATGAGTAATCAATGTGAACTTATAAACTAATGGGAAAAGAATGGGAAGCTATGATGAATCCAGGAAACAGAGAATAGATGAGGGAACACTGAGAGCTAAATTGATTTGTCTAATGAAAAAGAGGGCCTGTAGGATACAGCGCCCATGATAAATACAGGGGCCAAATTTGCCAGAAAAACCAGAGATGGGGATCCTCCTCATGAACTGTATGTATGGCTCAGTCCACAGGGCAGCGGCCCGTTGCAGCATATGTCTGACCTGAAATTCTACCCAGTGTTACCATGGTTTACAAACATATCGGAGTGAGCCAGGACTTTATTCATTCCACTGATCAGTAATAAATGTAAGCGTGGGTGCTTTCCTACTTCTAACAGGTTACCTAAATACTGCCCAATTTTCAATAACTATGAGGTTCTTTCCATGAAATAAGCAACTATTTTTAAGTTTATTTATTTATTTTGATGGATAGGGGAAAAGAGAGAGAATATCCTAAGCAGACTCCACACCACCAGCACAGAGCCCAACATGGGGCTCAATCTCATGAACTATGTAATCATGACCTGAGCCAAAACCAAGAGTTGAATGTTTAACTGACTAATCCACCCAGGTGCTCCCAAACAAGCAATTCTTTTTCTCTTTAAGATGGTCTTTTCTCCAATCACAAACCCTCCAGTTGAACACATGTTATCAGTTTCCTTTTTTCCTCATATTATCCTGTGCAATATGAGGAGGAAATCTAGTGGGAAGTGAGAAAAATAAAACACTGCCCCATACTCCATTCTCAGCATGTATGATTTTTACAAACAATGAAAGCAGATTTCCCACCCTAACTACAAGTATTTCAATAAGCATATTTGTTCCCTTTCATTTTTCCAAGTCTTTATGGTACAGGCTGTGGTGTGCTGGAGACAGAGGCATTCTTGTACCAGACATCAGTTTGGCACACACAGTCTTCAGCTGTCAGCCTGTCTGCAAGGAGATCTAAGCACTCCATGCTCCCACTTCACTCTGGGTGTAATCCCAGCCACCTCCCATTATTGGAGAGTAAACTGGGATGAAGCATCTGTCCTAAACTCAATCATGTGAGATGTAGAATGAGTGGCAAGATGTGACACTCATTATAGCTTTCTCTCACTCAGCTCAAGACCTTCAGAATCCAGACAGTAAATCCCATTTTAGTGTGGGCACATGTTACACATAAGTCAATACATTCATGGACTTTCAAGTACATGTGATGTTTCACGTTCTTCAACCTAATAAGATACTTGTAAAATAATTCTAAATCCTCATTTTTAAAAACTTATAAAAATAACCAGGCACTACCAGTCTTCCTATAGCTGCTGGAATTTCAGGGAAATAGATCACTCTTTTATCACTATTCTCCCAAATAATTGATATGTTTTTTAAAAAAACTTACATTATGGTTTCACTACTTCAATTACACCAATGAGAGAGTCTCATGGAAAACAAGTGTAATCCGGTGTTGATAGTAAAATTAATAGGTCATGCGTTTGCCAGAAAAGCTTTCATATATTTTTGGGACAATATAAGAGAGGAATTTTGGATGATTCAACCAATTATTGCATGGATTCAAATATAGTTCAGGTGATGTCATGTTTCCCAAACAGAAAATCCTTGTTCAATAAAACATTGAAATAATGCAATTTCCATGGGAAATAGCTATATTCCTGCCCCCGTCCACAGTGTGTTAGAGACCTTCCACTGCACCAGAACTGGCCAGGACAGACCCTGAACAGATAGTTTTCCATGAAATTTGTCCCAGTAGTCTCTTCAAAATCTAACCTGCTCTTGCTCACCTCCTTACCATACCAGGCATTGAAATGCTCATAGTTAGAATACCTTGTCTGCGCTAAGGCATTATCTTCAAACTCTTAAAAATCACAGAATCATGATATCAGAAGTTACTGTCAAGAATAGTAGAGAGTTGGGGCGCCTGGGTGGCTTAGTCGGTTAAGCGTCGACTTTCGTCATGATCTCGCGGTTCGTGGGTTCGAGCCCCGCGTCGGGCTCTGTGTTGACTGCCAGCTCAGAGCCTGGAACCTATTTCAGAGTCTGTGTCTCCCTCTCTCTCTGACCCTCCCCTGCTCACGCTGTCTCTCTCTCTTTCTCTCCTAGAAATAAATAAAAATATTAAAAAAAGAAAAGAATAGTAGAGAGTCTAAGATTTTATCTTATTTGCATGCTAACAAGCTAGCCAGTCACAGTTTCTTGGATGCTGGCAGAAGACAGGAGACTCTTGGGTCATAGACAAAGGACAGTTTTTTGCCCACAGACATAGCAGTGGCTGAGTCCCGGTTCTCACAAGTCAGCGCAAAGAGGACCAAGTGATACCTGCACATGCAATGGATATGCCACAGGAGATGAACCCCAAGCTTAGGGAACCAGCATATTTTTTAATGGGCAATAACCTTGCCTTCCTTTGCTATGAAAGCAGACACTACCTTTATTCTACTAGGCAGTAAATAAACCTACCTTGTTCAGTAAGGAGACAGTATATTTAATTGCCAAGGCTGTTTTTTATACACATAAACTTGAAAAGATAGTTTTGAACAAAAGTATCTGTATTAGCTATGTTTTGTATTTTCTGCAACTTGATGCTTTAATATTTTCAAGATGGATGTCAACTGCTTTAGGCAAATAATTAGGGACTTGAGTTAACCACCTGGACTGCCCACATTCTAAGCCTCATATGAGTTTGCAAAGGTGTCACTTTTGCTTATTTATTTATTTATTTATTTATTTATTTATTTAACTTATTATGATGATTATTTTGTTGAGAGATGGAGAAAGACAGAGCTCTAGCAGGGGAGAGGCAGAGAGAGAGGGAGATACAGAAAGCAGGCTCCAGGCTCTGAGCTGTCAGTACAGAGCCCAACGTGGGGCTCAAACTCATCAATGCGAGATCATGACCTGAGCTGAAGTTGGATGCTCAACTGACTGAGCCACCCAGGTGCCCCAAGATATCACTTTTCAACATGGTTTACCAATCCCAGAGCATCCTACCTTACTTTGCTTCTTCCTTCTTGGGGAAATCACAATAGAAGTGTTTGCCTGCTCTTTCACTCTCTCTCTTTCTCCACCTCATGACTGACCCTGCTGTTCCTCCCTGTGGCCCTGCATTTTCCAGGGGGGAATAGTATCATAGACTTTTGTGACTCCAAGGCAGCTCTCTCTTTGATCTATGTGTGGCCTCACTATACCTAAATTAAGACTAACTTATGATTAAAACACAGTCAGTAACTGTAGCTCACAAAACATGCAAACACATTAGAAGTCCATGTAGAGTTGTTTTAACAGACACTACCTTAAAGACCTTTGATTTCAATACCCATTAATGCCCAAATCCTTTCTAAAAGAACTCCATACTACCATAAAGCAATTCAGTATATCTTTTAGACACTTTTCTTCAATCTCTCTTATGTTATCTGTGATTTTTATTTACTTGGCCTTCTTTTATGCTTTCGGATCTAAAAAGAACATGTCTATTTGAATGCAACTGTGATGTGCATTGCACAGGCCTTTTCTCTACTACCTTTTTCACTCATGGAAACTTCCTTTGCATAATATGATTGTCTCTAGTTTCCTCAACCAACCTGGTGACATCCTGTTAAATGTAGTCTGTTTTGTCTATTTTTAAAATATCTACTGCTTCAAAACTATTTTAGATACAGTACGGGTAAAGAGCCCAGAGAAAGTAGAATAGAAGAGAATAAACTTCCAACTCCTTTTTTTGCATCAAATATGGGAATGTTAAGTTATTTAAAAGGTAGAGTACACCTCTGATTAAGAATCAACTATCACCTGAAGTCATTAATCCTGTCACTCCATAACTGATTCAACTTTTCTGTTTTTGCTTTAAAATATAGGCTCTAGCAGTGCCTAGTTGACTCAGTTGGGTGAGCCTCCAACTCTTGACTTCAGCTCAGGTCATGATCTCACAGTTCATGAGATGCAGCCCCATGTCAAGTTCTGCACTGACAGCATGGAGCTTGCTTGGGACTTTCTGTCTTCCTCCTTCTATGCCCCTCCCCCACTCACACATGCATGCTCTCTCTCTAAATATATGTAAGTAAACTTTAAAAAAATATGTAGGCTTTATATTTATCCCTATAAAATTCAGTCTTAGATTTATTTATTTATTTTCAGTTTCTGATAAATCTCTTAGGTTTTAAAAACAAACTAAGTTATTATTCCTAGCCTCAAAGCATCAAAACATTTAACAAGTAAATTTTATATAACTTTATACAAGTCCTTATTAAAGTGTGGAGCAGGACAGAACTGAGCATAGGATCTTATACACTCAGTTGGAACCTTCCATCGGTTTTACCATCATTACCTTGATGAATGCTCATTAACCATAGTTGTTCAACATAAGAACTCATTTAATTAAACCTTCTTCCAGATTTTACTTGTTTAAAAAAATTCTATATGGAGATCTTTGGACCACTACATTTCTATATTTTGTCCTTCTGTCAGTTTTCCTAACTAAAGAAGAAAGGTTAGTATGTGATGACTTACTCCTACTGAATCCATAATGACAAACAGTGGTCATGATTTCATTTTCTACATCTAGAAGATTATTAATATATATATATATTTTAACATAACATAATATATTCTATGTGTTATATGTACATATATATGTATACATAATACATGTATGCATATAATTATCTAATTATATGTTTATGAATGTGCATATACATATGTGTATGTATATGTACACATGTATATTATATGCATACAATCATTGTATATAATATATTATAATTACATATGGTTGCATATCATACATAAATATATTATATATTATATCATATATTATATATAATAACAGATCAGATTAATCTACTAAATTATTAAACTGCTATCTTGGGAAGTGCACTTTTGCCTCCATTATTAACAAAAATTTAATACATACATGTTATATGTAGCTCTGTTCTATAATTTGTCTTAAAAAAATGACATAAAGAAAAAAATCTCATTAGAAAAAGAAATTCCAGGAAGCTTTCAAAAAATGGAGAGGATTCAGCAAATTAGTCAGTGGAAGAAAGGGCGCTGGTAAGGGAAACATGCCAAAGAAAAATGAGACAAATGAAAAAAAAAAAGAAAGAAAAATGGGGTGAGGAAGACTACATTGCATTTAAACCTTTTAATTCAAATCTAACTTATCCTTTTAGAATTACATTGTTGTTACTATTTTTCTGGCCACACTACTCCCTCTGCAATTGCTCTCCCACCTATCATTTATGTTCTCAATCTCTATCTTTATTTCATTGTTTCTCATGTGTATATCCTGTCTGGTGTGTAGCCCTGGGAAGCAGTGATTATATCTAATTCTTCAATATTGTGACCTCCTACAGCTCCAGGACATAACTGGCTCACCTTATGTACTCAGTGATAATTTTGGAATTGGAAATTTCAATTTTGGGGGATTACAAATGAAAGGCTGTTAAGACTGTAAGGGCTTTTGGACACAGAGAGCTAGAAAGATTGAATGATTTGCCTAGAATCATGTAAGTTTCTAAGCATTCATTCACAAAACGCTTCCCCTTAGCCTTGTCATTCTTGCTGATCTCAGATTGGCCTAAAATCTCTGTATGGGCTGCTTACAAGGCATCAAAACCTATTATGATTGTTTGGCTTGTTGGAACTGGTTTACGTGTTAAGAAAGGTACACTTTGATCCCAGTGTCTGAATAATTCCTTCTAAGACCATGTGTTGGCTCTTACATAGACACAGACATAAACAAATTCATCCCAGGGAGTCAATGGAACTTTTCCTCAGATGTTGATATATATTTAGAGGCTGATGGTATATATTTAGAAGGATATCTTCCCTAATTCTTTTTATCAGCAATTGGGGCAGTGCCAAAAGTCACAAACTGAACGTTAGCATTTCATTAAAATGACCCGAAGAGCAGATTGAATTTTTCTATACCTCTGGGAAGGACTACCTTGGATATATTTATAAGCAGAGCTAACCAGAAGGCAGAGTTTCTTTGATGATGGCACTGGTCTAAGTGTTCTACGATGACTCATGGAGACCAGCAGCACTTGTGTCCACGGCTTCACCCGCTGGGTTTAGAAATCCCAAGGATCTTATGTGTCAACCAGACCACAGTCCTTCCCTGCCTTTCCACTTAATGACCATCAAGATCCAGTGTGTTCCAAACTTACATCTCAATCTGATTGATTTTTAAAACAATTCTTTATAAATTACTAGGATATTTTATTACTTTGTATATTTTTAGAAATTTTAGGGGTGAGTATTAGGAGGAACACCATAACATTCACCCTTTGTTCATATCTCATTAAAAATCCCGGAAGTAGGGGCACTTGGGTGGCTCAGTCGGTTAAGCATCCGACTTTGGCTCAGGTCATGATCTCATGGTTCGTGGGTTTGAGCCCTGCATCGGGCTCTGTGCTGGCAGCTAGCTCAGAGCCTGGAGCCTGCTTCAGATTCTGTGTCTCCGTCTCTCTCTGACCCTCTCCTGCTCACACTGTCTCTCTCTCTCTCAGAAATAAATAAAAACATTAAAAACAGAAATCCTGGAAGTATATGGTTGAGAAGCCTATAATATCTCTTTTCTTTATGTTTAGTACTCAGATTTTTCATTTGGAGGGGGTATGCTGTGTGATTTGGAGGTACAGTAGCACAAAGCTTATGTTTTATGGGAATTATGCTTTATAGTGGTATAAAACATTCAACCATCTCAGTCTAGCTATGTAAATTTTCACACACACACACACACACACACACACACACACACACACACACAATCCCTGCATAGACCTTTTTTTTCTGAAGTTTTTCCCATTTGCAAATTTAATATTTGTCATTTATCTTTCCAATAGCTATGCAAATAAGTAATATTGAAAAATATGTTTTGATGTTTTGAGTTTTTGGAGAAAATGATGCCGGACAAGTATGTCATTTTGGAATTGACTTTTTGTCCTCTCAGAAAGAAGGGAGAAGCCTGGCAGTCCTTAATACTTGAAAAACTAACGGGGCAAGGGGAGTGGATGAAATAGAAAAAACAGACTATGTCCTTCTTTTATGGAAAGAAGTCCCTCTTCCCTGGGGCCACAGAGGCCCTAGAGCACCTGAGTTTAAGGCAATTTAGAAATGAGGAAAGTGTCTCCTTGAGCTAGTGAGGCTTACTGCCTAACGTTATCCTGAGGCCAGCATCCCCATGCAGAGGTCCCAAGGGCTGCTTTTGGCTGCAGCGTCTGGAAGTCCAGCTGCTGCAGTGACCAAACCATTTTCTAGGACAGCCCAGATGGAAAGGAAAAAATTAAACTCAGTGTTATTTTTATTACCATACAACTTCTGTTTTCTCCTCAAGTTTTGATAAATAGCCAACTAGATCTTACTGAAAATATAGGAAAACACCCAGTACCATGAGATGAGCTTTCATATTCCAAGCTAGATTCTGTAACCCATCATTTTTTTAAATGTTTTTTTAATGTTTTATTTATTTCTGAGAGAGAGAGAGACAGCATGAGCAGGGGAGGGTCAGAGAGAGAGGGAGACACAGAATCTGAAGACAGGCTCCAGGCTCTGAGCTAGCCATCAGCACAAAGCCTGATGCGGGGCTTGAACCCACCAACAGTGAGATCATGACCAGAGCCTAAGTCAGATGGTCAACAACTGAGCCACCCAGGTCCCCCATGGAACCCATCTTTTAAATTCTAGTTTGTAATGACAATGAGAGTGTAGAGGAGCTGGTAAGCATCTCAAAAATAATACAATAATAAGTGGTCATGTGTTGGTTTAATGGATTAAAATAGAAAAACATCAGGAAAATATATCAGCTGAACTTAGTTAATTTTCTTTTTTACTTTTGGAAAATTCTCTTTCATCTACTCTTATGAGTTTTCTCAATTTTTATTTATGTCATATACTAATCTTTGAAGTGTTGCAGTGGAAGCAAAACCATTAAGCTTTTGATGATTATTTCCATAATTTGGAGTTTGATCACTTGGGTCATTTGTCCCATGTTGACATGAAATGTTGCACTCCAGTGGCCTGTAAGAGGACAAAGCATGAATGTTTCTCCACTCATCATCCTGAAACTGGGCAGGTTTTTTGCCCAATTTGCAGGGCCAGTAACAACAGCAAAAGGCATTCTCCACTAGTTAACAAATCCTTTCAAGCTCCTACAACAAGCCTGTTCCTACCCTGTAAACATGCCCTTGGCAAATTTTAATCCAATTATTAAATCCAAGTTTACATAATTATTAATTATCATTATCTATTAAATAGTACTCATAGCTAGCTATCGTATGATTTTTTGTTGTTGTTTACAAACTTCTTTCACTTGCAAATTTAATTTGAACCTCACAAAATCCCTCTGAAATATATGATTCACATGTATTAGCTCAGGCTGCCATAACAAAATACCACAGACTGGGTGGCTTAAGCAACAGAAATTTATTTTGTCACAGTCCCAGAGACTAGAAGTCCAAGGGCAGGGTGCCAAAAGGTTGGTTCTTAGTGAGAACTCTTTCTGGCTTGCAGACGGCTTCCTTCTCACTATGCTCTCCCATGACCTTAGCCCAGGATGCATGGAGACAGGGAGGTGCTCTAGTGTTCTTTCCTCTTCTTCTCTCAGTCCTCTCAGATTAGGGGTCAAACCTTTTGCCTTGATTAACCTTAATTACTTCCCAAAAGATCCTATCTCCAAACAGAGTCAGATTGAGGATTAGGGTTTCCGAGTATGGATTGGGAGGTCAGGCACCACCCAGATGGTGAAATCACATTTTTCAGATAAAACAACAGACTAGAAGACTAGAACTAGAAGTAATGTCAGCGCCAGTGCTTGCTTCTAAATTTTGACTCTCTATTTCTTTTTTTGTTGTAATTCCCTTGTGACGAGAAAGGATAATTTTATAGGTTTTTGTAAAATGCCCATGGTTTTCCAGATACTGCAAATATTTAACTGTAAACCTCTAAAACCATAAAAGCATAAATGCACTCGATTTTTTAAAATAATTGTGAAATGGAGAAAGATTCTCTAAAGAACCATAAAACCAAGAATCCAAATGAAAAAAAAGAAAATTTGATTATATAAAACATTGAAGGCCTGTAAGACATAAAGGGAATGAGAAATATGAATTTGAAGCATAAGGAAGACCAGAAAATATTTAAGATGCATATGACAGGTAGGGGGCTAATTTTCTTAACATGCACAGACCTTTTATAAGTGAACAGCAAAAAGGCAGCACTCCAAAAAATGAGCAAAGGACATGAATAGGCAGTTCAGAGAAATAAATAAACAAGAAACATATAAAAATAAGCTTAACTTTTCTTATAATTAAAGAGATGCATGTTAAAATAAAAAAAAGACACTATTTTCTACATACCAGACTGGCTAAGATGAAAATTGCATGGAGAAGGAGTGCAGAAAAATTATCCTTTTGCTACACAATTGGGGAAAATATAAATTAGTGCGTTTGCATGGAAGATATGGCAGTATTTGTCAAAATAAAATAAGCATATATCCTTTAATCCAGCATTTCCACATCTGAGAATAATTGAAACTTTATAAACTGTCACACACACACATAAGGAAAGTTGTATACAAAAATTATTCAATGTAATATTGTTTGTATATTAGTTGCTAGGGCTGCCATAACAAAACCTACACACTGGGTGGCTTAAGCAACAGAAATTTATTTTCTCGTGGTTCCGGAGACTAGAAATCCAAGATTAAGGTGATGGTAGGCTTGGTTTCTTCTGAGGTCTCTCTTCTTGGTTTGCAGATGATTTCCTTCTTGCTGTGCCCTTCCTCTCTGCCCATCCTTGATGTGTCTCTGTGTGTCCTAATCTTTTCTTCTAAGGGCACCAGTCAGATGGGATTAGGGCCTACCATAATGGACTCCTTTTAGCTTAATTACCTCTTAGAGGTACTATCTCCAAATATAATCACATTCTAAGGTACTGGGAGTTAGGACTCCAATGTATGAATTTGAGAGGGGTATAATTCAATCCATAATAGTTTATAAGAGAAAGAAAAAGCAAAAATATATATATTGGAATAGTAAATACATGATTCCAATTCCACACCCCAGCCCTGTAAATATGCTTTCAACAATAATTACCATGCTGAATTGTATGCCATTTTTACTCTGCTCTCCTCTTAGATTTTCTTCTGGTTTATCTTCACATATCTGTTAAAGAAATGAAAAGAGAGAAAAAGCATTAATAAGTGGCAATGTCTTCTAGTATCTAATAGATTAACTGTTGAATTGAACTTCCACTGCAGTGAAATTGCTTCTGATTTGCCAATTTGGGTTTTTAATTTTTGGCTTTCTAGCATTAAAATTTCAAAATATTGAAATTACTCAGTACATAATGACACAGACTATTGCTACTATGTAAATGGCCATTAGCCTTTGAATTCAAAAGCTCTAGGAAAAGTTTTTAGAAACGTGCTGTGATTGGGGCACCTGGGTGGCTCAGTTTGTTGAGCATCTGACTAACATTCAGCTCTGGTCATGATCTCATGGTTCATGGCTTCAAGCTCTGTGACAGAACTCGCACTCACAGCACTGGGCCTGCTTGGGATTTTCTTGCCCTCTTTCTCTAGCCCTCCCCTGCTCTCTCTCTTGCTCTCTCTCACTCTCTCTCTATCTCAAAATAAATAAATAAACTTAAAAAAACATGCTGTGATTAATTGAAAATTCCAGTTGAATTTGAAAATGTAACTTGAAACTTTAGAACTTGTCTTCCAATCAGTATTTGCTACCATTTTAGATATCTGAGCCAGACTTATCAGTGAGCATCCAAGAACTGATTTAATAATTATAACACACAAGGTGGACTTAATAGTGATATCAAAAGAGAACTGGACTGTGAGTCAGGAAACCTGCCTTTGAGACATAGCATTGGTGCCCATGCGACCTTGAAGAGCTTACTGCTTTGAAATTCAGTCTGTCCTGTTAAATGGAGTCATAACCATTACCTGAAAATTGTAGCAGAAATTCAAAGACATAACAGAAATGAAAACAGTTGGCACAGAGTATTTGCTCATCTGATACTTTTCTTTTCCTCTTCCTCAAAGCATTGGGTCAACTGTGGAAGAATCAGAAGATGAAATTCCATCCCTCAAGCCATTTATAATCCAATCGGAAAGACTGTATGTGAACTTCAAGTGATATTTTATAGGAGTTTAGAAAGAGGATTATCAGGAACAAGAATAATTGGGGAAGAGTTCATGTAGAATATAGAATATGAGGCAGGGCTTAAGGATGGAAGGTTTGCATTGTTGGAGTAGAGGAGGGAGCATCCTAGCCAGGCAGAGTAACTTAAAGGAAAGCAGAGGTGCAGAGTTTTACAGCATATCCTTCCAGCATTAAAGGATGATCCTCTCCCCAGGATCTTTACCAAACAAATAAAACACAATAAAAATAATCTTTTTATTTCCTGGCACACATCCTGACTTCATCAAGGCACAATTTCAGGGAGGAATAAACTCATTTGTATTTAAAAACTATGCTTTCCTTCCATTATTTAGTAGAAGTGGATTATCAGAGAAAGAACTGAGTACGTTTCCTCTGTAGGCATAATGTGGGAAATTTAAGCACATGTCCTGAGTTCATGGCTGTAGACAGAGGTTTTCTGAAAGATCTTCAAAATTAGCGGATCTAGAGATATTTGAAATATGAGAATCATCTGGTCCAAACTTGCTGCTTTACGGCTTGAGAAAAATGGTACCAAGACACATTGAATGACTTTTCAAAAGCTACAAGTCAGATACTGAAAGACCTAAGATAAAACCCAGATCCTCTTGGCTCCTGAATTTCCTGTTCAGGAAGATCTAACTGTAATCTAGTAATGAACTGATGTGTATTCATTCACTCATTCATTCATTCATTCATTCAGTTAATCTTTCCTGAGTGCCTGCTATGTGCTAGAGCTATCCGGAGTACAAGGGATAATAAGGTGTAAAGATAAGCAAAGCCAATCCAAATGAGAGCAAACAAAGGCCATTTGCTTCAAGTTTACTATAGCATTTAACACTAAGCACAAGACTCCAAGGCAAACGGGGAAGTGGGAAATGATCACAGTGGAAAAAGGTGAAGATTTCAGGTATGCTCTGATTAGAGGCTGTTGTTACGGGGAGCTGGAGATGCACTAACTAGGAGTGAGGTGTCCAATGTGACAGGTTTGGGGAGCATATTTTACTTTCTCTGGATGGTTCTGAGTTGGAAGTGGGGACATAATTAGAGAAGCCGGCAGACGTTGACTTAGCCCTGACCATTCTATTGACCATTTGGACCAAGAGACTGTAGTTTGTCTTCCTGAACTGACTGCTACAGGGAGGGAAGGTCAGAGTGCTACTGTCATATGTGGTGTGGCCATTGTCCATATTTATATTCAGGCCCTTTGGGAGGGCACCAGAGAAGCTGATCCTCCTTTCATCGAGTTTATAGTCTAGTAGAGAAGGCAGATGATGAATAAAGGTATAATCAGGCCTTAGAAAAATGCTAGAAAGGAAACTTTCCTAGGTGCAGAAGGAGATTCCCAGTAGTGGACCTGCTATATCTGGGGTCAGGGAGTCTCCCTGAGTAACTGACTTAGAGCTGGGTCCCAGATGTTAAGTAGAGATAACTCAGAAGAGTCAAAATGTTATTGCTGTTACTATCTGTGAAGTTTATCAAATGTATCTGTCAACAGTAGACGATATTCTCACAAAAGGGGTACTAGTTTCCTTTTCCATCTCTGATCAGAATCGAACAACCGGACACTTTTGGTTTCTCACACCATAGCAACAAAATGAGGAGGGCTCTCATTGTGAGGGCCTATTGTGTCTTAAAACAAAACAAAACAGAACCAGAAAGAACAGCATTTAACATGAAAATAGAATCCTGACCCTCCTTGGACTAAATGGTGTTAATCAGGTTTAAATTTAGCTCCCACACAGTCTCAAAAGAAAAGGAGACGGCCAGGCCCAGAGAGGAAAAACTTCCGAGGCAAGGAAAACAAGCATCAAGTCTACAAGGGCGCCTGTAACAACAAATGTCGCTGATGAGAAGGCGCCTCCAGAAAGCTCATTAGCAACCAGACGCAGCCACAGGGGCCGTCTCCTGCGGGCGGGGGCCGGTGCCACCACACAGTCTGGGATTCAGCGGCCCACCTGCTCCACTCCTGAAATGTGCAGTTTACTCAGGCGACACCCTGGAGGGGCTAGGACAGAGAAGGGGAGGGAGGGGCCCGGAAGCCAGGAAACACCGCAGGCAAGTGAGGAAAAGCAAAGCTATTGTCTTTAACACCCACCAATAACCAATAATGAGGCAGGGCAAGAGGCAGCTAGAGGGACAGAAATCCACAGCATTGAAGCCAGGGCCAGAGCCTAGCCATGGCCCTATTCCAGCCTTCTCAGTCCCCAAGCTGTTCCCACTCTAGAAGTCAAAGGAGCTCTTAATATCAATCTATTGTGTGTCCATTTACATGAGTAGAGATGAATTTTATTTTTTAATTTTTTCTTGTTAAAAATGTTTACCTTGAGGGGCGCCTAGGTGGCGTAGTCGGTTAAGCGTCCGACTTTCGCTTAGGTGTTGATCTCGCGGTTCGTGGGTTCGAGCCCCGCGTCGGGCTCTGTGCTGACTGCCAGCTCAGAGCCTGGAGCCTGTTTCAGTCTGTGACTCCCTCTCTCTCTGACCCTCCCCTGCTCACGCTCTCTCTCTCTCTCTTTCTCTCCTAGAAATAAATAAAACAGAAAAAAAAATTTAAAAAAAGTTTACCTTGAATTTCATAAAGATTTTAAATAATTTTTTTTTTCTCAACAGCAGCGGCATGCGTGGGAAAACAGTGGGTAAATGTACAAATAGTGGCACAGCCCTTGCCTGTCTCTCTCCCATTCCAGCTCTTCTCCTAGAAGAGCACTGCTGTGCTACAGAATAGCAAAGAGTGAAAAGGGGGACTTGCATACCGATCTTGCAGTAAGAAAGGTACTGTTTTATTAGGATGCCTGAGTGGCTCAGTTGGTGAAGCATTCAGCTCTTGGTTTCAGCTCCGGTCAGGATCTCAGGTCAGGATCTCACTGTTCGTAGGTTCCAGCCCCACCTCAAGCCCCGTGTCAGGCTCCATGCTGACAGTGCAGAGTCTGCTTGAGATTCTCTCTCTCCCTCTCTTCCCTGCTCTCTCTCTCTCTTTCAAAATAAATACACATTAAGAAAAAAAAAGAAAGAAAGGTATATTTTGTCAATCCTCTTTTATGGAATAGAAAACAGCTAACACGGAGAAATTAAGTTACCTGCATCAGGCCCTAAAGCTGTGAGAGAGCAAGGCCTTTTTCACATCACAGCACTCTCCATCTCTCCATACTGTTACTTGTTTAATTACACAAGGAGGCCGTCAGAGTGAAGTGGTTCTAATTTTTTAGCAGCCTATGTAAGCAAACCAAAACCCAAGTCCATAAATACCTTAAGGTTAAGAAATCGAAACATAGGGGCGCCTGGGTGGCTTAGTCGGTTAAGCGTCCGACTTTCGCTTAGGTCATGATCTCACGGTTCGTGGGCTCGAGCCCTGCGTCGGGCTCTGTTCTGACTGCCGGCTCAGAGCCTGGAGCCTATTTCAGAGTCTGTATCTCCTTCTCTCTCGGACCCTCCCCTGCTCACGCTGTCTCTCTCTCTCTCTCCTAGGAATAAATAAAAATATTTATTAAAAAAAGAAATCGAAACACAAGGACGGCCACTCACAAATGGCCACCTAGCCTTTTTCAAATAAGGTGAACACGTAACCCATAGCCAGTCAAATCACTTCCTTGCTTTCCTTTATCTTCTTCTCTATAAAGGTATCTCCCCTAGCTCCTGTTGTTGGAGGACTTGTAAACGCGTAGAGTTTGGTTCTACCTGATTCAAATTATTTTTGCTTAATTAAATTCTTTTTTTTTTAATCTGAGAGAGAGAGACAGCATGAGCAGGGGAGGGTCGGAAAGAGAGGGAGACAGAATCCGAAGCAGGCTCCAGGTTCTGAGCTAGCTGTCAGTTCAGAGCCCAACGCGGGGCTCAAACCCACGAACCGTGAGATCATCACCTGAGCCGAAGTTGGATACTCAACTGATTGAGCCACCCAGGTGCCCCTGCTCAATTAAATTCTTAAAGTGTTGAATATGCCTCAGTCTACCTTTTAACGTGTTAAGTCAATCCAACCCCAGATCCTCCAACTTTGGGGGTCAAACAGGGGCTGGTTGACTACTTCTCATGCATGATATGAAGGAGCCTTGCACCTTGCACCTTGCACCTGGTGGGACTTTTAGTCCTTTATGTTCTAGATGTTATTGGTGGGATGCACTAGCGATGAGTAATTGTAGCGGGATGGGGCTTCTTACAGATAGAAGGTTCGATAGTGCTGTGTGAGCAGGAGATGTTAGGAACTTTGACGAAGAAGGTACAGTAAGTACTAAAACTATAAAGGGTTTGAATATAATTCATAATCTCAAAAGTGTCTTTTGTAGACAAAAGAATGAGGAATTAATATTTAGACCATTGTCCCCAAGTGTTTTGTGTTTTTAAAAAAATCCGTTTTGTATTGGTATCTGAGGACTATTGAATCTTTTCATCCAAGGTACAGTTTGCAAACATGCTCAAATTTCTTCAATACTTCCGGGGTTCTCTTGGAAAATAATAGCTCATCTCAGGCCTGGGACCCATCATTGCTTTCACCAAAGAGGCTTCATATTGGTCCATGTTGGATTCTCTTGATGGATTTTGTTTGAAGAAAGTTTTCTCTGCCTTAAAAAAAAAATATTTTTTTAAGTTCAAAACCACTGTGCTATAAAAATGTAATGCCTGGATGGTGATAGACACTCAAAAAATATTTGCTGGCCAAGGATAGACTACTTGAACCACAAATGACTCTTCTGGACCAAACCATATTTGAAATAACAACATAACATAAGAAATGGTCATGTGTTTTCAAAGAAGATAAAACCATGACATTATTAATTTCGTTCAGAGTGGGGGATTAGGGAAATCATGCTGATGTTGCCTAATCCATTTGTGGGGTTAATGAGATCTCTTGAGGGCCAGGAAGAGCATATGAGCTGTTACCCTACCCAAGATATTTACTCAATTCACATTTTCCTCTTTGGAGTTACTTTTAGACCCTTAAACTTTTTTTTTTTCTTCTGTTGAAAACTAATGATTCTTGTAGTCCCTTGCACTCTGAGAACAGGGACATGATGAGTGCTCTGGGAAGCTGCCTTTACCATGCACACATTCACCAGGAACTTCCTATCCCACACATAGCCGTAGAAGAAGCTTTCTCAGACTCCTTAGTTGACTCTGATATACAAGACAGGTAAAATGCCCTGTGTGGGGAATATGGCTCTGATGAGCAAAGAATGATGGAATGGACAGTATTTTTCTCATCCAGGAAAGAAATAGTGACAGCTGCCATTTATTAAACCCTTACTAAGATCAAGCAACTCGAAATTCACCCCTATGAAGTAGTTACCTTAACCACTTCACAAGGGGAAACTGTGTCTTGCTTGAAATGTTCAAATAGCTCTCCATCCTAACTAGAAAAAAAAAAAAATCTAAGCACTTCATCCTGGTTCCAAGGCCCTAGGTAATCTGGTTCATCCTTCTCTCTGACCTGATTTTTCTCCTTCCACCCTCCCCTTTGCCAATCACTTCCCTGTCTTCCTGTCTCTTGGCTGTCCAAGCCTATTTTGGGGCTTGCTGTCATGTTGCCCTCTCCCCACATCTTTGCATGGTTTGCTTCCCACGTCACTTGGTGTCCACTCAACCCCACCTACAGGCCTCATTTGTCCATCCAATAAAGTAGCCCGTCCCTCCCTGCCCCTGGGGTCATTCTCCATCTCATGATCCTGTTTTATTTTTCTTTGAGGTCTTCCTCGCTAATCTCTGAAGTTTACTTATTATTTGTTTCATTGTTTATATGTTTGTTTGGCTCTTCCACTTATGGCAAGCTGTATAAGGATTTGTTCAAACTTTTATGCCCAGGACCTTCAATCATATTTGTTGGGTGAATAAATGGACATGTGAATGTTAAGTATTTTAAGCTGCGTCACACAGCTGGTGCAAGTTGAGTCAGCCATAAACCCAGGTTTGTCCATCTCTATTCTTAGGATACTAAGCTCATAGAAAGGGGGTGCCTAGGGTATTAGAATTCAAGTTAGGATAATGCCAAGTGGCACAGGATTTCCTATTCCAGAATTCAACTGGGGCTAGCACTACCCCATCTAAAGTAGTGTTCCTCAAAGAGAGAGACCTAGCTCACTAGTTTCGGAATGACCTGAGAAACTATTCAAAGTGTGGTGTTATGGGCCCCACCCTAAACCTGAATCAGGCTCTGGAGGTGCTAACACGGGGGTCAGCATTTTTAACTAGGCTTTCAGAGGTTTCTTATGGACTGTAAATTTTGAAAACCATGGACTTAAAAGAAATGTCCTCATGACTGTACTATTTTACTTCTTAAGACAGCTGCCATGTACATAGATTTACATTGCTCACGTATGTTGGTTATTTGACGTGGGCAAGTGCCCATTTCCCAGGACATCTCACTCTTTTGGAACAGGTGTGAATCCCTCCTGGGTTAGGAACCTGAGCCCCTCACTGGGATGCTGTCTCTTTTAGAACCTCTGCTCAGCACCTTCTGCAATGAGAGATCAATGTGTTTACCTCTCTCTTGTGCAGATCAGCATGGAACTGGGTCATATGACTGTGAATATGGTTGAGGAAAGAGTAATTTCAACTCAGGGACTTTAAAGGTCTAGGTGAACTCTTGGAAAAATTGTTACTTGAGAGTCCGTTATTACTTTTGAGAGCAGGAAGGAACCTATAAGCTAAATAAGAGATTTGGCCATTTTTTTTTAATGTTTTATTTATTTCTAGGAGAGAGAGAGAGAGAGACAGCGTGAGCAGGGAAGGGTCAGAGAGAGAGGGAGACACAGACACTGAAATAGGCTCCAGGCTCTGAGCAGGCAATCAGCACAAAACCCGATGCGGGGCTCGAACCCACCAACCGTGAGATCATGACCTAAGCGAAAGTCGGACGCTTAACAGACTAAGCCACCCAGGCGCCCCGAGATTTGGCCATTTTAAAATATACTTCTTATACACCAAATAAGAAGTCTACAAACTCCATAAATAATGACTGCGTTTAAACCACCTTAAAGGCTGCTTTGATAATTTGAGCTTGACATCCCTTTGCCCTAAACTTTCTTAGTTTTGGAGGAGTTACATATTCTGATTTTTTATGTTAACATTTAACTTATGAACCCAAACTAAGCAAAGCCTTTTTTGTCTGTGGAGAATCATGGCTACCAACTGGAATATCTGAATAGCAGAACTTTTTCTGCGTAGTTTGGTGCTTATTATGGGACTGGAAAATCTTATATCTGAATTCTTGTCATTTGACCTTAATAACTCTTAGTTTTAATGGACTTGGAACACTGATTTTTGCCCAACTTAAAAGCATGGGGAAAAAAGAAGTTTCACCTGAAACCTGGCCCAGAATTCTTTATGGTTTGTAAATCATGAACACACACCCAGGTTGGGTTAGTGTTTAGAACAAAAATCAAACAGGAAAATGTTTGCTATTTCATGTTTCAGAAAAAAGTTTACAAGTCTGACCAACACACTATGTATTATGGATATCAGAATGCATTCCCGGACATTTGAATAAAAATGTTTTTGAGCAGAAAATCAAAGAGAAATCTTAGACATCTCATTTGAATATAGTAGATTTATTTCACAGGTTTTACTAGCAAACTTTTTTTTTTTTTTGAGAGAGAGAGAGAGAGCATGCGCACAAGTGGGGGAGAGGGGCAGAGGGAGAGAAAGAGAATCTTAAGCAGGTTCTACACTCACTGCAGAGCCCCATATGGGCCTCAGTGAGGGGCTCAGTCTTATGACTGTGAGATCATGATTTGAGCTGAAATCAAGACTCGGACACCTAGCCAACTGAGTCACCCAGGAGCCCATTGCTAGCAACTTTTTAAAGGAGTTTTAGAAACTGCAGTTCTCTAAAGTGTGCTCTGCTGCCAATGATATAGTTTTAATATCTCTTGTTGACTTGTCACTTCTTGGAAGAGGTGATTTATGTCTGCCACATCTCAGTCCTGTTCCCTTCCCGTGATCTTCTGATGATGTACAGCCTGCCCGTTCAATGATGCATCCATTAGGCTATTTAGGGTTGCAAATACAGAAAACCCAAACTGAGATGATTTAAAAACTAAAGGAGATCCATTTCTTTGACATTATCTCAGTTCTGCCTTTGTATTAGCTTAGTTCTCTCAACAGCTTTCCTCATGACAACAAAATGTTTTCCAATGGTACCTGGGACTATTATGCCCCCTTACTTATGTGTGAAGTCAATGTTATATTGGTATGTGAGTTGTGTTTTCCCTTGCTTTTTTAACCTACTGTCATGTCCTGGAGATTATTACTAATTTTATATCTAAAGTTGCCTCATTATTTTTTAATGACTGCATGGTACTCTGATGTATGGAGATGCCTTAATTTATATAAGGAATTCCTTAATGATGGGCATCTAGACACTCTAATTTTTTGTTATTGCAACACTGCTACAATGAACATTCACAAATATATGTTGTTTAGCACAAATGCAACCATATCTCCTGGACAAAGTCTTTGAAGTACAATTACTAAATGAAAGAGGACGTGCATTTTACATTTTCTTAATATTTCACTGTGGAAAATTTCAAACACATACTAAATTGGAGGATTACAAAATGCAGAGAGTGACACTCTTGAACCCATCCTCAGCCATCAACAATTATTAGCACATGTTCAACCTTGTTCCAGATCTACTCTTTCACTTTTTTAAATTTTATTTTAATGTTTTATTTATTTCTGAGAGAGAGAGACAGCATGAGCAGAGGAGGGTCAGAAAGAGGGAGACACAGAATCTGAAGCAGGCTCCAGGCTCTGAGCTAGCTGTCAGCAGAGAGCCTGATGCGGGGCTTGAACCCACGAACCTTGAGATCATGACCTGAGCTGAAGTCAGATGCTTAACCGACTGAACCACCCAGGCGATCCTCACTTTTAAAAACATTACCAAAATCCATAATTTTTAATATCATCGAAAGTATTCACACTTCTCTGATTATAATACTTTGTAAAGCTGGTTAGTTCAAATCAAGCATCAAAGGTCCATAGACTCATTTGGTTAATATGTCTCATAAACTTCTCTTAGTTTCTGAGTTTCCCCACCCTCTTTTTGTAATCCTTTAAAGTTTTGATTGAAGAAACCAGGTGGTAGAATTGGCATGTTATTTGACATATTCCTTTGTTTCCAGCATATTAGCAAACTGGTAGTTAGATCTAGAGGCTTGAATAGGTTTCACTGTTTTGTTTTCCAGCAAAGACATTGTACAGGTAGTTCTCAGGTATATACTGTTTTGGTTGCCTCTCTCTTGGCTATAACATTATAATTGATCAATTGATCAGTAATTGATATTATTAGCCTAATTCATCTATAATAAATTGCTCATCAACTTTCTTAACAATTTTAGCAGCTGTAGATTATAATTATCTAAGTCCATTATTTCATTAAGGGTTTCAAAATGGTAGCATTCTAGTTCTACCATTCTTTCAGCATTTATTAGTTGAAAGTCTTTAAAAAAGAAGATTCCTTTAGTTGTTTACTGTGAAGTACAACTTGTTTATGGAGAGCAATATGTTTGATTCTTTCCCATTCTTTCCCAGTTATTAGAATAATGGATTAGTTTTCTAATACCATTATTCTAAATATATGCTCCCTTGGCACATAGGCTATATAGTCTACATATTATTTTCTTCTTAAAGAAACTATGGCTGATTCCAGGTGTGGGGCAGGCTGTATCAGATGAAACTGGTACATGTCATATCAAAAAGCATGAAAGCTTTCAAAGAGCCAATTTGAAGGAAATCTTACTGGCCAAAGATGGAAACATTTGAATATTAGAAAAAAGAAGAAGAGTAGGAAAAGAAGAAGAATTGCAATGAATAGATATACAAAAATGTAATAAAATCAGTGTGTTTATAAATATACTTTTAAAAATCTCATTTGTTACCTTTGGAGCATGCATTCTTTTTATATCCATAAGTACATTACAGGCTTCCTAAGCAGGATAACAATCAGTATTGTCATCATAAAATCTCAGCAAAAGTCAAGCAAATAAGTGGAATTTTATAGAGAAAGCAAAGCACTATGAAGATTAACAGAATTCAAGCTTTCTCAGCAGCCTAGGTGGAAATCTTTGACATTGTGTTAACTATGTGTCATAATTATATATCTCTTATAATTAATCTTTTAACCAGAAAGTTGGACTTTATTCTTTAACCTGAAAGTTGGCAGCTCCTAGAGTTACTGGAAAGAGGAGAACAATTTTAGACCCTTTTATTCTCCAATTCATTGGAGTCACTTTCATTGGTTGAGAAAGCTTGCCTGGCTTTTTTCTATAACATATGGGTCAATTATGAATTAAAACAGAGCTGGATGAAAACATTGAGATGTAGAGGTTGTTAGGCCTAGATCCAGATGGACTCTTATAAGTTATACAACTTGGTAAAGTCACTCAACCTCTTATCTTCAATTCCTTTATCAATATAATGAAGAGATTGAGGTAAATGTTCTCTAACGTCCCTTCCAAATTTTAGAATGTGGTGGTTCCATGATTTGTGTCTGTACAGGGAGAGACCTTAGAGACAAAACTTTGCTAGTTGTCTAGAAGAAAAATATTTTAATCAAATATCCACCTGTCAGTGATGTCTGCCTTCTCCATGCTCTGCCAGGTAAGACTGGGTTTCAGAAGATTTTCTTTCTCTTGTCTATCCCCATTCCTTTACACAGCTGCTTCCTGCCCCCCTCAAGAAGTCACTAACTCCCTTTGTGTTCAAGTTTCTCCATCTGTGAAATGCAAGGCTGAGTGCCCATCAGCCTCCCAGGGGTATTCTGTGTCTGACTCCATTACAGAGCACTCACTATGCTAAGCATTATCTACAGGCTAAGTTTGGCATTTCCTTCCTTTCCTTTCTTGATCATAATTTGATCCTAACTTCCTTGGGAGTCTCTTGTCTTTACAATCTGTCAGTAGTTCTAATCCTGTTTTAACATAATTTCGGGCAATGGTGATGCTAATCATGTCTTTGATAATGAGCTGGGGATTGCCAAGAGCCTTTTAAAAAGTGTGTTCCAATAGTGAAGAAAAGAGTCCGAAAGCAAAAACAAAACAATACAGAAAAACCCACAGCAGTAACACAGGAAAAAGGGCCCACCTAAATAAAATAATTTACACAAGACAGGGTTGCCAGATAAAATACAAGACACTCCATGAAATTTGCATTTCAGATAAACATAGAATAATTTTTCAGTCTAAGTGTGTCTCATGCGAGGGACCTGTCCCATGTCTGTACTAAAAGGTCTTTTATTGTTTATCTGAAATGCAAATTTAATGGGGTGTCCTGTATTTATATTTGTCAAATCTGGCAACCCTAACAAGCTTTCTGTTCAGCAGCTTCTGTCAGAGATAAGCTGAAGTTCCAGCACGCAGCTGCGCTTTTTTTAGATCTTCCAGTGCTAAACAGAGAAAGACTCCAAAGTTGATGAGGGGAAGAGGTTGAAACTTCCCCATAGTTTTACTGTTAAAAAATATGTGGGAACACAGTAGATACCATCACACTGAACTGTTAGTGTCCATGGATATTTTGTCTTAAGAAAAAAACAAACAAAAAAAAACCCCAAAAACATAAAAAAACAGTTGGCATTCTGTTAGAAGTTGCAGTTCATGTACTTCAGTAGAAAATGCAAAAATTCTCTAAAGGCTATAAAGACTGTAGTCCTTGATGGATTCTGGAGACAGTACTAATAAACAATGAAAGGATGTAGTATTTTCAGAAAGCCTGGGCTTAAAGCACATGGTACCAGGATAAGCCTGCACAATAGTGAGCACTGACTCTGTGATCATTCTATTGAAGACCATGCAATAGTCTCACAGCAAAATGCCCCAGCCAAGTCTCTGCTTGGAAGCATGCTCACGGATGCCCCCCATGCCACCTCAGAACACCATCTGTGACATTTATACTCTTCAGGGTTGAACTATGAGAAAGCTCAATTCATTAAAGCGTGTGACAGTTAGAGAATCCGCTCCTTACTTGCTTTGCAATAACAAAAAGGTGTTTTCTGTAATGTTCTTGAGCAAATAAAATGATCAGGGAAAGACGAAAAAAAAAATAGAGATGTATGACTGTCATCCGATTCAGTTTACTCAAAGTATGTTCTGTTGTCTGGTCCTTGTCTATGAACTATTTGTCACCAGTCAGCACCAAGATTATAGAAATGTAGAGTAAGCACTTAGAAAGCTTTATAGTATCTTACAGAATAATATCAAGTCTGTGGAATCTAGTAATGAAAAATTGCGGCTTGCATTTTGTATGTCTTTTTCTGTTATTGCTGGCTTCATTTTCTAGTAATTTGTTTTTCTTGTTTTCCCAAAAGTGTTGGTCATTAAAGGGTTATCACACTGCAAAAGATGAAAGGCACACTACTTTTTGTGTCCTTTTAGACAAATAAAAACTACAATAGCTTAAATTAATTGTTTAATATTTATTTTTGAGAGAGAGAGACAGAGTGTAACTGGGGGAGGGACACAGAGAGATGGAGACACAGAATCTGAGGCAGGCTCCAGGCTCTGAGCTGTCAGCACAGAACCCAGTTCAGGGCTTGAACTCACATACCGTGAGATCATGACCTGAGCCAAAGTGAGACGCTTAACTGACCGAGCAACCAAGGTGCCCCATGTTAAAATCATTATATTTATCAAGTCAGACTTCCAATATATAGTAAATACAAACCAGTTTGCTGGACATTGTGAATACAATGATGCATAAGACAGATACACTTCTGTAATTCTTGCCCTCACAGAGTACATTCCAGGACAGAACAGATAATAAAATCACAGCAAAGTAGATAGAAAAATACAAGATAATATGGGAACACACTATAAAGGACTCTATCCCAGTCAAAGATTCTGAGAAATGTTCCCAGAGAAAATTGTACAAGTTCTATTAGGTGTATCTAGTCTGAAATTCAGAGAAGAGATCTGAGCCAGAGTTTGAAGTAGAATGTTCATCTGGAGATGCTACTTTAAGGCTTAGGAATGGAAGAAATTGCCAAGGTGGACAATATTAAGTGAAAAGAGGGTCAAACTGAATCTTACAGGTCTAATAGCTGGAGATGAACCTGCAAAGGAGATAGAAATAAAAATAGCCAAAGAGGCGAGGAAGCGAGAAGATTGTGGAGTGTCTGGAGCAAAGAGAATTTGGAGAAGCAAGAACTGATACGGAATATTAAATGCTGCCAAGAGAACAAACAAGAACTAAAAAGTACGCTTTGGGTTCACCAATGTGAAAGTCATTGCTTTGGGTGAGAGAGGCTCCTGGAACCTGGTAGTAGAGGTAGGGAAGTGTTTCAGAATCCAAAGTGCAGGGGGAAGTAAGGAAAAGAATATAGTGATGATAAGCAACTTTTCCTAGAAATTTTACTATGGAATAGAGGAAAATGTAGGACTGTATTTGGAGGGAAATATGGGGAAAAGGAAATTTCATCTTACTTTTAAGATGAGATAGCAAATATAAAGGCTGACTATAGGGATGGTATAGCAAACGAAAGCTTGGAGATAAATGGAAGACAGTAGGGGTTAATCAATGGCAATTTCCAAGAAGGCTGGAGGAGAGAATTCCTGTGTGACTTAATACTCATCCTATTTGTGATTACAAATGCCTGCTCTCTGCTAGAGTCTCAACTCTTTGAGGATAGGAACCACATTTGTATGGTTCATAATTCTCTACTTAGTACCTGGGCTAGTGCTGGAATATTCAGATGCTCAGGAAAGAATTGAAGAGACTCTGACACCAGAAGAGGCTGTTTATCTGACACTTGGAGAGGCACCTACTCCTCCTTGATGAGAAGACATGAAAGAGAACAGTGAGAAGGAAGGAGAAATGTGAGGAATTTTCCAACAGATCTCTTTTATTTTCTTTCTGAAATGAAAGAATAAAAAAAAATAGGGCGTTGATAACGTAGAAGGCTTAAAGAGAATAATATTTTGACACTGCTAATGTGAAACAAGAGTTACAGATAGAGAATCGTCAAGGAGTAGCAAATGACAATCTGTGATGAAGACACAACTAAGTTGTGTTAGGTGTTCATATATAGAACATCCTTCTTCAAGTCAGAACTATCAAGGAAGTCATGAAGGAGAAAGAAACTTCTGGTTGACCCTGAAAACTGTGTGCAGAAGAAGACACAGGGCTATGGGTTTGCAGAAGCAGCATGTACAGAAGCTCAATGACAGAATTTGGCCTTTTGGAATCTATAGGAATCATAACTATATTGAGCTGAAGTTCCCTTTAGGTATTGAAATGAAAGAATTAAGGGTCAAGGGCAGGGGTGGGAAAGGCAGGTTCATGAGCATCCTCAGCCATTTCATAAAATGCCTATGTTGTCTTAATTAAAGTCTACCAACTTCATGCTAAATTCTTGTTTGTTTGAGAACCACTGGCTTAGACAATGGTGATTTCATCCTTAGGCTGTTACGTAAGCCCCAACAATGTCTTTCATAATACCTCCTTGCTCTTTATTTTGGGCTTTCCTGTCAAATTTCACAGCTTCCTTGACATCCACCTATTTTACTCTCATACTACTGGTATACCAGATGCTCCCTTAATTTATTGGACCTTCAGTTCCCATTGACCATTTTTGTTTTCAATTGATCCCTACGGTTTAACTGCTAATTAGACAATACTCCATTGTAATCACTTCAACTGCTTTCACCAGTACCCCAATTTCTAGACTATTTACCACTCTCTACCTACATATTTAAAACCCTGCCTCAATCCAGTAATTTGACTCTTCTGTGACTACAGAAAGCTGATGAAGAAAATTGCTCAACTATAAAAGATAAGAGTATTCACATTCACATTAACATCCAAATGCTGCTTGGAAATCCTCCCATCTTGACTCCAATTTCCCATGGTATTTCTATTCCTCATTACTTTTAACTTAATTCTTGCCATACTATGATTTTCTGTCAGAAAATAGTCTTATACTTTCATTGAAAAAAAAAAAAGGAGAGAACATATTATATCATTACCTTCCTTCAAGAAACTCATTTCCATTACCTGCATCCCTATCTTTTTCTTTTTTTTTTTTTTTTTTTAATGTTTTTCATTTATTTGTAGGAGAGAGTGAGAGAGAGACAGCGTGAGCAGGGGAGGGTCAGAGAGAGAGGGAGTCACAGACTCTGAAACAGGCTCCGGGCTCTGAGCTGGCAGTCAGCACAGAGCCCGACGCGGCGCTTGAACCCACAAACCGCGAGATCATGACCTAAGCGAAAGTCGGAGGCTTAACCGACTAAGCCACCCAGGCGCCCCAATCCCTATCTTTTTCTATGTACAGTACACACATGTACACATGTACCATGTGCCTGCAAACATAATCTCACCACATCCTATCTTTACTTTCTCTCCTCTCACTGTAAAAGATATTTCTTCTCCTGCCTTCCTAGAGCCAATCCTTACATTTGCTTTTTGATTCAACTATTACTGCCTATATTCATTTTCTATTGCTATGGTAATAAATCACCATAAATTCAGGGCCCTAAAACAACACAAATTTATTCCATTCCATTTCTGGAAATAAAGTGGTGAAGTCAGTTTCAGTAGGCTAAAGTCCAATTTTGGCAGCGTTGGTTCCTTCAGGAGGCTCTGGGGGAGAATCCATTTCCTCGTCTACTTCAACATCTAGGGACCGCCACACCCCTTGTTTTATGGCTCCTCTCTCACACCATCAGCCTCTTGTTGCCATCATCGCATCTCCCACTATTCAGTTTGAGCCTCCTGCCTCTGTCTTCTAAGTATGCTTGTGATTACATTGTGCCAATCTAGATAATTAAGGATAATTTCCTTACGCTCAAGACTCTTAATCACATCTGCAAAGTCCTTTTTTTCCATGTAAGGTAACATGTTCACAAGTTCCAGGAATTAGGACAAGACATCTTCATATAATTCTGTCTACCCCACTCTCTCTTCTAGAATTTTGCTTAATGGAGTCTGCTCTGTTCTCCTGCATTCTCACTATTTCCCTCTCTACTGGATCTATCCTGCTTAAGTGTCTCTTGTCTTACTTAGGTACTGTCATTGACTCCCTTTTCCTTTTACTATGATGATCTACTTGCATGATCTTATTCACTCCCTAATTCTATCTATTGCTTATGAAAAAATGACCTCCTATTTTTAAATTTTCCAATCTATCCAACTGCCCACTGAGAATTTTTGCCTGCATGGCCTAAAGGTATCTTAAATCCAGCCTGTCCAAAACTGAATGTGAAAGCTGCTTTCCTCCGTCCTCCAATTTCTGGCTGTTATTGGTGTCTCAGTTACCTAACTTGAATGAGAGAATCATTTTTAAACTAAACTCTTCCCCTCTACGTTTAATTGTTCACTGTGGTGAATATAATTGTGGATATTTGCTTGCTCAGTATCTATTCCAGTCTCCTTTTACTGTTCCTTGCCATACTAAAAAGACTTAAAAACTAAACAGTGACATTGCCCAGAAGCCTGTGAAGCTAGATCTGATGGTGATTTGAATGCATTTGTATGAGGCTTGATTCAAAATTGACTTTAGAAGGAAGAGAAGCAGGACACTAGGCATACATTTTGCTGGTACACATTAAAACAGATAACATGATTGTTTTAGCAAATTACAGAAACATTGCATGGTATTTACAATCAGAGCAAGAGAAACAATTCCCTGCGCGCCTAGTTCTACTGTGACAATGAGAATTATTCCTGGAAATTCAAGCTAGAATCTAATTATTTAACTCTTCCAACCATTTATATAAATTCTACCAACCATTTATACCCTGTTTAAAATATAAAACAAAAAAAAAACTCTGCTTAAACTGGCCACAGTGGATTTGTTCTCTGTAATCGAACCCTGACAAATATAGTTACAAAATTATATGGGTGTTTTTCCTAAGTATATGTTAAATTGTTTTATGCCTATCCATTGCTTTAGCTTGGGCCCTCACAGTTTCTTGTTTGGGCTATTACAACAACCTCTTTATTGGTTGAACTAATATTATCTCCCCACAGGTTTTAACTGCTTCAAAGATCCTTCATTAATTGGGGGTACACCCCAAGGTCTTTATGATGGTAGGCAAATTCTTCATTTCCCCACTCCTGCACATCTCTCCAGCCACAGCAGCTCAACTGACTAAGCCACCCAGGCACCCTAGTAGAAGTTTTTTTTTAATCAGCATCTCTCCAGTTCAAAAAAGACCATCTAAGTGACAATCAGTATCTTTCTAAACTCCTGTTAAATATTTGAGACAAATATGAACCATCTCTTTTGCTGTTGAGACAATGGAGTTTCTAGGAAGAGAAGCATAGCAATCATTTGTAATTGTAGCCTTCCTTTCAGAGTTCTTTCCTGTGTAAAGGAATTTTGTAAAGAGTGATCTCTATGCAAATGACATTCCTTATTATGTTACTCCTGAGACATAGATGTGGAATATGTTTTAAATATCCTTGTGTTTTAAGTATCTTCATTTCACAAATGCAGGTACTGAGTAATGCATTAGTGAACAACTGTGGCCAACCAGCCACTCAGATCAGGGCTCAGTTCTTCTGATGCAAGCAAGCACTGTGAGAACTCTCAGGGAATTGGGTTTTATTTGTTTGTTTTATTTTGTTTTGTTTTGTTTTTGAGTTGCCAATGATTTCCTTGACTTCCTACCAATGGGTAAAAGAGTACAAGAGGAAGGAGGAGTCAAACGACTGAGGCTTGACTCCACTTCTGACTGGCTTTGGGTTTGCTCAAAGTCCCAAAGTCATGGTGCTTTCTATGTCAGTTGTGGATCACGTGAAATAATACATGCCTAAGTTCTGCAGTCTATGAGAACTTTGTGTGGCACCGTTTCTGTTTTCTCCCTCAGCCTTGTAGGATCACTAGTGATAGTCACTGTCTCTTCTCCTGGATGTATCACACCAAACTGGAAATGATGAATTTAGTGCAAGACACTATGAATGCTAAATGCATTGCTCAATATATATAATACATCTTAGATATATTTACAAATGTATATACTATATCAATATATATTTATATATATATGATGAGATTATAATAAAAAATAAAATAAAGTAGAATACAAATACCCAGACAAGTGATTCTTTTATTCCAAGTCTCTCTCTCTTTTTTTTTAAGATTATTTATGTACCTTGAGAGAGAGAGAGTGGGTGAGGGGCAGAGAGAGAGAGAATCCCAAGCAGATTCTGCACTGTCAGCACAGAGCCTGACTCCAGGCTTGAACCCACCAACTGTGAGATAGTGACCTGTGTAGAAACCAAGCGTCAGATGCTTAACCCATTGAACCACCCAGGCGCCAAGTCTCTCAGTAGTAGGAAAAAATAAAAACTAGCCTTTTTGTAGCTTCCTTCTTTTTTATTACTCCAAACAGAAAATAAATACAGTGATCTAAATACATGGCTAACAAAGGCCATGTAAACTTGAATCAAATGCATTTGTACCAAAAATAACTGACATTTGCCTTTCAGTTATATAGATCCTGCTCTATTTGCCCTTTCCTAAAAAGATCTGTACATTAAGTTGCTGACATTTGAGTGGTAGCTGAAGCCAGTTTTGAATTGGATTTCAGTTAATGACATGATGCTTAATTATGACTTAATAAATTAACATCAAGTTAATTCTTTCTCAAAGATTTGCAAAATCGCAGACATCAGTCTTTAGGAAGAATCCGTTGAAACTAATCCATCATTTCTTATCTAACCAGTGATGTTTAAAGTCCTGACCTAAATCAGAAGCTCTTCTCCACAACTATCCACAGAAGAGACAGTACTTGGGGGTAAGTTTGTAAGCTGAACGCATCATATATATTTGGATAAAAACCCAAGGAACTTTTCCCAAAGTGTAGTTACACATCCGCCTCTCCTGTTTGCCAACGTGATTGCATAAAACCTAGTGAGCTTCCAAAGCATTAGGACCGGCCACAACTTCTTTGTGAAGCTGAGAGTCCCACTGCCCTGCCACACCACCCGGTCAAGGGCATGTCCCGAGGCAATGCCTGTGTCCTTTCAGGCTGAAAGCTGTGTTTGTCTTCCGTTCAACTGAGGCCCCAGAGACAGAGCCGCTTTGACAACCCACCCACTCTTGGAGGGGGTCACCTGTTGCCTCACCCAGGTCAAGGGAGGTCAGCTTCCCAACAGGAATTTTTTAAAAAAGAGGCAGGCACGGGTCTGTCCATAAATGGATCCCTTTGAGGTTGGTGAAAGGAAAGAAAAAAAAAAGAAGAAGAAGAAGAAGAAGAAGAAAAGCAGGGCATTTTGTGTTCCCCCTTAGACCCCCTGGAACAAGGCGGCCTGAGAACAGGCCTGTGAGCCCTTCTGATTGGAGGCCAGCCAGCAGAGGCAGCCCAGACGATTTTCACAGGACCTCTGGCTGCCACCGCGCACCCACTGCAGCCTAAATTGGAGTCAGGGCGGCCACCTCCTGGCCCCGCCTCCCCCGGGCGTCTGTGAGCAGCACAGGGTTTTACTGAAACAGCTGCCTCCTGACAGGATCAAGTAATTTAGGGTCAAGGACAGAAAACCAGATTCACACAGACAAGCAAGATTAAAAACTGACATTTGCTGATGACCATATGGAGCCTTCACTCTTCTTTGCCCCCTTCCTTCCTACTGAAAAGGTCAAGAAATCCACTCCTGAAACCCTTTCCCAAACAATACCCCTTTAACTCAATATACCTGCTAAGTAAGAACTCAGGCACATTCTGACACAAGTGACAGGCCTGTGTGCAGTTCCCGGGACTGTGGTTTCTGTCTCTTTGCCGCCCTTTCTTCCCTCCAGAGACCTCAGGCACATTTAAATGAACAGCCCACTGTGCTGGGCTTGCACAGCGTGGGAAATCAGGGGCAAGGGCCAGCGTGGGCAGCGTCAGCCAGCTGTGGGAAGGAATGACCACAGTTGCTGCAGGCTCGTTTGGAGAGAAGAGAAAAGAGGTGGCTTTTTCCTGCCTCCTTCCCGCAGCATCGGAGAATCTTCCGAACAGGGGAGAGGTGGCTTACAGCTCAGGGGAACCCCAGTGCTTTCTCTCTCCTCTGTCCTGTCTGCCCCTACTCTACTATGACAGCCATGCACTTAAAAAGATAGAATTAGGGGTACCTGGGTGGCTCAGTCCCTTAAGCATTCGACTCCGACTTTTTGGATTTGATCAGGTGCTTATCTCAGTTTGTGAGTCTTGCTCTGTGCTGACAGCACAGAATCCCTTGTCCCTTCTCTTTCTCTCTCTAAGTAAGTAAGTAACTAAGTAAGTAAGTAAGTAAGTAAGTAAGTAAACTTAAAAAAAAAAAGATAGTATTTGAAAGTATCTGATAGTTCAGAAACCAAAAAAGCAAGAACATGTGAAATTAGAAAGAGCTTTGGGCCAGACTTTCAGAGCTAATCACCCTTCTTACTCCCAAATAGCTAAATCTCCCTTTGTCTCCAAATACTGTCTGAAACAGAACAATTTTCTTTACTGCATTGCTTGAAATTTGTTTTCACTTTTATATTTCATTTATTTAAAAAAATTTTTAATATTTATTTTTGAGAGAGAGATAGAGTGAGCAGGGGAATGGCAGACAGAGAGAGATAGAAACTGAAGCAAGCTCCAGGATCTGAGCTGTCAGCATAGAGCCCGAGGCAGGGCTTGAACTCACAAACTCTGATATCGTGACCTGAGCCAAAGTCCAACACTTAACCGAATGAACTATCAAGTGTCCCTCTACTATTTATTTATTTATTTATTTATTTATTTATTTACTTATTTATTTATTTTTGGGCAGCATTGTTTTAATAGCCCTTACCCTTGGGTCTCCCAAAATGTTGGTCAGCAGGCAATAGAAGATTAAAAATTGTAATATATCCATACAATAGAATACTATTCAGCAATGAAAACTAATGAACTACAGTTCCATTCAACATTAATGAAACTTACAAACATAAGAATGATGCAAACAAGACAAGAACAAATACAGTTGACCCTGAATAGGAGTTTCAACTGCACAGGGCCACTTTTATGCAGAATTTTTCTTTTTTTTTTTTTTTCCCCTCTACTTTTATATTAAAAGCAAGCAAACAAACAAACATGAATACCTCTAGAAAATCCTGAATGTGCCACAGTATTTCATGCCTCAGTCTTTGGCCTCATGCTCTGTTTCTGTCTCCACAGAGCAAGGATGCTATCTTGCCTTTCTCCAGACCCAGCTCAAATATCCCCTTTTCTGGGAATCCTGCTACATGCACTCAAATCCTCCCTTTTCTCTACACTCTGGAATACAGCTATTCTATACTCTGTAGGTACCACTACTACTTTGTTTTAATGAAGCTTTTTACTACCAGTGAAGTATGGATTTTAAGGCTCTTCTCCAGGCACTACAGCATGGAAACTTCACCCGAATCCTTAACCCGATGTCCCTGTGGCCAACCCCAGGCATTTGTGGGATGCTGGAGGACACCGTGACTAACAATGTCACGGGCTGGAGCTCCCAACCTTGGCTCCACTTGATCAATACTCTAAAATAAGCCCCTTAGTGGCTCTAAGTGACCCAGATCTAAGCACATCTAAGCACAATTAAAGGTGAATCTACTCACTATGATGGGGAGTGTCGAATTGGGACCATGGCTCTCAGAAGCAAACCCATCCAAGAAGATCCAGGAGGAAAACAAAAGAACGCCAGCATCATCCACAACACAGCCTCTTGTGGCACCAAGACTTTATTAGATTTGGTGTGTGTTCTTTTGGAATCTGCACATGTTTTATTGTTGTTTGTTCAAGCCTGAAGCAGTCTTGTCTCTCTGAGCCTGCTCGCTCATCAGAGGCTGATGGATGCCAGTTACTGTTTAGCTGCTGGTAGGATGCTATTTGAACGAACCACATCTGAGGGCACTGATGCTGGTAAAGCATCTTTTTAGTTGAATAATGCAAGACAGCACATTTGGGGAGGTGGAAGTCATGCAGTGGTAGTTCAGAAGGAAGACAAAGAGGAAACAGACCACTGGCTCTGGTGGGAACCAGGGCGGTATGCGGCATCCCTCACATAGAGACAAAGAACCCAGCAAATTACCACAATGCCAAACAGAGGGCCCCACCAGACGTGATGGAACCGCATCCCTTCTTTGTCCAACGTTTGAGAGGAAAATCACAGTATGTGCTTTTGTCATGTTCAGCCAAAAGAATTAAAAGACATGCTTAGTTTCTCTTTAAAACATGCTTCAAAAGTTCCTCAGGTGAAGAGATGGAGGGATGTGCACATCCATAGTAACTACTATCTCAAGCTGCTGAGATATTTCAATTCCGGACTTCATTTTATTTCCCACCACACTCTTGCTGGTTAACTCTTCCAACTCCTAAAAGGCCACCTGGAAGTCTCCGAGTTGCTTTACCTCTTCCTTCTCTAAATTCCAACTTCTTTTCTGCAAGCCTATCTCCAGCACAAGGGGGCTCTGCATAGCTCTTGAGCCAGCCAACTCTCGTTCTGGGTGGTTGCTGAAGGGATGGATTATAGCCCTCCCTCTTTGCTGATTCATTTGGTCGTATGGAGTTGCATGACACCACCAAAGAAAGTGAGCATTGTGTGCATGGTTTTGTGCAAATTTCCTTATCGGTTGCTTGTTGTTTTAATTGAGAAACAGGGAAGGAAAGGTAGGGTGCACCTGAACTTTTCTGTGCTGCAAGCTCTCAGATACTTTACAAAAATGCATTGCAGATACCAGGGATCTTTTAGGCTATTGAATAAGTTATAAGAATCTCCCTACCTTGTTCTAAGTCCCAGTTCCTTCTTCTTCTGCCTGAGACAATCTCAGTTCTGAACTTGAGATCATGCTGAAGAGAGATAAGGAATCTTCAAAGGCTACTTAAACAAAACTTGTACAAGGTGCTTAGGGTCTGCTAAAGAAAACAGTATTCTTTTGAACTTATGAATAAAAAGTTTGTGAAAATGTTTTATGAAAGAAGGATGTTAATGTCTTATAATGATGAGAAATTGCCTTTGGAAAAATCAAGTCCTGGCTTTGACAATAAAGAATGAAATATACTTTCGACTTATAATACCCCGTTGGCTATCAGCAGAAGGTGAAGTATGCATAAAAAACAAAATTGATGTAAGTCTCCCCTAAAGTGCCAGAAGAAGTAAAGTACAGAAAATAGACTGTGTTATAAAACCCTGGGGTGGTCTTCCTCAAAGCAGTCCCCAAAAGGCTCAAGATGACTTTGGGACATAGTAAAACCTAAAACAAAGGAATCCAAATAAAATCTGCAGAATCATTACATGGCTGGGAATTAAAGAGCTGTGACCTCTGGCCATCCTTGATGCCATCCTGTGCCTTTGTGACCCTGAGTCTTGTCCCATATAACATTCTGTCTCTGAGGTGCCTTGGTGACATTCATTCATTCATTTATGTATTCAATTTTCTTCAAAGAATGTTTACTTGAGTGCCCACTATTTCAGTATACTGTGCTAGGTGTTGTTGGATTTTTATGCATTTCTCATGTGTTCCTTATGATCCCACCCTACGAAGTAGGTGTGGTTGTTGCTTCAACCTACATGTGAAAAAACAGGTTTCTTCTATTGGCCAATTTTTCCAAGGACATAAATCTATGAAAGGATTTGCCTGGGATAAAAATCCAGGTGTCCAGGTTTTAAACACCACACAACATTAAGTAGAGGTATAACCAGCCCTCAGGAACCCCTCCCCTAGAGGAGGAGACAAAGCACGTACAAGTGCAGATATAACCCACGACATTGTGCTGTGGGAGAACAGAAACTTAAAGTTCAAAGAGGTGGGTTAGGCAGGTGAAATCACCAATGGCTGAGGTAACTGTAGGTAGCTTGAGAGGGAGGTAGGATTTGACCTGTGGTTTGAAAGATACATAAGATTTTATAACTGTATCATTATCACACCTCAAACCTGAATATAAAAGAATAACCTGTGATTATCCAGCTCTTTCTTTCTTTTTTTTTAATTTAAAACATTTTTTAAAATATTTACTTATTTTGAAGAGACAGAGAGAGACAGAGAGAGTTGTGGAGGGGCAGAGACGGAGAGACATAGAATCTGAAGCTGTCAGCACAGAACCTGGCATGGGTCTCCAACCCACAAACCATGAGATCATGACCTGAGCTAAAGTCAGACGCTTAACTGACTGAGTCACCCAGGCATTGCTGTCTTGCTCTTTCTTATACCTTATACTAAAACTTTTGAAAAGACACACGTATTCATTTCCCTTTCTTTCCCTGCAACTGCCAAATTGATTCAAAGCCTGGTCATCCCTTCCCTGGAACACCTCTACATTAGGAACCTCCCTCCTCTGCTTCAGTGCTCCTCACTACTAGGCCAGGATGACATGGCCTTCCTACTCACCACTGGGGTCCAAGCACTAGAAGAATACCTGCCAAGGCCAATAAATAGGAAGTTTGTGCGATGTGCCAGGCGTGTAGATTATGAGGACACACTAGGATCTGTCCCATGATCTTTACCTGGATAAGTGATGTAAATAAGAGCAGCGGGCTGGGTTATTGGCCCTTAAGCCATTGGTTTGGGCCTAAGAGGTATTCAGAGCAGAAAAAAAAACCTAGTTTCTATCTTCCCATGATTGCACTACTGTCGTGGGCCAAAGCATAGATACACAGTGGGACGATGCTACAGGGGCTGCAGAAGCCGGGTGAGTGGGAAGCTTTAGACCTGGGATGGTTGTTCTGAGGAAACAGGTGCCACTGACAACTGAGGCGGCCCATTCCCAGAAATTTGAGTTTGATCAAGAAGCTGAAAATAATCAGGATTTAAACAAGTGGAGAGAAGTATAAAAGGTATTTCAAGGGAGAGAATACATACTTATTCCGGCATTTTCTCAAAATGATGCCAATAAGCATGTCCTTAAAAAAGAGGTAGGAGGTTAAGTTTTCAAGGGATTAAACACAAAAGTGAACTGATATCTTCCCCACAGGACCCCTTAGAAATACTAACTGGTAATGTGCCTTGCGAGGGAAAAATATGATACAAGACACATATATGTACATATGATATATGTACCTATGTGATATTTAAGTGATAATATATACTATTATCACAAGTAACATGAAGTCCAGAGGAAGATCCGGCTTCAGGAATGGTTGGTTGGGTGACTCAACAATATCAGGTAAGATCCAGCTTCCTTTCATATCCCTACTCTGTATCCACAGCATTGAGGCCAGCTTTTCTCAAGATCATGAGTTGACTATCAGTAGTTACTGGAGCCAATACCTCCCTACTCATACTCAGCAGAGACATGGTTCTCTTTCCCAAAGTTTCAAGTAAGCTTTACCTTGTGTCTTACTCACTTGTCCAAGGTGGTTTAGGCTTGTCTATCCTCAGATTGATCACTGGAAAGGGGATGGATAGTCAGAACTGGCTAGACAATGTGCACTACACACACTTGGGAAACACGACCTTCATTCATTCATAACTGCAACATTTCATCTCTCCTTCCAAACTCTATTAACTGAGTACCAACAGTGCTTCTAGGTTACCAGTCTCCTCCCTTAGGAAGCACAGCATCTGGTGACAAAGGAAACTAATGCTGCACTGTAATTAGTATGTAGAAAGCATTGTGGGGTCCAACTGAGGAAGCCTAATGAGGACTTCACAGGATGAGTAACTTCTCTGCTGGGAAGAGAGGAGCAAATAGAGGAGCGGTCCACGCGGAAGTTGTGTTTCGGGGATCTTGGTAGAAACATACAATCTGATGAAAGAACATAAAAAAGAGAAGATATTGAGAAAGGACACTAGAGGAGAAGGAGGAGTAGTGCTAATGAGATCAAGAATAAAGAATGTCTCAAGGAAGAAGTGCAGCGCAATAAGGTAAATGAGAAGCGCAACGACAACTTAGGAAATGTCTAGCACAGTAAATTTTAAACCTCTCAACAGATGAGGAGCCTGAAGCTTAAGTAACTTTCCCCAGGAAAGATAACTAGTAAGGAAGGGTCCACTATGGATTACCCGCTCATGTTCTCCCCCAGTTCCCATGTTTAAACACAAAATTCATACGTTGAAATCACCTTGAGATGCGATGGTATTTGAAAGTGGTATCTCTGGGAGGTAATTCATTCATGAAGGTGAAGCCCTCATGAGGAGATTAATGCCTTTATAAGGGGGCCCATGAGGGATCTTGCTTTTTGTCTCTTTCTCTACTCTCTGCCATGGGAGGACCCAGCAAGATGGTTGCCATCTGGAAACCAGGAAGAAGCTTTCCACAGAACTCAGCCATGTTGGCACCCTCATGGCAGACTTGCCAGCCTCCAGAGCTGTTGAGAAATCAATTTCTATTGTTTCAGCCACCCAGTCTATGGTATCTTGTTACAGCAGTTGGAGCAGGCTAAGATGGGAACTGAATCAGGATTCGCATCCAGGGAAGGCTAGCTCCAAAACACACACTCTTTTATATATTACCGTATCATCCAATGAAAATGGTGCATGGATTTTGAAAATAAGAAATGCAGTGTCGGTAAAGACGGAGGCGGGAGGCTGAGTGTGGGTGCAGGGAAAGCAGAACTGCAGGCACCAGGACTGAGAAACTGGAAACCGATGAAGAAACTCATACCTAGCCCAGCAGCACCGGCCTTATTGCCATTCTATCTTTCGCCAATGTCTTTAAAATTGTGCCAATAGCTGTCTCTGGAGCTCTTTTTCCTCTTCTGATGCAAGTTTCACACCTTCTCTGCAACTCTTCAGCTAATCCTAGGCTTACTTATTGGTGCTTATTCCTTCTTTTACTACGTCGTCTTCAGGCGGTTTGTCTTGCTCTCACTGTAAGCACCATCACGTTCCCACACCTACACAACATGCTTTTGCTCCTTATTGTTTCATTCTGTGGACTTTTGGAGACAGAGTCAACAATCTAGGCTGGAGATGTTAGTTGCTTAGCTCAGAACTTGTGGTTTCTAGCTCGGTGGGTTATAATTTTGGATGCACGTGTGAATCAACCAAGAGTCTTTAAAAAATTCAGATTCCTAGCTCCTATCCCAGACCTCCTAAATAGGAATCTCTGGAGATGGAGTCCAAATATTCCTATTTTTAAAAGTTGCCCAGGTAAACTCATGCAACTGATCTGGCACTGGTCCAGGGCCTGCTGCTGGGAGCTGTAGCTCTAGCTTCTGAATCACTCTCCTGTTACTTAGACTCTGCTGTTTTCTGGGCTTTGAGCTCAAAGCAGAATAACCCTTGGCCACAGATATATTTTGTTACTGTATCTCTTTGCTTACAGAGTCACCTCCCATGGCTTGAGAACACTGTGGAAAATTATCCTAGGTTGACCCAGTATTTAGTGCAATTTTAAAATCATATCATAATTATATCTTATCTGTCTCCTACACTTCCCTTGTCTGGGGCCCAAATCTCTTCTCACTATTCATGACAAGACATAAACTGTTCATGTCTTGTCTTAATCCAGAAAGGAGCATTATTCTGTACGGGTCTATTCTTGCAGTTATTTAAAACCAAAGTCAGTTATTTCTGCCTTTATTCATTTAGTCATTACCATCTTTCTCATACTCCCAATTCGCATGCTTGATCCAACTGGTTGTCATGGCCTATTCTTTGTCTTTAAATGCATCTTTTCTTTATCTGAGCTATATATGGCTCATACCACCATCACCAGGGATATAGGCTGGAGGCCTACTGGGTATGGGTATAGCAACAAACATTGGGATGGTGGAAATCTAGTGAGTTAGGATGGGAAGCAGAATCACCACATTATCCTGGGGGAGCCTAGAATGTTTAGTTACTTTCTCGTGAGAGTTCTTAGTTCATGGAAATGCTCCTTGGAGGGTGAGGGGTTAGGGAGCTCTCTAGGATGGGAGTCAAAGCCTGAGGTCATTTCCTAGGGATGCAGAGGGGCTGAACTGGAGCCTTGGAAGCTTCACTGTGATTGACACTCCTGGGAAAAGAAGCCTGGACTAAGTTCTGTGATCTCTGGGACTCTATGAGGGGTCGATGAAACACTAGAACAAGAAGTGCTGAGGAATGAGAACTGGCAGAGTGAGGGAGAGGCTCTGTGCTCTCTGATAGAACACTGTGATCCAGGTGAAAGTCTAGGGGCCAGTGGAACTGGGGTGCCTGGGTGGCTCAGTCAGTTAAGCCAGTGGTACTTGTAGAAAAACCAAATTCCTAGGTACCTGGGTGGCTCAGTCGGTTAGGCATCCAACTTTGGCTTAAGTCATGATCTTGTGGCTCATGAATCTGAGCCCCACATCAGGGTGTCTGCTGTCCCTACTTGTGCCTTCTCTCTCCCCCTCTTTCTCTGGCTCTCTCTCTCTCTCTCTCTCAAATATAAACATTTAAAAATTTTAAAAGAAATTTAAAAAATAAAAGGAAAAACCAAATTCCAAGTCCCTATGCATATGGTACTAAATGAGTTTAATATTTGTGTAGCTACTGTATGTTGAGGGAGTATAGTGGGAAGGACCAGGTCTAAGATAAGCAAGAAAAAGTATGAGTCTGTAGAATGTGCGAGAAGAATTCAGGAAGGCCCCAAGGACTCTGAGGGTCTTCAGTTCTTGAAGTACTGTCTAGTAAGTGCTCAGTACTCATGGAAACAATTTTTCATTAGGCTTTTCTCAGTTACCCTACTAGTAATCCCCAATCAAGAATTTCTCTTTCAACAGCTGTGGTATCTGTATGCCATTAAGAATTCTGCACAAGCCTTTTTGGGTATAAAAACCATAGAACACTTGCATTTCCATATTTTTATTTTATGCATTATCCTTTTATGGAAACTCCTTGTGACCATGCCATGACAGATGTCATTTTAGCTTCATTTTCACTTCTTCTGGAATTATTTTTTCACTCCCTTTGATTTAATACTAATTTCAATGTACAAGATATGCAGTGTCATCCAGCCAAAAGAATATTAAAAATGGTGCGTTGCCCTGACAATGAAAAAATGACTATCATGTGCTAGATCGGAATTTGTATACAAATAGAGTATCTTTAAACATATATGCAAAAATTCCCACCTCCAAACTCATGGGACCAGACTAGAAATGATTCTGGTTTCAGCACACCAGTGGTCCTAAGATCAAATAAAATGTGGCTGAAAATTGGAAAATTAAGCATCTAAAATGAAACTGTTTCCCTTTTCCCTTTTAAGTAAATGCTTTAATTCATTCAAATAGAACAGGGAATTCCTATACTCAACCACCACAATGCTCCTAATTTGTTAAAGATGTTTCTTCTTAAGACAGGGAATCATCAGATGCAAGAATGTCAAAGCTAACCTAGGGTTTATTACAAAAATAAAAATTTCCCAATGACCTCCCCACTTCCTCTCCTTTTGGTTTCTTTATGAATGAAGTCTTTGGAGAGGGACATTGCAAAGATGCTCTCAGATCTCTTGATAATATGGAACCAAACCACAGAATTAAAGTGTTCTCTAGTCCATAATAATTTTCCTCTTGATATCTTTAAACTTTAGATCAAACCAGTGAATCTTTTGCTTTCATTTAATAAAGGATGAAAGAGTCTTAACAGTTTACAATTTACAAGCATGATTTAATTTTTACAAAAGGTCTTTATTTTAAAACTATGGCAAAAGTTAGTCATTTTCAATTAAGGAAAAAATAGATTGAACACAGCTTTAAACACATTCAGCAATTTGGGCAACTCAGTTGTTCAAAAATGATGTATATCCATGCAGCTGAAGATAAAAGGTTTCTGGGCTACTCAATGGTACAGCCACTTATCACAAACAGTTTTGGAAGAGAAATTTCTATGAACATGAAATGAATTTCATGACATTCAGCAGCAACCAACCCACCCCTACTTCCTATTAACTTCTAATGGATGTTAGTAACCATGCATGAGTAACAAGGAACTCACAGCAGTGAATAATTATAGTAAATGTCTTGCTCAACCACTTATTCCGTAACTTGAAAATAGGTGTTTAAATTAAATAATTAATCATCAAATTAGCTGGTATTATAATCAGTAGATAGTTCTCTTATAGTTCGCGGATGGTTCAATTACTATTTGTTCAGTTACATTCAGTGTCTGAGAATATCAGATAAAATTGTTCTGTTTTGTTAGTTCCCATGTGAAAAACAGAACATGGGTGGAGGATGCAATATATCCACATCATTGAGAATATAAGCATCAATAAGGCAAACTTCCTTTTGATGATTCTTCTGTGCCATCATTGAGGTTTAGGCTGAAAGAATGGACTCTTGCTAATTATAATTTGCTTCGTTTTCTTACAGAAGCTCTCCAGTGGTGACATGGAAGCTTGCCTATTCATTTCTGGGACTACAGTAAGTTGATACATAGGGGACATATTTAGCATGTGTGATTATACAACTCTTTCCAGAGGTATGAAGCTTTTCCCTTTTCCTGGAGCCTGCTTCAACAATCTTATTCTTTTCTTATTATATTCGCTTGAGGTAAGCATCTATGTGTGTGACAGGATCTCTCCCCTAGAATGCTGGTAATTGAGAGCAACAAAAGATGTTATAAAATAATTTTTTAAAGCTAAAATTCACTTCCACTAGGTTATTAAGAACACATGACATGCCCAGCACTAATGTAGATGCTGAGGAAACAAGAATGGATAAGGCAGAGCTCCTGTCCTCAAGTAGTTCACTAAAAGAAGTGAAGATTCTTATACAACAGTGTGAAACACACTAAAATAATTACAGGCTTCTAGTATTATGAGAAGTCTGTAGAGAGTACTATTTATTCCATCTGGCAAAGACAGTAAGAAATTTGGATATATAAAGGAGAGGACATCTCCTAACATATCAGGATTTAAAGGAAGGTCATCAAATCCAGAGGCTCTCAAGGACTTCATCTCATAGAACCAAAAAAATTAAAAAAAAAAAAAAAAAAGCAGAAGACATATGTCAGGTTGTTCATTTTTATTTTGCCAAAAGTGGAAACCAAAATAATCAAGTAATTGGCTAAGATTATTGCCACCATCTGCTTTAATTATCTATTGCTACATGACAAACTACCCCAAAACTTAATGGTTCACAGCAACAGCAAGTTCTTACTTCTCACAATTTTCTAGTTTGACTGAGAATGCACTCTTTACATGATGTCAGCTGGGAGGGCTGCAAGTTCAAAAGGAGCCTCACTCACAGGTCAGCTTGGCAGTTAGCTGGGGCTACCAGGCCAGGGCACTACTTCTTCTCCACAGGGCTTCTTGGGGAAATATTCCATGAAAAGAAAGTGGAAGCTACGGAGCCCTTAAATTTCAGCCTTGGAAGTTAAACATTATCAGTTTTGCTCTGTTCTGTTACTGAATACAGGTTATGAAACCAGCCCAGATTTAAGGGAAGAAAAAATAGATTCTACCTTTCAACGGGACAGTGACAAAGTCACATTGCAAAAGGTCATGTAGGATGGGCAATATTGTTGTGACCATATTTGGAAATACTATCCACCACCCTTCATTTGAAAGTAGGGCATTTTAACACTGATGTATTTAGAAGGACATAATCACAGACTAATGGGTAATCATGTAAATTGAATAAATCTAGCTTAATGAAAAGCACTATGTAGTTTATATTTTTTCTAGTCACTGAATACCAGACAAAACTTTATCAAGGACCAGCACTGGCTCAAGGACCATCCAAGCCTTAGAGGCCAATGATTTAAGCCAGCAGCTTTAATACCTACTTAATGACTCATAAGAAATACATCTTAACAACCCAATGAGCACTTACACATACATGAAACAAATCAAAAGTGTCATGAATGTTGTACTTCAAATAATTTCTCTTTCTACTTTTTCTAGTTCATTAAAAATATTGATGTTAATATTCTACTAGATTAATTTCAAGATCTAATAATTGGGAAATACTCATGGCCAGAAAAGAACAGTTCTAAACCATTCCCTCCTTATTCTGTTTCTATTGAACATCTTGAGTAATGACGATACGACTGTCAAATAAGACAGTCCCTGTTACCTTTAGCAGTTCTTTTTGTTAGAAAATCATCCTTTTATGTTATTTGTTTGAAGTTTATTTACTCATTTTTTTAAAATATTTTTATTTATTTCTAGGAGAGAGAGAGAGACAGTGTGAGCAGGGGAGGGTCAGAGAGAGAGGGAGATACAGACTGAAACAGGCTCCAGGCTCTGAGCTGGCTGTCAGCACAGAGCCCGACGCGGGGCTCGAACCCACGAACCGCGAGATCATGACCTAAGCGAAAGTCGGACGCTTAACCGACTAAGCCACCCAGGCGCCCCTATTTACCCATTTTTTTTTTTAGTAATCTCTATACCGAGCGTGAGGCTCAAACCCATGACCTAGCATGAGTCGCAAGATCTTCTGACTGAGCCAGAAGGGCACCCCTATTCTTTTAATTTAGGTGAAATTTGCTTCTGGCTTTCATATATTCTTCTTTGGTGCCCCACTGACCAGCTCATATAATTAGCACCACCTACTGTTCCCTATTCCCATGTCTTTTTAAACAGACTTTTCTTAAAAAGTTTTAGATTCACAGAAAAATTGAGCATTTTTCTGTTCTCATGGAGACATAGCCTCCCCACAAATAATGGGGGGTACACAGTGGTACATTTGTTATAATCAATGAACCTATACTAACACATCATTATCACCCAAGTCCATTTTTTTCATTAGTTTGCACTCTTAGTGGTGTGCATACTATGAATTTTAGCCAATAGATAAAATTAAAATATACCTACCATTATAATGCATATAATGTATCATACAGAGTAGTTCCAGTGCCCTAAAATCTTCTCTGCTCCACTTATTCATCCCTTCCCCCATCCTGACCACTTATCTCTTCACAGCTTGCATAGTTTTACCTTTTCTAGAATATCATTTTTTAGAATGGTGCAGCAAGTGGCTTTTTCAGATTATTGTCTTTCACTTAGTAATATGCATTTAAGTTTCCTCTATGTGATTTCATTGCTTAATGGCTCATTTCTTTTTACTGTTAAATACTATTCCATTGTTTGGATGCACCACAGTGCATTCATCCATTTACCCACTGAAGGATAATCTTGGTTGCTTCCAAATTTTTGCACATGTGAACAAAATTTCTACAAATATCTAGGTTCAGGTTTTGTGTGAACGTAAGTTTTCAGCTCCTATGGGTAAATACCAAGGAATTTGTTTGCTGGATTGTATGCTAAGAGTATGTTTAGTTTTATAAAAATTGCCAAACTGTCTTCCAAAGTGGCTGCCCCGTTTTGCATTCCCAACAGCTACAAATGACAGTTCCTGTTGCTCCACACCCTCATTTGGATGCCAGCATTCGGTGCTGTCAGTGTTCTGGATTTTGGCCATTTGAACAGGAGTATCACAGCATCTTTTTGTTTTAATTTGCTATTCTCTGATGATATATGATGGGGAGCATCTTTTCATATCCTTATTTGACACCTCTAATCCTCTTTGGTGAGGTGTCAGTTAAGATCTTTTACTCATTTTTAAATTAAATTACTCACTTTTTTTTTATTGTCAAGGTTCAAGAGTTCTTTGTATATGTTGACTAATAGTCCTTTTTTTTAACCGTGTCCTTTGCACATATTTTCTCCCAGTCTGAGGCTTGTCTTCTCAGTCTCTTGACAGTGTCTTTCATGGAACAGAAGTTTATTTTATTTTATTTTATTTTATTTTATTTTATTTTATTTTTTATTTGAGAGAGAGAGAGAGAGCAGGCAGAGGGAGAGGGCCAGAAGGAGAGCGAGAGAATTTTTTTTGAGAGAGAGAGAGAGAGGGAGAGAGCAGGGGAGATGAGCAGAGGAAGAGAGAGGGAGAATCTTAAGCAGGCTTCATGCTCAGCGTGGAGCCCAATGCAGGGCTCAATTCCATGACCCTGGGATCATGGCCCGTGCCAAAATCAAGACTCAGACTCTCAACTGACTGAGCCACCCAGGTGCTCCAGGAAACAGAAAATTTTAATTTCAGTGAATTCCAGCTTATCATGACTTTGGTGTTGTATTTAAAAAATCATCACCATGCCAAGGTCAACTAGATATTCTCTTACCTTCTAGAAGTTTTATAGTTTTGTGTTTTCATTTAGGTCTATGATCCATTTTGAATTAATTTTTGTAAAATGTTTAAGGTCTCTGCCTAGATTCACTTCTTTCTTTTTCTTCTTTTTCTATTTTTTAATTTTTATTTTTCTTGTGGATATCTGGTTGTTCCAATACTATTTGCTGAAAAGTCTGTCTTTTCTTCATTGCATTTATTTTGCCTTTTTGCTACTGGTCAATTGACTATATGTGTGAATCTTTGCAGGCTGTCTTTTATATTCCATTGATATATGTGTTTATTCTTTCTCCAACACCATTCCACCATGGTTACTATAGCTGGGTGGTCAGTCTTAAAGTTGAGTAGTATTGGTCCTCTGACTTTGTACTTTTCCTTCAAATTGTGTTTGATATTTTGAGTATTTCACTTCAATTATAGCTTTTTTTAATGGTTGTCCCAGAGTTCACAATATACATTTACAACTAACCCAAATTTACTTTAGATAACACTATCCTACTTCATTATAAAGACCTCACAATATTCCCTACCTTCTCTTGTATCACATATATAATGTGCATATATATAGATAGATAGAGAAAGAGATAGAGAAGCAAATAATTGTTGCTATTATTATTTTATTTTAGATAGAAATATAGTGGGAGAAGGGAGAGAGGCAGAGGGAGAGAGAAAAAAATCTTAAGGAAGTGCCACACTCAGCATGGAGCCCAATGCAGGTCTCAATCCCACAACCCTGGAATCATGGTCCAAGTTGAAATCAAGAGTCAGACACTCAAGCAGCTAAGCCACCTAAGTGCCCCTGTTGCTATTATTTTAACTAAACTGTTACAGTTAGATCAAATAAGAATAAGAAATATAAAGATTTTTATTTACCTTCACTTATTCCTTCTCTAATGTTCTTCTTTTTTTTTTAATGTAGAAAATTTCTGCCTTATATCAAGGCTGATCTACTGGCAACAAAGTTATGTTTGCTTGTTTGTTTGTTTGAGAAAGTCTTTATTCTCTTTCATTCTTGAAGTACAGTTTGGCAGGATGCAAAATTCTGGATTGGTGGTCATTTTCCTTGAACACTTTAAAAATGTCACTCCACTCTCCTTATTTGCATGGTTTTGAAGGGAACGTTGAATGTAATTCTGATCTTTGCTCCTCTATAGGTAAGGTGGGTATTTTTTTTCTTTATCTTGACTTTTCTCCAACTTAAAGATGTTATATGCCTAGGGGCAGTTTTTTGTTTGTTTATTTGTTTGCATTTGTTCAACCTGGTGTTCTCTGAGCTTCCTGGATCTGTGGTGGTGTGTGACATTAATGTGGCGGGAAATGCTCAGTCATTATTGCTTCAGATATTTCTTCTGTTTCTTTCTGTCCTTATTCTCCTTCTGGCATTCTCTCTATACATATAGTTTGCCTTTTGTAGTTGTCCCATAATCCTTGGTTATTTACTTATTTTGAGAGAGAGAGAGAGACTGTGTGTGTGAGCAGGTGGAGTGGCAGAAAGAGAGCAGTGAGAGAATCCTCAGCAGGCTCTGTGCTGTTAACATGGAGCCAGACATGGGACTTCATCCTATGAACCATGAAATCATTACCAGAGCTGAAATCAAGAGTTGGATGTTTAACTGACTGAACCACCTAGCCATGCTTAGATTTAGAGGTTTCTACTGACATGTCCTCAAGCTCAAAGATTATTTTCTTAGCTGTGCTTAGTCTACTAGTGAGCCCATCAAAGGCATTCTTCATTTCTGTTATAGTGATTTTGATCTCTAGCATTTTTTTGGTTCTTCTTAGAATTTTTATCTCTGCTTGTGTGATCCATCTGTTCTTGTATGTTGTCTACTTTATCCACAGATCCCTTAGCATATTAATCATAGTTGTTTTTGAATGTCATGGTCTGATAATTCCAACATCTTTGCCATATCTGAATCTGGTTCTGATCTTGCTCTATGTCTTCAAACTGTGTTTTTTGCCTTTTAGTATGTTCTCATAATTTTTGTTGAAAGCCAGACATGATGATATACTAAGTGAAAAGAACTCAAGTAAATAGGCCTTTAGTGTTATGCTGGTAAAGTGTGGGAGGAGGGGAAGCATTCTGTATTCCTATGATTAGACTTCAGCCTTTTAGTGAGCCCGTGCCCTTTGGTTATGAACTTCACAACCTTAGACAGGACAGAATGGCTGGAGGGGGCTGGGTTTAGATATTTCCCAACCCTAGCAGGTTAAGCTCTGATAAAATAGTTTATCTTGAGGACAGGCCTTGTTAAGAACAGAATACTCTGGTATATTTCAGAATGGTTCCTTTCCCCCTTCTGTTACTGGAAGCCCAAGAGGATTTTTCCCTGACCTTTGTGATGAGAACCTAGTAGAGCCCCAGGATGTAAAAGTCACAAAAATGTGCCCTTCTTCCCAACTCCAGGAAGTTTCTAATTCATAGACTTATCCACAGTAAACCTCTAGCAATTCATCAGTTACAGTTCACCCTCTCCCCCAGTCCCCAGTGGTTCCTGCAGAGATGGGTTTCTGCTGCAGTAAGTCCTAATTATCTCTATCTACATGTCTGGCTTTCCAGTTTGGGGGGCAGTATTTTCCCTTATAAAGTCATTCCTCAAAAGGAGTTAAGAAGAGTTGTTCTAAGCTCCTTATGTATCAGAGTAGAAACAAGAAGTCCTCCTAATTTTTTTTTTATGCTGAAGAACCAAACCAGCGCCATGGCAGGCTTCAGAAGGCCCCAGAAATTAAAAGGTCCAAGTTTCTGAGGCATGACTCAGCAGGCTTAAGCAACCGCCCTTCCCCCTGCCTGAACCAATCACTGCCACTTTTCTGGCCTGCTTAGTTTTAAATTTACCAATCCCGGGGCGCCTGGGTGGCTTAGTTGGTTGGGCGTCCGACTTTCACTTGGGTCATGATCTCGTGGTTCGTGGGTTCGGGCCCCGCGTAGGGTTCTGTGCTGGCTGCCAGCTCAGAGCCTGGAGCCTGTTTTGGTCTGTGACTCCCTCTCTCTCTGACCCTCCCCTGCTCACGCTGTCTCTCTCTCTCTCCTAGATACAAATAAAAATAAATAAATAAATAAAAACCATTAAACTTACCAATCCCTCCGCGTCACATCGACCTTTGCATCACCCTGTCCTATCACATTGTAGTCTCCGCCCATCACCTCTTTCCCCGCACCTCTTTCCCCGCCCTGTTATAAAAACCCTACTCCTCCATTGTTCAGTGCTCTCAGCATGGATCCGCTGCATTGGTGAGGTCTGGGAGCCCGAGCTTAAGCCCAAATAAACGCCCTTTGCTTTTGCATAGGTGACTCCGACTCCTTGGTGGTCTTGGGATTTTGGGGAGATCGCGATCTGGGCATAACAATGCCAAGTATCACTACCTGATAAATTAATGCTAGCTTGTTGTTGGTTTGTTTGTTTGTTTGTTTGTTTTTTCCAGTCTCCCTCGCTGGAATAGAAGTTCCATAAAGGCAGGAAAGTATTTTGTTTTATTCATTACTATGATGCTTGAACTCACATCAGTATCTTGGATTCTTCTAGGTTTTTAATAAACCAGGTGCTCAGTAAAGACTTTTTGAATAAATGAAAGAATGGCAGTTTTGTTGCTACTCCTAATTCAGCTGCATCATTTTTGTGATGAATCGGATATGAGGATACAAAAGCTTTACTCACAGAGTTGCTGTGTTGAAGAATTTAATTTAAATTCTTTAAATTTAAATTTGTTGAAGAATCCATATAAAGATCAGGAACAAATGTGACTTCTAGCAAGTGTAAAGAGCCACATTCCTGCGTCTGTTTTGTTTTGCCTCATTCATTTCATATGAATCATACATGTTGAAATAGAGAAAGCAAGAACATGGGCCAACTTGACCTCCTTGACTGACTAATAGTTTCAAGGGGGTAAGATGTGGTAAATGTACTGTTTATTTATAATATTCAAAAAACTTTTGAATTTTAGAATACTTTTAGATTTATAGAAAAGTTGCAAAGAAAGTACAGAGAATTTCTGTATATCCCATATTCAGTTTCTTCTATTACTACATCTTCTGTTATTGGTGCATTTGTCACAGCTAGTGGACCAATATTGGTACATTATAATTAACTAAGCTTTATGCTTTATTTATATTTCATTAGTTTTTCCCTAATGTCCCTTTTCTGTTCTACGATGGCATGCAAGAGACATTACACTTAATCATTATATTTCTTTATGTGCATCTGGGCTGTGACAATTTTTCAGACTTCTTTGTTTGTGGTGACCTTGGCAGTTTAAGGAGTACAGGTCTCGTATTTTGTGGTCTATCCCTCAGCTGCAATTTGTTCCGTGCTTTTCTCATGATGAGACTGGGCTTACAAGTTTCGGAGAGAAAGATCAGAAAGGTAAGATGCCATTCTTTTTTTTTAATGTTTTTATTTCTGAGAGAGAGACAGCGTGAACAGGGGAAGGTCAGAGAGAGAGGGAGACACAGAATCCGAAATAGGCTCCAGGCTCTGAGATAGCTGTCAGCACAGAGCCCGACGCCGGGCTCGAACCCACAGACCATGAGATCATGACCTGAGCCAAAGTTGGATGCTTAACCAACTGAGCCACCCAGGAGCCCCCATAAAATGCCATTCTTAACACATTGTATTAAGGACATGTACTATCCACACGACTCTTATCACTGATGGTGTTAATCTTAATACCCTGACTAAGGTAGCATTTACCAGGTTTTTCTTTAACATACTCTTTAGAAGCAAGTCCCTAAGCAAAATCCACATTTAAAGAGTGGGGTGTTATACTCCATTTCTTTGAGGGCAGAATGTCTATACACATTATTTGGAATTCTGTATAGATTTGCTTCTTCCCCCTTCCTCCTACATTTGTTTATTTATTCAATTATGTATTGAGATGATGGCTGGTGGGTGTTTATTTTATATTTTGTGTTATAATACAGTGCTATTTTATTTTGATTCAGAAATTGTACTGTCTCTGGCTATTGAATGCTTTTAGTCCCTTTGACATACCTGTGTCATTTTGTTTGAGCATTTCGCTATTTTCTGGCACTACAAGATGATCCAGGTTATCTTGTTTATTCCATAACCGAGTTCTAAGACCAGTCATTTCCCCAAAGATCGCTGATTCATTTTACTGCAGAATGATATAGGAAACCAAGATCTGAATGGGGACTTTCCTCATTGATACTGGGATAAAACAGCTTTCTAGCCCCTTTCAGCAGACAAATCCAGGAAATACATGTATGTATATTAACCATATATACACGTATCTAAATGTTTTTCTATATAGATCCACTGGTATCCATATGAAGCTAACCATGAGTTTGTAATCATGTCTTCAACACTAATCCAGTACCACTTAATTCATTCTAGCCTTGATGTGGTATTTTTAAAGTTCATTTATTTATTTGGAGAGAGACAGAGACAGTACAAGTGGGTGGGGGGAGCAGAGAGAGAGGGAGAGAGAATCCTAAGCAGGTTCCATGCTGTCAGCTCAGAGCCTGATGTGAGGCTTGAACTCATGAAACTGTGAGATCATGACCTGAGTGAAACCAAGAGTTCAGACACTTAACTGACTGAACCACCCAGCTGTCCCTAAAGATTAAACTGTTATAATTGTGTGACATTGACTGATATGGAAAAAAAAAAACTAGAGGCTAGTTAAGGACCTCACTAGCACAGGTGAGAGACGTTTGAGTATCATTTTGGGCAATCCCTGAAGATGCAATAAGAGGAGCTAATGCAAGACTGTGATGACTGGGGGCACCTGGGTGGCTCAGTCAGTTGAGTGTCCAACTTCAGCTCAGGTCATGATCTCACGGTTTGTGAATTCGAGCCGTGCACCAGGTCCACTGCTGTCAGTGCAGAGCCTGCTTCAGATCCTCTGTCTTCCTCTCTCTTTGCCCCTTCCCTCCTCGAGTTCCCTCTCTCCCTCTAAAATAAATAAATATTAAAAATAAAAAGAGTAGGATGACTCCATTTAATGTGCCAATGGCACACATTAAATAGATGCCTACCAGTATGCATTGGCATTAAACAAAGAACTAGTATGGATCCAAAATTATAGACCTTACCCTCTCTCATTTATATATTGAACCCCAAATATCTGTTGACAGCCCACTGTGGAGCAGGCACAGAACTGGTCTCTGATATGTAACGGGGAACAAAACAGACATGCTTCTCACCCTGAGGGCTCTAGACCATAAATGAGAAGAGAAGGAGACACAGTTAAGTAAATACATGTATAAGTGTATGGTTGTAAACCCCCGTGCTGTGCTCTGTGAAGAAATAGATTATGAGCGAGATTAAAGGCGGAACCTAATTTGGATTTGCAATCTGGTTCCGTGTTCTTTGTTTCCCCTGAGAACAGCAGTAAAGGCTTCGATCTTAACAGAAATATTTAGATTTGGGCATTTTGAACTATAAAAGACTCCTAAATGTTGGAGTGCTTTACCAAAGAGAAGTAGAATACTTTCTATTTTGTTTTTGAAGAGGGCTAATTGACAGATATGGATCCTTTATTAAACCTTTCACTACAAGTCACTTTTAGTTCTGCATTTCCAGGATGGGAGAGGGGCCCAGATGCCACTCTGGTGCCTGGGTTCTTCATGTGGTTTGTCTCTAGAAAACTGAAAAACAAACTCTTTATCCCCAGTGTTTACAGGAATCTCAAACAGGGCTACATAAAAGTAGCAATTTATTGACATGCAGCAACACAGGAATAGAAATGGCAGTCCTCTTTGCTGACAGAAAAATTTTGCCTAATGTCACTTATTACAAACAAAATGCCTTTTGTAAACTCCCCAAAACACTTATTAAATATATATCTCTGTGTTTTGAGAGAGTCTGGGAAGTGGCTTGGTAATTACAGCCCAGAGTTAACACAATTTACCCTCACTTATTCAGTTCCAGCTTTCAGATTCCCACTGCCTTGCTGGGACCCCTGTGGACCGTCCTGACCACGTCTTTGCTTTCTCGATACTTATTTCAAACCTAGCAATTATCAACCAAACCTTCACTACCACTGAGTGGTCAGAACCTCCTGACCTTAGAGACTTGCCGGGACTCAACATTAAACAGCCTCTGGTTCTTCTGACTGTGACACTGACAACTGTGTTCCCCACACGAGGGTTGTGCAAGCCACATTCCAAGGAATGTTCTCTCCCAAGCCGTGTGCAGCATGTCCTTAGTCATGGTTTGTTTAACATATCCCATCCTCCATAGTTCCTTTCCCTCATTTTTCTTGTTCTATATCAAACTCATAACTTGTTCTTCCCCACTCTACTCTTGCGAAGCACTCTATTTACCCTCTCTATTCCTCAGCACTCCATTTACTTATGCAGTGATCAGATTTGGGAAACCATTCTCTCCCTTGCTTGTGCTGTATCTCAATCTCAAATATCTGCCCTGATTTTGCTGGAGGCTGTTTGGTGTAGTAGATAAGGGCGTGGACCTTCAGGACAGACTTCCTTGGGTGGAATTCTGTTTTGTACTTAGCAGATGTGAAACCTGAGGCAAGCTTAATCTTCTTTGAGCCTCAGGGCCCTCATCTGTATAATGGCAATAATAACAGTACCTACCTCAAGGTCATTATAAAGATTTGGTAAATTAATGTATGTTAAGTGCTTAGAACAATATCAGGCGTGTAACAAGCCCTGTAGAGGCATTAGCTGCCATTATTATCATAATGATGCACTACCCAGGAACAATTGACTTGGTAGCTATAAAAACTCACTGAGTCAGACTTCCTGGGTTTGAATTCCAACATCATCAGCTTCTTGCCGTGTGACATTGGGCATTTTCATCTCTCTCTGAGCCCCTGTTTTCCTCCTCTGAAAATATAGATACTGATAGTAACTTCCTTTTAGGGATTTGTAAGGATTCAAATGAGATAATGAGTATAAAGCACATAGAATGGGGCCTGAAAAGTAGTAAAAAAAAAAAAAAAAAAATCCAAATGGAAATTCTACAATTGAACAATAAAATTACAAAAACTGAGAACTCAGTAGATGGATTTAACAGAAGATTAGATACAGGAGAAGAGAGAATTTTTGAGCCAGAATGTGTCATTAGAAGACATTAAAACACATTCAGACTGGAGCACAATAAAAAAGAAGAATGGAATATACTGAAAAAAGCATTAAAGCAGATGAGACAGAGAAAAGGTCCAACATACATGTCTTTGTACTCCTCAATTTGAGGGGAAAGAAGGGAAGGAATATTTAAGTATTCATCAAATATTGCATATTTAAATATCCATCACTTTTCAAAACTGATGATGAAAGGTATCAAATCATTTCAAGAAGCTCCAGGAATTCCAAGGTAAATACAAAGGAAGTACTGGGCATCAGAATAAAACTGGAATATCAAAGGCAGAGAAAAACCTTAGTAAATACCCAGAGAAAAGAGACACATTACCCCCACAGGAGCAATAATAACATTTCTATTGACTTTTCAACTGAAATTATAGAAGCCAAAAGAATATAATTGTATCTTTAAACTGAAGTGCCAGCCTGAAATTCTATACTTGGAAAAAATATTCGTCAAAATTGAAGGGAACGTAAGGTTGTTTTCTGACCAGCAAAAGCAATGAGTTTGTTATCAGCTTAAGTACAACAAAAATATAGTCATGGGTATTCTTCAGGTAAAAAGAAAATTATCTGACATAGGAAATTTTAGATAGATGAGAATCAACTTATAATAATAGACATAAGGAGAGACAAATAGTCTAATAAGAAAAATGAGAAAGCCCAGGATTAGAACAGAAAGTCCAAAAACAGACCTACATGTATACAATCGTATTTGATTTATGACAAAAATCCCTAGGGGTGCCTGGGTGGCTCAGTCAGTTAAGCCGCTGACTTTGGCTCAGGTCCATGATCTTGCAATTCAGGAGTTGGATCCCCACATCAGGCTGTGTACTGACAGCTCGGTGCCTGAAACCAGCTTCAGATTCTGTGTCTCCCTCTCTCTCTACCACTCCCCAGCTCGCTCGCTCTCTCTCTCTCAAAAAGTAAATAAATGTTAATAAGAAATGCCTGGTACTGTTTGAATTGTGTCCCCTACAAAATATATACTGAAGTCCTAACTCTGGGTACCTCAGAGTGTGACCTGATTTGGGAAGGGGATGGCTGCAGGTATAATTAGTTAAGAGAAGGTCTCACAGAAGTAAGGTGGGCCCTTAATCCTATAGTACTGGTGTCCCTATAAGAAGAGGGACATCTGAACACAGACATAAGTCACTGTGGGAGAAAACCATGTGATGAAGGCTGCAGATAGTGAAGGACCACAGCTAAGCTATGTCAAGTATAGCAGTGCCTGGGTGGCTCAATCGGTTGAGTATCTGACTTCAGCTCAGGTCATAATCTCATGGTTTGTGGACTCAAGCCCTGTGTCAGGTTCTAGGCTGACGGCTCAGAGCCTGGAACCTGCTTCAGATTCTGTGTATCCCTCTCTCTCTCTGCCCTTCCCCTGCTTGTGCTCTCTTTCTCTCTTTCAAAAATATACAAATAAATATTTTTTAAAAAAGAAAGAAATGTCAAGTATATTCCCAGCAAACCCCCAGACGCTAGAAAGAGGCAGGTAAGGCTTTTCTACAGGTTTCAGAGGCAACATGCACTGCTGACAACTTGATTTTGGACTTCAGGTTTCCAGAGAAATAAATCTGTTCTTATAAGCTACACAGGGCATTTAGTTAGGGCATACACCTTAGGAAACTAACACAGCACTGCTGCAATGAAATAGAAATAATTATCTTTCATCAAATGGTGCTGGGTAAATTACATAGCCATATTTTTTAAAAAATATATCTTAATATTAAACTAAGGAGAATAAATATATATAAAATATATCTTGATAATATTATATATATTTATTATATATCAAGATATATTTAAAATATGTATTTATATGTTTATATTTAAATATAAATATGTTTATATTTAAATATATATTTTAAATATATCTTGATATGTATAATATATATTTTATCTTAATATTACTCTAAGAAGAATAAATACATATATAAATATATCTTGATATTATATGGATGAAAATTCAAATATCAATAAACATGAAAAAATGCCTAATGTCATTAATTTTAGAAAAATCAAACTAGACCACAATGAGATTCCACAGTGTATCCCCCAGATTGGCCACAGTGCAAAATAAACCTGCGAATACCACACGCGGATGGGGGCAAGGGGTAGCTGGAACTTTCATACACCACTAATTTGACACACCTGCTAAAGCAGAAAAAATTCATCCAATGTTCCACAAATTCCAGTCCCAACAGAAAAACAAAATATATCTATCAAAAGATACATATAAGAATGTTTAGAGCAGTGTTTCTTCTAATAAACAGCGAAAAAACAAAACAAAACAAAAATAGCTGCCCATCAACGGTAGAATAGATTTTTTAAAAATTGTGATCTATGACAATAAATATAAATGAAATACTGCTACCTGAAGCAACAAGAAAGACTATTAAAAAATAATGTTTACAGGGGCGCCTGGGTGGCTTACTCGGTTAAGCATCCGACTTTTGCTTAGGTCATGATCTTGCGGTTCGTGGGTTCGAGCCCCACGTCGGGCTCTGTGCTGACTACCAGCTCAGAGCCTGGAGCCTGTTTCAGAGTCTGTGACTCCCTCTCTCTCTGACCTTCCCCTGCTCACGCTGTCTCTCTCTCTCTCTGTCTCCTAGAAATAAATAAAACATTAAAAAAAATTTTTAAAAATAATGTTTAGAGACAATAAGGCAGGTACAAAGGGTCTATCATGCTTGATTTTAAATACATAAAGCCTCAAAACAGGCAAATTGACCTATACTTTTTATGTTTTAGAAATAGAAATAATGATTATCTTAGAAAGGGGGTTAATGATTTGAGGGGTTGAGGAAGACTTCTGGGATACAGGCAATATTCTAGTTTTTTTTTATTTGGATGGTTAATTATATGTATGTGTTCCCATTATAGAAATTCACTGAACTGTGCCCTTATGATTTGTGTGCTGCTCTGTATGTGTGTGCTCAAAGACATTTTCAAAAACAATGCATGTGTATTAGTTATTTAATGCTCTGTAACAAATTATCTCAAAACAACAACTTAAGACACATTTATTATCCACAGCTTCATGGGTCAAGAATCTAGGCATGGCTTAACTGGGTCCTCTGGCCCTCCCTGTCATCTCAAGCCTCAGCGCGAGGCAGGGTTTGCAACCTAGCTCACTCCTGTGGTTGATGGCAGGATTCAGCTCCTTGCACGTTGTTGGCTGGAGAATTCTGTTCCTCCTGAGCAACTTACCAGAGACCTCACTTTATTCTTTACCCTGTAGGCCTCTCCAAAGAACATCTCAGAGCATGGTAACAGAATGCACCCATAAGAGAGCATGCTAACAAAAGGGAAGCCATAGTCCTTTGTTAGGTAATTGTGGAACTGACATGTCATCACTTTTGCCATATTTTATTCATTAGAAGCAAGTCATTAGGTCCAGCTTACACACAAGGGCATGAGGGATAGGAGGCAGGGCTCGTTGGGAGCCATTTTAGAAATCTGCCTATCGCAGCATGTTCCTAGTTGTAGCAAAGAACGACAAAAATACAAATATGTATCAGTCCCTACACTTCCCTATGCATTTCCTAGTACACAGGATTAGGTCAGTCAAACACACCTCTGTGTTTAATGGAAAAGTCTCTATTCCTGTTTCACGTTGGTTGTGTAGATGGAAAGACTGTGCCTTTTAACTCACCGCAGGCCTTCTCCCAAAAGAAATTAAATTGAATTATATAGAGGAAAAATAGCCCCACAAAAAGAAAGGGTAGAATGCTTTGTTTGAATGGGTTTTGTTACTCTGCCCCAGTAACAAATGTTCTCAGTTATCCCACTACCCACTTGAAAAGCAACTGGCATTGGGGAAAGAACAGTGTTGCCTGGCCTATTGCAAGAAGACTCATTTAACTGGAATGTAAGCATTACTGTGAAATAGGGAAGAAGAGAGAGAAAGTGGGAAAATGGCCTTCAACAACCGCTTTTAATGGAAATGGCATGATGGCCCCTTACCCTCTTCTTCATGGTTGTAAGCCCGTGGTCCCCAGAGAGGGCATCTGAGGCTGCGATGAAAGCCCGGATGCAAGTTCTCTCTTCTTTAATGCCCCAGCGAGAGAGAATGTTTCCATTGTGTGGGGAGGTTAGATATGTAGCCTTGAAAAGAATACTAAATCCTTCCATGAAAAGGTTGAATATCGTGCTCTTTGCCGAGTATAGAGACTTGTTGTTTTGTGGTAAGGCTGAAATCCCACTCAAAGTTTTCTCTTGCTGGGGACCTGTTTCTTCCTCAGGAGGCACATCAATGTACCCTTTCTTCTATTTATTACTTTTTTTCTTTTCTGTGGACGACATGATCATCCTATTCTTTGGTGGGAAGGAAATATCAGACTGAAAGAGGAAAACATATGAAAATGCAGGTAACATTTTTTTTAAGGTGAAAAAAATGAGGCACTGTCGTCTCTATACCGGAGGCATGAGTTGCCGTCGTTGCCGACGGTAAACTAAGAAGGCCACACCCAGCCAAATTCTCAGGCTCTGAGTAAGAAAACAGTAAGAAGTGCAGTACTAATTACCACACAGAAATCCAGTTAAGTGGACTTTTCAGATGACTGGAATTTTTTGCTGCTCAGCAGTGCTAGGAAAATATTAAGAAAGCAAATGAGAACAGGAGTTTGTTTAATGGCACACAGCGCGACATCCCCCAGGAAAAGGACCCTGTGGTTTTGTGCCTTTCAAAGTTAGCTGCAAATCAAGCTGTTTCAGACATAAATTGCTACGGCCTCATCTAAATCTCCTAAATCAGAATCCCTAGAAGTAAGGTGTGAGCATCTTTATTTTGAAGGGAAAAAAAACCATTCAGGTGGAGAGTTTGGACCAGAAAGCTTTCTTGCAAGGAGTACAAACATAATGCCACTTTGGTTATATTTACCATGTAAAGCAAACAGAGACTTTCAGACGATAGTGATAATGTAGGTTCAGAAACCTTCCACCTGAGACTGAGGGCGCTAAAAATTGAGGGGAAATGGAAAACTTCAATCATGCAGATAATGGTCCGAATCCCTCATTTTGCATACATGAGCCAGAGGAAACAGGCTCTCCTCACTTCCACCCTTCTGGTGATAACTTCCTTCACAAATATCTCTGCGCCACTGAATGATACTTTCTTACACTAAAAGCTCCCTGTTTTCTACTTCTTATAGAGTATATGTTAGTACTTGAACTATCTGTTGAAGGAAACAATTAAATCCTCCCTAATTATACTTTCCATACAGTTGTCATCTCTCTGTCTCTGATTTTCCAAATGAAACAATCTGTCCCTCTGTTTTCCTCCTGTGCCAGGCAATTGGAAACAGGGGCAATCTTCACTTTCCCAGAAACGCTTACTTCTCAGCTTTCAGACCTCCATCTCTGGTCCTCAGAGCAAGATTGGCTATATCCAGCTTGTGTCTGCAGGGCTGGGCTGGAGACACTCCTCTCCTTTTTTCTCTCTCAGAGGCTGGAGAGCCACACATACTCTGGGAAACCTGTCCAGAAAGTCCTTCACACTCATCAGAAAGATCTTCCTTCAATTAACCTAGATCACAACTGCATTAAGCAAAGCCCATTTCCTCCCCTTTTGCCAAACAATGCCCATTCTCAAGAAATGCATGCAAATCATTTAAACATAGGGCAGCAGTACTGCACCTGTTGATAAACTCCCTCAAAGTCCTCATCCATATTCATTTACTGCCATATTTCTTCTCCCCCCAGAAGAATGTATCTTTCACTAAGTGTGAACACAGTTGTGTTCTGAATCACTGTTAATCCGAACACTGAGCAATTTCACGCCATCAGGCACTAATGTACAAGGTGCTTCCACACCAAACACACATTAAAAATTCCAGATCAGTTTCTCTAAAACTCAGCAACTGCAACAACCTAAAAGTTACTGGCTACTTTGGTACAGCTGCTCAACTAAGTAAAACAGACGGAAGGTGTAGGTAATAGGCTCCATTCTTTGCAAAGCATTTTAATTAGGGTCCTTGTGACTGGGTGTGATGGGAAGAGGCCAAGAACTTGTGAGTTTCTCAGATGCACTTGGAGTTCCACTTGCCACCTTCTGGCTGTGTGACCAAGTGGAGTAACTTTATCTTGCTAAACTTCAATTTCCTCATTTCTAAAATGAAAATAACACATCCAACTGACTCTCAGCATTGTTGTGAGGACATGGTTAGATGAATCTGAAAGAGCAATGTAAATGGGCAGGGGTTCGTGAAGGGTATGGAGTTCTAACTGCCACCTGTTTGGTCTCCAAATCATGCTGTTCTATATCCAGTGCTGGTGAACACATTGTTTCACATGATATTCATATTTTTCAAGGTTTTTTTAGCAGGTTTTTCACACACAACCCATGCATTGAGTGATAGGGTGGGGTTCCAGAGATACGGAAGTAAAAAACCATCTACCACTTCATTAGGTGTTTCTTTATTTTACAAAATGTCTTCATCGTGAATCTGCCCTTGATGAGTTATATTTATGCAACAATTGTTTATGAACACTTACTATATGTCAGGCACTGTCCCAGTTCATAAGAAGCATCAGCAATTTAAATATATATATGTATATTTTAATATATATTTAAATATATGTTATGAGATAAATGGTGGTAATGGGAATAAGGAAGATAGCAGCATCTAGTGTTGTTTCATGCAAAGCACAGTGGAAGTCCACTCTGATAATGTGTTTGAGCAGATTCTTGAAGAAAACTGTGTGAGAGAGCTACAGGGCTATCAGGTGGAAAGGTGTTTAAAGCAGAAGGAACAGCAGTTACAGAGGCAGGGGTGTGCTTGGGATGTTTGAGAAATAGTGAACATTCCTGAGGCAGAAGCATAGGGAAGTGGGGGAGAAGAGTAAAAGGAGAGGTCAGAGAAGTTGCTGGGACCAAATCACGTAGGGTCAAAAGGAACTTTGTAAGGACTTAACGTTTTACCCTGATGAGTTGAGAAGCCACTGAAAATTTTGAGCAGAAGAATAACATGATTTGACTCAACCTGTTGTAAAAATACTCTGGTTGAGAATGTTTGGAAGCTGAAAGGTTAGTTAGGAGCCACTGCAGTAATCTTGGCAAGAGAAGATAATGGCTTAGAATAGGGTGGCAGTGGAGGAGGTGATGAGAAGGTGTCAGGCTCTGGATGTCTTCGGAAGAATTGACAGGATTTGTGGACAGTCAATATGCAGTGTGAGAGAAGGAGAGGAGTCAAGGATAGCATTATGATTTTAGCTGAGAACTACAACTTGGAATCCACAATTTAGTAAGATGGGAAGACTGAGTAGGTCCGTAAGGTGGAAGGAGAATCAAGAGTTCCATGTTGGATGTGTTGAGTCTGAGATGCCTGTTTATATCTATATCATGTAGATTAGGCAATTAGATATATAAGTATGGAGTTCAGAAGAGGGATCTGAATGGAATACAGAAACTGTGGGGTCTCTAGCATTTGGACACCTTTAAACCCATAGGAGTTAGATAAATTCATCCAGGAAGTGAATATTGCCAGAGAAAATAAGATGCCAAAGATTTTTTTCCATTTCTATTTCCATTTAGTCTTTAGTCAATAACCTTCATAGAAGACTTTTATCATGTACTCAGAGATCTCTCTATCTAGTATAAGACTTACCATATTGGTAACCTTTTGTCTCCTTCTTCCTTCCTTACAAAATTATGGGGCAAATGATGGTCACTATTTCCTCAATCTTACCGTACTCTTTCCTATCTCTAAACCTTTGATTGTCTTATTTTTTCCATCGTGATTGGCCACCAACATTTCTGCCAATTGAGATACCACCAGCTCCCTGAGGCCCAATTCAATTCTATGTCCATGATGGGTAGAGTGATTCCTATTATCTCACAACTAAGTCTAAACCTTACTCTTACTTATCAACCATCTATGCATTTGGACCCATGGCAGGTATGGCAGATTCTAGATCACAAGGCACTCATCCTAGCCCTCTTCCAGACTGCCCTTTTGTACTAAAGAAGCTCAAAAACTTAAAAAAATCCCACTAATCCCAAACTGCTCCACTAGAGTTTCTACCTATGCTTTAGGTTCCCTAAGTAAATCTCTAGGATTGCACAAGACTTGAAAAGCAGAAGTGGCCATTATGGGGCACTCAGTTACACTCAGATACACTCAGCTAAACTCAGGGAGATTTTCATTCTTCGGAGGCAGCTGGGTACAGAACCTAGGGTCATAGGTGCTGAGCAGAAACAGCAAAGGCCACAACAGTAAGATATTCACCAAACTGTTTTGTGATATGTGGACAATTCTGGCTATGTAGCATCCAACTTTGCTTCCTTCGCCTTTCTAGAAATTTTTTTTAATTAAAAGAATTTTTTTTTAATTTTAGAGAGAGAGAGTACAAGTGGGGGAGAGGGACAGAGAGGGAGAGAGAGAGAGAGAGTGAGAGAGAGAGAGAGAGAGAGAATCTTAAGCAGGTTCCACACTCAGCACAGAGTCCGATGAGGGGTTTGATCCCATGACCCTGGGAATCATGACCTGAGCCAAAATCACAAGTCAGACTTTCAACTGACTGAGTTACCCAGGTACCCAAACCTTTCTAGAAATTCTGTAAGCACCCTAATAGTCATTAATAAACACTTTCTGGTCAAAGTAGGCTGGTAGATTCTATTTCTGCAATTAAATGTCCTGGCCAATAGAATACCTTTCTCATTATGACATACCATCTTGCTTTGCTATGTAACATATTTTACCATACTTTTTAAATGTTCTTTATTAGATTGCATAGCTCCTTTCAGACAGGAAGTAACTGTGTTATACTATCCCTTGTGTGCTATATAGTACTTGGGGGTCTCCAGGGTGCTGCAAACTCACAAGGATACTGCAAGCTATTTTAACACAGTGATGTGTGTGAAGACTGAGCAGACTTTGACTATGAGGTTATTTGAAACTTTCTACTTAGGACATGGAACTGTTTTCTCATATCGTAAGAGAAAATCACAGAGACCCTGAAGGAATTATGAACCAAGATATTCTGATAAACTGTGTACTGGGTGCTGAACAGAAATAAATATGTATCACATCTGGGCTTAAATGAGACTCCGGGAGTATAGTCCTTTTCAGTTCAGGAATGAAGGGCAATCTGGCCCATATGGGAACCAGTCAACGCAGGAAGCATTGAAAAACAAGACTGAATTTTGACCTAAATTGGGAAGCATCTCAAATATGGCTTTTTAATTTTGGTCAGAAATCATGAGAAATGCTCTAATACCTATAGCAGGCAGAGGACCTGCTGCCTGCGTTTGTATCACTGAGCTACTACGGTAGCTCTTCAGAGCCCTCTTGGCAGCTCTCTCCCTCTCCTTAATGCCATTGCCTTGTAGCATTCTACTGGCCAAAATGAAGTGAACGAGCCCAGAAAGGAGGTCAAACACAGGCAGATGGCCTAGCTGAGGCTATGATGGAGATGAAAGGCTCTATTCTGACTGTTGGCATTCCAGCTCATCTCTTTTGCCAAATGATATTTATACAGCTGAGAGGAGTATGTGAGTTTCATGTTCCTTCTGCATAGGAGTGAGAGCCATTCTCAGAAGGGTCCTAAATGGAATGCATATGTTTTACAATATCCAAATGAGCCTCCCGTCCTCAGATCCTTGAGCCCCTAAATACCACTACTTTGGCTAAACTGGCAGGCTTCTTTCTGGCCAGAACTCTGATTAGAATCTAAAATTCAGATGATTATACTCCAGAATCAGGCTTGAACCATGTTGGGGTTTTGTAGCGTGTGAATGCAATTCATTATGGTTACTGAGGTTTAGGATTCATTTGAAGGAGCTAGAATTATTGTGAGGAGACATTTTATCAGATAGTTTTCAGCTAAGCCAAGTTTTCCTGAGAGCTTAGAAACTATGGTCCAAACCTGGGACCTCATCCACCCAAAGCAGCAATTAGGCGGCTAAAAGGCAACCCACCAAATCAACTTGGATTTGCCTAATGGAAACGTGAGTCAGAGTCTCAGGACTGCAGTGGCCAGGTCTGTGGACCAGGGTACAATAGAATGAGAATGTAAGAAATTGACAAGCAACTTCCATTTAATGGAAAGGAATAAAGTTACTAGCTAGTTCTACTTATCAGAGATCCCCAAAGGTAAGAATGTGGCAGCTCTTAAAGCAATCATTACCCAGCTCTCTCTCTCTCTCTCTCTCTCTCTCTCTCTCTCTGTGTGTGTGTGTGTGTGTGTGTGTGTGTGTTTCAATACTTAGTCTACCATCCATTTGAAACCCAGAGTAGTGTTCGGGATTAGAGCTACAGAGAAGCAGAGGATGGGAGTCCTGGAACTAGCTTTTTCAGTTGGTTAGAGAGAAACATATGTAATTTTAGAGTCACTCTCTTGTCTCCAACTTTTACAGGGCAGTGTAGAGTGGATGAGGGCTGAGATGCTATGGAAGGTAAAGCAAATGCTGGCTCTTTTTCTTCCCTAGATAACCAAATTAAGGGTTGCTCTTCAAAAAATAAAATATTCTGCTTATAAGTATGCTTATCTGCAGGGGAAGAAGAGCATGGGTGACTCTGGATGATCTACTTATCAGCTCTTTATCAGCTAAGAATGTGACACAGACAGAATCCCAGAGAAAAGCAGAAAGGAAACATTCAAATATTTACTTGGCAGCCTTTTTGCCAAGACAGATATAATATTTGTGTTGGTGATGTTCGCTGCTTCACGAATGAGAGAGAGTCTCTTCACCTTGAAACACTGAAGGCAGCCTGACCTAAAATCATAAATAATAAATTAAACTTACTCCCAAGACCCTTGAAAGGTCAGTGATGTCACTAACTGAAATGACCTTGCACTTACTTTAATTTGGTGTCTTTCTGTCAAGACTTGACTTTTCTCTCCTTGGATACCAGTGATTTGTTAAAGCAGGTTGTTCGAATGTGGAGAGAATTCTAGATAAGGAGTCATTAGACAGGTGGTCCATCTGACACTATCATTAATCAGGGTGTGCCTGTGGGCATCTCGGTTCAACTCTCGGGGGCACAGCTTACTTCTCAGTAACAGGACAGGGCAAAGCGGAAATGTTTTCTAAAAACTTTGCCAACTTGAACTATTCCTGATTTTAAGAATTTAAGAATTCACCTTGCTGGCCTTTGTGCCACTGGGTCAGCCTCTTTCTATCTACTCTTCCATCCATTATCATTTTTTCCTCCCTTCAACACACACAGCCACATGCCAGGTTCTGTGTATCCTTGTTGAAAAGCCATGTCAAACTCTGATATGGTGCTCATAAAGAATTCATCTCATTGCCAATTGAGCCTAAAGGATGTCTTTAAATTTTTCTATAAGTCCCCCAAACAACTATCCAATTCTGCAAACTAAATCAAAGATGTCAACTGAATGAACAAATCAGTTAAATCATCAAAGGAACAGATTGTTTGATCAATTTGATTAATCTATTTAGTAGCAGTGGTCGACCCAGCCTCTGTGTACAGACCCTGTACATCAAAACAGAAGAGCTGAGAGAGAAGGCCAGGCAGGGGTAAGTCCAGATATGAGTCTCTGCTTACCAGCTGTGTGGCCTCATGGAAGTTTTGCAACATCACTTAGCTGCAGTTTCTTCCTAAGTAAAATGATGAAGATGACATTACTTAAGATGAAGGGAGGTTTAAATGAAATGATATGTATCAAGTCCCTAACACAATACCAAGTCACTTCTTTTCTCTCTCTTACCTTCTGCCTGGCTAAGAAGTCCTTTTTCAGCAACCCTAGCAAGTGGGCATAGAACTGAGAAAATTTCTCCAGGGTAGGGGAGCTGATAAGCAAAGAGCCACCCAGACAGCCAGAAGAAGCTTAACAGAGAAAAAAAGCAAAGGCCTTCATCTGTGTTCAAAATAGCAATTGTCAAAATTTTAGGATAAGAGTACTCACATAATCATTAAAAAAAAACAACAGAAACAGCCTTCAGCTGACTTGATCTTATTTCAAGCAACGGAATTTTAGAATAGGCTGTGTATGTGTCTGAGCAATATTCTCTGTAATATCTGTGTAATCTGCCAACCGATAAGCTTCTGGAAACATGAGAGCTCACTACTTTTCAATAAAGCTATCCATATATAGACAACCTTATTCAACATTAGTACTAAAATCTTGTTCCTTTCTAATTCCCACTTGCTGTCTTAATTCTTCTCTTTGGGGTAACTTAAAATGTTTATCCCTTAGCAATGCAGCCCATCACATACCGGGGAAGGAATGTCATAGCTTCCAAAATCCACTCTTTCCCAAGTAAAAATTGCCCTACCTTTCCCCTACAATACATTGAAATCTATTACTCTTCTCTGGGAGAGTGGAGTAAATTTGTGTAAAGGAAAAAGTGGCATTTGTGTAAAGGAAAAAGTGGATATTTGCAGTAAGATCCCCGGCAAAGTTTAACATATGTTATAGTATTGCTCATGTGTCCTCAAAATCATCCGGGCTTAAATAAAAATAAATAAAATGTTTCAATCCTCTCTAAATTTATTTATCCAAATCTGATGATGGATTTTGATTCATCTTTAATTTCATTACACACATACACACACATCGAATACTGAAAGCTGATTTGGAGTCTTTTTGCAGGGGACAAAAATCTTGAGTTCTCTCAGACCAAAATAGTAACATACAACCAATGTCCACTGTATTAATTTCTCTTGTGGCAGATTTTAGGTGGCACTCACAGATCAGTTATAAAGAGAAAACAGCGTTCCTTAAGAAAGCATTTATCAATTTAGAGTGCCCAAGAATAGCTCAGAACAAGTCCACAAACCTGTAAGTGCTGCACGGTTGCTGAAAGCCTCTCAGAAAACACGTGGCCTACAACCTAAAGTCCAAATGTGTTGTCTTAACAAGTAATAAATAGCAGCGGCCTGATCAGTGAGGAGGGAGGGGATGGTGGCTCTGACTATCCCGTGGGAGAGCTGGAGCGTGTGTGAGCACACTTAGTCTCCCTGTCAAGTCAGGATGGCTCCATGGCCCTAGATGCTACTTGCTGCCTGGGATGTGTCCACAGACGAAGCAACAAACTTGCTTAGACTTCCGATTCCCCAGACGGCTTTGATAAACATCGCTAATGGCTCCAGGAGCAGCGAAGCCCTTGGTCAGAGTGGGGAGCCTGTTGCCGCTCGTGTTAGCACCGCTTTGGCCTCAGGAGTCCGCTCACCCCTCTTCCCAGCCTGTCTTCTGTGCCTCTGCAGAAACCCGCACCCTCCCCTGGAGATTTTATTCTGGGTTCATACCATTTTTTGACTGCATTCACAAATGTTCACATCTTTTGCTTTTTTTAAAATACAGATTTAAAAATAGAGTAGACAGTTCACTTCAAGGAGATTTAAAAAAAATTTCAGTGTAATCTGCAACCTGCATGTTGTAACACTTTGTTCTTGATGCTGACACTGTAGCCTTGAATTCTCCTTCTCCTTCTCCTTTTTCCTCTGACCCATCAAGGAATCTGACTAGAGGGCTTTCTGGGAGAGGAAAAATGAGTATACACCACCTAGGTAACAATCTGTAACCAAGAAATACAATTTTTTCCTTCTCCCTTTTCTCTGCCAACCATAGACCATAATAAGCTTTCAAAGTCTCCTGCTGAGCACAATGTCCTGAATCTCAGCCCAAAGAAAAATCATACTTCTTCAGTTCCTGAAAACAATGTTTTTAAAATAACCAACATCAGTTCAGCAGATATTTATTTGAGCATCTCTTATGTACCATGCAGTGTTTATTCTAAGTGCTGGAGATACGGTAGTAAACAGAATGGAGAAAAAATGAATTTTGGACAATAAATACTGAAGAGGAAAGGGAAGGAGGTGATGAAGAGTAAGATCTAAATAAGGAAAGTCCTCACTGAGAAGATGGCTTAGAGGAAATATCTGAAGGAAGTGAGGGATCTATCCAAGCAGGGAAGGAGATTTGATGCACAGAGACAGCTAGCTGGAGGGGTATGAGGCGAGAGTGTGCCTGTAGGTTCACAGGGCAGGAGGCTGGTGAGGCTGGAACAGAGTGAGCCAGGGAGGTGGGGAAGAGCTGCTCCCAGGAGGCTGTGTGATGTGGGGCTTGTGGCTCATACGAAGGATTCTAGCTTTTACTTTGAATAAGATGTCAAACCATTGGAGAGGTTTCTATTCTTTTTTTTAAAGTTTATTTATTATTTTTGAGGGTTGAGGGAAGGACAGAGAGAGAGATATTGAGAATCTCTGTGCTGTCAGCATAGAGCCTGATGAGAGGCTTGATCCCATGAACCATGAGATCATGACTTGAGCTGAAATCAACCATTGGAGAGTTTTAAGCAGAGGAGCAACAGGAGCTGACTTATGTTTTAACAGGTTGCTGTGGCTGCTACTGTGTTAAAAATATTTTGGGAAGGAGCACCTGGGTGGCTTATTCAGTTAATCTGACTTGCGCTCAGGTCATGATCTCACAGTTTGTGAGTTTGAGCCCCATGCTAAACAGCACGGAGCCTGGAACCTGCTTCAGATTCTGTGTCTCCCTTTCTCTCACTCCCCTGCCCTTGCTCACACACATTCTCTCTCTCTCTCTCTCTCTCTCTCTCAAAAATAAATAAACTTTTTTTAAATAATAGTAAAAAAATATATTGGGACACCTTGGGGGCTCAGTTGGTTAAGCATCTGACTTCAGATCAGGTCATGATCTCATGGTTCATAAGTTTGAGCCCCATGTGGGTCACTGACAGTGGGGGAACCTGCTTGGGATTCTCTCTTTCTCCCTCTCTCTCCACCCCTCCCCTACTTGTACTCTGTCTCTTTCTCCCAAAATAAATAAATAAACTTAAAGAATGTGTACTGAAACTAGGCAATTATGGAAGCTCCATATAGGAGGTTATTGGAATGATCCAAGTGGTGGCTGGACCCAAAGAGAGAGATGTGGGGGTGGGGGCAAGAGGCTGATCCCAAATAGCAGACCAGCAGATGCAAGGAATTTGGCCTGGGTAATTGGAAGAATAGAGTTGCTATTAACTAAGACAAGGAAAGCAGCAGGAGTTTTGGAACTAAAAGATACCAGGAGTTTAGTTTGGGACATATTAAGGTTAAAAATTTATGAAAGCTATCATTTTTCCCCTTGCTCTCTGACATATAAGATAAGCTCTCTTACTTTTACACACACACACATACACAAACACACATAGGCACACACATGCTGTGCTGTTTTCTACCACCCAGACTCAGGAAGGGAGTCCTTCGATTCCTAAAGGCATCACTCCCCTGCTAGGTGAATCCATTCCAGGAGGTTCAGTTGAAGTGGTTCTTGAGCATGGAGGTTTCTAAATCCTCAAGGCCAAGTGAAGAGTGGAGTGGAATCTCATTAACACTTAGCAGCAACATTTCCTAGATACTTATTATTATTTTTTTTTTTTTATGATTACTAGTGGGCAAACAACTAGGATGTCAAACCACAGAAAGCCTGATGAGCCATGGAGAAAATGGCAAATATCTGACTGTCAGTTCCAGACTGTTGGGACTCCCTGAAACCTGCAGCAGTATCACAAATGGAAGGATGGAGACCATCTATAAAACAGGTAGTGAAGACAATCATTGGCAGGGAATCATCATCTATTCTTGTAAGAGAATATCATTTATAATCCAATTATGTTGATGTAATCAGTCAGTCATTTAATACACACTTCTAGATGACTTACTAAGTGGCCAGCATAGGGACACAAAAATGAATGTTGTGGCCAGATCTTTTTTTCAAGGAACGGAAGCCAGCTGGGGAGACAGGGTGCAACCTAACAATGCAGAGTGTGGCCAGCGAAGGGTGTAAAAGTATGATGGTGGACAGGCAAGAAAGACAGTTCTTTCTGAGCTGAAAGAGGAAGTATTGCTTGAACAGTTGCAAAGAGAGTGCACATTCCCCACACAGGCCAAGGGGAGAGGAAGTGAGGGGGATTATGCTTTTAAACGGAATGGCTTGAACACAGAAGAAAGCTGTGGGCATATTCACTGACCCACAGATTAGTACACAGGAATGTGGCAAGAGGGTAATAAGGAAACTGATGAGAAATGGAGCCAGCGCCCAAAGAAGTCTGGTCTGCAGGTAGTTTGAATTTTATCCTACAAGCAAAGAGGGACCAATAAGTAGGGAAAAGCCTGCCGGATTTGCTTTTTAGAAAAATTGCTCTGGTAGAGAGACAAGGAAGTGCACAGGATGCATGAACATGTACAAGACCTTTAGAAGGATTCTATAGATCCTACAGTAAAGGCAGTTTCAAAGGTTTTTCAGTCAAATATACTATAGATTAATTAAGATAGTTCTTATTAGCAAATTGACTAAAGTAGACACTTGTAGAGTTGCATTTGCCCAAGAGTACTTGAGTGTCTGTTTCCAATGTCACGGAGCCAAACATGAATGAAAACTTTTACATGTTTCTCACACCCTAAGTATAATGAATATGAAAGACAAGGAAATGTTTTGAAAGTCTAGTCTATCAGAATGCTTCTTTGGTTCAACAAGCTATCCAATCTAATTCATCTACTTTATTGCCTAAATTCATTTCAAAGAATTTATATTTAGGAAAGATTTATGTTATTAATGAAAACAAAAATGAAGGGAAATTCAAGTTTTCAGTTAATGTCACATGCATATTTAAGGTGTACAAAAGTCAATAAAAAGCCTTTGTGTTAGAATAACTGGTTTGGAAAATACCAGGTGAATGTGTAAAACATTTCAAAGAAACGGGAAAATTTTTCCACTTATCCTAAAAGTCATTGAAAGAGTTTAAATATGTCATAAACACTGCTTAAAAGGGTAATCAACTCTTATTGATTATCCTACAGTAGAGGCATATAAATAAATAAAACATAAACAATCAAAGCCATTTAGATGCTTGAGACCTTCCACAGTCCCTGATAGTTTCTCACAAATGAAGCATCCTGCCTTCAAAGATACCTTCATGATGAGCTCCGTCCTCAATGGATCCCATCACCCACCAGTGGCAAGATTCACATAATCATGAAAATGTTGTTGTTCCAGAGAAACGAGAAATGAATCCAATCATCAGGCACATTTCTCTTATTGTATAGCATTGAATCCAATTTGTTCTTTCAACTACTGTATCCTAAACCCTTGGAAGCAAGATCCCAACCCCTCTTTATTTATTTGTTTAAAATTTTTTTAAAAAATATTTTATTTATTTCTGAGAGAGAGAGACTGCATGAACAGGGGAGGGTCAGAGAGAGAGGGAGACACAAAATCTGAAACGAGCTCCAGGCTCTGAGCTAATTGTCAGCACAGAGCCCAATGCAGGGCTCGAACCCACCAACCGAACCCACCAACTGCGAGATCATGAACTGAGCCGAAGTCAGACGCTTAACCGACTGAGCCACCCAGGTGGCCCCCCAACCCCTCTTTAAAGGTGGACATGCCTGTAGAGTCCTCAGGCATCTGATAGACCCTTCTCTTAGCTCCTAAATACAAAACAAAGGAACACACTTATGAAAAAAGACCCTGCCCCATTGCACCAGGATTTCTTCTCTGATGAAATCCTTGTCTGTATGTCTACACTGTTGTCTGGAGTGTAAATTCCAAATGCCGTCTCTTATCTCTATCCAGTGAGGTGCCCCCATTGTGCCATCATTCCTGCTTTTACAAGAATCCTGACAGTGTGTGACCTAACTTGGAATGGAAGAGAAAAGAGGAGTCCAAGCACAAGGGTCTTGATTTTGAGTGCTGCCATAAACCATGCTATGCCAGCAAGAGGCTGCCAAACCCACTACTTCATGTCTCTACAGTTCTGTGCTCCAAACGACACAGAAGATTGCAGGATATGTGGGACTGAGGGATCAGAGAGAAGGACAGTTCTCTTGTCCTTATTCCACCTAAATTACACTCATTTAAATCCCTTAGAGGGGTACCTGGGCAGCTCAGGTGGTTAAGCATCTGCCAGCAGCTCAGGTCATGATCTCATGGTTTGTGGGTTCGAGCCCCGCATCAGACTCTCTACTGTCTGTGCAGAGCTGGGTTTGGGTTCTCTGTCCCCTCTCTTTCTCTGCCCCTCCCCTGCTTGCATGCATGCACTCTCTCTCTTTCTCAAAAATAAAAAAAAAAAACCCTATATCCCTTAAAGATAATTTATGAATTATTCAGACTAAGAAAGTGAAAAAAAAGTTTGCTGAGTAAATGTAATCAAATGTAATCGAAATGATAGTAACAAAAAGATTAGCGCTTTTGAAACGTCTTTCAAAAAGCAAGTGAAAATATTAATATTAGCTAAAATCTTTTGAATATTTATCATTTGCTCACACATTCATGTTAAGTACTTTGTTTATCATTCCCACTGAACCCTCAGTACTGTTTTGGGAGGGAACATGTACAATCTGAGACTTGAGGGACTTGTCCAGGAACATAAAGTATTTACATGGCAGATTTGGGATTCAAATGTAGCTCTTACTATGCTCAGTATAATATACAGCCTCCTGACCATTACACCAATCTTGTAGGTCTCCCAGAACAAATATTATTAATACTTTGTACATGATTCATATTATTATACATTCTTAAAAGCAATACAATTGTTTTCATTTTAAAATGAATGTAATCTGGAATTTTCACCCCTTCACACAATTCTATTTAATTATTTAGGATTTGTATGACCTTACCATTAAATTCACATGTGCTATCCAAAACTCAGAAAGAAAAATAAATGAATTCCATATAAGCAGTCCAAAAATTAGTATTATCTTGTTTTTCTTTAAATTTATTCCATTTGTTCTAACAGCCAAATAGGATTCATTTGCCCAAAAACACACAGTGCAGCTCAAAACATTTTGGCAGAAAATGAAGTAGACAGGTTCCTCTCCATAGAAATTTAAAATCTAAAATTCAATATGGGCATTTAACAATGCAAAAAATATTACCACCCTACCTTGCAAGAAGAAAGTACACAAAATAATAAATATATAGCCAAGCACATAAATGATCATTAATCATCACATTTGTCTGAAGTTTTCATTGTTGTGGGAATTGTACACACATGCACACACACACACACACACACACACACACACACAGAGCAATTATCACTCAAATCAGGGAGAATTTCAGAAGAAATGAAAGCAAGAGAAAGACTTTTCCCAATAGAGAGACTACTGGATGAAACCTGGGAATGGCTCCCATGAGTGTGGGGTCAGTTTGGTAGAACAAGATGAAGCAAATAGTAAGGAGATGGGTTTGGGCAAAATGAAGGAAACCTGAAGGAAGGGAAGAGATTAATTAGAGACCCAGGGATGAGATAAAGAGCCCCTTAACAAGGCCAGACCAGTCTGACCTATACAAATGGAACACAGCTGGAAGCTGCAAGAGATTTCCGAGGGTCAGATAACCTGGGGTGGGTGGTGGAGGCTTTGGCTCTGCTCCATCACCTGGATCATCGGGGTCTGAGGGGGAGTAAAGTGAGCCAGTGAGAAGGAGGTGGCCATAGCCAAGTCCAGAAGCTGGTTCCCCAGAAACTAAATCCCTTTATCTACATAATGCCACTTCTTCAGATGAAAAGGACAGAATTCAAATGACACTAAGACCCCTTACTTATTTGTTTCAGGTTTTCAGGCAGTAACTCTTGGCATAGAGGAGGGGAAAAGTGCAGAGATGGAAAGGGGGTGTGGTCAGGAAGGAAAGAAGTCCAGATTATAAAAGAGATGAGTTTTAGTAGTAGGAACTGGCATAAAATACACTATTGGTACTTTAGTCTCTTCACCATGTTCCTGGTGATCTTCTATGTCTGTTCTGATGAATGAGAAATATTCAGACTTCATCTCCCAAATATCATTATTAACAAACTCTATTTCTTTATTCCAGGTCTTGATAAAGACACGAACTCAGTCTGCAAATTTATACTTGTTTCCATATTACTTGGAAGAGAGTTTGTCTTTTGAGCAGTTGGGGAGGTAAGATTGTGAAGCCAGACATGCCTCACTCAGTTCAAATTCCAGCTGTTCTGTTTACTTGCTGAGCGATGTCGTGAAGGTACTAAATGTGTCTAAGCCTCAGTGTCCTCACTGTTAAAGGGAATAATAATAATATCTCCCTGCATGATTGTTTTACAGATTAAATAAAACAATGCATGTAAAGGACTTACCATAGTGCTGGCAAACAACAGATGCTCAAAGGATATTAAAGATTATAGTTAGTTTTCTGTATTCTTTCTCTCCAGATAAATCTCATATTTCTTAAAAGTAAGTTCAAAGTTTATGCTACCTCTGATACCCCAGCAAAATACTGAACCCCGTCTTCTACAAACAGTGGGTGGGGGGTGGGGGGGTGAAAAGTAAAAACTACTGTGGCTGTGACCAGGATTATATGCCCCACCAACATCCAAGCTGAGGGTAGATCCTTGTGTTCTTCACCATATAGCAGCAAACACCCAGTTACCTTTTTGACTGAATGGACTGTTGACTTCTGAAAGAAGAGATTTAGAAACTATGGATTAATAAGTGTGCAGGAATTGGTTACCTTCTGAAGCATGCAGAGGAGTGGTGATGTTTGGTATCTAGTTATTCATCCCTGGTGATTTTTATTGTAACAATGGTCTATTTTAGAAAATGTTTTATCTGACTGCATGACCTGCTAATAAATTCAAGCATTTTCTTCTCACTAAACTCAATTTTTTAATGACAGTAGCCTATTTTGAATACACATCATTGGAATCTCACTCTTGGCGCATAATGAATCCCTCTCTGTGGCCTGCCTAGCACTCTATTAAATCTTTGTGAGCCTCACCACAATGGTTTAGTTCAGTATCCCTCCACCATCGAATACATTAAACCCAAAACAAAACACTGTCATACATGGAAGAGTTCATAAAATCCAGCCTGTGAAAGACAGTCAGCAATCTGTCCAAGTCACGTCCTGGACTTTTTGTTTTACAGACTTTCCCAGAATATTGGATCAATGTTAATAGAGAAGCAGTGCATCAAACTTAAAAAGGAAGGGGTTGGTTAGTCTATGGGAGACCAGAATCTAGAGCTCTGCCCACACCTCTGAGAAACACCAAGTTTGCTAAACTGCTCTTGTCAGCTCAGATCCTATGGCTGATAACAATCACAGGGCTCTACATGTGCCTACTCAGCCCTCTGATTATTGCTCAATAGGACCATAAGGTACTTTTTTGCCTTTTGCACTAACCGCAAACACAAAGACTCCAAAATCAGTCATTTGCAAACACATTCTTTTTTCCTCCAGGCCATGCATTCTATTTTTTTTCCTAGTGAGAATGAAAGAATTTGTAATTCATTGTAAGAATATTCTCATTTGTCTTGCCTTTTTTTTTTTAAAGATTTATCATTTCATATTCTTATAAAGTGTTATTAAGTACATTTTTGAAGCAAATGATAAAAGCTTTGGAACTAATAAATTCTTAATAAAGGAAATTGCTGCTCAGAGAATTTTAAATAATTTGCTCAAAGTACCACAGCCAGTGAGAGGTAAATGTGGGAGTAGGATCCTATTCTCTGACTTCTAAATGCAGGGTTTATACCCTCCCAAGCAGCCCAACTTCAAATAGTGGAGCAATTATAATGCGCCCACATGCTCCACACTCCCAACCAGCCCAAATCCTGTATAGCTCCCTTTGCCCTCTTTCCCAGCATTTCCTGCCTTTATTCTGAATGCCTCCTGTTCTAGGTAATCAGATGGAGTCCAAGCAGTTTCCGCACATTTCACCAGCTTAGCTAAAAACATGACTCATCACAGATATCCTAAAGGCAAAAAAACATTAATAAAGTGTCATGAATACTCCTGACCTACATGAGTACCACTCTCCAACATAAGCAGAATAAAGAGGAGTGTAACACAGAGAAAATGCTGCTGTGTCATGGGGTAGAGGTGCTGTGGGAGCTGAAGAGGAATCCCGAGTTGGGGTCGTAGAGGATGTGCTGCAATAGATTGATCTAAAGGATGAGTAAGGGTTACCAGGGCAGGGAGCTGGGGGTGGGCCACCCCTATTACAATAACTAGATTTGACTTTTATTCTACCAGTGAGTAGCTATAAGCCTCTGGACAAGTTTTACAAATCCCCTGACTTCTTATCTGAAATGGAGTTATTAATAGTAACTACCCAAAACGTTTGGTGAGGTTTAAATGAACACATATATGTAATTTCTTTTGAAAGCATGAGTAGACATCTCATACATTTTAGCTATGATGTTGTTGATGACGATAGAACAATGTGCTCAAAAACTCAGAGGTAAAATTTGCATAGCACATTTTATGAGCATTCCAGGAAAAGCAAACAGTTCAGATTGGCGGAAAGGATGAATGTAATTTAACTGAAGTGGATGCTCCTAGTTGTGGTGTAAGCAAGAAATTGCACATCACTTCAACTAACCAATATAGCAGAATACTCATTAAGGGTTGTCTTCTCTTCAAACGCTTGATGGTGGGTTTATGGTGGCCTGAATTAGAAGGTATGTTTGAAGTGGGCACCTGGGTGGCATAGTTAGTTGAGTGTCTGACTCTTGATTCAGATCAGGTCATGATCTCATGGTTTGTGATATTGAGCCCCATGTCCGGCTCTGCTCTGACAGTGTGGATCCTGCTTGGGATCCTCTCCCTCTCTTTCTGCCCCTCCCTTATTTTCTCTCCCTCCCTCTCTCTCTTAAATAAATAAACTTTTTTAAAAAAGGGAAGTCATGTGTGAATTTCAGGGAGGTAGCCTTATCGGAGGGAAAAGATTTAAATACTAAGAAATAGGTAAAGTGGAGCCCCGGGAATAGTAGGATAGGCAACCAGGGCTGAATATGGAGAACTAGCCCCATACCCGGAAGTAGGCTGATAGAAGCTCTATGGCTCCAAAGGCTCCATGAGCAGTAGCCTATGGTACTTCCTTCAGAGGCACCATTTAAATGATCTGAAGTTGTAGGGCTCAGAAAGCTAACTGCAGCTTTTGGCCTGGGAATGACTCTTCCTGGACGGACTACCCACCAAGTTAGTGAAACTTCAAGTCTTGCCTGTGTCTCAGGCCTGGGGGCCACCTCATGAGTGGGCACTTTGGTTCAGTGGGGCTTCAAGTCTTAGACTGCCAGTGAAAGGCCTATTAAGTGGAACTGATAATAATGACCTGTGATGTGTCCACTTATTAACAACAGGTAATTCTGTTCCTAATATGGAGAAATCAGTCATTTATGAGTGGAAGTGAAATGACTTTTTCTTGATGTTACAGCAAACCTCAGGCAGGATTTGTCCTAGAAGGAAAACATTTTAGGGGTGCCTGGGTGGCTTAGTCGGTTAAGCGTCCGACTTTTGCTTAGGTCATGATCTCGCGGTTCGTAGGTTCGAGCCCCGCGTCGGGCTCTGTGCTGACAGCCAGCTCAGAGCCTGGAGCCTATTTCAGAGTCTGTATCTCCCTCTCTCTCTCTGACCCTCCCCTGCTCACACTGTCTCTCTCTCTCTCTCCTAGAAATAAATAAAAAATATTAAAAAAAAAAAAAAAGAAGGAAAGCATTTTACTCTCAAAGATCTCAGAGCCATGGGGATTGTCCTTTGACAAGAGAGAATGCCCAATCCAAATTACTTAAATAAACTCTTGTTTAAAGTTAACAAGGTTTCTAACTTCTTTAACAACTACTTCTTCTTCTTCTTCTTCTTCTTCTTCTTCTTCTCCTCCTCCTCCTCCTCCTCCTTCTTCTTCTTCATCCTCCTCTCCTCCTCTTCCTCTTCCTCCTCTTCCTCCTCCTCCTCCTCCTTCTTCTTCTTCTTCTTAAGAGAGGGAGCTGAGGAGAGGGACAGAGGGAGGGAGAGAGAGAGAGAGAGGGAGAGAAACTTAAGCAGGTTCCACAGTCAGCACAAAGCCTAATGTGGGACTCGATCCCATGACCCTGGGATCATGAGCTGAGCCAAAATCAAGAGTTGGACACTCAATTGACTGAGCCTCCCAAGTGCCTCAAGATTCCTAACTTCTGGCAAAGTTACCTGCTATACACTGAATGTCATGTTTCGCCAAAATTTATACATTGAAACCTAATCCTCAATGTGATGGTATTAGGAGATGGAGCCTTTAAGAGGTGATGAGGTCATGAGGGTACAGCCCATACCGATGAGATTAGTGTCCTTGTAGAAGACACCCAGAGAGCTCCCTTGCCCTCTTTCCACACCTCAGAATACAGTGAGAAGAAGGAGGTCTGTGAAGCAGAAAGCCAACTCTCATCAGACACAGATCTGCTGGTGCCTTAATCTTGGACTTGCCAGCCTCTAGAACTATGAGAAATAATCATTTGCTGTTTAAGCCCCCCCCGCCCCAGTCTATGGCATTTTTGTTATAGCTGCCTGAACTGACTGAAACATTGTCTGAGTTAGAAAACAAACACCACAAGAGAATGTGACTGGAGCGCTCCTGGGTCCTTTCTGAACCTTTGCACCCAGGGTACTGAGCCACTCAGAAATCTGATGACAGGCAAAGTGCTTCCCTGGAGACCCCTCTCCACTCACACTCAGGGCAGATGGGAATTCAGGAGCGCCCTACCCTCTCGTGCTTCCCTCCATGGCTCATCCCTGCCACGTCTCTTATAAGGTTGTTGGGCTTCCGAATCCTGCTCTACCTTACACTTCAGACTCCTCTGCCTGCCCGCATAGGAGCCTCTCCTGCTTGCTGGCCTGCAGGTATTGTATTGAGCCATTTTCATTTAATGAGCAGGATGTGTTCACATAGCGATTCAGTACATTATAAAAACCTTTATTAATCACTCCATGGTGCCGTAAAATGACAGACATTTGGTTCCCAGAGCAAATACTGCAAACCAAGAACCTTAATATAGAGGGGGATATAAAATTATAATAGCCAAGTGGCAAGTCCTTGGTGCATTTAGAGGATCACATAAGGATAAAAAGAGCTTCTGGTGCCTCCCTAATTGTTTTTAAATTTTTATTTATGGTCATATTAAGCAGTTCCCTGAGAGCTCGAGCCATTTAAATTATGGTGATTCTTTCTGAAGGCTTTTAACGGTAAGGAAATTGGGAATTAGTCCCTTTTCTGAGGAGACACAGGTGCCTGAGTATTTCCTAGCAGACAATGTTCTTTCAAACTCGCTGAGCGGATGACTTCTCAGCAATTTGCAGCCTTTAGCTTGCTTCAGAAGCTCTGGATGAACTTAAGAAACTTAGATTGCTGAGTCCCGCTTCTTGAGTTCTGATACAGTAGGTCTGGGGCAGGACCTGGAAACCTGTACTTCTAACACATTCCTTGGTGATGTTGATGCCACTGGTCCGGAGACCATACTTCAAGAACTACTATTGTAGAATACACTTTGAGCTAAATGCAACAGGCCATCTGTCATTGTTGGGTAGGGTTTAAAACGGTATGGGTCCTTCAAGAAGCACCTCAGTCCCTTCATTGTCTTGATCTCATAAGAAAGGCACACTGTCCTCACATTATGCTCTTCAAGTTGCTTATGGATTAGATGCTGTTGAAGATGAAAAAAATGAATGTCTGATCCTAGTTGTTACTATGGAGTAACAATTAATATATGCATGGAGCTGGGCCAAGTGATAGCCTGACGTTTGTTCTGGGTCACTCAGAAATAGGAGAAAATAATTGCATTGAATTTTCAAGCAAATCCAGGGATGTTTTTCTCCAGTAAGTTCATACTTCAATATACAGTTGACTCTTGAGTAACTCAGGTTTGAATTACATGGATCCATTTTTACATGGATTTTTTCGATAAATACTGTACAGTATTATAAATGTATTTTCTTTCATGATTTTCTTAACATTTTCTTTTCTCTTACATTATTGTAAGAATATAGTGTATAAATATATATAATATACCAAAGCTGGGTTAATTGACTATTTACATTATCCATAGAGCTTCCAGTCAACAGTAGGCTAGTAGTAGTCAAGTTTTGGGGGAGTCAAAAGTTATACCCGATTTTTGACTGTACAGAGGTTGCCGCCCCAACCCTTGCATTATTCAAGGATCAAGTGTATTTCATTTATTTTTTTTTTAATTTTTTAAACTTATTTCTGAGAGAGAGATAGAGACAGTGTGAGTAGGGAGGGTCAGAGAGAGAGGGAGACACAAAATCTGAAGACAGGCTCCAGGCTCCGAGCTAGCTTTCGGCACAGAGCCCGCCGCGGGGCTCAAACCCTCGCGTGAGATAATGACCTGAGCCGAAGTTGGACTCTTAACCAACTGAGCCACCCAGGCGTCCCAAGTGTATTCCATTTTAGAATGAACAAGGAATAACCATATATAATGTCAGCAATGAAGTCACAATAAAGGAGAATTTCTTTATGTCTAAACTCTAACATCTTTTGATTTTATTTCAGCCTATTCTCTATCATTAGATTATGATTCTTCCCCCAAAGAATTATTATTATATATGATATTTCCATTATATCACATTTTAGGATGTTCTCTTAGGATCACATCATTTATATGTGTTAATTTCTCAGGCTTAGGTTCTTAATTTCCCATATTGATTGTACTGAAATCCATTAATTCTTAACCTTTTATTTTGAAATAATTTCAAACATACAAAAAAGTTACATACAAAAAGTTACATACAAAAAATTTGCAAGAATGGTACAAAGAACTGCCATATGACCTACACACAGATTAGCCAATTGTTCAACATTTTACCACATCTCTCTCTCCATATATACATATAAATTTATTTAATATACGTTTAAATAAACTACATACATAACCTATGTAAAATAGGTACATATATATATAACATCACATTAATTACTCTATAAAATACACATAATTTTTCTGAATCATTCAAGAATAAGTAGCCAGTTTACCCCTCAACATTTTAGTGTTTATTTCCTAAAAATAGAGACACTCTACTACATAGACACAGAATAGCCATCGGCATTAGAAAATTAACTTTGATAGATTACCACCATCAAATGTATAGACTCCATTCAGATTTTACTGATTTTTCCAATAAAATACTTTATAAATGAGGATTCAGTCTAAGATTGTTGCATTCAGTTGTCATGTCCTTCAACTTGGAATAATTGTTCAGTCTTTCCTTGTGTTTTATGTACTTAGTACTTTTTAAGTATATAAGACTGTTATTTTGTAGAGTAGTCTTCCATCTAAATGTGTTTGATTTCTCCTCATGACTAGATCCCGGGTATGCTTTATGACATGAATACCATGGCAGTGACACTGTGTTCTCCTCGGAGTATCACATAAGTACTTACATGATGTCAGTTTGTCCCATTCTCAGTGCTGCTAATTTTTTGCCATTTAGTTATGATTATGTCTGCCAGTTTTTTTGGTACTATTTATAAATAAGTTATTAACAAGTATTTTTGATAGGATATACATTGACACTATAGATATCCCGATCCTCATCAAACACCAGCTAGTTTGGGCTTCCATCAATGATTTTGATGTCTGAACAGTGACAATTCAATTTCCTTAATTAAAATTCATGGGTTTTATGGAAAATAAGGGCTAGGAAATGACTCGAAAACAATGATCAGCCCTTGAATTTACAGTCTAATTAGGAAAGTGAGAAATAGACACAGGTGTAGAAAATGAGCTATGAAATATCAGGCTGGTGGTGAACTGAAGTCCTATAACTGTTGAGAAAAGTGTGACATGGAGAAGTAGCTTGCATCTCAAGCTAGCTGGCTGTGAAGAAGATGTAGCCTTGGAAGGAAAGGGGCTGCAGAGGCTAAGGCAAAACATGCGATGTAAGTATGCGATGCTGTCATAGCAGAGGTTTTTGTAGGAAGTTTGGGGGGAAATAATAAAAACTTTGAACTGAAAACCTGTTGCATTGATTTTCAGGAATAAGTGCTTTGACGTATGACCAAATCCATGGGATAATCAAATAAGAAACATTTCTGGAAAATCTCAAGTCCTACAGTAGTTTCTACCGTCCTAATAACCAAGAATCCATTTTATTATCTTTCACAAATTCCTGAAATGAAATTCCTATTGACCATCATTTCTCATCCACATGAAAAGTGATGCCATCATTCAAAGGTGATTTTTGTTTAGTCCTGCAAAAGCAAAGAATTTTGATAGGTTAGTTAGTCTGAGCAGTTTTATTATGATATAAACTCTAATTTTATTCAGATTTTTTGAAATATCAAAAATAGCTTGAGGATTCTCATTGTGGACTCTTAGAAGCTGTAAATACTCATCTACTTTATTAATTGCATAGTATAGATAAGGAAATAAGAGGGTCAGAAAGGTTAAATAACTTGCCCAAGGTCACAGAGTCATTGACTAGACCACACTCTTGACATTAATCCCGAACCTGCTCTCTTGTCTTTCTTACTAGTTGAGAGCTTTATTATGCTCTAACTTGTGTTCTTTTCTCTTTTTTTCTTTTGCAGTATTCCTTTCCACCCAAGATTTTAAACTCTCTGAAACAAGGAAAGTCATCTACGTTTTTGAATAATAATGAGAGCAATATGTGTGAATTATTCCTAAACAGACTTGGTACTACATGTTTTCTAGACATTGCTCAATTAATCATTCTAACGACTCTGTGAAACCGGTATTATCAGTCTCACTTTACAGATACAGAATCTGAGCTTTATGAAGGTTAAGTAATTTGCCTACAATTATGCAGTTAGTAACGAAGGAAACATGAGTTTAATCCCAGGTCGAGTCTTCTCCAATGCTTTCGGTCTATCTACCAGCTAAGCAGGCTCTAAAGATACTCACAATTCTACATTTCCTATCTCAGCCAGATGGCCGAGTCTGATGATTTTCTGAGGTCCCTTACAAGCCTAGTTCTTAGAAAGACATAAAAGTCATAAAAGCATGGGCATTTGTTTTCTGAAATCAATAAAATACTATAAAATATGTTAAGTGTATCAAAGTGAACATATGAAAACCTATTTATTTTTATAAGACAGTTGGAAATATATTGAATCAGAGAATTTTCACATTTCATAAGATGTTTAGCATTCATCTTATTGTTTATTTCTCCTTATCAGTTTGTCCTTTGTAGGCAATTTTTCCTACAGGCAATTTTCCAGCAAAAATATCCCTATTCACTTGGAATCCTTTTGTCCATCTGTAATGCCTCAAGGGTAATGTTGGACATCTTTAATAAACACAACACTTCTCTTGAGGTTTTGAATGGTCACCATTCAGGAGCAAGGGGCCAGAGGTGGGGCCTCAGGGGCCACCAGAAGATTAGGAAGTCTCACACAGATGCCTGATCTGTACTATTAGGCAGCTTTGCAACCTTAGTGGTCATTGACATGTTAGCAAACATTGGCCTTGAGAGAAGGGATGACACCAAAGCTGTGTGGGAATGAGAGAGAGCTGTTCGCAAATGCAGGATCGCTTGGCAGGAAGAACGTCAACTGAGAAATTAATGGTGCCCCCGCGTATGTAATTGAATGCAGGGAATTTAATCCTGAGACATCTTGAGTCAGAGCTCACTCTCCTGTTTCCTGTCGGATTTGGCAGTGCCCTGGTCTATTATTGAGACTGTGCCCTGGGAAGGCAGAGGCTTCAGGGGGGAGGAGACACCTCTGCCTCCACGTTCCTGAGTTGTCATTAGCAAGACAGAGACCAGACCCAGAGTTCTGAAAGCCTTTCTCACAGTTACTGATGCATCCTCCAAGGCAGGCTTTTTCCTCTTTTTTCCTTTCTTTTCAGGTTTTTACTTTTGTTTTGTTTTTAACATTTGCTTTAGATATGCTACACCGTGTAGTGGTTTTAACCCTACTCATGCATTAAAATCACTCTTCTGTATTGTTGGGCTTCTTTAACCACATGAATTTATTATTTCAAAAAAATCAAGTCACTCCAGGGCACAGAAATTTTAATTTAAGTGGTCTGGAATGGGGCCAGGCACCAGAACTTTCAAGCTCCCTATTTGGTCCCAATGCGCAGGCTAATGTGATTCTCAGATGGGACCCCCAGAGGTCCTCAGGAACTACTTTGAATATTTCAAAGAGCCCAAGGATAGTCATCTATTTTACCCATGATAAACTTCCAGTTAACACTGAGTCTCTTTGCTCTTGGCTGGAACTAAATAAACACCTGAGGTAATAGCTTACCACTTTCTGATGTGAAATTCTGATAAGGAGAGTTTCTAAAATAAAACTGAAATGGGAAATTATTACTTTATAAGTACAGTTTCTACATAGATAAAATCTTTCAAAAATTGAGTATATCATGAGAGAAAGTAAATAAAGTACTTTCAGGTGATAAAATTGGGAAGCAATCTGATAAGTTATCTTTTAAGCTGATATTAGCCTTCAAACACACAACAACAAATCAATGAAATGCATACCAGAAAGGCACTGGCTGGCAGTCCGAAGCCAGCAAGGGGATCTTATATTTGTCCTGGATAACAAGCACTCAGATATGCAGAGGATGCAGTTCGTGATCTTTGTCTGTGGATTCACCTGTGTTCCCCTGCTGTCGGCAACCTAAGTCTCACAGCATCTCCCAATCGCCCCATCTCGCTTCTATCAATCCCATTAGGAACAGACCCTTCAAGACCTGTCTGAGAAAAATCACAGAGGGAAGCACTAGAGATTATTTCTTTTGTCTGCCAAGTTGTTCTCTTGCTATCATCCGGAAATGTTTAACATAAGTGAATCTTTAATTAACTTCAAAAAGTGCCTGTGCTTGGTTTCAGGTATGTAAACATGGCAGGACAAAAGTCACTAATGTTTGGCAAGGGGAGTTCTGAAAACATCAATTAGAGCAAGTTGGTATGAACACCCGATGAACACCCACCTCGACAGTAGGAATGAAATTAGTGCTAATTATGAGTATCCCTCTTACCTCACCAAGCATTTGTTCATGATTATATACTGGCAAGTGAAATGAAGTACATTTTTCGTTGTATTTTATTTATTCATACATTTAATAAATATTTAAAGAGAACACACTATGCGCTAGATACTGCTCCCAGCACTAGAAATAAAGAAAGGAGCAAAATAAACAAAACTTACTATCCTCATGAAGCTTAGATCTTGAAAGGGACTGTAGATGTTAGAAGCCACTACCAGGCAAGAAGAGTGCATGCAAAACAGCTGTTACTTAAAACTCTGTATTAAAACATTTGTAATTTATGGGGCGCCTGGGTGGCTCAGTAGGTTAAGTGTCCGACTTCGGGTCGGGTCATGATCTCACAGTTTGTGGGTTTGAGCCCCACATCAGGCTCTGTGCTGACAGCTAGCTCAGAGGCTGGAGCCTCATTCAGATTCTCTCTCTCTCTCTCTCCTCTCTCTGACCCTCCCCTGCTCATACTCTCTCTCTCTCTCTCTCAGAAATTAAAAAAAACATTTAAGAAAAGAAAATAAAACATTTGTAATTTAGACTTCTAAAAAACCTACCTCCTTTGCACATACAAAACTAAAGTATTCCTTCCAACCTTTCACAAGAATAGTTTTAATTCACAGCTTACCATTGCTCAATTTGATTAAATCAAATTTCAGCTAAGCGCAAAACATAATTTTAGGTTCTTATGTTCCCCATCCCCAACAGTTTACAACTAAGCATTTACTAGATGGGAGCTTGGGTCATTCAAGTAGAGCTTGCTTCTGTAACGATGATAAGCAAGACAATGCACTGTGTTTATGGACTTAGAGGTGAGAAGAGAAAGAAAAGCACTCTTAGGAAATCTGAAAAGGAGTTTGGAGACGAGTAAAGAAATTCAGAGTACATCAACATTCAAATCAGATACTGCCATGTAATAAATATTTGCTGAATATTTCGTTAGGCAGCTAGATTCCATAGATAGGGTGACATTGTGTCTCTTAAGACGTTAGTACTTTGTATGTACAATTGTACTGTATAGGATACATTTCAGCTCTCATTTCCAATTGGTAATCCCTTGAAAAAAATCGTATAATGTGTCTGCGGCTGAGTGTAAAATTATCTTGGGTAGAGCCTCTGTGAGAGTATTGAGGCAAATGCTAATTGTGCCACCTTCTTGGCTTAAGTGTTTTTCAAGGAACAGCTATAAAGCCTTTAAGGCAGAGAAAGTGATCAAGAGTCAGAAAGTATTCTAGCAGTTGAAACCCTACTCTTGAGATAAGAGCTACCTTGCCTAAAATACAGTGAATGGCAGCTTCGGGACAAAGAATTAATGTGAAGAGATACAGACACACGTCTTCTGAAAGCCCTACACCATTGCCACATTGTTCTTAGTATTTATAAAAAGTAGTTTTCCAGGAGTATGGACTTGTCAAAGGAAGCTAAATGTTCACTTCATAATGGGTTTCCATGAGGAATTACTGAGGAATTGAAAATGCTTTTTGTTAACAAGTCTCCTTCCATTTAAACTTTTATTTTAAAGTGAAGAAAAGTATATATGTCTTGATGCTTTAGAAACAGATGTAGTGTATATAATACAAAAATTTAGTCAAATAATAACAGACGCTTACCACTTTGGCAAAAAATAGGAGACTAGCTCTTCTTTGAAGTGTCTTCCCACAGAAATGTCAGACAAATGTAACAATCAATTTTAACTGGACACTTTAAAAACACTTACTCTCACTGTTCATACACTAATTCAACAAACAAACATTTAAATTGGTGTCCCACAGAAGAACAAATTCGTAGGATATGATCCTTACACAAATAAAAAGGTAGCATCGATCACATTGAAGCATGAAAAGGATTACCAGAAAAAAAAAAAAACAGAAAAAGAGAGTGGGTGAAAGTGAGGGAGGGGCAGAGAGAGAGAGAGAGAAATTAGAGAGAGAGAGAAAGAAGCAAGTATCACCCAAAGCAAGACTAACCTGAAGTGGGACTCGAGCTCATTCAAAACAAATCTCCAGCTCACCCCATGCAGAATTCAAACTCACAAACCACAAGATCATGACCTGAGCCGACGTCAGATGCTTACCTGACTGAGCCACCCAGGCACCCCGAGAACACCAAATATTGTATGAGATACACTTATACTAACAATTTTTTGCTGTTTATCTGAAATTAAAATATAACAGAACATTATGTTTTTTATTTTATTTTATTTATTTTTTTTAAAATATTCTCTGGTTTTATTTGCTAAATCTGTCAAGCCTAAAACGGTACATCTAAATTAAAAAGAAAATTACTAGAACTCCAATTTTTTTAAACATTTGAAGAAAATATTCATCTAGAGTCTCTCCTGAAATGCTGCCAAGGTGCTATGGACTGAAGCTTGCCCCCTTCCAACTTATATATTGAAGCCCTAACCCCTGACTGGGACTCTATTTGAAGATAAGGCTTTAGGAGGTAATTAAGGTTAATGAGGTTGTAAGAGTGTTTCTAATCCAACATAACCAGTAGCCTTATAAAAAAAAGAAAAAGATGTCTCTCTGTGGGCACCATTGCACCAAGGAAAGGCCACATGAGCGATGAACAGAAAGGTGGCCATTGAAAGCCAGGGAGAGAACTTTCCCAGAACCTGAGGGTGCTGGCATCCTGATCTCAGATTTCCACTCTCCAGGCTGTGAGAAAATAAATTTCTGTTGTTTAAGCCACCAGTCTGTAGTATTTTGTCATGGTCACCCAAGCGCACAAAGACAGAAGACACACTGCACTTCCTCATCATCACCCCTGGGGCTGCTGTCCTTCCCAGATTTATTCCCCCAGCAGATTGTGACCTCCATGGCGGCAGGGAGGGCAGAGAGTGGCCTACCTGGTCTTTGGCTGTGCGCTTAGCCGATTGCCCAGTGCCTTTGGCTTGTAATAGGGGCAGAGTTAATAACTGTCAGCTAAAGGAGTACTGAATGAGTTAAGTGACTAGAAAGGCAGACAAAAAAAAAAAAAAAAATGTGTTCACCATTGCCTCATGTATAGAATTGTTTAATCATTATGTTGTACACCTGAAATTAATATAACTTTGTCAGGTATACTTCAATTATTTAAAATGTGTCCATTGCAATGTTATTTATAGTAACAATTGAAACATTAAGAAAGATCTAAATGTCCAAAATTAGGAGAGTATTCAAATAAATTACATTAATAAAAACACAATCATATGACAATATACCATGTAGTTAGTTGTTAAAAAGAGTCCTACAAATATTATTTTTAATGGTATGATAAAGGTCACATAAAGTCATGTTAAGAAAAAATGGGATATTTATGTATCTGTATATGTAAACACACATAGAGGAGTATTTCGGAGTAAATGCAAGGGGTTTTTTTTCTTTTCTTTTAGAGAGAGAGAGAGAGAGAGAGAGAGAGAGAGCGTCCGTGTGTGCCCATGACCACTCACCTTGGGAAAAGGCCTGGTTGTCTAGAGATCTGCAAAGAGAAATAACATTGGGATCCTCTTCAGTGGCATATGGTGGGTAGGGAGTGAGCATCAACACTACCGTTGTTTAGGATTGCCAGCTCACCATGATAATAAAATGCATACTGACTTTTAGTTGTTTATTTTTAAAGCAATTTTTAAGTTTATTTATTTATTTTAAGAGAAAGGAGGGGAAGGGCAGAGAGAGAGGGAGGGAGAGAATCCCAAGCAGGCTCCATGCTGTAAGCACAGGGGGCTCTACCTCACAAACTCTGAGATCGTGACCTGAGCCAAAATCTAAAATTTAAGCAACTGAGCCACCACCAGGTGCCCTGGCAGTTAACGTAATTTTTAACAATGGTTATATTCAGATAGCAGTGTCAGATTATTTTTTCATTTATGTTTCTCTTTACTTTTCTTTTTTTTTTTTTTAATGTTTTATTTATTTCTAGGAGAGAGAGAGAGAGAGACAGTGCGAGCAGGGGAGGGTCAGAGAGAGGGAGTCACAGACTGAAACAGGCTCCAGGCTCCAAGCTGGCAGTCAGCACAGAGCCCGACGCGGGGCTCGAACCCACGAACCGTGAGATCATGACCTAAGTGAAAGTCGGACACTTAACCGACTAAGCCACCCAGGCGCCCCATATGTTTCTCTTTACTTTTCAAATTTACGACAAGAATTATGGATGCTTTTTACTCAGGAAGAAAATTAGTAGTCATTTGGCATGAGTGACATGGGTTGAACAATGATCTTTGCAAAATTTTTACAGCAGGAAAACAAAGTTAAGCTGGTCAAAGTCATTATTCATAAAGAGTTCAGAAAAGCCTTATAAACTCCATTGAGAAAACACCACAGTGTCGAGATTAAACTAAGTTACATCATAAAGAAAACCTTTATGGTCAAGAACGAAAATGTGAACAGATAATGTCATTACTTGTAAGGACTAAGGCAAACCTATGTAGTAGGGATCTGGGGCAGAAAGGAAAGACCTTGAAGTGGATGCCATTGCTGCCCTGTCAAGATTCCCTTTTTAAACCTGTTATATCCAACTTACAGCTGCTGTGAGTTTGGGCTGCTGGAGGCTCACAGCTGCCTTCTTCCCGGGTGAATTTCCTTTCACAATATCGCAGCCTCCTCTCCTGGGTGAGAGGGACACCAGCATTGTTGAGAAGCTGTCGCATGTGGATTAGGATTGAAGATAGGAGATCCTCTTATAGAACTGTGCTCCCTGATAGCAATGGGGATGATTGGATCTCAGAATAGCACAGGCCAGATGACCAGAAGCAAGGTGGGCATGATTATCAAAATGCACAGCAGATAGATTAGCACAGTCTGTTCAAAGAGACTTATGGAGCTACACAATGGAAAATGGTGTTCCCAGAATGAGAATGATGGACAAACAATAAGTGTCTTGCTTAATGTATATTAGCAATCAAGATAGACCACGAATAGATGAACAGAAGACTAAGGTCTACCCACCCGGTGGAAAATCATGATCTCTTCATCAGTCTACAGACTTGAGCTAGTTCTTAGACCCATAACCTATTGCTTAAAGTAATGGCAAATTCCTAACTTGCAACACCATGGAAAGTATATACAGTAGTATTTCCTTCTTTCTACAATGGGGCCAGTGGCCATTTACTCAAATAAAGATACACTGGGGAAAGTGGGCTGTTGAATCAGGGATCTCAGTTGACTATGATACCTAAGGACCCAGAGTACTCTCATGGATCCTCCTGTTAAGAGACGCTCATGGATCCTCCTGTTAAGAGAAGGGCCATATATAGGTCCAGAGTTCTAGGCTGGGTCCATCTCAAAGTACATCAGCAGAGTCCATGAACCTGCCCTTCAGTTATTTCCTGACTTGCTAAATTTAGAAACAGCATAGGTGTACTTAACTTTTGTGAAAACTCTCACAACAATTAGTAAAGAGCTGTTTACAATGGGAAAAATCAAAGTGAATACTCCCTGAAATTTCTGAGGTACCACATCAAAAACAATATTACATTCCAGATGGAAAGGCAGCGATTGGTACCACCCTCAAAGACTTAAAAGGTGAATGGATCATGGTCTTCATCAACTCCATCTTATTCATTAGTCATGAAATAACTGTGGACTCAGCCAGTTGATGTCAGTTAGCTGCTAAACACCACCTCTAAACATCAAAACCAAAGACCTTGGAAAATCTGTTGAAGGATGGAGTGAATTTCATGAGGGAAACAACTGGGTATGAGTGGGACAAGGGATGGAGTGTCATAGAGGATGTTGGTGCCCTGCCAGCATCCCTTTTTTCTAGGCCAGTGCACTCATCGTACGGCTAGTTGAGTTGATCTGCTAATGGCTCACAGCTGCCCCTTTACCTGGAAAACCGCCCTTGACCAAATGGAAATTATCTCTCCTAAGAAGTATTTTTCGGTTAACTGCAGTGAAATCTATTTTGTGGAATCATCTCTTAGCATGAAGGGAATAGAAAAATGGTCATTTCTTTCTGTGAAATATAAGCTAATTCATTTCTCTATTTATTTAACAATAACTTTGTAAACACAGATTAGAGCCAACCATTGTGTTACCTGTTCCAGACCCCAGAGGGAGTCAGACTATCTCCTGCTCTCTCAGAACTTACACTTTAGGGTCATGTCTGAGTTTCCCTCCATTTGTCTGGAAAGGTGAGAGCAGGATATGCTTCTGAACAAAGAAGGGAGAAAACAGGGTGGCTTTCTGAAGAGAGGGTTATAGAGTAGTTTTCCCTAGTATGGGCAACAAGTCAGTGCACCATCTGGAGAATTTTAACAGTGATAAAACCCAACTAAATGGGGGCGCCTGGGTAGCTCATTCGGTTAAGCTTCTGACTCAGGTCATGATCTCATAGCTGGTGGGATCGAGCCCCTCATCAGGCTCTTCACTGAATACATAAATAAACTTAATAAATTGCTTTAAAAAAACTTAGAGTCAGTATGGACTTTATAATCATAGTGAGCTGGCAATCCTAAACAATGGTAGTGTTAATGCTTACTCCCTATCCCCCATATGTCACTGAAGAGAATCCTAGTATCATTCCTCTTTGGAAATCTCTGGACAACCAGGCTTAGCCTTTCCCCAAAGTGAGCTGGCCACAACAGCTTCCATCACCAAGGAAGGAGAGAAGTGGTTAGAAGGAGAGGTTTAGAGCTACCAGTTCCAAAATAACCTTGAGTCTCCACCCCTGAGTGTCCCCAGGAAAGCTGGGGCAGTTCATTATGATTAGACTCTTGCTTTTGTGTGGGGCCAGGGCAGGAAGCGAGGAGGGCTGAGCCAGCACACAATGAATTTACCTCATTATAAGCTTATATATTTTACCTAGAGTAGGAAGCTTGGGGAAAAGTAGAAGGGAATGAATGAAAAGAGGGCAGAATCAAACCCCTTCTGCATGTCAGAGGAGTTTGACTTCAGTGAGCTCTGAGAGAAGAGTTGATCTCTTACCCTGTGCTGGCAAAGATTCAAAGTCACTTATTCTGGCAGAGAGAGTCAAAAGACCAACTGTTCATTCCTAGGGATTTGGAGGTAGTAACTTGCTTAGATTTTGTCAGTAAAAAGAGATAATTAAGGTTCCAAACAACTATAGACTTCTTCCTATTCTGTGAGCTTACAAAACAAGGCTATGAATTTTAAAACCTTTACAACTTAACTGAGGACTTAACATTCTCCATCCATAATAGTCACTGTAATGGGATAGAAAACGAAAAGTGACCAAATGCATTGCTTTCTAACATTGAATTTCATCATGCTCTAATTTGGTAGAGTGTTTATTGTATTTGATTAAGGGAGATTTAAATGATATGGGTTATATTTTATGTGCTGGGTAAATTTTTCATAGATGAAACTTTTCTTCAGAGGCCTAGGAATAAGAACAAAGGAAAATAAAAAGGTTACTTGGCACAACTTAGTATTGACCTGCATTATCTAATACTGTAGCCAGTAGCCACATTCAGCTATTTAAATTTATAAAAAGCAAACTAAACTAAAAATTCAGTTGATTTGTTGCTTTAGCCACATTTAAACAAATATTTTTGTTTTGAAATAATTTAAGGCTTACACAGAAGTTGCAGAAATAGTACAGAGAGTTCCCCTGGATGCTTCTCCCAGTTTGCCTCAGTAATATCTTACATAAACATAGGATAATTATCAAAGCCAGCAAATTGATGGTGGTACAATACTATTAACGAAACTGCAGACATTATTTGAGTTACCAGTTTTAATATGCACATTTGGGGGTGGTGTATAGTTCTATGTCATTTTATCATGCATGCAGATTCGTGTAATCATGATTATCATCAAGATCATCATCAACTGTTTCATCATCTCTTCATACTCATGCCCTCCTGCCAACCCAAACCCTTAGCAAACACTGATCATCAGTATAATTCTGTCATTTTGAGAATGTAATTGGCTTTGCATCATGCAGCATAATGTCCCGGACATCCATCACGCTGTTGCATATATCAACAGTTTGTTCCTTTTATCACTAAGTAGTATTCCATTGTATGATGTCTTAGTCCTTTTGGGCTGCTGTAACAAAATGCCATAGACTGGATGGCTTATTAAACACAGAAATATTTTTCTTATAGTTCTGGAGGCTGGAAATTCTAAGATAAAAGTGTCTACAGATTGGGTGTCTGGCAAGATCCCACTTCCTGGTTCATAGACAATCATCTTCTTGCCATGTCTTCACATGCTGGAAAGGGCAACAGAGTTCTATGTGTTCTGCTTTTTAAGAGAACTCCACCCTCATGACCTAATCACCTTCCACAGACTCCACCTCCAAATACCATCACGTTGGGCATTAGGATTTAACATATGAATTTGAAAACTGGGGTTCACATTCATTCTGTAGCAATAGATACTTTGTTTATCCATCCACCTACTGAAAGACACTTAAGTTGTTCTAAAATTTTTTTTTTGTTTTTTGTTTTTTATTTATTTCTAGGAGAGAGAGAGAGAGAGACAGCGTGAGCAGGGGAGGGTCAGAGAGAGAGGGAGTCACAGACTGAAACGGGCTCCAGGCTCTGAGCTGGCAGTCAGCACAGAGCCCGACGCGGGGCTCGAACCCACGAACCGCGAGATCATGACCCGAGCGAAAGTCGGACACTTAACCAACTACGCCACCCGGGTGCCCCAAGTTGTTCTAAAATTTTTTAAAAATTTTTCAATGTTTATTTATTTCTTCTGAGAGAGACAGAGCACATGAACAGGGGAGACACAGAGAGGGAAGGAAAGAAAGAATCCCAAGCAGGCCCTGGGCTCTCGGTGCACAGTCTGAGGCAGACTCAATCCCAAAAACCTGTGAGACCATGACCCAAACAGAAATCAAGAGTAAGATGCCCAACTGACTGAACCCAGGCACCCCTCCGTTTTTAATTTACAAATAAAGCTGCTATGAATATTCATGTTCAGGTTTTGTGCTGATTTTCTGGCTGGTGGTTTATTAATTACTAAGAGAAGCCCTAGCTATAGTTATGGGTTTCTCTATTTCTCTTTTCAGTTTTTAATTTTTCTTCATATTTTTTCAGGTTCTGTTGCTTAGAACATATATATTTAGGAGTGGTATGTGTTCTTAGGTAATTGACCCTTTTGATAATTTTGTAATACCATTTTTTTTGTTAATTTTCTTGGCTCCAAAGTCTACTTTGTCTGACATTAATATAGGCACTCCAGCTTTCTTTTGATTAACATTTACGCAATGTATCTTTTTCCATTCTTATACTTTAAGTTACCTGTATCATACCTATATTTGAGGGGAGCTTCTTATGGACAGCCCACAGTTGGGTCATAATTATTTGAATCCATTTTCCCATTCTCTGCCTTTTAATTGGTGTGTTTAAGCCATTTACATTTATTTATTTATTTATTTATTTATTTATTTATTTATTTATTATTTTTAAGAATTCAGCTTTTTATTGAACAGGTTACCAAAGAGATGTAGTCAAAAGCCCAAAGCCCACAGACTCCTCTGATTCATCTTTCTTTGCTTCCACTTTCTTCTCCTCAGCAGTGGTGGAAGGGAGCAGGCCCAGCTTCTGGGGCAGAACCTCCAGCCCCTCTCTTACAGACAAGGCTCCCAGTGTTGACATGGGCCAGGGCCTTTGCAAACAAGCCTAGCCAGAAAGGTTCAACATTTACACTCACTGCTTTAATGAGGACGTTGATCTTATCCTCCCTGACTGACTCCTCAACATCATGCTGTATGAGGGCCGAGTAAATGCAGGCAAACTCCCAGACAGAGGCCAGGGTGCGGACAAGTGGGCGCTGCTGGATGAAGTGAAGCTTCCTCAGTCAGAAGGAGCACTTTAGCAGCAGCTGAAGAAAGGGGTTAAGCCATTTACTTTTGAAGTAATTCACAATGTGTTAGAATTTAGACCTGCTGTTTGTTTTCTGTTTGTGTCCACTGCATTTTGTTTCATTTCCCCTTTCATGCATTCCTTGTTGGAGTAAGTTTATGACAGTTGCTTGACAACCTTGTCATTTAATTCCAACCTCTGTGCAATCATGGCATTGCATATGTTATTGTCTTTTCTCATTTGACTTATGGTTTTTCTGGTGCTTGGTAAAATGAATGATTTTGGATTGATTCCTGAACATTTTGAGGATTTAGTTAAAAGAATCAGGTTTCTTTTTAAATCATATATTTTAGCAGCCAATCAACCCTGAACGTGTCTTGACTCCATTTTGTGGACTGTGGTTTGAATGTCAATTTGGTTCAAAAGTTATGTACTGTTATTTTGGTCTCCCTCACCTGTGTGCTTCTCAGAGTCAGATCTGCAGATGTGATCTTGCACCCCAACTTCAGTTTCCTAAATGTTTGCTGTGTTTATTTTGGCGGGTTTCATGCACATGAGACGTTTTTCAGGGTAAGGAGTGGGGAGCAAGCAATCCAGGACTTTAATAATGGAATTAAAGGAGTTCTTTTTCTACCTTTGTCCTCTCCATAATTCTACCCCCAGTCTCTGCTGTGTTGTCACTGTTTAGTGCCACCATACCCACATATTAAGCCCTTAGGAGCCGCATATGGCTAATGGATTCTGTATTGGACAATGAAGATATAGAAAATTTCTATCATCTCAGAAAGTGCTATTGCATAGGTCTGGTATAGATGAAAACCTTTTGCTTCATGAGTTTAAATCCTTCCTGCTCCTCTTAAAGATGAAAATTATAGAAAGAAACAAAAGACATAAAAGATGGGGAGGGTGAGAAAAAAAGAATTTTAAAATCCAAAGATTAGGGGAAAAAAGTGGTCACAATAAAAGATAACAGAGAGATATTGGAAATAGCCACATGGAATAAATCTTTTTTTTTTTTTTTTTAGTTTATTAATGTATTTTGTGAGAGAGAAAAGGATCAGGGGAGGGACAGAGAGAGAGGGAGAAAGAGAGAATCCCAAGAAGGCTCCTCACTCTCAATGCAGAGCCTGACACAAGGCCCAAAGCCACAAACCACAAGATCATGGCCTGAGCTGAAGTCAAGAGTCGGACGCTTACCCGAGTGAGCCACCCAGGCACTCCACCACATGAAGTAAATCTTAATCAAAAACAGCAGAGCAAGCTCCTAAGCACAGAGTCTCCTAGATACTCCTGGTACTTAGATAGTTTCATGTGCCAGAGGCCAGGACATCTTCGCAAAGCTGTATTTCAGAAGCAGTAGGTCTGAGCTTCAGTTGTCATTCCCTTACCTCATATTCTGCAGTAAAAGAGATATTTACATTCAGAATCTTAGAGCTCAAAAGGCACTTTAAGACTGTGGAATTCAAGTGCTACTTCAAAATACTGTGGATGCAAAAAGTACACACTTGGGTATGGCAAGTCTGGCCTCCTTGCTGGTCTTAGATTTGGCTAAATTAATGAGTATCAAGCCCCTTGCCCCCATCCCTCCCAGGGACTTCCAGGTATGGGATTCTCACTCCTGCCCAGGCCTTGATGAACTGCAACTCAGCGCTCTTTTGGTCACCAAAGAAAGAACATGGTGGATCTCTGTCCTTGTTCATCCTTTTGTTTTTTGGATGGAAGAGAGAGACCCCAGATGCTGTCCCCAAAGCAGCTGGAAATGTGAGCGTCTAGTGCAGAAACAAGGGCAATCCCTAGCCCCAGGCTCCAGGGCAAGAGAGAAACTGCTAGGGAATTGAAACTGAAGCTCTGAGAAGTAAAGACGAAGTAAGCTAGAGAGCAGTAGAGAGAGGGGAGTAAAGAAGGGACGCCAAGGCACTAGTGGGTCAGGGGACAGTTCTGAGCTAATCTCACAAGTTCCTTTCTAAAGACATTCTGGGAGCAGACACTGAAGGACACAAAGAGTTGGTACAAGACCTGGTTTCTTCAGAGCAATCCATACGCTAGTTTCTCCTCATAGAACTTCCCAGAACTAGGGTTTTCCTTTCCTACTACACGACTTGGAACACATTTCCCGAAAGAAGTGTTCAAAAACTGTTCTTTCTCCTTATACCTTTTGCCGAGACTTCTTGAAAATTCTCAGATTTCATCTCAATGCCTCTCCTTTTCAATACATCAGGACAGAAGGGAGATACCAATCATTATAGCTGACGTGTGCATTTTCACTACCAATAACATATTTAAAACATAACTCAATCTAATTATTGAAAAGGCAGGTTTTCAGTCCAAATAGGATTGAAGAAAATCAATCATATTGAAGAATATGGCCACAGAGAGGTGAAAGAGATGCACGAAGCCAAGATGGAAACTAACATTATTTTAGTGTGCTTATTAACAAATCATAATGAAAAACCTAACAGTAGTTTTCAGAATCAACAGAGTTGTTTTCCAAAATGGTGCTAGGATATGGTGTTAACAGTTCGAGTAGGAGTCATATGAGACCAAATAGGTTTCTTATTCTATTATTTAGTACCTGGAAAAATGACCCAAGGTGTCAGCCTCAATAAAATGGAAGTAATCATAATGCCTACCTTGCAAATTCATTATGAGGATTACGTGACATGGTGCATGTAAGGTGCTTAGCATGATGCCTGGCACACTTGGCACACACGGCACACACTGAATGTCTGAATCTTTCCTCTTTTCTCCTTATAACCTGTGATAACATCACTTCTGTTGGGCCTTCAACCTTTCTGCTATGCATTCATGCTGCTAGCCAGGTGTCCTCTTCTCTTCTGAGCCCCCTATTTTCTTGAATAACCTTGATTATTACAATCATCATGTGTTTTGTAACTAGGCATTGTTCCTATTAACTCAAATAATGTATTTAAATGAAGCAATGGGTTGAGATCCTCAATAGCTTTTTGCCTCTTGCAGTTTCCCCACTTGTCCACTAGGTTTGCTGGTGAGCGGTTGCTTCAAACTTCCTTTATTGGACTCTGTGTTCATGTTTATTTTACAGTGTTTATCTTTATTCCCAATTGTTCTAACCCACTGAAAGAAAGCAAGGCCCTTAATAAAATGGAGCATGTAGTTTCAATTTTCACATGAGTCACACTTGTGACTAGTGCGTTCTTTTGTCTTGGGCTCAGTGCATGGGACAAATCAAAAGAGGATGGGAAGAGTTTTGTGCTTGGTCACAGCTGGAGCACGGTGTTAAGTTGATTGTATTGAAGAATCTGAAGCTTTTCTTTTAGTCTGTGTAAGGAATAAAACTAGGAAGAATCATTTTATACCCGTGGGAAGGATTTACTGGTTTATAAATATGATAAACCTTTCTTAATATTAGTGCTTTGAACTTGCTGAGCGCTTTTCAGCAGTGGATTCCAAAGCACTTCTCTGACAGTAAGCCCCGGGACCCTCAGGATGGAGGCATTATTTCCATTTTAGAGTTAGAGAAATAAATGCAAGGAGTGACTTGCTCAAGAACACAGAATAAGTCCTCTTCATGCTTATACCTCAAGAACTCAGACCAAATCTAACCTCTAGGCTACTCATGTCCCTACATAATTATTTTGTAAAAGGAAAACAATGATTTCAAATGTATATTGAGTTAAGCATAAACATACATCTCTTTCCACCTGTTTTAACACGTTTTTGAAGTTTTGCTTATTTTTACATTGGCAGGATTTTTACATGATTAGCTCTGAGTGTCTTTTGTTTAAAGTGTCTTGTGCAGGGGATGAGAGAGATTGAATGATCAAGGATCTTTCCACTGTTTAGTAACTAGTTCATGTTCAGTCTCGTTGTGTGGTGACCAATAGGGACTATTCCAATCTTTTTCTTTTAAGTTTATTTATTTATTTTCATACAGACAAAGATAGTGCAATTGGGGGAGGGGCAGAGAGAGATGGAGAGAGAATCCCAAGCTCTGTGCTGGTAGCGCAGAGCCTGATGCAGAGCTTGAATGCAGGAAACTGTGAGACCATGATCTAAGCTGAAACCAAAAGTCAGATGCTTAACCAACTGAGCCACACAGACACCCTGGGACTATTCCAATTCTGAGAGAAGTAATATATTGGTCATATTAACCTAGTTTTGGAGGCAGGGCATAGTTCCCAAATAAGAAAAATGACAAAATTTATATCTGGTTATTTGGGTTCTATACAAAAGAGTCTCATTGAAAACCTATGGACATGGACACAAAAGTATAGGAGGTAATAGTCTTAGAAACAAGAAAATGAACAAAAACGTAGAATAAGTCCTAGAGAGCAGTAGAGAAAGCAGTAAAAGGAGCACTAGGGAAAGGCAGCGATAAAGAAATGAAAAGTAGCATCAGCAAGATTTATCCCACCAGTGTTAACCCGCAAACAGATTTCAGCAGAGGCATTATGACCTCATTGGACCCAAAGGATCAAAGGAAACAAGCAACTAGGTATTGAGAAAACAGGCAAGTAGGAAGACAGTTTTTATCACACTAATGTTCTAAAGAACAAGATAAAATAAAATACAAGTTCCTAGATGGGAATATGCATCTATTTGTCTAATACAGGTGCAACAGATCAAAAAGTAACTGTAAATCATCACTAATATAAAGGTCAACATTTAAACTGTCAAGACTATAAATGGGGTAATAACTGAACATCATTATCCATGCAGGACACTTCACTAATACAGGCTTTTCTAATACCCCCCACCTCATCCCCCCAATGCACAAAAGTTTTTGGAGGCAACATATACTTCCATTCAATCCTTATTTAAGGGAAGCATCAGCTTCAGCACCCAACAGGTTGCTCCCTAATTCTTCTTTCCTTCCTCTTAGTTTGTAAGATCTGGAAACAGGAAGTGATATTTACTCCTTGGTCTCAATAGAACAATGATGGACACTGAATGTACGCCACTCTAAATGCAGACCACAGCAGGGAAACATCCTCACAGGAATATTTATAAAGCTTGTGATTTTCATTTTTGAACATCCAAGTGGTGTTTCTTGTGATTTTTAAAGAATTAAGGATGAATTGACATTTCAGTGAAAGGAAAATAAGCCTCACAGAACCAGAAGAATCCACAAGAGACTTGTCCAGATACATTCATGGTTCTGAATCTGAGAGAAGGGATGGATGCAATTTTATAATGCCTTTAAAAAAGGGATCTTATGCATAAAATGGGTAAAATATGATTGAGACCATGTCGCTCAAACTTGATTCAACATTCACTTGTCTCAGAACACTTACGTCTGTGTCACCATGCAAACCACAGGTCTGGGGGTTACATTTACATTTTTTCCAGAAACAAGGAAAACAGCCATGTCTTAAGCAGAGCTTCTATAGCACTTCTGCTGCTCTATTCCTGTGACCTTCCTTTTGGAGAAAGTCATACCTCAAGCCATGGTTTCCATACTTGTTTAAGAGCACTTAATACCCCAGCATAGAAACGGACAAAACATTATTCTACTAGTGTATTTCTTCTATATAATTAATTTACAACATGACTTCTTATTAAACCAATCATTAAACACAACCAGTATTTTGATTTAGGAAATAATTCGAAATCAGCCTCAGTATTTCATTTTTGCTCTACTTCATTTTGGTTGCACAGTACTGAGACAAATCCTAATTCAGCCATAGAAGTCTTTACAAAGGCTGACACTCTTGCAGAGCCCCCCTTGCAATCTCAACATACTCTTCGAAAAAGTGAGTGGGAATAGTTGATGCAAAAAGCTGTATCATCGACAATACATTAATAACGGTTCATTCCTTCTCATAAATATAAAAGCCAAAAGAGAAGCACTCAAATTTACGGCTTTAGAACTGTATCAAACAAGGTAGCTTGTCATTCATTTTTGCACAGCTGTGTAGCTACATAGTGAACAGAACAGAATCTGGGCAGATCCCCAGCCTGGCATTTAATAGAGCCCAGCATTCATGTAACTGAGCCCAGCATTCACAGAAGACAGCCGTGTGTTTGTACAGTTTTACATGAGTACACATGAGTAGGCCTGAATTTTTAAAGGAACATTTAAGCACCGTTACATTCCTAATCAATGGCACATTTAGAAGTGAAAATATTTTCAGAGAAGGCAGGAGAAGCTATATTCTGAGTCTACACAAAAACGAGTTAACCTGAGTGCACGAGTAAAGACACCAGTGGTATCAAGAGTTAACTTGAGGAGCGCCTGGGTGGCTCAGTCAGTTAAGTGTCTGACTTCGGCTCAGGTCATGATCTCGCGGTTCGTGGGTTCGAGCCCCGCGCTGGGCTCTGTGCTGAGCCAGCTCAGAGCCTGGAGCCTGTTTCAGAGTCTGTGTCTCCCTCTCTCTCTGACCCTCCCCTGCTCTCTCTCTCTCTCTCTCTCTCAGAAATAAATAAAACATTAAAGATTTTTTAAAAAGAGTTAACTTGATATCCAGCACACAGAACACACATGCCACTTCTATTCTTTTTTTGAAGAAAATTCAAATCAAAAATTTGCAGCTTCCTGAATCATTTTCCAGAACTCTTCTAATATTTGACACACCACCCGGCCCAGAATCAGTAATAAATATTTGTTGCATGGATAAGAGACTCTAGTTTGAAAATTCACTCACATAATATAGCAAAGGTTTTCTTTCAAGACCCCTTGTCCTCTCCAGGCGAGATAGAAAGAAAACCAAATCATTCTGCAGTTACCTACCTCTGGTACTGAAGTACTTTCAGAGCTGATTTCTCATGACTACTTTACAACAGAGGTTTTTACACAAGTACCTGCAGGTCTGTAAGGGAGGTGTTATTGTTATCCTAACATTAGAGTTCAAAAATCAAAACAAAATAATATTTATTAGGGTCTATTAATGAGTGAAGTGTGGAATTGAGATTCAGAATCTGGGCCACAAGGCCCCTAAACCCATGCTTCCCCTATTCCTTTTTCCTGTCTTTGGCGCTCTCTCCCTCTCCCTCAATTCCCTGCCTCTGTCACATGCTAAAAGCACTACATATAATTTAAAGCCTACTTGGGCTTTGGGGTTAGTCAAAAAAGCCATTGGGTCTCATAGTTGCACTCGTTCACCCGTAATGTATACCAAGTATACTATACATAAACTTTATGATTAAAAAGCATAAACATATAATATATTTATACATCCTATGTATAGAATAAGTTTCTTAAGGTTTGGCGTAAAGTACATGTCTTTCCATATCAGGGCATCTCACAGTGAGAGCTTTCCTATTCAGAAATGAACATTTTCTTCTTTCCTGTAACTTTTTGTTTAAAGAAAGTTTTTTCAGTGTTTTCTTCCTTTAGATAATGGAGAGTGTACTAACCAAATAAACACATAGGGTATTAAAATGGCCCTGCTGATAATTTTGCTAAAACACCAAAAATTCATTTCTTGCATAAACAAGACTAGACACAATAGTCAAGGATCAGGGTTTCTCAGCACACAAAGTAGGCTTTGTCCAGTGGATGTTTTCCTTGGGATTTTTTCCCTTGATCGAGTGCTAACAAAAGTATTACTTTCCCACTTTGTTGCAGAGATGGGGGTTTGAAGTCTAGTGAGGGCAACTTTGTGCCTTATCTAAGCCTTTCATGGTGGGTCACTTATGAGGGAAAGACCCCATTCATGGGTCCCTGGACAGGAAAGAAGGCCCGCAGTGGGGGCAAGGAGCAGTTCTGTGCTTCAAGGGGTCTGGCAGGTTTGCATAACAGAAGATGTTTATCCATGTTTATGGTATATCCCTTCCCCCTTTATGTTTCCCATGGCTGATGTTACTTTTTATAGCATATCTGACTGTCTGAGAAGGAGATTTGGAGTTCCATGCTTTAGAAAGCAAAAAGAAAGGGATAGAAACCTTCAGTTACACTATCTGCAGGAGGTTTTCTGGCTTTCAGAATTTACAAAGATGATTTCTGTGTGTGTGTGTGTGTGTGTGTGTGTGTGTGTGTGTTCAATGAAACACATATATGTGGTATATATGATGTGAGAGGTTTTCAAATCGACAACCTAAGTGAAAGAATCAAAAGCTTTTCTTTATATACTCTTGCAATTCCTTTAGTATATTGAATACGTTGTCAAATGAATATTGATTGTTAATAATTAGATTCAAAATTTTATTCTAATATGTCATTTTCTGTGGAAGAATGAACTGAGAGGATCCCACTGTCTGAGTTTTAAACATACCTATGGAAAATACCAAAATTCCTGTGATCTACTTTTTCTTTTATCATTGACCTTATGATTTTATAAGAAAAGAAAGGAAACTTCCAAGGAGAGTTTAATTTTAAAGAGGATGCAGGGTATCTTTTAGAAAGATTTTCTTAATCATCTGGATTAATCCCGACTTTCAACTCCAGATAAGAAATAGGATATCCCATAAGAAGGATTTGCAGCATGTAGGGAATTTTTTGCCAACCAGGAAAGGCTCCCAGGGTCTCAGTTATTAAAGTTAAATTTATTGGTGATTATGTCTATTTCCTGTATAAATGAAACTTCAAAACAAACACTTGAAAAAAGTCAAAAGAAGTCAACTAAATGGCATGGTTTTTACAAGGACAAAAGAAGTGGACATTTTCAAAGGGTCTCACAACTTGGCAGATTGAATAAAATGAATGTGAGAGCTTACTGTTAACCCCCAACAAATGCTGACACAGTTGTAGCCCCCACTCCCGCCCCTGAAACACACACTGTTCACAAGAAATAATAGACAAACTGCCCAGAGATACACAGCTTTAATCCCATCAAGGGGCTCTTGTGACATTGTAAACCAAGTAACTAGAGTTTGAGTCGATGAGGCTGTCCCAGACCTTCTGGATGGGATTAATTCCATGTAATTCTCTACAGCCTTTTCTAATTGGTTAAGATGTGTGAGATGCCATGCGTAATGGAATCACTCAGCCATCTGCCTCTCACACAAGTCACTTCAAATGGAAAAAAAAATATATCGCGAGAAGCCACCAATTGGCTTTACCTTGTAGGAATGTAGCACTTACTCTTCTTCCAGACATTAGGACAAATCAGAACAGAGAATATCAATGTTGCTGCCTCAGCAGCCCCACGTGTGGTAGATGGAACAAGTATGTTGTACATGAGCCTAGATCATGCAGAGCCAGGGGCCTCAATCTGCATGTGGAGTTTTACATTTTGGTCAAGTAAATACCAAGACTTGTGCAAGTACACACACTTGTTCTATATAAAATAGATCTTTAAGAAGTTAAACTGTAACAAAAATAACATACATCAAAGGAACTCTCGTCCAGCACTTGTCTGTACCTGTTATCCCCTAAAATACTTCGCTCATTTGGCAAAGTTAGAAAATAATAAAATCATCAATACACCATCAAGGCCATTACTTGAAGTTTTTTTTAAATTTTTCACCTTGTTTGTTACAGTGCTATATAAACACAACCTGAACCCACAAGCCATTATAATTGCAAACGCAAACAAAAGCATGCTCCAGTGTTATACAATGACCATGGGACCACTTAAGGCTTGTTCCTTATTAACCTGAATATATCTAAATGAACACTGGACACATACAGGCAATTGAGACCAGGCATGTATCCATGTGCCTCTAAATCAGTGAGTTTACACATGTGTTTGTAATGCCCAAAGACCTCAACACAATCTTCACGACTTGGAAGTCATGCCTATAAAGATCTACATTTTTGAGCTAAGTGAATTTAATTATTTGAGTGCTTGAGTGCTTTAGATGTGATGATTGGAAAAGGTATGAGAGAAAGTATGGTTTTCTTAGTGAATAGGACTGGAAGTTACAAAAAAACATAGGAGTACAGAATAAGACAAGGTGATAAAGCAGGCTTAATTTTTATACTCAACTATAAAGGACACCATTACTCATAAAAATTAGAATTATAGAATGAATCTATTTAAGAGCGATGTTTTCTTCAGGTATGCTCCTTGAGACTGCTCCATCTGAATCATTCAGTGTCCTTATTAAAAATGACCCCCCAATACCTTTTTTTGTCCTCTTTGCATGATCGACTCCAAGTAATCCTTGTCTGTTACGTACTGGGCTTTCCCCTAAACTCACAGCTGCTTTAGGATGAGCATTGTGCTTCATTGATATCTGCAGAGCTTAGCACAGAGCCCATGTTGAATAAATTAATATCCATGTTGAATAAATTAATGCTAATTTTAAGAAAGTGGAATTTCATTTGATTTCACAACTAGATCTGAAATAGTTAATATCATGCTGTAAGGCCTGAATACCTGAGCCAATGCTCACACCCTATTCATAGACAAGAGGAAAGGAACAAATGTGCATCAGGCACTAAGTGCTGGAATGATGATGGTGGCCTCAAACAGTGTCTCATGCAAGCCTCACAATCTCACTAGGAGAAAAGAAATTGCTACACATTATAGAGCTAAGGTAGTAGAAGCTCAAAGAGATTAGGCTACATACTCAATTTCTCAGAGCTACCAAGTAAATAATGAATAATTGACTGTACCCAAGAGACCCTCTGTCCATTGTTATAAGTTAGGATCAAGTGGATTTTACCCATGCCTCAAATATCTGATTATCCTGGACCCTCTCCCCAACTACCACCACCCTTGAAATTAAGAAAATTCTCAAGTCACAACAGTTGATTCTATACACCGTTTTCTGGGTTTTACAATTAGGTCAAGCAGGTTTTCAAAAGTAGTTATTTCTAAAGTGTCACCTTAGAGCAGATGGGAAGAGACCCCCTTACTCCCTGGTCCCCATTCATCCCACCCACTTGCAGCTGGGCTCCAACCAGGATACCAAAGGGCCACTGGGTCACCCCAGAGTTCTAAGCTTCAGGCAGATGTCTCCTTAAGTGTTAAGACAGAACCTAGATCAGCACACAGGCCGGAGTTTCATGGTCAAGAGTCTGTTGCTCTGTAAAGGAACAAAGAAACCATTAAAGCAGCCCTGGGCCATTTTCCAAGAGATTTGGAAGGGGAAAAAAGGGTTAGTGGTTATAAGTAGAGGAAAAATAAAATCTATATTTTCTAGAGACTTATGTATGTGTGCAAATATCTATGTATATATGCATGCATGTTTAATTCCAGGGACCCAATATAGAACAAATAAAGTCTCTTTGGAATAGGTTTCCTTTTCTTGTTTAAAACCCCCTGTTTGATGAGCATGTAGCTGAATAATCCATTTATAGTTGACACATGTGCTACTAGTTGAGAGGTCTTGACATATTCACGGTTAAGATCCTTCAGAGTCCAGAACAGAAAAGCACCACAGCAGCCCAGAAAATGCATTCAAACTTGTCTCATTTCCTTAGCAAGGGGTCTTAAGATCACACTTAAAGAAATGTCATTACAGCAAAAGAATAAAAGAATAGAGAAAATTTTTATATTCCTTTTTGATTACATTTTCCCCTTATCTCATGAAAATAGAACTATTTTTAAAAGATTGTAGTTACAAGAGGAAGCACCATCAACCTTAATTAATATTGGCAATTGGCAATGCCCCTTGAATTATTACTAAATGTTTCTTTAAAAATTAGGATTTTTTTCTTTTTTTCCTTAATATTTTAGCCTTCAAGAAGTAAGTATATCTAAGATTCAACTTTCTCGTTTTCAGGAACATATGTATACCAAAATAGGAGACCCCACTTACCAATTTTTCCCCACACTTTCTTTTTTTATTATTATATATGCTCTTTTTTTAAAGCTTTCCAACTGTATTTACATAAAGTTTGGGGAAGCAGCAGGCAAGTGTAGGGTATGGGGAAATATACCAAATTTTGTAGTGTTTTAACAGGGATTTCCTCTGCCAAAAAAAACTCTGTCGCTGTTCACTGGTGCGTTGTTGGCTCAAGTGGGCAAGAGACATAGCCTCCCTTTCTCCTCAAAGGAGAAATCTTTCTTGGGTTAATAAACAACTGACTTATGAGAGGCACTCTCCCATCCATAACAATCCGCTACCCTCTAAAAAATTCACACTTTCCTTGCAAAAACCAGCTTCGGTGTCATAGAAGAATTCTAAACCACAGTGCTTTCCTAATCCAGCATTGCTCACCAAAATCAGGGCGTATGGAGATATTTTTGGTAACCTTTGTCTGCCTCCATCCTAAGAAGTCGATATTAAACAACACCCAGAATTGCCCAAGGAACAAAGCTCCCAGCGGTGCCACAGGATTGTTTCCAGGTCAAGCCCACAGCACTGGCTTTCCCTTACTCATCTCCTCACCTCGGAGAGGAGGTGTATGTATCCATCCTAAGTGGACTTGGCAGTGTCCCTCCTCCTTGCATTGACTATAGAACCGAGCAAATTCCCCCAGTTCCATCTGCCTGGAATGCTTTTCCTTCACTTCAGTCATGCTGCTGCCCAAATGTCACTCAGTTACCAGAAGGCCTTCCCTGACCACCCTGCGTAAACTAACCCACTACCACCATCTCTCTCAACATCTTACCCAGCGTTAATCTGCCTCATAACTCTGACTCGCTACATTTATTTGTTAGTCACTTGTCCACAGTTAGAATATCAGCTCCTTGTGGACAGGACTCTGCATTTTTTGTTTGGTGCTGCATTCCGAAGGCCTGGAGTGATGCCAGGACATTATTAAACTATAAATAAAAACTATTTTTTTTAACATTTTTTAAAATGTTTTATTTATTTCTAGGAGAGAGAGAGAGACAGTGTGAGCAGGGGAGGGTCAGAGAGAGAGGGAGTCACAGACTGAAACAGGCTCCAGGCTCTGAGCTGGCAGTCAGCACAGAGCCCGACGCGGGCCCGAACCCACGAACCGCGAGATCATGACCTAAGCGAAAGTCGGACGCTTAACCGACTAAGCCACCCAGGCGCCCCAAAACTATTTTAAATATAAATTAATTATAGATTATAAATTATAATTTAATCATACGTAAATTAAAAAGGACACCTCCATGAGAGATTTGTTTTACAAACCAACCAATGACGGTAAGACATCTTTGCTTAGAGTTTCAGAAAGGTTTCTTGCCATTTATTGATCCTTCGTGGTGTATTTTGCTCAAATTTTGTGTGTGGCCCAGAGGCAGGGCATTACACCACAGGACCTGGGGACCTTCCTTCAGGCTGTGGATAAGTCTAGGGTTGGTAAGTGATGGGTGAAAGGATAACATCCCCACAGACTGTGGCCTGATAACAGTGTAAGGTCTAGTCTGCAGTCAAAACCCTGTAAAGAATAGCCTTCCAATATTTTCCAGCCTTCCCTCCTGGGGTAAACATATACGTTCTCACCTACCTACAGCGAGCTATTTTCTCCAGGTGTGTTCACCCCACCACTGTGCCCTACTTATAATATTTGCCCCCAAACTGTTCTTTCTACCATTCCCAGCCTCCCTGGCACCTCTTGCCATCACCACACATCTCAATTTCACCTCATCCACCCTCAAGGCCTCCTCTAGGAATCATGCTTTCCCCAAGGCTCTTCTTCATATGCCCACCATCACGATCGCCATTGCTCTGGATGGAAGAAGCCACTCTCCTCTGCTCTCACTGATTTAGATCCACATCTCCCTGATTATGCAATAACAATCATCACTGTGTATTTGGAGGCTTTGGTTGGTTGTTTTTATTCTTGTTGTTTGCTTATTGGTTTGTTTTTTGTATGAGTCTTAGCCTTGCAAATTAGGCTAAGAAAGAGTTTCCCTGGTTTTTATTAATCTGCCTCCACCCAGTTCAAATGCCAAAAGCATTCCTAGTCCAGGATGATTATCAACTGTAGAGCACAGTCGGAGGTGGGAAAAGTGGAGGCAGGGACAGTGAATGTCTGAGTCTATGGTGGGGAAGAACGTATCCAGGCTTAAAGAGTACCCCACCTCTTGCTACCAGACTCCACGATTTCTGATGTTCCAAGTAACTTCCAAACACCTGAGATTTGCCACAGTAGACTAGAAGCAGTTTGTGTATTATTCACCATTGCATTTCCCACGCTGTCTAGCACAATGCCTTGAACTTTTTTTTAATGTTTATTTTTGAGATAGAGTGTGTGTGTAGGGGAGGCTCAGAGGGAGAGGAAGACAGAATCCAAAGCAGGCTTCAGGCTGTGAGCTGTCAGCACAGAGCCTGATGCGGGGCTCGAACGCACAGATCATGACCTGAGCCAAAGTCGACTGCTCCATCAACTGAGCCACCCAGGTGCCCCACAATGCCTTGAACTTACTGGATGCAGAAAAAAAATGTCGGAGGAATGAATGAATGCACCCATGGAAAATCTTTCTGTTCCCTTGTACTTAGCACCTCCTTGATCCCAGGTTTAAAACACACATCCTTAAGGCAGGCTATAAAACATCTTCATCTTTAATCCTTATCCCCCTGCACAGCCACACACACCCTCTGACCGAGCATTTATCTCAGGGCACAAAATGCCATTTGCGCGCTGATCAAAGGCTGTGGGAATGGGGGCATGAGCCGAATGGCAGCTGCACTCAGATCCTGCCCACACCCTTCCTGTTTGCGGCAGCCCACCCCAGGGGCTATTATGTTTGCAGAAGGCTAAGCCCAGCCCCTCCTTCCCTGGTCCTTATAGACACTCTGTGGGGCTGAAGTGGCAGCCCCTCGCTCTGGGAGCCTGTTTTCAGCTTTTCATTGTCCCTATGCAAGGCGCAGATAGTAGACCAGACGCTCCTTTCCCCTTTCCTGGGACGCTGATAAGGCAATGAAAACAGTTCTCTATTTTCCTGCACAAAAGCTAACTTAGAAGAATGGGGTGGAGCATAAGTGATAACCAGCCAGAATTTGTTGCTTTGTGAAAAGAAATGTGGCGGGGAGGGACAAGGGAAGACTGAAAGCTTTCAGTTTTTGCTCTGGGTTGTAAAAGTCAGCCACCATTCAATGACAATGTCCCCTTTCCAGCCTTATAGCCCCATTTCACTTCTGTAATGGAAAACGCTGCCCTCAGGTCAGAGGGCCACAAGTTTCTCCTCCTGAGGGTGGCTGGGCCACCTGGGAGGCTCTCATGTGACCCACTTAACCACAGTGTAGCTTAGGGGCTGGAATTAAGGGAAAGGGTAGAAGACAAGAATGCCTTCTTGTACATTTAACCCATTCCAACCGAATTTCTTACCCTTTTGAACCCACCAGCTTGGTCAATTTCAGCTCAAGATGTACGTGCGTGTGCGTGTGTGTGTGTGCATGCGTGCGTGCGTGTGTGTGTGTTTATGTGGGGAGCTTCATCAGCTTCACATGATCTTGGTTTATCCCCAGTGTCTCTGGTCAGGGACTCTTTAAATAAACAACACAGCCTGGGGTTTCCAAGTTATTTTGCAAGAGAAGTCCTTCAAAGATATAGTTAGTGTTTGGTGAGTGTGGAGGCAAAGAAATGCCATAAAAATAGAAGATTACTATTTCCATCTGGAACTGAAAAAAAAAATTAATGAAGGAGAGAAATGAGATTTTACCAAAATCTTTCCTGGTGGGAGCTCTCTGTCCTGAGGCAGGCGCTGGCCTCCCTCTGCCACCACTTGCTCTGGAACGTGGTGTAATTAACAGAAACTACAGTCCTCCTTTTGTTTGTCAGAAAAATAAAGTAGTTTCCATGAGGCCAATTCGAGGAAATTAATTGGTCTGGGGTAAAGTCCCAATATTGGCATTGTCTTTGAAAACAACCAAGATGGCTAGGATTCTAATGCACAGTCAGGGCAGAAAGTCAATCTCTTGACAAGATAATCTTGTTCTTGACAAGAACAAGATAATCTCTAGGGTATCTGCTGGTTCTAAAATGTTACAGGTCCACAATGCAGGGTCCAAGTTTCTCCATTTTTTTTTCTTTTTTATAATTTAGATGTAATTGACATACAATGTATTAGATTCAAGTGTACAACATGATTTGATATTTGTATATATCACAAAAATAATCACACTAAGTCTAATTAACATCCATCTCTGTTCATGTTTCTCTCATTTACCCAAAGACTTAATTCACACAGCTCCTTACTAGCCTCCGCATCATTCTGAAATTGTTGGAGAAAGAAATTCAGCAACTGGCTGCTGCTACTTTTCCCACTCTGCGACATAAATGCAGGTAACTGAGCGTTGCTCAATCCCCCAGGGACCAACTTTCACAAGGCATGGAAGTTTGGTGGGCTCTGAGAGGATTAAGGCAGGTTCATACTCATGAGCCGAACCTACCCAAGAAAAATAAAGAACTCCACTGAAATAGCAGCGATGAGGAGAAGAGAACCCAGCAGTAGAACAACCCTACTGGGCAGTTTAGACTCTTACCTATTTTCATTCTGAACAAGGCTGTACAGGACAAACACCACCCCATTAGTCACTGACTGTGATGTGCCTCCTTCAATTTCCCTGAGAAAACACTTGATTATTTTTACAAATCTTACTCTCTGCTTCCTAAATAGCAATATAAATCATTCTTATGGTCTCTCTGCTCCCTTTTCTGCCTCCTTGCATCAAGCTCCCTGAACTGAGTCTAAAGGATCCATAGTCCTGTTTTTACTCCAGGCTTGCTCATCATCCCCCTAGGGAGGCTCTTCCTCCGGTGAGTTGTGTTGGAGGGTGTGGGGAGGGTCTTGGTGACAACTGCCTGAGGCATGACCAGCAAATCTCAAGTGGTTTTTAAAATCAAGTATGCAGCTGCATAAATACAAAAGGAACAAGCAGCATAACATTAAGGAAAATGCTGAGTATCTCATACAAATGGAATAGTTACACAATAAATGCAAAAAATAAATATGATTATGTTAACTTAGATCTTTAGAATAAAATCTCAGGAATTGGAAATGATTCTATTAGCCATATAGGCCAATTCCCAGAGGATGCTCCCTTCAGCATCCTCAGCACACAGCCATTGGGGATCTGACCGAACATCCAGTGATGAGGTTCGCTCTCTCACAAGGCCTCCCGTCCCAGTTTGGATCCATTTTAATTACAATCCAGTTGAAGTCAAATACCCAATTAGAAGCACTGTGAGTAACAGCACAACTCTGATGTAAACATCAGCCTATGGACAAGAAGAGAAAAAACACAAATTGGGAAGGAAAGTTGTAGAGTAGAATGAATAACGATGGTCTGAGGTATTTATTTATAATTCTCCCTTAGAATCACTTTTTTTTTTTATTTGAGAGCAAGAGCGTGTGTGAGTGGGGGAGGGCAGGAAGAAGAGACATAGAGAGAAAGAATCTTAAACAAGCTCAGCATGGAGCCCCAGGATCATGGCCTGAGCTAAAATCAAGTCCAATGCTTAACCCATGCAGCTGCCCAAGGGCACCCCCCTTAGATTCACTTCTAGGTTGCACATTCACATGGCCTTTGCATGTCCCCATCCAAAGAATGAATATTTTCATTTAGCAGCTTTGGCTGTTAGATAAAAAAAATTGATAGAAATAAAATATTTTGAAGTAAAAAAAATTGATACTATCCTCTTGCTGAAGTGAGATATTTATTTATTTATTTTTAATTAAAAAATTTTTTAATGTTTTATTTATTTCTGAGAGAGAGGGACAGCGTGAGCAGGGGAGGGTCAGAGAGAGAGGGAGACACAGAATCTGAAACAGGATCCAGACTCTGCACTAGCCTTCAGCACAGGGCCCGATGCGGGGCTCAAACCCACGAACCGTGAGATCATGACTTGAGCCGAAGTCAGACGCTTAACCGACTGAGCCACCCAGGTGCCCTGTGAGATTTTTTTTTAAAAATAAGGAATTTGTTTTTTGAAGCTCCAACTATTTGGTAAAAATTATCTCATCTTTGTGTTCTAGTTATTTAAATGTTATGGATAAATTGGAAGTAACATAATTATCTCAGCTCCTCTCCTATTCTGTAGGAAAACTGATTTAAACATGTATAGTGATTATACAAAAACCATGAGTATCCATTCCAATCTGATCCTTAAAAACAAAGTTTTAACCAAGATACTTTAAGTAAGTAATGTAGATGAAGAAAGATGAAGACTTATTGAGGGATAAAATTTGCACTCTGGGATTAATTCCAGATTTAAATGCATGGATTTCATTCCTTTAACCAGAAAATCTTGCTTTTTTGGTCTGTTGTATTAATCAAGATAAAGATATCCCATACACATATTGTTTTCAGTATAAACTAAGACAGGTGCAATTGGTCCATATAGTATTCTGAAATGATGATATCTTCTGAGATAGTAAAGAAATAATAAGGGACGTCTGAGTGGCTCAGTAAGTTAAGCGTCAACTTTGGCTCAGGTCATGATCTCACAGTTTGTGAGCCTGAGCCTCCTGTTGGCTCTGTGCTAACAGATTGGAGCATAGAGCGCGCTTTGGATTCTGCATCTACCCCTCTCTCCGCCCCATCCCCTGCTTGCACTCTGTCTCTCTCTCCTTCTCTCAAAAATAAATAAACATTAAAAAAAATTTTAAAGAAATAATAATAATAGCAAACATTTACTGAGCACTTACTACAAGCCTGGGACTATAATGGGAGCTTTGCATATATCATCTCATTTAAAGAAACAATCATGATTTGCTTTATCTGAAACCACTTCCCAGGTACTAGAAAATTGAATCAGCATCCACCCAGCCTTTCCAGAAGCATATCATTTACATGGCACCTTAAACTTCTCAGAGTATTTTCATATCTATAGTCTCTTTAGAATAGGTAGAAATATGGAGTAGCAGAGCTAACAGTAGAAGACGCTTACTCTGTCTTCTACCCTGATTTATAAAATGAGAAAAACTTGAAGGTTACTTGAAAGTTTCTTTCTAGTTTCAAAATCCCTACCCTCTATGTCTAGGCCTAAGAAAAAGGGGTAATCAGCTTTATTTGCTTTCAGAGCATTTCGAAAACAGTGCTGTGTTCATCAGCTTATTGTCAAATCTAGACCCGTCTCCACCTTCACAGATCTGGAAAAGGGTCTAAATTTTAGAAAATCAGTTTTAATTAGGGACGCCTGGGTAGCTCAGTCGGTTGAGCATCCGACTTCAGCTCAGGTCATGATCTCTCAGTTCATGGGATCAAGCCCCATGTCAAGCTCTGCGCTGATGGCTTGGAGCCTGGAGCACCTTCAGCTTCTGTGTCTTTCTCTCTGTATCCTTCCCCTGTTTATGTTCTGTCTCTCTGTCTCTCAAAACTAAATGAACATTTAAAAAACATTTAAAAGAAAAGGAAATTCACTTTAATTCATCCAAATGCATTGTTGTACATGGGCTGGGCATTTGAGAGATAAATGAACTAACATTCCTAAGAATCAAAGTATCTTTTGGGAAGATGCAAGAAAGAGATAATTCCAGTGGAGAGAAATGGAGACACCATCAGTTAAGTCCAGTAAATATGAGCAGCATATCCAGGGGCTGGTTTTTAGCATGATGAAGCAATTCGCTTTTTACAGAGCTGAATTCTGTGGGCCAGCTCTGTAAGTTTTGGGAACTCTGTCTGAGAAGCGTATCCTAATGGGGAAGTTCCATTTATTTGTTTGCTTTGCATCACTCCAGGTGTCTGTCCCGTGCTCAGCTCGTGCTCAGGAACGAGGGTCAATGTATTTTGTGGATTTTTCTTTTTTAATGACTGGATGCGTAAATTTAAAACTTCTAAAAAATCAAAAGTGTTATGAATGTATCTATACACCCCTTCAACAAACAGTTATTGAATATAACTCTGGCCACAGTCCTTGCCTCCCTTCACAAACTGTGACGTTTGTAACTCAGTGAGAGGGACACACATAAAACAACGAATCACACAAGTACTTTGTGCCTGCAGTGGTGGTTTTTCCCTCCATCCTAGGATCACTCCCCTCTGTCTCACATCTGCCTTTAAGTCAACCAGCTGACCACTGTTCCTTGACCTGAGGGCTCCTTCCTGCTCCGACATGAGCCACGGGCCATGACTTAATGTGGCTGCTATTTACTGAAGACCCCTGTAAAATTCTTTTCCCCATCAAGGGCTCATGAGGAAGATAGAAGCGTATGAGGCAGGCCTCCCTCACCTCACCTTACTGGCCCACTTCTTCCTTTCTCCATAACTTCACCCCACAAAGATGTGTGGGAATGTAGATGTCACTGAATAATTGGATGTCAAAGTAAATGCTAAATATGACTTCATAGCTCAAGGAGAGATGAGTCCCAAAGTGAAGCCCTCTCTAAGGGGGTAAGTTTTTTCTGAGCCACATCTTCCTGGCCTCTGAGAGGACTGCTCCAATTCTCCATATACCTTTTAGGAAATTCCAGCTCAGATTGGCATAGATTTTTTAAATTATTTTATTAATAGCGTATTTATAAAACTAGCAATAGTCACACAAAAAATAGTGGATTTAAAAATGTGTTGTCTTATCCATGGTGGCTTAGGAAAGAGGGCAGTGGGGATATAGGGCAGCTCTAGCCATTACCATCCCCCAAGCTACCCTTGGAACTGTCCCTGGCTGAATCACTTCCAGTGGGGGTTGGGGGACAGGGTGGGGACACCTTCCAAAAATAATTCCACAGAGGAATATTAGCGATGGCAGCATTCTCCAGACAGCGGCCCTACTCCTAAATGCTACCCTCAAAATAGTTAGGGAGTAGGCAGGAGGCATTTCCGATTGCTCTGTCAGAACACTCCCTGGCCCCTTTCTGGAGGAAAGTTGTAGAAAAAAAGAGCAACTAGAATCTGCAAGGGGCCAAGAGGGGTCATCAGGGAGGAGCCAGCATCAGAAGCCTCAGGACAGGAAGATTCTACCTGGGAGCAAGAGTACAGGCAAAGAGTTCGATTAACTTCACGTCCCATGCCTTTCCTGAGCACCTACTAAGTTCGGGCACTGTGCAGAGGTCACGGATAACAGCGCTGTGCAAGCAACGAGTGACGATAAAGGCACACACAGGATCGCCTGTGTGTCCCAGTCATTGTGGAAATGGAGATGCAGAAGCAACTAAGGCAGGGATCTACCCCAGAGCGACCAGTTCCTTAACCAGGAAGGACTAAGCAAGGGTGCAGCCTCAGTTAGGGAGGCCGGGACTTCTTCCTTTTCGCGGAAGACAGCTAGTGAGCGGGCTGTTCCAGAGAGCAGCCCCCATCCCAAGGCAGGAGCTGTGCACTCAGCTGTGTGTATCCCCTGCTGTGTTGTGTGGGAGTGCAGAGGAAGGGAGGGGTTGGAGGGATGAGGCAGCTAGCTCCTGACTCCCACAGGGACCGTGTGAGCCTTCACCAAGACTCTAAACCCCAGAGGTCAGTATTTTCTTAGGTTTCTTAGTTGGCCTCCTACTGCCCCAGACTTCGGGAGCCCCTGTAGACTTGGTCACCAAGGTGCCACAGGCGCCAAGGACCCTGGCTCTGCTGCTCTGGCAGAGGCCCCTGCCCTGACCACATTCTCCCCGGAGCCCAGTGGCTGCTTTCTCCGGTTTTACCTTTGTTTTGCTAGTCTGTTCCTCCCTGGGCTTGTTTGTGTAAGAAAACCTCTCTCCCTGTTTCCTGTGTCTCTGTCATTTCCTCCCATTGCCATTCTGCACCATGGCACTGAGGGCCATTGTTTTTCTTTCTAACCACATTCTAGTTCCTGGGAATGGCCAGTAGGTACGGGACAATGTAGAGGAAGGCAGGTCTGCTGGGCTGCTTCAGAACCAGTCTCAAGCACCAGAATACCACAGTAAACTGGCGGCAGTGGTGTTTGCTTGTCAGCGAGGGAAGGAAGAAACTCAATTATCAGGAGACAGCCTCTTGCCAATTAATCCTCAGACACTGTCCAAACAGAGGTGAAGGCAAGTTCCCAGGGGTGAAGACCAGAGATGTCTGATAGCGCTGATAACCATCTATGGGAAAGGAAGCTCTGAGTGTCCCATTAGCTTTTGGGTTTTCTGACATGTTCTTATTGCTTTTAAATTAACTAGAAGATTGACTGAAGGTTATTTAAATGGGGAGCTAGACAGAGGTCTGAAATCAGGTGCAGGATACACGGATGCCCAGTGAAACGCACTTAGGGATGGATTTCCTTGTGGTTGCATTCAGTAGTCTGACCTGTTATCCCTTTTGATCAGCCCACTATTCAGGCAGCCCGCATTGTAGTGTCAGGTAAACGACTTGGTGTTTTCTTGGCAGAGCTTAAATCAGACAGGTTCTCACAGGAGCTCAGATCCTGAGTTGTTTTCCTGAGCCCAGGCAGAGAGAACTGTAAAAGTAGCTGGCCCGAGGAAAGAGGAATGTGATGCTTTTTATTTACCATTGAAATGTTCAATGGCTGTGTATGTGTTGATTTCCAAATACAGATGTGAGGAACACTGAAGTCCATATCCCATTAGTGACTAAGTGTCACGTTGGCTTAGTTTGGGAACACTGCCTTAGGTTTGAAACCAAAGCTTTTTTTTTTTTCAAAATCTCAACAAAGTGAACCGAGCAAGATTTGATATAGGATTTCAGCTTGGTTTTCCTAAGAGATGTATTGAAAAGCACATTTATTTTGTTGACTATCACCTAGCAGAAGCTAGTGGCTGTATTTTGGATTATTTGTTTCATAAAACTTGCATGGTTTTTGCCAGCTTCTTTCATTACACTGTTCCCATCAGTTATGACACTGAGACTCCCTCAACAAAGAGATTTTGTTTATTTCAAGTCTTAAAGGACAACGTGGTTGCCAGAAACATGTAAGCCTCCAGGTTTCTGTTCGAACAGTAGAAAGTTATAAAGCACAAAGGCAATAAAAACATATCAAATTCCCTTATTTCAAATAAAATTTGTTGTTTTTCATTAAAGGATTTAAGCCTGTCCTATGCCGCACACGTGCTTCAAAGCTGCTTGGGACACAATTTAAATATCAGCCAGTCTTGGTGTGCCCTGGTGGCGCGGTGGTTAAGCATCTTACTTTGGTTCAGGTCACGATCTTGCTGTTCATGAGTTCGAGCCCCATTTCGGACTCTCTGCTGACAGATCAGACCCAGGAGCCTGCTTCAGATTCTTTGTCTCCCTCTCTCTCTGCCCCTGCCCTGCTCGTGCTCAGTCTCTCTCTCTCTCTCTCTCAAAAATAAATAAACATTTTAAACAAACAAACAAATGTCGACCAGTTTCTGGATGCCAAGCTCAATCGATTAAGTGTCTGACTTGAGCTCAGGTCGTGATCCCAGGGTCATGAGATCAAGCCACGCGTCAGGGTCCACACTGAAGGTAAAGCCTGCTTGGAATTCTCTGTCTCCTTCTCTCTCTGTCTCTCCCCCACTCGTGGTCTCTCTTTCTCAAAAAAATAATAATAAATCAACTTAAAAAAATGTTTAATAATACAAAATAAACTCTCAAGCATACCGAAATATTTAAGGATGAGATGCAAGGATTTCCAAACAACTTGATATTATTAACTCAGAATTAACTTATTCCCTAGAATAAAATTTATAGGAAAAATACAAGAAATAACAATGTTAGTGAATAAATCTGAGAAATGGGTTTTTTTCCCCCATATCTGGCTCTAGAACAAGCAAATACGGACAAGTTTTGCTGGAAGTGTTCCACCATTTGCGTCAGTGGGGGGAGGTCTTTTTATGAAAAGAGAAAGTTTCTCTAGCATGTGAAAGAGGAAGGGCCATTTTACTTCCAGAGACAATTCTTGAGCCATGTTAATCTGTATTTTCTGGGACTACATCTCAGACTCCTGTCAGTGTTCCTTTTCTCTGTACTGCTGAGAACAGTCTTGTGAATCAAGATTTTTTCCATTGCCGGTTTGCCAATTGGATATTACAACATCTCTTTCCTAGAATATTTTATTTTCCTTTTATCTATTTTACCCAAATTACATTTATGTGCACATATGCAAAGAATGCACTAAACAATAAATCATTGAGATAATTTTCTCATTTCAAAGTGTCCACTGAACGATTCTTAAAACTTCTATGGCTAGCAAGTAGACCACATACATAGGCAAAAGTAAGTTAGGATCCTGGCCCAGAGGCAGTTAACCAATTATAACTTGCGGTCCAGATGAGGAGCAGATAGCATGGCCCAATATTTTTGTAACTAAGCATGTATGGTATTTAGAATTTGCCCTCCCAGAGGAGATTCATCAACAGGCCCTCGGCCTTGCATGGAGAGATACCTCACTTTGGTGTATGCTGTATGTATATTTTAGGCCATTAGAGACATAAGCTGTCCACTAAACTAGCAGAAAGGGAAACGAATCCCTGCCTCCGTGTGGGTTAAATAAAGACCACAAGCTGCAGTAGTTGGCCTCAAAGAATTGAATGGGCCTCTCCCCAGACACTCATTCTGCTTATCTGGAATCTTAATTCCAGTCTGCACCTTTAGATCAGGCAAGCCCCAGACCACGGACGACTTATCGAAGGGGCTGGAATTTGCACTGTGCCCCATGCACTCCATCTTACTGGCCACTTGTAGGCTGGATTATGGGACTAACACTTCAACACTCACAAGTGGAGGCCTGGGAGCGGCTCCTGGTGTCCATCACAGGCGAGGTGCCACGAGTCAAGTGGGAGGTCAAGCGGAACACGCCAGAAGGCCTCCCACAGCCTCTGTGGCTCTTCCCAGCTCTCTGTGTTAACAGAAACATCCTTCCTCACCATACAGCAGCAGGGTTATTTTTCCTTTTGAATGCAGGCATGAAGCTCAGTTTCCCCGTCTCCCTTCTTCCCCGCACATCCTTTCCTTCCCAGGGTGGTCTCCTGCTGCTGTCTCACTGACTTCCCATCTCACCCCAGGAGGCGGCCCCCACCTATGCGACAAGCTGGTGAAGGGTTTTCAATCTTCCCGCCTGCCTGGATTTTCTGTTATCAGCCTCAAGGCCTGCCGGCTCCCAGGGTCCATTTTCAGGGACAGCAATAACTCCAGGTCTTCAACCCATTTCCAAGTTTAGCTGGACAGTTACTAACATTCATTCCTACCCTGCTCACAATCTGATTTTCCCATCACTTGTGCCCCAACCCCTATTTCAGAGCCACCCTTAGCTAAAAATTATAAAATAAAGGATACATAAACCTTTGATGGTCCCTGTCCCTGACCTCGCACTTCTGTTCCCCATACCCTCATAGGAGCTTGGGGAGTAGGAGAGGCCCCTCACGGTGAGCCCCCACCTTGTCCTGCCATTCTTGGGTAGTTTCTTCTCTGAAACTTTCTTTTCACCTTCCAGACTATCAAAATCTACTTTCATTTCATTGCATTTCTTTCTGTCCCATCCGAGTGACTTGTCGCATGAAAAACAAGTTTCGAATTCCAATTAACACAAAGATGTTAAGAGATAAACAGGGCTACATGTGTGGTAGAGTGATGTAAACATAACAAACGTTTTAATGCCAGAATTCTTAAGTACCCAGGGAGATGACTGGCCTAAGAAAAACTTATTTGGTGACACATTGTCCTTTCTTATTTCCATATGATACAGCTAACCCTAGCTCTATGAGGTTGCTTCTGATTTGCTTCCCATCAACGTTCTCTAGTACTGTATGTTGTCTACCCATATTTCAGCTCTAACTCACCCTTCCAGATCTGGATAGCTGTTGGTGCTGCTGCTGTCTGTTTAGGGAGACAGTATGAAGTAATGGAAAGAACCTCAACTTTAGAATCAGACCGACTTGAATTCCATGTGCAACTCAACCACCTACTAGCCTGGTGACATTGGCAAGTTATTCATTTCTTTGAGCCTTCAGTTTCATCATCTGTGAAATGGGAATATATCATTTACTTCCCATTTACTTCCAAGTTGCTGAACAAAGTAAATGAGACAACACATGTAGTTGTTTAATGCAGCAGTTGCCTTTAAAGCTAAGTATACCAGTAGTTACTTGAATTACAGCTTTGAACAAAAATGTCATCTGCCTGCAGTAAATATGGGTTAACTTGCTGGTCACTTCTCATTTTCCATTAATAATTGCTTCATTCAACACTGTGGAACTAGCAAAGAGCACCCTGACTCTTGACTTTAGGTGCTTGAAAACTTAGATACTGAAACCAATTGACAGCCAATTTTTTGCATATTCTGGACTACTTCATCTCTATCATGGGAAGCTGAAAAATAAATGGAAAAGATGTAGAAAGTGAAAAAATGTCTTAATATCACTCTTCCTGCTGAAGGCAAGAATTGCCTCCACACTAAAATTTTGAGTTTAATGCCTAGTATAGTTTTTAAATAGCATAAACATTGGACTTTCCAATCAGTCCCTTAAAAACATTCATTATAACGTGATAAGGCTTGCTACAAAAGAAGTCTTTCCAAGTAACACACGAAACTTTCCCTACTTTTTGACAATTCCAGAGGATCCTAAAATATCTGTGTGTGAGCTAGTGAAATGTCCTATTTCTATGTAAAAATAGTTACCTAAGCACACCTTGGGAAACGATAACATTTATTGATTCATTAAGCATATCAGGAAGGTAAACGTATTTGACTAAAGCCATGACCTATTACACTAGTTATTGTTCTCTCCTCAAAAAGCCAGTCTCTCACAATTTAATTTAACAAATTCTTCTTTTAATCACTTTGTGCTTTTCAAGTAAAAGTCAAAACTTGTCTGCTTCCTGGGCTGGAAACTTAGATGCCAATACTCGCTTTATTTCACGTCCGGTCACTGTTGTAAATCTGAGACAAGTTGGTCAACTTGGTTAGAAAGCTTAAAATAATGAGGAAAAGGGTGGATATTATTTTTTACACCCAATTCAGAGTTGAGGCTCCAAAGACTCCAGGGAATTCTGGATGTGCCCAAGGTTGCCTGGTCATGGGTGGCAGACTTGAAACTCAAGCCCAGGTGGATCTGATACCACATTGGTATATTGAGGTTGGCAGTGCAGACTGGCCTTGTGGGAGCCAGTCACCTCTTGTCGTTCACTTCACCCGACGCCTGGCCAGCTGTCCTTCCGGAGTGTGCTGTTGTCACAAGTGATGCCAATTGGAAAAGTGAGAGGGAGAACAACACGCACAGCCCCACAAGAATCAGTGCCAGAGGCAGCATACTCTGAGAAGGAGGCAGCAGGGTCGACTTCTGTTTCTCTGTTCTTTCGGAACCCTGGTTCTCCCCACCGTGCTTCAGTTGCGAAAACTAACCTGCAAATTCTCCCATGTGCCTTACTAGGCTCCTCTTCAGGCTTTGTTCACCTTTGACAAACCCCCATACTTCTTTCATCTTGCCCAACACATCCCAGCCATTCTTCCTTTCAAAGATTTTCATGATCCATTCCTTCATTTCATCCATTCCTTTCTACTCCTGCCGTCTCCACCTGGGTGCTGTGTTTTATAGTTTCATATCCAGGTTCTTGCAACAAACTGTGAACCGCTTCCCTGGTTCCCAGAACCCCCCTCCCCCGACCACCCCCAACAAAGAGATTGAATCCCAATCACACCTCCCAGTGTATTCCTTACGGTGCACCCAGATTTATCAGCCTAAACTCCTGCTGGTGTGGCGGAAAGAGCAAAGTGCACAGGGTCAAAAGATTTGCTTCTAGTGCCTGCTCTATCGCTGACTTTAGTTCTTTAACTTGGGTTGAGTTATAGAAAAGGTTGAAGGCCTTTCAGTGAAAGGCTGAAATAAATTAAGTGGTAAATTGAGTGAAGGTGAAGTCCCAGGTTCACACCCAGGTGGCTCAATCTGCTATTCATTTTTCCTTAGTCCTATGATCTAAATCTATTCTATGCCCTGTCCTGTGTCCTGGAAGGCTGACCCCTATGGAGAATCACTAGATTCTCCTCCAGCTGTCTTCCTCTCCACCAATGGAAGGGAGGCAGAGATGGGAGCAAGGGAGGAGAGAGAAACTAGAGTATTTGTTCCCTACTGTCTCCCTCCTACTTGGCAGACACTCCTACAAAATCCCAGCAATCACTGGACTCCAGTAACATGATCTTCTTCCCTTGCCGTTTTAGTCCTAAAGGTGCTAATTCTTTGAGAGATGCAGCTCTCAAAGTATGGTCCCCGGGACCAGCAACATGAGCCTCACCTGGGAACTTGTTACAAATGTCCATTTGCAGGCCCTGCCCCAGATTTAATGAATGAGAAATTGAGAGGATGCGATATAGTCATTTCTGTTTTTAACAAGATCTTGGATGATTCTGATGCTCAATAAAGTTTGAGAGTCACTGCCAGAGAGGAGATTGCTGGAGCTGACCCTAAGCCTCTGGTTCAGTAGGTTAGGTTGTGGGGTCCAACACTGTGCATTTCTAACACAGATGAAGCCTTAGCTGCTCATCCTAAAAGTACAATTTGAAAACTACAGCTCTCTGGGGCACCTGGGTGGCTCAGTCAGTTAAACGTCCAACTTTGGCTCAGGTCATGATCTCACAGTTCATGAGTTCAAGCCCCACATGGGGCCCTGAGTCAGCACAGAGTCCAGAGCCTGCTTCAGATTCTGTGTCTCACTCTCTCTCTTCTCCTCCCTGCTCATTCTCTTCTCTCTCTCTCTCTCTCAGAAACAAACATTAAAAAGATATTTTTAAAGTAAAAAAAGAAAGGAAAGAAAACCACAGCTCTAGATCAGTAGCCAAGTGTCTCTTCCTCCTGCTAAGAAAAAGGAAGTTTTCCCTCACTTATAGATCTTCCAGTGAGTCCACCCACAGCAGATGCTGCCTGAAATAATGTCAATTCTTCTAGAAACTTACTCAAATCCCCCCAACACCCAGCACCCCTACACACACACACACACACTCCCTACAGGCTCACTAGGAGTGTTAAATGTCAGTGTGACTTAGAAGAATTCCAAGGTTTGCTCCTGAAGGAAACCCAACTCATGCTAACTAAAGGAGTTATAAAATCTTACAAATTTTTATAAACAGTGTATTAATTTGTTAGGGCTTCCATAACAATGACCACAGACTGAGTGGCTTAAACAAAAGAAGTTGATTTTTCTCACAGCTCTAAAGACCAAAAGTCCAAGATCAAGGTCTTAGCAGGGTTAATTACATTCTGATGCCTTGGCTTCTAGATGGCCATCTTCTCTCTGTGTCTTTACATAGTCTCCCCTCTATGCATGTCTGTGTCTTAATCTTCTCTTATTAAGAGAAGACTATCAGTCATATTGGATTAGGACCCACTCATAAGACCTCATTTTATCTTAATTGTCTCTGTAAATGCCTTATCTCCAAATACGATCACATTCTGAGGCACTGAAGGTTAGAACTTCAACATATGAATCTTGGATTGACATAATTCTATCCATAACAAGCAGAATCTTGGGAGATATGCGTAGAAATAGATTGGACCACATAAAAATAGGGAAAAGGTATTTCCTCGAGGAGAAAATGATGAATAGAAAAAAAAAGTAATAATTGCCTACCACAATACCTACCCAATAACTATTTCTATGTAATTAATTGACTATTTGATTTACCATTAACATTTCATCTCGCTTTATTATTAACAAAATGATTTTCACATATACTATCTAATTTAATCTCATTTTAAAACTCCTGAGTTAGGTTTTGTTTATATTTTCCTTTTAGAGAAAAGGCAACTGATTCTATGAAAAGGTGTCACTTATACAAAACTGAAATCCAGATCCAGTATAAATTTCAAGCTCTTTCCATTATATAACACCATTACCTTAAAAATAAGTGTGTTTTTTTTTTTAAAATATGATATTTTAGAATCAGGCTTGGATCAATTTAGACTAAGCAAATGCAGTATTCTTCCAACATATGAAACTTCTATAATAATATGAGCAAAAAAATAACTAATGGTTACTACTTTGAGATCCATCATATGCCAGACTTTACTCAATTAAGTTAAATTCAATAAATGTAGTTAAATACATAGGATGCATCCCAGATGCTAAGGAATCAAATAAATATGAGATCCAGTCTCTGTACTCCCATAGTTCACATTAGGTCATATAAATAAATAAAGTAGACATTTAAATAAATAAGTACAATAGAGATACTTCAGGAACATTGTATTTTAATTGTCTATTTGCTTCTATTCCCTGGACCCCAAGCCTCTTGGGTTCAGGGGTCATATCTTTTTTGTATTCCCAGCACTGATCACAGTGTCTGGGACCAAGTAAATTCTTGATAAATATTTATAGAATTTATTTATTTATTTATGAAAAAAGATAAGTGTAATGGAAACTCAGTTGAAGGAGGGATTATTTTTATTTCTGTATTTCAAAAAGCTACATTTTGACATGGTAAGATGACTTCCGAAAGAATCCATGAAAACGACTCATCTGCACACTGGAGTTGTGCTGTGTACGTGTGTGTTCTTTGTCGTGCTCATGACTAGAAAGGCCTCAGCACGATAAGGAGGGCTCACCGTACTATAGAACGTACTTTTGCATTGTTGTATCACAACCAGTAGATACTTCTGTTCTGACAGCTACTCCAAACAGTAGATTTAGCTTTGCTCCGAAGACATTCTTCCAATCTCCTTACAACTGCTGTGTGTAAATCTAGCGCCATTGCAAACACATCTACAGCCTTAATTTTCTCAAACTGTCCATTTTTACCATGATATTACTCACACAGACCCTATATTGTCAATTTTTTTCTCATGGAAAGTATACTTATTCATTTATTTACTCATTATTCTGCTAAGCATAGAGCCCTCTACTGGGTCCACTGTGATTCTGGGACCTACATCCCTCCAACTCAAATGCAAAAGGCCACCATCATTTCTCTCTGAGCTCCTCCCCCCTCCTCCCCCACAGAATAAATACATTGTTCATTAGACATTCAGCAAAATACTTGCCATCTGACATGATAAATGAAAGCATCTTCTCTCTTAGAAGAAGTTCACCATGAGGACAGCCACTGTCTTTGTTCCAGTCTAGACAGACCCCAAATGATATGTGCACTCTAGCTCAGTTAAAGCCAAAGAGGCCAAACCTATGGAAGCTACAGAAGAGTTGAGAGTCACTTGAAATACTCTGACATCTCTTGTCAGGTCACCAATTGGAAAAGGGGGTTTTTGAAATACCTGGATCTGGAAAGCTTGGAGGTCCTGCCTATGGGACCCAAAAGCATGCCAAAATTAAGCTGCTGCTTTGGACACGCTTTGAAGGAAAACATTTTTGGTGGCCAGTTTAAACGTTTGTCTTTGATTCAGAGCTCATATTTGATCCTAGACCAAAATATGTATCCCACATTACAAACAAAGCTGTTAAAATATCAGAAGGACCACGGGGGCTAGTCTTCAGAGACAGACCCAAGGGCACATGTACAAGCAAAGCCCCGTGGCCACTTCACAAAACTTTTTAAGTACCAACTTCAACTCAAAACATATGGCAGTGCAGGGTATGGAAAGGAGCCTTTCACTTCCTGGAGAGATGCCCGTCTTCTATTGGTAGCACTGAGAAGCTGTGCCACTGGAGATGCTCCTGGGAAAATGCAGTGGCCCGTGTGAAACACATTGGTGGTCTGTCTCCTTTCTCGCTGCCAATGTATTAATGGTGGAAGTTGTCCCTTCGGTTGGCATGAATTGGTATTCTTATGTTGCCTTAAAGAAACTTGTAAACTACTGTATTCTCATCATTTTGATGTAGACCTTCTCATGTGGGAGACTATTTGAGGCCAAGTGAGATCCATTAATTAAGTAATTATTAATAAAAATGAATTCTTTAAGTCAATAAAGCTTGCGGCCACAAGGTTTTAAGCCCCAGATTATCCATAAAGAAGGCCGAATGCAGTGTCATGTTAATTAGATCTTCTACTTACAGAGTTGTTTAGATCCCATACAGACCACCAATTTCAAACAATAGAAGGCAATATGCTCACCTAGTATGAAAACTATACTGAGCAAAACCATTCGTGGTTCCAAAGTGCCTTAGGATGTAATGGCCTTTAGGGTCACCATTAAACATGTCATTTTTAAGAGCTGTAGAAGAATAAACTCACTCCCCACAGACCTACCCTGGGATGTGCACTTTTAAACAAATTCTTCACATTCACTTAGTTACTTGTGATTTATTTCTTTCTCGTAAAATGAAACTCGGTGTATGAAAAAAGAAATCCTATTGGTTTGAATGTGGGAATCTAGATGTAGAACCTCAGATTCCCACATCCAGATATAATGAGCTTTTTTTCTGTACATATTTTTACATGGTTGAGATGACACTACACTGAAAAATTATACTCTTTTCATTTAACAGTCTGTCCATCATGAGACTTTTTACATGTCATTGAAATCATTTATTAACAGGTTCTAATTGCTATATAATATTATGTAAAAAGAGTTAGTTTGTAATATAACTCCTCTTGTAATATATAATTCCTCATGTTTGGACATTAAAAAACTGTTTCTATCATTTAGCTATAAATGATATACATATCTTTTATAATGATATAAAGGATATAAATATAAATATTGTTGTGATAATTTTAATGTGTTAATCTTTGTCTATTCATTTCCTTAAAATAATTCCCTAGAAATAGAATTACAATTAAAATTTTTCATTCTTGGATACTAACTAAACTGATTGTGGTATTCATTTCACACAATATACATATATTAAATTACTAGATTGTATACCTTAAACTTATACAATGTTATATGTCAATTATATCTCAATAAAACTGGAAAAACTGCCAAAGTATTTGGTTCTTGATGTAATTTCTTTACAAGTTTACCAATTTACACTTTATATATAGATATGAGATGATATAAATAAATAAATGATATATATTTATATATCAGTAACATATATAAATAAGTGCTATGTGTGTGTGTACAATTTCCCCCACAAGTTTGCCAATTTATTCTTCATTAGTAGTATTTTTATTTTAATATTTTTAATGTGTATTTTTGAGACAGAGAGACAGTGAGAGGGAGAAAGAGAGAGTGAGAGAGAATGAGTAGGGCTCGAGCAGAGAGAGAGGAAGACAGAGAATCTGAAGCAGCCTCCGTGCAGTCAGTGCAAAGTCCAATGGGGCTAGAACCCACAAATCAGGGAATCATGACCTGAGCCAAAGTGGGACGTCAACCAACTGAGCCACTCGGGTGCCCTCCCTGTAAGTAGTATTTTTAAATGTCCATTTTACCACCATCACCAGCACTGAAAATTCACTTTAGTTTTGAAGTTCTTTTAAGATTTAGTCATTGCTGTCACACATTGCTCCTGGTAGGTTGCCTTGTCTAATCATTCATAATGACTGATTATCTGGCAAGTTCTTCTGAGTGCCAACATTTAAAAAAAAAAAAAGGAAATATGTTATAGACCTACAACATCCTGTGAGGTTACATTGTCTTCTGAAATAAAACAGGGTTATTTTTACAACTCTATATGATTGAGAAGGAGGTTGTCACAGAGATGGAACACACAAGATGTCAGTGACTCTGATAGATTTAAAACGTGACACGTAAAGACTATTACACTTTATTTATTTTCTGCAGAAGGGATATATTTGGGTCCTCACAGTGCTTAAAAAATTTTATCTGAAAATCCACATTCCTTTTCAAGTTATATTCAAACACTGTAAGACAAAAAAGAGGACATGAAAAGCTCAATAAAAAAATTAAAGTCCATGTTTTCAGTCTTTGAATAGGTATCTCAAGGAAAAATAAAAATCTCGGTCAAACTGAAGAGGACAGAGCTGTGTGTCTATTTTGCTCGCCTCTCAATTTCCAGGTCCCCCAAGTGGGGTAGTGCTGCCTCAAAAAGCAAGGGAGAAAAATTTCTGGAGACTAATGTAGGAAGGTTGTACAAAATGTAAATATATGTAATGCCACAGAACACCTATACTTAAAAATGGTTAAAATGGTAAAATTTACATTATGTATATTTTATACCCCTCACACCCACCCCCTCCAAAAACAGCAATGCAGGCTCTTGGTTTTTTTCTTGACTTTTCTGAGCCCCCTGCTGTCTGTTAACCAACTCATAATGGATCTGCCACAGACCCCTAGCTGCTGGGAACTTCAAATTATCTGAGAACTCACAAACTCTGCCCCAGATCTTCTTTTAAATTAGCAGTAACGTGAATATACACTTTCCTCAATTTATGGTGGGGTGTTGTCCCAAGAAACCCATGATAAGTTGAAAATGCATTTAACACACTTAGCCTACTGAACATCATAGCTTGCCTGTCCTACCTTAAATGTGCTCAGAACACTTACGTTAGCCTAGAACTGGGCAAAATCATCTAACACAAATACCATTTTATAATAAAGTGTTGCATATTTCATGTACCTTATCGAATACTGTACTGAAAGTGAGAAACAATGGTTGGATGGGGGACAGAATGGTGGCAGACATATCGGTTGTGGATTCTCGCCATCGGGTAGCTGACTGGGAGCTGCTTCTGCCGCAGCTTCTGCCCAGCATTGCCAGAGAGGGTCTTACCATACCTCTAGCTGGGGAAAAGATCCAAATTCAAAATCTGAAATATAGTTACTACTGAATGCATATCAATTTCACAGGATCACCAAGTCGAAAAACTGTAAGGGGAACCATCATAACCCAGATGAACAGAACCATCTGTTCAGGCGTGAACGTAATTTGAAAAAAGAAAACCAGAATAGCAGGCACTGTTTCACTACTGTTTGGTGTCTGGGAGACATGGTTTAAACCCTGCCTACAGGCAAAGTTACTACACATGGACCCTACGTTCTGTAATCAGTGTAATTCTAGAAATGTAGTATGTAAATTACTTTTTTAAAATGTTTATTCAGTTTTTGAGAGAGAGAGAAAGAGAGAGCACAAGTGGGGTTAGGGCAGAGAAAGAGGGAGACACAGAATCCAAAGCAGGCTCCAGGCTCTGAGCTGTCAGCACAGAGCCCATTGCGGGGCTCGAACTCACAAACTGTGAGATCCTGACCTGAGTAGAAGCCAGACGTTTAACCAACTGAGCCACCCAGGGGCCCCATGTAGTATGTAAATTAAAATTAACAAAATGAATCATTTACACAGAGATTAAAATGGCAGTATTTCAATTATATAAATAAAACAAATGGCACAAGAGTCTAAAATACAGAACTCATCCTGTACCCACCCCACCCACAAGAAGCCCACAAAAGTCAACTTACTTCTTGGCAGAAATTAAATGAAAACACAAATAAGTATAAAAAAAAAAGAAAACACAAATAAGTGTAAATAAAATGTTATAGTAACTATATAAGAATATAGCTATTATGTTAAAGAATTAGAGAAACCATTTTAAACACAAGAAAAATTAAAATAGTATATGTGTAACATTAATGTAAATATGCTAAGATCTAAGAGGAACTAAAATGTCTGGAGCACTTACTCTGAGCCAGGCAATGTCCCCAATGCTTAATTGTATTTACCCTTCATTCCTAACATAGTCCTTACCTGGTAAGGCACTATTTGTTAATACCCCATTTTACAGACATGGAAACTGAGAGCCAAAGAGTTTGGTAATTTACCTCAGGCTTGCATTTAGCTGCAATGTTCTTAAGATGTACACAGTACTGCTTTTTCAGACTCTACCTAGGATCTTACCCTGTACCTAAGTTGGCCACAACTGGAAAGGAGAAAGGCCACAGCTGTAAATAAAAGCATCTGCTGGCTTTTGCAACCCCTACAAGCATCTCTTTGAAAAATGACCATAATTCATATCTAAAGAAAACTGAATAGAGAACGAGTTTATCTTCTCCTGACCCACAAGTTTAGGCAGTTAAACTACTGCTGTGCCTCCAGATTTTCCTTGTGATTAGAATCGTTTCTTAGAGGAATCAGTTGAGGCTTGGCTGAGGAGTGATGAAGAAAATCATACTTTACAAAAGCTTAGTCTGATGTGGCATCTTTCCCTGCATGCTCAAATCCTGGACAGGGTTACTTCCCATCATGACAGTCCCCTACTGGAATGATAGTGGGGGCAGAGGACTATTCACATAAAAACTCCTCCTCTTCAGATCCTGTACATTAGAAAGGACAGAGCCCTTCAGACCCTATTTCCTCTGTCTGGAAAGACTTTGTTCTTTGCCTCTAACTACCCTTCACTCCCACCACCAGCCCCAGGCTTTCTACCCTTGGTACAGTCTAAGAGAAGAATCAGTGAGGTCTTCAAACTTCTATTTACTGAATTCAACAAAGGCAAGCTCATGATTTTGGGGGTGGGTTGGAGGTGATGAGAATAAATTCCAATTGGGCCCTTCTGCAAATACTTGGAGGTCCAGGTCACATCTGGTTGGGGAGAGGGCTTGGAGTGCTAGTAACTTATCAGTGCTCTGTGTTATTCAATTACACCCATAAGTGTCCTCTAAGAAGGCAGCCCGTATTCCCTCCTCTTACCTCAGAATGAAAGCATATCTGACAAAGCTGGTGACTCAACGGTTGCCATTAGTGACCAACTTACTTATTTATTTCCTGAATTTCCATCTTTAGGACTACTTCCACATCCATAAAACAAAGAATCTTTATGCTATATTTATTTCCAAGAAAGTGTTCCAGTGTCCATACGGAAATTATTACTACAGCAGTGGACAGAGTATGGTCAACTACCATGAATTTAGGTTCTTTCTACATAGGAAAAGGATTAGCAGTAGAAAGAACACCAGAATTAATTTTAATCTCTCCTTTACCTTGTGACTAGAAGCAAATCATTGAATTCCCAGAGAGGCACATTCTCATCTAGAAAACAGAGATAACACTCATAGGTCTTCTTTTTACATCTGGGTGTGCAAAAATTAAATGGAGTGATGTAAAGAACAATGTAAGTGAAGGGCGCCTGGGTGGCTCAGTCGGTTAAGTGTCTGACTTCGGCTCAGGTCATGATCTCACCGTTTGTGGTTTCGAGCCCCACATCGGGCTCTGTGCTGACAGCTAGCTCAGAGCCTGGAGCCTGCTTCAGATTCTGTATCTCCCCCTCTCTCTGACCCTCCCTTGCTCACACTGTCTCTCTCACTCTCTCAGAAATAAATAAAGAACATTAAAAAAAAGGACAATGTTAGTGAAAGTGCTGTATAAACTATCCATTAAGGGCTCTATGAGTAATAAGCTACTACTATATAAGGTGATAAAGGAGACCTTCTGCCTATAAACACACTAGCCAATGACTTCTTCAGGGTGTCCTTAGATCTCATGTTCTATAGTTTAGTAAATAAAGGAAACATTGCCATTTAATGTAGTAAGATAGTCACATTTAATGAGTCCACAGTAGCTTAGGCCAGTCCACAGTGTTCATACCCCCTCTCCAAACACATTGCATATGCTATTTATGTGTTTCATGTGATTCAATTAATCATGTGCTGTTTCATGGTGTCATGTATTATTATTTACCTCTTTTTAAAGTTAATTTTTATATGCAAATATACATCTCATCTCTTCAGTTAGACTGTAAATCACTTCAGGACTCTTTAAGAGTTTGTTAAATAAGATGATATATATTGGCATAGTATAGTATCTAGCACATGGTAAGAGCTCAATAAATAATAGGTGTTCTTTTTTTTTCAGAGGATTTAACATAGATTTTGGTCCAGAGTATATACAATAAGTTATCAATTAACCATTTCAAGTAGGAAACACCACACCATGGGATATTACTTGAAGACTCCTTTGAGCAATAATCATATACGACTTCAAAAGAATATTACAGGCCCCATACAAAATGACATTTCCAATTGAGCAACAATATTTAAGAGTCAAGAGTGGGCAGTGATGATGAACACAGGCTTTGAAGTCAGACTGACCTTGGTTTGAATGTCTCCTCCAACCCTTACTAGACGGATAGCCTTGGTCAAATTGCATCACTCTATCAACTCCGGATGAGAATAATACCTGCTCCAGTGTTATGATAATGAAAGGAATCAATATAAGCAAAGAACTTTCACTGGACCAATTGGTAGTTCTAGTAAGAGTCCAACAATTTTGTGTTCTAGGATTGAGTAGTCCATTATATGAAAAGGATAGATTAACATGTCCACAAATAAAGAGAGATGAGAATTTAGCCTGACAGTCTCTAGTCCACAAACCCAAATATTCACACTTTGAAAATTAAGTAGAACAGATAGCCCAGATAGTCCACATAAGAACACATTTAATGCATATGTTTTTCTGTTGAAAAATGGTTAAAATTCTAGAAAATGTATATTTAGTTGTTGAAAAGCATGCCTGTCTGGTTTAGACTAAAATTTGATAATTTACCATCAGGTAAATGTAAATCAAAACCACCATGAGGTAAAACTGTACCTACTGGGTTGACTATAATAGAAAAGACAGACAATAATAAATCTTGGTGAGGATGTAGAGGAAAGTTTGGAATCCTCATTCACCACTGGTGGGAATGTAAATTGGAGCAGCCACTTGGGAAAATAGACTAGCAAGTACTCAAAATTTTAAGAGTTAGCATTAGAATTAACATCAGGGTGCCTGAGTGGCTCAGTTGGCTGAATGTCTGACTTTGGCTCAGCTCATGATCTATGCTTCATGAGTTCGAGCTCCACATCAGGCTCTGAGCCTGCTTCAGTTTCGGTGTCTCCCTCTCTCTCTCTCTCTCTCTGCGCCTCCCTTGCTCGCACTCTGTCTCTCTTTCTCAAAACTAAATAAATGTTAAAAAAAATTTTTTTAATAGAATTAACATCAAAGTTACCATATACCCAGGATTTCCACTCTTGGAAACACATGCCAAGAAATGCAAACATATGTCCACACAAAAACTTGTACACAGATATTCATAGCAGCTGTATTAATAATCACCCCAAAGGTGGAAATAACACAAATGTCCACCAACTGATGAATGGCTAAACAAATGGGATATATCTAAACAATAATTATTCTACAGGGGGATAAAACGAAGTATTGATAAATGCAATAGTATGTATGAATCTTGAAAATATGTCAGGTGAAAGAAGCCAGTCACAAAAGGCCACATATTATGTGACTCTATTTATATGAAGTGTTCAGATGGGCAAATTCATAGAAACAGAAAGTAAATTCATGGTTGCTTAGGGGTGGGAAGACTGCAGGGGAAATAGGAGTGTTCAATGGGTACAGGGTTCCTTTTTGGAGTGATGAAAATGTCTTAAAAAAATTGATTGTGGTGATGGTTACCCAGTTACATTAATATACTAAAAACCATTGCATTGTACGTTTTAAACAGATGAATCATATGCTATGTGAATTATATCTCAGTATAGCTGTTTGAGTTTTTTAATGTTTATTTCTTTATTTTGAGAGTGAGAGAGAACGAGCAAGAGAGAAAGAGAGAGAGCGCGCATAAGCAGGGTAGGGGGCAGAGAAAGAGAGGGAGAGAAAATCCCAAGTAGGGTCTGCTCTTGGCTCAGTGACAGTGTTCAGTCTCACGAACTGTGAGATCAGGACCTGAGCCAAAATCAGGAGTCAAACATTTAACCCACTGAGCCACCCAGGGACCCCAAGCTGTTAATTTAAAAGATTGGATCACTGCTATATTAACTAGAAAGATCTCATTAGTTTACAGAAAGATAAAAACATCAAACCAACAAAAATATCACTAACAAAGCAGTAAAGATTACTCAAAGAGTTTTTTAAGATATAAGTACATCACTAAAATGTAACTACAGTCGACGGCTGAATTTTCTTGGGACAGTTACATTTTTAAATGTGCTACAATACCCTTAAAAACTTAGAAACATTAGAGTCCTTACCAGTGATATGTTTTAGTAAGCTACACAGCTATTAGATTTATAATAGACTATAAAACCATTTTAAAAGAAAGGCAATTAATTTTAAATTGCACTTTATTTCCATGTGTTCCACTTTCTTCCAACTGTTTATATCATTAAAATCTTGATACATGGTGTTGTTACAATTTTTAGACATTTTCTAATCAATCAATAGAAATGTTATAAAAATTAAGGAAAGCAAAGGGCTACCAAAATATGTAGTTAAGAAACTGAAAAGATACAATAAACTATTTGTAAAAAATAAAAATTAAAAAAAATAAAGAAGGAAACCACTGGACAATAAACTATTTGTAAAAAAATAAAAATAAAAAAAATAAAGAAACGGAAGTGGGGAAAAAAAAAAAACTGAACAAAAAAACCTGAAAAGATAAAGTGTGTGCACCAATTAAATCAGATGCATGATACAGTCTAAGGATTATAATCAGATAGTCAAAGTGTTTTTTCACCATTATGGTGAAAGTAATAGTAACTTTATAGAGTATTCTTTTGGAGGGGGATTCTTATATACACTTTCGTTAACTTACATATTGGTAATTATATTCAGGCTTTACAGAATCAATATTTGATATTTAAATTTGAAAATATCTTTCTGGGCTTTTAAAATTAAAATCTGGGCTTTTAAAAAATTAAATTTTTATATTATTTATTGCCCAAAATAAACTTCACTCAATAAATATGTCTAATATGTAAATAAAATATTCTTAGGATTTCTAATGCATCAAATTTTAGAAAATACACTTACAAAAGAAATAGATATTGTGTAGTAAATAATGCTACTTAATTCTGACATCAAAAGAAGATGACTTGTGGTAACTTAAAACTTTCAAAAAAGTGTATCTGTAAGTCTTTGCTCAAGAGAGACATTTTGAGATTAAAGTCTTCAAGATTCACATTTATTTCACTCACAGAGTCTTTCTCTTTTAAATTTATAGCTGATATTATTTCAGAGGATGTTACATGCATCTTAATTTAGAATTTGGTTCTTGTTTTATTTTTATAAAAAAATTTTTAATATGAGTAGAAAATATTTAGCAGCAGTTGAAATAATATCTAAACTATTTAAAGTTGGAGGTAGGTTTAAATTAAGTTAATGTTATGTCAATCTTACCATAATAGAGCAGTTTAAAAAATAAAATAAAAACAGGGATGCCTGGGTGGCTCAGTCAGTTTAGCATCTGACTTTTCAGTTCAGGTCATGATCTCACAGTTTGTGAGTTCAAGCCCTGTGTCAGCCTCTGTGCTGACAGCTCAGAGCTTGGAACCTGCTTTGGGTTCTATGTTTCCCTTTCTCTCTCTGCCCTTCCCCTGCTTGTGTTCTCTCTCAAAAAAAAAAATAAATAAACATTTTTAAATGAAAATATTAAAACAATTTTCAGAGCAGATGTCATTATAATAAATGAAGAAAACCTCAAATTTAAAAATTTTGCCCAAATGCAAAACTTGTTTGAATGACCTCAGATTTTTTGTTTCAAATTGCTTCATATTTCTTCCACCTGTCTGCTGTCACTTTGTTATATTCCAGAAAACAAATTAGAGGAAATATAATATTCAAGCAAATTACACAATTAATATTAATAAGTACATGTATCTCATTATATAACTTCATAAAAAATAAAGGATTTGGTTTTCTAAATTTCTCTGAGAACTGTGTGAACTGAACACATTGTTTATGCATACATTGTGTTCTATTTTCTTACCTTATTTAGAAAATTAGGTTGGGGCAGGAAAAATTTACATTTTTATGTGAGGAATTCTCCTAACACTGGCTTCTGATTAAATGCCCTGGATCACAGTGAATCAGCAAACATTGATTTACATGGAGCTTTAGAAAGTAGCTTGACTTTCAAAGAGTGATGCTTTCTCAAATGAATCATAAAGAAAGTCTTCAAAGGTCAAGAAAAAGAGAAATTTCAGATTTTCCTCCTACAACAATAATTTGGCATATTTAAAAGTAATTTTGTAGTCAGAATACTATAGAAATCTGGAAGTAATTCTGATTTTAAAAGGCAACATTTTCCAAAGCTTGAAGTTTCTAAGTGTTAATTAAAAGCCATAGTTAATGTTTCATTTCAGTTGGAGATGTGAACCTTAACACTCATAAGGTAATAATAGGAAGTACAAAAATACATCCTAGGTACAACTTAATTTCATATCACTGAATATGCATTTATGTAATGAAAACACATTGAATATATGCAACATATTTAAAAACTACCATAATGCTATCCACGCATTTTTCAAAGGCAACATACCAACTTTTCAAAAATCTAACTGAAACTGCCTTTTACTCCAATATAAATTGGAGTTCTCAAATTGTTTAAGTAAACTGATTTATAATGGAAATAAGTGAAGTTTAGATGAGTTTCCTGTAAATGTGTAATAAAACCCACAGTTGTATATATAGATTCTTAATTTTTGAACAGTAAATTTAGGGCCAGGCAATGTCATTGGAGTAAAATCCTTTAACAGATGTAAAGGTTTTGATGACAGTTATTTTCCAGGTCTACTTTCCCACAGTCACATCTCTGAAAGATTTTCTGCATGAAGTGTCTGAAGAAGTGGTGGACATGTCACTGATCCCTCAGTCCATTCTGGGTCCCCTTTAAGGTGGAGGTGGGGCAAATAAGAGAGAAGAAAAGGTAATGCTGATAAGGGAATCTGAACCAAATGTTGTCGCATGCTAGAAATGATTAGATGGCCTTGTCATGGATCTGTTACAGAGGTCTGGGGTGAAAGAGGGAAACAAGAGGTCAAGTGTGGGCACATGAGTTTAAAAAAAAAAAGGTTTGTGCTGTATAGTGGAGAGAAAATCAATCTTTAATCTTCTCCTAAATCCTCTCTCCTTTTCTTTTTTAAATATCCTTTGGTCCTGTGACGGGAAGAACGGAGGTGGGTCTTGATGCTATTTATTAACACATATCAGGTTAAGCTACACAATATGTTTGTAATTAAAATAAAAGCTTTAGCAAGAATATTCTGTTCTCTTGCTTAGAAGTGTTCACAAAGCACAAGCAAGCTACTGAACTGACCTTCATCATGCAATGCAATTTTTTTTAATGTTTATTTATTTTTGAGGGAGAGAGAGAGTGCAAGCAGGGGAGGGACAGAAAGAGGGGGACAGAGGATCTGAAACAGGTTCTGTGCTGACAGCAGATAGCCTTCATCAGGACTGGACTTACGAACTGTGAGATCATGACTTGAAACGAAGCTGGGCACTTAACCGACTGAGCCACCCAGGAACCCTGCAATGCCTATTTTTAAATGTCTATGTCTTATCACTGTACTTATGTTTTGGTGGGAGTCACATCTTATATTCATTCAATAGCTATACATTGAGTACCTGCTAGGTGTCAAGCCCTGTTTTAGACAGTAAATAAACAGAGTGAAATCATTGCTCTCATGGAATTTACAAAATAGTAACAAAAACAGGCATTAAACAAAATTAAATGTGTAAATTGGGTATTGTGTTTCATTACCTTTTAATACATACTTTTTCATATTTTGATATATATGTTAGGATTCATTTTTAAATTGATGGCAAATCATATTTTAATTGGTGATCTTTTTTCTTTGTGGCAGGCCATAAAACAGTGATACACACCTTTAGTGATAATATTTAAAATTCAACAAATAAAAAGAGTATTAGAAAGTAATAAACACTTTCAAAGAAGAAGAATGGAGAGGAGCAGAATGTTAACAGTGTGATGGGGGACAGCCTCACTGAGAAGGTATCATTGGAGCCCAGGCATAAGAAATGAACCAACCAGAGGCGCCTGGGTGGCTTAGTCGGTTAAGCGTCCGACTTTCGCTTAGGTCATGATCTCGCTGTTCGTGGGTGCGAGCCCCACGTCAGGTTCTGTGCTGACTGCCAGCTCAGAGCCTGGAGTCTGTTTCAGAGCCTGTGTCTCCCTCTCTCTCTGACCCTCCCCTGCTCACGCTGTCTCTCTCTCTCTCCTAAGAAATAAATAAAACATTAAAAAGAAAAATGAACCAACCAACCATGCAGGGCTTTCCAGGCAGAGGAAAGTGCAAATGCCCTCAGACAGGAGGGTGCCTGGTCACACAATGTGGCTGGAACTGAGTTGGGAATGAGGACAGCAGTAAGGGGTGAAATGCAAGAAGTAACAGACAACCCAGCCTACATAGGGCCTTGCAGACCACTGTAAGGACTTTGACGTTTACGCTGAGTGAAACGGCAAGTTATTGGGAGGGTGTGAAGCAGACACCATGATAAGAATTCTATGTAAAGGCTAAAAAGGCACCTGTGGCTGCTGTGTTGAGAATGGATGGACAAAAGGAAAACAAGGCAGAAGCGAAGGGAGCAATTTAGAATCTTCTATTCACTGCCAAGTAAAAGCTGATGGTGACTGTCACCAGGGTATTAGCAGCAGAGGTGATGAGAGGTCATCAGATTCTGAATAGATAAAACCTACAAGACTGGCTGGTTTTGGATGTAGGGTTCAAGAAGAGGTATGTCATGGATAACCCCAAGACTTTTGGCCTGAAACACTGTAAAATGGGTTATCACTAATTATTCAGATTATAAAGCAGGGGTGCCTCACACTAAATCAACAAGTTTCCAACCAAATAGAGACTTGTGTATTCAAAACTAAAAAATTCAAATAGTAGTGACTGTAGGAGTTCTGACACAGTATACAAAAGTGCGGTTCACTGAACGAAGGGAAAGACCGAGAAAGGCAAGAAAGGCAAAAGGGAAGGGGAATTAGATTTATTGTACCAAGTGGTTCATGTATATTCTCATTTAATGCCAACAACCACCACACAGTGTCATGATTACTCTCCCCATTTCACAAGTAGAGAAATTAGGCTTTAGGTTGGTTAAGCATCTCACCAAGGCCACATAGCTACCGATCATCCTTGAGAGTTCTCCCCTTGGAATTGGTTGCAATTCTTTAATTGGGCTTCCAAATCAGGTGTCCAATTCTCAGTTTTCTTACAGCATCGGTTCTGCTATATTTCCCTCTTCTAAAGGAATTGAGGGGGATATTTCCCCCCTGGAGATCAGTAGAAGAATATTTCAGTAGATACCACATAGTGTTCTTCCAAACAGCATCCTTCAGCCAATATGCTTCAGTCTCCAGGAACGTCTTATATTTCACCAACAGAGCTCCCTGCCTACTCAGGGCACAAGCCTTTATCCAACACCCAACCCCCTTCCACACTTCTTCACTTTTTTCCTCCAAAAGTCTTCATTCTGGGAGTCAGAACTTAGAACCTACAGATTGCTTACTGCCTTTGCTCACATCACCATGATCCTCACACCGATATGGTACCATGTCCCCTCGGACAGTGGTCACACAAGAGACCCGCAAGCTGTGATGCTTACCTTTAGATGGCAAGCCTTCCTCAAACAGGTTTACAGAGTCTAGTGCGGCGTGAAGAGTGAGAGCTTTGCCATCAGCTAGGACTAGATTCAGCTCTGAGTTTCTGACACTCTCTGAATCCATGACCAAGGTGCCCAGCTTTTTGAACTTCAATTTCTTTATCATTAAAAAGCAGAAAATAGTAATTATGTTACAGTGTTGTGCGAGTTAAATGGGACAGTGTTTGTAAGCCCCTAGGGTAGGGTGTGATACTAGTAAATGCTTCTTAAATGTACTCTATTACTATTTCTTGGCTCTTCTCCCCATGATAAGGACTAGTAGAGGGTGTATACCATGCTCAATGAGCTCTGGGATTGCAATGAATGCTCTGCACTTAGAATCTCACATTCAGGGGTGCCTGAGTGGCTCAATCAGTTAAGCGTCTGGCTCTTGATTTTGGCTCATGGTTTGTGAGATCAAGCCCTGCGTTGGGCTCTGCATTGAGTGTGGAACCTGCTTGGGATTCTTTCTTCCTCTCTCTCTGTCCCTTCCCCCCATCTCAAAATAAATAAATAAACATTAAAAAAATAGAATGCCACATTTATTTTTCTAATACTGCTTTTACTCCTAAAAAGCCATGGCTGCATGTTTTTTCCTCTAGCTATGGCAACTCAGCCCAGCTGGTGAACTGTAATTAGGAGAAGGCAGGTCACGAAAGAGTAGTGCAGCAGGCAGTGCTAGAAACCCCAGCACAGCTGGACATCAGGAGAAATGCCCCACACAGGGACTGGCACACAACCTCTTCTTTCTCAGCAACTCTGTGACTCACAGGTTAGGAAAAACTTTGAGAAATGTCCATTCCATTGCTCGAAACAACTATTGTCAGTTACGTAAGCATTTATCTTGCAGTTAAAGACTTCAAAAAAGGAAATAGATTTACCATCTCGGTCAGTGTCATCATGTGGTCGATTTATTGCTTCTGCTGTTGTTTCATGAAGGTGGATGGCATTCCATGCTTCCTGGGTAATTGGCACTAAACCAAGGACATGTAGAGAAGTGGCCCAGTTACAGAGCCATCATCTGCCATGTCTGTGCAGACCTGTGGGAGAAGAACTAATTACTTCTTGCTCTCAGATGTCTTAGTTCACAAGATATCCTATGGGCAGCTCAGTCTCAATTTGTCTAAAACAAACATCCCCTCTCACCCTCATCTGCTCTTGCTCTGGTGCTCACAGCACTGATTAGAAATATGCTCATACCAGAACCATAAGCCATCACCACAGAAAATCAGGTTCCAAATCTGGTGGATTCAGGTGATTCTCTCTTTGAAATATTCCTCCAAAGTATTCCTTTGTGATCATCCTCACTGCCTAGTCCCCTCTCACCTGGCATATTGCAGCAGCCTAGCCCAAGTCTCCCCACATCCAAGCTCTCCATGTTCAATCACCTCAGTGAGGTAGAAATTATGGCTCTAGGGCACCTGGGTGGCTCAGTCATTAAGCATCTGACTTTGGCTCAGGTCATGATCTCACGGTTCATGAGTTCAAGTCCCACATCAGGTGAACTTGTGCCCTGCTTCAGGTGAGCATGAGACCCACTTTAGGTAACCCCTGCTTCTCTCTCTCTCTCTCTCTCTCTCTCTCTCTGCCCCTCCTGGGATTCTCTCTCTCTGTCTTTGCCCCTTGTTCACTTGCACCCTCTCTTTTCTCTCTCAAAAAAAAAAAATGAAAGAAAGAAAAAAGAAGTTATGACTCTAGCCCTGATTTAACCCTGAACTTTCTACATCCCTCACTAAGCCAAGATCTATCATACTCTAGAACTGTGTTGTCCAATCCAATAACCACTAGGGACATGTGGCTCTTGAGCACTTGAAACATGGCTAGTGCATAAGACATGACAGACTTCAAAGACTTGGGATGAAAATAAAAATATAAAATATTTCATTAAGTTTTCAGATATTGAAATGATAACATTGGGGGAAAGCTGAGGTTAAATAAAATGTATCTTTTATTTATTTTTAATATTTTATTTATTTCTGAGAGAGAGAGAGAGACAGCATGAGCAGGGGAGGGTCAGAGAGAGAGAGGGAGATACAGAATCTGAAACAGGTTCCAGGCTCTGAGCTGTCTGTCAGCACAGAGCCCAATGTGGGGCTCGAATCCACGAACCGTGAGATCATGACCTGAGCTGAAGTCAGACACTTAACCGACTGAGCCACCCAGGCGCCCCTAAAATGTACCTTTTAAAATTAACTTCATTTGTTCCCTCCTGCCCTTTTTTTATTTCTTGGTGGCTATTAGAAATTTTAAATTGTGCATGCTGCTTGTATTAAAGATTAAAGATCTCTTGGGCAGTGCTACCGTGGTGCCAGGTCCTTCTCTGACTGAATTATTTTGCTTAGCACAATACACTCTAGTTCCATCTACATTGTTGCAAATGGCAAGATTTCATTCTTTGTGATTGCTGGGTAGCATTCCATTGTGTGTATATAAATATATATATATATATATATATATATATATATATATATATACCACATCTTCTTTATTCATTCATCAGCAGATGGACATTTGGGCTCTTTCCATAATTTGGTCATTGTTGATAATGCTACTATAAACACCCGGGGGGGGGGTGGCGATTGCTGGAGGGGAAGTGGGGGGATGGGTTAAATGGGTGATGGGCATTAAGGAGGGCACTTTTAGGGAGGAGTATTTGGTGTCATGTGTAAGAGAGGAAACCAAGACTACACTGTATGTTAACTAACTTGAATTTAAATAAAATAAATAAATAAAATAAAATTCACTTTCTATATGAAGACATCTCTACTTTTCGCTTTGTAAGTCCTTTTGGGCACTTTACATGATTTGAATATTTATTTAGAAATTTATCTCTTTAGGGGCGCCTGGGTGGTTTAGTCGGTTAAGCGTCCGACTTTCGCTTGGGTCATGATCTCGCGGTTCGTGGGTTCGAGCCCCGCGTTGGGCTCTGTGCTGACTGCCAGCTCGGAGCCTGGAGCCTGTTTCAGTCTGTGACTCCCTCTCTCTCTGACCCTCCCCTGCTCATGCTGTCTGTCTCTCTCGCTCCTAGAAATAAATTTAAAAAAAAAAATTAAAAAAAAAAAAAAAAAGAAATTTATCTCTTTAATGTCTGTCTCCCCTCACTAGACTGCAAGGTCCACAACGTTGCAGGAAGAGAACCAACCTTTTCTTGGTTCCTCACTGATCTTATGAATCTTCTTTAATGTCTTGGAGACATAATAAGTGTTTAGTAAACTCTATTTGAATAAATGAATGAATGAGACATTCTGATTCTCCTTCCAGGTGGTATTGGTGGAGCTGAGTAATTAACTGAACCAGCTGGCATAATTGAGACAGACTAAGGTAGTGCAAAGCAAGGCTGGTCCGCAGTCTACATCCCCATTTCTCCCTCTATCAGTTGATTCACTGAAAACCTATGCGTCTACCGCCCCCCCCACCTCTTTGGCACCAATAAGGTGATAAGAGGTATCAGAAGGAGTCCTTTCCCAACCAACCCTCATTCTCTTCTTTGTTTTCAACAGGGCCCAGGGAGCTGAGCTTACACCTCGACTCAGAAACAAAAATGCCATACCCCACTTTCTCCTGGAAGGTGTTAGCGGGATGTGGGGTAACTGAAGTACCATCCCACATGTCTGCAGCAAGGCAGTGTGAACAAGTGTTCTACTTTGGCAGGTGATGCAGCTGGGCCCAGCACAAAGCTCAACACAGCCACTCACCAAGCCCTCAAGCTATACCTCAATAGGAGGCTACCTGCTAAATAAGAAAGATTAAATAGTATACAGAGCTTTATAATATAATACTTTAAATTCCATGACACTAAAAAAAAAAATCAATCATGGATCACACCAAGAACAAGAAAAATCACAACTTCAATGACAGAACAGAACCAACAGATGCCAACACTCAGATGAATCAGAAGGAATTATCTGACAAGAATTTTAAAGAAGCCGTCATAAAAATGCTTCAACTAGCAATTATGAATTCTCTTGAAACAAATGAAAAATACAGAAAATATTAGCAAAAGAATCAAAATTACAAAGAATAGAAATAACTTCAATAGCAGAAACTGAAAATTCCCTGGATAGGTTCCACTGTAGAGTGGAAATGACAGGATAAAAATCATTGAGCTTGAGGACAGTTCTAAATAATTTACCTATTATGAAAAATAGGAAGAAAAATAGAATAGGGGTAAAATGAACAGTCTCAGAAATCAGTAAAACATTTTTATTTTTATTTTTATTTTTATTTTTATTTTTATTTTTATTTTTATTTTTAAAAAGCTAACAGATCATTTAAGTCCCAGAAGGAAAGGAGAGAGTGAGTCTGGAAAGTATTCAAAGACATAATGACTGAAAACTTGCCAAATTTGGAAAAAGACATAAACTTATACATTGAAGAGGCTAAATCCCAAATAGAATAAACCCAAAGAAATCTACACCAAGACATACCATAATTAAACTTCTGAAAACTAGAAATAAGAGAAAAAAAGTCTTGAACACATCCAGAAAAAAAAAATGACACATTACAGGGAATTCCTCATCTGAAACCACAAACAACATATTTCAAGCCCTGGATGAAAAGAACTATCAATCTCCTTTTCTTTATCTGGTGAATATATCCTTCAGTAACAAAGGAAAAATGAAGACATTTTCAGATGAAGAAAAACAAGAAAATCCAACCTTAAAGAATGGTTAAAGAATGTTCTCTATATGCAAAGGAAATGATAACAGAAGGAGGCTTGGAATTTCAGAAAGGAAAAATAAGACATAAGAATGGATAAAAATAGGTAATAGGCAAAATGGACACATATAATAGATGATCCTTCTTTTCATGAGTTTCCTATATATCATACTTGATGTTTAAAACAAAAATCATAAAGCCATCTTTGTGGTGGTCAATGTAATAAAGGGAATTATATTTAAAAAGTAGGTAGTAAAACATAAATTGATACCAGTAGACTGTGTTAAATTATATATGCATGTGTAATCAGAGAACCACTATGAAAAGTATATAAAGCTAAACACCCCAGAACATTATAAATAAATCAAGACTGGAATGAATGAATAAATGAATAAATAAATGAAAACTGGTTCTCAGGAATATCTAGTTTCCAAAAAAATAATTGCTTTTAACAACAAAAAACTATTGCACATAAATTTTTAAACCGTCACAATTACAAGTGATAATGATCAAAAGATTTTTTTGTAAATCACTGAATTAGGTAATTAAATTTTTTAATGATGAAAATGTGTAAAATCAGTGTAAATGAAAGATGAAATTAATCTGTGACAAAAGCAAAAAGTATAGTCATTTCATCGTTAAGATCATGTCCTGATCCCATCGTTTCATTCACGTGACTTTAATTTACTACTTCTAACTTGATCCAAAGCAGCTGTTCCCTTACTGGTCTTATCTTTTCCAGCCTGGAGAATAAAATGGGGTTAAAGATGCAACCAGATATAGCCCATCTCCATGAAGCTGCAGGTTGGAAGAGGGTAGGTGCAGTGCCAGAAGCTCATAAAGTTGGTTTGAAGGCAGGATTATCTTATTCTCTCAGGACCAAAGTCATTAGAACAAGGTGGATGGCCGCTGCGCATAGACATCTCCACAGCAAGTGGATGCCAGACCTCCTTCAGTGTCCTTGACTGTGGTAAACTCTTCAAAGAGAGGTCAGCTGTGCTGCTGCTCGCCTGGTGACCCCTGGCCCAGATAGAAAAAGGGACATTGCCTCTTAGAAGATCAAAGCCCCAGCTTTACTCACTGCTTCTCTCAACTCTCCTGCTGTGGAGGCTGAAGGGGTAGTTAATGAGAGGGGGAGGGGGAGAAAAAAGGAAGGCCATTTTAGCACAATGTAAATCATTACTAGCTCCACAAGAAACACTTTGCTGAGGGATCACTGGCCACGGGTGATGAGATGAACAGAAATGAAGCTTGGAGAGTGGCTCTGACAGACAGAACTGTGCTCCTAAGGCCTCTCCTTCCAGCAGAAGCCTGTGACTCACCCATCACCGCTGTCAAAGCAGAAGTCAAAAGGAGAAGGGGCACCTGGAGGCAGCCCACTTTCTCTCAGAGGTGCTTGCTTTCTGGTGCTTTGACATTGACATTGTTTAACAATGACTTCGAAGCTTCCAGGATGGGGATATTTGTCACTTAGTCTCTTTGTTCTGTTTTAGGGTAACCAACCATCCCAATCTCTCTGGGATGCACCTTCCTTGGCTTCAGTGGGGAAGCCGATTTCATTTCCAGAAAATCTGTCATGCAGGGAAAACCAGGACAATTGGTCACCCCAGCTGTGGAACAGCAAGACTGAACAGTTGACTGTGCTATTTGTAGAAAGATAAGTATAGTGGATTGAATGGTGCCCCTCCCCAAAGAATTCCCACACCCTAAGCCCCAGAACCTGTGAATGTAACCCTTAATTTGGAAAAAAAAGGTCTTTGCAAATGTAATTACAGATCTGAATTCATCCGGATTTAGGGTGGGCCCTGTGTCCAATGACAGCTGTCTTTATTGGAGACAGAGAGCACACAGAGACACATAGGAGAAGGTGATGTGAAAACAGACAGAGGGAGAGATTGGAGTGATGCTAATACTCACCAGAAGCTGAAAGAAAAGAACAGAATCCACCCGAGAGCCTTTGAAGGGAACATAGTCCTGCCAACATGTTGAGTTTGGGACTTCTGGTCTCCAGAACTGTGAGAGAATAAATTGCTGTTGTTTTAAGCAGCCCAATTTGTAGTATTTGTTAAGGCAGCCAAGGAAACTAACATGAAAGCCTGATGCTTGGGGGTCTGCCTGAGGCTCCAACAAAGGAAGATCTTTCTCTGAAGACACTGGGTGGTAAGCAGGTAGAACAGATAGAAGTATGCAGTCAATTAGTCTAAGAAAGAGTTTTAAGATGGATTCTTAGGAATCACCAATGAGTTTAAGGGACTGACTTTTTTCCTCAACTGATGACACACAAATTTTCCTTTAGGGAAAAAGCACAGACCTCCCTCAGATACATATATGACCCCTCAGAACAACAAAACATCCTCAGGTCTCATGTTTCTGCCCAGTGTAAGATATAGACTCATTTTTTCATTTTTTCAAAATTTCACTCATAAATTAAATCTCCCAAGATAGTTTCCCAAATTTAGGAAAAGAAAATGTTTGTGTCTATTACTAGAGGACTCCAGCCTTCTAATAATGTTTGGAAAGGGAATTGACTGTGACATAATTGGTGATCTGTGCAAGTCACTTTGCTGCTCTGGTCCCTGTTTTTATAACCTATAAAATCAAGAGGTTCAACTAAATTATCTCAAAAAGATTTTCTTATGATAGCTTTCAGAGATATGTGCCAATAACCAGATTTCAAGGGTTAATAAATATCTTATTTCAGGGGTGCCTCAGTGGCTCAGTCAGTTGACCATCTGACTCTTGATTTCGGCTCAGGTCATGATCTCACAGTTTCGAGAGTGTGAGCCCCGTATCAGGCTCTGTGCTGACAGTGTGGAGCCTACTTGTGATTCTATCTCCCTCTCTCTCTGTCCCTCTGTTACTCTCTCTCCGTGTCTTTCAAAAATAAATGAACTTAAAAAATATCTTCTTTCCACATTAAAAAAAAAACAGTCTCTCTATATTAAGAACCACATATGAACTTTCCTGAGTGAACTTACTTTCAAGATAAAAGCATCCTCTAGTTTTTGCTTCCTTTTGTATATAAATTTCTTTATATATGTTTTTCCACAGATTTAGAAGAGCCAGAACAGTTTAGTCAACAAAACATTATGCTGAAGACATTACAGTTTATTGTTCTTGAAACTCTATAAAAGCTAAAAATGAGAAGGCAGAAAGCAAATGCATAAAGTTTGAAAGCAACAATAATCTAAGAGATGCTAGAATTAGCATCTTAGCTCATTAAAAATCATGTGAAATCACTATGGAGCACATTTCCAAATAATGTGACAAGTAGGAAAAAACATCTATCAACATCCCCAGAGGACGGTAAAGGAGGTTTGTGTGTTTTCACTCTCTATAGACCACGCTAAACAGGATTATTCCTGATCTGAGTGACTCTCTGCCAAAGCCCACCAAGAGCAGCTAACTACAACCAACAATTTATCCATCTTTTCTTTGTGATGCCTTCTCTAGCCCCTGAAGTGCAGAATATATGCCCCTTCGATTGGTGCTCATGTATCCTTACCTCCTTCTGTTATCTTACCTAGCTATCTTTTTCTCTCCCAGGACTGCAGTCCTTGATGTCAGTTGCTTCTTACTGTATGCCCAGCATTTTGTAAACTTGGCTGCACCTAGCACACTGCTTTGCCCACTACATGCCGACTGAGTTATAGCAAACCACACCAAATGCTTTGTTTTGTCTGTTGGGCTCTCTTGGGTGCACATTGGTGAATGTAATCACTATACAAACTAACTTCACATGAAGACATGCCATTGTGACATCCAGGAGTTTTCCTCAAGAGCTTCTACTTTTCTGGCATATTTTTTGTTTTCTTGACCACACTGAGAGATGGATGGATGGGTGTCTCCAGAAAGACATTTTTAAACAAGTGTCTGTATTACCTAGAAGGAGAATTAGAGGACTCTAAATAGATGCCTCTATCCAGAAATTCCTAACCCAACAATGTTCTCTGCTGTGTAGGTATGTCCTATGTTTAGCATCATCTCTGCTCTCTAACCACTTAATGCCTGTAGAGACCTTAGCTGTAGCAACGAAAACTGTCCCTGGATATTACCAAATAGTCCACGGGGGGCAAAACTGCCCTGGGGTTTAGAACTACTGATGTCAATATTTTCTTATTAGCACATTGGAGGAGGGAAAATAGTAATCAGTTTACTGTCACCTTGACAAATACCTAGGGTCTTCTCCGAAGTGGGTAGCTTACTGTAGAACCAGGATAAATGGGAGGTGTACATGAGGACAAAACCCCCAACTGTTTCTTCAACTCATTCAGCAGCAAACCTGAGTTTGTCTGCCATCTTGCCTCCCCTCCACGTGGCTCCGCCCAGCTCCCAGAATGCAGTGGGTCGGCTGGCTGGGACACCTCCGAGGTCTGAGATCTCTCTGATTGTACAGACCTTTTGGCCTCCCGGAAGTGACACAATGCCCTTCTCCCAAGGGAAGTGGCAACGTTGTATGACTGACTAGCCGATTGTAGTCCCAACTAGAGCTGTTTCGGTTTCCTCTCTGGACACCTCACGACAGATTATCAGTGTGGTTCTTGCCTTATATAAAGAAAGCCATCTTTGTTCTGCATTAGATTGTTAAGAATTCTCAATACACCACTATAAACCCACTTATCCCACCAAACTGTATTTATTTGAGGTAACAGACAAGAGATCGTTGAATTACATAGCTAAAAGTAAAACCTAATTTTAGTCCTAAATTGAAATTTAGGTAGCATTCTCTCTGCTACCATTAACCAGAGCAATGAACAAGAACAATAGGTAACTGCTTTTCCTTTTGTCATTTTTTTTCCACATGCATTATTCTGATGACTGTTGGTGGTCATCTGTAAAATGGTAAAACACAAATAGATAGATAAAATTTTTTTTTAAAAATAGGAGGTGGGGGAAGAGAAATAAAGTGTCTAGATAATTCACAATGTAATGAATCAGCCCCTGAATAATCAAGATCTAAAGCTACGGGAAGCTCAAAGTAATAGCGGTCAAAGGAGGAAAAATGAGCCAGTCACAATGGAACTGTGGAGGCCACCAGGTCCTCTGCAGGGGACCTTCTCAGCACTGCAGAATAACCGTTCTGGTTTGACACCTACCGTTCATCGTGGAGTCTGAAAAACAAAATTTATATTAGGAAAGTAAATGGAAGACTAAGAAACAATCCTTTCCTCAGGTAACTGGCTGTCCACAATTACAGACATCACTGAAGAGAGGAAATAAAACTGAAAATTACCACCAAATTTGCCAAGTCCAGAATTTGCCAGAATAAAACAGAGTCAGATGGAATGGAAGCCTTACATGCCTGAATGAAAAATGACTAAATAAAACCAAATTTTGTCCCACAAGAAGAATGGGTAAAACTTTTAACTAATTAGAGAAACTCCATCATGATCAAATATGAGCCACGTAATTATTACATGGAACAGTAAACATTTTAATTATATAATTAGAAACAAATGTAAGGGGTTTTTTTTCTTCTTTTTTTGTGTGCTTGTATTTTTCTGCTTTCATGGTCAGCAGCCTAATGTAGTGATTTAATTACCTCAGAGTCAGTCAGTTAAGCTCGCTGTCTGAGAGCTGCCTTTTCACAATGCCCTGAACTGACCTGAAGTGAAACTCAAACTCACCCTTTGTGCCCAGGGTTTTCCTGACAACAAAAGAGGTATTGGTTCTCCTTTCCCCAGATACCAGCCCTGGGCTTACTTCCCAGTGCCTTCTCCTCCTCCTTAAGTCTCCTTCCTCTACCCATTCCTTGCCTTTATTCTGCCCTCCGTCCCATTCCCGCACCAAAACCTTCCCCCAGCACACACACACACACACACACACACACACACACACACACACACACAATGGTCAGGAATCCTGAATCAGCCATCTTGTTTGTCTTGTTGTCACTGAAACAAGAGCATGGAGATTGTTCTAAACTTCTAGGCCTGTGAAATTCCTCAGTCTTTAATCACCCTGACCTTGTCTGCTACAACCATATAAGTACTTCAGGAGAAGATCTCACGCTTACATTTCGGAGATATATGTAAGAAGAGGAAGCAGACACACTGCTTGATGGAATGAGCTGGACAATCACATGGCTTGTTAGAAGAGCAAGAATTAGACCAAGAAGTCTTCAGATTCTGTTCCTTTGATCCAGATCCTATTTTAACTAAGGAGAAATACTTTTTCTGGAAAAAGACTTTAATGGATAGAGATGGAGTCTCTGGTGGGGTTTCATTGGCTTTTCCTCTGCAAACCATGCCACATATGATACCCAACAAAGTTAGAGCACATTTGAGATGTACCTGCTAGTAAAGGGGAAGAACGATGCTTAGGACGTCCTGCCTCCGTTTCTCACACAGGACCCATCGCCTTGTTCTCTTACCTCACTCTCCATGACCATGCTGTTGCTTTCAAAAGCTCTATTAGGAGCTCTGAGTACAAGTCTAGGGTAATTATACTTTTCAAAACATAGCAATATATCATAATCCTGAGAAGCAAATGAGGATGAGTACCATGGGGTGTTGGTATCAAGGGGGATAAAGGCAGTATCAAGACTTTTTCTTGAATTATTTAAGATGGGTTATTCCTTTGAATGTTTTGTGTTATTGTTGTTTTTAGTTCAATCAATATATTTTCTGTTTCTGTTGTCTAACATCTAAGAAAATAACATAACAAAACTTTAACAGATTCTGAAATCTTCATAGTTAAGATTCTTCCATGTTAAGAAAATAATATACTACATAATGGTTCAAGGGTGTCCCTTGATTGCCTTGACTACACAAATAGAAGCTTTCCCACAGATGACAATCTAGGAACAAATTCTATAGCAGTTTGGACTTGCAATCGTTTTTTGTTTTTTTTTTTTAATGTTTATTCATTTTTGAGAGACAGAGACAGACAGAGCATGAGCAGGGAAGGGGAAGAGAGAGGGAGACACATCATCTGAAGCAGGCTCCAGGCTCTGAGCTAGCTGTTAGCACAGAGCCTGATATGGGGCTTGAACCCATGAACCATGAGATTATGACCTGAGCCGAAGTTGGAGGCTTAACCAACTGAGCCATCCAGGCGCCCCTGGCCTTGCAATAGTTTTAAAACACACTACCACTAACAGAATTCCATAGTCTGCCTCTACCATTGATCCTTTTGTAACTTCTACACATTCCTTCTATAACTTACTTCGTAGAGAAAGCAGTCAGCAGGTAGACTTGTTTATTATTCCATAGTCTGAGATTCTCAGAGGCTGCTACTGTAGGGGTCCATCTGCTTAGAGACTAAAGACACAAGTTTTTGTTCTTTGAAGAGATTTGCAAGATTGGGTGGTGTAAGTGGACTTGCTGTGGTGGCTTAGTTTCCTCACCTATGGAAAGGATACTTGTGTGTGTGTCATTCTCAAAGTGAGATGGTTAGAAGTGGGCATTACAATTAAGCGTTGGCCAGTGAGCACTGGTGTTCTTTCTCATGAGGGAAGAAGGGTAGTAGTAACAGATATGGTGATCTTGTTACAGGGGATCAGACCAATATACTCGTCTCTAAGAAGATTTGATCAGAAGAGGTAAGACATTTCAGCTACAGCATAGCACAGTTGGGGGAAGTGAAACAAACGCTTATATCTGTGGAGATTATTTAAGTGATTTATGAAATATGTAGCATCTATTTTTCTATAGTTGTGATTGGATGCTTATTCCATTAATGAAGATGTAACCAAATAATAGCAGGAGGAATTCTTAGGGATAGTTCCAACACATTTACTTCATTTCAGTAGAATTGTTTAAAATGTTAAAAATAGTTCAAGATTGGATTCATATTCAAATAATTTCAAACAAATATGGTTGTTTCCCATTGCATAGGTATTGTTATTGGAGTACTAGAGAATATTTATGTTGTACTCAATCACTTATAAACTGCTCTATAACTGTTTTTATTAGCTACTTTTATTAGCCAAGGCAGTGCAATGGCTCTCTGATAAAAGCTTACTTGCAAACACTTGGCAATCCCTTTCTACCAAATTCTGCTTGGCATTAATCTGTTATCTCTATCATTTCAGTTAGAAAAGGGCTATGGATTTCTCTGAGAGGTACAAAATGTGCATATTTCTGCTAATATCAGGGGCTGCACTGACCTAAGCAGATAGAGCTATGAATCGCAACCTTTGGGTCTTTGACCACCTTTACCTGACAAGACAAGTAAGCTTAAAGGAAATACCGATTTTTACAAGTAGCACACATCACTTTTGTAAAAATCAAGGATTAAATAAATAAATGTATAAACTAGATTAAAATTATCTAAAATCTAAAATTGAAATGATCAACGATCAGACTGTCTTTGCTCATCTACCTTTCCAGTCTCACTTCCTTCCCTTCCACCTCCATGTACCCTCCCAGATAGTCTGGTCTTGCTGGCCTTCCCCCAATTACACCAGGAACCTCACACTTGCTTGACATTGCTCACACTGGCTTCTCTGCCTGGAAGACCATTCCATCCTTTTCCTAATGAAATCACATTCATCCTCTAACACCCAGCTGACATCACATGCTCTGCAAAGTTGCCCCTGACCTCTCCTCTGGTGGCCAACCAACCTGAGACCAATAGAGCATGTCACCTCTGCCCCGTGCCCCCAGGTTGTAGGATCCTATTTCTCTTTTAGTAGTTTTCCCATGCCAGACTCCTTAAAAATAAGTCCATTTTTCATTTTCATTCTTTCCCAGGCATGCCCCTAAAGGCTAGAACATGGAAGTGCCTAAAAATATGGTTGAAATATGATAAAAAGCATCTAGCTTACCTCCTTCAGTCACTACCCAGGAAAGTATCACAGAACATTTTTGCCATAAATATCGAAGCGTTATTGTGGTTACTAAAATTTTAATGCTTTTGTAATTAGAAATGATACAAATATATATACAAAAAAAGTAAAAACAATGATTTGATAATCCTGAAAATAAAAACAAGGACAACTTTGGGGGGAAAACAAGGAATAAGAATGAGTAGTTAAGTTGCCCATAAAAAGTAAATTTTTCATCCCATAAATTTGCATACGATAAAGTTAGTAGTTTCCTGCCTTTGAAAGAGAATTGTATGGAAGATCAGGAAAATAGATAAGATATTTAAAGTTTCTTATAAGGCACAGTTACACACCAAATTGGGAAAGAGGCCTAAGGCCTCCACCTTATAATTCAGCCCTCTTTTTCACAAAGACTTTGCAATTAGTTCCCATACAAATGGAAAGTTTATGGCTGGTCAGTCTTATTTCTAAGAGTAAGAAACAATGTCACACCTTAACCACTTAAAGGCAGGGACGGAGAATAGTAGAATTCAGTAAGATTAATGAGATTTTAATTACTATCTGAATGCAATGGTTTTTGAAACTTGTCTATATGGGACTGCCTTCAGTCCATGCACCAGGAATAATGACTATCCACTGCCTAAGTTGGTTTTTTAAGTGGACTACTTAGTGCCACGAGATCCTCTTGTTTTCTCAGATGTGTGTCTTAGTTCCTGATACTCCCCACCCTAATAATGTCTTCGCTTCCTAACCTCCCAACCCTCAAACACTATATTATGTCTGAAGATTTCCTTATTTTTCCCTCAAAATACAGGTTGCCAACTCTGATGGTTAATTTTATGTGTCAACTTGGCTAGGCCATGGTACCCTCCTGAGGGATCAAACACCACTCTAGATGCCCCTGTGAAGGTATGTTTCAGATGGAATAGCATTAAATCAATAGACTTGAGTAAAGCAGATTACCCTCCAAAATGTGAATGGCCTCATCCAATCAGTTGAAGGCCTAAAGAGGAAAAAGACTGATTTCTTCCAAGAGAGAGAGAATTCTGCCTTCAGACAGTATTCAGACTCAAGCTTCAGCAATAACCCTTTCCTAAGTCTCCAGCCTCCCAGCCTCCCATGCAGATCTGTCAGCCTGTACAGGTGCACGAACCAATTCTTTAAAATCAGCCTCTTTCACTCAAGCACACCCACATGTGCGTAGTCTCTCTGTCTCCTCTCTCTCTTTTTCTGTCTGTCTCTTTCTCTGGATGTGTGTGTGTGTGTGTGTGTGTGTGTGTGTGTGTGTGTCACATACACATATCGTAATAAATGCATACATCACATATATGTCATATATATTATATGTATAAAGCAGACATACAAATTGGTTCTGGAAAACCCTGACGAATACATTCATCTTAAAATCTCTACATTTTTTTTGTATGTTTTACTGTTAAATCAGTCTTGACACCTGGCTTAAGAGTTATGGATGTGCCATTTGTGCTTGACCTTCCAGAAGACACTGCCTATGTCTTGATCCTCTTTGCCTCTCCTGCAGCACTAGGGCAGTATCTTGCATGCAACAGATACTCAAAAATGAAAGTTTGTTTAAATGTACAAGAATGGAAATAAGTAAGTCATTTATGTTTGGTCAATTAATAACCTGATATTTCTGCTTTCCTGTATACCATAAGAGGTACAAACACAGAAAAATAAAATCAATGTTTAGACTAATGTTATGGAACTCTCTAATGTCTGTGATCCTCAGATACTCCTCTTTAAAATAAAAGCATTGGAATAGATCAATAATTCTCAAACTACACTACATAGGCTCCCTAGTGCTTCCTCAAAGGGGTAAGTGTGAAGAGATCCCAAATAGCCTGTATGTTCTGATTGTAATTCCTACCCCTAATCCCTCCTCCAAGCACATCTATTTGGATTAATTGCCTGTGAATTTCCATGCAATATTCCACACAGAAAAAGAAAAGAAACTTTACATTTTTAAATGTTTATTCATTTTTTAGAGAGAAGAGAAAGAGAGACAGCACAAGTGGGGAGGGGCAGAGAGAGACAAGAGAGACAGAATCCGGAGCAGGCTTCAGACTCTGAGCTCTCAGCACAGAGCATGACATCAGGCTCCAACTCACAAATCACGAGATCATGACGTGATCTGAAATCAGACATGTAATTGACTGAGCCACCCAGGTGCCCCAAAAGAAGAAACTTTAAAAACCACCAGCCTAGCTCATCTCTAAGAAATCTTTCAGTTCTAAAATTCTAAGATTGTTCTGAAGCTAGTTTACATGCTTAATTTAGCTTTCCTTCTTGTTTGAATTATTTTAATCCAGCCTTGCTCAAACATGAGGAATACTGAGGCTTTATCAATAAAAGTGAGCGGTAAGATGGAAGGACCTAGAATTCTGTTGGATTCAGAGGACAGCTGAATGTTCTAAGACTTAGGAACTGATTCATGCTAGTGTGGGCCATCCAAGGAGTTCTCTGCCCCAGGGGCTAAGAAGAGGGCAGTCTCTTGTCAAGTAGGTATTAGAGTCACAACTTAGTATAACAATTTATTGTCAGCAGGGTCCCAAACTATGGATGGGGCTGGCAAGAATGTTGTGGGACACTAGGACCCAGTCATTTCAAATAGGGCCTTAAGGAATGACTCCAATACAAACAAAGAATCAGAGAGCCAGAAAGGGAATACAATACATGGTTGAGATTATATTAGAAATAAAGGAAAAACAAATAGACAGGAGGCTCTTTGGAAATCACCCCAATATCTCTGAATTGCTTGGCAAGATTTATTTCAGATCTTACTGGCTAGGGAAATAAAGCTTTAGTTGAACTTTCTTCCTCAATAAGATTGGCTCAGCCTTAGTCTGAACGTACAGAGGGAGGCATCAGGAATTTCTACCCAGAGGGAAACTCATGGAGACTATTTTAAAATAAGATGTGGATGATAGTGTCCAGAATATGGCAGACATTAATTATCCTACCATATACTGAGTAAATCCAATCACTTTTGAAGTGGGTGTTCAGTCATGGTTTATTGTGAGGGGTAATTCCAGCAGGCCTGAAGGTGGCCTGGGCTGTTTTCCTTGAAGAAGCAGATGTATCCACACTGCTCTGACCCCTGGTCAAGATGTGAAATGTGCTGAATAATAGTGTTGCTTGGTAACTATGAGCAAGGCAAATTTCAGAGTAGTTCTACCAACTTGTCAACATTGTTTATTGCTAACACTGAGATTGATGATGTATACCTGGTCTTGACAAGAGCCTGGTAGGCTTTGTCCCTGCATCTGGTTACACAGGGAAAAAACATGCCTATGTGACCAGCAGTGTATAAGAAGCTCATTCAGGAGTCCATTCTGAGCACCTTGTTTCCGAGGTGTTCTGTCCAACCACATTGTTGGTTCCAGGTTCAAAAAAAAAAACATGTCTGAATGGTCTTTACAGAGGGAGGATAATTAGAGCCCGGCCCAGACTTCCCAGACTCTACTGTAGGGCAAGCTTTGACTATGATGGGTATCTTTATTTTAATGTTCTTGCTATATTGTATTGCTATTTGGGGTCCTGTGAATCTTCTTTAGCAGTCAAAGTCTGTGGCTATCGCCGTAATCACCTCTGGGCATGAAATTTTAATAGGAATTGAACCCAAAGGTGGAGACCAAAATGTAGAACAATCAGAAACCATAATGAAGTGTTGAAAAAAGTAGAGAGGCTTCACGTGGGAGGGAAAACATTTGAAGAATTATATTATGTAATAGGGTTTTGTCTATGTCTCTTTCAACTCTAAGACTGCATTAATTTTTACTAATATCTAGAAGGCAAAGCAATGCAGTAGAACGGTATTACAGGGAGGCATTTAAATATGAGAATGAATGAATCTAACAATGTTGGGACTGTTTTAACTGGAATGGACTTCTTTGTAAATTTGAAAGTTTCTAGAAGGTGTAAGAGTCTGAATGACTACAGTTCAAGTGTGTATAGATAGTTACTGTTGTCTTCATTTTTAGATTAGACACTATAGTTTCCACATTCTGTTTCAATGCTAACATAATTCTAAGTATAGATAAGTGAGTTGAAGAGTCCCTATTACAATGACATCAAGATTCATGAACTTTATTCATGATACCTTTAAAAAGTCTTCCTTCCATATTTCTGAATTCATTGTGCATCGAGTGTAACACAACCCCATTTTCACCTTTCAGCAAAAGCAAGCATCTAAGATTCATCTTAAAATCTTTTTTTAAAAAAATCAAAACTTTATTTTCTCACAGATTTCCTTGTGATTAAAATGGGAATGCAAAAAAAGAAACTGTGAGAATTAGCACTACCTCTGGGCTGGCTGTTGAGAGCTGCAATGATGTATCCAGGAAACAAATATAACAGGAGAGTGTTGGGCACATGCCTGGGGCATTGGGGGGGTGGCGAGGGGAACAAGGTGTCTGCCAGAAAAAAAAACCCACCTTTGCATGTCCAAGCATCTAGGGCCCCAGCGTGGCCCCCCGAGGAGCATGCCAGATATATAGCCCATTGGGTCCAAGCACAGACAGGCGGACAGATAAGAGGTTCAAAAACAGACAACTGTAATGCAGAGTGGGGCTTCCTGAAGGGGTGAGGTGCTCTAACCTCATGCCAAGTGCAGTGGTCCAGGCTGCTGTTGATGCGGTGGCAGGGGCCGGAGGTCCCTAATCAGCCAGCAGTTTCTCATCCGGAACTTTACAGGGTGGTGGAACTTTACAGACAGCACCCCGAGTCTGAGTCACGGCCAACTGAGGGCATTTTGAAAAGCAGACTGAAAAGTGGAGCCAGAGTGGATTATGGGACTTAAAATAAGGCCAAGAAGCAGGAATATTCCACACAGAGAAATGGATCTGGGGCGGGACGAGACTCTTGGAATGGGGAAAGCAGCTCTTTTACTGCAGGCCGACGCTGGGCCGCGTGGGAGGAAGGGCTCAGGGGGCAAGCGAGCTCTGCACCGAACGCCCACATTCCTGCTCCGGTGCTAAGACTTGGGAAAGTCTTGGACTCTTCTCCTCATAATGACTTCTGACTAAAATACGGGAGGCCCAATACGTTTCCATTTCATCCAAAAAGGTAGCCTCTTGTCCAGTTGCCTATCTGAAAAGCCTCTCTGCCCCAGTTCCAGAGTAGGTAATACCTGTCTTTACGGGAAGCCTGGGAGAAGTAGGCAGCCCCCTTGACTCAGGCATCGCAATCCATCGTGGTCTCACACTTCATAAATAACCAGAGAGGAAAACTTTCCTCATCTCATTTAAGCCAGTGAGGTGTATATAGCTTTAACAGACCCGGGACACTTATCTCAAGCTGAGAGTGTAATTTCATGGCAATAATTTGTTTAAAGTGTTGCTGATTGCTTCCTATTTCTCCCTGTTAATGACTTTTGCACCTTTCCACTGTTCCTTTTATATGGGCTGCTCTGGCAATTACCCTACAGGAGGCTGTTTAGACAACACGGGGGCCTTTCAACAGGCTGCTGGGAACTCAACTAGACACTCCCAAGATCTGAAAAATCTCTTTCATACAGATTCTTCCTTTTTTTGGAGAAAATAGACTTTGTTTTGTTTTCTAACCTTCTGTCCCTGCATTGCTCCCTCCCAATTACTGCTATTCCTGTAGCGTACATTTTCAGAAGACAACTGAGCAAAGCTAATTTGCGGTTCATAAATTTCCTGGTGACTGAAACCAGCTTAAGAAAGGTGGTGCGCAGTGCCTGGGGTTGAACATGTAAAAGAACACATCTCCTTTGGGTTAGAAGCCTAATATGGAATGCCTTGGAAAGCGTGTTAGTGGTCAGAAGGTCATTTGAGAGCCTTTTAATCTTTACATTTTAGAGCAACTCGTGCTTGCAAATTTTGGCAAAGTATATTCTTCCCCTATTGGCAGTGATTTCAAATTTGAATGATGAAGTAGCTTTTTCCATATTTCATGGAGCAAAGTAAATAGTGTGTTTCTCACGTCACCAGAGAGCATAATGCATGAAAATGCCAGAGAGTAAGGGGCACATGCAGCAAAGTAACAACGCGGTGGCAGCCTATTTTCTTCTCTTTCGTCTTCAACCCATTTGTCCTTCCCATTGCTTTTCTATGTTCCCTGCCCTTCTCTCCTCACTTTAATGCTACCAGAGGCAGGGCAGCCCTGGGACCAGAGAAGTGGACTGACAGTAAACACCCTGGGCTGCTCAGGTTCAGGGATTTGGTTCCACTGACCAAGTTTGCTGTTTCAGCCCAAAGGTGAATGTGATTGAGGAACAGAATAGAGATCCAAGATACTGCACGTGCGTCAGCACCACTGTGACAGGCCAGGTTCTGAATCACAAGGCACTTTAATCCCTCAGTGGTAAAGCCACCTAAGGAAAGGGATACCTGAAACCAGACCAGGAAATACTTGTGCAGGAGGCAGGGAACTTGATCCACTTGGCTTTTCTCAGTCGCTAAGATTCTTATTAACAACAAGGATTAAGTCCTAACTCCAAAAACAGTGTTCTCAACCTCCCAGGTCAATCATCCCAAAATCTTACCCGGGAGAATTTACCAGGACTGCCATCTCAAGATTCCTTTCTATACTTTTTGGTTCAATTTCAGGAAAGTCTTATCCTCAGGATCCAACGCTTTCCTGCTATCACATCCCTGCTGTTAGAAATGAAAGTTATTTCCTCAGCCTCAGTCTCTGGAAAGCTGATGACCCCAGTTCACTTCATAGTCATCCAGGAATCAACTTCATCATGTGTATGTTTCATTCATTAATTCTTCCAGCAAACAAATAGAAAGTTCTTACCATATGCCACAGTGTTGTAGGTGTAGGGAAGTAGATCAATGAGTTTTGCCTTCAAGGAGTTTATGTTCTAGTAGTGAGTGGGAGGGACAGTAAGCACAGTAAGTAAATTACCTTATTATGTTAGAAGGCAATAAGTGATATCAAACAATTGAATAGGGTGAGTTGGTGGAGAAGGAAGTGGCATACAAATAGGGTCATCAGAGTGGCTTTATGAAGGAGATGCTTGAGCCAAGTCTTAAGGAAGGTGAGAGAGTTTCTAAGCAGACATCCAGGACAGAGCATTAAGAAAGAGCTAGAAGGGTGCCTGGATGGCTCAGTCGATTAAGCATCCGACTTTGGTTCAGGTCATGATCTCACAGTTTGTGGATTCGAGTCCCACATCTGGCTCTGTGCTGACAGCTCAGAGCCTGGAACCTGCTTCAGATTCTGTGTCTCCCTCTCTCTCTGTCCCTCCCCCATTCATGCTCTGTTTCTCTCAGTCTCAATAATAAATAGACATAAAATATTTTTAAGAAAGAAAGAAAGAAAGAAAGAAAGAAAGAAAGAAAGCAAGCTAGAGTAAGAGCACCTGGGTGGCTCAGTCGGCTAAGTGTCCAACTTCTGCTCAGGTCATGACCTCATGACTCACCAGTTAGAGTCTTGCATTGGGCTCTGTGCTGACAGCTCAGAGCCTGAAACCTGCTTTGTATTCTGTTTCCCTCTTTCCCTGCCCCTCCCCCACTTGTTCTCTCTCTCCCTCTCTCTCTTTCTCCTCTCTCTCTCTCAAAAATTAAAAAATTTTTAATTATAATTTTAAAAAAAATGAGTTAGAGCAAATGCCCTATGACAAGAGCATGCCTAGTGTGATCCAAAAACAAGGAAGCCACCAGGGTGGAATCTGACCAAGAAGGGGAGAGTGGTAGGTAATACAGTCAGAAAGGCAACAAAGGCTTTATTGGCTCTTGTATGGACTTGGAATTTTATTCAGAGCAAAGTGGAGAGTCATCTAAAAGTTTTTGAATAGATGAATTCAGTGACTTACATTTTCAAAGGATCTCTCTGGCTGTTAAGAATAGACTGTATGTGTGTGTGTGTGTGTGTGTGTGTGTGTGTGTGTGTGTGTGTGTGTGTGTGTGTGTGTGTGTTGGAGGGTGGGTGGAGGAAGCAGTGAGAGGAGTTAGGAGGCCACTTAATCCAAGGAAGAGATATTGGCAGCTTCCACCAGACTGGCAGCAGTGGACATGGTACAAAGGAATCAGATTCGAAAGATTCTGAAAGTAAAACTGGCAAGATTTCTGATGGATTGGTTGATGACATGAGAGTAAAAGGAGTCAATGATGACAGGGGCTGTTAACCTACAGCTGTAAAGATGGAGTTACCACCATCTGAGATGGGTGAAGGCAGTGGGTAACAGAAGTCCTATTAGAAAGATCAGAAGTTTGGTTTAAGATATATTGAGTCCAACAGATTTCTGTCATTTAACAATGATTACAAAACATTACAATAATAGTATATCCTATCCTATGATTTTAAAGATTATAAACATTAAGATTTGCACTCTGTACGTGTCTAGAAAAGCTAGAAAGCTGTAGTTAGGAAAATTAAACCTGAAAAGCAGTCTAGGATCTGCAGACAGTGATTCTATGCTCTAATCTAATCAGTAAGTTAAGAAAGTACGCTATCTTTTTCTGAGGAAACCACTGGATGTTAGACAAGCTCTTTACTTAGGGAAATTAACCAGCTTGGTTTGATGAATGTGATTTCTTATCCCTTCTGTCCTCCTGCCAGTCTCACACAGGATTTCCTGTGCACAGAGCATAGTAGAGATAAGACAACATGCCAAGGCTTACAGTTGTGGCTCTTTGGGAAAGCCTACAGAACCTGCCAAAATTAAAGCATAGATCAGAGTAATAGGGCTTTTCCCCCAAACTGATAGTTTCTATTGCAAAAAAGTCCATGCTTATGCTTGAAGTAGTAGGAGCAAAAAGGCTTCGTGGTTGGATGAAACACAGTCTCTCATGGTAAAACACACAGGAAATGTCTGGAAGCTCAAGCAAGAAACTCTATGCAGTGGTTAGCTTGTGTGGCCTACAAGAAGAGCAGAACAAAGAAAATACCTATCTGCTCAGCCCCTTCAGCCCATGAGTTTAATCTTAGCCAAATCTGGAAATTAGGTCTGGGTTGGTATTGCCCAGGAGGTGAACTCATTGAAAATTTGAAAATTCTGTCCTAGTTATTCCTAGGACAAAGGAATGTTCTTCTCTTTGGAACAGTGGCTCCAATAAAATAGATAATTAATTCTTGTTGAATACAGAAGAGACGAATGACTGTTTTGGCTCCAGAAATCAAATGGAATTTCAAAGCTGCATTAGATAAAACAGGTGGATAAGTATGTGGCTTTCATAAGAACTACATGAGTATACCATAAGTTATGCTATGAATAATTGCTAAGCATTATTGCATTGAATCACTGTGTTGTACACTTGAAACTAGTATAACGTTGTGTCGACTATATCAAATAAAATAATTAATTTTTTTTTTAAAAAGAGACCTAACAATCAAGTGGCTTAAAGAGCAAAGAAATTTACTCCTCTCTTATGTAACAACTCCAAGGTCAGAATTTCATGCCTGCAGGCAACTCTGATCCTTGTAGCCATTCAGAACCCCAAGCTGATGGTAGCTCTGCTGTCTTGCAAATAAGGTATTCAAAGTCACAATTCCTGGGGAAAGGGGGAAAAAGTAGAAGTTCAAGGTCAGGGAGTTCCTCTAAAACAAGTGAAGCAGAAATTGCACACTTCCTTTCTGTTCACATTTCATTGGCAAGAGCCAAGATACATACCTAACTTTTACTACAAAAGATGCTGAGGAATGCAGTCCTGACTGGGTAGGCACATGCCAGCTACAGTTCTGTTACTATGGAAGAAGACAAGAACACAGTTTGGAAGGACAATTAGCTGTTTCCAACCCCAAAGCATTCTTTACTGTGAGGTGGACTAGGAAATTCACCCTGAGCAATAGGAAAGGTAAGACATTGGTCTGAAGAAAGTTGTGCTCTGTAAAACTACTCTCCTACCCTAAGTAAAATTATACAAAAGGCAGACATTCCCTGAAGTTCTCTAAGGAGACATTTCAGATTATCAGGGATTTAAAGAACCTGACCTTGAACCCCACCTCAGACACTAGTATCCCAACATCCCAATTTATTTGGACACTTGACTATCAATGTATATAGCCTGTGTAGCCAAAATAAATTAGTTAGCTATAGCCAGAGAAACTAAACACACATGCACACACCACCACCACCACACCCACAATAACAAATTTAACATCTTTCTTGAAAAGTTGCTATTTTTGTACCGCTTAACCATACAACAGTCATTTACCCATGTGCTATGGACTAGAGAAGGCTCTAGTTTAGCCAACACTCTGAGAATAACTCAAGTTAGCAAAAACACTTAGCCCCTTCACCAGAGAAAAGTTTAACTTGGAATAATTGCTGTTCATTATTGTATGCTTACTACCTGCTAGCGTTTTGAGATCTATCATCTCATCTAACTGTCAGAGCTGTCCTATAAATGTTAATGAAGATGTGGAAACTGACCCTCAGAGAATTTAAGTAACTTGCCTGTGATTTTGTAAGTAATGAGCGATTGAACCAGAATTTGAACAGACATTCTGACTGTAAAACCTATGTTCTTTCCTTTGCACTATGCTGCCTCCAACTATGCCAGGGATAATTTGCATGAGTCACAGGGAAACCAAAATGTACATGATAAGTGGGGAGCGTCTTGTGGAGCAGAGGTTATGTTATTTTGTGTGGTTCTAGCAGACCTAGAAAAAGTGGAAAGAAGGCACTAGAGAGTAGATTTATTTTGAGAAGGAACAAGAACTTTCCATCAGCCCCAGCTCTCTGATAATAGTGTCAGCTTCCCACACATGGTAGTGAGTTCCACAGTGCTGAAAGTATTCATGCAGAGGCTTGGCAAACATTCATCTGAATTTCTTGCAAGAAAAAGTAAATTCAATGACTCTTTTTTTAAAAGTTTATTTATTTATTTTGAGAGTGAGAGTTAACAAGTGGGGGAGAGGGGCAGAAAGACAGGGAGAGAGAGCAAGAGAGAGAGAGAGAGAGAGAGAATCCCAAGCAGGCTCTGCACTGTCAGCAAGGGACTCAGTGGTGCACTTGAACCCACGAACCATGAGAACATGACCTGAGCCAAAATCAAGATTCAGATGCTTAACTGACTGAGCCACTCAGGACCCCCAAATTTAGTGACTTTTAAGTTCCTTCTAATTCTGTGGTTCTTCTACTTCAAATTATGTCATTTTATTTCCTTTGAAAACTTTTTACTAACTTAGGATAGAGTTATAGACTTAGATAACTGATTATCTTGGGTAGCTGATTATCTGCTTTCTGAACCTATTTTAAATCTTGTCAGTGATCATAGAATATATTTTAGGAACACTAGAGCATAAAGGTTGAGGGTTTATTTTTGGAGTCAAAGAATTGGTCCAATGACTCTAAAACTTACTAGCTGTGTCATTTAAGATCAGAAGTCTTCAGTTTCCTCAAGTAGAAAGGGAAGTAATCAAGTCTCTCTTATTATGTTACTATATTACATGACGTGTTATTTATAAAATTCCTAGCATAGCCCCTAGGACACAGTAAGGGCTCAATAAGCCTCATAAATACTTATTATTTTCTGGTTTTGATTGTAGCCATCCTGATGGTATGTGCTGGTATTTTGGTGCAGGTTTGATTTGCATTTCCCTAATGATTGGTGATGTTGAGCATCTTTTCATGTGCTTGCTGGTCATCCGTATGTCTTCTTTCGAGAAATATCTGTTCAAATCCTTTGTTCATTTTTAATCAGATGGATTTTTTGTTGTTGTTGTTGTTGTTTACTTGTAGCAATTCTTTATATACTCTAGAAAATAACTTCTACCAGGTATAGGATTTGCAATTATTCTCTCCCAATATATGGGTTGCCTTTTCACTCTGTTGATCATGCCCTTTGATCCACAGAGTTTTTCATTTTGATATAGTCCAATTTATCTACTTTTTCTTTTTTTGCCTCTTCTTTTGGTGTCATACCCATGCATAAACTGAAATTTTGCACATAGGGCTAACAAGGCAAGAATCACTACTTCTTGCACAGACTGTCTGGGAATCCAAAACCTTTGCCTCAGACATTCCCAAGGGAGCTCTGCGGAACTGTGAGTAAATAAACACAGTAAACCCTGCTGCAGGAGCACCACTGAGGCTACTAGGCATAAAATTGGAACCCCTTGTTTGTTTATTTGGCAGCCTGTGCATGGAATCCAGAGGGCACTGAGATTTTGGGATTGTGCTTGAGAAGTGCCTGCCGCTCGGCCCTGTTTGCTGTCACAAGCAAGCAGGACAAGGAGCCCGTGTGGAGGGTCATGTGGCAGTGAGTAATCACTAAGAAAAGCAACTCTCTGAAGGGCTGATCAACACATCAGGGTCAGGATGCATCACATGGACATGTGGATGCCTTTGTGTGTGTGTGTGCATTTTAAGGACCTATTAAGATCTGTCAAACACAATCAAGTGTCTTTAATTAAGTGCCTGGGCCGGTCTGTGTGCACACACATGAAACTGTTCATTTATATGCACTTGTAACTTAATAAATGTTTTCTATGGAATTTCATTTTACCTTAATTACCTAAGCCAGTAAATAAAATAAATGTTGAAATATTTTTTTCTCTTTATTCCGCTTTTGGTATTCCAGTAAACATTTTTATATCCATACACATAAAACTCTCCCCAACTATTCATGTTGCCAAATCAGAATTCAAAATCTAGAGGTGGATGAACAATCACTTAACCATCAAATGTCTCTGGTGCATTTTGTTTATTCATTGCAAATGCTCTGACTCGCATTTAAAACAATGCTTTGTCTAGCACTGCTTCTCTTAATTTTTAATCCTGTGTATATTTCAAGGGGAATTTAATCCATCTGGTTCTGATTCATTTACTCTGAACTCATCTAAGTGGTACTTTGTAATTGATGTTTGATGTCCAAAATGCCTTGTGGGTTTTTAGGTCGTTATGAAGATTCTCCCCTGCCTGCCTATCTGACCCTCCACAGCACTGGTCATAATCAAGAGACTTTATTTTATTTACCTGACATAGTTACAAATAATTAGAAATGAGTACTTGACCAAATGTCAAAGCCCTCAGCAACCTGTAGTCACGATTTTGGAGTGTGATAAAGTGTAAGGCCCTGGGTGGAAGGTCACCGGGGGCTGTAAGTGCCCAGTGGGGCCTGGTTGCTCAGGAGACGAGGCCACACACTCTGTACTGTCCCCTGGCTTGGAGTCTGTGTCCACAGCGGATGTCCCTAGGCACCAGGAGCTGCATTCTGAAACCTCTTTTATCTAGTGCTCACACACATGGTACACACAACACTCCCATGCCCATAGCACGCACACACATAAATGGGCCCCAAGACAAAGATTTCTCATCATGCATGCAGTCTTTACGATTACTTCGAAACAAGCTCTTACCTCAATAAAGCCCTGATGTATCGGGAAAATGACATTCTCTGTTGCTCTTGCTCTTCCAAATTCTACAAGTAGAAAATTTTCTACAGCCTTCTCAAGACTTGGCACTTCTCGAAGTCTTTCAAAGAGGGCCACAGAATATCTTTTTTTTTTTTTTTTTTTTTGCCCATAGAATATCTTAAATAGTAGAGCTTAAATATCTCTCATGATAAGAAAACTCAATCTATTGTTTCACAAAATGTTGCAGAATTTTAGCCCTGGAGGTGGTCTTTAAGATCACATAATTTTAAAATGTCAGCTGTCCATAAATCTCTGTATAGTAACTTGTCTATTTTGTTTCTGTATTTGTTCTTTCTTTTAAATATGCAGTGACATGTGGTCATGGCCTTAGTTGGCTTGTCCATTCACCAGTCACTTGAGAACACTTATTGACCATCTACATTGTGCTGAGCAATCTGCTAGACGCTGAGGTTTTCTTTGCAGGCAAACAGCCTACCTTTGCAAAGGCTACACATGCATTCTCTGCCTACTGAAAGCTAACAGCTCGGAGTCCTTTCTCCACTGTGTCCTTGAGAACCAGCTTCATGTGTATCCACACTGGGACAAAGCAGATGGGAGGTAAAGGGCTGCCTGCTTAGTCACAAATGCCTCTGGCTTTCTCTTAAAAATGGTCTCTTAAGGTTAAAATCATTCTTCTTTTGCAACATCAAAGACCAAATGCATAAACATTTACATAAACTCTGGTATTCCAGATATCACAGTGCATCATTATGTCTCAACTTCCTACAGGTTGAAGATTTTGCTGGTGCTTTTACCTCTTCATGTGGATGTGGAATTCTTAGAAGTGAGAAGGTAGTAATCCATTACTGGCAACTTCGCCCTTGTGATATTTACTTTCATCAGTTAACTGAAATAGCAAGCTGCTTCTTTTTGAACTGCCTTTTGCTAGCTTTTCCACCTCCCTCAATGACTGTTTTACTATCATACTGTAAAGGAAAAGTCTTCAGACTACTGATTCATATTGTAGTGAGGTCATCTGAATTTTTAGGACTTTGAAAAGGAATCATATTGTGAAAAGAATGAGCCTAGCTCAAACCAGACGAGCTGAGAGCTTATCTTACGAGGACATTGGCTCGCCAGTGGGTGGAGGAGATGACCGTTGCTGCCTTTTGTTTCCTTCTCCACTAGAGTTAAACAGATGTGGTTAGTCACTGTGCAAGGAAGCGTGTGGAAATGTGTAAATATTCATGTTTATGTGTGGTTGCCAGATCTAAATCAGCAAGGCAGTAATTTCTCTGGGAGCCCAATGTAGGCACTAAATTTTGCATTCACCCACCAAATGGGTACACAGGACCCTTAATCTTTCTTCCTGCAGGAGTGCTCTCCTGGCACCATGCAGCCTGAATTTGGGGCCAAACTTTCCCTAGAGCCCCTTCCCGTGAGTTATAGCCTGCAGCATGGGGGCTGAATAGAAAACAGCCTTCAGAAACTCAACTGGAAGCGCTGACCGGAATTCAATCTAATGTTGAGAATGGCAGGAAGGCTTCTATTATTCTACTTCATTCTATCTGCTGTGAGGCAGCACGGCGCCTGGAGTCTGACTGAGCTTAACTCATTTCCCTGGATTTCCGAGTCTCAGCCACAGTGCCTACGAAAGCCAAATATCTCACTCCTGAGGCTCACTACACTTCCTGATATAGGATGCACTTGCTTGTCTCCTGGTGACCTTAAACACTAATAAAGGAGTCATAATATGACCTAGACAAGACTTGGAAGCCAACCAGAATGCAGATGATTGACAGGAGTGCTTTCAGTTATCTACTGTTTGTCCTGGCACACTGGTGTGGCTCTTTTCATTCTGGTGATGGGAGTATGAGGCTTAACAATATAGCACAGTGTGCTCTGCATACTGGTGAGACATCATACTCAGGTGTAGCAAAAAGAAACTCCACTACAGACTGGAAGCCCGCGGGCACCAGCTACACATTTTGCTCCTTTTCCCCCAGCTGGCTGGAAGGATAGCAATGGCAATTTGGAAACAATTCTCAAATGTGAATTATCTCCAGTTCTGGGTATGGGGTTAGAGGAGCGAATTTTCTCGTTGACTTTTTGCACCCGTGATGGCTTTGGTTATCTCTGCTTTCCTTCTCTCAAATGTTATCAAAGTGATAAGCATTTCTGCAGAAAGATCACGAATTCACAATCCCATCCTTTTAGTCTCTTTATAGTTCTTCTACTTTAAGATAAATGTGTGATCTGATGCATAGTGTGGATCTGTGATGAAGACATCTGCTCAAAATAACAAAACAGCCCTGGGGAGAGTATTGGGAGTCATTTCTTATGTTTGCTGGTTGTCCTGTTTTTATGTGTTTAAGCATGAATTCCTCATTTTTGAGAAAGGCTTTTTATAATTCCACTATTCCCCCTTCTGTCTACTTAATAATACATTTATATTCAGAAGATGAACTTACAATATCAAACTGGACAGAGAAGCAGGCTGCCTACCCTTTTGTATTTGGAAAGTGTCCACTAAATAGTCAACATGCAAAGAGTTCTTGTGAAACTTTCCCTGGAAATTTCAGTCTGCCATCCTCAAGGACCAGTGGCCTCAGGTGATCTATCACAGCCACAACCAAGAATTGCCAGCCTATATGAACAAAAGCAAACAGAGTCAGGCTGCTCCATCCAGTGTACCAGGGTCAGACTATAATGACACAGTTATTCTCCACGATAGCAGCCTCCAGCAGGAGACAGTGCCTTCTGTGTTAGCCTGTCATGAGTCTGTGACTTGCTGAGCCCCCTCTGAACCTATTTATAAGTTTATCCTCTACTACATCTTGGAGTAACAAGCATTCAGTGTTAATATGTACTATGTGTAAGTTTTTCTTTTTATTTATTTTATCATTATCTCTTTCCATTTTGTAACATACATCTCAATTTGGCAATTTGATGATAAGTTACTCTAAATGTTCTCTTCAAGATTTTATACATTTATAATGTACTTTGCTTAATACTTATGGATATCTACCTATGTTGAAGAATCCCACCACTTATTTTTAATCTGTCCTATTAGATTCAGTTTTAACTAATGTTTTTGAATTTCCACTATATTCTGGGAACTGTATTATATTCTTTATCATCACCACCACCATCATCATCATCATACCTAACAATTATTATGTGCTTACGGCATGCTAGTCATTGTTGAAATACTTGATGTAAATTTCTTACAATTATCCTATAAGAAGTTTTCTTTTACTTACCAGGAATAACTTCACGGGTTTATATTGTGATCCTTACTATACAGATGATAATTCTAAGGTTCAGAAAGTTTTAAGCACCTCGCTTAAGATCAAGAACCAAAAATCAAGATTCACATATCCATATGTAGAAGACCCATATTTGCATATAGCTTCCCATTAAGCTATATTATATCTCTGCATAAATCCGTGGAAAACTAGCTTTGGTTCTGCTGGATGCTTGCCTCATCTAGCCAGTCCTTAAAGCTGATTGTTTCTAATCTGTTATACAGATTTTTAAAAATCAATTTTTGCATTCTCCTTCCATTGGCCTATTGTAGATTGATATTGACACAAGGGAAGTTAACCTGATATGGTATCTGAACACAACATAATTGTAGAAAAGCAGATCCAACAACAAATTCACAACACGGTATAAACATACTTTCTCATCAAACAGAAGTTTGCAAATTCCATGTTCTACACAAACAAAAAATACAAAATCATGGTTGGTACTGCTGGAACTTAGTTTAATTCATTTGCTGTGTTTTGTTACTCTTACTTTAGTTATGGAAATGTTGTAACATATTAGTGATCTTCTATTGAAAGGAAATTCTCCATAAAATATTCTGGAGCTAGAAACCGAAATGAATTCTTTAAAATTATTTAAATATGTGCATGTTCAAAGGGACTTTTCTTTTACTTTCCTTTAAATTCATTGCCCATTTCTTTAATCCTTTCTTCCAAAGACTTATTTTCCATCCTTTTAATCACCTTTGAAGACCCTCCAAGTTCTTTGTTTTGCTCCAGTTCGTGAAGCCCAGAAATGGGCATTACTTAACCATCACTAAGTAAGACATGGTGGCTAAGAATTCTACATCATCATCTTGTAGTCTAAATTCCCCATGTTGTGCTCAACAAATCACCATATTCTGACATGTTGCCTCCTTACCACAAAAAATAATTCCCAGGTTTTTGTTTTTGAACACATAGGCTAAAATTAACAAGTGCACGGTCTGGTTTTCTTTTCAAATTAGACCATTTTGCTTTTCCCCCTTAATCTCAAACCAAGATAGGGTTTGTTTTTGCCTGTCGCTCAGTTCAGAGGCATTTGCATACTTCATGTTTGCTCTGTTCCCTTAGTCCAGACTTTCACTTTAAGCGTGACCCCTGAATCATAACCTATAGAATAAATATTTCCTCAGGATAACACAGTGATTTAGCAATATGTTTGTTATAGACCAGTCCCCAAATGTAGCTGGTGTGGATTTTAGCATGGAAATAAATGCAAAGTGCTATGACACTTGTTTTTTAGATCAACAAGCTCCTAGCAAATTTGGTGTCATTTGAAGATAAGAAGACTGGGCTTGATGAAGTTGATTGCTTCAATCACACAAACAACCCTACCTCAACTCTGCCCTTTCTAGAGGGAGGAAGGGCAGAGACTATAAACACAATTCCCACAGTTTCTTTCTTTTTTTAAAAATTTTTTAAATGTTTTTTCTTTTTTTTTTTTTTTTGAGAGAGAGAGAGAAAAATACAGACAGCGTAAGCAGGGAAGGGTCAGAGAGAGAGGAAGACACAGAATCAGAAGCAGGGTCTAGGCTCTGAGCTAGCTGTCAGCACACAGCCAGACGTGGGGCTCGAACCCACAAACCGTGAGATCATGACCTGAGCTGAAGTCAGATGCTTAACCGACTGAGCAATCCAGACACCCCAATTCCCACAGTTTCTAAGTGCAGAGGAAGAGAGAGGTAGCGGCTCTTGGCTTCATGCAGGGTTTCCCTCTATTGAAGTATCAGTTTCACTCACTCTTGAGTCTTCAAGAACATGTCTTCTTCTGGGACGTCGAGGTGTCTCAGTCGGTTAAGAATCCAACTCTTGATTTTGATCTCATGGTTCCTAGGGCCTACTTGGGGTTCTCTCTCTCCTTCTCCATCTTCCCCTCCTGCAAGGGCTCTCTCTTTCACTCTCAAAATAAATAATTAAATTTAAAAAAGAGCTTGTCTTATTCAGACACAAAGTTTAGTCTTGTTTATCTTTTTAAACACATATGCATCAGGTAGAAAGCCCTAAGATCTCTTATAAACATGTCACTAAAATGTTTTCTGATGAATTCTAGCAACTACTTGTTCCCCAGATATATTTTTTACTAGCATTTAACCAGATGTTAACTGAAATGCTAAGCTATATTTTTTAGTGATCCTGGCATTCATTGATAATTAATAAATTAATTTCTACTTTTGACTTCATAGATCTGTGTGAAATATTTACCTCTTTCTGGTCTTGGTTATATGAATCAGAGATGAAAGACTATAAAATAAATAATAATAAATTTTACTAGGTAAAATAAATAAATAAATAAATAAATAGCTGCATTAATGATTTGTAAAACTTAAAAGGCTATGTTCAGTTTAATCAATGATTTATTAGAGGCCAACAAAACATAAGGCATTACACTAGACCTCCAGGTAATAAAGAAAATAGCATAGAGCCCTAAGTAGAAACCTCATATAACATGCTAAAAAAACAAAAAACAAAACAAACAAACAAACAAAAAAACACGGAAGATCATTCAATCTGGTGTACTTGTTTAAGAGTTTAGTAGTCTTCTTAAAGCCACATTTCAAGTAAGTGGCAGAATCAGGACACGAATCTGACTCTTCTTGCCTCGGTTATAATGTATTTTCCTCTATACTACTATGCCCCAAATTTAGTTCATGAACACCTACTCTCTTGGGAAAGACTTCACTTGAAAAATCCAACTAAACATTTGCATTTTAAAGATTCTGACAAGCCTTATAGTGAAAAACAAACAAACAAAACCAAACAAGTGCTTAGATGACAATTCCAGAAATTACCTTAGAATACTCTTCGGGTCATACATGTTTATGCCCACAAGAAACACAAATGGAGATCTTCTTTAGTATAGTTTTCCTCCCATAGACTTTAGTAGGTTTGAAACTGAACTGTAGAAGAATCTTGTTTTAAAACTCACAGTTCCATGGTTTACGTAAAATGGAGCTTGAGAAAGTATGATCTCTGTGATGTATTAGATCAGATGTACTTTTTCTACACACATATTGTGTTTGCATCTTATAGAAAATATATGCACATATGTCCATATAAGTGTAAATTAAAAGCAATATGCAAAGTTTTAACAAAGTGTTGTTTTAGTTTTAATATCAATTCACATTTGTTCACATCTATCATGAAAAATTCAATGTGTATTTATTTTCTTCCTAAATATAGCAGATGCATATAATTCATTGGAGATGTTGAATTAATTTTAGTAAGATAAGGATTGGCAGATACATTCTTGCCCTATTTTCAGAGATAAAGTGACTTTTCTGCAAAATGAAAATCAACTTGTTTTTCTTATAAAACACATATATCTTGGTGCATTTTGTTTAGGTCAAAATGGTAAAAATAAAAAGGAATAAATAGTAAAATTTCCCTGAAAATTACCACATAAGGTACACCAAACCAAAATCGTACTGTAAATCCTAGGAGAGAACCTGTTCTTGTAAGATTTGCAGACCAATTTTTCAAGATCAAAAGTGTTTATATAGGCTCACAAAATCTTGGATCTTTTCCCAGACAAAAGCTCCACACTTCTGAGGCTGGCCCATCACTAATAAGGACAATATTTTTGACATTTCCTGGGATGGATGCAGGGGTCTCTGTGATAGTCAGGCTTCCTAGTATAATGGAGGGCCAAAACAATTTGCTGCACATGAAAGGTGGTCAGATGGCACAGGTATTTTGCACAAAGAAGGAAATGATTTGTAGATTCTATGAGCCTGTTGTATTGTGTCTGCTTTGTTAGTTGAGAAACATCACTGGGGACCAATTAGTACATAGAGGGCAATGTTACCCACTGGACAGACACTCTTTTCCAAGTAATTTGAGTCCTGTGTTTAGGTGATGTTCCTTCCTGTAGTATAATATTTCCTCACAGAAAACTTTTAGAAACAGGATCTCAAGTATGCTGATTCTCTTAATCCTTTATAACAAGGCCTAACATAGTGCCTTACACTTAGTAGGCCTTTATCATAAGAATTTTCAACAAATTCATGCATTTACCAAGCTAGAACGTGTAAGATGAAGTAAATCGTGAGCTCTCTGGTAACATATATCTAATGATCCATTTACCCACTGTGCTTTATTATTGTTTTCCAAAGTCTGGTCTGCTTCTCAAGTTTGCATAATTATTATACTTTGATTGCCAACAGCAATAACAGGATAAAGCCATAGGTGCTCTTTTACCTACTTGGGTTATGAGGGATCTTACTTACAATGTTTATGCTCAAGGTTCTCCAATCTCAAAGTTTTCATGGGTGATCAGGTATAGAAAAACGTTAGGTATTGCAGAGAGGGATGAGATACGGATCCTGCTCTCAGAGAGCTTCAGTCTCATTGTAGAATCAAGACAAACACACATACAGAGAGTAGCACTTATCAGTGACCAGTTAGTGGTATTTGAAAGCACTATTGTTGAAATAGAGGTTTGGATGCTCATATTGACAAAAAAAGCAAATTGATAATTGCGTCTCTTCATCCACTCTTTAGATAAGGAGATTATATACAAAAGATTATCCTCATCCAATACAAGATTTGTAGCCAAAATGAAGGCTCAGCACCTATCCCCCAGCTTCTTCCAACTCTGGTATCACTATCTTTCTTTGTGAGGCAAATGTCTTTCTCCTTCATCATCTTCAGCACTGTCCAAGGCTTTACCCACCTCCTTTCCTATCCTGGTTTTGCCTAACTCTTTACGGGAACTTGGTACTTCACTTCCCAGAGTTCTGTAGCAGCATTAGAAAGAGGCCAATTTAATGTGAGAATAGAAGTGAGCACACCCATAGCGATAACCCCATTGGGATTCTCACCCCCAAGTTGGACACCATGTCTGTTAATGTGGTTGATAATTTACAACTCGAAGTCCTGTGACATGGGCTTAGGCTATTTTAAAGGCAGCTTCCAAGCAACCTGGGCAGAGCTCTCAGCAGTGAAACATTTAAGGTGGTAACCAAGAGCAACTTGTCTGGGAGTCTAGCCCTATCAGAATATGTTCTGTGAGACAAGGTTGCCAGTTGAAGGGAATAATTACAAGGGGCTGCCTAACTGCCATGACAATAGAAACTTAACCCAAGTGTTTTCAGGTAACTGCCAGCCTTGGGTCTGGCTGCCTTCCATGGGCCCCATAGCACATGGCACTGTGTGAAGTGGATGTTTTACAGCAAGTTACAGCAACGCAGCTGTTTGCACTAGAATTTAACCCAGGTATGCCAGACAGCTGAGCCAAAGCACGCCTTCCTGTTTCATTAATTCAACAACAACACATATAAAAAAGCCATTTGACCATGACTGCTGGTTTCAGTTCCTTGTCAAGAACCCGTTCTTTAATTCAATTTAAGAAAATATTTCTGAGTGCTGACTATGTGTTTGACACCTGCAGATAAAGAACATACAGGTCCTGATAGAGTGACATCACCCAATCCTTAGTCAACGTCTTAACTTGGATGATGAGCACACACACACATACACACACACGTCAATGTTATAATTCAATGATAAATGTAAAACTAGAAATAAATAGGAATTACATAGTGATATAGAAAAGAAAATGGTTATATCTGACTAGGGAAGTCAGGAATAGCTTCCCAGAAGTGATACTATTTGGACTTTATAGGATAAATTGAAATTCCCTAGGGAGAAAAGAAGGAGGAAGTCTAACAGTCAGAAGGAAACATCCAACACTAAAGTATTAAAATGTGAAAAAAGATGGGGGAGAAATTAATAGATTAGATTCATTGAGGGCAAATCTTGTGCAGGTGAGTTTGGTGGTCATTCTTGCTTATAGAGCTGTGGGTGCCAAGCTCAGAATGGTATTGCATACAGCCTGCCTAGGCAGCCATAAAATGGTGTCATATAGGGTGTGACACGATCAAGTTATTTTCTACAACCTTACTCTGGCATCCCCTTCAAGGAGGAGACTCAAGGAAGCTGAGCAACTAGTGTAATAGACCAGGCAAAGGCAAGTGAGAGCTGGCCTGAGGATGATGAAGAAGGAACAATTCTGCTTGCTGGGCTCACAGAAATTACAATGATTCACCTATTCCTTCTGCAGCCAGACTTTTGGGTTTTGGTGTACATAGATTTGTAAGTGAGTAAAGAGAATCATCATGTTCCTAGAAAGAAATGCTAATGCTAGAATTACAGGACATTAAAATTGCTAAACATCCTTAGATCTATTTCAACTCCCTCTGTTTACCTATTTGCTACTTAATAGCAAATTTGAGGCTGGCAGCCAGGTCAGCAGCCTGGCTTGTTTTGTAGAATAGTGTTACCATTGAATTGTATCCACAAAAAAGACATGTTTAAGTCCTAACCCCTAGGGCCCACAAATGTGACCTTATTTAGAAATAAAGTCTGTACAGGGGCGCCTGGGTGACTCAGTCAGTTAAGCTTCCAACTTCGGCTCAGGTCATGATCTCACAGTTCATGGGTTCAAGCCCCGCGCCGGGCTCTGTGCTGACAGCCAGCTCAGAGCCTGGAGTCTGTTTCGGATTCTGTATCTCCCTCTCTCTCTACCCTCCCCTGCCCATGTTGTCTCGCTTTCTCTCTCAGAAACAAATGAAACATTAAAAAAAAAGAAGAAGAAGAAATAAATTCTGTACAGATATAATCAAGATGAGGTCATTAGAATGGACTCTAAGCCAACATGACTGGTGTCCTTATAAGAGGAAGGAGATAACCATGTGAATACATAGAGATACAGGGAAAAAGCCATCTGAACATGGAAACAGAGATTGAAGTTACTCAACTGCAAGCCAATGAAGGCCAAAGACTGATGGCTACCAGCAGAAGTTAGGACTGAGCCAAGAAGATTCTACGCAGAATCTCAGGGGGAGCATGACTTGCTGGCACCTTGATCTCAGACCTTAGCTTTCACAACTGTGAGAGAACACAATCCTGTTGCTTTAAGCTACTGGTTTGTGGTATTTTGTATGGCAGACCAAAGAAACAAATGCAAATATTGTTAAAGTTTAAATGTTTTGTGTCTGTGTGTGGAAAAGTCCCCTCTGAAAGAGCTTCAAAGTAATTGCCTAATGCAGTGTTACACTTAAAAAAAAAACAATAAAACTCCCTAAGCATTACACACTGTAATCAGTTTGGTTCAGTGGTAAATCTCAGATTCATAGTTGTTACACAATGATAAGATTTTAGCAACTAAAGTTTGAGTACACTTTATATAACATTCTCATCCATCATCTCGTTTAATCTTCACATATGTTCTGAGAAGCAGGAACAGTGAGAAAGTGGTCGGTTGTCCCAAAGTTTCCAAGTGATAGAGCCGAAGTCAAATTATAAGATTTAGCTCTAGATTCTGTGCTCTTCCCTGCGTTCTGCTCCATTAGTGGTTTTGACAGCTTGTCTTTATTGCAAACTATCCAGGATCAGCTGGGGCTATGGAGAAGGAAGATCCCTGCGCTGAGATTGCTTACAAATGTACTCAGAAAGAGTCGACTTGAGATACTACTGCCAAGCAGTTCTCCTCCAAGGAAAGAAATGCTAGTGATACAGTGTAATAATGGAAATAGTTTAACTCATCCTAACAAACACTTATATTCAGTGTTTGGAAGTAGTAAAAAAGCCTAGAAGAGGATATGATGTTGCATCTCCTCCTTAGTTGTATCCTGAGAAATAAGCCTTCCTTATAAAAGGGCAACCTTTTTCAGCCTTGAAAACCAGAACCAATTCAGCTTCTCTTAGACAAACTAGATCTACCCTTGTCCCTAGCATCATACTATGATTTGCTACCTCAATTCTCATTGTGATATTTTTATGGTTGGTAAGGAAAACCATGTCTTAGGCAAGTGATACAATTCAGTTTTTCATTTGGAGTTTTGCTCACTTATTTGTTTCTTTTTGAGACACTGGGCATCCTGTGTAGGTATTTGCAGGGAGACAAACAATAATTGACCAACAGTTAAACTTCTGGAAAATGGATGTGATGTGTGGGCCTCAAAATACCATTTATCAGAAACTGGCTAACAGTGTTACAGTTAATTATAGCCATCACACCTCTGGCATCATGTGGAAGAAGGAAAGGAGGAGAAGGAAGAGGAAGGAAGCCTCTTCACTTGTATAGGTCAATAAAAGACATTGGTTTTTTTTTTTTTCTAATAGCAATCTTGTGGCTCTTTATTAAAATAGCAGGAAAGTGACATCCAGTTTCAACCAGGAGGAAACCTGTGCAGGGCACCAGCGAAGCTCTGCATCCTAAGAGCTCACAATGTTTAGAGTCATTATCTATTTGTTTTACATCCTAAAAGTACTTACAAGTCAAGGATAGTGACTCAAAAGTAAACCTCAGTAAAGGCTTTCATCTTTCTGAGTGGTCTGGAGGCAAGTTCATGACCAATCCCCCACTCAGATCATAAATGTATGTAATGTTTGGTCTCAGGACAGATACCAGAAGCACAGCAAATAATGTCTGTCTCCACATCTGTATTAAAGTCCTTCTCCACTGTAGCTGTGACTCTGGGTGTGTGGAAGGGCTCTCCAGCTTCACAATAAATGTGCAATCTATGAACAGTTTAAGTTCAGCAGTGAGTGTACTGACACTCACTCACATAGCCCCTTCATCCACTCACACTCTTAAAAAGAAGTCAGATCAATTATGTTACAATACAATCCAGAGGAACAAATTCTTCAGTTATCCTGGAATGTCACGTATCCTTCATTATTTTAAATAAAGAAGTCACAAGCTGCGTATTGGAAGCTTTTTTCCTTCTTTTTTAATTTTTGTAACAGAACTTTCATTTTAGTATTTATTATATGAGGACTTGGATTTGCCCTATAGCTTTTAAAGTAAAAATTATTATTTCCCACCCAATCCCCACATGCTTGCAAATGTTTATAAAAATTTTATTCAAAAGTTCCAAAGAAGGTTGAGAACAGTTTCCTATGGATAATTGAGACTCAACCATTAAATCCAATAGGTTTAATGCAGATAGATTTCTGCAGCTTTCAGAGTTAAAACACCAGGACCCCCACCTCCACCAGGAGCCCCACCTCCTGACATCTGTCCCCACTTTACAGATGAGAAATTCAGAGCCCCTAACCAACCTCAGGGCTGTGAAGAGCTGTCCTGGAATGCATGCCCACAGCTGACCCAGCAGCACCACACACAGCTTTTGACTTTCTGCCCCGTTAGTTACTTTGCCCAGATTTCCAGGAGACAGGCAAGCCCTGCCCGCCTCCCCACTTCCCCAGAGCTGGGAGTGACCTCCCAGAAGCACAAAGCAACTCGGCAGGGCAGTTGCTGTGAGGTCTGGGACTCCCCCAGCACTGAAGCAGTTAACTTGTAGGAAGACCTAGAGAAAGAAAAACAGACTAAGAACTGCCTTGTGGGGAGGAGGGCTAGAAAACGAGGCTGTTGCTGTTGTTTTCATTGTGTGCACTCTAATCAGGGAGGGTAAGAACAATGATGCATGTAATGCTGATTTTGGAACGTGTCCACGCAGCTTTTCCCAGGCTAGACAGCCTTGGGAACCAGTGATAGAGTGGCACACCAGGGGCACAGCCTCAATCACCAAGCCCAGGGCAGGGCAGCCTTTTCTGTGGATAAAATATGTGAGGGATGACAAGAATCTTCCCAGCATGGGAAGTGGCAGTAACAGAAACAATACACAACAGGGAAAATGGTGAAGGTTTTGCATCTCACAGCCTGGCCACGGGGCCAGGGGGGGCCAGGGACGTGATAATTGAAAGATAGGAGACCTCTCCTTCTACCCACCCCATTCCATTTTTCTTTTTTGTTTGTTTGTTTCCTTTTTTGCATTCAACTTGCCCTCCCTTTCTTCCCCACTCCCCTCCCCCCAAACTCCCTCCACCACACTTTGAAGCCAAGATGAAAGCCCTGTGTTGTGGCTGCTGGCACCAGGCTAGCGCAGGGGGAATGGCTGAAGTGTGCTTTAGTTTAAGATGCTGTACTTTTCTCCCAAGGAAAAGGGGGAAAAATCAGCTTGAAACAATACATTACATTTTGCTGGAGAGCATACTTTATGTATCTAGGACTTAAACATGGTCCTAATTTCTCAAAGCTTTTGTCTTCAAGGATAAGGGAATAGCTAAAATGTGGCATCCTCCCTCAAAGTGAATGCATTGGGCTTTGGAGTGGTATTGTTTAATAAAATAAAACAAGGAGCAGGCAAAAAGGCACATGAGCTTTTTGGTATTGACACAACTGCAGATCATAACTTTCTCAAGCGTTGATGAAACAGCTCCTTTACTTTGAAATAGCACATTTGAGTTAATGCTGTACTAAATAATTTTGAAAGGATGGCTTCTATATATTTAGTTACAGTTATTGCTTACCAGACTTAGCAAATAAAGATTCAGGACACCCACTTAAGTCCAAATGTCAGCTAAACAATGATGAATTTTTAGTATAAATATATGCCATGCAATATTTGGGATAAACTTATGCTAAAAATTTACTTGCCGTTTATTTGACATTCAAATTTAACTAGGTGTGCTGCATTATATCTGACAACTGTTCACGTCATGAAAGTTTTCAAATCAATTCAGCCTCCTAAAATTAAGTTAAAAGGTTTTTTAAGAGCTATGTTACAACGTGAATTTATTTGATATTCATCAATTTGAACGTAGGAATATTCAATATATTGTTGTCGCTCTGACACAGACTGCCTACACTAAGGTCCTTCTGTGCCCCCTATCCCACCTCCTAAATACAACACATATACACAGCACTCCTCACTCCCCTGCTCCCACCACACACACACACACACACACACACACACACACACACACACGCATGTGCACACATGCACATACACACACATACCTCATAGGGGTTTTAAAAGGATTTTATGTATGTATTTTTCCATCAAAGAAAGGATTGGCTAATATGTTACCTAAAGCAATAGGTCAGTATTTATAATCAACTCCTACCATAGAATGTGTATATGGCTCCCACTTGGCCATTACTTAAAACTGCAGCTGCTTTGTCAAATAGTAATAGCTCATGAGAGCTAAATGAGCCATAATTATTTTTGGTTAAACATTTTTCCTCAATTTATCTACTTAATGCCCTGAAACGTGGTTTTATTATTTTATATTTACTTAAAAAAAAAAAAACCCATGTGCTCAGAAACATAAAGTCAACCTAAAGAAACTACTTGGAAGTTTCCGCTGACCTGGTCCTATATTCTACCTCTGCAAACACCTCGTGTCCACTCTTGTGCATGTGATCTTGTGTTCACTTGAACTTGGACAAAGTCGGAGGCCTGGTATTTTTGCCTCTCATTCCTGCTGTCTCTGAACATGACCTGCAAGGTTGGTGAGCTTCCACGACATAGGGACTGAAGAGGGGGCTAAAGAAAGACTAAGAATGTGTGGAAGACAGTGCTGGAGGAGAAGATTCAGAATGGTTTGAAGTCTCCATGTATGTGAAATTTAAATTGTGTGTTTAAAACAATTGCCTTTTAAATGATTGCTGAAATTTCCATTTAAACCTGTAGCTGGAAGATGGTCAGGTGTCATCTAGAGATTCATGTCTCTTTTGATAACCATTGTCCTACCTACCAAAACTATTTTTTTTAATTAGACAAAAGATCACTTTGTTAGAAAAATGGCTCTTTTGAATCAGTTTTTCAGTGTAAGCTCACTTTGGCTTCTCTTACATCAGAACCAAGAAATGAATTATTAGAAAACTTCTTGAACACCTGTCCACTTTTCAAAAACATAACAAGATTTTAAATTTGAGGAGAGACTCAAACCTACATAACTTTCATGAAACACTTAACAGGGCTCATGATGTTTCATCATCTAATTTTCCAAACATAGTCAAAAGTTTGAAAATTTGAGTTTGAGTTTAAAAATTTCATTATAAACAAAAGAATGTGAAAAAATAGTTACTCACCTCTTTATACCTCTATTCATCGCCCACTTGTTCTGATTCCCATCTTCACCTTTCTGCTTATACAGAACAATCACATGTTTATCAAATAAATCCATGTATCTGTTTAGCTGGTGAGGTAGGATGATGCTGAAGAGTCTGAAGAACTTGGCCTAATTTCAGCTCTGATACTAATAACTCTATTAACGTGGACAAATCTATTCTCCATTCTTAGCCAAAAGACTAAGAAATAACAAGAAGCTCTGTTTCTTAGAAGAACAATAATGTAAAAACAGATGCTCAAAAACATCTTCTTATTCTGAAATTCTGATTCTATATCAGTATTCATTAATAAGACCTACTGTCTCCTCTATGTATCAGAGGTCAATGATTTGTCAGTTAGTTGCACTTAATTAAACATATTTTATGTACTTAATTAAACATTTTTTATGGTGATGGCTTATTTTTGGAAAACTTACACCCAAACAGAATACACTTTTGAGCAGAAACACAAGAAGCACATGTAGAGAAATGAAACTGTCAACTATTACATCTACATATCCCCTACTTCAGGAATTAGAATTTGTAAATATTGCGTTTTGGCCATTGATTTTTCAAATAAGGATAATACATGATATAAACTATTCTTTCCGATGGTGTGCCCATTTGTGGCATCACAAATTCAAGGATTTTAGCTGCATTGGAGTTCAGACAGACATCCAGAGAAAACTTTTTAAGAGAGCAAATGACATTCTCATTGTTTTCAGAAGACTAATCAAATATGAAAGGACTTGGATCAATTATAGGATTGATATGGCATGTGGCAGATGCAGTTCTTTTAGGGGAAAAAATGCAAAATATGGAGACTGGGAACCAGGAACTAATCAAGGGAATATCTGAAAAATGAAACAAACATCCAGTTTGCTGATCAGAACCAGGACCCAAGGATTATTGTGAAGAAATCATTGAAATCATCATTTGGGTCTAGCGCGAGTGGAAATGACAACCCGGATAAAGGGATTGAGAGAGACACTGCACAACAAAAGTGTCCTGAGGGAACTAGGAGAGCCCTGACACCCTTTCTTCAGAACCACAAACTTCCAGGATCACCTTGGTTCTCCCAGCAGATGCACAGCCAATGGAAGCAGCCAGATTCCTGCCTTCTCTTTCCACATTCAGACTTCAGTGATCTGGACTACAGAGATATCCACATGGGGAATCCACATGCTTTCTCTGTTCCTATACATCTTCTTTCTTCCTGGCATATCATTCCCAAGGCCTCTTAGACTAAGATCACTTAAAACATCACATACCAAGTTATGATGCATGATGTCAATGCTGCCAGAACTTCACTGGGATTAAAGCTCACCTATCTGTGTGTTTTACCTAAATATGTGGTTGGAGGGAGAAACTAGGTTTTAGCATGTGAGGTTTATTTTATGCAAGTTTTATTACTTTGTTCATTATTTTAAGAATTAATCATGTCCTGGGGCACCTGGGTGGCTCAGTCGGTTAAGCATCCGACTTTGGCTCAGGTCATGATCTCATGGTTTGTGGGTTCGAGCCCCATGTTGGGCTCTGTGTTGACATCCAGCTCAGAGCCTGGAGCCTGCTTCTGATTCTGTGTCTCCCTCTCTCTCTGACCCTCCCCGTCTCATGCTGTCTCTCCCTCTCTCTCAAAAATAATGTTTTAATAAAACAGTAAAAAAAAATAATTAATCATGTCCTCTAAAATATAAATACAGACCTAGAGCCTGTTTATAACAGGCTCTCTCTCCAATGTGAAGTCTCCTACACTGAGAGCTAAAATTACCTTTTCCCCCATACATCCATCTTTAATTGGGCTGAACTATTATTCAAGTTAGCTTCCTGCTCCCAATCATTGTTCAATATACATCAAATGTAGTCAAGATATCACCTAAGATGGCTATATGGCTAAAGACCCTATTTGGAGATTATTTCCCCAATGATTTCCAGGTTAGAAACTTAGAGCTATGTTTTGAACAGGGGATCCCTTAGCTAGGTAGGAGGACAGCAGAAGTGAGTGTCCTAATATGGAGCTTCTAATATGGAGCCTCACAGCCTGTCTCCTAAAAACAGTACTGAATACCCTGGGTTACCTTCCCCCAACACAGATGAAAAAAAAACCCTCCTGCACTGTTGGTGGGAATGTAAACTGGTACAGCCCCTCTGGAAAACAGTGTGGAGGTTCCTAAGGAAACTAACAATAGAACTCCCCTATGACCCAGCAATATCACTGCTAGGAATTTACCCAAGGGATACAGAAATGCTGAGGCATAGGAGCACATGTACCCCCAATGTTCATAGCAGCACTCTCCACAATAGCTAAAACCTGGAAAGAGCCTAAGTGTCCATCAACAGATGAATGGATCAAGAAGATGTGGTTTATCTATACCATGGAATACTACATGGCAATGAGAAACCATGAAATCTGGCCATGTGTAGCAACATGGATGGACCTTGAGGGTGTTATGCTGAGCGAAATAAGTCAGGCAGAGAAGGACAAATATCATATGTTTGCACGTATAGGAGGATTAGGAGGAACTTGACGGAGGAACAAGGAGGAGAAGAACAGGGGAAATGGTGGGGGAAAGGAAGAGAGGCAAACCATAAGAGACGCTTGAATGCTGACAAAAACTGAGGACTGGAGGAGGGCGCTTGTGGGGATGAGCACTGAGTGTTATGTGGAAACTAATTTGACAATAAACTATTTGTAACAAAAAAAAAAAGAAAAGAAACTCTGCCATTTACTTGCAGCTGTGTGATCTTCGGCAGATAACTTATTATCTCATCTGTAAAGTGAATGAATATAGACTTATCTTACAAAATTATTATTAAGATTAAAGATAAAATATGAAAAGTGTCTGGGACTTATAAACATCCTATGAATTGTCATAGGATGATGGTGATTACTATAATATTTTGGTGGTTTAACATTCAAATAACAGAAAAAACATATAATCCTATATGTAAATAGTATCAAGAAAGTAAGAAAGCTTCAACAAAATAATCTCTTCTAAAGTGCATAGAGCCTTCAACCATGTAATTAGCAAAGTTAAAAAAATTCCAACATGAAGCTATGCCGTTCAGGTAGAATGAAAGTGCTGGGCTCTGGGAATGAGACAAAAGGAAACAGTCTTAAAATTTCAACCAGAAAGATCATTGGGTATGAGACATCAGAGTCAGGATAACATAGAACTGAGGCATCTCCTTGGGTGGTTCAGTGAGTAGAAGTTCTGGGTTTGGTTAGCTGGCAGACCACCAGAAGAGGGAGGAAGAACTAGGGAATCCATCAAGCTCCCACTGACTCGCTGGAGACTGTCCATTAAGTCTAAAAATGAAATTAAGCTCAATTTACAAGGACTAGTATTATATGCCACAATGCTGCATGGGGTATCATTTAATCTAATAGAATAATCTTTTCTTACAGCTTAGGGAGTTGCTGCTACCAACTTGCACATAAGTCAACCCAAGAAGAAGGCAGAGCTCCTATGAGAGGTTTAATATATTATTCGTATTCAATTTTCAAATGACATTTATCCCAAAGGACATTGTGCTTGGTAGATAATTCAGCTTAGGTTGCCAATTGGTCTGAACTTATTAGAGTTATTTTCAGAAACCGTGGTTCTGCCCGTTGGCAATATAACTGACTAACACATTCTGCATTTGGTAAACAGACACTAGTTCCTTTACAATTGTTTATTTATTATTTAAAATAATCTACAAAGACAGTCCACTGGAAACATTAAACTGGTACTCTGAGCAGATCGCTAATAATTAGATGGAAATGCTTCCTGATATAACCACCTGGGGGAAACTACCAAATTTTCATTCTCTAAAAAAGCTTTAAAAGTACTTCTTCTGCTGCAAATTGTATAACATATGCTATGCATACAGAACTCTTTAAATAGGATTAGGTTAATCCACAGTCTCAACGTTAAAAAGTATTTGGCTCTGTGTAGCATGGTCTCCAAATGTGTGACAGAGACATGTGGACTGGTCCTTACCACCATGAAATACTTAAGAAGTATCAGTCAAGCACTTGAATCTCAACTGGATGCCATGGATTTACATATTATAATTTGTCTTCTGTTCTTAATAAATTCCTCTATTCTGAGGAATTTACATGTTGTCAAGAGAAGTATATATATTATGTATATACATATATAATGAATATATACATGTGTCTCAAAAGTCAATACTAAGAAAACAACCTAATTTTTTAAATGGGCAAAAGACTGGAACAAACACTTCATCAAAGATTTATGAATAGCAAATAAGCAGAAGAAAAGATGCTTAACATCATTGGTCATTAGGGAAATGCAAATTAAAACCATATGTGAGGGCCTCCTGGGTGGCTCAGTTGGTTGTGTTTGACTCACAGTTTCAGCTCACATCATAATCTTGTGGTTTGTGAGTTCAAGCCCCACATCAGGCTTGGCACTGACAATGGGGAGCCTGCTTGAGATTCTTTCTATCTCCCTCTCTCTGCCCCTCCCATGTTTGCTCTCTCTCTCTCTCTCTCTCTCACACACACACACACACACACACACACTAAATAAATAAACAAACTTTAAAAAAAGTTTAAAATAGTATTGGGATATCATTATACACCTATTAGAAGAGCTAAAATAAGAAAAACTAATTATACAAGTATTAGTGAGAATGTGGAAGAATTGGAACTCTCATATACCTATGTTGGTGAGAATATAAAATGGTACAACCACTTTGGAAAACAAGGGCTCCTGATAAATCCAGGTGAATAAGCCTGGAAGGCATACTAAAGGCACACAGTTGTATGGTTATACAGCAGTCACAGCAAACTTCTAGGGAGCATCATTCACATCCTGGTCTGTGTTCATGGTTTGCTTCCAGAAATGCAAAAAGCATAACCTGGGTAGCATTATGTGGCAAACATTCCTAAAAAAGTTGGCTTTGAGAAGAAGGAAAGGGTGTAGCTGGGTGTAGACAGGAGTTGCTGAGAGTAATATATCTGAAAACTGAACAAAATAGGCCATTCTTGTGGTCAAGAAATCAGTTTTGCCAGCTGACTGCTATATAAAATTCTAGAAATGAAAAGGGGGACAAGTGTGATTCACTATGCAGATCCCAGTGATATTGGCCAAAACTGGTAATAAGGAATGGAAAAATTCAGTCAACAATACAAACCAACATTGGATTTTAATTAGAGCAAAATGAGGGGTTAAGTAAGTAAAATTGCTATAATGGGCAGTTTTTCTATTAAGCAACATTGACCTTCAGAAAAAACAAAGCCATATTAAAAAATGGCAGAAATTTGGTAGGGACAAAGAGATGGTTGGTGCACATGGGGAGATTCTGTTTGGGGTTTCTTAAAGAGAAGTCAGGTGGGGAGGAGGACTATCAGAAACCAAGATGGTGGAGCATCTGTCTGCTGTATGTTAATTTACTGTAATGAGAAAGCTCACAATTAACAGGAGAGTAGTAATAGCTGTTCCTTATTGATATCTCATTAAATGCAAGACTCCCTACTTAGTGTTAAACAGTCTTCATATATAATTTAATCCAACCTTCACAACACTCAAATGATATAAATATTGCCGTCCCCATTTTATAGATGAGGATATTGGCAACTAGAGACATAAAGAATTTGCCTGCATGGAAGAGCAAATTACATTTGGGACTATAACTCACGTCTTTCTTAATCTGTCACTAATCCAAAACTGGACCAAGAATATAAAGCTCTTCTAATAGGTGTATAATGATATCCCATTCTACAAAAATAGCAAATACTATGACTACCAAAACCCTACTTAGCATTAAAAGTCTCCAGTCAGGGCGCCTGGGTAGCCTAGTTAAGCTTTCGACTTCAGCTCAGGTCGTGATTTCACATTCGTGGATTCAATACTCATGTCAGCCTCTGTGCTGACAGCTCAGAGTCTGGAGCCTGGTCAGATTCTGTGTCTCTTTCTTTCTCTGCCCCTTCCCCACTGATACTTTCTCTCCCCCCCACAAAAAATAAATAAGCATTTAAAAAATAAAATAATAAAGTCATCAGTTAACAGAGAGAGAAACTGAGTATGAAAGGGGAACAGAGAGAGGGAAGAGTAAAATATGCTGCAGAGGTGAGGGGGTTACCCCTTTTCAGTGTTTTTTATTCCAGTGGGGCTCATCCCAAAGTATTAAAAGTAGTGTTTTTATTTTTTAAAACTTGGGGAACAGTGGCTAAATGTCTCCACTTCACAATGCTTGTCCTACCTCATGGTTCTCCAGGGTCATTTCAAGGCAGCAGAGCCAATTATCTCCTGTGTAATCTGCCTTCCAAATGCATTGCAGACCTAAATAAGAAAGCAGCTTGTTCTCTTTTTAAACTTCAAATTGCACTTCTGAGATGAAGTTTGATTTTCCCAGAAATCCTGGAAATTGTATATGGATGAGAGGAATGAGATGAACTTAAAATTTTACTTTACACTGCCTCTTAACTCAGGTCTCACGTTAGAATCACCTGAGCACCAGTGCCCGGGTCTCACCCTAAATCAGTGAAATCAGAATCTCTATGTGATAGACCTGGGCATCCCCATATTTTAAAAAATACCTTCTACCTCAGGTGTTTCTTTTTTTAATGCTTATTTATTTTGAGAGAGAGAGAGACGGATAGAAAGAGAGCATGTACATAGGGGAGGGGCAGAAAGCAATGGGGAGAGAGAATCCCAAGCAGGATCTGCACTGTCGGCACAGAGCCGGATGTGGGGCTCGATCTCACAACAGTGAGATCATGACTTGAGCCAAAACCAAGAGTCGGGCAAATGCTTAACCAACTGAGCCACCCCGGTGCCTTTATCTGAGGTGTTTCTAATGTGCAGCCAGGGTTGGGCACATTGTTTGGAACTGACTCATATTTATCAAAAACATATATATTTTTTAAGAAATGTGGCCTCTCCCTTGCATTCTGCATTGTCCCACAAGCCAAAGGGACATTAAAAAGCAGTGTGGTGGCCTCATCATTTGTATTTGAAAACTTGGAAATGTCTCATCCTTCTGTGTCAAAATGTCTCACTCAAAGGAAGCTAACTTCTCTCAGTTCTTGCACACAGCCTATCTAAAGAAATGAAAGGTGACACTGGATCCCAACTCAAGTTCTCTGTCTTGGGTATAGGTAACAGAGGCCCAGGGGAGTAGGAGGAGCTCTGCCAAAAGCAGGCCAAGTAATAACTTTTCAGCTGTTTGGTCTTCACATTAGGATCTTTTGTGAAAGCTCAGAAAAGAACATACGTGTATTACCTGCATCAATATAAGATCCAGAATTTTTCAGGGTAATTCAAAGTACTGGAAGGTCCTTCCACTTACAGTTTATCATAAAAGGAAACTACTTAAGTATCAGACAATAGCTGACACCCTTCAATTGTAAAAATGACTTGAGGTCATGCTCTCTCCATCTCTCACAGCTCTAGGCACCCACATTACATGTGTTTCACAGTCAGTGTCTGGGTGCAATGGGACTAGGTGACAATCAGAGCATAAATTCAAATCCAGGTTCATGTATCAGTAACTAGACGACCAGGGGCAAGTCATTGCCCACAGTGATCTGTAGAATGTGGAAGAAGGAATACAAATGCTACCACCTCTAGACACCAAGTCAGAGGGAGAAATAGCACATATGAAGGCATTTTCTAGGAAGCCCTATACGTATAAATTGTTTTCATTATTTTTTTCATTTGCATTACATGAGTTTTAGCACCCTGCCAGTAGTCAGAAATGAGACTAAACCTCTAGCTAACCTCAGACTAATTGGAACCAACCTTTGACAGCTTCCCATTGGCTTGCTTCCATGTACGATGGAGCCCAGACTTGCCTTGTTACCCCTCAGGCTGGTAGAGTGGCTGCAATAAAGTGTAGGCGATCTTGTCTTCTACCTGGTACATTGGATTGATTTAAAATTTGCAATTATTGGGAAGCGTTGCATTCTTAATGACAAGGGGCTCCTGAATCATTTATTAAAATCATGGATTTATTTTTTTTTTTTAATTTTTTATGTTTTATTTATTTCTAGGAGAGAGAGAGACAGCGTGAGCAGGGGAGGGTCAGAGAGAGAGGGAGTCACAGACCGAAAGAGGCTCCAGGCTCTGAGCTGGCAGTCAGCACAGAGCCCGACGCGGGGCTCGAACCCACAACCGCGAGATCATGACCTAAGAGAAAGTCGGATGCTTAACCGACTAAGCCACCCAGGCGCCCCGGATTTATTTTGAATAAATGCCACTTCTCCCTTGTATTCTGTAGGTAAACACTCACACTCAGAGACTCTTTGGTATCCTCAGCAGCCTTTGTGGACCACTTATTATTATTGCACATTACTAAGCCCTTAAAGAGTGGATTTCATTCTATCAAATGAAATTGGAGAATTTAGACAATAAAAGAGAGAAATCACACTTTTCCTTGAATTAACCAGATCACAAGTTAAATAACTTAACCTGGCAAAAGCAGACCATCTTCTGCACTGATTCAGTATAGTAGCCACTACCTACGGGTGGTTCTTGAGCATTTGAAAAGTGGCTAGGACAAGTTGGGATGCACAATACACCAGACTTCTAACAGCTAGTTTCAAAAAGAAAGAATACAAACCAGAGAGACTCTTGAATGTTGAGAACAAACTGAGGACTGATGGATGTGGGGGAGAGATGGGCATGGAGGAGGGCACTTGTGAGGATGAGCACTGTGTGTTATATGGAAACCAACTTGACAATAAACTATTTGTAAAAAAAAAAAAAAAAAAGTACCAGAAGAATAAAAAGAGAAAGAATACAAAATAAATCAATAATCTTATACGTGTTAAAATGGTAATATTTTGGATTATTGGATTAAATGAAATCCCTTTAAATTAATTTCACCATTTTCTTTTTTATTTGTTTCTTTGTTCAAAATGTTTATTTTCAGAGAGGGAGAAAAAGATAGTGCACATGAACAGAGGACGGGCAGAGAGAGAGGGATAAAGAGAATCCATGATCCATATTCAGTGCAGAGCCCAATATGGAGTTCAATCCCATGACCCTGGGGTCAAGGCCTGAGCCAAAATCAAGAGTTGAAGTCTCAACCGAATGAGCCATGCAGGCACCCCTTTTTAATTTTTTTTAAATGTGCTTACTGGAAATGTTTAAATTACATATGTGGCTTGCATCCTATTTCATTCTATGGTGCTGATCTAAATCTTCATATTATCCTCGGGAAAACTATTCGGTTTTCTAGTTGTCTCTGCAGTGCCCACCTGGATAGAGCTTGTAAACTTAAGGACACAGCAATAAACAAGTACAACTAAGTAAACTGTTACTGTGTGTGTGTGTGTGTGTACAAGTAGAACTAAGAAGAGACAGTCTCAAATAACCTTGGTAGCTTGAAATAAGAGCTATTCAATTGCTGGAGCGGTAATATACAGGGATAGTCAACAGCAGCAGCATCTGGGAACATGTTAGCAACTCAAAGTCTCCAGCCCCACTCCAGAACCTACTGAACCAGAAACTGGGGGGAGGTAGAAAAAGATTGAAATCTGTGCTTTGAAAAGCCCTCTAAGTGATTTTCATGCATGCTAAAATTTACAAACCATTGTCCTAGGTAAATTGAGACCTGAGGCAGGGATTTCTCAAATGGAATATGCTCAATTTTACCAAAAGCACACCAGTCCCTTTTAATACTTAGCGCTTTTGTCGGCACAGCACACAGCACAGAGAGACCAAAAGATGACTTAAAATGAGATCATTAACTTTCGACAGTTTAACAAATGATAGTCATATTTCTACTAAGAAAAGAAGTCGTTTTTTGTTAAATTAAAATATTTTGCACAAAATAGACTCAATATATATTTGATCACTTATTGACTTTCAAAATTTCTGGGACATATAGTTAAACACAGAAAGAATTATATTAAATGTCATTAGTGGATGCTGTTGGTGACTCTCCCAAATCGCCCTTACCAGCCAGAGTACCCATTCCCTCAGCTGCTGCCAGGGGTGAGGTAAAGGCTGACTCCTGTTATATTCTTCAGACACTTGCCTTGAGCTGTCTGGTGCCACTTCACTAGGAAGCATAGGGAAGTCACATCACCCCCATCACCACATCACTGCCTACATCGCCTTTACCACAGCCACCACCATCAGGGCCTTCACCACAGCCACAACTGTCACCACCATCACTGCCTTCACAATGGCCACCATCATCACTGCCATCACCACCCTACTCACTATTACACCCACAACCTTCCTCCTCTTTCCCAGCAGATGACCAATACTGATAGGAAGATGTGAAAGGCTGGTCCCTTTGTGTCAAGGTGAGGCAACCCTGCAGTGATATTTAGAGTTCCCACAGTCAGATCCTTGCCTGGCTCCTTCTTCCTTCCCCTTCCTTAATTTGCTCTACACCCTCCCTTACAAGAGTTTCCCCAAGACTGCCCCTTGATAAATCACATAGGACTGAATCCCTGTCTGAGGAACTCCTTTTAGGCAGCCTCACTGAGATAATTGTATTAGAGTTACTTCCTTTATGTTTTATCTATTGAAATTTTTAAATAGTCTTCTCATTACCCAATCAAGTGCAGAATTCTTCTCCCTGTCATCTACCCACTGATTAGGAAGGAATGCAAAAATAACTTAATAATACCCTATATAAAACATATATAACAGGGTAAATCTGTACATATTCAGCTATCCTAAAATATAAGTCAATGTTAACCAGGTATCTAGACAAATGGGACTTAATATCAAATCTCCCAAAGAACAAGGAGAGAAGAGTGTTCAACCTCATTGAGGTTAGAACAATAGTTTTTAATCATTTGGAATTCTGGAAGCTTCTAAGAAGTTGGTGAAAGTTAGGGATCCTCTCCCACAAATAGGCACAAAAACACATGTACACAAAATTTTTCATGAATTTTCAAAAGTTTTGTTAGCTTTCTGAAGTAAATTCTAAATTCCAGGTAAAGATTTGTTAGATTATGATAGTAAGACCCCATAATTGGAGGACTGAAAATTGCTTGTATTTAGTGCTAATAAGCAAGTGCTACTGATATTTTAAATTCTTATTTGATCTATATTTAAAATATGGGGCAAAATCTAGTAATACTCAATCCAAAGGCACGCTTCTCAATCTTTCCTTTCAGGTGCCGTGGGCCCACCTGTCCTCAGAGTCTGCCTGCACATGCCTGAAACTATGAGTCAGACACCAAGAGCCCAAGACTGCTTGGCTTGGGCCCTCCTGTCTTCTATCTTCTCTCTAATCTTCCAAACCTTCCCACTCTTCCTGCTGGATCCTCCATGCTGATATGAATAAACCTCTTTATACCCTTTACCTCTATTGAATGCTCATTTTCTTTACTCCATTGCCTTAACTAAACTTGGCTTTTCTTCCAGACACAGCTGGAGCAGATACTTCTATGCAGTCTCCCATGCTCCATGGACCAGGTGGAGGAGTCAGTCAGAGACCTGGATTATTTATTTATTTATTTTTTGCATAGATCAGCACCACCCTTGTCTTCTGGCATATTCCTCCCCCTAGCAGATCCCAACCTTAATATTTCAAAAAGAGGCTTTATCTTCATCATTTATTTTAGGAAATTTCATTATGAACCTACTTATTGAGTAGAAGGCCTTACTTTTAATTGAGTTTTCTTTTTAGTTGAGGGGCGCCTGAGTGGCTCAGTCAGTTGAGCATCCCACTCTTGATTTCAGCTCAAGTCATGATTCTAGAGTCCTGGGATTGAGCCCTGCACAGGACTCCACACTGAACATGGAGCCTGCTTAGGATTCTCTCTCTCTTTCCCTCCACCCCTTTCCTTTGTTCGCATTCTCTCTCTCTCTCTAAAATTAAAAAAAGGTTTTTTAAGTTGATTATATATATAATGTAATATATGTAGATAGATATGTATGTATATATATAAGGTATCTTTAGTATAGATGTATTAAGTAAACTTTCCTAGAAGTAGAACCTGAGCCAGAGACTTCATTATACTTGACTTCTTGTGGGGACATTCTCAGGAAACTCTTATAAGGGAAGGAATGAAACATACTAGAGAAGGGGGTTTGCTGAACAAGTGTGTAGTCCTTGCCTGACTGTGGGCAGGTGAGTTCTGCTGTTTAAATCTTGTTAGAGAATTCTTCCACTCTGAGGCAAAGAGGACCAGGCACCATTCAAGGTGCTAAATATACAGCAATAAACCAGACAAAATTTTTTACTCCTATGGGGCTGCCGTTCTCTCTGGGGAGGCAAACTGAACAAATACTTACAATGTCAGGAGGTAACAAATGTTACGAAGAAAGAGGCAGGAGAAGTTACAGAGTAGATGGATGGGGAGCACTGTTTTGGATAGAGTGGTCAGGGAAAGCCTCTCTGGGAGGTGACATGTAAACTGAGGCCTGAATGTAGTGGGGAATTTAATCACACAGGCATCTGGAAAGAAAGCATTTCTGTGAAACAGCAGAGGCAGAAATGTTGATCCAGAAGCACATTCAATGTAGTCAAAGAAAGGGCACAAATGGGGACACAGTTGAAGATCTAGCAGGAAATCTGATGGTAAGGCATACAAGTCATAGTAAGAACCTGTTTTATTTTGAAAACAGTACTTCAGGTCCCACCTCCCTAGGCACAGCAACTGGTCTAGGGCTGCACTCTTGATCCCAAATAGACCAATCTTAGTCTCCCACATCACTGCCCATAGTAGTAGAGCCAACAATACATACCTAACTGGGCTGTGCCAGAGTTCTCCTCTGAAAATTTTCACATTAGAGCTGAGGGATAAGGGGGTGTTCTTACATGGCAAAGCTGAAAAATATGAGCTGTCACATTTTTCAGAATAAGAGTCTAAAGTTGAAGAGATGAAAAATGAGTGGCAGAGTAGCGAAAAAATAGACAGTGCCATTACTGAAAACGTCCTTGACTCCAGTCACCCATTTATTTATTTACCAGTAAATTTTCCTTGGTCTGAACTAATTGGATTTGGACTTCCATCATGTGAAAGTGAGTGTTCTCCTAAGTCCTAGTGCATCCCCAATTTTAATCCTTCTCTTCAATGGAAGGAAAATAACTGCCTGCTTTATGACATCTATTTATAGAATTTACCATTTTTTCTTGTTACAGTCATCTAGAAACTTCCCAGTCACTCCCTTTCATTCATGGAAAACTGGCATGTAGTTCAGAATGGTCCTTCTTACCCCAACTCCAACATCATTTGAATGTGTCTTTGTGAGGATTTCCTAGCCCCGGCCACACACTTCCCTGGTTTTCTCTGTACACAATACTTCCATCTCTACCTTACTGGAACAGTTTGCATGGCCACACGGTGAATCATGTTATCCTTCAGAAATGTCCCATATCAGAAATTTTAAATAAATGCCAGCATCTCAAGCTCATCTCATCTTTCCAAATAGAATAGAAGTCTGGATCTGCTGCTACCACACTGAACCACCATCTTTAGGGTAAAGCACCTGAGAAAGGGCAAAGCCTGAAAATTTCTGAGGACACTGTTTGATATGTAACCATGTAAACTAATAAATATGTTTTATTTTATTTCTCAAGCCTTGGTTGGTTTTTTTGCCACTTGAAAATGAAATCACTAGAGCGCCTGGGTGGCTCAGTCGGTTAAGCGTCCGACTTTCGCTTAGGTCATGAGCTCGCGGTTCGTGGGTTCGAGCCCCACGTCAGGCTCTGTGCTGACTGCCAGCTCAGAGCCTGGAGCCTGTTTCAGTCTGTGTCTCCCTCTCTCTCTCTGGCCCTCCCCTGCTCACGCTGTCTCTCTCTTAGAAATAAATAAAAACATTAAAAAAAAAGAAAAGAAAAGAAAAGAAAATGAAATCACTGCAAATGACTAATTCAAGACCTTTTACCCATGCTGGGCCAGTCACCCCATTCTTCCCTGAGCAAATATTCCATATATGTTTTATCCCATATCAATATATATTTAATACTCACTATTCTCCTCAAGATTGCTCATATTTCAAGTATGCTCATATTTCTAATTATTGACCAACCACATTGTCTATAACCTGAGAAAATGAAAGCATATAACCTTATAAATACATATTAATTCATCTTAAAAACTGTAAACTTGGTCTTCTAATCTTCACAAGTGAACTCACCCTCCTCTCACCTATGATTACCCATCTATAAACTGATAACTCACAAATTTTTATCCAGCCCAGATCTCTCCCCACATCTTCAGAATCATAAATTAAATACTCCTTCCATGGATTCAATATCTCAATTTACATGTCAGAACTAACACATCTATAGTAGAGTTCACCATATCTTCCTTCTTCCTATATTCCTTATCTCAGTCACTATCACTACCAATCCCCAAGTCACCCAAGCTAGCCAAACATTCTCCAGTCCTGCCAATTGACTTTCGAAATATTTCTTAAATCTGTGCCTGCTTTTTCCACCTCATCACCTAGACCATTGTAGTAATTATCCAAAGCAGGCCTCCTGCAGATCTGTTCTCCACTTTGCAGCAACCTCCTAATCAAGGAGCAGTACAACCACACCACTCTCTGTCAAAAATGTGTCAATGTTTTATAGATCTAACTGAATCTAAATAAATGTTTCTGGCCATAATGAGTTTTATGGACTACTAGAGACACCAGTTCTCAAACCAAATGGAATTCTTTTTTTTTCCTTTTAGCCAATATGAATTGCTCACCTTTATCCTCCATTACAATGCCATCAAAGACTGACTATGTCTAGCTTTTGTCCATCAAAGGCTGATGATATTTTTTTCTTCCTTTTGAGTTTCAGTTATTTGTCCCTCTCTCCATGAAGTTTAATAAGCATGTCAATTTAGATATGAAGAAATAGGTTGACACCACAACGGAACTCATGAATATAGGCTATGAGATTTAGGTCAATATGAAATATTTTGGAATGAGAGGGCATATTACCCTGTATGCTTGATCTTAGCCAATCACAGATTTTCATGAAAACCCCAGAAACACTTGAAATGAAGACTTCAAAGAGCAGCTTAAAATGTTTTGATGAGTTACGTGTAAATGAACATGAAGATTAAATTTCCATCCTAAATCCAAATGCTCTTAAAACATTGAGAAGAAAGTACTTTGCCAAACATGCTCAAGGTTTTTCTGAACTCAAAGCAGTTTGCAGTATTCAATAAACCTAAATGTGGCAGGGTTCGCCATCCCTTCATCAATCTCCTTACTAATTCAAAGCATTGTCACTAACCAGCAAGTGTAAGTAAAAAAAAGAAAACTGATGCAGAGTATGAGAATAAATGGAGACTGATTCTCCACTCATCTAAAGGAGATGATGACTGTCTGAGATCTATGAAAGTTAGATCTTTCTCTGGGTTTTATTTAATCAAACATTGATTTAATCAACAGGTGTATTTTTGAGTGCCTACTACATGCCAGGTACCATTAGGGAATCAAAGAGTTGTATGGGTCTTCTCTTTTCTGGGAGGTAGACAAAATATTTCTTTTGGAAGCCTAAATACAGCATCACTACCTGAAGGATACTAATCAAGTGGACACAAGCCATGGAACAAGTAAAGTAGAAGTTAGAGAAAATATAAACATTCATACATTCTCTGGCCTACAGAGCAAGAAATTGATATACTGTGGTTTATGTACTACTGAGGTAGCTGAAGGGCTAAGAACCACATCCTCAACCTAGTGTTCTCCTCAGCACCTCATAGTCCTGTATGTCCTGGATCTTAGTACCCCAGCTTCCTTGCTGACGCATCCCAGCATATCATTGGACTTATGGAAAGTTCTGGTTCCTAAACACTGTTGACTGCCTGCAGTGGTGAACCACTGGGCTCAGAAATCCAGCTTTTCAACATACAGCCCAGTGATAAAACTAAAAGAAGTTTAATTTGGGGTTTTCTAGCTTAAAATAAGTTACCAGCTCTCCCTAGTTGACCATGCTGTTCAAAATTCCCTATTATCCAAACTCAGTCCCAAGATCATATGAGATTCTGCCTAATTCATGCATGGTTGCTGCTAATTAATATTTTAAATGTTTCTGCGTTCTTTCACATTTCTCTGATGAGAAATAATGTGATCATCTCACTGTCCTCCAATGCAGACCCACAAAAGAGAGGAGGAAAGTTGAAAGATTGTTCTTAAAATCTTGAAAAGGAAGAGATTACAGGATATGGAGCACTTTTGTTTATAGGCATTCTGAGAGCAAGTACCTCACATTCTGTATCTTTCCATGTTCCCCTATAATGCATAATACAAAAAAAAAAAAAAAAGCAAAACCCTACCGTCTGTTAACTAACAGAACTCCACAATACTAAAATCAAGGCTAACCAAGGGAGGAGCTGGGTAATGGAGTAGATTAGGGTGGGGGGAGGGGGCATCCCAGAGTGAAGACTCCCTAGTGACAAAATGCCACCTTTTCATCTTCTAGTGGCTTGTCCTTTGTTAGTCATTTTGGCAAGGTAAGAAATGAGAATATTCCCCACTTGTGTGATGATACACATTTAACTCCAAATCTCTAACATTTCCTGGAAAAATTGAAAACAAACATGACAGGAGAATGAATGTAGGGAAAGAGACATGCTGTAGAAGATGCTTTTGGTGTGGGTTGTTGCTATCAGTCCTTTTTCAGCAACTGTCACACGGCGATTGAGTTACATTAGATATTGTGGGAATGAATTGTTATGCTGGCAGCAGCCTTGTGTTAGAGAAGCTCTTCCTTAGATCAAGGGTTGCAAAACTGAGCAAGAAGAAATATGCACCAAAGAATCTCTTCCAGAATGTGGAGGCTTTATTATTTCCATCATGAGTGGTATTGCATCTTTACCATAAATTCCAAGGTCGTATGCTGAATTCTCAATTTTTGACCTGCTTTTGAGCTTCGCAGAACAAAGACTCACCAAATCAGATTTTTCTGGTACATAAATTACATCTTGGGAGCAAATCAGGCACCTCTGGAAGCAGCATTGACTTTTTTAGGCCACCAGAACAACTACAACTGAATTACTGCCTCTGTGGAATAAGTAGACTCTTGTCTAGATCTGAAAGAGCGATTTCAGTTTCTGAAAGAGCCAGACTAGTATTTTTTTAATATGCTGGAAGACTGGATTCAACAGCATGTGTCAGAGTGTCATACCTGGGATTACATTCATGTCAGATCACAGCCGGATAGTTTGGTGGCCAGAGAACGTGATAAAAAGACTTGTAGTAGAGTCAATGACTTCATTGATGGATATATCCTTGAAAGATCAGTCCTGTCTCTCTTCTCATTCCCATTTACTCATCTATTAAAATTCTTTTATAGTTTATTTATTTTTGAGACAGAGACAGAACATGAATGGGGGAGGGGCAGAGAGAGACACAGAATCTGAAGCAGGCTCCAGGCTCTGAGCTAGCTGTCAGCACAGAGTCAGACGCGGGGCTCAAACCCACGAACAGCAAGATCGTGACCTGAGCCGAAGTCAGACACTTAACCGACTAAGCCACCCGGGCGCCCCTACTTATCTATTAAAAGCAGTGGTTCTGAGTGGGACAAGAGAGACACGAACAAGCAAGCAGGTGCACAAAAGCTCCAATCCTCATGCAGTAAGACTATTATAGGTGGTAAAAATAACATGAGACCTAAAGATCAAAGGTTACTAGTTGTTTATTGTCTCCCACCTTGATCACAGAATTGTGTGGTTAATTTGCTGGTGGAAAGTTTGTTAAATATCATGTATATGCTCAGCTAGATACTAAACAAATCAAGAAAGAATGATTTATATAAACATGCATTTACTTATTTATTAAGTAAAGTTTCTAAAGAAAAAAATTTAATTTAACTAATACTTTTAAATCAGTGAACATCTTCAAACATTGTGACAATAAAAAAGAATATGGGGCTCCTGGGTGGCTCAGTTGGTTAAGCATCTCACTTCTGCTTGGGTCATGATCTCACAGCTTATGAGTTCAAGCCTCACATCAGGCTCTGTGCTGACAGCTCAGAGTCCGGAACCTGCTTCAGATTCTATGTCTCCCTCTCTCTCTGACCCTCCCCATCTCACACTCTGTCTCTGTCTCTCAAAAATAAATAAACATTAAAGAAAAAATTAAAGAATATAAGAATTAATAAGATACTCTAAATGATATAGTTACATTTTTGCATAAAAGTTACATGTTGTAAGTGCCTAATACATTCCAGAAATTATTTTAAGCACTTTATGGTTTTAAAATCTTATTTGTTCCTCACATGACAATACATATTCTCAAAATAATAAAACTTGAAAGTATCAAGAGAATATTTAACCTGCTTACTTCATTTAAAAACATTTTTTTTCTTAATGTTTTATTTATTTCTGAGAGAGAAAAAAACAGCATGGGCAGGGGAGGGTCAGAGAGAGAGGGAGATACAAAATCTGAAACAGCCTCCAGGCTCTGAGCTGGCAGTCAGCACAGAGCCCGATGTAGGGCTCAAACCCACAAGCCGTGAGATCATGACCTGAGCAGAAGTCAGATGCTTAACCGACTGAGCCACCCAGGCACCCCAGCTGCTTTCTTCATTTTTATCAGTTGTCTTCATATTATACTATATTTAAAAATTTTTTGCTCGAAAAGAAAGACATTCATAATTCCACAACTTAATCATTGCACTGAAAAATTATATAAAGTAAGATATTAAAGCACACTTCTCCCACTCTCCCACCTAGAAGCAGTTTGAGGTCTTAACCTTATTTTTTTCTTATGTTTATCAACATATCTCTACATTCCAAGAGAGAGAGAAAGAGACAGGTGTTTTTTTTTTTTTAATCATGTTCTACTTTTTGATTCAGGAAGTATTTTTTCAATTTACAATAAATCCTTGACATTATTGTAGATAACCAGAGAGACTCTTCATTGTTTTTAATGGTTGAATATTATAGACCATAATCTAGTCAGTCATTCCTGTATTGACAGACAGTTATGTTCTCTTCTACATTTTTCTACCACAACCTGAACTAAAATGAAAAATCTTCCAAAAATATATTTTTTATTTTATTTTATTTTTCTAGGCTCCGGGTTAGATGTGGAAAGAAGAGATGCTAGATCAAAGGCCTGCCATTTTGATCCCAAAGGAACTGATGTCCCCAGCACAGATTCACAGAGATTAGCTTGATGTAAGCTGGAGGCCCAGAAATGGAGGAAAAAAATGTGAACAGAGGAAATGTCAAATGGGGAATTAGAAATCAAGGACTCATGTTTCACTCTGAGAGTTAAGAACCTGCTTATGGGTGGCTTACATGTTTCTACCAAACCCTAACCAGGAAAGAGGGACGTTGAGACTCATCAGAGTCCTAGATCCAATGAAAGACAGGCGATGGTGAAAGCAGGGAGCCTAAGCCTAACGTTGAACTGCAGCGCTTGAGGATAGAAGAGTTGAGAGGAACTGCAATTCAGACCAGGAATGAGAAGAAGAAGAGGACATTATAAGAATTCAAGGCAGAAGAGGCCCAGCCCTACAACATTGGACAAAGGCCCCAGACAAGAACATGCTCTGAGGCATTTCAAGATACTGCCTATTTTATGATCTCTCTCCTTTCCCCCCAGACCTTCTATGAAAGCTGCTATACACAAAGCCTTGTAGCAGCCATACCATGGGGAACAAAGCAAGAGAGGTATTGTCCCAAGTTTCAGGAGTGGCAGAGGCAGCAGAAGCCAGGGGTTCCTTGGGAAAATGGAAGCAATAGCAGAAAAGAAGCTGTCCCTGCCCTGATCTGGAGCAGAAGTAAGCAGATCATCTTACCCAAATGTACTAGAGGAAGATGGGCTTGAAAAGGGAGGCAGAGTCCAGACACTTAGTTTGGCTGAAACAGAGCTATCCATGAAGGAGACACATGACATGGACCACAAATGTATAGCCCTATATTAAATCTTTTTTCATTTCAGTAAAGGTACCAGAATACATTCACCTCAAAATCCAACAGCAGCTTCAAGAGGATTTTTAGTCACTCCTTCTTTACCATACAGATCTTAAAACTTTGGTTGCCAAACCTCTGTGCTAGCTCCAACAATCTGCCTCCAGTACTTTCCACCTCCGCCAGCCTCCCACCCATGCTCAGCCCCCTGTCTGCCGTGCGGCCAGCCTCCCACTGGCCTGGAGCCACAGCTCTCTTGCTGTTGTTACTGACTGTGCCAGTCTGCCAAATGCTCCTAGCAGCAGCACATACCCATCTGGCAAGAGGAAAAGAAGGCGAGGACTTCATTTTCCCCTTACTGGGCTTCTTTTTCTCTCCCTCCCCTTTCCTCGGTTTCCTTCCCTCCCTGTGTTATCATTCTCTCTGTCGTCTCTGTCTCTCTTTCTGCGGTTCCTTGCCCGCTGTAAGTCACAAAACAAAACACATTTAGATCCTCCAATGGCTCTCTAGATGCATATTACTGAGGAAAATATTGCCCATCAGACTTTGATGTAGTGAAAAGACAGGAAGAAACTGGTGAATTCTCTAGGAAAGACAATGTTGAAACTAAGATTCTTGTAGTTAATCCCTCCATATGCCCTTGCTAACACCTGTTGCTATAAGTAATTTTACCATTCCTTTGAGTTCAGCCAGAAATCTTAGAAAGTATTAATTCTAAACCCTCACCCCATCCCCTACCAAAACATGTTGATTATCTGATACCATGGTTATCTTTATTAAGTTAGATATTAAGAAGAACAGCTCGCTCTCTTGCTTTTCCTTTCCATGTTAAGTTTGGATTTAGGGAGTAGTACTGTGCACCTCCTATTTGAAGATCACTAAACATTGTGGAGCAGGATATCTGGACTGTTCACTGGGTTCCTGGGAAATGACTTGCCTCCAGGAAAATAGCATTATTGTGAAATGAGAGGGACTTGTGGAGGCGATATGGTATACTGGAAAGTAGAAAGATTCTCTCCTCTTGAGCATCAGTTTCTTTGTCACATGGGAAGAATCATACCCACCTTAGAGAATCAAATAGGCAATGTATGCAACATGAGTAGTAAAATACCTCACCCATGAAGGGTGCTCAGGACTGTGGTTGTTCATTGCTTTGGCCTGTGAGACTCTGGGATTTGTGACAGCTTACCACATTCTCATCCTTCCCTCTTACCAGGATCCATTATACTATGACTATTTGATAAATGTTTATGAGGTTACTGACATGGGCTGTGGTTTCAAGTAAGAAATAAATCATAGAGAGGAAAAAAATGTGCCTGACACTTATTGTGTGTCCTCTATGCACCAACAGAGTGCTGGAAGCTTTCTGTATTGTCTTCATTTGAGTTCCTTGGAAACAGATTTTGAGATGTAGATTCTCATGCAAAAGGTTTACAGGGAAGTGTTCTCATTAGAGACACCTATAAGGAAGAAAGGAGGCTAGGATCATGCAGAGAGAGAAGCTGATCCACAGTGAAGTAACAGCTGAGACTTTAGCTTCTCACGTGGGAAACTTTGGAGCAGAAATGCCTTCACAGTTATCCAAAATTGTGGCAAGGGGCTGGATTTTGGATGTCTGCCTAAGTCAGTCATTGGCCAGAGACCACCCTCTGGACAGGAACATGACCTTGACTGAGCAGTTCCATGCTACCAAGGGCTACTCCTATAGGAGTGGGAGATCTCAAAGTTCACAGTTGCATTTACCAAGATATCCTCAGCCCAAGTCTCAGGAACCCATTCCTTTCCTAGTGAGGCCCCGACATTGGCTTAGAACTGCCAGGATGTAAGTTCCACCTTCTCTGAAGCTCCATGGCTCTTACAATTAAGTTCTGAACTTGGTCCTCCTCTCTGTCTTCCCTTCAACTGCAAGAGATTAATTTCCCTAAATGCTGCCAAAGGGGTCCTCTCATTTTCACATTCTGCCTCAAATTGGTAATTAATCACTCTAAGCCTGTCATTATCCCTCTTTGATGAATCAGTGGTGCTCAGCAACAGTCATCCAATTCCAAAGTCCCTAGACTTACAGCATATTTCCCATTACCAGCCAGTATATCTCCTCCCACCACATCTCAATTCAGTTTACCTCTAGTGAAAATTTTAACAGTTATACCAGTATATTATTGTAGGGAACATATATATATATACTCCAAATATATATATATATATACTCCAAATATATATATATATATACACATAAAATATGTATATTATATATTATATGCCTACAAATACTAATGGGGTCCTCTTGCCATTTAGCCAACGAATGATTCTTTTCTTCTCTTAGAGTGTATTTCTTATGATCATTCCTGGTACTAACTGTCTTCAACTGAGTTCCCTTAGAAACAGACTTTGGAAATGAAATGTTGCACGCAGAAGAGTTTTGAGAAATATTCTTAGAAAAGACACTTTTCAGGAAGTGGAAAAGGTAGGCTGGAACAGAGTAAGAAACCTATCAAGGCAAGGTTGCAGGTGAGCTTCAGCAGATTCTACTAAGAGCTCTACAGATGGGATGGCCTTTCAGAGTTGTCCCTAAATGAAGCAAGGGGGACAGGCCTATAGACACTTTCAGAAGCCAATCATTGGTTGTAGGTCACACTTTGAAAGGAGACGTCACCTTGGGTGCGATAGTTTTCTACTACTGAGGGCCATTACCAGTGAGGAGAACAGCTTCAAGCCATCAGCAGTTATAATTACCATGAGCTGGAGTTCATTGCATCAACCCCGAAGAGGGGATCTTGGAAGACTATTCAGTACTCATATATTATTTTAACTATGCTACAACCATGTGCAACCAAGAGTTTCTATCCTGATTCCTTTCTCTGTCTCCAGAGATAGACAGTCTTTTTTTTCCATGAGTTACAGAGAAATTAAGCCTTTGACCATGGTCAAATGAACTAGTGAGAGATAGAGATAGCAGGATCAAGCAAGCGAGTTGGGTAGCTCACTATAAGTATCAAGGAAATAGTGGAGTCACAGTCTTCAGTTTAAGAATCTGAGCCAAATGAAAAAGAATGAAATCTGGCCATGTGTAGCAACATGGATGGACCTTGAGGGTGTTATGCTGAGTGAAATAAGTCAGGCAGAGAAGGACAAATATCATATGTTTGCATATATAGGAGGGTTAGGAGGAACTTAACGGAGGACCATGGGGGAGAAGAAGGGGGGAAATAGTGGGGGAGAGGGAGAGAGGCAAACCATGAGAGACTCCTGATTGCTGAGAACAAACTGAGGACTCATGGGTGAAGGGGGGAGATGGGCATGGAGGAGAGCACTTGTGGGGATGAGCACTGGGTGTTATACGGAAACCAACTTGACAATAAACTATTTGTAAAAAAAAAAAAAAAAAAAAGAATCTGAGCCAAATACAGGAAATCTCTAAAAGAGCTTCAGCATTTAGAGTCCAAAAGTTTTATGAAACTCAGTGTCAGAGCCACAATGGAAAGGCTATGACACAATTTCTCAGACACCTGCAAGAGAGCTTCTGCTTGCTTTTAAGGGGAAGCAACTCAGGCCAAGCATTAGATAGATACCATGTTCAGTCTCAAAGTCAGTGAAATCAGTCACAGTTCTTAATCTACAAAACCATGTCTGTTATGTTACTTTCTCCTTCACTATCGTATAGTGAGATATCCTTGGGAGAAGATCCACATTTATTATCACAACTACTACCAGATACTCCTTCAAAGCATATTAAAATGTAAATTAGCCCCAGAGTTTGCCAGAGACCAAGTTTAGTGGCCAAGCTCCACTTCCAAATCATCGTGGTCAGTTCACTTGGTTGGTGCTAAAGCAGCTCAGAACCACTGATTTGCTGTGACATGGACCAGTTAGCCTTCTTCTCTTCTCTGACTATAGGCCATATTCCCAAATCCAGGTAGCTTGGTCCCAGATGCAGATTGGGCCATGGTGGAACAGACCAGGCATGCAAATTGATCACAAGGGAAGATCACAGCCCAAAGCTCACTTCCCTGACAGCAGGTCAACAATCTTAACCTCTATAGGGAAACACAATTACTGTGAGTGACTAAGAGTACTTGATAATTATTTGTGAAATTAATGGGCAAACTTCTTAAAGGAGTAATTGTTCTGTGCATTTCACATGTCTGCCTACGGCTTGTCTGTTTCCGTGTTGAATCAGATATTGATGCTGAGCAGTTTTCCCTCCACCTCACTCACTGGCAAAAACATATCATGTCTCAGCACACCAGGGGATACCCGGTGACCTGCTGGGGAGCGTGAGCTGGAGCAGTTCCTATGACAGCATGTGCCACTTTGCCTTAATAAAAATCACCAAACTGAAAACAGATGACAGCCACAGATGCCGAGAAACTGAAACATATAAACAGTCTCCTTTGCTTGGTATAGTTTTTTTTTTCTTGTACAGTCACTCTTTTTTGACCAATTGGTGTGTGTGTGCTGCCCGTGTGTTAATGAAGACTGTGGGAGGCTCTTGGCCCAGTGCTGTGCACGAGGCTGTAGCCTGAAGGAAAAGCTCCCTGGGACACTGACCAGACTTGATTAAATGGCAGGGTGGTCTGCTCTAGAAGAATCCACTTCACACAGGGGGTCTCTTTTGATTATTTCCACTTTTGTCATCAGAAAGAAACATGGGAATCTGGCCTATTTTCCTGAATCTTCCTGTGTTGTCCCAGTTTCCCCTGTCTTACACTCTCTTTCCTCTTTAGGTCACCCTATCAGTCAACAATATTTATTAAAACTCCATTGCAGGCAGAACACCAGCATCAGATCCCACAGAATACAATGAAATAAGAAAACAATCCCTCCCACTTTGAAGCATATACACTAGTACAGTAGAAATGACACACAAGCATGAAGCAACCTGACATTTTGTGAAAGCCTCAGCATACCGCCATGTAAAAAGTCAGTATAAATTAGAAAGCAATAAAGCATAGGCAAAAACAAAAACAAAGGTAAACATTTATGTAAACAGGCTTCCTGGAAGAGTTAAGTTTTGAAGAAACCATTGCTAACATCTCCGTGTACTATATCCCAAGTTGTGAATAATTCAAAATTATCAAGTTCCTTTGATTCTGCCTTCAAGTTTCCTTTTGTGTTACTTTTCAAACCTGTTTATCCTACCACCACTACCAGGCCATAAAGCATTTTGCTCCTATAGCTATTTTAAGGGCCCTTCCTATATCTAGCCATCTCTTCCATTACATCTCTTTAATATACAATTGTCAGATTTTTTTTTTTTTTTGTAAAATGTAATGACTTCCTTAAATAATTGGCTTGCTTAAGAACCAATAATGGCTCCAAATTGTTTCCCAAAAGAGAATGAAGGGACCACACTTATAGAACCCAGGCTACAATCTACATACAAGTCAGCATGTACCAGCTAAGCAGTATTGAATGCTATTATTAAGTTACTATTGTTATTTAGGTAAATGTTTATTAAACTGCATGTACTTCTTTTCATAGAGTTAGTTTTATCATTCAAAGAAGAGTCTTGAATTAAAATAATCCCCTCAAGCCATGAATCTAAATCAAGTAAAAATAAACAAAATTTAGAATCATTAGCCTAATATCCAGAGTGAGAAACAAAAGTAAGATATACTTTTCAAATCCAGATGTACCACCCTTTATCCAGATCCCAACCACATAGATGGTAAATTGATGAGGCAACAACCAGGAAATATCTCAGGCTAAAAATAGCTGATATATAAGTTAACATTATATTTCATAACTTTTCCAGCAAAGCGAGTGATATCGTCTTCCTTTCACCCTGGAAATTTTTTCTCACTTGAGTTTTTCAGAGATAGAAGTGAATCCTTCCAAGAATTCCTACTATCACATGAACGAACCAAATCAAAAGAGTGGATAAAGTTTAAGGTCAGAAACTTCTTTGAAAAATGTAATTCACAAGAAACCAAAATAACAAAAACAATATGGTAAGGGTTCATAAGTAGACAATCAGATTAATGAAGCAAACTACATGAAGTCAAACTTATATTTTCATTAACCATGAGAATTAAGTATATATGATATTTTAAACTAGTGATGAAAGACTGCTCAGATGAATAGGTGGCCACCTTGGGGAAAAGAAATTATTTTCCTATTTCATTTTAGTTCCAAAATAATATACAGATAAATATAAGATTTAAATATATTTTTAAAATGAAGCAATAAAAGTTCAAAAAGAAAATATGCAAAAAAAAATTTTATATAACAGAATGGAAGGGTAGCTATTTGGGAAAACTGTTGCTAATTCTTCAAAAAGCTAAGCACAGGTACCAGATGACCCCAGGGGTACTTCCAAGAGAATCAAAAATACATGTTCACACAAAAACATTTATGTGTGAGAATGCATATAGCAGATATTATTCATGATGGGCAAAAGGTGGAAAAGACCCAAATGTCTATCAACTGATGAATACATAAACAAAATGTGGTATATCCATACAACAGAATCCTATTTGGTCAACAGAAGTAATGAAGCACTGATACATGTTGCAACATGGATAAACTTTGAAAATAATAAGTTAAGCGAAAGAAGCCAAACCCAAAAAGGCCACGTATTGTATGATTCTATTTCTATGAAATGTTCAGAACAGGCAAATCCACAGAGACAGAAAGGAGATCAGTGGTTGCCAGGGTCTGAGGGGAAGAGGAATGAGCAATGGCTGCTAAGTAGGGGTTGTTTTATTTGTTTGTTTGGTGTTTTTTTGTTTTTCAGATAATGTAGATGGTCTCAGATTAGATAGTGGTGATGGTTGCATCCTTGTAAATACACTAAAAGCCACTGAATTGTGCATTAAGAAAAAAAAAACCCACGAAATGTGGATAGACCAAAGAGGATGTCTAAAGGGAAATCAAAACAGACATTCAAGTGAGTGAAAATAAAGATGCACCATATCCAAATGTGATGGTCACAGTTAAAACGGTACTGAGAAGGATATTTATAGCTCTGAATGATGACACTGGAAAAGAGGAAAAGTCTCAGATCAATCATCTAAGCTCCTATTGAAAGAATCTAGGCAAGGAGGACAACAGAAATCTAAAGCAATCAGAAGGAAAGAAATAATAAAGGTAAGGCCTTAAATCGATGAAATTAAAAACAGAAAAATAAGGTAGAAGATTAGCCAAACAGAAAGCTGGTTCTTCGATAAGAACAATAAAACTGACAAAGCATTAGCAAGTCTGACAACGAAAAGAGGGAAGGCACAAATCACTATACTGTCAGGAATGAGACAGGGCACAGCACTACAGACCCTGCAGACAGCTCTACACAAAAGCAAATGACTTCAATGGAATGAACTAATTCCCTGAAAAGCACAAACTTCTGTTGTTCACCAAATATGAAATAGATAATTTGAATAGCTTTGTAACTATTAAGGAAATAGAGTTCCTAATTTTAAAACTCTTAAAAAAATAAATCCCCCAGGTGTATGCAGTCTTACTGCACATTCTGCCAAAGGTTTAAAAAAAAAACTAACAGTAATTCTACACAACCTCTAACAGAAAAAAATAGGAGAGAGTATTTTCCAATTCATCTTATAAAGGTAGTGTTCCTCTGATACCAAAACCATACAAAGGCCATATAAAAAAAGAAAACTACAGACCACTATTTCTCAAAATTATAGACACAACCCTTAACAAAATATTATCAAGTAGAATTCAACAATATCTAAAAAGAAATAAATGCCATGAGCAAATGGATTTATTCCTTCCTTATGTAAGGAAGGTTTGCTCAGTATTTGAAAATCAATGTAATCCTCTATAGGCGAAAAAAAAAATCACATGATCATATCTGTTGGTGGCAAAAAGACAGTTGATAAAATTCAACACCTACTAATGGTAAAAATTTCCAGAAAACCAGGAATAGAAGAGAATTTCTTAAACACAGTAAAGAACATCTCCAAAACCTACAGCCAATATGTTACTTAGTGACAAAAGACTGAATCCTTTCCCACTTAAACAAGGCAAAGACATCCACTCTTATTCAACATGGCACTAGAAGTTGTAGCCACTAAATAAAGCAAGAAAAGTAAATGAAAGGCATACAGATTGGAAAAGGAGAAATAAAACTATACCTATTTGCAGAGGACATGATTTTCTGTGTACAGAGACCCAAGAAATTTTTAAAAATCCTAAAACTAATAAGGATACAAGGTTAACATATAAAAATTAATCATATTGTATATTTTAGCAATGAACCCATGGATGATGAGGTTAAAAATACGATACTATTTATAATCACTCAATAAATGAGGTATTTAAATGTAACTCTAGGGGTGCATAGATGGTCTTGGTGGAGTGAAAGACACATAGATAAATGGAACAGAATAGACAACCTCGAAATACCTTATACAGATATATCCAACTAATTACTTAGAAAGGTACAAAAGCAAGTCAATGGAAGAAGGATTGCTTTTTCAAAAAAATGGTGGTGGAACAATTGGACATGCATAGGTAAAAACATGAACCTCGATCCAAATCTTACACCTCATGCAAAAGTGTACATAAAATGAATCACAGATTTAAATTTAAAACATAAAACTTTTATTGAAAACCACAGGAGAAAATCTTTGGAATCCAGAAAGGTATATAAAGAGTTCTTAAACTTGCCACAAAAAACAAGATCCTTAAAAGCAAAAATTAACTCAGGGCGCCTGGGTGGCTTAGTCGGTTAAGCGTCCGACTTTCACTTAGGTCATGATCTTGCGGTTCGTGGGTTCGGGCCCTGCATCGAGCTCTGTGCTGACAGCCACCTCAGAGCCTGGAGCCTGTTTCAGTCTGTGACTCCCTCTCTCTTTGGCCCTCCCCTGCTCACCCTGTCTCTCTCTCTCTCTCTCTCCTATATATAAATAAAAACCTTAAAAATTAAAAAAAAAAAGTAAAAATTAACAAATTAAACTTCATCAAAAATTAAAAACTTTTGCTCCATGAAATATCCTGTTGAAAGGATAAAAATATAAGCTACGTGTTGGGTAAAAAGATTTGCAACCCACATACCAAAGGATATGCAAAATAAAGATCTTTCACAAATCAACATTTTTTAAATGGCCTAATTAAAAATTGAGCAAGAGATAGAAACAAATATTTTATCAAAAGAAGATAGACAGGGATGCCTCGGTGGCGCAATTAGTTGAGCGTCCAACTCTTGATTTCGGTTTAGGTTATGATCTCACCATCGTGAGACTGAGCCCTGCGTCAGTTTCTGAACTGACAACTCAGAATCTTCTTGGGATTCTCTCTCTCTCCCTCTCTCTCTCTGCCCTCCCCTGCTCACTCTCTCAAAATAAATAAATAAATTTAAGGGCTCCTAGGTGGCTCAGTTGGTTAAGCATCTAACTCTTGGTTTCAGTTCAGGTCATGATCTCATGGTTTGTGAGATCAAGCCTCACATTGGGCTTTGTGTTGACAGTGTGGAGCCTCTTTGGGATCCTCTCTCTCCCTCTCTCTCTGCCCTTCTCCTGCTCCTGCTTTCACTCTCTCTCTCTTTCATAAACAAACAAATAAATGAATAAGAGTTTTAAAAATAAAAACAAATAAATAAACTTAAAATTTTTTTAATAAAAAATAATTTTAAAAAATAAGATAGATGCAAATACATACACAAGCAGTTCACCATACTAGCCATTAAGGAACTGCAAATTGAATCCATCTAAGACATCACTATACACCTGTGAGAATGACTAAAATAAAAAAAAAAATGACAACAAATGCTGGCAAGGATGCAGAGAAACTGGACTATTCATACATTCTTGGTGGAATGTAAAATGGTACAGCCACTAGGAAAAACAGTTTGATATATTTTTTTAAAATGTTTTATTTATCTCTGAGAGAGAGAGGCAGCATGAGCAGGGGAGGGTCAGAGAGAGCGGGAGATACAAAATCTGAAGCAGACTCCAAGCTCTGAGCTGGTTGTCAGCACAGAGCCCGACGCGGGGCTTGAACCCAAGAACCATGAGATCATGACCTGAGCCGAAGTCAGACTCTTAACCAACTGAGCTACCCAGGTGCCCCTGACATTTTTAAAAGCCCTAAAAATGCATTTATAATATAATTTACCAATTGCATTCCTGGGTCTTTATCCCAGGGAAATGAAAACTTATATTCACAGAAAACCTGCACATAAATGTTCATAGTAGCATTATTTGTAATAGTCTAAAACTGGAAACAAACCAGATGTCTTTCAATGGATGAACCATTAAATAAACAGTGCTATCTCCATACCATGGAGATGTAAAAAGGAGCAAACTGTTGACACATGCAACACCTTGGATGAATCGTCAGAGACATATGCAGAGTAAAAAAACACAATTCTTAAAATCAATCTCTAAAGATAACATACTGTATGATTCCATTTATGAATGTTTATTTATTTTTGAAAGAGAGTGCGGGTGGGGGAGGTGCAGACAGAGAGGGAGACAGCGGATCTGAAGCAGGATCCATGCTGACAGCAGAGAGCCCAATGTGGGGCTCAAACTCATGAGATCATGACCTGAACTAAAGTCAGAAGCTCAACCGACTGAGCCACTCAGGTGCACCTGTATCATTTCATTTATGTAACATTCTTCAAATGACAAAATTGTAGAAGTGGAGAACAGATTTGTGGTTGCCAGAGGTTAAGGAGGAACTAGAAGTAGGAGAGAAGTAGTATGACTATAAAACAGCAACATGAGAAATCTTCTGTGGTGATAGAACTATTTCATATATAGACTGTATCAATGTCAATATCTTAGCTGTGGTACTAGCATTTTGCAAGATGCTACCACTGGGGAAACAGTGAAGGGTACATGGAATCCCAGTATTATTTCCTACAACTGCATGCAAATCTATACTTATCTCAAAATAAAAAGTTTAATTTTTAAAAAGATGAGAAGTCACTCCAAGTATGCAGCCAAACAGAAGCCATAAAAGATTGATAGATTTCACTTCATAAAAAGAAAAAAAATTTTAATCTACATGGTAAGCATCATGTAGGCAGAGTAACAAACAAACGAAACCTGGAGGAAATTTTGGCAAGTCATATCAATGACAAATTGTGCTTACCTAATTATTAAATTTCTTTTAATTCCATGCTAAAAGAATCCCAAGTTTGTTTGGGCGAGCCATGTTTGGGGGAGCCAATGCATAGCCTCCTTTGCATCTCTGGCCAATAAAACATACCAAAGTTTCTTGAATGCCCCTCTCACTAAAAGACAAAGTCTGATCCAAAAGAGTTCTTTCTACTTTCTTCCTGCCTGGAACTTGTTCTCTATGCCTGGAGGACTATGGCCATCTTGTGATGTGAGGACAAAGACCATTTGCTGAAATATAAAAAGATGTCACCAGTATAGTTGATTTCCCTCATTCTGTAGAAGAGAAAGAGACTAAGAAGCTATTTTGGATTCCTTCTTGGCCTTTTGGCTAAGATCAAGTGTAGAGGATGTTTTGGTAATACAGATGGGGTTATCTCAGCACTGGGAACGAGAGGGAAATTATCCATTAAAATATGGTGAAATAGAATAACCAGGTATAAAAGCCATTCCAACTGTACAGTTGGCAGAAGTAGAATAGGCTCTACTCAAAAGGGGAACAGGACCAGATGAGAGAAAGGTACACACTGATCTAGAACACTGAAGCCTCAACTCTGACTCTTCCCTGAAAGCCTCGTCAAGCCATCTGATTGACAAATACTTGACTTTATTCCTTTCCTGACTAATAAGTGGATATATTTTAATGTTTATTTATTTATTTTGAGAGAGAGCAGGGGAGGGGCAGAGGGAGAGGGAGACAGATAATCCCAAGCAGGCTCCACACTGTCAGTGCAGAGCCTGATGTGGGGCTCAAACTCATGAACCGTGAGCTCATGACCTGAGCCGAAACCAAGAGTTAGACGTTTAACCAACTGAGCCACCCAGGTGCCCCCAAATTGACATATTTCTATACCTCATTACATATAAGCATAGTCTAGAGATAATGGCAAGATTTAAAAGATGATATATACCATTTGGAGAAAGATTTCTAGAAGTACAGAAATTTTTTTCATCCTTTCATTGTTCTCCATCACTGCCTAGTCTTTTTGCTTTGGCTGACAGTTTAAAGTAATTTAAGTTGGGGCACTTGGGTAGCTCAGTCAGTTAAGTGTCTGACCTCAGCTCAGGTCATGATTTCACAGTTCGTGAGTTCAAGCCCTACATCTGTGCTGACAGCTCAGAGCCTGGAGCCTGCTTTGGATTCTGTATCTCCCTTTCTTTCTGCCCCTCCCCTGTTCACATTTTCTCTCTCTCAAAAATAAATAAACATTATAAATTTTTATTTTAATAAAGAAATAAAGTAATATAAGTCAGCATACATTTTCCTGAGCTTGCCTTAGGCCAGTCATGTCTTTCCTACATGTTGAGGACCCCCTAGCACACTTCCCAGTTAGCTCTGAGCCTTTGTTCTAGGTTCAGATGTATTTGTTTTTTGATCATTCCAAGAAAAGCTTTAAGCCTTTTCAAAACAGTTAACACCCATCCAAACAAACAGTCTTTTTTCAAATTTGCCTTTTGCATTCAGGGGCCCCAAATAAAAGAATATAACTAGACTTAGTGTTTGGCAGGTGATTCACCTCTCTGCCAGCTCTTTCCCCACAAGGGCACACATCTCTTCCCATCCCTGCCTTTCATAGTGCCCTGGGCTCTGATCCTTGTAAAAGCTTCTGTGTGCCTATAGAATATTCATACTTCCCTGGGCAGTACAGCTCACACTAAAGAGATTTGGTGTCTCTAAAATCCTAGCCAGTCAAGACTTTGCTTGTTTTTTGGTTAGCCAGAACATAATAAACTTTTAAAACGGAAATGTGAAAAAATAGATTTATAGATTTAAATCTGGAAAGAAATTAAAAACAATCTATCATTCTTTTGGCAGTCAGCACAGAGCCCGACGCGGGGCTCGAACCCACGAACCACGAGGTCATGACCTAAGCGAAAGTCGGACGCTTAACCAACTAAGCCACCCAGGCGCCCCAACAATCTATCATTCTTAAAGAGAGTAATCTAGCCTGACCAAAGTCACTCAGAGAGTTTAAAGTACTGTCAAAAGAAATATTGTTATCTGCACTATTTTCTGTTGTATTCATCAAATGTGTATCTTCACTTTGGAATAGTAGCAAATCACTTTCACACATCAGCTGAATTCCAAAGAACAACTTCTGAACTGTAAGAAATAACCTATCTTTTTTTATTTTTAAATTTATTTATTTAGTGTCATAACATTAAATGCCTCCTTTAATTATAGGATTTTACAAGTATGTTATTTTAAGTTATTGTTATTGTAAAATGAAACCAAAGCTGTTTATGTAGTCATATATATCCTACATGGGTAGTATCTATGGTTTTCTGGTATCTGTAGGACCTAGGGTAATCTGTAGAAAAATATAATTTACATTGAAAAACTCATTTTGTAGTCAACTTTTCAGAAAGCTAAAAGAGGCAAAAGGAGTAGCATCTGTAAATCAACACAAATCTACAGCATTAGTGTGAACTATCGATTATTTTAATAATCTCTATAAATGGAAAATCCAATGTCAGCTCAAAGAACCAGATACAGGGGTGCCTGGCTGTCTCAGTCAGTAGAGAACGTGACTCTTGATCTTAGGGTTGTGAATTCAAGCTCCATGTTGGGTGTAGAGATTACTTAAAAAAATCTTTAAGGGTGCCTGAGTGGCTCAGTCTGTTAAGTGACCAACTCCTGTTTTCAGTTCAGGTCATGATCTCACAGTTTGTGAGTTCAAGCCCCACATCAAACTCTACAGCTAGCAGCATGGAGCCTGCTTGGGATTCTCTTTCTCTCCTTCTCTTACTGCCTCTCCCCTGCTCACATTGCCTCCATCTCCCTCAAAATCCATAAATAAACTTTTAAAAAAATAAATTATCAAAATAAAATAAAATATTTATTTAAAAACTGGATATCAACATTATAGTCCATAATCCCTTAGCTGAAATCTACATAGCCAGATATATTTCAAACTTCAGAATTTTGGGATTTTATAGAGGTAAGTACAGCCTACCTGCTTCATGTTAAATAACAAGACACCAGAGTCTGGCACCATTCCTTTAATCAAGCCACTAATATTTCTGTAGCAAAAAACATGAATATTCACAATAAGTGAAGTAAGTAAGAACATTAATAGATTCACAGCAGTTCAAGTTTTCTACCAAATTTGTTTAGGTCAGCTCAAGTTTGGTCATTCAATAAACCTAAAAAAAAATAATTTTCTAAGCTTTTCACATTTAAAGTTGTATCTACAATGTTATGGATCTAATCTATTGTCATCAAAGATAATTTCGTCTTGAGACTCCATATAGTAAATGTACTAAGCAATTGCATATTTTAGCATCTCTGGGTTTTGAAGAGGTTCTTTTGTGTTTACATGATTTGTTTGTTTCTTTGCTTGATTTGGGGAATCTTCAACAAGACATTACTATATACTTCACTTTAAGCAGTAAATATTTTAGGAAAATCAAATCATACTTTCTCTTTGCTTACCAGGCTGGGTGTGTAAAATAACCTTGTCAAAGAAGTGACTGTTCCAGAATTGAAGTGTTTTTTAAGTGGAGATTTTCACAGCTCAGATTCTTGAATTGGACCTATCTGTATGGTAAAAATCAGCAAAAAAAGCAGACCAAAGTTTGTATCTGTAACACTAAGAAGTAACTATAATTCCGATGTGGTTATTAACTTTTTGTCTTAAAGGTGAGGAGTGGTTACACACATAGGCACACACACACACACACACACACACACACGTATACATGCACACCAGTGGACTCAAGTTCTGAGAATACATAACTACTGTAATTACTTTTCCCTCTCATGGGAGTTTTTGACTCTTCTGACTTAGTTGGGTTTTTTAATTCCCTTCTTTTCTCTATGGTTGTGATAACATGCACCTAATTTTATTTGTGTTAACATTATATTAATAGCTCATTCGATCATTGTAGATATGCGTTATAAATATTTCATATTCTGGCATTTAAAACACAATGTTGTTTTCAAATAGAATGACTCAGGCTTGAATGCCAGTGTGAGCTAAAAATATGATTCCAAAGAGTTTCTCATCTTCCAGAGGAAAGATTGCTAAAAACTTTAGGAAACTGACCTTCTTTCACAATAGAATTCTCAGAAGTTAATTCCTTATGTTGTAGAAGACTGGTAGATTTTGAAAAATTATTACATATAGATAGCAAATTTCTAGCAATGTCATCATTACCTAAAAGACTGAAAGTCATAATGTAATTACAGAAAGCACAAGTCAGAGATAGAAGGGACTATGTAGGTCAAGGCCCCATTGCACAAAGGAGGGAACTATAGACCAGTGAGAATGGTGAAATTCCACTGAGAACACCAACTTCAGGACTAGAGCTCTTCAACACACTTATCTAATCTTTTATTGCCTTAGGTGTGTTTATCTTGTATCCCCATTAGAACCACAAGCAACCTGATCAGAGGAGCCATGCATGATTCTTCTCTTTCATTTCTCCTGTGAAAGGGAGAGCTCTCATTATTCCCCCCCCAAATACTTGAAATTGTCACAAATCATTCTTTTACTGTGATTTTAACTTACAACATCCAAGACTCTGCTCTAATTTTTCCAGGCATGGCATGTATTTTCAAAGAATTTCAATCCTGACATGCTGCCAGCTTCATGTCCCTATCCAGAGTGACATTCAAATAGAACCCAGTGCACAGCAACAAGTAGCAGGGCCTATGTCCATTGGAAAGTGTTGGTTTTATTCTCACAATATATGTTCCCAAAGGTGAAAAAATCAGGCCATTAGACCATTTTGGAGAAGCCCTCTCCATGTAAAGCCTCAAATGTGGGTTGAAATTTGCTCAGGAAGCTTTGCTGCACCTAAACGCGATGGAGCATGGAGAGGCTCCTTTGCCTCTACCCAGCTCAAAGGCACAGTTAACTTCAACTAACATGAAGAAAGTGGCTTGTTTTCAGAGCCGTTACCACAACATTGCATTCTATGGGGGAGGAAGCAATGGAATAATCGTTTATGCTTCCCAACTGGCTTATATGTAAAATAAAGATAATCCCTGTAACTGGTTTAAGATGATCATGATGTCACCATAAAGAGTTCACTTGGCATTGAAATGTCAGAATCTTGACACATTCTATGTTTTATTTCCATGTTCCATTCCCAAATTAGGTTTAATATTGAATGCCAGAATATACTACCGTGAATAGACATTTTCTCTTGCCTGTTAACAGGGAAGCAAATCTTTATGGGGAGAAAGGAGGAATACCTTCTAGATTGAAACATCAGTCCTAAAACTATTTCACCATTTTAGGTGAAGAGTTCTTTGGTTACTTCTGACATTTTTTTACTTTGCTATAATTTCAAGTGTACAGAAAAGCTCTAAGAGTAGGTAGGACAAGGAATTCCCATATATCCTTTACCTAAATACACTAATTGTCAAAATTGTTTATATTTTTTCCCATTTGTTTTCTCTCTCTCTCTCTCTCTCTCTCTCTCTTTGTCTCTCTCTCAACCATTTGAGGATAGGTTAGAGACATCATGTCTTTTTATCCCTAAACTCTTCAGTGTTCATTTCCCAAGAGCAAGGACATACAACTATAGTACACTTAAGAAAATCAAGAAATTTAATATTGATAACCATGTGTTAAGTAATTATAGTTACATTTTTAAAAATAACATGTAAATTTTATATATTTTATTGAAGTCTGCTAATTTTAAAATGATGGGGTTTTTAATGTAATTTTTCAGTTGACTTGTCCTTAACATAAGCCAGTCACTTTTCTAAACAGCATGTTTAACAAATTATATTGAAATAGGATCTAGAAGTTAGTACATGTGCAGACTCATACATAACTATACACTCAGAAAGCCTTATTGGTCCTGCATCAATCACTATAGCTAATATCTATTAACAGACCCCAAAATCATGGAGAAAGTTGTATAATAATGTGTAGGTCAAATCTTGTTAACTCACTGGAGATCTCTTGGGATGATGACATATTTGACTTTCCTGCTCATAGTTTTAAAAGTCAGCAAAATTATATAAGAAGGATAAAAATTAAATAATAACTGGGGAAGATATAAAGAAACTGGTTTATACCAGGGAGGAGATATGAGTACCAGTTAAAAGAAAAATTTCAATTTAGAAACTCAGCAGTTCTCTCTTTTTCAAATTCCAACATTCAGTAGCTCCAGGTTTTCATTCTCCTACTACTGTGTTTTTGAATTTTAGATTATACAGTTACCTGAGGTGACCTATATATCAAATACTTTACCCTTCAAATTATAACCTCAAGTATGTCTAGAATTAGGCATAAACATGAACCCACTAGCAATATTTTATTTATATCCTCCTTATTTCAAAAAGAATTTATGAATGCTTAGATAAATAGATAAAATAAAACAAGAAAAGATAAGCTTAAAACCTACTAAATTAGTCAGACAAAAATGAGAAATAAAAGGCATCCAGGTTTGTAAGGAAGCAGTAAAACTTTCACTAATCACAGATGACATCATACTGTATATAGAAAATCCTAAAGACTTTACCAAAAAACTACTAGAACTGATAAATGAATTCAGTAAGATTGCAGGATACAAAATCAACTTACAGAAATCTGTTGCATTTCTATACACTAATAATGAAGGAGCAGAAAGTTTAATTAAGAAAACAATCCCATTTATAATTGTACCAAAAATAAAAAAAATACCTGGGAATAAACTTAGCCAAAGGGATGAAAGATCTGTACTCTGACAACTATAAAACATCAATGAAAGAAATTCAAGATGACACAAACAAATGGAAAGATATTCCTTGCTCATGGAATAAAAGAATATGTTAAAATGTCCATCCTACCCAAAGCAATCTACAGATGTAATGCAATCCTTATTAAAATATCAACAGCATTTTTCACAGAAAAAGAATAATCTTAAAATTTGTATAGAACCACAAAAGACCCCAAATAGTCAAATCAGTCTTGAAAAATAAGAGCAGAATTAGAAGTATCACAATCCCAGATTTCAAGATATTTATAGTACAAAATATGTAGTAACCAGAGCAGTATGGTATTGGCACAAAAACAGACACATAGATCAATAAAACAGAATATAGAGACCAGAAATAAACCCATGATTATATTGTCAATTAATCTGTGACAAAGAAGGTAAAAATATATGAAAGGAATAAAGACAATCTCTTCAACAAATGGTGCTGGGAAAGTTGGACAGCAACATGCAAAAGAATATAAAACTGGGCCATACACACACCATACACAAAAATAAATTCAAAATGGATTAAGGGCCTAAATATGAGACCTGAAACCATACAAACTCTAGAAGAGAGCAGAGGCAGTAATTTCTCTGACATCAGCCATTCAACCTTTTTCTAATATGTCTCCTGAGACAACAAAAACAAAAAACTATTGGTACTACATCAAAATAAATATATTCTGCACAGCAAAGAAAACAATCAACAAAACTAAAAGACAACCTACTAAGTGGGAAAAAATATTTGCAAATGACATATCTGATAAAGGATTAGTATCCAAAGTATATAAAGAACTTATACAACTCAACACCAAAACAAAGAAACAAATATTCCAATTAAAAAATGGGCAGAATACATGGACAGACATTTCTCCAAAGACATCCAAATGGCCAACAGACAGACACATGAAAAGATGCTCAACATCACTCATCATGAGGTAAATGCAGATCAAAACCACAATGGGATATCACCTGACACTGGTCTGAGTGGCTAAAATTAACTCAGAAAACAACAGATGTTGGTAAGGATGTGGAGAAAAAAGCATTCTTGTGCACTATTAGTGGAAATGCAAACTGGTACAACCACTGTGGAAAGCAGAGTGGACATTCCTTCAAAAATTAAAAATAGGAATCACCACATGATCCACTAATTCCACTAGTAGGTATTTATCCAAAAAATATGAAAGCATTAATTCAAAAAGATCTATGCACCCCTATCTTTATTGCAGCATTATTACAGTAGCCAAATTATGGAAACAGCCCAAGTGTCCCTTGACAGATGAATGGATAAAGAAGATGTGGTGTGTGTGTGTGTGTGTGTGTGTGTGTGTGTGTGTGTGTATAGTGTGTGTGTGTGTGTGTATATGTGGTATGTTTATAATATGTATGTGTATATGTGTATAATATATATATAATGTGGAGATATATATATATATAACACACGCATATATAATGGAATATTACTCAGCCATAAAAAGGAATGAAATCTTGCCATTTGCTAAAACATGGATGAATCTAGAGAGGATAATGCTAAGTGAAATAAGTCAGAGAAAGAAAAATACCATTATGATTTCATTCATATGCAGAATTTAAGAAACAAAATTAACAAACAAAGAATAAAGAGACAAACCAAAACATAGACTCGTAACTGTAGAGAACAAACTGATGGTTAACAGAGGGGAAGTGAAGAGGGGGGATGGGTGAAACTGGTGAAGAAGATTAGAGATACATTTGTCCTGATGAGCACTGAGTAATATATAGAATTATTGAAACTGAAACTAATATAACACTATAGTGTTAACTATATCGGAATTTTAAAAAATAAAGGAAAATAGGATTGATAGCAGGGCAAAAAAAATTATTGGATTAGAAAAAAATGTGACAAGTTAAGATATAATTCAAAGTGAAGCTAGGTCATCAATGAAAGGTCTCTTCTCAGCCTAGCATTTTAGCATGTAGTAGGTACTCAATAATTACAGATTGATAATAAAAGCAAAAATTTATTGAGTGCTTTTCATGTTCTAGATCTTGTCTCTAAGATCAAAAAAAGCATTATGTTATTTAATCTACACAGTCACCTCTGAGGTGAGTTCTATTATCATACCCATTATACAGATACTTACACTGAGTTTCAAAAATGCTAATTTGCCAATAATGACATAGGTGGGCTGCAAGCCCAGATACTCTAACACGTGGAATTTTAACCACTATACCATGCAACCTCCAAAATTAACTTTCTAAGAATTCCTGCTCATGAAACACTTGGTTAAGGACAGAGAGAGAAGTCCATCTCAGTACCACCTCAGCTCTGTTCAGCAAATGAAAGAATAAATAGCCATGGTAGGCCATAATTTTTATCCTAAGCTTTCTAACATCCAAAAAAAAAAAAAGGAAACAAATTTAATTCCATGATTTGCAGTGTCTTTCAAAAAAAAGCAAACTAATTTATTGGGAGAAACATAAATAGAAACATAGTTTATTGGTACACATAAGACCAGAAAACAAAATGAAAAGGCTAACAGTGGAAGCACCAAGCACATAAAGAAATATAACCAATCATATATTTTCTTTAATTGTAGACAATTTCAAACAAATTATTAAAATAGAATAACATAATGAACCCATCACCCAACTCAACGATTATCAACTCATGGCAAATTTTGTTTCTTCTGGATCTACTCCACCTCTCACTTTCTATCCCCAGTATATGATTTGAAGTGAATCCTAGACATAACATTTCACTCATTAATATGTCAGTATGGACCTCTTAAGATAAGCTCTGTATTTTTTTTAACATAACCACAATATCATGACCACATCTAAAAGCATAATAATAATTCTTTAAAATCTGTTCAATGTTTAAATTCTCTATTATCTCTTGAATCTTATCATCTTTTTAAGTTTATTTACCTTGAGACAGAGAGAAAGAGAGAGAGAAGGAGAGAGAGAGAGAAAGAGAGAGAATAAGTACAGAAGGAACAGAGTGAGAGGAAGAGAGAGAATGAATCCCAAGAGAGTTCCCCACTGTCAGTACGGAGCCTGAGGCAGAGCTCAAACCCATGAACTGTGAGATTAGGACCTGATGAAATCAAGAGTCAGTCACTTAACCATCTAGGCCACCAGGTGCCCTGAATCTCAGCATTTTAAAAAAGTTCTTCGTTTGAGTCAAAATCCAGATAAAGTCTACACATTGCAGTTTATAACCACTTCTTTTTTATTTATTTATTTATTTATTTATTTATTTAACTATTTTTACAAATAGTTTATTGTCAAATTAGTTTCCACGTAACACCCAGTGCTCATCCCCACAAGTGTCCTCCTCCATGCCCATCCTTCCTCCCCACCACATCCATCAGTCCTCAGTTTTTGTCAGCATTCAAGAGTCTCTCATGGTTTGCCTCTCTCCCTTTCCCCCACCATTTCCCCCCTTCTTCTCCCTCTCGTTCCTCAGTTAAGTTCCTCCTAATCCTCCTATACATGCAAACATATGATATTTGTCCTTCTCTGCCTGCCTTATTTCGCTCAGCATAATACCCTCAAGGTCCATCCATGTTGCTGCACATGGCCAGATTTCATTGTTTCTCATTGCCATGTAGTATTCCATGGTATAGATAAACTACATCTTCTTGATCCATTCATCTGTTGATGGACACTTAGGCTCTTTCCATGTTTTAGCTATTGTGGAGAGTGCTGCTATGAACATTGGGGTACATGTGCCCTATGCATCAGCACTCCTGTATCCCTTGGGTAAATTCCTAGCAGTGCTATTGCTGGGTCATAGGGGAGTTCTATTGTTAGTTTCCTTAGGAACCTCCACAATGTTTTCCAGAGGGGCTGTACCAGTTTACATTCCCACCAACAGTGTAGGAGGGTGCCCGTTTCTCCACATCCTCGCCAGCATCTAGAGTTCTCTGATTGGCTCATTTTAGCCACTCTGACTGGCGTGAGGTGGTATCTCAGTGTGGTTTTGATTTGTATTTCCCTGATGAGGAGGGATGCTGAGCATCGTTTCATGTGTCTGTTGGCCATCTGGATGTCCTCTTTGGAGAAGTGTCTGTTCATATCTTCTGCCCATTTCTTCACTGGGTTGTTTGTTTTTCGGGCGTGTAGTTTGGTGAGTTCCTTGTAGATTCTGGATATCAACCCTTTATCTGATATGTCATTTGCAACTATCTTTTCCCATTCCGTTGGTTGCCTATTAATTTTCTGGGTTGTTTCCTTGGCTGTGCAGAAGCTTTGAATCTTGAGGAGGTCCCAACAGTTTATTTTTGCTCTTGATTCCCTTGCTTTAGGGGATGTGTCAAGTAAGAAGTTGCTGCGGTGGAGGTGAAGGAGGTTGTTTCCTGCTTTCTCCTCTAGGGTGTTGATAGTTTCCTGTCTCACGTTCAGGTCCTTTATCCATTTTGAGTTTATTTTTGTGCACGGTGTGAGAAAATGATCTAGTTTCATTCTTCTGCATGTTGCTGTCCAGTTCTCCCAACACCATCTGTTAAAAAGGCTGTCTTTTTTCCATCGGATATTCTTTCCTGCTTTGTCAAAGATTCAGTTGGCTGTATACTTTTGGGTCCACTTCTGAGTTCTCAATTCTGTTCCATTGGTCTATGTGTCTGTTTTTGTGCCAATACCATACTGTCTTGATGATGACAGCTTTGTAGTAGAGGCTAAAGTCTGGGATGGTGATCCCTCCCGTTTTGGTTTTATTTTTCAGGATTACTTTGGCTATTCGGGGTCTTTTGTGGTTCCATACACTTTTTGAGGATAGTTTGTTCTTGTTTTGAGAAGTATGCTGGTGCAATTTTGATTGGAATTGCATTGAATGTGTAGAGTGCCTTAGGTAGTAATGACATCTTAACGATATTTATTCTTCCTATCCATGAGCATGGAATGTTTTTCCATTTCTTTGTGTCTTCTTCAATTTCCTTCATAAGTTTTCTATAGTTTTCATCATACAGATCTCTTGTATCCTTGGTTAGGTTTATTCCGAGGTATTTTATGGTTTTTTGTGCAATTGTGAATGGGATCAGTTTCTTGATTTCTCTTTCTGTTGCTTCATTGTTGGTGTATAAAAATGCAACCGATTTCTGTACGTTGATTTTGTACCCTGCAACTTGGCTGAATTCTTGGATCAGTTCTAGTAGGCTTCTGGTGGAGTCTGTCGGGTTTTCTATGTAGAGTATCATGTCATCTGCGAAGAGTGAAAGTTTGACTTCCTCTTTGCCAATTCTGATGCCTTTGATTTCCTTTTGGTGTCTGATGGCTGATGCTAGGACTTCCAGCACTATGTTAAACAGCAGTGGTGAGAGTGGGCATCCCTGTCGTGTTCCTGATCTCAGGGGGAAAGCTCTGAGTTTTTCCCCGTTGAGGATGATGTTAGCTGAAGGCTTCTCATAGATGGCTTTGATGATGTTTAAGTAGGTTCCTTCTATCCCAACTTTCTCGAGAGTCTTTATTAAGAAGGGATGCTGTATTTTGATCTGACTCCTGATTCTTGATTTGGCTCAGGTCATATCTCACAGTTTGAGTTCCAGCCCCTCGCTGGGTTCTGAGCTGACAGTGTGGAGTCTGTGGGATTCTCTCTCCCTCCTTGTCTCTGCACCTCCCATGTGCTCTCACTCTCTCTCAAAATAAAGAAATTAACTTTAAAAAAGTATTCAAAATGAAGGCACCACTTCCCAATACTTTAAATAGGAGGGACCCTTTGTTGTGGTCAATTTTACAGACTCTCCAACAGTATCATAATGTTATGTTAGAATAATGATTGACTAAAATGTGTGAAGGAAAAAAGTCACCAGGGAATTCAGTAATACTGTTCAGTGAATATGCATTGTACTTATTGCAATATCATCTGCAAAATATACCTGTGGATATGTTATCACTAATGAACTTGTAGAGCGAGTGACCTCCAATGATTAATCTTGGAGTCTCATATTTTCTTGCCCTAAAACAATAGTTCCTACCTCAATTTTGGTGGATGCTTTATTTTCTCTAAGTAACCTAAAAATAGCCACATATATATATGTCTATATCCCAACCCATCATCTGTGAATATGTTCACATTACATGACAAGGGAGAATTAGATTTGCAGAAGGAAGGCTGTCAATCTGCAGATCTTAAAATACGGAGATTATTTTGGATTATCTGTGTGGCCCAGTGTAGTCAAAACCATACTGGAAATATGGGAAGGGAGGCAGAAGAGGGAGAGAAAGAGATGTGTTACCAGAAACAGGTCAGAAGTGTGCAGTACTGGCTCTGGGGAGTGAGAACGTGGCCCAGAGCCAAGTAGTGAATGCAGGCAGGCAAGAAAAGTGGGAAAGGCATGGAAGGGAGAGCTTCTAGAATGAATGTGACTGCCAATACCTTGACTTCAGCTCAGGGACGGATCATTCCATACTTTTGAGCTCCAGAACTGTAAGATAATGAATTTGTATTGTGTAAGCCACTAGTTGGGGCTAATTTGTTACAGTAGCAATAGAAAATTTGTGTGTGTGTGTGTGTGTGTGTGTGTGTGTGTAGTATTAATATTATATTGGTTGCAGTCTTGTTTTTTAAGTACCACACTAGTACTGTCATTATGCACTAGAGTGATTTAGAGAGGTTTTATAGTAACTGCTAGTACTGTGACCAGGCACACATATGCAGTTGTATATTAAGAAGCTAAAATCTTAGGGCACCTGAGTGGCTCAGTCGGTTAAGCATCCGACTTCGGCTCAGGTCATGATCTCACGGTTGGTGGGTTCGAGCCCCGCATCGGGGTCTGTGCTGACAGACAGCTCAGAGCCTGGAGCCTGTTTCGGATTCTGTGTCTCCCTCTCTCTCTGACCCTCCCCTGTTCCTGCTCTCTCTCTCTCTCTCTCTCTGTCTCTCTCTCTCAGAAATAAATAAACCATTTAAAAAAAGAAGCTAAAATCTTATCTACAGACATACTAAAGGTTTTATACTAGTAAAAACAACATTTTATCTTTCTTTGCAATAAGGAAAATGATCACTTCTTTCCTATTTTTGGAGTATTCCTGATGCTTACCATCCATTCCTTTGAAAATGTAACTTTGGAACTTACTATAAACGATTAATCATGCTATTTTTCCTTCATAAAACCAAAATTTTACAGTTGCAAAAACATTACACACAAAAGTCCTTTATATAGTGACCCTGTCATTCACAAGCCTGTTTCTTCATGTATCTCCATTCTCCTGAAAGTTTTTGTGAGGGTATTTGTGTCATTTACCATTAATCTAAGCTGCCCTAGAAATCACTGGTTTCTAAAGTACATACATAGATCTGTTGTCTTTACTAAAACTGTTTATTTATTTATATGGTTTATTTTTTTTTTGAGAGAGAGAGAGACAGAGCATGAGAAGGGGTGAGGCACAGAAAGCACAGAAAGAGGGAGACACAGAATCCGAAGCAGGCTCCAGGCTCTGAGCTGTCAGCACAGAGCCCGATGCGGGGCTCGAACCCTCCAACCGCCGAGATCAAGCCCTGAGCTGAACTCAGGTGCTTTACCGGCTAAGCCACTCCCCTAACAGTGGCAGCAGTTTTGTCGTGAGTTAGTGTGTTGCTGCTGTCCTTCTACATGGAAATCACTAGAGTGATTTAAAGATGAGCAGTTATTACCTTTCTTAGTGCCTTAATCTTGCTCCCAGCAAAATAAGAGGTTTTACAAACCTTTACTGAAAAATACAGTTCTTCCATCAATTCAAAAGAGCATTACTGATATTCCACTATGGGCACCATACTCAATCTCTGTCCGGGAAAAGTTCACAGCTAGTGAGATACTAGAGTGTGAATCTTTGTCCAGAAAACCACGGCATATATTTGGGAAGCATGCTAGAAGAAGGTGCCAGGTCTGCTGTGGGAAATCTGATAAGATTTCACCTCAGAGCCTATCACTGAAGGATGAATAGGATTTCGTTATGTTAGGGATCAAAAAGCGTGTTCCAGCAATAGGGAGCACCGTTTAACAGGGTGTGCAGTGCATGCTGGAGTACTTGAGGGAAGGTGAGATTTTGACAATACTGGACAGAGAACTGTTTCCAAACTCAGGTTTGGCTGTTCGCTGCTCAAAAATCAGTACTCAAGAAACACGTGAAGGTGGGGAAGGAATGGTGGTTTTACTCAGGAAGCTGGCAATGTGGGAAGATGGTGGACTAATGACCATCTACTCCAGCCAGGGGAGGCTGGAGGGTTTTAAAGGGGAAAGCATGGGAAGAGGGAAGAGAGCTATGTGTAGGAGAAGCGGGTGGCCAAGTGGTTACTCTAATGTCAACATGACCCTGAACAGACTTGCTGACATTAGCGGCAGGCGTTTTCAAATGTGGACAGCCTTATCTTCTGGGAAAGTTTGGTCCTTTGCTCCTCAGTGCCAGTGGTCTGCAAGTCTCAGGAAAGTACATTAGTTCGGCTACAGCCCGAGGGACTTAGGTCAACAAGCAGCGAGCACGTAGGCTTGAAGCAAGTTAACCTTTACGGCAGGTTGGAGGGCTGTTAAAAAACCATTTGGGTAGATGGGTAAGGTTGTGAAGGACCTGTAAGGTCATTGTTAAGGAGTCTGGACTTTATCCTGTTTTCAGGGGTATAGAGATTTTTAATTGGAAGAGAGAAGAATGATATTTGTTTCTAAGCAACATGATCCAATAAATGAACAGGAGGGACTGATAAGAGGGGATATAGAAGAATAGGGAGCCCAAAGATGAGGTTACTTCAGTGAGAGTTTCCAGCGCCACCAGGTGTATGGGATGCCCAATCAACTAACACGGTGTGGAGCACAAAGTAGAGACTCAGTAAATACGTGTTAAGGCATGACTGAGTGAACCAATGAACATAGGCCTGAATTGAAACTGGATGGAGTGAAGAGAATCCTAGGAAAGAGTGAGTACCACAACCAGAATGTAAGTCTCATGACAGAGTGGTTTATTTATTTATTTATTTTTTTTTGCCATCTTGTCTTTCATGCTTGGCATATGGGTCAGGTTCCATGATTACTCGTTTGAATTAATAAGGAAAATTTTATCAAAGGTACGATACTTGGATTGTCCAACAACACAAAAAAGTACATGAGCATATTTTATTCATGGTAGCTTGGCTTATAATGGAGAGTTATTGGAAACAATTTAAATGACCATATATAAAAGGACTGTTGAATCAAGTATGGTGCATCCACACAATTCTGTGGGATGCAGTTCAGAAAAAGCAGAAAGGAGGCTTTGATGAATTGATATTAAATGATCTCCAGGATGTATCATTAAGTGAAATAAGTGAGTCACAAAATAATATCGATAATATGCTATATTTCCTATGCTAATATAGAAAATGAACATGTGCCTGCTTATTTGTGAATAAAATAAGAATAAGCTAAAGTGATAAGATTAGCCATTTACAGGAGTTGGAGGGGAATGGGGTGGAAATAGTGCAGGATTGAGGTTAGGGGTGTGGACTGACACTTTTCTGAATATATTATTTCATTTAGTTCTGACTTTTTGAACTGTGTTAAGATTTTATGGAAACTTTACCAAATAGATAAGTGAAATAAATGAAGAAAATTCAAAATGAAATAGTGCAGAAAAAGGACACCAACTGTATTCTAAATGAATAACATAACCATACTGAAGGGATGGGGTGGAGGGACTCAATATAAGTAAGTCTGTTACGGTGTTTTGACTATATCTCTCAGGAGAGAGACAAAGCAAATAAACAAATATTAAATTCAATTAACATGTGTGTTGTTATTTTTAAAAAATAGACTTTGTGTTTTAGAGAAGGTTTAGATTCACAGCAAAAATTGATCAGAAAGCACAGAGAGTTCCCATATACCCCACCCCCCACCCCTTAGCCTTCCCACTGTTGACATTGTGCACATATCAACATATATATATATTTATTTATTTAATTTTTTTCAATGTTTATTTATTTTTGAGAGACAGAGCACCAGCAAGGGGAGGGGCAGAGAGAGAGGGAGACACAATCAGAAGCAGTCTCCAGGCTCTGAGCTAGTTGTCATCACAGAGCCCGATGCGGGGCTCTCACTCACTGACTATGAGATCATGACCAGACTCGAAGTTGGACGCTTAACCGACTGAGCCACCCATGTGCCCCATGTTTTTATTTATTTCTGAGAGAGAGACAGAGTGTGAGCATAGGAGGGGCAGAGAGAGAGAGGGAGACACAAAATCCAAAGCAGGCTCCAGGCTCTAAGCTGTCAGCACAGAGCCTGCCCAATGCAGGGCTCGAACTCACAAGCTGTGAGATCATGACCTGAGCTGAAGTCAGACCCTCAACCAACTGAGCCTCCCAGGTGCCCCAAATAGAAAGTGTTGAGTAGATATTATGAATATGGAAGGAAGAGTGGTTTTAAGAAGCAAGATAATAAGTTATTTGTCACAAGTGTGAGATTTGTTCAATTTGGTGATAATTCCTTTTAGCCAAAGGAAAAAACAAATAAATGTCTCAAATACTTAACTAGCAGGTTTTCAATATTATCTTAGAATTTTAATTAAAATCATTTTAATGTTTATTTTTTTACTTTTTGGAGAGAGAAAGAGCACAGGCAGGGGAGGGACAAAGAGAGAGGGAGACACAGAATCCAAAGCAGGCTCCAGGCTCTGAGCTGTCAGCACAGAGCCCGATGCAGGCTTGAACTTAAGAAGCGTGAAATCATGACCTGAGCTGAAGTCAGACATGACTGAGCCACCTGGGTACGTCTAATTAAAATCATCTTACAATTTGCTCTTTCACAAAAATTAACTGAAACTTCCCTCACCTAGATTAAAAAAAATTATGACAGAGACAAATTCTAAAGGGGAACAAAAATACGTAGCATGATATAGTGGAAAAGGATATGCTAAAGGGGGTTATTTATGAAATTAGAAATCCAACTCTGACTCCTACCATAGGTTGGAACAGCAGAGGTCTTCAAAGTAAACGGTGACCATGTTATTAAAGGTGTTGTAACAGAAGACCCCTCTCAGGCTATTGATATATACTTAGATTAAACAAATCACATCTGAGTGGCAATTATCATAATTCAGTTTTTAAGTGTCTAATTTTTGAAAACATTTCGCTTAGACATTTCAGTCTAGCAGCATTTACCAGATACAACCCCAGATCCTGAAAACCAGTCATCGGCAGGTTTTTACCCAGGGGTGGCAGATTGAGGGGATTTCGGTCTTGCATGAGAATCACCTGAGTCAGCACCCTAGTACTGCTCTGATGCTATCAAAATCAGTGGATCTTTAAATTTTACAACTTTGTAAACAATTGCCTAGATATCTACTATTTGCAAATTGTTTTTTTCTTTTATTCCTATTACCCACTATCCATGTGCCCTTAGAAGATATTTTCTTTTTTCTTATATTATTAAGTTCTTTAAATACAGCTTGGGAGTTCATTCCTCCCCCCTCCTCTTCCCACCTCACCCCCAAATGCTTTTGTAATAAGTTCTAATATAATTACTTAATATTCTTACTTGGATTACACTTATAAAATATCATGAGTTAGATTATTATTTTTATGATGTTATCACCCTGTTGCTGATAGACAACCTTGTACTAATACATTATAAAGCTCAAGACAGTCACCTGTGTCTTCATGCCTAATGTTACTACACACACTAATTCCCCAGGGGACAAGAGGTAGCCTGGGAATCTGAGAAGGTATATGGAAAAAGAGCCTTCATTCACCTCTGCAGCTTCTTAGGGAAATTCACCAGATGGTTTGTCAAATCGTCTTTCCTACTGAGTCCTTTTATGACATAAATCACCTTGTGAGATTAGTGAGCAGAACCTTAAGAAAAGAAACAAATGGAACGAAGGGGTATATTGGATTCTCTCCTCTTTCGGTGTCTTATTTGTAGAGCCAGACTGAACAAAAAGCTGAAATAGATTTTCCTCTTCCCTTGTTTTTCTGACCCCGAAGGAAAGCGTTTTGCTATCGATCCGCTGCCTGCACCTGCTGAGACAGCAGTTTTGATCTGTAACTCTTTTGAAACAGCTTATGCCCCTTTTCTTGCCCTTCTGATATGTGGATTTAGCCAAGGAGGGTCTTTTAATGGTCTCGTGGTTTATTTTTAAAGTGAAAAAAACAAAGCGGACCCAAACTGGGTGATGGAGTCCACAGAAATTCCACTCCTTCCTGTAACTAGTATCCTTGTTGCTAAAGTCCAGCCCTTCTTTATACACCTGCTTCCAAGGTCACTATGGGTTGTTTGTTCCCATGTGTTTGGCATAGGTTTCTCAGGAAGTGGTAACAAAATAATTCTCCAGCCACAGCCATGCGTGCACTATGTTCTACTCTTTAGAAGGCCTTTGCTCACATTGTTTGATCCTTATGTTATTTTGACCTATGAGACAGATGAAACTCAGAAAGTAGTGAGCTTCTCGGTGGTCCAGAACCTGTTAACAGGACACCGTGAACTTAGGAATGTGACCTTGTCTTCCTTCGTCCCCCCCCGCCATCCTGCTGTGCAGGGGGCTACCTGCCTCTCCCCAGGACTCAGCTCTTTCACATTTCAGGGGAGAGTCTGTTCTAGGTCTGCCCGGATTTATTCGCTCTGTGAATCAGGAGACACAATGTTCTCTCCCAGACATTGTAGAGCCAGGGTTGTGATGTTAGATTTTAGTTGCCTCGCCTTTCCAGTGGGCAAAATATTTTGTTTTTTGAGCATATGCTCAGAAATATTACTGGGAGACAAGGATTAGTTTCCACAAGTTTATTCTCCAGGAGTTTGTAATCTCGCAGGGAAAACAAGGCCTGTGGACTAAGACTGAGCAGGACGAGGCTCGCAGCCATTCTCAGGAGCATTGCCAGAAATAGGACTTCCTCCGTTTTCTCTTGGACTGCCCGTGTCATATGGAGAAGACAAAGGACAGTTTAAGTCACAAGATTATTATCTACCTTGTTTTTTGAATTTTTTTTTAAAGTTTGCTTATTTATTTTTAAAGAGAGAGAGAAAGAGATTGGGAGGGAGAAATTGGAAGAGAGCGAGAGAGAGATTGCAAGCACCAGTCAGCGCACAGCCCGATGCTGGGCTTAAACTCACGAACTGTGAGATCATGACCTGAGCCAAAATCAAGAGTCCCAGGCTTAGCCGACTGAGCCACCCCAGAGCCCCCTTGTGTGTGTGTGTGTGTGTGTGTGTGTGTGTGTGTGTGTGGTTTTTTTTTGAGGCAGTTACTAGATCAGATCCAGCAGACCCTGTTTTTACATGACAAAGAAACATACATTATATAAAATTTTTTAGGTGTGGCTCTTTTAAAACAATTTTTTTAATGTTTATTTATTTTGAGAGAGACAGAGCACAAGCAGGGGAGGGGCGGAGAAAGAGGGAGACAGAGACAGACTCTGAAGCAGGCTCCAGGTGTTATGCGGGAATCGCGAGTCCCAGAGACCTCCAAGGAGCCGACACCGATGCAAATACAAAAGGGTCTTTATTACAAGCTCGAGCGGGGGCTCACCCGCCTACCAGTGTCGTGGCAGCAAGGTGAAGCGAAGAAAAATAGTGAACAGGGTTTTTAAGGAGTAAGGGATGGGGGTGTTACAGTACACGTAGCATCATCACATAAGCACCAATTACAATTGTACGGCAGCACCCCTGGTAACAGCTTTGACCATTCAGTATCTGTGAGGTGTTCATTACTTTTGGTGGGACCCAATCATGCCTTTTGAGAATCCTTTGAAAATGACCAATTACGAGGTGAGTTCAAAGGGCCCACGTGGGGTTCAGGCAAGCGGTGAGAAATTGGCTAGTTTGTATAAAATAACTGTCTGTAGTTCCCAGCCTTGACTCAGACCATAGGAATGTTTTTTTGATTAACTGATCTGAGGGCGATCCGAGGATGGCTTTAGCCATTGAACAATCTGAGGCTTTTCCTGGAACTGGGGCTACATGCAGCCTGAGGTTATTCTTAATTGAGGTCTTAATTTCAAAATGACATTAGTTAGACTCTTCACAGGCTCTGAGCTGTCAGCATAAAGCCCAATGCAGGGCTTGAACCCACAACAGTGAGATCATGAACTGAGCCAGTCAGACGTCTAACCAACTGACCCACCAGGGCGCCCCATGAGGCCCTTCTTATATTACATCTTCTGCAGTCTCCAAACTGGCTTCCTTTTACAACCACTGTAACCAGCATCTTTCTAGAATAAAAAAATGTATTGACAAGAGAGTGTGTTTTTTTTTCCGGATTCTTCCTTTCCTCCCATTTTCTTACTCATATCAAACACTGAGCTTTTCAAGTACCCAACTTCCTAGCTATCCTGCACCATTTGGTGTATGTTCTATTTTACTTTATTTTTTTAAATTTATTTTGAGGGGAAGAGAGAGACAACCCCAACAGGCTCTGCACTGTCAGTGCAGAGCCAGATATGGGGCTCAATCTCATGAACTGTGAAATCATGACCTGAGCCAAAATCAAGGGCCAGACACTTAACCAAATGAGCCATCCAGGCACCCACATGTTCTATTTTAATTCTATGCATGTTTCCCCTAAGATCTAAGGTTATGTCATCTTCATACATAAAAATAAAAAAATGAGGTCTTTATCAAAAGAAAAAAATTGAGTGTGTAGTGGTTTGAATCATGTACCCCAAAAGCTAGGTCCCCACACTTTAACCCCTAGAACCTGTAAATGTGACCTTATTTGGAAAAGGGTCTTTGCAGGTGGAATTAAATTAAAGATCTTGGAAGGAGGTTATTTTGGACAAGAGTGGTCCAATCACAAGTGGAAGACACAGGGAAAGGAGGAAAGACAGAGGAGAAGCCTACATGAAAACAGAGGCAGCCCTGTGCACCCACAAGTCAGGGAACACCCAGAATCCCCAGGGAGGCAGAAGAGGCAAGGAGGGGCAGTCACTTAGAGCCCAAAAAGAGAGCATGGCTCTCCTGGTCCCTGACCTCTGGCCTCTAGAACTATGAGAATACATTTCTGTTGTAAACCCCTCCTTTTGTGGTGGTTGATTTTTGACAGCGACAGCCTTAAGAAAGCAATCCCAAGGGCATTCCGAAACGTGAGCAGGAGATGCAAAGGCTTTGTTAGATTGGGCAGGTGGTCAGACAGAAACTCAATATAAAAACTTGCTAAGATAGAGGAATTGGGAGAAGAGTAGAATGGAAACTTTTGTGCCCCTTAACGATGTGTGTTCGCCCTTCCTTTCATTCTGTTATGGACGTGTTTGTCTTCAGCCAAAGCTCTGGATTTTAGAGCTTTTGAGGGACTTTAGGTCGAGTAAAATCCCGCCCTGTACCCTTTACCTTCATCCCCTTATAGTCTCTTTCTCCTCAGCATTTAAGTATATCCTGGTCAATTTCATCTAAAGACACAAACAAAAAGAAAACCTTAACAAGATGTCTTGGAGAAACCATCCATGGCTGTATGTGTAGCCCTACTTCATCCTTTTTTTTTTTTTTTTTTTTAATTTTAGAGAGAGAGAGCACACAAGCAGGGGAGAGGGGCAGAGAGAGAGGGAGAGAGAGGAAGAGAGAATCTTAAGCAGGCTCCAGGCCCAGCGTCGAGCCAGATGTGGGCGGCTCGCTTAGGACCCTGGAATCACGACCTGAGCGGAAATCAGGAGTGTGACGCTCAGCTGACTTTGTGCCACCCAGGCAATGCTTGACTTCATTCTTTTTATACTGCTGTATGTACAGTATTCCATAGTGGCCAAGCCAGTTTGTTTATTCATTTTTTCCCTTTCCCTATCGAAACAGTTAGCATGTCCCAGTGCTGCTCCATTACAAAAAGGGCAGTGTGCCTCCTTTACATAGGTGAAAGTTTCTGCATTGGGGCAGATAGTGGTGTTTCAGATTATATGATATGCACATTTTAAATTTTAATATGACTTGCCAAATTGCTTTGCAGAAGATATCAACTGAATCTCCAGCAGTATATGCTTCTACCTTTTCCCATCTCTTCAATAAAATATATTATCCTATAAAAAAAGGTGGCTATAGAAATACATATGACACTAATTGGGAAAAGGAACAATAATTACATATGTTAGTATTTGCATCTGTATCTCAATGCATAGGCAATATCTCAAAGAATATATAGCAAAGGGATTATTTTGATTCCCAGCAGTAAATGAGCTAAGCATTATTAGTCCTGGGCGGGGGGCTTAGAACAGATGTCTCTGCTCATTTACAAATTTCAAGAAAAGCATATTCATGCATTAACTTGTCATAGTAAGAAGCACTTCAAATTTGAAATCATTTTAATTATCAGATGGCCTATATTTTACATGCCGTTAGGAAACAAATGGTGCCAATTAAACTATGATAATAGGTTTTATTTTCATTTTTTTTTTCACTTTATGCTTAATAAACGAGTCCTTTAAGCACCCTTGGACATAGATGTTTACATCACACTGGATCTTTACATCATGCCATTGCAATTGTGCTATTCTGTGAACAAACTACATTTCCTTTTAATGCATAATTATAATGTAATCCATGGTGTAACCCTTCGGAAGAGGGCCAGGGAGACAGAGAGAGAGAGAGAGAGAAAGAGAGAGAGTGTAGAGAGTAGCAGGATTCTCACAGAAACATGACACAGACTTTTCTTTCCCAGAAGCAACTTTATTCTTGCTGGCACCGCTCAGTTGGGTTCATACTGAGCCCCAAATGCCACGTGGTACAGTTTTTTAAATATATTTTCCATTTCTTTATCTCCCATATATGGTAACATACAAACATGTGGTCTAAGTGGTCTCATGTGACAAGGTCGTGAGGGATGTTGTCATGTACGCATACAACCAGGTTGCCTTGAGAGTTTTTTTTTCTTTTGTTCCTTAAGGAGGGTCCCCACCACAATCCTCCCCTTTGATGCTCATATCCCTCTATTTTGGGTCAAAGAACATCATCTTGAGTTAGAAGTTTATATTTTTATTACATTATTACATGAGTGGTCATCCTTTTAAAGTCATGGCCTCAATGAGCCTGGAGACAGGCCACACAACCGGGGGAGCTAAGCAAGGTAGGAGTAAGCAACCTTCCAGAGTTAGGAGGATAATTTTTTATGAGAGTTTTGAATCCCCTGAAAGTTGAAAACAGTCCTCCAAATAACTCCCCGTGGTTTTAACCATTCCAGGTCTCGAGGGGAACATGAGCAATTCTTTTTATTTGATTTGTGATCTCTTTTATGACCTTTTTTTTTTTTAATTACTTATCTGTCTGTGGACAGTAGTTGTTTGGATTAAACTTTTTATAAACTTTTTCCTCAGAAGCAGGTAGGTAATCTAAGACCAAGTGATTTTGATAGATAGCACTGTGCATTTTGGTTCGTTGCTTGGCTAGTAATTTCCTTTTATGTGTCTTAACCCTTGTAAAGGTTTTTTTTCTTCTAGCATTCTAGCTTCTTGTAAGGGAAACATGCCTGTTACATTACTGGGAGGGCCTAGGTAAGGTGAGTAGCAAGAGGCAGAATTGTTCTTTTTTAAATATAGATTGAGGACCCAAGGAAGAGGAAGTTGAGTTGGAAGACTTCCCTTCCTACTTCTCTAGGTCTGTTTTGGATACAGCTAAGGAACCCTCAATTGTTTCCCCTTCTGATTGCTAGACTTAAGAAATGGTTACCATTAAATTAGGATCCACCTTACATTACTTACATATATCTCGGTTTTTTCTTAAGGCCCAAGAACAGTGAATTTAGGGGAATTCTCCCCGGTTCCCTTCAGATTTGCAAAACCAATTGTAGGATAGTATTGTCATTGATATTTCCCTCTGATGGCCAGGTTCCCTCTTCTAATTTGTATTGAGGTGAAGCTTTTGTGCAAAAGAAAATGAATCATAATGCATTCCAAAAAAGTAATGGCCATCTATAGGAAAAAATAAGAAAGTTGTCCCTTATCTCAAATTTCTATAGCCGGCCATTTCTCCTGGCTCCTCCTTTTGGCTGGCTATGTGACTGGTAGACAAAAGCCCTGTCAGTCTCTGGAGGTGCTGGGAGGAGCCATTCTTACCCAGGCTTGACAGCTGGCCTGGTCTTTCCTGTTTTTTCTTATCCCTCCCATTTCTCACCTGCAGGACCTTGGGGATGTGGACTGTGACCAAGCAAGACTTTCCTGGTTGTCGTAGGATGCACTAATTTAACTTTGGCCCAGTAGTAACTTACATACTGATCATTGGCCTTTGAGGGAGGGGGTTAAAGGCCCAAAAGTCAAGGTCTATTCCCCTGTCTTTTTCAACAATGCCCACATAAATATGTTTTAATCATGTGGATATCCATTTGTGGCATACAATGGGCTAAGTTTAGTAAAAAGCCCTTCATCCATCATCCATCCCTCACATGGCAGAGGCATCCATTCCTCTGCTAAATGGAACAACACAAATGGGGAGGATTTGGAGGCTGGAACTAAGAGTGTTGCCATTATCTTCCCAGCCTTTGGATCAAAGGAGGGGGAATGTTCATCTTAACCCTGTGTACTTTTAAAATCCATTTATTTTAACCTTAGTCCATCCTGACCACACATAGGATTTCTTTTTAAAGATTTTCCTTCATGAACCTTCTACAACTTCTCTTTGCCTTTAGATTCTGTCCCAAGCCATTTTTCTCCAAATAACCAGTCTAATTTAGGACAAAATTACTTTCTTTTACCTTCAGCAAAAATGTATTTCCATTTCTTATATCCTTTTCTCATATCTCCTACTTTTCTACATACAGAGGTGCTTTTCTTTCTTTCTTTCTTTCTTTTTTCTATCAGATTTAACTACATTTAGCAGAATTTTAACTCTTAGAAATCTTAGTCTCCAGTGAAAAGTAGTAACCCATTGTGAAGTCTATGTTACATCAGAACTTGTTTTTAGATGGTGAAATTATTAAGCATAAACATAAACCATTAAGCATAAAGCATGTTTTCCCACAAACCCAAACATCCTTAATTTTTTTTCAACAAGTCAGAAGCACAAACCTACATCTAGTAATTAGTGCTTTAGTCTCTTATATCATTAGATAGCCAATGAATTCAATTTCCATTTATCATGCAAGCAAAACTTTAATGTTTTAGGTTACTAAAGACTTTAAAAGCTATCTTAACAATTACCCCTGAAAACTTTGAGACAGACAAAATGAACCATCATTTGAAGTCACCTTTTTGTTGACAAATTGCAGCAGGGATAACAAGAGCTTATTTGACCTTTAGAAAACCTTAGGTAGAAAAAAGTTTTATATATTTAATGCTGATAACTCTAAAGAAATGTGGTGTCATTTTTTTTAAAATATATTTTCCACTTCTTTGTCTCCCATATATGGTAACATACAAACATGAAGGTTTTTTTCTTTCCTTAGGGTAGGGGTCCTACCATGAGAGAGAGAGAGAGAGAGAAATAGAGAGATGGAGAAAGAGAGAGAGAGAGAGAGAGAGAGAGAGAATCCCAAGCAGGATCCATGCTGTCAGTGTGGAGACTGACGTGGAGACTGTCGAGTGGCTTGGTCCCATAAACTGTGAGATCATGACCTGAGACAAAATTGAGAGTTAGATGTTTAACCGACTGAGTCACCTAGGTGTCCCTATATCCTGAAAACTTTTTAAAGTTGCTTATTAATTATAGCATCTTATTACTAGATTTGGGGGTATTTTCTAAATCAGCAAGTAGATATACTCAGTTACTTCTGATGCTTCCCTATATATATATTTTATTTTTTTTAAGTTTATTTGTTTTGAGAGAGAAAGAGACAGATTGAGCAAGAGAGAGGGAGAGAGAGAGAACCTAAGCAGGCTCCACATTGTCAGTGCAGAGCCCTATGTAGGACTTCTAACTCAGAAGTTGTGAGATCATGACTTGAGCTGAAACCAAGAGTCAGACGATTAAACAACTGAGCCACCCAGGCACCTACCTGAGATGTTTTACCTTTTTACACACACACACACACACACACACACACACACACACACCATTTTTATCAGCTCTGTTCACAAAAGGTCTAGACATTATAATTAGCCAGGTAGATGTACATACCATAGTGCCCAGAATTTACCTTCATTTCTCATGAAATAGAACCATCTCTTTTTTGAGAAACGACTGACTTAATGTTTAAGGCAGGAAATAAATAAGATGAACCTGAACATACTATCACATCAGACATTAAGAAACTATGAAAGGCCTCTTACAAAATGTCTGAAAACCTAGGGTGCAAACTTGAAGAGGCTTCTTTCTACTAGTCCAACATGGGTCAATTTGAACATCAAAAGGAAGAATACATGGGTGCCTGGGGGTGGCTCAGTCAGTTAAGTGCCTGACTCTCGATTTCAGATCAAGTCATGATCTCATGGTTCATGAGATCAAGCTGCAACAGTCTCTGTGTTAATAGCATGGAGTTTGCTTGGGATTCTCTCTCTCCCTCTGCCATTCTTCTCATCTATCTCTCAAAATAAAATACATATTTTTAAAAAGAGGAAGAATACACAAATAATAAAACATAATGGTTCTTAAAAATGAAGAACTGATCATTATTGGGAGATTCTAGAAAACTAGTTCATTCTGGTGAACAGTGGTAAATCAAGAGAATAGATCAAATATTCTTTGATCGATCCTTCCCTCCTTCCTTCCTTCCTTCCCTTCCCTTCCTTCTTTCTAAAGAGTAGTGCTTACGTGAGTGGGGAAGAGACAGAGAGAAGGAGATAGAGAGAATCACAGGTAAGCCCCACACTGTCAGCATAGAACCCCATGAGGGGCTCAGTCCCATCATCCATGAGATCAAGAACTGAGCCAAAATCAAGATTGGATGCCCAACCAACTGAGCCACTCAGGCATCCCTACTTTGATTTTTTTAAAAACAAGATTTTCAATGGGCTAAAAAATAGTAGAAATGGAAAGTTTCTTTTTAAAGAAAAGTTGAAGATAGTAAATGAAGAAGAAATGATGACGTTAGAATTTCATCCTAATGACCTAATGCAACATTAAGAACTGCTAACAAAAAATGGAGACATTGAATTATTCTTTGCATCTTTATGGCGGTATAATTATTATGTGTATATTCTTATAAAAAAAAAAGGAGGATGAAACTAGATCTAGTCAAATCTCTAGATCTACCACTACTAGACAGAAATAGGAAAATAAGTTAAATTTCAAAGATACAATGAGGACAATCTAAATCAAAAGAAACTGCATGGAACAAATAGCTTTTTCACTTTTAAAAAATAAATTGCAAGGAAGAAATTGATGGAAAGGAAAGTTACAGATTAAAAGAGATATTAATAACTTATCAATCAGTCCCAATGCATAGATTTATTTTATTTATATTAAAAGACTGTAAAAGAACTCCCAAAGTTATTATAACATTTATGAACCAATTGGAGTCTTAACACTGACTGGATACTACCATATTATGAGTTAATTACTGTTAATTGTTCTTAATATGATAAAGATGTGTTTTTGTTAAAAAAATCTATATAAAAAAGAAAAAAAACCTTATACTTAAAGATACATAGTAAATATTTATGAATAAAAATGTTACAATGCTTTTGCTTTGCCTCCAAGTAACAGTAAATAGAAAATGTGAAAGGGTGGTGAATGGGTCAGGATGGGCCAGGGGTTGCCACTTGTCACACATGAATGAAAAGTACATGAAAGTTCACACAATTCTGTTAACTTTTCTGTACCTAAATTTCTCTGACTAGTTTTATGTAGTGATTCTTGGTCAGATGTACTTTATGACATAGACATTTGTGTACAAAATTTTACTGATTGAACATTTGAATGTGATATAGGGTCATTTACAAGAATAAATATTATAAAACTTTTGCACATTCATAATAGTATGATGAAGAAAAGCTTGCCATCTACTTTATTAATCAAGAAATAAAGCTTTGTCTTATAAGTAACACAATTTTTCTTTTCATCTTTATTTTTGAGAGAAAGAGAGAGACAGAGCCTGAGCAGTGGAGGGGCAGAGAAAGAGGGAGACACAAAATCCAAAACAGGCTCCAGGCTCTGAACCATCAGCGCAGAGCCTGATGTGGGGCTCGAATTCATGAACCACGAGATCATGACCTGAGCAGAAGTTGGACGCTTAACTGACTGAGCCACCCAGGGACCCCAATAACATGATTTTTCTTAAATGAGTAATGCTGTGTGAACAGAATAATGTGAACAGAAATGAATAACATTCATTTCCTAAGTGAAACTACATATTTTATTTTTTCTAAAATGATTCATAGTAGATTGTAATGTGAAACATTTTGAAATTGCTGTCATTTAAACAAATTGCTTTCCAAGTAAAGTTTAATTCTTAACAATAAGCCCTGTTTGAAGTAAATGCATTTACAACAAATTCATTACCGTATTAAATTATAATACATACTTTAAAATAACTTATAAATAACTGTGAAACAAACTTGACTTTTGTAGATATAACTAAAGAAAAAAGAAGAAAACAAATTTACATATAATTTTTAAGACCATTAGCATTTTGGTACATTTCTTTCTCTCTACATTTTACTTAGATTTTTCTTTAGGATGAGCCAGTAGCCTCATTTTGGTACAAAGCTTATAGAATAATTTTGATAGCTTTTTGGTTTTATATGGTTTCAGATTTTTTAAAAAATGTTCATTTTTGAGAGACAGAGCATGTGCAGGGAAAGAACAGAGAGAGTGAGACAGAAAGTCTGACGCAAGCTCCAGGCTCTGAGCTAGCTGTCAGCACAGAGCCGGATGCTGGGCTCGAACCCAGGAACCACGAGATCATGACCTGAGCTGAAGTTGGAAGCATAACCAACTGAGCCACCCAGGTGTCCACAAATTCTTTTTTAAAAAAATATTTATTTATTTATTTTGAGAGAGAGAGAGAGAGAGAGAGAGAGAATCCCAAGCAGGCTCTGTGTCCACTAGGGACTCAGTCTCCTAAGCCATTACATTGTGGCCTGAGTTGGATCACAATCAAGAGTTGGATGCATAATCAATGAAGCCATCCAGATGTCTTTTTTTTTCCCCCAGATTCTTAATAAGAAATTATTACCTAATGGTTTGGTGACTTGTATTTTCTCAAAGCCTTTTGAAACAGAGATTGATATAGGTAAACTCATTATTTTTATAGATAAGTTTTCAATGCTTGCATTATAATGCATTATAAATTTTATAGCATCTGTTTCAACTGACTTCGTCTAATTAACTGATTTGTATGATTACCAGATGTACTTTTGACTAATGCATACTTTTGACTAGTAGCGTCCTTGATTTTCCTTGCACTCTGCTGGAACAGTAGGTGAAAAACTTGCCTGTGGTTTTCTGACATATCTGAGTGTCTTTCTGTTCCCAGGGAAGCAGCCTTAGTGCCATGGCTAAGAGCAGTGGTGTGTGTGTGTGTGTGTGTGTGTGTGTGTGTGTGTGTGTGTGTGTATGTGTGTAAGCTCTGGGTCTGGCTGTTTGCCTTTAAACCATGCATGTTTCACCATTCATTTGCTGTCTGAGTGAGCCAAGGTTTTCCATCTCTCTCTGGTCTGGTTTTCTTATCTGTAAATAGGGCATGACAATAATTATCACTTACTCAATATTTACCATTAATGCAATACTCAACTTGAGATGTCTACAGTGTACTAGATATAGAATACTTGGTTCACAGATTCTTTTTCCTCAATTAAGATTTTTTAAACAAATTAATTTTTTTGTTATTCAACATTGCCAAGGAAATATGACTGAATTTTGAACTTTTTCTTCATTTATAATTGCTTATATTGTTCTTCGGTGAGATTCATCGGATTATTTTTAGCCTTTTAAATACAAATCGCCAAAATTTGATTGACTGTAGACGAAGTACATCACCAATTTTGCCTAAATATCCAAACTCGTCTTTTCTCAGCTCAGATTTTAAAATAGTGTATGTTTGATTATTTCCTCCTTTCCGTCTTGTTTTATTTCCTCCGGTGGATAACTATAATTCTAAGTGGGCTCTTGTGAGGGCATGTACTTCTTATCGGCCACTTTCCTTCTATATGTTTTCTTGTGTCTGCCATTTATTCATTCTTTTTGCTTACTCATTCATTCAGGAGTGGAGTATAGGGAGTGGAAAGAACACAGATTCTGGAACGAGATAAGCTCCACCCTGGCGTCACCGTTTACAAATGCTATGCTGTGACAAATCAGGTAACCTCTCTGATTCTGCTCTTCTCCTCTGTTAAAGGCAGAGACTGGTGCTCACTGAAGAGTTACCAGTTCCTTAAGCCAAGCCATTAAAATCTTCTGTACATCCCACAAGTTCTTTCCTGAAGGAATATTGTTGAATGTTCTGATTACTATTAGCATTTCTGAGATCCTTATCACTGATACTCATTGCTGAGGTATGCATTTGGCAACAGTTCAAATGGTGATTCTCACCCTACCTCTGGCCTCTAAATCCCATATTTTGTTTACCATTGTAGACTGATTTGCCCAAATATTGTGCAATGTCTTTTATAAAATTAAAATATGTCTTTTATAAATATAAAATATTAAAAATAAAATTAAAAAGATGAATGTCTTTTATAAAATTAAAATGGATCTCCAGAATAATGTGAGCATTATTCCTTCTCCCTTTTCTATCCTTTTCTGTAACTCTCCAATATCAATTTTACCCTTTTATCCATAATGTGATTCTCACACTCATCTCCACTTCTGCCAATCTTTCTTCTTTCTAACTGAACTTCAGCAGCTTCACCAGAGGAAACCATCTTGGTTCTTTCTCTGAACGTTGTTTCTATCTCTGGAAGTGTAACAATCTGATTAGGCCTTAATTTTAATTATTTATCTTCATGTCTTTTTATATTATTAGATTGAACTCCTGAAGGTGAAACACCAAAATTGACTTGTGCTTGCATTCTCCACGGTCACTAAAATAGTACTTTGCATAAATGTTTATGGACAGGAATTCATGAATGGGGAATGTGGCTTGATATGTTTCTCCTAAGGAAATTTTATAATGCCATGTTAGCTGCGTGTCATACCAACTTCTTCCACCCTCCTGTGGATGATAAAGGAAGAGAGGGATGACAAGGAAGAGATACAGGATATTTTGTTTAATGACACACGTTACTAAAAAGGTCACTAGAATAAAAGTCAAAGTGGCAGGCCCTTGTGGCATGGCTTTCCTGTGGCTTTAGGTTCTTCATCATAAATACAGGATAATAACATACAAGATTTGTAATTTCCACTACTGCACCAAATTTGAAGATTTTTCATTCTATGTCTTCTATTAACAATACTTGTACATGAAGGTGTACTTTGAAAGCAGGTGCCCAGTGAAGATTTATGGAAATGGGATGCTAACACACGTGCAAGTTTCTTTTTCTTTTCTTTAAATTGTTTTAAATGTTTATTTATTTTTGAGAGAGAGAGGTGAGAGAGGGTCAGACAGAGAGGGAGACACAGTATCTGAAACAGGTTCCAGACTCTGAGCTGTCAGCACAAAGCCTGACACAGGGCTCGAACTCACGAACAGTGAGGTCATGACCTGAGCTGAAGTTGGAAACTTAACAACAGAGCCACCCCGACATCCCATTTTTTTCTTTTTCTAATGATAGACAAAAAAAGTTCATGATCTGAATATTTGGTGAGCTTTTGTTCTCTTATGTGGAAACTCAAGAGTTGGAAAATTTTAAGAATTTTTAAAGAATATTTCAACACCCTAATTTTAGGGATGAGGTAGAGGAAAGTGTACCCAAAGCTCTGTTTTCGTTAAGAATCAGATTTAAGCAGTAGAAAGCAAGGACCAGAAACCAGACCCTTGCCTTTTGACCCAGAGTCTGTTCCCTTCTACTCTGCTTTGAGTTCCAAGAGGCAAACCAATGAATGCAATGTGTTTTTGCAGATAGTTATATTTGCATATGAAAACATCTTTTACTTATCTTTAATTTCTTCACTGTGTCAACAAAGAGACCCAAGAATGGACTTTTTATTTTTTCAATCCAGAATATTTTCTTCAACTTTGCTCAGTCATGCATTATTGTTATGGAACAAATAATTAGTGTGTCAGTATGGACACAGTAGAGTTGTTACAAAGATTCTTCAGCAATAGGAATGAAAGGAATGGCCTTCTGTTAATAACCTTGGGTTTGGTTAATACAGGGGCATACAGTGGGGTGTAACAACTCAAAAAGAGAACGAACTACTCCTTCTTGTGCAGCTCCTGAAAGATCATTCTAAAAACGTGTTTCAGAGATGGCAGTGAGAGGATCCTTACTATATAGAAGCAGGGATGGAGGCAAGAAAGACTTGTGAATTTTTTAAAAGTTTATTTTATTTTGAGAGAGAGGGAGAGTGCATGTATGTGCATGCGAGTAGGGAAAGGGCAAAGAAAGAGAGGGAGACAGAGAATCCCAAGTAGACTCATTGCTGTCAGTACAGAGCAGGAAGTGGGGCTTGAACTCACAAAGTATGAGATCATGACCTGAGCAAAAATCAAGAGGCCGAAGCTTAACCAACTGAGCCACCCAGGTGACCTGACTTGTGATTTAAAAAAAAAAAATCTTTCAGTGACATTGCTTGTGTTTGAGAAATTATTTGAAGTCAACCAGATGAGAGAGAATAAGAGAGCTTCTCTCCACACTACCTGCCTGAAAACACAGTCAATACAATCAAACCATCAAGAATGGGGGAGATATTTGGTCACAACAGGCTCTCCCCTGAAGTCTGTATCCCCAGTGTTTTGTAGAGATATTTTGTGGTGTTGGGAGCAGCAGTATAAGTAGGAATAACAGGACTTCTGGAACAGACAGATAAGACAATCTAGTTTTCTCTTCATAATCAAGACCAAACTCCTGAAATGACTTAGTGGGGCCCAAGTTCTTTTACTAATCATAGGGACGTGATACAAACATCCACATTATGATGGAGATGTGAGTATCTAATTGGAACAAGAAATAAAGGACAAGCGGTATTATTTTTTTCACCAATTTGGTAAAGATATAGTCCTTTTGAAGCGTGTAGGAAGGTTAATATTCATGAGTGTGATTAACAGTTGAAGTCAAGGTATTCTATCTATAATACTGTCTGCTCTATATCCTCATATACTATCCTCATAGAAAATAGAAAGAGGTAGGCTTTATCTGCGACCTTCTCACCATGACTATGCATATCACTTTCATTCATTTCTTTTGATAGTTTCAAAATGTGGATGTATTGCTTGCTTGGCACCAAGTCGTATTTATCACTGATTTGAGAGCTCTGACTTCTACTGAAGTTAAGGAATCTTTACATCAACATTATTATTCAGGTCCATTATCGCCAAAACCTCATGAGGTTCAGGTAACTAAAAAAAAAAACATTTTTCTAAAAATTCCTTAAACTTAAAGGTGACTGTTACCTACATAAGCTGAACTCTGGAGATGGTCTACACTAAGTGGTGCTGTGAACTGTGTACTGGGACCTTTTTTATAAGGAAAAAGTGTATATGTAACATATACTACATCACAGAATCACTGGTGACAGCAAATACAGGTTTTTTTTTTTTTAATTTTTATTTTTTTTATTTTTATTTTTTAAATGTTTTATTTATTTCTAGGAGAGAGAGAGAGACAGCGTGAGCAGGGGAGGGTCAGAGAGAGAGGGAGTCACAGACTGAAACAGGCTCCAGGCTCTGAGCTGGCAGTCAGCACAGAGCCCGACGCGGGGCTCAAACCCACGATCCGTGAGATCATCACCTAAGCGAAAGTCGGACGCTTAACCGACTAAGCCACCCAGGCGCCCCCAAATACAGGTTTTTGAGAGACTGGGAAATGGGTCAATAGGAAGACAATGATCATCAAATGAGAATTGTTAATAAATGAGTCATTAGTAATAACAGGAAAAGAAGATGAGAAGGCAATTTTAAACACCAGAAGGACAGATGGACTTCCTAAGTCAGAGATGGATATATTTGAGATGGGCTGACCTCAACCTGAAGCTGATAGAAATGCCCAGAACAAAATACTGTTGTATCCAAGCAGCAATGTTTCACAGCTTAGTCTTTAGATGCAAAGCTTTACTGTTTTTGCCCAGGATAGAGACTGCACAAATGTACTGGTAACTCTCATTTCTTGGGATTTATTTGGTTTATTAATTTCTTTATATATTTTTTTAATGTTTATTTATTTTTGAGAGACAGAGCATGAGTGGGTGAGGGGCAGAGAGAGAGGGAGACACAAAATACCAACCTGGCTCCTGGCTCCTGGCACTGAGCTGTCAGCACAGAGCCCAAAGCGGAGCCTGAACTCACCAACCACAAGATCATGACCTGAGCAAAGTTGGGCACTTAACTGACTTAACCACCTAGGTGCCCCTGTTTTATTAATTTCTAAACTGACATAAAGATGATTAATACATTGTGCCTGGGTGGCTCAGTCTGTTAATTGACTCTTGATTGGTTCAGGTCATGATCTCACACTTTGTGAGAAACAGCCCCATGTTGGGCTCTGTGCTGACAGTGAAGATCCTGCTTGGGATTCTCTCTCTTCCTCTCTCTCTGCCCCTCTCCCACTCTCTCTCTCTCTCTCTCTCTCTCTCTCTCTCTCTCTCACACACACACACACACTAAATAAATGTTTAAAAAGAGATTATTAATACAGGTTTGGAGACACATACTCACAATGGAGATAAAGAACAATATGCAGATATAGAAATTTTCTAGAAATTATTATTTTTAGTTAGGATTGTTCATTTTATAAATTCATACTTGCTATCAAGCCAAATGAAATATCTTCAATGACATAGTGTCTTTTTGATGCCCATTAATCTTCATGTCTTGAATCACAAAGAGCATGTCTGCATTGGTACAATAAGTCCAGCATTTTATGATATGACTTTGTTTTATTGTTTAGAAGTCTTTCTTGACAATTTAATGAAAATGGTTACCATCTTAGGTTCTTTCAATGCTTTTCAGATTTTTTTGTACTCAATGTTCCATGTCAAAGTATACTTTCAAATCTACTGTTTTTAAAGCAAGAAGATCTCTTTTTGGATTGTCATAACTCACATTCAAATAAATCTTTGGCATAAAGTCAATTTTACCTGAATGCTGTCTCATTTAAGAACATAAAAGTATATTCTTGAGGATTAATTATACTGGTGTCTAAAATCACATCAGTATCTAAACTGTAAGATATGAATAACTAAATTCAAAATGACATTTTACATTTAAAGAATCATTTTTCATATTTAACACATGCATATGAGATTCAATTCAGGTTTTAAATATTTCACTTTGGCTGTATATATTTCTTGGGGGACTATAAGTTTCTCTTGGGATTAATTTAATTACATGATGTTTGTGTCCTGTGAAAAATAATTTGTTTTTCATGCATATGTGAGTCTGAACACTACTTGAAATAAGTGGTTGGCTTTAAAATATAAATGCCTGTAAAGATACCCAGAAGACATTTATTTGGAGAAAATAGAACTGACATTGCATGGGATTTGGCTTTCTACACTGGAGTGTGGAGGAGAAAGCCAAGGATGTTACACTCTTAATAGTGGCAGAGGTTACAAATTAATTTCCTATCGAGGAGTTATTCTTGAACTGAAATTCTACATATCATATAGATATTTACATAGAAGAATTAACAGGCAACCCTTCCAAGAGTAACTCTTGGAGCTTAAAGACAATGCTGTCAGCAGAGACTAACAGGATTCTAACTTGCAGAAGTAGTCCCAATGGAGCCCAAGACTAAAGCACACACATCAAAAAAGATCATTAAAATATTGGGAAGTACAGAGAATCAGTAAGATTTGTGGACTTAGATCTGCAGGGTGAGATTTGGGAGGGCAGAACTTTAAAAGCTTTATGTTTTGTTCTGCAGAAAATGACCAGCAAATCAACATTCCCTGGGAACTTGTTGGAAATTTATATATTCAGGCACCATCCCAGACCTACTGATTCAGCATCTGTGGGATTGGTTCCCAGAAATGTGTTTTAACAAGCACTCCAGGTGATTATGATACATTATAAAATATGAAAACCACAGTTACAGAGAAGGTAAGTTGAATTAGATGTATATCCTACTCTGCTGGCCTTTAACAAGATTACCCTGGACAAGTCAGTCAACCTGACTATACTCCTGTTACTTGACTGAAAACTATGATTAATATTGTTATACTGAATGTCTTAACATCCATGAAAGTGATCAATACTGTGGAATTCAACATACACAACTAAGATAGTGAAGATTAAACACTCCTTTATGGAACCAATTGAATGTGTTCGGGAAAGCTGATATTGAGCCAGTAGCACCACAGAGCAACCAATAGATACAGGAACAAGGAATTTTGAAAGTTCTTATTTTAAAAGATAGATTCTATGGGATTTTCCCCCTAAGGAACTAAAATAAATACAGCTGTGCAAGATATTTGGCATGGCAAGAAACAACTGAAAAATGTGTCCTAGAGAACTCTCCTCATTTAAAAGCCTGGCTCTACCCTTTCCAACGATCCCCCCATCTCCAGAAAAAGTAGATTATAAAATGGAGAAAATATTTGACCTGCATAGAGAATGCTATAATAAAGATCTGCATTGTGCAAGGAGAGCAAGTTATAAGATGACTAGATGGGATTAAATCTCAGAACATTTGAAAGGGGCTGAAGCCAGTGATAGAGTTCTGAATTCCAATCTGGCTCTGAGGTTTCTGGTTAGGGGTGTGGCATGACAATGAAATAATATGCAACATTACAGGATAGCCTGCAATGTGTAAGGCTATTGCTTCCTTTTATCATAATTTGTCTATTCTCATTTTAAATGAATGGCCACAAACTTCAAATGGACAAATAACATGGTCAAGAAATCTATTTTACTAATGAGTCCATTGCAGATCATTTCATATCTTCTAATTGTTCCCCCAAATTTCCATACCCCTTCGTCCCTGACTACCCATTCACCAGTGAATTGGCCTCAAATGCCATTTGGAAAATATAGGCTATCAGAATTGAAATTCCTTATCTTCCCACTACAAGAGGTATCCACTTAACTATATCTGACTTTAACACTTACTGCCTTCACTCCTGTAGAAATGGATGCTCCCAGGACTATGTATTCTTTGTATTCTATTCCTTCTCACTTTCTCAACACTTCAATTGGCAATTACTTCCTCTCTTTTCTTCATCTCTTTCCCTTTCTCTGATGGGTCACCTCCATCACCATACCAACACACTCTGATTTTTCGTCTTGGTCTCACAACTCCAACACCCCGTTTCTAGTCTTTCTTTAATAACAGTGTTTCTAGAAAGTCATGTTTATACTTTTTCAACTCATCATACTTTTAAAAATTTATAAAATAACATTTTTAAATTTATACAACTGAGAAGAGTCAATTTTATGAAAACCAGAATACAGATAAGGAAGAAGAGCAAATTAAAAACTATTAATAATTCTAACACCCAGAGAAATTCAAGCTTAAAATTTGGTATATGGTCTTCCTTTCCAAATAACTTAACTTATAATGTTACCAATTTATTATTTAGTATTTAGTAATTTATTAGTAAATTATCAGTTTATTATTTAGTAATTTAATTTATTACTGGATCAGGTAATACATGGACATAGTTTTTAAAGAACAAAGACACTGGGGTGAGAAAGCATTTTAATTTCCACTGTACTCACTCCTGATTCTGACTCTGTAGAAACAGCGCTTTAACCTCCAGGGCAGAAGCTGAAGTCAGCCTACAAGATTTGCTTCAAAGTTCTGCTCCTTGCTGACCATGTGACTTGGGCCAAATTACTTAGCTCTCTGTATTTCAGTTTTCTCTTCTCCATAGTAGGTATAACAATATAACCTATCAAAGGGGTTATTGTGAGGATAAAATGACCAGAACAGTGTTTAACGCACTGTATTTTGTTTCTGTTGTAACTATTAGTTGCATAACTCTAATAGAAATGTTCATATTACTATGTCTTGACTTTTAATATTAAGACAGTAGAGAGCCCGTTGTATTTATGATACTTTTGCTCCTTTACCTTGTCAGATGAAATGCACATTGCTCATCTCTCTATCCTAACACTATAGTCTGATCAAAATTTTGGCTTAAGTCAAAGATGCTAATATAGGTCATTTTGTCCTTTAAATTTCTTTGGTGTCATTTTAGTATAGTTTTGGGAACAAATGATGGTAAACACATGTCTTCTGTGCACGATGTTGAGCAGAAAATTTCTATTGGACCTTCACCCATTAGACTCTTGCTTCTGATCCACCACTCCATTGACCCTGCTCAGGATTAAGTCACTAATGACCTCCATGTTGGCAATATCTCTTGTCTTCAGCTGACTTCTCAACAGCATTAACTACTTTCTCCTTATCAAAGCACTTTTCTCTCCTAGCTTATATGATATCATCTTTCCCTTGGCTGCTTTTCAGTCTCTTTGAGTTGTTCTTTCTCCTCTGCTAGACAGCAGGATTTTGGAATACCCTTGGACTTCTCTTCTTGCCTACAGTGTTCTTCCTAGACAATCTATTTTGCTCATATAGTGAAACAGTACCTAAATGCTGATGCTTCACTTAGTTCTTCATGGCCTTTCAAACATACATTGAATGACCTAATTGATATCTCCAGACATCTAATAGTTATCTTAAAACTAATATGACCAAAATGTATATCTTCATCCCATCCATTGCTGCACATACTAATGAAACATTTAAATTAAAAAACAATCTTGCTCTTACTTTGCCGTGTCATCCAGTTGATAAAACTAAGACCCAAGACCCATTGTTTAAAAAAAAATTTTTTTTGTAGTTTATTTATTTTTGAGGCAGAGAGAGAGAGAGAGAGACAGAGACAGAGCATGGGCAGGGGAAGGGCAGCAAAAGACAGAGACACAGAATCTGAAACAGGCTCCAGGCTCTGAGCTGTTAGCACAGAACCCGATGCAGGGCTCCAACCCACCAACCACAAGATCATGACCTGAGCTGAAGTCGGACGCTTACCCGACTGAGCCACCCAGGCGCCCCCCCAAGACCCATTCTTGACTCCTTTCCTTTTCCTGTCTGTTCTAGCTCCAAAATACATCCTGAATGCACTTACTTCCTCTGAACTTTCACTGCCACTACCTTAGTCAGGGTCACCCATCTTATCTTGCCTGGATTCCTTCCTGGATTCTCCTTGCTTTCATTCTGATCCTTTGTGACCAGGGACATTATTTTTAGATAGATGAATAAAAAGGGGGAAAAGTAGTGATTTTTCCCCATCTTTTCACAGCCACAAACTCCTAAAAATAAGACAAGACCTCTCCTGATCAACTAAGGCAAACTCCCCCTTCCACCACAACATTAGTTTCTGGGTCAGAACACTTTATAGCAGTGCAATCTGAAATTACCATGTGTTTGTCACGGGCCAACTCCCTTAACTCCCATGCTGCTTTGGCTGGGACATCCAGTGCACAGAGAACAGGTAAATTATACTAAGAAAATATTGTTTGAGAATGAATTAGTGAGCAAATCAATGGAAGCCATATGACAGAACTTCCATTTATTCAGAGCATTTATATTTTTACACAAAATTCTTAATGACAGAAATTCTTTCAAGACCCAAATAAGTAAACCCTTCAAAGCGGAATTGTTGAATTTCAAGTATTTATGGGAAACATATGGTACCAAAAGATCATGAATGGAAATAGACAGCGGCTCTGCTTACCTCTATATAACCACACAATTATGTAATATAGTGGATATGAACAAATTAATCATTTAAATCAACACACATTCCATTTAGAACATTTAGTTTCTTCATTTATCTATCTACTAAATACATGGCTTGATTTTCATAATATAGACACTATGGATTGACTCAGTAAGAGTAACGTTAGGAAAGTAAATTTCATCTATTCAGAAAATATACATAAGATGTGATTTCCTGGTAAACACTTCATAATGTAACCTCCTTGATAAGAAAACACCAAAGTAATTGTATTTTAAGACTGTGCAAAGGATAGCAATAAAAGTCTGCGTGCAAATTATATCCTCTTTTGTTTATTGCTTGTTCCACTCCTCTGCAGAACAAATAAAAAAAAGTGTTTCCTTCAAAAGGGGAATATTAATTGGCAAATATAATGACTCAAATCTATACTGGAAATAACAGCAATAGATAATATAGAGAACAAAATATGTGTTTCAGATGTGGGATTTTTAAAGTCAATTTTAATGTCTTCTAACATCCCAGTAAGAGTAACCTACAGTTCTTAATGGTCTAGTCTGCATAGACCTGCAGTCTCCAGTGATTTTTATTACCAAAAAAAATAGCACATATTCAAGGATAAGTAATGTGCTTTAGTGTCTTAGCTATTTTCAGACCTCTGCTACACAACTACAAAATATATTAAAATAGACATATTTAAGGGAAATAATGTAAGTATGCATAAAATCTCAAAATAAGCATTTAAAATGTACAAAATGATATTTTTTCTAAAATCCAATATTATATTCTTTAAGTACTATTGTTAGTGATTATTGATATACCCAAAGGTTATATTAGCGAAATAACTATTTCCCTTTACATCTTTGCTTTTTAAAAAAGAAGGTCATTGGGGCGCCCGGGTGGCTTAGTCGGTTAAGCGTCCGACTTTCGCTTGGGTCACGATCTCGCGGTTCGTGGGTTCGAGCCCCGCGTCGGGGCTCTGTGCTGACTGCCAGCTCAGAGCCTGGATCCTGTTTCAGATTCTGTGTCTCTCTCTCTCTCTGACCCTCCCCTGCTCACGCTGTCTCTCTCTCTCTCTCTCTCTCCTAGAAATAAATAAAACATTTAAAAATAAATAAATAAAAATAAAAAAGAAGGTCATATTCATTTCATACACAATGTAGGAAAATTGCAATTTTACATTAATGATGTCTTAACAGAAATGTCTGAAATTACTAAACAACCTGAATAATGATTGACACATTGAATGCTATTTGTTAGCCCTTTATGTATCACCTTCTGTTTTTTAATTTTGTGTGTTTCACCATATGGTACTGTTTATCCAAATGACTGCCTTAATAAATGACCATCTGTAAGTATATAGTGAACCAAATATAGCCAGAATACATTGTGACTATAATATTTTCTATAAAAATTCTCTACCATATCTGAAAATTATATCTTTGGTTATGAAGGAAGATGTTTTTCTTATGCTGAAAGATAATTCTAAAGCTTGCAATATATGTCAGTTTTGTTCTGTAGGCATCTTTCTCAATATATAATTAGACTGATTCAATTAAAAAATCACTGCTCATGGATAATGTTCTCTCAGGATCTTCTTTCCTTTGATTTATTTCTAGCAACATTTCCTTTTGGCACATGGTATCTATACTAGAAAATTTAAAAAGCACAGTATGAAGTTAACTTTCATTTTTCATCAATGTGAACAAAGAGTAAAATTGAATAATCTACTTAATGAGGATTATGCAAATTTGGGGACCTATCTCTCAATGTGCTTGGAAACTGAATAAATTCATAAAACAATTGCTCACATCACTCTTTTTCAAAATATTCACTTTTAATGTTTTGGCCTTTATGGTTTTTAGTAGTTTTCATATTTAAATGTGATAAGAAAAGAAATGGTAAGTAAATTTTAAATTCTAGTTGATTTATATACTTGAGATTCTATCTTCCAATGCATCTTTTTTATTATAAAACCTTCTAACGTTTTAGATTCTGTGGCATTTTATTCCTTTGCAGTCCAAGATTATTTATATGTATATTTATTTATTTATTTATTTACTCATCCATGTTCCTATATAAAGTCAACATTGTTGGGGCGCCTGGGTGGCTCAGTCAGTTAAGTGCCCAATTTCAGCTCAGGTCATGATCTCACAGTTCATGGGTTCGAGCCCCGCGTCGGGCTCTGTGCTGACAGCTAGTTCAGAGCCTGAAGCCTGCTTCGGATTCTGTGTCTCCCTCTCACTCTGACCCTCCCCTGCTCATACTGTCTGTCTCTCTCAGAAATAAATAAAACATTTTTAAGAATTAAAAAATAAAGTCAACATTGTTCCAAAACAATGTAGCTTTAATTGTTTTTGTTTACTACAAGTTGAAAGTAGCTTTAATACTATATACAGCAGAGCAAGATAATGTATCAGAAATGTATGAGAAATAGAAGATGACAGAAAAAAATCCAAAGGTATTAAATAAAACCAGCCAGAAGTTAACCTTAGTTCATGTAATGACGTAATGATGTCTCATTGTAGTCATTGACAATAGTCTACTATGAAAATAAAACAACAATAATGATAATAATGAAAGGAACCACTATTTTTTAGTTTGTGATAGACATTGAACTAAGCTGTCTACATAATACATGTAATCTTTCCCCAACCCTGAAATTATGCTTATTTTCTACATAATGAAACTGATATTTAGAAAGTTTGTCCAAAACCTTGTATAAATTAGAAATGATAAGTGTAAAGCCTAGAAATTCAAACTGGCTTCTATGAAGCCATAAGTAACTTATGTTATCAGCCCCATAAGTAACTAATTTTTTCCAGCTTTATCTTCATTATACACTAAAGGTCAAAGATTATTTGAACACTAAGCATGTTCATAATAACAAAATGCAACTGACTCCTCTAATTTAGATTTACAATTCATTTTCCAAAAAAGTGTAGTTCTTTCTACAACATGATGAAGTTCCTCTGTACAGTTCATTGCAGAGAAATTTAGCTTGGCAGAAATCTTTATAGTGATGGCAGGTTGAAAGTGTCAACCTTCTAACTGGTTTCAATGGAAATAACATGAGTTTGTAGGAGTTAAGCAGTAAATTGGAGTACTTAGAGTCCTTGGGATTTTCCACAAAGACCATTATGTCATGTGCAAATAGTGACTGATTAATTTTTTCTCTTCATATCTGCATGCCTTTTCCTTCCCCCATTCCCACAATATTGGTCTGGTTAGGATTTCTAGTATCCTAGTTATAGAAGCAGCACCACTGTAGATTGATCACTTCATGGGAGAATGACCTATAGATTTTGTGACCATAGATATACAAGTTTGTGCCATAGTTAGCTTTTCTAAGTGCTATCTATTCGGGGAAGCCAAATGCTTCAAAGAGATGGGGAAAATGGTGAGAAGAGTCATTCCTTAAGCTATGATTCTACTTCCATTCTTCATCTGGTCTAAAATGAACTGTTTTCGTTTTAAAGGCCTTCATTGTATGTGCTCATACAACTTTGGAAAATAGATGTGCACTACTCTCTATTGTGAGAATTAAGGTCAGACTTATATTCACACCATCTGAAACTTTTACAGTTACTCAAATCAAGTAAGATTTTAATGGGCTGCCATCAGGTTCAGTCCTAGGGAACGATGATCTGTTAGATAACATCGACAAAATAACTGACGTTAAAACTGATCATATTTCCCTTTGAGCCAAACCATTCTGATATGTTCTGATAACTGCTATGGATCTACCACCCATCATGGCTCCAGATCTATGGAATTTTAGTGCTTCCACCTGGTCCTTGTCACTCCTGGATCTTGTCATCTTCATTGGATTCAGAGAGTCCACATTGAGAGTGAAAGCTCCCACTGTTGTTCCTGGCCTGCACAGAGCCTTTCCAGATGCTGGAGCACCCTTCTCCAGTGTATCAAACCTCAAAGGCTTGATGAAGAAAATGACTTCAAGACGCTCATAGTTAGCGTGTGAGTGAGCTGAACTTACATAAAAATTCCACCCAGCTTTTCTCTTTTTCCAGCCTTTGATTAGTTTCCTCTAGAGTATACCAAGGAAGTTCTAGAATCCCAAATTCATTTAGTGTGGACCATCTTTGGGTCCAGGTTAGATATGTTGACTAAGCAAATTTTTTTTTTAAATATGTATATTTTTATTTATTTCTAGGAGAGAGAGAGAGAGACAGCATGAGCAGGGGAGGGTCAGAGAGAGAGGGAGTCACAGACTCTGAAACAGGCTCCAGGCTCTGAGCTGGCAGTCAGCACAGAGCCCGACGTGGGGCTCGAACCCACGAACCGCGAGATCATGACCTAAGCGAAAGTCGGATGCTTAACCGGCTAAGCCACCCAGGCGCCCCTTGACTAAACAAATTGATGGAGCACTCCCAGTGACTCAAACTGATGTAGTGAACAGAGAATCTCTGCTTAGTGCACCTATTTTAATATATTCAACCTGACTGAACATTATTCTCCTTCCACTCTGATCCTACATCTTAGATTAATTTCCCATACATATTCTGTAGATTTGTGTTAAAAATTGGAAAACTCATGAAATTACTTTGGTGTATAGGATGGCTCCTACTGGGTCCTAACTTTGCCAACATGCTGGAAGTCTGCTTGGACTTGGCTCTGGTTATAGGTATAGAAACAATGAGATGCAGTGGGTAGGTGATCATCAATTTCCTGCAAAGCACTGACTTCATTGGAGACAAATACAGGTTTTCAGGCAATGGGGAGATTAACGTCCTTAGAAAGAGGAATAAAATTTGCCTCTACAGGCACATGAGGTTCGGCAGGATTTAGGAGTTCAAGGTCTTCAACTTCATCACAAGCCCGTGTCGGGCTCTGTGCTGACAGTTCAGAGTCTGGAACCTGTTTCAGATTCTGTGTCTCCCTCTCTCTCTGACCCTCCCCTGCTCACACTGTCTCTCTCTCTCTCTCAGGAAAAAAAATAAAAATAAAAAAATAAAAGTAATTATTTTGCCACTGTATGTGTGGACTATCAGTGTCTGGCTTATCAATGACATTATTGCTTCCATATGCAGTCAGATCAGAGAACTAATTACACATACCCATTGTAAGTTTCTTTTCTTCAGACAAACTTCTGATACTAACAACGGTATCAGTCAGTGTTCTGTCAAAGAAGCGAACCTCCACAAATATTGTAGAACAAGGGGTTCATTATGGTAATGAGGTCTTACATAATTGTGGAAGAAGCTGGAAAAATAGGATGTTTTAAGACCTTTTAGAAGAACTGGAGATTCACAAGAAAGTCACCAACCAGCCCTTCTGTAGTCAGCCACATCAAGGTGCCAGACTTGGACCATAAAAGACACATGATAGAGATCTGGCAGCAACACATAAGCAATTCAGAGTTCCAAATAATTAATAATTTGTTTCAGTTTTGACTATAGGTATTGACATTTTTTCATTGCTCATAAACATAAACTACTTAACATGTCATCAGCCATCCATTTTGGCAGAAAGCAAGGTGCTTTATGTGAATATTTTTTTATCCTAATGTGGGAGTGAAGTTATATAAATATTTATTTAAAAGAAAATGAGTAACCACAGATCAGTAGGTTCGTTTTATTTTGTACCGATATTTACTTCATTTTTCCCTTGCTGAGCTTAATTTAAAAAATCTTGTGTAGAGAGGTTCAGTGCAATTTCATCAGCAGGAAAATGCACTTATTATAGAGAAAGCATTAAGAAACAAAGAAAAATACTGCTGAGAGAATTTATTTTGGTAATTCCACCCAGAGGGCTAAGGTTAAAGATTCAATTTATACTCAACAGGGATAAAGCAGTGAATAAAGGAGGCAGAGTGACTTAGTTAGCAAGATATTTTTGTGGCACAAATACTGCATGCAAAATGGACAAATTTATCTGGAACTGCGACTGGAGAATACTAGCAGAAAACAGAGCCCTGGAAAAAATCATCCTGATCCATTTTGTAGTTAGGAAAAGAGAAACGGATCATCTTCAATATAATATTCTAAGACATAAGCAAAATCTCTTGAGAACAAACAACATTGAAATCTGTCACCTATGATAGACTGTGAAGAATCTAGCAAAGAGTGCATGGTGATACTCTAGCTATGAAGATCGGCAGATTCTACAGTATGGGGGTGCAGAAGTTTCAGAAATGTGTTGGATATGGTGATGGTCTGGGAGATGAATTGATGATGAGGGGACAGGGGTGGGGGGTTAATTCCATAGTGAGGAGATAGGGGATGAGAGGTGGATTCCATAGTCATATCTTCAGAATGCCATGAAAATGACTTATGTAGACTAAACTAGGAAGCTGAATGAGAAGAATCAACACATTTATCCAAAGTAGTAAAATGATCACAATTTATAATATTTTATTTTATTTTTTTAAAATATTTTTATTTATTTCTAGGAGAGAGAGAGAGAGAGACAGCGTGAGCAGGGGAGGGTCCGAGAGAGAGGGAGATACAGACTCCGAAATAGGCTCCAGGCTCTGAGCTGGCAGTCAGCACAGAGCCCGACGCGGGGCTTGAACCCACGAACCGCGAGATCATGACCTAAGCAAAAGTCGGCCGCTCAACCGACTAAGCCACCCAGGTGCCCCTATAATATTTTAGAAAGCGATAACAACAAAGCAGAAAAAAATGACTGATGTTGGAAGAGAAAAAACTGCTGCCCCAGATATAGCTTTATCTGCAGGTTATGTAAGAATGAAAAATTGTGAAGATATGTTAGAGAGAGGAAAGCTATGGGCATTTGGACACATTTATTTTTTTTAAAAAAGGACCAAAGAGGGAGAGAGAGATATGTGTGTGTGTGGGGGGGTGGTGTCCTGAAATCATAGGAAAAAGAGAGATTAAAGAATGGGAAGTACAGAGTTATGGTAAGTGGAAGAAGTATAATTATAGAAGTCAGAAAAATCAGTATTAAATTAAAGTTATATCACAAAAGGTTAACAGAGTTGTAAGGCCAAGGATTTTGACTCTGAAAAGAAAGAGAGAAGGAAAGAAGAAAGGTAGGAAGGAAGGAAGTAAAGGATGGGAAGGAAGGGAAGGAAAGGAAGGATTAAATCACCAGTGGAGAAATTTGGGAAATATAAAAATTTCTTATTTATTTATTTATTTATTATTTTATTATTTATTTGTTTGCTTGTTTATTTAAATCGAAGTCAGTTAACATATAGTGTAATAATGATTTCAGGAAAAGAATTTAGGGATTCATCACTTACATATAACACCCAGTGCTCATCCCAACTAGTGTCCTCCTTAGTGCCCATTTAGCCCATCCCCCCACCCAATACCCTACCAGCAACCCTCAGTGTGCTCACTGTTTTTAAGAGTCTCTTATGGTTTGTCTTCCTCTCTGTTTTTATATTTTTGCTTCCCTTCCATTATGTCCATCTGTTTTGTATCTTAAATTCCACATATGACTGAAATCATGTGATATTTATCTTTCTCTGACTGACTTATTTCACTTAGCGTAATAAACTCTAGTTCCATCCACATTGTTGCAAATGGCAAGCCAAGTAATATTTCATTGTGTACATATACCACATCTTCTTTATCCATTCATCAGTCAATGGACACTTGTACTCCTTCCATACTTTGGCTGTTGTCAATACTACTGCTATAACCATTGGGGTGCATGTGCCCCTTTGAATCTTCACTCCTGTACCCTTTGTATAAATACCAGTAGTGAAATTGCTGGGTCATAGAGTAAGTCTAGTTGTAATATTCTGAGGAACTTCCATACTGATTTCCAGGCTGGTTGCACCAGTTTGCATTCCCACCAGCAGTGCAAAAGAGATCCTCTTTCTCTGCATCTTTGCCAGTATCTGTCATTGCCTGAGTTGTTCATTTTAGTCATTCTGACTGGTGTGAGGTGGTATCTCATTGTGGTTTTGATTCATATTTCTCTGATGATGAGTAACGTTGAGCATCTTTTCATGTGTCTATTAACCTTGTGGATGTCTTCTTTGCAAAAAAGTGTCTATTCATGTTTTTTGCCACTTCTTTAGTGAATTATTTATTTTGGGGTGTTGAGTTGGAGAAGTTCTTTATAGATTTTGGATACTAACCCTTTATCTGATATGTCACTTGCAAATATCTTCTCTCATTCCATTGTTTGCCTTTTAGTTTTGCTGATTGTTTCCTTTGCTGTGCAGAAGCTTTTTATCTTGATGAGGTCCCAATAGTTCATTTTTGCTTTTGTCTCCCTTGTTTCCAGAGACATGTCTAGTAAGAAGTTGCTGCAGCCAAGGTCAAAGAGGTCGTTACCTGTTCTCTCCTCTAGGATTTTGATGGCTTCCTGTTTTACAATTAGGTCTCATTCATTTTGAGTTTATTTTTATATGTGGTGTAAGAAAGTGGTCCAGCTTCATTCTTTTCCATGTCACTGTCCAGTTTTCCCAACACCATTTGCTGAAGAGACTGTCTTTATTCTATTGGATATTCTTTCGAGCTTAGTTGAAGATTAGTTGACTGTACGTTTGTAGGTCCATTTCTGGGTTCTCTATTCTGTTCCATTCATCTAAGTGTCTGTTTTTGTGCCAGTACCTTACTGTCTTGATGATTACAGTTTTATAATATGGCTTAAAGTTTGAGATTATGATGCCTCCAGCTTTGGTCATCTTTTTCAGGGTTGTTTTGGCTATTTGGGGTCTTTTCTCATTACATACACATTTTATGATTGTTTGTTCTAGCTCTGTGAAAAATTCTGGTGTTATCTTGATAAGGATTGCAAAGAATATGTAGACTGCTTTGGGCAATATTGACATTTTAACAATATTTGTTCTTCCAGTCCATGACCATGGATGTTTTTCCTTTTTTTTTTTTTTTTTTTGGTGACTTCTTCAATTTCTTTCATAAGGTTTCTATAGTTTTCAGTGTATAGATTTTTCACCACTTTGGTTAGACTTATTCCTAGGTGTTTTATGGTTTTTGGTGCAATTGTAAATGGGATCAGTTCCTTGATTTCTCTTCCTGCTGCTTCATTATTGGTGTAGAGAAATGCAAGTGACTTCTGTACATTGATTTTATATCCTGCAACTTTGCTGAATTCATGTATTGGTTTTAGCAGTTTTTTGGTGGAGTCTGGGTTTTCCACTTAGAATATCATGTCATCTGTGAAGAATGAAAGTTTGACTTCCTCCTTGCTGAGTTGGATACCTTTTATTTCTTTGTGTTGTCTGATTGCTGAGGCTAGTACTTTCAACACTATGTTGAATGCCAGTGGTGAGGGTGGACATCCTTGTTGTGTTCCTAATCTCAGGGGGAAATCTCTCAGGTTTTCCCCATTGAAGATGATAATTAGCGGTGGTTCTTTAGTATAAGGCCTTTTAACCTTGAGGTATGATCCTTATCTATCCTTGCTTTCTTGAGGGTTTTTACCAAGAAAGGATGCTGTATTTTTGTCAAGTGCTTTTTCTACTTCTATGGAGAGGATCATATGGTTCTTATCCTTTCTTTCGTTATTTGTATCACATTGATTTTTTTTTTTTTAAGGTTTGAGTTTGTTGTTTTATTTATTTTATTTTATTTTTTTTTAATTTTTTTTTATTTTTTACAAATAGTTTATTGTCAAATTAGTTTCCACATAACACCCAGTGCTCATCCCCACAAGTGTCCTCCTCCATGCCCACCCCTCCTCCCCCCCACATCCACCAGTCCTCAGTTTTTGTCAGCATTCAAGAGTCTCTCATGGTTTGCCTCTCTCCCTTTCCCCCACCATTTCCACCCTTCTTCTCCCCCTTGGTCCTCTGTTAAGTTCCTCCTAATCCTCCTATACGTGCACACATATGATATTTGTCCTTCTCTGCCTGACTTATTTCGCTCAGCATAACACCCTCAAGGTCCGTCCATGTTGCTACACATGGCCAGATTTCATTGTTTCTCATTGCCATGTAGTATTCCATGGTATAGATAAACCACATCTTGATCCATTCATCTGTTCATGGACACTTAGGCTCTTTCCAGGTTTTAGCTATTGTGGAGAGTGCTGCTATGAACATTGGGGTACATGTGCTCCTATGCATCAACATTTCTGTATCCCTTGGGTAAATTCCTAGCAGTGCTATTGCTGGGTCATAGGGGAGTTCTATTGTTAGTTTCCTTAGGAACCTCCACACTGTTTTCCAGAGGGGCTGTACCAGTTTACATTCCCACCAACAGTGTAGGAGGGTGCCCGTTTCTCCACATCCTCGCCAGCATCTAGAGTTCTCTGATTGGCTCATTTTAGCCACTCTGACTGGCGTGAGGTGGTATCTCAGTGTGGTTTTGATTTGTATTTCCCTGATGAGGAGCGATGCTGAGCATCGTTTCATGTGTCTGTTGGCCATCTGGATGTCCTCTTTGGAGAAGTGTCTGTTCATATCTTCTGCCCATTTCTTCACTGGGTTGTTTGTTTTTCGGGCGTGTAGTTTGGTGAGTTCCTTGTAGATTCTAGATATCAACCCTTTATCTGATATGTCATTTGCAACTATCTTTTCCCATTCTGTTGGTTGCCTATTAATTTTCTGGGTTGTTTCCTTGGCTGTGCAGAAGCTTTTAATCTTGAGGAGGTCCCAACAGTTTATTTTTGCTCTTAATTCCCTTGCTTTTGGGGATGTGTCAAGTAAGAAGTTGCTGCGGTGGAGGTCAAGGAGGTTGTTTCCTGCTTTCTCTTCTAGGGTTTGATGGTTTCCTGTCTCACGTTCAGGTCCTTTATCCATTTTGAGTTTATTTTTGTGCATGGTGTGAGAAAATGATCTAGTTTCATTCTTCTGCATGTTGCTGTCCAGTTCTCCCAACACCATCTGTTAAAAAGGCTGTCTTTTTTCCATCGGATATTCTTTCCTGCTTTGTCAAAGATTAGTTGGCTGTATACTTTTGGGTCCACTTCTGAGTTCTCAATTCTGTTCCATTGGTCTATGTGTCTGTTTTTGTGCCAATACCATACTGTCTTGATGATGACAGCTTTGTAGTAGAGGCTAAAGTCTGGGATGGTGATCCCTCCCGTTTTGGTTTTATTTTTCAGGATTACTTTGGCTATTCGGGGTCTTTTGTGGTTCCATACAAATTTTTGGATAGTTTGTTCTAGTTTTGAGAAGTATGCTGGTGCAATTTTGATTGGAATTGCATTGAATGTGTAGAGTGCCTTAGGTAGTAATGACATCTTAACTATATTTATTCTTCCTATCCATGAGCATGGAATGTTTTTCCACTTCTTTGTGTCTTCTTCAATTTCCTTCATAAGTTTTCTATAGTTTTCATCATACAGATCTCTTGTATCCTTGGTTAGGTTTATTCCGAGGTATTTTATGGTTTTTTGTGCAATTGTGAATGGGATCAGTTTCTTGATTTCTCTTTCTGTTGCTTCATTGTTGGTGTATAAAAATGCAACCGATTTCTGTACGTTGATTTTGTACCCTGCAACTTGGCTGAATTCTTGGATCAGTTCTAGTAGGCTTCTGGTGGAGTCTGTCGGGTTTTCTATGTAGAGTATCATGTCATCTGCGAAGAGTGAACGTTTGACTTCCTCTTTGCCAATTCTGATGCCTTTGATTTCCTTTTGGTGTCTGATGGCTGATGCTAGGACTTCCAGCACTATGTTAAACAGCAGTGGTGAGAGTGGGCATCCCTGTCGTGTTCCTGATCTCAGGGGGAAAGCTCTGAGTTTTTCCCCGTTGAGGATGATGTTAGCTGAAGGCTTCTCATAGATGGCTTTGATGATGTTTAAGTAGGTTCCTTCTATCCCAACTTTCTCGAGAGTCTTTATTAAGAAGGGATGCTGTATTTTGTCAAATGCTTTTTCTGCATCTATTGACAGGATCATATGGTTTTTATCTTTTCTTTTATTAATATGATGTATCACATTGATTGATTTGCGAATGTTGAACCAGCCCTGTAACCCAGGAATGAATCCCACTTGATCTTGGTGGATGATTCTTTTGATATGCTGCTGGATTCGATTTGCAAGGATCTTGTTGAGAATTTTTGCATCCGTATTCATCAAGGATATTGGCCTGTAGTTCTCTTTTTTTCCTGGATCTCTGTCTGGCTTGGGAATCAGAGTGATGCTGGCTTCATAAAATGAGTCCGGGAGTTTTCCTTCGCTTTCTATTTTTTGGAATAACTTGAGAAGAATTGGGATTAATTCTGTTTTAAATGTCTGGTAGAATTCCCCAGGGAAGCCATCAGGTCCAGGGCTCTTATTTGTTGGGAGATTTTTGATCACTGATTCAATTTCTTCACTCGTTATGGGTCTGTTCAGGTTTTCTATTTCTTCCCGTGTGAATTTTGGTAGTGAGTGTGTGTTTAGGAATTTGTCCATTTCTTCTAAGTTGTCCAATTTGTTGGCATATAATTTTTCATAGTATTCCCTGATAATTGCTTGTATTTCTGAGGGGTTGGTTGTAATAAGTCCATTTTCATTCATAATTTTGTCTATTTGGGTGCTCTCTCTTTTCTTTTGGATAAGTCTGGCTAGAGGTTTGTCAATTTTGTTTACCTTTTCAAAAAACCAACTCTTGGTTTCATGGATCTGTTCAATTGTTTCTTTGGTCTCGATGTTGTTTATTTCTGCTCTAATTTTTACTATTTCTCTTCTTCTACTGGGTTTAGGGCGTTCTTGTTGCTCTGCCTCTAGTTCCTTTAGGTGAGCTGTTAGATTTTGGACTTGCGCTTTTTCTAATCTCTTGAAATAGGCCTGGAGAGCAATGTACTTTCCTCTTAGGACTGCCTTTGCCGCATCCCATAGATTTTGAATTGTTGTGTTTTCATTTTCATTTGTTTCCATATATTTTTTAATTTCATCTCTAATTGCCTGATTGGCCCATTCGTTCTTTAGAAGGGTGTTCTTTAACCTCCATGTTTTTGGAAGTTTTCCAGACTTCTTCCTGTAATTGATTTCAAGTTTCAAAGCATTGTGATCTGACAGTGTGCATGGTATGATCTCTATTCTTTTATATTTATTGAGGGCTGCTTTATGTCCCAGTATGTGATCTATCTTGGAGAATGTGCCATGCGCACTTGAGAAGAAAGTAAATTCCCTGGCCTCAGGATGTAAAGTTCTAAATATATCCGTCAGGTCCATCTGGTCCAATGTGTCTTTCAAGTCCATTATTTCTTTAGTGATTTTCTGTCTGGTTGACCTATCCATTGCTGTAAGCGGAGTATTAAAGTCCCCTGCTATTAGCACATTCTTATCTATAAGCTTGTTTCTGTTTGTGATTAATTGTTTTAGATAATTAGGTGCTCCCATATTCGGTGCGTAGACATTTATGATTGTTAGTTCTTCCTGATGGATGGACCCTGTAATTATTATGTAGTGCCCTTCTTCATCTCTTGTGATTGTCTTTAATTTAAAGTCCAGTTTGTCTGATATAAGTATCGCTACTCCGGCTTTCTTTTGATTTCCTGTAGCATGATATATATTTCTCCATCCCCTTACTTTTAATCTGAAGGTATCTTCCCGTCTAAAATGAGTTTCTTGTAGACAGCATATAGATGGATTTTGTTTTTTAATCCATTCTGCTACCCTATATCTTTTGATTGGAGCATTCAGCCCATTTACATTCAGTGTTATTATTGAAATATGTGGGTTTAGAGTCTTTGTATCTTTTGTAGGGTTCATGTTTGTGGTGGTGTCTCTGGAATCTTTGTTCCTTGCAACCTTTCCTTCAGAGCATCCCCCTCAGGATTTCTTGTAGGGCTGGCTTCGTGGTGACAAATTCTTTCAATTTCTGTTTTTTGGAAAGGTTTTTATCTCTCCTTCTATTTTGAATGACAGGCTTGCTGGATAGAGGATTCTTGGCTGCATATTTTTACTGTTCATCACATTGAAGATCTCCTGCCATTCCTTTCTGGCCTGCCACATTTCAGTAGATAGGTCTGTCACCACTCTGATAGGTTTCCCTTTGTATGTGAGGGCCCTTTTCTCCCTAGCTGCTTTCAAAATTCTCTCTTTGTCCTTGTATTTTGCCATTTTTACGATGATATGTCGTGCAGAAGATCGATTCAAGTTACGTCTGAGGGGAGTCCTCTGAGCCTCTTGTATTTCCACATTTACTTCCTTCCCCAGGTCAGGGAAGTTCTCTGCTATAATTTGTTCCAGGACTCCTTCAGCACCTTTCCCTCTCTCTTCCTCTTCTGGGATTCCTATGATACGGATATTGTTGCGTTTGACTGTGTCGCTGAGCTCTCGAATTCTTCTTTCCTGTTCCTGGATCAGTTTGTCTCTTTTTTGTCAGCTTCTTGTTTTTCTAGAATGGTGTCTTCTAAATCACTTATTCTCCTTTCTGCCTCTTCAATCCGTGCATTGGAGGCCTCTAATTTATTATGTATCTCATTTATCGCATTTTTAATTCTTCATGCCTATTTTTATTTTCCATTCTGTCTGTAGCCATAGTTTCTTTGATGTCGCCTATGTTTTTTTCAAGCCCTGCTATTAATTTCACCATTATTATTCTAAAATCTTGTTCACTTATGCTGCTGATATCTGTTTTGAGCAGTTCATTAGCTGTCATTTCTTCTTGGAGTTTCTTTGGAGGAGAGCTCTTTCGTTTCGTCATTTTAGTTAGCTTTCCGGCTCTTGTTGGTTTTAAAGACCTGTTATGCTCTCTGTTTCTATGAGCACTGCTATATCCAAGAAACTCTTTGACTTTCCAGGGCCTATCCTTTCAGAGATTGTTTTTTGAATGGTATCCCTCGGTCACTCTTGTTGGGACCTTAGTTATTTTATTTTCCTATTCGTAGTGATATTTGGGACTCTTCACCTTGTGTACTCTAGCTTGTTTCTTGAGGTAGCCCTGGAAAAGAAAACAGACAGACAAACACACAGGGAGCAGGAGCACACAAACGCACAGGCTGATTCAACTAACATGCAAAGTGAGAGGGAAAACGAAGAAGGTAATAGAAAAGACGGAGGAGGGAGGGCGAATAGGGAGCATAAAATACATAAAAGGGTCAAAAAGGGGAAAAGAAAAGGAAAAAAGAAGAAAACCGATGGACAAAGAACGGTTTAAAGCATATACCTGGATTTCCCAGCTACAGTTAAATAGCCGTGTGTATGCAGTGCTGGTTGAAGAGCATAGAGAAAAAGAGAGAAGGCAGGGTGAGACAAGGCAGATTTGGAAATAGAATGAACAGGCAGAAGGGATAAGAAACTTTTTTCAAAGAGGTAAAGGGTAGAATGTGGTTGGATAGGTGAGAGAAGGATGCTGGAATTATCCAGAGAAACTATATAGTCTAATTACTCCTGAGAGAAATAGCTGAAAAAGTCGGTAGGTGTAGAATTTACATTTACAGAATGGACTTGTGATTGTTTAAGCAAGCTGGCGACCAGAGTTAATCAGGTCAGTGTTTTGGGGAAAAAAGCGAGAAAAGAGAAAAAAAGAAGAAAAAAAGAGAAAAGAAAGGGGAAAAAAAAGAAAGAAGAAAAAAAAAAGGAAAAAGAAAAAAAAAAGGGAGGAGGGCACCTCTCAGGCAGGGATGGGCGTGGCGTGATCCGATGCCTCAGGCGGGGGTTCTGCCTTGGCGATTGTGGGAAGGAGAGTGACGGTGCTCCAGTCCCTTCTTGAACCCCGCGCTGCAGCTCGGTTTTTTTTTTTTTTGGCGTGTCAACTCCCCGTTCCGGGGACGCAGCCGAAGTTGGTTGCACTCTTCAACCCAGGCCAGTTCCAATCTCCAAATCCCAGCCCGCGCCCCGCTGAAGTTGCCTTAGACACAGCTTCCCAGACAACCCCCTCGGGCTATTCCAGGCTCCCTGCTGAGCTCTGGGGGCGGAGTCAGGATCGCTGCTTTCTTCTCTGGTCGGCTCTGGTGCGCATGCGCGGGGGCTTGCCTGGGTCCGCGCAGCCTGAGCCCACTGGAGTGAGGAAAACCGGGTCTCTCTATGGCTCATCACCCGAAACACGAACTCACAGGCAAATTTCCCAGTTTTTAGCTTTTTGCCTTCCCTCTCGAGTTCCAGCCAGCCAGGAGCGCAGACGCCTGGTGTCTGCGCGTCTCCTTCAGGGGTCCCAGCCGCCCTGGAGCTACAATGGCGGCAGGCGCGCCGCCGCTGGAGTGAGGAAAACCGGGTCTCTCTATGGCTCGTCACCCGAAACACGAACTCACAGGCAAATTTCCAGTTTTTAGCTTTTTGCCTTCCCTCTCGAGTTCCAGCCAGCCAGGAGCGCGGATGCCCGGTGTCTGCGCGTCTCTTTCAGGGATCCCAGCCGCCCTGGAGCTACAATGGCGGCAGGCGCACCCGCTCCGCTTTAAAACCCCACCTCCAGGAGCGGCACAAAGAAGCAGTTTGTGTGCTCAGCCTCCCCCAGGACCAGTTGTCGCGAGGGGACCTGGTGTGCAGATATTTGGCAAGTACGGTCTTTCTATGCACCGAGCGGAGATTTTTCTGTCTCGGACTCTCTCCTTTCCCCTCTCACTCCCCGTAGAGGGTAGAGGGGGATCGCCTCCCACCCTGGAGGCTCTGATCCCGGGCTGATTTTACCTTCCCCGGTTCGCACTCACGTTAGAAGGCTTTCTCAGTGGATTCTGCGTCCTTTTTTTTCCTCCCAGTCTCTCAGGTTTTGTATGGTTTCCAATGGCTTCAGATCTTTTCTGTGTGATGTATGGGCGCGAGTGCAAGTACGGAGCTCCTTACTTCTCCGCCATCTTGCCTCCCTCCTCCTGTATCACATTGATTTGCAAGTATTGAACCAGCCCTGCATCCCAGGAATAAATCCCACTTGATCGTGGTGAATATTTCTTTTAATGTATTGTTGGATTCCATTGACTAGTACCTAGTTGAGAATTTTTGCACCCATGTTCCTCAGAGAAATTTGTCCATAGTTCTTTTTAGTGGGGTCTTTGCCTGATTTTGGAGTCAAGGTAATGCTGGTCTTATAGAATAAGTTTGGAAGTTTTCCTTCCATTTCTACTTTTTGGAACAGCTTCAAAAGAATAGGTGTTAACTCTTCTTAAATGTTTGGTAGAATTCCCCTGGAAAGCCATCTGGCCCTAGACTCTTTTTGTTGAGAGATCTCTGATTACTGATTCAATTTCTTTATTGGTTATGGGTCTGTTCAAATTTACTATTTCTTCCTGTTTCAGATTTAGTAGCTTATATGTTTCCAGGAATTGTCCATTTCTTCCAGATTGCCGAACTTGTTGGCATATAATTGCTCATAATATCTTCTTATTCTTGTTTGTATTTCTGCGGTGTTGGTTGTAATCTCTATTCTTCATTTGTGATTTCACTTATTTGGGTCCTTTCCTTTACTTTTTTGATCAATCTGGCTAGGGATTTATCAATTTTGTTGATTCTTTCAAATACTCAGCTCCTGTTTCATTGATTTGTTCTACTGTTTTTATTTTATTTTATTTTTTATTTCGGTATCATTGATTTCTGCTCTAATCTTTATTATTTCCCTGCTGTGTTTGGACTTTATGTGCTGTTCTTTTTCTAGCTATTTTAGGTATAAGGTTAGGTTATATATGATATAGCTTGTTGGTTCATGACCTGAGCTAAAGTTAGACACTTAGCCAACTGAGCCACACAAGTGTCCCTAGCTAGTATTCTTATTACCGTGGCTCTAAATTCTAGTTCAGACATCTTGCTTATATGTGTACTGATTAAGTCCCTGTTTGTCACTTCTTCCTGCTCTTTCTTTTGGGGTTAATTCCTTCATTTTGTCATTTTGGAGGAAGAAAATTTTAATAAAATAAAAAATCAAAATTAAAACAAAACAATCAAATAAAGGAAGCTAGATTCTAGGTGTGTTTTGGGCTACTTGTTTAAAAAAACTTGATAGAATAGAGAAAAAGGGAAAGAAAAGAAAGTAAGAAAAAAGTCAAAAATTAAAAAATTATATAATAGAATAAAATGAAATAAAGAAAATTAAATAGAGGTAAATTTTTTTTAAATAAAATATAATGTATAATGAAGAAAACAAAAATAAGATTTTCTTTTTCTGTATCCAAGAAAGAGGAAATAAAGAAAACACTTTAAGCAAAAACAGAAGCAAAGAAGACAAATAAATAAATGAACCAGAAAACAGAAAGAAACCTCAATGAAGCTATATCTAGTTTCCCCTAGAACTGAAACTATGGAGCCATCTATAGTCTGTACACTAAACAAAAGGAAGGACTTGTTGCTGGTCTTCTAGGGGATGTGCTTGGAGGGTGCAGTTGTGTGGATGTGGTGTAATGGCTCTGTTCTCCACTAGGTGGCCCTGCTTAGCTTAGCTTACTGGGGTGAATCAGTGTGGCATGCAAGTGTGTGTGCATGAGAGGTGGAAATAGTTTCACCTATCTACTTAAAAATATAAACTTAGTACTAAAGTGAATTTATCATGGTTCGATAGGAATTTACATTCTCTTTCTCCCAGAACTCATTCCCTAAACAGCCTTTAATACCACTAGGAGTGTTTTATGTTATTTGAATTGACAGTTCACTTGCCAAAAGTTCCTAGGTTCCATTCTTACCTGATTTGCAAAACGAAAGGCAATGTGGGTCTTTTGAAATAGATGCCAAATAGGGGTAATCATGTTCCCAGTTCTATAAAAGACTTGGATACTGGGGACTTTTTGTGTGTTTGTGCCATCTGGCTTAATTCAGGCAAATCCTAAATTTAAATTTGGCTCCAACAATATTGACTATATGATTTAAGAGATACTAATAAAGTTCTGACACTGTATTTTTTTATTTTAAAAAATGTTCATAGTAATCAGATGTCACAATGCATAATAGAAACTAACTAGCAAATAAAAATTTAATGGACATGTATTTGTTATTTTTGTCATTATGGCTATTTGTCAATGTTTATTCCTAATATATGGACTCTTAAAACTGCTTAACTCTTTCAGTTCCCTACTCCCAACTAATCCATGGTTTTATGACTTGAGAGCCATAACAATTTCACTGACCTACTTTAAAAGAATTCCTCTCTTTTTTCATTTCATTCCATTTTTTCTTTGAATCATTTGTTACTATCTGTAAATCTGAGCACAAAACCCCCTTTAATATGTTTTATATGTTTCCAGTATGTTTTTCACATTGATTTTGCTCAATATGTTTGATAAACTGTTGATAAATAATTTGATTGATTGATTTTTATTTTTAAAACATTTTTTCTCTTTTAATTTTCTTTTATTATTTATTTATTTAAAGTTTTTATTTTAATTTTGAGAGAGAGATAGAGTTTGAGCAGGGGCAGAAAAAGAGGGAGACACATAATCTGAAGCAGGCTTCAGACTCTGAGCTGTCAGCACAGATAGCTGGGATCATGACCTGAGCTGAAGTCAAGAGTCGGATGCTTAAGCAACTGAGCCACCCAGTTGTCCTCATCAATAATTTTACATGATCCTGTAGCAACCACACACTAAATGTCTACAGAAATAAAATACAGCAATTATTAAGGACGAGTTGAATTCAAGCTCTTTCATCACTGGATATGGAGTTGCTAGAACACTACAGTAAAGCATTGTTTGCTACAATTATATTTAACTGGGAAAATAGACAAAAGTCATAGCAACATATCTTCTTCCAAACTTTTTAGCATTTAAATTAGGAAAAAGTATTTCTTTTTTGGGGGGGGAATTACAAGTAATTTTTTATTGTATTTTTGTAAGTGCTTACAATCAAGATACATCTTTTTTTTTCTTTCATAGTTTATTGTCAAGTTGGTTTCCATATAACACTCAGTGCTTATCTCAACAAGTGCCCTCCTCCATGCCCATCACCCTCCTTCCCCTCTTCCCTACCCCTATTAGCCCTCAGTTTGTTCTCAGTGTTCAAGAGTCTCTCATGGTTTGCCTGCCTCCCTCTCCCCCACTATTTTTCCCCTTCTCTCCCCCACTATTTTTTCCCTTCTCTCCCCCATGGTCCTCTGTTAAGTTTCTCCTAATCCACCTATAAGAGAAAGCATATGGTATCTGTCTTTCTCTGCCTGTATTATTTAGCTCAACATAACACCCTCAAGTTCCATCCATGTTGCTACACATGGCCAGATTTCATTTTTTCTCATTGCCATGTTGTATTCCATTATATAGATAAACCACATCTTCTTGATTCATTTGTCAACTGATGGACACTTTGGCTCTTTCCATGATTTGGCTATTGTTGAAAGTGTTGTTATGAACATTGGGGTACATGTGCCCGTATGCATCAGCATGTCTGTATCCCTTGGGTAAATTCCTAGCAGTGCTATTCCTGGGCCGTAGGGGAGTTCTATTGCTAATTCTTTGAGGAACCTCCACACTGTAAGAGGGTGCCCATTTCTCCACTTCCTCACCAGCATCTAGAGTCTGCTGATTTGTTCATTTTAGCTACTGTGACCAGCATGAGGTTGTATCTCAGTGTGTTTTTGATCTGCGTTTCCCTGATGATGAGGGATGGTGAGCATTGTTTCATGTGTCTGTTGGCCATCTGGATGTCTTCTTTGGAGAGGTGTCTGTTCATGTCTTCTGCCCATTTCTTCACTGGGTTATTTGTTTTTCAGGTGTGGAGTTTGGTGAGTTCCTTATACATTTTGGATACTAGCCCTTTATCTGATATGTCATTTGCAACTATCTTTTTCCATTCTGCCGGTTACCTATTAGTTTTATTGATTGTTTTCCCTTGCCCTGCAGAAGCTTTTTATATTGATGAGATGCCAGTAGTTCATTTTTGCTCTTGATTCCCTTGCCTTTGGGGATGTGTCAAGTAAGATATTGCTGTGGTTGAGGTCAAGGAGGTTGTTTCCTGCTTTCACCTCTAGGGTTTTGTTGGCTTCCTGCCTCACATTCAGGTCCTTTATCTATTTTGAGTTTATTTTTGTGTATGATGTGTGAAAATGATCTAGTTTCATTCTTCTGCATGTTTCTGTCCAGTTCTCCCAGCACCATCTGTTAAGAGGCTGTCTTTTTGTCATTGGATAAAAGTATTTCTTGATCAGCAATGCTACCTAATTGAGAAGTAACCTAATGGGCCAATGCCTCAGGATATTTGATACAAAAACAGATTCCAAGGACTGAGAATTAAACTGGGAAATTCAACATTTTAGTTTGTTGATTAATGATTATTTCTTTATTGTTATAGAGCAAATTATTCCCAGTAGATGGGCATTTGCTGAGCCAAGGGGGTGACATGAGTTTCCTCGCTGATTTTCCAGCAAGAGATTGTTGGGAGCCATTCTGAGCCCACTAGTCGAGAAAACTCCTGGTGAGGTTAAAGCAAGTTTGCATGGTCTCTTGCCAATCAGATGATGACCGATATCCACCCTCACTCAATTATTTCTGCGTGAGCATTAACCCCCAAGGTACCTTGTTGATCAATATCGGGAGTGACTTGTTCCCTTATTCTGGCCCTGGTATGATGATTGCACCTTGTGAAGGAACTTTTTGTGGAAACTTCTTTCAATTATGGGAACATACATCGTGTCTCTAGCAGGTCCTGTTTCCTTCCATACTTTCCTTTGAGCTATGAACAGGCTAATGACCCTTACTCATAAAAGATTGACCTTTACATGTACAGTTCTGTTTCTATGGTTGTGTTAGTTCCAGATATTCATACAGCTCAACATATAAATCAACTAACCAAAAATGTCTCTTATGCCTTAGCTATTCAAGAAATCATAAAACTAGACACAAAAGTAAATGCCTCGATGAGGCTACTCTATGTATTGGATATGAGCTAAACTCTTTAAAGGTATGGCTGGCTCTCTGGTGCCATAAAGCATACAACTGGAAAATCAAGTCTTACCCGGAGACAAAAAGCCTACCTTAGAGAGAAGGAACATATTAAAGCAGAACATAAGTTACCACATATACCTTTGCTAACTGGTGATGGATAGCAGTCCCTTCCCTAAAGCCTACATTCCACAAACACCTTCCCTTACACTGGCAGCTGTGATGAGGATGGATAAGAGTATCTACAAACCTATGACTTAATCTTAGTATTATTAAAATGTGAACACCCTGTTATTTTCTTCATTATTTAACCTCACTATAATTGGGGCAGTTCTGCAAGAATACTTCTGTAAAACCCGTTTCTGTACATTTTCCAAAAACATCTTATCATAGAGAACTATCCATTGTAAAAATTCTATTTTCTGATGCCATGTTAACGTTTGACCCATAAATAAAGACACCAAAACCGACAGGGCAGAGATGTCTGCCTGGTGACCAGAAAGATTCTTGTGGCTGTCTCACTCTATCCCTCACAGACACCGTCCATCCAGGGACCCCTGGACCTGGATGGAGCTGGATTCCAGGAAGAGATGGAAGGGCTTCAAGAGATTCAGACACTTACCCTAGTATGTGTCCAGTATGCTCTGTGGAGGTAGGCTCAAACTCACTTAACAAACTTAAAAGGGCATTTGTAGCATCCAGAGGATTACACTTTATGATGTAATCAATAGATTCACCGTGAGTCAAACACTTGGTAAGAAGAACAGTAGAGATATCAGGTAAACAGGTTTGGGGCTCAGATAACAATGGTTCAGTTTCAGAATCCATCCCCTGCTACTTGTTTGACCTTGGGCAAAATGCTCAACCCTCAATCTCATTTTCCTCACCTGTTCATGGGGTATATTGCCTCCTACCATTATGTGATGGGGAAAGTGAAATGAAATAATATAATAAAACTCTCATAGTTCTTGGTACACAGCAAGTACCTCCAAATGATAGCCTCTATTTTTTTTGTTGTTTTAAATATTTAAACAGTGAGCAATGCAATGTACTTGTTATCCTTACAAAACAAACTAATGTTTCATGTATGTTCACTTTCTTGCAGGAGTTGAGAACCCCCTTACGTCCAAATCACATTATAAGCAAAGAAAATAAGAAATGTTTATTAGTGCTAATGATGTTTAGTATTTCCTGATTTTTTAAAAATGTAAAGCATCCTGCTGAAGACATGACATGACTCTAATTAAGACCCAGTCTTGTAGACATTTATTTTTGTTACTATTCTAGAATAGGACTCATAGGGACAGAAAATATTTCCAATTAAGTTAATTATGCTTAGTCAGTTAATCATAAGGTGCATAAATTTATCTCTGCACTGCATGTATCTTAGAAGCTACTTACTGGAGATTACATATTTCTCATTCGAAATTAAGAAACTTGGGGGCAAAATACATCTGAGGTTTGCCTAGACACATTTGCTCTAATTTGATTTTAATAGAACGAGCCTGACAAGAATAAGGCCATAGGACTCTATTAATGCAACAGTTTCTGTCAATAGGACCATATTGAAATATTTCATTATCCTTATAAATTGGAAGGAGATGTTTGGGTCTGCATGGAAATGCTGATGGCAGCGAGCTCAACATATCTTCATTGACCCATTGAACTTCACTCACAGTTCATACTATAAGGAACTACACTCTACCGTCCGTCCAGGCATCTAGGTTTCCATTTAAATTGGAATATTTATTCTATTTTTAATGTTTATTTATTTATTTTGAGAGTGGGTGTGAGTGGGGAAAGGGGAGAGAGAGAGAGACAGAAAATCCCAAGCAGACTCCACAGTGTCAGCATGGAGCCTGATGTAGGACTTGAACCCATGAACCATGGAATCATCACCTGAGCTGAAATCAAGAGTTAGACACATAGCTGACTGAGCACCCCAGGTGCCCTGGCACATTTTGTTCTACAGACACATAGCATGCTTTCCCTGGAACTTGATATTTCACCTGCTTGGTATTTTAATCTTTTTCATAATGTAGATGAGAAAATCATCTGGATCACAGAAGAGTACACCTATCTTGAGATAAAAGTTTGCAGGGAGTTTTAAGAGGGTGAAAATAAAGTAAAATTATATAAATAAAACTCTCATAGAAGTTGTCATACAGGAAGTACCCCCAAATGACAGTCACTGTTATTTTAAGATATTTTGGTTATTTAAATGGCAAACAATACAACAGAAAATGGCAAAATCCGCAAAATCACCTTCCTGGTTTCATCTGTGGTTTCAAGAGCACTGAGGACTAAATCATTGCTGCTGATATGACCATATGGGCATTAACTCAGGCCCCACTTCCTCCATCAGAAGCCCTAACAAAGGTCTTCACATTATAATCTACGTTCTACTTATCATTGGCAAAAGGGATGTAATAAACAGTGGGACTTCAAATCATGTGCAAATCTTTGCCTTATTCAAATATCCTAGTAAAATAATAGCACAAGAAAGAAGAAAAAAAGAATGAATCACAAGTCTAAGGAAGAGGGACTCTAGCAAATGAGAAACATCAGTGAATGTTCAGAGGTTGGGAAACAAATATAGTAGCAGCAAGAGGCTTTGCAGAGCAGAGAAAGCCAAATCCCGGGCCAGCAGAAGGCAAAACCATTTCAAAAGAAGATAATTACAGGGCAGAACCCTTCAAGGCTGAGGAGTTAGGTGCTCTACCGACTTCAAGATGTGGTAAAGAGTGAGAAAAATTGAGACATTTTTTATGCATCTCCTTTAAAAGCCCCTAGACTTCTTAAAAGTTTTTCCTTGTCTGTGCTTATAGACAATACCCTCTCTCTCAGTATAGCAGCACATGTATTCTCTGCCTAATTGGAACTAAAGAGAATAAGGACACAATGAAGTGGAGACTAACGTAGCTTATTAGAAACAGAAATTAGATAGAAGTTTATATACTTTAGATCACTTTCATTGTTTCACTTCCTAAGGATATTGAAATATCCTATGGGAGAACTGACTGTCTCAAAGAAAGTATCTACAGTGATGGGTTTTTGGCAGAAGTCTGGTCAAACTTCTGGGGGCTTGCTCAGTCTCCTTTGGTTAAGCCCACCGTTGACAAGGTCTTTCTCCCATACAGGGATTATAATTGAATTTTTCTTTCTTGAGAAAAAGAGAAAAGAACTCTATGGAGACACAGTTTATGGGAAGGAAATCATATCTTCTGTAAGAAAAAAAAAAGAATATCTTGCATCCATAAGACAACTACTATATGCTCTTTTATTGTTGTTGTTTGAAAAGAGAAAAAAAGAGTTCTTAAATGTCACCCCCATTATGCATACAAATGTAGGGGGGAAAAGTGAGGAAATCTTTCAGAAAGAATAAGCAGAAGAGGTGAAAACCATGCAGAGACTATAGAAGAAAACTAAAGTATCACCCTAGGATGGTCCAACATCTAAATAATAGGAATTCCAGAAAGAAGGAAAAAAAAAAAAAAACAGGAGAATTTTCCAGGAAGGATGTGTCTCATCTAGACCTTCTAGAGCCATAATCAGTGCTGAGTGGAGTTCTATCCATGCAGAGTAACAGATGACTCCCTGAGCTTTAACTTCGTTGTCAGGCTTCAGAGCAGCAACTGTCCATTTGAGTTTTGAGTTACCTCTTTCCTATCAGGTGTCAAAAGTGAACCCCAGCATAGGGAGGGAGCTTCTGTCCCCTCTGGTGGGAGTCAACAGGGTTTCATACTGTGGGACCAAACCCACAATGACATCTATAGATCTCACTGCCACCATCAGCAGAAGTCAACAAAAGCCCCATAACCTACTCTGTCCTTTGTCCCTGCCATGATCTGCTTTTAACCCATAAGAATTTATAAATATTATTACATCCTTTTTTCTTTGTTTATAGTCATCACCCCTGTGCCATCCCTTAGCTCTTATACTAATCCCAGTAACATCCTTCTATCCCCTGTTCTGCTCCTTTCCCTCATCACTTCACAAATTCTGAAGCCTTTCTCACTGTGCCCTTTGTCTATTGTGGCTCATCGTTGGCAAAATCTCATGTACAGTCTTACTTAACTTCTATATGCTAAATGCGCTCCCTGTATGATTCTTTCATCTTCTTGTTCTAACAGAAATCTAGATCTTCTCTGATTACCCTGCTTTCCTTTCATCCCTCTCAAATGATGACTTTGTATTTTACCTGTGGGCATAGTTGAAGAAATATTCTTAATTCCTTATGGTTGCTTTCAAACCACGCTTGAAATTCTCCACCTTTGAATATTTAAAATTCTCTACTTTTGAGTATCATCTCATCAACATGGTTAGTGTCATCTAAAAGGCCCTTGTCTTATTCTTCTTTGTTGTTATTTTTGTTCACTGTCTTCCTAACATTACTCCTGACTTTCTTCCTATTGATTTAAAGATACATTGAGATAATACTGTCAGCCACTTTGCTTCTTACTTTCTATGACTTCTTCCCTGCAATAATCTTGCTCTTCAGTTTACTCTAACTCTAGTGGTCAAACCCTAGAGCCTGTGATTGCCAGTAACTGCAATCTCTTCAGAATTACATACACCTCATGCTCACTACCACCACCCATCATTGCATCTGAGTTCATCCAGTGCTCCAACAACCCTGCAAGCCAAGCAGGATTTCCAGTTCATTAATACTCCTTCATTTTCATTCATTGGCATTCTCTCCTCTTTACTCACTTTAAATTCTATGGTCCACCATTACAATCATTCCTATAAGCTTACTCCCTGTCCCCATTCTACTCTCTGAATCTTTCCTGATAAATCTCAAACATGACTGTATCAAACTTTCTTCCCACATCATGCCTGGACTCATGAATATAGCTGGAGATAAATTCACCTCTTTGTTCTTTTTTACATGTTTTATTTAATTATTTTAAAAAGTTTGTTTATTTATTTTGAGACAGAGAGAATGCAGAGGAGAGCCGGTGGGGTTGGGGGTGAGTGGGAAGAATCCCAAGCAGCTCTGCCCTGTTACTATTGAGCCCGCTGTGGGGCTCAAACCCAGGAACTGAACTGTGAGGTCATGACCTGTGTCATACGCTTAACCAAGTGAGCCACCCAGGTTCCTCAAGATTCCAAGTGTTCTTAAAACTGGTCAGTAATCATAGCATGGTACTACAGTATGGTTCTTTCATTCTCACACTCTCCTAGAAAACATTTTACAACTTCTCTGCCTTCTGAATTTCTCTAACACCTCCTCCCTCATTTTCCTTCTCAGATGATCACATTGCTGCAAACTTTTCTTGGAAAAATTGAAACAATCAATACTATAGAATTTCTACAGATTACTATCGCTACCTTCTTCCACATCTTATGTTCACTGGTCCTATATTTTGTCTCTAATCCATTCAACAGATTTATTAGGTATCTCCTAATAAGGGAGTTGTTAGGGATACAAACATGAACAAGCATGGTTCCTGCCTTCATAGAGTTCACAGACTCACCGTTGGATTCAAGCAGTCTTCTTGAGAAGGTGGGACTCAATCATCATTCTTTCAGAGAATGGATAACTTCATTACCTCTGTCTCTGTTATTTGCTCAAGAGTTAGAACTACAAAACTCCCTCTTCAGCTTTTATCCACCTGACACAGAAAGGAGAATGAAGTGGAGCATAATTATTCAAATTAGAAAGTATGGAGATCATCTTGTAATTACAAAGAAAAAAAGTGTGGTACTGTTAATTACTGCAAATGATTAAGATTGCTGATTGAGAGGTGATGAGTGCCTGCACTTAAGGGCTGGCTGGTCCCATGATGATGGCATAGTGCCATCTGGTGGATGCCAATTCTGGCTCAAGACCTGATCCATCCGGAAAGAAGTGTCAAGAGTTGTATAATTGTATTAACAGTTCTGCTTCCTAAATCACTTCTGATTTCAAAAGTACTCAAAGATTTAATCTTGTTCAAATCAACAGAGATTCAATCTGAGAGAAGAAACTCAGTGTCTCAAAATGAATGATTTTGAGAGCTGGAAAGGATATGGGCCAAACTTTTGGCCATTTTACAGATGACAAAACTGAGGCCCAGACACCTTATATGACTTTTAAAGGTAGTATTATCAGGGCTGGATGGAGCTGGATCTAAGAATCTTAATCAGTTATCTTTCTTCTACATCTCTATTTTATTCCTTATTTTTCAGTTAGCTGGCTGATTATATAGTAGGCATTATTATTACCTAGTGCTATAGTATATAAATTACACTTATATACCTTTTTATGGATAGAGATGTGAAGTATCTTAATACAATTTTCTTTTCATTTTACTAATGATAATTAGCTAAGAACACATTCACATTTCCTGACTCAGAGGTCATTCTTTTTTCCTTTGCTTAAATGTTGTTTTAAAAGATTATCTCAAATGTGAAAATGGCTAATAATGATGCTAAATAAACAAACAAAAACTTTGAACTGATAATTAAATTACTATTTTTAGAGGCACCTGGGTGGCTCAGTCGGGTAAGTTTCCAACTCTTGAACTTGGCTTGCGTCATGATCTCACAGTTTGTGAGTTTGAGCCTCCCATTGGGTTCTGTAATGACAGTGTGGAGCCTGCTTGGGATTCTGTCTCTCTTTCTCTCTGCCTTTTTCCTACTTGTGTTCTCTCTCTCTCTCTCTCAACATAAATAAATAAACATAAAAAATTAATTGCTATTTTGAATTTCTGACAGTTTACAATAACATTATTTTTAGCTTTATAAAAAATGTTTTTATTTATTTCCGAGAGAGAAAGAGGCAGCATGAGCAGGGGAGGGTCAGAGAGAGAGGGAGATACAGAATCTGAAACAGGCTCCAGGCTCCGAGCTAGCCATCAGCACAGAGCCCGAAGCGGGGCTCAAACTCACGAACCGTGAGATCAACCTGAGCCGAAATCGAATGCTCAACTGACTGAGCCACCCAGGTGCCCCTATTTTTAGTTTTTAAAGTAAATTATTATATTTCTGTAGAGCTGTGCTTTCTCACAAAAGCTTGACTAAGTTTAGTTTTCCATTAATTCCTGGAAAAATTACTTCTTCTATTGTCAAATTGTAACATTAAACAACAAGCAGATGCTTCTGTATTTTGTTGTTATGGACCAAACTAATGAGATAGGTATACTTGGAAATTGAAAAATATACAATCGGAATCTTATCTCTCTTATTAGATCTTAATTGTAAGTAACCTGGTGGAAACACATTCAGATGCTATTTGAAATTATGTATCTTATGAGTCAATGAACATTAGGAAAGGAAAATAGGAGTAATAACCCTTATATCAAAGTAATATGCTTACTCCAGTCAATAACTTGTAAAACATATATTGTTATTATTTAGACCATACTAATTTAATTTTAAAGCCAGTAATATATTTATGTTTTTGAGTGCCTATCACATGTTGGGCACCTGTTGACAATGCTACATGCTGCCATTATATAAATAAAAGTGCCCAGGAGGGCCATTGGGATGGCTCAGTCAGTTACGCAGCTGCTCAGACTTTGACCTCAGGGTCAGTGAGGTCCACACTGGGCACGGAACTTACTAAAATAGAGTGCCCAAAAAACTCACTGAGTAGGGATATAGCAGGATGATGACCATAGGAAATCTTTTGATGTTTTAAGATTTTGAATTTTTTTAATGTTTTATTTATTTCTGAGAGAGAGACAGAGAGAGAGAACAGGGGAGAGTCAGAGAGAGAGGGAGACACAAAATCCAAAGCAGGCTCCAGGCTCTGAGCTGTCAGCACAGAGCCCAACGCAGGGCTTGAACCCACGAACCGTGAGATCATGACCTGAGCCAAAGTCAGAGGCTTAACCAACTGAGCCACCAGGTGCCCCAATGTTTTAAGAGTTTGAAGAACTTTTTCCTAATCTTGTGTAAGAATACTTTCCTGGTTTTTCTTCTACATATTTCTGGTTTATTGAATGAGATCTTTCTTGAAATGGGCCAGCTTTAGACTTACAGAGCATGTTTGAAGTACAAAATGAATATAAGGGAAGTTTCCATTCTTCACTTATTTTTCCTTCAACACTTGCTTATCTCCAGCTATTGTTTGTTTTACAGTATCAGTGATTTATTAAGGATGTTTTCTCCAGATAAATCTGGATATAGTAAGCATACAAATAGCTTTTCTTCTACAATATGATGATTTTTGTTGTTGTTGTCTAAGGTTTATTGAAGATATTACAGCACAGCAGAAAGATTCAAAGGGCCCCACGTTGTGTTTTGAAATTCACCCCAACAGTAGGCTGAGTGACCTGCAGGTTGGATGGACCACCAAAGTCTAAGACTGTGGGAAAGCAGATAGTTATCTCTTAGTTAGACATTGCTTTCTGGCCCTGCTGAAAATAGCAGGCCAGTATCTATTTAATGTATATACAGGAGTTGGGTCCCACTTGTGCTCATAAATTCCTTAGACCATGTTATTATGGAATATCTTGTCTTGTTCTCCACCCTACTTTCAGCATCTGCTCTTTTGTAGTCTTGGGAATACCTTTTTTTTTTTTTTTTGGCATGCTATTTTTTTTTTTTCCTCCTGCTTCTCTGAGCTGAGTGGGGTTTTGGAGGCTCAGTTTGGGATTTAGTTTCTTCTGCTCATCCCCTTCAGCCTCGGGATCGGCTGGGGGAGACTCGGGTTCGTCTGGGGGAGGGGAAGAAGGTTCCTTTTTGGAGCCTCCAAGCCAGGCTCCGAAGGCTGATCCAACAGAGGCCAGAAGGATGTTGGATGATGTTGAGAGTCCTGCTGCCCCCACGGACTGAAGCGTAGCCACCAGGCTGCCCGCAGCGACTCCACCAGCGTTGGCGACTGCGGCGGCGGACATCATCTTGGCCGCTCCTCCCACTACAGCGAAAGCCGCCCGTTTCATCATCTAGACGCCTTTATGGCCCCAGCAGAGCTTCCTCTATACATTCTGTAGCCACTGACATATTGCACAGCTATACGTATTAAGCTATAATGTATGCTTAATAAATATGGGAAATTGATAGCAGCTCAGAGAGACTTCCCTTAGCCTCCCTCTCACCTCTTTTGCCTTGTGAAATCTTGAGTAATCCTTTCTGCCGTCCTCAGCTTTGCTGGAAAAAGCTGAAAGCAAAACCCACAACTGGTGACCCTGACATGACTCCACAATTGGTGACCCCAATGTGATCCCACAAAAGATCTTTAGCATTTCCTTAGTGTCACGATCTGCTGCAGTGTTACTCATTTCATTCATTAACTACAGGCTCTGTGAATACTATATTCTGCCAGTTCTGCAAATCTGTCCAAGACCAGAAGTGTCTTTTAACCAATCTTTTGGTTAAAGTTTCTATTAAAATTTAAATGATTGCTGGAAGGGAGGTGGGTTTGGGATGGGTTAAAGGTGATGGGCATTAAGGAGGGCACTTTTAAGGATGAGCACTGGGTGTCATTTGTAAGAGATGAATCACTAGGTTCTACTCCTAAAACTAAGACCACACTGTATACTAACTTGAATTTAAGTAATAAAAAAAAGAAAGAGTGGAGGAGGGGGATCTGGAGAGAGGCAGAGGGGATTTTGATTCTGGGGAGAATGGTGAAAGGGCATCCATCCAATTCTGTTTGTAGTTATTACTTACATGATGAAAGTGTGCAGCAAAAAAACTTTTAAAGGAGAACATTAAGAATGACAAAAGAGGGACCCCTGGGTAGCTTAGTCAACAAGAAAAAAAAAAGAAAAAGAAAAAAGAAAAGGTGAAAGCACCCCAAATGTTGATTATATGACCCGTGGATAAATCAAATGTGGTATATTTTTACAGGAGAATATTATTCAGCAAAAATAATAATGAAGTGCTGGTATATGCCAACCTAAATGAGCTTCAAAACTATAGGGCTAAGTGAGAGAAACCAGTCACAGGGGACTTCATATTGCATTATCCCATTTACATGAAATGTCCAGAATGGGGAAGTCTATAAAAATGGGGTAGATCAATGGTTGCCGAAGGCTTGATGAGGTAATGAGGGAGATTGAAGAAGGGGAGGATGGCTAAGGAGTACATTCCTCTTTATGGGGTAATGAAAATGTTCTAAAGTTGATTGTCCTGATGGATGCACAAAGTCGTGAACATAGTAAAAGCTGCCAGTTTTACAACTTACATGGGTAAACGGTATGGTCTGTAAATTATATCTCAATAAAACTGTTGTTTTGGAAAGCAAAAAAAAAATGATTACTTAAAGTTGGTCCTCATAATGTCACTTGTGAACTACTCCATTGGACACATAGGAGTTAGAAAGTAAAAGTTGATTAAAAAGGGGAGGTGGAATCAAAATCAAAGGATAAGGTAAACAGTCATACTTAAATATACCCAAGACCACTTTTAAACCACAAAATATTGAAATAGTAATTTCCTAGGCAGACTTTTATATTTTGTTTTTATTGCTAAGTCAATTTAAGATTCTAATAGAAGGCCTCTTGACTGGTAATAGAGATTAATATACAAACCTAATACTTAACTCCCCAGTGAGAAGACGATAATCTTCAATCAAGATTGAAATCGATGGTGGCTGCAAAAATCAGAGTCGGTTAATGTCACTAAAGAGAGCAATCAAAGGTTTTGTGAAATTGTATTTTTGTGAAGCAGACTGCTTAAAATGTCCTCTGACAGTATTTATAATATTGAATTGATCAACTAATAAAGGATTTCTTAGATTAAATACAGAGAATTCTTCAGTATGAGAGGCAATGGAGTATAGTAGTTAAAAACACAGCTTTTTGAGCAAAATTTTTAGATTTTATGTCTCAGCTTTTACAATTTCTAACCATATGACCTGAATTGTTCTGCATCTCAGTTTCTCCATTAGTAAAATTTCAAGAGTAATAATGTATGCTTCGTGGTGTTCTTGTGAAGACTAAGAACTGATTTATAAGAATCACTTACACCAATGCCTACCAACTAATAATCACTATAGGACAACACGTTAAGATATTAATATCAATAGGATGAATCAAAATACCCAATAGACTTATTTAGTTTTATTCATCCTCAAAGTTTTGCAGCTATATGGACTTTAGCAGCAATAAATGCTTCTATAATTAAGATGATTTTAACAACATAAACAACAAAAACAAAGCATACAAGTAAGCCTTAATGATCTTAGAATTTAGAAAGCTTGGAATTTTATTTTGCCTGTGTGATTTTCAGTAAGTCATTTTACATACCTTAGTTAAATGTACCAATAATGCTGATCCTTATAAAAGGCATGATCGAAGGATAAAATTAAGTTAAATAAAAAATGTTAGAAAGTGATTTTGTCACTATAGGAAATGCAAATATTAAGACTCCACAAATATTACCTTGGTGGAAATTTATAGAAATTCCTTACTCAAAGAACAGGAGACCATTCCATTTAAGAGATTACTTCTAACGCTATTTAAAAATCATGTCTTCCATTTGAAGCTTGTGAATTGAATCTGTCTTTATTCCTCAACATATTAAATTAAAACGACAATGAAATATTTATAAAGAAATGGATTCCTAGCAATCTGAGAATGAGACAAAGGTCATTAACAACCCAAAGACTTTGAAAAACAGAGACAAGATGGGATTGTGACAATCTAAAGCAGAGGCAGCAACATGGAACAAACACAGAGTATGGCTAGATTGAACACGAAAGTCCTTTTCGCCCTGTTCTGCTATGGTGAGTCTCCAAATTCTGGATAAGAAGACACTCAGGGTTGGAGGGGAAAAGGATGATATAATAATGATAACCAAAGGGTTAACAACACAAATACTACCACTGTCTCTGCCCTCCCTACCTCAAGCATGCAGCTTAGTCATTTCTGCCCAAGTTAACCTGGACAGAATAATCACAGAAGCAAGTTTCTCAAATTCTGACCTGTTGACCTCTTGTATCAGAGCTATTAAAAATTCATATCAGTGTCAGACTTGTATCAGACTTACTACAAATCCAGATAACCTATTCCATTCAAGAACTATTCAACTGAAATTCTGGGGCAACACATTAGAATATGTATTTTAAACAAGTTTCTTGAGTTGAGTTTTCTGCTTCCCATTATATTCTGAGAATCGTCACATTAAAGAAAATGAACCCACCTTATAGTGGCAAGGTTTCCTTTATGATTATTTCAATTCACCTCCCAGTTTACTGACTACAGAACAGGGGGGCAAACCAAGGTGAAGTTCACTGAGAGAGCACGAATCGATAGATCTGCCCAGGTTTCCCTCAAATCTTTGCTGAGTACTGATCGGCACAGGTGTATGAGGAAATTATCTGAGACGAGAGAAAGAAACACCTTAAAGGAGTAAAAAGGTTGATTCTTGGTCTCATAGAGGACGAGCACGAATTTGTTTTCCTGCCTGAGAGGGAAAACATACTTCATAGGGTTCTGGGTAGAACACTCAGAAGGTTCTTGCCTCAAGAATGGGTAGAAATTAACCCTCTACTAAAGGCATCCCTGGTCCCATCTAACAGCATTATAAATAAGACATGAAGGGATCAGACACATTCCAAGTCACTTACCTGCAATTTAGAACCCAGCTACAAAATATTTGTAGTAATTCAAAAGCACCCATCATACAGGAGTTAAAATTCAAAATGTATGATATCCACTAAATATTACCAAGCATGCAAAGACACAGGAAAGGTGCCAAAGCAATTCAGTGGGGGGAAAGGAATTTTTTTTCAACAAATGGTGATGAAACAATTTTATAGCCATATGTTAAAATGTTCACCTCAACCCTGACCTCAAGCTTTGTATAAAAATTAACCCAAAATGGATTGTTGTCCTGAACTAATGGCTAAAAAACTATAAAATGTGTAGACAAAGCCAGAAGGATATAGTGATTTTGGGTTTGACAAAGACATCTTAAATATAATACAAATTGATTGAAAAGATAATATATTGGACTTCTTCAAAATTAAATACTTTTATTCTTTAAGGAATCTTCGAAAATGGAAAGGCAAAGCTATCAACTAGGGGACAATATTTCCAAAATATTTAGCCAACAAAGGAATTTTATCTAGAATATATAGGGAACTATGATAATTCAATAAAACAAACAATCCAATGAAAACGGGCAAAAGATTTGGACTATTTCACTAGTGTGTGTGCGTGTCTGGGTGTGTATCTGTGTACACATAGATCATGTTGAACATTTTTTCAGGTATATGTATCTTCTTAATGGCAGATAAACACCAGAAAATGCTCAATATCATTAATCATTAGGGAAACGCAAATTAAAACCACAATAATATACTACTAGACTCCCAGTAGAATGAATGGCTACAATTAAGAGTTTTACCAATACCAAGTGTTAGTGAAGATGTGCAGCAAGTGTCTCTCATGCACCGATGGTGGCAATGTGAGATGATACAACCACATTGGAAAATAGTTTGGCAGTTTCACAAAAAGTTAAATTTTCACCTAGCATGTGCCCCCTAGTCATTCCACTTCTATGTACTTACTAAAGGGAAAAGAAAGCCTGCATCTATAGGAAAATGTGGATTTGCATGTTCACGGTAGTTTTATTTGTAATAGCCAAGAACTGGAAACAACCCAATGTTCATCAGTTGGAGAATGAATAAAAAAGCTGTGATGTATCCATGCCATATAATATTACTCAGAAAAAGGAAGATCATGGATAAATGCAAAAGAATAGATGCAACTCACAATACTTGCATTGAGTTAAAGAAGCAAGACAAAAAGAGTACATACAAACCATATGATTGTATTTATATAAAATTATAGAAAATAGAAATCCATGGTGTCAGAAATCCTATCAATGATTGCCTGGGGCTGGGCTAGGGGTAGAAGAGGAAATTTCAAAAGGGCAGTGAAACTGATTGAGGTTGATCGATATGTAAATTATCTTGATTGTGGTAGTCCTTTCCATGAGGTATTCATGTCAAAACTCAAATTTCCACTCAGTGCATCAGTGGTTTGTTTGATTTCCCCCTAAGTTTCTTCCCTCCTTAGGGCCAAGGCACCATCCTGGGCAACAGAGAATATTGGTTGCTTAAAGGTCAGTACTGTATTCTTCTCAGGGAACTGCTCTCAGAAGCGGAGAAATGCACCACCCAAAGTTTTCACCCCTGGGAGAGGATGGCAGAAAGATAATCACTGGTTGATACAGAAGTAGAATGTTTGAGTCATCTTGCTTCAACTTGGGACTATTTTGGAGGTCAATCTGAGCTCCAGAGCTTCCCATTGGATCAACTGTCTCATACAAACCCCACTGAGGGTCAGCTCCTCCCTCAGTCCCATCCTTCCTTCTTCACTTTTATAGTCTCTATCTTAAGACCACTCCTCAATACTTCATACCTCTGGGTCTATCACCATGGAAACTAAGACATTAAATAGAAGTTTAGTGTTGGGTCTTTTATCAGCTGTCTGGCAATTATTGGTGGAAAGTAGGATATGGGTATTTCTGGCATGTTGTCAAAATATTCACCAGTGGTAAAATGGAATGTGTTGTTGGTGGGGGGCATTCACTGGCTGATGCTCAGTGTCTCTTGTGCTTGAGAAGTATAATGAAATGGATTAACTATATAAGGACTATGCATTGGGAAGCAGTTGCTGAGTGTGTTTCATTCATGGATTTATTGAACAACGATGATGACTCACTGCTGATCCAAGGCAAAATGTAAAAGGCATAGTATTTTTGCCATACTTAAGGAAAACTTCCTGTACCAAGAGTATGTGCCTTAATTTGAGACAACTCTGAAGGGTCATCCCAGCGCAATAGCTCCTGGTAGAATCAGCCACTGCTTTGTTAATCAGCTTTTGTTTCTGTTCATTGTGGCCATGTTCACTTTCTTCCAGCTGTATCTCCCAAGAGCATTTCTGAGTGAGATATCTGGATGTGACTTCTTATACTTTTCCTAATGAACCCAATCAAGGCCTGTCCCTGCCATTTGCAGTTAAGCTGTCCCTTTTCCATGTACAGAGTTCACCTTCTGTGTCCTTCAGTGTAGCTGAGCCACTGGGGAAACAGGAAACAGGCTTATATAACAGAAACAAAACTGGTCCAACCCATTTCTATACAGCAACCAGGGACTTTATTCATAAGCATGATTGATACTCAGAGACCTCTAGGCTTTTGAAGGGAAGCAACGGCACAAAAAGAAAGATGAAGATGAATTACCAGGACAATTATTCCTTGAGGAAAGAAAGCTAATTGGTCCAGAGCAGAGGAAGCTAAACACTTTAATTGGTATTCTTTATCTAATAGTGATCTGTGGTTTAATCAGCTTTTCCTTTGATTACCTCTGAGATTGAACAACTTTTTATATTCTTAGAGTCCATTTGTGTCTTCTCTTCTGTGACTCCCTTGTATATATTGTTTTGTAATGTGTTGGCTGCATTACACATAAGAGAAAGAAGATTTTGCTCGTTTGATACTGTTCTTGTTTCTTCTTATTTAGCTTTAGAGTCCACTTGATTTCTTTCTCTCCCTGCTTTGTCTTGAACCAATATTGTTTTTCTAAGGCTAATGTTCTTTTCTAAGGATGTGTTTTTTAGGTTATCATGATATAGAAATCATTTTTGATGAGAAGCTTTGATGAGAAGAGTGCCTTTTTTAGTGGAGTCTCAATTAGAAGCATATTTCCAATGGGCAGAAACAATAATTCAGGACTCGCTGACATTTAATTCTATTAAATGTCTTCCCTTGGTTGTTCTAGTTGAGATCCTTTGTACATAACAAAATCGTAATCAATTATCAGTGCATATGCTATATATGCCATAAGATGTTCTTCAGTAGATGCACCTGAGTCCGTCAGTGGTGTTTAAAAAAGAGAGAGGAAGGGAGAAACAGAAGCAGAGAGGAATTTGTATAGAGTGTGTAGGCTCAGAATGGTGAGACAATTTAGAAGCAGTCATTTGGGTACAAAGAATGTCCAAAATAATGATGATTATTAAATGTTTCAGATCTAGTTCCAAACTAAGTATTAACAGAAAAATTCAGTATCTTTAAAAAGGATGGATGGTCCCCTACAATTCACCTAATCTTTATTCTTCATTCAATGTCACTGGGGAGGCCATTTATATAATGAGATGATTAAGGCATCAGTCTCTGTAGCACCTTGATCTGTATTTGAACCCCAGCAGTGTTTTTTTTTTTTTAGGAAAATCACTTAACTTTTCAGAACCTCAGCTTCTTTGTCTTGGAAAGGAGCCTAGCAGTGGTACCTGCTTTCTGGGGTAGCTGTTTGGATTAAATTTATGAGAACAATACCTAGAACATAACCCTGGGTAAGGGTAAGAATTGCTATCATTTTTAAGATTGTTACTACATAAATACACTAATATTCAGACACCAATTTTAAAAACCACTTGGAATAATGCTTAATTTTGGTGTAGATGAAAGTGGACATTAAAGTGTGCAATAGTAAGTTTCATAGAAATCTCATTTGGTTTTATTTATACCATGACTTAGAAAAATTTAATGTAAGTCTAACACGCTGAAAATTAGCTTTTAAATCTTTATACTTGTAAACTACATCATCCTAATTATTTTAGATAGATAAGCACATTTAAGTAATATGCTTTCTACCAAGATTCTTTTGTGTAGACAATACATTAAACTGGATAATATATTAATTATCTAGGGTTTTACTATACAATAGCACAACAGAGCTAAATATGGTCTATGCTTAAGAGTTCATGATTTAAGCAAGTTCTAAATATGACTCAGTGTTTCTATTAGGTAAGATTTAAAGCCAGGTCCACATTTCAAGCTATATATAGACACACACACATATATATACACATACATATATTCATATACATAGTGCTGATGCAGGGCTTGATCCCATGAACTGTGAGATCATGACCTGAGCCATAATCAAGAGTCAGACACTCATCTGACTGAGCCATCCAGGCACCTCGAAACATATTTTAAAAAATATATCTCATACCTAGTATTACCTAATAAATTTTATTTTTCTAAATTCTTTATAGCACTTGTTAGAATAGATTGAAGTGCTACTTTGAATATGCTGTATATTATACACCTATTGTTGAATTTGGTTTCTAAATATCCTATGGTGTCATTTATATAAAAGACTGTAGTTGAAACAGTTTTTTTTCTCTTAGTTTCATATGGGAACATCTATTTTTGGGGATAGTTCTTTGATTTGGGAATTGACACCCTCTTTGTAGCACATAAGGTCAATTGATGTTATGATTTCCTTTAGTTTGGGGTTTGCATGGAACTTTTGTTTATGGTTTTTGCTTTTCCATATGCCATGTTGATTTCTTTGTTGCTCTTCAGCTTTCTAAAATATAATTTTAACTTAATGTTTTATTTCACCTAATTTTCTTTGGCAGCTCATATAATTTCAATACACTATAAAATGACTAATTGGGACAGCCATCTCCACATCTTTTTTATGAGATTTTGTTGAAGCAAAATTCAGGGATGGTAAACCAGTTGTTCAAGATAGCACATTCACCAAAAAATTGAAAATAATCAGAGAGAGAAAAAAAACCGCCTTTGGAATCAATCTACCCTTGTTCTCCCTTTGTGTCTCTCTTCTCTCTACCTTTCAATAAATCCTTCCCATCAGGAGTTACCCTTGGAAATGAAACTTACAGAACTTTCACTCATTTAGTTATTTCCCATCTATCCCTACCTCAAGGACTATGTTGGCCACATTTTCTTTCCATACTCAATATTCGTTCTCGAATCTTAGATCAAATTCATCATTAGCTGGTTAATGGAGGAGAAACAGATGTTTGTTGATTTTCAATGGAAGGAAGAGACAGGGATGAAAGAAATCTCTGAACACAAACCATGAGCTTCATGATTATACGTATTTACATTGGGATGAAAATTTTAAGAAAAGCAGGTGATACTACTAACACAGGCTTAATTTCCATTGATAAAGCCTTGCATAACCATATAAATTGAGGAATCTTTGAGACTGAGGACTAATAGAATGGGAAAAAGGACAAATCGTTTTCCTGGACCATTTTATATTATGCAGTTTTTCTATGGGGTTTAGTGTCTCTGTTTGCCATTAGGGCCTCTTATTCCTTCTGTCTTCTCATTCATGAGAAATTCTAGTCTTTGACACAGAAATTCACAATATTGCCCAAGTGACATATTCTATTGTTTCATGCATTGAGAGATCAGTGTAGAAGGATTAGTATAGTTCTTTGTTTATCACACCTAGTTAGCATGTGAGCTGAAGTGGCTTGGCTTTTTGGTTGATGGGCCAATTAATCCTTTCTCTTTCCTCTTCTCTTGACTTTTTAAATTCAACCAGAGGCTGTTAATAATTTCCAAGGATTATATGTGGGTTTTAGTGGGAAGCAAAGTCCCCAGTTAAGCTGCCAGTTCACAGGGCATACCAAAACTGTAGTACTAGACATTATCTGAGCTAATTATATATCTGTGTCTTGATTTCTATTTATGTTAATTAAATACAAATTTCTCAGTAACTCTGTCAAGATGATTGTTAATAAGGAAGCCCAAAGTTGGAAGTTTCTATGTCTATGGCCTTCCTAATACTTATATAAACTTTTATTTCTAAGACTTTATGCAAGTTGTCAAATATGAAAACATTTCTTTTAAGTGTATAAAAAGCTTCAGTTTGTATACGCTAAATATTGTTATTTTTTCTTTTAAGCTCCTGTAATGTTTAAATACATGCTTGGTTGGAGATTGTGTTATTTTTTGAGTCCAGAAATGTTCATTAGTATCCTTGCAGGGAGTAAACGTAACTCTGCTGTACGCATGTATTTAGCTTCAAGTGGAGAGGAAAAGAACATTTTCAGTAGATCAAAATTATTCTCTGTGTCTTTCAGAAAATCTGTGAGAGTAATTATGAAAAGAGCATAATTATGCAAACCACTAAATGCATTTTCAAAATAGCAGGACACTTATCATTTATTTATTTTAAATATTATGATGGATTAATAGAATGAATATATACAAAGGGAATGTTTATTAACAATAGTAAGCCAGGAGAGAACACAGGCAATAAGTAGCATGAAAGATGCAGGTCAGTCTGCTCAGTATTATTATTTAATTTTGTTCTGGATTCTGGGGTAAAAAGTATGATATTTATTGGTCCTTCCTAACATCATTCCAAAATGATTGGTTTTTTTTTCTTTCATAGTTTATTGTCAAGTTGGTTTCCAGTGCTCATCCCAACAAGTGCCCTCCTCCACGCCCATCACTCCCTTTCCCTTCTTCCCCACCCGCATCAGCCCTCAGTTTGTTCTCAGCATTCAAGAGTCTCTCATGGTTTGCCTCCCTCCCTCTCCCCAACTATTTATCCTCTTGTTCTCTCCCATGGTCCTCCATTAAGTTTCTCCTAATTCACTTATAAGTGAAAACATACAGTATCTGTCCTTCTCTGCCTGACTTACTTCATTCAGCATAACACCCTCAAGTTCCATCCACGTTGCTACAAATGGCCAGATCTCATTCTTTCTCATTGCCAAGAAGTATTCCATTGTAGAGATAAACCACATCTTCTTGATCCATTCGTCTGTTGATGGACGCTTAGGCTCTTTCCATGTTTTGGCTATTGTTGAGAGTGCTGCTATGAACATTGGGGTACATGTGCCCGTATGCATCAGCATTTCTGTATCCCTTGGGTACATTCTTAGCAGTGCTATTGCTGGGTCATAGGGGAGTTCTATTGTTAATTTTTTGAGAAACCTCCATACTGTTTTCCAGAGGGGCTGCATCAGTTTACATTCCCACCAACAGTGTAGGAGAGTGCCCGTTTCTCCACATCCTCACCAGCATCTATAGTCTTCTGATTTGTTCATTTTGGCCACTCTGACCGGCATGAGATATGGTTTTGATCTGCATTTCCCTGATGATGAGGGACGGTGATTTCAATGTGTCTGTTGGCCATCTGGATGTCCTCTTTGGAGAAGTGTCTGTTCGTGTCTTCCACCCATTTCTTCACTGGATCATTTGTTTTTTGGGTATGGAGTTTGGTGAGTTCCTTATGCATTTTGGATACTAGCCCTTTATCTGATATGTCATTTGCAACTATCTTTTCCCATTCTGTCGGTTGCCTATTAGTTTTATGGATTGTTTCCTTTGCCATGCAGAAGTTTTTATCTTTATGAGGTCCCATTAGTTCATTATTGCTTTTGATCCCCTTGCTTTGAGGATGTGTCAAGTAAGAAATTGTTGCAGCTGAGTACAAGGAGGTTGTTTCCTGCTTTCCCCTCTAGGGTTTTGATGGTTTCCTGTCTCACGTTCAGGTCCTTTATCCATTTTGAGTTTATTTTGGGGTATGGTGTGAGAAAATGATCTAGTTTCATTCTTCTGCATGTTGCTGTCCAGTTCTCACAGCACCATCTGTTAAAGAGGCTTTTTTTTCTCCATTGGATACTCTTTCCCTCTGTGTCAAAGATTAGTGTGTCAAAGATTTGTGAGTCCAATTCTGAGTTCTCTATTCTATTCCATTGGTCTCTGTGTCTGTTTTTGTGCCAATACCATACTGTCTTGATGATTACAGCTTTGTAGTAGAGGCTAAAGTCTGGGATAGTGATACCTCCCGTTTTGGTTTTCTTCTTCAATATTACTTTGGCTATTTGGGGCCTTTTGTGGTTCCATACAAATTTTAGAATAGTTTGTTCTAGCTTTGAAAAGAATGCTGGTGCAATATTGATTGGGATTGCATTGAATGTGTAGATTGCTTTGGGTAGAAATCACATTTTTACAATATTTATTCTTCCAATCCATGAGAATGTTTTCCCATATCTTTGTGTCTTCTTCAATTTCCTTCATAAGTTTTCTATAGTTTTAATCATACATATCTCTTATATTTTGGCTCGGTTTATTCCTAGGTATTTTATGGTTTCTTGTGCAATTGTGAATGGGGTCAGTTTCTTAATTTCTCTTTCTGTTGCTTCATTATTGGTATATAAAAATGCAACCAATTTCTGTACATTGATTTTGTACCCTGCAACTTTGCTGGATTCACGGACCAGTTGTAGTAGGCTTCTGGTAGAGTCTGTAGGGTTTTCTATGTAGAGTATCATGTAGTCTGTGAAAAGTGAAAGTTTGACTTCATTGCACTCCAGGCCTATTTCAAGAAATTAGAAAAAGCACAAGTACAGAATCTAACAGTGCACCTAAAGGGACTAGAAGGAGAGCAACAGGAGTACCTCAAACTCAGTAGAAGAAGAGAAATAATAACTATCAGGGCAGAAATAAACAATACAGAATCCAAAATAACAGTTGAACAGATCAATGAAACCAAGAGTTGGTTTTTTGAAAAAATAAACAAAATTGATAAACCTCTAGCCAAGCTTCTCAAAAAGAAAAGAGAGAACACCCAAATAGACAAAATCATGAATGAAAATGGATTTATTACAACCAATCTTTCAGAAATACAAGTAATTATCAGGGAATACTATGAAAAATTATATGCCAACAAACTGGACAACTTAGAAGAAATGGACAAATTCCTAAACACACACACACACACACACACACACACACACACACACTACCGAAGTTCACACAGTAAGAGACAGAAAATCTGAACAGACCCATAACTAGTGAAGAAATTCAATCAGTTATCAAAAATCTCCCAACAAATAAGAGCCCTGGGCCAGATGGCTTCCCTGGGGAATTCTACCAGACATTTAAAGCAGAGCTAATACTCATTCTTCTCAAGCTATTCCAAAAAATAGAAATGAAGGAAAACTTCCAGGCTCATTCTATGAAGCCAGATCACTTTGATTCCCAAGCCTGACAGAGACCCAGCAAATAAAGAGAACTACAGGCCAATATCCTTGATGAATGCAGATGCAAAGATCCTCAACAAGGTACTTGCAAATCGAATCCAGCAGCACATAAAAAGAATTATCCACCAAGATCAAGTGGGATTCATTCCTGGGTTACAGGGCTGGTTCAATATTAACAAATCAATCAATGTGATACATCACATTAACAAAAGGAAAGATAAAAACCATATGATCTTGTCAATGGATACAGAAAAAGCATTTGACAAAATACAGCATCGCTTCTTAATAGAGACCCCTGAGAAAGTCAGGATAGAAGAACTTACTTAAGCATCATAAAAGCCATCTATGAGAAGTCCTCAGCTAACATCATCCTCAATGGGGAAAAACTGAGACCTTTCCCCCTGAGATCAAGAGCACAACAGGGATGTTCACTCTCACCACTGTTGTTTAACATAGTGCTAGAAGTTCTAACATCAGCGATCAGACAACAAAAGGAAATAAAAGGCATCAGAATTGGCAAACAAGAATCAAACTTTCACTCTTCACAGATGACATGATACTCTACATAGAAAACCCGACAGACTCCACCAGAAGCCTACTAGAACTGATCCACGAATTCAGCAAATTTACAGGATACACCATTTTAACATATACTTATTAGACTTTAGATCACTTTTACTGATTTCATAGACCACTGTTTTTAAATTTCATAATTTCATTTTTGTTTACATCATAATTTTTATTAATTTTTGTTTTCCATGGAATATTTCACTGACAGGTTTTTATTTATGAGAAAACATGGGAAAGTTTTGCATCATTGGCTATGTCTAAGAATGTCCTTAAGGAGGAATAAAACTAGATTAAAAATTAAATTTTTACAATAAATATTGCCCACCTGAAATGTGTTCTAGCTTTTGTTATAGTGGGTAACTCGTCAGATGGCCAATTCAGTCTTTAATTTTTCTTTGTCTATAAGTTATTTGTTACTACCTGGATGTTTGTAAAGTTTTTTCTTAATTCTGTAAATTTAAAAATAATATAAACATTATTTTGACATGGATATCTGGATATCCTGTCACAGGGTTGCTTGCTGCTCATTAAGTTCTTCTACCCCAAAGTTGCAAGCATTTCTTCTGGCTTTAATGTTGATATCTTCCTCTATATTATGAAGTCCTGTATGGATATTAATATTTATTCTATTATTGTTATAATTTTAGTTCCTTGCAGAGTACCTGACATATTTGTTAAAGTCATTGAATTCTTGAATGAATTGTTCTAGCAGCTTGAGAGAATAATATTTAGAGCTTGCAAATGATAATGCAGGGTCTAAAGAGTAATCAAGAGTTTGAAATAAAAAATCTATTTAAGGAGTTACTCTCTCCTGTGAAATGAAGACCAGATTAGAGTTATTTCTGTCAGAAACAGTAATGTCAATACCTTATGGTAGTATCAATAGTCAAAACTTCAACGATCATCAATTAGGTTACAACATCATCAGGAAGCCCTTGGGGAATTCATTTAGATGCTGCCAGGATTCTGACAATCATCTTTCTTCCTTTATTTCTTTTTTATTTTTTCTTAAAAATTTTAACTTTTATTTATCTTTGAGAGATTTGAGAGACAGAGTGAGCAGGGGAGGTGCAGAGAGAGAAGGAGACACAGAATCGGAAGCAAGCTCCAGGCTCTGAGCTGTCAGCAGAGAGCCCAATGTGGGGCTCAGACTCACTAAATGTGAGATCATGACCTGAGCCAAAGTCAGCTGCTTAACCAACTGAGCCACCCAGGCGCCTCTGACAATCATGTTTCTATTTAAAATATTCTGGACATGTTTGTTACAGCCTTATTTGGACAAATGGTGTCAAGCCTGCAAAAGTCTAAGCTAGTTTGTTGACTCACAGCCATACATTTTCATAAATGATAAAGAGACACTGGAAAGAGATTATTTTATTGGTCTATGACCCGGGACAAGAAGTTGGTAGTTTCACAAAATAAATTTCTAATGTTTCCAGATGATGAAATTTATGACTGAGTGCTTTGGTAGGATCTTTGAGTTGCTGTAGCTCACCTGCATTTGATGGTGATGCTCTATCTAGTTATTTTTGCTATTGCTATTGTTATCATTTACTGACATTAAATAAACATATGTCTTTTGCTTGTGGCTCTTGAAACAAGAGGTTGGGTTTGTTGTTGTTGTTTTTTGTTTGCTTGTTTGTTTTGTTAAAGCTCGTGTGACATCTGCTCAGATTGGAGGAGAAAAGTGAGCAGTGGGTATAGGTAGGAAAGAAAGTGAGACAGAAAAATAATGTAAAATGGAAACCATCGGTAAAGTTTTGAGGCATGGGCAGAAAACATTGAGAACATGAATGAATGAATAAACAGCCAAAGAGAAGATAAAGGTGTTTGTTTTGTATGGTAGACACTCTGAGTACAAATACACTTTGAGGAAAAAAAATCTTCAGACAATTACTAAATACAGTTGGTTCAATAAAACACTGCTCTTATTGTCAAAATAAAAGTTATTCCTGCTGACCTATGTATAACATTTTGGGTCTAAGAAATATATCCTCAGATGGAAGAACTATTAATGTATCTTACTTTCCCCATGACACTCATATTATACAGGGGAAGTAATCACATGATCCATCTTTTCTGGTGAAGCTCGGTCAATCATCACGTGTTCTCTAACCTCTGCCTTACAAGTAAAATGATAGCAGTGTAAGAAAAGCAGCACATGCCAGTGATGTAGTATTCAGGGAGTGAGTCTGGTAACATGATCAGTTTCATTTCCTTTTAAGTAAGTCCATTTTATGTATGAATTTTGTGTGAAATTACTCCCATAGTTGATATGAGGAAAGGAGGTATTCATGATCATAACACTATTGCTGATATTAAAATTTAAATAAAACAAACCAACTCATCTTTTATAATCAGAAACATTTATAAACTTTTAAAAGTAATATTTTCCTTATTGAATCTGGTATTTAATTTTAAAATAATCACATATTTACATGTTTTAGGTCATTGATAATTGCATAATTACTTTTATCAAAAATGGGGGAAAATGAAATACACTTGTATTTTTAGGAGAGAGCACATGAAAGTGTCACGGCAATCTGTACCATATGATAGACCTGGAATTCCTAGAATTTGGGGGAAAGTTACTTCCTTTGTAAGTTTCTCAAATGTTGACATGTACATCTATTGGAAGATAAGGGGAGGTGTAACAATATAATCATGAGCATATAAAAAGAGAGTAGGTGTTGCTGATATTAAAGATCCTATATTGAAAGAGATAGAGACCTATAATAACTGTACTTTCTGAGGAAGCTGGTTCAAATAGAGGTATTAATGGATGTGGAGGAATAACAACACAATATCACATGTTGACTGGACGTAGCTATCATGAGTAGGATCCTCCTATTCCTGGAACTGGTGAATTATGGACAGTTACCAAAATGAGGAATACTGAAGCAAGTTGTTGGTGGTCCGTAGAAGAGTCAATTTTGGTCATGCTAAATTCTTTAAATGTATATTAGATAGGCAGGTGGGGATATCAACAGGATATTTGAATGCAAGGACCTGGAATTCAGGGGGGAGAGGATAAAAATATGTGAGTAGTTAGAATATATACTTACTATAGAGTTTAGTAAGTCTGGGACAAGGGTGAAGTGAATAAGGAATTCATCTCCAGTGCAGAATTTAAAGGGAGGGCACCCAAACCCTAGTAATCAAGATAAAGAATCTTTTAACTGGATATTTTTAAAATAATGTAAAATTCAGTGAGGAAAATATCAGAATTTTACATGTCTCAATGGGATTGGCTGTGATTTACTTAAAGAATGAGTTTAAATAGAGAAGAAAATTAATCCAAGGACTAAACTCTGAAGCATTTTACTGTTTTGGCACTGGAGAGATGAGAAGAAGCCAAAAATGAAGACAGAAAGAATGGCCAGAGATCCAACTGGGGGTGTTTCTGAATGCAAGGAGGTGAAGCCCAGGAAGGCAGTAGCATTTAGCTGCATCATAAGATCAAGGTTGAGTGGATGAAGTCTGAGAAATTTCTCTAGATTAGAAATAAAATAAGAGATCATTCATGACCTTGACGCGAACTGTTTCAGTTGTGTGCTGGGGGCAAAAGCCTGACTGGGGTAAAAGAGAGAGAGCACAGGAGAGCGAGCAGGACAACACTTTGGAGTTTTGCTTTTATTTTTAAGTTGTGCACACATTGTGCAATGTGCTTTTTGTTTAAGGTATCAAATGTGATTTCATAGATGTATAGACTGAAATGTAATCACAGTCAAGCTAATATAACACACACATCACCTCACTAGTCATCATTTTTTGGTGTATGTGTGGTGAGACTATTCTAGGTATATTCCCTTAGCAAATTTCCAGTGTGCAATATAGTATTAGTAACTGAAATCCCTACACTGTCCACTAGATCGCCGGAACTTATTCATCTTACAACTGTTAAGTTTGTACCCTTTGACCAGCATCTCCCCATCCTCTTCCTACCCGGCCTGAAGTCCCTGGAAACTACTGTTCAATTCTCTGGTTCTGTGGCTTGACTTTTTCAGATTCCATCCATAAGTTTTGCTCTAAGGGATAGCAGGGAAGGAACGACAAGGAAAAGAGGATTTGAGGTAAAGGGAGAGACTTCCTTCAAATTCTATTGGCGAAATCACAGGAATGTGACAGTAAATGTGGAGAATTGATAATGTGGGGAATAGAACATACGAACAGGAGGAATAACCTTGAGTAGGTGATAGGAGCTAGGGAGCCACTGTGTCGAAGACTTGGCTTTATAAAGGAGCGTGGACAGTTCACTCATTGTAATAATAGGGAAAACAAAGTAAGTGGACACCAGAAAGAAAGTGACCAAAAATCCTTCTGTATAACTTATTTACCAAGTTGAATATTTTAAATCAACTTCTTTTTTCAAATGATCCATCCACCTGTCCTCTATACTGCATTTGACACAGTCCATTACTCTATTCTATATTGAAAAAGAAACAGAATCCATCAAATGTGAACTCTCCTTACCTTTTAATCTCTGACCAGATTTAGCTGTGATGACACTAATCCTTCTTTTCCCCAAGAGAGTCCCCAGTGAAAGTTGGCTCTCCTCCTGAGATCCATTTCTTCCTATGCTATGGATTCTATCACATTTCATCAGCGCGCGCGCGCGCGCACACACACACACACACACACACACACACACACACACACACTTTACTTCCTTCATTATTCCACTTCTTACCTGGATCTTTATCTTCCCCATGTTTTCAAGTCCCTCCCTTGCTCAGGTCACTCTCACCTAAAAGAATATAAACACCTTCTTTAATACTCTATTGCTTTAAAAAATCCCTACATAATTCCCTTTTCTTTGTAGCCATTTCTCAAAGAATCTGCACTCGTTTTACTTTTTCATCCAATTTTTAAAAATTGAGGTATAATTGACTTCTAATATGAGTTTCAGGTGTACAATGTAATGGTTCAGTATTTGTATATATTGCAAAGTAATCAGTACATTAAGTCTAGTTAACATCCATCACCATACACAGTTACAAAAAATTATTTTTCTTGTGACTTGAGGACTCATAGCATCTGAGAATAGTGCTACTTTTATGTCTTGCCAATGTTTGGTATTGCCACAGATGTGCAATTGTTGCCAATTCATCGAGAGCATGCTCATGTTGTGGTTTAGATTCGCATTTCTCTTCCTTTGAGTATGATAGAGCATTCTGTCCTATACTTTTTGACCATTGAGTTTCCAATGATTTGTGTAGCAATTTCCAAATATGGACTAGTGTATACTTTGCTGTACTCACTATAATGTACATTCCATCCCCAGGACTTATATTTTACAACTGGAAGTTTGTGCCTTTTCATATTCTACCACTGTATCATCCATACTTTAAACATTACCAGAGCAATTATTATAATCATCAATTTATAATCTTATGTGCTATTTTTATTAATTAATTAATAATAACAGTATTAGCAGAAGTATGAACTACTTCAAACATGCGAGCAGACATAAATAAATAAAATTAAGTTAACCTATAAAAGAATAACCTAACTTGAGAAATTCAACAATGAATCAAATCATAATCAGCTTTTTACCCCTCTTCACCTGTATTTCTTTCTACTAACCCAGAGAAAACAGGCAACTCTCTGAAATTCATTTATCCATCTCTTGGGTATTTCTTTTTATCTTTTAAGGCAAATCTATGTAAGCCCAGAAAATAGATTTTTCTTGGCATGCCTCAACATTTTATATTAATTGTATTATACTGTGTGTGTCCTACCACTGCTTTTTCCCTTCAAGTTTGTGAGATTTGTCCATGTACATGGATCTCTAGGTGTTCATTTTAACTGTCAAATAATATTTATTATATGAATTTACCACTAGTGGTACATTGCATTCCAAATGAATGGATAATGGTGTTGTTTTCATTTTTCTATCATTAAAAAATCTTGCAGTGAATATGTTTGAATGTTTCCTTACAGACAGGTTGGGTGTTTCTCTAGTGCAGTAATTCTCAGAGTGTGGTTTGGGGCCAGCGAGGTCAAAGTTATTATTATAAAATAATTGTAGTTTTCACGCTCTTCCTCTCGTGGCTGCAGAATGGAGTTTTCCAGAGGTAACATGACATGTGCTACGACAAGTAGAATGTGGAAAGGGGTAGGAGAACTCCAGCTCTCTTCTATTAACAGACAGTAAAAAGATCTGCAAAACTATAAAATAATGCCTCCCTTTCACTATTTTTGCTTATAAAAAAGTAATAAATTTATTAAAAACATATTATACATTAGTCTGATTACTTTGTTATTTTTACTTTTAAAAATTAAACCATAAGTGTGCTTAAATTTTCCGTTTTAGTTTCTAATACTTTAATTATTTTTTCCTTCTGTGCTATTCCCTTACAGTCACTCTTCACCCCACGATGTCTGTCAAGGGTTGTTCTGTTCTTCAATCTTATAGTTCGTCCTTTCAAGAACATCCCATAATTGGAATCACATGGTATCTAATATGTTAAATATTGATACATATAATCTATATAAACAAATATTCTTCAGTCAAATGCTCTACCACTGAGCTAAGCCCCCTAAATAAATATTCTTTTTGTCCATCATCCTCAATAAATTTTAAGGCTATAAAAGGTTCAAATAAAAAATAATCTAACTTCTGCTATGGTGTATACATTTAAGATTGAATTGCTTTGATTTGAGGTATATGCATTATCACATTTCCTAGCTATTGCCTATATGCTCTCAAAATCAATACCATATGAGAATAGTGCTACTTTTATGTCTTGCCAATGTTTGGTATTGCCACAGATGTGCAATTGTTGCCAATTCATCGAGAGCATGCTCATGTTGTGGTTTAGATTCGCATTTCTCTTCCTTTGAGTATGATAGAGCATTCTGTCCTATACTTTTTGACCATTGAGTTTCCTCCTCTGAGAACTGATAGTATGTTAGGTATCACAGGATATTAAGTGACATACTATAAAATTAATTTTCTGGTGTACAGTCATCAGAACACAGGATAATTCCATCACATTTTGCTTCTCTCACTATACATGGATACTCACTTTGCATGCCTTTTGGGAGCACCTTAGAAGCTGGATGCACCATTTCCTAGGGTCCTTGCAGGAGTTTTAAATCCTGTATTCTGGGAGAATGTCCCCATACTGATAAACTCTCATTTATCTAAATCTATGATTTGTGCAGCTTGGTCTCCTACACTCAGAATCCAGTCTCAGGCATATTCTCTGGGCTCCCGAATATACATGTTGGCCTGAAGTTCCTTCCAAGTACAGTCCAATTTCTTCCTTAGGAGGAGCAGCAACTCTGACTGGTGCTGGTGAGTCGTGACACTCTTTATTGACCCAGTGATCAAGAAGAGAGGAAGGGGACAGATGCTTGAGGTGGGAGGGCACATGCTTTCTTGCAGGCATGAGAATCTCCATCGTCTTCAAGCTTCAATAGCAAGTGATGCTTGCTTCTTCCAGCACAAAGCATCAAGGGGAATCCTGGAATTCAAGAGTTTTAAGTGCATCAAGCTAAGTAATACTATTCCAGGTGTCAGACCACCTTTCTTTTTCAGCTAAGACTCTGACCTTGGCATATAGACCAACGCTTGGGATTGTTAGAGTTCTTCTATTCTAATATTAAGTGCTATATATAGCACTCTTCTCTGCTCTCAGGTGCAGGAGGGGACAATATCTTAAAGAGCTAAAAGAAGACATTCTTAATTTCACCCTTTGTTTTGCCTACTATTCATGCTCAGTCTTTAGTTACATTATTTTCCCCTCAAAATCATCATTTGCACTTATCAGTAATTCCAATTCCATTGCTTTATAGTCACAATAGACTCCATATTTGTCCTTTGCCAGATATATTAGAGCTGCTAATGCAGTATCTCAAGCTGGGATAGTATCCAAGTTTACTGCCCATGAAAGTTTCAACACTCACATTGCTACTTTTTGCCAAGGGACTATGGGTTGCAGCTGCCAGTGATGGAGTCTTCTTTGCCTTCTGGATGACAAGAGGTTCAAGTCTAAGTTCCATATTGACCATTTACTCCCTCAAATCACTTCTAAAACCAACTGCCACAAATTAATTTCCCTGGGAAACTTATTAGGGAAAACCTTTAAGATTATCTCTTGGAGGGGGCGCCTGGGTGGCTTAGTCGGTTAAGCGTCCAACTTTCGCTCAGGTCATGACCTCGCGGTTCATGGGTTCGAGCCCCGCGTCGGGCTCTGTGCTGACTGCCAGCTCGGAGCCTGGAGCCTGTTTCAGTCTGTGACTCCCTCTCTCTCTGACCCTCCCCTGCTCGCACTGTCTCTCTCTCTCTCTCTCCTAGAAATAAATATTTAGAAAAAAAAAAAAAGATTATCTCTTGGGGAAGGGAAGAATGTAGGAGTGAAGAGAGGAAGAAATTCAGTTCCAATGTAGTTCCTCTTTATCTCCTGCTTAAGTGGGAATTGTCCTTCAGAATTGGGTGAAGGGCCCGAGCCTTTATAACAATGTTATTCAGTCATTAGATGCAAGATACCCTGGGAAGGTGGCATGTCCCTGGACTTGTCAGCTTGCCTTAGCTAAGGCTATTATTCTCAAAGCAGTGAGAGCTGAGGTCTGTCTATCCTCAGTTCTCCCAGAAGGTGGATCAATGTGTCTTTCACTCCAAAGGAGGATATAAGAAATGGCATATCACAGTGTCCATCACACAAAGCTTTCAGCTCTTTCTGTTCTGTTAAGTTGCCAATTTTCTGTACCACATCTTTACTCTTAGTTTCTAACACTTTCTCGACCCTTACCTCCTCTACAATATCTTTGTTTTTGTAAGTTTATTCCTTAAAAAAATACCACTTAAATGTAATTTCGGGAGGGTGACAGTAGTAAATATAAGTAAACACATGTTTTTAATACACTCTGAAAACCCAAAACCTGATTGGGGTGGCATAAAAGACATGGTTCCTATTGTTAACACGTGTTGTCCCAGTTTTTATTTCTTTTGTTTTAGATAGAGGTGCTTCTCCAGAGGTCTTCCAAGGATATAGCATCTCCTTGGGCATATAAACAGGATAGGAGCTGCACTGGGCAGAATCCTAGTATTGATCATCTTTTCTAGTTTCTAAGGTTGTCAAAAAATCTTATCATGACAGAGAAATGTATCTCATTCTGAAACAGGGGATGAGGCCATGACACAATACCCTGAAAAACCTTTTTCCCTTAATTATGTGGTCCACCTCTCATTAATTCTCTCTCTCTCGCTTTCTCAAGAAATGGATTCACAACAACAGATACAGAGAAACACTGTTCTGCTACTTAATTGCATCTGACTCTATACTGCCCATTCTAGTATCCTGGGAAAATATTTATTATATCCATATTCAATTTAAAAATGAAGACGCCCCAAGGAATCACACACTAATATTTTATAGAGCAGATCCTTATCATTTGTAATTTTCTCCCAAAGTAATACAGTTAGTATGGGCCACAAAATTTAGAGCTTGGCCTGAAGCCTGTTATAAGAAAATCCCACTTAGCTTTAAGCTGCAGTGTATCATTTTGTCAAAAATGCAGCTCATACTTAGTCTTCTGTGCTGTGTGCCTTCATTTCAGGCGAGAGCTCTTATCCATTTCCCAATTTAGTTGTACCCACTTCTCTATACAGCTGACAAACTCAGGGAGATGATTTCTCCAGGATTTTTTTTTTCAATCAAAGTACCATCTAGAAATGAAGGAACACTCTGTTAACTCCACACAGTTGGAGCTGATTCAGAATGAAGCTACTTGATTTCCTCCCTGGAGGGAAAGAACAAATAATAATGAAATTGTCACTGAAAAATAGAATGTTACAGTTTTTCAATTCCCTTTATTCTACAAGAGATAATTACATTTAGGGGCGTCTGGGTGGCTTAGTCGGTTAAGCGTCCGACTTTCGCTTAGGTCATGACCTCGCGGTTCGTGGGTTCGAGCCCCGCGTCGGGCTCTGTGCTGACTGCCAGCTCAGAGCCTGGAGCCTGTTTCAGTCTGTGTCTCCCTCTCTCTCTGACCCTCTCCTGCTCACGCTGTCTCTCTTTCTCTCCTAGAAATAAATAAAACATTAAAAAAAAAGAGATAATTACATTTAGTAGTAAATTGGTTATTTGACTGATAAGGATTTTCAGGTAAACTGAAGCCAAAGGAGGTTAAATTGTGTGCCTAAAGTCACACAATTATCCAGTGACAGGGCTGAGAGGAGACCCCCAGTATTGTGGTGCCTACAATTGCTGTCTTTCTACTAATAATTAAGAGACGACTGTCTTGATTATTTGCTTCTTGTGTTAGCTTGAGTGATTGTTCACGTTCTAGTCACTCTAACTTTTCCTCACGATCTTTTTTTCTTGTCTGTTACACTCACTTGCCCGTTATAAGTTTCCACAAGTGTTGAAATGAGGAGACTTGCTCTCTTCCATTGCTACTATGGCAGCCTGTCTAGTCTATTTTGATCTTTTTAAACCTTTATGAACATTGCTTTTGCACGTTAGCTTCTGTTCTTTACCTGTATGCCATCTATTGATAATGAAACATGACTCTGATCTTTCAACACATTATACTGTCAGTTCAGGTCCTTCTATTACACAAGTTGATGGTTCTGTGTGTTGTATATGACTTTTAGAACCATTTTCTCTTATTCAACAGCATTTATTTTAAATAATAATTATGTTTCATATTAATTATTTGATTGATTCATTGATATTAATTATTTGATTTTTTCTTCATAAGCCTCCATGAAGGCAGAGTTAGATCTGTTTTTTTTTTAATTTTTGTTAATGTTTATTTAATTTGAAAGAGAGAGAGGAGGGGAGAGCATGAGTAGAGGACGGGCAGAGAGAGAGGGATAGAGAATCCCAAGCAGGTGCCGCGCTGTCACCGAATAGCCCAACCCAGGGCTCAGTCTCACGAATTGTGAGATTACGACCAAAATCAAGTGTCGACGCTTAACTGACAGAGCCATCCAGCTGCCCCTGGATCTATTTTTAAAACATAAAAGGCTCCTGAAGTTCCCTCCCATGGATACACTGGATATACAGCTACTCATGGAGCATTTTCCTCTGAGAGAAAACCAGACACTAGCTGAGTGACTCCTAGGCATTAGGTGAATAAGAAAATACCCACATTGCAAAGAGTAGGAAGGGTTGAGAGACTCTTGCCATAAACACCATCCTTGTCACAGTGTCATACAAGCAGGAGAGAACCTCCAACTATTAGCTTCTCTTTGAGGAGCAGAGGATTTGGACTTCATGCTTGTGTCTCAACTTCTAAGGCTCCTACCTGAGGGACAGGCTCCCCAAACACCTAGCTCAGAAAGCCAGCAGGATTTGTGTCCATGTGGCTCATGAGGCCATAGCAAACAAAGAAGTAGGTTTTATTTATTTATTTATTTACTTATTTTAATGTTTATTTACTTTAATGTTTATTTACTTTTGAGAGAGACAGAGAGACAGAGAGAGAGTGCATGAGTAAGGGAAGGGCAGAGAGAGAGGGAGACAAAGGATCTGAAGTGGGCTTTGTTCGAGCAGAGAGCCCAACACAGGGCTCAAACCCATGAACTGTGAGATCATGACATGAGCCAAAGTCAGACACTTAACTGATGGAGCCACCAAGGTGCCCTAAAGTAGTAGGTTTTAAATGGACCCAGAACATCCCCCACTGCTATGCACCTGGGTTTAGCACAGGTAGAACAAGCAAAAACATCCATCTCCCCATTTCTCCTGGAATGGACCTAATCTCATACTTTTTCAGCTGCATCCTAAGGGTCCAGCTTCTAATCCACTTGGATGAAGGTTTTGACTGCAATCCTCCCTTGTGGGACACTGATGGCTCTCGGCACACCCTCAGCTACTGGAGGCCACTAAGAATAAAGATGGTGGCTTGGACAATCAATAAGGTTTGAGAGACAAACAGGAGATCCAGCTGGGCTGATTGATGAGGCTCATTTCCTACATGGAACCACTTTGCCAAAACCATATGAGAAATCGTCTCACGTGGGTTAGGATGCCTATTGTCCAAAAACAAGAGATAAATTCTGATGAAGATGTGGAGAAAAGGGAACACTTGTACACTGTGGGAGGAAATATGAACTAGCATAACCACTATGGGAAACAGTATGAAAGTTCCTCAAGAAATTAAAGATAGAGCTGCCTATGATCTAACAATCTCACTTCTGGGTATACATCCAAATCCTGTGAATTCACTGTCTCAAAGAGATACTTGCACTCCCACACGCATTGCAGCAATATTCACAATATTCAATACTCACAGTAGCTATGATATGGAAACATCTATGTGTCCGTTGACTGATAATGCATGGATCAAGAAAATGTGAAACAGAGAGTTGCTGGTAAAAGGGTACCAACTTTCAATTAGAAGATGAGTAGGTTTGAGGATCTAATGTGTAATACAGTGACTGAATTTGCTAATACTGCATTGTATCTTGAAATCGTGGGGCACCTGGGTGGCTCAGCCAGTTAAACGTCCGACTTTGGCATAGGTCATGATCTCACAGTTCGTGGGTTCGAGCCCCGTGTAGGGCTCTGTGCTGACAGTTAGCTCAGAGCTTGTAGCCTGTTTCAGATTCTCTGTCTCTCTCTTTCTCTGACCCTCCCCTGCTCACGCTGTTTCTCTCTCTCTCTCTCTTTCTCTCTCTCTCTCAGAAATAAATAAAACATTAAAAAAGTTTTTAAAAAAGCAATCTTAAGAGAGGAGAACATTAAGTATTCTCACCAAAAAAGTAAGAGGGAATGGATGTGTTAATCAAATCAATGGTGGGAATTCCTTTGTAATATATACATTTTTCAAATCATCACATTGCATACTTCAAATATACTATGACTTTATTTGACATCATACCTCAATAAAAATGAAAAAAAAAAACAAGCAAAAAAATAAAAGGTGAAAAAACCTGTATTTCCGGTGCTGAGCACAGTCTGTGGTACACAAAAGATGTTCAGCAAACTTTTGTTGTGTCAGTGAATGAGCCAGTTGTCTTTGTTTTCATTCATATATGTTATGTTAATGCCATTCACATTTTTAGAATTCAGGCCCCAAGATTTTAATGTTCTTCATTTGTTATTATTATTCTTTATTCGTTATTACTTGTGACTGTAATTACTGTTTTGTTTCTTTTTTTATTAAGTTTACTTATTTATTTTGAGAGAAAGCAAGCAGGAGGAGAAGAGAGAGAGAGGGAGGGAGAGAGAGAATCCTAAGCAGGTTCTGCACTGTCAGCACAGAGCCTGATGTGGGGCTCGATCCCAAGAACTGCAAAATCACTACCTGAGCCAAAACCAAGAGTCAATCACTGAACTGACTGAGCCTCTCAGGAACCACTGTAATTACTGCTTTCTTAAAAGCACTATATCTAATATCTAACATTCTATTTCCCCCAATTCTTTGAGAAGAGACATGATAGGGATTAAGTTAATGTCACAGCAAGCCTTTGGAAGCAGCTCAGATTCTGTGCTCTTAGATTAGAGAAGGCAAGAAAGCAGGAACAAAGTGTGTGCTGTTTTAGAAGCTCTCATCTCCTTATACCTGCATCAAAACAATGACCACCATAATCACAGCAGTATATTAGTATGCCTTCTGTGCCAGGAATTGTATTATTAGCATATCTTCGTTAATGTAATTAAACAATAATCACTGAGTTTGATATTTTCACCCATTTTTTACAAATAACATGATTTGCCCAAGTCCATACCACTAATAGCCATGCAGGTCCTCAGATCCTGGTCTATATCACACCAAAAATTCAGTGATTCAACATCTTGCTAAATGTTTTAAAACAACTTCTTAAAGTAATATTTAAGGAAAAACTATAAAAATATATTGGATAGTCAGTAAATTCAATAGAAGTAATCAGAAGTATTATTCTGCAGTATATATAAACCAAATATTTTCCTTCTGTATGTTTTATATTATTTTCCCTCACTCCTATGTTCTTCAGCTTCCTCAAGGCTGTGGAATATATGGCTCAATTAGAAAAATGAAGTTTAGTGTATGAGTTTACTTGTAAGTTTCTTCATGTCTTGACTTTTTAAATCACTCTCTGTAAAGGCTTTTTCTCAAGAGAGACTGAGGATTTATGGACTTATTTTTCATTATTTCTACTAAAAATGTCTTCTGCAAAAGTAAAAGTAAATAAAAGAGTGAACTTTTACTTTGGCAATGGCTTTACTGCAACTCAAAAGAAATACCATTTGATGAAAAACATTGCATTTGTATAGATCAGTTACTATCTTTGAAAAGAGTTGAAGAGTCTGTTCAGGAAAGGGATGACAAATGAAATGAACAATAGAAATAAAATTATGAGATTATACTTTTCCTTTGAAATTTCCTTTGAAATTTCATATAAAATTACATATATATATATACATGTAATTGAAATTATTCAGTCCTTTCGGTCAGTCAACAAGTAATGGTTGTCTACGCTGTGGCAGGTGCTGTCCAAGGTGATGAGTGTGGATAAGACACAGACACACAGTCCCTGCCCTCAAGAAGCTTCTGTTCAATTACGAGAGTTAAACAATAAAAACATGTATATATAAACACTTATATATTGTAATTATAACCAATAAAAAACAAATTGCCTGGTGACAAATTATTATAGAGAAGGATTACTTGATTTAAGTTGAAAGATAATGAAGTATTAGTGAAGACAACATTTAAACCCGGAGATTAGGAATTAGAAACCAGTCAGGGCAAGGTCTGGAGAACACAGTTTCTGAGATTTTACAAGTACAAATGACTTATGGTGGAGAGTATCACATTTTAGGAAAAGGGAGGGTGACTTGTGCCTCGTGATAAAGAGGAACAGGGATATATATTGAGGCTGTAGATATTAACATGGTTCTAATAATCTAAAGCTTAGGAACTCAGGGTGAAGATTGGGTTTTATTCAAGTGCTTTGTGAAGACACCAAAGTGTCTGAGACAAGTAATGATATAATCTGACTTATATTTTATAAAAAATTACTCTTACAGGGAAAATAAAATGAAAGAGAAAGGATAGGAAAGCAAATGGGTAAGACACAGAACTTTCCAGAGAAAGTTCCAGAGAACTTTCCAAAGTTGATGGATGGTGGCTCTGAAGGAGGAAAGAAATGGATACATTTGAGTCGGGGGAAAACAATTTTATGAAAGCAATGGACTAGATTTCTAACTACAGAATTTTAGGCATGGTAGTACTTAATTAAGTGGCATTTTGGTAGAGAGATGTTTCCAGTGCCTTTTAGAAAACATGAAATAAGCTATTACTTATGTTCTCAATACATAAGATGTGGTTGTTCTATGCTAATTACATTGTTAATGGCTTATACAGTCTCTTCCTCTCTGTCCACACTTTTGGTCTGTGCCCTGTGTCAGTTGAGGCCTGGGACTAAAAAGATGCAATAATTTCAATCACTCATTTTTGTTGCTCTGCTTTCCACACGGGTGAGGAATTAAAGACAATGAGATGTCAACAAATAAAACTTTAATGGATTTCAATTACTCATCCTGTTTCTGATTCCCAGAATTTCTGATTCTTTATTTAAAAATAAGGAAACAAAATGAAGAAAATGCAAGAGCTAGCAGTTGATCTTCTTGTTGTAGTGGAAAGTAGTGAGACAGCAGGGCTCTTTGGATTGGTGCCATGAAAAAGGAATTTCAATGCATTTAAGTCCTCAGTTTGTTCTGGGCATTCAAGAGTCTCTCATGGTTTGCCTCTCTCCCTCTCCCCTACTATTTTTCCCCTTCTTCTCCCCCATGGTCCTCCGTTAAGTTCCTCCTAATCCACCTATACGTGCAAACATATGGTATCTGTCCTTCTCTGCCTGACTTATAACATTTTTTATACTTTAGGACTAAAGAAAATTTGTTGCATTCAGTTGAATTTAATTTTTTTATTTTCACTTTGACTTAAGCAGAAGTGTTTTTGAATAAAATGCAAGTAATCAACATATAATTTTTTCTTCTAAAAATTTATTTTCATAAATTTTATTTCTACTAAAGATCTTAGTTGGTGTTTCTGGAGGCTCTTCTCTCATAATTCAGGTTCAGTATTTAATTTCTGTGATCTGATTGGCATGACAATGTGTGACATCCTAGTACAGTGTGAGTATAAGCACATTTGGCTTTTGTGTCAAAGGGTGACATTTTCCCTTTAAAAATAAGTTTTGTGTGTTTTACCTGGGCCTAACTTAATAGCTTGTGTTAAATATTGTGAGACTGCTTCGGACTCATTAAAGAAAAACCTCAATAGGGTATGAGATTGTTTTCAATTATTTGCTTAAAAATGTACTTAAAATCTGAAATATGAGACAACTTACATATAATTTATTGAACTGTGTGGTAAAATAGAGTATCAGATCCTAGATCCAGGTTACTAATACAACAACCCATGTTTACTGGGCTAGAGTGGTTATTTTCGACCTGTTACCATTATTCGATAATTATTTTTTTATCATTCACAATTGCAAAATAACAAAAATCCATAATTTGCTATATGTGACTTTGGGGTCATATTTAATTTAAAAACACTGTTCTGTAAACATTTCTCAATGATTATCTTTCCATAGATGATGAAATTGATGGGAGATGAAACATGATACAAACATTTTGATCCTCAGGTAAAATTCAAAGATAACATTGCCTAGAAATGAAATTTTATCAAATGTGGATTGTTTTTTGTACAATGACACGATCATATCCACTTAATATTTAATTAGTTTATTAATATGATGAATAAATAAGTTTTAAAATAATGGGTCCACTTTGCATTCTTGGAATAAATGGAATTTGGTAATGATATATTGATCTGAATACATTGTTGGATTTTATTTTTTAATATCACACATCCCATGGGTATTAATTATAATTTCTAGCACTTTTTGTCTGGCTTTGGTACAAATATTACACTAGTCTGGCCTTTTTCTGCTCCGTGGAAGATTTATTTAAGAATTAATCTCTTTTTCTAGATGTTTAGTATAATCCACCTATACAACCTTGGTAGGTTTGAACTCTTCAGTGTGTCCAGGACTACTGGCGTCATTCGGTTTCCTCTTAGTTCATCGGGGTCATTTGCCTGCCACACATTCATCCTGTGAGTCTGTCCATCAAGGTAAAGTTTATGGAGGCAGCCCAACATCAAGAGAACACAAGCGAGGGGCTTGTTCCCCACAAAGAATGTAGTGAAGACAGTGAAATGCCACAAGATGAAAAAGTGGATTCCATGCTTCAGAAGAAAGGCAGAAGTTGCCACAATTCCAGGAGGAAGTGGTATTTTCTCAGAAATACAGGGCTACTGCTGCCACTCCTGTAGAGGATGCACCTGTCACCCCAGGCAAAGGACAGAATCGACATTTGGCAAGAAGGCCAGGCATTCTAGCCAGAATCATGTTTTCTCTAATCCCTTTTAATAATTTTTGCTTCATTTTTTTTCCATTTTTATCCTTTTGTTTTGTTTTGTTTTGTTTTGGTTTGGTTTGGTTTGGTTTTTTCTTTATTATGCCTTCTTGTAGTGGCCATACCCACCTGTGTTCTTTGTAACTTAGCTTTGATTTATGAAAACTATTCATCTTTTTCTTCAATTCTTTCCTGAGTTCCCTGTGTAGTTTCCAATTGTTCAGTTATAACTCCAAATATTTTGGCATTTTCTGTTTGTTTTCTTTATTTTGCTTTGTGATGTTTCTTTACTGATGCAATTGTTCTATTTGAGTTTCCTTTTAAGTTTAGGTTGAAATATTTCATTACAGCTTTCTGTAGGTGATGACATTTTTCTGGTGAATTTTGTTTGGCTTCTAAGAGGCTCTGCCTAATGTATTTCTTTTATCTTGAAATGTCTTTATATGAACGCTACTGTTTTATTTTCATTTTTATATCATCAATATTTGAATAAGTTGGATTTTCTCTACTGGCTTTTAGTAGGAGGATCTCTGAAAGATAACAAGGAGTTGGGGTACTTGCCTGTTTGCTTAGCCCAAAGGATTCCTTTTTGCTGATAAAATGATGAATAATTTCTTTGATATTTGTTGGGTTTTGTGGCCAGATTTTTTTCTGCTTCTATGATTCTGTGTTATTTATGAAGGGCTTCTACCAATAGACATTTCTTTCCTTCTCTTTAGCTTTGACTCTTAGAGATATTGCTCCCGTAGCCCAAGATAGTCCCTTCTGCTTTAGAATTGGTATTGACCTTGCTCTGTCTCCCTTGTCTTCTGCATACTTTCCATGTTATTTTCTCCAACATTGCAATATTTTTTTCTCTACCCTGATTGTTTTTGGATCCTTCTTAAATTTATTTTATTTATTTATTTATTTATTTATTTATTATTTATTTATTTTTTACAAATAGTTTATCGTCAACTTGGTTTCCATATAACACCCAATGTTCATCCCCAGAAGTGCCCTCCTCCATACCCATCTCCCCTCTCCTCCCCACATCCATCAGTCCTCAGTTTGTTTCTCAGTATTCAAGAGTCTCTCACGGTTTGCCTCTCTCCCTTTCCCCCACCATTTCCTCCCTTCTTCTCCGCCTTGTTCCTCAGTTAAGTTCCTCCTAATTCTCCTATACGTGCAAACATATGATATTTGTCCTTCTCTGCGTGACTTATTTCGCTCAGCATAACACCCTCAATGTCCATCCATGTTGTAACACATGGCCAGATTTCATTCTTTCTCATTGCCATGTAGTATTCCATGGTATAGATAAACCACATCTTGATCCATTCGTCTGTTGATGGACACTTAGGCTTTTTCCATGTTTTAGCTATTGTTGAGAGTGCTGCTATGAACATTGGGGTACATGTGCTTCTATGCATCAGCATTTCTGTATCCCTTGGGTAAATTCCTAGCATTGCTATTGCTGGGTCATAGAGGAGTTCTATTGTTAGTTTCCTGAGGAACCTCCACACTGTTTTCCAGAGGGGCTGCACCAGTTTGCATTCCCACCAACAGTGTAGGAGGGTGCCCGTTTCTCCACATTCTCGCCAGCATCTAGTGTTCTCTGATTTGCTCATTTTAGCCACTCTGACCGGCGTGAGGTGGTACCTCAATGTGGTTTTGATTTGTATTTCCCTGATGAGGAGAGATGCTAAGCATCATTTCATGTGTCTGTTGGCCATCTGGATGTCCTCTTTGGAGAAGTGTCTGTTCATATCTTCTGCCCATTTCTTCACTGGGTTGTTTGTTTTTTGGGTGTTGAGTTTGGTGAGTTCCTTATAGATTTTGGATATTAACCTTTTATCTGATATGTCATTTGCAACTATCTTTTCCCACTCTGTTGGTTGCCTATTAGCTTTGTGGGTTGTTTCCTTTGCCGTGCAGTCTTAAATTTTTTTCAATGTTTATTGATTTTTGGAGAGAGAGACAGAGACAGAGTGTGAGTGGGGGAGGGGTAGAGAGACAGAGGGAGACAGAATCCAAAGCAGACTTGAGGCTCGGAGCTGTTAGCAAAGAGCCAAAAACAAGGCTCGAACTCACAGACCCGGAGATCATGACCTGAGCTTAAGTCGACTGAGCCACTCAAATGCCCCTGATTGTTTTTAGATCTTAAAAGTAGTGGGATGTCTTTTTTACTTGAAGGGACTTTTTGCTGATATTTCTTGGCTTTTCCTATCAATAGGATGTCTCATCGATCTTCCTCTCCCCCTTTTTTAGATGAGCTTGCTCACCTGCTTTTCCACTGTGGCTTCTCATGCCAGTTTTGCTGATCTTACTGCTTGCCTCCAATCTGAATATATTTAAAGTTTGTGGACTATTTCTTTGGCATTGAGTTTCACTTGATTTATATGTGATTGAGTGTTTACTAATTTTCCACATTTTTCTGTATAGACTTGCTTTCTTTTCTGTTTTCTAATTTTTGTTTTGAAGCAATTAGTGGCCTTTTGTCCTATTATCTTTTCTTCTGTCCACTCGTAAATATGTATGCTTTGGTGATCTATATTTTCATCAAACACATCTAGTTTCTTATCTTCTGTCTATTATTCTATCTATCATCTCTCTATATATTATCTATAATTTTGGGGAAGGATTGATTGAGCTTCTTGTACCTAGGGATTCATGTCTTTTATCCTTCACAAAAGTTCTCAATCATTATTTCTTCAGACATTAAAGTATATTAGAGGAAAAAGCTTAGGATTATCACAAAATGGCACTTACACCTCTTCTTTCTTTTACTTAAACTTTGATTAAGCATTAGACTTTTTTACTCTTGTGCTTCTTAAATTTTTAAAAATATTTTTAGGGGGCGCCTGGGTGGCTTAGTTGGTTAAGCATCCGGCTTTCACTTAGGTCGTGATCTCACGATTCGTGGGTTCGAGCCCCGCGTCAGGCTCTGTGCTGACTGCCAACTCAGAGCCTGGAGCCTGTTTCAGTCTGTGACTCCCTCTCTCTCTGACCCTCCTCTGCTCATGCTGTCTCTTTCTCTCTCTCTCCTAGAAATAAATTTTAAAAAAAAAACATTAAAAAAAATAAATAAAATATTTTTAAATTGTCTCTCTGTAATACTTCCTGGGATATTCCATCTGATTGATTTCCTAGTTCACTTATTCTTTCCTTGGTGCCTCTGAATTTGCTACTAAGGACCTTTATTGAGTACCAGATCTCAATTGTTTTATATCTTATTTAACAAAATTCTATAAAGTTTTCTCAAATGTTCCTGGCCAAATTATATAGTTTTTAAAAATATTTTTATTACTTGTTTCCATTTTAATACTTTAACATGTAAACTTTATTATTTCTTTTTATTTATCTAATAATGCCAAAACCTACTGTATTTCTGGGTTAGAATATATATATTTTTTTTCCTTCTGGCTCTCTGTTCTATTCCATTATAAGCTCATGTATATTTAAATGTAATCTTTCAAAAATTTCTTTAAAAGTTTCTTTAGGTGCACATTTTTCCTACAGTTACTGTTGTTGTTTGTCTTTGGGTATTTAGCCACAAAGCTATTAAGAATTCTTGTTCTTAATTTAAATAGAATTTGGCTTGTGTTCGAGACTTTTTGGGGGAAAAACAATTTTTAACTATCGCCCAGAGTGAATGCTGATGATAGTATTCTTACAGTCTTTTACTGGATATTAGATTTTCCCTAATTCATCCACTAAGTTTGTTACTATTATTGGTCCTTCCTCCTTACTGGGGTTCAGATACAAAAGGTTCGACTTCATGCTACTTTTGGCTTTTCTTCTGATCTCTTTAAATGGACCACTTTCCACTTAAAGTGAAACTCTAAGCAAATATGACTCTTTCAATGTCCTAGTCAAGAATACGGAAGGGTCAACAGTATCTTTTCTAAGTCTACCTTTCTTTCCTTCCTTCTTTCCTCCCTCCCTTCCTTTTCCAAGTTGTTTAGTATTTCTCATACTATTACACTAACTATACAGTCTTACATTTTGGAAGATTTAAAAAATATTTTATTCAGCAGTTTGGGGAATTTTATAGTGGAAGAGTTTCTTTGGATAGAAATTTTACTTTAGTATTGGAAACTGAAACTATATTTACATACTATCCTTTTACTTTTGATCCTTCAATAAGCTCATTGTTTTCAGTGAAATGAAGAAAGCATAAAATATATAAAACATTATTTCTCACAGCATACTCTCTCAATTACAGCTTATATATTATACTTTAGGAAAATCTGTAATACATAAAGATAAACAGTAGTGCAGGTAGGATACCTGCATTATAAATAAGAATACTAGAACCCTAAGAAATAAAGCAACAAGAGTGCAGACCCATGGGGAGTCACACACTGGCAGTTATTTAATAGACTCCTTCTCTTTCCACACTGAGTTTACTGTCCTTTTATTTTCCCTCTCTGGTCAGTTTTAAGGCCTTGTTATTCTGGGTGGATTTTCTATCTGACATTTTTTTCTATATCTAACATTGCAGCCAAACACAAAACCTTAGACAGGAGCTAGATTATAAACTTCTAGGATGTCTGTTATTTTAGAGACCTAGCATTTTAGAGACCCTGCGAATAGAGTCTTACAAAGTCGGGGATGAAAGTAAGAAGTCTCAGTAATTGCTACTCTTAGCCTTTTCCCTTCTTATCTTGGAAACCGAAGAGGACTGAATTATGCTCTAAGTGACACCGAAATATAAAAAAGCAAATAAAAAATTCATAACGACCTTTGAGAAGTTGACAGATTGAACATGACAAATACATAGCCTTAGTTTCCAATCCAAATTAAAGGGTCAGAGAGCACTGAAAATTGCTAATGTCACAGAGGACTGGAAATACTACCTTTTAAAGAAAACATACATCAAAGTCAGCATTTAGTGCTTTTTTTAAAAAAAATCCTGGTCTAAGAACTAGTATTAATATTAAATGGGAAATCATTGTAGGTCACAGCAAGGTATGGAACTATAGAACCTCAAGCATGGGTTACATGTTTTTATAGTATTTGACAGAATAACTTTATGGGTTGGTGTTTCAAGCAGCTTTTATGCTGACTTCGATTCAAAGAACTTTTCTAGGGAACATATATGACTCTGATATTCTAAGTGAGCATACATCAAAGACACAGGGATTCCTGAAGCTACTTCTTGTCCTAGGGTACATAGTGAGCATGCATAAAAAGGGCTTTCCTCATCTTCATCCAAAAAACTAAGCTAATTTTTAAATGTAACTTAAAGGCAGGTTGTAAGGCTAATAACACATCAGAGGTTACTCAACTTTTGCTTGGCTGTTCTGTTCTCCTCCTCGGAAAATGTAAACAGATTAATTTCTTGTTTCACTTTGCTTATTTGTGATACTGTTCCTTACATTTTGGAGATCTTGTGTCGCTATCAGTCTTAGCAAGATTCTCCACATCATTTTTATGCTACTGGGTTTCTGGGTGATTTTGGTTACTGTCCCTTTCAAACCCTAGACTTTGTTATTTTTTTTTTCACAGTTTATTGTCAAGTTGGATTCCATATAACACCCAGTGCTCATCTCAACAAGTGCCCTCCTCCATGCCTATCCCTCCTTCCCTCTCCCTCCCATTAGCCCTCAGTTCATTCTCAGTACTCAAGAGTCTCTCATGGTTTGCCTCCCTCCCCCTCCCCAACTATTTTTCCCCTTCTCCTCCATGGTCCACAGTTAAGTTTCTCCTAATCCACCTATACGTGCAAACATATAGTATCTGTATTTCTCTGTCTGACTTATTTCACTCAGCATAAAACCCTCAAGGTCCATCCATGTTGCTACACATGGCCAGATTTCATTGTTTCTCATTGCCATGTAGTATTCCATGGTATAGATAAACCACATCTTCTTGATCCATTCATCCATTGATGGACACTTAGGCTCTTTCCATGTTTTAGCTATTGTGGAGAGTGCTGCTATGAACATTGGGGTACATGTGCTCCTATGCATCAGCATTTCTGTATCCCTTGGGTAAATTCCTAGCAGTGCTATTGCTGGGTCCTAGGGAAGTTCTAGTGTTAGTTTTCTGAGGAACCTCCACACTGTTTTCCAGAGGGGCTGTACCAGTTTACATTCCCACCAACAGTGTAGGAGGGTGCCCGTTTCTCCACATCCTCGCCAGCATCTAGAGTCTCCTGATTTATTCATTTTGGCCACTCTGACCGGCCTGAGATGTCAAACCCTAGACTTTGTTACATTTTGTTAACCTTTGATACTTCATAAAGAGAGAAATGGAACTGTTTTCCTACAAAATTCTACTCATGTTTCTCTCTTCCACCAGTCCTGTCCCACTTGAAACCAGTCTCCATTATGACACATTCATAGCTGTAGATTTCACATATTCATCACTGTGGATTCCGTTATGTCATTCTTTGCTTCTTAAAAACAGACAGAAATAACTGTATTGCCACCATCATTGGAAAAAATGATCACTTATTTCTTTGATGACTGAAGTCTTGCATGATCTGATTTCAACAGAACTATTTCTAGTCACATCTCTTTTTCCTTCTCATACCCTTTTCTCCTTCATTATAGTGACTTTGAGGTTCTTACTATTCCTGAAGTATAGAGGTATTGTTGTAAAGATGTGCTATTCCATTCATCTGGTGTACCTTTCTTAACTCCCTCTTTGCTTAGAAACACCTACTCATGCATTCATCTAGTTTTACTGTGAGAACTCTTTTGATTCTCCAGCATGGATATTTGTGTGGCACACTGTCTTTCCTGCAACATTTTGTTCAACACATCATAATTCGTCATACCCTGCTTTTGTGTTACACATGGCCTATTAATTTGTCCATCTCTCTTGCTATATTAAAAATGACCTCTGACAGGGCCCATTGCTCATTAATTACATACTGTGGCACTTTCCAGCATAGTAGAAAACATAGTACAAGTTTGATGACTGGGTTGTCATCATCGATGACTTTATATCATGAAATGAAGAGGATAGGGTTGATTTAACAGTTCCATGTACAAATACACATGAAGATGTGTATGTATGTATCGGTGGTATAATATAGAATACTGACTTTGGGGTTTTGATATTAAATAATACTCATCTTCAACAATTTATTGGAAAGGCTTTTATCTGAGCAGAACTAAAAGAAATTTTATTGTTTTAACTCTCATCTATATTTGGCTCAGTCAATTTAGTCATTTGGTAAATGTCAGGTTCTTTGTTTAAATATTGATATTTTCCAAGTGTTAGAGACAGTTGAGGATTGTGCAGTCCTTCACCACAACTTTGTTACTGAGTGATAAATTATGAGAGCAAGACCTAAACCAAATTCTGACAAACCTAAACTATGTGTTCATACAAATGGACATAAACACAGCCATATTCTGAAGTACAGGGGAATCTCTTTCTATGCCCAAGCACTTCAACTAACTCCTTAAACAGAAATCTCATGAAGACAGCCACAGTAATACTCTTATGGCAGAACTGGCCAGACTTATGGTCAAATCTGATGGCGGGACCTTCATAAAGTGAAGAGATGCAGAGACTCTAGACATTGAGGCCAAAGGTAATCAGTGGATAAGGCTTCCATACTTGTTAGATTCTTTTACTCCATCCCATGAGTGAATACTAACCATGCTTGATAGTGTTAATAAAAATTAAGCAAGCGCTATTTAATCCCCACCCCTGTAATTTCTGATTTGGTTTCTTTGAATATTAATGAACATTTGTAGACAAACATCAAAATACACACCAAGAATTATATTTAAAATAAACTATTGCACAAGCAATAAAAAGATATTCTCTTTTGTTATCACTATTTTAACCCTGGACCATTCTCCTACCGTTTCTATTCCATGAATTCCCACTTACATCTATGAACAATGAAAAAAGTCTCTTGCTTCGTGGCTGATATTAAAATTAGAAAGATAGCTCCTCTGTCTTTGCCTTCATGTTGCTTCCAGAATGCTCAAAATTTGGGTTGTCTTTTGACAATCTGGCATTTTTCAGATGACATGATATCTGATTTATTGAGGATTGAGAGTATAAGTATGTCTTACAAATACCTTTGTCAAATCCACAAACCAATTGCTATAGCTGTCCTTAATATCGCCTCTTCTGTTGCTGCAGTAAGAGGTAAAAGGAAGGTTTTGTCTTCTTGACAATTGCTACCCGTCTATAGATGATATTTTCAGTCTCCCTAGAAAGGATCTTCTACAATTACAAGCAAGCACTTTACACTTTGTAAAATAGATGATTACATAAATTATTAAAATAAACTACTATCCAGACAATATAAGGATATTGTTTGCTGCATTGTCCATTTCTCAGTTCTGAATTAGTGGCTGGAAGCTTAAAAGTTGTTCACTCCCTCTCTCCTGACATTGCTATTACCATTATTTGTATTTAATGCCCCTTCATATAAATAGTGTAAAAACAGGATGTGCCTATTTGTAAAACTAAGTCTGCTTTTCATTCATTTGGCAAATATTTACAAACATGTGATATATAAAAGGAAAACCTGAAAGTATAAGAGTGTCTTAAAGAGATAATTTTGACACTAATAAAAACAGCAACAAAGAATTTTATTGGAGATTTTTCTGGAGAAAATGAAAATTGAGTTTTAAACACGTTTGTTTTTGAGTATGGAAATGACTAAGTAAATCCTTCTTTGAAAAAAGGAAAATATAGAATCATAAATGTTAGTCAGTTTTTAAGTAGGAAAACAGATTTCATTAAAAGGAAAATTCAAAACCAATCTCACATATCTAAAATATTTTTTTGTCTTTTTTTATGACACTATATTGTGAATTATTTATACTAAAACTAACAAACAATCATAGTTTTAAATACACTGCTAAACATAGTATGTCTGTTAAATAGAAGGGTTGACATAATCTGTTAAGGGTTAAATTTTAACTCTGATAGATTAAATAATAGGTTGTTTATATTGGAAATCTGATGCTTAAAAAATCCAAAAGCATTGTCTTGCTGTCAAATTGCTTTATTTCTAATATACAAGTTTAACCTTTAGAGTTGTAATATTTCCAAAGGTGTGTTTGTTTTGTTTGGAAAAAAAAATATTGAGCCGTAACATGATTTTCATAAAGTTTAAATAAATCCTTGAAAAAGTAAAACAAAGTTTATATCAAACATGACCTCAAATTTTCTTTGTTCTTTGACAGGTGCCAGAAGGATACCAAGGATTATTAACATTATCTAACATGTAGTTGGTACAGTGTATTTGATGCTTCAAAAGTAAGCTGTGGTTGGGCACAGTTTTTGAAGTTATCTGCATAGAATTAATAATGGAGTAAGTAAGTGAATTTGAAGAGGCAAAAAGTAAACAAGTTTCCTCACAGTTCTGCAGGGTAGAAATTCAGGATTGAGATGTCTGTGGGTTTGGTTTCTTCTAAGATCTCTCTCTTTGGCTTGCAGATGGCTGCCTTCTTGCTGTATCCTCCAGTGTGACTTTCTCTGTGCACACACATCCCCAGTCTTTCTGTGTGTCCTGAGCTCTTTTTCATAAGAACCCAGTCTGATTTGGTTACTGCCCACTCTACTGACCTCATATTATTTTAATCACCTCTTCAAAGTCCTATCTACAGGGGTGCCTGGGTGACTCAGTTGATTAGGCTTCCGACTTTGACTCAGGTCGTGATCTCTCCGTTTGTGAGTTGGAGCCTCACATAGAAATGTGTGCGATGGGATCTGTGCTGTAGCCCAGAGCCTGGAGCCTGCTTTGGATTCTGTGTCTCCCTGTCTCTCCTTGCCCTTCCCCAGCTGATGTTCTATTTCTCTCTCAAGAATAAATAAACATTAAAACAATAAAAAAAATAAAGTCCTATCTACAAAAACTGTTGCATCTGAGGTACTGGGGGTTTGGTGTCAACATATAAATTTTTGGGGAACACAATGAAGCCCATTTGGGTTCCTGTAACCAAAATGCAATAGACTAGGTGGCTTAAACAACAAGCATTTATTTGTCACAGTAATGGAGACTGGGAAGCTCATGATTCTCATGATTATATTACAGTAGATTACATGTCTGGAGAAAGATTGCTTCCTGGTTCATAGACAGTTGTCTTCTCTTGGTTAAACATCTAAGAGGCAGATTTCTAGGTCATATGGTTAGTGAATGCTTAAGTTTATGAGTAACTGCCACATTGTTTCCCAAAGTGGTTGTACCATTTCACAATTCCCACCTCTGTGTAAAATGAGCCCCAGTTACTCCACACCTTCATCAGCATGTGGTATCATAAGCCTTTTCAGTTTTAGTCATTCTGATGTGTTTGTGGTGATATATCATTGTAGTTTTAAGACAGATTTTTTTTAGTGCCCTTATTTGCCAAATACATATATTTTTTGGTTAAGTGCCTATTCAAAATTTTTGCCCACATTTAATTGGGTATATTGTTTTCTTTTGTTTTGTTTTCTTTTCTCTTCTCTTTTTTCTTGTTATTGAGTTTTGAGAATTTTTCATATTTATTGTATTAAGGCTTTTTCCATATTTATTGTATTCAGGCCTTCCCCCCAGATACGTGTTTTGCAAACACTTTTACCATTTTCACCTCCTAACAGTATCTTTCATAGAGCCGAGGTTTTTAATTTTGATGAAGTCTAATTTATCATATCTTTCATTTCATAGCTACTGATTTTAATGCCTTATCTAAGAAATATTTGGTTAACCCAGGGCCACAGAGATCACATCTTAACCTATTTTACATGATCATATAAGCTTTTCTAATTTAGACTTGATATGATAAAATATATTGATTGATTTTCAAATATTGAGCAAGCCTTGTTCCCTGGGATCAAACCATATAAGTGAAATTTCTCTGCTAGCAAAAAGTTGTTTGAATAAAATATAATTACATCTGTCCATGGAGCTGAAGGGAAAATCAGCTGTGTCAGAGAACAAATGTGGCTGAACCATCGTTTATGTATTAAATTATTAAACTTGCAAACTGTGTCTCAATGTTTAAAGGAAAAAGATCCAGTGAAATCACACAGCAAATGAACTGATGTTTTTGGACAGGAACTCAGCACATAAACTTAATCGCAGCTCATACAGTGTGCCTACCATCATGAAGAGTTTTCTTACAGATCTTGATTATTTTTTCAACTGTCTGTCACTGAGTTAGGCAATAGAACTCAGTACCTCAGGACCCCTGTACCTAAATATAATTTTATTCCATTTATGTTTCCCAGAGACTGCAATAATATGTGTACAACAAATAGATAAATTTTTCATTATCTTTGAGTTATTTAATTTCTCCTTCTGAAAGACCTAATTAATTAATTCATTAATAGTTAATTGTAATTGATTTATGCATCTAAGAAAATAGACTTAATTGGAAGTATTAGTGTATTGCACAAAAAAGGTTTCATGTAATTTATGTAGTTATTATAAAAATGAGTTAAAATTTTAAAAATGCCAATGAACTGGGATGATGAAATGTGAATTTGGAAAAAAATTGGGTTTCAGAGAAAATCAATATGCTTTATTTAATAAAATATCATTTTGGGGGGGAAATATTTCTATATGCCTTACTGAGCCGCTGAATTAGGAAAAATGATTACTGACTTGAAATTCATAAAATCAGGTGAGTGTACATGATCTTAACCCAGTGTTTGATGGGGTGGGGCAGATAATTTGAAGAATTCTCAGAACCAGAGCCCTGCCTCACGATAAGAGGTTACCAAGAAAAGTCAAAAGGACAGACCCACCACCCTGCTAGCTGGTTGGTTCAAGACAGGCAACAACTCTCTCCAACACAGCGACTGGAGACCTAAGAAAATCTTGACATTGGGTACAGACTGACAAATAAGTATGCAAACTAGCTCTTTGTTAATGACACTCAGCATAGCATAGAAATCTTGCAATCCCATACCTCTCTCACTTCCTCACACCGCTCTCCAGCTTTCCACACGTGATGTTATCTGAAGACCTTCTCTCGTGCTTCCCTGAACAAAATAAGAAAAATTAAACAGCAAATTCCATGTTTTCTCATCTCCCAAATCTCCACATCCTTTCCTACCTCTATTATTTGTTATTTTTCATTCTGATTCTCCTCTTATTTACATAGATAGGTATGTACCTTTCCTGGATGAGACCAACCTCCCCTCCTTATTGTCTATAATTTTCTTTCATGTTATAAAAGGCCTCATATCTTTGTTATACCTACTTGTTCCTGTATCTTCTACTTCTCTCTCTCTGAGAGTCTTTCCCTAAATATTCAATATTCAAGAATTCTGGGTCATATTTCCCACTTGCTAACTCTCATAACTTCTCAAAACCATAGATAAGCTTCTGAGTTGACTTGTTTAAAATGCCATATTAATTTTCTTCCTCCATTCAGTCCTATTTTTCCAGTGAAATATAGTTCACATGTAAAAATATACAGGAATATATAATAGGATGTTAACATACACGTTGATAATTAGGGCCTCATGGCTAACTGTTTTTCAACTACACTCCCACACATGTACTACCTTCTTCTGTTATTTCAAATTTATTCCCAGAAATCAAAGAATTTCATCTGTATGTTTTTGTGCCTCACTAAAAGATGAAGACAATTTAAAAACATAACCACACTATCACTATCAGATTCAGATTCCTTATTGAAACTGTGGCATCAAGCAGGAAAGGGAGGTACTCTAACAATGGAATTGGGGATTTGGAAGGATTAAAATGACTTACAGAACCATAAACCCCAAAGCTTCTATAATACCTCACTGAGCTTCCTTTACCTGAGCCCGAGACTCCTTTGTATCTCATTCTACCTTAGTCTCACACTGCACAGGGCTCTTTTATAGAAAACTAATAATCCCAACCCATTAAATCACTAGGCCAGATGTCAGTGCTCTCTGGAAATTAAACAAAATTAGAATGAAGAAGAAAACTTTATATACCCAGAGGTTTGATAATTAATATTAGACTATATGTCAGGGTATTTATGGGAATGGGTGTTATGATGGCTCACCCCAAAAGAATTTGAGCATATTTTAGATGAGGGTAAATTTGTTGATAATTAGTACTCCAACCATTGAGGCTACAGTCAATTTATTGAAATGGCATGGATTCTAACAGTTTTCTGGGTTATTCTACAAAATTGAGTCTATCACTGGCTCATGTAAAAAAAGATTGTCAACCAAAAATCACTGGTATAAAGCAGAGGCAGGAAATCGAAAACCTGAGGGGATGGGAATACTGAAACATGGCATGCAACTCCTGATAATGTCCACTGAGAAGGCCCAAAAGAAATTCCTCTTGCCAAAAATTTAATACTTTGCTATTTGGTAAAGGAAACTTATCCTTCTTATAATAGAAATGCAGATGGGAAATAATGCTATTTTTAAAAAGCTCTCTGGTCCCAAAGAGAACAGGACCCTTCTGAGTAGTCTGCTCGATGTCCTATGAACTGTGAAGTTTTCCTTCTGGCTGATGGGCAGAGGAACTGATCTGAATCCTGTTGCCTCACATCCTTTTGGCTGTTTCTTTTCCACGGCCTCCGGTAGCCTCCTCATCTAAGCAGGATTCCACTGATCTCCAGACCAATCTTCTTCAGGTGGAGAGAGTTGTTTCTCCTTTCTCTGCTTGTCTCTCTTGCCATCTGCCCTGTGAACTCCAGCTGCCTGATCCCCTTGGGCTCCACAAAGGCTTCAGCTCCCACATTCAGAGTCCCAGCGGCTGTGACTGGCTTCTGCCTCCCTACACTTTGGCTTGGAAACTCTCAAAACAAAAACTAGGGCACGTGAAGATCTTCTCTATTTGTTTCCCATTTCTGAGAAATCATATTCTTTTGTTGTCTGATGTCGTGTCTTAAGACCTGTTTTACATATTTTCCAAGTTTTGTTGTTGTTTCAGGGAAGGGAGTAAATTAGTCTCTGTTACTCCATCTCAGAGGCAGAAGTTTCTATGGTTTGTTTGTTTAATTAATTAATTAATTAATTTTGTTTTTTTAATTTTTATTTATTTTTGAGAGAAAGAGAGAGAGATCAGAGCCAAGGAGGGACACAGAGAGAGGGAGACACAGAATCAGAAGCAGGTTCCAGGCTCAGAGCTGTCAGCACAGAAACCAACATGGGGCTCGAACTCCCAAACCATGAGACCATGACCTGAGCCGAAGTCGGATGCCTAACTAACTGAACCACCAAGGCACCCCTCTATTGTTTATTTAGAAATATGTTGAATTTGGCACCTTGGTGGCTCAGTGGGTTGAGTGTCTGACTCTTGATTTTGGCTCAGGTCATGATCCTCAGGCTCATCAGTTTGAGCCCACCTTGGGTCTGGGGCTGCTTGAGATTCTCTCCCTCCCTCTCTCTCTGCCTCTTGAGTACACACACTCTCCCTCTCTCAAAATAAATGAATAAACTTCAAAAAGTATAAAAGTGTGTTGATTGCCAAATATATGTAATTTCTCAAATGTCTTTCTGTTATTACCTTCTAGTTTAATTACCTTTTGACCTCTGAGCACTTATTATTTCATTTATTTTAAATTCTTATACTTTATTTTATGGCCCTAAATGTAGAATACAATCTATCTTGGTGAATGTTCCATATGCACTGAAAATTATAATATATATTCTGCTGCTGTTGCTGGAGTGTTCTATAAATCTCAGTATATGAGAGTTCTCCATAAAAACAGAGCTAATAGTAGACAAATATATGTGTATATTTGTACATATCTATCTATCTATCTGAGGAAAATATATATGTATATAGACAAATATATGTGTATATTTGTAATCCATCTCTCCCTTTCTGTATAGAAATGGATTACATACTATAGATGGGTGATAGAGAGATGATAGATAGATGGATGGGTAGATAGATGATAGATAGATAGATAGATAGATAGATAGATAGATAGATAGATAGATAGATAGATTTAATTCTTTATCTCTCCTTCTCTTCCTCAACTAACCCCAGGGGACTCACAAACACCAAAATTATTAAAAGAGAAGTGATGGAGAGAAATAACAACATTATCCTTTCCCTCTACTTAAGGTTTGTTTGTGATAACATTTGAGCTGAATGAGAGATTTGATGCAGATCAGACTGGACTTGTTAATGTCTGAAAATGGGATTGTCATCAATATCTGCCAGTGACCTTGAAGCTTTGAAATCTACTTGTGTTACTGTTTAGGTGCAGGGGAAAAAAACCTGACAGACTGGATGTGAAGACAAACTAAGACAAAAGATTGCTTATATTCTACTTATTCCAATGTCAATAAACCTGGAAATCTTCTGTATTTTCCATTTTATATTTAATAAATTTACTATACCTTTATAGTTTGATAATGTTGTTATCTTCTTACTATTGTCAGGTTTTTTGCTTATTTCTTTTGTTGGAAAGAAATAGAGAATAACTAACAAGATCTGTTACAGTTACTATATTCTCACTGAAATATAAACCAAGGCCAAGAAAACACATACGCTAATAAAAACAATAATGTAAAAATGAAGGTTTAACAACAGTGCCCTAAAGAAGAATGGCCACCTAATTTTTGCCAAAATCTGGGAAAACAGCCATGGAGAAAGATGAAGGAATATAATGAATGAATGGACCACAAGAGCAGTCCTCACAGTGAGAAAGGTCAGGAGACAGCTGGGTTTTTCTTCCAATGTTTACCTAATGGCTTAGAGAACCAGAGGACTCGGATGTCCACCGGCAGTTTGCTTTATGAAGAGGCCAGAATTTGGTTCTCCACTTTCCAATCAGACCTCTAATCAATACTTCATTTTTGGCATGCAGTAAGTGATTGTAATTCCAGTGGGATGCCAAGAAATTGGTTCACTAAATCTTGAAAATTGGTCCTTGAAATAAAGCTACTTAAGTGAAAATGATACAGAAAGAGGCCTGTGGAAGTATTTCCTAAGATATGTGTGGGACTTTTTCAGAGGCTGTCCCTATAACTACTAGTCAGATACCAGTCTAAATGAGAACATGCTTTTCTCCTTTTCTGCACCATTTTCTATTTAGGATTTATTACTAACTATTATTATTCGATATGCCATTATAAAAACCATTTTAGGAAGCAGTTTGTTTTTATCACCACACCTAGAAACGAACAACTTTAGAGGGGTTGAGATTTAAAATATTCAATAAAACCAGTGGATGTAGATTTTAAACTATGGTGCAGTGTATCAATTGTATCATACAGTTTTTTTCAAAAAATATTAAAAATTAATCAGGTGTATTTATACCAGCATAGCTTTTTCCTTTCCCTCTATTGGTTCTTATATTAAAAATCTCATATACTAAGTACAAATAATAAATGAATTCTTATGTTACTAAAAAGCCCTCAGTTTCCATAACTAAAGGAGGTTAGATCATACCTTAATTTTATATATTTTACTTAGTTGCAAGACATAAATGTTTTCCTTATTATATTTGCTACTTAAATTCAAATGTTGAACTAAATACTAAAGTAAATATAGAATATGTTTATTTTATCTAGAATAAATAAGATATTTTTTAATATATTACCTTAACTATCTCACTACACATTTTAAAATTTTACTTCCCAATATTAATGATCTCTGAAAGGAAGCATCCTCTGTCAGTTAATACACATTTTCACTTGATGAGACAAGTTAAGGTAAGACATGAAAGTAAAATTAGGTTTATTTAAAATTGGTACTGATATATTAGTAATGACTTGGACAATTCAATGACAGAATGATCACTGTCACCACTGGCTTATTAAAGTCCAGTGCAAATCCTCTAATGTTATGATGGATTCACAGTGAGAGAGACGGGATATCACTCCATGGAGTCTATGCCTTGTTTTGACAGTAGTATTTTTTATGCATATCCACCCCCACTCCCAAAAAAAGAAAGAATGAAAACGAGAAAAGGAAATGACAGGACAAAAGTTAGTCTTTGGAAAGAATTATCTAGAAGCATCAACTGAAGGAAGAGAACAGAGACAAGTAGAGCAATGGAAAGATTATCGTAATATAGAGGATGAGTTATTAACAAGCAGAGAGCAGCATCCACACCAGTGCAAATGGGAGGGAAAAGTTTGCCCGATAATTGCATTTAGGAGTCAAAGACTACTCCAGAATGGTGGATCTAGATGACTTGTGGAAAGATAAAGCCATTACTTGTTTTGAAAGATGAAATATGAAAACATTTTTAATTTGCTCTCTTGGCCACATTTTAATGTGCATCATAATCACCTGGGAAGCTCATCAAGAGTGTGGATTTCCTGGTTCAACAGCTAGAGAGCTTATGCTATTAGGTCGTACCACACCCACGACAATCCACATCATTAATCAGCAACCCAAGAAATTTAACACAAACGGTCCACAAACTCCACTTAGAGAAGGAGTGGATGTTCTGATGTAGTTTAAGGAAAGTCAAATGATCTGTTCTTTAAAATTAGAAAGAGTTCATTTTGAGACTGGGTGTGGGAGGGTAGTTAAGCAAATAATTTCATGTTTCTCTCTTATACATATGTATGTTTCCACAAGTCATTTTTGATCACTGTTTAATAAGTAATTTTTAACTCCTTCAGACATTGAACTGTATTAACATAAATATGCAAATATTCCTTCACGTTTATACCCTTTATATTTATGACCAGTTTCCCCCATTACTCCTAAATTTGTGACTGTACTTTTCCTCTTTTCATCCAATGCTAACTAGTGGTTTGATCATCCTAGTGATTTTTTTTAAAAATGAGCTTTAGGATTCTCTAGGAATCCAGCTAAAGATCATGCTATCTTCTTGCTTTTTAATTTGGTGTGTAATGAAAAAGTCTAAAGAAGGAAAATATTGAATTAAATTTATTCAATATCCCAATTCATCTCCAATATAGGTAGCTTATACCAATGAAGTATATTAAAATATTGACAAAATACTTCAATGTTGGAGCCGAAGCATATAGCTGAAAAATTTCACGAAGAACTATTTCTCTGTTACTAGGCTCAACTCAAACAGTGTTATATTTAATTTTTCCTCCATGGCAGTAAAAACATTATCTCTAAGATACAAAATTCCATTACCTTTCCTTATCTATTTCAGACTTTTTATCCAATATCTCATTTTGAAATGATGGAAATGAATTGATTTTTAACAAACTGTATTTTCCACTTTCCTTCACTTTACAGTTAACTAGAGTTCAAAGAATTTTAATTTGCCATAATTTTATCCCAGCTGTTAGAATTTGGACTTATTAAATTTAATATAAGCTCCTTTAGGTATTTGACAAAGGAAACTTTTGACAAAATCTTAAAGTTGAAAAATACACATAGAAGATGTGAGCCAGAATACAACTGGTTATCAACTGCAATAAAAACCACCTCTCACATTAAATAGTCAGGAAGAGATGAATAGCCTCCTACATTCAGAGAGCTCCTAATCTATTATCATGTGGGAGGAAGAAAGGTTAAGTGAAGAGTCAGGGAGGGGGCAGGGTTTCTAGTTTCTGACAATTTGTGCCTTGTAGCTGAGATAAGGCACTGGTAGTACATTATGAAAGAAACTTTATAAAGTTCTTGCTTCTCTTAATTACTGTGAAGATTTCTCAAAAGACGCACACAAGACAAACTTTTTTTTAATGCTTATTTTTGAAGGAGATAGAGAGACAAGTGTGAGCAGGGTTGGGGCAGAGAGAGAGGGAGACACAGAATCTGAAGGCTCCAGGCTCTCAGCTATCAGCACGGAACCCAATGCAGGGCTCAAACTCATGTATCATGAGATCATGACCTGAACTGAAGTTGGACATTTGACCAACTGAGCCACCCAGGCGCCCTGTAAAAGACAATTTTACTGGTGTGTGAAACCACCTTCACTCAAATACTATTTATTGATTATCTGCAAGTGCAAATTTGCACATCTTCTAGAAGCTGGGGATGTATCAGTGAGCAAAACAGAAAAAAATGCTTTCGTTGTAGACTACCTTTTATTGGAACTTAAAATTGATTGTGGACACTAATATACTTGGAATTTTTTCTGTGTCTTATGTTGTACTTCCCACATTCCATGGTTTTTTGCTTCTTTTAAACTCTTCTGTTGGATTATCAGGTTTTTCTGTCTTCCTTCACTTTCTCTTTACTGATTTTGAATATTTCTCTTGTTCTTTCAGTGATTATCCATATCTGATTGTGACTCTCTGTATGCAGCATTGTACTGCTTCCTCCTTACTACCGTGATTTTGGTTTTGTGCCTTGCTTTAATTTGCTGCATGCTCCTTCTTCAACTTTATAAAGCTTTCTCTTTTCCCCAATTATTTATGTAAAGTTGCTTAGTATAATTAGAATGTATAATAGTGCAGGGACCACAGTACCTGAAGAAGTTAACAGATTTGCAGTGAAAGGAATAACAAGAAGTTTACAAAATTTGTCAAGGAAATTGCAAATTCATTGGCAGATCATCATTAGTACAGGAGTCATTTGATTATATTCCCATTTTTTAAGAAATGGCTTTGACCTCTTCATCAAAACTTTATGTGAATAATGCAGTGTTAGAGAAACACAAACCTAGTTGCAATAATGTCTTTCACACTGATATTAAACATACCGAGGGCAGGGATTTGGTCTGGTCTGATCCCTAGTGTGTCTTCAGCACCTGGAATGATGTCCAAACAACAGAAAACGCTCAGATTTTTGGATGAATATTAACTACTATAAATCATAGATCATATTGGTTTTCACAATGAGTGTAGCAGTGGGGATGCACAGAAGAGAATGCGATTGATAGAAAATTAAGTATAACATGATACGTTTTTACAACTAGTTGGATATACGTGTTTTTCAAGGGAACAGAGTTTAACAGTAATTTCTTAATTCTTGCTGTGTGCAGTTTGCTAAGTATGCCAGTAAGTGACAGAGATAATGTTGAACGGTGGGAACCAAGAATAAATCAGCTCATTACAGCTCGTTGTAGCTACTGTCAAGGTGACTCAAAGACATTCAGTGGAGGGGCGCCTGGGTGGCTTAGTCGGTTAAGAGTCCGACTTTCGCTTCGGTCATGATCTCGCGGTTCATGGATTCGAACCCCGCGTCGGGCTCTGTGCTGACTGCCAGCTCAGAGCCTGGAGCCTGTTTCAGTCTGTGACTCCCTCTCTCTCTGACCCTCCCCTGCTCATGCTGTCTCTCTGTCTCTCTCCTAGAAATAAATAAAAAGCATTAAAGAAAAAAAAGGATAAAAAGACATTCAGTGGAGAGAAACGGCAAGAACAAATAGTTAAAAAAAGAAATAGTAATAATCAGCGATGTAGGAGGGGGGCCTGGGTGGTTCAGTGAGTTAAGGGTCCAACTCTTGATTCTGGCTATCTCACAGTTCGAGAGTTCGAGCTTTGCATTGTCAGCACAGAGCCTGCTTCAGATTCTCTCTCTCACTCTCTCTCTCTCAAAATAACTAACTAAATTTTAAAAAAGTAAAATAACCATAGATGTAGGACAAATCCAGGAATATATAGTGTCATGGAAACCAAGTGAAGGACTGGCTTGAGAAAGGAGGAATGTTGACTATTTCAAGTGCTGTTAAGGGAACAGATAATAAATTTAAAAAAATTTAAGTCTCGTTTAGATTTCTTAATTACTGTGGAATTGCGTGGTGAAGGCATTTTAATCCTGAGAACACTTTAGAGACTAGGAGCCATGTTTATGGCAGGTTGAGGAGTTAGTGGAAGGTGAGGAAGTAGAGATAGTGAGTGTATGCGTGTTTCACACACACACCACACACACACACACACACACGTTTGCAAGTGAAAAGAGGAGAAGTGAAAGAGATCAGAAGTGAATTGGTGTTGTGTTAGAAAGCAGGGAAGGTGGGGCATTATAAGTGAAAGGACATAGTTTGGACAACTATGAAGAAAGTGAATTCTATTCGAAAACAACATGAGATGAGCCTTAAATTAATAGGAAGGTCACCAAATTCTTTAGAACAAGAAAGAGAGATGGAGGGATATAAACACAAGTGGAGCTATTCCTTTCATTTTTTTATGTTTATTTATAACATAAACATATGTTATATTTTGAGAAAGTAAGGGGAGAGACACGGTGCGAGTTCAGGGAGGGCGGGGGGGGACACAGAATCTGAAGCAAGACTCCAGGCTCTGAGCTGTCAGCACAGCCGGAGGCAGGGCTGGAACCCAAGTCAGATGCTCAATTGACTGAGCCACCCAGGCACCCTGGGGCTATTCCTTTCTAATGTCTCCCTGCTTACAGTGAAGCAGAGTAAGCTTATGTAATATTACATTTAGTAGTTAAATTGCTTATGCTTTGTATCTTTTGCCCCCAAGGAAATATATTCATGAGCATGGGGATTTTATCTGTGTTATTTCTCCAAAGCACCTCTAGTGCCCAGAAGTATCTGATATAGTAGAAACAAATAAACATTTTTCTGAATGAATATTTGTGAGTGTATTGGACAGTGTGAGTCAGAAATTTGAGAAGAGTAGAGAAGTCTCTGAAACGTAGAAGAATAAAGCTACCTGAGAATACATGGAACTTTTCAAACTTTAGTTGGAGATTAGAGAAACAAGAAACAAAATTACAGAGTTCTGTGATTTTCTCACACCATTTGAATTGCCTCATGTGCAAATAATAACACCTTAATAACTGATTTCTCTTCAAGAATTTCTGCTCCCACTACAATTTCCAAAATTAGAGGATGCAATTGCATTAAAAAATTTGGATTTAATAGTCTAATAAAATGATGCTTCACTAGGTTTTTTAATGTAAGTAGGTGAAGTCCAACTCTTCCTTACCTTTTAAAAGAAAGTTTTATATAATGAAATTCCATGAGATTCTGCTTGCAAAACATGAATAATGGAGATGCCAAGTAATTTTTAGAGTTACTTACTATTTAGGAAGCAATCATGAACTTTCCAGTCCTGTCTACAATTCTCAGGGATAAGGATGTTTGCGCTTAGGTGCATTTTTGTGATATTCTTTTTTTATCATATACATCCCATTTTAGGCAACAAAAGTAAATTTTGTGTTACATAATATATATAGATAAAAATCAAGCCAGAAACTCATTGCTTTCTTCTTATTTCTTCCAGTGGCTCACTCTATTTTATTAGCTGTGAAATATAAATGTTTTCCAGTGAAATATTAATGACAGCAAGTGGAAACAGCATGGTCTTTTTTAACACCCCAAATTTCCATTTAAACATTTAAAGTATACTTCTTTGCAGTTTGAAATAATGTAATGTCTCTGGCACCAAGCGCTGTTCAACCTTAGGCCACTTTGATAATAATTTGACTTAATCCATATATGAATCTATCACCAGAGTCTGTGCTTTACATTACTATTGTTTTTCACGAGCTCAGGCTTTGGGCTCTGTAATGTGGATACAATCTTCAAAATTGAGAACATCGATTTTTGGCTGCTTAAACTATCTGTTGAGTAAGTAAAATAAGGGAGAGTTAACTTGAATTTTGAGAAAGATAAGGTGGTAATACAACCATATCAGCAGATTAGAAGAACTCAATAAGGATATATCATATCTGTTTTTCTTATTAGTTTTATTCATCAATAGAACCTTTTTCATATTGGAATATACTGGCTTAACTGGCAGTAAGTTAGCAGTGCCAACAGCATAATTTGAAGTCATCCGAATTATAGCCTATTTAAAACAAGACAATTAAAATAGCAAGAAAACATAATACCACAAACATCTATAACACTAGATAGTAATAATGTACCCTAAAAAAACCCAGAAAGTCAAAACACTAGCAACGACAATGAAAGAAAATAGCCAGGTGGTAGATCTTTTTTATTACAAATTTATCTGTGATAATTTTATTTATTTATTTTTAATGTTTTTTTAAAAATTTATTTTTGTGAGAGAAATAAAGACAGCATGAGCAGGGGAGGGTCAGAGAGAGAGGAAGTCAGAGAATCCAAAGACAGTCTCCAGGCTCTGAGCTAGCTGTCAGCACAGACCCTGATGCAGGGCTCGAACCTACGAACCATGATATCATGATCTGAGCTGAAGTCGGATGCTCAATCTACTGAGCCACCCAGGAGCCCCTATACGTGATGATTTTAAATGCATTGTTCCAAATGTACCAGTTAAAAGATAGACAGTATCAGATAGGATATAAAAGCAGGATCCAGGGGCACTTGGTTGAATGACCAATTCTTGATTTTGGCTCAGGCCATGATTCCCAGTATGTGGATGACTCAGGTTGTGATCTCATTGTTTGTGGGTTCAAGCCCCACATCAGTCTTTGCACTGACAGCACAGAGCCTGTTTGGGATTCTCTCTTGCTCTCTCTCTCTGCCCCAATCATGCTTGTGCTGGTGTGCACACTCTCTTTCTCAAAATAAAGAAATAAGTGAGATGTCTGGGTGGCTCAGTTGTTTAATCATCTAACTTCAACTCAGGTCATCATCTCCCAGTTCATGGGATTGAGCCCTATATCAGGCTCTGTGCTGACAGCTCAGAGCCTGGAGTCTGCTTTGGATTCTCTCTGTGTTTCTCTCTCTGCCTCTCCCCTGCTCTGTCTCTGTCTCTCTTTCAAAAATAAACATTAAGGGGCGCCTGGGTGGCTTAGTCAGTTAAGCGTCTGACTTTGCTTAGGTCATGATCTCGCAGTTCGTGGGCTCGGGCCCCGCGTCGGGCTCTGTGCTGACTGCCAGCTCAGAGCCTGGAGCCTGTTTCAGTCTGTGACTCCCTCTCTCTGACCCTCCCCTGCTCACACTGTCTCTCTCTCTCTCTCTCCTAGAAATAAATAAAAAAACATTAAAAACAAAACAAAAATAAACATTAAAAACATAAATAAATAAAGCAAAAGCATGCTATTTACAAAAATCCACTTAAAAAAATAAAGATTTAGATACATTTGAAATAAAAGGATGGGGAAAGATATACCATACAAGCATTCACCAGAAGAAAGATGGAGTCAATGATTTTGAATAAAATAGACCTCACAATATCCAGTAAGTTTCTGGCCTATATCATAATCCTTCTGCCTAAAGAAATTTCCTGCATCTAACAATATTTATGAACCTCTGCTATTAACATGCTTAATGGTAAGAGACTGAATACTTTCCTAGTAAGATGTTGGACAACAAAGGTGTTTTCTCTCATCTCTTCTACTCAAAATTGCATTGGAGATCTTTGCTAGTGCAATAAGGAAAAATGAGTGAATGAATGAATAAATAAATGACTGGCATCAGATTGAAAAGAAATATTGTTATGTCAACTACACATCAATAAAAAGAAATAAAACTATATTAACAGACAATATAGAATCTACACACATACACACACACACTTTTAGAATTAGAAAGTGAGTTTATAAGATCTTAAGATACAGAGTCGAAATTAAACAGTCAATTATTTGTATGTCCATATATTAGCAATGAACAACTGAAATCTAAAATTTAAAAATCAATATTATTTACAGTAACAAAGAATGAAGTAGTTAACTGGAAATTCAATGGATTGTGCACTGGAAAGATATAAAGGGTTATGAAGTAGAAGACTATATATTATTAATATACCATTTTCCCATGATACTATCTATAAATTCAATGAAATATTTGTGTTAGATACTGACAGGGTGATTTTAAGTACATTGGAAAGAAAAAAGAAATAGAAGGGCCATAATCATACTGATCTCAGCACTCAAGCAGAACTCACATCACTTGATTTAAAACTTATTATAAAGCTACACTAATTGGGGCAGTGTGGTATTGAAGACCTTATTGTTGATATATATACATATATCAGTAGATCAGAATAGAAAGATAAAAAATAGACACACAAGTATAGTCAAGTGGTTTCTGACAAAGATGTAAAGACAATTCAATGGAGACAGCATAGGCTTCCAAGAGGTGCTGTCCAATTAGACATCCATATGCAAAGTGAAATAGAACAAAACTTTGACATATATGGCACATTACATACAAAAATTAATCCAAAATGGATTATAGACCTAAAAGTAAAATGCAAAGCTATGAATATCTTAAAGAAAATATAAGAGAAAATCTACATGACCTTGAGTTCGGCATTTAGGTCTTGCATACAATACCAAATGCATGATTCATTTTAAATGAGAAACAAGCAACCTATTATAAGAATTTAGGGGAAAGAATAATTCATAAGAATGTTTCTTAAATGAAGATTGAGACATCTTTTGGCAGAGGAAATAACACCGTCGACAGCAACACCCGGCAATTTACAGTGTGATACTGAAGAAATAAAGAGGCAACAACAAAATTCTACTTCAACAGCAGAAACACGAGGATTTTGTTTCACATACTCAGTTCAGAAAAGCATAATAAATTCAGTATGACTTTCAATAAAATATGGCTCTGAGAAGGACGTAAGCAAGAAAACCCTTTAGCGTAGCTTGCCAAAAATTATTGTTGGTAATTAATCTTTGGCTATGGGGACAATTCATATTATACGTGAGTTTCTCATTCCCTGGTTTTATACAGATTTGTGATCTGACAGTAGAAATTACGATTCTTTTAGAAAGCTATTTAGAGTTGGTTTCCTGTTTAATCTGTTCAATCTAATGTCTCCTATAGGAGTTTAACTTAGTAGATAGCAGAAATCACCTGATGAATTTCTCCTTACTGATCAAAGAATTCATTGCCATTATCACAGCAAACTGAATGTTCCTTAAAGATCCATATGCTGGTGTTTTTTTAAGTGACAGTTTTATTTCCATCTGATTCCTGTTTACAATATACCAAATTCTTGGAATTTTTAGTGTAAACTGGACATATAATTTGCATAAATATCAGTAGGTAAAAAATGTTCATTCCTGTGACTGAGAATTAAAAAAAAAAAGAGGAGGAAAATATGTCATTTCTTCCTAGTTGTGTTTGTTGATATACTTTCTGTATTCTTTTTTTGTTATTGTCACTGTAGCAGACCGTTTAATTTTATGTTGCTTTTTGAGTTCAATTTAATTAATTCTGAAGTTCTGGCTGAGCATTGGCTTTGATTCAAAAGGAGCAAGTGCTTCTGTTTTGATGGTGACTACAACCCAGTGCACGCAAAAGAAAATTTTTTGCATAATATGATATTAAACTCAGAAATAATATGAAAGATCAATGACGAGGTCTGAGTAAACAGCTGAAAATATACGGGAAGCAAATCAGAGGAACCTAATCTCTGCCCAAATGAATCTCAGTTTGTGGAGAAAACCATGACAGACCTTGGCCATGAGACTTTCAGTCTGTTTTATAAATTAGTAAAATAACCATTTATTTAACCTCTATGCTAAAACAGGAGAAATGTTATCAAAATCTAAAAATTATATAACCTAGTGATGATTAATATGGTAAATTTGAGACTTTAAATCAAATGTACTGCTTTGGAATAACAACACAATCTCTAGATACGCAATTTCAGCAAGTTTTTATGCTCACAGAAGTAAGTTTTATTATCTATACAAGAGGGATAATAATTTCTGATTCATAATCCTGGTGAAGTTTAAAGGAGGTAAAATATGTGAAATCTTTACAAGTAGGATGATCATGTAAATTACTGCCCAAATCAAAACACTCTTGAAAGTGAAAGTAGGTGTACTAATTATTTTGCATAATATAAACCAAAAAAGTCATAATCATTTTAAATGACTTGTCTTGTAATTCCAACATCTGTGTCCTTTCTGGGTCTGATTCTATATACTGGATTTTTGTCTTGACAGTGGATTGTTTCCTTACTTTGTTCTTACTTTTTTGTATGACTCACACATTTTGATTTAATTTAAGAATAAACATTGACATCATTAATACTCATGCTCAGAAATGCACCTGTATCTTCTACTGGAAGGTCTTCAGTGTGACGCTTTGAGTCAGTCTGGTCAGTCATTGGTCTGGGTTTCGGTTTTATTTTTCTAGTAATTGTCTTCACTGCATCATGAATGACAAATTCTTTCAACATCGGGCTTGGCTTAAGGTCAGGGGTGACAGATATTTCTCAATGTTCCTGCTCTACCTTCAACTTTCAGCAGTCACTCCTTGTCTTCCCCACTGAGGAGATGTCTCTCCGTGTTCTGTCCCCTCATCACGTAATAGATCACTGTTGCTTCTCACTCAGTTCAAGGGTTATAATGGGGTCTGGGCTTCTCCTTTCTTCTATTGTAGCCTCAGCCTAGGCTGTGACTGCATTTGGGCCTCTGCCATTAAGACGTTCTTAGCCTTCTCTTTTTGTATGCATAAAATTGAGCTTTGCACCGCTGAGAAGTGCTAGGTAACAGTAAGTTTCCTGGCCCTCCCTCTCTGACAGCAGACTTCTGCCTGGCCTCCGTGCCAGGATGTAGGATCAAAATTGTTCATCCCTCTCTACTCCCACTCACCCTTGGCAGATAGCTCTTGCTTTAAACCTTTCTCAGTGACTGAATATTTGCTTTGGTCCAGGAATCAAGAGTGTTTCTCTCCTTTCATTAGTGACATACAGCTTAGATTCAAAGGAAAGAATGATCTGGAACCAAGCAAGGTTTCTTGTCTATGTGTCACTGAGTAAGGTTCTTGTAGGTCTCTGCTAAACTTAGAGTTCTAAGTACTTGGTGGAAGTCACATGGAGAAGACTGAGGAGTGGGTTAGGAATGACCACCTTTGGGTCTCAGAACTCCAGGGCTACTAAATTACACTAGCTTACACTTGGTCTTGAAGTATCCATTCAAGTTTAAGCTGTCTTCTTCCCGTGGGCTTTTGCAGAAGCCTCATTTTCCCCTGTACTCTGACAAAGGTGAAACTTCCATGTGCCCCATTTCTTTTTCGGGATTCTGGCACCATTTAGAATTCAAGATATCTGACTGCTTGATGATCTCAGTTTTCTAGATTCAAGAAAATTTATGATTGGAATTTATCCAGGTTCTTCTAAGCAACAGCAGAACCTATCTGTTTGCTTTTGAGTTATCAGTTTTCTGTTATTTCAAGGGTTATTCTAAATTAAAGGCAGTAACTGATCTTTTCACAGTCTAAGGTAAGTTCATGTGTATAGAACTGCAGCATCTTTATGGTATTTTTGTCATATAGAGTTCAATTATGTATATCAAAAACCTCACAAGACCATTCAATAATATTCTTATTTTAACATCCATATGTATTTTAAATAAATCAAAAACAGTAGTGTAGTCTTTTATATTTTATATTTTCCCAGATTCTTACCATTTCCACAGCCTTCATTAGTTTATGAATATTCAAGTTTTATCCATCAACATTTTTGTCATCTTAATACTATCCTTTAGCATTTTTGTGTAATATGTGTTTATTGGTGAGAAATTCTTTTAGTTTTTTTAAATCTGAAAATGTGTCTATATCCTTTTAAATTTAGAAGGATACTTTTACTGACAATAGAGTTTTGGGTAGATTTTCTTTTCTTCAGTGCCATACAGATGTCGTTCCATTGTCCTTTTATTTTCATAGATTCTGATAAAACATCCGTGATCATTTGGATTGCTGTTTCCTTTATATAATACATCAATTTTTCCCTCTCTGTTCTTTCAAGATTTTATTTTTATCATTATAAGTAATACGCTGTTAGATTTATGCTTAGCTGCTCAAATATGTAAAAATATATGCTTTTCCACAAATTTGGAAACAATCAGTTATTATTTCTTCAAAAGGCATCTCTGCCTCATTCTCTCTGTTATCTCTCTCTGAGTTTACCATGATGAGAGTTAAAAATTTCCACAGGCTCTGTTCTTTTGTCTTATAACTTTAAATAGTGGGAACCTGGGTGGCTTAGCTGGTTAAGCATCTGACTTCAACTCAGGTAATGATCTCACAGTTCATGAGTTCAAGTTATACATTGGGTTAGCATGAGCCCATTTGGGGTGAGCCCATGAGTCATGTTTTGGGTGAACACATTAGCCCCACTTTGGGTAAACACAAGCCCTGCTTCAGGTGAGCCCTGCCTCTCTCTCTCTCTCTCTCTCTCAATCTCTCTCTCTCCCCTTGCTCACTTGTACCCTCTCTCTCTCTCTCTCAAAAAAGAACTTTTAGTAGTTTCTTCATTGTGATGAATTTCCATTAATTGATTTTAATAAATCTCCATTCCACTAATATACCATTAGTTAAATTTTTAAATTTCAAACAATATATTTTTTCGTTCTAGAATTTCTATTGATACTTTTTAATACATTCTATTAACTCTGGTGAGGTTTATCTTTTCAGTCATTATAGAATACTTTTTCTTATCTTTGAACATTATTAAAATTGCTTCTTTTAAAGTCTGCAATTGATACATTCAAGGTCTGCATCATCTTCTGCTAGATATCTGTTAATTGCTTTTTCCTTAAAAGTGAGTTACATATTCCTTCTTCTCGTTATGTTAAATAATTTTGGATTGTAATCCTGAATACCATGAATGCTATGCTTGAAGATTCTGGGCTATACTATATTGCTACAAAAACATTGATGACTTTTATCAGGCAATAATCTGAAACTGTAAACTTTTTTCTTTGCATGGCAACTCTAATTTCAATTCTGGCTTTTTACAATCTGCCTCATTCGTCATGATTTAGAATTCAGTCAGAAAACTAGTCAGATTTTATTACAGGCTGTATAGAAGGAAAGGGTAAGAAAGAGAGAGGCCAGGGTGTCGCCTGGGTGGCTTAGTCGATTTAGCGTCCGACTTCAGCTCAGGTCATGATCTCACGTTTGGTGGATTCGAGCCCCGTGTCAGGCTCTGTGCTGACAGCTAGCTCAGAGCCTGGAGGCTGCTTCAGATTCTGTGTCTCCCTCTTTCTCTGACCCTCCCCTGCTCATGCTGTCTCTCTCTCTCTCTCTCAGAAATAAAGAAAACATTAAAAAATTTAAAAAGAGAGAGGCCTGCTTTTGTAAGCCATCTTTAAGATTTAGTTACGTATTAAAATGAGAATTCTGTCCACTGTACATGGATCTCACATACAAGTAGACAAAACCATACCTGAACTTGGAAGTTCAAAGTGAAGGGCTGCCAAACTCATGTGGCTTATTTTTGGGAAGGGCATACATTGTATTTTTATAGGTTCTTATTAAAAATTTCGTAAGAATAGCACAATAAACATGCATATGCCTTTTACCTATATTCAATGATTGTTAATAGTTTTTCAACTTTTTAATCTGTTTCTCTAAATAATTTATACTATTAGTGCTATTTTTACTGAAATGTTGGAGAATAAGAGCCTGACATTATGACCTTTGACCTTTAAATGTTTAAACACATATCCCCTAAGAACAAAGAATTTTCCTGCACAGCTAGCATATAAATAGCGATTTGGGAAAGTTTATATAGATACAACATCATTTATAATATACAATAATTATGCAATTTTATTTTAAGATATAATATACACCTATGTTCATATTTCACTACTCATCCGAATATGTCCTACTCATGCGGTTATCTTTTCCATCTTTATTCTTGGCTCATTCTAGTGCAACTATTAATAATAATATTTGCTAGAGAGGTAGGGGCAAGATGGCGGAGAAGTAAGGAGCTCCGCACTTGCACTCACGCCCATACATCACACAGAAAAGATCTGAAGCCATTGGAAACCTTACAAAACCTGAGAGACTAGGAGAAAAAGGACGCAGAATCCACTGAGAGAGCCTTCTAACGTGAGTGCGAACTGGGGAAGATAAAATCGGGCCGGGATCGGAGACTCCAGGGTGGGAGGCGATCCCCCTCTACCCTCTACGGAAAGTGAGAGGGGAAAAGGAAAACCTCCGCTCAGTGCATAGAAAGACCGTACTTGCCAAATACCTGCACACCAGGTCCCCTCGCGCCAACTGGTCCTGGGGGAGGCTGAGCACACAAACTGCTTCTTTGTGCCGCTCCTGGAGGTTGGTTTTAAAGCGGGCGGGGCGCCTGCTGCCATTGTAGCTCCAGGGCGGCTGGGACCCCTGAAAGAGACGCGCAGACACCGGGCGTCCGCGCTCCTGGCTGGCTGGAACTCGAGAGGGAAGGCAAAGAGCTAAAAACTGGGAAATTTGCCTGTGAGTTCATGTTTCGGGTGACGAGCCATAGAGGGACCTGGTTTTCCTCACTCCAGCAGGCTCGGGCTACAAGGACCCAGCCGGTAAGCCCTCGCGCATGTGGGCCAGCCCGACCCAGAGAAGGAAGCTGCGATTCTGACTCCGCCCCCAGAGCTCAGCAGGGAGCCTGGAATAGCCTGAGGGGGTTGCCTGGGAAGCTGTGTCTAAGGCAATTTCAGCAGGGCATGCGGACTGGGATGTGGAGATTGGAACTGGCCTGGGTTGAAGAATGCAACCAACTTCGGCTGCGTCCCCGGAACGGGGAGTTGACACGCCAAAAAAAAGCGAGCGGCAGCGCGGGGTTCAAGAAGGGACTGGAGCACCGTCACCCTCCTCCCCACAATCGCCAAGGCAGAACCCCTGCCTGAGGCATCGGATCACGCCACGCCTATCCCTGCCTGAGAGGTGCCCTCCTCCCTTTTTTTTTTCTCTTTCTTTTTTCCTTTTTTTGTTTTTCCTTTTTTTTGTTTTCTTCTTTCTTTTTTTTTCCTTTCTTTTCTCTTTCTTTTTTTCTTCTTTCTCTTTTCTCGTTTTTTTCCCCAAAACACTGACCTGATTAACTCTGGTCACCAGCTTGCTTAAACAATCACAACAAGTCCATTCTGTAAATGTAAATTCTACACCTACCGACCTTTTCAGCTATTTCTCTCAGGAGTAATTAGACTATATAGTTTCTCTGGATAATTCCAGCATCCTTCTCTCACCTATCCAACCATATTCTACCCTTTACCTCTTTGATAAAAGCTTCTTATCCCTTCTGCCTGTTCATTCTATTTCCAAATCTGCCTCGTCTCGCCCTGCCTTCTCTCTTTTTCCCTATGCTCTTCACCCAGCACTGCATACACACGGCTATTTAACTGTAGCTGGGAAATCCACGTATAAGCTTTAAACCGTTCTTCGTCCATCGGTTTTCTTCTTTTTTCCTTTTCTTTTCCCCCTTTTGACCCTTTTATGTATTTTATGCTCCCTATTATTCGCCCTCCCTCCTCCGTCTTTTCTCTTAACTTCTTCGTTTTCCCTCTCGCTTTGCATGTTAGTTGAATTAGTCTGTGCGTTTGTGTGCTCCTGCTCCCTGTGTGTTTGTCTGTCTGTTTTCTTTTCCAGGGCTACTTCAAGAAACAAGCTAGAGTACACAAGGTGAAGAGTCCCAAATATCATTACGAATAGGAAAATAAAATAACTAAGGTCTCACCAAGAGAGACCAAGGGATACCAATCAAAAAACAATCTCTGAAAGGATAGGCCCTGGAAAGTCAAAGAGTCTTCTTGGTTATAGCAGCGCTCATAGAAACAGAGAGCATAACAGGTCTTTAAAACCAACAAGAGCCAGAAAGCTAACTAAAATGATGAAACGAAAGAGCTCTCCTCCAAAGAAACTCCAAGAAGAAATGACAGCTAATGAACTGCTCAAAACAGATATCAGCAGCATAAATGAACAAGATTTTAGAATAATAATGGTAAAATTAATAGCAGGGCTTGAAAAAAACATAGGGGACATCAAAGAAACTATGGCTAAAGACAGAATGGAAAATAAAAATAGGCATGAAGAATTAAAAAATGCGATAAATGAGATACATAATAAATTAGAGGCCTCCAATGCACAGATTGAAGAGGCAGAAAGGAGAATAAGTGATTTAGAAGACACCATTATAGAAAAACAAGAAGCTGACAAAAAAAGAGACAAACTGATCCAGGAACAGGAAAGAAGAATTCGAGAGCTCAGCGATACAGTCAAACGCAACAATATCCATATCATAGGAATCCCAGAAGAGGAAGAGAGAGGGAAAGGTGCTGAAGGAGTCCTGGAACAAATTATAGCAGAGAACTTCCCCGACCTGGGGAAGGAAGTCAGTGTGGAAATACAAGAGGCTCAGAGGACTCCCCTCAGACGTAATTTGAATCGATCTTCTGCACGACATATCATCGTAAAAATGGCAAAATACAAGGACAAAGAGAGGATTTTGAAAGCAGCTAGGGAGAAAAGGGCCCTCACATACAAAGGGAAACCCATCAGAGTGGTGACAGACCTATCTACTGAAACGTGGCAGGCCAGAAAGGAATGGCAGGAGATCTTCAATGTGATGAACAGTAAAAATATGCAGCCAAGAATCCTCTATCCAGCAAGCCTGTCATTCAAAATAGAAGGAGAGATAAAAACCTTTCCAAACAAACAGAAATTGAAAGAATTTGTCACCACGAAGCCAGCCCTACAAGAAATCCTGAGGGGGATGCTCTGAAGGAAAGGTTGCAAGGAACAAAGATTCCAGAGACACCACCACAAACATGAACCCTACAAAAGATACAAAAACTCTAAACCCACATATTTCAATAATAACACTGAATGTAAATGGGCTGAATGCTCCAATCAAAAGACATAGGGTAGCAGAATGGATTAAAAAACAAAATCCATCTATATGCTGTCTAGAAGAAACTCATTTTAGACGGGAAGATACCTTCAGATTAAAAGTAAGGGGATGGAGAAATATATATCATGCTGCAGGAAATCAAAAGAGAGCCGGAGTAGCGATACTTATATCAGACAAACTGGACTTTAAATTAAAGACAATCACAAGAGATGAAGAAGGGCACTACATAATAATTACAGGGTCCATCCATCAGGAAGAACTAACAATCATAAATGTCTACGCACCGAATATGGGAGCACCTAAATATCTAAAATAATTAATCACAAACAGAAACAAGCTTATGGATAAGAATGTGCTAATAGTAGGGGACTTTAATACTCGGCTTACACCAATGGATAGGTCAACCAGACAGAAAATCACTAAAGAAATAATGGACTTGAAAGATACATTGGACCAGATGGACCTGACAGATATATTTAGAACTTTACATCCTGAGGCCAGGGAATTTACTTTCTTCTCAAGTGCGCATGGCACATTCTCCAAGATAGATCACATACTGGGACATAAAGCAGCCCTCAATAAATATAAAAGAATAGAGATCATACCATGCACACTGTCAGATCACAATGCTTTGAAACTTGAAATCAATTACAGGAAGAAGTCTGGAAAACCTCCAAAAACATGGAGGTTAAAGAACACCCTTCTAAAGAATGAATGGGCCAATCAGGCAATTAGAGATGAAATTAAAAAATATATGGAAACAAATGAAAATGAAAACACAACAATTCAAAATCTATGGGATGCGGCAAAGGCAGTCCTAAGAGGAAAGTACATTGCTCTCCAGGCCTATTTCAAGAGATTAGAAAAAGCGCAAGTCCAAAATCTAACAGCTCACCAAAAGGAACTAGAGGCAGAGCAACAAGAACGCCCTAAACCCAACAGAAGAAGAGAAATAGTAAAAATTAGAGCAGAAATAAACAACATAGAGACCAAAGAAACAATTGAACAGATCCATGAAACCAAGAGTTGGTTTTTTGAAAAAGTAAACAAAATTGACAAACCTCTAGCCAGACTTATCCAAAAGAAAAGAGAGAGCACCCAAGTAGACAAAATTATGAATGGAAATGGACTTATTACAACCAACCCCTCAGAAATACAAGCAATTATCAGGGAATACTATGAAAATTATATGCCAACAAATTGGACAACTTAGAAGAAATGGACAAATTCCTAAACACACACTCACTACCAAAATTCACACGGGAAGAAATAGAAAACCTGAACAGACCCATAACGAGTGAAGAAATCGAATCAGTGATCAACAATCTCCCAACAAATAAGAGCCCTGGACCTGATGGCTTCCCTGGGGAATTCTACCAGACATTTAAAACAGAATTAATCCCAATTCTTCTCAAGTTATTCCAAAAAATAGAAAGCGAAGGAAAACTCCCGGACTCATTTTATGAAGCCAGCATCACACTGATTCCCAAGCCAGACAGAGATCCAGCAAAAAAGAGAACTACAGGCCAATATCCTTGATGAATACGGATGCAAAATTCTCAACAAGATCCTTGCAAATCGAATCCAGCAGCATATAAAAGAATCATCCACCAAGATCAAGTGGGATTCATTCCTGGGTTACAGGGCTGGTTCAACATTCGCAAATCAATCAATGTGATACATCATATTAATAAAAGAAAAGATAAAAACCATATGATCCTGTCAATAGATGCAGAAAAAGCATTTGACAAAATACAGCATCCTTCTTAATAAAGACTCTCGAGAAAGTTGGGATAGAAGGAACCTACTTAAACATCATCAAAGCCATCTATGAGAAGCCTTCAGCGAACATCATCCTCAACGGGGAAAAACTCAGAGCTTTCCCCCTGAGATCAGGAACACGACAGGGATGCCCACTCTCACCCCTGCTGTTTAACATAGTGCTGGAAGTCCTAGCATCAGCCATCAGACACTAAAAGGAAATCAAAGGCATCAGAATTGGCAAAGAGGAAGTCAAACTTTCCCTCTTCGCAGATGACATGATACTCTACATCGAAAACCCGACAGACTCCACCAGAAGCCTACTAGAACTGATCCAAGAATTCAGCCAAGTTGCAGGGTACAAAATCAACGTACAGAAATCGGTTGCATTTTTATACACCAACAATGAAGCAACAGAAAGAGAAATCAAGAAACTGATCCCATTCACAATTGCACAAAAAACCATAAAATACCTCGGAATAAACCTAACCAAGGATACAAGAGATCTGTATGATGAAAACTATAGAAAACTTATGAAGGAAATTGAAGAAGACACAAAGAAGTGGAAAAACATTCCATGCTCATGGATAGGAAGAATAAATATAGTTAAGATGTCATTACTACCTAAGGCACTCTACACATTCAATGCAATTCCAATCCAAATTGCACCAGCATACTTCTCAAAACTAGAACAAACTATCCAAAAATTTGTATGGAACCACAAAAGACCCCGAATAGCCAAAGTAATCCTGAAAAATAAAACCAAAACGGGAGGGATCACCATCCCAGACTTTAGCCTCTACTACAAAGCTGTCATCATCAAGACAGTATGGTATTGGCACAAAAACAGACACATAGACCAATGGAACAGAATTGAGAACTCAGAAGTGGACCCAAAAGTATACAGCCAACTGATCTTTGACAAAGCGGGAAAGAATATCCAATGGAAAAAAGACAGCCTTTTTTAACAGATGGTGTTGGGAGAACTGGACAGCAACATGCAGAAGAATGAAGCTAGATCATTTTCTCACACCATGCACAAAAATAAACTCAAAATGGATCAAGGACCTGAACATGAGACAGGAAACTATCAACACCCTAGAGGAGAAAGCAGGAAACAACCTCCTTCACCTCCACCGCAGCAACTTCTTACTTGACACATCCCCAAAAGCAAGGGAATCAAGAGCCAAAATAAACTGTTGGGACCTCATCAAGATTAAAAGCTTCTGCACAGCCAAGGAAACAACCCAGAAAATTAATAGGCAACCAATGGAATGGGAAAAGATAGTTGCAAATGACATATCAGATAAAGGGTTGATATCCAGAATCTACAAGGAACTCACCAAACTACACGCCCGAAAAACAAACAACCCAGTGAAGTAATGGGCAGAAGATATGAACAGACACTTCTCCAAAGAGGACATCCAGATGGCCAACAGACACATGAAACGATGCTCAGCATCACTCCTCATCAGGGAAATACAAATCAAAACCACACTGAGATACCACCTCACGCCAGTCAGAGTGGCTAAAATGAGCCAATCAGAGAACTCTAGATGTTGGCGAGGATGTGGAGAAACGGGCACCCTCCTACACTGTTGGTGGGAATGTAAACTGGTACAGCCCCTCTGGAAAACAGTGTGGAGGTTCCTCAAGAAACTAACAATAGAACTCCCCTATGACCCAGCAATAGCACTGCTAGGAATTTACCCAAGGGATACAGAAATGCTGATGCATAGGAGCACATGCACCCCAATGTTCATAGCAGCACTCTCCACAATAGCTAAAACATGGAAAGAGCCTAAGTGTCCATCAACGGACGAATGGATCAAGATGTGGTTTATCTATACCATGGAATAATACTACATGGCAATGAGAAACAATGAAATCTGGCCATGTGTAGCAACATGGATGGACCTTGAGGCTGTTATGCTGAGCGAAATAAGTCAGGCAGAGAAGGACAAATATCATATGTGTGCACGTATAGGAGGATTAGGAAGAACTTAACAGAGGACCAAGGAGGAGAAGAAGGGTGGAAATGGTGGGGGAAAGGGAGAGAGGCAAACATGAGAGACTCTTGAATGTTGACAAAAACTGAGGACTGTTGGATGTGGGGGGGAGGAGGGGTGGGCATGGAGGAGGACACTTGTGGGGATGAGCACTGGGTGTTATGTGGAAACTAATTTGACAATAAACTATTTGTAAAAAAAAAAAATAATAATAATATTTGCTAAAAAATAAAAAAAAAGCTTTAGGACAAATACTACACTAAACTAAACTACCATAAACTATGACTATGTCTTAATTAAGCAAAAACCCTCTTATTTAGTCACTTCATTTGCTTAATTCACACCTCAGTTATTTCCCCAACACCCACTGCATCCATTTTCCTTCAGCTAATAATGCTTTATCTAATTCTCATACTTTGATCTGTCAGTACTTATCACTATTATAGCTTATACTTTCTTCCTAGATCACCAACACTAGAATTTCAAACTGAATTTAATTCTATTTGTTTAGATCCCCAAATCTACAAAGCTTAGACCCTGTGAGCTTGAGCTTCTCATGAAACTCAAAAGTCTGTTTCTTAGTAAGAATTACCTCAGCATTATAAGAGCCTCCTGTATTCCTTAGCAGGGACCCTTATATCAATGTTTAACTAGATATGAATAATACGCAGGAGTATCCAACACAATAAATTTATAATGTACTTTGCATTACTATCTCCTGCAGGTCTCCAAATCTATAGTCTGAGGATACTTAATTGTAATAATTATAACTTGTGTTAAAATATTTGTTTCCTGCTCAAGTGTAGAGACTATATCCTACTTTCTACAAAACCATGGCTATCAGAATATTATGGACTCGATCTTTGTATTCTTTATAATTACTTAGGAAACTTGATTTAAACCAAGTCTTCATTCAGTCAAATCAAATACACTGTCAAGAGGCAAAATCAGTTTTTCTGAAACTTCATTACATATGGGGGCCTTCAGATAATTACTGGATAACTTTATCTAAAAAGAGTTTTCAAGATAATCTTTAAATATACCCTGTATTATTCATCATAGTACCATATATACTTCTTATGTTACAGTGGATTACATTGTTATTTGCATTACATGCTATGCTTTACTTTAGCATTTCAAACATTAGACATATAGCACACTACACAAAAATTAACCTAAATGTAAGTTAAATGATATGCTTGAGGCACAAAGTTGCTTGCTGGGAGTACAAAGAGTGGAACCCAGACTTCCTGAACCCCAGTAGGGGTCTGCTCTACAACACCAGGGTCACTGGGTCTTCTGCCTTCAAATCTTTTGGGGGACTGAGTATCTTTTAAAACTTTTGAAACACTGAAAACAAATTAGTCTTAATGGTTAAAAAACACATAGGTCATGAGTCTGGAGATTGTTTCAAATTTAAAGTATCATTTAAATCGCCTATCAGTTCACATATTACAATAATATCTTTGACTGATATGGTGACATATTTCTGTTCATTATTTCAATTATCCAATTTTTTGTCATTACTTTCTTCAACACTTGGTTCTAGGAGAACTTTTACCATCAATTGTCCTTGCATTAACATAATTATCAGAAACAAAGTGTGTTTTCTAGAACTATTCTGACCTCGGAAAAAGAGTACAACGCTTCTCTTCCAGAATATGACAACTGTTTTTATACATGATCTTATATTTAAGGGAAATACCTGTCTCATGATTTTTTTGTAAGATGAGTGATAGGTAGAATAAACTATGATTAAATTTGTGTTAATAACTTAATTAGGATATCTCTACAAATTAGAATAGCAGAGTTATGATGTTACAGACTCCACACACTGCAGATCACCCAAATAAAAAATAAAAAGGTTAACCAAGCTTTATTAGTCTCATCCACATACCCTTTACATAAGAAGTGTTCCTAGCATCCACGCCAATTTTAATCCAATGTGCATTTATTCATTCATTCACTTAATGAGTTCATCAGAATCATTTGTTTTACAAACACTGACACATCCATCACCACGTGTATTACTGTACCCATGACAGATACTAGATATATCAAGAAAAGTCAAACAGAATTACATCCCTAGAAAAGAGATTACAAGGTAGAGGTTTTAAGAATTGTTCAGGGGGCCATTGGGACACATATAGGCATAATTAACTCCAGGGATGGAATTCCAGGGTTGGAAATAAGAGGAGATGCTTGAGCAGTCTTGATAGACAATTAAGAAATTAGTCTGGTAAAGAAAGCCAGAGGATATCTCATGGGGAAGACTTGTTTTATAAAAGCATGGATACAAGAGAGAGCATGATGTACCTTGGGGATACAATGAGAGGGTTTGCAAAGAGATGAAATGAATAAGATAAACGAGGGTCAACATGAGGGTATTCAAAGAATTTTGACTTTATCTTAAGCAATATAAAGTTAAAATAATCTGTCATAAAATAGACTGCCATTTATGATAAACTGATTCTCAAACTTAAGGCAGAAAAGAGCCAGTGTTCACTTCCTGGTTTCTGATGAAGCTGACAGGAATGGTTTGGGAGGAAAGATATTCTATTCAAGTTGTATATATTAATTATAAGTAAAAAGTAACTTTGTGTTCTGAGGATTTCTCTAGATGGAACATAAAGTTTTCTGACTAGTTTTTTTTTTTTTTCCCCAAGTAGTACTGCTTTCATTGTTGTCCTTTCATGCCTTGTCTGTGACTCACTGGTCTTTTAGGCTTTACTGTATCATTCTTTCATAGAATAAAAATTGTTTCAAGGATTTGAATCCAAACATGAACTATTTGAATTTTCAGCAATGAGGTTAAAACCAAACAAAAGCTTTTCAAAATGGGAAGCACAGTTTGCTAATTATATCTAGGACTGATTCCTTATTATATGTATGTATTAAGTGGTGTGTGTGGAGGGGGGCTGGGTGCATGCGCAGTGGGGGTGCTGCGAACATGTAAGAAGTGATTCTTGTTTTCATGGTGCTGACAGTATAGTGGCTGAGGTACACATTAATTACAAACATATAAATGTAGTTGATCCTCATTTGCAGATTCTACATTTGTGAATTTGCTTACTTGCTAAATGTATTGGTAGCCTTCAAATCAATACTTAATTACAGTTTTGCATTCATTCATAGACCTGTGTGTGCAGAGGAGTGAGAAATTTTAGTCTCTTGACCTGTACAATCTATATCAAGGTAGAGAAAAGCAATGTTTTGCTTTCTTGCTTCAGCTTTCCAACTATAGATGAATGCGCTTGTTGAGGTCAAGTTATTGCCATGTTTTTGCATTTTTGTGTTTTTTGTTGGTGATTGGGTTGTTTAAACAGCTCCCAGGCACAGTTCTGAAGTACTGGTATTCCTAAGCATGAGAAAGTTGTGATGTGCCTTACAGAAAAAATATATGGGTGAGATAGTGTATGTTCAGACGTGAGTTACAATGATGTTCGTCATGAGGTCAATGTTAATGAATCAACACTATATATTTAACCAGGTGTTGTTAAACAGAAACATCAAATAAGATTATGTATTGGTCAGGTGATAAAAATCTTGTCTCTAGAGGCTCATAAAACACCCAACCCTGTATTTTCTTTAGCAGCACTGGTTTAGATATTTGCTAGTTCAGTGTCCACAGCAACTTTACAAAACATAACTACCATGGATAATGAGAATCAACTCTACATTAAAAGTTACAATTAAGGTACTTGCTTTTATTTTGTTTTACTAACCTTTAGAGCTAAAAGCCAGTGGCTGATTAAATCCTCTCTTTTAGGAAAGAATATCTACATTATTTCTTGCCTTTTGATATTTGTTTTCAGAGGAATGCTTTTTTTTTTCTTTCTGACGTTCTTATTTATATATTTTGGATTTTCAAGACACGTTTGCCTGATTCATAATAGGTAAATTTTGACTCAGAGACAATTCACTAGTGATGACTTTTTTTTAATCCATGGATTTGTATGTTTAATAATTCCTTTGGAGATCACCAAGGGCAAAGTCATAATTTTAGAGAGGAATACAGCAAGGACTTCAGAGAAGAAGTGAGTTTGAAGGTGAGAGTTACATTCTGGAATTCCTGGGACCAGACCCCATTCCGTGGTCACTTTGAATGCGCAGCACATCCTCTGAAATGCGGGACACTGGCCCCGACCGAGCCCAGATCCCTGCTTTCCAGACCACAGTAGGTCGTATGCTGGAGCCACTCTCCTGGGTTAATGCACACAACCCAACTGTCATCCTCACACAAATCTGTAACCTGCTGCTTAATTTGCTTTTTGTGGAATCCGTACACACACACACACACACACACACACACACACACACACACACACACGCTGATGACTATCAGTATGCAGGAAAAGATGGGGCTCTAAATTTTTGAACCGCAAAGAAAACAAGCAGAGCAAGTACAGGCAGATATGGGCAGACCATATTTACCTAAAGCACTTCAAAGATTCAACATGAATTTTAAATTTCTGCCTTCTGAAATGTTGACTTGTAAATTTCATAGCGGTAAGAAAAAGAGGCTATGCTCTTGGTCACGGTGTGACAGGTGGTGATCTCCTGGAGTGCAGATGATATTTTTCACAGATGAAACAATTATTTGAGCACTCTGCCCTATTTTTGTTTCAAATATTGTGCAATTAACTGTTAATCGATTATTATGTGTGATTCATGCCCTTCGAAAGAAGATAAAACAAGGACACTGGAAGAGTATTTACAACAATTCACGGGTTTGATGTGCAGCAGGGAGTTTAATATCAATCCCAGAATGGAAACCAAGCATTTTGACTTTGTCAAGTGCAAAAAGTAAGTGATTCACAGGGGGAAGAAAAAGTTATTTTAGAGGAAAAAAATGAAAGCCAGGAGAAAGGAGACGAGTACGCTACATTCTTCAAGGTTAGAGAGGACACTGTTGAATACCAACACTTTAAAAAAGCCTAGAATTCAGTTTCAGAGAAAACATTCAGGTAAAGTTGATAAGCGTTACAGTAGGCTGCCGATTGCAAAAGCATTTTGGATTTAATGTGAAGCTGATAGTTTTCTCCTATTGTCTGGATTTTTCAAGAGGCAATGGTTTTACATGATGCTTAAACTGCCAAATGGCAGGTAACTTCAACTCATTCTGTTACTATTGTCTCTGAAGCTCAGTTACATGTGTGGTTGGAGTATTTGGCCATTGGGATAGTATCATTTGAGGAACTGGAAAATACATAAAGTTCTAACATTTTTCAATTAGTTCATATATCATAAGTTTCATTTTTAGAGATTATATTTAAGTTAGAAGAATATTCACTTGTGCCATAGAAATGCTTCTAAGGAGAATGGATAAGGAAGACATGAGATATCCATATCTATATCTATTATTATATCTATCTATATCTATATCATCTATATCTATATCTATCAATCATCTATCTATCTATCTATCTCTTTTTTAAATTTTTCTTAGTGATTTTTTTTTTATTTCTGAGAGAAAGAGAGAGAGAGAGAGAGACAGCATGAGTAGGGGAGGGTCAGAGAGAGAGGGAGATACAGAATCTGAAACAGGCTCCAGGCTCTGAGCCAACTGTCAGCACAGAGCCCGACGTGGGGCTCGAACCCACGAACCGTGAGATCATGACCTGAGCCAAAGTCAGACGCTTAACCGACTGACCCACCCAAGAACCCCTATCTGTCTATCTATTATCTATCTATCTATCTATCTATCTATCTATCTATCTATCTATCAATCATCTGTCTTAGTCAGCCATAAAAAAAGATGAGATCTTGCCATTTGCAACAGCATGAATAGACCTAGAGGGTATTATGCTAAGTGAAATAAGTCATACAGAGAAAGACAAATTCCATATGATTTCACTTATATGTGGAATCTAAAAAACAAAACAAATGAACAAACAAACACAGACCCACAAAGAACAGAGAACCTACTGGTGGTTGTGAGAGGGGAGGTTGGGGGGTGGGCAAAATGGGTGAAGGGGTGTAGGAGGTACAGGCTTCCAGTTATAGAATGAATAAGTCACAAGGATGAAAGATACAACATACAGGTTATAGTCAGTGGTATTGTAATACTGTTAAATGGTGTCAGATGGTAGCTACATTTACAGTGAGCATAAAATAATGTGTAGACTTGTCAAATCATTATGCCGTACACCTAAAATTACCATTGTGTAACATCGTGTTTTAACTACAGTAAGAAAAGAAATATCTTAGCCACAGACATTCAATAATATCTAAATATGCTCCAATTCATCAACTACTCTTTAAGAGGTCATTCAGAGACAAAAGAAAGGAAATTAACCAGAATTTCTTCAATCCTTAAAAATCACCTCTTCACCTTTAACTTATTAATATTTCTGTCTTGTTCCTCCTACATTATAATTGTAGGTTTTTTCAAACTGGTGTATTATTGTGTGTTTTGATGTAGCTAGTATTCTAATATAGCAAGAATTTGAAGAAAACTTCTTGAATTAAATGCAAAACTTCACGTTTTTGTTCATAGAAAATAACTTAAGTTCTCTCTTTGGGATTGAATACAATTAAGTGCGATTACTTTCTTCAAGCTGGTTATCACTGGACTAAAACTAAACCTTTATATTTTATACAAACCATTTCTAATTCTTATAATGAACTTTTCTATGGATACTCCATGGTCTTTAGGCCTTTGTGTAATTGAAAAGGGCTTTTGATGCTCATCTTTAGGCTGTAAGTTTTCCATGGACAAAGATTGTCCATATTACTGAATTTATACTTTTTCACTTTGATACTGAAAACTTATTAAATGTACATGATTAAATATCAAATAGGAGAGAAGAATAAATGTCTTATATATGTTTAAAACTGTAGGGCAAAGTCCCACTACAGGTAGTTTAGGCTGTGAGGATGTTGATATTTTTTCTCTTCATGACAATTAAAGGCAGATGACCATGAGGTTGGACTAATGACTCCGCTTTCACTAGCAACCAGATTCTCTTCCCAATGTGCCATTTGCCTTGCATTGCTTCTGTGTTAAAAGTAGTCTTTTTAACAGAAATCTTAGGTAAAAAATCTTAGGTAATTTAGGATCAGATATTCTTCCAGATTATGTAAGACAGAATTTCAAAATTCTGTTTCTTTATCCCACAAAGAAAGGCAATAAAATGATACTGAGACAGAAGAAGAGTTTGGGAAATGGAGACGGAAAATGCCCTAAGGCTTCCCTCAGACATGTCCAAATGGTTAATCCTGCCTCTGGTATAAAAAAAAGAGCCATGCACATTTTGATTTATTGTCATTTTGATGTTACCTTATTCTCAAACAACAAAAGTGATGCTTTTATTTATTTATTTTTTAAAGAGTATTTATTTATTTTGAGAGACAGAGACAGTGCGAGTTGGGAAGAGACAGAAAGGGAGGGTGAGAGAGAGAGAACCCCAAGCAGGCTCCAAACCACCAGCACAGAGCCTGATGTGGGGCTCAATCTCATGAACTGTGAGATCATGACCTGAGCTGAAATCAAGAATCAAACATGTAACTGACTGATCCACTTAGGTGCCCCAAGAATGATGTTTTTAAAACAAATAAGCACATGCCTTAAGCATAGTGAGTCCTAAATTCCTTGAAATGCGTTAGCACATCCTGGTCTGAGCCCACCTCACATCTGATCATGTGCCAACTACTTTCTCTCTGCTCTGCTTTGCTGCAGCTACCCTGGTTTCCCGACATAGGCATGTTGTCCAGGCTCTCACCCTTGGGTCTCTGGCTGTTTCATTGGTCTATACTGTTCTTCCCTCCTGATATCCTGACTTCTCTCTTTCCACTTCCTTTAGGTCATTATCCAAATGTTGCTTCTCAGAGAAACTCTGCCCCACTAGCTTGTCTACAACTGCAGCCTTCCCAAACCCTACACTTGCTTCTATTTCCATTCTTTTTTAAATAGAACAACACATAAATTTTCTAAAGGCTGGGAGTTTGGTCTTTTTGTTCAGTGTGATAACTCAGGCACTGAGAATGGTTCTTAATTTGGGAAATTTCCAGGGTTTGGGATAATTGAGCTTCGTTTCAGGGTCTCGGCATGGTGCAAGGTGAAGGTGGCGTAGCAACCGAGCTTTGTTGCTAAGAGACTCACTATTTTGTACTGTGTGCTTTTCCTTTCTCCCTCTTTCCAGATGGGACTATGTATTGATGTCTTACGTTTTTCTCTCAGCTATTGAATACTATGTGTGTTTAGGGAATGCTCAGATTTGTCATCAGATGGGAAACATGTCCAGACTTCTCAACTATTTCAGTCGCCCTCTTGGGGGCTGACTGGTCTGAATGGAGGGAAGGGAAACCTAGCTTTGCCTTTCCCATCACCTGACCCAACATCCATCCCTGTCTACTCAAAAGAAGAGCTAATCTGAGCAGAGTCCGTTTCCTCAATTTATTTCTCATGAAATCAATGCAGATTTTCGAAGAGGAGTTATAGGCATTCTTAATATCTTCTTTCAACTTGATTAAAGCAACAATAGAGAGACGGATAATAATAAATTCCACTATAGTGTTTAATGAGGGCCAGACACTTGTCCACTTAATATACATCCACCTACTAAATGTGGATGTATATTTTTACTACCATCTTATACACAAAGGTTTGAGACAAGGAGAGTTATGTAACTTACCCAAGGTCATGAGAAAAGTCCAAGAGCCAGGAAAGGCCCCCAGCAGTCTAGCTCCAGAAAGGATGCTCTTAGCCACTTTGAGATTCTGGCTTGTAGCTCTTTTGTGTGTGTGGGTGTGAATGTGAAATTGTAAACTTCCTTTGGGTTTGGTAATAACTTCATGTTCATATTTTATTATAGCTTTTGGTTCATCAGGATTATATCTTTTTTTTTTAATGTTTTATTTATTTCTAGGAGAGACAGAGAGAGACAGTGTGAGCAGGGGAGGGTCAGAGAGAGAGGGAGTCACAGACTCCGAAACAGGCTCCAGGCTCTGAGCTGGCAGTCAGCACAGAGCCCAACGCGGGGCTCGAACTCACACACCGCGAGATCATGACCTAAGGGAAAGTCGGACGCTTAACCGACAAAGCCACCCAGGCGCCCCCATCAGGATTATATCTTAAATTTAAGCAAATAACAGCATCTATTTTTATGCTCTTTAAAAAAATTTGTTAGTAAAATGCACTTCATACTATTATACTCCTGGAAAAAATTTCACATGGTGTTTTTCTGTTATACTTTTACAAAGACTAGATTCTGCTTGCTGATATGTTATTTAGAATTTTGAATGTATTTTCTGTTGGTATGTGATTTTTCTTTTTATATAACACTGCCTTTTTTAAAGGACTGTATTAATATTATAGTCAATTTTTCTTCTGTTCTCTGTGCTCTGGAGTGTAGAGCAGTTAAATTCCATGAGAAAATATTTTTCCTTGAAGTTTTAGAAGCTTTGCCTATGCAAATAACCTTATATTGGTTGCTTATCCAACCATATACCTTAAAATCTGGAAATATGATCACCTCATAATTCCTGTGAAAACATAGCATTTTCTTAATCTTCCATTCTTATCTATATGCAGATCTCCTGGTGGAATTCAATTTCTGATTCTCTTTGTTTACTTAAATCATTCTGGGTAAAACACTAGCTCTCTTGGCATTCAGTTCTGTGAGGGCAAAGTAGATAAACTTTTTCAAAGGGACAGATAGCACATTTTATCCAAAATGTGTTCTGTAAGTGCATTAGGGGAAGAAGGAGGAATTAGAAGATACAGAATAAAGGGCACATGGGTGGCTCAGTCAGTTGAGCATCCGACTTTGGCTCAGGTCATGATCTCATGGTTTGTGAGTTGGAGGCCTGCATCACGCTCTGTGCTGACAGCTCAGAGCCTGGAGCCTGTTTCAGATCCTGAGTCTCCCTCTCTCTCTGACCCTCCCACACTCATGCCTTATCTCTCTTTCTCTCTCAAAAATAAATAAGAACACTAAAAAAAAAAAAAGACACAATAAAATTTCAACGATTTGAGCTCTTAGATAATCCTATGAGTAATTACAATTAATACAATATTTTCTGAGTCATTTTTATTTATAAATCACCAAATCAGTCATCTCTTAATTCATGAAAGTTCCATGTTGTATTTTGCTTTATAATAAGCAAAAATATACTATGGTGTGTGTGTGTGTGTGTGTGTGTGTGTGTGTGTGTGTGTACTTAGGTTTCAAATCCTCCTTTTTATGCAATCATGTGTACTCATCTCTAGCATAAATATGAGCAAAATATGACAATCCTAATGGTTGAGGATTGGAATTGGGTGACTTCAATGATCCTATGAATTTAATGATAAAACTGGTTCCATTCATTTACAAGACTTTATGTAGATATAAGGATTTATTTTCATGGGTAAATACCTAATATAGAATTATTGGGTCAGGGTAGGTGTACTCTTCATTTTTTTAAGAAAACACCAAAGAATATTCCAAAGTGGTTGTACCATTTTTCACTTTCACCAGCAATATGGCCCCACACTCCTCCTTCTTCTTGGTATTATCAGTCTATTTGATTTTGGCTGTTCTAGTGAGGGGCAGGAATGTTTTCTTCTTCTTTTATTTGCACTTCCTTGATGATTACAAATGCTGCACACCTTTTCACATATTTATTGGGCAGTTATCTCTTCTGTCTAATAAACTTAAACTTGCCCCTTTTAATTGTTTTGTCTTTCATACTTGTAAGAATTTTTTATATATGCTTACTGTGAGTCCTTAGTCAGATTTAAGTATAGGGATTATGGTCTCCCTGTATGTGGATTAACTTTTTATTTATTAACTGGAATTTTCAGTAGGCAAAAAAGTTTATTTTTGATGAAAGTCATTTTGTGAATTTGTTTCTTTTTCGATGTGTTGGTTTCATTAGGCAACAATTGCTAGTTTGTCAATGCAAACACGAATCCATTTATCACGTGAAGGCATTTTGCAGATGTAAGGGAAATTATTCTGGAAAATCTGAATCAATTAGAAGGTCTTAGAAGCAATGTTAATGTAGGGACAGGGAGGAAGAGAGAATGGGAGAGAAGGGGGAGAAAGAGAGAGTTATTCTTCTATGTTTTCTTTTAGACATTTTATCATCTATATCTATAATCTATTTTGCAAAAATTTTTGTGTATGTTGTGAGATAATAGGCTAAGCTTATTCACTTTTTTCCAATAACATTTATTGAAGTGTTTCCATTCTTATTGAATTATCTTGTCATCTTTATCAAAAATTAAATTATCAAACACATGTTTGCAGACACTAGTCTGTTTTATCTCTCTTTTGTTTCCAACCTTACCACAATTTATATCATTATAATTACTATAGCCTTACATTTTGAAACCATTCTGTTTAAGATTTCCAAGTCTGGATTTTCTTTCTCAAGGTCTTAACCATTCTGGGTGTTTTGCATTTTTATATAAGCTTTAGAATCAGCATGTCAAATTCTACAAACACACAGTATCATTAAATTATTCCTATACAAATTTAAAGATACAATGTATCTATTTAAACACACAGTATCATTAAATTTTTCCTATACAAATTTAAAGATACAATGTATCTATTTAAACACACAGTATCATTGAATTATTCCTATACAAATTTAAAGATACAATGTATCTATTTAAACACACAGTATCATTAAATTATTCCTATACAAATTTAAAGATACAATGTAGTGCTATTATTGAAGATTTTATATATTTATTTTAAAATCTTCCACATCATTACTAATCTCAAATGCTTACAATAAGTTGTGTCAATTAAACGATCTCATGTATATGGCTTTCATGGCTTTGCCTATAAAAAGCTCAAGTAAATGAGTAAGGAGAGACTTCGTTTTTGGTTTTTGGTTTTTAATGTTAGCAATCACCTTACAACCAGCTTTCTTCATGTCCATTTGATCTTTCAAAACTAATTTTCCTACTACTGCTCATCATTCAAATCAAATTCACAGCATGAATTTTGCCTCTTCAGTCATTTCTTTAATATTAAAATTATGTTTGCCAGTTCGATATCTTCAGAGACTTGTCTGCAAGGAATATATTAGTGAGAATGTCCCATATAGCATCTACAATTTTTCCTTAAACTGGTTTTAATCTGCTAGGGAGACAAAAAGATAAATCTTTGTGGAATAAATAAATGAATTCTATCTGAATTCATTTTTAATATTTAATAGCTTAGTACCTTCATGTAGAGTTATTTTGCCAAAAAAGAAATTATTTAAAATTTTATGGGGTAGTTTTATGCTTAATAGGATGTAGAAACTGTTACATTAGGATTATATCTGTTTACTTTCCTCCTGAGGGTATAGCTAAACCACTTTTCTCAGCCTCTCTTACAGTTAGGTACAGGCATATGACTTACATGTGGCCAAGGAGTTGAAAGGTAGAACTAACAAATGCCACCTCCATGCCTGACCAAATAGTCTTCTGACAATAGGTGGGTTGATATAAATGTCCAGTGTGACTATAAGATAGTGGAGGTTGCATTACTAGCCTGGGGCCCTACAAAGATAGTCGTTCTTTCTCTACCACCCCTACTTAGGTTTATGTGAGTGAGAAATAAATACCTATTGTGATATACTACTGAGATTTGATGGTGGTATTTACAACAGCAAATAGAATTGTTTTAATTAATCTAAAAGTGTTATCTAAATGCGGAATGCTGATGTGGCAAAATGCTAAATGTTTTGCCATTGGCTTGATAATTTGGTGGCAGGAAGTACCGAAAGTTACGTAAAAAGGTAGATTGCATTGCTGATGGGAAAGCAAAATGGAAGCACCGACCCATCTCTCACCAACCAACACTCTGAGAACACAATGTTCTCTCTGTGTGTCTATCTCTGTGTCCATATTTTCTCTTTTTATGAGAACACTGGTTATATTGAATTAGAGCACTCTAAGTAAATTAACTTAACTAATTGCACTTACAATGACCCTATTTCCAAATAAGTCCACGTTCTGAGGTACTACCAGTTAAACCTTCAATATATGTATTTTGTGGGAACACAATTCAGCTCATATCTATCAGACCTAAAACTATAAAGGAACAGATTAAAATAGAATATTAGTAAGGTATTTTGGTTGGTATTAGCTGAGTGTCACAAGGAATATAAAGAAAAAGGTGGGCTTAAGTAACAATTGGCTGGTGTAGGTAGAAAGAATGTGGGTAGAGCGATGCCAGAAATATGGGGTTTCATAGAGTTGGAAAACAACAAACAGTAGATTGAAATAAGATTAAAGATAAGAAATAAGATTGAAATAGCTTCTCACCTGAGCCTGAAGTTTTGAAGATTGTGTGATAAAGTTCAAAGAAATGAAATAGGCAAAGATGGCAAAAACCAATTGGGGCTTGACAATTATTTCTAGGAAAAAACCAAGATACTTCTAATATGTTATTGGCAAATAAAGTAGATTAAAAATATACACATAAGAAGCCTATTAAACAGTTGAAGAAATGAGACCAATTTTTAAAAGGATCTAACTATTCAAGTTCTAAAACAACTTCTCAACTGCCAAATATGCACCAGTAGGAGCCAGGCCATGAAAGCTCTGCTGGGTACTGTGGCTTCAACTTATGGGTCAGTGTGACTGAGCTAAGGATGTTTAGATAGCTGATACCAGCTATACTTCTGGATGTGTCTGTGAGGTTGTTTCTGGAAGAGAAGAGCATTTGAATTGGCCGACTGAGTCAAGAAGACTGTCCTCTGCAGTATGAGTGGGCGTTATTTAATCTACTAGGGGACCGAAGAGAACAAAAAGGTGGAGAGAGGGTGAATTCTCGTTCCCACTTCTCGAGCTGATTCATCCACCTTCTCCTGCTCTCAGACATCAGAGCTCCTGGTTCAGGCCTTAGGACCCCACGACTTACAGCCACAGCCCCCCCAGTTCTTAGGCCTTCAGACTTGGACTGAACCACACCACCATCTTTCCAGCTTCTCCAGCTGGTAGACAATAAATGGCTACGCATCTCAGCATCCATAATTGCGTGAGCCAATTCCTATAGTAAATGTTCTCTTATGTTCCTCTATATATCCTCCTGGTCCTGTTACTCTGGGGAGCCCTGACTAACACAGGTTTCATCTCCAAACTGACATCATTGCTCTGCTTTTAAGAGAGTCCAGGATGTAAGCAGGCAAAGTTCCCTGTTGATATGATGGATAGCAATGGATTCCACTGCTATCTGGAATGGAAGTTCATTGTTGCAACTTCCTTTACCATACAGTGGGCCCCTTAGGTTGAGGTAATATTCTGTGAGATTTCATATTTGTAAATTAGATACTCTGTGAACTCTTGGATAGTGAGTGGTCTGCCCCCAAAAGCCGCAGGCTACATTCCGTACATTAAATATGTATCAATGTCCATAAAGAAAAAATTACTGATCTATGTATCAAAATATTTCCACTATCAAGAAAACAAATGCTTAAAATAACAGTGAGTTAGATTATGTATTATAAATGTTTCCTTCTTTTCTCCGTGAACACTTCTTTAATTAAAACCAGCTGACAGAACATTAATCTGAACACCAAAATGCATGCTTAGATTAATGAAAGCAATAAAACATCTCACTGGTTAGTTAAGCAATGCATGAAATTATAGCAATAACAACATGAAAATTTAAGCTTCTTAACATATAAGAAACAGAAAAGATGTGGTATTTTTTTATTTTATGAAGAATTTTCTAAGTCCATATCACAGAAAGACATACATGCTGTCATTACTGATGACAAAATATATGTGTACCAGAGGATTCCTGTAGAAAAATGCTACCTTATCTCAATATCAGTGTGTTCATACATCAGATTCTCTTGTAAGCAACTCTCCAAACCTCAAATAAATTATCACATGAAAATGTTTATGTTCATTTGTTCAAAACATTTAAAACTTATTTCAGAAGCCTATTATTTTTCTTGAAACATATTGCAAGGACTTACTGTTTTATGACACATCGTTTGGAGAATATTTGTCCAACGTAAAGCCTATAAAAATGAGACTACTTGCTCTTTTTTTGTATATATTTGCCACATTTAACAAAGTTTTTTAATTTAGTTTCCTTTTTTCTTTTTTTAAATGTTTTTTTTTTAATTTATTTCTAGGAGAGAGAGAGACAGCGTGAGCAGGGGAGGGTCAGAGAGAGAGGGAGTCACAGACTGAAACAGGCTCCAGGCTCTGAGCTGGCAGTCAGCACAGAGCCCGACGCGGGCCCCTAACCCACGAACCGCGAGATCATGACCTAAGGGAAAGTCGGATGCTTAACCGACTAAGCCACCCAGGCGCCCCTTAATTTAGTTTCCTAAACATAGCCTCAAATCTATTTACTTTACCTTGCTTTTAAAATGGTAAAATAATATCTGGAAAAGCAAATTAATAAAATAGAAATATCCACAATAATTTTTTAATTTTATTGACATTGTTGTATTTTTATTCTTTTTTAAAGTTAATTAATTAATTAATTAATTAAGAGAGATCAGGACAGAGACAGAGAGGACGAATCCCCAGCAGGCTCAGAGCCCCGCTGGGGCTTGAACCCACAAACCGTGAGATCATGTCCTGACCCGAAATCAAGAGTCAGACACTTAACCAACTGAGCCACCCAAGTGCCCCTGTTGTATTTTTATTCTTAAAATCTATCAAATGCTTCAAAAATTCATTTAGTTATTTAGAAAAAGCATGTGAAATTATTATGCATAGAAATACAATTGCTTAGAGCTTCTGATCTTATTTTTTGTGATTTTAGAAATGTTAAAAATATTGGAATTTCTGACCATCTTCATTAAGTTATAATTTATGTAAAATAAAATATACAATTTAAAATAAGGTTTGATAAGTGTGACCCTGTGTAAACAAGTCTATCAGGACATACTGTTACTCTTTCACATTCACTACCCATTTGTCTCATAACACACTTCCCTCCCCAGAAATAACTGTTGTGATTTTTATCAGAACACTGTATGCATTAATATTTAGCTTCTTTTGCTAAATAAAATGTCTATGTGGTTCATCCATGTTGTCACACACACACACATAGACACACACACACACACACACCAGCAATACATTCATTGTTGCTGAGTAGTGTTCCATTTGAAGAACACCAAAAAACTGCTTATCCATATACTTGTTGATGGATGTTTGGGTTCCAATATTTAGTTATTATTTCTACTTTTTAGTTATCATCAGGAAAGGTCTTATAAACATTCTTTGCTCAAGACTTTGTGTAGACATTAATTTCTTTTATAGGGAACTGAAAAAACTTTTATCCAAAGTAGATGTACTATTTTACACGCTCACTGTCAATATGAGTGTCTCAATTATTTTACATCCTTGTAAATACTTGGTTTGGCCAGTCTTCCCGATTTTAACCGTTTTAAAGAGTATAGTTCGTATCTAACAGTGCCTGTACTTTGCTTAAGGGTGTTATTGTTTTTAGAAAATTTTGTTCCTAGGATGTTACAAAAAATGTGGGTTTTTTTCATGAAAAAGTAAGATTTTAGGACAAGGAAACATCGGACAATTGGAATTGGATACTATGAAGTAGATATGTGGGGGAAAAAATTAACCAGCAGCAAGAATTGTTTAAATAATGATGAGATGTTTATTCATTCAAAATAAGATATTCATAATAAAATGAAAAAGTTATATATATATATATAAGTTTATATATATTTACTGACTATATAATTTATTATCCTATTAGGTCAACTGAAAAGTGAAAGTGGACATTAAAGAATAAATAAAATAATAGAAATTAAACACATATTTATTTGTTGACTAAAAATTTGGTTATATTATATTGGTGGGCCCATAAAATAATTTTGTGTAAACAAATTTTTAAAAATGTTTTTTTGAAAATAAATAACATCCATATACATTAAACAAGGATTTAGAAAATGATTTTGATTATCTAAAAATTGGGGTGCCTGGGTGGCTCAGTCTTTTAAGCATCTGACAGCTCGTGGGTTTGAGCCCAGTATTGGGCTCTGTGCTGAAAGCGAGCAGAGCCTGGAGCCTGTTTCAGATTCTGTATCTCCCTCTCTCTCTGACCCTCCCTTGCTCATGCTGTCTCTCTCTCTCTTTGTCAGAAATAAATAAAACATTAAAAAAATAATGATGTACATGTTTTAATATTTAAATTCTATACTTGTGATGTAGGATATCTTGACTTGTGGAAAAAATAATTTGAAAGTCTTATATTTAATAACACCAATTTATATTCTATACCAAGATCAAATGAAGAAGTCCTTCACTTTTATTGCACCTAAATTTGAAAAAAAATAATCAAAAGAGCCACAAACATAAGTCATCATTTGATAAACTGTATACTAAAAATATTTGCTAAAGAAAGGGACTCTGAGAAGGCCAAAAAGCAGTGTCTGTGGAATTAATGAAACTTTAAAATTAGTACATTGTGTGTGATGAGCTTATAACAGAATATCTTCCAAACAGAAATTATTCCTCAGTTTGCAAGTCTATTAACATCTGTAATGATGTTTATGAAGCATATTACAGCCCACTGAAATAAACTGATAGAAGTCAACAATTCCTGGGGCACCTGGGTGGCTCAGTCGGTTAAGCGTCTGAGTTCGACTCAGGTCATGATCTCACGGTTCATGAGTTTGAGCCCTGCATCGGGCTCTGTGCTGACAGCTCAGAGTCTGGAGCTAGCTTCAGATTCTGTCTCCTTTTCTCTCTACCCCTCCAATCTGCCTCTCTTTCTCTCAAAAACAGATAAACGTTAAAAAAAATTAAAGAAAAGAAGTCAACAATTTCAAGTTTAACTATCATAAAATGTCACTTAGAATAAATGTGTATATATATATATATATATTTCATACAACTAAGAAATAATAAAAGCATGGTAAACAAAAAAAATCTTTAGAAGTATCCAGAGATAAAGTTTTAAAGACAGATAAGAGAAGTAAATGTATATATATACATACATATATATATTCCAGGCATAATTTATGTTATATTTAATGCTCAAATTATCAGTATAAAATGATTATAAAATATTTTGAAGTAAATGATATATGTAATTTTTGTGTTCTAGAAAAGATTTCATATTTTACAATAGTTTGGAACAGCATTTTAAGACAGCCATGTAAAAATTATCAAGCAATAATAAAAATGTTGGCAACTGTCCAACTTGTCCATATTTAGACAATAGACATTATGGTTATATGATGATATAAATTCTGAGATAAATCTTAAATCATCACAATTCCTATTAGAATTCCCATAGGAATTTTGTGGAACTCAAACTGCTTTTTAAATTAATATAGAATGGTAAAAAATTGTTTTGCCATATACTATTATAGATCTATATGCATAAAGATATGTGATATTGGCTCATGGATAAGAAAATAAATGAATCGAGAATCAAGATATAGAAATATGAATACTTGGAAGTATGATGCCTGACAGAGTTGATATTATATAGCAGTGATAAAGAATGGATCAGACAATAAATATTTGTGAAACACGAGAAAATAAATGGTTTTGTTACTTTGCACCATCCAGAAAAGTCAATTCCATGTGAATCAGAGATTTTAATGTATAAGACTTAAAAATTTTGAAGCAAATTTAGCAGGGGGAGTACCACTAGGATTTCAGGATCAGAAGAAAATTCTTAAGCTGTACATTTTTATGCACAAGCCATAAAGGAAAAGACCTATGCATTTTTTTCTGAAGCCATACATTCATAAAGGTTTCTGTTCATCAAAAGAAGACATGCAAAATTTAAAAGAGCAGAAGAGTGGGAGAAAGTACTTGCAGCGTCGTTTCTGAATATTAAAAGAAAAGAATCATCCTACTCTTCAATTAGAAAAAGACTCAATGTTGTGAATAGATAATTTCCAGAAAGGGGAAACGCAGTGCAGATTGAGAGCGCATGACACAAGGCTGACAAATCTATAAAAAGAAAATAAAAAGGGGAAAAAAAAGCTCAGGGAAGGAACAATGGACCTTGCAGTGCGCTGCAGTGGAAGCGTAAACTGCTGGAGCAAATCTGGAGAAAAATGGGGTGATATTCAATGAAATGAACTGTGTAGATACCATATGAAGCAGCTATGCCATTCTGAGACCTATGACTCAGAAAAACACACATCCCTAGAGCGACATCCATGAGTTCATGATTCCATGTATCAGGGCACTGTTGACAGAGTGAGGTCAGTGGACAGGCTAAATGGCTACCAGTATTCCTTTGTGAGGGCTGATGTAACAAAGTAACACAAACTGGGCAGCTTAAATAATGGAAATGTACTGTCTCCCAGATCTGGAGGCGGGAAGTCTGAGATCCAGGTGTCAGGTGGGTGAGACCATCCTGAGAACTTGAGGGAGACTTTGTTCCATGCCTTCTTCGGCCATCTGATGTTAGCTGGTAGTCTGTATGTACCTTGGCTTGTAGAAGCATCACCCCACCTCTTTGTCTTCACATGGTGTTTCCCGATACATATGTGTTGCTATGTCCAAATGTCCCTTTTTAAAAAATGTTTTTTTATTTATTTTTGAGAGAGAGAGAGAGAGGAGAGAGAGAGAGAAAACACAAGAGGGGGAGGGGCAGAGGGAGAGGAAAACTGAAACAGGCTCCAGGCTCTGAGCTTCAGCACAGAGTCCTTACCAGGCTCCAACTCAAAGACCATGAGATCATGACCTGAGCCCAAGTCAGTTCTTGGGCTCCCACCCAAGTGTCCCCCAAATGTCCTTGTTTAATAAGAGTTATCAAACACATTGACCCAAGTGAGAGTTTGAGCTTATGACTCTATTTCAAGGTGTCCAGCAAAGCAGGTGAGGCAATATAGATCAACGAAAACTTAGATCTTGATCAAAATCTACCACATTTAAGGTATTATTAAACCTGCCTTCACGGGGCACCTGGGTGGCTCTGTCAGCTGAGTGTCCGACTTCAGCTCAAGTCATGATCTCCTGGTTTGTGGGTTTGAGCCCCACATCGGGCTCTGTGCTGACAGCTCAGCTCAGAGTCTGGGTCCTGCTTCAGATTCTGTGCATCCCTCTCTCTCTGCCCCTTTCCTGTTCATGATCTGTCTCTCTCTGTCTCTCAAAAATAAGTAAATGTTTAAAAAAACTGCATTCAGGTGGAATAAATTTTTAAAATTTGCCATCAACCCTTTTACCTACAATCTTAACCACAATAACACTGCCTTCAATTCACAGGTCTTAAGAGAACCTCTGTTTTGGTTCTCTTATTTATTTATTTCATGTGCAGACATGTTTTACTACTATTGTTGTACACAAGAGTGGCTACAGTCACGAGACTTATTGGAAATAGTATCTTTCTTTTAGAATCTAATAGTTTGCTATTTGATATAAAGCATTTTATTTCTGATTGATAAAAACTGACTGTCCCTCACTTGCATGCCTTTTGAATTTCATAACACCATTTTCAAATAAGAACAATTCATACTGAAGTTCACTAAGCATTGGCAGATTTTCTGTCTAGAATGGCTGCAATTATTGTAACTTTCAGGAACGATACACAACAGAGTCTATTTTCTTACATCTCCTCTTATGATGCATTCTTCCTGTTAGTTATTACTTTTTAAAAATATGCAAAAATTTCTACCCATCCCCAATACTTATTGTAAGATAATGTAACACACACTTATACACACACATACACACACACACACACACACACACACACCCATAATCTCACATTCTGAAACCCTACCATGCTTTCTTCCGATAGTTCTTTCCATTTTTGTAATGCTCTTGAATTTGATTTAGTGGGAACATTCATAAAAAACCCAGAGATTGTTACATAAATGATATTTTATTAGCAGGTCAGCTCTCTTTAGATTTTGTGAAACCCAGAAAAGAAGCCTTTAGGCTTATTAGTTTTGGAGTGATTTAACCAAAATTGCCTATCTTCTAGAGATGAGTGATGAGTCACAGAGGTGATATAATTCTAAATCTCATCAAAGCAAAACAGCATACTTTTATATTTAGAAATAAATGAATCACTAGGAAAAGGAGGAAAAATATGTTATTAGAACAAAAAGAGACAACAGAGCCAAAATTGTTTTCCTCTTGTTCAGCGAGGACAAAATTCAAACTATATCCTTGGCCAATAATTTATAGATTACGTTTAATTAGATATAGGATGACACAAGAAAAACATGAACATTATTAACTTGTAACGTTATTCAATCAAAGCACAAATACCTGAAAGCTGTCTGTCATCACAGCAGGGAACAGCAAAGTCATTCTCCTCTGGTGGCTACTGATTTAAATATTTTAAAACCCAGAGCTCCTATGAGCAAGGGCAGTTCTTTCTGGTTCTGCTAGACAGACCTGATCTGCCTACAGAATTTACTTAACAAATCAGCCATGGGATTTGTTTCATCGGTGCAACGTGAAGAGGTGTGGTGCAAGCAGGGCTTTGATATGTGCCCGTGTGCTTGGACTCGCCCTGTGTGTCTGTGCTTCTGCCATGAGAAGGGAGCTGCCTTGCCCTTCAGCCTCGGTCTCAGCAGCGAATGGGCAGCACACCTGTGATGGCCAAGCCCGGCCTGGATCAGCTCCAGTCTTCTCCTTGCTAACTCACACGGGAGGGACCACAGCGGAGATCACAGAGCTGCACCAGGGACTCTAGAGAGACCTAAGAAAAGTGTTCTTGCCATTTGCCACTGGGATTTGGGGCTATGTATTGGAAACAATAGCTTTTGAGGTCTTGGATATTTTTTGGTTGCTAGGTGTCTAGTGAGTTCCTGATTTTTCTTTCGTCTCAGGAAAACATTTCTTTACTATTTCTTTGATTATTATCTCTAAGTCATTCCTTTTGTTCTCTTCTTATGGAAACTCAATCATGTTTGGGTTGAATTTTTATTCTGTTTCTTGTGGTTGGTGTCTCTTCACTGGCCAAATTTAAATCTGAATTCTGAATGAATTTCTTATATATTTCCTCAATGTTGTTGAATCAATTTTCTGTAAGCCAGTTTGAATAGAGTTTAAAATTTTTCTTTTTAGAATTTTTTAACATTTATTCATTTTTGAGAAATGGAGAGAGACAGAGCATGAGTGGGGGAAAAGCACAGAGAGAGGAACACAGACTCAGAAGCAGGCTCCAGGCTCTGAGCTGTTAGCACAGAGCCCGATGCGGGGCTCGAACTCATGAACTGTGAGATCATGACCTGAGCCAAAGTCAGATGCTTAACCAACTGAGCCACCCAGGTGCCCCTGAACAGAGTTTGAAAGACTTCACTGCAAATTTTCTTTTTAAATTATACACTCATGCTTTTCTTTTATTAATACATTCTTCCAACATTTTATTTCTCACTTTTATTTTTCCTTAGTTTGGATTGAGAACACAAGTTACTTCTGGATGTTTTTCTGTTTTCCACAATAAATTCCTATTAAGGTACCCTAGTGGTTTCATGATTTCTATTGAACTCTTTTTTAGATCATGAGCCGAAACTGAGTTATTAGTGAGGTACCCTTAGTCAAATGTGTGATGGTCTATCCTCTTTTTTTTTTAATTTTCTCTTCAATGTTTATTAATTTTTGAGACACAGAGAGACAGAGCACAAGCGGGAGAGGGGCAGAGAGAGAGAGGGAGACAGAATCTGAAAGAGGCTCTGATCTGTCAGCACAGAACCAGGTGCAGGGCTCGAACCCATGAGCCATGAGATCATGACCTGAACCGAAGTAGGACACTTACCAGACTGAGCCACCCAGGCACCCCTGTGATATTCAGTTATTTGTGTGTATCTGTTACTCCAAGGAGGGAACTCCTGGTTTCTACTATGTTCTTCTTTCTGGTTCATGATATTCCTTTATGTCCCCGAATATAGAGCATGTTGGGGAGACACCACGCCTTCTGAACAGCAGCTTTCAAAGAATGGAAATGAATACATTTCCTCTTAAAATTTGCGCTGTCTGTTAGTTATAGATCCTCTAGTTTCCTGAGACAAAGTAGTTATTTAACAAATGTTTTAAAATAAGTGAATGAATACATTGGTCAGTGAGTTTCCAATTTGACTTATGAAAGAAAAAGCCATTTTATTCCCTAACGTTCCTTTGACTCTTTAACATTCATTTCTTTCAAGAAAACTGTGGTAAGTCTTTTCCCTGGACCCATTCCTGCAAATTCTTTCAGAATAGGCTATCAGTATCTCCCTTACTTATTCTACTTCCCTAGTTCTTATCACATAGAAGCTGGAAAAAAAATGTGTGTTTAATAAAATAGAGCATATTGTATGTGAAGCTCTTTTAAGAGAGCTCTAGTTAAGATGAAGCTTTGAAACTCCAATTGGAATTTCACTCTGGTTGTGTTAGATATTCCTTTTTTAAAAATTTTTAATGTTTTATTTATTTTTGAGAGAGAGGGAGACAGCATGAGCACGGGAGGGTCAGAGACGGAGGGAGACACAGAGTCCGAGGACAGGCTCTGGGCTTTGAGCTGTCAGCACAGAACCCAATGTGGGGCTGGAACCCACAAACTGTGAGATCATGACCTGAGCTGAAGCCGGATGCTCAACCGACTGAGCCACCCAGGTGCCCTTAGATATTCCTATTTAAAAAAAAAATACTATTTAAAAAATAATAATTAAAAGTCTTGGCCAACAGGAAGGTGTAGATATCATCAAATTCTCCTCTGTTTCTGTTGTTAAGTCTTTTCTACCTTATTCCATGTCCCAGGAAACTGACTTGAAATTAAAAAAAAAAAAGGAAGATAGGGGACAGGTGAGGCTAAGGGAAAATAATGAGAGTGGACCTTTAAAAGGGACTGAACTGTGAAGATATTTCTGCTTCCTCAAATTAAACATTTAATTTTTAATGAGGAAACTAAGGGAAAAGTTTAATTAACTTGCTCAAAGCCACAAAGTGGAATGCATTATCAATTCATACATGTGAAAACAATACCTTCACTTTTAACAGAGTATTGAAATGGCTACATGCCCTGTCAGGGTGAAACAAACTGCAGACAGAGAAACATATTTAGACTGCGTAAAGGAGAAGTTATGGCAGAAATCTAAGCCTGAGAGTCAACAGAAAGTGAACCTTGAACTCTTCCCATGTGCCGGCCAGAAGGAGGTTGAAACAGTTGTGTTAGCAGCAAAGCCATGGTACAGCAAGAGACACTGAAAAAGACCAAATAGGTGGGACCTAGGAATTCACGCATCAGAGTGAAAGTCACGAGCAAGAGCCACACAGTGAACACGCAAGGGGAAAAAGAGGCCATGGGGCACAGGAACCAGAAGATACGGAGAGTGAAAGCCCATCTGAATCTTTTCAGTGAGAGATAAATGAAACTTTCCATCCATGCTACTCATCCATGCTGGACCTTAGTGTTAATACTTGTCAAATGTGATAGAAAACGTAGTAAAGGGGAAGATTTGAGAAGATACCACTGGATCCCAATACTTGTAAAATATTTGAGGTCATTACATGAGTGTGTTGTGCAATGGAGTGGAATGAAAGATATCAAGGACCTGAGGAGTGAGTGGTAACAGTTACCATTCCAATAACCTCTGTGGCAAGTAGTAGTATCACTTGTTTCCACATTAGGCAAGATAACAAGATAAGTAACCTATCTAGGGCAACCCTGTATCCCTACAGTGTAGTCATTCAAGAAACATTGGTTTTCTAAATGTTGAATAAGAATCAAAGTAGAGTGTAAACTCTACTTTCCCTATGTATTTGTGAAAGAAAGAGACAGAAGTCAGAGCCAACCATGGGGAAGGGACAGAATCATTGCATTTAAATCTTAGAAATCAATATTTTTTAAAAAATAAAAAGGTATTTTCTAGGGAGAAAGGAATGCTGCATCAGATTTTATCTACCCATCAGAAAATGGAGAACTTCTAAATAAAGCTTTTTAAGTAATAACAATGGAAATAACTGAAATAAAACCATTTTTTATTGCCTTTGAAATGTACCTGTTAGAATAAAAATGATTCTGTTATGTAAGCTGCTACCTCTCAAGAACCAATAAATCCCACAGTTCTGATTATGGAAATTCAAAAGACAGAATAATAATAGAACTATAAATCTTGTGTCAAGAACGGTGTGTGATAATTTTATTTAATGCACCTACTAACAACTTACTGTTTTGAACACAGGGGTTTTAACTGTTTATTGTGTCGTTTAATACAGTATTTAATACAAGAGCTTCCTTTCCATGGAGCTTGCTCTTTGAAGCATTTAATAATGGGAAATATTTAATCATCTCAAAGCAATGTCAGGTAATAACCTGGAGTGTGAATTATATGAATTTAAAGATTTATAAATCACATCTCCTTCAAAACCCTCACATTAAGATTTTTAAAGTAAAAACAAGGATGGGAAGAGAACAATACATTGAAGGTTTAAGTTCTAGAGAATTCAGAAGGAATTGTAAGTTCAGTAATCAACAAAAGAAAAAAAGAAAAAATGTGTGCACTCCTCAGAGATGAACAAGCAGCCTCTTGTGGCTCCCACAAGTGGAATTACTCTGCAATGGAGTGTTTTTTTATCCATTATTTTCCACTGTGTATGTTTTTTCCTCTGGGAAAATTGTTCCTGTTTTTCCTTCTTGACATGCACCTCTCACCTCTCCCATAATATCCTAGTTGTTAAGACACAGAGCTTCTGAAAATGGTCCACGTGGAGTCGTTTCCTCCTCTCCTCACTGGCATGTCTAGAATATGTTATTTTATGGGTAGTTGGCAGGGTGCTTTCAAGCAATATGTGACAGTGTGTCCTGTCTGAAATTCAGTAACCAGAATTGCCTGACATTAGCTTAATTTATTCATCATGCCCTGCCTCTGACTAACATTCTACACAATGAATCCTCTTTTCATGAATCTTCTTCCTCTTAGGGAATCTCTTTTCGCATCAACGTACAGATTAAATTATCAGAAAACAAACAAAAAAGGAAGGAAACAGAACAATGACGATAGGAGCGATGGCATATGCCTTTATATTCTAGAAAATGTTGTCCTTAAATAAAAAAATACTTGCTTAAGTGGGGTAGCAAAGAACCTTGATAGGAATATGTGTGGGGATTACTGTTTTTCATGGACTCCAATAGTTCAGATAGAGAATCATGCATTAAGGATAGAAGTGCATTTGCTTTATTCCAGTAAAATCACGATAGATGGACTAGATGCTAGAAAGAATCACATCTCTCTGAAGTTGAAAGAGTACAGAGTAAGACAATACAGACACTCTGGCTCCTGAAACATTCGACCTTTAGCTGGAACTCTCTTCACCTCAGGAATGGTAAACTAAAACAAAACAAAACAACAATTGTACGTCTACCAAATAACTGTAAAGTCGAGGAACAATTTATCATCCTGGAGAAAGAGAGGAAGAGCATACCGCAAGCACAGTTTAGTTGAAAGTGACAAAAGTGCAAATTACACAAGATTAAACAAAAAGAAGGAATTTATTGGTTTATGCATCCAAACTGCATAAATTATCTCTTGTTTTTCATTCAACAGGTATTTGTGAGTACCTTTTCTATTCCAGGCCTGTCCAGGGAATAAAATAGATGTGTTCCCTTACTTTGTGGGCATTGCAGTGTAGGAAGGAAGAGAAATACATTTTTATAAAGATACTTCCAGACATACATGTGTATAATTATAAGCTATATTTGCACTTAGGGCCACAGAACTCTGCTTATCAGGCTATCTCCTTCCTGCGTCCTGGAATCCTTCTCTAGTGCAGTTTTGCTGTGTGTGGGGAAAAAAATTGCCGACTGTGGGATCACCCCCTATAGCACTGGGACCAAAAGGGAAACATGGATTCCTTTGTAGTTAATTCTGAAAAAATCTCACAAGGAACTTTGATGGACATGACTAAGGCCATCTGTAAACAAAACTGAATAACAACTTTAAAAAATAAAGCCTAAGGCAGAAAAATTAAAATATAAAACACTAGAAAAATGTAGATGCCTAGTAAACAGGTTAGTGGCTGGGAAGAACCCTAAGCATAGCAGCAATGGAGAGAAATCATAAATGGAAATGTAGATAGTGGTTTTTTTATCCTTCAAAATTAAAAACAGAAGGCCAAAAACAAACGTAAATGTAAACTTTAGGAATACTTAAAAAAAAAAAAAGAATGTATATTAAGGGGAACCTGGGTGGCTTAGTCAGTTAAGCGTCCAACTTTGTCTCAGGTCATAATCCCGCAGTTTGTGGGTTTGAGCCCAGTGTTGGGCTCTGTGCTGACAGCTCATAGCCTGGAGCCTGCCTCAGATTCTGTGTCTTCCTCTCTCTCTCTGCCCCTGCCCCACTCATGCTCTGTCTCTGTCTCTCTCTCAAAAATAAATAAATGTTAAAAAACTTTTTAAAAAGAATGTACATGAAGAAGAAAAACTAAAAATCCAAAATGGATAAAATTAAAAAAAAAAAAACACCTCTGAAAGAAAATACAAAGAGCCAATATGCATATGGGAAAATGGGGACAAATAATCAGGAGCACAAAATAAAAATGATTTCCTATTGTAATTCAGACAATCTGAAAGATTATAGACCAGACAATCTGGTCTATAAACAGACATTGAAGAATGAAAGAGAATAAGGTCCAGAAATAGACCCCACTTACATAGCCAGTTAATTTTGACACACATGCCAAGTTAACTCAATGGAAAAACACCATTTTCAGCAAATGGTGTGGGAACAATTGTGCACCCATAGGCAAAAAAGAATACGTAATCCCTGATCTTACACCATATACAGTCAAAGTGGATCTGGGACTTAAATATAAACCTAAAACCACAAAACTTCTAGAAAGAGTCATAGAGGAAAATCTTTGTAATATCTGAGTAGGCCCAAACTTTTTAGACAGGATACGAAAAACACGGGCCGCAAAAGAAAAACATGGGCCATTGACTTCGCACTTCACTTCAATATTCTATTATTATTTTCTTCAATATTTTGTGTCTACTTCTGTTTTCTCCTGCAGGAATCCTTCCCAAATACATCTGGACAATTTGTAGATGTCTGTCTTTATCTCTTATTTTCTCTGCCTTATTTTCCTTTGATTTGTCTTGTGTGATATATTTACCCACATGATTTTCTCACATGCCTCTTCATGGATATTTCTGAGAACATTAATTACATATATTTCTCAGTTTCTATTTAAAAAATTTTTTCTTGTAAATTCTTCCATGTATATATACATATAATTTTATTCTACTACTCTCTTGAAATATTTGATTCCTTTGTGAGAGGATTTTTCCCCCTATACTCTGATGGCCCAGATTAGCACAAAGCTATGGATAGGACTTTGGTGGCTTCCTTCTATGGTATAAGCAGATTCCTGCCTTGATTTTAAATTATGATTAAGCTACTGAGTTGGAAAAAAGCTCAGCTCCTGGGTGTTGCTGATTAAACCAACAACAAGTCAAAAATGGAGAGGTAGCATTGATGGAATCTTCTTTTAGGGATTATTACCAAATTATCTTGTCCACCAAGTTAATTGCCTGTTTGTTATTATAATAACCATGTGCTCATTAACTTATTTTAAATATGTCTAGCATTTCTATTGATGCATTTGGATAAGCACGACCATGTATTTGAAAGGTGTGTTCCTGCATCTCATTGCTCATTGTAGCAATCTCAAGGGTTGAAGGGAAGAGTTAACGCCTCTTAGTTGATTGTTCAGACACTTCTACATTATTTGAATGCCTTTCAATTTTGATGTAATAATCTGGAATTTAAAAGCCATCAACAAGGTCAAATGCTACTGGAAGGTTAAATAATATTAAGTGCCGATTTATTTTTTATTTAACAACAGAAAGTAGGGCGTTGGTAACCTTGGCAACTATGATTTCAGTGATTGAGTTTAGTGAAGGCAAATGAAAGCTTTTTAAATTGTTAGGCAGTTAAGTCTAATTTATTAATTCAAACTACTTTAATACTGATTAAAATAATTCACAACAAAGACAGATTTCTAAATAAGCAAATTTTAAGGCAATGAATATAAATACATGGTGATCACAGAAATTTTATGCTTCTCTAGATCATGCACACTAATATATAAAGGACATTTCTGATAAGAAATTATATTTTAAAGATAATCTGCATTTAATATTTATTATATTTAATATTAATAACTGTCAGGTGTGAAAGTTTTCCATGAATCTTTAATTCTAAATGCACCCATACATTCTTTTTGACATAAAATTTAAATCTTTTTTAATTTAATTCCACATTAGTGGAACTTAATGTTTGAAAATTAAACTTACATTATCATGCTGCTGATTCTGTATTATCAGTTTTTATGAGCTTACATATTACATGTGTGAAATATGTATTTTCAGCTTAAAACAGATCATGTCAATTAATTATTTGCAATCATCTTTGTATAAAGGTGAGACCACACTGTATTCTTCTTAGTATTGTTTAATTGCTAATATTTAGGAAGCACTAGCAAGTCAGGCACTAATTTGTCAGAGTGTAAGACTAATCTTAACAGAACTCTCATCCGGATATTTTTTTTCTCCTATGGGCAATTACTATTTATAAGATTCTTGTCGAGGGAGAAAAATAGTTGTATTTAATGAACCAATGGAAGAGGAAGATATGTTTATTAATGGGAAGGATTCAGAGACTTGAAGTTGATGCAAGGTTAGCATTTGTTTTAAATGATATAAAGAGAATAATGGGAAAGACATAAAACAAATGAATATCTCAGCATTTTCCATCAAGGTAAATAATTTCTGGCAGAATATGAATAACTAGGGAAAGTGCAGATGTAAAGAATAAGAGGCTTCAGGAGTGTCTTGGTGGCTCCATCAGTTAAGTTCCAGCTCTTGATTTCAGCTCACGTTTGTGGGATCAAGCCCTGCCTTGGGCTCTACACTGACAGCACAGAGCCTGCCTGGAATTCTTTCTCTCTCTCTCTCTCTGCCCACCCCCACCCCCCAAAATAAAGAATACACTTCAAGAAAGATTAAGCTGTTTATTATTGTTAAAAGTTGCTATGGCTTTTGTAAATAAGAAATAAAAAAGTCATTATAATATGCTAGACACCATAAACACAAAAAAATTTAATAGCTATTGTTATCCTAAAAGCAAGCTAAAATTATTTTGTTACTAAATCAAGTGTCAAGGTACTTGGAGGTGTTTGTGTCAAATTGTAGGACTAAGCTTTTCACTGGATTTGCCTACTCAATTAACATTCTTCTGGAAAGCTTCTAAGGAAGAAACTCAAATAGAAAACAGTGTGACAAGATAAAACACTTTATACCTAAAGTATACCAATTTATTAGATATTGGGAATTTCTATTAAGCACTTATTTTTTAATAAATTTGGGAAGAAACAGTAGATTTTCATCAATCTTTCAAAGGAAAGAAACACTGGTGTATGTCCATGTGTGAATCAGTGCAACTACAAAGATTATTTAAATATATATGTGTGTATAGATATATAAGTATATACACATGTAGAAAGATTGTTTAAAATATACACGTATAGGGACACGTGGCTTAGTTGGTTAAGCATCTGGTTAAGTATCTGACTTCAGCTCATGTCATGATCTCACAGTTTGTGAGTTTGAGCCTGGTGTAGGGCTCTGTGCTGATAGCTCACACAGAGCCTGAAGCCTGCTTCGGGACTCTGAGTTTCCCTCTCTCTGTCCCTCCCCTGTCTCTCTGTCTCTCAAAAATAAATAAACATTAAAAAATTTTTTAAAATATATACACATGTGTATAGGTAAACATATGTATACACAGAAACACATGCACTTCATTGGGATTTGTCTTAAATCTTAATGAAATTTCAAATCATAACATTAATGTTAATGTGGACTTGTTATGTATAGTTACTAGAATTAAAACTGACATCTAAGTGTCAGAGCTACATTTGTTAGAGTGCTTTATTTGCCAAATAAATTATTATATCCTAAATTAATGGTTGTATCCACATCGAGAGTAATCAATTGTTGTCTATTGGCGATAACAACTCTTAGACATGTTTTGTTTTGCTTTATTTTTTGGCCTAGCCCACTGTTTTAGCAGTAAATTATGAAGGTCACATACAAATACCAGCACTTTAATATTTATTGTCATATATCCACTGTAGTTTTCATGTTTATAGTCATTATATAATGACTATCAGCATTTCAGTTTCTGAGTGCTTCTCCAAAGACAAAGGGCAATGATCATTAATAGTAACAATAATAATCATTTATTGATAATGCAACCACTAAATATGTCCTTATTATATGCCAAACAATGCTCTAAATGATTTCCTCTGTTAACTAACTTAACCCTAAGAAACTTGTATGAGACAAGGTGAGTATATTGAGGCACTGCAAATTTACATAACTTGGTGAAGGACACATATCTTGTAAGTGGAGAAACCCAAAGTCAATACTGACAGTCTGCCTCCAAAGTTGATGAATGGCTCTCAAAAGTTAAATGGTAATTTTACGGTAGCACGTGGAGACCCATTAGTGGGTCAAAAAATTGTTTCAAATTTTTTAAATTAAATAAAATAAACTGGAAAAAAATGGGATAAATCTGAGCAAAATTCAAGTAGAAGGGCGACGTTATATTCTTTCAGCTCTGTGTGTGTATGTGTATAATTGGATTATGATACAAACACATTTCTTCTTTCCTTACCTCCTTTTCCCCCAGAGCAGCCAGAATAATCCTGTTTAAAGTTAATTCATCACAGTCATTAGGGAATTAAACAAAAAACCCAGCAAAACAAAAACAAAACAAAACAAGACAGCAAAATGAGAAAATAAGAATTGGTGATGATGTGGAAAAGTTGAAACCATTGTGCACTATGGGTGGAATGTAGAATAGCACAGATATTAAGGAAAACTGCATAACTGTTCCTTTAAAAAATGAAAATAGAATTATTATGTGATGCAGATTCCATTTCTGGGTATGTATCCAAAATAATTGAAAGCAGGGTCTCAAAGAAATACTCTCCAAGGGCACAGCCATGCTCAGAGAATCATTATTCACGTTATCTGAAAGGTGGAAGCACTCTGAATGTCTATGGATAAATGAACAAGGAAGCATAATGTGAAATAAGCAAAACATGAAAGAAACCAATAACAAAAAGACAAACATTATTCCACTGGTATGAGGTAGCTGGAGGAGTTTTACTCAAAGAAATAAAGTAGAATGAGGGTTGCCACAGGCTAGAAAGGATGAGCCAATATGAAGTTACTGTTTAATGGATACAGAGTTTCTGTTTTGCAAGGTACAGAAGTTCTGAACAATGGTTGCACAACAATGTGAATATATTTAGCACTGCTGAGCTGTACACTTACAAATGATTAAGATGGTAATTCTTATGTTATGGATATTTTTTAAAAAATGTTTAATTGTTTTGAGAGAAAGCAAGAGGCGATAGTAAAGAAAGGAAAGGGGAGGGGAGAGGAGAAAAAGAATCCTAAGCAGGCTCCACGCTGTCAACACAGAGCCCCCCACACAAAGCTCGATATAATGGACCCTGAGATCATGATCAGTGACCAAGAGTCGGACACTTAAGCGACTGATCCAACCAGATGCCCCATGTCATGTGTATTTTAACCACAATTAATTTCTTTTTAAAAATAGAGTTTGATAACTAGAAAATGGCCATCCTCAAATAAATCCTTATTACGATTATTTTTTAAAAAACAAGCAATTTGGGAAATTTTGTATCTCTGCTCAGAGCCCTCTAATGGTTTTCTGTCTCATTTAAGATGGAGCTTTACAATGGTTCTAAAGGGTATTATTGGGTGTTAACTAACATTCAATGTCGATGACATATTGTTTTGAAGGTGATGGCTTACCTTTTGTTCTAGTGTGTCATTCCCACACAAAGTCTATCTGATCCACTCAATTATCACTGACTACATCCAAAGTGATATAACCCAGTACAAAAAATTCATAAGTCGGTGCTTGACTGTTTGCTAATATACCTCTCATATACCTTTTTATTAGAGTATTCATACTCTAGTATCTACTCTTTGGGGAAAGATATCCATATTTTAATCCAGTAAGTTTGTACTTACCAATAAACATAGATGTATATCTCTAAACTTCTCCAAATGGCTCTAATAGCTGCATAGAACCTACATTTAGTTTTAGAAACTTTATTTCCTTATATAATCATTGCAAAATATCCTTTAATATTGGCTTTCATATGTCTGAGTTATTGCCCACTTTTCACCTCCCATATTCATTTCCCAGCTCAAAGCTATCAACCTAAATGAATAATATTTGCATGATCCCTAGGTCCAAAGATTTTTTTTAATGCACAATGACCATCCAGATTATTAATAGGCCAGCAACAGTGATTTCTTTTTAATTTTAAGCAGCTTGGAAAGCACCATATTTTTGGTTGTATATTTGTCTTAGTAATGATAATGACATTGTGTTCATTCAATGGATAGCCCACATTTAAAATACTAGAGATAGGAAACAATGGATTTGTTTCTAATGCATCCCTAAAGAAATAAGGCTTTTCAAAATATATTTAGTAAAAGCTGTCATTTTTCTCACAGAGGAAGAAAATATATCTGAGTGTATGAAAGGTGGGGGTTGGGTAACTAATAAAAAAAGAAATAAGTGAAGATATATTTCAATCTTTACAGGTACATTTAATTTTGTGGTCTTCCATTTTTTTTCTGTCCTATTACCTAAAGAACATGAATTTGAAGACTTAACCTATTATAATGAGCTTGTTATGTTTCTAGCCAACGTATGTTAATTAACTCTTAATTGTAATGTCCCATGGTACTGTTTTACAGTGGAGGATGAGCGTTTACTTCTAAATCCATAAATTATCTACATCAAATAGGACTCAGAATGCTATCCTTGTAAAACACAACATTAAAACATTGTATTATGCTATATCATTCAAGTCAATATATCTTTCATGAAATTAATATTTTGTCATCTCTTCAGCTACAAATGTTAACTGTTATAGCCTAAAATCTTCAAAATCTGTATTAGGTCCCTATGAAAACATTCCTCGGGAGGTTAATCCAAAGAAAACCTCTTCGGAACCACATGAATGCAAACACATCACCCCCTTCCTTATTCAATTAAAATCATGAAACATATTAGAACAGCCATTTGACAAACAAAAGGAAAATAATATGGTATAGAATTATATAAAATATTACTTATAAAAATTAAGTAGTATGATCCCCAAGCTTATACATAGCTTCATATAGAAAGATTTCAATGACATTAAATCCAGAAAAAAATCTGCATCTGCAGACAAAATCAAAGATAACACTGATCACCCTTTGTCACCCTGCCCACTGCCCCATTCCTAGACCTGTAGAAAATGAAGAGATAATCAAATCATTACATCATTAGATAATTAGATAATCAATATTATATCTAATAAAATATTATATTTTTAAATTAAATGCTACTTTATGATACGGAATATGATAATTGTACACACACACAGAATATCCTGCATCTGCTTGCACAAAACTTAGCCATATTACAAAAACATAAGCAATACTCTAAATGTCCATCAATAAGAAAATAATCAACAACCTAAAGTATAGTCACACTCATACAGTGCAATACTATGAAACTCAGATAAAATGAACTACGGTAGAGCAAATAAATCTCATGAATGTTTTGTTAAGGAAAGAATAAGCATATTGTAGAAGCACAACAAAGCCATCAATATAAAGCTTAAAAGTAAGCAAATAAATAATACATACACGTAGTTTCACGTTTCTATTGCTGTGTAACAAACCATCATAAAACTTACTGGCCAAAAACAACTATTTACCCTACATAACTCATCAGGTTTTACATAATTGGTTACAAATATACTTGTGCAATTTACTTCCTGACATCCAATAAATTGCAGACCTGGGATAAAGATGGAATTTTAACTATAACTATAAACTTACATTTTTTTAAGTCTGAAAAAATATAGAACTAAGCGCTTTTCTATCATTCTTTATATGTACTGCGAATAATTCAGAATAAACATCTGACTAAAATATTAGTTAATTAATGATCTACTAATAAAACATACAATTCATAGAGATATTTACATTTGAGTAAGTGTAGCTTGGAAACCAAAAATATACACAGCTAATATAATGGATTAATAATAATAGAATGACAGGATATGAAGTAGATTTTTTCTTTTCTGTTTTTTTTTTTAATTTTATAGTCACCATGCTGCACTTTAGATCCCTAGAACATATTCATCTTATAAATGGAAGTTGGACCATTTTAGCAACATTTCCCACTTTCCCCACCCCCGGCCCCTAGCAACTAACATTCTATTGTCTTTTTGTATGAGTTGGGCTTTTCAGGTTCCACTTATAGTGAGATCCTATGGTATTGGTCTTTCTCTGATTTATTTCACTTAATATAACGTCTTTGAGGGCCATCCATGTTGTGGTAAATGACAGGATTTCCTTTTTTAATGGCTGAATAATATTCATATGTAATAAATATTATATGTATAATATCATATAGCTCGCCTTTTCTTTAGCCGCTCTTCTGTTGTTTCAATGTCTTGGCGATGTGAATAATGTTGCAGTGAACATGAGATTGCAGATATCTTTTTGATAGAGAAATTTAACTTCCTTCATATTTAAGTGGAAGTTGGATTCCTGGTTTATGTGGTGGTTCTATTTTTAACTTTTTGAGGAAACTCCGTACTATTTTCCATAATTACTGTATGTCCCCACCAACAGTGTTCAGGTGTTCCCTTTTCTCTACCTCACCAACATATCATATCACTTCTCTTTTTGATAAAGCCACCTCAACTGGTGTGAGATGATATCTCTTTGTGGTTTTGATTTGCATTTCCCTGATAATTAGTGACATTGAGCAGCTTTTCAGGTACCTGTTGGCCCTCTTTGGAAATATGTCTACTCAGTTCCTATACCTATTTTAAAATCCACTTACTTGGGTTGTTGTTGTTGTTTTTTTTTTTTTGGTTTTGTTTTTTGTTTTTTTTTTGCTATTGAGTTGAATAAACTCTTTATTTATTTTGGAAATTAACCCTATAATAGATATATGATTTGCAAATATTTCCCCCCATTCCATAGGTTGCTTTTGCATTTGCTGATGGTCACTTTTGCTGTGCAGAAGTTTTTAGTTGGATGCAGTTCCACTTATTTATTTTTACTTTGTTGCTTGTGCTTTGGTTTCGTATCCAAACACTGTTGCCGAGACCAAAGTCAAGGAGCTTTTTTCCTATGCTTTCTACCCTGAGTTTTATGGTTTTAGGTCTTACATGTAAGTCTTTAATCCATTCCCGTTCATTTTTATGAGTGGTATAAGATCAGGGTCCAGTTTCATTCTTTTGCAGGCAATTATTCACTTTTTCCAACACTTTCTACTGCAGAAACTATCCCTTTCTCATTGAGTATTCTTGGCTCCCTTTATCAAATATCAGCTGACCATATATGCGGGGATTTATTTCTCCATTCTTGATTCTGTTCCACTGGTCTGTGTACCTGCTTTTATGCCAGTACTGGCTTAGTAATGTAGTTTGAGATGAGGAAGTGCGATGTTCCCAGGTTTGTTGTTATTTCTCAAGATTGCACTGGCTCTTCAGAGTCTTTGTGGCTCTAAACAAATTTTGAGACCGCTTTTATTTTTGTGAAAAATGCCAATGGAATTTTGAAAAGGAGTGCATTGAATCTATAGATGGCTTTGAGTAGTATAGCTTTTAAAATAATACTAATTCTTCCAATACATGAACACAGATATGCTTCCTTTTTTGTGTGTCTTTAATTTTTTTCATTGAAGCCTTATAGTTTCCAGTGTATAGGTCTTTCATTGGCTTGGTTCAATTCATTCCTATTTTTAAATTTTTGATGCTATTAAGTGAAAATTTTTTCTATCTTTGTTTTTAATCAAGTATTTCACTTTTAGTGTATAGGTTACACAGCTGATTTTTGAATGTTGGTTTAGTACCCTGCAAATTTACTGAATTTATTTATAAATTTAAAAAGCAAATGGAATGGAGACATAATAGTATAATGACAGAATATAATGTAGATTCTTAGTGTTTTATATTAGAAAATGATATCAAATTGAAATAGTAACCTTTTATTTAAATTTGCATACTAATTAGGTTGCGCATTTATATTGGATTACTGTTAATCACTTATTCATAAGTTTGCTATTCCATTGTTTTTAAATTGCATTTTTGGGACCACTATGGTTTTTTCTCCATGCTCATTTCCTCTTTAACTATTCTTGTTGTAGATTCTACTTCTATATGTACACATTCAATCAATACATTGTCATTAAGTTTTAACCAGTCTTATTCTCAAAAAGAATTGACAAATAAAAAATGTTTCATATTTGCCCATGACCTCATCACTGCATTCTTCAGTTCTTGTTTTTTCTGATATTATTCATTTTAAAAACTTACTTTAATGTTTTTGTGAAGTTTACTAGTGACAAATTCTCAGACATTTTTGTGTCTGAGAAAGTTTATTTTTCCTTCATTCCTGAGTGATAACCTTGCTGATGAGGAAACTTAGGGTGACACTTCTGTTCAGATCTTCACGAATTTTATTTCATTTTTTTCTGACATGCAGACTTCCTGATGGAATGATTACTATCATTTTTCATTTTTATTCTTTCCTATGGAAGTTTCTCTTTGTGTTACTTTTAAGATCTTCATTTTTTCACTGGTTTTCAGAAGTTACATTATATTGTGCCTTGTTCAGGTTATCTGTCTTTGTGTCCCCTTGCTGCTTGTAAAGCTCCATCAATAGATTCACTGTTTATACACATTTTGAAGGAATTCCAGCCATTATTTCTTCAGACATACTTTCTATTCTCCCCTTTATCCTTTATTTCTATTTTTTAAATGCACGTTTTATTTATTTCTGAGAGAGAGAGAGAATGAGAGAGAGAGAGAGAGACAGAGTGAGCAGGGGAGGGTCAGAGAGAGAGGGAGACACAGAATCCGAGGCAGGCTTCAGGATCTGAGCTAGCTGTCAGCACAGAGGCCGATGTAGGGCTTGAACCCACAAACCATGAGATCATGACCTGAGCTGAAGTTGGACGCTTAACCAACTGAGCCATGCAGGCGCCCCTCTCCTTCATTTCTATAACTACAAACATATATGGGTGTTAAACCATTTGATCTTGAATCACAGGAGAGTAAGACTATGTTTCCTTTCCCCTTATAATCTTTCCAAAATTGAGCTTTATTTCTATTGTCATATCTTCAAGTTCACTACATTTTCTTTGACCATTTCTAATCTATTTTTCACACGCATTGAATTTTGTCATTACATTTCCTTTTTATCTTCTGTTTACTTAGCATTTTATTTTCCATTTCCTTATTTACCACATATGTTTTCTTTTAAATATTTGAACGTATTTATAATAGCTGTTTCAATATTTTTTTGTTCATGAATCCAATCCTCCCTATCATTTCTGGATTATTCTAAATTTCTTGGTTCCTGAACATTGTTACATTTCCTTGCTTCTTGGTCAGTCTAGTGAATTTTGAAGGGATGCTACACATTACAGTCTCTATGTCTGCACTATTTTAAAGACGGTTTTATTGTCTTTCTTTAAAGAGTGTTAGTTTTTGTTCCACTAGTCAGTCAAATTACTTCTACTTTTTCTTTTTTGAGATTCTTTTAAAAATATTTACTAGTGTGGACCAGAATAGCCTTTATTCTAGAGATGGTTCTACCCACTAATGGGATATAGCCCTTCTGTGTCACTACTGCATGCCAAACTGAATGCTGACGACTTTCTTTTCTAGCTGCTAGGAATGAAAAATAATTCCCTACCCTGTTTAAGATTTGTAGATCATTCAGCTCACATTTCTGGAAGGTCCCTGACTTCCTGGAGTTCCGACCCATTCACATACATTTTAGTAGATATCAAGCGTGCAAGAGGCCTTTATGTAAATTTGATTCTGTATTGCTCTTCCTCTCTGGACCTGCATCCTGAATTCTCAGCAGCTGTGGCCTTTCTGAGTGTTCATGTAGCTCTCCTCACCTCAGTGCATCTGCCATATTCCGGTGTTGTTCTCTTCCCTGCTCTGTAGTCCTGAGTAGGATTTCCGACCAAAAATGGGCAATTTTAAGGTTCACCTCACTTGTGTCTCCTCTCTTACATATCATAGTCCTTTGCTATCTATTGTCCAGTGTTTGAAAATAGCTATTTCTGACATTTTGTTAATTTTTCTAGGTGTCTAAGGTATTAAGGTAAATCTATGCCTGTTGGTTCATCAAGGTCAATGAAAGATTCTGAATTTGTGTTTCTTTTTAGAAAGCATGTTTCCAAACATATTATATATTCTGAAGCTAACTTTGGGTTATATTTTCAAACCTGGGGTACAAACGTATTCATATTTGTCTATTGAGTACCTAGATAACGATATTTGAAAAACAAAATTTTAAAGGATTTAGCTTTATAATTTTTATTCTAATAGCTTTGGTGTCCAATTTGTTTTTCAGATTTGGCTCAGTTTTCTCTTTTGTAAATAGTATTTCACATTTATTTCTATTTTGTACATAGAGTTAATATTTTCATAAAGAAAATTATTGCTTTGGGCTCATGAAAGCAGTATATTATACCAGTTAACTGAGTGTGAACCATTTATCGAGTGGAATCTGATTCGTTCACTTACATATTTGGAGAAACTATGTAAGCTGTTTAAACTTTCTGTCCCTCATATTGCTTGTCTGTAAAATGAGGATAATAAAAGTACTTACTTTATAGTGGTTTAATTATTCAGTTAAATAATATATATACTGCAGTTAGCACACTGGTTTATAAATAGTCAGCAAGGATATTCTGTTGCACAATCTCAGAGATATCTTTCACTTTGAATGCTATTTTTATCATTCAATTAATGGTAGTATTTATTATTTTTATTACTTTTTCTTGTTAGCTTATTTTGGGGAATATGCCTCTGTACAAAATAAAAATCTAGTTTAAATTTGACTTCAGACCATATAAAATATTTACTTACCTCTGCAAATTGTGCATTTCATTCTTTCAATTTACTTTAAACATCAAAAGATTTTTTTATCTTAAAAACTGTCTTTATTTCATCATCTATGTTTTATTATTTTCAAGAAAATGGCAATATTATCACAGGTTTTCTTCATCTTGTGCAATATAAATTTGTTCCTGTGAAGTTATATTGTAATTCGAATGTTTGATGCTAACTATTGAAAAGCTTATAAGTAAATAAAATTATAAAGTGATTATTTAGACAATCAAATACAATTTTCCATAACTTAAACTGATGCCCACTTAGCATTTTTCTATGTTTCTCCCTGACTGATATTAACAGCTGTCACAGAGAAAAAGACTGATTACTTACAAGAAAAAGGCAATTAAATGTATAACAAATTTATCAACCACAACACTGGAAGCAGAGCATGGCATAACACATGACAAAAATGTCAAAATAAAACAGTAAGGCCAAGGGGAAGGAATGCCACATAAAGAGTGTGACCAGCTGTCTCAATGTTGGTTTTAAGTTATGACTGATCTTTGCATGTGACAATGTAGAGTCATGGATAATCTTGATAAGCAATTTGATGGAGTGACTAGAAAAAATACTATTTTCTTCTTTAAAATAAAATGTAAAAAGAAGTTTGGGATATAAATATATGAATCTTTCTTATAGTGTTTTACACTAAGAGGTAAAGGAATATGGACTTTAGCTAGAATGGAAAATGGAGTAGAGTGTGTGTGAGTGTGTGTGTGTGTGTATGTGTTTTCCTGATAAGAGAAATAACAGAATATCTCTATCTTAACATTGTTGGTCTAGTAAAGAGAGAAAAATTGATATAGGATAATCAAAAAAAAAACCCCAAAATGGAAAAATGTCCATGATGTTGTTTGTGTAAAGCTGTTGATACTAGACTGTGGAAATGTCCCTCTAGTTATTTCACATTTCTCAGTGACATAAGAAGAAGGATCACTGTTTATGGATGAAGATGGGGGGAGTGGTGTTGGATTTGATGAGAGAAAAGAAAGTATGGAGAAGTTATCTCTTAGGCTGGAAGAATGAAAGGCCAAAGAAATTAAAGAGGGTTCAAAGAGGGCAACATAAAGTCTCACTGGAGGTTAGTAATAATGAATTCAAAGTGAAAACAGACAGCATAGCGGAGTGTTTTCTCCCACCATATTCCACTAAGTGGAGCGGGCCACAGACATTCAGCTATGTAGGGGATAGAAAGAGACAGCTTTAATGAGAGATGAACTTTTACCAACTGAGTGCAAAAAATGGATAAAGCAACCTGAGTATGCCTGAAAGGGAGTGATTCTGATAACTGACTATGGCATTTAAGCTAAGAAAGAAAAGAAGAGCAAATATTAGACTTGTGCAAGGGAGTGAAAATTAGGTAGGGTCAATGTATTGAAGATAATGGTGAGTTTGCTGCAGTCCTATAAATAGGTACAAAAGGTTGAGGGATGACCACAGGAGTGAATGACTAAGGTGAAATGGAGGTCATGGTCACTAGAGAACACACAGGACTAAAGGTTAAGAGTATTGGAAGGAATCAGAAAAATGGGTTTTGGAGCCATTTTAAGAACTGTGACAATAGTTATTCTGGAAAGAGTGGCAGTGATCCAAGAGTTAAACATCTTTGGGGAGTAGTGAGGTGGTAGGTGGCACAGTCTGATGACACAAAGATTAGTGTTTTTATAAAGGCAAAAGGAAAAATGGACAGTAGAGGTAATGAGTAGCAAAAAAAGACTTTGACCTCAGCTCCAGATTCCATATTGAAGTGTGAGGTACAGGGCAATTTGAGAAAGAAAACAGCTACCACTTGAGATTGACATGAAGACTGAATGTTCATTTAAACACACACACCCACATACACACACACACATCTCACCATGTCCGTGGCCACAAAAAGTCTCAGTGAATTCTAACAAACTCAGTCAATTGACTAGCCATGCTGTCTAATGAGAATGCAATAAAACTGGAGATCAAAGTTACCCTCAAGTTTCCCATATATTTAGAAACCAGGAATCACATCTTAAATTGAGGGTTAGAAAAGAAATTGTTAAAATTATATCAAAAATAGACCTGAAGCAAGTCAAATCATCATATATAAAAGCAAGTGGTATGGAACAAAAAATTATACTTCTCAGAAGCAAATATATACCTATAAATATACATATTAAAATAGAAGAAAGAATAACATTTCTTTCTAAAAATGTAAGTATCCTGTAAGTGAGTGGCTCCTTATACTGCTTGAAGAAATCTCGTATTATAGATATATAGCCCATTTTACTAAAAAGCCTAAGGCTCAGAAAAACTTAGTAACTCAGTTGAAAAGCTACCTAGAGCAAAAGACTGGACTTGATTTTATGCATATCTTGTAATATGTCACTCATACTGCTTGGTAATAATGTAACCTGTGCTGAATTGAGTTACTAATACTTATTTCCACCAAACTACCATTCTTCTTTCCCTCTGAGAATGACTTGATACTGACCCTAAAATCCAGCTTGAAGATGGGTCTCAGACATTGATTCAGACATTGATTCTAACAGCTTATGAATATCTGTGTACACAGTTATATTTAATTGGAGTTCTCTACCCTGTTCTCCCTGCCCCAAACTGTTCTGTGATAGGAAATGGATGGACTCCAATCTGAATGAAAACCTTTGGCTTGTTTAACATTGAAAAGACTATAGACAGGCGCCTGAGTGGCTCAGTCGGTTAAGTGTCCAACTTTGGCTCAGGTCATGATCTCACAGTTTATGGGTTTGAGCCCCACGTCGAGCTCTGTGCTGACAGCTCAGAGCCTGGAGCCTGCTTCAGATTCTGTGTCTCCCTCTCTCTCTGACCCTCCCCTGCTCATGCTGTCTCTCTCTCTCAGAAATAAATAAAACATTAAAAAGAAGAAAGAAAGAAAGAAAGAAAGAAAGAAAGAAAGAAAGAAGGAAAGAAAGAGAAAGAAAGAAAGAAAGAAAGAAAGAAAGAAAGAAAGAAAGAAAGAAAGAAAGACTATATAATGCCTGAAAATTCTTCTGAGAAGGCAAGTCAGAACTTTGTGTCTGATCAGTCTGATTTGTCATTGCCTGAGAGTTCAAATTTCTTGGTCTCCTGTTGACTAGAATATTACAAAACTGGAATTAAGTTTCCACTTCCTTATCTAAAGTGCATTGCTGCCATTCCCTACTTGTCTTGCTCTCTACAGAGCACTGTGGATTTTATGATGTATTTTGCTTTCAGAGAAACAGTATTTTCATACTTTGAAATCATTACTTAGTGAGGAAAAACCTGATGCTTGTTCCAGTAAATGGTAAATGCATTTGGCTCGGAAAAGTCAATTTTCTCTTTTGTTATTTTTTCCCTCTGCACAAAACTTTAACTGTAATTAGGAAGTGCATTTCTTCCCAACCATTCTGTTTTCCTCTTGTAGTTGAATCCAGTGAACAAGAAGTAACAGCAACACAAACAAAAAACTTTAAATTTAAAAAAGGACAAGTTTGGAATATGCTCATCTAAAACTTAGAACCTGCAGGGGTGCCTGGGTGGCTCAGTTGGTTGAGCATCTGACTCTTGATTTTGGTATGTCATGATCCCACGGCCATGGGATGAAGTCCTATGTCAGGCTCTGAGCTGAGCATGGAGCCTTCTTGGGACTCTCAATCTCTCTCTCTTTCTCTCTCTCTCTCTCCCTCTCTCTCTCTCTCTCTCCTTCTGCCCCTCTCCCCCACTTGCACATGCTCTCTCTCTCTCTCTCTAAAAAAAAAAAGAAAAGAAAAGAAAGAAAGAAATTAGAGGCTGAAAAATAGGGCTATTTTCCTATACACTCCTCCCAGGTATATTTTGTATTGGTGTTAGCATTTAGACAATATCAGATGAAACCCATTATTCAGGATTACATACTGTTTAGGTAACAGAAAACCATGACTTGCTCTGTGGAAAACATGTACTTTTCGGAACTACAGATGTTTACAATGAAATGACTAAACCAAAATTAACGAAGACCAAAAATTTCTCTGTGTAATTACTGAATATAAAACTTAGCAACCTGAATCATCATATTTCAAACATTTCCAATTCCCAAATATTTAGAATATTTAAGACCAAGTGAATTTCCTGGCTTTATCTATCTCAACAAGTGTGTTACTACATACCTTTCTGTTTAGTTTAATATATTTTTTTTCACTGATTGTTTATAAAAATTTCCACAAGTGATGAGGTACTTGGGTGGCTCACTTGGTTAAGTATCCAACTCTTTATTTTGGCTCAGTCATGATCTCATGATTTTTTTGTAGGATTGAGCCCTGAGTCTGCTTCTTTGCTGACAATGAGGAGCCTGCTTGGATTCTCTCTCTCTCTCTCTCTCTCTCTCTCTCTCTCTTTCTCTCTCTCTCCCTCTCTCTATCTCTCTGACTTTCTTTCTCTCTCTCTGTCCCTCATTCTCGACCTTCCCCTATGCTTGCTTGCTCTCTCTTGAAATAAATAAACTTTAAAAAACTTTTGGGGTGCCTCTCCATGACTACATAATAATTAGGCAACATATTAACATTGGCTTCTAATTCTCATACCAAATTCTTATCCTCTATTGTAGGATTATGGTAAGCTTTCTAAAAGTCAGTTTATTCATATGTAATATAGGCCACACCTTGGCCTTTCCGAAGGATCATTAAGAAAATCAAATGAAGTGAGATGGGTGAAAACAACATTTTAGAATACTGTTTCCAAATGTGTGACCTCAGACCCCTTGTATGAGAATCACCTTAAACTACTTATTTAAAAAACGCTTTCAATCAAGATAGAGAAGAAGCAGTTTTCCTTAGATGTATTTCCCCTTATCTTTCTTTTGTAAAAAGTATTGCTTTGTCACAAACCACTTTCTTTTTGTCCTAAATATGTGAAGCGGGAGGTCCAGGCAACTTATTCCTGGTAACACTGAGTCACCTCATTGCCCTGGGTATATTTGAGAGACATTCAATATTGAGGTGGGATTGAGGGAGTTTCTAAAGTTAGTGCATTATCAGCATTGCATTCAACCTTATGTGTTCTCACATGAGTAGGAAGACCCATCCATCACCAGCCTTCATGTGGCCTGGGGAAATAGGCATTTGACATGACAATTCTAGGCCCACTGAGTATAGCTGTGAAGCAGCATCCACATGAAAACAGCAGATCACGTTAAGCCCATGGGCACTGTGGTTATTTGTATAAGGCTCACATTTATTTCAGAAGGGGAATACCTCTACTGCTTATGGAAAGATTCCATCTGTACCTTGGATAATGTGACTTAATATCAAAGGCTAAATTCTGGATGAAGACCCTAGGCTAACGCCAAAAACCCTTTGCTTGTTATTAGCCAGCAGAAGATCTGATGCCTCTTCCAACCAGTGTGTTGATGATAAGTACATACACGAGCCCTGGAGACAGATGGTCTGGGTCTGAATCCTGCTCTCTCAGCTATGAAGTATGAAATCTTGGACAACACCATTCATTTCTTTGGGCTTTGATTTTCTGAACTGTAGATGGGTATGAGAAGTATATGGATCTCATAGACCGACTGTGACAGTCAAGTGAATTCGTACATAAAGCACCCAAAAGCTGCATGGTGTAGTTATTGCAAAAAGAAAATCAACACGATGATTAAATCAATAATTAAATGTGTTGGAATCCAATAACTGTATGTGAAAGGCCAGGCCTAATGTCACCAGAAACACAGAAACTGTGCATATTCAAACAAAGACAGAATAAATTATGAAGGAATATGAAAATATCTACATAGATATATTATCAAGAAAAGTTGAAAATTAGAATGAAGAACTTAAACAAGTCAAATGCAACAAATACAATTAGAAAAATAGGAAATATTGATCTCAAAAGTGAGTTTATTTGATTGCTTGCCAAGATAACTTGTGAATTCCCATATAACATAGCTTTTCAGCTGTCAAATACTGCAAAATACAGAATATAATTATTATCTATAAGTGCACATATGTGTATAATTTATGTGCATACATGACCTACTTTCCACATAAAGATATGTTTTAACATGTTTAGATAAAGAATAATTATGAGTTACTATTTTATAACATTGGATATGATAACTATTCTTAGTCTACATTACAATTGGTGCCCCCCACTTATTACTGGGCTTTATATCTTTTCAAGATCTGAGAAATCATTATTTATATATTCATAACAAGATTTTAACATAACTATTTTCTGAGTGTAGGTTCTCATTCTGAAACTTGTGAAAATAAGGATTTGACATTCTATGATTTGAATTCTTACTACTTATGACCCTCTTTCAGGCCATTCTCTGTTTGCTTGCTCTGCCCTTGAGTGGAGATAAAATTATCAACCTTTTCTCTAGAGCCATCTGCATTTCATCTGCATTTATGTATGCCTTGAATGGTTCATTACACAGACTTGAATTGGTTTCCTGAATATGCCAGCAAGTATAAAAGAGAAAGGTTCTATTGTGCTCTTTTGATCTTTTGGAAGCTTTTTCTTTTCTTTATTGCCTTTTAAAAAAAAATTTTTTTTGGCAGAGAATATAAAATTGTAAAGAAAACACACAAAATAATTGTACTTTTGAGCTAAAAAAGACCACAGTTTTGAAAATTCTTGAATAAATCCTGGAATGTATTTGCTTTGAATTTGTATGTGACAAGCTATTAGATGACACTTTAGATTAGATTTAGAACTTTTTAGGAAGAAGAAAACATAACAAAAATTCATCAAAGAGGAAATTTCTTTGCGATCAACTAGTTCAAATTTATATCTAAAAGAGCAAAATGAATCCCATTTTATTTTTTTTCTCTAAATAGCTAAAAGGAATTTTTTGCAACTCAGAATCTGCTATTAATTCATCTTTTTTTTTAAAGCCAATTGCCCTTTCATTGCTATTCCACACTGAAAAAAAATCTAAGAAAAATAACATTTTCATTTCTTTTGACATTATAAAACCTCTAGAGATATCTTAAATAAAACTTCAAGGGCAGTTTTTATCAAAAGACTAATAGGGAAACATGTTTTCAAAATTTAAATAATAAATGAAAATACATAATATTAATTATTAATTTGTATTTGAACTTGAAAATAAGTCATAATTGCTATAAGTCTCTGTTACTACTAAATTAGTAGTTTGTAAATAATTAATTGCATCATTCATATATCAGTAGTATGCCAAAAAAGTACAAGTTCTTTCATAATTTAGAAGTAGTCCCTGTAAATACTAATACGATGACTGCATTTCACTATTGCTTAAAATATGTATCAAAATGCATTTCAGAAAAAAACTTTAAAGTAAAAAATATCTTCTAAATGCAATGACAGTTATTAGAGTAAACTTTAAGTCTCTTTGTGTTTATTCATGAAGTCATTAGGATTAAGAGGTATATGTAGTAAATCTTCAGGTTATGATGATGTTTTGTGAGTTCAGAAAAAAAGAATCTCCAGCCTCCTCAACCAGGGCTGCTTTTTCCATGGACAGGTCCCTGGGCAAACACTTTGCCAAGAAGGGCTTCTCTATACAAACAATTTCATGAAAAATGTATTATAAAGCTCATAAGTCCATGTAAGTTTATCCATGAAGATTAGAAAAATGGGGAAAGAAGAGGTACTTACCTGATTATTTTTCAATGAGTGCATATGAAATTCCTCATAGTATGTAGGTATCACCTCCTCTTTTTCATCTCCAGGAATCAATTTTGCCTCCCTTATTTCAAAAGCACCTTTCTTGGCTAATTATATGTCTTTCACCATGAGTAAAAGGTTATAATGCTGGTATAACTGGCAATGTCATGGCTCTTAGAAACCTGTTGATGTCAAAACATAATAGATATTGTTATGTCTGCAGTTCCCTAATACCATCTATTCAATGCTCAGTATATTATTACTCAAGTCACCGCCTCCTGTACACGAAGCTCATGAACACTAGCTTCCAATGATTCTCTCTCAAAGGCTGACACTTTGATGTTGATGGTTAAAAATGCAAGTCTCAACTGGTATAGAGAAAAGCATAAATGGAAATTCATTTTCTGGTCATGGCAAATTTGCCATTCAGAATTTTACAGCATAAACCTAGAACAAAACATCTTCCAATCCTATCTTGTCTTGAAGGTTCTGGGTTTTGTTTGTTTGGTTGTTTCCATTGATGGAATATAATCTCTTTGTAAGTTACCCTTACTTCTGTCTTCCACACGACACCACCAGCTGAGAGACAAAGGATCCATGGGCAGAGGAAGAAGACCAGTCTCATTGGTGCATGAAATACCCATTTCTCCTTAGGTGTTGCTTAAAGTCTGACCTGGGAGAACGCAGCCTCACCAGAAAGGCAAAAAAAGATTTAATAGGAAGGCTGCTAGTATTGTGGAGCAAAACCAACAAAGTAATTGGAATTCTATTTAAATAAATAAGGGTTCCAGAGTGTCTTCTGATAGAAAATCAACCTACAGAGCCTACAGCCATACCACCCTGAACGCGCCCAATCTAGTCTGATCTTGGAAGCTAACCAGGGTTGGGCCTGGTTAGTACTTGGATGGTAGAAAATCAACTTACAGAAAAATCAAAAGAACATTTTGGGAAAACAATAACCAACCATAAAATAAAAGTCATGTGCCATTCCCATAATAAAAGTGTAAGTTCTATGATAATTTAACCAAGAAAATAGTAATACTATCTTTTTTTAAGGTTATTTATTTATTTTGAGAGAGCAAGAGAGAGTGCAAGCAGGGGAAGGGCAGAGAGAGTAGGAGCGAGAATCCCAAGCAGAGGCTGATATGGGGCTTGAACTCATGAATCTGTGAGATCATGATCTGAGCTGAAATCGAGCCACCCAGGCACCCCAATAATACTATCTCAAAGAAATCTTTAAAACTTCTAATAAATAATTTAGAAAATAACCTGATGATATGAAATTCCATTTTTTAAAGTAATGTCTACACCCAACGTGGGGCTCAAACTCACAATCCCTAGATCGAGTCACATGCTCTGCTGAATGAGCCAGCCAGGCATCATGAAATTCCATGTTTTGAACAACAAGACTTACTGCTATAAAGGTACCAATTATTCTCAAACTAATCTTTAATCTGCAATTTCATAATCTATAAATCAAGTCCCAATAGGTTTTTTGAGGGATTCCATAAACCTATAAAAAATGCAAAGTGGAATAATAAAGGTCCACAATTTGCTAAGTAACATTTAACAAATAGAAAGAGGGATAACTTACCTTAGTAAATATTACAACATTCTAGAAAGTTAGAGTAATGTAAGGGGAAATATAGTATCACACTACACTCACACAAAAGAAAGCTAGACTAATGTGCACATGTAAGTATGTATAGGGGCGCCTGGGTGGCTTAGTCGGTTAAGCGTCCGACTTTGCTTAGGTCATGATCTCGCGGTTTGTGGGTTCGAGCCCCGCGTCGGGCTCTGTGCTGACTGCCAGCTCAGAGCCTGGAGCCTATTTCAGAGTCTGTATCTCCCTCTCTCTCTGACCCTCCCCTGTTGACACTGTCTCTCTCTCTCTCTCCTAGAAATAAATAAAAAACATTAAAAAAAAAAAGTAAGTATGTATAAACACCCAATCCTACAATATATAAGATTGTATCACAAAGTAATTGGAAAGTTCAGGTTGTATAATAGGGAAACTGGTTCACTTTATGTAAAAAAGTCATATGACCTCAACAGAAAGACTGACTCAGCATAGATGAAAAGATTAAATGTGAAAAAACTTTTAAATGTGGAGCATAAGAAAAATTTAAGAGATTGTCTTTACCTCCTAGGCAAAGTACAGGACTTATAAAACAAACTTAGAAGTCACAAACGATAAGGTCAAAGACTGATGAATTTGAGTACACAATAGTAAAGAGTTTCCGTGAATGACGAATGTTATGGATAATGTTAATGGAGAGATGACAGACTGGAAAAGAGGATGGCACTGTCTAGAACAAATGAAGAATTATTATCTAGATATATAATGGACTCCAGTGAATCATCAGGAAACAGCAGTATAAGTAGAAATGGGGAGGGGGACAGCTTAAGGAAAGAAAACATCAAAGACATGCTCAAACTCCTTTGAAATGAGAGATGCAAATGAGAGTAACACAAAGCTATCATCTTACATCTATTTGCAGATGAAGAAGTTGTGATAACTTCTCCAATTAAATAATGTTCAGAGTTCAGCTTCCCCCTTATTCTTTTGTATTGTCATTTTTCTTACTCTTTTGTCACAGTCAGCATAATTACATTCATTATGACTAGAATTTTAACACCTTTTGTGAATTAGTACTTATCATGTGTCCCTTTCTTTCCCATACCTTAAAGATAAAACTTTCTCATGAAATTGATAAAAGTGACTAACAGCCAAGTGAGTCCTCCAGTGGATAAGTGGGCTAGAGATGCCCTTTGAGAACGCCCTGGTTTTCTCCGTCACCCCTCTTTTCCCTGGTGCTTCATGTACATTGATACCTTTAGACTTTCCTGAATAATTAATTCACCAGACTATATTTAGCTTCGTCACAATAGGATCAAGTGACCCTGCTCAGTTCTTGGGACGTCGATGAACTAACTTGTTATCCACAATTATTATTCAATATAAGAAGTCTGTTTGATATGTTTAATCTGTTTGCTTTATAGTGACCTATGGGTGACAATATTACTGATTTGGGAAATCTCCAATTGACAAGAGTAAATTGTAAGCAAGGCATGGCTAGGAAGCAGGTACAATCAGGTATTTATTTAATTTTTTTTCTCTCAAAGGAAATGAGTGCTTATGTTATAAATCTCTTACTATGAGGCAGCTTTAATAATGGAAAACTATTAATGTCAACTATGATAAATGTTGATGCCTTTATTCAAACTTGATCTTAAAAGTGATTGCAAGACACTTTCTTTACCTTGGCTAAGAGAGGGCAATTATTGAAAGGGAATGAATTTGAATTAAGTCCCCCTGAAGAAAACAATAAACAGTTAAACAGCTAAAAATTATGAGGCTCGTTTATTTCCCAGGTGAGCCAAAGCAATTAGATAGTTCTTTCTTTCGATTGCCTGTAGGATATAACAAATCATTCAAATGATTACTTACTTGGAAAAGCATACACTGTTTTTTTCACAGTCTGTTGGGGAAATTCACTCTTTTCTGATTTTTTTGGTCAAATTTTCAGTTACATTAAACAAAAACCATTTCTTTTTTAAAAATTTTTAAGTATATTTATTTATTTTGAGAGAGAGCCAGAGAGAGAGAGCATGAGTGGGGAAGGGGCAGAGAGGGTGAGAGAGAGAATTCCAAGCAGGGTCTGTACCATCAGCACAGAATCTGATGCAAGGCTTGAACTCAGAACTGTGAGATGATGACCTGAGTGGAAATGAAGAGGCGAGGCTTCCCTGACTGAGCCACCCAGGCCGCCAACGAAAGTCATTTCTAACTGTGAGTAGAGAAGACTTTTCAGCTACACTTACTGCACACAAACACTATTTCTATCGATAGACATTGTTCAGTTAGGAAGGAACAGTAATGACAAGAAGTAAATGAAGCTTCCACCTGAAAAGATGGCAAATACTAAAGAATGCTGAGGATTATGAGCAATTTCCATTATGATACAATGGCCAACATTTACTTTACAGCCCTTGAGTGAATGTATTAGGAGATAAACTCTGTTCTTGTTTTCTTTTCCCTACGAGAAGTTTCTCTCTGCCGGTGTTTTAAGAACAAGTGAACAGCAGAGAAATAAACATGAATTGTTTCATCATTCACCACATACTCTTCTTCCTTTTTTTTTTCAATCTACTCTTTTTATGCCTTTCCTTGCTTTACATTTTTAAAATAATTCCATCTTCTTTTTTTAATGTTTATGTATTTATTTTGAAGGCAGGGTGCGAGGGGCAGAGAGAGAGAAAGGGAGAGAGAGAATCCCAAGCAGGCTCTGTGGAATGAAGGCAGAGACTGATGGGAGGCTTGGTCCCTCAAACTGTGGGATCATGACCTGAGCTGAAATCAGGAGCTGGACGCTTCACCAACTGAGCCACCTTGGCACCCGTTCCTCTTCTTTTCCATCTTGGCACATCAATTATACTTCTCTGTAAAATGTTTTCAGTGGTTGTCCAAGTCTGCACTCATCCATTCACAGCTGTCGTCCACTCACAGCTAATTCCAGTCCATCTCAGACACCACTTCACAGCTGGTACTAGTACCTATAGCAGAGCATGCCCACTTCTACTCTCCTATCCCTTGACACAGTGCTGTCATTCATTTGATTTATCCCTAAGCTATAGTTACCAAATACATTGTTGTTATTGTTATTTTAAATAAATGCTAGTTCAACTAAGAATAAAAAAAGCTAAAGAGTTTATTGTACCTTAACGTCTTCCTCCTGGACTGCTCTTCCTTCCTGTAAGTAGGTCTGAGTTTCTGACCTATGTCGTTTCTTTCTCTCCAAACAGTATCTTTTAACATTTCTTGCGAGGCAAGCCCACTGGTGACACATTCCTTCAATTTTCATTTGGGAATTGTTTTGTTTTGGTTCTCCTTCTCTCCTAAAGGGTCATCTCCAGGATCCAGAATTATAGTTGGCAACTTTTTTTCTTTCAGCACATTAAATATTTCACACCAATCTTTTTGTTTGCATGGTCTCTGAAGGTAAGTCTGGTGTCATCCTTATTTTTGCTCCTCTCTAGACAATAGAAAGTTATAAAAAGAATTGACCTATCTCTGTGCCCTGTGGACTTCACTCTGTTCACTCAGCTCTGCAGGCACCAGGCAGTTCTGGGGAGTTCTGGAGGATGCGGAAAGCAGTCTGACCTCCTGCCACGTGGCCAGGAGTTGACTCACCCACAGTCCGGCAGCCTTGCCTCCCCTTCGCACAGGATGGGATCCAGGAGACTCAGGAGGCTGGGCTTCCTGCTGCACTTGGTCCCATCCTGAGTAGCACATTACACTTGGTAGCCAGATTTCTAAGTGGAAAAATGGGTAATTGAATTCTCTGTGGACCTTTGGGTTTGTGGAGGAGTTGGAGTTGTGTTTCTTGATTTTATTTCAGCCAAAGATGTTTGCTTTTCATTAAAAAAAAATTTTTTTTAGGATGAGCTTGCCTTGTAAAGGTAAATGTTTAAAAGTAGGCAGGTTACCTGTTTCCACACCGACATTGATGTAGACCTCATTGTCTTCCCCTTTTCCACCTTCTTCTTTTCCCTTTTCTTTTATTTGTCCTGATAAAAGGTTGATTTTTAAAAAATGACCCAGATAAAAGAAAAAAAGACATAATTAATCCAAAAGATGCAGGAAAAGAGGGCATAAAATGTGATAAAAATGGAAGACATTAAAATGTATAAAACCAAAAATATCTAAATATGTCCACAACAATTGCTATGAATATAAATTAAATAAATCTTTAAGTTAAACCATAGAAACCACCATTTTATTCAAGAATAAAAGTTCAGTTGTAGTCGATTTGCAACAAATCCAACTAAAGATAAGGACCTGCGAGTCCATAAGTACATGCTCACATGTATCTGCAAGTCCAGGCATGAAGAAAATTCTACTGGGCAGACAGTAACCCCTGAAATACTGGAATAGCGCCAGGATTAGGAAATCTGAATTATACTATAATTATTAGGGGAATTGAATCATTACCCAAAAGTTTTCACAGAGAAAACTCACAGCCAAGAAACCTTTTACTCAGTTTTGCCAGTCCTTCAAGGAAAAGACAAATTGGGTAATACAAAAATCTTTTCAGAGAGAAAAAAGTGAAGATGCCCTAACTTGTATTACAAAGTCTAGCCTAGCTTTGATTCCACGATAAGTGCAGTATATGAAATGAAAATCATAATATAGATTAAGAAAAATTAAATAAATATTAGCATAAAGCCCAATAATATACAAAATGAAACACATAATAAAAAATTGTGGTTTGGGGCACCTGGGTGGCTCAGTCAGTTGAGGGTCTGACTTCAGCTCAGGTCATGATCTCACAGCTTGTGAGTTCAAGCCCCACATCGGGCTAACTGCAGACAGCATGGCTCTTGCTTCAGATCTTCTATCTCCCTCTCTCTCTGCCCCTCTCACACTTGTGGTCTCTCAAAAATGAATTTAAAAAACTGAAAAATTGTGCGTTTTCCTAGAATGCACGTTAAGTTTAAATATGAAATGTTTAATTCATGGCATTAATAAAGTGGAAAAACAACATAACTATCTCACACATGCAGAAAAAAAATGTTCAACAACATTTGCCATTTAGTAGTATAAAAATAAAATTTTGAGGGAATTCTCTTAACCTGATAAGAGACATTTTTACAACAAAAATTAAGTGAAATTTCTTTATGTGATATAAACATATATGGGGAGGAAAAATGAGTACAGAGATCAAAAACAGAAAAAAGAAAAAGGAAAAAAAAATAAAAGCCTACAGTTAAAAAAAACACAACTAAGTAAATATGTTCTAAGCTAAGGGTGTAGATTTGCTTATAGATTTATTAAAAATATATTTTAAAAATATCTTTTTAAGGGAGGAGATATCTAGATGGCCACCCTTTAACTGAGTAGTACACTGTATTTCATCATTGTTTTTTGAGTTTACCACTTATGGCATCAGGGACACTGTCAAAGGAAATAATACCATACTACATTCCAAGAAGTGGTACAGTCACAGTTAATTTAAGAGCTCCGTGGAGGTGGAAGAGGTCTACAGTTGAACTCCATCTTTATCCCTGGTTCAGGAAAGCCTGGATGGTCTGACTTTTGACTTTTGGCCAACATACAGGCAGTGGAATTTATAACGTGCTGATTTAAGTCCCAATTACCCTGGTGACTTCCAGGGTTAGTTTCTTTCCAGAAGGCATGTATCTGACATAACTGCTTCAACAAGTCTGGTTTGGCTAGATGACCAAGAGGATTATAAGAATCCCCCACTGGTGGTTCCTCTGAGCTCTCAGAAACAAACTTCTGTCCCCAGGCCTCTCCAAAGCCAGTTTTGGCACAACTGGGCCCATGGGGAGCCCAAGCTATGAGATAGCTCTTATTCCCGATGTTTTTTCTGCATTTCCCTCATCTTGCTTCACCACATTCATTGCCTTTAAATAAAAGCTTTATGTGACTATATTCTGTGGAGTCTAATGAGTCATTTCAAATATACACACCTGGGAAAACCACACAAATACCTGCGCAGTGGACGTCGAGAATATAGTCCTGTTGTTGTGAGTGCATATGTACTGATTTTGTATATCCCAAAGGCCAACAGTTAAGTAGATGAAATTCTACTCTAGAATGGAAAAGTATTTTATTGAAAGCATGTTCTTCTTTCAGTATTGATTAAAATAAGGGCTCATCAAAAGAATGAATTGTCAGATTAAAATGAGTATGCCACTAAAAAGAAAACAAGAGCAGTGACAGAATCTATGATTCAAATTATCGTCCATCTGCTTGAAATCAAAACACATGAGTAAAGTAAAAGTGACATGACATGAACTCCAAATAGGTAAACTGGTTTTAGGAAAATAATATGGCATAAACACCATATGACATTAATGTCAATTTTAATGCTACTGCTTTAGGAATTTTTAATGTAATTCGTACATATGTTTTGGTTTTGGAGTCATTTTATGTGCTTTAACTTTAAGAACTTATATTTAACTTTACGTAAGTACATACTTAAAAATCATTCGGGTAACAGTTTTTGCTTTCATTAAAGCCAGAAAAATCCCTCTTTTCATTTAAAAACTTGTAGTGCCCATATTTGAGAGGCTGCTTTAGAATATTTACCTGTTTGCCTTTAGGACTTTTTTCCTCCAATTAAATTTTATGAATAGACTGATGTGGGAGCCCGACAGTGACCACAAGAAAGCGTGGTTAGGGACGTGGGGATGCGCCTGCACACGGGGCTCCCTGCCTGGGCAAAGCATGCCTGCAAACAGGATGCTCTGCCAGTAGGCCTGCACACAATATCCAAGTTTAATGGTCTGCTCACAAAAGAGGGAACATGCCCTCTTTAGAAGTAAGGAGAAGGCTGGAGTTGTGGACAGGCCTCTTAGTAAACATGTTGTGGTCGCTTCCTCCCTTTCCTCCCCCCTGTCCTTGAAATGTGTTTGGCTACTTGCCCTTAATTGGTAAAGGAATGCATCTTGTAGATTTCAGTTTGTATCCAGTTACCGGGGTATAAAATAAACTGCAAGAGGGGCTTGCGTAGAATTGGTCCTCCAGCTGGAGTTGTGTCTGTGTCTGTCTTTTGTGTGTGTCTTGTCCTCTGTGTCATTTCGTCCGCAACGACTGATACCATTCTTCTGATACTAAATGTAAATATTTGAATATTTAAGGCTATCCAAACTAAGAAGCCAATTTTTTTGTTTTGAAATTCTAAGATTTTTCTAAGACTCATAGTGGAACTTTCTAATAAATAAGGTAATAATATTATCCAGGAAGAGTAGTCCACAAATTATCTTTCCTGCTGAGGCACATTATAGAAAACATCCTGTAATCTACAATTAGGACAAATATGCATTTTTAAAAAATGGTATTGAAAGAATTTATTTCTCTCTCCTATGAGGTCTCTTAACCTTGCAGGGTAAATGAATGCTTTCAAGAAACCACGAATTGCTTTCTTAGCCTTTACAATGTAGTCTAGAATTCAAATGGCAGAAGCAATGAAAAAAATGGTCTTGGATTATAAAGAATAAGCTTCCATCAATTTCTGGAACATACTTATTAGATGTACTTTACATCATTTCTTTTTAAACTAGATGACTTTATTTGCTTTTTTTTCTTTTACTGTTGTAGAAAAAAATGATACAGTGTTTTAAGGACTTTTGTTAGCATTTCAAAGCAGGGCTGTTTTCCCTTAACCATACCTCTGAGTCATAAGAAAAATAAAACAAAACAAAGCAAAAATATAAGAATTTGAAGACTGCCTTCCACTATAAGTCAAGTATTGCACCTAAAAATGAAAACTGCAGGTGTCTGGAGAAACTTCTGTTTTGAGGAAGATAAAATAGATGACTTTTCCCTATACCTCCTGCTAAGTATAAGTACCACCTTGGATCTTGTATATAAACTAGACATAAAATGTCTCCAAAGGGTGGAGAGAAGAAGGGCAGACCCGCTAGGAAACTTGGGACCCAAGGGGTGACATGGTGGTGAGATCCACCAGTATCCTAGACTTGAGGTGAAAAAGTCAGCAACCCAGTGACACCAAAGGACACAAAAGGGGTCCCCGCAAAAGTGTGTTCTCTCCAGTGAAAGGATTAGGAAAAAGCAGTCTGGAAAGACAAGTATTTGGTAATAATGGTTCTACTCCAGCCAAACACTAGCCAAGACTGTGGCCCTGTTGCTGCCCCACCAGCAAATGCCTAGAGGAGAGCCTGGGCTTATACCCAGGGCAGGTTATGAAAAGGCCCTTGACATCTGGCTGCAGTGATGTCAGAGAAGGCCTTACAGGGGCCCGGGGCTCTGATCCCCACTGGATGGTAATGAGGCCATTCTATGATATCAACCTCCCCAGGTTGGTGTTCTGATCTCCTGCTGGATCACTCTGAAGAAGCCACATATGGCCTCTTATCTTCTAAAGCCTACATTCAATTGAGAGGGATGTGAGAAAGTAAAGCAATTTATTTATTTACTATTCTGTGAGATTCCAAACCTCTCTATATTTCACCTTAACCTTTTTTACACCATAAACCTAATGTGACGCACCTTTAAATTCTGAATTGACAGCGCTCATTGGAAACAGGTTGTTTATTTTTATCTTTCCTGCAAAGAGAGAGAAAGAGAGTGAAAAACAACAAATATTATGTTAGTAGTGCTATTATGAATTATGGCTTCAACTTGCCATTATTAATAATGCTAAGGCTCTTAGTCACATGTCGTTTCCTTTTTCATAGCTCTTTTGGTTATTGAAGGAATTGCTGGCCCCAGGGTACTTTTCCTTTCTTCTTTCTCTTCAATCTTTTGATTAAGGGCTGCCAGCTCTGAACCCTGGGGTGAGGCTATTGATTTAGAGACTCTAATAGAGCTGCAAAGTAGTAAATTATATTGTCTGAACCTTGTAGGGCAAGCCCAGCTTAATACCTTCAGACCCGCGGCCACATGACAAAAGGGTACAGTCCAGCCGGTTCAGCCGGTCCAGCAGGCTGGCTGCTTTCATGCTCCTTGATGTGTTGCCTCGTTTATCTGTTTGTTTTGTTTGAAGTTCCCACTAAGTTTCAGTAATTGTAGCTATTTTCGAGCGGACTCAAGCAATTCCTTTTCTCTACCTTGAGCGTACTATCTGCGTGGCAAACAATTTTCCGCTCTGATTTCCAAGGCTGTTCTCATGCAGATGTCCCCCATGATGAGAGCCAAGTGAGGGCAGGTGCGTGGTGCTAGCCAGGATCTCTTTCCTGCCTTGAAAGACCCCAAAGAGATCACTGAGATCAGAGCATTCCTTCACATGCCCTTCTTAGTTAAAGACCTGCCAATTGCTTTTGTGTTTGTCAGTAAATGTTTTAGCCCCTTGAGAAATAGGATGGTATAATTGCACTATAAGTAGCTTTTCCATCTTTCCAAACCTTTGCAATTCTTGGCATCCTCCCCATCTTTCCTGAACTCTTCTTTCCTTTTCTAATTTTCTCCTCTTCTTCCTTTTGCTCATACCAAGCATTTCTTCTATCAGTGTGATAATTATTGGGACGTCTTAGAAGAGTCCACCATCCCTTTCCAAGTAACTATTCTTATTCATTCTTCTGGAAAGGATTCATTTATAAACCAGTAGAAGATATAATTTCAAGTTATCATATTCCACACTTGACTCTGAATTCAATTCCCTGGGTCCACCTTCTCTTCAAGAAATACAATGGCTGTAAGTCAGTTCAGTAGTGAAATAACACACTCTCTGAAGACATTCTAGAACAGGGTCTCCCTCCTAGTTGTAGCCTTATACAAGATAGATACTTTAAGGACTCAGCAGGATTTCACAAATTCAGTACACATAGCACTAAAGGGCTGGGGAAGTTTCATACAGATAGATAATTTCCATTTCCTGGCCAAAGCAGGCCAGCACTGCAGCAATCTTTTCTTTCACATCCAGCCTTCTGCCTAGATGCTGAGAAGTCCAAGTGCCTCAGGAGGTCAGCATCAAAATAATAAATCACAAAACCCTGTTAACCTCAGGCAAATTCATACTCATTTAGCTAAATGCCACAGAAGCAATTAAGATGAGAAACTGCCTCCTTCTAGCCTCTACCTAGGCTCTAAGCTTGTGGATTTGATTCAAAGGCATTTTAATGAGCATCACTTCCTGTGATAGCAGATGGTACTGATTTGGCAAGGAGAGCTCAAAGAGTCAACCGCTAGTCACAACTTCCAGCTCAACATTGCCCTTATTTTGTCCCCTGGAAGGAAGTTTCCCCACCTGAAAATTGGCACAGATTGCAAGAACCCAGCAAATGCCACAGCTGATTTTAGGAATGGGCAGTGCTCCTCTGCATGAATAACTAAATGGGAATGAAAGGGTTCCCACCACTGTGATTTCAGTCATACGTGATGTATTCTAGATGCTGGAGACACAGGACCATATATTACTCACTAGCTCAATGAATACACTGTCTTCTCAAAGACAGCCCTTCAACTCCACTATTACCTTATGTAAGCTCTCTTCAAACTGTTTTACCACTCTACAAAATTCCAGCTGGTATTTTATCAGTTAAGAAAATGTTAAAGGTTTGCAAACTGAGAAGCATGGGACTGTAGGAGAGTTAATTGGTGAGGATGACCATCTCAGGTTTAAAGTTTGGTGGAATTTAGGTAGTATATACTCCTGAATATAGGTGTTAAACTTTACATGTGAATGATCCTGCTAGATGGTAGTTGAGCTGACAACCAGAAAGCAAAGTGGTAATGGACAAGTCTAGATACAATCAACAGAATTGAATTAGTTGAGAACAGGATGTAAGGGATTAGGGAAAGTAAACTGTTTCTGTTTGAGCAATTTCAGGCTTGAAAGTGTCATTTACCAGATTTATAGATTTGCAATCTGTTTGAGTAGATTTGAGAACAGAAATCAGTATTTCTGTTTGTAGATATAAAATGTAAGATGTGAGACAATTAGAGATGTTAAAATGGCAACAGTACGTGTGAGTTTGTAAGAAAATTCTTATTATCCATTCATTATTAAGTATTTTTTGAATTCCTACTATACATGACAATTTTGAATGTAAGAAAAAGAGTGGCAAGTCTGTAATTCAACTTCAAAAACTTCCTAGAAAGAAGTAGATAAGCAAAGATTATGTAGACTTTAAGGCAGTTATAGACCAAGTTAGGTGATTGACGATTACACGAGAACAATAGAAAATGAAATACTGAAAATCACCAAGGTAATTATTTTGGGAGTAAATGACTAGGCAGAGAGACGAAGGTACACTGATGAAATATAAAGAAGGCAAAGGTCCTGTGACAGAGCAGGTATATACTATATTCTGAGGCAAGGAGAGTATATAAGAGCAAGCCCTGCAAAGTGGTTTTGTATTTATAAGGAATTTAAAGCAAAAGTAAAAGAAATGTTGAAAAAGAAAGCTGTGTACAGAAAAGATCTGCACATGAATACTAAGGGAAATTGATAAGGCATCAATGAAACCAATAAGAGATTGATGCCAGTAGAGAAGCCATTGAGCAGAATATTATGACTATTGAAAGACTAACAAATTTAAGGAAAATAAAGGTAAGGATCACCTTGAAGGCAACTTACTCTAGACAATTAAGGAAGAAGACAAAGAGAAGGGCAGAGAGGGGACAAAACAGCACAAACATGGTACCAAGAGGTGCTGATGTTAGATTGTAATGCTGATGGGGCCGAGATAGAAGCTTAATTCTGGTTTGTTGTGCACAGAAAGGACTGATTCAATTTCAATTTCAGAGTCATTTTGTTGTTGTTGTTTTAAATGACACTTGTGAGCTTGTGTCCAGAGACTCAAGGGAACCACCAAGGGACCAACAGGTTTCCCAGGGAAACTATTGTCCCAATTAGGAAATCATGTCAAAATATAAAGAAATTCATTTATTTCAATGTAGTTGCCAATCAATACATAAAATTACATGGTGTGCGCATCTAAACAATGGTGGCATCCGTTTCATTTTTATTCACTTTTCCTACAGAATCCGTTAAGTTTGTTGACTCTTTTGAAAGATACACAATTGAGTATTCAGTACGTCATACAGATTGTTTTCTAAAACTTCAATGAAAATTTTGCTTTTCTTATAACAGCCTTTCCTTACATGCTTTCCCATGTTGTTAACTAATATACACAATATATTTTTATGCAAAATTGGAAGCCCCATATCAACCCCTAACCTACTTTCTACCTTAGCCTTCTGATTGAATGCTGTATTAATTTATTGTGCAACACCATGGGCCACCACATTGAAAGGAGAGGTTTCAGATTCTCATAAAAAAGGTATCCAAACATATAATGATTAGATCATTTATATTTGCCAAAAACATCCTCTCTGTTTATTAATGATTTTGGAATGCTGTAAACATAGAAACACACAAAAAACCCCACAAATATGTATGATAGGATATGAATATATAGTATACATTCTAGCTGAATATGGTAATATCTGATATTACTCTAGCAAACAAAATTGTGATTGATACATAAAGCTCTGAAATGATATATTTGATGTCTGAAAAAGACTATTTTCTAATATTTTTCAAGTATAGGAGGTATAAAAAAATGCAGTATTTTTTAACAAAAATGTAGTATTAAATGGTAAAATCACACTTAATTTTTTTCTGAATTTAAATGTAAAATATGACTCTGTGATGTTGAAATTTAAGTTTTCACATATAAAATACTTGTTATGCAAATAGAGGGGATAGCGTAAAGTATTAACTACTTTATCTCCCAAAATGCAATATCATAGATCTTAGTAGTTTGGGATGACTTTATAAGAAATGTATTTGCATGTTTTAGTGTTATACTGAAATGATAGTGTCAACACTACCCAGACTACTAGACATGTATTTTCAAAACATGTCAAGGTACTGAGCGGAATGATGATTTTGTGCATGTTTGTAAACAAGTGAAAAGCTTTCCATCTGAATAATACACATAATCTTCGCTTTATTATAAAATATGCCCACAAGAAAACCTCACTCTGTTATTCTATTTTGGGAATATTCAGAGAGATGTATAAAAAAGGCTAATGCTTTTATTTATAGTTACTACATAGATAGTACTTAATATAATACATGCACAGCAAAACTTTAGATTGTAACTTATTCTACAAGTGATTATCAAGATGAGCAAACATTTCTACTAAATTTTAACCCCATAAACGAGCAATGTCTTACAAGTAGTATGTGATGCCGAACAACATGACCACAACTGAGCAAATGGTTCTTGAAATTTGCTTTGATATACAAGTGCTTTCAATTATAAGCATGTTTCTGGAATGAAGTATACTCACAAACCAAGGTCTTACTGTACACAAATATACAAATATATATATGAATATATATGTTCATATATAAAAATATACAAACATAAGCATACGTAAATTAACAGACACACATATACATTGATCCTTACAACCACTCTATAAAAGGTGAATGTATTATCCATATTTTATAAAATGTAAACCTGGACATAAACAGCTTAAACAACTTGTCCAAGATGATACAGCTAATAAATATCTGGAGTTTCATCTGAAGACAATATGTTAAAAAACACATTCTTTAAAGAACGGAATCGTTATTTAATTTAGATATCGTGAAAGGTTCTAAAACACTATCCTTGTCTGTGTGTGCTACTGAAGAATCAACAAACCCACCAATACTAGAGAGAAAGCAAATACATTATTTGTGCACACCATGGAATTGTTCTTATTGATGGGCAATTAAATTTGATGAAGTAGTGCTTTTGAGATCAAGTGATCTCAGTGTTCTACCTTTTTGCTATCTTTATCCCATCCATTTCTCTGAGGAAAGCACTGTGATGATATTGTACTAGATAACTTATTTATAGTGGAACTGTCCCCACCCCCGGAAAAATAAAGTTCTTTTCCTTGCACTGTTCTGAGTTAAGTTGGCAACAAAGAAACCCTGCATGAGATTTGGAGGTAGCAATGAAGCTGTAGTGGCTGCTGAGAATGTGCAGTTGGAGGTCATGTATACTGTTGCTCATTTGACAGCGGGCCAGTCCACATTTCTTCCAGCAACTATGGGACTCCTTCAGTGTTTCCAATCCTGCACTGTGTGAGTACAGCTCCATTAAGAAGCATTCCAGCTTTTTCTAACTGTCATCTACACTGTTAAGGTTGAGGGCCATGGCCAGCTTTTGTGGGTTATACTTTGTGGGATCCAGTGTAAACTGTTGGATTCCATTGTGTGCCCACTCTTCTCCATGCCTCTTGTTTCCTCCCAGCTACCACTCAGTTTGCTCAGAGACTTCAGGTCCTTCATCAGAACTAAAGGCAAGACAAAGCCTTCTGTGGTTTCTTCATCAGCTTCTACAACTGTGGAAAGTCTAGTTCTAACAGTAAATCCGTTATTTCACTATTTCTCCTGTGTGTGCATATATATGTATTCGATCTAAGTATAGATTTATGACTCTTATTTTATTGGGTTATAGCTCTTTAATGTCTATACTCGTATTCATGCTCAATCTTCCCTGATTTGGCTGTCAGGGACTCTTTAAGCAGCCTGTTGTGTTGTTTTGACTTGCTCTTTTGGAGTGGTACTTACTAACTCTGACACAGCAGGAGGTGGAAGGTTTATGGTGTACATTTTATTTTGCTTCAGCTCTGTTCAAAGCCATTTTTTCAATGATCACTGGTTTCTCTTCAGGGTATGTGGCATTTAGAAACATCTGAGGCCTAAGAGCCCTTTCTCTGTGATATGTCACATTCTTTCCTCCTAGTTTAGCATTTGCCTTTTGAATTTTCTCACAGCACTCGTTTTCTTCCTTCCTTCCTTCCTTCCTTCCTTCCTCCCTCCCTTCCTTCCTTCCTCCCTCCCTCCCTCCCTCCCTCCCTTCCTTCCTTCCTTCCTTTCTTTCTTTCTTTCTAAAGTTTATTTTTTTTGAAAGAGAGAGGGAATGATGTGAAACTCCATCCCAGGAACCATGCCTGAGCTGAAATCAGGAGTCTGACACTTAACTGATATTTAACTGAGCCACCTAGGTGCGCCCTGACACTCTTTATTCTTTTTCCATGCCAAGTTTGTTGTTAGAATGAGAGTATTAATTAAACTTATATATTAATCCATCCAGATGTTCAGTCCTAGGAAGTCTTTTCCAAGAACCATGTTATAGAGTCTTTCACTCACACTTTCCAATAGCACTTGTTTTCCTTTTTTTTTACATTTAGATCTATGATCCATTTGGAATTTACTCTTGTGTAATGCATGAGAAATGGTTCAAATTTATTTTTTTGCAATTGGTTTCCCAGTTATCTAAACATTTATATATATATATATATATATATATATATATATATATATATATATATAATTTTCTTTAGAGAGACTGGTTGAGTGAGAAGGGGAGGGGCAGAGAGAGAGAGAGAGAGAGAGAGAGAGAGAGAGAATCTTAAGGAGGCTTCACTCTCAATGCAGAGCCTGACTCAGGGCTCACAACATCTCACAACAGTGAGATCATGACCTGAGCTGAAATCAAGAGTCAGATGCTTAACTGACTGACCTACCCAGGCACACCTCATGTTACCATATTTTTTAAGTGAAGAGGAATAATCTTTTAATATTAATTTAATATAATATATTAACTATATAACATATATTTGACACACTGAAGATATGACATTTCCCTTGATAGCATTTTATCTTCAACTATTCTCACCTGCTTATTTTTTCCATATTATTCCCCCTTATTGCCAAATCTTCAAGGTCAAAAAATAAAAACAGAACCCAAAAACTTAGAGAAAATTAAAACACAACAAAACTCTTTGGTACAAGTATGTTCTGTTTCATTTTCCCTTTTAGATATTATCATTCTCTACAAAAAATATGGATTTTTCTCTCAGTAACATGTAAAATTTCTTTCACTTTGATATATTTCATTAAAATTAAATTCTAACATAATCATATACAGGACAAATGTAAATTCATATGATGTAGCATATAAATTGGTTTATTAAAGCAATAACTTGTGTCATCTTGCCTACTATTGAATTTTTGGAACCAATATATTCTGGAACACAATATGTACCCAGTACACATTTATTGACTAAATAAAGTGATGTCACCCTGTGCTGGGATTTATTTCTCTCTCCACTTAGATCCTGTTAATTAAGTGACAATCATATGAATTAAGATTTTTTTATTATTTAACCATTAATAGAAAAAGGAAATAATGTATCAATATAATTATTGACATTGTTAATCATATCCTGCTTATAATCATAAAACATAAATAATTTATGAAGAGGGTGAAAAGATGCAAAATGAAGTCAGTTGAAGAGAAAACCGTTTTAAAAAGGAGATTTGATTAGTTCAATTTACCTTAAAGCTAAATCCATTAAGTTAAATAGATAAAAATGCTCCGGAGTACAGGAAGTGGAACTGGTGAATTATAGTGGTGAATTGTGCACTACAACAGAATGATCTAATAAACTAGTAATTTGCCATATTATTATGACCTAGAAAGACAATTTAATAAAAACAATTTGGTTTATATTGCTGCTAACCTAGTTGGGTGCTTTCAAAATCATCATTTATTTTTTTTTTAAAGATTGTAATCCTCTTAGTTATGAAGCTGCTAACCTAGTTGGGTGCTTTGAAAATCATCATTTATTTTTTTTTTAAAGATTGTAATCCTCTTAGTTATGAAGCTACATTTTTACAAAGTAAAATTTATGTGGCTAAAATTTTATTAAAACTATGTTGGTAATGACCATAGTTACAAAGACTACTATAAATTCAGATATAGTTAAGGTCTTGCCATCATTTTATTTTACTTTATTTTTATTTTATGTATTTATTTTTGCCATTATTTTAATCTTGATGTGTATGCCCTTCTGTTTTGGGAATGGATTTTTTTTCTAGAATAATTAATGAAAAAACTTTTCCATTTTTTCTTGTGTTGGAATTTTTTAAATAAACAAGGCTATAAGATCTTTTTTTATATATTCTGCAGTGAGCATTAAGGAATTAGTTAAATAAGGACAGATTCTCATGTCCTAATCCTAAAATGTCTATATTGTTAGAAAGAATTATTTAAAGATCATTAGAACAGAAAATATCTTAAAGCTATTTATTCTATTCTTTCTTGGGAAAATGGGGCAATTAAACTTTTAAAACCTTTTGTAATTTCATAAAGTTTTAGTATTGTTTGAATTCTCATCTTTTTAACTCTAAATGACTAATTTTTAGATAAGCTGCTTAAGTATGACAGAGATAAAGTTTTCTATGAAGTTTATCTTTCTAAAACTATTGTATTGTGGTGACACTTTCCCAAGAAACATTACACATAATGGTGAAATGTTGAACATGCATTTTAATTAATCAGTCAATTCTCCTACACCATTTATTGTATATTACAATGGAGATCTTAGCTATTACAGGAAAATGAAAGAGAAAAGCTTTAAGATTCTGAAAACCCATGCATATGCAAAAATTGGAATTTTTCTTTTATGTTGCTGGGGCAAAGGTAAATCTTAGCTCTGACATATAAACGACTTAGAAGTCACCATCCCTGTATGTACAGGGGAAACATGGACTAATGGAAAATCAACAACTTTTTCTTTTTTTGCCCCATCAGAGAACTGAGGTCCCAGAGTAAACTACCACTCTGAAATCTGGAGAGAGGAATTCAGAGAGAAGTGGCTGGGATCTGCTTACCTAGAGGGAAGTCACTGTAGCAATAAAGTGGTAGGTACACTTGAATGGGTATTTTCTAAAATGTGGTAAAATATAAATAACATAAAATTACCATTTTTTTAACCTTTTTCAGTATACAGTTATTGGTATTAAGTACAGTCACATTGTTATGCATCCATCACACTATCCATTTCCAGAATATTTCATCTCCTCAAACTACAACTCTGTACCCATTACACAACAAATCTCCATTTATCCCTCACCCCAGTGTCTGGCAACCACCATTCAATTTTTTGTCTTTAGAATTTTTAACAACTTTAGGTATCTCTTACTAGGGAAATTATATAATATTTTCCCTTTTGTTTCTGATTTATATCTCTTAGTATGACATAAGGTTCATCATAGATGGGAAGGTTCATCTGTGTTGGAGCATATGCAAGAATTTCTTCCCTTTTTTTTTTTTTTTGAATTTCTTCCCTTTTAAGACTGAACAAATTCTGTTGTGTATATATACATTTGTTTACCCACTCATTCATCAATGGACGTTTGGATTGCTTCCATCTTTTGGCTACTGTGAATACTGGCTGTACACATTATGTATAAATGGCTGTTTGAGTCTTTGCTTTCAATTCTTTTAAGTATATGCACAGAATTACAGGACTGCTATGTTTCACTTTTTGAGGTACTACCATAATGATTTCCACAGTGGCTGTACCATTTTATATTTTCACTAGCAACATATAAAGGTTCTAACTTCTCCATATTCACGCCAATGCTTACTCTTTTCTGTTTTGAATTTGTCTGTTTCACAATATGCCAATTTATAAAATACACCAATGGGTGTGAAGCAGTTTCACATTGTGGTTTAATTTGCATTTCTCTCATTAGTAATGTTGAGAGCACCTCTTCATGGCTTACCTCCCATCTGTAGATCTTCTTTGGAGAGATATCTATTGAAGTCTTTTGCCCATGTTTTAATTAGATATTTAGTTTTTGATGTTGATCAATGGTAAGTTTTTAATGAACTGTTAGAGACTAAATGTAAATAAGCAGGAGATTGAGAACTTCTAGGGGCTGAAGTCTTAGGGAACCCTCTAGACTTTGGTGTGTATTTCCTTCAGAAATCTCACCAGGTACTCATGGCGATGACCAGATAAAGATCTCCCAGTGTCCAGGAAGAAGGAAGTGAAGATGATCTTTGTGAAATATGCCTAGAGCCTTCTCCACAATAAAGGCCTACTCTCCAGAATCAGGAGTATTATCCCACTCTAATCTTCCTCACCTAAAGGAGGGGAAAAAAAAGTTAACAGAGTCAAGGTTGCAAGGAAATAGTTTGGAATGTTGTAGGGGACCAAGGGATAAAAAAGCTATGCCTTGAGGACATACTTGTGAATGTCACAGTCCAGAGACACAGGCTAAGTAAGAAACTAATAATTTATTTTGTTTAAGTTTATTTATTTATTTTTCTGAGAGAAAGCAAACAAGTGGCGAAGCGGCAGAGAGAGAGAGAATCCCAATCAGGCTCCACACTATTAGTGTGGAGCCCAACATGGGGCTCAGACTCATGAGCCTAGAGATCATGACCCTGAGCCAAAACCAAGAGTCTATGCTTAACTGACTAAGCTACCCAGGGGCTCCAGAAACTAATGATTTATTTGAAAGAGTTTAGAATACTCTCCCTCTCTCCATACACTTTATCATCATGTTAACAAATCTCCAACATAATAGTGAATTTTAACTGAAAGAGTTAAAAGACACAGACTCTCTCTGAAGAGGAGTACTTAGAGAATCTCGAAATGAAGAGGGTAGACATAGCAAGGACATTAGAGGAATTTCAAGCCTATGGTGCATATAGCTAAAAGGAACTTTAAATACTGCCCAACTCCTAGCCAGGTTAACATTAGCTTTAGACAAGGTTTTGTTACTTGCTTCCTATTACCAGATACAACATGTTTGGCTATCAACAATTACAAGCCATGAAAGAAGGCCAGAAGAAAAAAAAGTATGAAGATACAAAGCAAGCATCAAAACAAGACTCAGATATAACACAAGTTTTAGAATCTTCAGACAAGGAATTTAAAATAAATATGATTAATATGTTAAGGGCTTTAATGAAGAAATTAGAGACTATGCCAGAATAGATGAGTTACAGACACAGAAAGAAACATAAGGAAAGAATAAAAAGGAAGTATATGACATCAATCAAATACACTATAATAGAAATGAAAAATACCTTTGATGGATATATCAGTAGGCTAGACATAACCAAGAAAAGAATCAGTGAGCTTGAAAAGTTGTCAGTGGAATCTTTCCATGCTGAAATTCAAAGAACAAATAGAATGAAAAATAAACAGAACACCAAAGGACTGTTATATAATTTTAAAAGATGTAATATATGTGTAATTGTAACACCAGAAAGAGAAAAGAGAATGGAACAGAAGATATATTTGAAGTTACAATTTCCAAGAACTTTCTAAAATGGCAGTCACTTTTGAAAACATTCTGACATTGCCTCAAAACCCTGAATATAGAGTTACCATATGACCAAACAATTCCATTCCTTGGGATATACCCAAAAGAAATAATAATAAATGTCTATACAAACATTTATACATGAATGTTCTGAGAAGCATTATTCATAAGAAAGAAAAAGTGGAAGCAACCCAAAAATCTATGAACTGACAAATGAATAGGGGCACCTAGGTGATTCAGTAAGTTAAGTATCTGACTCTTGATCTCAGCTCAGGCCTTGATCTCAGGGAGGTGAGTTAAAGCACCACATTGGGCTCCGTGTCCAGTGTGCATCTTATTTAAACTAAATAAATAAACAAAATGTGGTATACTCTTGTAGAATATCATTTCCCATTAAAATGGAATGAAATTCTGATATAATGCTTCAACACGAATTAATCTTGAAACTATTATGCTAAGTAAAAGAAGCCAGGCATGCTTGCACACGTCCGTGTGTGCTCGCTCACACACACACACACACACACACACACACACACACACACACAATTCTACTTAAATGAAATATCTAGAATATGAAAATTCATATGACAAGGGCACCTGGGTGGCTTAGTCGGTTAAGCGTCCGACTTTCACTCAGGTCATGATCTCACAGTTGGTGGGTTCGAGCCCTGCGTTGGGCTCTGTGTTGACTGCCAGCTCAGAGCCTGGAGCCTATTTCAGAGTCTGTATCTCCCTCTTTCTCTCTGACCCTCCTCTGCTCACGCTGTCTCTCTCTTTCTCTCTCCTAGAAATAAATAAATAAATAAATAAAAAAGAAAATTCATATGACAGAAAATAGCTAGGCTGTTGCTTAGTTATGACCTGAGGGGGAGAGGAATAGGAGTGGCTGTTAATGGGCACATTCAAAACTTAAGTAGTGCCAATGAGGGCATAATTGTGTAAGTACACTGAAAACACTGAGTTTATATTGTTAAAGGGTGCATTTTATTATATCTGAATTATTTAAAATAAGGCTACTATTTTTTAAAATGATCCTGAAAACAAGATACGAAACTATTATAATAGTGAAATTATTACATATAAACATCTTTAAATCTATGAAGATCACAGTTAAATTAACATAGTATTTGTCTAGTTTGCTAGATAAAAATAAAACAACAGAAACAATCAGAAAAATAATGCAGTATAAATAAATATGGCATTTATAGCAGTAACAAATAGAGTACCTAACAATTACCTAATCAGGAATGTACAAAAATATTATAGTTAGAATGATAAAACATTACTTAAAGACATTAAGATGTCTGGGCTCCTGGGTAGCTCAGTTGGTTAAGTGTCAGACTTCAGCTCAGGTCATGATCTCACAGTTTATGGATGTGAGCCCTGATTGGGGCTCTGTGCTGACAGCTCAGGGCCTGGAGCCTGCTTTGGATTGTGTGTCTCTATCTCTCTGCCCCTACCCTACTCATGCTCTGTCTCTCTCTCTGTCTCTCAAAAATAAACATTAAGAAAAATTTTAAATGCCAATTAATAATAAACTACTCTCTATAGTCAGTGCACTTCCAGTTAAATTTGAATGGGATCTCTTAATGGAACCTGAAAAAGTTGATTTAAGTATATGGATAGAAGGGATGGCAGGGCTAGGTGGTAAGAGCAGGATGGAAGTTCTCTGCTTCTCTTATCCCTGAAATACAGCTAGATCAGCATCAAACCACTTTTTATACCTAGAAAATTGATCTTAGATTAACACAACAATCTGCATAACTTGAGCAACAGAACTCAGCAGGTAAACAGCCCAGAGAGGTGAACTGGGGAGAGACAAGCTGTAGAGCGTAGGGTGTGGTATTTGTAGAGAGAGGACAGAGAAACAGGAGAGAGTACAAGAAAAACACTCCCCCAAAAGTAGCTGGAGAGAAAGAGAAAGAGTAGAAGCACCAATAAGAGCCTGAACAAGAAAAGGAGAAAGGAGAAAGGAGAGGATTTCAATATTATTACGACTCTATAAACAGGGTGGAACAGCATCGGAAATTCCACACCCCAAGACCTGGTGGTGTTCTGGTAGGAAGGGTAACAAATCCCCAGGAGCTGGCAGCGAGGTCTGAGGGGTGCACAGGTCACACGGGGAGAAGCAGTTCCCCTGCTACCCTGCTAGGAAGGCATTTGGTAGAGGCCGTTTGGCATCCCCAAAAACAAAGGTCCCAGTGGACCCCAGAGAACATGATTGCTGGTATTGGAACAAAAACACCAGGAAGCTTGAAATCTGATGTGAGTGGTGTGCTGTGGTTAATCATAATCCCTGACACACTGACACTACTTAATCACATGAATTTATTCTGGGAAAAGCTGGCATCCAGCCACAACCTCTATGCCTCTATTGCAGCATGATCATAGGACTGCTCTGGGGGGCAAGCTGGCATCCAGCTATAGCTCAGGGAGACACCCCTCCCCCAGAGGGTTGGAGTGGATCCAAGCTGCAGGGCCTTCAGAAATGAGGGGATGTGAAACACAGCCTCATCTGAGATCAGATTTGGGAGGGAGGTGCCACCTTGGCAGGCTGACAGCTTGGATGCAGACAGTGTAAAACTGGAGAGTGGACAAAAGCCAGAGACAAAGGAAGGGTGCTTGATTGCCCATTGGTGAGAGCACAGAGTTCTGGGGCTGGAAACAGGGAAGCTTGGTGATGCCATTTTCATCTCTCTCTCACATTCTCATACATGTGTACATGTGCCACAACCATTCCATCCCAGTAAGTTAAGTCATGCACCTAGTGAAAAATTGAGACATTACACCAAGCCTGGTGTAACTGCACCAATTAAGCCCTACAGGACCACCACAAGCCTTTCTGCCTGCTTAGTGTTTGAAATATAAAGTGCTTCATAGTTTGACCTCTAGGGGAAATTCGATATAATTTCATTCAGATTTCATTCTGTTCACTGGTCCATCTATTCATTTCTTTTGTGTTTTCTTTTTCTTTTCTTTTCTTATTCTTGGATAAAGAAGGAGAAAAAATTATTTTTATTTCCCATTTTTATATAAATTTTAAAAATGTACTATATTTTTTATTTTTTTGGAAATTTATTTTTTATTCAATTTACCTCCTCCAATTCATTTTAATCTATTTTTTAATACATGTTCTTAATTTTTAAAAGTTTTCTTACATTTTTTCTTTTTCCTTCCTTTCTTTCCCTTTTTCCCCTATTCAATTAGCTTCTTTCAACAACAAATCATACCTAGAACCTAGCTTCCTCTATTTGATATTTTTGTGTTGTTTTTAATGTTTTTAATTTTAATTTTTTATTTTATTAATTCTTTTTCTTCCTCCAAATGACAAAATGAAGGAATTCATCCCAAAAGAACAAACAGACAGAAATGACAGCCAGGGACTTAATCAATACAAATATAAGCAGGATGTTTGAACTAGAATCCAGATCACAATAATAAGAATACTAGCTGGGATTGAAAAAAGCATAGAATTCCTTTCTGCAGAGATAAAAGAAGTAAAATATGGTCATGGTGAAATTCAAAACGCTATGACCAATATGCAATCTTGAATCGATGCCACAGAGGCAATGATGGATGAAGCAGAACAGCGAATCAGTGGTATAGAAGACAGAATTATGGAGAATAATGAAGCAGAAAAAAAAAGAGGGAAACTAAAGCACAAGATCATGATATAAGAATTAGAGAACTCAGTGACTCACTAAGAAGGCATAACATCCAAATCATAGGAGTCCCAGAAAATGAAAAGAGAAAAAAAAGGGTAGAAGATTTATGTGAGTAAATCATAGTGGGAAATTTTCCTAACCTGGAGAAAGACATAGACATCAAAATCGAAGAAGCACAGAGAATTCCCATTTGATGCAACAAAAATCGACCACCAACAAAGCATATAATAGTCAAATTCACAAAATACACAGACAGGGAAAGAATTATGAAAACAGTAAGGGGAAAAAAAGTCCTTAAACTATAAGGGAAAACAGATCAAGTATACAGCAGACCTTTCCACAGAACCTTGGTAGGCCAGAAAGAAGTGTCAGGATGTATTCAATGTGCTGAATTGGAAAAATATGCAGCAGATAATTAGGCTGCATACTGTCATGCAGAATAGAAGGAGAAATAAAGTTTCCCAGACAAACAAAAACTAAAGGCGTTTGAGAGCAATAAACCAGCCCTGGGATAAATTTTAAGGGGGACTCTCTGAGAGGAAAAAAGACAAAACAAAACAAAAAAGACCAAAACCAATAAAGACTAGAAAGGACCAGGGAACATCCCCAGAAACTCCAACTCTACAGGCAACACAATGGCAATAAATTCATATCTTTCAGTACTACTCACTATAAATGTCAATGTTCTAAATGCTTTAATCAAAAGACATAGGGTAACAGAATGAATAAGAAAATAATATCTGGGGGCGCCTGGGTGGCTTAGTTGGTTTAGCGTCCGACTTTCACTTAGGTCATGATCTCGTGGTCTGTGGGTTTGAGCCCCGCATCAGGCTCTGTGCTGACTGCCAGCTCAGAGCCTGGAGCCTGTTTCAGTCTGTGACTCCCTCTCTCTCTGACCCTCCCTTGCTCACAGTGTCTCTCTCTCTCTCTCTCTCTCCTAGAAATAAATAAAAATATTTAAAAAAAGAAAACAATATCTGTCTATATTCTGTTTACAAAAGATGCATTTTAGATCTAATATAATAGGCCAATATAGACACCTTCATATTGAAAGTAAGAGGTGGAGGATCATCTATCATGCTAATGGTCACCAAAAGAAAGCCAGAGCAGCCATACTTATATCAGACAATCTAGATTTAAAAATAAACTGTAACAAGAGGTGAAGAAGGGAATTTTATCATAATTAAGGGATCTATCCACCAAGAAGATATAACAATTGTAAATTTTTATTCCCCAAAGTGTAGGCACTTGAATATATAAATAAATTCATCACAAACATAAAGAAACTAGTTGATAATAATACCATAAGAGTAGGGGACTTCAACACTCATTTACAGCAATGGACAGATCATTTAAACAGAAAATCAATAAGGAAACAATGACTTAAAATGACACACTGGACCGTATGGACTTAACAGATATTCAAAACATTTCATCGTAAAGCAGCAGAACACATTCTTCTTAGGTGCACATGGAACATTCTCCAGATTAGATCACATACTGGATCACAAATCAGCCCTCAAAAAGTTCAAAAAGATGGAGATCATACGATGCATATTTTTAGGCCACAATGCTATTAAACTTGTAATCAACCACAAGAAAAAAAATTTGGAAAGACAACAAATACTTGGAGACTAAAGCACATCTTACTTAGGAATGAATGGGTTAACCCAGAAATTAGAGAGGAAATTAAAAAGTACATGGAAAGCAAGGAAAATGATAACATTACAGGCCAAAATCTCTGGGATGCAGCAAAGACGGTCATACGAGGGAAGTATATAGCACTACAGGCCTTCCTTAAGAAGGAAGAAAGATCTCAGATATACAACCTAAACTTACACCTTAAGAAGCTGGAGAAAGAACAGCAAATAAAACCAAAACCAGCGGAAGATGGGAAATAATAAAGAAATAAAGGAAAAAACAGTAGAACAGATCAATGAAAGCAATAGCTGGTTCCTTGAAAGAATTAACAAAATTGATAAACCCCTAGCCAGTTTGATCAAAAAGAAAAGGGCCCAAATAAATAAAATAGAAAATGAAAGAGGAGAGATCACAACCAACACTGTAGAAATACAAACAACAATAAGAAAATATTAGGAGCAATTGTATGCCATTAAATTGGCCAATCTGGAAGAAATGGAAAACTTCCAAAAACATATAAACTACGAAAACTTAAACATGAGGAAATAAAGAATTTGAACACACCCATAAGAAGTTGAATTAATAATCAAAAACCTTCCAAAAAACAAGAACCCAGAGCTGGATGGATTTCCAGGGTAATTCTATCAAATATTTAAAGAAGAGTTAACTCCTATTCTTTTGAAGCTGTTCCAAAAAATAGAAATGGAAGGAAAACTTCCAAACTCATTCTTTGAGGCCAGCATTACCTTGATTCCAAAACCAGAGACCCCACTAAAAATGAAAGCTATACACCAATTTCCTTGATAAACATGGATGCAAAAATGTTCAACATGATACTAGCCATATGGAACCAAAAATTCATTAAACGAATTATTCACCGTGATCAAGTGGGATTTATACCTGGGATGCAGGGCTGGTTCAATATCCAAAAATCAATCAATGTGATACATCACATTAATAAAAGAAAAGACAAGAGACTAATGATTCCCTCAATAGATGCAGAGAAAGCATTTGACAACATATAGCATCCTTTCTTATTAAAAGACCTCAAGAAAGTAGGGATTGAGGGATCATACCTCAAGATTATAAAAGCCATATACAAAAGACCCACCACTGATATCATCCTCAATGGGGAAAAACTGAGAGCTTTCCCCCTAAGGTTAGGAATATGACATGGATGTCTATTCTCACCACTTTATTCAACATAGTATTGGGAGTCCTAGTCACAGCAAACACACACACACACACACAAAAATAAAATAAAAAAAATAAAAGGCATCCAAATTGGCAAGAAGGAAGTCAAACTTCCATTCTTCACAGATGGCATCATATTCTATATGGAAAACTCAAAAGATTCCACCAAAAACTTGATTCATGAATTCAGCAAAGTTGCAGGATATAAAATCAATATATGGAAATCAGTTGCATTTCTATATACCAATAATAAAGCAGCATAAAGAGAAATCAAAGAATTGATCCCATGTACAATTGCACCAAAACCCCTAAAATACCTAGGAATAAACCTAACCAAAATGGAAGAAATTGAAGAAGTCAAAACAAAATGGAAAAACATTCCATCCTCATGGATTGGAAGAACAAATATTTTTAAATGTCAATACTACCCAAAGCAATCCATCTACATATTCAATGCAATACCTATCAAAATAGGACCAGCATTCTTCACAGAGCTAGAACAAATAATCATAAAATTTGTATGGAACCACGAAAGACCCCAAATAGCCAAAGCAATCCTGAAAAAGAAAACCAAACCTGGAGGCATCACAATTTCAGACTTCATGCTGTATTACAAAGCTGGAAACATCATGACATTGTGGTACTGGCACAAAAACAGACACTTAGATCAATGGAACAGAATAGAGAGCCCAGAATGGACCAACCAACATATGGCAAAGCAGGAAAGAATATCCAAGGGAACAAAGCAGTCTCTTCAGCAAATGGTGTTGGGAAAACTGGACAGCAACATGCAAAAGAAAGATCCTGGGCCACTTTTATACACCACACACAAAAATAAACTCAAAATGGGTGAAAAACCTAAATGTATAACAGGGGCACCTGAGTGGCTCAGTTGGTTGAGCGTCCGACTTCGGCTCAGGTCAGTCCCACATAGGGCTCTGTGCTGACAGCCAGCTCAGAGCCTGGAGCCTGTTTAAGATTCTGTGTCTACCTCTCTCTCTGACCCTCCCCTGCTCATGCTCTCTCTCTCTCTCTCTCAGAATTAAAAAAAAAAACACTAAATGTATAACAATAAGCCATCAAAATCCTTGAGGAGAAAGCAGGCAAAAACGTCTTTGACCTCACCTGCAGCAACTTCTTACTCAACATGTCTCGAGAGGCAAGGGAAACCAAAGCCAAAATGAACTATTGGAACCTCATCAAGATAAAGGGAGAAGGTATTTGCAAATGATATATAAGATAAACGGCTAATATCCAAGATCTACAAAGAACTTATCAAACTCAACACCCAAAAAAACCAAATAATCCAGTGAAGAAATGGACAAAAGACATGCATAGACACTTTTCTAAAGAAGACATCATGATGACTAAAAGACACATGAAAATATGCTCAACATCACTCATCATCAGGGAAACACAAATCAAAACCATAGTGAGATACCACCTCACACTAGTCAGAATGGCTAAAATCAACAACTCAGGCAATGACAGATGCTGGCGAGGATGTGGAGAAAGAGGAGCCCTTTTGCACTTCTGGTAGGAATGCAAATTGGTGCAGCCACTCTGGAAAATAATATGTAGGTTCTTCAAAAAGTTAAAAATAGAACTATCCTATGACTCAGTAATTGTGCTGCTAGGTATTTATCCAAAGGATACATGTATGCTTTTTCAAAGGAGCACATGCAGCTCCTTTGAACATTGGTTTATAGCAGCGCTATCAACAGTAGCTAAAGTATGGAAAGAGCCCAAATGTCCATTGACAGATGAATGGCTAAAGAAGATGTGGCATATATATACAATGTAGTATTACTCAACAATAAAAAAGAATGAAATCTTGCCATTTGCAGGCAATTAGTGAGTCAAATAGAAAGACAAATATCATATGACCTCACTAATATGTGGAATTTAAGACACAAAACAGATGAACATAAAGGGAGGCAAAAATAATAGAAAAACAAGGAGGGGGGACAAAACATGGAGACTCTTATGTACAGAGAACAAACTGAGGGTTGATGGAGCGGTTGTGTGTGGTGGGATGGGCTAAATGGGCAAGGGGCATTAAGGAAGACACTTGTTGGAATGAGCACTGGGTGTTATAGGTAGGGGATAAATCACTGAAATCTACTCCTGAAATCATTATTGCACTATCTATTATATTATAGATATCTTTTATATCCTAACTATCTTGGATGTAAATTTACAAAATAAGTGTATTATTAAAAACAGACTATGGATAGAAGGGTAAATTGTAAAAAATCAGAACGATATTCTTGAAATCGAAGAAGCAGATACAAGAATTTACACTGGTGACTATTGATACTTATTACAAAGCATACATTTTACACAAACACAAGACTGATAAATATAATGCTAGAATATAAAAACAATGAGAAGCAAAAGTATGAATGTAAGATGTAAGAAATGTAGGAGTAAATTCTGCAGGTAATTGGTGAAATAATGGGACCAGGATAATCAGTTATCAATGTTAGAAAACAAATGAAACAGGATTTCTTTTTGAGACACTACTCAAAAGGAACAGGGAAATGAAAATCTATAAATATGAAAAACAGATCTATAAAAGTTTTCTGAAGCCAAGTTAGAAGAATATCTTCATAAATTCTGAAGTGGCAAAGACATTTAAACAAGACCCAAACATCTTTAAAACAAATTAAATAATTCATCATTCCCATCTTATTAAACAGAAGAACTTCTTTTGATCACAAGATAACTTCAGATAGTGTAAAAACAAAGCACAGATTTGCAGAAGATACTTGAAACATTTTTACAAGATTAGCATCTTCAATCTATAAAGTATATCCCACCAATCTGTATGATAAAGAAAAACAACTCAATGAAAAAATGGGGCAAAGATATGATCCAGAAGAGGAAACACAAATGGCTCACAAATAAGTGAAAATATATACAATTTAATTATTTATCAGAGAAATGCATATTATCATAATGAAATATACCATCAGACCCATCAGGCTGCCAAAATTAAGTGTCATTGCAAATTTGATATGAGGCAATGATACTTCTCATTCACTATTGGTCACAGTGTATATTGGTATAAACACTTGGGAAAACTGGTGAAATCTAATAAATTTACCTTGGTAAATTTCATGTACCAGCAATTCCAATCCTGGATATATATCTTAAAACTCCTAGGTCCATATGACTAAAAACTTATTTGTACATGTATATTGTGTCAGGGTTTATATATACAAATGCTCATACAATATTATTTGCATGAGTAGTGAACTAAAAATAGAACGGATGTTCATTAACAGAAGAATGTTTCAGTAGGTTGTTTAAACAAGAGAACACTATCTCACTGTGAAAATAACTACAGTCATATCACGAATAAAGATAATTCTCAAATACATAATGCAAAACATAAAACCAAAAGATGGAAAAACAAAGGCAATAATAAAAATATTTTTACCAATACACACATCGATGGTAAAACTATAAGCAAAGCAGAGAATGGTTAACGATATTTGAGATAGTGTTTCCCTCTGTGAACAAGATGGGGGTATATTTTATTCTTTTGATCAGAGGGGGATTCTATACTATAAGCTCTATTATGTCTTTACGCCCTGTGGTGAGTATACACATGTTTTTTTTATCTTATAAACCCTACTTACATGTTGCATATACTTATAACATTTACACAATACATTCCATTTTTTTAAGTGAGCAGAAAAATCAGAATGTGGATTCATTTATGATTTGAGCCAGAGCTTGAGGGGAATATTTTCACATAAAATATAATCGTTACTACTTTAGGCATTCTTAAAGAGTATTTGGTAGGAGTATTTTAAATCTTCACTTTTAGGGGCGCCTGGGGGAGTCAGTTGGTTAAGCATCCGACTCTTATTTTGGATCAGGTCATGATCTCGCCATTCCACACTGACAGTGTAGAGCCTGCTTGGAATTCTCTCTCTCTCTTTCTCTCTACCCCTCCCCCATTCGTGTGCAAGCTCTCTCTTTCTCTCAATAAAATAAATAAATAAATAAATAAATAAATAAATAAATAAACTTAAAATCTTCATTTAAAAAATTTTTTTTAATGTTTTATTTATTTCTAGGAGAGAGAGAGAGAGAGAGACAGCGTGAGCAGGGGAGGGTCAGAGAGAGAGGGAGTCACAGACTGAAATAGGCTCCAGGCTCTGAGCTGGCAGTCAGCACAGAGCCCGACGTAGGGCTCGAACCCACAAACCGCGAGATCATAACCTAAGCGAAAGTCGGAAGCTCAACCAACTAGCCACCCAGGCGCCCCAAAATCTTCATTTTAAAAATAGATTTCTTAAGAGTGCTTAGTGAGGGAGACATTATATTTATCACACCAATGTTGATTTCAAATAACTGTTTTGCACAAAATGTCCTCAGCTTTCTTTATTCATATCTTTGCATTGGCATCCATGACAACCAGAATATGCTTCGTCTGTTTATCAGACCACAGTTCTCTGCTGAGAGGCAGTAAATAAGCCACCAGGTATCCAAACAATACAGTTTGGGAGAGTGCTGAGGGTTTAAAGCCAACAAAAATGAAAATATTTCTTCCTCACCTCATCACATTTACCACTGAAAGTAATTAAATCCCAGGTAAGTAGTATATATGGCTATATTTGGTAAATATCTTTCTGCCATTTCACTGTATCAGCCCGTATTATGATGAAACCTTGCTCTTTATGTAATCCTAAGAGATACATCTGATTTTATAGATCAAGAGCCGAAAACAGTAATTCCTGGATTCATAAGTCTACTAAAATAATTTTGTTATCTCTATCAAACCATGACTTCTTTCTTCTCTATTAAGAGGTTAAGCACGACAGCAAAAATAAAAATGTTAGTTTTTCAAAGAAACTGAAAATATTCCACACAGTCTTTAGATCTGAAAGCTTTAATCTGATTCAGGGTTGGTGAAATGTTTCATTCACTTTTCCTGCCAAACATGTCTGATTTATTATTGTGTGTGGAATATGTTGGGGATGTTTTAAAATCATACTCTGAAATCAGTATTAATTTTATTGTTGTATAAAATTGAAGATAGAGCTAGGTCCTCTGGATCAGAGCAAACACTACATTTCCTTTAGCTTGAACAGAAAATAGCAAAATCCATTACACTGAAGTTAAAGTAAACCTCTCCATAACTTGTCTGGGTTTGGTGAGAAGTGCAATGGAGCAGGATGGTGAGAGACTGGGGGAAGAAGAAGCCATCAGATCTGGTTTGTGAATGTTTGTGACATGACAGTGGGAGCAGAGAGAAAGGCTTTCCAATCTAGCCTTTTCCCCCTGAATCTTCCCTTTCCAAGAATACCAATGGCCTCCATGTTGCCAAAACAAAAGACACCAAATACTCCTCACTTCACCAATCTTTTCAGTAGATGAGATACCACTGATCATTTTCCACTTCCCGAAAGAGACTCTACTTGTCATGACTACACTTTCAATTTCACTATGTCAGAGAAAGCTTTGTTTCTTATCCCATCTGAAATAGGAACCCTGCTATTCTCCCATAAGAAAAAAATTACTTTAATCGATCCTACATCACAATTTCAATTATGAGTTTTATTTATTGTTTGTTCTTGTCTTCTTATCCTGGACTTTGAGTTCCTGAAGATCATGGACCAAACTGTCATGTTGTCTAATGTGTATCAAAATTCAGCCCCTTGGGGATTATTCAAGCTGATTCTTCCCCTACTTTGTCGTTGCAGTTACCAATGTATTGCCTTTCTGTTCCAAAAGTTCCATTCAACATACATTGTCATGATAAAAAGAATCCCTTTACCATTTCTCCTTTAAAGTGAGCATGCTATTAGGCTTTCTCAGTAGAGGGCACTGGGAACACATTGTAGGCTCTTCTGTAATGTGGGCTGCTGTATGGTGGGTTGGCGATGTGCATGGGAACACATCCGATGGAACTGTACCCCATCCAAGGGTGTGTGGTCCCAGTGGTTTGGTAGCTTTAGCCTTGTGACAACATTCTTATGAAACCTCTTGACACAGAAACGGGTGCTCTGAAAAGTTCCTGACCTCAGGGGTACCTGAAGCTCTTCTATTTGCTCTGGCATTTCAGTTCCCTCTTTAGGCCCCTGTGGACTTCGTCTGTAGCCCTGAAGGCTTCCAACCCCTCTATTAATTGCTGGCTTCCTCCTGAACCCTGGAAAGTTGCTGCTTGCTTGTCCAGTGACTACAGACCAGCTCCAGCTTGAGAAATCCAGTGAGCTTCTTTCTCTATTATCTATTATCTCTATCATCTTTATCATTATGGGATGAGTTATACTTCACCAAAGTCTGAAACAATTTCCAAGTTTGTCCTTCTTTGAGCACACTCTTTCACCTACAGAGTACCATTTAGAGTTTCCTTATATATTACCATTATTATTTTTTAATGTTTATTTATTTTTGAACTAGAGAGAGTGAAAGTGGGAAAGGCACAGAGAGAGAGACAGGAGATCTGAAGTGGGCTCTGTCCTGACAGCAGAAAGCCTGACATGGGGCTCTAAGTCACAAATCACAAGATCATGACCTAAGCCAAAGTCAGGTGCTTAACTGAGACTCCCAGGCACCCCACCATTATTATTTTTTAATCACAGTTTAACAATTATTTATATTAAACTTCTCTTGTTCAATCCACTCTGCGATTCTGTCTCCTGGTTGGACCCAGACTGACACATTTATATAATATTTAGATGTATGAAAACATTAGGATTAATAGAATCTTCTATTGATTAACAATGTTATAATTAAAAAGTATATGTCTGCACACTGTGAGATTTATCTCCAATTTAATGGGGAATGACATTGAGGGTCTTCAAATTTATGACATATCAAGTTGTTTTCCCAAGTAGTTGTACACCTTGCAGGAAAATGTGTGAGGCTTTGTAGCAACTTAAGTGTTGTCAAGCATTTAATTTTGCCGATCTGATTGATGCGATTGTATATTGATGTGATATGATATATATGTATCAAAATATATTTGATATTTTAATTTGCATTTCACTGATTGCTAAGGACGTAGTATTTTTAGATATTTATTTACCTTTTAGTTTTTTTTTTGTACGTGAAGTGCTTATGCAAAGTCTTTGTCCATTTTTTATTTGATTTCTTTTTAAAGTTACTTTGAAAATGCCTGACATGTATTCTTGATACTGGTTTTTGCTGTTACAGATGTTATAAATATTTCCTATTATTGCTATTCTAATTTGGTCTTGGGTTTTATTTTTTCTTGATACACAGGTGCTTTATTTTTAAAATGAGTGTATTCATTTAGTGACCCACTGAAAGTTTAACCAGTTCGTTGAATGAGCAGTATCTGGCATGGTACGAACTAAAAATCACTTCAAATTTGTTACCCTGCCCATTTGTTTCTACCCTTGACTGAGATCTCAGGTAAATTTTGTATATTTTCTGGTAATTTCAAAGTATGAAAAATTCTGATATAAACTAATATAAAAGATTCAGTATAAGGTTTATCTCCTGCCCTTTCTCAGAGCTGACTCAGGCAAAGAATAATTCCAAAAAAGGGTGAGGGCTTGTGGTAACTGCAAATTTCTTCCTTTTTTTCCCCAGCCTTCACTGCCTCTAGAACTTCTGTTTACTATTCTTGGGAGACTGTAGGGTTGAGTTACAGAAGACATGGGGAGAGTTTGAAGAAAAGAATCTCAAGTAGTTTTGAGGCTGTAAACAGGCATCAAGACTCTTGGTGTATCATATATTTAGATGCTGGTTGACTCCTCATGTGAACAGCTTTGGCAACTCCTTTGAAGGACCACCAATCACAGCTCCATGATATAGATCATACTCCATATGAAGTCCTTTCCTAAGCCTTTGACTTCTGGCAGTCCATCTAACCCATCTGTTGAGTTCACCATTTTCTTTCAGTGATTACTCATAAATGGATCCCCTTTCAAGCAGAATTAGATCCATATCCCTTCAGAAGGACCACATTCAGTCATTGGAAAACATGCCCCCTTTTTATCACTGAAGAGGCCTTACCTCAGTGGTGGGAACTAATTAGCCCTAATTTAAATGTATATCTGGTCTCATCTAACAAATCTGAAAGTAAGATCAGAATGTTTCATATAGTTCCTGTCTACCTTAGTACATCTCAAAACAAAGCTCAAGAATATTTATAGGAATACGATGATCTATAGCACCCAAAAACATAAAATCCAAAATGTCTATCTAGTACCTAATCAAAACGTATGGGGAAAAGTGAGGAAATATAACTCATAACAAGAGAAAAGCCAATTAACTGATACTGACTCAAAACTGATGAACATGGTAAATTAGGAGACAAAGATATTAACAGAGTTATTATAGTTGTATTCCCATATATTCAGTATACTAAGTTGAGCCATAGTGCTCAATTTAGCTCATGTTAAATTTAATACTAGAAATAGAAACTAAAATATCTGTGACAGAAAAATACTCTGGTTGAGCTGGTTCAGCAGGTAGAGCATATAATTCTTGATCTGTGGGTCATAAGTTTGAGCCTCACATTGGGTGTAGAGTTTACTAAAATGAGAAACAAAAATCAAAAACAATGAAACAGAAAAACTCCATCTGTGTGATATTAGCAGATGTGACATGCACAAAAAATGATTAGTGGATCTGAAGACATAGCACTTATTTAAATTATCTAAAATGAATTACAGTGAAAGGGTTGAAATAAAATTGAAAGAAAACAATATCCATGAGCCCTTGACAATTCAAGTGGCCTAATATATGTGTAATTAGAGTTCAAAAAGGAAAAGGGAAAATGAAGGAGGAGTTGGCAAAAAATTTTAGAGGTATAATGGGTGAAGTTTTTCAGACTTAATGAGACTAATAAAGCTATAGACCCAAGAAGATCAATAAACTGCAAATATCATGAATAAAGCTAGAGCAGAGCCCAAAACAAATGATAAAAAGAAAATCTTAAAAATAGCCATAAAAAATGACATGTTATGCAGAGGGGAATGAAGATACAAAATGTGGCATATTTCTATGTAGAAACAATGCATAGAGAAGGATGCTAGACATATATTTAAGGTATTGAAAGAATATAACTATCAACAGAATTCTATGCCCCTTATAATATCTGTCTAAAATGGATGCAAAATAAAGAGTCTTTTGATACAAAAGAATTGAAAAAAATTAATCACTAGTAGACCTTTAGCCCAAATTAAATAACGGATGGAAGTGTGGATCTATAAAAAGGAATGAAGAGCAGTGGAAATGATAACAGTGCAAGTAAATATATACAATTTTAAAATTATTTAAATAATAATAATTATAATTATATAGCAAGGTATTTATAATATATTTAAAAGTAAAATTATTGGAAAAATGATGTAAAGGTTGGAGGGGAAAGGAGGAAGTATGTTATGAAAACTCCTTATAATATAAATTAAGTAACATTATATCACCTAAGAGAGAACTGTGATACATTAAAGTAAAAATTATAAACTCTAAAGCAATAATACCTAAAACTAATAAAACAATTTTAACTAACAAAGCAACAAGTGAGATAAATAAAATAATAAAAAATGTATAATTCAGAAGAAAACAGAAAAAGAAAGTAGAATAGATCAGGAAACTAGAAAACAAATAGAAAGATTATAAATTTAACACTAACCACATGAATAATCACATTAAATATACTTTGTCTAAACATCTCAATTAAAAGTCAGTGATTTTAGACTACATATTTTAAGAGCAAGAACCAGTTACATTCTGCTTATAAGAACCATACTTTAAATATTAAGACCAAAGAAATTAAAATAAAAGGATGCAAAACTTTACACCATGTTAACACAAAGCAAAAGAAAAGTGGAATAGCTAAATTATAAAGCCGATTAGATTTCACAGCAAAAAATACTTTTAGGGATTTTTTAAAAAGGTAATTTTATAATGACAAAGACGGTGAATTCATCAGATGGAAATAATAGTTGTATATGTTTATGAGCCTAAAAATAGAACTTCAAAATACAAAAGGCAAAAAACAGAGACCAAAAAAAAAGTGCAAGAGCAAAATCACAATTATAATCAGAGATTTTAACACTTCCTTTTCAATTTATAGAAGCAATAGGCAAATATCAGTAAGAAAAAGAATTTCAACAACACTATCAAAACGTGGTTCTAAGTGACATTTATAGAGAACCTCACACAGCAGTGTGAGAATACACATTCTTACCAAGAGCACGTGAAGCTTTACCAGGACAAAACCATAGTTTTGAGCCATAAAACAAATCTCAATAATTGTAAAGGTATTCAAGTCATATAAAGTATGCTTTACAATCACTGTGGAAGTAAATTGGAAATGAATGACAGTAGGGTTCCTGGAAAACCTCCAAAGATTTAGAAACTAAACCCTAGAAAACTCATAGATGTAAAAATAAGTCAAAAGGGAAATCAGGAAATACTTTTAATTGAGTAAAAATGAAAACACAAACTTTGTGCTACAATGCTGAAATAAAACTTAGTGGAAATTTTCCAATGTTAATGACTATGTTAGGAAGTCTTAAGTCAATTAAAATTTCCACAAAAACCTAACAGAAATCTCATTTGCCCTTAGGTTATGCAAATATTTCTCAGAAATGGCACTAAGAATAAGATCCATAATAGACAAAATTAATGTGGATTGGGTCAAAATAAAAAATGTGGTTTTTTTGAAAAGATGATATTAAGAGAATAAAAATGCTAGTACAGCCTGGAGAAAAATATTGCAAATTGCATTCTGATAAAGGATTTGTAAACAGAATATCTAATGAACTCTCAAAAGTGAACAATAAGAAAACAATCAATCCAAGGTTTTAAAAAAATGAGCAGAAGACTAGAAAGGACATATCAGAAGTGGATATATATGGATGGCAAACAGGTACATGAAAGATGCTCAAAACCATTATTATGAAGAAAATGCAAATGAAACCACAAGGCAATCCCATTAAATGCCTATCAGAATAGCCCTGATTATAAAGGCTGACATTAGCAATGTTGGTGAGGATGCAGAAGGACTGAATTGCATTGCTGTTCTCTGCAATGCTGATGGGAACATAAAGTTAGTATATGACACTTAGGAAAAAATCTGGTCAGCTTCTTAAAAATTTAAACACATAGCTAGCATTTTATCTAGTCTAAGTATTTAACCAAAGGAAATGCAATTATAGTTTATATAAAGTTCTGTACATGATTTTTTATAGCAGCTTTATTTATAATACTGAAAGGATACAGTAAATTAGTGTCAACAAAAAATGGATAAAAACACTGTGACATTCTCATATTTTGGGGAATGCTATTCACCAATTAAAAACTAATTGCTCAGGGCATCTAGGTGGCTCAGTCAGTTAAGTGTCTGACTTCGGCTCAGGTCATGATCTCACAGTTTGTGAATTTGAGCCTTGCGTCGGGCTCTATGCTGACAGCTTGGAACCTGGAGCCTGCTTTGAATTTTGTGTGTGTCTCTCTCTCTGCCCCTCCCGGCTTATACTCTATCTCTGTCTCTGTCTCTCTGTCTCTCTCCCTCTCAAAAATAAATAAACATTAAAACAACAACAACAAAACTAATTGCTATGGGGGAGCCTGGGTGGCTATTTGCTTAATTGTCTGACTCTTGATTTCTGCCCTCGCCATGATCTCATAGTTCATGGGTTCAAGGCCCACATCTGGCTCCACGCTGACAGTGAGGGCCCTGCTAGGGATTCTGTCTCTCTCCCTCTCTCTCTGCTCATCCCCTGCTTGTGCACTCTCTCTCTCTCAAAATAAATAAATAAACTTTAAAAAAATAATAAAAATAAGAAGAAAAACTAATTGCTCTGAATGCATCTGAAAATAAGGATGCTGAGTAAATAAATTCAGGAAAATTATATTCTAGAAAATGCAAATTACTGTATAGTGGTAAAAAGCAGATCAGTGATTGGAGGATAAAAGGGATGTGGGGGCAGGAAGTGATAGAAGAAGGGATTCTCACACAGGAACATTTTTGAGATAATTAATGGATGTGCTCGTTATTTTGACTGTGTGGTGTTTCACATTTTCACATATGTCGAATTTACAAAAATGTACACTCTAAATGCATACGGTTTATTATATGGCAATTATACCTTCAATTAAAAAAAGAAAAAGAAAAAAAACCCCACTGAACTCCCCACCTGAGTTCATTTTTTGGTATATAAATGATAATTCAAAGTTGTCAAGTAAAAGACCAAAGGCCTCAAGTTCATTAGGTTTTATCCTTCAGACATGTTAATAATGCTTTACATCCATCATCAGATTAGTAAAGTATGTGCACTACGTAAACTATAGCTTTATACCAAAAGCTACCCAGAAACTTCCCAATGCCCCTCAATTTTCATCAATTTCAGCTACTGGTAATAGTTTGATATACAACTCTTGCTCACATTTCTCCGTGTTTATACATATTTATCCAGGCAATGAAAAGCAATTTTGATATTTTCATTCTAACAGTTGCAATGCCAAAGAATATTTAATAAATTTTAGGGTCACTTGAGTACTTTCTAAGAAATATTATTGGCACATGGTTTAAGATGTGGTAGCTTTCTAAGAATTGATATTCTTATAATATTGTGTCTTCTTACCTAAGAACAAGTCCATCTTTAAAATCAGCAATGTTTTGGGGTACCTGGGTGGCTCAGTCGGTTAAGCGACCGACTTCAGCTCAGATTATGATCACCCAGTTTGTGGATTTGAGCCTCATGTCAGGCTCTGCGCTGCCAGCTCAGATCCTGGAGCCTGCCTCGGGTTCTGTGTCTGCCTCTCTCTCTGCCCCTCCCCTTCTCCCCTCTCTCTTTCTCAAAAAATAAACATTAAAAAATAAAATAAAATAAAATTAGCATCATTTTAACAGTGAAAGTGGGAAGAAAGTTTTGAAACCTATATCAGTAAATATAGACAAGGGGATACTGCACCTAATGCTGTAAGAAAAATTAAAAGCTTCTAGAAAAAAGGGCAACGTGTATCAATAATTCATTTTCAAAAGTAGAATCTTTAATGTGCTGAATGGTGGCCCCATATTCAGTCTTAATCCCTGGAAACTATGAATATTAGCTTATGTCATAAAGTTCTGCATGTGATTAAGATGAGGATTTTAAAATGAGATTATCCTGGATAAACCTGGTGGGCACTTAGTGCCACCACAGTGCCTGTATATGACATCACAGCCACAGCCAGTGAATGCTGGTAGCCACCAGAAGCTGGAAAGGCAAGGGACGGGTTCTCCTCTTGAGCCTCTGGAGGAAGTGAGGCCCTACCAATACCTTGATCTTGACTCAGTGAAACTAATTTCAGACTTCTGGTCTCCAGAACTGCAGGAAAATAAATTTCTATTGTTTTATGTCACCAAGTTTGTCATAATTTGTTATAGCAGCCACAGAAAACTAATACAAGTGGGTAATACACATTAAAAAATTTCTACAGTATTATTATTCTAAAAATATATGTTAAAAAAGATAAATTTTGACTCTAAAATTTCACAAATTCAAATTAATGACGATAACAAGTTAATGGGAAAGTAGTTACCTCTGGATGGCTCAATTCCTGTATTACTATTTTATATAATCTCCTAAAACAAAATGGCTTCCACATAGATGGCGTGGGATGTAAAGTACCTAGGAAAAGATGAATGGAGAAAGCTTGTTGAGTTTACTCCTGATTTAGCAAAAAGTTATCTTTTATGTTCTAAACTCAGATTTAAATTTAGATATGTACTATAAAAGCTCATGTCTGCCATATCCATTTTGCGGCATACTCCTTGGTAACATAAGGCAATTGTAGGCTCCTGATAGCTGATTCATAAATTTAAAGTCCAAATAAACTTCAGAGACATGCCTTTCACTGGCATGTCTACATATTTGGCAGATATTTTTATTACTACATTTTCTGTAATAGTGATTTTAACATCTATCTTCTTCAACTAATAAAACTTTTTTCCAAATAACAAATCTGACATTTGAACACAGATTTATATGTAAGAATGCAAGCTACAGTTAATTTAAAACAATGAAAAACTAGATGCTACTTGGATGTCCAACAAACTCAAAGAATGCACACATAACTATGGCGTAAATAAATCATGAAATGTTATGCAATTATTAAAAACCTTACTTGCAAAGAATGTTTAATACTGTACATGGAGAAATACTATCAACAAAATGTTCTGTTAGAAGAAGAAAATATTAAAACTAATCTTACTAGGTACTTACCAAGCACTTTTTAAAATATCATACTTTAATGCTTGTAACAACATTAGTAGGTAGGTATATATATAATATGTATTATATATATTTTTTAAATTTCCAGTTGAATGAAGAAGAAACAAAATTACAGAAAAAACAAGTAACTTGCTCAAAGTTACATAGCCAGAAATAGGAAGGTTGATTCTACAGATCAGCCTGTTAATCAACATGCTGTACCAGATTGTCAACAAAATAAAGCCCAACTTTTTATCAAGAGGTCCTCCCCACTTCCAATACCCAGTAGTCTAGTCAGATTCAACTACAACACCTCAGTGTCAACTTAGCCTCAACCAATCACCCTCCAGGACTTGAACATGAGCTTAAGTGAACTTTGTTGAGAATGGCTTCATGTTCAGTGCCTGGCACACCTATCCACTACAATACATAGTATGTCAGAATTAGGGACTTGCCTATTTACCACGAATGATACATAAAAATATGTTTAGAAAATTTCAAAGTCATCAAATAAAATATAATATTTTAGAAATAAATAGGAGGAAATAAAAGGGAACTCAAAGAACAGAAAATCTATAGCAGAAACAATATGCAGGGTGGGTCTCCAATTGTTTCTATGATTCAAACACTCTCGCTAGGTATGAATTCCTAAGATATAGCTTAATGCTTCCTGTGTCCTGCACAGAAACGTTTCATCATTTCTACAATGCTTATTGCTTTGTTAGGAACATGCAAACATCACAGGGCAATGACTCTGAAGTGATAAATATATTTAATACTTTGACACTGGAGGCTCTTTCTAAATACAGAGTAAATGATGTCTGGAGGCCTTTCAATATTTTGAAGTTTTAATAACACAGAGTCTGGCAACCAGTAATCTGGGAATAAGTCCGGCATCTACACTCACAATTTATTGTGTTTTCTTTCCTCCTGACATGTGAGGCTCACATTTCTCACACAAGGGAGGGTTAGGAAGTGGCTTGCGGGTTGTTCTGTTGATCACAATGAATTACCATTTTCTTAATTTTGTAAAAATGATTGAGTCCACTCCCTAGATCAGTATCTTTTGTTACATTTTCTGGTATGATCTATCTTTCTGTTTCTGTCTCTCTTCCTCTTGGCAAGGCATGTGTATGCATGAGCAGGTGGGTAAGTGTGTTCATACATGTGTATACGACTATATGTGTATGTAGCAAATGCCATAATCAAGTCGTCTTGTGAATTTTATCATCATGATTTTGGAGTTTACTGCGAATTTCAGGAGAACTCAACATGCCCAGCCTTGGACCTTGAGATATACAAATACCATCCATAGTGATAAAAAATCTTGAAGTGTAGCATGATTCTTTTCAAGATTCATATGCACATGAATCACATGGAGAACTTGTTAAAATGCAAATTCTGATTCAGTAGGTGTCATATAATGTCCGAGATTCTACTTTTCTCTCAAGCATTCAGGTGGTACCGAAGCTGCTGATCCACAAATCACCCTCAGTGTGGGGTGAAGTGGCGAAGTGGAAATCGCATTGAACATGACAGGCCTGAACTCCAATCTCTGCTCAGTACTTATTGGACATATAGCTTCTGTGTGTTTTAAACAATTTTTTGCTCTATCAAGTGGAAAGTGAAAAGGAACACATAGCGTTGCTGCTGAGATGTCACGGCAATGTATGTGTACAAGCACTTGCTGAGTAGTGCATGTACGATGAATGTCAGATGCTTTTATATCTTTTAAGTTTCTTTATTTATTTTGAGAGAGAGTAAGAGAGTGGGGGGAGGGGCAGAGAGAGAGAGAATGGAAGAAGAGAATCCTAAACAGGCTCCACTCTGTCAGCACAGATCCCGACATAGGACTCGAACCCATGAACCATGAGATCATGATCTGAGCTGAAGTCAACAGTCCATTGTTTAACTGACTGTGTCATCCAGGTGCCCCTATCAGGTGCTTTTTAACCTCTTTCAGTGCCAGGACCATGAAAGGTTTATCCAGAATGTGACAATCTTAAATATCTAAGAAAGCATTTTTTTCAAGAATGCTATGAAATACATATTTTTTAATGTCAGCTTAACGCTGTTTCCAAGGAATAAAAAATCCTGTTGTAATGACCATTTTATTTCATAAGCATCAATCCGTGGGAAATTTCTGGCAATTGTACTTTCTACAAATAGTTTCAGGCTGGACATAGTACCAGAGAAATGACTTGTGTGCACATAAGCATTCAAAGAAAAATAACAAGAGTTTTGAATACTCTGTGACATGAATGCTAGAAAGACATTGCTGTCATCAAAGTGAAGTGTTTCTAGAGGTACCATTGGTATTATCTTCATCCTAAATATGTAGTAGAAAAAATAATCTTAAAATTTTGTTCAGAGTCATGAATCATAAATCCACACAATTGGGGAACGTCTAAGTCTCTGATCCAATTTGCTTATTTAATAAATAAGAAAATTGGGCCACAGGACTTCATGATTTTTCTCAGTGTTACACGGATAGCCGTAAAGGGAGCCAGGAATGTCTGTAAGTGAATGGAAAGCCAGTCTAATGTTTTGGGGGTATTATAACTTTCTAATGCGAACGTATTTCCTTGCTCTTACATTGTCCATTCCTAACAAACAGCAAGTGTGATCCATTTAAATTTTAGATTACATCTCATCACTCTACTTGAGCCACAGCAAGGGATTTCCATATTATTCAGAAAATAAAAAGGAAGGAAGGAGGAAGGAAAGGAGGGAGGGAGGGATAGAGGGAGAGAGAGAGAGATTGTGAGAGAGAGAGAGAGAGAGGGAGAGAGAGAAGTCTTACGTGGACTGAAAGTGTCTGCACGACATGGCTGTGATACCCATCCGAGGCATGGTAGGGTGCCATCTCTCCGCATGGTCCCACTAAGTCCACACTGTTCCTTGGGCATGTTAAGTACATGTTAAGTACATGAGCACGTCAGGCTCATGGTGCCCTCTGCTTAGACACGCTCCCCCCACACCCCCATCCGGCTAGTTCTCCACATTTGGTCCTTTCTCAGCAATATTCTTCCCTATGAGACATTTCCCAGCTACCCCATCCTCTGATGATCTAAAAAAGATCTATTCTAAAAGAATAAAAAATTCTTTCTCAATCTCTCCTTTAGCTTTTTCATTCCCCCCCATTCTTGGCATTATTTATTGTCCAACATATATTTTATGCTACTTAGTTCTTGAGTAAACATAAAACTAAATGGCATAAATAAGAATTAATTCTTACTGTCTTTCTTTCCCCTCAGACTATCAGCTCCATAAGGAAGGAATTTTCATTTTCGTCTGTCTTATTTATTACCGTATCCCCGGTGCCTAGCAGTTGGCTCAGCACATATTAGGTACTTAATAAGCACTTGTTGCATCAATAAATAAATTCTACCTCTATTTTTAATTTCTTTAATCTACTTAAAAAAATTTTTTTAATGTTTTATTTATTTTTGAGAGAGAGAGATCACGAGCGGGAGAAGGACAGAGAGAGAGGGAGACACAGAGTAAGAAGCAGGCTCCAGGCTCTGAGCTGTCAGCACAGAGACCAATGCGGGACTCCAACTCACAAACCATGAGATCATGACCTGAGCGGAAGCCAGATGCTTAACTGACTGAACCACCCAGGCATCCCTCTTTATTCCACTTTACACGGCTCTTTGTAATTCTCATTTCTCTAACATTATCCTCTTCCAGTTATTATATATGTATAAAATAATATGCATTTATATACATATATACGTTTATATCATACTGTATATTTTATATTATTCAAATTTCTATTGTATATTTCCATGATATTTTGTTGAATGTCATGATGTATTGATTTAAAGTAATCTTTGGATTTGTTTAAGAAACAGCTGAAGAATTAGTTTGAGTTTGAGATTACAATCTCTTTAGTGACTGGAAGTGAGAGAGCTGTGGAGAAATCAACATACAGAAAAGTAGATGAAAAGAAAATGAATCTGATCATCTGTAATATCCTGAAAAGTGAAACCATATCAAAGGACTAGGCTCACACAGTCGAGGCTAAACTGTTACTTTCCCTGTGATGTTCAGCTCCTCTCTTTCTTCTCTGTATGTTACTGGTGGCTGTGAAAATAAATATGTGAGATACAACATCAGCCTTAAAAAAATAGCTTTCATTTCTCTTTGCATTTTGCAACCATCCTTGAAAATAAATGATAGTTCAGACTACATGAGGAAGAAATGTTTAAATGTCTTTTTTATCACTTTCAGGACCTAGTTTCCACGAAAATAATGACAACAATGACAGTCAAGAAAGAATCTGAATGAATTAATAACAAGTATAAAAGGAAGCATTTTCAAGAATTTTTTGGCTACTTTGTTAAGCTCTTTAACACATTATACCTTCAATCCTATTAGATACATTTTAACCGACTGAGTCACCCAGGAGCCCCCTATTAGATACATTTTAAAAGGAAATTAAGACTCAAAGAAATGTAAGAGATTTTCTCAAGGTCACAGAAAGAGTAGTTTCAAAATTCTAATTTAGGCTAAAATCTCTCTGGCAAGATCATGAGCTAATACCTAGGCTATTTGTTCCAAATTTTACAGTTTTTAACCCACATAACCATTTGAGTTCAGAGAAAATACTCCAAATGAACAATAGGTATGTTTGAAATTTCACTTAATTAATAAAATGAATTTTTTCCTAATAAAAAGACAGATGCCACATTGACATTCTTTCTAGGTCCTATTGAAAAAAATCATATTCAATGATTTACTGAATATTTTAATATTAATTAAGAAACTATAAAACAGGGGCACCTGGGTGTCTCAGTCAGTTAAGTGTCCAACTCTTGAGTCCAGCTCAGGGCATGATCTTCGTGGGATTGAGTCCCTCAACGGGCTCTGTGCTGACAATGCAGAACCTGCTTGGGATTATCCCTCTTCCTCTTTGTCTGTCCCTCCCCCACTCAGTCTCTCTCAAAAATAAATAAATAAACACTAAAAAAAAAAAAAAAGAAACTCTAAGGCAAATATGTAACACCTTTCATGAATTTGTAAAGCCAAAATTTGTGTAATGTAGAAAGTCAATAACTTTTCATAATCTGAAAATTATTTCTAGTACTTGAATATTTATATTGGGCCTGAATTTTTTTTGGGGGGGGGCTGAATTTTTAAAGATATTCAACATTCTCTCTTTTTCCTGAATCTGCACTTTTTTTTTTACCTTTATGAATAAATTTACTACTTTAACTTTAGGTTCATTTTATAACTCTTCCTCTGCTCTTTCAAGAATCTCCACAACCATCAAATTGGATTCTCTCTTCCTTTGGCAAAATAGCCCCAAACACAACATTCATGTTTAGCAGATGCATTATTTCAACTCAACAAATATTTGTCAAATTAAAACTAGGTTCTCAGTAATTTGAAAACCAACATAATCAACACTTTATGGAATACTGGGGGAAACTGCTTTTTATAAAAATGTGCTGATTCCTGGTTCATGCATTGCTGGGGCTGGAAGGAGAGCTACAGTTTCTTCAAATCAATTTTCTTTTTATAAAAAAAAAATGTGTGGGGGCGCCTGGGTGGCCTAGTCGGTTAAGCGTCCGACTTTCGCTTAGGTCATGATCTCGCGGTTCGTGGGTTCGAGCCCCGCGTCGGGCTCTGGGCTGACTGCCAGCTCAGAGCCTGGAGCCTGTTTCAGTCTGTGACTCCCTCTCTCTCTGACCCTCCCCTGCTCATGCTGTCTCTCTCTCCTAGAAATAAATAAAATGTTAAAAAAATTATTTAAAAAAATGTGTGCCCAGAGAGATATGACAATTTGATCAAGGTCATACTCATAACCAGAAAAAGAGTCAAGGAAAGAACTTGGGGAAACTGAGTCAGTTGTTTCTCTTTAGAATAGAACTTCCTTAGAGTTAACTGCTTCTGCCCTTTTAAAAAAATTATTTTTGTTTTATTTATTTTTGAGACAGAGAGAAACAGAGCACGAGTGGAGGAGGGGCAGAGAGAGAGTGAGACACAGAATCTGAAACAGGCTCCAGGCTCCGAGCTGTCAGCACAGAGCCCGATGCTGGGCTCGAACCCATGGACCGCAAGATCATGACCTGAGCCAAAGTCAGACGCTTAACCGACTGAGCCACCCAGGCACCCCTGCTTCTGCTCTTAACCTCTGTGGCTATCCACAACGCAGCAGTCAGGATCAGCATTTTAAATGAATATTTGGGGTGCTTGGGTGGCTCAGTTGGTTACGTGACCGACTCTTGATTTTGGCGCAGGTCACAATCTCACTGGCATAGGTCTCTGGGATGACAGTGCGGAGCCTGCTTGGGATTATCTTTTTCCCTTTCTTTGTGCCCTTCCCTGCTTGCACGTGCTTGCTCTCTCTCTCTCTTAAAATACATAAACATTAAAAGAATAAAATAAAATTAATATCAGATCATATTACTTTCCTGGTGAACCCCTGATAATGGCTTCACATCTCAGTGCAAAAGCAAAGTTGGAAAATGCCACTAAGTCCCTGCATAATCCAGTCTCTTTGTCATCCTCCAACTTTATCCTTTGCTCTTTCAGGCTGTCACTCATGTTCCTTCAGCTGTATTGAGCCTTTAGCTGACTGTTGGCCTCTTCCTGGAGTCTTCCACCAAACATTCCGTAACTAACATCCCCTTGAAGTTTCGGTTCAAATATCACTTTCTCTACTTGCCTTATTGGGATCACCATGTTTTGAGCAACAACCCAGGACTCTCCTGCAGCCAGCACTCTAGTTCCTTCTATGTGCCTTTAGCTTATACCATCCTCTAACATTTTCTAACACTTATCTATTTATTGTATTTGTTGCTTTTTTCTCTACCGTTTTGCTATGTTGAAAACTCTAAAAGAGTGAATTTGTGAGTTCTGTTCTCTGGTATATGTTAAGCCCTAGAACAGTCTCAAGCACCTAATAAATATTTGATGAATCAGTAAATGCATGAAAAGGCTGACAACAATAGTTTTAACTTTTTAAAATTTATATTCAAGTTAGGTAACATATAGTGTAGTATTTGTTTCAGGAATAGAATTTAGTGATTCATCATTTCCACATAACACCCAGTGATCATCACAACTGCTCTCCTTAATGCCCATCACCCCCCACTTCCCCTCCAGCCCCCCTCAATTTGTTCTCAGTATTTAAAAGTCTCTTATAGTATCCCTCCCTTCTGTTTTTATCTTATTTTTCCTTTCCTTCCCTTATGCTTGTCTGTTTCATTTCTTAAACTTCACACATGAATGAAATCATGATATGTATCTTTCTCTGACTGACTTATTTCACTTAACATAATACATTTTAGTTTCATCCACGTTGTGAAAATGGCAAGATTTCATTCTTTTTGATCTCTCAGTAATATTACATTGTATAAAGATACCACATTTTTATCTATTCATTAGTCAATGGACATTTGGGTTCTTCCCATAATTTGGCTATTACTGATAGTACTGTTACAAAAATTGGGGCTCATATATTCCTTTGAATTAGCATTTTTGTATCCTTTGGATAAATAGCTAGTAGTGCAATTTCTGGATTGTAGAGTAGGCCTATTTGTAATTTTTTGAGGAACCTCATTCTGTTTTCAAGAGTGGCTACACCAGTTTGCATCCCCATCAACAGCACGCAAGGATCCCCTTTCTCTATATCCTCAGCCATATCTGCTGTTTCTAGGGTTGTTCATTTTAGCCATTCTGATAAGTGTGAGGTGGTACCTCGTTGTGGTTTTGATTTGCTATTTCTCTGATGATGAGAGATGTTGAGCATCTTTTCATCTGTTTGTTATTCATCTGGATGCCTTCTTCAAAAAAAAATGCCTATTCATGTCTTCTGCCCACTTCTTCACTGGATAATTTGTTTCTTGGTGTTGAGGTTGAGGAGCTTTTTATAGATTTTGGATACTATCCTTTTATCTGATATGTCATTTGCAAATATCTTCTCCTATTCCATTGGTTGCTTTCTAATTTTGCTGATTGCTTTCTTTGTTGTGCAGAATATTTTTATCTTGATAAGTTCCCAATAGTTCATGTTTGATTTTGTTTCCCTTGGTTCCAGAGACATATCGAGTAAGAAGTTGCTGCAGCTGAGGTCAAAGAAGCTGCTGCCTGTTTTCTCCTGTAAGATTTCAATGGCTTCCACCCTCACATTTAGGTCTTTAACCTAGTTTGAATTTATTTTTGTGTATGGTGTAAGAAAATGGTCCAGTTTCATTCTTTTGCATGTCACTGTTTAGTTTTCCCAGCACCACTTGTTGAGGAGACTTTTTCCCATTGGATGTTCTTTCCTGTTTTGTCAAAGATTAGTTGGCCGTACTTTGTGGGTTCATTTCTGGGTTCTCTATTCTGTTTCATCAATCCATGTGTTTGTTTTTGTGCCAGTACCATACTGTCTTGATGATTACAGCTTTGAAATACAGCTTGAAGTCTGTAATTGTGATGCCTTCAGCTTTGGTTTTCTTTTTCAGAATTGCTTTGGCTATTTGGGGTCTTTTGTGGTTCCATACAAGTTTTAGGGTTGTTTGTTCTAGCTCTGTAAAGAATGCATGGTGATATTTTAATAGAGATTCCTTTGAATATGTAGATTGTTTTTGGATAGTATAGACATTTCAACAATATTTGTTCTTCCAATCCATTAACATGAAATATTTCCCTACTTCTTTGTGTCTTCTTTAATTTATTTAAAGAGTTTTCAGTGTACAGTTCTTTTAAATCTTTAATTATGTTTATTCCTAGGTATCTCATGGCTTTTGGTATAACTGTAAATGGGATTGGCCCCTTGATTTCTCTTTCTGCTGCTTCATTATTGGTATATATGTTAATGGATGTCAAAAGAAAGCCAGCGTAGCCATACTTATAACAAATGAACTAACTTTTAAAACAAAGACTATAACAGGAGATGAAGAAGGGTATTATATCATAATTAAGGGGTCTATTCATGAAGAAGATCTAAAAATTGTAAATATTTAGGCCTTCTAGTTGGGGGCACCAAAATATATAAATCAATGAACAACAAACACATAGAAGCTGATTGGCATTAATATCATAATAGGGGACTTTAATGCCCTGCTTTTGGCGATGGACAGACAGATCATCTAAGCACAAAATCAACAAGGAAACCAAGGCTTTGAATGACACACTGGACCAGATGAACTTAACATATGTTAAGCACATTTCATCCTAAAGGAGCAGAATATACAATCTTCTTGAATGTACATGGAACATTCTCCAAAATAGATCACATACTGGGTTACAGATCAACCCTCAACAGATACAGGAAGATTGAGATCATACCATGCATATTTTCAGATCACAAGACTACTAAACTTGAAATCAACCACAAGATAAATTTTGGAAGGCCCTCAAATACATGGAGGCTAAAGAACATTCTATTAAAGAATGAATGGGTTAACCAGGAAATAAAGAATACATTTTTAAAAATACATGGAAGCAAATGAAAATGAAAACATGACAGTCCAAACCCTTTGGGATGCAGCAGTCCTAAGAGGAAAGTGCATGGCAATTCAGGCCTATCTCAAGAAGCAAGAAAGTTCCCAAATACACAACCTAACCTTACACCTAAAGGAATTAGAAAAGAAGCAATAAATCCAGCATAAAGCCAACCGAAGAAGGGAAATAATAAAGATTAGAGGAGAAATAAATGATATAGAAACAAATAAACAAAAACCCAGTAGAACAGATCAATGAAACTAAATTCTGGTTCTTTGAATGAATAAACAAAATTGACAAGCCCCTAGGCAGATTTTTCAAAAACAAAAGAGAGAGGACCAAACATATAACATTATGAATGAAAGAGGAGAGATCATAACCAACACCACAAAAATACAAACAATTATGAGTATACTATGAAAACTTATATGATAACAAACTGGAAAATCTGGAAGAAATGGACAAATTCCTAGGAACTCACGCAGTAACAAAACTGAAACGGAAGAAATACAAAATTTGAACAGACCCATAACCAGCAGAGAAATGGAGTCAGTTATCAAAAAGCCCCAATGTGATATACTGTAGGATCATCTCAAGGAACATACCTCGACACCATAAAGGCCATATATGAAAGACCAGCAGCTAATATCATTCTCCGTGGGGGAAAAACATAGATATTTCCCCCTCAGGTCAGGAACACGACAGGGATGTTCACTCTCACCACCAATATGTTGTTCAACATATTACTGGAAGTCTTAGACTCAGAAATCAGACAACAAAAGGAAATAAAAGGCTTCCAAATTGGTAAAGAAGAAGTCAAATTTTCACTCTTTGCAGATGACCCGATACTTTACATGGAAAACCCAAAAGACTCCACCAAAGAACTGCTAGAACTGATGCAATTGTTTTTTTTTTTTTTAATGTTTTATTTACTTCTAGGAGAGAGAGAAAGCATGAGCAGGGGAGGGTCAGAGAGAGAGGGAGTCACAGACTGAAACAGGCTCCAGGCTCTGAGCTGGCAGTCAGCACAGAGTCCGACGCGGGGCTCAAACCCACGAACTGTGAGATCATGACCCAAGCGAACGTCGGACGCTTAACCGACTAAGCCACCCAGGCGCCCCTGATGCAATTGTTTTAATATTAACATAAATTGAGCTTAATACTATAGAAGACTGGAAAAAAATAGAAGTTAAATCAACTCACTATTATTATTTTTCCTTAAAATGCCCAAGAGAAAGAAAATCATTCATATTATTATACAACTGGTATGGTGTCATAGAATACACAATTGTCCAATGCAACTTCTTAGGATTTGGGAAAGTATGATAGGACTTAACATTCCATGAATGATACTACACTCTACCCATGGGAGTTTTGGAAAGAAACAATGCTGATCAAATATGTCTTTAATGGTTAATCTTTTACCACAAATGCAGCTCTAGATGTCAGCTTTTCAGGCAGAGGCTGGTGAAAACAGAAATATTGGTTTAGTATCTAGAAATACTAGTTTTCTCTAATGTCAAAAGTCACTTTGTGCAGTTTGATGCTTGGAAAGCAGGTTGACATGGAGTATCCCATGGAATGCTCACAAATTTGTGAGATCAACAGGGAAGGATCATCCTTTCCCATAAACCACTGGTCTCACACTGGACCACCAGGCACCCTCTGAAGAGGAATTTGCACACCTCTGAGATTACCAGTCAGCGCAAAATGGTTCACAGGCAATTTCGTAATGGCAAGGTCTAACTGTCACTTCTCCACTGATTAAGTGCCATTTATTTTTCTACAAATAATTCAAATGTTACTTTATTTGTTCATTTATTGCTTCTTCCTCAATTTTCCCATGGCATTTTATAGCACTTATATTGGAGACAGCAGATTCAGATACACATTCAATCATATTGTACTTGTACTTATCTGTTTGTTCTCCCATTAGAAAGTGATCATCTTGGGGTGCTTCGGTGGCTCAGTCGGTTAAGCGTCCGATTTCAGCTCAGGTCATGATCTCGTGGTTCATGGGTTCAAGCCCCGCATCAGGCTCTGTGCTGGCAGCTAGCTCAGAGCCTGGAGCCTGCTTTGGATTCTGTATCTCCCTCTCTCTCTGACCCTCTCCTGCTCACGCTGTCTCTCTCTCTCAGAAAAAAAAAGAAAAGAAAAGAACGCGATCATCTTGAGTCTACCTATCATGTAATGGAAAGAGCAGAGGCTTGGGACACAACAGAATTGAGCCAGAAATACCAGCTCTGCCACTTATTTAGTAAATAATCTTTAGTAGATTCTTGAAGGTCTCCAACCTTTGGTTTCTTATTTGGAAAGAGAAAATTCTACTGTCTCTACCAGGCTGTCCTAATTAAAGAATGTATTCTTGTAAAGCGTCTGGCCTGTTTATTACAACGTGCTAATATGGTGATTATGGAGTACCAGGCAATGTTTTAAGTACTTTCCATTGGTTCATTTTAGTCCCCCCAAATATCTTGATGAGTTCATACTTCATTTACTTCATTTTACAGTTGAGAAAATTGGTGCATAGAAAGGTTAAGTATACTTCACAAAGTCATCCAAGCTAATAAAACCTGGATTCAGATCCAAAAAGACTGGCTTCCGGATTTAGGCTGTTTTTGCTTTGCTATCCTGCTTGTAGGCAAATGGCATGCTCAAGGTCACACAACCACAGGTAGTGCAAGTAGAATTAGCATCTTTAAGGTCTTAGTACTTAATGGAAGCATGGCCCAATTTTTGGCACCTCTACTAAAATTAAATAAATTTGAGAATTACAGATCAAAGTAAGCTTGATTCATCTCACTTAAGCAGAGAGTAGCTGTTCTCCCTGTGCAGAGATCCTGGGAATAATATCTATCTCCCCAAATCAGGTTGTATCATTAAATAAGTCAATTCATATTAATGTTCAATAAAGTGTGCTCAATAACAAATTTACTAATATTCATATCATACCATTTTCTAACTAGTGGGTTAGACTACGTGGGAAAAGATCAAAGGAGGAAAGAAATGAGAAAAACATGACATTTTTCTCAGGGATCTAATCATAAACCATTCTTAGGAAAAGTTGTTTTTAATTTATATGAGATTTCAAGACTCCCCTGAAAACTGATTGAAATGAACAGGCAAAGACAGATGCATTTTATTTGAACTTTAAAATTGCTATCTAGTAAAGATTATTTTAGATTTACTTATTCTTTTCCTGTAATTTCTTCTTTTTAGTCTCTTCAAAACAAACTTGTCCACAACACTGATTATTGGATTTTTCACAGCCAGTGTGTGAGGATTGCCACTGTAAAGATTATGAACTTCCTTCATGAGAACATTTCAAATATTGTCTTTTTCCCCTAGGAAATCTGAGAAGAGTTTAGTTCCTGATTTAAAAAACAACAAAATCAATTTCTCTTGCACCGCTATTTTGCATACTAATTTAGTGGGCGTCTAATAATCTTCAAAAATCATAAGTGCTTTTTAAACCCAGTTTAATAGCAAGGCTTTAGAAATGAGATTAATATAGCTTTTAATTTTTAAAATATTACGCATATTTGTTTTTGCCTTCTTTGGGATTAGAATCATGTAAATTTATAAAGTTCATGTTACTTTATAAATACATAAAATCCAAGTCCTAAACAGAGATTATACAAAGATTAAGTTTAGTTCTTACTGTTCTAGAAATATTATTTTTGTTTGTTTTAAAGAGTTATTATAACATTAAATATGCATAGACTGCCATGAAAATTTACAATCTTTATTACATTATATTTTTAGGGGCACTGAAGTATTTTGTCACTTAAATAACAGAGAAGCGTTTTCAGGAAGCACATATAAACTATGTACATATGCATAAGAACACGTTTAAGTGAATAGGATATGTCTGCAACTGGATTAGTGTATAATGGACTGTCATTCTAGCACTAGTTAAGAGTTTACTGACAGTTACAGGGACATGCTTGCTTGCTTTCAGAAGCCCATATTGTGTTCACCCACCAGGTTCTCTAAGATAGAAAAACTAATATATCACAATGACTTTAGCTGCATCAATGCACTGCCAAATAATTAAGTTAAAATAATTTACTTAGTGAAAAATATATTGCATACATTTGCATTGTAATAAATCAGAAGAACCGTCTCTGAGTCATGAACCTCAGTTTTGAGAATGATAGAATTCTTTCTGTTTCTGTAATTTTTTTCCCTAAAGACTATACTCATGTCAGATTAAGTCGAGGAGTCAGGCTTGTCCTGTTAAGCCCTAGCATCCATGCTTCTTTTATTCTTTGCCAAGAACTCCTGATATTTATTGAAAGTTCTGAAATAGGCCAATGAGCACGTTCCATATCCCTGCCCATATCTAATAATGAAGAAGGGGCACCTGGGTGGCACATTAAGTTAAGCATCCTAATTCAACTCAGGTCACGATCTCCTGGTTTGTGGGTTCGAGCCCTGCTGTGCTGACAGCTCAGAGCCTGGAGCCTGCCTTGGATTCTGTGTCTCCCTCTCTCTCTGCCCCTTCCCCACTCATGCCCTGTCTCTCTGTCTATCAAAGATAAATAAACATTAAAATTGGAAAAAAAATGAAGAAACAGACAGATTCCCTTTATAAAATTCCTTTTTCATAGTACATCTTGGAACTTTTTTCTGGCACCTTTATCTTCTTGAATAGTGTGGTGTTTGTCTACACATGAGTTGAAACCAGAGCAGACATGTTGTCACTGAGGGTGAAGCTGGCCTGAAAAGGAAGTCTGGGTAGGGCATGACTTACAGTTCCTCTAATGACAGAGGTTTTTTTCCAATTACATGAGACAACAGATTCATTTCATGAATTAAGCCCATTAACATTGCTTTACATTACACATAATGAAAAGCATTTAACTGATCAGTTGGCTTCACCAATTTTACTCCCTATACGTGAATGCATGACTTCATGAATCTAAAGATTAAAATAATGTAAGCAATTTTTAAAAAACAAACAAACCTCTCACTAGAATTTCTACTGTATTGTATTGAACTCCTGGTTATTCCAAAAGCATTCATTCCTTTATGTTATTTTTACTTAAATAATAGCAATAGGCTGAAAAGCAAGTAAAATAGACTGAATTGCACCACCCCCCAGAATTCACATGTTGATTCCTAACTCCTAATATGGTTGTATTTGGAGATAGTGTTTTTAGGGGGATAATCGGGATTAAATTAGGTCATAAGGTTCAGATCCTAATTCAATAGAGCTGGTGTCCTTATAAGAAGAGGAAAAGACATCAGAGATCTCTGTATGCACACAAGAAAGTTCATGTGAGGACACAGCAAGAAAGCAGCCATCCTCAAGCTGGAAAGAAAGTTCTTGCCAGAAACCAGCCCTGTTGATACCTTGACTTTCCATTCCCTTAGAATTGTGAGAAAACAAGTTTCTGTCATTTAAGTCACACAGTCTGTGGTATCTTTTTATGCAGCTGTAGCGGACTAATACAGCAGGTGTTGAGAAATTAATATAATATTATTTCGAGAGAGGGGGCAAGATGGCAGAGAAGTAAGGAGCTCCGTACTTGCACTCGCGCCCGTACATCACACAGAAAAGATCTGAAGCCACTGGAAACCTTACAAAACCTGAGAGATTGGGAGAAAAAGGACGCAGAATCCATTGAGAGAGCCTTCTAACGGCTACCTCAAGAAACAAGCTAGAGTACACAAGGTGGAGAGTCCCAAATATCACTACGAATAGGAAAATAAAATAACCAAGGTCCCAAAAAGAGAGACCAAGAGATACCATTCAAAGAACACTCTCTGAAACGATAGGCCCTGCAAAGTCAAAGAGTCTTCTTAGATATAGCAGAGCTCATAGAAACAGAGAGCATAACAGGTCTTTAAAACCAACAAGAGCCAGAAAGCTAACTAAAATGACGAAACGAAAGAGCTCTCCTCCAAAGAAACTCCAAGAAGAAATGACAGCTAATGAACTGCTCAAAACAGATATCAGCAGCATAACTGAACAAGATTTTAGAATAATAATGGTAAAATTAATAGCTGGGCTTGAAAAAAACATAGGGGACATCAAAGAAACTATGGCTAAAGACAGAATGGAAAATAAAAATAAGCATGAAGAATTTAAAAATGCGATAAATGAGATACATAATAAACTAGAGGCCTCCAATGCACAGCTTGAAGAGGCAGAAAGGAGAATAAGTGATTTAGAAGACACCATTATAGAAAAACAGGAAGCTGACACAAAAAGAGACAAACTGATCCAGGAATAAGAAAGAAGAATTCGAGAGCTCAGCGATACAGTCAAACACAACAATACCCGTATCATAGGAATCCCAGAAGAGGAAGAGAGAGGGAAAGGTGCTGAAGGAGTCCTGGAACAAATTATAGCAGAGAATTTCCCGACCTGGGGAAGGAAGTAAATGCGGAAATACAAGAGGCTCAGAGGACTCCCCTCAGACATAACTTGAATCGATCTGCACGACATATCATCGTAAAAATGGCAAAATACAAGGACAAAGAGAGGATTTTGAAAGCAGCTAGGGAGAAAAGGACCCTCACATACAAAGGGAAACCTATCAGAGTGGTGACAGACCTATCTACTGACTTTGGCAGGCCAGAAAGGAATGGCAGGAGATCTTCAATGTGATGAACAGAAAAAATATGCAGCCAAGAATCCTCTATCCAGCAAGCCTGTCATTCAAAATAGAAGGAGACATAAAAACCTTTCCAAATAAACGGAAATTGAAAGAATTTGTCACCACGAAGCCAGCCCTACAAGAAATCCTGAGGGGGATGCTCTGAAGGAAGGGTTGCAAGGAACAAAGGTACCAGAGACACCACCACAAACATGAACCCTACAAAAGATACAAAGACTCTAAACCCACATATTTCAATAATAACACTGAATGTAAACGGGCTGAATGCTCCAATCAAAAGATGTAGGGTGGCAGAATGGATTAAAAAACAAAATCCATCTATATGCTGTCTACAAGAAACTCATTTTAGACGGGAAGATACCTTCAGATTAAAAGTAAGGGGATGGAGAAATATATATCATGCTACAGGAAATCAAAAGAAAGCCAGAGTAGCGATACTTATATCAGACAAACTGGACTTTAAATTAAAGACAATCACAAGAGATGAAGAAGGGCACTACATAATAATAACATGGTCCATCCATCAGGAAGAACTGATTTCTTAACAGTTAATAATGATTAACAATCATAAATGTCTACGCACCGAATATGGGAGCACCTAATTATCTAAAACAATTAATCACAAACAGAAACAAGCCTATAGATAAGAATGTGCTAATAGCAGGGGACTTTAATACTCCACTTACAGCAATGGATAGGTCAACCAGACAGAAAATCACTAAAGAAATAATGGACTTGAAAGACACATTGGACCAGATGGATCTGACGGATGTATTTAGAACTTTATATCCTGAGGCCAGGGAATTTACTTTCTTCTCAAGTGCGCATGGCACATTCTCCAAGATAGATCACATACTGGGACATAAAGCAGCCCTCAATAAATATAAAAGAATAGAGATCATACCATGCACACTGTCAGATCACAATGCTTTGAAACTTGAAATCAATTACACGAAGAAGTCTGGAAAACCTCCCAAAACCTGGAGGTTAAAGAATACTCTACTAAAGAATGAATGGGCCAATCAGGCAATTAGAGATGAAATTAAAAAATATATGGAAACAAATGAAAATGAAAACACAATTCAAAATCTATGGGATGCGGCAAAGGCAGTCTTAAGAGGAAAGTACATTGCTCTCCAGGCCTATTTCAAGAGATTAGAAAAAGCGCAAGTCCAAAATCTAACAGCTCACCTAAAGTAACTAGAGGCAGAGCAACAAGAACGCCCTAAACCCAGTAGAAGAAGAGAAATAGTAAAAATTAGAGTAGAAATAAACAACATAGAGACTGAAGAAACAATTGAACAGATCCATGAAACCAAGAGTTGGTTTTTTGAAAAAGTAAAAAAATTGACAAACCTCTAGCCAGACTTATCCAAAAGAAAAGAGAGAGCACCCAAATAGACAAAATTATGAATGAAAATGGACTTATTACAACCAACCCTCAGAAATACAAGCAATTATCAGGGAATACTATGAAAAATTATATGCCAACAAATTGGACAACTTAGAAGAAATGGACAAATCCCTAAACACACACTCACTACCAAAATTCACACGGGAAGAAATAGAAAACCTGAACAGACCCATAACGAGTGAAGAAATCGAATCAGTGATCAAAAATCTCCCAGCAAATAAGAGCCCTGAACCTGATGGCTTCCCTGGGGAATTCTACCAGACATTTAAAACAGAATTAATCCCAATTCTTCTCAAGCTATTCCAAAAAATAAAAATCGAAGGAAAACTCCCGGACTCATTTTATGAAGCCAGCATCACTCTGATTCCCAAGCCAGACAGAGATCCAGGAAAAAAAGAGAACTATAGGCCAATATCCTTGATGAATACGGATGCAAAAATTCTCAACAAGATCCTTGCAAATCGAATCCAGCAGCATATCAAAAGAATCATCCACCAAGAATAAGTGGGATTCACTCCTGGGTTACAAGGCTGGTTCAGCATTCGCAAATCAATCAATGTGATACATCATATCAATAAAAGAAAAGATAAAAACCATATGATCCTGTCAATAGATGCAGAAAAAGCATTTGACAAAATACAGCATCCCTTCTTAATAAAGACTCTCGAGAAAGTTGGGATAGAAGGAACCTACTTAAACATCATCAAAGCCATCTATGAGAAGCCTTCAGCTAACATCATCCTCAACGGGGAAAAACTCAGAGCTTTCCCCCTGAGATCAGGAACACGACAGGGATGCCCACTCTCACCACTGCTGTTTAACATAGTGCTGGAAGTCCTAGCATCAGCCATCAGACACCAAAAGGAAATCAAAGGCATCAGAATTGGCAAAGAGGAAGTCAAACTTTCACTCTTCGCAGATGACATGATACTCTACATAGAAAACCCGACAGACTCCACCAGAAGCCTACTAGAACTGATCCAAGAATTCAGTCAAGTTGCAGGGTACAAAATCAATGTACAGAAATCGGTTGCATTTTTATACACCAACAATGAAGCAACAGAAAGAGAAATCAAGAAACTGATCCCATTCACAATTGCACAAAAACCATAAAATACCTCGGAATAAACCTAACCAAGGATACAAGAGATCTGTATGATGAAAACTATAGAAAACTTATGAAGGAAATTGAAGAAGACACAAAGAAATGGAAAAACATTCCATGCTCATGGATAGGAAGAATAAATATCGTTAAGATGCCATTACTACCTAAAACACTCTACACATTCAATGCAATTCCAATCAAAATTGCACCAGCATGGGGCGCCTGGGTGGCTTAGTCGGTTAAGCGTCCGACTTTCGCTTAGGTCATGTACTCGCGGTTCGTGGGTTCGAGCCCCGCGTCGGGCTCTGTGCTGACTGCCAGCTCAGAGCCTGGAGCCTGTTTCAGTCTGTGACTCCCTCTCTCTCTCTGACCCTCCCCTGCTCATGCTGTCTCTCTCTCTCCTAGAAATAAATAAAACATTAAAAATTAAAAAAAAAAAAAAAAAACTTAAAAAAAAAATTGCACCAGCATACTTCTCAAAACTAGAACAAACCATCCAAAAATTTGTATGGAACCACAAAAGACCCCGAATAGCCAAAGTAATCCTGAAAAATAAAACCAAAACGGGAGGTATCACCATCCCAGACTTTAGCCTCTACTACAAAGCTGTCATCATCAAGACAGTATGGTATTGGCACAAAAACAGACACATAGACCAATGGAACAGAATTGAGAACTCAGAAGTGGACCCAAAAGTATACAGCCAACTAATCTTTGACAAAGCAGGAAAGAATATCCAATGGAAAAAAGACAGCCTTTTTAACAGATGGTGTTGGGAGAATTGGACAGCAACATGCAGAAGAATGAAACTAGATCATTTTCTCACACCATGCACAAAAATAAACTCAAAATGAATAAAGGACCTGAATGTGAGACAGGAAACAATCATCACCCTAGAAGAGAAAGCAGGAAACAACCTCCTTGACCTCAACCGCAGCAACTTCTTACTTGACATATCCCCAAAAGCAAGGGAATCAAGAGCCAAAATAAACTGCTGGGACCTCATCAAGATTAAAAGCTTCTGCACAGCCAAGGAAACAACCAGAAAACTAATAGGCAACCAACGGAATGGGAAAAGATAGTTGCAAATGACATATCGGATAAAGGGTTAATATCCAGAATCTCTAAGGAACTCACCAAACTACACGCCCGAAAAACAAACAACCCAGTGAAGAAATGGGCAGAAGATATGAACAGACACTTCTCTAAAGAGGACATCCAGATGACCAACAGACACATGGCCATCCAGATGGCCAATAGAAATGATGCTCAGCATCCCTTCTCATCAGGGAAATACAAATCAAAACCACACTGAGATACCACCTCACGCCAGTCAGAGTGGCTAAAATGAACAAATCAGAGAACACTAGATGCTGGCGAGGATGTGGAGAAACAGGCACCCTCCTACACTGTTGGTGGGAATGTAAACTAGTACAGCCACTCTGGAAAACAGTGTGGAGGTTCCTAAGGAAACTAACAATAGAACTCCCCTATGACCCAGCAATAGCACTGCTAGGAATTTACCCAAGGGATACAGAAATGTTGATGCATAGGAGCACATGTACCCCAAAGTTCATAGCAGCACTCTCAGCAATAGCCAAAACATGGAAAGAGCCTAAGTGTCCATCAACAGACAAATGGATCAAGAAGATGTGGTTTATCTATACGATGGAATACTACATGGCAATGAGAAAGAATGAAATCTGGCCATGTGTAGCAACATGGATGGACCTTGAGGGTGTTAATCTGAGCGAAATAAGTCAGGCAGAGAAGGACAAATATCATATGTTTGCACGTATAGGAGGATCAGGAGGAACTTGACAGAGGAACAAGGGGGAGAAAAAGGGGGGAAATGGTGGGGGAAAGGGAGAGAGGCAAACCATGAGAGACTCTTGAATGCTGACAAAAACTGAGGACTGATGGATGTGGGGGGGAGGAGGGGATGGGCATGGAGGAGGGCACTTGTGGGGATGAGCACTGGAGTGTTATGTGGAAACTAATTTGACAATAAACTATTTGTAATATATATATATATATATATGTATATATATATATATATATAAAATATTATTTCAACATTTAGATTGGCAGGCATTGTTTATAAGAACTTCTAAACTTTATTATTATTTTTAAATTTTAGATAGAGAGTTCAAGCGACAGAGAGAGGCAGAGGGAGAGAGAGAATCTTAAGCAGGCTCCATGTTCAGTGCAGAACCTGGAGCAGGGCTTGGTCATACCACCCAGGGATCAAGACCTGAACAGAAATCAAGAGACTGGCACTCAACCAACTGAGGCACCCAGGTTCCCCACCACTTCTAAAACTTTAAAAAGAGATAAAAAATATTATTCCTTCTCTTCTTCTGGAAAACAGTATGCATTTAAAAAGCAAAATGGAATCATCAAGGACTTGAGTTGAGGCAACTACATTAGATGTTTGTGGGGAGGGCAGATTTGGAGAGGGTGAAGACTCCCCCTATTAGGGCATTTGGTTGATGATGTTTGGTCAGGTCAGGAAATGGAGTCCTGCTTGAGAGTCCTCAGTCCTTAGTAAACCAAGTGGGACCCAGTGTAGATTTTAAGGAACAATAACATGAAATGGGAAATTCAGACCAAGTTCTCTTTTCTCTTAGCATTCTGACCATTGGAATGGTCAGACACAAATCTTATGAACTTATGTCTCCTTTACTACATCCTTCCTTTTCAAGCTATCACGAGTCCTCCACCAGCACTGCCTCAGCCCTGGTACGGGGACGGGACACAGCAGAAGCTAGAGCTATTGCAGATGCTCTACCTCCTTGCTGGACCTCACTCAGTCAGCTGAAGAATCCAGCTAGATGAACTTGAAATACTGGGGCTACATAGCTCACAGGCTCCACCCAGAGCCTCTCTGCACTTGTCACCCCTCTAATCCCAGACTTGGATGAAATTCCAAATGACACTGGCATGAGCTATGCCTTCCTGAGCAGATTTGAGAGAGACCTTATCTGTATCTCAGAAGTGAGGAGGTGAGGCACACTGCTGATGGGAGGCAGGAAACATAAAATGAGGTGGGTGAATCTCCCTGTTGTGGACTATGTCTTAGTGTGCTTTCTCCTTGTAACTCTTTCAGAGACATCGCAGATATCATGGAGAGCAGGAATACAAACAGAGCAAAGTGTTCCTCTTGTATGTCATCTTAAAGCACCTTTCTTCACGCTTTCAATCACTACAATTTTTGTCTCTTAACAACTTTCACCTCCTTAGATCTTACCTTCCAAAATAGAATATCATCAATTTTAATCCCTGTCTCAGGCTCTGCATTCTAAAGGATGAAGTAAGATATAGAATCATGAATATCAGAGGGAAAACCAAGGCACCTGCCTATGGATCAGACTGCTGAGACATGACTTTAGACTAAACCTTAAGAAAAGGACAAATATCATATGTTTGCACATATAGGAGGATTGGGAGGAACTTAACGGAGGACCATGTGGGAGAAGAAGGGGAGAAATGGTGGGGGAAAGGGAGAGAGGCAAACCATGAGAGACTCTTGAATGCTGAGAACAAACTGAGTACTCATGGATGTGAGGGGGGAGGGGGGAGATGGGCATGGAGGAGGGCACTTGTGGGGATGAGCACTGGGTGTTATATGAAAGCCAACCTGACAATAAACTATCTGTAAAAAAATATAAAAATAAAAATAAAACTAGGAAAAGAAAAAAGAAGACATAGTAACAAGACTCTTTAAGTCTCATAGATTTTTCATTCTAATTTACTATTATACATCAGTTACAGAGGTCATTTATACTGAGGTCATGTCTCTAAATTATTCTGAGCCTATGACATTGATACACAGCTTAGACATTAATGATACTATGAAAATCTTATAATCAGTGAGAAGCCGAGTTGGTATGCAAACCCTAGTCTTCTGATCTTTTAACCCTACCTGGATGTCTCCATTATCTGACAATTCCTGATCTAGTCTTATGAGCTTACCAATAAAGGAAGCAATTGTTTTATTATTTTATTGTGTTATTTTATTATAATCCATAATAATAGATTTTCACTGTCTAAAATCTATTTTTAATGATATCAAAATAGTATAGGAGTGTTCTTGATTAAATACCCCCACACTTTTTCATAATATTTTCTCAGTTTTCCAGAATCAAACATCAATGCTATTGAAATTTTTATTTTAAAGTGCCCAGATACATCTTCTCATGCATTGCCAAATAAAAGTGCATTTGTTGCTTGGCTAGCAAATTTAGAAAGTAGCAAGATGATGTGCCCTGAAAAAAGAAATCTTATTCTCCCTGAAAATTTTATTTGGCCACAAAAATAAATTACTGCCAGAACAGGGTTTAAAGCCATCCCTTTTGATCAATTACATTCAGTGACCACACTTCTGAAGGCCAGCAAATCAGTGAGAGTATGCTTCTGAAGCTGGCTGAATCGGCAACTTCCTCACTTGAGCGAACACCCTTCTGAAACTAAGCAATCGGTCGTAGTCTCTCTTAAGTAGTTTACCCTGCTTAGCAAACAATAAATTCAATACTTTGTTTTAGATACTCAGTGGGCACCTGGTGCTTTGGCTCCCTGAATTTAGGCTTTCTGTTACCTCCTTTCTTCCTCTTCATTTCTCTGTTTTCCATTGACCTTTCATATGACCACATCTGTAAATATTTTCAGTATCCTGGCATATAATTTCCATAGGCATGGGATCCTGAAACATTTCAATTTCATTTTTCATTTTAACTCAAGTACTCTCAGATATTATCTTTTTCAGAATAACTCTTGGATACATGAAGACAGAAATTGCTTACTTTAGGCTAATTATATCTTTGACCTCTCATAAGGTCAGAAGAGGAGAAGGGAATTAAAAAATACAGTGTTATGGGGTACCTAGTGACTCAGTCTGTTCAACCCCTGACTCTAGGTTTTTGCTCAGGTCATGATCTCAAGGTTCATGAGTTCAAGCCCCACATTCAGACTCCTTGCTGGCAGCAAGGAGTTTGCTTGGGATTGCTTGGGATTCTCTCCCTCTCCCTCCCTCTCTCTCTCCCTCTCTCTCTCCCCCTCTCTCTCCCTCTCTCTCTCTCGCTCTCCTTATCTCTATCCTCCACCCCCTATTTTTTTCTCTTGCTCAAAGTAAATAGTGAAACATTTTCCTGTCATGAATGATCTCCAAATTAAAATAATTTGAATATGTATCTTTTCTTTCACAATGAGCATTTTGTTTTAGACCTGTATCTTTTAATAATTCATGAGATAATCCAATTCTTGAAATTTATCAACAATTTTTCATTATTTCAAGGATATCTGATTGTGCGAGTAACTGGAATGGATTAGTTAGTAGAATAATCAGTGACTTTATGGCTATTTTTTGAGTACTTATGAAGGTAACTATGGAGCAGTTATTAGTGAAAGAGAAATATTAATATCTAATGAAAAAACATTGCTTATAATAGTTGATCAAGTCTGGAATAAATCTCAGAGAACATCTCATTCAATTTCTTTCTTTTTAGAAGCATACTGAAGTTAAGAAAATCTATCTCTTTTAAAAATGTCTTTAGTGTTTTTATTTATTTTATTTATTTATTTATTTACTTTTTTTCCTAGATGCACGGCCCCGTGTCCAAAGACTTAGGGTTTTGGCATTTATCATGTTGATTTGTTTTCTTTCTTTCTTTTTTTTTTTTTTTACAAATAGTTTATTGTCAAATTAGTTTCCACATAACACCCGGTGCTCATCCCCACAAGTGTCCTCCTCCATGCCTACCCCTCCTCCCCCCCACATCCACCAGTCCTCAGTTTTTGTCAGCATTCAAGAGTCTCTCATGGTTTGCCTCTCTCCCTTTCCCCCACCATTTCCACCCTTCTTCTCCTCCTTGGTCCTCTGTTAAGTTCCTCCTAATCCTCCTATACGTGCACACATATGATATTTGTCCTTCTCTGCCTGACTTATTTCGCTCAGCATAAAGCCCTCAAGGTCCATCCATGTTGCTACACATGGCCAGATTTCATTCTTTCTCATTGCCATGTAGTATTCCATCGTATAGATAAACCACATCTTTTTGATCCATTCATCTGTTGATGGACACTTAGGCTCTTTCCAGGTTTTAGCTATTGTGGAGAGTGCTGCTATGAACATTGGGGTACATGTGCTCCTATGCCTCAGCATTTCTGCATCCCTTGGGTAAATTCCTAGCAGTGCTATTGATGGGTCATAGGGGAGTTCTATTGTTAGTTTCCTGAGGAACCTCCACACTGTTTTCCAGAGTGGCTGTACCAGTTTACATTCCCACCAACAGTGTAGGAGGGTGTCCGTTTCTCCACATCCTCGCCAGCATCTAGAGTTCTCTGATTGGCTCATTTTAGCCACTCTGACTGGCGTGAGGTGGTATCTCAGTGTGGTTTTGATTTGTATTTCCCTGATGAGGAGCGATGCTGAGCATCGCTTCATGTGTCTGTTGGCCATCTGGATGTCCTCTTTGGAGAAGTGTCTGTTCATATCTTCTGCCCATTTCTTCACTGGGTTGTTTGTTTTTCGGGCGTGTAGTTTGGTGAGTTCCTTAGAGATTCTGGATATCAACCCTTTATCTGATATGTCATTTGCAACTATCTTTTCCCATTCCGTTGGTTGCCTATTAATTTTCTGGGTTGTTTCCTTGGCTGTGCAGAAGCTTTTAATCTTGAGGAGGTCCCAGCAGTTTATTTTGGCTCTTGATTCCCTTGCTTTTGGGGATGTGTCAAGTAAGAAGTTGCTGCGGTGGAGGTCAAGGAGGTTGTTTCCTGCTTTCTTCTCTAGAGTGTTGATAGTTTCCTGTCTCACGTTCAGGTCCTTTATCCATTATGAGTTTATTTTTGTGCATGGTGTGAGAAAATGATCTAGTTTCATTCTTCTGCATGTTGCTGTCCAGTTCTCCCAACACCATCTGTTAAAAAGGCTGTCTTTTTTCAATCGGATATTCTTTCCTGCTTTGTCAAAGATTAGTTGGCTGTCTTTTTATTTATTTTAGAGAGAGAGAGAGAGCATGAGCAGGGGAGAGATACAGAAACCAAAGGCAGGCTCCAGGCTCTGAGCTAGCTCTCAGCACAGAGCCTGATGTGGGGCTTGGACCCACGAACCACGAGATTATGACCTGAGCCGAAGTCAGACACTCTGCTGACTGAGCCACACAGGCGCCCCGAAAATCAATCTTTTTTTTCTTTCATAGTTTTTTGTCAAGTTGGTTTCCATATAATACCAGTGCTCATGCCAACAAGTGCCCTCCTTCATGCCAATCACCCCCTTTCCCCTCTCCCCCACCCCCATCAGCCCTCAGATTGTTCTCAGCATTCAAGAGTCTCTCATGGTTTGCCTCCCTCCCTCTCCCCAACTATTTTCTCCCCTTCTCCTCCCCCATGGTCCTCTGTTAAGTTTCTCCTAATCCACCAGTAAGTGAAAGCATATGGTATCTTTCTCTGCCTACCTTATTTCGCTCAGCATAACACCCTCAAGTTCCATCCATGTTGCTACACATGGCCAGATTTCATTCTTTCTCATTGCCATGTAGTATTCTATTGTATAGATAAACCACATTTTCTTGATCCATTCGTCAGTTGATGGGCACTTAGGCTGTTTCCATGATTTGGTTATTGTTCAGAGTGCTGCTATGAACGTTGGGGTACATGTGCCCCTATGCATCAGCATGTCTGTATCCCTTGGGTAAATTCCTAGCAGTGCTATTGCTGGGTCATAGGGGAGTTCTATTGTTAATTTTTTGAGGAACCTCCACACTTTTTTTCCAGAGTGGCTGTACCAGTTTACATTCCCACCAACAGTGTAGGAGGATGCCCATTTCTCCACATCCTCACCAGCATCTATAGTCTCCTGATTTGTTCATTTTGGCCATTCTGAGGTTGTATCTCAGTGTGTTTTTGATCTGCATTTCCCTGGTGATGGGGGATGTTGAGTATCATTTCATGTGTCTGTTGGCCATCTGGATGTCCTCTTTGGAGAAGTGTCTGTTCTTGTCTTCTGCCCTTTCTTCACTGGTGAGTTCCTTATAGATTTTGGATACTAGCCCTTTATCTGATATGCCATTTGCAACTATCTTTTCCCATTCTGTCGGTTGTCTATTAGTTTTATGGATTGTTTCCTTTGCTGTGCAGAAGTTTTTATCTTGATGAGGTCCCAGTAGTTCATTTTTGCTCTTGATTCCCTTGCCTTTGGGGATGTGTCAAGTAAGAAATTGCTGCAGTTGAGGTCAAGGAGGTTGTTTCCTCTTTCTCCTTTAGGGTTTTGATAGTTTCCTGTCTCATGTTCACGTCCTTTATCCATATTGAGTTTATTTTTGTGCATGGTGTGAGAAAATGATCTAGTTTCATTCTCCTGCATGTTTTTGTCCATTTCTCCCAGCACAATCTATTAAAGAGGCTGTGTTTTTTCCATTGGATACTCTTCCCTGCTTTGTCAAAGATTAGTTGGCCATACATTTGTGGGTCCAATTCTGAGTTCTCTATTCTATTCTATTGGTCTATGTGTCTATTTTAGGGCCAATACCATACTGTCTTGATGATAACAGCTTTGTAGTAGAGTCTAAAGTCTGGGATTGTGATGCAAAAATCAGTCTTCTTAAAAGCTCACATAATAGGTAACAGAACGAGAGCTGGAAACTGTCACCTTAGTCAAGGTCCTGTGTTGGTCATCAAGTCATGCCATTTGTCATTTGTAACACCATTTATCTGAATCTGGAAGAAATTATCATTTTTCCTCAGTGCTTGCCTCTTCCTATGTATGATTTCAGGCCTTGTTACTTCAACTCTTAGAACACATTTTCTTATCAAACGTGAAAAAACAAAACAAAAAGGTAAATAGCACCCCCCCCATACTGAATAGCATATGTTTTTCTCAACATCTATCCAATATAATTTATTTTCCAGCTACACGATATTAGTTCCCTAGGGGTGTCAGAGCACAATGCCTCAAACATGGTGGCTTCAAGGAGAGGAAATGTACTCCCTCATGGTTCTGAAGTCTGATTTCAAGGGGTCGCCAAAGCCATTCTCTCTCTGGACGCTCTAGAGAAGAACCAGTGTTGTGCCTGCCTCCTTGATCCTGGTGTCCCCAACAATCCTTGGCGTCCAGGTGCTTCACATCCATCCTTGCCTGTGTTTTCACATGGCATTCTCCCTCTGAGCCTCTGTGTCACTTCCTTCTTATTCAAAGGACACCAGTCATGTTGGACAAAGGCCCCCCTCTTCACTTTATACCTTTTACTTATTTTAACTTACACCTTTATTAAGCTCGTTTTAACTTATAACTTTATTTCATCTGCAAAAAACCCTATTTCCCAGTACGTTTTCATTTCATTTCATTCCCAAGAAGAGGACATCAGTATATCTTTTGGAGATGCACAATTCAGCACAAAACATACACGAATGTTATTTTGGAATGATTGTTGTGATTGATGCTCTGTGAGTTTTCCTGACATATTTGAACAAAGAAGGTCATTAAAGAATAAAGGTAATATATATATAATATATATATTATATATACATAGTGCCATGATACAAAGCATAGAATGAACATAAATAAGATAGGATAGGTATTGTCATAGTAATAAAATAAATAATTGATTTATTTTTAGTGGATGATTGGAACTTTATCTGTGCTCTAATGATACCAATCCATAAGAGCTTAGTTTACCATTTATAATTAAATTAAATCGTGCCCCTGGATGTGGGCTAGTGTATTTTATTTCTCTCGTATTTTCAGTTGGCAGCACTTAGAACATAAAAACTGAAATTGCAATCAATGACACAATAAATCATCTTTTAAATACTCATTGTCTGTTATGCTTCCAAGAATTCTCACTTAGCTCAGAAGTGTTGCACTCCAGTTGCTGAATTTCAATGCTGTTCTAAAAATTATGTTTTTTATGTGTGGAAGAATGTTCTTCTTGTGAAAGAATGTTGAAGTGTGCCATCTTGAACTTCTAATTATGTATTATGAGTATTTTTAAACAAAAAGCACCACACACCCTCTATAGAAGTTGAAAACAATGGAGCAGAATGTCAGCTGAATGTAGCAAACAGTAACCCATAATGTATCATACTAGCATTACTTAAACTCTTAGTATGAGTATGTTTCTTTAGGTTCATTTCCAAAACTCAGTGGATTATCAGGATATTTAAAAGCCTGCTAACTTTCTTGTCGGCCCCAATATCTATGTGCCAAACTTCAATGCTGATGTAACACAAATAAATGAAACAATTATCTTACAGAGCTCCTTTGGCTAAACCTGAAACAAGAAAATAATTTTATCTTTAGCTTCACTGCTGTACAAATTCTAATCTAAAATGACCATAAGCCTTCCATCTAATTTTATTTAATCTATTCTTCCGACGATTGTGGTGTTTATATTTATATTCAGTTTACATATGGTTTGATGCCAGAAGATAACTTTCTTCCTTAAAGGTGGGATTGTGTTTGTCAGACACCTCAAAGTTAGCAAAACTTAAGTGATTTTCTATGCCTTTGCTTTTTATTTGTAGATTATATATTTTTTCCCTGGGGTGATTCACCTTGGCTTTATCCACTTTTCCCCTTCTACCCAGTCAAATGTGAAATCCTGGCATTTCTAACACATTTTTTTTTCACTCCAACTGTTCATTTTGTGATTTTAATTAGCTCTGCTCACTTCATGTATATAATGTTATAAGAGCTTCTTGGCATTTCCTGAACCTTCAGGTGCTGTCTTAAGGTCCTGTCTCTACTCTAGTGTCAAATGAATTGCATTATGATGTAGTTTTACATTCAGATTCTTTCTCATTCCTGATCCTTTGGTGACATTAATTTGCTTATGTCCTATAACCAAAGGTGTTAAGCTGGCATATTAAAGCTTTCCAAATAGGACCTCATTTTGCCTTCTTACATTTTCTTCTCATGGATTCTTCTAAGAAATGAACTGGTTATTTGAGTCTAAATATATTATGAACATTCTGAATTGCATGCATTGCTTACCAAGGTCTCATTACCTGGACTTCATGTAATCATTTATGTTTCTCATTTAAAAAAAAACACACTGTATTACCGTGACTGGTACACAAAAAAGTAAGGAGAACACTACAGTTTTCTAGCAATATAGTGAAAGAGTTATTTTGGAGGAATCCTATACTTAGTATATAAGGTTCAACTATTGAAAATTTCATTAAAAATTGCTGAGAACAAACTGAGGACTGATGGGTTTGGGGGGGAAGGAAGAGGGGTAATGGGTATGGAGGAGGGCACTTGTGGGGATGAGCACTGGGTGTTATATGGAAACCAACTTGACAATAAACTATTTAAAAAAAGAAAATTTCATTAAAAATAGTGGAGCTGACAAGTTTACATAGTTCATTATATTAAGACTAAGTTTATAATAATATATATTTAGGGAGCCTCACTAAATTCACAAGAAACAAGGAAAAGGGCCAAAAACAAACAAACAAACAAACTCAGAAGTAAGAGGAGTTGGGGTTCCCCTGGGGACAAAATGTTCCCATTCTGGGTTTGAGAGCTAATCTTGGGCCCACAGAAGAGGAAGAAGCTGAAGATCAGAACATTGCTTCAAGACTGGAAGTGCTCAGAAGCGGTCCTCTGGCTCATGCCATAAGCAAAAGTATCATCTTTGTGATAAATCAATTTTGAATCAGGCCTCTGGAGTAATATCAATAAAATATGAACCCATAAAAGATAAGATACAATAAGCAAGAAACAACAGTGTATTTCTAAACCCTTTAGAAACAGAAATTGCTGTAGACTGAATGTAAAGTATCTGTGATTACAATGTTTAATAAATAATTACATAATAAAGTTGAACAAGGTGCAGGCTCAGTATGGAGATATATGGACCTGGAAAGAATATGACATCCATCCTTCCAAAGGCATAAACACTGGGAAAACTGCAAAGTAGTGGCTTTTCTTGGGCTCATCAGAGAACTAAGTTCTCAGAGCCAACAACTAACTGGAAATCTGGTGAGAGAAAAGGGCCTCTAGGGAGAAACCAGACCCAAGCATTTATTTACCTAAGACAGATGCTACTAAATGGTGTATAAACTGGTAAACATTTTCACCTATAATTTTTTTTTTACTGTTTTTTTTTTTTTTAATTCCAGAGTGGTCAACATACGGTGTTGTATTAGTTTCAATTGTTGAACAAATTGCTAAAGGCAAGTTAGGCTAGGATGGGCATGAAGCTCTGAAGGACGAGGTGTGTGGACAGGAGTCTGAATCCTCTTATAGACAGGAGCCAGCAAGCTCTCACATGGAGAATGGGGAGACCAGCGGAGGGTTCTGCCACTGGTTATCCCCACATCCCTCCAAGTACTGCCTGGAAGGGGGGGGTGTTAGCAGACACCCTTTCATCCACCCAGACTTGTTTTCCTATCCCCCTTAGGGTATGAAGAACATAATAGCCTTTAAAAAGTTTCATGATTATTTTAGAATAAAACACAACAGAGTATATTTGTCAGTTCGTTGAGTCAAAGATTTCTTAAGATTCAAAAAGCCATATATAGAGATAGGTTACATAGATACCTGAAAGAAAGGTATACATCTTACAGAGGTCTTGTATTCAAACCATATAAAGACTCCTAACACTGAATTACCCTTCCTTCCTTTCTGGATTTCTTTTTGAGTTGTTTATATGTATCTAAGGTAAGTTTTTACACTAAGGCAGTTTCTCAAGTTAAAGAAAAATACAGTATGTCTTCTTTTCTTCCAGATAACACATCTTTTCCATTTTAAAATCCTTTTCAAATATATATATGTCAAACAGATATATATATTCCTTATTGATATATAATATATATTCACTATTAATATATAATATATATTCACTATTATTCATTATTAATATATAATACATATTCACTAATAGCACTCCAGTTTCATATATCTCTCAAATCAGTCCTTATTTCTGAAGTTGTTTTGTGGGGCTACTATTTATTTGGATTTTCTCTGAAATTGATCACTGGGACTTTACTTATTATTCCACTCCTGATTTTCAATTTTCTTTTTCCTTAAGAGCATGTTTTAGAAGTCTCTTTAGTGACGAGATTAGCCTGCGTGGGCTGGCATAACTGAACATCACAGGCTGGTTGGCTGAAGCAGCAGAAATGTATTTCCTCACAGAGCTGGGAAGTCCAAGATCAAGGTGCATCAGTGTTGGTTTCTGATGAAAGCTGGCTTCCTGACTTCTAGAAGGCTGCTTTCTTGCTATGTCCTCTGTTGGCCTCTAGTCTGTGTGCATGTGGAGAGAGAGAGGGGACACAAAGAGAGAGCAAGCTCTGGTGTCTCTTTCTCTTCCTATAGGACACAAGTCCTATCCAATTAGGGCACCACCTTTATGACCTTATTTAAACTTAATTATCTCCCTAAAGGCTCTGTCTCCAAATCAGGCCCACTGGGCACTAGCGCTTTGATATATACATGTGGGGGGCAAACAATTCAACCCAAACAGTGAGATATGTTAGAAACACACCCAGTGTTAGTTCTATGGGGGCGGGGGGAAGTATTAGTTTTCCTTTTTAAAAATGAAAAAATTCTAAGTCGATATTTCTTTTCTCTCAGCACTAAAAAGCTATAATGACACTCTCACAAACTAACTTCATTTTGAAATTAAACCTGGCAACTAATGCCCTTTAGTTTTGTGACTGGCAATCGTCCTCCTCCCCTTTTATCTCTTTATCTTTAATTTTTGAGGTAACCTTTCAAAAAAAAACTTTTGATTTTGAGATTATCACGCTGTTGTAGAAAATAATACAGTGGTCCTGGTATATACTTTCCACCCACTGTCTCCCAATGGTGCCATTTTGCATAATTACAGAGCAATAGCACAATAGGAAACTGACATTGCTACACTCCATTAACCTTATTCAGAAATTAGCCATTTCACATGCACTTGTTTTTGTGTGCATTTGTTCTATGCAATCCTAACACCTGTGTAGTTCATGCCCACCAACACGGTCAAAACGCTGAATCGTTTCATTATAAGAATCCCTTTTATAACAGCTCCCCACCTCCCCACCCCTCAGCAATGAGTGATGTCTATTAATGATTCTGAATCTCAACAATTTTGCTATTTCCTGAACGTTAAGCAAAATGGAATCACAGAACATAGCAGCTTTTGAGACTTAGTTTTTTCACTTGGCACACTTCCCTTGCATTCTGGCCACATTGTGTATTTAAGTGGTCTATTCCTTTTTATAACTGAGTGATGCTACACAGTCTGGGTGTTCTACAGTTTGTTCAAACAGTCATCTTTGTTAGGACATTTTGTTTGTTTCTGGTGTTTGGCTATTAAATTGAAGTCACCATGAACATTTGTGTATAGGATTTTGTGGGGACATGAGTTTTCATTTCTATGGAATAAGTGCCCAAGAGTATATGTGCTAGATGACATGCTAAGTGAATGTTTAATTTTTCAAGACACTGGCTGCTCTTTCTTGTCTAGAATCCACGTACTATTTTACGTCCCACCTTCCCTCATATTTTGACGTCTATCCTTGCTTTTTAAGAAATTCACCACAGGCTCGTTACCTTTATGGTTGATCTGCCTCTTATTTCTGTACTTTAACTTTTTTTTCTCCTTGTCATTATGACAAGTCACTTGTCACTATGACCCACAAGTAGGTTTATATTTGTTTATTGGGCTTAAGATTTATTGCGACTTCTGCATATGAAAATTAATGTAAATGATCAATTCTGGAAAAACTTTAGCCAATTCATATTTAATACTTTCCTTCTCAAATCTATCAGATGTTTATTAGTTCATCTTTTTTATTTTCTCCTCCTCTGTCTCTTATTTTTCATACTAGAGGTCTCTGTACTGACGTGGTTTCCTCCAAGGACATACGATTATTTATCTCTTGTGTGCTAATAGCTAAATGAATAATTTAAGACACTGAAGTCTCCAGGGGCTGCTTTTGACCATGTTTAGTGTTGGGAAGCTCAAGAAATCTCAAGTCAGTTTCCCACACAAACAACAAAGGTGGCACATGATGGTGTTAATCACTCCCCTTTGAAAACAGCTTAGTCATTAGGACAAACAGGGAAATTAAGAGAAGTATCAAGGCCATAAAAGTTGGTGCCAGAATGAAAAAACAAAACGTCCTTGTTCTCAATAAACAAAACATCTAATAATCTTGGGGAAGAAGATGAGATACCCTGATGCATGCCCACGATTCCCTTATCTTTTCAGATGAAGGTACTTGATTAATTTTCATTTCTTCCTCATCAACCCTAACATTTCCATGCTGGATATTTTCAGTTTTATTTTTATTGCAAATCTTTGACCATATAGTTTAAATCTTATCCAAATAAAATGTTTACACTTCACCCACTTCCTTAACATATCTCCTCTTTCATCTTGACCTTCTTGTTTAATTGAATTATCTCTTATGTCTAAGTTGACAAAGTATGGGTCACTTAAGAAACACCTACATTCTGTACACTTGTATTTTGAGGGGATTTCCCAAACATTTAGCCAATCAAGTCTGGTCCAAAGTAACTACAATATTATTTGAATACCAGCAAACTTGTACACTTGTAAGACACATGATTTGAGATCCAATTTCTTAGAAGACACGGCACTACTATGATATGAAAATATTCTAGGAGAGCATGCATTTGGAAGACAGATGAGAGGTTGGCATTGCTTTTCTTTCCCATGATCTCCAATACAAATTGATTGGATGAATATGAAAGTAGTCTACTGTATGAAATGAGCACTGTTCTCCTGCAAGTTTAAACTTCTCTGGGGTCTACCCCACGGAAACACTCAGGACTGGCCAATGCTACCCAAACACAGAGGTCTGGAGGTAGTGCTCATTGTGCTGTGATGTCCCTCACAGGCCCTTCAGCATTTCTAGGATAGCAGAGAAGGGTCTGAAAAGCAGACTGTGAATTTGCCTGTTTCAAGAGTGGAGCTATAAGGAATATACAAAAGTTATTTGCATATTGTCTCAGTTCTGAGGGTTAGAGAATTATGAGAAGGAGCTCTCAGGGCATATTCACGAGGGTAGGAAGAATATTACCATATAGCACTCAAAAGTATTCTATCACCCCAGGGACTACAGAGAACTTTTATGAGAACCTGATTAAGTTTTAATGGCTAGATGAGATAAAGGCTCACGCCTTGCCATTGCAATTCATGGTTATATTTTTATTTTCTGGGTATTTTTTTATTAAAAAAGACATTTCACCAATTCTATTGTGTCAGTGAATTAACATTTCCCTGACAGAATAAAAATAATACTTTAAATGATATTTCAAAGTTCATAAACCTAGGTGCATAATATTAGGTCTATGTATTTAATTTCAATAAAACAGAAAAATCCATTATGGGATATTGATGGACTCTGGAAACAAGCATCAGATACTCTAAAAATGAAAATGATGGGGTAAATTTAGATATAGACAATTGAGAAGGAGATTGAATTTCTTTAGCAATGAAAAATAAAATGATCCATGTAGCTTCACTGATAACAAATGAAAATTCATTGCTAATGAGCAACCTGGAAATTTAATGTCATGTTACTGAGATTTACTTTAACAGAGGGAAAAAGGATATAATGTTTAGTACAGAATAGAGAGAGACAATTCTCTATTACAACAGTCAGAAAAAATACATTTATCCCCATTAGGACAAACATAAACACATTAAATAGCATGGCCTATTTCAAATTACAGAGTAGGATATGTAAGAAATAGAAATATGATAGATTGGATTTAAGAATATGTCAAAGAGGGGCGCCTGGCTGCCTCAGTTGGTTAAGCATCTGACTTCAGCTCAGGTCATGATCTCACGGTTCATGGGTTCGAGCCCTGCATCCGGCTCTGTGCTGACGGCTAGCTCAGAGCCTGGAATCTGTCTTCAGATTCTGTGTTTCCCTCTCTCTCTGACCCTGCCCCGCTCATGCTGTCTCTCTCTCTCTCTCAAAAATAAATAACACATTTAAAAATTAAAAAAAAATTATGTGACTTCTCCAAGGACATATAGGTAATTAACGGAAGAGCCTAAGTTCTAGTTACAATAGTCTGTCCCTTGATTCACCATAATCGGCACCTTCTACAATGTAGAGCTGCTTAGAAAAATAAAAAAAAGGGGACGCCTGGGTGGCTCAGTCGTTAAGCGTCCAACTTCCGTTCAGGTCATGATCTCACGGTTCGTGGGTTTGAGCCCCATGTCATGCTCTGTGCTGACAACTAGCCTGGAGCCTGTCTTTGGATTCTGTATCTCTCTCTCTCTCTCTCTGACCTTCCCCTGTTCACACTGTCTCTCTTTCTCTCTCAAAAATAAATAAAACATTAAAAAATGAAGAGTAAAATAAAGATTTGAGAATTTTTTCTTTCCCATGAATGATACTTGGAGGCATGCTTTTTTTTCTTTTCTTTTCTTTTCTTTTCTTTTCTTTTCTTTTCTTTTCTTTTCTTTTCCTTTCTTTTCTTTTCTTTTCTTTTCTCCTTTCCTTTCCTTTCCTTTCCTTTCCTTTCCTTTCCTTTCCTTTCTTTTCTTTTTTTTCTTTTCTTTTCTTTTCTTTTTTACTTTGAAAACTCAAACCCAAAAATTGGTTGGGGAATCTGGGTGGCTCAGTTGGTGAAGCATCTGACTTTGGCTCAGGTCATGATATTGATCTTTGAACTCCACATCAGGCTCTGTGCTAACAGCTCAGAGCCTGCATCCTGCTTCCGATTTTGTGTCTCCTTCTTTCTCTTCTTCCCTCACTCATGCTCTTTCTCTCACTTTCAAAAATAAATAACATTACAAATTTTTAAAAGGTCTGGTCTTTATTATATACGTTTACTTTCACAGTAAGTTACTATTAAGCTTGGGGGTGGGTGTTGGACAGAAGGATATTAAGAGGCAGAGAAAGAAGGATATTTTTTTCTTCAGAAAGAACATAAACCTAACTAATACATTACATTATTTGTAAAATACTTCCTTAAAAATTTTAACTTCATGTGCATCTGTATCTTCCTGCTGCTGGAGTTCGTAGTTTAGCTTCATGAATGTCCTAAGAGAAGATATATTGTTACATTAGGGGTGTGAAGCACATCTGATAATGTTAATTTTCTGTTGTGCTTATATTATGTATATGTAATCTTCACAGGTTATTCCAGGCCAAAACGATACCCTCTCTAGTTGATCCAAAGCCTTGGAATGAAGACATACAGTATCCAGTCCAGGGATCTGCAGTTTCAGTGGCCTTATATATTGGACAGGCTAATCCCCCTTGACCATGATGCAAAGCTCAACAACTTACAACCAGATCGAAATGTTCACAATTTCTTTGTTTATTAAAAAAAGAAATCATCTCTACGGTGACCTTTCCAAGAGCTGGTTTTGTGGGCAGCCTGTCTGTGACACTCAAGTACCACTGGGCCAACTCAGTCCCCAAACTTCCTCTGTAATCACAGCCAGAGCTTTTGCCCTTCACAGTTTTTAATAACGCATGACAATGTTGCTCTTTGCCATTGACGCACGGCAGGCTTTTGCATACCAGCTGGGTGTTTTATACTTTCAACTTTCTGATGGACACAAATACAATAGATAATGTCCTGAGAAAACATGTGACAGCATCAAAGTAAAAGAATCATGACCGTAGATCCAGAGGGTTTTTGTTTTGCTTTGTTTATAAAAAATGTCATTAAAATTTTAAAAAATATTAATGTTTATTTATTTTTGAGACAGAGAGAAACAGAGTGCAAGGTGGGAGAGGGACAGAAAGAGAGAGGGAGACACAGAATCTGAAGCAGGCTCCAGGCTCTGAGCTGTCAGCACAGAGCCCAACGTGGGGCTTGAACTCACCAACTGTGAGATCATGACCTGAACCAAAGTCAAACACTCAACCGACTGAGCCACCCAGGTGCCTTTCCCTCCCCAATTTTTTAAAATAAAACAAAAACCTCCTTTTCTTGGATGGTTCACAGAATTATTTGTTTTCTAATGGTTCTAACAGTGCAGTATAGTTCTAGCCAGCCAGGCCTGCCACTGTGATTCAGAGCGTATTGCCCATGGTATGGACTATCTATGGCAAAGTCCATCAGCAGGTGACCAGAAGAGACATACTAGACTAAGTACTGGGAGAAACAACCGCCTTATTGAAGACACTTCACCAGATGTCCTCACCTCCGGTTACTTCTTTCCCCTTCTCCCCAACACTCAAAATCTATTCTTTTAAGATCAATACATCCTCCATTGCTCTCATAGGCAAAAGTCCTATAGAAAGGTAGAGTAGAACAAGGGCTGTCAGAATACTGAGGTTAGAGGGAGCCTCAGTTTTGATAGAGAGATCTGGGGTTTTAATAGAGAGATCTGGGGTTTTAATAGAGAAATCTGGGGTTTTAATAGAGAAATCTGGGGTATACATTCCTTAGCATGCTACGTTCGGGCCAATACTCAAAGGAAGTGAATTCTGTAGGTTAACCTGATGGGATGAACCCTTCACCAGCTCACACATATTCCCTTATTTCTAGAGTTATCTGCAGATTCAAAGTCCTTAGATGTAGGATGAGTGCAACATTAGTGCCTATTTCAGTGCCCTGATATAAAGAGTTGCCAAAATGTATGCACAATTCTAATAAATCACCCAGGAAAATATTTTTCTATATTTTGTCAAATATACTGAAGGTTCAATAGCCCATAGCACAGATCTAAAGTGAGGTGGTGAATATACGTTTATAAATGTTCAGTGCCCAGAACTTTGACCTGTTCTCTGCCAATTATTTTTATCCAACTATTTATTAAACAGAACTTTATCAACAGGAACTCTAGTTCTTCTAGAACTCGTTAATAAATCATAATCAGGTGATTTAAGAATACAATATTAGAGTTTTAAGCATAGTCAAACAGTTTATGTTACATGGAGATTTTAAGTTTATTTGATTTACTCTTTTATTTATTTGACTATATCTCAGTCTGGCTTATATAGTGTCTGCCTTATTTTTTAAATTTAATTTAATTTAATTTTACTTTATTTTATTTTTTAAGTTTTAATATTTATTTATTTTTGAGAAAGAAAGAGACTAGCCTGAGCAGGAAAGGGCCAGAGAGAGAATGAAGGAGACACAGAATCCTAAGCAGACTCCAGTCTCTGAGCTGTCAGCACACAGTTCATTGCAGGGCTCGATCTCACGAACTGTAAGATCATGACCTGAGCCAAAGCCAGATGCTTAACTGACTGTGCCATCCAGGCGCCCCATGTCTGTCTTATTTTTAATTAAAACATACCGTTTTAAATTCATGCCAGATGTATACACTCCTAAATTCTACGTGACTCAGTGTGTGGTTTTTTAAAAAAATGAGTGGTTTATTTTTTAAGAGAGTTTTAAGTTTGCAGAAAAATTGAGCAGACAGTACGGATTTCTCATATTTCACTTTTCCCTGTCTCTGTTTCCCTATTTTTAGTATCTTGCATTAGTGTAGCAGCTTTGTTCAAATTGATGGATCAATATGAGTACATTATTATTAACTTTAGTTCCTAAGTTCCATGAGGGTTTATTCTTTGTGTCATAGAGTTTCATGGGTTTTTACAAATGCATAACGTCATGTATCCCCCATTACAACCAAGCAGAATAGTTTCAGTGCCTTAAAATCTCCCATGCTCCACCTCTTCGTCTATCCTTCCCTGTCTTCAAGCCACTAGCAACCATTGATCTTTTTACTGTCTCAATAGTTCGATATTTTCTAGAATGTCATATAGTTAGAATCACAAGTGTGTATCATTTTCAGACTGGCTTCTTTCATGTAGCAATATGCATTTAAGATTCCTATATATCTTTTCATGGCTTGGTGGTGCATTTCTTATGGCTGAATATTATTCCACTGTGAGGATGGTCTACAGTTTATCTGTTCGTCTATCGTAAGACATTTTGGTTCCTTCCAAGTATTGGCAATTACGACTCAAACTTCCATAAATCTTCATGTTCAAGTGTTTGTCTGGACAGAGGTTTGGATATGGGTATATATACAAAGGAGCATGACTGCTGGATGTTATGGTAAGTTCAATTTAGCTTTGTAAAAACCCAACAGGCTGTGTTTCAAAATGGCTGTACTATTTCACATCTGCATCAGCTCTTGCTGCTCCTCATCCTGGTCAGCATTTAGTATTTTGGAGTTTAGCCATTCAAAGGGTATGTTGTGGTAGCTCATTGCCATTTTAATTTGCAATTCCCAAAGCCATATTATGTTGAGCATGTTTCTATACACTTATTTGCCATCTGTATCATGATACACATCACCTCTTTGGTGAAGTGTCTGTTCAGATCTTTTGTCCTTTTATTGCCAAAATTCTATTTCCTTATTGCTATGTTTTGAGAGCTCAAAGCATATTTTAAGTAAGAATCCTTTATCAAATATGTCTTTTACAAATATCTTCCTCTAATCTATAGCTTATCTTTTCACTCCTACCGATGTCTTCACGCAAAGCAGATGTCTTAAGTTTAAAAGAAATCCTCCTTATATAGTTTTTCTTGTGTGGATGCATCTAGTTTTGTATATGAATATGCATCACCAAAACCAAGGCCACCTAAATTTTCTCCAATGTTTCTCCAAGAAATGGAAGATGTTATGCTGTAAAGTCTTTAATGTTGAAATATACCATGAATTATTTAGTTTCTGAGCTTTTGTCTTAGAGGAAACTAGAAGAGACAAAGGCAAGTAAGTTGCTAAAAATCATCAAAGATATACTTTAAATAAGAAAATTCATTTTTGCATAAGTGGGGATACATAATGAAAAGATACACTCTCAATTTTCAATTTTTACCTAACATCCATACTATGAAAAACCAAATAAAGAACAGTTACATGGTTGTTGCAAAATCATAGTGGAAAAAGATTCTCTGAGACACGAGATGTCTCAGTTGAGACCTTTATTATGTTGTGTATTCCAAACCATATATGTCATATGTCTCTCAATTCATTTAGGTTTCCACTGATATATTTCACCAGAATTTTCAGTATAATGTCTCCACATGATTTTTAAATGTATATCTAAGTACTTAATTTTCCTTTGATTAATATTAAATGATACTGTATTTTTAATTTTGGCTTGACATGTTTGAGGTTAATGTATAGAATTGAGATTGATTGCTGTGTATTGATTTTGCATCCTGCAACCAATCTGAACTCACTGCTAACAGATAATGTCAGATAGAAAATGAGTTTCATGTAATAACATATATCAAAATTAAGTCAAAATAGATTACATTCTTAAATATATCCACTGAAACTATAACATTCTGAAAGAAGTCATAGTAAAAAAATCTTTGTGACCTTTGGGTTAGAAAAACATTTCTTAGATATGAAACTGGAAATATAATTAACAAAATAAAACATTGAAAATTTGGACTTCACAAAATTTAAACTTTTTCACTTCAAAAGACACTATTAAGAAAATGAAAAGACAAGGAAAAGTCTGGAAAAACATTGGCAAAGAATGTATCCGATAAAAGACTTTTATCTGAATATAAAAAGAATTCTTACAATTTAATTATAAATAATCCCAGACATTTTAAATACAGATTATATCAACAGACAGTCTATCAAAGAAGACGTAGAAATGGTAAGGGCACCTGGGTGGCTCAGTCAGTTAAGCGTCCGACTTTGGCTCAGGTCATGATCTCATGGTTTGTGGGTTCAAGCCCCGCCTCAGGCTTTGTGCTGGCAGCTAGCTCAGATCCTGGAGCCTACTTCGGATTCTGTGTCTCCCTCTCTCTCTGACCCCCCGCTCACACTCTCTCTCTCTCTCTCTCTCTCAGAAAGAAAATTAATTAAAAAAATGGTAAAAAGTACATAAAAATATGTTAAAGGTCATTCATTATAGAAATACAAGTTAGCATCACAATGAGGTACATTGAACATATACTAGAATGGCTAAAATATCAGACTTACAAAACCCATGCATTGGTGAGGGAGAGAAGTTATAACTTTAATGCATTGCAGTGGATTTGAATGCTATAGTTACTTTGAAAAATGATTTGGAAGTTTGCTAAAAACTTAAATTACCCTTATCTGCTTACTCAATAATTCAACTTTTGGGTTTCTAATCAAGAGAAATGAAAATACATACTCACACAAATGTTTGAATGTCAACATTCATAAATAGCATTAATCCTACTTAGGCGGAAACAGAGGATGCTTCTAACAACACAACTGGTTACTGAAGGGACATAATATGGTACACCCAAAATGATGGCATACCACGTAGCATTAAAAAGTTGTGAACCATTGAGTCATGTAAAAATATGAATATCGAAAACACGTTGTGACAAAGAAACTGCACATGAAAGAGCGCATGCTGTATTATTCTCTATATATGAAATATATAGAAAAGGCAGAAACTATGGAAGCAAAAGCAGTTAGCATTTGCTTAGGACTAAAAGTAGGTGTGGGATTTATATGGACCCTGAAGAGGGAAATGTAGGAAAGTGATGGGACTCTTTAAATTAAATTTAAAACAGAATTTTATGATGGTGGTGTAACTCCATAAATTTACTTAAAGTCTATTGAAACGTGCATTTAAAATAGGTAGATTGCATGGTATACGAATTAGAAATCAATAAGGCTTTGAAAATAAGCAATATATTATTCAGGGATACATCTGTAAAAGATAAATCTCATTTGAAAATGCCCAGTTGCGGCACCTGGCTGGCTTAGTTGGTTAAGCATCTGGTCACGCCTCAGGTCGTGATCTCATGGCTAGTGAGTTGGAGCCCAGCGTTGGGCTCTGTGCTGACAGCTCAGAGCCTGAAGCCTGTTTCAGATTCTGTTTCTCTGTCTTTCTGCTCCTCCCCAACTTGTGCTCTGTGTCTCTCTCCCTTAAAAATAAACATAAAAATTTTTTTTAAATGCCCATTAAATGTTGAAACAAAAGTCATTGTAGTGATTAACTCTGAAAGAAGAATAGAGGAGAATGAAATCACGAGGGATGACAAAGGATTTGTTAGATACTGTTTCGATAAATTGTATTAATTAATCCGGTTGAGTCATTCAGTATTAATTTTTAAAAAATAAAGTACATGTGTATTTGTTTGTGTTATGTTATTTTTCACATTAAAGCAGTACAGAAACTGTTTAAGAAGCTTCTAGAATAAAACAACTGACTCTTCCTGAAATATAGGCAAGTTTGGATTAAATCATTTGGCATAAAAAGACCTGAAAGATATGTGACATTTTATGTCAAGGCAAGGATCCTCTAATGTCCCTTTACCTCAATTTACCATTTCACAAGTGGTTAAATATATATGTCTTTCAGTCTCTTTTTCAACATATAAGATCAGAACACAAAAAGTAATAGAGCTAAAGAATTCTGTTATGCAGTATTTCCAAAAATGTGTTCCATATGACATTTGTTTTCTGTAAGCTTTCTTACAGTGTACAGCAAGTGGGTATCAAGAACACAGAAATGAGTATGGGCAGCAACAAGCTTATTCATCCCCTCAACCTCTTCTCAACCATCATCTCACAGAACAAATGCTCTCAACGCAGATAGTGATATGCAGTGTCGGATGAACTTCTATGATTTGTACTCCCCACATTTGCAAATTAAAAATGTCAAACATTCCTGTCATTATCAACTAAAAACATTGCCAGGAAGATTAATCTCTGTCTACTGGGTTTATAAAGAATCCTTCTCCTTTAATCCTTTTTAATCCTTAAAAGGATTAAAATCCTTTTAATTTTACTGTACCTTGTAAATATCTAGTTTACCTTGTTCCTTAGTGGCATTCTTGTTTACCTTTCAGTCTGACGAAATGTAGGTGTAACAACATCAAAAATGACATTACATTTTTAGTATTTACCAACCATTTTAGTGATGGTTTGTTGTTCATTAGAAAAATCGTGATTAGTGGTTGATTGGCTTTCCTAGAGAATTTATCTGAGCAGAATCTTCAGATATTAAAAGGGCTGCTCCAGTTAAAATTGTATGTCAGCCATACATTTTTAAGGAAGATTATCTTGCAAGTGGATCAAGGTTCTTTTGGGTCTGGTAGATATTTTATTATTAGGTCTGTGGTCTCCCACAGCCTGGGGCTGTCCACAAGCTTGCTTACTCACAGACCGGTATGTGTACACCCACTTACGTACCTGATTCTTTTTGTATTCACAGCATATCACACAAAATAGCATTGATGTTTGTGGTTCCTGTTCTTTTTTTTTTTTTCATATCTCCACTTATTAGTGGTCATTTAACTGAAAACACATTACACTTCGTAGAGTTGATATTGTATTGGAAAATCTTATGCCCACATAAATTGAGGCACATAATTAACAGTTCAAAACAAAATTTGAGGTATCTCTTTGCTTTTATGGTGTACAATCTAGTGTACACCAGACACTAGTGTACACTACGGTGTACAACCAAAAACTCTTAGTTATTTGCCTTGAGAGATTTAAATATATGTTTCTTCCTTAGCCTTTGATAGCTTCTTTACACAGTAGATAGTAAGTATCTAATTGTGTTAATTCTAAATTACTCTTTGGCACATTGCCAGGTAGACTGCCAGGGATGCTTTGATGGAACAGCATCTTCTGAACTTGTTTCAGCAAAACTTCTAATTGACTTTGATATGAATTATGTGTCCTCTAATTTGAATCCCAATCAAATAGAAAATGTTGTATTGAATTTGAATACCATTAGGCTGAATTCCATTGTAATGGATTTCAAGACTGTTGATTAAATATTGAGTAATTCTGAGGGCATGGACAAAATTACAGTTTAATAGATTTAGATTTGGTTGAACCTAAATATGTTTATACATGTTTCAATTCGTCCTTTTTCATATATTCTATTTCACGATAAAGTAAGAAAAGAAAAAAGAGAATACCCAAAATCTCGGAAAGGACGTGACATGCCAAACTCAGATTCTTTGTTTTTTAATGTTTATTTATTTTTAAGTGAGAAAGAGTGTGAGAGCAGGAGAGGAGCAGAGAGAGAGAGAAACAGAGGATCCCAAGCAGACTCTGTGCTGACAGCAAAGAGCCCGATGTAGATCTTGAACTCACAAACCGTGAGATCATAACCTGAGTCAAAGTTGGATGCTTAACCAACTGAGCTACCAAGGCTCCCTGCCTAATTCATCATATTTTTTAACATAATTAAAGCCACATCTACTTCTGAAACTTAATATTGCAGGAATGTAATAATTACTGAAATTTGAGATGATGGATTTATTAATATCCTGTATTTCTTGAGGCAAGCAGGAAAGTGCCAGGAAGTGAACTGAAACCTACATTTTGAATCCCAAATACCGTCTTTCATAATGCTTTTATGTTAATAACAGTTTGGAAATTATGGGATGCAGAGAGGACTGAGTGTGTCTCCTTTTGCTTCCATCTCCAACTCTCAGCTATTGCCTCCCCTGAGGCAGAAAGCTGTGAAAGTGTGTGGTGCTGGTTATAAGTGAGGGAGACAGTTCTGTTGAGAATCTGAGGAGGGACCTGACATGGAGTCTCCTCTATAGTCCAGAAAGTTTCACCAATTGCCATGAGAAAAGCCAGGAGCTCAGAGTGGAGCAATAAAGGGGATTGGAGATGCTCAGAATTTGGGTTTCTTGGATGAGTAAACCTAAGAATAAGCCCAACCAATAGGCTAAAAGACATGTTCTCTGTAAACCTTAAAATATCGATGAAAGAAATTGAAGACAACAAAAATGGGAAGCTATTCCACCCTCATGGATTAGAAGAGCATTGTTAAAATGCCCAGACTACACAAAGCAATCTATAGATTTAATGCAATCCTTATCAAAATACCAACAGCAGTTTTCACAGAACTAGAACAAATAATTCTAAAATTGGTATGGAATCACAGAAGACCCCAGAAAGCCAAAGCAATCTTGAAAAAGAAAAACAAAACTGGAGGTATTACAATCCTAGATTTCAATATATACTACGAACCTGTGGTAATCAAAACAGTATGGCACTGGCACAGAAATAGATACCTTTATCAATGGAACAAAATAGAAAGTCCAGAAATAAACCCACAATTATATGATCATATAATCTTCAATAAAGGAGGCAAAATAGGCAAAGGAGGCAAAAAAGTGCAATAGGAAAAAAGCAGTCTCTTCAGCAAATGGTGGTGGGAAAACTTAACAGCAGCATGCAACAGAGTAAAACTGGACCACTTTCTTACACCAGTCACCAAAATAAGCTCTAAATGAATTAAGGGCATAAGTGTGAGACTTGAACTCATAAAAATCCTAGAAGGGAGCACAGGCAGTAATTTCTCTGACACTGGTGGTAGCAATATTTTTCTAAATATGTCTCCTGAGGCAAGGAAAACAAAAGCAGACATTAGCTCTGGGGACTATATCAAAATATAAAGCTTCTGCACAGCAAAGGAAACAATCAACACAACTAAAAGATAACCTACTGAATGGAAAACAATATTTGTAAAAGATATGTCTGATAAAGGATTAACATCAAAATAAATAAAGAGCTTACACAACTCAACACCAAAAAAAAAAAAAAAAAAAAACAAAAATCCAAACAAATCCTAAATGACTTAATTAAAAAATTAGCAGACATGAACAGACGTTTCTCCAAAGAAGACATATAGATGACCAACAAACATGTGAAAAGATGCTCAATACTACTCATTATCAGAAAAATGCAAATCCAAATCACAATACGATACCACCTAATACCTGTTAGAATGGTTAAAAAAAAAAAACCCGAAGAAACAAATATTGGCAAGGATGTGGAGTAAAAAGAAACCTCTTGCACTGTTGGTGGGGTTGCAAACTGGTACAGCCTCTGTGGAGGACAATATGGAGGTTCCTCAAAAAATTAAAAATAGAACTATATGATCCAGTAATTCCACCAGTAGGTATTTACCCAAAGGAGACAAAAAACACTGATTCAAAAGGCAATATACGCCCTTATGTTTGTTCCAGAATTATTTACAATAGTCAAATATGGAAGCAGCTCAAGTGTCCATAAATAGATGAATGGGTAAAGAATATACGGTATATATGCACAATGCAATATTACTCTGCCATAAAAAGGAATAAAAACTTGCCATTTGTTACAACATTGGTGGATCTAAAGGGTATGATGCTATGTGAAATAAGTCAGTCAGAGAAAGACAAATATCATATGATTTCCCTCATATATGGGATTTAAGAAATAAAGCAAACAAAGAAAATAAAAGACAAACCAAAAAACAGACTCTTAACTATAGAGAACAAACTGATGGTTACCAGACGGGACATGGGTGGATGATGGCGGAAATAGGTGAAGGGGATTAAGGGTACACTTACCATGATGATCACTGTGTAATGTATAGAATCATTATATTGTACATCTGAAACTAAAATTACACTGTATGTTAGCTAAACTGGAATTAAAATAAAAAAATATACAATACAATATAGTAGAAAAACCCTCTTTGTTAAAGAAAAAAAAGATGAAAATACAAATACTATATGTAATTTTTTACATCAAACCTAAATAAATGAAATAGAAACAAAGTATTTGGAAGAATATATAGTTTCAACACTTAGTCTTTTAAAGGTACTGATAAAATACTTAGTAGTTTCATCAAGTAAAAAAGAGAAGGCATAAATAGACAACATTATGAATCAAATAGAGATATATAACTAGGGATAAAGGACAAATTAACAAAGCAGTGTGAGATCAATGCGTTCAACAGCCATTCTATAAATTTCAGAATATAGAGAATATTGATTATCTGTCCAGTTGCAAATTTTAAAATTAACCTGAGAAAAAGTGAAATGCAAACATCATGATGAGGGAGATCATCCGAAGAAAAAGTGGCAAAATGATAAGAGCTGAAAAGTCACAGCAGGAACTTACAATAGAGCAACAAAGTTTACAGTAGAATCTTCCAAGATTTTGAACATTGTCAATTTTTAAACTTTAATTTAAAGGACACCATAAAAAAAAAAAAAGCAAAATGGGGGCATCTGGGTGGCTGAGTCGGTTGGGCGTCGGACTTTGGCTGAGGTCATGATCTCACGGTTCATGGGCTCGAGCCCTGCATCAGGCTCTGTGCTGACAAGTACCTCAGAGCCCGGAGCCTGCTTCTGATTCTGTTTCCCTTTCTCTGACCCTCCCCTGCTCACACTGTCTTTCACTCTCAGAAATAAATAAAATATTTTAAAAAAAAAGCAAAATGACAATCTACCAAATGGAAGAATAATATTTTATATCATGTATCTGATAAGGAATTTGCATCTGTAATACATAAAGGTCTATTAGAAATCAATAAGAAGACAAAATATTAAAATGAGCTAAGTATCTGAATAAACAGTTCTCCAGCGAGGATAATCGAATGGCCAATAAAGATATGAAAAGATGGTCAATATCATTAGTTATTCAGGAAGTGCAAGTCAAACCTACTGAGATACCACTTCGTGGCCATTAGAATGACTCTAATGAAAAGATAGAAATAACAGATGTTGGTGAGAATGTAGAGGGATCAGGACTCTTATATACCTCTAGTGGAAATGAAAAGTTACAGCCATCGTGGAAAAGGGCTCGGCAGCTCCTCAAATGGTTAAACAAAGAGTTACAATATGATCCAGCCATTCTGTTCCTAAGTATACACCCAAGAGAACTAAAAACACGACCACACAAAAACTTGTACCTAAATGCTCACAGCAGATGCCCACCACCTGATACATGGATACATAAAATGTTGTATGTTCATGCAATGGAATATTATTCAGTAGTATGCCACAACATGGATCAACTTTGAGAACATGCTAAGGTAAATAAGTCAGTCACAAAAGAAAAAATGTGATACTATTTATAAGAATTCACCAGAATAGGCAAATCTTCAGAACAGAAAGTGAATTAGTAGTTGCCTAGGTCTGGGGGAAGGAAGATGGAGGGTTTGGGGTGATGCTTAAGGGGTGTGGATATTTCTTACTGAGGTAATGTGAATATTCTAAAGTCAACTGTGGTAATAGTTACACAGCTATTTTCAGCTATACTGAAAGCCATTGAGGTTAACACTTTAAATAGGTGAGTTGGATGCTATGTGAATTGCATCTCAAAAACTACTGTTGAAAAATAGATACTGTTAAGGTTATTTGTACATTTTCAGATCTTAGATACAAAAAAGAAACTTTCTCATTTCATGTCATAACTTGGTTTAAATTTAGATAAAACTTGACAAAGAAAGAATAAAAACAATAGTTAAGGATGATGTCTCCTTGGATGATGGGCGAAAAATTTTTAAGCTGATATAAGCAAGTAAACTTAGATAGGCATAAAAATAAAGACACTTTATAGTAAAGCAGGTGACTCAAAGAGGAGGATAGTCAGAAGTCTTGTAACATTCCTTTAACCTAATCCACGAGGTCACAAAATTAACAAAACAAGTGATTACCACATTCATGCCAATGAACACATCCATCATCTCACATCATGACTGTGTGAGTGTGAGAGAGAGAGAGTGTGTGTGTGTGTGTGTGTGTGTGTGTGTGTGTGTGTTTAAGGACACGTAAGTTCTACTCAGGAAATTTCAAGAGTATGAAACAGAATATATGCACTTAGGCTCCTAGCTGCCTTATTCATAACAACCCAAACTAGAAACAGTGTGAATTTATATTAAGTCAATATATAAAAACCATTGTATATCCTTACACTGGAATACAACCACCAACACAATACAAAGTAACAAACTATTTATACACCAAGGTGGATGACTGTTACAAACAGTATATTGAATGAAAGAAGTCAGGCACAAAAGGCAAAAATAATTTATAGTGACAGTAAGCATACTAATGATTCACCAAGGCAAGATGTGTTTGGGGAAATTAACTCACTCTGACAAGGAAGTCTTTGGGGAACATAGAAATGTTCTGTTGATTGACTGATTATACAAGTGTATCCCTCTGCCAAAACTCACCAAATTGTTCACTTAAAAAGGCTCCCTTTCTTATGCAATTTCTATCTACATAAAAAAAATTTCAAGAAATAGTAACATATTCCTGTTCACTACCTACAACTTCCCATATTCTTCTGTAATCTGTCCTATTTTTCCAAAATCTGCTGTCATCATCTGACATACTATACATTTTTATTTATTTATATAAGTAACTCATCCACTGCTATAATGTAAGTTCCTCAAAGGCAGGGGTATCTATTTGAATTGGACATCAAATAGTTCCATCATTGAAACTAGGCTGGCATTTCTCCATATTTTTGGAAGAAATATTTTCGCGCAAATTTTCTTTCTCCTCCTTTCATCTTATTTCCAAAGGGGGAGGTAGTTGAACAGATATTTTAGAATACTAACATGAAAGTAATAGCAACAATATCCGTGCATAATATTCATGACAATAAAAATACCTCGCACAAAAAACTTTACATTTAAAATTAAGAGAACATTTAGTTGAAACTGAACCATTTCGATATTTCCTTTCCTTGCTTAAATGCCAATGGGATTATCGAATCACATCTCATAAAATGTAATCTTTTTTTGTGGAATCTAATCTGATGTCAACTTCACAGTTCAGTCAAAGTTAGCACTAAGAAATGGTAACAAAGTAGTTTATATAAGAACTTCTGGTAATGTTACTTTTTGGCTGCCTCTATTTGTTATCAACTCAGTCATCTCTATTCTTCTTTCTGTTAAATGTTCAGGATGTAAAAAAGACAGAAACTTCACTATGACAGAATAGAAATGAAAAAGGCCTGTTGGTGAGGTTTTGGGAAAGAATTGTGACTTTCATTTCCAGGAAACAAGAATAAAAAACCCACAAAATAAAAACTTTTCTTCAAAATTCCTTTAGAAATCAGTGGGTATAGTTAAGACACCTAATAAAATACAGAACTGTAAACACAGAATTGTTGAATCCTCTAACAGATTGGCTTTATAGAGCACCTAGCTCAAATCCATTAAAATGACTGCTAATTCCTACGATATTGTGAGCCTTGCAAAAACGTCTACCTCCAAAGTGATAATTCTCATGCAGAGAGGATCACTGCCCAAAGCATTAGACTGAAGTGTCAGTTTCACACCACTCATGAAATAAACTGATTTCTGAAGGGAAATAATGGCTTGGCATTAATTAATCAAAACAAAACATAACTCTTTTCAGTTTGTTGTGTCTTAGAAATTGTTGACTCTTGGTATATACAGACTACAGTACCTTAATATAAGAAGACTTATAAGAAAAAAAAAGAAAAATGAATGCCCATTTGGGCTAAATACTTGTGTAGGAAAGGATTTGTAATTCTTTCTCATGCTGAAGCTGCTTGGCATGCCCAGAGATTAATCAAATGAATACCAGATAGACATGGACAGATTATAATAAAAAGGAGATATTTCTATGGTCTTTTCAAAATGTGACTTTAATGCTAAGAAAGAAGAATGTTAAATTGACACCGTGAGGATGGATCAAGCCTCTCTTCTTAGAATAGTTCCCCCCCCGCCCCCCCGCCCATAAACTCCAGGAAAGAAAGATATCAAGGGAATTGTCATGGCCAGTCAGGGATCCTCACAAACCAGACAGATGCCTCATTTATACTAGAAGATGTAAACATTCTATTTGGACTCTACAGGGATGCAGGAAGAGACTTCTGGAGAGAAAAACATGAATCCCACATGGGAATTGCTGTGTGTTTCCTCCTGTTGACAAAGAAACCCATCTGATGAGTTTCTTTATAGAATTGTATAATCCAAGCAACACAACTCCAAAGTTTGAAATTTTGCTTCATTTCATATACATTTCATTTGCCACAGGGTCCCACCTCTTGTCTTCCCCTTTGATCTCCTGTGGACTTTGTTTTAGTTTTTGCTTTCACTCTTTTAGCATCTATTATGACTTGTCAAGCCAGCTTTCTGACTTCTCACAGCTCTACTTTACATCAAAATGTCTGTAGCTGGTCCTCATCCAGTTTTCCTAGTTGCTCCTGTTTCTCTGAATTCACCAATTCAACATGACTGAGTTCTGTCCGATTCTAATCTAGTCAAAGAACCCAGTGGGGACATTTTCTCTTTGTTCTCAAGCCGCAACACAGGACTCTTCTTGCTACCTCTGATTTGAGTATTGTAGGACATCAAAAACCTGGTCTTTTGAGATTTGCCTATCTGTACTTATACATTTTGTTGAAACATAATTTTAAGGTCCCTGTTCCCACATCTACATGGTGAGCCTGTTACTCATTTACCTTCCTCTCCCAGACTCCACAGTCCACTTCCCTCATTTCCCAGATTTTGTTCTTTCTCACTTAGACATAAAGTTTCTCTTCCTCAACCTTCATCCCTTTATAATCATTCACACTGACCTCAGTGTGACATGTGTAATACCCTAGTCTCATTTCATTATCCCTCTGTATAAAAATATTAAAGGAATCTTTATATTCAGAACAAATCTTTATACCTCTGCATTACATCCAGGCTACTTTAAGATCTGATTATGTGGTCGCTTCGGCAGCACATATACTAAGATCTGATTATAAAGACAAGAATTGGGTAGGTATAAACTTATATGTAAGTATATACTTATATACTTATACTTACATATAAGTATTATATTACTTATATAATAAGTAATAAGTAATTTATATCCTTACTTATATATATTTTCTAATATAAGACTACTTAAATATTGGAGAATACCTTAGTTCTTTCATGATTTTTTCCCTATCTCTGCCTGCAGTGTTCTGCCTTTGACCATATTCTCTCTTTCCACTTCTATTCATTCTTTAAATCTAACTTCAGATAATGTCTTCTCTATGAAGTCTTTTTTTAGGGCCAGGAAAGATTTACCAAACACAGCTTAAATTTGATTTAACCATGATTCTTAAAATAGTATTGCAAAACATTCAGTTTTAAACATAACAAGTTCAGGGGTACCTGGGTGGCTCAGTTGGTTAAGCATCCAACTTTAGCTCACATCATGAGCTCAGGTCATGTGAAGGTCACTTCACATGGTTCGTGAGTTTGAGTCCCACATCAGGCTCTGTGCAGACAACTCAAAGCCTGAAGCCTGCTTCAGATTCTGTGTCACCCTTCTCTCTCTGACCCTTCCCTGCTCACGCTGCTCTGTTTCTCATTCTCTCAAAAATGAATAAACTTAAAATTTTTTTTTAAAAGAGCAAGTTCACATTAGGAATTTCCTGTAGGTAATGTATGCTTCTGACAATCCAAAAGGAACTTGAAATTTGAAATCCTATGTTCTTTTTATTTCAATGTTTATTTATTTTGAGAGAGAGCTTGAGAAAGGGCAGGGCAAAAACAGAGGGAGAGAGAGAATCCCAAGCAGGCTCCATGCTCAGCTCAGAGCCCGACTGGGGTTCAATTTCATGACCATGAGATCATGACTTGAGCTGAATTCAGGCATCAGATACTTAACTGACTGAGGCACCTAGTTGCCCCTGGAATTCTGTGTTCTTATAATTATCTAGTTATCTGATTATTTTATTAGACTGTATCTTTCTCAAACTATGGACAAAATGTTAAGTTTGTATCACCATTCTAAAACATTTTCAATCTACTGTTGATTTAAAATGAATCTGAGACTGGATCAGATTTCTACTGCGATACTATTCTAATCAATAGCATTATCCACACCTCTGACAGGAAAGTTCCTACACAGGAAACAAAATGTGTACTACAAAAAACTGTTTACCTGTGTAATTCAAATTCATGTTTTTTAGCTGGCAAATAGTTTCAAAGACAAGGAAATCCTTCAAGGGACACCAAGGAAAAATGATTTTCAGAGGAAAGGTTGAAAAGTTGTCAATGAGAAGTTGAGAGAAGCCAATGAGGAATGAACTCTCTTACATTTAGTCTGATGATAGTTCTCAGAAATGGTTAAATCTGAGGTGGTTCACTGATTTTTCTAGAATTGTTAATAGTACAGTCATCTATAGAATAGTTTTGTTGCCCTCATTTCACTAACCTCCCCTCCATACAAACACACACTGATGTGCAAATCTAAAGAGGTTTTTATTAAAAGTTGTGTTGCTAATTGTATTAGCAGATGAATATAATGAAAAACACAAAACTATTATCAGAATACATGAATTCTAGTCCCAGATCTGCTATTTGCCAGCTCTGTGTCCTTGGCCAAGTTAACGACAATTTTCTTGTGTTTCTTCATCCCTCAAATGAAAAAGATGAGGTTTGCTGTTTCTGTACAGAACTGTTGTCACAAACAAATAATACAGTGGCCCCAGATTACTTTGTAAACGGCAGCATGTGGCATCAACATGAGGACTTATTATTTATGTGCTGGGTTCTCATCATCTTCCCCCAACCTTTCTGTCCTATGGTCCCTTTGTTTGATTAAAGACATCACTCTTCTCCTGACCCGCAGGCTTGCAAACATGAGTCACTGTTACCCTCCTTCTCCATCGTCTCTGCATCAATTCACCCTGCACCCCTTTCAATTAGGCCTAAACAGTATCTATCAAGTCATTTTCCTCTCGCTGCTTCCACTCCCTAGCCAAAATTCTTACAGGGCTCATTATTTCCCTGATGGGCTGCAGGCTGATCTTTATGGCAGTAGTTTCTCTTATTCCAATGTATTGTCAAAAGTGGCTGGATTTTCTTCCACAAATGCAGACGACAAGCAAACTCCTCAGGCTGGCATTTGAAGTCTGAAGTCTGCCACGGTTTCACTGTTTTCAGCTATTGCCAACCTATATCTGTTCATGGGAAGTTCCAGTAAACCAATCTCTCCATACCTCATCAGTCATACCCACCACAGGCCAGTGTTTCTCTATTAACTCAGGCCATTTTAATCAGCTTGGGAGGCCTGAGCCCCTCTGTTCTGTAGGAAGTCCTTTGATCTCTTCAGCCCTCTTTCAAATCCCTTCCCTCAGCTTCCTTTAAGCTCTCTTGTTATAACAGATCTCTCTATTCCTTTCTTTCCAATATTCTTGGTATTCATCATTGGCGTGTAAAATATAATTTCAAGAATAAGCAGTTTAGGGAAGTTTAGGGAAGCAGTTTACCTTGCCCCGTGAATACACTTAAATAACACTCTCATCAGTGTGAATAATCCAGAAAATGACCTGAAGACTAGCAAAGCAAACTCTACAACTCAAGGTAGAGGAAAAGCCACATGGAAGAGGGTCAGAAGGGGGGAGATGTGGTGGGGATCAAAGTGGAAGGTGACTGTCCCAGGGCAGGGAAGGAACAGCGGTCACAGAGAAGAGTGAGAAAACAGATTCTCACACTGCGAGGTGGTGGTGGGTTGGGGGAGATGGACACAAATCCCTATAACATTTGGCTTCAAGAGGGGCAAAATTCCCTTAGTTATTACAACTAGAGGGACTTAGATTCTGGAATTTTAAAAACCAGGAGGGCTCAGTTCTAGAAGGGGCATGAAGGCAATAGGAAGCTGGGTTCCTGCTTTTAAAGAGACAGCATAACAGCACATGGAGACACCTGGTAGAGGCAGCAGTTTGAAAAGTGATGGGAGGGAAAAGTAATTACTCATCTCAGAGCCTGTCCCGGGGCGGGGATCACAGGAAGATCCCTCTGGCAACAAAGGAACTGACAGGGGCCTTTTTCTTCCTCTACCCCTCAGCATAGACTGCCTCCTGTGTGGCAGCACAGAGCCAACACTCACGGCCTAACTTACCCCAAGCCCTGCCTTCCTGTCATGCTTCCCTCAGTCATGGTGCGGGCCCCTCTCCCAGAAGAACTTGCAACACCACGTCTCTGACCTTTGTGTTTTGTGAGGCCTTTGTCTTGGAGGCAGCAGTGGTAGTGTGTCTTATAGAATCCCAAGGAATACCTTGTAAAATTGTGTGTCTTACACACAATGTAATATTATTACTCAGCCATACAAAAGAACGAAATCCTTCCATTTGCTGCAACATGGATGGATCTAGAGAATATAATGCTAAGTGAAATAAGCCTGTCAGAGAAAGGCAAATACCATATGTTTTCATTCATATGAAAAAAAAATGAAAAAAGTCAAAACGAAACAAAACAAAACAGAAAGAGACAAACCAAAAAGTGACTCTTAACTATAGGGAACAAACAGATGGTCACCAGAGGGGAGGTGGGTTGAGGGTGGGGGAAATAGATGAAAGGGATTAGGAGAATACTTATCCTGAGGAGCAATGAGTAATATATGGAATTGTTGAATCACTATACTGGACACACAAATTAATATAACACTGTATGTTAACTACGTGGAATTAAAATAAAATAAGAAAATAAAATGAAGATGAATGGAAAAGTAATTAGTTCAGTAGCCAGCCAGGGCTGCAATCATCTTGAGACCTGACTGCGGCCATAGATACTGCTTCCAGTTTCACTCATGTGGAGGTTGGCATGAAGCTTTCATGCCCCCACACCCAGGTTTTTCCTGAGTAACTGGGATTTTCTCAGAGCAAGTGATCCAAGGGAAACTAACTGATCCAAAAGAAAATGCAACAAGAACTCAAGAAAGAAACCACAGTCTTTTTATTCTGATCTCAGAAGTGCCATACAATTGTTTTTGTTCCATATACACTTGGTCACATGGATCAACCTTAGTGTGAGGTGTAAGGTGGCTATACAGGGCATAAATCCCAGGGGCATGAATCTTTGAGATACTGGAAGCAAGCCAGCACATTCTCCTAGTGCATCACTCTGTGGTCATATAGTCATCATCGTCGTGCCTACCTATCCTTCTAGACACAAACACTCTTGCTCACTGAACTCATAACATCTGGAAAAACTGTTTATGCAGAATAGTTGCTCATTAAATGTTATTTGATGAGTCATTTTATGTGAGTTCATGTGTATCTCATTCAAGGAATTATTTATAACCTTGGTTAAGATAGTTGAGGTCCTGACTTTGACTTTCTTGGAAGGCTAATGAGTCATAGGCTGAAACTGCATGTGTGAATTTGTACCCTACACTTGAAAACCCATACATCAAATAAATGTATGTCAATGTTAACAAGTTGAGTTGTGAACGATGATGGGGTGGCATTAATGTCAGTCTGTCACCATTACTAAAATGGAGTAAGAATATATGTCCTTCTACCTACAAATAGGGGTTGAATATGCACACCTGTTTTAACAGGGAGAATGTGGTACATATTATATTCCAAGGACTTAAATTCCAATATGAATTCTTTTTTTTACTTTAAGCAGTTTGTATGTTGCATTCTAACTAAATCACCATGAGACAGGTTTAACCCAGTTCTAAAATACAGATAAAGTGTCCCTTGAATAACTGAAATTTCTAATGAATATTAGAATAGAAAATGTAGGGGCACCTGGGTGGCTCAGTCGGTTAAATGTCCGACTTCAGCTCAGGTCATGATCTCATGGTCTGTGGGTTTGAGCCCTGCATTGGGCCCTGTGCTGACAGCCATGTCAGAGCCTGGAGCCTGCTTCAGATTCTGTGTCTCGCTCTCTCTCTGACCCTCCCCTGCTCATGCTCTCTCTCTCTCTCAGAAATAAATAAAACATTAAAAAAAATAGAAAATGTATAAGTGCAATGAAAATGTTAAACGTTTATTCAAGATGATACTAAGCAAAATTCAGTGATTATATATTCAGCACGAGACTTTTAAAAATAACTTTGGAAAATTCCTTCTCTATATTTCTTCTTCATTCTTCCATATTTCACCAAAAGCCTCCCCCTCAAAAAGGACTCTGTGATACCCTTTTTAACAGGTATCAGCTATTCCATCAAGGACACAGATTTCATTTTGACCTAGAAGTGAGGACAGTTCAAGGTAAGCTACTTTCATGGGGGCTAATAGCTGCTTCTTCTTCATCTAAGGAAGCTCTTCCACACATTAGGTTAATCTAGGATAATTTTTGAAACACCATATCAAGTCCCCCAAAGACCAATTAAACAGATTCCTTAGGAACAGGATCCTAGTATCATTGCATTTAAAAGATCCACAGTAAACTCTGATATGCATCATTACTGAGAATTACCGGGGGATGAAATATGAAATGTCAAAGAAGGACATCCAGCAAGCAAACAAACAAATAAAGAGACCATGACTTCATTTTATACTCAGAAAGTCACAGAATTCATTTTTCTTAACACAAAGAGAACAATTATATTGAATGTGAATCACTGAGTTGTTAATAATTCAAATGAAATGTTCTCTTCTAGAATAGTATACCCAGAGCTGTAATAGGCTTTTGGCCAGGCTTTTAAATCAATAGTTTTCATATTTGAAATATACATCATTTGAAACATTGGACTCATTTTCTAGTTTGATTCTCTTATTACTTTACTCTCTATCTTTCAATAAGAGAAAGCCATATCAATTTCTCTGGCACTAATCAGCAAAATAAACAGAAGACCTTGGACTAGAATTCATGTGTCTAGAATTCATGTATCTGTTTTTTTCCCCACTACACTGCAGGAGAGTCAGTTATACAACTTGTAATATAATGTTTGTAATCTAACAATCTCATCTCAGTGCAAGAGTGTTAGCACACAAGAATGTGGTTAGTACTCAGGGAGGGGAATTGTGTCTTCCTACAGATACCTGTACTATCGAGTAGGAAAATGCCCAGGACCCTACAGATCCCCATATAATTAACCATGTCTATGAATTGCCTTCAGACTAAACTAGCTCCTCACTGGACTCTCTCAACTTCTCAGCAACCAACTCTGAAATTATGTCTCTGAAAAAATTAAGTTTACTTTGTATCTGTTAAAGAATGCAAAGGAAAGATTACCTGTCATGTTCTTTAATGGGGACTGCATTTTTAGTAACTGTGAACAGATGCTTCTAATTATTAAAAATAATTGTTTAAAAAAATAGGGTAGAAGAAGCCTGATTTTGGTGGGGGGGATTCTCATCTACTATCAATTATAGGACCATATAATTGGTGGTAAACTAGAAATGTAAAAAGCACAAAAATATACTTCAAAGTTTGACATAGTTTGAGAAGACATAACCTTCAAGAAAGGATGACCTTAATATCAAATGCCAAGTCTTTGACTCTGCCATATAAATTGCTCTATTCATTAAAATGTTAAAGTGTGGTACATCATAATGATGAAAGCCAATTTTCATTTCATTACCAATACCCTCCTGTTGAGAATTTGGAAACGTATATTTTAATCAATTCAGCTGATCTTTTCAAATTAAATTACCCCCTAAGTGAACTAGATGAAAAATAAATTATATTAAAATTAATGCTCCTCCTCATTTTTCAAATATAAACTATAATAATTTCTTCAAGTTTTAAATGATCATTTTGGATAATAAACTTCTGTTTTAAGCTGTCTTGTTATATATAGAACCTGCCTTAATTAATAGTGGGACAAGGTTTGAAATGAGCCCAATTTGGTCTTATTACTTGAGAGTAATACCTTGGATATATTTCATATCTTTGAGCAAGCTTTCTGGACAAGTATGCACAGTGTTTATTACCCTTTGTTAGAATGTATTTTGTAAATAGAATATATAACTTTGCTGAATATAAGCTTGTGTAGAGCATAACCATGAGAACTCTGCACTGAGAATCTAGGGTTTGGAAGGCCTCTTCTTTCTTCTGGCAACAGGGAGCTCATCAGCCTTGGGCTCCATACTTAAAACAGTAGATGATGGGCAGAAAATTTCTATTACATTAAAATCTGAGGTATAAGAAGTGGGTGGTGAGGCCTTTCATTCCCTTCCATCTATAAAATGATATAGAAATGGTCACACAATTCTATATACTAAATTCAACCCCTTTACAGTAAGGTTTCATTGTATAAGACTTTGTTGGCAGGTCAAGGTACAACATTGTTGAGGAAAATTCTGACCATAAGCTTGGTTAAGCTATCTGTATTGGACTTGTCTTAAAATTTTCTACAGGGGTAAAGAAGTTATAGTTGTTTTGATGATGCACTGTGTTGACCTAGTGACAACTGGTCCAAATTAATATAATGTTTAGAAATATTTTTATATCACTTAGGAGATAAAACCTACAAGATAGACAAAGGTTGTGCATCTATTGCAAATACAGTTTGATCTTATGGCTTTTAAACTGATACTATCCTATCACCTGATGGCTGAGGAAGACGGATATGCTAAAACATCTAAAGTAATCCTATTGGAGAGAGCTATCGACTCTGTTCAATTGACTTAGAAAGGAAGAATGCGATGGTGAATAAAATTCTAGTTTACTTCCTTATTTGATTCAATTTGCAACAATGCATTTCATGAGACATGAAACATGCGCTTATAACGTTTATCACTTACATAAAATCAGCTGAAATTAAGAGGCTTACATAAATGGCAGAAAATTCATTTTAACTGTTATTGCCATCTTTTATGTGGAAGAAGCTTCATTTAGGTAGAAGTCTGAATTTGCATAATGCCCAAAGTAGTGTTGTTAAGTACAGTAATGATATATACATTTTCAAATTCCCCTCAAATGTTATTAATCTGTTAGGAAGTGCTCCCTAGCAGATAAAAGAAAACATTTTAGCTATTTTAAACAAAAGCAGTTTCATAAGATTTTTTAAAGAATCATAGGAGGCTCAGTTTCCAGAAAGAATTCCCAGGATTGTTCTGGGAATTGTTCTGTTCCCAGAATTCTGGGAATTCTGGGCTAGCCAAAGAATGATAGACTCTGAAAGCTGGGCCATGAAGAAGTTCCTCTCATGTGTATTGGCTCCAGACTCAACAGTTGAGCTGAACTCCCAGAATAAATCTGTGGCTACCAGCACTACTGACATCCACTAGATGAAGAAAAACTCTATCTTACACACTGGGGTACCACTTCTACTTCAAGGACCATGCAAGGGCATAGGATTAACAGAATGCAAAACAATTATAGTTCTCTTTTGCAAGTTTTATGAAGAAATGTAGTTTATATTTTCACAACCTCTGATATACAGGAATATCCTACAAAGATATTGGCAAACATGTCTAGTGAACTAATCTACCACATACACAACACTGAAATCTAAATCCATCTCATTGATGATATACGTATAAAAGTATACAAGATGATCATGAAACATTCCATTTTGATAAAGAAAAAAAGCATGGTTTTATTACTAATTTGGTAGATTTTTGTATTATAATTGTACCATCAGAATAAATAATTCTAATACTTTTAAAACAAATGATCATCAATGTTTAACATACAAATTGCAGCATTATTAATTGTACATTATCACTAATGTGCTATCAGATATGTACTAACAAGCTGATGGCAAATTTTACAAATGCGATTGTTTTCTCAGATACACAACTCTTTTTCAAAAGTGGCAGTTAGTAAAAATATATGATTTTCTGGAAATGGTGATCATTATTATTGTGACTAAATTTTGTTAAGATTTGGCAATAATTTTAAGATGATATTTCTTGGCAGTAGTACAAATTATAATTATAGCATGACTACTCTTAAATGAGTTTGCATTTTGAAACACAATTCAGTGCACCGTCAGGATGTAAATATAGGATTATGGTAACTTTCTCAAGACAGAATATCACTTTAGAATGCAAACATCTATTTGGAGAGTCACTCAGAAAATTGAATGATCAGATGACACAGATTGCTAGATCTGAATGCAAAATCATTTATTGTTATAGTTTCTGTGATAAAAACAAAAAAGTAAACATGTCTATAATTTTGAATAGCTCTTGGTAGATTGGGGGAATATATTATTTAGCCTGATATTTGTATATCACCTGTGTCTAAATATCTAGGTAACATAACAAAGATCTTGCATATCTGATTACATTACCACTATTAAGGCTCAGATGAACATTTATAATTTGCTGAAATAAGCAGATTTTGAGGAAGTTCAACATTTGCATGGCTACATGCAGCTAGCTTAAAAGCACAATGTGTAGGAGGGGCTTAGTAATTTTGTATGACATTGAGTAAAATGAGAGGCAACAGTATGATGAGTGTGGTATAAATGTCAAAACAGTCATTAACCAAATCTATGCAAGCACAGTCTTGAAGATAAAAGAGGCAGTGCCTCTTTATACTGTGTTGTCCAGCCACCAGTTGGAGAAAAGATAGGTTGTCAGTCCTGGGCACTATACTTTAAAAATGATATTGTTAAGCCATAAGCTAGATCAAGAAAGTTAAGTAAGTGATAAATGATCCCCAAACCATATCATATGCATACTGGTTAAACAAAAAAGAATCCCAGATTCTGAGTATAATAGTTCAGGTTGAGAAAAGTTTAAACATTTGATCAATACTAATTTGTCAAAATGATAGCTCCCTTGAAAACTGAAACTTTTAAGGTAATTAAATGCTAATCGTATGCTGATTGTATTAGTATGCAAATACCTTTAAAGTTATTACATAAACGACAGATTAGGCTAGATATTCTTTTCTCTTAATTAATTAATTTTTTTGGAGAGAGAGAGATGCTATTGTGCAGATCATCCGGTTTTTGGGCACCTGGGTGGTGCGTCTGACTCTTGATTTAGCCTCAAGTCATTATCTAGGCTCAGGTGATGATCTCATGGTTCAGGAAATGGAGGGCCATGATGGGCTCTGTGCTGACAGGGTGGAGCCTGCTTGGGATTCTCTCTCCCCCTCTCTCTACTCCTCCTCCACTCACACACACATGCACTCTTTAAATAAATAAATAAATAAATAAACATTTTAAAAAAGAACATCTGGTTTCTTTCATCTCAGGCATCTGTTTAAAATGCCCTAAACATCTCTAAAATTCTCAAAATGTGTATCAACTATTGTCTGAATTTTGCATCTTCATTCTTCATTGCCCGACGGTGATTGAAAACGATACAGATCTTCTTGCCCTAATGTTTTGACAAACTCATCATAAGTTGAAAGTATCTTAAGTTGAAAATGCATTTAATACATCTAACCTACGAAACATCACAGCTCAGCCCGGCCTACAATAAACACTCCCAGAACACTTATATTAGCTTATGGTTGGTCAAATTATCTATCATAAAAGGCTATTTTATAAGAAAGTGTTGCATATTGTCTGTAATTTACTAAATACATCACTGGAAGTGAAAACCAGAATAGCTATATGGCTGTAGAGTGGCTCTAAGGGGATCAGTTGTTTACCTTCATGATCGTGTGGCTGACGGAGAGCTACTGATGATCAGCATCAAGAGAGAGGATCCCACCGTATTTCACGAGGGATTTCACTAGCCTGGGGAAAAGACACAAGTTCCAAATTCGAAGTACTGTTTCTACTAAATGCATATGGCTTTTGCACCATTGGGAAGGCAAAAACTTGCAGGTTGTTAGTCAGGCATTGTGTGTATTATATTAGCCCAGAAATTAACTCCTGATTTACCAGACCACTTTAAGATTGTGTTCCTTTATGTTATTTTCCCATGCCTTTTAAAGTGTGTATATGATTTTAATTATTCTCCAACTTCCACCTATTCAGAACACCACAGAATTTTCCGTAGGTGATTTGTAGAATTACCGTCAGCACCATTGTTAACTCAGAGTTCCTAAATGGTGTCCCAGAGGAATTGGTGAGTGAAGTGACTGCATGTAAGTCATTATTTTTTTAATTTAGACCCCAAGTCAGAAAATGTTCTTCATGACAAAAGGGCTTTAAAAAAAATTGGCCCTGCTAGCAGCCCAGTGTGAAGAATAAGTGCTGATTGTTACAGATCAATAACGTCCAATTTAGAAAGACTGGAGAATTCCATGACTGTTATTTTGTAAAACATTTTTGAGGAAAGCAAAATATTTGGAGCAATTAATGAATTAAAACCCCCAATATCAGGAAAGCAGAAATTAATAAGGAACAAGTCTTATGGGTCAGACACTAGAAACACATATATCTGGCTGAGATACACACCCCAGAAAAGATACAACTTAGGACAGGTTGTATCCTAGGAACCAGTGGAGACTTATTCATAAGCCCACTCTTTTGAATAGCTTGTTATATTTAAGTAAAAGCTCAGGGACTATTTAAAGGCAAAAGATTTATTCAATCTGAAGAGAAACCAAGAGTGCTCAAGGACTATTTAAAGCTTAGAAATAGCATAGCATGTACTTTGCATGTTTTGATGGAGATTATTTTCTTGGAAACATGTCTCATTTTTCTGTCTCCTCCTTTGGTTCATCACGCATTCTATACTTCAATGCTTTTGCTGATTATTTAACATATTGTAGGCATAAGCATTTGTACTATTTCATGGATCTTTCTCTAAAGATCAGAATTCTTGGGTGTTCATACTTCCTTCTCCTGAGATGTCATAAATTCTCAGTTGTTATCTTTATTCTGCACAGCCTATGATTCTCCCAGCCAGCCTAGAAAGTAAGTCGATATAGAGGAAGGATAAGATTATTTGAGAGATTTGCATTCTGTATAACAGTGAAGTGGTGCAGTTTGTAGGAATGTACCTAACATGTGTGTTTATTATTTAAGCATGGGCTCAGGGTTAGGAAGACATTTAACAGGGGATAGAGAAAAATTCTTGAAGCTTGCTAAGATTTTAAATTATAAGTTATTCTGGTTACTTCTTTATGGATACAAGTTGAGAGTTAATATTCAGTGATGATGCAAAAGAAAGAGTCAGAAATATTTTAATTTTTAAAATAATGGGACATCTTAAATAGAGTTTGAAAGCATTTAACATTACTATATTAGAGAAAGTTCCAGAAGTCATCATTACAATATTAAATGACAGATAGAAAGGGTATAATCAAGATTTTTAATATCTATTTATATAACTGAAGCCAAGAGATCAAATTTTCGTTGGCTCTGTAATCATTTCAATTTGCACCATAAAATTTGAGTGAGAAAGATAATGCTGTCTTCCATTAGAAGTTGCACATCTCAGAGATGTAAGCAGTAAATGCTCAAAATTTTAAAAAGAATAAAGCCTTTCTTATTTAGATAAATGTGTTTTGATCAAAAGAGGTTTTCATCAAAAAGGGTTCTATACAGAGTACAAAAAATCTTCAGGCTCTTGTCTTTGTTTCCTGCCAGACGCTAAGAATTTCTGGATACACAGTGAAACACTGATTATTGACCTGATGATAGCTACCATTGAATATAGTGGCCTTTACAAAAATATGTACATGTAAAAGCAGCCAGTAAACACATGGGCAAATCATGTGTGCACAGCATGATTAGTACACAATTAGATATCACCATGTTCCCTAACTGGATTGATAACCTGAAGTTAGACCATATAATTGGCAAAGACCATGCTAGTAAAGTCAGGCACTGAGAGACTGAGAGACTCAATTCCTAGTGGCTAAAATAGCATAATTCTAAGCCTGCTGTATTTTGAATTTACATCAGATTCACACATTGGTCTATCTCTGTAGATACATACTTATCATCTAATATTTAATACTCATCATTTGCCCAGCAATCTGTTTCTCACCAGCATCCCAGATAATATTTTATCAATGAATTATGCAACTACATATAATTTATCTTTCTTTCAAAATGTTTCATTAATAATTTCTGGCACTGAGATGAAGGGGAAATCTTCTCAGATTGAAATTAGATAACAAAAGCTGATGAATGGCAATATGTCAAGTTGGAGATAATAATAATAATGCTAGAGATGCAGGAATAATTCCACATGCCAGTGACAGTGTTTTACAACATCATTTTTTTCAAAATTTCAACAATAAATGAAAAACATACTTAATCATTTCAAGGTACCTTTGGTACAGTGCACAGAATCAAAAATACATTCATAACAGTTTCTCTATTCATGTTTTTAATTTTAAAATGAGAAGTATTGGGGCACCTGCATGGGTCAGTCGGTTGAGTGTCCATCTTCAGTTCAGGTCATGGTTTCATGGTTCATGGGTTTGAGCCTCTCCTCAGGCTCTGTACTGACAGCTTGGATTCTGTGTCTCCCTCTCTCTCTGCCCTTCTCCCTCTCTCTCTCTCTCTCTCCCCAAAATAAATAAATGTTTAATAAACAAATAAATAAATACAAGTTATGAGTATTAAATGTAAGTTACTTTAGGATAAAATTACAAGTCCTCATTTTCATATTATTTTATTTTAAAAAATTTTTATATTTATTTATTTTTGAGACAGAGAGGGGCAGACTGCAAGCAGGAGAAGGATCAGAGAGGGAGAAAGAGACAGAATTGGAAGCAGGCTCCAGGCTCTGAGCTGCCAGCACAGAGCCAGACGTGGGGCTCTAATCAACGAAATGTGAGATCATGACCTGAGCTGAAGTCAGTCGCTCAACTAATTGAACCACTCAGGTGCCCCGCTCATTTTCATTTTAATATTTAATAACTATCCATGGCAACTGAAGTATTGTAGTAAGAGCATCCTTTTAAAATGTGTCTATGAAAGCAAAGAAGTTTCAGCCACAGAAAACTGAAAGTCAGGGTAATGTCTTATATTCCATTTGGTCCCAAATGCTGATCCATGAAAGCTGTCTAACTCACTAAATATATCTCACAGGGCAGCTTACTAAAGTTATGAAGTGCCTTGTTTCACCGTGAGGCATCATTTTTTCATAAGTTTTAATACTTGTAAGAAATCAGAAACCCAGCCCCATCTCACCCATTTTAAAAGATCCTCAGGTAATTCGTACACACATGAAAGTTTGAGGAGCTGGTCTAAGATGCTGGTCTAGTGGGTTTTTTGTGTTTCTTTGGTATTGTTTTTTGTTTGTTTCATTTTGTCATCAAAACACACAGGTAAACTTTATTCATAATTGCCAAAACTTGGAAACAACCAAGACATCTTTAGTAGGTAAATGAATAAGGAAATTATAATATGTCCAGACAATGGAATATTATCCAACGCTAAAAAGAAAAATGAACTATCATGCCATAGAAAGACATAGAAAAACCTTAAATGCATATTACTGAATGAAAGAAGCCAATCTGAAAAAGCCATATAGAGTATGATTCCAACTATATGACATTCTAGAAAAGACAAAACTGTGGAGACAATAAAAAAAAAAAACCCAATGGTTGCCATGGGTGAGGATGAAGGGAAGAGAGGAATGGTTAGAGCACAGAGGAATTTTAAGAGAGTGATGGATAATGATGGATGTGTGTCATTATATATTTGTCCAATCCCACAGAATGTATAACACCAGAATTGGCCATAGTGTAGTCTATGGGCTTTGGATGATAATGGTATGTCAGAGAAGATTCATCCTTGGCGGGGTGAAAAAAAAAGCCATTCTTGTGAGTGATGTTGATAATGAGGAAATGGGGTACATGGGAAATCTATGTACCTTCACTAATCCAATTTCTCATAAGTGGTTTCTGATCTTCAAAGATGAGAATATCAGATGGCATCATTTTTCATAGACCAGTTGAACTTAGGGTACCAAAGGATTAACAGACGTATAATGGGAAGATATTTTTGTGCTTGCTTACTTTCTTTTTCAATGTCTTTTTCTTTAAGCCTCCTCTGAAACATGAAGTAGGACCCAGCCAGCTGAGAACACAGACATTCCTGGATGAATGGACAGAGTATCAGGCAATTTTTACAAAGGAACATGCTGTAGAAATCAATTGCCATAGATTGTAACTACACCTAGTTTTGAGGAAATCATACACCCAGATGAAATTTAAGATTTCTGAGGGAAAAAATGCTATCCCTGAGTCGCCACGCCTAAGAAAATATAGACTGTGACCTCAATGGGATGAGAGTTATTCTGGACAAATAAAATTAATTCAAATGACTTGAGGTCTGGGGCAGAGGAGTACCTTTAGATAGTAAGTGCAAAACTTGCATATAGAAAATGGTTATTGTAATGGAATAAAACCAAGTCACCTTTCATTTTCGAAATACTGTTTGTGTATTAAAAAAAACTCAATTACCATGATGCTTACTGAATATTTACTTATGGAATTAAAGATTTCACTTGAACTTAACAGGATTTTTTTTCCCTGCAATACTAGTTATTTGTCTTCATTGAAAAAATAGCAAAAGGCCATTGGAATTTTCTAAGGCATATTCTACACATGTGGGCAAACCATTTTTAACTATTCTCTTCACACCAAAACCTGTACCAGATAGTACATGAAGGAATGGGAATCAAATACAACTAATGCAGGCTCCTGCCAATAAATAATTCACATTCTCACAGAGGGGAGATTGAAGCATGTGTAGAGGGAAGGAACAGTAAGGTATGGCTGGGTTTGTGGGAGGGGACTGGAGCAGCATGTAATATTTCACAAAGGAAATGTAGCCTTGATGTGAATCTTCACAGAGGAGAAGGTGTTAACCAGCCCCTGCCATGACAGGGGAGAAAATTCCAGAAGGCAGGAGACTTGGAAAAGCTCATACTCATCTGTAAAATAAGCAAGAGACTTGCTTTTTACTTTCACGATGACATTTGTAATCAGCAAAGAGAAAAAATTTCTGGAACTTTAGTCTTTTTCAGATCATAAGTAAATAAATAACAAGACTTTCACAGTTGACTTCCTTCTCTTCAAAGATAAGGAGAGGAGAAAGGTCATCCAGCTTATAAACAGCTAAAGTAGACCAGCCTTTGCTGTAGCTGCTCATTTGGGACACTTTTATTTAGTCGGCTTTCAATTTTAGAGTTAACCAGCTCTAATTGCTATATCTACAAGAGACTTGCTTCTCTTTATGTGTGGTTAATGTCAGACATTAACAGACAAGTAACTAAAATACAGAAAAGCATGATTAAATGGAATCCTTTTCAAATGTGCAGACTCTTTCAAAAGCCATTTAATGAAATGGTTCACTTTATTTTTCCCAAGATGTGAGTTGGAATTGAAGCAAGGCTACTGCTTTTCCCTGGAGATCGATTTTCTAAGCTTGTAGTTCAGATCAGTCAACGTGATTATCCCTCCCGCCAAAGTGCCCACCTGTTCAAAGTCACACTGAGTAAAAAAGATGTTCTTTGTGCTGTCACAGGACTCCACGTAAATAAGGAAAATGATCATGTTCTCACCATTTGTGAAATGTTTCTGTCATTCTAAAGGAAAAGAATTGGATCAGAGCCTCAAGTACAAGTCCACTAATGACTTCTGAGTTAGCTAGATCACCCTTTCTAAAGGGCAGGAAAGTCTAAAAGAGGAATATTGCTTTTTCTAATGAAATACTGAAGACCATTCATTCTAAAAGCACAGAAAAAAGGACATAATAAAAGTTTAAAAGAGTTAAATATAAAATCTTCCTGGGGCATCTGGGTGGCTTAGTCAATTGAGCATCCAGCTCTTTTTTTTTTTTCAATTTTTTATGTTTATTTGTTTTTGAGAGAGGGGAGGTGGGGTGAGGCAGACACAGAATGCAAATCAGGCTCCAGGCTCTGAGCTGTTAGCACAGAGCCTGACCTGGGGCTAGAACTCGTGAACCCTGAGATCATGACTTGAGCTGAAATCAGATGCTTAACCAACTGAGCCACCCAGCCCCCCCCCCCCAAACTCTTGATTTTCAGCCCCCCACTGAGCTTCATGCTGACAGTGCAGAGACTGCTTGGGACTCTCTCTCTCTCTCTCTCTCTCTCTCTCTCTCCTCTCTCTGCTCACACTCTCTCTCTCAAAACAAATAAATAAACTTAGATTAAAAAAAATATATATATATATATAAAATTCTTCCTGACTGGACATAAAAATGTACCCTCTTTCCCAGCTGAAGTACTGTAAATCTTTAGAAATGGGACAATTGAGAAATGAGAAATGAAAGAATGTTATTCTCCTATTTCTTCTGAATACTCCAGTCTGCCACTGCTTGGGAGGAAAGGAAGGCTATATAATCCTGAAATCACCCCAATCATGGGGATATTACCAATAGAATAAAGAAGTCTTAAATATCAGAATGGCAAACATATCTTATTCAAAGTTTCTTTTTTCTCTTGATGCTAGAAAAGTCTGGATTTTTTCTTTTGCCGAGGAGCCACCAGAAATAAGAAACACTTCTCCAAATGGAGAGGATCCTTGGGTAGAATTCACCACTTGCCCTGAGAACCACTTTTACCTAATGTGTTTTTGTGAGCTGAACAATTTCCTGGAAGGGGAGAAATGCAATCTGGACTTTTTATTCCAAACATATATGTACTTCATACTCCTGTTTCTTATTGAAAGTGGCATAATGGTTTCTCTTAAGTTTTAATTGATTTATTATAAGAGATTTATTATAAGAGACATAATTTGATGTATTTACATGGTTAAACATAACAGGAATTTTTGAAGGAATACGCACTATCATTTTGTATTTTGTGTCTATCAATTAGCTTAAGGGATTAGAGCACAGTAGAGAAATGGGAACCCACTGTTTAGGCTGGACTATTAGAGTCTTCAGTTGATATCACTCTAAAAGTAGGAGTATTTAAGGCCATTTTACAAAGTAAATGGTAAGGACAAGTCTGTAATAAGACTGTAATTTATTGTTCTGTCACTGCCATCACTTTGGGGTTGGTTAGCTCTTCCATCACTGCAAGCGATCGGACAGTTTCAATACCAGCCACAACGTTTCCCCGTGAAGCTGTTTCCATCTCTCAGTGTTCAGAGAGAGATCATTTGCAGTCATGGGAGAATTATGCGTAGTTATACACAAGGCAGAGCAAACCTAAATCTGATTTCTTCTGACTGGGAAAAATGTCCCAATTTCAATGTTTCGTGCCAGTAGATTCTACTCTCCTCTGAATGTACATTTCATTTGCATTACTGATTCTGTGCTAGAGTGGAAAGAACAAGAGCCTAGCATCAGGGGCCCTGAACTAAGTCCCCTGCTTATCTGTGACAACCAGTGCCAGGACACTTACTTGCCATTCCTGTGACTTGGTTACCACATTGGTCAAATGCAGGAATGGACTAGATGATTTCTAACATTGCTCTAAACTCTAGAAATCTATGATGTTATGGTCATTAACATTGTTACTGTTATCATTTAAGAGCTCTGTATTATTCTATAGCATATTTTAGAAAGCAAGCCATATAGAATACTTTCAACTCAGATATAAATTTATAATTATGATATAAAATCTATGATATTTCTAAGGATTCAAGGAAAAGAGATAATTACTTAACTGAAACTGTAGCATCAGCTATAGTTATAAAATGATGCTTGAACTTCCTAGAGATTGACATCTTTTTAGGCATCTAAAATCATCTTTCCTGAATGATTGATTCAGGAAAGGGCGCATAGCTCAAGTTGGAGAACAAAATATGGGTGTCTCAGTAATTGTAGCAGCAGGAGGAAGGGAATTACAGACTGTGTCCACAATATGAAGTATGTTGTATTACCTCCTTTAGATATTTGGGAACTTGGTGACAGAAGACTTCAGTTTCGTGAAAGTGTAATATGAGATGTATTCCATATGAAAGAGTAGTTTTTCCCACTCACGTTATACATGAAGGTTAAATTTACATCAAGAGATCAAATGGTTTGTTTTCTGGAAGAAATTGCCACTTATAGCTAACACATAATAGAGCCCATATTTGTTTGCAAGGGTTACCATAACAAAGTACTCTGGACTGAGTGGTTTAAGCAAAAAAAATTATTCTCTCAGGCCCTGGAGGTTGGAAGTCCAAGACAATGACATCAACAAAGTTGGTTACTTCTGAGGGTCAAGAAAAAGACCTCTTCTGGACCCCTGTCCTTGACTTGTAGATGTTCTTCTACACCTGATGTCTTCACAGTCTCCTCCATGTGTGTCTGTGTCCAAACTTCTTCTTCATATAATGACACCAATCATATTGGATTAAAATCCACCCTAATGATCTTGTTTTAATTTAATTACCTCTAAAGACCTGTCTCTAAATGCAGTCACATTCTGAGGTACTGGGGTTAAAACTTCACCATATGAACACTTGGTGCACATTCTGTCATTACAGTCTTAAATCAGTGCAAAACCCTTTTCAAATAACTTTACATATATTAACTCCTTTTTTCTTTTTCACAAGAATGCTGTAAGTTCTAATTACACATTAAATTTTGCTCAACAAGGATGTGGCGAAACAAGGATTCTAACTCAGATTAAATCTGAGCTCCCACTTATATGTTTTGAACCACAGCTTGGCAGATACTAGCTAAAAGGTCCCCAAATTCCCTAAAAGTTCCCTAATCCTATTTTTTCTTCCTAGGTATAAAAGAAGGCTACTTTCTCCTGCAGTTAGTTTGGAGCCGTATAATAGAGGATTGGTCAGTAGAATGTGAACTCAAATGACAAATGCCACCTCTTGACCTGGTACCTAATGTATCCCAATATTTCTTGCTCTATCTCTTTACTGTTTAGCCTACTTAACACAGAACTATAAGGAACCAGAAGAGGCCTGGGAATATGGTGGCCCAAAAAGATGGAAGGGCCCGAGACTGCTGAATCAGTCCATGAAGAGGTTATTAAACAGTCAAACGAATCACAATATTAATGAGAAATAAAATTTTATTGTATTAAGCTCACGAAATGCTGGGGTCCATTACGATATCAGCTGAAGCAATTATGCTGGCCAATCAACATGCCAGCATAGACACCTATTACTCAGAAGAAACCTAAAGTGACACAGACTTCCCCTTTTGTAGAAAAAAAATGCTAACACTAAGAGAAAATAAGTCATTTTTTCAAGTCAGACTATGTACATTACATAATGATAGATGAGAAAAATTAGAATAAAAAATCCTGTCATCATAAGGCTTGGTGTCTATGGGAAATTACTAATACAATATTTTTATGCCCTAGTTTTGCCACCTAAACATTATTCCTCAAGAAAAATCTTCATTTTTATGGTACATAAGGAATTAAGTACATGGTTGTGATAGTGATGGACACTTCGGTTACTTTGATTGCAGAAAGTGCATTTTTCTAGGACAAAGAGGAAGTGGGGAGCTGTCATATGTGACATGAGAATGAAGTAAATGCACTAAATCTGATAAACCATTGGGGGTCTTGTCCTTTTTGTCTTCCATTATAGGTGTTTTCAAATTTTTGCTATTAAAATTACACTGAGATAATTGAAACCTTTTCTCTTTAGGATATAGTATTGTCTCTTATATGTTCCAAAAGGTGGAGATTTGCTCAATACTCCAAGAGCTTACCAGAACTCTTAGCATTCTGTTTCATCTTTCTGTTTATGTTCTATGATGTTATCTATTAGTTTTGCAGGTATTTCCTTTCTTAGGTCAATGAAACATGCTTCTATCCCTAGTTTTTATACATTGGCAGTGAATTTTGTCAAGCAATTTTACTCCATCTATGATAGGATCGCATGCTAATTTTCATATTCAGTCTGTTAATATGATGAAGTCCATTGATTATTTTATCAGTGTTGAACCAACATGGCATTGCTGGAGCGAACATCACTGTGGTGATGAGTTATCCTTTACCTATATTGATGGATTCAGCTAGCTAATATTTGTTAAGAATTAACAAAAACCTTTCATCTGTTGATGAGAGATATTGGTGTGTAGTTTTCCTCCCTTGTAATACCTTGTGATTTTTGAAAGCCAGATTTATTGTTTAGGTAAAAGAGACTGAGGAAAATAGTCCTCCAACAGAAATACTTATGCCAATTTGATTAAGAGTTATCCCGTGTTTACATTGTAACAATAGGTGCCAGAGACTCCAGTTTTGTCTAATATTTTTGTTTTAATCTTTTCTCTTGACCCTGGTTGCATCTCTCTTAAGTACTTCTATGTCTATAGCTCTTACACTTGTAATCCACTGTTTTTTATATTTATTTTTAAAAATTTTAATGTTTATTTATTTTTGAGAGAGAGAAAGAGAGAGACAGAGCAGGGGCAGGGGCAGTAGGAGAGGGGCAGAGAGAGAGGGAGACAGAATCTGAATCAGGCTCCAAGCTCCAGGCTGACAGCACAGAGCCTGACGCAGGCTTGCACCCATGAACCAGGAGATCACGACATGAGCTGAAGTCGGACAGTCAACTGACTGAGCTACCCAGGTGCCCCTATTTATTTATTCTAAAATGTTTGTTTATGTTTTTGAGAGAAAGAGAGAGCAGGGAAGGGGCAGAAAGAGAGGGAGAGAGAATCCTAAGCTGATAGCACAGAGTCCAATGGGGGCAAGAGTCCGATGCTTAACCATCTGAGCCACTTAGGCATCCCAATCCAGTTTATTCTTCTAGAGTACTGTTGGTGGTATCCTAAGGAGTAAGAGATGGGGAGTTCTCTAATCTTCCAATGAAATCTTAGTCAGTTATTGGGTCATAAGTCAGGGTGTAGCCTTTGCAAGTATTTTAATGTCTTCCGTCACTACAACCATTTTGGCCCTGCCTCAACTCTGTTCCCTGGCTGTAGCTTTCCCAATCTATTTCCTTGAATGTCTGCCCTCAATGACTATGTCTCTCTCACTCCTTTAGGTAAGAAAGGAGGACTAGTAAAGGCAAGAGAAAAGGACTCCCCTTCCTCCACTAGGATAAGATTTCAGAATTGCACTCTGGCAAGGTCCTTTCTCCTGGGGAGTAGACCTTTGTTAGGAGAAGGCTCTGAACATGTTTCTTCCCCTCCCTCTGTTGAGGCCACCAGAGGACCATAGTGGGATTCTCACCATGAAAGCCTAATAAAGTCCTGGAGATAAAACCGATGCATGTGTTCCCCGCCCCTATCCCACCCCTCCCACTTTCAAGCTGCTCTCGCTGAGCCTAAGCTATTCACACACCTAAGTTCTGCTACAAGTTTATCGTTCCATTGGCTTCTGCTTCAGGTGAGTGGATCTTGGTTGCTGTACGTCTCTAGATGCACCTCTCTAGATTTGAAGTAGTGATTTACACTGTGACCTCTGTTCTCTTATAGGTTTAATAAAAGTCATTGATTTTCAGGGTTTTTTTTTTCAGGTTATATTTCTTGTAGAAATAAGAGTGGTGACTCCCAAGCTGTTACATGTCATAGATGAAACTAGACAATGGCTGTTTTTTTAAGTTTAGTAAATGTTTAAAAGTTTCATATTTATCTCTATAGAAGATTCAACTATTCAATAGTATACTTACAGAATTGAGCTTAACTGGACCCTAAATTAAAAAGTTCAAACTCTCAATTATATTTCCTCTATTGGAAGGTATTTTAATCTTAGAATGGTAGTATTCAAAATGCATAGGCAGGCATTGCTTTATTTTTTTCAATTTTATGAAACACAACACAATGTGATGAAATTTCCTATTGCAGTATCGCATTTTAAAAAAAGAAAACATATTTCCAAGAACTTGATATATGTGTGCCCCACAAAACACTATATTTTATACTTTCTGCTGGAAGTTCCATATTAATCTGTGCATTCATGTGATTGAGATTACATATGGGAAACAGATTTGTTTACTGCATAGTCAGATGAGTTCTTTTAAAGAAATTTATTGTCAGTATAAAACTAATACAGAAAAAGAAAACTATAAACATGTATATTTTGAATTCCTTTCAAATACATAACAGAAAAACAGTTGCTCATATTTTGCTATTTTTTTATGATATTTTTTGTTCACTCCTCACATATTTTAGGGAAAAGCACTCTAAAATATGTCTTGCTCACTTCAAATATTATCAGAGCAGAAGCTTATCCAGACACTATTATGTCTGTCTAGATATACTTTAGTGTCTAAAATTATTTTATCATTTATATAGCTACTCTGTATTATTGAATATCTAGATTATTTATAATCATTTAACTATGTTTTATCCACATTTATTAATATATTTTTAAAATTTTTCTCCCAGATTTACTGAGGCAAATGGCCTTATTGGTTTTTCAGAAACAAATTTAATAATTTTTCATTTGCATGAGCCATATGCTACTTAAGGTACCATTGACTGTTTCCTATGCATTGGATAGTATTTTTGAGTGCTTTACCTGTGATCATCACAGGGACCATATAATGGTGATTTTGTTGTCTTTTCCATTTTAGAGAGGAAGAAATTGTGGCACAGATACATTAAGTGAATTGCTTAAGGTTAGACAGAAGGCAGGCGGTGGAGCTAAGGTTTGAAGCAAGGCAGTTTGGTTCTGGATTCTGGAAGCCTCTCCCCAAAGTTTTATTCCTTTTTCCATTTTACCACATCTCCATCATGTAAAACTTTTTTCTAATTGAAAAAGTTAAAGTAGCATGCACTTTATTCAATAAGTATTTACTAAGCAATTACTGTGTCCTAGACACCACCGTTCTAATTGCTCGTGATACATTGTGCTAATTGCTTGTGATACATCCATGTACAATCAGACATAGGTCTCTGCACCCATGAAGTTTACATTATAGGAGAGGAAGAGAAAATACAATTTATGTAACTAATGAGTACATTATATATTATGTTAAAATTCAGTAAGTACTACCTATAAAATCATATTAGAATAGGCTTAGGGAATAAGAACTTAGAGGGATGGCAGGTGGTGGTACTAACAGAATAGGAGAGCTTTAAGCAGAGAGAGGCATGAGCATGCTCACCAGGGAGGTAGAGAGAGACAGAGGAATAGCTCAAGGTAAAGATCTAAGACTGGAGGATGGCTGGTGTTTCTGAGAAATAGCAAGATCAGTGTGAGACACATAGAAGCAAGTAGATGTCAGGATATTAATGAGGGTAGATTACAAACTGTTAAAATTTGGCTTTTAGTTTGCATGAAGTAGGTTGGGAATGATTGTAGGGTTCTTTTTTAAAATAAACTTTTATAATGTTTATTTATTTTTGAGGGAGAGAGAGAGAGCAAGCAGGGGGAATGTGTGCAGATGGAGGATCCAAAGTGGGCCCAGTGCTGACAACAGAGAACCCGATGCGGGGCTCAAACTCACAAATCATGAGATCATGACCTGAGCCGAAGTTGGCTGCTTAACTGACTGAGCCACCAGCCACCCCGGGAATGATTGTGGGATTCTTAGCAAAGATCCAACTTACTGACTTTATGGCATGTCTTTGATTACTAATGAGGTTAGCTATTTTGTTCTTTAATATCATTTCCTTTCCTGCTTTATAAATTACATATGGAAATCTTTTGTTTACTTTGGTCACTTTGAGTAAAGCTTCCTCTTTGCCCACAATGTAAAGCATTGCTGGGTAACGAAAAGCCGTTTATGGTGTAATATAGAGTAATTTATAGATTCACAATGAGCTGAAAAACCAAGTTTCTTGATGGATGGGAACCAGGATAGCTCTGGGACTCAAAACTAGAGACCAGAAACACCATGCGACATAGCTCCAAGTGTCTTTGAAGTACCTTCAAATATCAGAAAGAATTTGGTTTATTTGCATAAGTGATGTGCCCACTTTTGTGATTGGTGGTTGGAGTACCGAGACTGGTAATTTACCAGAATCACGGAAATAAAAATGAGATTGCTTTGCCAAAAGAAGATATATCAGATAGACAAAAAAGAATATCAAACCTAGTGTTTAAAAAATTAATTTGTAAGGATTATTTATATATAAATGGTATTAATAATTTATTCGGCATATTTGTTATAGCCTGCCAATTATTTTATAGTTTATATTAATGCTCCTCTTTATTAGATGGAGATACAAATGTGTTCACTGTATTATCTCCTAACCAACTTAGATGGTTTTGGAAAATACTGTTTTATCAAAAGCACTGTTGAAAGGTGAGGGGTTTTCTTTTATGAGTCTTTGAAAACGATATAGAAAGATGGACTTACATTTGTATTATCATAGGGATAGTCGAATGACTAAGAAGTTCGTGTAGCTCTTGGTAGCTGAGACTTTTTCTGAGCTAGTTGTTAAATTGTTTTCAACACACATTTCTGTGTTGTTATTAAGCCCCTTTCCCCCATATGCTTTATATTTTATAAAGCACTTCAATTTATTTCATCTCATAAGAACGAGAGTCACTTGATGCAGATGGGTAGGTGCAATATCTATTGCTATTCAAAAGAAAGTGAAGCATAGAGGAAACAAGGTAAGGCTTTCCCATTCTTCTCTGAGAGCCCAGACTCCCCATCTGATTATCTCAGAGACCTATCCTTTAAAGAGCTTTTCCCTTAAAAGTACATTATTTGAGGTATAAATTTTAATTGAAGTATGATCTTAATTGAATTACAAACAAGAATACAGTTTATTAATATATTACATTAATACCAGCATACTGATGTATTCAAATACAACATACACAATTTATGGAATAGAGAGAGTGACGTATCATCTTTACCTTCTTCAGAATGCAAATGAAATAACCACTCTTTTTATAGTACTCCTTTTCTGCAAATCACCTCTTCCTTTCAGGATGTATCTATCTGTGTGAAACCTTGAAATTCATAAATCAACTCCAACCTTCAGTTCTGTGGGATTGTCATTAAATTCACAAAAACACAGGAGGTTAATTGTAGACTCAGAGCGTAAGCCCACTAGACTTGCTGAGTGTTATAAGCCTTATCACAGTCATATCTGATCAGAAACAACAAAGATGTAAAATTGGGTAGTGAGTTTTGCCAGAAATCCAAGATTCATCATTACTTAAAGCTCAGCAGCTTGGGTTTATAACTGGGGAACATAACTTTGCAAAAACATTTCATATTAATTATCTGGTTTCTTCAGTTCTTATACCTGAGATGCTGTTTGATTACACAGAAATTCAGCTTGATACTTAGACGATACATGAAAATGATTACACTTAATATGACAAAAACTTACATTTATTAAATGCTTACAGGCTAAGCATTTCTTCTAGGTGTTTTACATGGATTAGTGCATGTAATATTTACAGGGCTACTGTGAAGAAAGATCTGTTGCTGTTTCATATGTTAGAGGTCAGAAGTTGAGGCCAAGTATTCCGTTAGCTTGTCTACATTCACACAGCCAGTTGTGGAACTGAGGAATAGTTGAGCCTAAGCAACCTTTGGACCAGAGCATTTACACTAAAAATCATACTGTTGTCTTTCAACAAATAAGCATATCAAATACGTGGATTTTATGGGTCAGAATCTTTCTCATTTTGCTAAATATGAGAAAAAAATGTGTGGGTCACAGTTCAGGTTTGGTGTTACCTGAATTCAAACTCCAGGGGTGCCTGGGTGGCTCAGTCAGTTGAGCATCTGACTTGGGCTCAAGTCATGATCTCACAGTTTGTGAGTTCGAGTCCTGTGTCGGGCTCTGTGCTGACAGCTCAGAGCCTGGAGCCTGTTTCCGATTCTGTATGCGTGTCTCTCTCTCTCTGCCCCTCTGCTGCTCATGATCTGTCTCTCTCTGTCTCTCAAAAATAAATAAATGTTCAAACAAACAAACAACAAACTCCAGCTTCACTTTTTATTGAGCCAGTTTCTTATCCTTAAGCCCATGTTCTCAGCTATAAAATGAAGGCAAGAACACAGGTGTTCTTTGTGGTTATAAGCACTAAAGAATTACCAATATTATTGTTTATATTATATATTTGTTTATTTTTTATTTAAATTTTTTAATGTTTATTTATTAAAGAGAGACAGATTACAGTGGGAGAGAGAGAGAGAGAGAGAGAGAGAGAGAAAAAGAGACAGAATGCAAAGCAGAATCGAGGATCTGAGCTGTCAGCACAGAGCCTGAGGGAGGCTTGAACCCACGAGCCCTGAGATTATAATCTGAGCTGAAGTAAAACGCTTAACTGACTCTGCCACCCAGGTGTCCCTTTATATTATTTATTTATGTATATTTTTCTTCTGTGTTTTTCCCTCATAAAGACTCTATGACAATTACACTTAAGCCACTCCAACAAACAAGTTAATAAAAGAAAAATTCATTTTGAGGCACCTGGGTGGCTCAGTCAGTAAAGCGTCCGACTTCAGCTCGAGTCATGAATTCATGGTCCGTGGGTTTGAGCCCTGCATCGGGCTCTGTGCTGACAGCTAGCGTAGAGCCTGTCTTTGGATACTGTGTCTCCCCCTCTCTCTGACCCTCCCCTGCTCATGCTGCTTTATCTCTCTCTCAAAAATAAATAAAACATTAAATTTTAAAAAAAGAAAATTCATTTTGATGTGAACAAGGAAGAGAAAACACACTAATTATTTTTACCTTTAGTAAATAGATATGACTCTTAGAAAAATTGCATTATGTCACATGAACCTTGTCTTATTCAAAGCTGGTGCATTTTGAAAGCAGATGTATAAAATGATTAATAATTATCATTAAATAAGGAAATAATGAACTTCCCTGCCATACTTAAGTTGTGGCTTTATTTTGTTTTATTGAAGTATAATTGACATATAACATGATTTTAGTTTCTAGTGTACAAAATAATGATTTGATATATGTATATATTGAGAACTAATCACCACAATAAGTTTAGTTAACATCCATCACCACACGTAGTTACACAATTTATTTTCTTGTGATGAGTTAAGACCTTTTCTCTTAGCAACTTTCAAATATGCAATATAGTATTATTGGCTACAGCCACTATACTGTACATTACATCCCTATATCTTGTTTATTTTACCTTGGAAGCTTATACCCCTTTAACTCTCAACACACATTTCGCCCACAACCCAACCAACAATCTGTTTATTGTATGAGCCTGTTTCTTTTTGTTTGTTTCTTTTTTGTTTTTTAGGTTGCACATATAAGTGAGATCATATGGAATTTGTATTCCTGTCTGATTTATTTCACATAGCATAATGCTCTCAAGGTCCATCCATGTTGTCATAAATGTCAAGATTTCATTCATTTTGATGGCTGAATAATATCCCCATACGTGTGTGTGTGTGTATGTGTGTGTATATATATGTGTGTGTGTGTATCCATATATGTATCACATTTTCTTTACCCATTTATTCATTATTGAACATATCGGTTATTTCCATGTTTTGACTATTGAAAAATAATGCTGCAATGAACGTGGAGGTGCATATATCTTTTCAAATTAATGTTTTTGTTTTATACCCAGAAGTAGAATTTCTGGATCATATGGTAATTCAGTTTTTAATATTTTGAAGGAATGTTCATATTATTTTCTCATCTTTGCACTAGTACATTTCCACCAATAATGCACAATGGTTCTCTTTCTCTACATCCTTGCCAATATTTGTTACTTGCTATCTTTTTGATAATAGTCATTCTAACAGGTGTGATGTGATAATCATTATGGTTTTGATTTGCATTTTCCTAATAATTAATGATCTTTTCATGTATTTGCTCATCTGAATGTCTTCTTTGGAAAAATGTCTGTTTAGATCTTTTGTTCATTTTAAAAATCAGATTGTTAATTTTTTTTTTTTGCTATGAGTTCTTATATAACTTGATTTTAAATTGTCATCATTAAAATATTCTGTCAAAATAAGTACCGATATTTACTCAGATTTAGTTAGGTCAGTGTTCTGACATATAATCTGAAAACAGAAGTAGGTCACTGAAAAAAAGGAAGGTACCACTACCTGGAAGGAAAATCTAGTCTTGTAATGCCATTTCTTATTTTTCTAATATTAAATACTACTTTTAAAAATAAAAAGTCTGGATAATTATTAAGAGTTCTGCTCTTTTTTGGGGTGCCTGGGTGGCTTAGTCGGTTAAGCGTCCGACTTTCGCTTAAGTCATGATCTCGCGGTTCGTGGGTTCGAGCCCCGCGTCGGGCTCTGTGCTGACTGCCAGCTCAGAGCCTGGAGCCTGTTCCAGTCTGTGACTCCCTCTCTCTGTAACCCTCCCCTGCTCACGCTGTCTCTCTCTCTCTCTCTCTCTCCTAGAAATAAATAAAACATTAAAAAAAAAGAGTTCTGCTCTTTTTTGCCCATTTCCTAGTGGCTTCACTTCATACATGAAGACTCAAAATTCTGGCATCTCCTTTTCATCTTTCCAAGTGCACATTTCTGTTTTGTCTCACCCCACACCATCTCTAATATATCATATACATTTTGTTTTTCATGATTATATTGGGTTAATCAAATCACAAAAGTTAGGAAATACTGTTAACCAAAATACACAAAGAACTCTTAAAATTCAACAATAAGAAAACAAAACAACTGATTTAAAACTATGCTAAAGACGTTAACAGATACTTCACCAAAAGAGATATGTGGATGGTAAATAAGCATGTGAAAAAATACTCCAGATCATATGGAATCGGGAGTACGTGGGGGCATCTGGGTGGCTCAGTCAGGTAAGCGTCCAACTCTTGGTTTTGGCTCAGGTCATGATTTCACGGTTTCATAAGTTTGAGCCCTGAATCAGGCTTCATGCTGACAGTGTGGAGCCTGTTTGGGATTTTCTGTCTCCCTCTCTCTCTGCTCCTCCCCTCTCTCTTTCTCTTTCAAAATAAATAAAGATTTTTTTTTTTTAAAGAAGAACAATGTGCAGGGCACCTGAGTGGCTCAGTCGGTTGAGCGTCTGACTTTGGCTCAGGTCATGATCTCGCGGTTCTTGGGTTCGAGCCCCACATCGGGCTGTGTGCTGGCAGCTAGCTCAGAGCCTGGAGCCTGCTTCTGATTCTGTGTCTCCCTCTCTGATCCTCCCCTGCTCGTGCGCGCTCTCTTTCTCTGTCTCTCAGAAGTAAATTAAAGAAAAAAAAAGAAAAAGAACAATGCGCTACCACTGCACAGCTATTAGATTGTCCAAAATATGGAACACTGTCAACACTAAATGATAACAAGAAGATGGAAGAACAGGAGCTCCTGTGCATTATTCGTGGGAATACAAAATGATATAGTCACTTTGGAAAGCAGTTTGGTGGTTTCTTACAACAGTAAACATTCTTACCATATGATCCAACAATGGGTGGATGGGTAAATCATACAACAGAATATCATTCAGTGATAAAAAGTTATGAAACAATGGAAAGACATGGAAGAAATTTGAGTGCATATTGCTAAGTGAAACCAGCCAGGCTGAAAAAGCTAAATACTGTGTTAAATTCTGGAAGCAGCAAAACTATAGAAACAGTAAAAGGATTAGTGGTTGATGGATGGGGTAACAGTGGGGTGGGGGTGACGACTAGGCAGAACACAGAGGATTTTTAGGGCAGTGAAAATACTCTGTATGATACCATAATGATTAATACATGTCATTATACAATTTTTCAAATATATAGAACGTGGAACATAAAGAATGACCTATAATGTAAACTATGGACTTTGGGTGATAATGCTGTGTTACTATCAGTTTAACAATTGTAATGAATGTACCACTCTGGTGGCATTCATTGAAAACAACGGAGTCTATGTATATGTGGGGGCAGGGATATATGGGAAATTGCTGTACCTTTACCACAATTATGCTGTTAAACTAGAACCATTCTAAAAATATAAAGCCTCAATTAAAAAAATGAAGGGTATAAAACTATACATCATGCAAATTCTAACCATAAGTAGAATTTGAGGTAAGGACTATTATTAATGATAAAGTGGAACAGAGCATAATTATAAAAGGATCAATTCCTCATCTTCATTTTCCTCTTAATTTTCTTGAATGTCTAGAATAGAAGCCAAAATTGACAGAATAAAAAGGAGAAGTCTAATAAGTCACAAATATGTGTGTATATTTTTATCCTTACCTTTCATTAATTGATAGATTAAACAGACAAAAGAAAACAGTAAAAAAGAGAATGATATCATCATTCATTCCACATTTACAAATACAAGATACATATTTTTCAAGTTCAAATTATTCACCAAGAAAAACCATATGCTGCTGTGTAAGCAAGAATTAATGCATTTCAAAATATTGAAATGATATAAAATACATTCTCAGACCACAATGAAATCAAATTACAAAGCCATAAAAAAAGATACAAATAAAATATCCGGATTTTAGAAATAAGATCATATTTCAAATAAAATTCACGAGTCAAGGAAGAAACTTCAATAAAGTATTTCAGGCTCACAGGTAATAGAATCACAATTTATATGATGCTACTAAAGGCCATGCTTGGAAGGAAATTTCAAACTTTTAATGTCTGCTTTGGAGAAGAAAAATTTTAAATCAACAACTTAAGCTCTCAATTGCAAAAGTGAGAAAAAGAAGAAAAAAATTAACCTGGAATAATATTAGGGAAATATAAAAATGATGCAGCTTACAAAACATACCCCAAAATACAGGTAAATAATGAAGCCAAATTACTTCTTTGAAGTCAACAATAAAATTGATAAACACCCATCAAGACTGGTGGAGAGAAAAAAACTCAAGCATGTAAAGCAGAACGGGGTCATCACTGTAGACAATCAAAGGATGATAAAGGTTCTACTCTTAGGAAATGAAGAAGTGAATGAGAAACAATGAGAAAAAGCAGATAATCTACAAAATAACATTTTTGAACTCATCAAAAAACTGAGGTCGTAAGACAAGAGGTGAACTGAATTCCAAGGAGGACAAATCTGATCTAAGGAGAAATGAGAAACTATCACTGGCAGAGCATAAGAGAAAGAGGTGGCCTCCATGAAAGTGTGTAAGAAGAAATCAGCTACAATTTACTGAATTCTTAGACCAAGAGTAGGTTGGCATGTCAATTTCAAATAACTCCCCAGGCACGAGGAATTAAATACTCAATCCCAAACTCATCCCCACAAGGGCACAATGAAAAAGTTCGATGGCAGAGCAGAAGAGCAAGAACAGGTCAGATGGAAGGTCAGGAATGCAGGAAGTGACTGGCAGCCTCTGGGGGAGACACAAAGCTATGCTGTCTTCCCTGTATCTCTCTCTCTCTTCTTTCTGATGAATTAACAGCTTCTTGTTCCCAAAAAGTCTGAAGAAGGAATACAAGTGCGATGTGTCTGCCTCTAGGCAAAGATCTGTCGACACAGGCAAAAATATTCTGCTTGAGAGAAGCAAAAGCAAACTATCTATCACTGAGCAGGGAGAGGAGGAAAACTCTGAGGCCCAGGATTCTGCATTAACACCAAACAAATGTCTAGTGCAGCTTTTGAGGGATGAACAAGAAAACCCTGCCTAAGGTCACCGGTAGATTAAAGTCAAAGTTTGCTTCTCAAAGCCAATAGAGGCAGGGATGCTGTGAAGGGAGGTATAGGGCCTACCTAGGAGACACTGAGCCAGTGATTTCTAGTGGGGGTGAGGAGTCCGGAGACGGGCAGGACCACTGAGAAATACTCTTTTTGAGACAAAGGCATATAGGGACCATCAAAATTGTAGAGAAGAGCTGGAACATTGATAAAATCTTTCTGGAAACCCCAAGGTTCACTCTAAACTCAGGGTAACAACTCACCACCAAACCTATAATGCACTGAAAGTAAAAATATCAACATTGAAAATGAAGCTAAGCTTAACTCCTGATTGGGTTGATTCAATCTTCTACCTTCCTTCACTCTACCACCATGACAAAAACAGAGGAAACCTCATATGGGGAAATAAATAATATTTATGACAAATATGAGTGACATTTGATAAAAAAATTATGAGACAAACACAAAACAAGTAAAACACACCTAATGTTGGTAATTATTTTGCAATATATACATACATCAAATCATCACATATGCACCTTAAAGTGACATATGTTTACATGTCCATAATATATCAGTAAATCTTGGGGAAAAGAAAAGAAAACCCATATTAAGGAATAAAGCAATCAACAGAAACAGGCTCTGAGACTATTTCGATGTTAGAAAGATCACATAGGAATAATAAGGAAACAGTAATGTTATAAATCATCTAATTGAGTTGTCGAACAATGATTGGGGAATTTCAGCAGAGGGCAGAATGTTAAAGAGTCAAATGGAAATACTACCAAAAAAAAAAAAAAAGGAGAAAAGATACGAATGCTGAATAATTCTTTTAACATGTTAGTTTAGGGGCACCTGGGTGGCTTAGTCGGTTAAGCATCCGACTTTCGCTTAGGTCATGATCTCACGGTTCGTGGGTTCTAGCCCTGCGTCGGGCTCTGTGCTGACTGCCAGTTCAGAGTCTGGAGCCTATTTCAGAGTCTGTATCTCCCTCTCTCTCTGACCCTCCCTTGCTCGCACTCTCTCTCTCTTCTAGAAATAAAATAAAATAAAATAAAAATAATATGTTAGTTTAACAATAAAGGGGATAGAGCTGAGAAAGACCAGTGATCTTGAAGCTAGGTTAATAGAAACTATCCAAACTGGAAGACTAAGAGGAAAAAAAAGAGTAAACAATTCAAACATCATCTGAAGAATAAAGTAAAACTTAAGTTTTTGACCTTAAGTTCAGGAATAATAAAGTGGGGGCACCTGGGTGGCTCAGTTGGTTGAGCGTCCAACTCTTGATTTTGGCTCAGCATGATTTCCACTCAGGTCATGATCTCAGAGTTTATAAATTCGAGCCTCACACTGGGCTCCACACTGACTGTGAGGATCCTGCTTGGGATTCTCTCTCTCCCTGTCTCTCTGCCCCTTCCACATGTGCTAGCTCTCTCTCTCTCTCTCTCTCAAAATAAATAAACTAAAAAAAGGAATACTAAAGTAAACTAAACCCATCGTGTTATCATTTTTGTTGTAAGAAGATATGGGTTGAATTATGAAACTCCGAATTCATAGATTAAATTTCAAAATCCCCAGTACCTCAGAATATGACCTTGCTTGTAGATAGCAGATGTAGTTAAGATGAGCTTATTCTCTCAGCTTTACTTTTTATTTACAGTTCTATCTGGAAGGAGTTAAGATCTATTATGGGCTCTTTTCAGGAGGGGAGGGAAAGAGTAAGATATGAAGAACCAATATATTCCAATAATAAGTCTTTCTGCATGTCATTTAGAATTGCAGCTTCAGATACTAACTGAAGTAATAGTTCTGTAATTTTGTGGGTTTTCTTTTTACTTGTTGAAAAGATTTAACACTCCCAGGAAGCTTTTGACTATTAAGTATATTTCTAATGGAAAGAAAACTAGAGAATACTTCGTGGACTGTCAAGAGTGAACAAACACTGTAGTTATAAGGTTAATGTGTCATTTTACAGGGTGAACTTTCTCCTGAACCCTGGCAGTGGTGTGACAGAAAGAGAGAGAAGCTGCCACAGAAGGACAGTGAACAAGTAGAAAGCCAAGCAAATAAGAAAGCCTACCACCATCTTTCCCTCTGAGCAGCCAATTAGTTAGAGGAACATCGTCAAAAAGACTTAAAGACGTGCAAGGAGCATTGACGGCTTTCCGGAAATTACAAGAGGAGAAATGCTCATCATTATCCATTAAATTCCCCTCACTTTCCAGTTTGTTTTGTCTTTGTTCTGAAACAATAAGGGCCACTTCAGTTCAACAAAGCAAAATGGCAGGGTAAAAGATAAGAAATCATTGCAAACACAGCACAGAATAATCTTTGCTCTTCATTGTATGTTCCTTAAATAAACATCATGAATTGATGCAGATTAAGTACATGACTGAGAAAAAATAGTGCAAAGCGTCACAAACAGAACACTGATATGAAGAAAGTATAAACCTGATATTGTGATATTGAGAAACATAAATGCATTAATAAAAAAGACAAAAGTAAATGAGATTAGAAGATTAGTATCCAACTTTAGTAGGTAAACTATATCCAACAAAGTAGCAAAAATGATGTGACACAGAAAAGGAATGACAATAATGGAGAAAATAAATACATGATATAAAGGGTCACAAAAGTCAGAATTTGCTTCTTTGAACAGATCAATTAATTAGGTAAGTTTCTGACAATGTTGGTTAAGAAAAAAGGAGAAGTCTCAAATAAACCATTCAAGTAATTAAAAAAGAAACATATTGGGGTGTCTGGGTGGCTCAGTTAGTTAAGCGTCCAACTCTTAGTTTTGGCTCAGGTCATGATCTCACTGTTGTGGGACTGAGCCCTGCATTGAGATTCTCTGACCCTCTCACTCTTTGCCCCTTCCCCACTCACTTCCTCTCTCTCAAAATAAATAAATAAACATTAAAAAAGAGAGAAACATATTTATGGACAAGATAGAGATGAAAAGAAATTATGGTAGAATATAACAAATGCTGTAACCAAATATAATCACAGTGTGGACTAAATAAACAATTTTCTCTAAAACTTTAATTTATTAAAAGGAATTCAAGAAGATACAGGATTTCTAAATAGAAAATATCCCAAAACTGAGTAGTGTAAAAACATATGAAAATCTGAATATAAAAAAAATAAAAACACTAGATCAAGATGAATTTAATAAGTATGCATTACTAAACATTTAGGTAATACAGATAGACTCTTACAACATCTTTCAGAAAACAGAAAAGGAAAAAAAAAGCCAAAGCCATGGAAACAGTTTGTGAAAGTAAAATTGTTTTTATTCACATACATACAAATATTAAAAACAAAAATTACCACACCAAATCCAGCAATCCTCAGAATTTATATCACAAACAAATGTCATTATATTAGGGATTAAAGGATAATTTTCCTCTAGGAAATTTACTATGACAAATCATTATATTGGAACATGTGAATGGATATCTGCAGATGTAGTTAGAATGAGGGGCTCCTCAGAAATAAGAATGATGGAGCATATTATATCATGGATAAATTTCTGAAATATTATGCAGAGTGAAAGAAGCCAGCTATGACAGATAGAGTACGTACTCAGACAGCTCACTTTAAAGGAAGTTCGTGAACAGGCAATATTTAATCAGATCAGCGCTACCTTTAGCCAATGCTAGGGGGTGATTTTTCCCATAAATACTTCCCTTAAGTTTGATTTCTTTTCATCTCCTCTGAGGTTTTAAATGAACTCTACTTCCATTTTTATTTCATTTTACCTGCATGCTTGATCTCATTGGCACCTCTGACTCTCTCATGGGTTTTTGTACTCATCTAACATGATGGGCTTAAATTATTCACAAAAGACCTCAACACTGAAGGACAAAATGAGCATATAGTATGATTAGAAATAGTGGGACAAAGGACACGATCATGACAGTGTACAAAATGTAAAACCCACTGTGGCAGACAGAGGTGATATTTTCTCCTCAGGAGAGAATCTTTGTTCATAACTATCAAAATTTGTAATTTGAAATGTCACAACTAAGGAGTTTATGTGGCCAATTACATAAAATGATACTAAATTTTCTGATCACATTAAAATGAACACTGTGTTTATAATGAACAATGCTGTATTGTATGATTAAAAATGTGCTGAGAGGGTAAATATCATAGTAAGTACTCTTACCACAATAAAAAATATAACAATTCCTTGAACATAGCTATTGCTGTTTCATTTCCAAATGCTGACTGCTTTTTTTTTTTTTTAATTTATACCTGTTATTTTAGAATAATGGTATCTTGGTCCATTTGAGTTTTTATAACAAAACACCATAAAATGGGCAAATTGTAAACAATAGAAACTTATTTCTCACAGCTTTGGAAGCCGGGAAGTCCATGATCAAGGCACAGGTAGACTTGGTACCTGGTGAGAGCAAGCTTCTTGATTCATAGACACATCACTCTATGAGTATAACCTCAGAAGCTGGAAGGATTTTGGGGCCTCTCTTGGAAGAGCACTAATCTCATTTATTAAGGCTCTTCCCTAATGATCTAATCACCCCCCAAAGGCCTCATCTCCTAATATCATCATGTAGGGGGTTAGGGTTTAATATATGAATTTGGGGAGCAAGTGAACACAAGCATTCAGTCCATAGCAGGTAGTCAATTAAGATTATGGACTGGATTACTGATAATTTGGTATCAGAGAGTAGTTTGAAAGGGATTAGTCCACAACTGCCACTTAGCAATATTGTGGGACAAATTCTATAACTCTTTTCATTGAAATTTGCTTATCTGTAAGGATAAGACAATAAAGCGACACAGCGAGGTCATGAATAGGATTGAATGTACATAAACCACTTGATATCACACCTGAAACCAAAAAATACTCATTAAGTGAAAGCAATATTATTTTTGAATTTTTAAAAAATGTTTTTATTTATTTCTGAGAGAGAGAGAGAGAGAGAGAGAAAGAGTGTGAACAGGGGAGGGTCAGAGAGAGAGGGAGACACAGAATCTGAAACAGGCTCCAGGCTCTGAGCTAGCTATCAGCACAGAGCCAATGTGGGGCTCCAATCCATGAACCATGAGATCATGACCTGAGCCGAAGTCAGATGCTTAACCGACTGAGCCACCCAGGTGCCCTTTGAAAGTAATATTTTGACAATAACAATAACAGTAATAATAAACTATTTTTTTCAACCTAACCTATATCTTCATCCTTGAATCGAATCAGTTTTAGAAAATGATAGTCAATGATTCTGTTAAAATATCTTCTCTATTTTCACAATGTTTTAAGAAAATAATTAATGGGTTCCAAATAAGAGTATTAACTTTTGATATATAAACATCAAATGAACTTAATGCAATAAATTGTGGATATAGTCACCCTTTGCTTAGTCATAACATGAGTCTGTAGAGGTTGGGGTTTGGAAGTCAGGAAACTTGAATCTTTGAGACCTAGAGAGAGAGCGGTTGTTTATCTTTTTGCTATTCTGAATTTCCGTCATGTGAATGCACCACATATTTAAAATACCAACAATAAACCAACTATCGTGACAAGGGCAAAAATAATCATTTGAAAACACAATAATGCTGTTTGGCTGAGCCGTCTTCCCAAGATGCCTACATTTCTTCAAAAGAAGAGTTTTGGGAAATATTATAATAGCTGCTTTGTGGAGCATTTCTGATTGTGTTTCCACACTGCCACCACACTTTGTTTCCCAGACTTTACTCAGGGAGACAAATACAGCTCTGTTTGCCATTAATATCTCGACACTGGATGTCACCGGTATGCCCGTTCACATGGGATATGAAGATATTTTGCTTACATGTTCATGTTACCATGTTTCTTTTTTTTTCAAATGTGTCATGTTTGTATTTATCCTTAGTATATAAATACTTGACAATGTATTACTTTGTACATTCAGCCTACCCCATTCAATGGAGAGCTTCCCGCTCCAGGGAAGAAATGCACCCGTCAGATGAATTCAAGCTAGATCATCCCAGTTCAAGCTGAAAGAATATTCTTCTATAAAAATTCTTCTTATTCTTGTCTTTTCCAATTGCTTATAAGGTCAGTCTTATAACTGAATAAATTAATTAAGCCAATTAAAATGTAATTTAAGGTTATAAAAGGGAAACTTCTATTAAAATACTTTTTTAATGTTTTATTTATTTCTGAGAGACAGAGAGAGAGAGAGAGAGCTCACGTGAGGAAGAGAGGGTCAGAAAGAGAGGGAGACACAGAATCCAAAACAGGCTCAAGGCTCTGAGCTGGCTGTCAGCACAGAACCCGATGCAGGGCTCAAACCCATGAACCATGAGATCATGACCTGAGCAGAAGCTGGATACTTAACTGAGCCACCCAGGCATCCCATTAAAATACTTTTTAAAAGTAGTCCATGGAAGGTAATTAATCCAACCAAAGTTTAGTGACACTTTATCTGCCCTTCAAGTGGTAACTTTCTATTTTTTGTTACATAGGACATAGAGAATGATCCTGTCCATCTTCCTCTGCCCATTCACTTGCTTACAGTGAAATCAAAATGTTAACTTTCAGCTCAACAAAGCGAGGAGCAGAGGAGAAAGACAGAATGAAGAGCTCTGAATTGAAGATCTGGAGATCTGGGGTCTATTCCATGTGTGCCAAGACTTAACTTTTGTCATTTTGGCAATTAGGCTTGTTGAGGTTAAGTTTCCTCATTTGCAAAAGCAGAGTATGCTAAAAGAACTCAGGGGTTGTTTTCAGAGCTCAATTTGAAGTCATATAGGGAAAACTAGAGTCAATAAGCAAAATTCTGTTCTGCTGATCTCAAGTCCCATTTGGTCAGTGCTCAAAACCTCCATTCTTTTACACTGGCACTGTTGAAAAATAGACATCATATCTGATAATATTCCCAAGCATTCTCTGCAGTTTGAAATTAAAGGACATTTGACACATTTTATATTGATATTGACTTTTTTTCTTTTTAATAAACTGGAGACCTCTCTTAAGTTTGCAAAAGTCAATAATTTGATAATATGCTATAATCCTCCTTAAACTGATTTCTTAGAAAGTTGTGTTCTAGTTGGTTGCAAGTGTTATCTGAGAACACAAAAGATTCATTGAGGCCTGTGAGACTGACTAATCATTACTAAATATTTTTCAGGATAGAACAACAACAACAACAAAAAGAATTTGAGACACATTTTTTTAAGAATACTCATGAACATGTGTCATGCACAAATGCACACATACACAGTTTATTACTTTATCTTAAACATTTCAAATTATACTAAGAAATACAATTTTATTCTGAACACATTAAATGTGTAGAAGTCTACTAAAATGATATCATGTCAATGGATTCAATTCCATGTATATCATGTATATCCCAGAGATATCCTTAATAAAGGAATTCATGCCCCCCTTCCACATAATAGGTATAAACTTCAATTTCTCCATTAATAGTAATTTATGTGGTTATAGAGCCAAATGATGTGTCATAGTTTGATAATTACAGAAAGCCCATTTCTTTAGAGATTGTTTTTAAGAAACTGAAGCAAAATTGTGAATAGTTTTTTGACAATAGACGTATACATAGGCATTTATAGGAGCTATCCTTATTTAAAATTAAAAAGAGCAATTTACATGATTATCATACAAATGTAAATATTATATAATCATATATACACATATGCATATACAATTATTGCACATATGTATATATGCACACATTTCTACACAATAACTTTTATATATCCATTACATAATCATCCTGAGTTATTCACTTATTCTTCTAAATTACAATTCAGCCTGAGAGTTCATCAGGATGTATTTCTGCTCAGAGGAAAAAGCTCTACTGCAAATTGAGTTTGCCTGACTTTCAACTGGCAATTATCTACTAACCTCGCCATAAATACAATGGTTGAGAAATTGGCACCATACTGTGGCTTTGATACAGGATAGAACAGTGTCACAGAAAAGCAAGATAATAGGGCATCTTCTAAAGAGTTTTTCTCTTTACCGGAGAAATATTTAAAAGGTGTATGAAGTAAAATCTTAACTGTTTCTCCGCATCCCAATCCCTGAGTTCATCCATTGTTAACAGATTGGCATGTCATTCCACATCCTTACCTTTGTTCATATAAACTTATACCAACACACACACACACACACACACACACACACACACACACACACACACAGATCATTTATTTATTGTTTGGCTGTTGCTCGCTGAACTATTATTGTGTTAGTTGCTAGAAGCAGAAAGTATTCCAACAGATCTCATGAAAATTCACTGGCAAGAGAATTCAGTTCTTGGGTAAAGATTAGAGAAGCATGTAGGACGTAGAACTGAAAGGAGTAATGAGCAAATGAGTGTGGGAGTAGAGAGGATAGAAAACAGTGACTGGGTCAATGCCGTTTGCATTTTGAACAGAAGTATAAAAGAGGAGCAGAGCTGATAAGCAAATATGACTGTTCTGTTTTGCATGTGTTTATAGGAATGATCGGGAAAATATGTTAAAGAGGTATTTAAATAGTTTAAGGAAACATTTAACTCCTAAAATTCATAAAAAAGGAGTTTATGTTTAACTGATCATGCACTTGGGTTGACATAATTTGACAAATTATTAAATCTCCATTTCATTTACCAACATGAGATCCATCTGATGTAACCAGATCATTGAAAGGATAGGACTGTGTAAACTAAATAAAAACTTCAAGCTTACAACACAATACACTTAATTTTCTTGTTCAACTTAGAGTTAAAAATATCAATATTAGTCAATTGAGCCTAGATAATAATTTTTTAACAACTATATGATTTTGTTGTATTGAAACAAATCAGCTTCTACTAATTCTACAGAAAATTTCATGAAAAACATGTGTTTTAATCCCAAACTGGTTATATCCCATATGTTTCCTTGTGAATATGCAAGCCAATGTTTTAATTAAAAGAAGTTGTATATTTGGATCCATATATTTTCATTTGGAGACCCATAAACAAAGGACTAGCATTTGAGCTTAGTGTGAAACACTTCTATCGTTTTTACTCTGAGCCATTTAATTTAATTTTTTTTTTAAATCTGAGAGAGAGAGAGAGAGAGAAAGCATGCATGAGCAAGGGGCTGGATCTCACAACCATGAGATCATGACATGAGCTGAAATCAAGAGTCAGATGGTTAACCAACTGAGCCACCAGGCATCCTGCTCTGAGCCGTTTTAGATAGCTTTATCACCACAGAATATACGTAATACAAATGGAGTCCAATTCTTGATAATTAGATATAAGTCTGTTCCACATGCATATAGCATTCCTGTGCAAATTCAGAAAAGGCTTTCATCCTTTTCTCTAGGAAGACAAAATGCTGTAAAATAACAGCTCAGCAACTGAAAGTTACCTTGTACAAATTTTGAAAGGTTTTATTTATTTTATTTTCTTGTTTCTTTTCTTAAGGTGTAACTGACATATAGCATTGTATTAGTTTCAGGTGTACAACATAATGTTTCAGTGTATGGATATTGTGAAATGATCACCACAGTAAGTCTAGTTAGCATACATCACCACACAATTTTTGGGAAGAGTTTGAGGACAGATATTAAATATTCTTTGAGTGTTTGGTAGAATTCACCAGTGAAACTGTCTGGTCCTGGATTTTTGTTTGTTGGGAATCTTTTGATTACTGAATTAATCTCTACTGGTAGTCAGTCGATGCAGATTTCCTATTTATTCATGATTCAGTCTGGCAAGATTGTTTCTAGAAATTTATCCATTTCTTCTTGGTTGTCCAATATGTTGTCATATAATTATTCATAGTAGTTAACTATGATCATTTGTATTTCTTTCTGATCAGTAGTAACTTCTTTTTCATTTCTGATTTTACTTGATTGCTCTCTCAACCTCTCTCTCCTCTTTGTGAATGTAGCTAAAATTTTGTCAATTATGTTTATCTTTTCAGAGAACTGGCTCTTAGTTTCATTTTCTATAATCGTTTCCATCTCTATTTCATTTATTTCCACTCTGATCCTTATTTTCTTTCTTTCTACTAAGTTTGAGGATGATTGAACAATCAAGGTTACTAATTTTAAAATGAATTTCCTCAAATTAAAGAAATAAAAATTGGACTGTGGAATTTGAACTATCTTCTTCAAAACGTATGAATCTATTTTAACTTAATTTCACAGGAATACCTGAGGATTAAATATAATAGCTACCTCATCTACTTCAAAAGACTATTGAAAGAAATAATTAAAATAACACCGGAGTATATATCTGAAAAGTAAAAAAGCCTTTACAAACCAAAAGTACCATACAAAGTAAGATTATTTTTCATAATAATATGAACAATTCTTTGTTTCATTCATCTTAAAGGCATTCAATTAAAGTAAGTCCAGATAAAATGAAAATGAGCTTATTTTATATTGCTTATCAGCTAAAAATAGTGTACATGCATCCAGCAATGAATTTGACCTTTTTAATAAATGGAAAGGGTTTCAATAAATAAATATGAATAGGGAAGAGTTCTTTGTCCAGGAGAAATGAAAAAGATGATCACTCTTACCACTCTTATTTTGAAATTGATATTTCTGGCAACAAAAGAAATCATTTCAGCAGTGCCCACTCTGAGACATATCTTCTTGGTGAACTATGAATCAGACAAAGTTAACTTATTCTTAACAGTCACCTTTGATTTTGCTCTGCTTATTTTAATTCAATTTTTTTCTAAGTTGTAGTAAATGGTCTAAAAACATTTTTAAATGCTCTATATCCATGGTATCAATGTCAATGGCTATGATTAGGAAAATTTGAGTTGCATGAAGAATAAACCTGATCTTTGAAAGAATTTCCAGGGACACCTGGGTGACTCTATGTTAGTTAAGCATCCAACTCCGGCTCAGGTCATGATGTCTCAGTTCATGGGTTTGAGCCACATGTTGGGCACTGAGGTGACAGCTCAGAACCTGGAGCCTGGTTCGGATTCTGTCTCCCCATCTCTCTCTGTCCCTCCTCTGCTTGTGCTCTCTCTATCTCTTTCAAAAATAGATGAATAAACATTAAAAAATAAAATAATCTCCAGGAATAACAACTAGTATTTTAAGTAAAGTGAAATCTTAACATTTGAATCAGTAATCAATATTTAAGTTTAAGTTTCTTTTTTATTCTAAATAGATATTTAGGTTGCAATACAAAAGCAAAGTTTTTAAAAGAATGCCATCAATGATAGTTGTTCATGAATCTCACATTTACATTCAGTCATAAAATTTTAAAACCTATCAAGCAAATGGGACTCAGTTAAAGATATTGTTATTTATTTGACAATTGTCTGACATGTTGTTTGCTTCTAACAGCAACAGTGATGAGATGTTACATTCAAGATTAAGTAATAAAAGATTATGACATCCATCTTGTTTTCACATTTGCATTCTCTCTCTCTCTCTCCTCTTTCTCTCTCTCTCTCTCGTCTCTTTCTGGCTTTTTCATACTAACTCCGATGAAGCAAGCTGTCATCTTATGAGCTGCTCTATTGGGAGGCCCATATTGCAAAGAACTGGGGAGGGAAGTCCTTGGCTAATAGTCAGTGAGGCACTGAGGTCTCCAGTCCAAGGGTGATTGGGGAACTTAATCCTACCAAAACCAGGTGAGTGGACGTAGAAGGGAATCCTTCCCCAGTCAGTTCTTCAGCTGATACCACAGCTCCAGTCACCACTGAGTTGGTCTTTCGAGGGAAACTGAAGCAAAGGATTTATTCAGCCAAGCTGTGTCTGGATTTATGACTCCCAGACTATAAAATAATAAATATATGTTGTTTTAAACTGTTACATTTTGAAATAATTTGTCACATAGCAACAGACCACTAATATTAGCATGGAAGTAAAAAACACAAATAAGGTGGCAGAAAAAATCCAAAGATACCCTTGATAGAGAAAAATACATGTGTGCGTATCTATGTATCATTCTATGTATGTAAATTACATATAAAAATAAATTACATATATATATTTACCTATATTTTATATCTATATTATGTGTATCTATATATGAGAGACTGAGAGAGACAGAATGACACTGTGTATGTTGGAATCCATTATTCAGGTTTACATAAGACACACTGAAAAACACAGAATTGTTGAAAATAAAGAAAAAGAAGAAATCACATCCAGACTTACGTCCAGAAGATACTAAGCAAAAGTATGTACAATATTTATAGGAGATATTATATTAGCAAAATACAGTTCAAATCCATAGCAAGCTCCTCCCAACATCCTTAATACTACATATGCTATAAAATGCCACTTTGTTGTTTTTTCCCTCACTGAAATGAAGCATTAAGTCTAGCTTTATTTGACTATCAATGTTTTCCTGCTGGTTTTAGATAAAGAGTACCAACAGTATCTTTCAAAATTTAATAGTTAAGGCTGCCAATATTATCAGTAACATATCTTTAAGCACTTTGACATCAGCAAGCTAGATGGAGAGAAGGATATGTTTTAAAGTAGGAAATCATACATTAAAACAGGGAATTAAGACATTTAATCTGTCTAATCAAATGTATCCCTCAAATCCAAAGTCTTCACATAAAGAAGATGTTGATAAGTTGCTAAAATATGTGTTAGAACTTAGTACATTTTAACTGGATCAACATTAACTGGCATCCTGGCTTAAAATGAAAACACTACCATTTAAAAAACTTTGTCAAAGATGTTTTAAGAGAACAGTGATAACTAAGTTCAAGTCAACTAATCTGAGGAGGCACTGGAAGCTTTCAGGTTCAATTTACTCTCTTTTCTGTTTTCTTCAATATTTTTGTGACTTAACAAGTGTTTTCCCAGCAGAATAAAATGGCGTGGCATTTGTCCCCATTTAAATTGACAAAGTTATTTTTTTCTTCTTAAATGGGTAGTACAAATCTGTATTAAATAAATTCTATAGGACTTGGGTTTTATGTAAATGTTCATACTAGTAAATAGACGTGGTTATTCTAGATATTGGTGTGTTTTTCTAATAACTGACTTCAAATGCAGTCATTTGTCACATTTTTTCCTAAACACTCAAAAATAAAATTAGGATAAGTATCTGGTGGTATTTTTTCCTAATGCTTTAGTCTAAATTTAATCTTCCTAAGTGTAACAAATAGGCAATGTTTTCATATAGTAATCTATATCTTCAGTTTTTATTTTGTTGAAAATTTATTTTTAATAGTTGTTAAAATTTAACTTTTCATACATTAATATCCTTAGGATGAAACACACAGCCAGATCTGCAGTAACATGACATGTATCCCAGAGATTTGTGCCCTGACTGAAATTAAGAATAAAACTTTGGAAAGTATGAGAAAAAATGGGGTTAGGAGCACAATGCTCAAAATCTATGTGGTACATATAAGACAATAGAGAACTAATAAAAACAGCAACATTTTACATATTAAATTGTTTAAAAATTTATAAATTCTATAATAAATATGACACTTTTCCTGGGGAAAGATGGGAAGTGGTTATCAGAAGGGTTATAGCTTGTGCATTTTTGTGAAGTGATAACAGAAGGTTATCTGAAAGAAGATGGAAATTTCTAACACTCGATGTGAATGGGTGTGGTTTATAACATGCACTATAAGCACTATAAGCTAAGGTAGCCTGTGTGTATGTTATGGGGTTGGTGCTGTTCGGTTCAGCTAGATACACTGCTCTACTTTATCTAGTGTTTCTTGCAGAAATCATGCATAAACAAACATCAAAATCATATTATTACTCAAATTGTTCCTTAATCTGAGTCACATTTGAACAAATTCATGTTTTCCAAAACAGGAGTTAAGACAAAACTGACTATAATACCTTTCTACATGGATTTCAGAATCATAAAGTTTGAAAGCTAACGAAAACCTCCATCTTTTAGTATTTTTCTCACTTTGCTTTCTTGTGTGACTTATTCTGTAATGGAAGAGTGTCGGAGACTGAAACTGCACAGGTCATTCCTGATGGCAAGGCCCAGGTAAAAACCTGTGGGAAAGGACTGCAAAGCAGTCAGAAGAATCCCCAAAAGAATTCTTCCTCTCTGCTCAGTCTGTGCCTTTTACTGTCACCTATACTGTTAGTCTATTCTAGGGTTAATATGAAACCAGAATTGCCTAAAGTTCCCCCCTTCCTCCAAAATGGAATGTACCTAAATATCATGCCCGTCCCTTCAATAGGATGTTGTCTTATGCTTATTGTAGTAACTGGCAAAATTGGGGGCAGTCTGGTATGCATGGGGTCTATAAGAGACCTGGAACTCATTTTCCTTGTAGGGGTCTCATTGCCAATAATACTACATATTATGCCTTAAGCAGAGACAAAACAAAACTTATTAGTTTTAGAGGACTTTCTTGGAAAAGTGTTAGAGAAATATTTGCCTGTTGCCCCTGGCCTCAAGCCCATGAAGCAACTTACAGATTGTTCTGGCCAAAGAATGAGACCTGTAAATGAAGAGACCAAACTCTAGCTGATCCACGTGAAACAATTCCACACGTCCTCTGTGATAAATGTTGATATTGTTCTTTCTTAGTAAGGAGTTGTGAAAGTCTATCATCTATAACTGCGGGTACAAGTATATCCTGTTCTTGCTAGTCCACTAAACTTAAACAGTTAAAGGGCACTTTGTTCTCATGTATTCTGGTTATATGCTTCACTTGTTTCCTGCCATGTGTAGTAAAGACTATGTAGAACTTTGTTATGACTACCTGGTTAAATTTTATCAATTTAAGTAGAAATCTTGTACGTGAAATCACTGTTGTTAAGAACATTTAGAAATGTTAAGTCCCATGACTGCTTTCTAAAAATGTAGATTGTTTAAGCATGATTGTTTTGATTTGCTATAAGAATCCTAAACTGAAAAATAAATTGGAGCAGTCCACCTGAAGAGGCTGGCTCTGTGTATTCTTCGCCGACTCCAACCCTCACCCTCTCGGTAAATTGTGGCTTGCAGAGGCAGGACCCTTGCAGAGTGGTGCCCGAACAGGGACCTGGGTGTGTAATTGTAAGTATATATTAAGTGAGTATGGCTTGGATAGGATCTTAAATAAGGGAAGCTGCAGGCTCTCCTTTTGGTTATAAAGGTTAGAGATTCAAGTAATCAGAAGACAACGTTTTTGGCCCTGAGTCAGAATGGGCCATTCTGCGTCTAAAGAGCAAAAACTTTTTATAGAAATTTTGTTACATTTACTAAATACCAGAAGTATAAAAGTTAATAGCTCTCAGATAGTTAGATTTTTACATTTTGTCCAAGAACAATGCCCCTGGTTCCCCGAAGAAGGGACTGTAAATTTACACACATGGAACAAGTTCAGGGAACAGTTAAAAACTCATGATACTCTCTGTGGACCTGAAAGGGACACATTTACTATTTGGAATATGATTAGAGATGCTTTAGACCCTCCACATGAGGGCTCCAAATTAAACACCATTCTTTCTAAAACACATTTGAATGATCCTGATAAGACTACTCCTTTACCCCCAAATCTCAGTCTCCACCACCTTCAAATCCTTATGTTGCAGCAGCCACTGCTAAAGCAGATTCTAGTACTGATTGGCTCACTAGTGGTGATGAGGCTGATTTGGAGGAAGAAGCATTTAAATAAGGGCAGGAAAAGGAAGGCAAGGATCTTCTTAAGGCTAATTCCTTTATAAGTCCTTGTAATGATCATCCTCCCAAAGAAAATAAGGACAAGAAACCTAAAAAATCTATCAAGTTTCCACCTCCTCCTCTAAACTTTGTAGGAAATTCTAATCTTTCTCAGCCTCCAGCATTAAAAGGCAGTTATAGACCACCGGGCAAGATGCCTCCCTCACAGCTGACTAAAGCTAAACAGCAAGCACTAGAAGAGGGAGATGTAGATTTTTTCTTGTGCTTTCCAATCCTATATGGACCTTTTGAAGATCATGATTCCTCTGATGAATCTCCTAACTGGACTCCAGTGTCCTATAAGTTGTTGAAGGAGCTAAAGGCTGCTTGCACTCAATATGCACCTCTGGCTCCATATACTCTAACCTTGGTAGATTCTTTAACCAACCATTGGATGACTCTCTATGATTGGGTACAGGTGGCAAAAAGTTGTTTATCTGGAGGAAACTATTTGGTTTGGAAGGACTTAGCCAGACATGCTGTTAAGAAGAACAGGAAGAGTAGATGTGTGCCTATTACTCAAGACATGTTACTTGGCTCAGGGGAATGGGCAGAAACCCAAGAAAAACTAAGACTCCCAAAAGAAGCTCTAAGGCATATTAATCAGGCAGCAATTACTGCCTGGAGATCTTTGCCAATGAGTGGGGGAAGTACCTAGTCTCTGAGAGACATTAACAAGAGACCAGATGAAGCCTATGAGGACTTTGTCTCTAAGTTAGTGACAACAATTGGCAGACTTATTACAAATGAAGAGGTAGCAGAACTGCTTACCAAGCAGTTAGCCTTTGAAAATGCAAATTCTATCTGCCAGGCCTTTGTTGAGACCCATTAGAAAAATAGGAAATGTTACTGATTTTATCAGAGAGTGTGCAGATGTCAGCCCTGCCTTTGTGCAAGGAGTAGCCATAGCTGCGGCTTTGAAAGGGGAAACCTATTCTCAGTTTATGCAGGGTTATGTTGGCAATGGAAATAAGAAACCTCAAAAACAAGGAAGTAATGCGAATAATGGTGTCTGTTTTCACTGCCAACAGCCAGGTCATTTTTTCAAACAATGTCCTCAGAAAAACTCAGTTATTATTCCTTCTCAATCTTCTCCTGCTAAAAATCTTCCAAAGACCATTTGTCCTCGGTGTCAAAAAGGATATCATTGGGCTAAAGATTGTAAATCTAAATTTCATAAAAATGGTATTCTTCTGCCCATGGATTCAGGAAACGGGATTAAGGAGCCAGCATCCAGGCCCCAGACAACAGTAGGGGTGTCAATGTTGAACCCATTCATTCCCTTCGTCCCGTCACAGAACTCTTTAGAGCAACAATGGGGAGTGCAGGATTGGACCTCAGTGCCTCCACCTCAACAATATTGACCTCAGATATGCCTCCCGTAAAGATGCCCACAGGAATTAAAGGTCCGTTGCCTGTGGGCATAGTGAGTTTAATAATTGGAAGATGTTCCACTTCCATGCAGAGAATTAATGTGATACCTGGGGTTATAAACTCAGATTTTATGGGGGAAATTCAAATTATGCTTTTAGCTCCTACTAAAACTATTCAGATTATGAAAGGTCAAAGGATAGTCCAACTACTTCTTCTCCTTTATAAAACTATGGGAAAAATGGTATCTACTGAACCTAGAGGGGTAGCAGAAGTTAGATCTAGCAATACAGCCTTTATGATTCAAGAAATCTCAGCAAAAAGAACTTTACATACAATATTAGTACAAGGTGTTCCAATTCAGGGACTTTTAGATACGGGTGCAGATGTATCCTGTATTGCTGGGAAAGATTGGCCTTCTTCTTGGCCAACCCATCAAGCCTAAACTTCTCTAATGGGGATAGGCAAATTGCCCTCTGTGGCTAAGAGTTCTCAGATACTTACCTGGAGAGATCAAGAAAATTCAGGCACCTTTGTGCCTGAATTCAGGCACCATCTATTCCCTTTTCCCTTTGGGGAAGGGATATTTTGGAGCAGATGGGTATGCTACTATATAGCCCAGATAGCAAGGTTTCTGGACAAATGCTGCAAATGAAATAAAATCCTCTGAAAGGTCTAGGGAAAAAGGATGATGGTATTCTTGATACAGTAGATGCCTCTCCAAAAATGGATCGATCCAGCCTTAGATTTTCAAATTTATAGTTGCAGCCATTGTTCAGAAAGCAGCAGACCCCATAACTTGGAAAAGTGATTCTCTAGTTTGGGTTGAACAATGGCCTTTGACTACTGAGAAAATTGACTGCTGCAAAAAATTTAATTCAAGAGCAATTGGATACAGGTCATATTGAGCTTCCGAATAGTCCTTGGAACTCACCCATCTTTGTTATTAAAAAGAAATAAGGAAAATGGAGGCTGCCGCAGGATGTAAGAGCCATTAATGCTACCATGGATGATATGGGGGCCTTACAACCAGAGCTTCCCTCTCCAGTGGCTATTCCCAAAGGATACAATATAATTGTTATTGACTTACAAGATTTTTTTTTTACTATCCTTCTGTATTCTGCAGATTGCAAAAGATTTGCCTTTAGCCTACTCTCTGAGAATTTAAAACCTTATCAGAGGTATCAATGGAAAGTTTTGCCTCAAGGCATGAAAAATAGTCCCACCCTATGTCAAAAATATGTTGATGCAGTGTTACAATTGATCAGGAAAAATTATCCTGAGGTATATATAATCCATTATATGGATGATATACTGCTAGCCCATCTGGATAGAGGTTATTTACAGGAAGTTCTAACTGAAACTGTTGAAAATCTTCAAAAGAATGGCCTAAGAGTAGCTCCAGAAAAAAATCCAAGTTAATCCTCCTTACTCATATTTAGGAAGGATAATTGAGACTCAGACAGTTACTTTTCAGCCAGTTCAACTGAATACTAATAATCTTTCTACCTTAAATGATTTTCAAAAACTACTTGGAGACATTAATTGGATAAGACCTTATTTGAAATTAACTACAGCTGGGTTGTCTCCTTTGTTTGCCGTTCTGCAAGGAAATTCTGATCCTATGTCTCCTCGGAGTCTAACTCTTGAGGCTGAACTAGCCTTAAAATTAGAAGAGAAGACAATCCAATCATGTACTTTAATTAGGCTGGATTATTCATGACCTTGGAGTCTTACTATTTTACAAACTAAAATTTCTCCTGCCTGCTTCTGGCAGGGGGGACCCATGGAATGGTTACATTTACCCTCTATCCCTAAAAAATATTGGCCTCCATTCTTCGTTTGGTATCCCTATTGATAATTAAGGGGCAAAAGCATAGTAAGGAGCTATTTGGAAAGGAACCTTCGGACATTGTCATTCATTACTCAAAACAGGAATTTGAACTTTTTATGGAAGATAAAGAATGGCAAATAGCCTTGATGAGTTTTACAGGGCAGATACTCTTTCATCTCTGCAAACATCCCTTTTTACAATTTTGTCAACTACATATAAAAATTTTTCCAAGTTTATTCTCAGTTCAACCTTTGGAAAAGGCCGCATTAGTGTTCACTGATGGGTTCTCAAATGGGCTTGCCACAATAGTCATTCATAAAGAAGAAAACTTTTATATTCATCAGTTATGTACTGGGGAAACTTCTGCTCAAAAGGCTGAAATTTGTGCTGTGATTCATGCTTTCACCCTTTTAAAAGATCAGCCTTTCTGTTTATATTCAGATTCACTTTATGTGGTTAGACTTTTTCCCCATATTGAGACTGCAGTAATTCCTACACATTAATCCACTATTACTATCTTACTTTCAAAATCACAAGCTATACTTTCATCCAGAACTTTGCCCTTTCATATAGTTCACGTAAGAGCTCATTCTAGTTTACCAGGACCTCTGGTCTCAGGAAAATGCTCAGCCAGTACACTCACTAAAGAATACATTGGTTTCCTCTCTGAATCAAATGAAGAACAGGCTACTAGGTCACATAATCTGCATCATCAAAATTCTAATGCTCTCAGGTTACAATTTGGACTTACTCAAGAAGCCGCTAGACAAATTGTTAAAAATTGTTCAGTCTGCCCTACGACTTATGCCTACTTCAACTCCAGTTGGGGTAAATCCAAGGTGACTTAAACCAAATAGCCTCTGGCAGATGGATGTCACTCACGTCCCATCTTTTGGAAAACCTGTCTTTGTGCATGTTACAGTAGATACCTTTTCATGTGTTGTGTGTGCTTGCCTCTGCCAGATCTGGGGAAGCTTATAAAGATGTGGTACAACATTTATTTTTACATTTTTCTTATATGGGAATGCCTAAACATATTAAGACAAACAATGGCCCAGCTTATACGTCCAAGGCATTTGCATCTTTCTGTAGCCAATTTCAAATTGATCATACAACTGGCATTCCCTATAACCCACAGGAACAAGCCATTGTTGAAATGACACATCAAATTCTGAAAGCACAAATTTAAAAACTCCAAGATGGACATTTTAAACATAATTCTCCTTATCAGATCTTAAATCATGCTATGTTTGTGCTGAATTTCCTTAATGTAAATTCTGATGGAGAAACTCTGATGTCAAGACATTGGAGAAGTAATAGCTCCCCCAAACCAATGGTTAAGTGGAAGGATGTCCTTACTGGACAATGGAAAGGACCAGATGTCTTGTTAACTTGTGGGAGAGGATTTGCTTGTGTGTTTCCACAGGATTCTGAAGCCCCCATCTGATTACCAGATCGTCTTATTCATCATGTCAATATCCAGAAAAAGAGGTCATAATGATGATGTTCGAGGAAATGAAAGGAAACCAGACAGCCACTTCAAAAAACCCTAGATCCTGTCGCCAAACTATGACTCAAATTTGGCCTTGCAGCTTAAATATTTAACTGTCAATACAAGCCCTCAGGACCACTCTTGTAGATGCCAGATTCGTCAGGCTACGTCAACCCAGAAGGTTTCTCCGCCTACTTGGGGACAAATTAAACAGCTCATTTCTACTGCTGAGCTGCTAGTGAGGGCTCAGGGCTTGATGAAAGAAGTTGCTGTGATTTTTCCTGCTATACTTTTGATTCTGACTTGTCAGGTAGGATCCACTCATTCAGAAACCTTTTGGGCCTTTTTTCCTAATCTTCCTAACTTTCATACTGTTACTTAGGATAATGAGCCTATTAAGATTCATGTAAATCAGTCTGGTCTTCTTGGTGGTCCTGGATTGCCTACTGTACCCTTTGAGATTCTTACTGCTGCTACAACTAGCTTTACCTTCTATGGTAAATCTCACTCTGTTCCTATATGTTTTACCTTGCCTTCGGTTTGGCCTTACTCTGTGCCTTTTCCTGGGTGCCTAAAAACTCAGGTAGCAGGGAAGATTATTGATCATGCTCAAGTTCGGAATCAGCATCAATTATGGATTCTTAAACTTCTAGTGCCTGGTGTTCAAGTTTCTTCTCCTGTTTCTTATCCATTTAATGACTGTCACCGTGTATATAGTCCGCACCCGTCTGCTTTTCCTGATCGCCTTTCTTCGCAGGAAGAAATTCCTATGATTTTACGTGATCGAGAAGGTTTTTTCCCCACCTTGGATTGAGTGTATGTATGACTCCATTAACCCTTTATTGTTGTCTTCTCCTGTTTTACCTACTGTAAAGTTTATGGATTGGAGTCTTTCTGACCCCACTATTGGTTATAGAAATTATTATAAAAATGAGAGCAGTACTTATAAGTGGGATGATTCTTTCATTCCTCATCCTTTATTAATCAACAGAGTATCCCCAGCCTATGGATGGATATCTCCTATATTACATTCTGTATACAAAAATGTACATAAATATCAACCACTCCCATGGAAAGCTATAGCTTCTGCCATGCCTGTTACTTTGAAGAGACCCTCATTTATTCAAACTTATTCTAAATCTTGCATTCAGGCTCCTTATGACTTTTTAATTGCTACTGAATTTCATCACGTTAGGATTCAAACTGATGGTGTATTAGTCCATACTTGCTGTAATAATTGTATTTTAACAAGCTGCCTGCATAGTCAACTTGGAGCAAAATTCATAATTATTGTGAAACAACCTCCATATCTTATGGTGCACATGAATGTTACTGAAAATTGGTATGATAATCAAGGCCTTAAAGGCCTTGGAATTAGTAAGTAATAAATTGACCAGGACAAGACGATTTATAGCTGTTTTAATTTTAGGAATTATTGCTTTAATTACTGTTATAACTTCTCTTCCAGTTTCTGCGATTGCTTTAAGTAAAGAAAAACATACTGCAACTTTTGCTGATAATCTTTTTAGGACTATAACTATGGCCTTGGCTACTCAATAACTGATAGATAAAACACTTAATGATAAGGTGGATGCATTAGAGGAAGCTGTACTTGCTATTGGACAGGAACTGCTAACCTTGAAAATTCAGTTATCTCTCAGGTGTCATGCAGAATATAAATGGATTTGTGTTACCCCTTTGCAAGTTAAAGACAACATATATTCAAGGGATAGGATTCAAAATCATTTATATAGGGTTTGGAATCATTCCGACTTTAGTATGGATATTACTCAGTTGCACCAAGAAATTCAAAATATAAATCGGGATAACATGCTTTTAATGCTGAAAATGTTGACTCTGGTGTATTTAATAGCATATCAAGTTATGTAGGGCATTCTTCTTTTATAACTCTTCTCATTAATGCAGGAATAGCTCTCTTTATTTTTCTAATTGTTCTTTTACTCCTATCTATTATTTTCAGAATTCTTCAGAATAGTATTTCCTGTGTCTATATGGAATTCAAGACTTTTGCCTTAAGAAATGAACAAAGGGGAAATGCTGGAGATCAAAACTGGATAGGTCATCCCTGATGGCAAAGCCCAGGGAAAAACCTGTGGGAAAGGACTGCGCAGGTCATCCCTGATGGCAAGGCGCAAGGAAAAACCTGTGGGAAAGGACTGCAAAGCAGTCAGAAGAACCCCCGAAAGAATCCTTCTTCTCTGTTTAGTCTGTGCCTTTTACTGTCACCTCTACTGTTAGTCTATTCTAGGGTTAATATGAAACCAGAATTGCCTAAAGTTCCCCCCTTCCTCCAAAATGGAATGTACCTAAATATCATGCCCGTCCCTTCAATAGGATGTTGTCTTATGCTTATTGTAGTAACTGGCAAAATTGGGGGCAGTCTGGTATGCATGGGGTCTATAAGAGACCTGGAACTCATTTTCCTTGTAGGGGTCTCATTGCCAATAATACTACATATTATGCCTTAAGCAGAGACAAAACAAAACTTATTAGTTTTAGAGGACTTTCTTGGAAAAGTGTTAGAGAAATATTTGCCTGTTGCCCCTGGCCTCAAGCCCATGAAGCAACTTACAGATTGTTCTGGCCAAAGAATGAGACCTGTAAATGAAGAGACCAAACTCTAGCTGATCCACGTGAAACAATTCCACACGTCCTCTGTGGTAAATGTTGATATTGTTCTTTCTTAGTAAGGAGTTGTGAAAGTCTATCATCTATAACTGCGGGTACAAGTATATCCTGTTCTTGCTAGTCCACTAAACTTAAACAGTTAAAGGGCACTTTGTTCTCATGTATTCTGGTTATATGCTTCACTTGTTTCCTGCCATGTGTAGTAAAGACTATGTAGAACTTTGTTATGACTACCTGGTTAAATTTTATCAATTTAAGTAGAAATCTTGTACCGTGAAATCACTGTTGTTAAGAACATTTAGAAATGTTAAGTCCCATGACTGCTTTCTAAAAATGTAGATTGTTTAAGCATGATTGTTTGGATTTGCTATAAGAATCCTAAACTGAAAAATAAAGTGGAGCAGTCCACCTGAAGAAGCTGGCTCTGTGTCTTCTTCGCCGACTCCAACCCTCACCCTTCGGGTCAGCCCTGGGTTGCAGAGGCTGGAACCCTGCAGAAGAGTATTTCTGATCTTTCCAAATTTTATTTAAGCTCTGGTAATATAACAGATCTGCTCTCAGTCATAAACCACTTTAGCACATTTGTTACCAGTATTTCTCTGGCCTTGAGATTCCTGTCTTGTTCCTGAATACATGATTTCACATTATACACTGTTCTAGTAACTTGTTTCTTTCCCCATATTTTGAACCACATACACAATCATAATAGTGCTAATGATCAAGTTAGGCAAGAAACATCTGCAAGCAGATGATACAAAATTGCCTATTGGGGGAAAACAGAAATACTATTGTTGAATGACTCAGATGTTCATCTTCATCAATATAGGAAACAGGAAGCTAACTGTAAGATGATTTCATTCACTTTGTCAGACATAAAAGATTTGTCTAGAGGCACCTGGGTGGCTCAGTCGGTTAAGCGTCCGACTTCGGCTCAGGTCATGATCTCACGGTTTGTGGGTTTGAGTCCCTGTTTTGGGCTCTGTGCTGACAGCTGGCTCAGAGCTTGGAGCCTGCTTCAGATTCTGTATCTTCCTCTCTCCCTGACCCTCCCCTGCTCATGCTGTTTCTCTCTCACACACACAAATAAATAAAAACTTAAAAAAAAATTTGTCTAAAAATGGGCCAGTTATCTAATTATTGCAGAAATTAAGTGTTGTAGATTAATTGCAGTAAAACTACGTTATCATGATCATTATAATAAATAATAATAAGTAATAAATAACCCATGTATATTTTAATGGGACTAAGATTTATTTTAAAATAAGCAGAACACTAAAGATTAGAAAGAAGTATTTCAAAATGTTACCAGTGATTACTCTGAGTTGGCTTACCTAAGTTTAATTTTTGGAAATTTTTAACTTCTTAATTTTGGCTTTGTAATTTATTTATCTCCACCTTACCTTTATTAAAAATGAAAACAATTAAAATTCTTAAAATATGTGAAGCTCAAAATCATCTGTTAAGTACAATTTTGCCTAATCACTATTTTATTTTCATGGCTCTCCATCAGGGTCCCAGGATAAGAGTGTGGCGATTGCACTCTGTCTGCATTTGCTATGGAATCAAATGGGAAAGTGAGAAGGTCAATATTCACAGCCACTTAGATGAAAATCAAGAAATGCCACGAGCACATCATACATTACATTAAGTTCACAGATTGCTATTATAACACCTATAATGATTGATGCCACTACTTTGAGTTTAATTTAATTTAATTTTTTATAGTTTATTTTTGAGACAGAGAGAAACAGAGCAGGAGTGGTGGAGGGGCAGAGAAAGAGAGAGACACAGAATCTGAAACAGGCTCCAGGCTCTGAGCTGTCAGCACAGAACCCGATGCGGGGCTCAAACCCATGAACTGTGAGATCATGACCTGAGTCGAAGTTGGATTCCTAACAGACTGAGTCACCCAGGTGCCCCTATGAGTTTAATTTTAAAATTTAGTTTCAATTTCATAAGTTTCTGCTATACTGCAGAACCCTTTTGATGGTTTCCTCTTTACTAGCAACAGTTTCCTCATGATTTACATTGTGTATACTCATACTGTATTTATTTTAATTCTCTTTAAAGTTCACTCTCAAATTTTGAGCTCTGCTCCTTGGGACATACATGCCAGCTGAATTTTATAAAAACATAATACTCTAATCAAATTTTTATGCATTTTAAACTTAATTTAGGCTCTGATCATAGCTTCTCTCTTGAAACTAATATAACAATTGAAAAAGAAAAAGTTTATTGCGTTATGCTGAATCTCTCTCTCAGGTACTTTCCAAGAGCCTTAATAAGTTATTTGACAAAACTTTCATTAGAAACACTACCAAATGATCCAAGAGAATGTCCTCAGTTCTACAATGATGATCTAATCAGTACTTTCCTATAGAAAAAGATTATTGATTTGTTCTTGACCTCTCAGCAATTGTTTTGTTTTGTTTTTTAATTTCTTCCTCCAGTATCTGATGTCTAAACTGTCACTTCTCTCTTTGAGGTCATTCAGATGATCAAAAATCCTATACCATGAGACAGCCAAGAATTAAAAAAAAAAAAATGAGTAAAAAGCATTTCTCATGTACTTTGAAATCCCTAAAACTCTTGAGAAAAATTTAGGTTCATAGTACTTCAGATATAATAAGATTTCATGAAAGAAAGATCATCTTTTTACAAGCTTTATATTCTTTACAAATACTAGGAGAGGAAGCAGGATTTTTATGAAATGAGCCAAGAAATGATGGATAATTTTGTGATTTTTGCCGGGTGATTATGATGAATGTAATAACCTGCAGACTGAAAATAAGATAAGATAATATAAGAAGGGTTTGTAAAAGGGATGAATAAAGGAGACACTCAAGGAATTCATAACATATATATAACACCTAAAGTGTCCTTTTTTTCCCTTAAGAGTCCATTTCAGTTAAGAATTAGAGGGAATTCTAAGCAATTATAAGTAGGTCTCAAATTTTTTCTATTGAAGAAAGAAAAAAAACTTGATAAATAGAAAAGGAAGAAAATAGAAAAGGAAGAAAAAATTACTTGACAAAAATCATTACAATGAAATAAATTAAGTCAGTCCATCTTAACTTGCTTGAATTCCTATTTACTTTGCCCATTTTGTGTGGCTTTGTCTGAAAAAGCCATTTGTAGTAATTATTTCTAAATCATGTTTAAAACAAAGTTGGTTAATAGACTAAGAGTTTGAAACTATTTTTGGAAGGCTGACCACTGGACATTTTCAAAAGACTGAATATTCCAGCTTTAACCCTTTTCCCTGGTAATATGAGCATTTCATAAACGATTTTCCCCTATAGAAAGATGAATCCCCCCACAACAAAAGAGGAAAATGTCTTCCAATGCAGTGATCATTATATTGCAAAAGATGTCAAATTTAAATCAATGTTGGCCTGTTCTTCACTGTTTTTGCTGGAATGAGTTTTAACAGTAACTTTTACATAGAAATCCTGGGATTTTGGACTCAACCTGCACATAAATCGGCACACGTTATTTCACTGTCATTAAACTGACCATATAAATTTCTCTGTTGTTAATGCAGTTAGTTTGTTAGAAGATACAATTATAGCCCTGGTCAAACTGCACACCACCCTTTCTCTCCTTTAGACCTGGCCAACAATAATCATAACTACAAAAAGAAAAATTGCATTAGTAGCCAGCATTAGGAACATTAAGGATGCAATCTTGATTCTCCCTATTAGAAAGAATGTGTTTCTGGACTAGATAATAAGATTTAGGCTTTCTTTGTAAGCAAATCATGTAACCTCTCTGAGCCTCAGTTTCCTTATCAGCAACTGGGGTTGGTGTGAGGATTACCTGGTTTGATTCGTATAAAGTGCTTAGAGCAATGTTTGACACTAACTCAGCACTCACCCCATCAAATGTTAGTGATTATAAGCTTGACTTCCAAGATAGTATAAAAAAGCATTGCTTTGAATGGGAAAGATATACTATATATTAATAACTTGTGATTCACTCAATAAAGGTTGACTTTTTTGGATGATTGACATCTTAAGTACAAAAAAGATGTACCACCTTGAGTAAAAGAATTTTTAATATAGTTTGTCTTTTTTAAAATAAAATATAATTGGCATATAACATAAGGCCTATTTTTCTGATGACCAGTACCACTAAGCATCAGTAATACATACTACAGTACTTTAAAAAAATACTAGATTGCGTTCTGTAGGATGAATTTGAAATCTTTACAGTGGATGATTTCAGCACTATTTCTATAAAGAAACATGGCTACATCTTTACTCTGGGAAGAAATAGGTATTTCATAGCTTATATGCACTAGTCCAAGCTACTAAAAATTGGCTTTGAATGGGAAAAACAAAAACAAAAATAAAACCACTTTCTTCTACTTGCTTCCATACAAGTGCTCTCTGTTGCTGCTTTCAGTCTTAGACATCAAGGTTGGGAGAACTCAGCTCTATCGCAAGTTGCAGCAGGGGCAAAGTGCTGGGATTTTAACACACACACTGCCATCACCTAGACCCACCTCTCTACCCTAGGTCAGCATATTTGCAGAGGCAGAAGGCAGCCCGTATGCAATACCAGCTGAAGAATGATTGAAACTTGGAATCAAAATGAATGAGCTCTCATTGAAGTTTTAACATAAAAATATATTTGAACACTGAAAAGTCCTTCCATTTTGTTTATATGAGCAAGCCTGGTGAGCTATGGACACAATTTCCAAATCTTACGTAAGCAATAGCCTCTCTGACCAAGCAAATTCTCATTTTGATTCAACATTTCTTATTATAACGCTACGCAGAGACGCCATGGACTCTGGCTTCCACCTCTTTGCATCCGTCAGAATTGCCCATCTCATTTGCTTCACTTTCCTCCAGGTTCCCAGTCACCTTGTCCCATGCCCCAGTGTCTGCTGGCAGGTATTTTATATGTTTCCCAGTTTCTGTTTATATTGGGAGGCTAAGCTCCGTGACTGTAGCTCCATTATGGCCAGAATCAGAAATCTGAATTAAAAAACGCAAAAGCAGAAGAATTAAAACAAAGCAAACAAAACTCCATCAAGTTAAAAATAAAAGGTATACCAAATGGAAAAATGTTAGAAATACACCAAAATGTATATAAATATATTTAACCATCTCTCCACTCACCCTATATATATTTTTTAAATGTTTTATTTATTTTGGGTAGAGACTGCACAAGTGGAGGAGGGGCCGGGGGGAAGGATCCTAAGCAGGCTCGGTGTTGACAGCGGAGCCCTACGTGGAGCTCAGACTCATACCATGAGATCCTGACCTGAGTCGGAGTCTCATTCTCCACCAACTGAACCACCCTGGTGCCCCTACTCAACCCTATACCCTAGGCAGAACCTATTATTTAAAGAAATTCATAGAAAAGATGTTCAGGTGCAAAACATTTGAAGGTTAAGGATGTCATAAGTACATGAGTCAGCAAACATTAAAATGGTGCTGTTTTTGGAGATAAAACCCCAAATAGATCATGTTTCATTCTTATATGCTTATATAATTATTAATAATATAAAAGTTAAGACGTTACTATGGATTATACTCTGTATATTTTCTTTCACCAAGCATACAAATATTTGAATTCTAAATACATTTAAATATTTTTACCTGATTTAGAAACCTCATTAACTTTTAAAACTGTGTATGTCATATTTTCAGCATTGGTATTATAATATCAAATAATGATTGAGTCCATATCCCATTTTGGATACATTGGATTGTCACTCCTTATTTCTCCTAATATAGTTGGCCACATATATCACATATATATACAATAAAACTGAAATTTAGAAAAATTATCTTCCTGAAAAGCAAGATAAAAAGAATTTTTTTTTTTTTTAGTATTTATTTTTGAGAGAGAGATACAGAAACAGAATTTGAGCAGGAGAGGGGCAGAGAGAGAAGGAGACAAAGAATCTGAAGTAGGCTCCAGGCTCTGAGATGTCAGTACACAGCCTGATGCCAGGCTTGAACTCACAAACGGTGAGATCATGATGTGAGCCAAAGTCAGATGCCTAACAGACTGAGCCACCCAGGTGCCCCAGAAGAATTTTATTTCTTTTTTAAAATGTTTACTTATTTATTTATTTATTTTGAAGGAGAGAGAGAGAGAAAGAGAGACAGCAAGCTGGGGAGGGGAAGAGAAAGAGGAGAGAGAAATTCCAAGAGGGCTCTGTGCTTGCAGCACAGAACCTGATGCAGGACTCAAACCCACGAAGTGTGAGATCATGACCTGAGCTGAAATCAAGAGTCTGTTGCTTAACCCACTGAGCCATCCAGGTACCTGAAGAATTTTAGTTCTGTATTTAAATTTGATTTGAAGTAAAATTAATTCCAAGTTGACTTGTCTAGAAGTGATAATAAAAAATAAACAGTCTGAGGAAAAACAATAGCAATAGGATAGAGACAAGTTTGAGGCACATATAAGGCACAAAGTAGGTATCCTCAGTAAGTGATTGGAAACAGTGAAGTCCAGTGAGAAAGGCAGTGGACTATGGTAGTTAAAATCATAAGCTTGGGTATCAAATAAATTTAGGCTGTCACTTAATAACTATCAGAGCAGAGACAATCAGTATCACCTCATTTATCTTTTTCTTCTTGTTTTGGGAAATAGCATAGTTGGGATTATTAAATGAGATAATGTTTCCAAAGTGTTTAATAATCCTTGGATCTTACTGGATGCTAAATAAAGGACGCATATTACTATTGACAGTGTTGGTGATGATAATGATGTTGTTGTTCATGTTGGTGGTATTTAGAAAATAACCGAAGGCTTTCAACTTAGAATATTTTGTGACATAGAGCGGTGAAAATAGAAATTTTGAAGAAATGATTACTTAAATGTATATCGGACATCTGGATTAACTCAGAGGGGGATTGAGGCTGGAGGTGAAAATGTAAGGTCACCATTAAATAGGTAATATCCAGAGTCATTACTCCAGTGAGTGTGTTAAAATTGATGTAAAACATAATCAAGAGTGAAATCTTGAGAATAATGGCATTTAGAGAGGAATGAGCTCTCATAGAAAAATATTAAAAGATAACATTATCAAAAAAACAAGAAAAAATAATTTCTTGATTAAAAGAAGATTGTAATTCCAGGTGGTGAGGATATATCAAAAGAGTGAAGACTGGGAGGAAATATTTGAATATGGCAATTAAGAGATCCAGTTAATTATCACAGAAGTCAATTTGGTTGAGTGAGGATGAAGAATAAGAAGGTAATTTGGTTGAGAATTTAACAAAGAGTATGAAAAAGAAGACAACAAACATTGGTTAATCTTCAAACCACTCTTCTTAGTTAGCCCTATTTTATATATGAGTAAAATAGAAGTGCAGAGAGATTAATAGAATTATCCAGGATCATAGTTCATAAGTAGTGGAACCAGCACTAAAATATAGTTATTATCAGAGTAATTGAAATCACAATTCTCGTTAATATATTTATTTCAAGTTAAATTTAACAAAATTAACTTATCTGCATATAATGAAAACCAAATTAATTTCTTCTGAGTTATAGACAAAATTAGGAAATATTGTGCTAGACTTTAACTCTAGTAGAAAGTAAATGATTTTCAAGGGGATAAATTGTTCTAAGAGCCTGTCAGAATCTCACTTAGACACAGTAAATAATTAGGTCAGAAGATTGTTACCCAGCCAGAGCTGCTTTAAAGAAAAAAAAAAAAAACTTAATTAAACATGGACCCTGGCATCACAGGCCAAAGAGAATTCTTTCTATAATTCTTAATATTGTAACATGTCAGTTTTGAATGTGCCTCATGACATGCTTAGAACAATTAAATTGCACCTGTTGCTTTGGGAGATTATAAAAGAAATTACTTCCAGCTTCTATTTATCTCCACCCTTCCTCTAGCCCCCAAAGTAGTGATTTAGCCAACCAGAGTAATTATAATGATAAGATAATTTCCTCAGAATTGATCCCAGAGATTATATGATTAAACCTCACAGATGGTTTGGAAGAGTCGGTCATTCATTGGCTAAACTGTTTCAGGATTAATCTAATGCATCAGGGGGATGCCAGACCAGATAGTTACAACATTCCAAAGCACAAACATGCCAGAACCTGACTTAACCTCTAAGATTCTTTCATTTCCTAGGACAGTAACTAAGTATGTGAGTATACTATATTATTAGAAGTGAGAAATGAAGGAAGAAGATGAAAAGTAGGAAACTCCTATTTTCTCAAAAAGTTTTATAGGAAATAATTTAGAAATGGATACGTAAAATTGTGTTTGAGATAATCAGGCCTTTTGCATCCCTAAAGGGACAAGCAGAGCCCAGGATTAAACTTCAGCATCTAAGAGAGTGTGCTCTTAGTCAATTAATAACTTGTACTTAAAATTAAGAAATAACATTAGCATTAACTTACACTTATGTAGAATGGTATGACATACAGTTTTCACGTACACCAGATCTTATTAGATCTTGCCAGCTGCAATAAAAAAAAAATCTATCCCTCCCAGAGATACCACTCCTAAATAAACTCTCACATTTTCCTAAGTCATTAAAGAAAAAATTCAATCTCTAAATTCATCCAACAAATATAGTTGAATGCCTAAGCTGGCTCAGTTGGAGGAGTATGCTGCTCTTGATCTCGGGGTCATAAGTTTGAATCCCACGTTGAAGGTAGAGATTACTTAAATAAATCAATAAATTTTAAAAAACATAGTTGAGTGCCAATACTTTATGTAAGACACCGTCTTATGCAGTGAGGATTCAATGGCAAGCAAAATAGATAAGTTGCCTGCTATCGTAGTTATATTGTAGTATGCAGACTGGCAAAGCGAAAGAATATAAAAGTACTAGCACATCAAATGCAGGTAAGTACTATGGGGAAAAAAAGTAAACGAGGGTAATGGGGATATAAGTATGCCAGTAAAATGGTCAAGGTAGGTGAATGTTTTTAACATGCACGTGAATTAGTCATCTAGATGAGAGAGGGAGACATCTAGATGGGTTTGGTTTTGGAAAAGCCTTAGTTCAGTTAAAGTAAAGGATCATAAATTAAAAGTGAAAGCAATCATCATAGTTGTTTTTCTTTTCTTCAACTACATTCCTGCAATAGACAGAAAGTTGTAATTCAACCAGGATAGTAGTATCTTTTGTGTGTTCAACCAAGAGAGGCAGGGCCAAAGAATTTAAAAATACATGTAAAGGAATGATTGCAATTATGGACGATGGACTCTAAAGAGTTAAAGATCAGTAAAAATCGAACAAATCACAAATCACATAGATTTTAAACAAACTCACAAATTACTGGAGTTAGACTCCTGGAAGGAGTAAACAGCAAACAGAAAAGATTTGGGTGCTTAATGTCTCTACATGCATTGAGTTCAATTATTGGTTGCAACAGTTTTCATTATGAACTTGGAATTATGAAGTGGGAAGGTTACATAGAATAGAGGATTATTACAGTAGAAATTGTCAAGGAGTGGGGAGGTATTATTGCAGTGAGAGATATTATCTAAATGAGCATTTAAATCACCAAAATTATGAGCCAATATTGGATAGAATTGGATACAGAAACTAAAATCTTCACAAAAAGAAAGGGACTAATAGTGAGGTCTGTAGATTCACTAAAACGTGAATGGAGGGGGCACCTAGGTGGCTCAGTTGGTTACGTATCTGACTTTGGCTCAGGTCATGATCTCACAGTTCGTGAGTTTGAGCCCCATGTTGGGCTCTGTGCTGTGGAGCCTGGAATCTGCTTCAGATTCTGTGTCTCTCTCTGTCTCTGCCCTTCCCCCATTCATGTTTTGTCTCTCTCTCAAAACTAAATAAACATTAAAAAACTAATAAAACATGAATGGAGAGTGTCTTATACATGCTGATATATACACTATGGAAATCGGCTTCAGAACAGTAGGCTTTCAGAGACAATGACTGGGTAGTGACAATAAGGAGTGACAAAGACAATTCTCTACTCAAGCTCCAGTGCCATGACCACTGTAAGAGATGAATCAGTTACTATTCAAAAGAACTAGAGAGGAATCAGTCCTATTAGAGAGAATAGAGTAGGGTTTATTTAGGGTTATGAGTAAACAAGAAAATTCAGAGAAGGCCAGGGCACAGGCAACTCTATTACTGACTGATTGTGAATTTCAGAAGGCAAAGTGCATGGTGTGGTGTGGAGGGTGAGACTGAGGCACATGAAAGTTGTAGACAGTCCTTTGTGACTCAAGTATATGTGATGATGATCTGGAAGTCCCTGGCCTTTTCATTACTGATGAAAAAAGGAAAAGAAAAAAAATTAAAAATAGAAAAAAAGGGGGATGCATGAATGACTCAGTCATTTAAGCACCAGCTCTTGATTTGGGCTCAGGTCATGATCTCACTATTTACAGAATGGAGCCCCTTTGGGGCTCCTCACTGACACACGGAGCCTGCTTGAGATTCTCTCTCCCTGTCTCTCTGTGTCTCTCCTGCTTGCTCTTCCTCTCCCCCTCTCTTTCTCAAAATAAACACATAAACATTTAAAGAACAAAAAGAAAAGATAAATAATGGGTGATCAGTGCCAATGATATGGAGACAGGTGGTGGTAGGGAGGCTGATGAAGCAGGGGTGAGACAGTTTGGGTGTTGAGTAGAAGGATGTTGATGTCAGAGTCTTGCCAGAAATCTGTGGAGTTCCACAGGTCCATCTTCACTCTAGTTGTTCTAGTTGTGATGGTTGTGGGCAGGGCATCCTTACAAAGAATAGAATACAGAAAATCCCAGTCTTAGGAACCCATTCCAAAGAACAGAATACAACTCCATTATATAACTTTCACTTAACCAAGTACCAGATGCAACAAGGATATCACAGACCATGAATTAAAAGCTTATGACCAAGTAAGATTATCTTAAAATTGCAAGGCTTGCTCAACACTAAGCAATTATTTTGGGTATAAATTATTAAATAAATCTAGAGGAAGAATGTCATATGTTTTCCTCAAAGGAAGGTGGGAAGCATTTTATAAAATGTAACATTCACTCATGATTTTAAAAACTAAGAACAAGAAAATTTGCTTAAAATGATAAAGGTTGAGTTTCAGACCTATGACAAATATATTTGATATAAAATAATGGGACCATTACCATTAAAGTAGAAATAGTACAAGTGCTCCTAAACCAGTACAAGTACTAGTCATTGTATTAGAGATATAATCAAACAAAAACATAATAAAAAAGTAAATTTTAATATTGAAAATAAAACGGCATATATATCTAAGTGTAGATGAGATGACTGTCTACACAGAAAATTCAAGTGTCAATTGCCAAATGAATAGAGCTCATCAAAATAGAACTACAAATCAAGAATAAAATATTTTTAGGGCACCTGGGTGTCTCAGTCAGTTAAACGTCCAACTTCAGCTCAGGTCATGATCTCTCAGTCCATGGATTCAAGCTCCGCATGGGGCTCTGTGCTGACAGCTCATAGTGTAAAGCCTGCTTCAGATTCTGTGTCTCCGTCTCTCTCTGTCCCTTTCCAACTCATGCTCTGGCTCTCTCTGTCTTTCAAAAAATTAATAAGACAAAAATTAATAAGACATAAAGAGTAATGATCAGTTTGGAAATGCAATCGAATTCAATTTCATGCTTGAAATAATAAAAAAAATATTCCTTCCTATAAAGTGCATATCTAACAAGAACTGTATATCTTATATTTTAAAAAGAATGAAAACACCTTCCTGAAGAGCAAAAGTAAAACCCGGAATAACTAAAATGCTATCATGTTTACTGATAGATAAGCTTAAATTTCAGAGCTATCATTTCACTCTAAATTAAACAATAAGTCGAGAAATGCTTAGATAATTTCACCAAAAAGAAGGAAGAAATTGTAAAATCTATAAAGTTTAAAAGAGTTTGTTCAGTTCAGTGATGTGGAGCCCTGGATAGAACATCGCTCTCATACTTATACAAAAGTCTGGATAACATACCAATTAGCAACTTTTCTTGACATCAGAACGCAGCAGTTGATTGCTAATAATGACTAATAATCCCAAATCTAGAGAAAGACAGGTGTCCCCAAGGGAGAAAAGGAACTGGACATTTATTGCCCTGGAATAGGTTTTCTGATTTATTGACGTACACACATATGTATGTGTGCATGTATGCATGTATTTGTAGCAGGAAGGTAACCCAGTTCCTGTTACCCCACCAGAGAAAGAAGCTGATGCCTCCTTTAAAAAAGAAAGCTAGGAATCATTTCAAAATTTTAGGACTTTTATTTTACTGTGCGTACAACCTGACCATGGAACAAAAATGCACTGCAATGCATCAGAGGTCCCCTGCTCCAGTTAACATACTTCTTTGTGTTTTGAATTAAGCTTTGTCTAATTAGTGCTTTAACTCCAAGTTCTGGCTTGTGATGGGAAGGTCATCTCACCATGAAAGATGGTAATCAGAGATTATTTTGACAGGAAATTATTTGTTATTTGTTAATGTTTAAATCTCCACTTACATATTCAGTTGACATTTAAACCACGTCAAATGTGTATTTTTCTTTTCAGGTGGCTCTGGAAATATTGATCATCAACTGATTTGTCCCCACCCCTCCAGGGCCCCTCCATTTGGGCTGTATTCACATATGTTAAGTGCACTTAGTCTATTGGTACAGAATTCAAAATATGAAATGAGAAAAATATATTCTAGGGGAGCCTGGGGGGTTCAGTCGGTTAAGCATTTGACTCTTGATCTGAGCTCAGGTCATGATGTCACAATCTGTGAGTTCATGCCCCGTGTCTGGCTCTGTGCTGATAGTGTGGAGCCTGCTTGGGGTTCTCTCTCCCTCTCCCTCTGCCCCTCTCCTGTTAGTTCTCTCTGCCCCAAAATAAATAAATAAACTTAAAATTAAAAAAGAAAAGCACATTCTACACTTTTGCATTTCTTTCCTCTTGCAGTTGTCCTCAGTCCCTAGAGTTACAAAATCCTCTTCTGTAATTTCTTGAATAGTTGAAACAGCAAAAAGTAGAAATACGGCCGTAATCTTTATTGAATAGAAGCCAATGATAAAATCTTGAAACTTATTATATTTTTTCCATAATATGCTTTAGGCAGAAGATAAAATTCTGTCCCTTTGAAGATTTTCACAGCTCTTTCATGCCTTCCTTTGCAGAAGTTTACCTTTTTTATTTCATCATTTAGAGTCTTTGAGTCATGAATTTATATATAAGAACCTTTGCATGATGATGATCTTTCTTGATGCTATAAAAATACATATATAATCTTTGATATTTCATATTTCCTTTTTGGAAAATAAAAACAGAAACTAATGGAATTTCACAAAATATTGTGATTAAAATATTTTTATATCCTGATATAAGTATCTTTTATTATCACCATATATATGTGAAGAAAAAGTTTGATAGAGATCATTATTTCCTATGAGTAAGAGAGTTATAGAAATCAGTTTTTCTTAACGTTGGGTTCATGTTTAGCAGCAAAAATAATTCTGAGTTGGTGCAACAAATTAAAGAATTTTTTTTAATGTTTTACTTATTTCTAGGGGAGAGAGAGAGAGAGCAGGGGAGGGTCAGAGAGAGAGGGAGTCACAGACTGAAACAGGCTCCAGAGAGAGGCTCTCAGCACAGAGCCCGACGTGGAGCTCGAACCCATGAACCGCGAGATCATGACCTAAGTGAAAGTCGGACGCTTAACGACTAAGCCACCCAGGCGCCCCAAATTGGTGCAACAAATTAGATTTCACAGGGTTTATCTGCTATTCCTTGACTAAATGTAATATTTAAAGTTGCCTTGTTCAGGTACGATTTCCTCTTTCAGGGTCTTCACTTCTCCTAGCTGCTTTCCCTAAAGAACCAGAAAAAGTGACCAGTACCACACCATGTCCCTCTAGCCAGACAACTGCGAGATGTTTCTGGCATTTGTGTGCAATGTCCAGAATGGCCCAGTTAGAGTATAGAGGCGGATTGTATTATTGGCTCCAATCCTCGATGCCTTTTGCCAGGTAACTTTGCAATCCCTTACAGGGAAGGAGGAGCATAGATTTCCCTATGCCTTGACTTAAGGCTCAGTCATATTACCTTGACTGACACAAAGAAACAAGACAGAATTGCTGGCATTCTAGCTCTAAGCAAAGCTAAAGAATTCTAAAATTTCTGTCTGCGCCCTCATGCTTCCCTTACCACCCTCTGTAGAGTTTCTCTCAGGCATCTGCTGCCACTGAATTGCATGACAACAAACCACCAAAAGTTTGCGCTCTGGCTTCTGCTCTTGGGAAACCATCTCGATGCTACTGGAGGCCACATCCACTACTGGCTTCCCCAAGACACAAAGGAAAGCATAGACTTCTGGGAATGAAGCTGAGAACCAAGGGAACAAAGGGAGTTTTCTCAGAGCATATCCACACTCTGAAATTATCCTACATGGAATTTTATGGAAGGTCCATGTAGCACCCAACCACTTAAAATTCATCCACTTAAAACCTTCCTCACCTTGTATAAATTCTTTACACCCCCTGCGGATCATGTCCATTTCCACAGTGGTTCTCTAATTAGAAAAGTTTGTTTGTTTGCTTGGTTTTGTTCTTTGTGCTTTGTTTTTTTTTTTGCTTTGTTTTGTTTTTTGGGCCAGCTTAATGATAATTCTCTCTTAACCCTTCAAGTGGCCTGTGGTTAATGCTTGCCTTATGTCTCCCGAGTTCAAAAATGGATCAATAATAACACTAGGAAATAACCTGGCTCAGTCCATAAAATATCTGCTGTCTGATTGGTTGTTGGCTATCATTGTTGATTATATCTTCGTTGCTTCCTAGTTTGACAAATTCTCTAATAGGTACAACAAAATAGTTCTGCAAAAGATTGTTAGAAATCAAATTCTCTTTTTTTAAAGTTTATTTATTTATTTTGAGAGACAGAGAGGGGAGGTGGTAGGAGGGGCAGAAAGAGAGAGAGGGAGAGAGAATCCCAAGCAGGCTCCATGCTGTCAGTGCAGAGCCCATTGCAGGGCTTGAACTCATGAATCATGATATCATGACCTGAGCTGAAACTGACAGCTGGATGCTTAACCAACTGAGCCACCCAGGTGCCCCTTAAATTCTCTTTGTTCTCATAAAGAACTTTGTTCTCACTGTTTCATAACAGTGTCATTTGAATAAAATGTAATGGTGACAGATGTCTCCATCTAACCTGTAGTTATTCCACAATACTGAGCATTAATGATTAAATGACCATGTCTCAAGTCTCTTTCCAAAGGCAGCATTTAATGGAAAGTAATACATATATTATTCACAGGTACACACACACACACACACACACACACACACACGTGCTGGAAAAGTAACATCTTTAATGCCAAATTTGAAATGACCCATATTCCTTCTCATCCTTGTAGACATAGTATACAGAGAATTAAAGACAGAAGAAATATCATTTGTTTGCCCAGAGGGAGGCATGCAAAGCTGCAGATATTTAGAGGGACAGTCAATATTTAAAAGGGAATGTGCCAGAGAGAAAAGGCCTTCCTATACCTAAAGTCTGAGCCAGCACTCTAGCCATCCCTCAGTAGAAGAACTCTATTCTCTATTCTGGTGTTAGAGGAAGGTACTCAAAACCACCAGAACTTTCCTTCCCTGCTTCAACTGCCAAAACACCAAGAGCTACAGGAGATAGTAATTGGCAGTGAGCCCTCACCACTGAACTCATGCATTACTACTTCCCAGTCCTGAACAGACCTCCTTGTGCAGATGAGAAGGTTTTGTATTAAAATATTCAAGTATGAATACTGTATTTAATAAGCAAGGGATAATTTATTTGACATGTGTTCAATGTGCAGGTGTAATAAATCAACAGAGATTCTGGCAAAGAACAGCATTTTTTTTTCACTTGGTACAAAATATAAAAATTATCTTCAGGTTCCTCTGAATCATACAGTTTTTATTCTATCATGAAAGTTAAAGTTTCTGAACTACTTGCATTTAAAAAGCATCCATTTATCACTCCTCTAGCCTGTATATTTCCCCAGCTAAGGAAAGTCATTTGACCACATTACTGTGGACTAATGATGTGTCAAATTTTCTAGTTAAAATGAAGCCATTTGTCATCTTTATGAATGTGATCAATCATTGCATTCTTATTTTTAATCTAATTTAGGAAGACTTTTTAATAACTTTACATTCATAATAGTTGTGATTTATTTTAGAGGCAGTATTTAGCAGGGGTTTCATTCAGGATTGTTTTTCAATACTGTTTATTTTTGAATGTATATTTTAAAAGAGGAAGTGAGAAAAGGGCTATTTTCTTAGATCAGGAGTCTTATGTCACTAGGTATCTGCCTGTCCTGAGGAACAGATGACAAACTTTTGTTTTAAAATTTTTTAACATTTTATCTATTTTTGAGACAGAAAGAGAGAGAAAGAGCAGAGAGAGAAGGAACACAAGCTGGAGAGGAGCAGAGAGATAGGGAAACACAGAATCTGAAACAGGCTCCAGGCTCTGAGCTGTCAGCACAGAGCCCAATGCGGGACTCGAACCCACAGACTGCGAGATCATGACCTGAGCCAAAGTCGGACGCTTAACTGACTGAGCCACCCAGGCACCCCAACAGGTGACAAACATACCTAAAGATAGCTCAGTCAATTAAGCGTCTGACTTGGGCTCAAGTCATGATGTCACAGTTTGTGAATTTGAGCCCCACGTTGGGCTCTGTGTTGACAACTCAGAGTCTGGAGCCTACTTCCAATTCTATATTTCTCTCCCTCTCTCTCTGCTCCTCCCTCACTTGTACTCTCTCTCCCTCTCTCTCAAAAATAATAAATAAAGGTTTGTAAAAAATGAAAAAATAGTATGTAACTTGCAACTAGTTTTAAGTGGAATAATTCATTTACTGCTGACAACTACCTCATGAGGTAGGTACTGATATTACCCACATTTATCAAATGGGAAACAAATTCAGAAAAATTCAGCAATTTTTCCCAACTTTTTAGAGCTAGTTAGTCAGAGAGACAGGATTTTAATCCATGCATTTGTCTCTAGAATCTATATGCATAGCTTCTGTGGAACTAGAAAGAAAATTAAATCTATCCTGGAAGAAATAAGTGGGGAATGAATGGAGAAATATCAGACCCAGAGAAAACAGTAGATAACGGCCAATGAAAGAAAGCAGCTGAAAACAAGATTTAGAAGGTTCTCTACAACAAACTTTAAATTGATAATATTTAGTCACTGAAAAAAAAATTTAAGAACCAAGAAAAGGCTTTCCAAACAGGGGTTGCAAAGTGTTTTTAAAAAACACACTTTTTTTTTAAACAATACTACCTCTATCCGTAGTCATATGTGATGATTCCTCCATGCTATTTGATAAAATGACAATATGTTCACAGGTTTACCATGATAATATGGTTAAAGGAGGGAGCTGTTAAAAAAAATTCATGCATTTCCCCAGAGCACAAACAGTTGTGGATGAATGAAAACAAAAGTGATACAAAGAGTATGTTGATCAACTTGCATAAAAATACTGTGTAGACAAGGGGTAAAGGAAGAGCCTATACCCAGGTCAGCAGGCCAGGTGCCAACTCACAGAGCTATTGCAAGCTTGTCAATCATTTTAAACAAATCATTTCACCTCTTAAGGTCTATGGTTTTCTTAACTTAAAAATATGACAAGTGGCAATGATGATTTCTAAGGTTTCTTTCTCTTCAAATAATATATAATCAATCTGCCAGCATTTGAATTTAGTTCTTTAGATATAAGTTTGTCATCTGTTCTTCAGGACATGCAGATACTTAGTGACATAAGACTCCTGATCCAATTAACACAAATCTATAGTAACTTAATAAAGAGACTGCAATTCCTAAATAAAAATTGACCTAGGAAGAAAATGTTCCCAAAGCAACATTAATTCATTTGTAATAAGTTGTTCCACTTGATGCAAATGAGTTTAATAGTGCTTGGGAGAAATGCTGCTCTCCAAGGAAGACTTTATACAGGATTGCCTTCCAAGTGTGTACAGTAAGATACTATAATCTAGACTACAATAATATTCTTTCTTTGAGGTACTTTCATTTCTTTCTCTTTTTTGTTACCTTCATTCTGTAGCTTCCATATCTGACAAATATTGTTGCTTCCGATGTGAATGACCTTGCAGCAGGGTGTGGTGACCCGCGAGTCAGAGGCTGGACCTCTATACCTGATGTCATTACACTTCTCAGGGTCCTTAATTTTCTTGTTTCTTAAAGGAATCTGATGCTTAATAAGCCTAATTCAGCATAGATATAAGAAATACAAGGGACACCTGGGTGGCTCAGTCAATTGAGTGTCTGCCTCTTGATTTTCATTCAGATTGTGATCCCAAGGGTCATAGGATTGAGCCCTGCATTGGGCTCCATGTTGGGCATGGAACCTGTTTAAGATTCTCTCTCTCCCTATGTCTCTCTCTCTCCTGCTTGCACGTGCTTTGTCTCTCTGTCTCTCTCTATCAAACTAAAAAAATAAATTAATAAAAATAAATTATAAAAGAAATATATGACCTGATGCCTGAGTATTTTGAAAACCAAGTGTTGAAGTATTCATCTGTTCATTCATTCCCTTATTCAATCATTAAACACATAATTTGTTGAATACCTACTATTTACAAAATACTATGCCAAAAAACAGTACAATTTCTAAGCACGATGAGCTCTCTCTCCAGTGAATTAGGAAAACTAACTTCATTAAAATTCAATATAATAAATGTGAAGAGAAGCAGGTAAAATACTTAGCATAAATAAAAAATTCTGCTTAGCTGTATTTTGGACCAAAAAAGGCAGTTAAATCTTCCTGGAAAAATTAATTCTGGGTTTGATTTTTGAAATGTCAAGAAATTTTTCCAAGAGACAAGGAATAAAAGGTTTTAGGGAAAGACAAGGACTGTGAAACCATAGAATTTAGAGATATGCAATCCCTTTCTCACTGTTGAAGTTTCCAGGTTAATGGAAAGCGACAGAGGTTAATGAAGACTCAATGTTTTCGGTGCGTGAGTGTCATGCTGTGACATGTGATTTAGATTCCCTGTGAAGGGAATGCAGAATAAATGTAATAGATTATTTGTTTTTAAGTTCGGAAGAAGATATAGCTTTGGATTTATTTACTTCTTGTTATCTGTAGTGAACTCAGCGAGGCAGTGAGGATTGACTGTCCTTCCAAGAAGCTGAGGATTTAGCGAGGAAACATAAATGTAAGCAGGCAACTACAGAAAGCTATACAGACACGGAGCAGTGGATGTACAGAGATGAACGCACAAACACACCTAGCAGGGCATCGGCAGCACTTGGTAACAGAGGTTGAAAGTCTGCTTAGCAGATGGACAAGCGCTGAGCAAGGGTGGACACAGAAGGCGGAGGGCAGACACTCCACTTACTTCCACTTGTGCCAAATAGATTGTACAGTAGTGTGAGTAGCGTGAGTCAGCATCGCAGGCAAATGTCTACAGTTTGCTCTGTTCTCCCGTGTGAGTTCAAAGACAGATTTGATTAATTCGGGCTTTATTCGAGCTTTAAAAAAAAAGAGTTAAATTACTAATAGCATCTACTGCTTAGTATTTCACCACCCTCAGACCACATTCTTCACCCTTTCTCCACTGTAAACAAGAGCAGTAACTTACAGGGTTGTGTGAAATCAAGGTACATCTTGTGCTGACACTCATTACAGCTCATCTTCTCCCTTCTAAACAAAGCATGCCTACCTCCAGACTGATAAACCAGATTTTGGTTATTACAGGGCAAGATACTAAATGCTTCCTGCATGTAACTTTCTGTTCATATTTATAGAATGAAGACCAATCTGAAGTTTGACTGAGAAATAAGAAGAGGCAAGATAAACTAATAATTTTGGTTTGTGGTTGTTTATTGGAAACTGCTTTTATTTTGTCTTTATTTATGAAGATAGCTTTATTGAAATATAATTTATATACCATACAGTTCACCCATTTAAAGTATATGATTCAAGGATTTTTAGCATATCTACGAATATGGGCAGTCAAAACCACAGTTTTAGGACATTTATTCACTAAAGGAACCCCATTAGCCATCACTGGCCTCACTGGCCTACCTTCACCTCCAAGAAGCCATTAACTACTTTCTGTCTCTATAGATTTCCTTGCTCTGTACTTTAAAATAAATGGTATTATATAATTATGGAATTCTATGACTGTTTTCAGGTTTCATCCAAGTTGTATCACGGATTAGTACTTTATTCCTTTTTTTATGAAAAATAATATTCCATTGAATGGATGTAACATATTTGTTTATTCATTCACCCGTTGATTGACATTTGGATTATTATCTGTTATGAATAATACTGCTATAAACATCTGTGTTTAAACTTCTCGTTTTTGAATATTTCTTAAACACAAAATTAAAGTCATGCAATTAATGGGACCTCTTTTCTTGGAAGGCAGTTAGCAGCCTTCTGCTTTTATTTAAGTATAGATGTTTGCTATCTCCTCCTGTCTTCCAAGAAGCTTATCAAAAATCTTTCATTCACAATTCTCCTTGGAAGATTTCTGGCATGTGAATACACTTCTCCCCAGATAAAGCCAAGATTAGCATACCATTTATTTTCTTCAAAACTTTTGAATATGCAAGCAATCATAGTAAGTTTGAAATTGTATAATGTAGCAGTTATCCTACATAGAATCTTGAATTATTATTCAAAAAAATTTTTCACATTTATTTATTTTAGAGAGATGGAGTGAAAGCAAGGGAGGGTCAGAGAGACAGTCACAGAATTCAAAGGAGGATCCAGGGTCTGAGCTGTCAGAGCCTGATGCAGGGCTCGAACCTACGAACTGTGAGATCATGACCCAAGCTGAAGTCAGCTGCTTAATCAACTGAGCCACGCAGGTCCCTCGAATTATTTTTTATTCAGAAATAAATCTGTAAATTGTCAGCAAACCTTCTATATTTGGCAGGTAACTTGGTTCCAGTGTTTCACAATTACATTAAAACTTTGACAAACATTGATACATTTACATAAAGAATGACCCACATATGATTATATCCTTAAGGAGTCCTAAATAAGTTATGAGAAAATGACATTTTTATACAGTATTTTCAACAGAGTACCATATTTTTTTCTGGAAATATGATATCAAAAAACATTTTTAAAAATGTTTTATTTATTTCTAGGAGAGAGAGAGAGAGACAGCGTGAGCAAGGGAGGGTCAGAGAGAGACGGAGTCACAGACTGAAACAGACTCCAGGCTCTGAGCTGGCAGTCAGCACAGAGCCCGACGCTGGGGTCGAACCCACGAACCGTGAGATCATGACCTAAGCGAAAGTCGGACGCTTAACTGACTAAGCCACCCAGGCGCCTCTCAAACAACATTTTCAATAGAAGTATAAAAGATAGTCTTTATTTACTCTTGCCAATATCTAGCATGAAATGATCACATTTATTTAATATTTGACAATGTCACAGAAATTAAGTCTTATTTTAAATTTTCATTTATCATTTATAAGAGTGGTGAATTTCTGTATTTATTGGTATTTTGTATTTCTTCTTTGTCATATTATATATAATTTTTCTTTGTATTTTTGTAAATATAAAAGATATTTAGAATTAATTGTTCAGTGCCTGCTTCCCCTTTAAGTTTAGTTCCCAGATCGACAGATAGCATCTCTATCAATATTTACCACATCTGGCAAAAGGCTAGAAGAACTATAGGCACTCAGTGAATGAATGAATGAAATATATATTATGGTTTGATTCTGTCTCATAATTAATAAAATATCTTACGTGAGTTCATTATTTATTTTTGTTTCTATTAAATTTGGTTTCTATTATATTCTGTAACATATGGGAAAGGTTTCATTCAGAAATACTTAAATACCTGTATTTTTCATCTTGATATTGTCATTTTTTGAGATTATAATTGGTATGTAACATTGTATTAGTTCCACGTGTACAAGGTAATCATTTGTATATGACAAATGGCCACTACAATAAATCTAGTAAACATCAATCTCCACACATAGTTACAATTTTTTTCCTTCTGCTGAGAACTTTTAAGATTAATCTTAGCAACTTCCAAATAGACAATACAATATCATAAACTAGAATCACCATACTGTATATTATATCCCCAGGACTTTATGTATGGATGTGTGTATGTATTTTTAGTACTTATTTATTTTATAAGTTTGTACATTTTTACCATCTTCACCCATTTCACCCCTTCCCCAACCAGCACCTCTGGTAACCACCAATCTGCTCTTTTATCTATGAGTCCGGTTTTGATTTGGTTTGGTTTTATATCCCACACTTTAAAAAGATCATACAGGATTTGTCTTTTTCTATTTAATGTATTTCACTTAGCATAATGCCCTCAAGATCATCCATGTTGTTGCAAATGGCAAGATTTCATTCTTTTTTATGGCTAAATAATGTTCCATTACGTATAGATACCACATTTTCTTGATGGACTCATCCATCAATGGACACTTACATTGTTGCATGTCTTGGTTATTGTAAATAATGCTGCAGTGAACATGGGGTTCCAAATATCTTTTCCGGTTAGTTAGACAAATGCCTAGAAGTGGAATTTCTGGATCGTATGGTGGTTCTTTTTTTAGTTTTTTGAGGAACTTTCGTACTGTTTTGCAGAGTGGTTGTAGACATTTACATTCCTACCAACAATGCACAGGGGTTCCCTTTTGTCCATATCCTCATCAAAGCTTTGTTATCTCTTGTCTTTGTGAGTCTAGCCATTCTAACAAGAGTGAGGTGGTATCTTATTGTGCTTATGATTTGCATCTCCCTGATTAGTGATGTTGAGCACCTTTTCATGTACAAGTTGGACACACACATGTCGGACACATACATGTCTTCTTTGGAATTGTCAGTTCAAATCCTGTTATTTTTTAAATTGTTTTTATTGTTTTACTGAGTTGTAGGAGTATTTTAGATATTAACTTCTTATAAGATATATGACTTGCAAATATTTTCTCTGGTTCTGAAATTTGGCTTTTCATTTTGTTAATGGTTTCAGTTTTATGAAGTTTTATGGCTTCAGATCTTACATTCAAGTCTTAATCTATTTTAAGTTGATTTATTTGTATAGTGTAAAATAGTCTAGTTTTACTCCTTTGCATGTGGCTGTCCAATTTTTCCAGCATTTTTATTGAAGAGACTGTCTTTTCCCCATTATATATTCTTTGGGTCTTTTGTCATAAATTAATTTACGTATGTGCATGAGTTTATTTCTGAATTCTCTGTTCTGTTTCATTTACCTATATGTGTATTTCTATGCCAATACCCCATATTTTGATTACTTTAACTTTGTACTTTAGTTTGAAAGGAAGAGTGTGATCCCTTCCTTTTAGTATTTGTAAAAGTATTTTAGAAACTTATTGCTCAATATAACTCAATTTTCCTCATATACAAACCCACATAAGTTTCTCCTCCAGCATAGTTCCAAGAAAACATTTGTCTCAGTTGATTGATGTGCACACATTTATTCTATTCCTATTAAAAAATATGTTAACACAGCATATATACCTGTTTTGATTTAGTTTCTAAGAAATTCAGAATAAAGAGGAGCTTGTAACTTTGCTCTTTATTTCACTATAACTGTCTAGAACTTTCTAATCCCTTTGATTCTTTTTTATGACTATTTTTCTCTGTGTAACTTGTTATGCTATACGGTGTCTTATGTTTTGTAAGATATTTCAAATCCATTTCAAAGTGCGTGAGGAAAATGCATGAGTATAATGTTGCAACCATCATTTTGGAACAGTTTGCTAACATTAATTTATAATTTCTCCCCAGTATAAATTCACCACAGTTAACATATCATGCGTTAAGCAACTCTGATTAACTTATACAAAGCAGTCCTCCTAAGAAATGTGACAGGACTAATTTATCCAATGGTAACATTTTACTTTTCATATTCAACAACACAAGATGCTATCTCTTCAATTTTATCATCGGAAATTATTGAAGAAAGAACCCTTATACTATTTACTGTTGTGAAGTATGTAGATAATGAGGCTGTTCTTTCGGTTGATCCCCCTTAATATTTGTCTTCTCATTAGTTGCTTTCCTCCAACCAGAGTGTATAGTTAAGATATGAAAGATGGGTGTCTCCTGGGAACTATAATTTCCAAGTTATCATCAGCACTAGAGATATGAAGTATCTTTAGATATTCTTGCTGATCAACCATCATAGGAATATTAAGACTTTACATACTCCATGATGATATTTAATTTTTTTTAGGACATTGTGAGATGGAGGATACTGAAATAAAAAATAAATGGATAAAATGAAGTCTAGAAATATACATTTCCTGTTTCCAAATAATGCAAGTGGAATATAGAATGATTTTTTTTTAATGCTTTTTCATTGCAAAGACACCAGGGAATAAAAATGTAAGTGAAAATTGAGGGAGGTTTTCTTTAGGCAGAAAGGACTAGTGTGCTAGGTACAATCTCAGTGATATCGTCAAATAAATAGCCCATGTAATGGAGTTGATATGATACTTATTCCCACCCAAAAGAACAGAGATAATTGTCAGAGGCTAATATTTTTACATTGGCTCACTGATTCCATGTATAGAATAAGAACAATTTTCTGCATAATGAAAGTTATGAATTCACAGTATTTGTGTTTGTGTGTGTGTGTCAGCAGCCACTGTAAATTTTCAGCTCCCTTTCCTGTGAAACAACAAAAAGGAAAATGTCTCGATATTTCAGACAGACACTATTCAGTACAGCTCAGAGTTTTGCAAGATGGTGCATGGAAATGCAGAAAGGAACTAAATTCCCAATAAAAGATTAATTTAGAATTTCTTTTTTAAAACTGTATTTTACTCTCCCCACCCTAAAGCATGGCTCCTTATTCTTAAACTAAATTCACACAATAAGTAAATTTGGAGTTTACTGATCCTGGGTAGGCCACCAAATTTCTCTGAGCATGATATTTTTTCCTCTTAAAAAAGATGTGAAATTAAAGTGTGGTTATCAATCTCAAAAAGTCAAGATGAAGATGATATATGGTAATAGATACACTACAATGATAATGAGTTATTACTGTTTTTGTCATCTTGAAAAATATGAGTCTGTCCTTCTTTGAGTATAGCAATGACAATTCATTGGTGGATAATATTGAGAATTTATAATATTTTCATATTTATATCAATTTATTTTTGTAAAAAATATTTACCAGGGGGTAAACTAAGCAATCTTTTTTTCCATATAAGAAAAAACACATTTTACAGATAAGAATAGAGGCTTAGGAGTTTTTGTAATTTCCCCAGGGCCAACGAATCGCAGAATTTAGCCTCTCATTCTGAGCTTATCCCTCTAAGTTGAGTGTTCTTTCCACTATATTACGTTAGCTAAATTTTATAGTGGTAGTGATATAGATTAGAGTACGACATTTTTGATCACTTGGGAACTCTTGACTGATGACTTATAACTCAAAGGGATTTTCTACTTACATTGAGTGTTCAAGATGCCAGAAGCCAATTATAAAAGGAGTTGAATGGCAGCTGATAATTTTATTTTTTAATGTTTTTTATTTATTTCTAAGAGAGAGAGACAGCGTAAGCAGGGGAGGGTCAGAGAGAGAGGGAGTCACAGACTGAAACAGGCTCCAGGCTCTGAGCTGGCAGTCAGCACAGAGCCCGACGCGGGGCCCGAACCCACGAACCACGAGATCATGACCTAAGCGAAAGTCGGACGCTTAACCGACTAAGCCACCCAGGCGCCCCGGCAGCTGATAATTTTTGATCATTGTTTCTTTTGTCATCTGTGTTGTCAGTGAAATAACTCAAATCCTATGAATGAACGCTTGATGTCTTTATTGAAAAGAAAAGTATTTGGCATGGTCTGTTCAGAATCAGACACGGAAAATGGACTTAAGGATCAGAGTTCATTATTCACACAGTAAAGTGCAGTTTGTTCATGGATGTTTGGGCTGAGGAGATGGTTAGGAAAGAGAGAATATGATGGCGGAAGCTCATTCTCTCTCATTCTTTTTATATCTATTTCACTTCAACCTCATTTCATGCCCTTTCTTGTGTACATTTTCTGAGAGGGCTGATATGCCTTTAGAATACTTCTGGAAAGTAACTTAAAAAAATAGAGACACTTTGTGTTTTGGTGGGGTGGGGGAACTAAATACTTTTTCCAAGTGACTGACTTATTGAATGTATTTAGTATCTATTACATGCATACACCATCAGGATCATCTCCCTGTGTAAGATTCGGATGTATTGCTTTTGTAAAGTGAAGGACATCTTTTCATGAATGTTGATCACAAAGGGGGAATAAGCAAATCTACAAGTTATGGGTGTTGCTGAAGTTTAAATAAAAAGAAAAATACATTTTGATTTGTTATTGGCCATTAATGCACAAGGAATAATGTATCTGGTATAGTTAATCTTAATTCTTATACTGTGAGGTGAAAAAATGAGCCACTCACACTCCAAATTACTATGTGTTTTCCATTTAAGAGTAAGTGGTCATACTGGGAAGGGGAAAGTCAAGTATAATTTAAAAAAATTAACTTTAGGATAAGCATTTACTGTACAGTTCCACATATCCTTTCTGCATTTCTATGTACAATCACTGAATGTTCTAGTTTCCACCTCGTTCCAGCTACCGCACTGCCTTATGGTACATGCTAGTCCCGCAACTGCACATCACACTGCACCCTGAAATGCTGCCTTCTGTTCTTTCCATGCTTTAAATTACTTCTACATTTGCTACCACATCATATTCTTGACACAAACCTCCCAACCCTTATAAAGAATCCCATTATCCAAAACTCCCAGTGGGTTCTAACAGTTGTTCTAAAATCCTTCCACTATTAACTGGAAGAATATTTAAAATGATGCTTTCCTCACACCATCTCTTACTACAACTTGATGGATTTCTTTGTTATGTATTTTAATGAAATTAAGATCACCTTTAGTGTACATGATGGTTTTCCTGCCCCTTAAAATTCAAAGAACTCTGCATCTTTACCATGTCTCTTTTGTCCCAGTTTTGCATCAAATGACAAAGAATGTCAGTCTTAGTTTGGATTTTTTCAAAAGCAGACCCTGAGCTGAAACATCTGTGCATAGCTTTTGTTAAAGTGCTCTTAGGAAAAAACAATAGGTCTGGAGGAAGCAGAACTGAAAAGGGAAAGAAATGAAGCAAAGGAATAATGTCAGGTGCAGTTGCAGCCTCAGATGGTCTTCTGGGAAGCTTGGGAGAATATATTATTCTCAAAATATTCTTCGCTGGAGCAATGGAATATGAAGGGATTTTTTTTTCCAGAAGTCCATTTTCAGCTGTAGTTATTAAAAGTTATCCTCTGAAGATCACAGATGGGAGCCATTAGCAACAAAGGATGAGGAACCAGAGGGACAGTGGGAGGAGTTGGTGTGCCAAGATGGTGCCAGTTTTGCTGTAGTACCTTATCCCCTTCTTCACAGCATTAGCACTTTGATCACTCAGCTGTATCATATTTGCATTTTTATCTTCTCCTCTTAACTAGGCTCTTTTCATTACATAGAAAGATGTGTTCATATATTTTAAAAAATGATTCTCTGTAGACGTTCATTATTCTATTCTTGTCTTCTTTGTGGCTTAACTTCACAGACATACCTTAACTCCACTTCCCTATTAATTCATTAAATGCAAATATTTGATATACAGGTTCTGGATAAATTAGAATAATAAGAGATCAGTTTTTAGGTAATAAAAACTGATATTTCAATCTGTTCTTTTAAATTATTTAATCTGTGCAATAGAAATAATGATTGATCTTGACTTTGCCTAAAGCTGGTCCTGTTTTAGGATAGAAAACAGGCATTTCCCTATATCACAAATGGATATTAAATTCTGAATATTTCAGAAATGTCCCAATAGAATGTGGCTCTCCCAAAACACACACATGGCCCCTATAAATCGTTAAATGCTTAGGAAATTTAGGGACCATTTTTGAATATTCAGTATCCTTAAATAAAAAAATGATAACCAGGTGATTTAATGATAAGAAAAGCTATAATGAAAACATATTATTTCTTTAACATTTTGCCTGGTGTCTAAAGAAAGAGTATCCTTTGACACTTATAAACATTTCCAATACTGTAGCCTAGTGCTATGGTTACAGAACAGATCATTTATCTGATGGGGCAGCCTGCATCACTAAATGTTATTTAGTGAATCCAGTCATAAAATAGCATTCATTAAGTTACATTTAAATAGTAAGATCACTTAATGTGCTTTTGTTTACATCATTTGCCAGAAAGTTAAAGGGGCAAACAAGGAAGAACAAAATTCTCAATTTTCCCTTACTTAGCCTGTAATAGAATATAATGGGAACACTTTCAAATCAGAGGACATTGATTAAGTACAATATTATAATATCAGGGGGATATTGACCATCAAGTCAAATGAAAATAAATACTGTGTGAGAATAGCACTTGAACATTTTGGTCATCTAATTACAATTAAATAGAAGAGAATGTGGTTTGCCAAGGATTACTTACCAAATCCCATGTCAATTAAAAAAAAAAAAAGAAACATGTATTTTTAAGAAAGTGCAGGAAGGGAAGGATGAGAATTTTAGGAATATTTCACACTAATCATGACCATTTTCCTCTAGTTTTTTAAATTTTTTTAATGTTTTATTTATTTCTGAGAGAGACAGACAGACAGACAGATAGACAGACAGACAGCGTGAGCAGGGGAAGGTCAGAGAGAGAGGGAGACACAGAATCCGAAACAGGCTCCAGGCTCTGAGCTGGCAGTCAGCACAGAGTCCAATGTGGGGCTCAAACCCATGAACCGTGAGATCATAACCTGAGCCAAAGTCAGACGCTTAACCAACTGAGCCACCCAGGCGCCCCTTCCTCTAGTTTTTACTGGCTTCACTGGTAGAGATTTGGCATGTCTCTAACAACAAATTTGTAACTTTTAAAAACTGAAGGATGACTTTAAGCCTCTCCTTTGAGTTTCTGTAAAAGAATATTTAACAATCTAAAGCAAATATTTCTTTAAGAGGGTTATAAAGATAAATTCCTTAATAGTAAAATGGTATTCTCTATAATTCACCTTGTTTTCACAAGGCACGAGTCACTGAAAATAGAAATAATATTAATTACAATTTGCTATCAGAGAAATAGGGCCAATCAATATGTCTGAAGATATGGATCCTCATACCTGTTCTCTTGCCAAACGAAATGCCTCGTGGGAAACCTTTATGGGTCAACATTTCTTCAACTATAAAAAGGTGGATCAAGTTTTTTTAAGTTTACCTAATTGCGGCTTGTTGTGACTATAATTAAAGTTGTCCTTTCACATTTATCTGCATAAGTAAAATTTATCAATGCAACTTTTACACAGCTACTTTTTCTATAAATAAGTATATTTTTTGTGTGTAATATTCATTTAGTACAAACATGTATGGGCACACTATCTCTACAGATATAGTCAGTTAACAGCTGTTTTCCAGGACACCCCCTCCTCTACAATCTAAGCACCCCCTTTGTCACGGCTTTCAATGGTTTGATGACTTTGGACCTCCCTCTAATTCCACTGTGACCTCCGTCTTGGATTGATGTCCTAACAAAGCAAGATGCCTCCAGGACCTTGCATCATTGTGATTGGTTGGTACCATGCTCTTGGTTGATTAAGTGTGTTGAACATTACATACAATTGTGAATATTTACTACTTGTGTTGGCATTCTATGAAAAATATCACTTTTTACCTAAATTATTAAAAACTACAGAGTTTAATCTACTGAAAAACATTCTTAGCTTTATTTTAAGTGGAATTGATGAATGTTTTTCAGAAAAACTGGAGTGTTTGTGATATTTATACTAGAAACCTTAATTTTAAATTTGATTTGAATAATATAACAAGTACGTTTAGATTTGATATAGCAACAAATTGTAATTACTTTTTCACCCTGGGGATGATTTTTGATATCCTTTTATTACTATTATTAATGCTTATATTTATGGATTGCTTACCATGTTTCAAAGCATACGTTCAATGTTTGCGTTGATACAATAATAGATTCTCATATTTAATTCTAACTTTATCTAAAAAATACTCTTTTATTGCTGTTTTATATGCCATGAAAACGAAGGTTCAGTTTAATATCCTATTCCAGGTAAAAAGCTTGGATGTGTCAGAGTTCAGATTCAAAGCCAGGGAATCACATTCAAGAGCCCGTTGCTACTAAGCTAATTTTTTATTGAATTTCCTCTCTCATACCAGACGCTTCTGTTGTTAAAATTTGAATAAGGCAATAGGATTTAATTTCAGAAAATGTAGAAAAATTTTTTCAGTTCATTTCATTCATTTACCAAACTTGTGGACATAGAGTTATTATCTTTGTAATATACATGGGATCAATAGAAATGCATCCTCTTTCAATTTTGATATTGGTGATTTATGTTTTCTCTCTTTTTTCTTGACTAACCTGGTTAGAGGTTAATCAATTTCATTGGCCTTTTGAAAGAGTCAATTTTTTATTTTTTCATTTTATCTATTGTTTTCTTGTCATTGTAAATGATTTCTGCTCTAGTTTTCATTATTTCCATTTTTTCTGCTTGCTTGAGACATAAATTACATGTTTTCTCTAGTTTCCTAAGGTGGAAACTTAGGTCACTGATTTTAGATCTTTATTTTTTCTAATATAGATACATTTGATACTAGAAAATTTTCTTTAAGCTTTGCTTTTTAGCTACATCCTACAAATTTTCGTGCATTTTATTTTTATCTTATTTTAGTTCAAAATATTTCTTGAAATTCCTATTAAAACTTTCCCTTTGACATATGTGCTTTTTAGAAGTATGTTGTTTGATCCCCAAATATTTGGAAATTTTTCCATCTAACATTCCATTATTGATTTCCAGTTTAATTGCATTATGTTTTGAGAATATAATTTTTTATAATGTCTATTCTTGAAAATTTGTTGCCATATGTTTTATAACCCATAATGTGGTCTATTTTGGTGAATATTCCTTGTGAACTTGAGATGTATATTCTGTCATTTTAATGTGGAGTTCTTCATAAATCTCAATTAAATCAGTTTGATACTATTATTCAGGTTGTCTCTATCCTTACTAGATTCTGGATGCATAATTTAACAGTTACTAAGAGATGTACATTGAATCTTCTACTATAACAGTGGATTGGACTATTTCTCTTTCCAGTTCAATCAAATTTTGCCTCCAGTATTTTGTTTGATTCTTTTTAGGAACAAATACATTTAGGATTTTTATTCTTTAAGAATTGAGCCCTTTATCATTATAGAATAACTCTATCCTTGATAATCTCTTCCGCTAAGGTCTTCCCAACTTTCTTTAAAAGAGAGACAGACAGACAGACAGAATGCCAAGCAGGCTCCACAGTGCCAGTGCAGAGCTCATGCAGGGCTTGAATTCACCAAACATGAGATCATGACCTGAGCTGAAATCAAGAGTCAGAGGCTTAACCAACGAAGCCAACCAGATGCCCCTGCCCAACTCTCTTTTGATTAGTATTGGCATTGACTATTTCTCCATCTCTTTACTTCAACCCATCTAAATCTTCATATTTGAAGTCAGTTTCTTATAGACAGCATATAGTTGCATTTAATTTATTTATTCACCTTGACAATCTTGGTCTTTGAACTACTCTTTAGGCCATTTACACCAATGGTGACTATTCATATTGTTAGATTAATGTCGACCACCTTTCTGTTTTGCTTCTTGTACTTGTTCTTTATTTTTCTTCACCTCTTTTTCTGTCTTCTGTAGTTTCTAATAGGATTTTTTTTTAATATTTATTTATCACTGAGAGACAGAGAGAGACAGAGCATATCATGGGAGGGGCAGAGGAAGAGGGGGAGAGACAGAGTCTGAAGCAGGCTGCAGGCTCTGAGTTGTCAGCACAGAGCCTGATGGCAGGCTTGAACTCACCAACTGTGAGATCATGACCTGAGCCAAAGTCGGACACTCTACCAACTGAGCCAGCCAGGCGGCTCTCTAATGGAATTTCATATTATTTAATTTTAGCTCCTTTTTAGTACATCATTTATTATTCTTTTTTAAAAATTATTTTAGTGGCTGTTCTTGTGTCTATAATTTACATTTAAACAATTAAGTCCACCTTCAAATAACAATATATCACTACTTTGGCTGCACTTAAGATTTTCAACAATTTACTTGTGATTTGCTTTGATGTGGTTTTCTTTTTCTTTTTTTTCTTTTTTATCCTTCAGTTGAGGATAATGAAACTAAATTAGATCTGTACATTTATTATGTTCATCAAATGTGGGGAAATTTTATCATTTTAAAAATGTTCTTCTGTTTTCTCCTGCTCCTTCTCCCTATTTTAAATATCTGTAGATTAAAACACTTTATATAGTTCCATAGATTACTGATACTCTATTCAGCTTTTTTTCCTTCAGTCACTTTTTCTTTATTTATTTTGCTTTTTTAAAAAATTTTTTAATGTTTTACTTATTTTTGAGAGAGAGAGAGAGAGAGAGGCAGCATGATCAGGGGAGGGTCAGAGAGAGAGGGAGACACAGAATCCAAAGCAGGCTCCAAGCTCTGAGCTGGTTGTCACAGGGCTCAAACCCCTGAACCGTAAGATCATGACCTGAGCCAGAGTCAGATGCTCAACCAACTGAGCCACGCAGGCTCCCCAATTTTGAATAGTTTCTAATAATATATATTCAAATTCATGCATCTTTTTTTCTACAGTAACTGATGTGTTGTTAATCTTATGAAGAGTATTTTTTAAATTTCAAATGTACTTTTTCACATCCAATTTTTTTTAGTTTATTTATTTATTTTGAGAGAGGGAGAGAACAGGGAGAAGCAGAGACAAAAATCCCAAGCAGTTTCTGCACTGTCATCACAGAGCCCAACATGAGGCTTGAACTCACAAATTATGAGATCATGACCTGAGCCAAAATCAAGAGTTGGACACTTAACCATCTGAGCCACCAGGCACTCCCATACCCAGAATTTTTATTTAGATCTTTATTATTTTCCATTTCTCATCCTCATGGTTGTCCTTTCTTCTACCTTCTCAAACAAATGGACCATGTTTATAATAGATATTTCTAAAAACTTACAGAATGCTTTCTTTTTAATATAAAAATATATTTTATAATAAAATGCATTCAAATTTATATGTAGTGAAATGAAACGGTCTCTAGTGTAGTGAAATGAAAGTTTCCTGTATCCCCTTCAAGTATACCCTCATCACCATATCTACCATATTTTTAAATTTAAATCACCCACAATTAGTTCTGCCTACTCTTAAACTTAATATAAGTGCTCTTCTTTGCATGTAACATTTTTTTCAGCATAATGTTTTTTGAGGTTTATTCATGTTATTGTCTGTATTCATAGTTCATACCTTTTTATTTCTGAGCAGTATTTCATTGTATGAATATATTCCAATCTGATGTACACATTCAAATTTTGACAGATATTTGTAACTTTCAGCTCTAATGAATAAATCTATTACAAACTCTCATGCATTAGATTTTTTGTGGATGAATATTTCCATTTTTGTTGAGTAAATAGCTATAAATGGAGCACTAAACCATAGGGCATGTTTCTGGCCAATTTTATAAGACACTCTGAAACTTAATTTCTTTTACACTCCCACCAGAAAATGTCTGATGGCTCCAATTATTCCACATGCTCATTAATATTTGGTATTTTCAACTTTTTTTGTACTTAAGCTACTCTAGTGGGTAGTAAGTGTGTCTTGTTGAATTTTTGTATGCTTATTTGCTTTTTTCTTTTTTTAAAAAATTTAATGTTTATTTTTGAGAGAGAGAGAGAGACAGAGACAGAGAGAGACAGAGTGGGGGAGGGGCAGAGAGAGAGAGGGAGACCCAGAATCCAAAGGAGGCTCCAGGCTCAGAGCTGTCATCACAGAGCCCAATGTGGGGCTTGAACCCACAAGCCATGATATCATGACTTGAGCTGAAGCCTGGCACTTAAACTGACTGAGCCACCCTATCACCCCGTGCTTATTTGTTTTTTTTTTTTCTAATCACTGGGTGTTTTATTGAATTTGCAGAGTTCTTCATATATTTTGGATGTAAAATCTATGTCAGATATATGTTTTGTGGCCAAAAGTGTAAAATTTGATTGGTTATTTCCTTAACAATGTCTCATGATAAAAAAATTATTAATATTGATGAATTCCAGTTAGGCAGTTATCTGAGGAATTAGTGCTTTTTTGTTCTCTATGAGAAATCTTGACTCAGCCCAATTTTGTAATGGAATTTTGAATTGAAATAATTGTTTACATGCAGTTATAAGATATAATACAAAGAGATCCCTTATATACTTCACTCAATTTCCCCACATGCTAACATTTAGCAAAACTGTGGAATACAATCACAACCAAACTTTTGGCATTTGTACAATCCACTGATTTCTTTGCCCCGCCCCCCAGATTTTGATTTAACTGTGTGTGTGTGTGTGTGTGTGTGTGTGTGTGTGTGTGTGTGTGTGGTGCATGTTCATGTATTAAGTTCTAGACTATTTTATCACCTCTATAGTTCCTATATCAACTGCCATAGTGAAGATATTGAACACCTGTATCTACAAGAATCCTTCACATTGCTTTTTAGTGATGAGAACATAAATTATTTCTGGTCTTGAGTGAATTCCAAGAAGTGTTTGACCTTAACCTATTTGCCCCCAACAAATGACTGGTTTTAATCCCTGGAAAACAATAATCTGTGCTACTTTTCTGAAACTTTGTCATTTCAAAATTATATACATTTACATAACATTTAAACATTATATAAATGGAATAATACACTATGTAGCATTTTATGATTAGCTTTTCACACGAATAGTCAGTCTATTCTTTCATATTGCTGAATAACATTTCATGGTATGTATAGACTACATTTTGCTTAACCATCCACTTGAAGAACATCTGGACTGACTCCAATTTCTGGCTACTAAACATGATGTTACTATTAACATTTGTGCACAGATTTTCGAGTGAAAATCATCTTTCATTTGTCAGGCATAAATGCCCAAGAACACAATTACTGGGCTGTATGGTAATTGCATGTTTAGTTTGATAAAAGGCCAAACTCTTTTCCACAGTGCCTGTACCATTTTACCTTCCAAAAGCAATTACCAGTGATCCAATTTCTCCATATCTTCAACCTTTGTTGTTGTCATTATTTTTTATTTAGACCCCTTATGCAAATGATCTTTATTACTTATGAGTCTCCTTCTGCTGACCAATTAGCTTCTTGTTATAGATGTTATTTTCTTTCTTTGCAAGTCTGCTGAATTTTTTTATTGCATCCCATTCATTATGATTTTTACATTGTTGAATGCTAAATTTTGTTGTGTCCCTTTGAACTTGTCCTGGCATGCAGCTAAGTTACTTGCATCTGTTTTCTCCTTCACAGACTTGCCTTCAGTCTTCCTCATGATAGATCTAGAGCAGCAGTTAAAGTTAATTGAGACCCATTATGTTACTATGAACATGTTCTTTTTCCAAATTCCTTACATTAACAAGGTCTTTATATTCAGAGTATTGGGAACATAAATTATTTCTTGTCTTGAGTGAGCTCCAATAAGTATTTGAATTTAAGAGAGCCCCAGGAAGAGTTCAGTTTGAGCTGAATCCAACAACTTTTGATATGTAATGTTTATATTATTATTTAGTACATATTTCACTAGTTTTTGTGACTTCCTCTTTGATGCATCATATATTTAGAAGTATGTTGCTTAAGTTCCAAACATTTGAAGATTTTATAATTATGTTATTCTAGTTAGCTTAATTTGTGATTAAAATATGTGTCATATTATTTTGATCCTTTAATGTTTGTGAAAACTTACTTTATGGGCCAAAATATGTAAAAAATTAGTAAATATTCCATGTTCACTTGAAAAAATTCTATAATTTAAGTGTCATAATTCTATTCTGTAATTTGTTTGAATTTTACTTATGCTTAGTGATCTTTGATTTGAATAATTATGATACATTAAAATTCCACAAACTGTGAATTTATCTATTTTTCTATTTAAATCTTGACGTTTATAATTTTTGTATTCTGAGTCTGCATTAGAGGTGGCAAACCTTTTTTGGTAAAGTATGAGTTAATAAATATTTTATGGTTTATGAAACATATATGGTCTGTATTACAGCTACTCAACACTGCCATCTAGCACATAAGCAATTATGGACAAAACAAAATGAATTGATGTAGCTATGTTCCAATAAAACTTTATTTACAAATACAGAAGAAAGTCCATAGTTTATAGACTGCTGTTATACATTATTAGAGCATACAAATTCCTAGTAAGGCTTTTGGCATTAAAGTAACAATTATATTATATAGCCACATCTTTCTGAAAGTGTAGGGGTAGGTGTGATATAGTTTTGCTTGGTGTAGATTTCCATTTTTCACTCTCATTTTTCCCTGTCATTTTAAAATGTGACTCTTAGAACCTGCATATAATTGGCTTTGTATTTCTTAATGGGTCTGTGAATTTTTTACTTTTACTTGAAGCAGTTAGCCCATTATATTTAGGGAGATTACTGATACATCTGAGTTTAAATCTACCATATTAAAATGTGTCTTGGGGCACCTGTGTGCCTCATTTGATTAAGTGTCCAGCTTCAGCTCAGGTCATGACTCATAGTTGGTGGGTTTAAGCCTCACATTGGGCTCTCTGATGTGAGTGCAGAGCCTGCTTCAGATCTCCTGTCCCCTTCTCTCTCTGCCCCTCCCCTGCTCACGCTCACTCTCTCTCAAAAATAAACATTTTTAAAAAGTCAAAAAATGTGTCTTGTATTTTTCTGATTTATTCAAATGTTTCTTTTTCTCTCTTATCTACCTTTCTTTTGGAATGATTGAATGAAACATTATTATTAAATCGTCTCCTTTGTTAGCTTGTCAGTCGTACATGTTTTACTACCCTTTAGTGGTTTCTCTAAAGATTACAGCATGAAATCTTGACTTATTTGCTCCTAATATAAATTAGTATTTTTATTACTTCACAGACATACAAAGATTTTAAAATGCTTTAAGTACCTTTGCCTACTCCCTCATTTGCACCATTTTTTGACATGTAGTTTAATTTAATTTTAGATCATAAAAGACTATTTATTGTTATTCTGCACAGTCAATATTCATTTAAATGTATCTGCATATTCACCCCTTATTCTGCTCTTTATTCGTTTCTATTTCTCTCTTTATGCCTAGGACCATTTTCCTTTTTCTCCACAAATTCCTTAAGCATTTCTTTCATTCAATTCTGCTCTTTGCATATTTTCTCAAATTTTTGTCTGAAAACATCTCAATTTCATCTCCATCTTCTAAGGATATTTTTGCTAAATTTATAATACTAGGTTAATAGCTATTTTCCTTCATTGTTTTAAGTATGCTACTCAGTTTTCTTTTGGATTTTGTTGCATTTTTCATTCAGTTATAACTCACTACGTTAACAGTTTCAGCTTATTAAGAGTAGTAATCTTGCCCTTTCACCTTCATGTAATGTAAGTACTATAATACCCTACATAAAAGAGCTTTTAAAAAAATATACTATTCTGGCTCCCATGATTGCCAAGGAGTCAACGATCCAAGACATGATTCAGGGCACAATTGATATCATAGGCATTACTGTCCATCTCTGGTTTGATACTTTCTATATTTATCCTAGTTTGTTTCTTAATACTGTATGAAAGCAAAGTATGCTCACAGATGGACCAGATCACATCTGCATCATCAATAATGGATGAAACCTTTTTGCTTTTTCTATCCTGAAAGTCTTAGATCAACTTCATTTGTGTTCCATGGCCATCCATGGCCCAATCATTATGACCAGAGTGATGGGGTAATCATTATGATTGAATATGCCTGGGTTACATGTTCATTTAATATCTATGGTTGGTAGGGCGTTCCACAAAGGAATGGGTATAGTATTAGCAGAAAAAGAATGTGGTACATAAGTACGGCACATAAGGATACTATTATTTAATTAATGTATGTGTTATATTAAATTATATGCCACATCTTTCAGAAAAGACTGATGGAATATATACAAATATAAGTCAGCTGGCTTCCTTGCTTCTTTAACAAATCACTGGCATCACAATCCTCACCTTAATATTTATTTTTGACACCTAAGAGAGTTAACAAAAATGGTTCTAGAAAACAGACTCTGAATAACAGTGTGATATTAGATCACTCATTGTCCAGATAGCCCTAAAGAGCCCCATTATGTAGTATTTGATGAGGTATAACTGGAACTGTCAAGGAATGGTCAGATTGGTGTTGCTTGTTACTAATACGTGAGACCTGCCCATCAGAGAATCTTGCTTTTGAAATGGAAGAGATTCGTTGATCAACCCCTATCCATAGTAACACTTTTAGCTGGCCAGCTTAAAGCTCTCAAAATAGTTTTAACTTTTAAACAATATGGACTTCATTTCAATGAAGTGGGTTTCAGACATGGAAAAATGACAGAGAGGGGACTTTTATTAATTCGCTTTTCTAATTTTCTTTTATTAATTTTTTAAAAAAATTTTATGTTTATTTATTATTTTGAGAGAGACAGAGAGGGAAGGAGAGACAGAGACAGAGACAGAGACAGAGAGACAGAGTGTGAGCAGGCAGAAAGAGAGGAGACACAGAATCTGAAGCAGGCTCCAGGCTCTGAGCTGTCAGCACAGAGCCTGACACGGTGCTCTACTCCCCGACCAGAGATATCATGACCTGAGCCGAAGTCGGACACTTAACCGAATGAGCCACCCAGGTGCCCCTCATTTTTCTAATTTTAAATGGTGACAGTTTTGTTCATTCAAACTTTTTTTTAACTTTTAAATCATTTTAAAATAATTTTGTTGTCTAAATATTCTAACAGGAAAAAGCCATAAAGGCACATTTGTTTTTATTATTCCTAGATTCAAATAAAATGTTTTAATTTCACAATTTGTCATGACATTTTTATAAATTATTTTGAAAACATCCTTACCCTATCAAATTAAGAGATTTGTATTTTATTGTTGGTTTGTTAAAATGTTGATTCTTTTATCATTATAAGTAATATATTTTATCAAATATTTTTGTACATCCTTGAGGCTGACCACATATTATTTCCCTTTTAAAATTGTATTATTAAGGGGAATTCAAGGATGACCATCAACCAGCTTTCATTTCTTGGATATATTAAACTTAATTATGCTATATATGGGTGTGTGTGTGTGTGTGTGGTGCATATTCATATATAATTTTATTTAACTTGCCAGGATTTTAAATAGAATTATATGTCATGTTCAAATTGAAGCTAGTCAATACTTCTTTATTTTCATACTGTAACTAACTGATTTGAGTATGAAGCTTATTCTAACCTCATTAGACAAAATAAGAATTTTCAACTTAAAAAAGATTTTTCACTTTTACTTTCTGGAATATTTCACTTAAGGCTGAGATTATATCTTCTTCATATGCATGGTGACAGGCCAGCATAATGTTTTAGACTCTATGGAGATTTTCTAAAATATGACATCATTTCTCTAATGGTTACTGGTGTATTTTGGTCTTTTATAGCTTCCTTAGCTGTTTTTATTCAAAGTCTATTTCATGTACATTTCCAAATGTATTGGCATTAAATTCTTTTCTGATTCTTAAAGGGTATGATTGCCTTCTGAATTTTGTAGGATTTTATAAGATTCTATCTTACATCTATAATCAAGCATCTCACTATTGCTGAATCTGTTTTTTGATCAATTTCCATAGTTTTATCTATCTTATTAGCCTTTTCAAAAAACCAGCTTTAAAGGGATTATTAATACCTTAATATGTCTTGGTTTTCTATTTCAAGTCTATGCACACTAGAATCATAATTTTCATCATTTGTTTTCCTGGAGATTTATACCATTGTTCTTTTTCTAATTTCTTAAATCAGATACATACCTCATTAATTTTCTTTCATTTTTTTAAGAAAAAAATGGTGTAAACATTTAAGTCGAATGCAATCTTGCTCATGGCTCTACATTTCTTATTTACATTTTGATGTCCTCTTTGACCAATTAGCTTTTTATGATGATGGCTATTTATAAGTATTTTAGAAATTCCAAATGTCTGATATTCTGTAATTCATTTCTACTTTAACTGATTTTAGATCATAGAATAAACTCTGAATGGTTACAATAGCTTAACAGCTACTAAGATAAGTGACCTGTTTGTTTCAGGAGGCAAATTCATGCTCAGGTTTTGTCTTTGCCGAGAATTGATGAACACATGTTTACTTTGGGAACTTCACAAGCAATAGCATACAGGATAATGCCTCGTAATAAGCCAATCAAGAAATAACATACTCCAAACCAATGATAGATTAATCACACTGTGGTTCCAGGCAAGAGGAAATGAAAGGAATAAAGTCCAAATATGGTTGAGGTCTATCTTTGTAAGCATAGGCTCTGGGGAGAGAGAATGAGCCACTGAAAGCCGACCCCCAGTTGCCAGCGTAAAGTAAAAGCCCGCCGTTGCTAGGAAACATCCTCCGGTGTTGTTCTGTTGATGGGGAAAGAGGATCTCCTTAGTGGGCAGATTTTCATCCCTGGCAGTAAAAGGGTGCTCTTTTACTGTAGCAGGAGCTAATTTCCCCAAGGTCTTCAGGAGAGCTATATAGATCTGCAAAGAGCCACCTTGCCCAGACCCAACCTCAGTTCTCACAAACTCTGGGTATTTACAGTCCAAATGCTTCCTTGCCATAGTTGCTTCATTGTGTTTTTACTGAAAGTCATCAGGGTCCCTGAGCAACTGAACCACTGAGAGCTTATTAATGACAACAAATGACATGATGCTATCCTGTCACAACTTACTTTACTCTTTGTCAGAGCTGCTTTACTTTCTTTAAAAAATTAAGTTTATTTATCTTGAGAGAGAGAGAGAGGGAAAGCACCAGTCAGGGACACAGAGGGAGAGAGAGAATCCCAAGCAGGCTCTGCACTGTCAGTTCAGAGCCTGAGGCAGGGCTGGAACCCAGCAACTGCTAGTCAGATGCTTAACTGACTGAATTACCCAGGCACCCCCAGAACAACTGTACTCCTAAGAAAAATTTAATTTTTGTCATGAACAAGTGGATTTAAAATTATATCAGCCATTAAACAAGAAGTCTTATGGATCTGTATGCATTTACATTTTGCAAATATTCCATAATTGTTTGCAAAGAATGTGTTTACTCTGATTATTGTAGGTAAGATTGTATATGGTCATGAGATAGTTTGTTAATCGTATTTTGCAAACTTTCTACACCTTGCTTAGATTTGTTTACTTGATACTTCAGAAAGTTTTATTATAAAATCTTCTGGTTGTGATTTTTCAACAACTCATCATAATACTAGTAATTTTTGCTTCATTAATTAACACAGTGATATTAGGTACACACACATTTATAATTTCATTGTCTTTCTGATGAATTGTTCTTTTTAAATATGCACTAAATATCTTAAGTCAAATTTTTCCTTTTCTTTCAAAGTTTAATTTGTTTCTAATATGATTCAGCCAATTTTCTGTTGATGATTATTTTCCTGCCGTATCTTCCTTTATTATTTTCTTTTTAAGTTTTCAGTGCCTCTATATTAAGAGCCTATAGCTTGGTTTTAAAAAACTAATCAGACAAGCACTATCATTTTATAAGTCAGTTTGGTCCCTTTACATTTATTTTATTATTGATATATAGAGATCTATTTGCATTCTTCTCTCTTTTTATCCTGATGTTCCTATTATTTCCACCTTTTCTGAATTCTATTGATTATCAAGTTTTCTTTATTCCTTCTTTTTATGAACATTGGATACTATTCTTTTTTAGGTCATTCTTTTAATAATAACATGCCAGAGATGTTTCCATCTTCAATCACATATGTGTTTTTGCTGTCTAAAAGTAATCAGTATCTCTCCATTAGTCTTGAGCATGCTTGCAACTTAATGCTTTTAATTCAAGTCAATATAATTCTATTTTTAATTATATTGTTTTTGAAGAATTTGTCTACATTTTTCTTAACTTAGCTCAAGTATGTGTTATACCTTTGACCTAGAAAAATAAACGTCCTTTAGGCTGTGTTAGGGATTCTTTAAGGAAGAAATCCACTTTTAACATATTGAGTACAATAAATAGAGGTAGGAATATTCATTTTATTATCTTTTTAATCATGAATCAGGCATGTTCTTGAAAGACAACTACTCAAAAAGCCATAATGTAATCCCATCAGGTATATAGCAGACCAAATGGAGCCATTACATCTTATTTCCATTATCTAGCCCTTGTTGTTTCTTTGACCATCTGTAGAACTGACACATGAAGATAAAGGCAATTAAAACTGTGGGGGTGGGGAATCAGTACATTAAAATTTAAAGAAATTGAATACATGTAGCTTTTTGCTCTTCAAAGCAAGATTTATCTAAGAAGAGAAGTGAATTATAAAGAATGTCTTCCTTAAAGATAAATAGTATTTAACCCATACACAGAGCTAAGAACCAGAAAACTATGAAATCAAGCAGAACTGTCCTAGTCACTTTTCTCTTTTGGATATCAAATGACCTGAAGCTCCTCTACTCTTAATGTCTTCCAAGATTCTATTTAAATTCAAACTAGTTAACATATAGTGCAGTACTGGTTTCAGGAGTAGAATAGTGATTCATCACTTACATATCACACCCAGTCTCCTCCCAACAAGTGCCCTCCTTAATGCCCATCACCCACATAGCCCATCCCCCCCCCCCGACAGCCATCCATCAACCTTGGTTTGTTCTCTATCATTAAGAGTCTCTTATGATTCCTCACCCTCTCTCTTTTTATATTATTTTATTTTTCCTTCCTTTCCTCTATTCTTCTACTCTGCTCTGAAACACCATTCTCTGCTCATATATTCTGAATGGACTCACTTATGTTCAAACATATCAGTCCTCTAAAAATTTACTCATTTCATCACAGTTTGATTTCTGACATTTAGACTAAAGTAAAGGCAATAAAATGTTACCATCATCGCAAAACACTGATATTGTTAGGTCTTGAGTTATCTAAGTTGAATATAATGATCATTGGATAAATTATTAAAAATTATTTGAACTTGTTAAGAAAATTCATATGTGTATTTTCATAACTTGAGATAGCTTGGTAAGCTGTTCAGAGAAGACCGTTTTTGTTGAAGCAAAACATGAAAATTATCAATTACTCTTTCTGCTTACAATGGTTTGTATGAAAACCATTGCATTATTGAACTATGCTATTATCTTATCAGGGACCAAATGCAAATGAAATGAGTTAACAATAGATTATCTGGTATTCCTATTCATTCAAGACGGTTTAAATAAACCCAGAACCCCAGAATAATTAGTTGTGTCTTCTTTCACTTTTAGACATGTTCCAAATTGGAGAATAGATCATAAGGCCACTCTAGTTAACAAATACTTGTGATAAATAACTTAGCAGATTTAGGTAGGTTGCATAAGTTGTAAATTTAAATAAAGTTTATTGTCCCAAATATAATGAAGACTGTATCAAAAAATAATTTCTCATATCTCATTTCTCATATTCTGACCACTCAGAATAAAATGTATCTGGCTAATTTATTTTATTTTTATTTTATGTTTTAAATGTGTTATTTATTTCTGAGAGAGAGAGAGAGAGAGAGAGAGAGACAGCATGAGCAGGGGAGGGTCAGAGAGAGAGGAAGATACAGAATCTGAAGCAGGTTCCAGGCTCTGAGCTGGCAGTCAGCACAGAGCCCAATGCAGGGCCTAAACCCACAAATCATGAGATCATAACCTGAGCTGAAGTTGGACGCTTAACTGACTGAGCCACCCAGGTGCCCTGAATCTGGCTAATTTATGGATGAAGTTTGTAAAACCAAGTTTGGTGGATATTTAACAAAATAAGACTTCATTGGTAATCCAGGTCAAAGGATAGAGGAGAATTACATATCTAAGTCTTCTATGAAAATATTTGGGGATGAGACAGTTATTGATGACAGAGTATCTGTTGCTTATTAACAGAAAACAAAACTCAAGTGAAAGGACACAATCTACAATTCATAGTTTAGTTTCTATAGTTTATGATGGATGTTATATCTACTCAATTCATCTCACTTAAAATCCATGGCTCTGAGGAGTTCATGAATATATTGTTGTTTATAGAAATTGAGTTGTTTGTCATCAATTCATTCAACAGATTTTTTTTTAATTTTAATGTTTTTATTATTGAGAGACAGAGCATGAGCATGGGAGGGGCAGAGAGGGGAAAACACAGAATCTGAAGGAGACTCCAGGCTTTAAGCAGATAGCACAGAGCCCAACAAGGGGCTCGAACTCACAAACCATGAGATCATGACCTGAGCCGAAGTGGGACGCTCAACCGACTGAGCCACCCAGGCGTCCCTCATTCAACAGATATTTAATAGGCACCCATGATCTCAAAGAATTGTGTAGACTGTGAGAAACTGAGAAAAAATTTATTTACACTATGAATTCTACACTCTGCAAATATTTATTCACTCTACAAATTCACTCTATACAAGTATTTATTGAGTGACCAAAATGTTCTAGATGCTTAGGATACCTCAGTGATTAAAATATCAAAAAGTCCCCAGTCCTTGAGAAACTTAGACTTTGCAAACAACAAATAATAAAAACAACAAGCACATTGCACATTATGTTGGAAAATAAATAAAACTGTGTAAGAGCAACTAGGCGTGCAGAAGGATTTTTAGTTTTAAGCAAGTCTCACCTAGAAGATGTAGGACTTGTAAAAATGCAAATAATAGATTTCTCCGTACTCTTCAGATTTTGTGTTTGCATTGCTCTGTGCAAAAGGGTTCTGTCATTCAAATGAGGGGTATTAAAAGAAGACACTTGGGAGAATATGCTGCCAACAATTGTGACACAATTCAACTCAATTCTGTCTGACACTGTCTACCTGGAGACAGAGTCAGAGCCCACAGGTTAAAGGTTCCATTTAATAAGACTGCTCCCTGACTCCTTCAAATGCAGATAGCAAGTCAAGGCTGTCGTTGCCTGTGCTTCTGGCTGTAAATCAAAGAGTCCCATGATCCTCTCCTTGGGTCCAATTATTTTCTAGAGTGGCTCACAAACTCAGACAAACATTTTAGTTACTAAATTGTCAGTTTATTATGAAAATATATAACTTAGAAACAGATGGGAAAGATGTATAGGGCAAACTGTAACATATATGATAACTGCTCGAAGCTTCCCTCCTCCTTCTGGGCGCACTGCTCTTCCATCACGTCCAGATGTTGGCCAGCCTGGAAAGTCTCCTAAGCCCAACACTCTAACCCCATGGGGTTGGTTCCCCTGACAACCAGCACCCTCAGTGGTTTTCTAATAGTTACAGCATTAGCATAAACAGGTGTGCTTGAAAGGGGCTTGTTGTAAATAACAAAAAACGTGCATTTCACTTGTACTGCTCTGGAGCTATTTCAGGAACTGGGAACAAAACTAAGTCTTACCACAAAAGATGCTTCTGTGACTCTTCTATTGAAATTTAAAAGCTCTGTGTTAGGAACCATGATGAGGACAAATTATATATTTCTTATTAGAAATCACAATATCGGGACACCAGAGTGGCCTCGTAGGTTAAGCGTCTGACTCTTGGCTGGGCTCAGGTCATGATCTCACAGTTCGTGGCATTGAGCCCCGCATCAGGCTCAGCACTGACAGCTGGGAACTTGCTTGGGATTCTCTCCACCCCTTCCTGCTTGTGCTGTCTCTATCTCTCACAAAATAAATAAATATGCATTTTTTAAAAAAATCATAATATCATACAAGGATATACTAGGTTTCTAATCCTTCCTAGCCTTCTTGTTTGGGTTGCAAATAAACATGTCAGTCTCCCAGGTAAGGCACATAAAACAAGCAACAAATTCAAAAATGTACACAAGGAGTGGATATGTGGCCAACAGAAGTACTGATCCATCATGCTATTTGGATTTTTCCAGCAGAGTAGCCACGATGCAGAAACAAAGAAAGTGGTTCTGCAGTGAGATTCACAGAAGAGAAAATGGGCAAGGCTCTTATAGTTTATGGTTGCCCAAAGTGCTCTCTACCTAGACCCAAGCTGTGGGGACTCTACGAAGAAGCCCTACGGGGTCAGCAAATTTCTCCAAATTCCACTTCTATTTTCTTTCACTGCTCAGACATCAGTCCTAATGTTATATGCCTGAATTTGTGTCTAACTCCAATCTTATTTTATCCCAGTTCATCCCCACAATCTGTATACTGATAATCAATCTGCCCAACTCCAGTTTCTATCTCCATCCCCCAAACAATTCTAGGGGCATTGTCTGGGCTTTGGCTTATCTGGGTGACAATCAAAACAAAGGACTTATAGAACAACTCAGTTGGTCTCCTATGCTCAGCCATCATGTCTCCTGAACAGTGGGTAGAAAATACTGAAAGCCAAAAATTGTGTATTGTCCACCATGAATAATAAGCACATAAAGCCAGAATGTGAATCTAAGATACCTTCCCATTAAAACTGGTTCAGCAGTTTCTGTAGAAACCTTGGGATAAGAATGCTTAACTTATTTAGAGTGTAATGTTAGTAGTTAGTTTTGTCGAGCAAACAGGGGTGAGATAAACAGGTGAGGAATAAGCCTTATTTAAGACTATTGCCAGAGAGGAGAAGGACCAGAATGCGTGTGAAGTCAACTCGGCCAAAACAAAAGGCTAGAGTGTTTTAAAATGCTAGGGTGAACTGGAGAGTGGGCGCCATCTGTGTCTGCTAAGCCTTGAAGGCCAGAACATTGGCTCATCCCGTTATTGTACAAACAACTGTATTACTAACAGAACACCTTGGAACCAGTCCCTAATTAGGAACACGGTATGTGTTCCCTGAGTTGAATTAAATAGAATTTCTGTATCGTTCAGATCAATATACAGCTACATTAGGCCCCATCATCCCAGTGCTTGTGACCTGAAGTTTTTCACTCAGTACCAGGCTAAACCATTGTTCTGTGCAGGCAGGTTTACTAGGTAGAGACTCTGCAATCTAGATTTGTATCATTGTGTGATGTCACCAGCCTCAGTGTAGCCTTCAGGGTCATGGTAACAGGAGAAGAGAAAATGTGAAGCATCAGGCAGGATTTTATATGGACAGGCAAATACATCATTTCCAATTCCCTTCTCTGGACCAGAGCCTGGCTGGTCTCAACTGGAATTCAGAGTGTCTCAAAAATGTAGTCTTCTCATATGCCCAGAAGAAGGAAATTAATATTAAGCATGCTGTAACCATGGCATGTTTTAGAATTTCAGTCAGCATCCTAACCTGTGCTGGGACTATATTGGCCTGTCTGGGTCCAGAATAAAGAAGTAGTTCCCCAATAAGAAACTATCTCCATGAGATTCCCTTCCCTTCAAAGTAAAATGTTGTCACAGGCAAATGAGTTTTGAGATCACTGTGACTACTTTTTCCATAGGGATTTACCATGTGCTTTTATAAGTTAAACTCTGAGAAGTCATATGATTAAAAAAAAACTTTGTATATCCCAATGTTTCCCAATTTTTTAAATATTATTTTCCCTTACTTTTATGAATCATTACATCAAACTCAACTATTGCTCTGTGGAATATATTCTGAGAGAAGATTCCTAGAGATAAGATTTTAATTTTACCTGGAAGTTGGAAGATAAAAATAAATTCATGCAACCTCATTCTGTAGATCAATATGGATAATTTTTGCTTTTAAATTTCCTCTTGCAAATGTATTATTTCCAGTCTCTTAAACATTTACTACTGCTACTTCCATGGCTACTGATAACAGCAATAATAATACTGCTATGAAAAACAACTGCTCATTTTAAAAGAAAAGAATCTATTACGTGTTATTGATCCTAAGTTGAAGAATTAGGTATTTAATTAAAACTGCAACAGGAAAACATGCCTATAGCCAACTTTAACTGGCAATTTAAAGAACAGGGAATTGGGAGAATTCATTTCTCTTTCCCTCTCCAGAACATACATGCCACTCTCCAAGTTCATAGTTTTGGTCCCAAGAAAATATTTCCCATCCATGAAATTAACGGATAGCAATTGCTCAGTAAGAATCTAAGGTTGATAATAATAAGAGGAAACAAGAAATCACTTTAGTCAACAAAGTAAGTTTTGTAATAGCTAATCTTATTTGTTCAAAATTTTTTTAAAAAAATGCTTTTCCTGATCGACTCCTAGTGATATAGTAGTGATATGCATCTGTGTTTGACATTTAAATTCGTCCTCTTTTTGAGGAATTAGAAAGAGTAATCCTGCTAAGATTTCATTCCTTCTAGTGATCTTATAAAAATTTAAATTTCCTTAGAGAAGACTTTTTCTGCCAAAATAGTCCATTTCTCTTAAAGCACAGAATAATTTAGACAATTTCATTAATCCTGGATTTTAATAATTCACAGAAGCATTTTTAAATTTTTTATTTATGGTTTTCTTTTCTACAAAACAGCTTTATTGACATGACTTACATGATAGAAAATTCACTTAAATGTCCAATTCAATAATATTTCCTAAATTTATAGAATTATGTAACCATCACTATAACCTAATTTCAGAACATTTTTATTATCTCAAAAATAAACCTCTTGTTCACTTTTAGTCATTTCTCATCCCCTCCCCCTCTCCCCCTGCCACCAGGAAGCCACTAATCTATTTTTACTCCTATAGATTTGTCTTTTCTGTACATTTCATATAAATGGAATGATATAGTATGTCTTTTTTTGTGTCTGACTTCTTTGCTTAACATGATTTTATCCATGTTGTAGCATGTGTGAGTACTTCTTTATTTTTCATTGCTGAATAGAATCCCATTTTATAGATGTATCACATTTTGTTTATTCAAAATAGTTTCCACTTTTAGAAAGAATTTCAGCTTTATTTGGTAGAATTGACAAGATTTTAAGATTTTTTAAATTACTTTTATTTTTTAAAAATTTTTATTGAAATATGTTGACATACAATATATTAGCTTCTGATGTAAAACAGTGATTTTGGGCCCCTGGGTGGCTCAGTCACTTAAGCATCTGGCTCTTGATTTTAGCACAGGTCATGACCTTGCAGTTCATTAGATCAAGTCCCGCACTGGGCTCTGGCTCTCTCTCTCTCTTTTACAAAAATAAATAAAAATTTTAAAAAAATAATGATTTGACAATCACATAATATACATTATGAAATGCTCACCAGGGAAGCAACCAAAGTGTCCATCCATAGATGAATGGATAAAGAAGATGTGGTATATTTACACATTGGAATATTACTTGGTCATAAAAAAAGAATAAAATCTTACCATTCATGATAAAATGGATGGACCTACAGGGTACTATGATTTCATTTAAGTGTGGCATCTTAAAAACAAAACAAGTGAACACACCAACAGATTATAAAAAAGAGACTCAAATACAGAGAACAAACTGGTAGTTGCCTGAGAGAGGGGACTAGGGATCGGTGAAGGGGAGTAAAAGATACAGACTTACAGTTAAAAAATAAGTAAGTCATCGGAATGAATATTGTAAGACATTTTAAACATACATACAAAACATTATGAAAGGATTCCCTCATCTATTTAATACACTTATCACCTTAAATATTTATCTATTTTTGGGTGTGGGGAATGCCACTACTTCCCCCACCTCCTAGCTCCTGGTAACCACTCTTCTCCTCTTTCTCTCTCTATGGCTTTGACTTTTTTTTTTTTATCCACATTCAAGTGATACCATGCAGTATTTAACTTTCTCTGTTTTGTCTGCCTTATTTTAGTTTACATAATTATTTTACTTTTCATAATATCTTCAATGTCCATCTATGTTGTTGCAAATAACAGGATTCTCTTTTTCTTCATGGCTGAATAATATTCTATTATATATAAAATATATATTATTATTTATACCTAATGTTGACATATTATTATAATATATAATATTCATTCATTCATTCATTCATCACTGATGGACACTCAGGTTGTTTTTCTGTCTTGGTAATTGTGAATAATGCTGCAATGAACATGGGAATGCAGATAAGTCTTCAATATCCTTCTCTGATTTTTTTTTGGATGAACCCAGAAGTAGGACTCTTTGATCACATGTAGCTCTATTTCTAGTACTTTGAAAAATCTCCTCAAAACTTCTTTTGCCTCCTGAAAACAACAAAGTTGTGGTTGCCAGAAGGGAGGTTGTTGGAGAGATGGGCAAAAGGTGAAAGGGGTGAAAGGGAGTGGGAGATACAGGCTTCCAGTTATAGAATGAATATGTCATTCAGCTGAAAAGTACAACGTAAGGAATATGGTCAATGGTATTGAAGTAGTGCTGTGTGCTGACAGATGGAAACTACACTTGTGGTGAATAGAGTATAAAGTATAGAGTTGCTTAATCACTATGTTGTACACCTGAAACTAATATAACTTTGCCAACTGTACTTCAATAAAAAAATATTTTATGCAATAAAAGTAACAACTAATGACTGACTGCTATACATCAAACAACTGTGATAGTAACATTGAATGTATTGTATCATATAGAGATTTTTACTTGATTTATTATATATATTACTATATTAATTATTAATATATATCATTTATTATTTTATCAGTATATTGTACCTGAAATTCTGGGCACCAGTATATGTTAACCATAATTTAGTGTTCAAATTTTCCTCTCTCTTGTCTTTTAGCAATTTATTGACTCTCCCCACCTCAAGCCTTTGAATGATATCTATATCATTGATATTTAGATTCCAAATAAATATTTCCAGTCACTATATCCATCTTCCCTTCAAACTCTTGACCACATATCTAACTGATAATTGATATCTCTCCTTGACCATCTAATAAGCATTCAAATATAATATATCCAAAACTGAACTCTGATCTTTGCCCCCAAGTCTATGACTCCTACAACCTATCAATTTCAGTAAATGACAAAATCCTGCCATTTGCTCAGACCAGAAACTTTGGTGTCCTCCTGGACTATACATATATTCAGTTAGACAATCCTGTTACTCTATTTCCACAGTACAACTGTTTCTTACTGCTACCTCCTTGGTGCAAGCCATCATTGTCTCTAGCTGGGATGATTATAGTAGCCTCCTATCCTAGACCAAATCTCGTATTACATTCTTGCCTCCCTTCAGAATAATCTAACAAAGGAGTAAACAGAACTTGTTATATCAGATCATTTTACTTCTCTACTCAAAACCGCCCAATGCCTTTTCTATTTCCTCTTACCACACTGGCTTCCTAGCTGCTATTCAAGGCATGCTTCTACACCAGGGCCTTTGCCCCTACTATTTCTTCTTATTGGAATTCTCTTCACCAGATACCAGCAAAGCCTACTCCCTTTCCTCTTTCAGACCATTACTCACATGCCATCTTTTCATTGCAGACTTACATAATTACCCTATCTAAAATTACAACTACTTTTCCTCAGTCCACTTTCCTTTCTTCTCTTCTCTGCCATATTTTGTTTCATAGAATTTATCACCATCTAATACACAATGCATTTTGATTGTTTATCTTAATGATTGTACCTCCACTAGAATAGAAGCCCAGGATAGAAGGAATTTTGTCGACTTTTTTCTTGCTATATTCTTGCAGCTATTTGTTGAGTAAATGAAGGAAGGAACCACTATTATCCTACTGATCTTTCTTCCTATTGTGAATTCCCAAACTGTGGGTCTTAACCAACCAAGATATTCTTTGGAGGCTTATCAGATGATGTATACATCTTGATAGTCCAGCTCTGGAAGATGACAATCTTCTCAAGTATATCCAACCACTGTTTTTTGGGGGTAACTCCAGGTCATTTATGCATACAGAATCCCTATGTTTGCCACCCACATGCTCTCTCTCTCACATACACACACATGACATGCATGGACACATGCACATATGGGCACATACACACATTCCTGATACACATTCTAAGGACTCGTTATATAAGCAGGACATTTAGGAATTTTCACTTAATGCAAAGTTTAAGCTGGAGCCCTGGAGTGCCTGGAACAAGAGCAGTTTTAGCTTTATTTGTTTTTTTGCTTTTTTTTCCCCCCATGTTGCTTTCCTACCAGATCTATTAAAAGAGATGATCTGGTATTTAATGCTGCCCCAGGTACACAATCAATCCTGGAAATGGCAACACATATATTAATAGCCTTTGTTAAAATCTCTTCATACACTCCAGGTTCTGGATTTATTGACCTTTGGTAGAAACATAAATCTTTGTATATGTAAGACCATTTTTACAAACCTTCAAATGAGTGGTAATATAAAAACCATATTATTTAATGTCAAAACACATGTTTCCTCTAACTAATGCTTTAGGGAGAAAACCTCTTCATATCTAAAAAAGGCTTTCATTGCTTAGAGCAAAAAAAAAAAGAAAGAAAGAAAGAAAAATTCATCAGTAGTAAAAAAAAGAAATTTTGGTAAAGTCCATTTGACTCTAAGAGCTCAATAATCCTTTCAAATAGTGATTTGTGATTATTTAAACTGAATACTGTTATTATGCATACATGTGCTTTTTATTAGGTGTCACTAGAATTTGAAAAGGATATTTCATCATATGCTTCCTCAAACTTTATTAAATTCAATATCAATAGTGCACATCTATGAACATCAGTATAGGAAATAGTACATCTTTCAAAACTATCTCAAAAAGATTTAATGACTTGCTACGAAATTAGGTAAAGAAAAATTCTGTTTCTCTCTATGGTGCTAGTAGCAGAAAAGAATCCTAAGAGACTTTAAAATAAAAACATGAGCTAAACATAGATTAGTCCAGAACATCATGTCCTTAACAAAAAAAAAGTGAATGGATAGGATAAATATAAAGGTCATAAGAATTTAAGGTAAGTAAAATTATTATCTTTCTATGATCATTCTTTGGCAAGGTGTCATAAAAGCAAAAAATAAAATAAAATAAAACTGAGATACCAAAGAAACATAGGTCAACATGGAGAAAGTCAACAAAACAAGTAATGTAAGCTTGAGTTTAGTTTTGCACAAACAAGTGAACTAAGCAAGACATTATTTCCATGTACTCAAGATCCAGGGCACTCAACAGATGCAAAATTAAAAGATAGTCAGCATTCAAGAGAAACCAGCAATCCTTGAACAATATTTGATGCATTATTATGGGAAGACAATATACCATGGTGTCCACTATTTCTCTAAATACTTTGTTTCCACAGATCTGAAACTATACTCAGTGTAACTGTGCAAATTATCTCTATACAAGTTAAAGATCCTGCTTTTTTTTTTATTACAGTTAGCAAATGTTTAGAAAATTTGAAACAGAAGTGACTTGTCTAACACTTTGTGATGGGAATCTTTTTTTTTTACTTTGTTTATGAAAGAGTTTTAAAAAAATATTAAGACTTTAATACAATTTAAAAATTTTTTAACATTTCTTTATTTGAGAGAGAGAGAGAGAGAACATGAACAAAGGAGGGTCAGAAAGAAAGAATGAGGCACAGAATCCTAGCAGGCTCTAGGCTCTGAGCTGTCAGCACAGAGACCGATGTGGGCCTCAAACCCATGAACGTGAGATCATGACCTGAGGCAAAGTTGGATGCTTACCCAACTGGGCCACCCAGGTGCCCAAATACAATTTTTAATATAAAGAACCATTAAGCCAATTTTCTTCTATGCTCAGATTTCCAAAGAGAACAGTGGAAGCATGTGGTAGACGCTGAATTGCTTGCCCCAAACGATTTCTCTCTCTGTTCTCTACTATCCACATAGAAAAAATGTACCACTTACTTGTCCACCTGGTCTTGCGCTAAGCATGCTCATGTGATCCAGTTCCCGCCAATGAAATATAAGAGGAAGATGCACAGAGTGGGGTGTGGGGAGAGCTCTGAGTTAGCTAGAATGCTGCTTTGGTTTTTGGCCTTTGTGTCTTTTTTCCTTCTCTATTTTTACTACCTTGTGTATGGCTGGGATTACTGGAGAAGTAGCTGCTATTTTATCATCTTGAAGAATAAAATATACAACTATTAGAAATCTTGGAGCATGAAAAGTAGACTGGGTTTTTTCAGTACTGCTGTACAAACCAAACTCAGACTAAACTTATACTTTTGTTGCATGAAATGAATCAACATTTCATCCGTTATGCTGATTTTAAGCAGGCTTTAGTTGTTTGCTATGGAAGTAATTTCTGGTTGATAACCTACAATTTTTCCTATTGTTATTTCAAGTTTATAAAACATTCTTCTGGATAAATTATTTTCCAAATGTGTTTTGCAGTTGTTACGGAATCTGCTCTGGATCACCAGGCAGAAGAACCAAGCGGCATTCAGAGATCTTGGAAGGCAGGAGGTTTATTTTACACCGGTGGCTCAGAGGAGAGCATTCTCCAGAGGCCTGAGCCCAGAGCATCAGCAGAGGTGACAATTTATAGTCTGTTCCAGTGACAAGAGGGTGGGAAGGAAAACTCAGAATGGGAGTCTTTGGGCAGGGACTGGAATTCCATTATCAGTCCTTATCATGATAAGTTAGCCATCTTATAACAGATTTTTCCCTATCACAATGACACATTGATCAATTTATTAAATAACATCTGATTTTACCAAATGTAACATCTGCTAGTATGAATTTCCTTTCCTTTTGGGAACATTTTTCTGCATAGTGTAATTTTCCTGGGACAAACTTGAACAGTGTGCAGTTTTCTTTAAATGTTTAGTTTTTGAGGGAGAGAGACAGACAGAGTGAAAGTGGAAGAGGGGCAGAGAGAGAAAGAGACACAGAATCTGAAGCAGGCTTCAGGCTTTGAGCTATCAGCACAGAGGCCCCATGTGGGCCTCGAACTCACAGGCAGTAAGATCATGACCTGAGTCAAAATCAGACACTTAACCAACTGAGCCACCAGGCACATTTAACAGTGTGTAGTTTTAAGCATAATCTGTTTTATATTTCCCTCATTTTGATCAAGCTTCAATTTTCAGTGGTTCATTACAATAGTTTTTATCTTTGACAATAAAGAAAAGTTTCATTGGTTATATTTAAAAATTTTGTTAATGTTTATTCATTTTTTGAGAAATATAGAGACAGAGTGTGAGTAGGGGAGGGGCAGAGAGAGAAAGGGAGACACAGAATCCAAAGCAGGCTCCAAGCTCTGAGCTGTCAGCACAGAGCCTAAACCAGGGCTTTAACCCATGAACTGTGAGGTCATGACCTGAGCCAACCAACCAACTGAGCCACATAGATGCCCCTCATCGTGTATTATCTGCAGTGTTTATGATTATCATATTATATAAGAATGATTTTTTTCAATATTGGTATTTTTTATGGTCTCAACAAGTATGTTAAATAATACTCATAATGTATGTTCAGCATTCAGTTACAGTCCACCTGTGGAAACTAGATGTAATTATTTTCTTTCATCCTTTATTTAACTACTCATTGATAATTTCATGTGTTGTAACCACTATGTCAACAATATATAAAGAACACATCTCATTTTTACAAATGAATGTACATCTTAAATAGAACTTATAGGAACAAAAAATTCTTTCATAGGTTCTCCTAGAAAAATGGAAATAATAACTTTAGTCATGAGAAAGTAAACAAAACAGGAATTACTTTATTGCAATAAATAAGAGAATTATAAAACAACAGAAAGTGAAATACAAAGCAAGTGTACCATGTTAAAAATGCTTTTGTAAAAATATTTTTTTTTTAATTTTTTTTTAACGTTTTTATTATTGAGAGACAGAGAGAGACAGAGCATGAGCAGGGGAGGGGCCGAGAAAGGGGGAGACAGAATCTGAAGGAGGCTCTAGGCTCTGAGCTGTCAACACAGAGCCCAACATGGTGCTCGAACTCACAAACAGTGAGATCATGACCTGAGCTAAAGTCGGACGCTCAACCAACAGAGCCACCCAGGTGCCCCTGTGAATACATTTTCTTAATCCCAACATTTATCATCAACTCCTCAGTATCTATATTAGCATAAAATATTAGTATATATGATCTTTCTCATGTTTTGCTATAATTAATGTAAATGTTGACTCATGATTTCTGTTTTCAAAATATCACACACTGTAAGAATGTCCTGTCCACAACCACATGAAACAAACTGGTTACCTCTCACATGTAAAATATTGAGCCACAGAAGTCAGTCACAACAGAAGCCATCTAGCAGGATCCGATTTTTATGAAGTTCACTAACAAGCAAAACTAATGTGTGACTCTAGAAGTCAAAACATAGATCCTACTGATAGAAGATATTGAGTGGGAAAGAGTCAGGAAGCCTCTGAAGGTGCCAGAAACAGTCTAGGCCTTGATCTGCATTGTCGACACAGGAGTCGAACATCTGAAAAGCTCACCAGATGCTACTGTGATTTGCATTCTTTACTGTATGCAAATTATTCCTCAATTTAAAAAAACAAAGAAAAAATTTTTTAAAAATCTTTTGCTCACATCCTGGTACTTCTAATCAGAATTTTTTTTAACTTTAAAAATTTCAGTTTTATTTCAAAGGAAGGGATATTCGTGTTAGTATCTAACCATTCTAATAACACACAAGGGAAGCTAAAGTTGCTGACGTTGAGTAGGGAATCCAGAAAAGGTGATACAATTCTCTTTTTTGTTCTATGTTCTGTAATGCTCACTCTTTTACACTGTTAAAAATATAAGTTTGGGGATCGAAAAAAGTCATATGTTTAAAAGAGTCTGGGCTTATGACGAGTCGGTTCAAAATACATATATAATGAAATGGTCTGTGGTTCTTTTAAAAGGTATATCAAAGCAGGGGCACCTGGGTGACTCAGTCAGTTAAATATCTGACTTCGGCTCAGATCATGATCTCCCAGTCAGTGGGTTTGAGCCCACCCATTGGGCTCTGTGCTAACAGCTCAGAGCCTGGAGCCTGCTTTGGACTCTGTGTCTCCCTCACTCTCTGCTCCTCCTCCCCTGCTTACTTTCTCTCTCTCAAAAATAAATAAACATTGAAAAGAACTTTAAAGGTGCATCAAAGTAAACTTCAGGGGAGAGAACAGAGATAAATGACACAGAGTACAGACATCTCAACAAATAGGGAAAGAAGCTTCAATTTGAGAAAAAAAAAAATGGTTAGAACTTACAGATCAGAGATCTAAAATGGACCAGGCAAACACATGCTTGGGTGAAAAAAAAGTTCAAGGTAAACATTCAGTGAAAAGAATTTAACAGTTAATAGTAATCTATTCAATAATTTATTTCTTTCCATAACCTTCATTTTAATTGTGATATTTTACATCTTAAAAGTAAGAATTTGGAGAATGGTTGTTTCTTATCTCTCTAAAACAAATATTTCTTTTAAGACCAAAGTGGAAACAATGGTTTTATTTTTCTTTCATTCTCTTTACCTCTAGATGGCACCTGTGAACTGATAAAATAGGTACTAAGCAGGTCCATCCAGACCCCAAATTCCATTTGGAAGGATGTCTACCCCCTTCACCTCCTCCCTCTCCCAGAGCAGGGCTTAACGCTCAAGAAGACGAAGTGGAAGCAACCAGGTTCCAGTAAGAAGACCCAAAATAAATGCAAAATATCTCATTATGACAATGTGATTTTGGCCACTCCACTTCAACCCGAGTCTCATTTATAGAAAATCCTTAAAATGGAGAGAATAGCAGAGAAGTTGGGCAGACTGCATAGGGTAATGATTCTTTGTGCTTTTCAAGTGTTAGATTTCTATCCAAATGAAAAATATTGCCAGTGGAAGACAGGATCACAGGAGGCAAAATATGGATTGGTTTTAAATACCAGTGGATAGGGGAAAAAGAAAATATATAAGAGAATTTTGAGGACTGATATATACAAATGACAGCACTAAATGAGAAAGTTAATAAAAATGGCAATATGTAGCATCATCTATGTAGATCCAAGGGATCTACATTCAGAATAATATCAACATCTATGCAACCCAATTCATCAGCACTGCTCACCAATTCATACTAAAATAATAGATTGTGAAGTGAAAGAGCAATTTGCAATTATAGTTTGATTTACACTTTTTTCAGGGAAAGAAAAGAATTATAAATATAAAAAATATTATTTAAAAATTTAGTATTTTCTCAATCTATTGAAATGAAGATAAATCTGTAAACTCGGTCCAATGTTGCACAGTGTTAAAGATACTGACACCATTTTTTGTATGTATTTTGGACAAATTTTGACGATATCTAATGCATAAGATGCAACTGGAAACTTTTCCAATACAAGTGCCATTCTGTTCAATTTGATCATATTTTTTCCATAATTATTTTGATATATTTTAATTATATCTTGTTAACATAAAAGTAGAGGCTATTTATGTGTGCCAATGTTTTGCAGTTTACAAAATATTTAGACTGAGACAAAAATTAGAGTTGCTTGAGAGGAATGTTCCTGAGATCTTGTATTGTATTGACTGCTACTTAACGTTTGGTGCTCCAGGTACTCCCAGATTGATTTTCTATTAAAATAAATTTTTCCATAGCATGGAATTTGATCAGTTGTTTTCTAATTCTCAAGTATTGTTTAATGTATAGTGTATAAAAAGGGATTCTGCCAGATTTTCATTCTTTAGCATCAAGATATTATTCATCAATCTATTATTAATATTTAAATATCATGAGTATCTTTGAGATTTCATTTTATTTCCTAAATAGTCTGGGAAGTATTTGGCTAAAAGCTCCTTCTTTGACTAAAACATTTTTATTCTAGTTGACATTTATTTTACTCGTGATTTCCTGTTGATCATATTTTACTTTTCAGATAGAAGAAGAGGAAGGAGAAGGAGGGGAAGGAGAAGAAATAATATAATATTTATGCTATGCATACAGTGCAAAAAGGAAAATCCAACCATCTAAGGAAAACTTTGTCAGCTGATCCACATATAAATTCATGGGCTAATTCTATCCACAATAAAATGTCCACTCCATAATGACATTATTATTACATGGAAGTGTTTGTCTGTTTTAATGTTCTCAGCGGCATAATAAACGTCATTTACCACTATGTCATTACCCTCCAATAATTTTGTTGTTGATTTTTTCCTGACCCTTTAATCTAAATGTTTTGGAAATGCTGACTTGGACTCTGCATTGTATTTAGGGCAATGTGTTAACTTCTCCACTGATAGGTGCACAGGAAAATTCTGTCTGTGGCAGTGAAGGCTTTGATGTACTTCACAGTGCATCAAAAATTCATTGAACACAAAAGCCAATTTTAGGGAGGCAAACATCTTTTCCTGGTTGTTTTGCAATCACTCAGCACACACAGTGTGTGTTTACCTATAAGGCTGATTGGCTGCAGTTAGGGCCCAGCAGGGAGTTTGACCTCTGGGTGCTTCTTTAAATACACCACTTTCATTCTCACACCTTGGTCTCCACTATTCCTCTCCATCTAGTATGTTCGATCTCTTTTTTCAAATTTACTACATAGGTAAAGAATGTTGAGTAAAATCTTCTCCCTGCCTTAATCCCTGTGCATAGAGAGAAAAAACTTATATCCACTGTGAGTTTAGAGAAATTAGCTTTGAGGATGGAGGTGGCATTTTACTACTGTGATGGATTACTGACCTTTAAAGGTCAACAGCCAATGAAAACTACACGGTTTTTGCTCTCCGTGCCCCTAAGTAGGCAGATGAGGTAGAACCTGTCTGCACAGGTCAAAGAGTCAGGCTTCTCTCTGTGCATTCCACCATTACGGTGACTGCAGCTCGGTGTTCATCTGCTAAAATCGAGCGTTTAACCGTGTAATCTCGCGAGATGCTGTAAGCAGAATGTCTCGCTTATACTTGATTCCCAGTTTCTAATACAGGCCTCACCAGACATATTCTTTGGGAGTTACCTGTGCATAAGGAAGAGGGAAGAAAGAATGAGATTTAAGCATTCTTTGGTGACTAGTAAAATATCAACAAACTACCTCCAAAAAATGTACCCAGTGTCTTAGTCTGTTTGGGCTGCTATCACAAAATGCCAGGATTGAGTGGCTTATAAACAACAGAAATTTATCTCTCGCAGTTTTGGAGGCTGTGAAGTCCAAGATCAAAGTGCAGGCAGATTCAGTATCTGATGAGGACTCACTTTGCAGCTGGACAGTTTTTGCTATGTCCTCACATGGCAAAAGGCTTTCTCAGGCAAACCATGAGAGACTCTTGAATGCTGAGAACAAACTGAAGACTGATGGGTGTGGGGGGGAGCGGGGGTGATGGGCATGAAGGAGGGCACTTGTGAGGATGAGCACTGGGTGTTATATGGAAACTAACTTGATAATAAACTAGTTGTTAAAAATAAATAAATAAATAAAATAAAAAATAAATAAAATTAAAAAGTCATGAAGATTTTTTAAAAAAGGCTTTCTCAGACCTTTTTTATCAAGGCACAGCTGAGGGTTCCACCCTTATGACCTAATCACCTCACAAAGGCCCCACCACCTATTACCATCACATTAGACGTTAGGTTTTCAATACATGAAACCTGGGGGCCACAGACCTTCAGGCCATAGCATCTAGTATTGCCTAAAATACGTGTTATATTATATTGCACTTCCAGGTTTTTTCTTACTGTATTTTTATATAGAGCTTGCAGCTGAATCAAACTTGGTTTGTCCTCCTAAAAGAGTCCATACTGAATATATTTAAAGTCTAGATGATATAATATAAATCATCTGCATGGGTATTTATGATGTCAGCATCCATGCAATTTTAGTGTTTGTCTTGCCATTTCTTCATTTGCTTACTTTATTCAATATAATACATACAGAGTTTAAAACCATCCATTTATTTTCCTCTCTTCTTACCACTTTTCTGTTACTTCTGCCAATTTGTAATATTCCCCCCTCCTCCTTCTTCATCATCATCTTCTTCTTCTTTATTAATTTTGTCTCGTTTTGAATTTTGATCTTTCTGAATTTATCTCTGAAATAAAACTTAACCTTTTTCCCATTAAAATACCATTTTTCTTGTTTCTCTCCCTTTTCCCCTCATTTGTGGGAGTTTCCTTTTTGCCTTCTTCAAACAAATCCAAGTTGAATCATGTTTTTCATTTCTGTTTTCCTTATTCCCGTCATATTAGACAACTAAATTCTTTTCTTTGTGTCTGCCCGTAAGTATTCAGCTGTAAATGAGGAGCTACAATTAGAATATTATTTCTAATGAAATTAACTGTTCCCAGATGTTAGCAAATTGCAGATGAAATTCTATCATGAACAGATAACTGTTTCTGTATTTGGTTGATGAATTTAAACCATAAGAAACTACTGGACATGCTAATTCATTGTCCAAGTTTCTTAAAGCCCTGATAAGTCTAACAGGTGAATTCGTTGATTTAGTCTACATACAACTCAGAGATTTGTAACAAGAAACACTGCATCAGTTCTGAAATATGTATATATATATATATATGTATATATATATATATATATGTATGTATATATCTGCTATTATATTATTATTTGAATTTCTCATTGCGATTTCCCTCCTCCCTAGAACAGCTCAGTGTGTGTGCATGTGTGTAGAGGGTATGCGAATGTGTGTAACTGCATGAAAACAAGGAAGGCCATAAGTGAACTCGTGGAAAGTACTAAGAATGCAATGAGCTCACCTGATAATGTATTCAGTTTGAACCACTTTACCTACAGAATAGAGAATGAATATATACAGAGGTCATTTTTGTTGTTTATTCAATAGTACACTTGGAGGTGTCTTTGATTAAAGAAATTGATTTTGGTGGACCATTGGTATTTTTTTCAAGCATAAGAAACTGGACATAAAACTTTCCTGAAACTTCTGTGAGAGATAAGGGGTTTCCCTCTTCCATTTGTCAGAAACACATGTATGCTGGAGAACGGTCTTTACATTTGTAGACAGGATCTTAAAACCAGACTATCCCAGGCCCTCATTTTGCAAATAAGAAATGTGAGGCAGATCCATACTGAAAAATCTCAAAATCTTGAAATGTGGAGCCAATAAGAATGTGGTATTAGAAAAAAAAGCACATTGGTTTAGGAAACGCCTGACATCTAACAGAGACTGTCGATGCAGAGCAAACTCAGGGTAGTTTTTCTATTTTATCTTTTCACACACTGACTGTCCTACCCCTCAGCAGCTCCCACCATGTCTTTGCTTTGAAGTGCAAAGCAAATGCCAAAGCCTGGTATTTGGCCGTTTCTTTGCTCTCCACTTTGAGAATGTAGTTCCATTGCTTACCCAGGAGCCTCTGAACCGGCCTATTTCCCACATGGCTTCTGCCAGCCAGCCTCGTCTATGCCTCCCACAGGGTTTTCCTTCAATGGTCACAGACTGAAGGGTGGCCAAAGGTCCTCTGATATTTATCAGTCTCCCTGAAGGTGGGAAGGAAATGGGCTCTTGAGATTGGAGTCTGGAATTAATTAGAACTAGGAGGCAGGTCTGCAAGATAAATGTTTGTAACACACCAAAAATAAAATAGGCCAGAAAAAAGTGGGGGAGTGGGGAGGCTCATCAGCCTAGGAAGCACTTACCGTGCTAGTCTTTTAACTCCTGGTTGTTTACATCAGAGCTGACAACTTCGATCCTTCTTTAACAAATGCTTTTTGTGGTAGCTGTTCTGAACATCCATCCCCAAGTTTCAAATCGTTCCTCTATTCTTGAATCATTTCACTGAGTTCATGCAACTTTTAAATGTGTCTTCTGGAGGGGCGCCTGGGTGGCTTAGTCGGTTAAGCGTCCGACTTTCGCTTAGGTCATGGTCTCGCGGTTCGTGAGTTCGAGCCCCGCGTCGGGCTCTGTGCTGACTGCCAGCTCAGAGCCTGGAGCCTGTTTCAGTCTGTGACTCCCTCTCTCTCTGACCCTCCCCTGTTCACGCTGTCTCTCTCTCTCTCCTAGAAATAAATAAAACATAAAAAAAAAAATGTGTCTTCTGGGAAGCAATGTTTACATTGCTTTTCTTAGGAAAAGCTGACCCATTACCTACTCCTTCTTCCCTTCTTACAGAAGTACTGGCGGAGGGACAATAAATTCACTTGAGGGGTAAAACAATAAGAAAGCTGGATTTATGAATTTTGCCTTACTTACTGTATATTAGTGCCTTAGATGCCAATCTTGGAATCGGCCTGGAAGAATTTCTGTTTATATGTCCTATATGCCAAGAAACCAAATCAAAGATCATAGAGGAGTTATGTAAAAACAAGTATCTGCCCATAGGAATTTCATGAGCCACAAGTGTTTATTTTACTAAGGATAGAAATAGTGAAAGGAATGGCGAAAAACAGGGCAACAAAACTATTTAGAAGAAAAGCAATTTTCAAGGCATACATAATTTTTTTTCTCACTCAACAAGGACTAAAACAAATTTTATGTTGTCTTTTCCATCTTTTTAAAAAATGTTAATTAATATTTTTTTTTTGAGAGAAGGATAAAGAGTGCAAGCAGGGGCGGGGCCAAAGAAAAAAAGGGAGAGAAAAGGAGAGAATCATAGGAGTCCAGTGCACGGCTCAGTCTCACAACCTTGAAATCTTTACCTGAGCCAAAATCAAGAGTTGGATGCTTAACCATCTGAGCCATCCAATGCCCCTGTCTTTTTTTTATCTTACCTGCTGCCACTCTTGACCAGAAAAAAAGTCTTTTCACATCCAACATGGTTTTTCAATCCTGAAACAAAGCGTTTTGTCTGAATGCTTCATGCCTTCTGTGCAAGCTGTTCCTTTGTCTGGAATACCCTACTTTGTTCCCTTATTCCTGTTAGATTCTCATCCATGTTCCAATGCTCAGTTCAGATGTTCTCTGTTTGACTCTTTACCAGATCTCCATTTGGAAGGTAAACTCTTTCTTTCCCTGGTGCTTTGCACTAATCAGTATAATAGCACATAAAATGTTAGAACATACTAATTTGGTAATAAGACTATATTCATAACTTTCATGAGCGTGCACTGAAGAATGGATGATGCTTTGTTATTTTTTTTTAAGTTTATTGTCAAGTTGGTTTCCATATAACACCCAGTGCTCATTCCCACAAGTACCCTCCTTCATTCCCATCTCCCATTTTCACCTCCCCCCACCCCCATCAACCCTCAGTTTGTTCTCACTATTTAAGAGTCTCTTATGGTTTGCCTCCCTCTCTCCTTAACTATTTTTTCCCCTTCCCCTCCCCTATGGTCCTCTGTTAAGTTTCTCCTGTTCCACATATGTTTTTACTCATCTCTAAAGGGTTTTTTTGTTGTTGTTTTTTTTGCAGAATTTAGCTTCTCTTATCTTTTGTTTCCTATCCTGTGAGGAAATTGTCTGAATGTGAAGAGAGAGAGGAGAGAACAAGCATAGATCATTAGAAAAATAGAACACAGAGAGCTGGAAGGCTATTCATCCAACATTTTCACTGTACAGATAAGAAAGGAAAAAGAAAAAAGCACAGAATGGATAAGTGTAAATAAGAATCCTCCTAAAGATGCACTCAGCTATCTAAATAATGGCTACTTTTTAAACTTAAGGTGATTCATTTACACACAAAAAAAATATTTATCAAGCACTTACACCCTGAGCTCATGGGCTAGGCACTGGAAATATGAAGATGAATAAAATCTAGCTCTTCTAATTAGGACATTCATATTGTGGAGGCCTGAGGTGTGGCAAAAGACCCACAGTCTCCCAGAATTTAGCACAGCACAGACTGGAACTCTGAAGAATCCTATCACGCAAAGGCATTGCTATTGGTCAGATGCCCACAGTTACCTGGAAGACTCTCGAGCCCAAGGTCTGGAAGTAGGGGCTAAGTATATGTTGTCTGTTCTTGATCACCTTCAGTTCGATTTCACAAGAAAAAAATATTCACAAGCTTAGGCAAGAAGTTAGGTTTTCTAAACAAAGATTAAAATAGAGATTGTCTAGAGATCATGAGTCCTACAGTGTTAGAAATTCCAACTGCATTTGCACCTCTCCCTGTAGAAGGTAAGACTCAGAAAGCTAGTTAGTTAGGAAAACCTCCAAAACTTCTCAATCAAGCAAATGACAACTGTGAGGCAAAAACTCAGGTTTAATGGCCATGATGTGGCAACAATTACATTATGAGGGGAAAAAATAGTAACCAAGAAACCAAGAAATATATTAGATTTGAAAATTCCTAGAAAACCACTTGGGAGATATTTACTAGCATATAGGACTTCTAGAAACAATAGATGGGAAACAATAGAGTTTTGGGAGAGTCATATTATATTGGAAAGAAACTGTGCCCTTGGACTAAAAACATTTTTGACCTTTAACCTTAACACAGTCCTTAGTGCCTCCTAAACTATATAATGAGGAAATAGACTGCAGAAAGAACTAAATTCCTAGGAGAATATCAGCCTCAGGGCCCATTCAAACTAGGGCCACAAAAGGAACCCTGAAGGAAGGGAGCCAGGTACCACAGATAATAAATAAGGGTGCTCCTCCAAGGAAACAGAATTGGAGCCTCATCAAGGAGCCTCCCAAGCAATGTAGAGGCCTTCAAAAATTCTGCCCTGAAGGAATTTCTAACTGTAATGGAACATAGCTGCTGTGCACATTTTATTCTTTGCTGAATGTGTGTTCTTATTGTGTTTTTCCTGCCCCTGTGTCATCATTGTATATTGGGTGTGTGACACAGGGTTAAATAAATTGTCTTAGGTCTGATGCGAAGGCTTGTGCACCAACCAGGGAGCTGAGAAACAGCTGGAAGAATTTGCTGGCTGGTCTTTGAATTGTCTGTCCTGGGGAAGGGATGAGCACGGTCTAGATGGGGAAGGAAGGATGAATTCAGTATTTAGTGACTGAAAGTCAAGTTCTAGAGGGAATAACTGAGCTAATTACAAAACCAGTTCTTTCTTCCCATCTTCTCTTGCTGATGGACGTGGCCCTGTAACTGATTTTGAACCAACGGGATGTGAAGGATCATACGGGCCACTTGCAGGTTTACCCACAAAAATCTGCCATGTACAACCCTCCATGTTCTTTCCCATTTTACCATTTGATGCAAATGAGCACAGAGATCTTGGATCCCTGAAACTTGACTTGGAACAGAGTCCCCTGCTAATGATCAGTACTCATTTTGGACCGTCTGTGAGCGGGGAAATAAACTTCTCTCATGCTTGAGCCATTATCATGTGATTGTTTGTTACAACAGTTATACTTTCCCAAATAACATAACTGAAGAGAAAAGCCATGAATCCCCAGGGCTTCTGGAGTTGTTCTTGTCCCTACTTTTTCAGAGGCTGGCCTGTTAGGCAATCTATATTTTTCATGAGATGCTCAAGTTGGCACAAAACATTTTCTGATTCTCGCAATGTGAAGAATTTTAACTGACAGTGTGTAAATAAAAAAGAAATGGAATCTTTTTTTTTTCGAGTTTTTATTTAAATTATATTTAGTTATCATACAATGTAATATTACTAATATATTATTAATGTTATTAAAATACAGTGTAGAATTTAAGTATTCAATACAGGGCGCTCATCACAGGTGCCCTCCTTAATCTCCATCACCTATTTAATCCATCTCTCCACCCACCCCCACTCCAGCAACCATCAGTTTGTTCTCTATAGTTAAAAGTCTGCTTCTTGGTTTGCCTCACTTCCCCCCCTCCAACCATGTTCTTTTGTTTTGTTTCTTAAAGTCCACATATGAGTGAAATTATATGTTATTTGTCTGTGAAAGAAATTGAATCTGACGGTTATCATAGAGAGGTGGTGAAAATTCCAAGAACTATTTAGCTGAAACCAATTATATGTGTGATTTAAGAGAAGGAAGAATCAGGACAATTACCATGTTTATAGCTTGGGTAACTGGATGTTACTAACTTAGTGAGTAGAGGAGGTTGCCAAGATGTTAAGTTTAAAACGTGTTTGAAATGTCAAGAGGGAAAAGGCTGTTGGAAAGAAAAAGCCATTGTCCTCACAGGGAAGACAGGGCTAACAATCAGAATCAGAAAAGCAGATGTTAAAGTGGTGTGTAACCTTTCTCAGGACAAACTCATAGAATTAGAAGAACGAGAAACACAAATAGGGTTTTGAATTTACTCACATGGAAGGGGTTAAAAAAGATACCCCAGAAAGAGAATGATATAGTTTTTCTCTATTTAGGCTGCAACTAATTTATTAAATGCTTATATGGTTAAAGTTGACAGCTTATATTCGAGCGGGGGGATATGATAATATATTGAGAGAGATACAAAGGCAAAGAACATGGGAAAATAAGAAAATAAAAAAGAATGGGAACATAATGTAGTCTCTGGGGGAGAAGAGAAAACAGAAAACAGGAGAGAAAAATTGGCATCAGATGAGATGGAGTTGTTTTATTTTTTTTCCTAAAAGGCAAAAGAAAGCAATGTTTAAGAATTCAAACAATTTATGGGGCTTCTGGGTGGCTCAGTCAGTTAAGCATCTAACTTTGGCTCAGGTCATGATTTCGTGGTCTGTGAGTTTGAGCCCAGCGTCAGGCTCTGTGCTGACAGCTAAGAGCCTGGAGCCTGCTTCAGATTCTGTGTCTCCCTCTCTCTCTGCCCCTTCTTTGCTCATTCTCTCTCTCTCTCTCTCAAAAATAAACATTAAAAAGAAAAGAAATCAAACAGCCTATCAGATAAATATTGTAGGGAAGGAAAAATAATTTTCCCTTTACTATTCTAGATCTTCGGCTGAGACCCCTCTACTCTCATAATAAAATAAGTTTAATAATATGTGTCTCTTGTATACATGGAAAATATCCAGGAAAACTGAATAACTCTCAGAAATGGCCCAAGCCATTACCTTAACATCTGCAGCTAAAGATAAAAGAAAATGTTGAGGAGCTGGGAAGCTAGTTTTAAGAGGCTATCAGGAAAAGCACAGTAAATGAGGGTTAAGTTTGGTATGCAGATTTAATGATTGCTTCCTCCGTTAATAAGAGTTTCTAGAAATTTAGTCATCTTCATCTTTCTGATACAGAGAAGGAGATGCTCTTACAAATGGAGATTTTTTTTCTCATGAGAGTAAACATCCCTTCCAAAAGGGTAATTCCACTCAGTTTTCATAGCTTTTCCATGTCTACTGTTTCTTAAAAATAATCAGCCTAACATAATCCTTATGCCAGAGATATATTTTGAGGTGAGAAATTCTATTCCCCTTCAATGTCATGGATATAAGGTGTGAATCATGGCTATGGATAAACAATTTCAAAATAACAAACTATTACTACCCTCCTAGCATTCTGAATTGGTATACTTCACTTTATAATTCATTCTTATATTGATAGAGCTTATAACTGATCGGCAATTTTTAAATTATGTCATCATACTATTAAATAATCAGCTTTCTAAGATTCTTTAAACATAGAACACTGATTGTAATATCCTTTAAAATAACTAGTGTTTTCGGAGTACGATCTCTGCTATGGATTTTACACGAATCGTCTTCTGTAATCCTCACAACAGTCTGCTGAAGTAGAAACTATTACTGTCACCAGTTGAGAAGATGATGGCTTAACTAGACTGGACTTAGGTGGCTCATGGACTGGAATTGGTTGTAAATTCCACAAAGCACTCTCTCTATATTACTCTTTAACGGAAGCTGTAAAAATATGTTCCTCCATCCCACAGTGGTGTACGATCAGTATCATTAGCATATTCCACCACCATCCATCTCATGTATGCGCTTGAAAAAACAATGACGAATAATCAAACCCAAAACAGTGACTGTAGACGTGGTGATTTGTTCATTGTCCTGGGCTTTTTCTTATCCAATTATTTCACCCATTTACATGGGCCCTAGAAATTGGATAAACTTTTCAGTGGCAGATATGCAAATTCATATATGTATTTCAACAAATAAGCAAGATTGTCTTGTGCTTCAGAAAACTCTGAATGAGCATGCAATTACATGGCTAATACCCATGCAACAAACATGCCATAAAACTTATTTCTGCTAACGTTACTGTGACCTACAGTGAAATGCACTGAGCTTGCTCTCATATGCATTGGGACTTAGTATAGTCTAACAATCATAGTCATTTCTCAAAAACAATAATAAAAACACCTGGTGCGTAATGGAAGAATTGTGGCTTATGAAAAAACAGATCCTGAAAAAAAAAAAAAACTTTGACAAAAGAATGAGTACATATCTTCAATTAACAGAAGTTCAATTTGTCTTCAGACTTCAAACTATTGTTTTGAAAATTTCACCCTCTGGGAGTGCTGATAAATTGTTTTTGCTAGCATTTTTCTAACTATAAAATAAATGGTCTTCTGATAAATGGAATTATAACAGAAATGACTGATATTTAATTTTTTATGCTCATTTTATATATGTCTTCTGCTGTTTCAGACATATAATATCAGACATGGTACTGAGGTTTATACAGTTGTTTCTGCAAGGCAAACATGAGACCAATAAAGGTGTAATATAAAATATTTAAAAATTTTTTAGTGCTTATGTACTATTTTTGAGAAATGGGGAGATAGTCAGACTGAGCATAAGCAGGGGAAGGGCAGAGAGAGCGCTAGAAACAGAATCTTAAGCAGGCTCTGAGATCTGCACAATCAGGGGTGCCCGGGGTGCCCGGGTGGCTTAGTCGGTTAAGCGTCCGACTTTCACTCAGGTCATGATCTCGCGGTTTGTGGGTTCGAGCCCGCATCGGGCTCTGTGCTGACTGCCAGCTCAGAGCCTGGAGACTGTTTCAGAGTCTGTGATTCTCTCTCTCTGACCCTCCCCTGCTCACTCTGTCTCTCTCTCTCCTAGAAATAAATAAAACATTAAAAAAAAATTTTTTTTTAAGATCTGCACAATCAGCACAGAGCCTAACTCGGAGCTCAAACCCATGAACTACGACATCATGACCTGAGCTGAAGTCAGATGCCTAATCAAATGAGCCACCCAGGCACCTGATATAAAATATTTTAAGCACAGAATAAATGATGTAGCAAAAACGCTTACTTAAGCAACTGGCATACAATAGGAACTACATTCATTATTAATTAACTTTAGATTTTAATGGCTATTTCTTCTCTCTCCACAAACATATATATATTCTTGATATTGACTATTATCTATTTATAAGTGATACTGAAAAAGTAGGTTACCTACAATTTAAAAATTTTAGTAGTATCTAATAGTATATTTAAGCTGGTAATCAATTTGAATAAAATTATTTATTTAATAAGACTAAATACTTTGCATGTATTTAAAGATCACTGTTGTTAAAATACCTATCCTCAGGCATTCACGTACTCATTCATACATTTTATTCCTATTTGCCAGGTCATAACTACCTGTGTAGTATTGTGCTAAACACTGTGAAGAATGCAAAGATTAATGAACAGGATTCCCTCCCACAAGTCATCTAAAATATAATAAGACGCATATTTTATATACAATATGTAAATAACTTGAAGACACAAAACAAAACTGTTAGGAGATAAAAATATCACAAGATAACATAACGCTACAGGAGCCCAAAAGAAGCAGCACACACATCATATGGGCAGGAGAGACCTCAGCAGCTATTAGGAAAGAGTTTAAATGTGAGATGTATTGAAATGTTGATAGAAATTTGAAGGGCTATGCAAAAAGTAAGGGGTAGCATCTTGTCCATCCATATTCAAGTGAAAAATTCTAGTTCCTAAAATTTTAACTGGAGCAAATGATTTAGGTTTGTTTTTTTCTCTTGCATTTCAGCAACTCTAACTCAAGGAGAATGTAATTCTGAGTAGATAATTCTTAGAAAATGCCAAGAAAGGTTAAAGTTCAATTTCAAGCTCGTAAGGTCATCTGAGATATTAGACGTGGGTCATTCACCTATTATTGCTTAGAGTGGTGCATCTCCCCACATTTCGGCAGAAAACGTAACTTCAGGCAAATGGAGACCCTGCTATTATATCTGTAGAAGTACATTTGTACCTGGTGAAATTGATATGCAGGTGTAAGTCTTTACAAATACATAGGGGTTGCACAGCCCTCGGTCTTCTCTAATAGCATTCACATTAAAACTGCATCCATTACACATCTTGCTTTCCAAAGGACGGCATCTGGAACAGGCTGGCCAAACTGGGGACACTTACAATATGCCCAGTGATGGTTTCAAGATGGCTACCCTGCTCTCTCAATTATGTCCTTCTCACTTCAAAACGCGGGCAAAGCCCGCCTGAGGAGATGACAAATTGGTATCACTACCTCAGGAGATTCCCTCCATTAGAGCATAGTAATATTTTCTTTAGCAGCTGGCCTCTAAAAATATCCTTCAAGTCAGCATTTCTATGATGATTAGCATTAGTGAGGAACACTGCATCTGTACCCCTCCATCTTGGGTCTGTGGTTCAGTCACCTTTCTAGTTATGTTCTTTTTATAATTCTTACCTGCAGAAAATCTATCTGCAGGTAATCATTATAAAATGTTGCTTAATGCTATTTTTAATAATAATATTGCAAAGCCCATTTATTGACACTACTATCCAGGCTTGCTTTAAAGAGACATTAGCGATTGTAAAAAGATTAGAGTATTTTACAGATTTCAAAAACAAAATGTTGAATGAAAATTATAAAATGATACACACAATTTATGTGTTGGGTCTTTTTTTCCCAAAACATGCAAAAATATGCCTTATTTATGGTCACCTGTAGATATTTGAAAGAGTATAAAAACTGGCTTAACAGGAAACTCATATTTTTGACAATGGTCACTGGTGGATTGGGGATATGGAGATGAAGGAAAATTTTTGAAAGAGAAGATATATGAAATTTCAACCTTATATAAATATATATGTATGTGTAAATATAATTTTTATTTAAAGATAGGAAGGAAACCTAATATAGTCCTAACAATTGTTAATTTTGTTAGAATAGCTAAATGTGTATTACATTCTTTCACATATTTTTCTGTAATTCTGCTGTATCAAATAAATGTTAGTTTCAAAAAACAATTGAGGGACGCCTGGATGGCTTGCTCAGCTGGCTAAACATCCGACTTCAGCTCAGGTCATGATCTCTCAGTCCATGAATTCCAGCACTGTGACAGTCTCTGTGCTGATAGCTCAGAGCCTGGAGCCTGCTTAGTATTCTGTGTCTTCCTCTCTTTCTCTGCCCCTCCCCCACTCAAACTCTCTCTTTCTCTCTCAAAAAAGAATAAACGTTAATTTTTTTTTTAAGTTAAGCCTCTGAGAGCTGAAGAGTGCTCCATGTGTGATTTTGCTAGACTTGGTTGTGCTTTCTTTTTTAACTTCCTGAGACAGCACGCTATTAAAGGCAGAGATATTTAACAAGCCCTGTGACAATGGTACAGTCACTTAAAAGACATAGTAAAGCATTTTATGCCTATGAGGGCCAGAAATAAGCTCAAATTATAAAAGAGTTATCTAGCACAAACATAGCGTCCCTGTGATCATGCATTCTATGCCTCTGCTATGGGCAAAAAGCACATTTTTATGTTGGTTTTTATCATCACACATCATATTTCTTTAAGACCTAAGTAAAAAGTAGGTTCAGTAGAAAAATATGAAAACAATGTTTGTGGGAAAGAGGGCTATAATGGCTGTTAGATGAAGGAGTTCTTAAAACTTTGACAGAATCCCTCTTGCTATGCCCCCGATCAAAGTTGCTATGAAATCAAAGTAAATGCACTAGAACTCTGTGGATTGTGTTCAAGCATTCTCACATCAAGAGTCTCACGGAAAGAGAAAAACAAATGGCGTCAGGAGATCAGTCAGTTAACTAACAGTGACGCAACTCCTTGTAATTCCTGAAGGGTTGTCTGTTTCAAAATTTGACTTCTGTAAAAATCCAAGGGGGAAAAGTGTCCTAAGACATTTTGTCTTCAGACACAAAGTACTCTTTCAGAGTTTTAAAAGACTGATGATTTGTTAAAACTGAATGCAGATAACATATATCAGTGCATATTTACTACTCCGAGGACACTGTGAGAATCAGAGATAGAGCCATCCATCCTGTCCCTCTTAGCAGCAGCAGCTGTGACATAGAGCAAACTGTAAATTCACGCCACAGACGGAGCCCAACTTAGATGGTATTTGGGAGTGGGGGAGGTCCTCCTTGCTGCATTCTTCTTTTCCCAGTGCTTTCTATCTTCTCTTTAGGGGTATTTGAGGTTTACTATCTTCCTTGTAGTGCCAGAGAAAGAGTTGAAAAATGAACATTAAAGATTTGATGATATAGAAATCAATCAAGAACCATTTGCATTTAGAAAGGATTGATGTCTTCTCTGTTCTAGTAAATATATTTGAGTCACAGGCCTCGTGAAAGAGCCCCAGGACCTGAGTCACTGTGCACACTCATCTTTAGATCACATCTCTACAAGCCCTGTGTAAGTCCTTTCATCTGTCTGATTTTGGTCAACACGGCTTGTGGATGCCAGGTGGCAATATGGTGGTGGTGAGAGGCAAGATAGCCTGAGTTTGTGTGTCCAACTCCATCATTAATTACCCAGAGATACTGGGTATGTATTAAATCTCTCCATTCCCACTTTCCTTACCTCTAAATACATGAAGATAGTGATGATGCTTAATTCAAAAAGTTGTTAAGAGGATTGGATGAGTATAATACATATAAACTGTTTACCACTGTGCTTCACCATCATCAGTGATGGCCAAATGCTGCCTCAAATCCTGAGTTAAATCTGAGTGACTTGGGAAATCATTTAGGAGATAGAGTCCAGATAATACAACAGCGGTCTGGAAATAATTTTTTTTTCTCCAAGCTTGGGATCTGCTGATCCAAACTGCTTGCTCTTCCCCCCAACACTCTTCCCACCCAGACTCAGGAGCTAAGATGCTGGAGATTCCAAATTCCATTACTTTCTCCCTTCACTGCTGGTGTCTCAGCCATGCTTATGTTCCTCACTTTACCTAACACCAGCCAGGCTGTGTTTTGACCTTTAGTCTTGGTACCCATGTAATTCGTGTCAGCCCTCAGTACCAGGAGCTGAAGTCCTGCCATTGATACCTCTTGATAAGCATCTTGTACTCAAGTACTCCTTGGGTGGTTAAATGAAGCTATATTTGCAAGGACACACACACACACAAACACACACACACACACACACACACACACACACACTAAAATCCTAATTGTGCAAGTTCATGAATCTATGGAGAAAGTATTTTTAATTCTTTCAAACAGGACATCTAGAAGGTCATTTACTCTGCCTGTAAAATGATATGCACTTTGTCTTTTAATTCATTGATCCCTCTGTCCTTTTTAAGTCCTACTAATTCTTAGATTCAGAGCTTGGACTCACTTCCTCCCAGACTCCATCTTTGTGTTCCCAAAGGATTCTGCAATTCTGCCAGCACAGTTTTTATTATGAACAATATAGAATGAAAGGAACAAATTTACCTGAGTACCATGTTCCTGGAAAGCGGGGCCAGTTAAATAAATGCTCCATCCTTTGCATTCTGGAAAAGGATTTAGTGCAAAGAACTACCCATACTCATATGTTTACTTAGGTAAAACTTGGAGATAGCCCCTCTTGTTTACTTAGGACAAGGCCGACCTAGCCCTTCCAGATGCCCATCCTTTGTCTCAAAAACAAGGAACTCAATTGTTTGTACTGATCAATCAGAACAAAATGGCCACTAACCTGACCAAACTTTAATCAAGCTTTTCTCCTTACCCCAGACTCCTGAACTTGGCCCTCCCTAAAGCATTGGAACACAGAACAGTCCTTTCCAAAGGATTTCTAAAGAATTCCCAAGGATAGAACCACTGATCGTAGGGAAAATACATGTACTTTACTATCATGTCATCTCCCTCCCTTTCTCCTACTTGGCTCTTTCTTGCCTTATTTACTCCTCCTCTCAATAAAAGAAAAGCAATTTTCTGCCTGCCCTTTGAGATAATTTTAGCTCTTATGGTCAGAAGCCTCTCCTTATTGCCAAAGTCTCTTTACCTCTATTACAGTATTTCTGTCCCATTATTACAATTATCCTTTTTAAATAAAGACTGTACTTACTTGAGTCCAAATTTGTTTTCTTTGACATCAACCTTTATTGTAATTATCTGCTTTACTTTCTGTATTCTTTAGTAGATTATAAACCATGCAAGAGCAGGGAAAATGTCTCTTTTTTTCACAGTTAAATAAGAATCCATCACAGTGCTCCATCACAATGATTTATCCTTTTTTTTTTTCACTGATATATTCCCTTCCCCTCTCCCCTCTGCTACTAGTTTGTTCTCTGTATTTAAGAGTCTGGTTTTGGTTTGTTTGTTTCTTTGTTCTTTGTTTTGCTTTTTAGATTCTACATGACTAAAATCATATGGTACTTGTCTTTCTCTATCGGACTGATTTATCTATATTTATCTATAATTGAATATTATCTGGATTAGCCTTCAAATACCTAACATTTTAGTTCAATAATATCTTTTTGATTTTGAAATGCAGGGCCACAGTTTGGAACATAACCAACTAGAGAAAGAATAACTAATTTTAAAAAGTCAAAAAGAAGAGGCCATACATTCTATAGTAAGACTATGTAGAATCTTGACAAACCAAACTGAATATTAAAAATACTTCCGGGGGCACCTGGGTAGCTCAGTTGGTTAAACGTCCAACTTTGGCTCAGATCATGATCTCGTGGTTAGTGAGCTGGAGCCTGCTTTGGATATCTTGTCTCTCTCTACCCCTCCTCTGCTCACACTCTGTCTCTCTCTCAAAAATAAATAAACATTAAAAAATTAAAAATACTTCTGAAGCTAAAGTTGAACATAATTTTTAGTTAATTACATATGGGAGGAAGAGTAATTAAGCTTTCAAACATGTTTCTATCAAGCACGACCATCAATATGATGAGATGTTTGCTGCTCACGTAGCAGAACTACTTGGATAAACTTGTAAACTAAAAATGATGATATTTTGTACTGTCAAAGGCTTTTCACACAGTATATATGAGATATATTGTGAAAGATGTTCCAAATGTTGCCTAAGATAAGATTCTACACTACCAAAGCTTACTTTGGCTATTTTCCTAAATCCTGACCCATGCTTAACTTTACACTTCTATATTTAGTACCTCTTTTGCAAAATTTACAGCATCTTCAAATGAAATTGTTGGTAATCTATCTTAGGTGCCTCTTGCAGTACCGCTTCTCTCATGTCAGACTCAGCTCTGTGCCAGTTTGTAGTTTTCCTGGACATGGCAGCAATATGCATTTGACCTTAAATGCCAAGCTGTTCCAACACCTGTCACCCAGGGTTCATTCTTTAGGAACCTGAACCAAGAAGTTTTCATTATATGTGATTAAAAGTGAAAGAGCTAGATTATATCATATAATTGTTTAAATACTTAGGTCTCTCTCTATATCAAAAATAAATAAATATTTTAAAAATGATAACTTAAAATATGATAAATCAATAGGAGTAAAAATACATTTATAAAATAGTTCTGGCTTTAACAATTTGAGATGACTTTGCTTTTAGATGTCGTAACAGAGTTTGTTATTTCTCTGTAGAATTTTAAAAAAATATTTATTTATGTATTTTGCTAGAGAGAGAGTAATCAGGGGATGTGCAGAGAGAGGGAGAGAGAGAATCTCAAGCAGGCTCTGTGCTGTCAGGGCTTGCTCCCATGAACCCTGAGATCATGACCTCAGCCGAAATCAAAAGTCAGATGCTTAACTGACTGAGCAACCCAGACTCCATTCCCTGGAAAATTTTTAAATCTAAATGCTAACATGGTAGTCATTAATCATGGATGGCAGTTTCACATTCCATGCCAACTATGATCAATTACCAGAGACTGCCTACTATATCATGTTAAGAAGGCTTAGAAAGCCATGCCTGAATATAGAGGGTAAATTGTCAAGATTGATCTGTCATAATTGCAATGTACATGAAAAGCAAAAGTGACAAGATATGTGTAATAAACAAATTTTATACCTCTGGACTAGGCTAATATCAAAATGTATTATTGACTTATCTTTGTCTTCTGGGCAAAAAGTATAATATACATTAAGATATTAATCTACATATGTAAGTAACGATGGCAACATTTAATTTCTGAACAAGATTGCTCTCTACTTAGCCATTGCTAGTCATCACTGTGCAACCACTCAAGTCAAGGACAGCTTTCTTACTTCCATAATTTCCTTAGGATTAGAGAAAATAACTAAATGTAATGGAAAACGCTTGGAATTTCTGAACAGTAGCATAAGCATAAATACTATGCCAAGTGAAAAAGAAGTATCACTGCAAAATTAATTTAGAGACTTTGATTTTAAAGTTTTATTACTACCGGGAGATGAAACAAGAGAGTAGAAGTTTTAGGGAATTTTGTTCATTAAAAATAAACATCTGACTTCTACTTCTGATAGTTTGGCACATAAGAAAATTTGAACAACTCTGAACAATTCAACTCTGAAACTGGAAAAAGTACACTTTGCTTAATAAGAGGATTGCATCAGCGTCAAGAATTTGAAGGATGAATGAAGGGCAAAACCCAAATCAATGGAAAGCTTAGAGAAAAAGCACGTGTTGAGGGGCCAAATCATTGTGACATTGAGCTTCCATTTTTCTGGCTTTGAGGGGAAAAAGGGAACATGTGATAAAGCCTAGTTGCTCCCTCATGAAAATACAGATGAAAGAATATACATTCATACATGTGGATCTCATGAGTTACCACCTTATTTTAAAAGTTAATAAAAACAGTCAGTAAAACCTACACACACACACACACACACAAAAGGCCTGTCTTGACCCTGGTGCTGAGGAGAAACCATAATTAAAATCTTTGAAGAAATAATTTAAATCTCAAGCTGGCATTCACATTAAAATCTTGTCTTCCAGAAAAGCAATAGGTTCACTGGAATAAGTGTCAAAGTGTCTTCTTATGAGAAAACAAGTTATATGGGATTAACACCCACCCAACGATCTCATTTTAAATGTATTACCTCTTTAAATAACTTATCACCAAATATGGTTACATTCTGAGGTGCATTATGGGGATTAGGACTTCAATATATGAATTTTGGAAAAACACGATTCAGCCTGTAACACCAGTTTTATTCACATTCAGACTGAAATAAAATGACACTGGACAGTAACTCAGGTTCATGTGCAGAAATAAAAAAGCACCAGTTGAGGTAACATAGGTAAAAATGAAAGCAGTACAAACACATTTTTGCTTCTTTCCTCTATTCTTCTACTAGTAGATGTTCATAAAGATGGTAAGAGTTGTTAAAAGTTGAATTGAGCCATTAAAATAGTACTGCACTATGTAGATAAAGATCTGGTGTGTGAAAAATGGAAAGAACAAACTCAGGACATTATTGAATTAGATACTTTTTTTCCTTCTGTATAACACTCAATAACAAGCTGCAAGTACTTTTTGAGGCTTATTATGTGTTATATGCTGAATTTCTGTCTGCCGTGATTTCAACGTGCAGTATGGATTACAGTGTCTTCCTTAATGGTGATCAAAAGTAGAAATTAAGAAACAAGCCATACTTCCTCTCCATTCCTTATCGCTAGCCACCTGTTGCAAATAGTGATCATCAATATAATAATTAAAGTAATTTTACGAACCTCATTAAAAAGATAACTAAGCATATTTGAGTTCACAAATTTGATTGCGTTTAAGGATATGTGAATGTTTATCTTCAGCAAGAGAGTTGATGTCCATGTTTTGAATGAGATAGAAGAGGAATTTTTTCTAAACTTTCACTAGAAGAGAGAAAGCTACCTTTTCAGATTATGTCAAAGGCTCCTAAAGATCTTGTGAAAATGTGGTTTTCCATCCACAGCCCAGAGTGTGCTAGAAGAAGCCAAGAAAGGGGTTCAAATATACTCAAGGACCTTGAGTCCCTGCAAGGGTTGGCCCATTATCTAACCAAAGTGAGCATAAGGTACCCTATCCTCGTTTCATACAGAAGAAAGCCAAGGGCTGAAAGAAGAAATAAAATACATAAAAGAGATTTCTTCTATACAGGGAGAGGAAATTATTCTCTAGATAGGGCCATTTCATGAAATAAAATTCTTTATTCTGAGGTTTTGTCCTTGTTGTAGGCAAATTAATTCATGATATTTCATAGAGATTTCAAAGAAAGAAAATGTCTTATTCCCTTGTGAAAAGAGCATGCTTCCGCAAATCATACGTTTCTATAAAGAACTCCTTGTACTCCTTGTATGGGGGAAGTGTCGCATCTTCTTTCACTCTGTGTATCCAGACATTTATAGGTTGGAGAAGAGTACACATTAATAAAGTCAGTGACTGTTTCACTAGTTCTTGTTGAAAACTCTGTCAACTACTTCACTCATTTAAAAGAATTAATAATGCCATTTAACCCTTAACATTTCTAGTTCTTTTTTAAAGTTTTTATTTGTTTAGTTTGAAAAAGAAAGAGAAAGAGCAAGGAGAGGAGAGTGAGGGAGAGAGAATCCCAAGCAGGCTCCACACTGTCAGCAGGAGGTCAATGTCGCATACGGTGAGATCTGACCTGAGCCGAAATCATATGCTCAACCAACTGAGCCACTGAGATGTCCCTAGTTTTTTTAATCAAACAAGAATAATTCTGGGGTGTCTGGGTGGCTCAGTCAGTGAAGTGTCTGACTTTGGCTCAGGTCATGATCTTGCAGTTCATGGGTTCGAGCCCCATCGGGCTCTGTGCTGACAGCTGAGAGCCTGGAGCCTGTTTTGGATTCTGTGTCTCCCTCTCACTCCGCCTCTCCCCCACTCATGCTCTGTTTCTCTCTGTCTCAATACTAAGTAAAAAACATAGAAAAAAAAATAAAGACTAATTCTTACCCCAAAAGTCAAGCCCATTATGACATCAGGATGCAGACAAGAATTAATTTTGTCTTTTTGTCAAGATAATGGGCTTTGTTTAAAACTGATATGAAGATGCAGTAAATGCTATCTTAATAAATTTTGTTAGTTATTTCTGAAATCATGACTCACATTATTTCAGCATTATGAAAATAAAATAACTTTAACATCTACAACATCATAATGTCATTGGAACAGTTCCATGGCTTACAAGTAGCTCAGTTTAATTTTAAATGTGGTTATAGGTTTATTCATAAAGAAGTTATAATGGTCTATAAATTGTCATTGTTTACAGAAACTCTCATAGTTCTTCCAACTAACACTTCCTCCACTTTTTTTTTCAATACTGACACAAAATTCCAGCATATTAATTAGATAAGTACATATAGAGAGTACTGTGTTTGTTGCCAGATATGATTACTTTTAGAGAGCTTAAGTTTGTAGTTAAAATATCGTTCAATAGAACCACCCTGTGATCCAGCAATTGCACTACTAAGTATTTACCCAAAGAATACAAAAATACTATTTCAAAGGTATACATGCACCCCAATGTTTATAGCAGCATTATCTACAATAACCAAATTATGGAAACAGTCCAACTGCCCATCAACTAATGAATGGATGAAGGTCAGGTACATATGGACAATAGGATATTACTCAGCCAGAAAAAAGAATGAAATTTTGCCATTTGCAACAACATGAATGGAGCTAAAGAATATCATGCTAAGTGAAATAAGTCAAAGACAAGTACCGTATGATTTCATTCATATTTGGTATTTAAGAAACAAAACAAGAAAAGCAGGAAAAAAAACAGAAGGAAGCAGACCAAGAGATAGACTCAATTAAAGAGAACAAACTGTACTTAACAGAGGGGAGATGGGTGGGAGGATGGGTTAAATAAGAGATGGGGATTAAGGAATGCACTTGCTGTGAGGAACACTGGGCGTTGTATGGAACTGTTGAATCACTAACTTCTACACCTGAAACTAATATTACACTGTATGTTAACTAACTGGAATTCAAATAAAAACTTAAAAGAAAAGAGGAGTAAAAGGCACTGAGAGCACGTGGGTGGCTCAGTAGGTTGAGAGTCCCACCTCAGCTTAGGTGGTGATCTTGAGGTTCATGAGTTCAAGCCCCAAGTTGGGCTCTGGGCTGACAGCTCGGAGCCTAGAGCCTGCTTCGGATTATGTGTCTCGCCTTTCTCTCTGCCCCTTCCCTGCTCATGCTCTCTCTCTCTCTCTCTCTCTCTCTCTCTCTCTCTCTCACACACACACACACACACACACACAACTAATTAAACATTAAAAAAAATTTCAAGACTATCATTGGATAAATATACCCCAGTAGATAAATAACTGCTGTGTTTTTAATTAAATATAGACAAGACAACAAAGAATAAAAATCCTCCTCCACAGTCACTTCTTCGAAGCTGTTGGCAGGATTTATTTTCAATACCGAGTGGAAACTGGGCACAAAACTAATCCACTCTGAAAATATAAACAAGCTATGCCAATGATGCTCTTGGCAGTAATATTTTATATTTCAGATTCAGCTTCAGAGAATAGGTTCTTGAACATGAAAGTACAAAATCTAATAAAAGTGCAGGCTTTCTTCCATCATTCTTTAGGAAAGTAGAGCTAAGAATACCACTACGGATAGGTAAAATAATCTTGTTCAGACAATATTTTTCTTATGAGTCTATAATACTTCTTTTCATTAGTCATGCACTTTACATAGCTTTGTTTTATACATTGAAAAATGAGTGACCTACCAAATACTATTTCATATAAGAGGAATTTTATGAAATCTATTTTTAATATTTTAAATATTTTAAATTAAAGCCAAATGAGACTTATCACTATTTTTTCTACTATTCTCCTATGGTTTTCAGTACTTTCCTACTATCAATGATGGTTTTAAATTATTGTCTTTAAAAATATCAAACTCCTCAAAATGTATTATTTAGGGAAGACAAATTAATGAATTATTATTCTCAGAAGGAAGAAGACATTTGATTTTCTCTTCCAGATATAGTGTACACTGAAAATGAACCACTTGAGTGTTCAGAGGGAAATATCTAGGATTCACTGCAGACCAATAGTCTTCATTACATCAAAAACTATATCTCTGTTCTATCTTAAGAGTGAAAAGCCTGCCTCATTATGAATTTTCCTTTTCAAAAGACGTGTACAGCTGGAGCTGATGGTAATAAAACAAATAAACAAAAATAAAAACTAAATCAATTTTCTAAGGTTAGGGATGCATAAAGTTGTGATTCTGCCAATGTCTGAATATTTTTATAAAGATGGTGATATTTCCATATGTATAGGATAACTCATCCAACATACAGCCCTCCCAGATGCTGCCTTCCTTACTTCATTATATCATTCCCTACCTTAGCTCAGCCTCTTACTTCCAGGACATTCCATTGCCAATAACTAAGCCCTTTCTATCATCAGTTGATCCTAACTTTTTTTTTCCATGAATCTCACCCACATAAATTCCTGCTTCTTCTTTTATCCAGCTGAGATTACATAATTCATCTCTATGTGAACTTCTTGCATGTAACTTTAACTTTCTTTCTCATCTCTATCTTGTTCCAAGTATCTAATGCCTTATTCACAAAACAAGTGTGACTGGTTTCAGTTTTTATTAATAACCAGTAAACTCAGGTGGACTCTCACTACTGCTAAATCATTATTGCTAAATTTCTTCACTGTTACATTTTACTGTTAAAACCAAATTCATAAGTATCTATAAAGCAGGTATATGTATAAATTAATATGTTTTTATCCACCAGGAAAATTTTTTGAAGTTTTAGAAATGCTGTCAAAATATTCCAACAGATAATGTTATACAAAAAAAGTAATAGGAATTAAAATAGCTGTTTCTATAAAGTGGAATTCTATAAAGTTTATAGGATTTAAGTCCAATATAAAGTAGAATTTGGTCTTGAATCTAAAACTTCATAAAAACATAAAAATAACATATTCAGACTATGTCAATAATGTTTACTCTACCATAATCTTTGGTATTTCAGATTCTGCCATCAGAATCCAAGTACACTGTCAACTTACTCTACTCTCTGAGATGACAATATTACACCTTCCCCTCTTCCAATACATTCTTCCTTATTTTCACTTCCAGATGAGAACATTGCTTCTTAGTTGGTGGAGAAAACATAAGCAGTCTGGAGAAAAGTCCTCTCTGCCACATCTTCTTTGTACTTTGCTCCCATGTTTTGTGCTTTGTTTCATGTTTATATGGACAAATCATCTATGTCTCTGTCCAAGCCCTGTTTCTAATTGGACACCAGATCCCATCTGCGTATCTTCTTCTACTTTAGGACATCACTGCAGAAATTGTCCTCTCCTGCATCATCAAGTTCTCTTCTCCATTGACTCACTTCCATCCACATGATAGCAATAAGGACAAACATTCTTATATTGCTCACTATATTGTAGTCCCTGCTGTACACTAATTTAATGCTTATAACAATTCACTGAGAAAAATAACTCTTTTGCTTCCCTTTTTCGCAGGGGGAAAGCCTGGAGCACGAAAAAGTTTAGAAACTTGCCTAAGGAGTAGAGTTAGTAGGTTGGGAGGTAATCAAATCCAATAGTTTGCCCTTCACTTAATATAACTACTATATACTTTACAAACCATAGTTGGGGGGGGGGGGAATCTATGATCAGCTAAAAATAAAGGAGTCATTCTGGTTGGTTCTTGTCCCCACAGTAATAAAATCTTGAAATTTCCCTTAAACTAGACTTCCTAACAAAGACAATTTTCTTGTTAATTCTTGATGTCCTGATAATTGGAGACATATCACATTATTTATGAATATATGATAATCTGAGAAAATTAGTGTTTGTCAACATAAGCTGATGAATGTACATTAAATAATAGTATTAATTTACATTTTTCTTTGTTGTGTTTATATTTGACAAATCTTATCTTCTGCAATATGATTCCCTGGCATTCTTTGTAAGATGTTTTTTGTTTTTTTCTAATTGCACTTGTTCCTGAAGCTTCTTTGACAGTCATTCTTATAGGTTCCTTAGGTTATAATAGACCTTTATTCTGCCATGAAAGCTAATAGAAATGTGAAGTTTGATGGAATACCTTGTCTGGACCTGTGCCAGCTAACCTGTGGCTTGGTTTTGCTTAGCTTCTTTGGAAAATATCATGAATGAGGACTGAGCTTTTTTAGCTCTACTCAGTTACTCTATTTATAATCAAGTCTGTTTCTGGTGACAAGCCTGATGAACTCTGATATTGAATTATGCAGTTGACATGTGGTAGATGTTTAGAAATTGAGTCTCCGTCAGCTGGACAAGAAATCTGGACCCATTTTCCTGTTAGTCTTTATTTAATTTGTGTATCTGTGTTTGTCTTAAGTTTCTGATATTTCCTGACATATGAGAACCAAGAAGTGATGTTTTTGTTGTTTTTTAAAATCGTTGGTAGAATCTTCTCTGGTTATATGGTTTGTGTTTTTACCTATATAAATCCCTCTTTCAAGGAAAGTTTTTGAATAGAGAGACACCAAATTGTTAGCATGCAATGGTCAACTTTTGGAGATTGAAACACTTTAAATAATGACATGATTCAAAATTAGTGTCTCTGCAGAACTTTTTAAATAAGGCTAAAGATAGGTAATTGCTACAGTTTTAAGGAAAAGTACACATGAATAAGCTTGTTCCACTAAATTAAAAAAAATCACAATATCATTTGAACATTCAACTATGCCTCTCTAAAGACCTAAAGGGATTAATTAATGCTTTTGTGTTTTTAAATGATTGACAACTCTTAATACATACTGACACTTCCATTTCTACTGCTCTGTAAAACTGGCTTCCCTAACTTGGATGAGAATTGATAAAACATTATCAATGTTAACACAATTTAGAAAATAAACCTATAACTCTTGTCTAAATATGAGATGAACTAAGAAACCAAAATTATATGATCTCTTAAAGTATCTAACAAAGCAAAACTCTGGCTTCAGGCTACGATGGATTAATGCAGATCAATGAGGACAAGGTACCACAGACGGAGTAGTATAGACCCAACAGGAATTTATTGTCTCACAGCCAGGAAGCTGGAAATAAGAGATCAAGATGTAAGTTGCCTTAGTTCCTTTTGAGAGCTTTGAGGGAGAAATGCATTCTATGCCTTTTTCTTAGGTTCTGGTAGAAGTTAAGGGTTTTTCAAGAATATCAGGATAAGTTGCTTCACTATAGAAATATAATTATAGCCATCTCAATTTAATCTTGAGTTGTGTAAATCTAGTGAGAGTCATGTTAACCTTTGATTTTAGTATAAGTAGAAGAATGGAACATTAAGGAGACTCTTCTAGCTCTGTGAAGAATGATGGTGTTAGTTTGATAGAGGTTGCAATGAGCATGTCGATTGCTTTGGGTAGTGTAGATATTTCAACAAAATTTATTCTTACAGCCCACAAGCATGGGATGTTTCTCTATTTCTTTGTGTCTTCTTCACTTTCTTTCATAAGCTTTCTATAGTTTTCAGTGTACAGTTCTTTAACCTCTTTAGTTAGGTTTATTCCTAGGTTTCTTATGGTTTTTGGCGCAATTGTAAATGGAATCAGTTCCTTGATTTCTCTTTCTTCTGCATCATTATTGGTGTATAGAAATGCAACCAATTTCTGTATGTTGATTTTATATCCTACAAGTTTGCTGAATTCATGTATCAGTTCTCACAGATTTTTGGTGGAGTCTTTGGGTTTTCCACATTGAGTACCATGTCATCTGCCAAGAGTAAAAGTTTGAATTCTTTCTTGCCAATTTCTGTGCCTTTTATTTCTTTTTGTTGTCTAGTTGATGAGGATAAGAAATACAGTACTATGTTGAAAAATAGTGGTGAGAGTGGGCATCCCTGTTGTGTTTCTGACCTGAAGGGGAAAGCCTTCAGTCTTCCCACATTGATTAGCTATGGGTCTTTCATATATATGGCCTTTCTGATGTTGAGGTATGTTCTTTCTATCTTTACTTTTCTGAGGGCTTTTATTTAAAAAGGATACTATATTTTCTCAAATGCTTTGTTGCATGTATTTAGAGTATCATATGGTTCTTCTCCTTTCTTTTAATAATGTGGTGTATCACTTTGATTGATTTGCCAATATTGAACCAGCCCTGAAGCCCAGAAATAAATCCCACTTAATCACGGTGAATAATGCTTTTAAGGTACTCTTGAATTCAATTTGCTGGTATCTTGTTGAGAATTTTTGCATCCAGTTTCATCAGGGATATTGGCTTGTAAGTTTCTTTTCCAGTGGGGTCTTTTCCTGGTTTGGGGAACAAGGTAATGCTGGCTTCAATAGAATGAGTTTGGAAGCTTTCCTTATATTTCTACTTTTTTGGAATAGTTTGAGAATAGGTATGAATTCTTTAAATACCTTGTAGAATTCCCCTAGGAAGCCATCTGACCCAGAAATCTTGTTTGTTGAGAGGTTTTTATCCAAAAGATACAAAAGGGGCATGTGCACCCCGATGTTTGTAGAAGCACTATCAACAATAGCTAAATTAGGGAAAGAGCTCAAATGTCCATCAACTGACATATAGACAAGAAAGATGTGGTATCTCTATCTCTGTCTCTGTCTCTATATTTCTATTTTTGTAATGGAGTATTACTTGGCAATCAAAAAATGAAATCTTGCCATTTATAACAACACAGATGGAACTTGAGTATATTATGCTAGGCAAAATAAGTCAATCAGAGAAAACAGATATTACATGATTTCATTCATATGTGGAATCTAAGAAACAAAACAGATGAGCATAGGAGAAGGGAAAGAAAAATAAGATAAAAACAGAAAGAGAGGCAAACCATAAGAGACTCTTTTATAGAGAACAAACTGAGGGTTACAATGTTATATGGAAGATATTAATCACTGGGCTCTACTGAAATCAATACTACTTGTATGTTAACTAACTTGAATCTAAATTTTAAAAAGTAACTATTTTACATTTGAACTTAAAAATACAGAAGTATAAGCCCAAACACATTTTTAAAACATATAATCGCTTTTAATAGAAATTAATATTACATCTCAAAATATTGGAAATTATAAAGGCAAAAGAAAGTGTGGTTTATTAAAAGAGTGGAAAGAAAAATAAAAGCAATAATTTGAAATATAGAATATTACCATTAAACAAACATAATACATTACCCTTATAATGATAAAAAAGAAAAGGAGATTTCTGATTTCTTTTTTCCAAAGGATTTCTTATTTCTAAAATTAAAAGTCAATCATCAATAGACAAAGCCAAATGTCTAATATTCGTGTATTGTTTGGTTGCAACATGCCTAAATCCACCAAAAATGTTTTCTTGATCTATGTGTATAAGCACAGATTAATACTAGTACTAAAAAAACTTCCTTTCCCTGGACATAACATTGTTATTATTTTGTTGAAAACACAACTAAGTGAGTTGGTTGTTTTGCTTTAATTCAAAAGTTCCCCCAAGACATTCATAATTAGAGCAGTGTAATATCTAAGGTCCCTTTGGGTCTATGAGGTAATGAATCTGAGATCTAAGTGCTGAATTTCAGTTTTTTAAGCCTTAGTAAGGATGGCTTATGAAATTGTTGTCATTAAATGGATGAAAGAATGTTATTTTTCAGAATTTCAAATTTGGCTTTTGAGGCTCCTATTCAAAGGAGAGAAATAGCAGATCAGTGGACTTCCTTAAAGTGTTGTTATTGTTATTTTTTATAAAAGACATACCTATGTCTTTTATGTTATAATACAGTTGGTAAAACATTGTTTATAGAATTAAAAGTTGTGAAACAAAGTGGGAATAATGAAAAGTAACATCTATTACTTATAATAAGCAACAGAAATTTCACATAATGTGTGTATCTTGTAAAATTTTTCCTGAAAATAAACTATCTAAAGGCATTGTCAATGTAATGATCAGTAGGATATTTTAAAAATGTGAAAACACTGTAAAATAGAGTCAAAAACATGAAAACGTTCAGCACTAGAATTTAAATAAAATCAGAAGATTTTCAGTTTTCCATGAGCTTTTGTTTTTGGTTTTCATATCATTTAGCAGTTATTTATATTTGAAATCTTTGTGTCTTTCAATTTTTGTGGACACAAAATTGAACAAAAATTGATAATAAAAATTGCCAAGAGAATAATTTTCCTAATCACACATTGGCACTAAATGTTAGAATTAATTCATATGATTAATTCTCCAGGTTTTTTTGTTTGTTTTCTGTTTGATTCTACAAATTCAGTTACCAGAACTCCTACAAACTTTTGGTTAGTGTTGTAATAACTTCAGAATGAAAAAAAAACCCATCTTACTCAATTTTACTAACACATTTTGCAAATTAACACCAATTTTTATGCTATAGGTTCATACAATAATTTTACTTTAACATAGCATATTACATAGATTGTACTTTTCTTTCTAATATTTTCTCCCACATCATTCAATCAAAAATATTATTCCTGGGGATAATACACACACACACACACACACACACACACACACACACCATTTTAGTATTATTTAAATTGTGTAAATATCTGAGGTGATTTCTACGTAAAATATTTTAAACAGGTAGTACTAAAGGTAAAATGGTAGGATTTGGGTTTTTTGTTTGTTGGTTGGTTGGTTTTTTAACAAACAGGAGGAAGGAATAGTAACTGATATCAGCTAGAGAAGGCACTAGTGTAGAAGTAATCAAAAGGACTCCAACATAACCAAAACAGATTTAGAAGCAATTATTCTCCAAATAAGTGTGTTTATTGATGAATAGTCAAAGGACCTGAATAGACATTTTTCCAAAGAAGACATAAAATATGGGCAACAGGAATAAGAAAAGGCACTCAGCATCGCTCATCATCACGGAGATGCAAATCTATACTTACTGGCAAGTATACAGAAACATTGGCACCCTTGCACACTGTTGGTTAGTATGTAAATGGGCACAGCCATTATGGAAAACAGTCTGAGGTTCCTCAAAAAAACTAAATTAGAACTACCATAGGATCCAGCAACCCTTCTGGGTACAACCCCCAAGTAAATAAAATTGGTACTTCATAGAGGTTATCTGTGGTTCCACATTCACTGCAACATTATTCACAGTAGGCAAGGGATGGAAAAAACCTGTGTGTCCACCAATGAGTGAATGGAAATAGAAGCTGGGCGGTTTTACACATGTATAAGGATAAATATATAAATATATAAATGTTACCCAGCCTTTAAAAAAGGAGTTCCTGCCATTTCCTATCCCATGGATGAAACTAGAAGACAAACATTACACTAAGCAAGAAAAGCCATACAGAGAAGGAAAACACTGCATGATCTCACTTCTTTGTGGAATTTTGAAAAGTCAAATACATAGAAGTAACTTACTCCTTTGTACTACCATAGAAGAAAATAGCTCAGATTGTCTAATCATTTCTAAAAATCACAAAAAAGCAAATTTTATATTTATTCAGTTTACTGTTGCAGAGAAGTACATGATACCTAAAAAATAATGAAAGCAATTATATGTGATCTATTATTATTTGCTGTATACTAAGTTCTGTGATAAATATTTTTATGAATTATTTTACTTAATATCTTACAACTCCTTACAAACTAGGGCAAGGCATGCTTGGTTTTACTCAGGAGGAAATACACTGTGGCTCACCAAAAGTCAAAAGACCAGTAGGTGATAGGAAAAAATCTTGACCTTGTCTGTCTACCCCTTTCCACAATCCTCCCCTAATTTATTATAGTCATGTTCATTAAAAAGCAGTTAAAATAATAGTGTCAGCCCTAACGAAATTATCTTCCAAGAATATTTACTACTCTGACAAACATTTTTCTGGGTGATGGTGTCTCACACTACTTTTTAAAGCAAAGTCTGCTTTTGCTCACATTTATGTAAGTATTTTTCTTCTAATATATTCAAAATGTTTACCATTTTCATAAAAACAGGGCTGAATTGAGAATCAATGTTTAATTAAAAAAAAAAACAACAACTTACATTGTCAGTTTAAATTAAACCTGTCTCTTTGGAGCTGCTATGAAGGCTTTGTCATATTCAAAGTCCAATTTTAAAATTGTTTCTAAGAACTGAGGAGTCTAGCATTCTGGGAATGATTACTGTCCAATTAAAACAAAGTGTGGAACACCTGGGTGGCTGAAGGTTAAGCCTTCGGCTCTCGATTTCGGCTCAGGCCATGATCTCACAGTGTGGAATTGAGCCCTGTGTCAGGCTCTGCACTGGCAGCATGGTGCCTGTTTGGGATTCTCTCTCTTCCTTCTCTCTCCCCCCCTATTCATACTCTCTCTCTCTCTCAAAATAAATAAATAAACATTTTTTAAAATGTTAAGAAATCTCCTGTTCACAAAGAGATAAGCTGACTGGAACTGAAACTACTATTAGCAACATTTGTTAAATACTTTTTCCAGATTAATTCAATAATTAATCAAGCAGCAAATTGATATGGTATTAGAGAATATGCAATTGAACCCTATTCATTAGTCAGTAATACCTCTTACCTCTCAAAACCTCTGAAAAATTTGTTGCTGAATAACATGTTCATTGGTTAAACTAAAAAATAAAAATCTTCTTTTTTAAGCAAAGTCTGCTTTGAGATACTTGTGTTTCTATAAAATCTATTAGGCAATAACATTATACAACCCAACTAAAATGTGATATTTTTTCTTTATTTTTCTTTTTATATTTACTTATTCTTGTTTCTCTTTCTGATATCTTTCAACCTATTCTTTTTCCTTTCCCAATTTTCTTTTTCTGATTTTTAAAATTTTCCTTCTGTCTTTCTTTTGGTTTTACCAGTATCATCCAATAGGCCCTCCTGATTTTATGTATCATAAAGTTGTTGATCAAGAGCAGGGGTTGAAAAGATTTTACTTAAATCTCCAGATAATAAATATTTTCAGATTTACTGACCATTCCATCTCTGTCACAATTTCTCAATTCTGCCTTTATAGTATAAAAGCAGCTGTGGACAAAAGGTAACAAAATAATGGGTATAGCTGTGTTCCAATAAATTTTTATTTACAAAAACAACAGTATTATATATATGTGTATACATAATACATATAAGATAAGATAACATATATATAATACATATAAGAGCATAAAAATATACAGAAAGGAGCAGGACATTGTCCTGTGCCTGTAGCTTGCAGACCTCTGATCTAGATTCTGGTTTTTTTTGTTTTGTCTTGTTTGTGATTTACATTTAGATGTAAATGCTCTATTTCATAACATTGGGCAGCTGCGTTAGGTGTGCACAGACAATGAAGTCTTTTCAAAAATAACTTGTGTAGTTAGTTCTTTATTGTTTTTACCTAGAAAGGCCAAGGTACTGACCATGTCCTTCCATGTTCACTGATAAAGATAAGACAGAAAAAGAAAACATTTTAGAAAGGCCAAAGTTTATTACTATATGCTTGTCTTTACAACTTTATTAGAACTGCTTAATGTGAAAACTGTTTTGTTCACCTGGAGATAATTTTTTACCCGATTGATATATAGGTAAATAATTTTAAAAATTATATCAATGTTTAAATGATTATCTGAGTTAAATATTATAGTTGTCATAAAAAAGTAAGCAAGCAGCTGTCACATTTATCAGTTCTGGAAAGAGAAGTCCCTTCTAGGTTTGTCAGTAACTAAAAGAAGCCAGGTAAAAGTGGCGAACCATTTCTAATAGACTCTGTCTCATATTTCCTTCATGGAGGTACACAGAGAAACAAACCTTCAAAAACAGTTCTAGAACTTAAGCATACTGAGAAACTGGCTTTCTTTTTCTTTTTCCAAATCTGAATCGCACCATTTCTGTACTACATACAGTCAGACCTCAGCACTGTGCATACTGACGAAGGTACTCTTAGAGCTCCATACACTTAGAAGCCCTTGAAGATCGCAGGAGCCACAGAAACCCTTGACATTTCCACCAAAATGTTTACTGATGAGTTTCCTGTTCTGGAATTCGTTGGTGTGAAATCTTGAAGTCCAATTTGGAAGAGAACCAGTCATGAGTGAGCTTTCTGCTGCTGCATGGGCAAAAAGAGAGAACATACAGAGGATGACTCACATGTTTCTGACTGTTTGATGCAAAACATTAGTCTTCTAGAAAATATCTATTCAAAGTCTTAGAATTGGATACATTGGGTTAGTAATTTTCCTAGAATTAATTGGGGGCTGAGCAAAAGTTTAGGAGGCAGAATATAAGGGATATTTTTTTCCTTTGGAAGCCTGTTTCATTTAACCACCATTATAATTCCTTCATACAGAAAGAGACAGAGGGGTCTCCAGCTATCTTGATGCCTCATATATAGGCCAGTAAACCATCAAAGGTTTGTTTTTTCGCTTGTCTCTCTGCTGTCCTGCTTCCCAAGATTCCATGTCTGAGCTATCAAATAAATAACACAGGAAGTCAAGTTGAGAGCACCAGGTAGGTTACATCCAGCCCACTCATCACGAGAGCTGTTAGCTCCTTTAAGTAGGGTTCACAACAAGATAAGGAGGGAACAGACTGAAACAACTAATCTTGCACCAGACATCAGTGACTTACATTCAAATTTCAAAGGTGAAAAATGACAGTCCCGTAATACTGTATATTTCATGATAGACCCACCCTAGCCCAGGATGTGCCTCTCAACTACTGTCCCCATTTACATATTGGCAGGGTCTCTCTAAAAAAACTGTGGAAGTAATATTCAACAATTTTCAAATAGTATTTCCAAGATGCCTTGTTCCTAGTAGTCTCTTACCTTTGGAGATACCTGAGGTGCTTATATACAAAGAAGATGAAACAGGAAAAACAGCTATTTGTTAACAAGCAAGAGCTTTGGCCATGAACCCCAGGATCAAGTTTCTGCACAGTAGTCTGGACCATATAAAGGGGACTTTTTAAAAAAATTCTAGGTAGCCTTCAGCCTCAAAAGGTAACTACAACTTCAGGTGAAGCAATTGACTGAAGAATGCAAAATGCTTCGCTTATTAAAGCAATAATTAATAATAATAATAATAATGAAACCATCAGCTTAGAGATGCGTAAACAAATTACTGAAAGAGCTGTGGTCCATCAGTAAAGTCTTTAAAGCGGAGACTGGGGATGCCTGGGTGGCTCAGTCAGTTAAGCATCCTGACTCTTGATGTTGGCTCAGGGGGGTGATCTCAGGGTATGGAGACTGAGCCCTGCCTCAAGCCTCCTTCTCAAGCCCCACTTCAGGTTGCACATTGATCAATTGTGGGGCCTTCTTGTGATTCTCTCTCTCCTTCTCTCTCTGTTACACACACACACACACACACACACACTCGTTCATGCTCTCTCTTTCTGTCTCACAAAATAAATAAATAAACTTTTAAAAAAGAGACTAATGTAAAGTGGCCTAGATAGGGAAACTTCTGGCCAATAGACCAGAGAGCCTGGATCTATCAGACTGTCTCTTCAGTAATGTCTCCTGCCATCACCCTAACACGGCCATGAGACAACAGGCATGAAAGAGTCAACAACACTAAGAAATCTGAATTTCCTCCCAGTATTTCTGATGACTTTCAGCATCACTACAATCTTTTTTTTTTTAATGCAAACTGGAACTAATTAATACTAATAGCAATCAATCAAAGGCTCGTTAAATAGGCAATTGCTAAAAGACACCATAATTTATTTAAACATCAGAACATTTTCAGAGAGTGTTGTTTTTCCAAATGTTTATGTGAAGAAACTGAAAAATTTCCCGGAAGTTCTAAAATCTCCCAAATTCAAGAGCAAGTAGGCAACTCATTGCACAATAGTGAGCAGCACCTCTTTTAACCAATTAGCAAGAAAACCAAGGATAAGAAATGAGAAACTATTAAACTTTTTTCTGATATTCTATCTATGTAATTAAGAGGTACAAAATAGCTCATGTTCATTTACCCACATGTCTCACCAAAGTTATATATGTAATGATTTTTATCTAAGTATGTTTATGATTCAACAAAACAAACAAAAAACCTTGGGATAGCTTAAAAACCCAACAGTGAGTCATTACATTAAAAAATCATAATCTATTCACTCTGTGAAAATCTATAGACATGAAAATCCATAATTTTTCAGATTTTGCAAAATCCAAGATCAGTATTTGGTTATATTATATAAACAAAACAAGAGACGTGATTGCAGTGCTGTAGACAGACATACAGGAATGGCTGAGTGATAGAAAGGCCAATAGATAATGAGACATTGAATGAGTTATAGAAAGATGAAATAGCAGCAGCACTGGGGTGGAATTGGAGTGATTCATTTTATTTTCTTTATTTTCCAGATTTGTTGAAATAGATTCATACTAAATTTAACCTTTTAAAATACCTATATATCTAAATAATTAAATTTGAGCAAATACAGTTTGGCATCGGAAAACATACTTATTATATAATTCCACTGGGGCTCCTGGGTGGCTCAGTTGGCTAAGCATCTGGCTTCAGCACAGGTCATGATTTTGCAGTTTGTGAGTTTGAGACCCATGTTGGGCTCTGTGCTGACAGCTCAAAGCCTGGAGCCTGCCTCAGATTCTATGTCTCCCTCTCTCTCTGCCCCTACCTTGCTTGTGCTTACTCTCTCTCTCTCTCTCAAAAATATATAAACATGAAATAAAAAAATAAATACATAAATCCATTTATTACTGAAAACACTAATGCAAGCACTACTTAAAAAGTGACTAGTCAGCTGTTAAAGCAACTGTTTCCCTTGGCTGTGTTATGTCAACTCTCACTGACCCCAATCAGTTCCAGGAAAACCCCTTTGTCTCTTTGGAAAAAAAGAAAAGAGCCATTAATTAGAAATTTGCAACTACTTGTTGCATAATTTCATTGCATTTCTGCTGCTCTTGTACTTGTGGGCGTCTAAATAATTCTAGAAGTAGTTCTAATTGCAGAGAGTTTGAAAAGCTCAAGAGCTAGAATTATTGTCTTAAAAGCAACAGCAAAGACAGAAAAGGTCATTCCTTCTAGACCTTTTTGACAATTAACAAGATGAACCACAGAATAAAATCTCCAGAAAGAGCTGCTAACTACAATCCAACATTCTATATGAGTTGATGAAGAAAATAACAAATGAATATTGGAGAAGTTACTTAATTATGTCTTTGGCAATTTTCTTTCCAATTTGTTCTTAAATATCTTTAATATTTAGTTAATTTTCACTAGCTGTAATGTAGATTTTTTTTTGTAATATGGACAGAGTAATGACGTAAAGTTACTCTCTTCTTGATTTACAGTTGATGGTTGTCAGCTATCTCCATTTTCTTAAGCACTAACCCTACTTTTTCCACAAGACCCTCTTATATTCCCACTGGAATTAATTTTCCTTCCTTCCTCTCTGTCTCATTTTTTTAGAAGCTCTTTCACTTTGAACTTTATGTCTGTCTCCTTCACTAGGTTAAAATATGTCCTGGAGCTCTGTCTGATTAAGCTGTGCCCCATAGCTACATATACTAAAATACACATTAAATAAATTATATACATATCATTAAATCAGTCTGGTCTTAGCAAAATATGGCAGCGACCACATGTACATCAGTTACCTGATGGTATCCTAACAACATTCTCGACTCAGTTCAGCATGGTATGATAAAGTGAATAATAGTTTAAATTTCCTTAGTTATTTCCATTATACTTTATCATCTCATTTTATCCACTTAGTATTTTCGTGATTTAAGTAGATTATGTATTGTTAGTCTAATTTTACAGATGAACACACAAAATGTCAAAAAGCTTCAGTAACTTGGCCAAGTTTACTGTCAAGTAATTGTAAACTGGGGCTCGCTCTCCAGTCTCAGGATTTCTGCTTACTTACAAGGTCCACCCGAAAAGATTTAGCAAATGGACCATTTGAAGAAATCAGTGCTTGATAAGTACTTGAAAAGTATATTCTCTAGTAAAAAAATGTGTTCAACCAAATATTTATTTGGACTATATTATATATATGTGCGTGTGTGTGCATGCATGTGAGTGAGTGTGTGTGTGTCTGTGTGTCTGTGTGTGTTATATTAAGCTAACTTAACTTTGGGAAAACTTTTATTTTAAATTCTATACTAATACGGTTAATAATTAAATTTTACCCATACTATGAAGCAAGAATGACAAGTCTTCAGAAAATGAATGCACAAAAATGATGAAACATATGGAACATGGTTTGTCCTTTGTGTAAGTGGACATGGTCTTTAATGCAAATCTGTAGAGGAGAAAAGCAATTTTTTTAAATGCCAAAGAGTCTTCAAATTATATAACCAGTACACTTAGCCTAACTTATCCTTAAGAGGTCAATTTGAAACAAAAAACAAAAAACCAGAGGTCAATTTGAGGAGAAGCAGAGGTCTAGAAACTGCTAACTCTGAAGGCAATGACTCAGTTCTTACTACACATATAAATGATAAATGGAGAGTGATCAGAAAAACTGATCACATCATTTAGTTTCAGGTTTGTTCAATGATCCTTAGATAAGTACTTGATTAATTTAAGGTAATGTTTATATTATTCTTAATTCACACACACTGAAAAATACAAGGAGCAAGAGAGAAGACTTGCTCTTAAACTATGAAGAGGAAGAAGAACAAGAAGAAGAAGAACAAGAAGAAGAAGGGAAACGAGAAGTGGAAGGGAAAAGGAGAGGAGGAGGAGAAGGAAGAGGAGGAGGAGAAGGAGGAGAAGGAAGAAGAAGGAAAAAAGGGGGGCAGGGGGAGGGGAATAGGGATGAGTAGGGGGAGAGAAGAAGAAGAAGAAGAGGAAGGAGGCCAAGGAGGAAAGAAGGAGAGGGAGGAAGGGGAGTCGGGAAGGAGGAGGAAGGAGAAGGAAAAGAAAGGAGGGAGGAGAGAAGGAAGGGAGAGAAAGAGGGAAGAAAAGAGATTGTGCAGAATCCATTTTTTTCACATCTAACATCATTTTACCCCCAAAACTACATGTGATACCATAACTGGAAGCATCGGTGATAGGCTTACTTTATTTAAATTTCTAGTGGAACAAATTCTGTGCAGCTGGAAAGTCTGAATCACAATTCTAGTCCATCGTAATATTGCTCAACTAGGTTTTAGAAATCAAAAACAAAATTTTACCTGGAGGTTTAAAGTTTATAGCATAGAGGAAAAATAAAATAATGTAATGTTTTAGAAGTGATGTAAAATTTTACATTTCTAATGATACTTAATGTCCTGCAGTAGAAGACATTCTATTAGTACATTAATGAAATAAATGGTTTTGAAAGATTTTCACAGTCTGAAAAGAGAAAGTTTAATTTTATTGTAAGCTGTATTTCAATTTTTGTTTTAAAAGACACTCATATGAGATTGCTTTTTAATTTTTCAATGAAATAAAATAAAGACTTTAATATCAAAATCCTTCCTCAAGGTCAAAAAAATGTAACCTTAAAGTGCTTTACCTATTACTTAAGAGGGTTAAATATAGGCTCAAGAAGTAAATTTTAATGCTTAGAGAAAGAAAGATCTTTCTTTTTTTTACAGGAAAAAAATCCTAATAATTAAAAGGTTCAAGGAGGCGATTCAAGTGTAATATAAGGTAGAATTTCTAAATTATTAGAGGAACCCAACAAAGAAATGAACCCCCATGTGAAATAGTTGCTGTTGAGTGACTGAGAATACTTAAGCACTTGTGTAGAAGATTTGGCACTGCTTTCTTTTTCCATATAAGCAATATGTTAACACTTCAAATTATTTGCATATATTGCTTCCCTAAACAAAAATTAAATTAATCAAGAGTTTAAACCTTTCCCTAGAGAAACCAAGACAAAACCTAAGTTATTACAGAGCTGGGAGCTGACACAATGTAAAGCTGCCAAATCTGGTCTTTTAATTTCCTTTTCAACAAATACCCAGCTGCAGCAGAAGACCTAAAGAGGTATTAGAAGTGACTTCTTTGGACTTCACCAGCCTGGAAAGACACTCTTTTATAATCATAGAACCTAAAGCACAAAATTAAGTTTGTCGTGTATTCATACGTTATTCAATCTCTGTATTTACCAGGTACACAGAGGTAAATAAGAAACAAATGGCTATCTTTTGCGGACATAGAAAGGCTGAACTTCACTGCCTCTCCTAAATATTTTATTGTATAAGCATATAATCAAACGATCCACAAAGCCAGCACTGGTTATGGAGATCTGCCGGTGCCTCATTTACCTACCTGGAAATTCCAGATAACATTGCTCTGCAAGGACTTTCACTTCCTGATTCCATCCCCGCTGTTGGCAGAACGCCTTCATCATTGTTGCCTCCAAACAGTGAGATGATCTTTTCCTTAAAAAAATTGTTGGGAAGAAAAACATGCTTTGATACCCTGTTATAGTTGTTAGAACAGCTAAAGTCCCAGTATTAGTAACCTCCTGAGTTGAGTACAGCGATATTCATTAGTCTCTGAACGTATTCGCAACATCAGCTCCACACTAAAGTTGAAAAGGAATTCGATAAAAACATTTTCAGAAAAAAAGATAATTTTAATGTGAGAGTCAAAATGTTCTCAGTTCTGCCGCGTGCTTGTGTAAACATAAGCAAAATATCTTTAGCAGCAAAACAGAAGTGATTTCCCTTTTTTTCTTATGGCTTCGAATCTCTCCTCCAATCTGAAATGGTTATTATTACAATAGAAGATAGTTTTATAACAGCACAAACATGTACTTCAAGGCCACCCTCGTACTTGACAATACTGCTGAACATTCATTAGTTGATACATGGGAGTTATTATAAATCATGTATTTGTAGACATTGTCGGCTAAATACTAAAGTCCATTAGATTTCATCATAGCAATTTCTGATTCATGCTGACAAAGAAGTTAGTGTGTCCTTTTTCTTTAATGCCTTCAATAGAATTATTCCTTTAAAATTGTTTCCTTTTCTTTCTGTAAGGAATGTTTTTAATGTTATAGAAAATTTGAAAAAATCAGTTGGCGGTCTTTGAAAAATTGCTTCATGGCATAGAGTTTAAAAAATATTCCAAGATATCTGTGGGGTGAGTTTTTCCCTAGAACTTGACGATTGTCCACTATTATTATATATGACCACAAGGAGGAAATGGAAAAAGAGTGAGTGGATTAAATAAATATTCATACTTCAATGAGGTTGTATTTCTTATTGTTATCACCCTTGCATGAATTATAGGTCCTACTTTACCATGCTGTGTGTCCTCAAGAGAATTTGAGCTCCTTAAGACAATGAATATGTCTTATTGTTATTTGTGTATCTATGGTCCAGAGAGATGTCTAACATTTTTAAGGAACTCAACAATATTTTTTGGAAACAGTTGTGACACCAAGGAGCTGAGGAAGCCACCCAAAACTTTCTGAGGCCAAGGCCAAAAGACATTAAAAGGATAAAGTGAGTGAAGTATAAGGTCCCTCCACACTAAACAACATGCAATGAAACCAGCAAACACAAATTGCAACAATAATGTTGGCATGATTTATACAGAAAACTAGAGACTAGGATATGTTCTCTCAGGGAACGTACAATATACCACCTTTCAATTTCTTTCCATAATTTTCTGTGGGATATCCCACAGGGTCATTCTGACCATGTTGCTAAATATATATATCCTATTCACCCTAAACTTGAAGAATATTGTACATCATGTTATTTTAATGAATAGCTTTCTGGTTTTCTAAGTGAATAATAACTCTTATTCCAAATACATGTTGCTATAAAAATACTAACTTGGTGTTCTGTGTTCAAAAATAACTAAAGGAAGACTACTATAGATGTGATTATTTTTCACTATTAATATTATATTTTCAATTATCTCTATGGCTTTTCTAAGATTGTTTTATAAAAATAGCTCTAGTTTTTTTAATTCAATTCCAAAAGGTTATTTAGCTTTCTGTATTATCTCAGAAAAAGTGCTCAAAAGAATACATAATTAAAAATAGAAGGTTGTCATGACATGCACGTGGTGGAGGGAATCATCACTTAAAATACACGATGATGCTTACATGCTCATCTCTCCATAAAGGTTGGTGATGATGGCTTATTTGACTTACCCATTCTCTCTGTTCTCCATACTCTTTTTTGCTTCTAAGATCACTTAGTGTTAAATATTTACCTAAAGGAAATAAAAGCAGTATGTGTATCTCCTCCTTATTGTCTCCCTACTTGAGACACCCAGCTTTTTCTGTGGGTGTTTCTAGATGTTTCAAAATATTCCCAGCCAGGTGTCCTGAATGATTGTTGTCAGACTGATAATTTGTCTTCTCTTCATCTTTAGTTTCTTTGATGGTGCTGCCCCCTAAGAGATAGAAATGTTCTACCCAAACTAATGGTTTTGCTTCCTCTAAGAGAGTTGTTTCCAGTTGTTGGATTCTGTAATCAAAGTATGTCAATTCTCCCCTGAGGTGAAGCTTAAAGTAGAACTCCTTACCCCACTCAACAACCACGAATATATACATAAATTGATTTACATTGCATTTTGACACAATAATTCCTAAGGTGCCATATTGGAGACTGAGGCAAAAAGAAAAATCAATAATATTGACCAGTTTTTATTTAAAATTTTCTATTTGTCCCTTATATATTTAAACTACTATGTATCCAATTACTGAATTTTTTGTCTTCCTCTTACACTGCTGCTTGAGGTACACCACTCACCATCGCCTAGATGCCAAAGAGCACCCTCTTTCACCAGCGAAGTCTCAGACAGGGAATTTTTGTTTTTACAAATCACTTTCATCTTCTTTTGTTTTCATTTTTATTCCAAGGATTCTTCACATTTCCAACCATGGTAAGCTCTTAAGATAAATGATACCTGAAATAGTGTTTAATTTCCAAGTTGCAAGGGAAAGTTTCAGTAAAGGGTTCCATATACAATCACATGAGAACCAGGTTCTGAAGAAGTAGTCAGCATACACTGTGCTGCACTGGTGGGCTCACTCAGTAGACTCAGTTTTGTTCTGCACCCCCTGTGGGCTATTCAGAGACCTAGAATGTTCCACCACTTATGAAGAAGAGCATGTGCAGGCTAGTCCTACTCAATGAGTGTGATAATGACCAGCCAGATATGACTGGGCAAACCTTGCTGCCTACAAGCCTTCATTCCTTTCCCAGGTGGACACGTGACATTTCCAGGAGAATACTACTTATCCATGTTCCAATCTAGTAAGCTGACATTCCCAAATAGGTAAGTCAATGACTAGGACTAAACTCCCCACCCAAACTTTAGACTCTCAGTGCATGATTTGTCCTTTGGAGAGAAGTTTCCACATTGGTACTGTCCCCCTCATGATTTTACAAGCAGCCTACAACTTTCAATATCTAGTCTTGCCTTCAGTATCATAGCTCTGTGTGTTGTTAATACCAATCTACTCCACCTATGCATGACATGAACTCCTGGAGAACCATCTCATCCAAAGCCAACAGCTCTCCAATGTTACTACCTGCAGCAAGACTCTAGCATTTATTTGCTTTGGCCCTGCCCCCGTCATGAAAACCTGTGATCCTAAATGGTCCTAGACCATGAATTAGCAGCACCAGCTATGGGTCCAGAAATCTAAGCCAGGCCAACCATTAATTCGTTCGTTACATAGAGATTTTTATGTGCAAACTCCTTTTTCAGATCCATATACAAATTGTCTTTAAAGGACATAAAAACCATGAGGACTGGCCAGAGAACTAATACCCATGATAGATATGCATTCTCCCTAACCCCCTTTAACACAGAATGCTTCCACTTTTCCCTCTCCTTATGGTCATCACATTTCCTACACCCTACCAGTCAATTCAATGCAAGGTTTTTCTTTTACTTTAAAATCATTGCAAAATCTTTACTTTTATGATTCACTATGAATTTTCAGCATTTGCTCCTATAAATCCATAAGGCATGAAAGGTATGGAAAGAAGAGGAACAAGTTCATAAGATTCAAGTTATTTCAAAACCATCTGTAAGTTTGAAAGTATTGACTATAGATCCCTAATGGTGGTGATATTTCCAGTAGAACAGCATATCCTAGAGCCTGGTCTTCCTTAGAGGACTTTAGGCCATTTCTACAAAGAACTAATGAGACCATCATTCCCTTTGCAGAAGGACCCAATGCTTAAAGAAACTGCAGAGTGAAATAAAAAAAAAAAAGCCAAGTAGTATTTTCATCTCTGTTGTTAATATCTACAATCACTTTCTTACATGTAGGAAGAGGTGCACAAAAGAGAAACAAGGTAGGACTTAAGTGTAATAATTTACTGCCAATATAAACAGATTGGATTTAGAGAAAACAAAAGTAGGGGAGGATGAAAGAGGTGAGTATGTACACCTAAATCTAACAGCCATCTTTTTAAAATAATTTATTTGTAACATATCTACTATGCTACAGGCAGGTGAGACGATTGGCAGGAAATTAAATTCAAACACTGAAGAATATCTAAAACTCAATCAAGATAAGTCAAGCTCATGTTAAAATGATGAATTGTGGCAAGATACAGATGTGCACCAAGAATGCATGTCATAGTATCAAATACACAAATGAAATTTCTCGGAGACAAAGAAATGTTTCGGAAGGAGAATTGACTCATGAGATATATGAGTTTGCTGTGGGGAGGAGGCTGGGCATGCAGGAAGAAGAGATGAAAGTGTGTGCTGGTGTGACAGATCTCTGCAGAAGAACTATTTTCAGCAGGCATTCAGAGATCAAGAGCAAGCTTTGAAGCTAAGCTTGAGATGGATTGGAACTCAACATGAGAGCTTTCAGTATAGGAACGTTTGGTGTAATTTGGCCAATTGTTTATAATGGGTTCAAATGAGTACTTCAGAATACATATTGTTTGATACCTGTGCATATAATTATTCACTTTTTGAAACATGAATTACCATGCAATTACTGTTACAAAACACTCCTGATAATTGTCCAAAGGATTCAGTTGTTGGAGTTATGCCAGGCTTATGTAAGCAAAATAAAGTCGAAAATTAAAGTTATTATGCAGACAATTACAAAGAAACAATCATGTGAACAACTTAGAGTATAAAGGCAACCCTGTAACACTGGACATGCATTTCCCTTTCATTTCACCTGTATTCACTGTGGACTCTAAACACAATGAGCCCTAAGGTTTGGGATTCAGGTCAGTAGCTATCTTCTTTTTTAATGTGTGAGGTTTTTTTTTCAATTTTAAATTATTTTTGAGAGAGACAGAGAGCACCAGAGGGGGGGAGAGAGGAGGATAGAGGATCTGAAGGGGATTCTGTGCTGATAGCAGAGTGCCCGATGTGGGGCTTGAACTCATGAACCACGAGATCATGGCCTGAGCTGAAGTCACACACTTACCAGACTGAACCACCAAGGAACTCCCATGTCAGTAGCTCTCGTATGCAGTGATAGAAATTCCAAATTTATCTTTCATCCTTTCCATCCTAATGACACCCATGGATCACTGAGGAGACTCAAGAATGTAGGGATTATTTTCCGATTTTTTTCATTTTAGAAAACAAAGATAAATCTAAATAAAATGTGTTTAGAAATAGGCACCAGATTGCTAATGCATGCGATTTGAGATGCATGCATTTGAGAAGTCAGTGTGGTATATACACACAAAAATTTCTGGGGCATAAAGAAACCTCAGGACTAACAATGGCAATATTTTCCCCCACTTTTCCAATATTAAATACATTTTTGGGACAGCTGAATCCTCATCAGACACCAGGGAAGTAAAACAAATAAATAAAGGTACACACAAACCTTTGTTGTTAACAGTAGAAGTCACTTGACTGTCAAGGTATCTCCCAACTATTCTCTAGAAGTACTGTTGAAAGTCTCTCTTACCTCCAAATGCCTCCCCAGTAACCTCGTTGTGATTGTGGAAACTCCTTCTAATAGTGTCCCTTCAGCTCAAAGCAGAGGTTCTCAGTGTGTGGCCTCTGCACAACTACATCAGAACCCGCTAGGAGCTTATTAGACATACATAGCCTTAGGTCACACTCTAATCCTATTCAGCAGTGTTGATGGAACTGGAGCTCAACAAGGTATGTTTTATTTTCCTCACATGATACTGAGGCAGACCCAAATTTAAGAAAACCATCATTAAACTATTAAGTTCAGTTAAATATGAATCCATTATCTGGAAAGAGTAACTCATTAAGCAATTATAAGCCATGCATACAAACATAAAGTTATCTTATTAAGTACTTGAGAATGACATCCAGTGATTCCAGTGATGAAAGGGATAGATTAGGAAAGTCTCTTGATATCAAGAGCAACTGAAAGACAGTGCCGGAGGGAGAGTCCTGGGAAGAATCTAGGGAATTGGGAGTGCTTTAGCTGGAAGTAACCACCAAAGGAAATGGAAAAGGATTGACAAGGCATGAAACATTAACTCTTCCCACAGGATAATATTTCCAACAATCTGCCTTGGTCACTAGTGTAATTAGTCCCCAAAAGAAATAAACACAGTCAGTAGAACCAATGACCCATCTGTGAATGTATTTATACATTTTTAAATGTGCAGATATGTGCATGCTTATATATTTTTTAGTGTTGACTATGGCAAAAGACCATGATAAATATGATACATATGTTATTTCTTTTTCTATTTTTAAATTTTTTTAAATGTTTTATTTATTTCTAAGAGAGAGAGACAGCATGAGCAGAAGAGGGTCAGAGAGAGAATGAGACACAGAATGTGAAGCAGGCTCCAGGCTCTGAGCTAGCTGTCAGCACAGAGCCTGACATGTGGATTTGAAACCCACGAACCGTGAGATCATGACCTTAGTCAAAATCAGACGCTTAACCCACTGAGCCACTCAGATGCCCCCATATGTTATTTCATTTAATCATAATAACTTAATTTGGGAGCCACCATTAATGTCCCCAATTTATATAAGAGAAAATTAAGCTGAACACATTAAGGGAATTTTGCTCAAGGACATATCTTAGAAATTGCAGAAATTAAAAAAAAAAAGTCTGTCTAGCACCAATTTCAGCCATTAATCAATAAACTAAAAGTAGATGATAGATGATGACAGAATAGATAGATAGATAGATAGATAGATGATAGATAGATAGATAGACAAGAGATAGATAATCCAGAAAGAATGTATTATCTCTTTACAGCTGCATACTCTTTAAAATACTAGATTACTATTTCAACAGGGTACCTTTCTCTGGGTATAAGAGAAAAATCAAATATTCTCTATCAGAATTTAACTTTAGGAATCCTTAAGGCCAGTAAGTGTCTCATACCTCCTCTCTCCACCTCTCTCTCTCAAAAAAAAAAAAAAAATTATCTCTGGCAGCACACTGACTACTCATGCAGATACACTACTTTGCCTGTATTATCCCTGTAGCTCCATTTTCAAAGCCATTATCATACCTCAGCCTCTTAATACTTCTTCCTGACTTATTTCTTTCATCCAGACTATATTCAACTGCCATGGTAAGCTTCTTAAACAAAATTCAGCTGTTGAAGTCCACACCTTTCTTCTACTCAAACCTAATTAAATAGATAAAGGGCTCTTCCCTTTGTGTTTAGATCCTAGAGGATGGAGTCCTTACCTTTCTTTCTAGGCAAAGACCCATGCTATAAAATCAATGAGTTAAATGTAATTTCTACAAGCTTGTCCTACATAATGAGCTCTATAAATGAGCTCTATGCCTTTTCTTCTATACTTCCCTTCCCACCACACTGTTTCTTCCTTCTAGATATATCTATTGAAATAATTCAAGATTCAATTAAAATTAGAAAAAAATTAAGTCATTCATTGTTTTTGAGAGACAGAGAGAAACAGAGCACAAGTGGGGGAGGGCAGAGAGAGAGGGAGGCACAGAATCTAAAGCAGGCCCCAAGCTCTGAGCTGTCAGCACAGAGCTCAACCTGGGGATCGAACTCACAAATTGTGAGATCATGACCTGAACCGAAGTAGGATCCCCAAGCAACTGAGCCAACCTCAGATGCCCCGAGATTCAATTACAATTTTAACTTCATGAGAAGGTGCCTGGATGACTCCGTTGGTTGAGCATCGAACTCTTGTTTTCTGCTCAGGTCACGATCCCAGAGTGGTGGGATGAGCCCTGCTCAAGGCTCTGTGCTGAGTGTGGAGCCTGCTTGATACTGCTTGATAATCTCTCTCTCTCTCTCTCTCTCTCTCTCTGCTCCTCTGCTTTGCTCACACGCTCTTTCTCTCTCTAAAATTAAAAAAAAATTAAATTTAACTTCATGAAATGTCCTCTTCCAGATGTGATCTCCTGAAACCATAGCCTATTCTATGGCATTTATCACTTCTTCCCTTATTAAATGAAAGTTGCTTAAGATCAGAGTTTCACAAGTCACACTGAAGTTCACTGCTTAGCTCTCCTCATCTTAACTGAGCACCGAGTGATGCTGGGAACGTTATCTAACCTGCTTCTGCGTTAACTCCTTTAGAAAAAGAGATCATAATGCATTCTACGCAGGGTTTTTATAGTGATTAAATGAAATAACAAATGTCTCTAAATACTTGAAAACTATATTCCTTACAAAATACAGTTTCATCCATGACTGATATTATTACTGATGAGTATCATCTTCCCTATGGTTCCTAGGATGATCCTATGGAGTAGTCACTCATTTTTCATTGGTTGGTTAAAAAAGCTCTGAATGCAGATTCAAGTAAGTCTGGCAATGCACAAAATATGCTAGGAAGGCTCTTTTGGGACTGCTGTTATAGACACTTTCTAAACCACACAAGAAGTACTCTCTCTTTATGGTTACATATAGTTATATCACTTTTGACCTGAAACAGTTCCCCGGATGGATGCCCAATCTTATTCACTAAAGTTAGCTCAGAATAATTTGCAGCCGTTGCCAAAAATAAGATTGAAAATTAAATGCAGATTGCCTATTTTCAGTATGGTCAAAATCAAGTTATAGTTCTTATATTAAAATACATCTGTCACCTGAATTGCAATAAAGCATCATAACTGTGATCAAAATCACACACGTGCAGGACAAGACAACTGTGTGGGGACTGCCACCTGAGAGGAACCAATTGCCACCAATTTTAATCACAAAATAAATTTCAAAGATATTTTTTAAAATGAAAAAAATTGTGTCTGACAATAAATGAAATGCAATAGTGACAGTCTGCCACATCTCTCAGGGGATTGTATTCAACAAACTGTTTTTAGCTCTGCCTTAAATTTCTACCCCAAATTTTGAGTTAGTTTTTCTACTGGGTGCAGAGAATAGACTAAAGTGAGTTTTTTGTTTTGGAGAATATTTTTTTACAATGGATCTCCAATTATTCAAAGACCAATAGTTGAAAACCTGCCCGCATTCCACTGAATTGTGGAAAGGCAAAGCTTTCTTTGAAACTTCGTCAAAAATCATTTGATCCTATATGTACAGGTCTATTTCTGGACTGTCTATTTTGTTCCATTAATCTATTTGTATATATTGACGCCACTATCACACTGTCTGCGTGACTGTAGTGTATAATAAGACTTGAAGTCACACACTATTATTAGCCCTCCAGCACTGTTCTTTTTCCTAATTGTTTTGGCAATTCAAAGTCCTGTGCATCTCCATACAAGTGTTAGAAATGGCTTATTTATTTATTTATTTATTTATTTATTTATTTTAATGTTTTATTTATTTCTAGGAGAGAGAGAGAGACAGCGTGAGCAGGGGAGGGTCAGAGAGAGAGGGAGTCACAGGCTGAAACAGGCTCCAGGCTCTGAGCCGGCAGTCAGCACAGAGCCCGACGCGGGGCTCGAACCCACGAACCGCGAGATCATGACTTAAGCGAAAGTCGGACACTTAACGACTAAGCCGCCCAGGCGCCCCAGAAATGGCTTATTTAAATATGTAGCAACATGGATGGACCTTGAGGGCGTTATGCTGAGCGAAATAAGTCAGGCAAAGAAGGACAAATACCATATGTTTGCTCGTACAGGAGGATTAGGAGGAACTTGACAGAGGAACAAGGGAGAGAAGAAGGGGGAAATGGTGGGGAAAGGGAGAGAGGCAAACCATGAGAGACTCTTGAATGCTGACAAAAACTGAGGACTGATGGATGTGGGGGAGGAGGGTGGGCATGGAGGAGGACACTTGTGGGGATGAGCACTGAGTGTTATGTGGAAACTAATTTGACAATAAACTATTTGTAAAAAAAAAAAAAAAGAAAGAAATGGCTTATTTAATTTCCATCCAAAAAATCCTACTATATTTGTATTTGAAATTGTATTGAATGTATAGGTAAAGTAAGAGAAAAATTAAATCTCACCCATAATCCATGAATGTGGTTTATCTATTTATTTGAGTCTTAATTTCTTTTTTTTCCTAATTTTTATTTTATTTCTAGGAGAGAGAGAGAGAGAGACACAGTGTGAGCAGGGGAGGGTCAGAGAGAGAGAGTCACAGACTCTGAAACAGGCTCCAGGCTCTGAGCTGGCAGTCAGCACAGAGCCGGATGCGGGGCTAGAACCCACAAACCGGGAGATCATGACCTAAGCGAAAGTCGGACGCTCAACCGACTAAGCCACCCAAGGCGCCCCGAGTCTTAATTTCTAACAACAATGCTCTGTATTTCCATACATATATCCTACGTATGTTATATATCCTAATTTCTGTCGTATTTAGTATTAAGTATTTCACATTTCTTGATGATACTGTAAATGGTATCCTTAAAAATTGTAATTCCTGAATGCTGCTAACATTAAAACACAATTAACTTTGTGTAATTGGACCTATATCATAGTAACTTCACCAAACTAACCATACTAAACTCACTCACTAGCTCTATTCACTTTTTTTTAGATACCAAATAAAAACAGTTTTACTTCTCACTTTCCAACTTGTGTGTCTTTTATTTATTTTCTTGCCCATTTCACATGCTATAATCTCTAGGAAAATGTTTACCAGTAGTGGCTAAAGCAAATACCTTTGCCTTGTTTCTGATCATGGTGGGAAACGTTTAACCTTCCACCATTAAGAATAATGTTAGCTATAGGTTTTTTAATATACATCCTTTATTGAAATGAAAAAGTCCCCTTCTTTTCCTGGTTTGTTGAAAGTTTTTTTTTATCAAGAATTAATGATGAATTTTTCCAAACGCTTCTTCTTAGTCTGCTGAGTGAACATATGTTTTATTCTCTTGCAGTCTCTTACTATAGTGAGTTACACTGATTGATTTCTAATGGAAAACCAAATTTGCATTCCTGGAAAGAGAAAATCTACTTGATATGATGTGTTGGACTTCTATCTATGTATGGTTGGGTTATATTTACTAAATTTTCATTAAGAATTTTTGCATTTATATTCATAAGAGACAATACTAATTTTCTCTTCTTATAACGTCTTTGGTCATGTAATTTTTCTGAGGAACTTTGTGTAGAATTGGTATTACTTCTTTCTGAGTCTTTTGGTAGAATTTGTCAGTGAAATCACCTGACCTTGGAGTTTACTTTGTGAGAAGTTTATAAACTACAAATTGAAAGTGCATGATAAGTATAGAGATATTTGTATTATTTATTTCTTCTTTAATTTTTTTTCTTTTATAGTTTATTGTCAAGTTGGTTTCCATATAACACCCAGTGCTCATCCCCACAAGTGCCCTCCTCCATGCCCATAACCCTCCTTTCCCTCTCCCCCTCATCCATCAGTCCTCAGTTTGTTCTCAGCATTCAAAAGTTTTTCATGGTTTGCCTTAAAACTTTAAAAATTAAATTTTTTTAAATGCTTATTTATATTTGAGAGAAAGAGAGAGAGAGAGAGAGGGTGCAAGCAGGGGAGGGACAGAGAGAGACAGAGACAGAATCTGAAGCAGGATTCAGGCGCTGAGCTGTCAGCAGAGCCTGACACAGGGGCTTGAACTGATGAGCGACAAGATCATGACGTGAGTTGAAGTCTGACAGTCACCAGACTGAGGCACACAGATGCCCCATTTATTTCTTCTTAAATGAAGTTTTTAGTTTGTGTCTTCCAATAATTTGTTCATTTAATCTAAGGTGTTTAACTTACTGTCATAAAGTTGTTGATTACCAATCTCTCACCATGCATAGTATTATCTTACCACTCCCCCATCGTCTCTTTATTTTTTTACTATCTTTGGAATATGTAATGACTTCACTTCTCTCATTTGCTTACTGGTAAATTGTATCTTCTTTCTTTTTGCTCTGATCTATCTAAACAGTTTACTAATCTTATCTACCTGTTCAAAGAAGATAAAAGTTGTATTCATTTTCTGTGCTGGAATTCTTTTTTCTATTCATTAATTTTATTTATAATCTTTAGCATGTCCTTTGTACTGATTATTTGCATTTAATTTGCTCTTCTTTTTGACTTTCTTTTTAAAAATATTTTTAAATGTTCAGTTATTTATTTTGAGAGAGAAAAAGAGAGCAGGGAAGGGGCAGAGAGAGAGAGAATCTCCAGGCAGGCTCTGCACGCATAGCATAGAGCCTGATTCAGGGCTTGAACTCACAAACTGTGAGATCATGACCTGAGTGGAAATCAAGAGTCTGAAGCTTAACATATTGAGGTGCCCCTGAGTCCCATAAAGTAGTAGCTGAGGTCATTAATTAGAAACTTTTTCTTCTTTTCTAACATAGACATTTAGTACTATAAACTTCCCCCAAATGCTGTTTTAATAGCACCCCACATATTCTGATATATGTTTTCATTTCCATTCAGTTAAAAAAAGTTCTAATTTCTTATTTGTCTTTTCTTTTACTCATAGCCTATTTTATTTTATTTTTTATTTTACTATTTCATATTAATTTTGAGAGAGAGAGAGAAAGAGACAGAGCATGAACAGGAGAGGGGCAGAGCAGAGAGCCTGATACAGGGCTCAAACTCATGAACTACATGATCATTACCTGAGCAGAAGTTGGCCACTTAACCAACTGAGCCAGCCAGGTGCCCCACTCATAGGTTATTTTAAATTACGTGATTTAATTTCCAAATATTTACTAAATTTCCCCAAAGTTTTCCTGTTATCGATTACTAATGTAATTCAATTGTATTACTTGAATATTTTTCAATTATAGAGACTTATTTTCCATATAAATTTCAGTGAGGTCAATTGGCTTATGATGTTATTTAAGATGTTTATAATCTTACTGATAATCTGCCTCCTTTTATTTTTTTCTCATTTTACTTTTTGTACATCCAAGTTTCTATCTGGTATCATTTTCCCCCTGATTGGAGGACTTACTTTAACATTTTTTACAATTTTGATGATTAATCTTTTCAGCTTTTATGTGTAATTTTTTCAGCAAAAAATCTTTATTCCACCTTAGTTTTGGAAATGTATTTTTGTTTCATAAAAAATTCTAGATTGTCAGTTATTTTTTTCTTTCAGACTTTTAAAGATATAGTTCCACTGTCTTCTAGTTTTCATTTCTCTGATGAAATATTTGTTTTATCTTTATGAGCCTTATCTTTTTCATTTCTGTAATTTTTTGTTCACCTCTGACTAGCATATTTCTTCTTAACCTGAAGTTTTAGGGAATTTGATTTTGATGGGTTGCAGCATACTTTTCATTATGTTTATTGTGCTTGAGGTTCACTGAACTTACTGGATCAGTGAATTTATAGTGTTCTTCAAACTAGAGCAATTTTAAATCATTACTTTTTTGAAAATCACCTCCAGCCTTTGCAGAAACTCCAATTATATAGATGTTTGACAACTTAAATTTGGCCTGCAGTTCAGTCATGTTGTTCATTTTATCAGTTTTTTCCTTGTGTGGGTGGGTGGGTGGGGGTTGTACAGTTGCACTGCTAAATATTTTGCCATATCTAATCTGCCAGTGCACGTATTTCATGTATAGCAATTTTCAACTCTAGTACTAGGATTTTTGTCTTTTTATGACTTTAATCTCTCTAGTTAGCATGTTCATCTTAGGTCTGTCTTCTTCAACAAATGGAAGACAATTATAATAATTTGATGTCCTCAACTACTTCAATTATCCATATCATTTCTGAATAGGTTTTGAATGATAATCTATCTCCTCATAATGCATTATGCATTAATACTTCTTTTCATGTCTGTCTGCTAATTTTTCATTGGGTGTCAGATACCTTTAATTTTACTTGGTTAGGTAATTTTGAATTATAAAAACAAATCTTGAGCTTTATTTTGAGATTCAGCTAAGTAGCTTGGAAATGGCTTGATTCTTGGAAAAAGCTTGATTTTTTTCCTTCCTTCCTTCCTTCCTTCCTTCCTTTCTTCCTTCCTTCCTTCCTTCCTTCCTTCCTTCCTTCCTTCCTTCCTTCCTTTCTTTTTCAGTTTTCCTTTACACTGTTAGGCAGAACCAGAACAATGTTCAATCTCAGGCAAATTTAGCCCTAGAAGAAAAAAAAAAAAAGACTCTACCATAACGAGTGTTTTGAGAACTATGAAGTTTTCCATGTGGCTGTTCCATTTGGTGAACAGGTGGAATTTCCAGACCTGTTAAATCACTATTCTCTCTAATCCTTACAGGCGGACATTTCCCATCCTCAGTTTCCCCACATGCAGCACTGATTGGTTCCCAGATAAACTCTCAAGGGCATGCTCCATAGATCTCAAGTTCTCTCTTTGTGTAGCTCTCTCTCCTCTGCTCTGAGAATTCTGGCCATGTTGGTTTTCCGAGACTTCTATCTCTGTATTTTCAAGCCTACCAGACTCTACTTAGGTTTTCTATCCCAGAGCTATCACCTGTAATTTTTCTCCATGCAGTAATCTGGGGTGATAATAGGGCTCACTTCATTTGTTTGCCATTCTCAAAGATAACTATCCTTTATTTGCCTAATGTTCAATGACTTGAAAGCAGTTGTTTGATATGTTTTGCCCAGTATTTTATTTGTTTCTGTTGGGAGGGTAAACCTAGCTTCATGTTACTCCATCTTCTAAAGTAGAAGTCACAAATTTTTTTTCATCGCTAGTGGTGGTTTCCAACCTTTGAATTGAGCAGTCTCAATAAGTAAATCCATAATTATTTTGACAAGAAGCTTAAAAATGTAGGCTTCAGCTTTGTGCCTACTGTATTCTTATCCTTCAGACAAAAATGGCAAGTCTGTTTGTTTTTCCAGAGAATTACCTTGGATTTGCCCATTCTTTTTCCTTCTGGTTGATACCATCTTGTTTTAAGAGGAAGTTACAGACTTTCACTAACATGTTTTAGCTTTGTCCTTTCTATTGTAATTTTAAAGCACTTTTGGCATGCCACCATGTACATTTTCTAGAAGTACCTTATTTTTCTTTCATAAGTTTCCATCACAGGAAAGATTTTGGATTGATAAAAAGAACAAATGAGTTCTTACTCTGTCTCTGCTACAAGGAAACTGTGGGATCTTGGGCAAGGTTTTTCACATCTTAAAATTGTAGTTACTTTTGTAAAATAAATAAGATTAAGAGGTTTTACTAGCCTATGATTCTTAGTGTTATGTTTGCACTAGTTTCAAGAGGTTTTTAAACATTAAGTGTTTTAATAACAACCTTATGTCCAATTTTTAAAAACATAACCTTGTCTCAATTATACGTGTTTGATTTCTATTCATTTTGTTCTGGTTTTGAGAATAAACCCCTAGAACAATAACCATGTTAGAACAGCTGACACCACATAGGTTGACATTGTTTGAATACACTGATGATGTGTCAAATTGAATATAAACCCTACTTGTCTCTTCAGGACCCACACTTACTTAGATGAGAAGTGAACTAAAATTATTAAGTGGATGGGCTTTAAAAATAAAACACCATTAAAATTTTGTAGAGGCTTTATTTTTCTCTAAACAACTTACTAAATTCACTTTTTTAAAAAAGATTTTTTATTTCATTTTCAGTACTTTATACAACTTATCTGTTACCTGTCAAAATACAGAGCACTTTTCTAAAGCATTCACATACTTGTTCTAATATTTGAAATGGACTAAAATGTGTTCTCTAGCACTTCAGGCTTTTATGTCCTTCAAGTTACAACCAAAATATACTCCCAAAGTATCTACATAAGTGAAATGTCTGCTTTTTTCAACAACAAAGTATCTAAAACATTAGAAGTTGATATCTATACACTTGCAGTTAATATATTTTTGTAGGCGAATGAAAATGTGGAGTGTTTAACACAATTTCATGGATGCATGCCAGAATTTTTTTGCAATCTGTGGTCCACAAGTCTATGGTAAAGGTTATAACTGTAGAAAAAATGGATAGGGAAAATCTTTTATAAAGTTCATACTTTAAAAATTCAGCTTCTGGGGGCGCCTGGGTGGCTTAGTCGGTTAAGCGTCCGACTTTCGCTTAGGTCATGATCTGCGGTTCGTGGGTTCGAGCCCCGCGTCGGGCTCTGTGCTGACTGCCAGCTCAGAGCCTGGAGCCTGTTTCAGTCTGTGACTCCCTCTCTCTCTGACCCTCCCCTGCTCACGCTGTCTCTCTCTCTCTCCTAGAAATAAATAAAAATCTTTAAAAAAAAAAAAAATTCAGCTTCTGTGTTTTCAGCCATACATATTTCTCAAAAAGCAGATATATACTTTACTTTTTTTCCTTCCTGTAGTCCTAAAATTAGAACTTCACGGGGCGCCTGGGTGGATCAGTCGGTTAAGCACCTGACTTCGGCTCAGGTCATGATCTCACGGTTCGTGGGATCAAGCCCCGCATCGCGCTTGTGCTGACAGCTAGCTCAGAACCTGGAGCCTGCTTCAGATTCTGTATCTCCCTCTGTCTCTGACCCTCCCCCGATCATTCTGTGTGTGTGTGTCTCCCTGTCTCAGAAATAAATAAGACATTAAAAAAAAATTAAAAAAATAACTTCATGCTTCATTATTATTTATTTCTTTATTCTTTAATTCTTCATTTTGGGTCATTTTAATTACACTGTCATAATCAGCTTCACCAAAATTTATTTGAATGCAGAGCTGATGCTATGAATTGGTGGCTGGAATACCTGAAAAAGCAGGAGGAATCCTGGGAAAAGGTGGCCATGTTTTAGGTATAATTTTCAGTCCTCATAACATCTAAATTGACTTTCACTCCTCAAAATACTGCCTGAATTTACACTTTTGTATACTCATTTTGGAGAATTCAGAGTTTTCTTCTTTTGAAAGTTGAAAGTTTTGAAACAAAGCAAATACATCCTAAACTGTGTACCACTTAATTACGAATGAGTAAGCACCTGCCTGAGAGACTGACTCATAAAAGGTAGACAGATGGAGGGCGAAACGGGAAGAACGGTCACAGATGCACACAATCTCTAAAGGCAGCTGGAAAAATATCAAACACGAAGTCGACCACTTTTATTATTTACTAAACTCCATTTGCTTTATCAGCTCCTGTTATAATGGTGCCTGCCAAGTGAATTACCTTTTGAGGATGGAAATAAATAAGACTATGAGCCTTGCCTTCAAGCAATTTGGTGAAACTGGGGAACCAGAAAAATACAAAGCTGACATAGTAATATGACAGTAAGCAATATTTATTGATGTTAAAGTTCTGAGAACAAAATACATGGTGCTTAATTCTTCATGGTGTAGAAAAGGGTCTCAGAGAAGTCAGATGTTTTTATCTTACCTTTAATTACTATTATTTACTTCTCAGAGGTGTTCACAGATATTTTTTTTTAATTCTCACTACAATCCTGGGAGGTAAACACTATATCCTTTAAAAATGAAGAAGAAATAGGTAAGGAATATTTATTGATTTATGCAAAGCTGCATAATAGTAAAGAACGCAACTCAGATGTCCAACTCTTTGTCTGGTGTTGTCAAATATTGGCTTGAAACTGTGACATTAAGAAATTATAATAATCCCCAAACAATATACCTTTTTGTAAATAGAAACTTTTGAAGTGTTTTAAAATATGACTTTCTAAAGAAGGTGGAATAAACACTTTGGAAATATGCTTATCCTATCACTTGCTCATCATTGTTGGTTTCAAAGGTTAACTACAGCCAGAACCTGTCTGGTTTGACTGATTAATGAAGCTGGAATAAATGACATTTTGCTACAAAGTACAAGTATTGTGACGTGTCCTTGAAAATGATGAAAACAAAGCTTTAGAAGAAAACAGCATTTTGGTAAGGACCTGAGAGTCCTTCGTCCTCAGAGTCCTTGTATTGGACCTGGCTTTGTTTAATAGATCAATTCTAGGAGGAACAGAGGTTTGGCAAATATTCAGGATGGACAAATTATTGACTCTCTCACCAGGAGATATCCCTTACGGAGATCTTTGCTGCTAAAAATTGGAGAGGTGTTGCAAAAGATTTATTTCAAGAAAGCAGACTGTGCTCTTAAAAATGAGAGGTGGAAAGATTTAATGACTATGTTGTTCATTATAGTTTTATAATGATAAAGCCTTCAGAACAACCCTCTACACACACACACACACACACACACACACACACACACACACACACACACATACACAGAGTCATCTAACTATGCAAATGAGTTCTCAAGACAACACTCTTGCCCTCTAATCTTTCCAACCAGATTGCCATTACTAAAGCACATTAATTTAAAAATTATTCAGTCATCACCACTTTTGTCTCCTCACGTATACCCGGAGCTGTCCTGGGTCTTTAAGGACTGAGAAAGAAGAGATTGGATATAGAGCACTGGGTATACTTCATCACACTGACAAATGAGCAATGAAGTAGCCCAGTAAAAGATGGCATTCAAGTAAGACCCTGGAGGGAAACAAAATGAAATTAAAATGTAGATTAAATGCCTACTCAGAACAGCATTGTACGTAGTTGCTTAAAATTTGATAAAGCAATTTTAGCTGTGGCTTCAAACAGCAAGGAGAAGTTTCAAGTTAGATGTACAATATAAACTGTCAAAAAGGAAAGCCTGCGCAGATCCAGGGGTAATGGGCTGAAGATACAATGTGCAGGGAAGGAAAATGTAAGCTCCATCCATAGCATGCATTTCTGCACTGGCCTGCTCTTGGGCTGTACAGATGTGTGTAGATGCTCATGAAGGTGAATGTCACCTTTTGCTACTTTGCATTTTACTGGCTTTTATGATCTGTGTGTCCTTTGGGAAGTTTTATTCTTCATTCTTTAGTTTACCCATTAGTAAACTGGGGATAAGAGAATACTTCAGTAGCTTATTATGCAGGGGGAGGTATTTGAATGAGATAACGCATATAAACCAGAAAGCAAAGTGTTCAGGAGTACACAGTTAGAGCCTGAAAACTGAGAGCCATAAAAACTTCAAATAACACCCCTCTTTAAAAAAAAAAAGAAACTTCTCTTTAGCCTTCATTTCATTCTTGATATTGCATACAAATAAACTTCTTCTTTACCTACCTAGTGAATGGTGTCACCCAACTCCTCTTCCCTCATGAACTTTTGTACATCACCACACCAACCCCCCAAACACACCAAGTTCTCCCCTCTTTCAAGACTCTGCAATGATTCCCTCTGCCTGGAAAAGTCCTTTTCCCCCTCCACCTGATGAACTCCAACTTATCCTTGAGAATTCACACTCTTCTGTGAAACCTTCCCTTCACTTGTGCCAGTTAGCTCTACCTCTCCAACAGTCTTACATACAAGACCTGATTCATACTTCTCTTAGAGACTGAGCTCCTGCAAAGCAAGGGTATTCCATTTATTCATTCCTTCATTTGTCCAACATTTCTCAAACACGGATGTCAACTATGTGCCATGTGATGTACTAGGTAGGTAAAAACACTTTTTAGGTGGTATCTGAATCCCTTTTACTTAGACCTTTTCTTGGCTGACTCTAATACAGTAGTTGCTCAATAGTAATGAATGGGACACAGAACATTTGTCTTCAAATTCTCAATCATCCAATACAACCTCCAGAAGTATAATCATGGCAACCTCCTTGAAATCTTTTTTTTTTAATCCTAAGATAAATGAGCAGATCTATTTTGTTTTCTACTAAAATCTATATTAATTCAATCTGTATTTACTTTTAGACTTGTTTGCATGACTGTTTCCCTCTGAGGCTTCTTTGGGATGGAAACCCTACTTGCTTTAACACAATATCTAGGAGACAACATGCATCCTGTAAGTGTCTACTAAGTGAATGGCTAAGAAATGCACAGACTGCTTTCTTTTTCAGTACAATTTTATATCCATTTTGTCTCTTAGCTAAATATCCTTCAGTTACTATGCTATGGACCTCAAAATCTGACGCGATGGTTTTAGAGTTTCAATTTTGAGATGATAATAAAAACTAAATGTTGGGACTTCCATCATCTCCAGAAGGTATTTTCATGGACTGAGAACACTTCAAATAAAGAAAAAAGAAAGTGTAAGAAACATCAGGGTATATCTGTGCATACAATAACATATAAAGGAGAAAATTAAGCTTTGGGTCTCATTTCTATTGTATACCTGGGAAAGGATAATTTTCTCCTTTCTAAAGTCTGTTTACCCATTTAAGACTTGCTGCCAGAGCTCTCGATTTTTCTCCAACATAAAGTTATCTAGATCATTGGTATCTCTCTTTTTCCCTCCTGTCAACTTCTCTTTCCTCATTTTTACCATTCCTCTAGAAATAAAATACTTTTGGGGTGCCTGAGTGGGTCAGTTGGTTAAGTGTGGGATTAGCTCAGGATATGATCCCAGCATCATTGAATTGAGCCCTGCATCAGATTCTATGCTCAGCATTAAACCTCCTTAAGATTCTCTCTCTTGCTCTCTCTCTCTTTCTCTTGCTCTAAATTAAAAACATTAAACAATAATAAAAAGTAATAATCTAACTTGTTATTAAAGTAAATTAATGTCACTGGAAAGGAAAATATTATTAAACTTTGTACAGTAAGAATAAAGTTGTAAGTGTGACTTACAAATCATATAGCATTAAGTTTCATTGAAACAAGATAGTCTTCTAACTTTAGTTTGCAAGAAGAAGAATGCTTCATCATTGTGGCTCTTCATCACTTTGTAAAAATAATAGACTGTTTGACAAACCTTTAGTTATGGTAAGTTACAGATACCCTAAATCCCCAAATACCTTGCTGTAATGATAGTAAATGCATTATACATATTCTGTTCTTTCAATGGATCATTTTTTTCTCTATACGGCAAGGGACACGCTATTCTTACTATATTTTTAATATGTAAAATTATCTCATTTCAGCTTATTAAATCTATGTTGATCAGTCAATCATCAAATATTTGTATTTCAACTATATAGCAGACAATATAAGGCAAACTTATGCTAAAATAACTTATTTTTTCCACTCTTTTTCCACTCTCTCAAACAATTCTCCCAAAGAAAATTAAACTAGTGACTTAGCTATTTCCTTTTGTCAATAAACTTTGACTTTCTCTGTAAAGTCATCAAAATGAATTTTATCCACCTAACACCCATCTCCCCTTTTCTTGGTAGGAGTTACCTGATGTCATCCATTCCTATGTTCTGCAGCTTCAGGAGCAGACAACCCAATACTATCTTTAGAGACATTTCTATGATTCAGACTTGCGTCAAACAGCAGCACACCAGCCTTTCATGTCTTTGTGATTTCTGATATTTTTTTGCGTGGTACATTCAGTTAAGCCAACCAGAGTGAAACTCAGAACTTTTAGTTAAAGTCCTGAATAAGAGATAGTTTTCCTTCCTGGCAAAGAAAATAGACCATGCAATCTCAGAAGCTGCCGGTAGCAATCTAATTTCCAGAGCCTGAGTGCTGGTGGGGCTGAGAACAAGGCCAGCTTGGAGACAGCACTTGATCCCACAGTGTGAGCCCTGCATGAGGTCTCAACTGAAGTTAACCACTCACTGAAAACATTTGGTATATGACGCTCCCCAAATTTCCTCTTTTGGCTTAGATCAGGTGTAGTTGTAGTTGTGACATTATTGTTGCTTACTCCAAAAATTTCCCAGCCTATACTGTCAGGATCAACTACACAATTGGCAGTATTGTGTGCACGATTAAAATGCAGAATCCCTTTCCAAAAATTATTAAAACCTTATGACCCTAATAGCAGGACATTAAACCAACAGTGGGATCCCTCTAAGGACAGGGGTCTGTGCAGCTGCCTCCGAAGCTGGCTCTGAATACAGTCATATAGGTTTAAAATCTAACCCATTAATGTTTACTTCCTACTTCATATGTCGTTGTGGCAGTAGATATAAGAATAAACATTTGTGTTGACGATACACATAGAAGTGATGTTATGTAACATGTAAGGTATTGAATATACAAGAAAAGAAAAAATTAAAACAATATTTAGAAAAACCTTCATAAAGGAAAACTTCCAGACTTATTTTACGAAGTGAGATCTCTTTGATTCCCAAGCCAGACAGAGACCCAGCAAAAAAAAAAGTGAACTACAGGCCAATATCCTTGATGAATACGGATGCAAAAATCCTCAACAAGATACTTGCAAATCAAATGCAACAGCACATAAAAAGAATTATCCACCATGATCAAGTGGGATTCACTCCTGGGTTATAGGGCTGGTTCAATATTCACAAATCAATCAATGTGATACATCACATTAACAAAAGAAAAGATAAAAACCATATGATCCTGTCGATAGATGCAGAAAAAGCATTTGACAAGATACAACATCCCTTCTTAATAAAAACTCTAGAGAAAGTCAGGATAGAAGGTACTTACTTACATCATTAAAGCCATCTATGAGAAGCCCTAGCTAACATCATCCTCAACGGGGAAAAACTGAGAGCTTTCCCCCTGAGATCAGGAACACGAAAGGGATGTCCACTCTCACCACTGTTGTTTAACCTAGTGCTGGAAGTCCTAGCATCAGCCATCAGACAACAAAAGGAAATAAAAGGCATCAGAATTGGCAAAGAAGAAGTCAAACTTTCACTTTTTGCAGATGACATGATACTCTACATAGAAAACCCAACAGACTCCACCAGAAGCCTACTAGAACCGATCCATGAATTCAGCAAAGTTGCAGAGTACAAAATCAAAGCACAGAAATTAGTTACATTTTTATACACCAATAATGAAGCAACAGAAAGAGAAATCAAGAAACTGATCCCATTCACAATTGCACAAAAAAACATAAAATATGTAGGAATAAACCTAACCAAAGATATAGGAGATCTGTAGGATGAAAACTATAAAAAACTTATGAAGGAAATTGTAGAAGACACCATGAAATGGAAAAACATTCCATGTTCATGGATCGGAAGAATAAATATAGTTAAGCTGTCATTACTACCCAAAGCAATTTACCCATTCAATGTAATCCCAATCAATATTGCACCAGCATTCTTCTCAAAACTAGAACAAACTATCCTAAAATTTGTATGGAACCACAGAAGACCCCGAATAGCCAAAATAATATTGAAGAAGAGAATCAAAACGGGAGGCATCATCATCCCAGACTTTAGCCTCTACTACAAAGCTGTAATCATCAAGACAGTATGGTATTGGCACAAAAACAAACATATAGACCAATGGAATAGAATATAGAACTCAGAATTGGACCCACAAATGTATGGCCAACTAATCTTTGACAAAGCAGGAAAGAGTATCCAATGGAAAAAAGACAGCCTCTTCAACAGATGGTGCTGGGAGAACTGGACAGCAATATGCAGAAGAATGAAACTAGATCCATTTCTCACACCATACACAAAAATAAACTCAAAATGGGTAAAGGACCTGAATGTGAGACAGGAAACCAGCAAAATCCTAGAGGAGAAATCAGGAAACAACCTCCTTTACCTCAACCACAGCAATTTCTTATTGACACATCCCCAAAGGCAAAGGAATCAAGAGCAAAAATAAACGATTGGGACCTCATCAAGATTAAAAGCTTCTGCACAGCCAAGGAAACAATCAATAAAACTAATAGGCAACTGATGAAATGGAAAAAGATAGTTGCAAAGGCTAGTATCCAAAAGCTATAAGGAACTAACCAAACTCCACACCTGAAAAACAACTAATCCAGTGAAGACATGGGCAGAAGATATGAACAGATACCTCTCCAAAGAGGACATCCAGATGGCCAACAGACACATGAAATGATGCTCAGCGTCCCTCATCATCAGGGAAATACAAATCAAAACCACACTGAGATACCACCTCAGGCCAGTCATAGTGGCTAAAATGAACAAATCAGAGAACTCTAGATGCTGACGAGGATATGGTGAAACAGGCACCCTCCTACACTGTTGGTGGGAATGTAAACGTAAACTGGTGCAGCCCCTCTGGAAAACAGTGTGGAGGTTCCACAAAAAATTAACAGTAGAACAATAGACCCAGCAATGGCGCTGCTAGGAATTTACCCAAGGGACACAGGAGTGCTGATGCATAGGGGCACATATACACCAACGTTCATAGCAGCACTCTCAACAATAGCCAAATCATGGAAAGAGCCTAAGTGTCCATCAACTGATGAATGGATCAAGAAGATGTGGTTTATCTATACAATGGAATACTGCATGTCAATGAGAAATAATGAAATCTGGCCATGTGTAGCTACATGGTTGGAACTTGAGGATGTTATGCTGAGCGAAATAAGTCAGGAAAAGAAGGAGAGATACCATATGTTTGCACATATAGGTGGACTAGGAGGAACTTAACGGAGGACCATGGGGGAGAAGTAGGGAAATATAGTGGGGGAGAGGGAGAGAGGCAAACCATGAGAGACTCTTGAATGCTGAGAACAAACTGAGGGCTGATGGGGGTCGGGGAGAGGGGAATGGGGGGTGATGGGCATGGGGGAGGGCACTTGTGGAGATGAGCACTGGGTGTTATGTGAAAACCAACTTGACAATAAACTATTTAAGAAAAAAAGAAAATACATGTATTAAAAAATAGTACCTTCATGAAAAAAAATTCCATGAAAAGCAAAGCAGATCAGATGAAAGCAAATTTAATTCAATTATAGAGTATATTTGAACATGAGAACAATCCTGCTTTTTTGTGCTAACCAGATTTGTCAGTTTTTAGAGAAGCTGCCAATATAAAAGCCTCTGTTGTTTTGTTGCTTGAAGGAACTTTAGGAATCATTTCTCAAAATTACCACTAACTGTTTCATCATAAATCCTAATGAGTTAATAAATACTTCTGTCATTACAATTATAAGACAGGCTTGTTTGCTTATTCCGGTGACTAAACCTAGGTGTGTGCACTTGAGGCTACCCAAAGTCAGAAACAAACTCATAATTAATCATTACAAAGTTATGTCTGGAGGAAAAAGTTATTTTGTAATTAACATATTTATTTTTCAAAAAATCATCATCATATTTTAAATTTGATGTAGCAATGCATAGTCATGTTGGAAAACTAAAAGCCACAGAACATATCTCAAATGAAATATAATTTGAATGTAGGGGCACCTGGGTGTTGGAGAACAAGAAGTTGGAAGCACCCTGAGAAGGTCCTGAAGCAAGAAACTGAAAGCAGTTCCATTCCCAGTTAGGAAAGCCACCGAGACTGCTCATTCTCTCCAGAAGGACATCATACAAGTACCAGCCCAGGGATAAGAATGTTTTATTTGGCATCAGATATACTCATAACCCAGTATGGAATACACTGCAGGTGCGTGACCTGTCAAGATGCCAAATACTATGTTGTATGCACTTGCTGTTATCAGAAAAATTGCAAAATAAAAGAGGCTTGAGCCAGGAGACCGATGCTTTTACTCCTGGAGAGTTGTAGCCCCCTGTTTTTTAATTCTCTTGTCACCGCACCTTTGGGAACTTCTCTCTCTCACCTGGGTGACTCAGTCAGTTAAGCATCTGACTTCAGCTCAGGTCATGATCTCGAGATTTGTCCTTTGAGCCCCTCATCGGGCTCTGTGCTGACAGCTCAGAGCCTGGAGCCTGCTTCAGATTCTGTTTCCCTCTCTGTCTCTGTCTCTCTGTCTCTCTCTGCCCCACCTGTGCTCATGCTTTGTCTCTCTCTGTCTCACTCTCTCCTCTCAAAAATAAAAAAAAATTTAAACATAAAAAATTATATAATTTGAAGTAATCCATGGAAGGTAAATTATACTGCACAAACACCTCTGTAGCCTGCTATTTCTACTTAAGATTATGTCTTAATTAGTTTTTCAACATAATTAAGTGTTATGCAAATACCTAATTTTAGTTGTTACATAGTTCTTATGTAATTTTTAACTTACCAACTGTTTAATGCTATTGTTGCATATTTATGTTGCTTCTAATTTTTGCTATTCATAATGTTATGCATATCTTTGTATGTATATCTTGGTTGCGTATGTTACTTCCCTAAAATAAAACTATATAAATAAGATTACAATGACCAAGAGTAAGAAGACAAAGAAGCAGGATACTGACTCAAAATTCTTCTATTACTTAAAAAAAAGCTTATACAAGCCTACTTTTTTACATTGTATCAATTTATCTATTTTTAGAAAAACATATGTCCTTAACTCACCTTGTACACCAAAATAACCTCCAATTGGATTGTTGAGTTAAATATAAAAAAACAGATAAATGTTAACTGATTGAGTTAAAAATCTAGTCAAATGTGCATGTGAGCCAGTGCCAAAATATCATAATGGAAAATATAAATATATTATGAAAAATTAGATTTAAATATTCCTTTACTAAAATTTCATAAATGCACATAAAAGGCAAATGAAAATTTTGTTTTAAAATGCAGAATAAATAGCAAAAATATCTAGTCTTAATGAAAAGTGCTCTTTGAAATAATTAAGAAGAACATAACTAATACCCCAATAAAAAAAAGAACCGAAGATATGAACATGAATAGCTAATAATGGAAGAAAGGCAAATATACATTAGCCACATGAAAAATATTTATCCTCACCAATAATGAAAAAATAAATTAAAATGAAAACAGAGTTTTATGAGATTGGCGTTACTTACAAGTCATAATACCTAGGGCTATGTGTAGATCTGAAAATGATTTTAAGAAATCATCTTGAAAGACAATTAAGCATACTTATCAAATTTTTTCCAAAAAAACTTAGAAAATTAACCTAAAGGAAAAAATTAGGGCTGTATATATATATTTATCAGCAATAATTTTTTGATTAATAATACTAATAATAGTAGTAGTAATCTATAATACCTAGTAATAGAAAATTGGTAAAATTGGTATAGCTGTATGATATTAATACAATATTGTCATTAAAAATTTTTCATAAAACGAATTTCAAGGCAAAAGAAAGCATCTGTAATAAATTGTGAAATGTAGTCTTCTCCTTCAATGAATAGGGAGAACCCATATAACCAACAGGATATTGCAGAAATGAGAGTGTGACTTTATAGGTCAGGTAACAAAAGACATTGGGGCTTCTTCCTTGCTCTCTTTGCATCATTCACTCAGGACATTCAATCAGACTGTTGGAAAGATGAATCCTCCTGCTAAGAGCTCACACCAACTTGCCCTCCATGCAAATGAGCCATCTTGGAATCTGATCCTCTCACCCAGCTAGTTCTTCAGACATTCATAGCTCCAGCTGACACCTTGATTGCCATTTCACGAAAGATCTCAAGCCAGAAGCTCTGAGCTAATCCACTCTTGTATTCCTGACTCATACAACGTAGGCAAGATGATAATATTTATTGTTTTAAGATGCTAAGTGTTGAGGTTATTTGTTACATGGTAAGAGGTAGCTACTACACTACCTAATAGCTAAGCTAACAGTGTGAATCTTAGGATGATTTACTGGCTTGTCAAGATGGAAGTACTCACTTCACTATGTAGGACATTGTAACACTGGTCATGGTTGGGTACGATCATGAGAAGGAAAACCAGACTTGGGATGAAGCAAACACTGGATGGGACTGTGAGGAGACAGAAACTGGGACCTCAATGACACTCTTGGGCCATGAATCAGTCAACACTCAATGTAGAATTTCCAGATGTATGAAATCATTAACATCTTTACCATCAATGGTTCAATTTGAGTTGTGTTTTTAATTTTTTGCAGCAAAAAATTTCTAGTACAAAATACAACAATGGCCCCATGAAAAATGCCTTCAATCTCCATCCCTACTTCTGCAGCTCTCAGTCACACACCTATGCACCATTCTTTGTTCAATATCCCAAAGCAACTTAAACACACTGCATTCTTTCATATTTCTATATTTTGACACCTGATTTGCACTCCTCCTGGAAAGCCTTTTTTTCCCTTTCATCTCTTATGGATTCTTAAAGATTCAGTTTATATGTGATTTTCTTTGTGAATGTTCCTCGACACTCCCAGGCCTAATTGAGTATTTCCTTCTCTCTAACCATATAGTATTTTAATCGAGTCTCTATTATAATGTTTTCCACATTACATTATAAGTACATATTTTTTCTATCTTGTTCTCTTACTATTTACTTATGGGGTTGAGAGCAAGGGCAATTTCTTACTCAGTTTCCTTTTTTTTTTTTTAATATTTTTATTTATTTCTAGGAGAGAGAGAGAGAGACAGCGTGAGAAGGGGAGGGTCAGAGAGAGAGGGAGTTATAGACTGAAACGGGCTCCAGGCTCTGAGCTGGCAGTCAGCACAGAGCCGACGCGGGGCTCGAACCCTCAAACCGCGAGATCATGACCTAAGCGAAAGTCGGACTCTTAACCGACTAAGCCACCCAGGCGCCCCTCTTACTCAGTTTCATAGCTTAAGAATTTAGCTTAGTGTTTGAGACACAGCAGGTGTTCATTAAAAGTATGTTGAGTTAATTAACTATTGATTTAAAGTGATCTATGTATGTAAATGGTGCTATTCTAATATAAAATAAAAAGATTCATACCAGTTTTAAATTAGAGGTATCTTGGCCTTTGAGCAGTGATTTTCAAACTTTAGTATCCACAAAAACTGCTCAGAATGCTTGAGAAAATGCCAACCCTAAGTTCTACCACCAGAAATTCTGACCACGTTTCTGGACATAGGGATCTGTCTTGATGTTCCACCTTTACTAGCGCTGGAAACTTCGGAATCTCACTTGGCTTCCCTGTTCTTCCATTTCCTCACCTATCAAATGGAGATGAGAATATTACTAGGGGCACCTGGGTGGCTCAGTTGGTTAAGCATCCAACTTCAGCTCAGGTTCTGATCTCACAGTTTGTGGATTCGAGCCCCGCTTCGGGCTCTGTGCTGACAGCTAGCTCAGAGCCTGGAGCCTGTTTCAGATTCTGTGTCTCTCTCTCTCTCTCTGACTCTCCCTTGCTCACACTGTCTCTCTCTCTATCTCAGAAATAAAGAAAACATTTTTTTAAAAATTCCCCACCTATAAAATGGAGATGGAATATTACTTGTATGGTCTGATTATACTCTTTAAATGTCAGGAAACAAATAAGTTAATATATTAAACAAATTGGCACAGGGCCTAAAGAGTGGGAAATGCTTATGTATTTTTCTAGAGTTTGGAAAACGCTAGTGTATGTGGTTAAGTACACAATTACTGGAGCCTAGCCTCTGGGTTTGAATCCTGTCTCTCCTATTGCCAGCCCTGTGTCAGTAATACTGACATCACAAGATTTTTATGAAGATTAAATGAGTTAGAAACAAAATTCTTAAAATACTGCCTGGCACATGGTAACTTCTATGCGGTTTCCCTTTTCCTTTTCTTTTGAAATCACTAAAACTTTCCTTGGGAATATGTTCCCAGACTTAGTCCCCATTATTTCTCTTTCTCAGCTAAGAAATATGTGCAACCCCTTGTGAGAGTACCTCCAATCACATACCAGATACATGCTATCTCTTCCTGGGCCCCTGAGTTATAACCACAAACTAGAGATGCTAGACAGACTTCTGACACCTCTCCACTGCCTAGCTTCCATGGACAGAACTGAAAGTGAGGACATTAGAATAAAGTCATTAAGAGTCTCAATCCATCTCCTTGCAAAAGGGCATTTGGTCAACTCCAAAACTGTAGTATGTTTCATTTTGTTATTTTTATGAGAATTTTGAATTCTAATTCTAAATACATGCTCAAAGCCCAGAAAAGAAGTAATCCAGTAACAGAAAAGGAAGACTTCAACTTTATTCTATTAATAAATAGATTCATTCATCTGAATTTTGAGAGAGCACCAGAGAGAGAGAGAAGGACAAACTCCTTCCTGGTTCTTTCCTGGTTTTTCTTTTTTTTTTTTTCTGTTATTGTACCTGTCGGAATCACCCTAGCAAATCATCTTCAATTGGATAATGACTATTTATTTCATTAGAAAGGATTGATTTGAAATTGGAATTTTTCTAACCCCTACAGAACCAAATTCTTGGTTCTCCCTCACAGATGCTACCTGCAGAGAATAAAAATCTCTCCTCAGAGATCAAGGTTTCAAGTCCAGTGTTCCAACTTCAAATTTCAATGTTTTCATCATTTCAGCTCCTTTCCTGTTGTTCTTGCAGCCCGAGGAATGACAGCTCTGTCTTATAGTTCCTACTTTCACGTTAAGGCTTCCACTGTTGCGTGTTCATTCTTTAATTTCTACTTTGCAGTTCTTCACATGAATTTATCTGTGCTAAAAGCATCGGTGTGATTTTTATCCATTGGCTGGATGCTAAATGGTATATATTGGTACCTAGTGAGTGATACACTTGGAATAAGGTCTCTATGAATATTAGTTGTCCCTGCAATTTTAATAGAGTACATTATGGGTTTCATTCAAGAGTGACAGGTGTGCCCTTTTTGCATAATTAACTATATTTTCTCACACAAAGCTTTCAACTCTGAAGCACATTTTTAATCTGTCAAGCTTCACAAAATACCTTTGAAAAGTATTTGATGCTAACATTGCAATTTTTTTGAAAATCATGAATTGTTGAAAGGCCACGCCCAGTCAACTCAGAGTGAGGGAATAAATACCCTGCCATTTCATTGTTCAGATCTTGTCAATGCGATAGTTTAAGTGTGACTGCACTTCTTTTAATATTCATAACTGAGCAAGATAAAAACCGAATTACATGGGCTCTTTCTATTTGTGTCTGGGAATAACTGTGAGCCAGTGGAGAGAACTGGAAACAAGCAGAGGAAAGCATATGGATATTTAAATGGAACTTTCAGAGCAGAAAGTGTAGGGGGAAATGTGCTTAATGCAGGAGAAATAAAGATACAAGAAGGTGGCAGAATTAAGAGCTATTGGATAATCTAACACCTAAAAACATCAGGGATGGTTTTCTTTTATGGGGCATGAATAGCTAAGAATCATTTTAGAGTTCACCTCAACTTGTGAAAAAAAAATCTGGCATTGAGAGAGAACAAGCTTAAAGGAAAGGTTCAGCTGTAAAGTTGGTACAGGGTCTTTTGGTTTGTTTGTTGTTGTTTTTTCATCAATGACAAAATTTACGGTGCCTCTATTATCAGACAGAATACATACCTTTATTGTCATATTTCTTGAATCTCCCTACTGTAGCCCTTTTCCCACTGACATGACCTAATTCTTTAATAACAGGATGATCTTCATGGGATTTTTTCCTTTATGGAATTTCTCTCCAATCTAGTTAACGATTCTACCTCACTAAGGTCAAAGAATAGCTTTTTCTAATAAAATTTTGCTGAATTCCAATAAATAGTGTGCTTCATTTGTATCTGTATTGTTTAATTACTACAGATGTTTGATGTTTTCTTCAAATATCCTTAAAGATTTGTCAATTCAGGAGCCAAGGGACATATTTTAGTCATCATAAAAGAAATGCTAATGGTTCCCGACAATTGCGTCATACTTTGTACACTTCAGTGAATTTTTCCATACAAACGTTTCGCTTTATTTTCATGACACTGTGAGGTGGACAAGCCAGATAAATTGTAAAATTTTAGAGTAGGAAGGAACCATAGAGAACTCAGTATAAAGTTTCCATGACCATAATAGTTAGGGCATGTTTTTGCCTAAAGTCCTATTCAGACCTTCAGTTGATTGAAGAGGCCCACCTACATGAGGGAGGGCAATGTTTTACTCAGTCCACTGATTCAAATATTAAGTGCATCCAAAAACACTCTCACAAGATCAGCCCAAATAATGTTTGACCAAATATTTAAGCACCCCATAGCCCAGTCATGTTGACACATAAAATTAACCATCACAACACCCATATCAGAGAAATAAAGAGATAGGCTGCAACAGGCTCCAGGTATCAATTCCTCACTCATTTGCAAAGGCCTAAATTAAGGAACGTATATCCTTTTCTCATGATCCATTCTTTTTTTTTCTTTTAATGTCTATTCTTAAGAGAGAGAGAGAGTTTGTGTGTGTGTGTGTGTGTATGTGTGTGTGAGAGAGAGAGAGAGAGAGAGAGAGAGCAGGGGAGGGGCAGAGAGAGAGGGTGGGGCAGAGGATCCAAAGCATGCTTTGTTCTGACAGCAGAGGGTCCAATGCAGGGCTTGAACTCACAAACCATGAGATCATGACCTAAGCCAAAGTCAGACACTTAACCGACTGAGCCACCCAGGTATCCCTCTCATGATCCATTCTTAAGAGCAATGAATCTTCTTAGATAAGTTTTCTTCATATCTCACTGGACACAATGGTATCCCTTGTTCTTTACCAGGCTAATTACCATCAGGGGCTGGAATTCATATGATCGCCTTTGAGAAATCAACCTGAAGCATTTGGCTGCCCAGGGTCAAAAAAATATTAGGGCTCTCTTAGCAAGGAAACTATGAAGAAAACTGACTCTTCTGTATGCACTAAATAACATCTGTCTCATTAATAAGACCCCCTTCATCTGAAAAGCATATTTATGTATTTATGGGCATTGTCTTAATATAATTATTATATGTGGTAACGTTTTCTGGAAAAAATTTTAAGTTTATTTATTTATTCTAAGGTGGATGAAGGGCAGAGAGAGAGGATGAGAGAGAATACCAAGAAGGCTCCACACTGTCAGTGCAGAAGCCAACATGGGGCTCAGTCCCACAAATCATGGGAACATGACCTGAGCTGAAATCAAGAGTCAGATACTTAAATGACTAAGCCAACCAGGCACCCCTATAAATTTAAAGTTATAGGTTTTCAAGAGTGATTTTGAGATTACTTATTCAAACTCTGATCTCTAGTAACATCTCCTATCAATAATTTCTCATTCAATATTTTAAAAACTTGTTAATGTTTATTTATTTGTGTGTGAGAGAGAGAGAGAGCACGAGTGAGGAAGAGGAAGAGAGAGAGGGAGACACAGAATCCAATCTGAAGCAGACTCTAGGCTCTGAGCTGTCAGCATAGAGCCCAACGTGGGGCTCAAACCCACAAGCTGTGAGCCTAAGTCGGTCTCTTAACCGACTGAGCCACCCAGGTGCCCCAATAATTTCTCCTTCTACATAGGCTCGACAGTCATACAAACTCTACTGAAACATTTCTAAGGATTGAGAAGACCTTGCTTTATTTTGTTAAGTAATGCTAATTATTAAGTAGGTCTTTTCTGTTTCTCCATAAATCAAAGCAATATATTGAGTGTCTGCCATGGGCTCCCTGTAACTTCTAACTGTTAGGTTTGGATTGCTTTCTGGAGAAGCACAGGAAAGTTCTGATTTTCTTTCCATATGACTGTATCCTTCACAAGCACGGCCAAAAGAAATCAAGTAGCTAGCTAAAAAACACAAAGCTACTTACTGGCAACATTAAAACAACCACTCTGCCTTCCGTGACATCATGTTCTGCTCTTTTATGTACTTGTTAGATAATATTGATTTTTCTTCAACACTTGAACAGTGCTTATTAAATCATTCTAATGCTTCAAGTTTTTAAAAGAGAGTATATGATATTAAATAAGGAACTATGGCTAAATTATCTACTGTTGGAACCCATAGTCTCTATTTGAGCAGAATTTCTTTTGTTGATGCTAAAATTCCATTCTCATTTTCCTTTCCTTCTCATTCTGTTCTCCAGTGGTTGCTTTGTCCTTAAGCATAGATTTAGTGGCTGCAGCCAGGTGACAATTGGATTGTTGGATCTTGTTCTCATGAAAGGGAAGGTAAGAGTCATGAGAAGAACAGTAATCTAGAATAACAACCAGAGGTAGCCTTTGGGTCTGCAGAAACAGACTGGTTCTTATGAAAGAGTTTAAACGTTCCTTTGCACCTTAGCAAGAGAACATGCTATTTGTTGTAACACTTTCCACTGTCTTAAACTATAGCTCTTCATTATAGGACACTAATAAGTTATATGAAGAGGCTAATTTTTTAATTTATCAGCATAAAATATATGTTGAGTCCGATATGATAAGATGTATTTTGAGGTTTAATTTTTTTTCCTCTAACAACCTTAGAGAGAAATATGGTCTAAAAACATCAAACGACAGGAAGATGAATCCTGGAGAAGTTGAGTCAGCCTTTGAAGGGAAATGGGACTTCTTCATTTTTACTAAAGCTAGTCATTCACATAACCATGTCCCTTGGATTTAAGTGAGAAGTAAGACACAAACAACCAAATCATTCCATTTCAACCCATTTGTTTTGATTAATGATTTCTCAATACTTCCACTGCCCATATTCTGGTGGTGCAAGGCAGACAAGCATGCATTTTAAGATATTATGAAACATGTACACTACGCTCTGGCTATGGGGTTTCCTTTGGAATGATGAAAATGTACTGGAATTAATGGTGATAGTTGTATAACTTCGTGATATACTGAAAACCACTGAGTTGTATAATAAATAATAATATAATAATAATAATAATAATATAACTCACAGACTGTATTCTAATCATTCCAGGGAACATCTCTCCTCTTCTCCATTCCCTGATTGCCTTTTGTTAATCCATGTGTTTCTCTGTGTCAGACTGACACTTACATATATCCAATTATAGATTCATCTAACAAATTCTTTACCTTGCACATTTCTAATGCATACAGTTGACCCTTGAACAATGCAAGGGTTAGGGGTGCTAGCCCCCCCCCATTCAGTTAAAAATCTGCATATAACTTTTGACTCTCTATAGACTTAACTGTTAATAGCCTACTATTCACCAGAAGCCTTACCAATAATATAAAGAGTTGATTAATACACATTTTGTATATGTATTATATACTGTATTCCTACAGTAAAATAAGCTAGAGAAAAATAATTGTTGTTAAGAAAATTGTAAGAGAAAATAGGTTGACAATTCAGTACTGTAAAACATTTGCATATAAGGGGTACCTAGGTGGCTCAGTTGGTTAAGCACCCAACTTCGGCTCAGGTCATGATCTCATGGTTTGTGAATTCAAGTTCCATGTTGGGCTCTATGCTGACAGCTCAGAACCTGGAGCCTGCTTTGAATTCTGTGCTTCCTCCTCTCTCTGCCCCTCTTCCATCTGTGCTCTGTCTCTCTCTGTCTCTCAAAAATAAATAAATGTAAAAAATTATTTTAAACACTTGCATATAAGTGAACCTGTGCAGTTCAACCTTATGTTGTTTAAGGATCAATTGTAGTAGATTTTCTATTTTCTTGGTCAGTCTCTCCTTCTTTGGAGAACTTCCACTTTCCCAATCTGTGTAGTTCAGATAAATAATTAAATAATGCAATACTCAAACCCTAGCATGGGAATTCTGTGAATTCCTGGCCTGGTCAATCAAAATCTGTCCATGCAATTTACTTGGAAACATCTGGAAGAGAAAGTCTCCTTCTTCTTCTGTTGTTTAATTCATAAAGGTGACAAGAACTCAAGGTGAGTCTCACTGTGGGTAAATCCAACAAAGACAGGCAGATCCAAGAGATACTGAGCGATAAAGATGGAGATGGAAAAGGAGACGAAAAGACAAGAACCTACAAAATTGTCTGAAATGTGACTCCTCTTTGCAAGAAGAGGATCCGTCCCCTACTCTTTACATTTCTGAACAGTATGTACTAGTATACATTGTTCCACCCCCCACACATTTCCCCATCAGGCTAGTTTTGCTTGAAGTTTTTCTTATTTGGGAACAAAATCATCCATATTGGATGAATAGAACACAGTTCTTGCTTTTGGAAAAACTGAAAGACTAAGGGTAGAGTCAAGCCTACACAAAGATATGTGTGAATAAAGTATGAAAACATGCAAAAAAAAATGTGTCTAAGTATCTTGGAAGTTAATGTGCAATTGTCACTGAGGTGATCAAGGAAAACTTTAAACAAGATATAACATTAAGGCTGATCCTTGAAGTATAAATAGGAAGTTATCAGAACAACTAGCTCAGAAAAATGTAAGACTTAGTATGAGAAAATCCACTGACCATGAAGGGGCATTATGCATAGAGAAAAATAAAACAAATTAAGAGTTACAGTATGACAAATGAACCATGTTTGTCTGTGGCTGGAGGTGATGTTAATGGTAAGTAGAAGCCAGATCACACAAGTCTTTATTTACCACTGTAAAGCACTTGGATTATATCATATGAGAATAATAAAGAATTTTAAGAATTTTAGACAGAGAAGCAATACCAAAACATGTTTCAATATATTGGATGCAATGACACATAAGGCAGAGAGAACAGTTCTCAAACATTTGCAATAGTACAGAAGAGACAAGATGAAGGCCACATACTAGGAAGTGATGGAAGGAAGGGGAGGAAAAAAGATATAAACTTGAGAATGTCTACACCTTTCTTGCCTCTCCTTTGGCCCATAGGAGGCCAATTCTGGGAAGTATCAGCAAATTGAGCCTTTCCCTTGACTTCTTGGGACTCTATTCTACCTTATTCCTTCCTATTTGGCCCAGTACCTGACATGCCCACCCACATCCCTGCCTGACAGGAGAAACCAGGCTTAGAGAGAGTAATGACAGTGTGCAGAATTTTCAATAATACTCTTTCACAAGGTCACCCTCCACCACTCTGAAATTCTGATTGCTCTCTAGGGAGCACAGAGCAATGACTTATATTCAGTGTCTTTCCCTCTTATGGTATCATATTATCACAAGAGCAATGACTTGTAAAACCCTATGATTGCTTCTGTGACAGAGGATTCTGAGGGTTTTTCAAATGGCTCTTCAGAAGTAAGATTGCTAGGGGCACCTGGGTGGCTCTGTCGGTTAAGCATTCCACTTCAGCTCACGTCTTGATTTCACAGTTCTTGAGTTCAAACCCCACATTGGGCTCTCTGCTGTTAGCACAGAGCCCACTTTGTATCTTCTATCTCCCTCTCTGTCTCTGCCCCTCCTTTGCTCACTTACTTCCTCTCAAAAATAAATAAATGCTAAAAGGAAGTAGGATTGCTACTTGATGGCTCTATGAACCTGCAGCATCTGAAACAGGATCATGAAAGGAAAACTAGAAAGGAACGTACAGCTGCAAAGGCCAGATATCCATTTTTTCAGTATATACCCACCGAGCAATGGTATTTGAAACTATGCAGTAAGTAAGCATGTAACACACACTGAGTTCAATGGAAACCAAGGTAGGAATGCTAAAATGGTGAACTGTGGATGTATCAGTTCGTTGAGCACAAAGCAACAACTAATAACACCAGACATCACAGAATTGCCTGGAGAGATCTGGATTCCAACATTGGTTCAACCACCTAATGGTTTTGTAACTTCAAATGAGTTTCCCTAAGCTCGCTCTGGCCTGGTTTTTGCAACTGCCTCCTTCACAGGGCTATTTTGAAACATTAAACAAAATAACACAGGTGTGACTGACTGATATGGAAATTAGAAGTTGGATGGTGTCCAAAATATGTTAAATTTATAGGGTAGTTTCCGTGTAAATCTATGACAAGAAATGAAATGGTATTTTGAGGGGAGCAAGATGTTGCTGTTGCTTTTCTCCTTCCAAATGCATGTGTCCCATACCCTGGGGGGCGCACAGAATGGGAAGGTGTGGAAAGTAGCTTAGCAAAGAGGCCAGAGGATATTTTTTTCAAAATTTGGCTGTAACTGCTCTTCCAATATTCTCTTTTAAGTACGCTACCTAAAAATATAAATTCTTCTTTATTATTGTCCTTCTAAATGTGTCCTTCCTCTCCAGCATGGAGGCTCAAAGTACCCAAAGTATCTTTGACCTCGTCCTATTCTGTTCAACCAGATGTCAAGCCAGGAGATTTTACCACATACTGACATTATCAAAGATTCATTTGCTAATACCAAGATAGAAAGTTTTAGGTTTTACAGGAAAACATTTAAGAATAAAGCAGGCTATTCAAAAAGTCTATAGGCATGAAGTCATCAGTCATAAAGGACCTGTTTGGATCCTCTTCAAACACAAGCCTAAGGGACTGGATACTGTTTTAAAGCAAGATACTATGTGAGAGGTGAATGGTAATTCTGTTAAAAAAATTGTATTGCTCTTTGCAAGTAAGTGTTTTTGGAGAAAGTAAAGATGAAGCAAATACTATTTCAAGAGACTAGGGAATACTAGCTGGATGACCTTATATTGCTGAGACAGTGAGGGATCCCTGCCATGTTTCAGGACACTCCTAATCTGTTTTCTACATCAGGGCAAGCATATTGCTTGACTTTGAGGGCTGCTCAGAAATATCCATGCAGTGGAAACAGCACAGGGACTCAGGGCCAATGACCCCAATATTTTCTTTTTAATGTTTCAAGTTTTTGTTTAAATTTTGGTTAGTTAACATAGTGTCATGTTAGTTTCAGGAATAGAATTTAGTGGTTCATCACTTACATACAACACCCAGCGCTCATCACAAGTGCTCTCCTTAATGCCAATCACCCATTTAGCCCATCCCCCCACCCACCTCCCTCCGCACCAAAACAGTCAAACCTCATTTTGTTCTCTATTATTAAGAGTCTCTTATGATTTGCTTCCCTCTCTCTTTTTTCTCCTTCCCACATGTGCATCTCTTTTCCTAAATTCCACATGTGGTATTTGTCGTTCTCTGACTGACTGATTTTGCTTAGCATAACACACTGTAGCTCCACATATATTACTGCAAATGGCAAGATTTCATTATTTTGGACGGTTGAGTAATGTTGCATTGTGTATATATACCACATCTTCCTTATCTAGTCATCAGTGGTTGGACATTTGGGCTCTTTCCATAATTTGGCTATTGATAATGCATGCTATAAACACTGGAGTGCTTGTGCCCCTTTGAATCAGTATTTTTGTACCTTTGCACAAATATCTAGTAGTGCAATTACTGGGTGGAAGGTAGCTCCATTTTGAGCTTTCTGAGGAAACTTCATACTGTTTTCCAGAGCAGATGTGCCAGTTTTCAGTCTCACCAACAGTGCAAGAAGGTGTTCCCTTTTCCACATCCCAGCCAACATCTGTTGTTTCCTGTGTTGTTAATTTTAGCCATTCTGACAGTCGTGAGATCTCATCATCTCATTGTGGTTCTGATTTGTATTTCCGTGGTGATAAGTGATGTTGAGTATCTTTTCATATGTCTGTTAGTATGTCTTCCTTGGAGAAATGTTTATTCATGACCCCAGTATTTGTTAATTTCAGTACTCCACCTCTTATTAGTCTTCTTATTGCTCTGCCTGTAGGAAGTACTGGTAAGGTTTTCCATGCTAGAGAACCATCAGTTTCAGGGCTCATTTCATCATTTTCTCACATCGAATATCAGTGAAAATAACCTTTCTGCCCTAAAATGTTATGTAATGTTCTCTGATTTAATTTTACAAATGTGAAGTAGGTCACATTAGAGTGGCAGCTGTGGTATCAGGGACATTGGCATGTCGTGCTGTAGCTAATGTTTCATCTTGAGTGCCAGACTCATGGGAACACAAACCCTTTATACTTGAGTGTATTTATATTTACTACCCATTTTTTCCTCTCTCAGCAAATATATTACCTACAGGAGAGTTTAAGAATGAGGCTCTAGGGGCACCTGAGTGGCTTAGTCGGTTAAGCGTCCGACTTTCGCTCAGGTCATGATCTCGCGGTTCGTGGGTTCGAGCCCCGCGTCGAATTTTTTTTTTATTTATTTCTAGTAGAGAGAGAGAGAGAGAGAGACAGCGTGAGCAGGGGAGGGTCAGAGAGAGAGGGAGATACAGACTGTGAAACAGGCTCCAGGCTCCGAGCTGGCAGTCAGCACATAGCCCGACGCGGGGCTCGAACCCACGAACCGCGAGATCATGACCTGAGCGAAAGTCGGACGCTTAACCGACTAAGCCACCCGGCGCCCCATAAATAAAAATATTTAAAAAAAAAAGAAAAAAAAAGAATGAGGCTCTATTTCTGTATAAACAAGATGACCTAAATCCCCGGTGGAAGGTTCCAGTGCATGAATTAGAAGGCAGCCTGGAGACAGATGTCCAGTCAAAGGAAATTACTGTGAGCCACGACCTCACAGCAGCAGAAGACCCTTCAGTTTCAATATATAAAGTGTTTTCAAGGAGATTTTATATGTGATCATGGAGAAGAGAATTCTGAATGCATGTAAGCTTTCCTTCACAAGTAAGGTGATGAGGTTTACAGGACAGGCTTGATGCAGTTACTTATTTTTTGTAAAAAAAAAAAAAAAGCCTCAAGAAGTGACTATTTAGTAGAAAAAAAAATGATTTGAAACACTGTCAACTTCGGAAACTAATGCATGTCCATACCCAGGATGAGAAAACAGCTGTAGGAAAAATATACAATGTGAAACATCTCTGGCTATGCAATAATTTTAAAATACAAAAAAATTTCCATTTTAAATATGTCATGTGGTGTGCTGCTATCCATTTAGAAACTGCTCAATAAATATTTAATAGTTGGCTCATTGTCAGGGAATAGACTGAGGCCAAACTAAAATTGTGAAAATAAGAAAGAATAACTATGAAATATGTCTTAAAACCTGGGAACAGCTTAAGGCGACTTCAAGCTGAACTCTAGAATGATTTTGGAACTCACAGAGGGAAAATATACCACGACATACAGAAAAAAACAGAAGGGCAGCAAGAGTGGGACATTATCCAGGCAAATGTTGTATTAGACATTGGAAAATAAATGACTGTAGAAAAAAAAAAAGCAATCAGCTCCAATTGCAAAAGTAGCTGTTATGTGCTTATCTGTGTATTATGTTCTAGGGAGAAAGAAACAAAATCAAGCCTTTGCCTAAAGAATCTTATAGGTGAAGTATAATTGCCCCAGATTTAAGGCACATCCTAACAGATAGAAAGCTCTGAGGTGCTGAAGGTAGATGCCTCTCCCGGTAAATCTGAAACCACTGGCTTCCATTAAAATAGTGACTCAAAAACTAGATTTGGATGCAACATACTTTGTACCCTAAGATGCGAAAACAAGATTATGGAAAAAGAAAACATAATAACTCTTTTAAATTCCAAAGCAAGAGAAAAACTATTAAACCAAGTTTCCATTATTTGGCAGTAGCGACAGGAGAGCTAAGCTACCTTGTCCGCGAAGAATGAATTTTATGGATGAAGAGGAAAGGTTTTGCATTCAATTGAACATTGTTTAAACTGGATTCACTTTCTGCAGCTCTTCTCATTCAGTGTAATTTGAATTCATTATTGGAAAAAAACATAATGGAATATTTGTGACTTCGGAGAAAATTTCCATTTCTCATCAATATTGAGATGGTCCCCCCAAATCAATATTGGATTATAGAATGAACTAATATAAGAGGGAGAGATGGATTTCAGGTCATGCCCTGTTGCAGAAAGAAACACTGACTGCCACTTCTGTTAGGGGACCTACTTCCTTAGGCCCTTGCTGTAGGCATAGTGTTTGTATGCACCCATCGAAATGCATGTTGTATCCGATTAGATGTTCAGAAATAAGAGAAAAGAAGGTAGAGTGGTTTCCCTTGTTTTGGCTTCAAACTAGAGTTTTTAAGATACCCTAAGAGACACAGTTGTTGAAATAGAAGGATCGAGTTATTGGTGCATGGGTGTGTGTATGCACGTGTGCAGGCATGGCTGTGCATATGCGGGTGGGTGGGCGTGTTCTTGCCAGAAGTTTTCAATGTGTGTATGGCCTTTCTCCCTGGTATATGGACAGATGTTCTATACTAGAATATTTCTTTCATCTTCGTCTTGGATACTTTTTAAATCTTCTTTTCCACGATCTCCTTTTATCTTATTTTTTTAGATTTAATTTTCCCATCAGTTCCTTCATCTGCTTTAGTCTACCTCTCTACTCTTCCTCTACATTTAAGACCCTATTAACAGTTCATTCTGCAGGTTGGAGAGTTTATAGGGGTCAAGTTAAAGGGAACATGATCCTTTTGCATAGTTTCTGTGCAAACCCTACATTTGTTTTATACATTATATTGGACTAAACACAGGTCAAGCAATTTGCTAAATACAGCTCACTGACAGGCATATTTATATATCTCTGCCTCTGGTATTACTTATAATGGTAATAACAATCCACCTGTTTTGTGTGGCCAAAATCATTCTTTGGGAGTCTACCATGGTAGCTGTGAAGCTGCTGAAATAAAACCTTTGCTGAGAAAAGTGTTTATTTTAAAAATAATTCATAGGCTCCTCTTTCCTATTCAAATAAAGGGTCACCAAATACACTTTTAAAAGCCAGATCCTTTACAAAATATTACCAGAATTCTTTGATCCAGAACAATATCCAAAACTCCACAGCCAAGAGTCTTCTTGTGAACTCTAGACTCAGAGAGCTAGTGGCTTCCGGGCACATTTTAGTGTGTGCTTCGGTGGAGTTTCCTGGTAATGGCCTGAGATGGCACCTTAGTTTTCTAGGGCTGCCATAACGGAATACCACAGGCTGGATGGCTTACAAAACAGAAATTTACTTTCTCACAATTCTAGAGACTAAATGCCCATGATCAGAGCACCTGCCAATCCATTTCTTATGAAGGCTCTCTTCCTGGTTCTAGATAGCCACCTTCTTAGTCATGTCATCACATGGCTTTTCCTAGTGCATGTGTGGAGAGAGAGAGAGAGTGCACAAGTTCTCTGGGGTCTCTTCTTAAAAGTACACTAACCCATACTCTGGTTTCTCTTCAGATCGAATAAATCTTTCGCCTTTTACTAAAAGTACACTAACCCTATCTGATCAGAGTACCACCCTTAAGAAGTCACTTAATCTTAATTACTTCTTTAGAAGCCTCATCCTCAAATTCAGCTACACTAGGGGTTACAGCTTCAACATATACATTTTAGGACAACACAAGCATTCAGTCCATAATAGAAGGGAAATTGCAGTCAGAAGGTTTAAGGAGGCACATTCTTGAGGTTACCTCCATAAGGAAGCTTAGAAGGCAGGACTAGCCAAAGGAGAAGCCAACCTGCAGCGTGATTGCAAATGAGGCATCTGCCCACTGAAGGGGAGCTCTGGTGCTAGAATAGTCCTTCAGACTACTCCCACATGGTAGAAAAGGGCCCATTGTTTGTAGCCTCACAACAGCCAGTCACTAGTCACACAAACTGCCCACTGGAAACAGCTTGAATAATCATGGTGTCTGAGGACAACCCCCAGTGAAGGACACAACTTTGACCTACCAGCAATTCATATTTCCACCAGCTGGGGGAGGGGCAGACTGACTCTGAAGAAGGTCTGTGAGTGAAGAACCACTGTCAGATTTATTTGCTGTTTGTAGGAAGTTTGCTCACGTGGGAAGAGTTTTCCCAGGGTGCTGGTTGGGAAACTTAAGATAAATGGAAAGAAATCCAAGCTGTGTTGTTGCACTTGATCTCAAGGCTGTAACTGATGCTTATCACCTTCTCCAGTACTCATTCTAGATCCCTTTCCCCCTTGGCCAACTCTTCTGTTGGTCTAGCTGAAGGCTCACCTGGTGCGGTGACTGAACCCTTCATCCCTGAGAGGTCTGAGTCCTACTAGTTACCATTTCCTCAGATAATGGCTACTGTGCTTATGTATTTAATCTTAAAACTGGATAACTTTAGTAGGTCAAACACATTCTACCCTTCCCCACCATGTAGCAATCAGCTCCTGCTGATCTGAGCCAGCTACCCCTATCACTGCTCACTCCTTTCTTTCACTGCTAGTCTCTAGTTATGAGAAGACCAAGTATCCAGCTGGAAGACATATCTTAAGATCTAATGGGACTTTACTGTCTCTCTTGGTGAAATCATGACATATTTGAGAACCATGACCTTTAGAACCACAAAGCCTTAAACTATTGTGACAGAAATCACAAATGTCTTAGAGAAAAACTGGGGGTGTTGGTAAGTAACACCATGTCTAATTTCATGCTTTGGTTCCCAGTGGCATGAATTCTAGCACACAGAAGATATAGAACAATAAAATAGTCCTTAAATTTTAGCAAATACCATGTCCTGACGTATGACACTCAATCTTTACAAGGTATGATTTCCAAGTAGTTACCTCGGTTGTATGTTTAAAACACCAGTCTACTGATATCTCAGACTGACAGTTTCTGGTTTGTGAGAACTACCAGTCTTAGTCCATTCAGGCGGATATAATAGAATACCATAGACTGGGTGGCTTATAAGCAATTTATTTCTCACAATTCTGGAGGCTGGAAAGTCCCAGCTCAAGGTGCCAGCAGATTTGATTCCTAGATCAGAATGGCCATTTTCTCTCCATGTTCTCACATGATGGAAGGGATGGAGGAGCTTTCTGGTATATCTTATATAAGGGCACTAATGCCATTCATAAAGGTTCCACCCCATATCCTAATTACTTCCCAAAGGCCTCATCTCCTTTTTTTGTTTGTTTGTTTGTTTGTTTGTTTTCACAAATAGTTTATTGTCCCCAGAAGTGCTTACACCCAGGGTTCATCCCCAGAAGTGCCCTCCTCCATGCCCATCTCCCCCCTCCCCCCCACATCCGTGAGTCCTCAGTTTGTTCTCAGCATTCAAGAGTCTCTCATGGTTTGCCTCTCTCCCTTTCCTCCACCATTTCCCCCCTTCTTCTCCCCCATGGTCCTCAGTTAAGTTCCTCCTAATCCTCCTATACATGCAAACGTATGGTAGCTGTCTTTCTCTGCCTGACTTATTTCGCTCAGCACAACACCCTCAAGGTCCATCCATGTTGCTACACATGGCCAGATTTCATTCTTTCTCATTGCCATATAGTATTCCATGGTATAGATAAACCACATCTGCTTGATCCATTCATCCGTTGATGGACACTTAGCAAAGGCCTCATCTCCTAATACCATAACATCAGGAATTGGATTTCAATATAGGGATTTGGGAGGGAGGGGAACATACCATCCAATCTATAGCATGTGTTGTAAAACAAGTGGAACCTTTGGTCCTGTGTGCACTACAGTGTCTGTGTATAACTCTGTTACAATTGAATTCACTTGCTCTAAAGAGTGGTTAAGCAGTGTCCCATGTTAGCAGATCAATCTCTAGAAATCTTTAATAGTGATACTTATCAAGGTCCTGCGATAGGGAAAGAAAACTCATCTCCAAACTATGTGTCAAACCCATTAAGGATGGATTACTGCCTCTTCAAGAGTGAAAGCTATCCAATGCAGCAAACTTTCTAGTAAGTTAGTTTACCTTGGGCCATATTGAGGGCTAAGTATTGGTCTGCTACTGGCAAAGTGGACTTCTGGCAACAGTCATAGAAAAATCATCCTTGTTGAGTGAATATCCATGCTGTTGGGTTTTAGATACCATTTATGCCATCATAGCTACTCCATTTATGTATTCATTATGGTCAGCTCTGTGGCCAGTTGATAGATGCTGGCCCATATGTCCTTGATTTTCAGCATTTACCACTGCTCCAAATGAACAAGTGACTAGTACTTTGGAGGTCTTGGTTAGTTAATTCCTCTGATGGTCACTCTAATGCAGAGATTCCAATATATCCCTTCATGTGCCTCTTCCTCTAACCATCTTGTCCAGAGCTTCTAATCTTTCTCTTTCCAGGCTCCAGACTAACTAGCCAGGACATTAGCAGAGATTTTAAATTTTCTTTCTGACAGAATGGGAAATAATGCATCTCCAAGATATGCTGCCTTTATCTATTCTAGCAAAGTTATTACGTCTCACACAGCAGCTGCAACTGTGTGTTGAAATTTATGGTCATCCATTGTAAACTGTCATTATCCATATAGTCGTAATAGAAGCCAGATCAGTGAATTTAAATGACCATGTAACAGTGACCTATTATATGAAATATAAATTTCATTATATATGAAAATATTATTCATTTCTGTCATTCCTCTTGGGATATAATGTTCATTTTGATTTGCTATTTTGCTTGTGAAGTAGGTCATTTGCAAGCCACTGTAATAGCACTTTCACCCCATTTCCACCCCAAGCCCTGGGTCAAGACAGCAAGAGGAGGATTCTGCCAGCTACCAACTATATCCATTCCAATGGAAAACCCAGGAACTATGTATTAAAACCAAGAAGGTCTGTAAACTCAGTGGACTCACTGTGAGTTGGACCTGGGCCAGAAATCTGTTTCTAACCTGGCTTCTCCATGCCTTCACTCAACAGGGGGGCTAAGGTAGTATTTGTGTACTCAGGTCTCAAGGTCAATTTAGATTCTCAAAATCCCAGAAACATAAGGGTACTTCCCTTTTTCCTATGCTTAATTACCTATATAAATGGCTAGAGATCTCTTTGGGGGAAGAGTAAAGGAATTCCTGCTGAATATGCTTGTCACAATATTGCAGACTCTTTCCTATTAGAGACCTGGCCTCTACTTTGGTAGAGGGTTCCCGGTTCTTAAACAATATCAGGTCCAGGGGCGCCTGGGTGGCTTAGTCGGTTAAGCGTCCGACTTTCGCTTAGGTCATGATCTTGCGGTTCGTGGGTTTGAGCCCCGCATCGGGCTCTGTGCTGACTACCAGCTCAGAGCCTGGAACCTGTTTCAGTCTGTGACTCCCTCTCTCTCTCTGACCCTCCCCTGCTCACGCTATCTCTTTCTCTCTCTCCTAGAAATAAATAAAAATATTTAAAAAAAAATAAAACAATATCAGGTCCAGAGTCTGACAATTGCATCCCGACACCTAATCATCCAACCCTGATTTCCTTCGGGTATGGCATTAGGCAGTACTCTTGTTGGTTTCCTATCTACCTTCTCCTAAACTCAGTTTTTATGATGACTTCCATAGTTCTTTGTGGATTGAGACTCTTAGTTAGACTCCTAGTTAGCACTATCATACTTCTACTCAATGCAGTAACTGTGCAACCCACTCCCTTCTTCTGGCAGTTAAGCACCTCACCTGATCTGTCTTATTTCAGGGACTCCAGTTCTGTAAAAAGCATCCTCTCCAGCCCTGGTGTATGAAGAAGAGGCATCACAGACCTTAACAGTGATGGTATTGCCCTTCTCACCAGCACAGCCTCTTTGGTAAATGAGATGTCCTCTGTAGAGCTTAGTAGACAAGTGGTTTTTCCAACCTGATATGCCCACCCACCCACACTAACTTTTCTGATCCTACTGATTCCTTTTTTCTTTATCGGTCCAGACAGTTCTATCATCTCCACTTCAATTAATGTGAAATATCACTTTTTTAATTAATAAGGGCCATTTCTCAGATTCCGTGTTAGGGTGCTAAACCCTGTATTAGAGAAGAATGCGCTTTATTTATAGGCTACCACTTGATCCAGTATCACTGGTATCCTTTCCCATACAAACTCTTTTAGCTCTTGCTGATATGTATTAGCAGAGCCTGCTAGACCTGGTGAATAGCCCCTCTCTTCCCTTAACAGGCCCAGAACACCTTCAAGCTATGCTAGTATTTGACCTCTGTTTTGGTCTATTTCCAAGCAGGAAGGTGGGTATAAATTCTGATGAGGGTAAACATTGTCTTGAAGTATGTCTACCTCATTTGAGACCTCTAAATGATTTTCAACAAAATGCCAAAACAGGGGATATGTTACAGGGGTCTATCTCCTAATAAGGGGGAGTTGTCCAGTTATGCAGGACCAGCCAGAGAAGTGGAATCTGTGATTTCAAGAGTCTCAACCTTGGACTTCCCAAATATTCTCATCCCAGTTTTCAGGTTCCCTCTCCCTAGTTACGGGACTTTGACCTTGATGAGGAGAACTACCAAGGCTCCGAATTCAACTTTTTTGGAACTCCCACTACTTTTATGATTAGTTTCTGATCAATGCCCTTAATCTTGTACTCTCTGATTGAGGGTTAGGTGCTCCAGTTGTAACAGTTGCCTAAAGTAGGTGATTAATTAGCCTGAACCTGTAATAATCTCTTTTCAATGAATCAGTGGCACTCATTAATCCAATACCATAGTCCTTATAATTTTCCCTTTTCCCTTTCAAGTGCCAAAAATCATGCATCAATCAGCGCATCTTCTTCTACCAGCATCCCATTCTAGATCTCCACCTGTGTACCTTTAACGATTGTTTCATTGCAACATCCAGGGTCACCAGTGATAGGGTCTTCATTGCCAGATGGCTGGCAAGTAATCCATCTCCAGAATTCCATTTTAGACTTGGCTTCCTCAGACCACCACTAACAACTGCCTTCAGTAGGGCAACTTGGACACAGATTTTGAGACACAGAATTGTGTGCAGAAATGTGTTAGGAAGTGATCTTAAGAGGCACAGATGTGAGGAAGTAAAGGAAGCGGGATTGGGTAGAGGGAGAAGTAGACCTACACCAAAGGTTTAACTGAGGCCTTAGACAATCTTAAGGGAAGATTTGGAGCTGGGAACATCCTTTAGAGTTATCTCAAATAGAAGTAAAGGAGCAGGCCCTTAGTATTTTCCACATCTACAATTGACCCATGGAAGACAGAATAGCTGTAATCAGAAGCAATATAGTTCCTCTGAGGCCAAGAACGGTATCCAGTGAAGGGCACAGTCATGAACAAACAGCAGCCCCTATGCTCAACAACTAGAGAATGGATGCATGGGCTCTGATGACAGAATCTGGGCAGAATATCACAGTGTCCACTATTTAACTACTTCTCATCCCTCAGATTTCAGTTCAGTAATCACTTCCTGTGGGAAGTTTTCCCTGACCTTGACCTAACCTTTCTCCCTGCAATATGCCACATTCTGCCAGGCTATATCAGATCTCTTTATTATAGCTTCCTGCATTTTTCTTTCACTGAACTTGACATACATTTAATTATATGCTTACTGGTGTGATTATTTGATTAAAATCTATCTTCTCCATGAAATATAAGCTCCCAAAGTGCTTACTCAGAGACTGATTTTTGTTCATTATTTAATCTCTAGGGCCTAACAGAGGACCTGTTATATATTAACACTCATTCAATATTTATTTGAATGAATATCATGTTGATGGATTTATGTCATGAATGTTGCTCACTGTAACAATGACACTATTATAAGGTAAACACACCCAGGAAGCTATTACAAAGAACAGATTTCTGCAAGAAAACACACCAGTTCTTCTGTCAGAGAGGGCTGTTTTCTTGGATAAAATTCACAGCTTCTGGAGAGCAGCATTTGAAGCTGTCAGACAGAGTGAAACAATTACTCACTAACCAGATTGTCTTGATACCTTCTGCAATCAATGATATGAGAGCTGTGACCACAGAACGCCCTCATCTTTGTATTTTAAAAAATTGTACAGAAGTTCTGTAACAATAATAAAACGATGTTTTGAAAACTGTCTGTTTTGCCTTGCCTGACTTGAATTCATATTTTAGATCCATGTTCATTGAAAATGATATTGCTAAAGGGGTGCCTGGATGGCTCAGTCAGTTGAATGTCCAACTCTTGGTTTTGTCGCAGGTTATGATCTTGTGGTTCATGAGCTCGAGCCTCGCATCAGACTCTATGTTTGGGATTCTTTCTCTCCTTCTCTCTCTGCCTCTCTGTCTCTCAAGATACATAAGTAAACTTGAAAAAAAGAAAATTATATGTCAAAATAAATTTGGGGATGCATTTATTTTATATGTCAAAGGGCACTGTGTGGTTTAATGTCAGTTTTCTTCTTATATATTATCTCTAATACTGACTCACAGAGATTTTTTTTCCTTTGATTTATCTGAAGTAATATTTAATATTTTTGCTTTTACAAATAAAGATCATGTAGAAATTCCACTTATTCCTTTCCTGTAATCATCTGTTTCATTTGTAATGAGATACACTTCCACAGCAAAAAAATTGGGACACCATGAGGAAGGTTGATGCACTTTATAAGGCTGCTGGTTAAACACTAAAACAATGACTTCCACTGTAACACTTCAGTAAACTCTGCCTAACATGGCTGTTTGGTATTTACTGAGTTCTTTTATGTCTACTGAATGCCTTTTAGCCTGCTTTCTGGGATTCATGTACCGAAACTTTTAAGTTCCTATTTGGACGATTTAACTCCATACTGAAACAAACTCAGTAACTTATGGCAGATGTAGAGGATTTAGTTATCGTGACATTCCTATTGAAGTCAACCTGCATTATGAATGAATGAAACACTTCTACTGTGGTCAGATCCTAAGTTCTAGGTCAATGAGTTCTAGATGACTCTTGCTAGGTGGCTTAGGATGCCATTCCATGAAATACAAGCAAGAAAGCTTTGTTATAAATTCTCCTTTATTCTGTAAAAACACATAAAGAGAGGAACTTCCTAACTGAGCGGGATTTCATCTCAATCTGCCTCATAAGGTACATACCTCCCTTTCAAACCTCTACCACCAGAGAATAGCTTGACGCTGATTTAAGAAGCACTGATTTCCAGAGACTATTGTTCTAATAATGGCTCTATGATCATTTCAAATAAAGGAAAAGGATGTGTGAACAGAACGTTAAGCCAAGCAGTCAATATCATGCTTCATCACCCTGAATTATACGGTTATATTTAAAGATTAGTGCAGAACACCAAGGATGCCCTGGAGCAAGTTGCTAAAGGAAATTGGCCAACTGAGCCTGTCAAGTGTTCCATTGTGTAACCTGTCACCTCATGGTCCAGATGGTAGCAAGTCATGATGAACTAAATGATCACATCTCAGTATTTACTTGAGGGTCTGATCAACAAAGGACTATATTCCACATACTGCCCCACCACCTAGATCACTTTTATAACACAAGATTTAGCATGTGCTGGGAATTATGAAACTGAAAGCACATTATTTTTATTTAGCAAATGCATGTATAGCATCACTGTATCACTCACTGTTCAAAATACTTCAGCCTCAAGTTACTTCATACATGGATTTGGAACACTATCATCGAGAACACAGGGACTATGTGATAGGACATCAAGAATGCAAGTGGGGGTATAGCTCATCTGCATGTTAATCATTTGCCAAACTTTCCTCCCCCCAAACACTCAACAACAAGACCACTGCGGGCCAGAGCCCTTTATTAGAGTGGCTTATTACTGACATCACCTGACACTCAGCAAATTTACCACATGCTGGACACAGTAAGCTTTTTCTGGTTTCTCAACTACTAAGATTAAGAGAATTTACAATTATGCAACCCTCAATATGATGAAGACTTAGACACACAAAACCATGCCTGCTTGGAGACTAAATTATAATAGTACCCAAAAAAGGTAGAACTGATATGTGTGCGGGGGTTGCTGTTAGTAGCGTTTTGATATTTTTTGAATTATTGTTCCACATTTCATCAATTTAAAGAGAACTGAGACCATTTCTGCATACTTTCTAGCCTCCCAAATAAGAACCATCTTTTCTAAAGTTTTCCTTATTGTATTAAAAAACATTTTTAACATCTTTTTTGGGAGACAGAGAGAATAGAGCATGAGCAGGGGTGGGGCAGAGAGACAGGGAGAGGGAGAAGTGGCTCAGTCAATCCAATCGTTGGGCTCGATCTCACAGTCTGCAAGATCATGACCTGAGCTGATGTCAGACCCTTAAGTGACTAAGCTACCCAGGAGCCTCAAGTTTTCCATATTTTTATTTCCCTGCTTCCCAACAGATTATGATTATGCTGATCTTCCTCTTTTAAACATGTTTTTCCATAAGTCCTGACCACGGCATTATTATTCCTACACCAATAATTATATCTCAGATTTTATGGCTCCTCAAGTTTTATATACAGCACTGATTTCATAAGAGGTGGCAGATGCGTACATTCCTATCTCATCAACTTTCTTGAGACATGAGCTAGTATATTAACCAGAGTGTAGCTCTCTCACTGTCATCACTGAAGCCACTCTTATGCCCGCAATCGATGCACAGCTGTGGCACGGCCATAGTATGTGAGATGGCAAAATCTCGGAAATGTTCAATGCATCTCCAAAATTGCTTGTGGCTTGGATTGTCTTTTCAAAAATATTTGTGCAAAGCATATAATTTTCTCTTGTTCCATGACATTAATGGGTTGCTCCATCTATAAACTGCTTTCCTTATTTAATACAAACACTCACTTAAATCGAACCTACCCGACTTTGACAGATGACACACCAAGAGCATGCACAGACTTCACTGCAGCTGAAATCCATGCGTGCGTTCATTTATTTCCAGTTATTTTCACCGTACGGCACTCTGTGTGTCTATTCCAAAATAAAAACAGATGGTGTGCTCTCTCCTGCTTCAGGCTCTACCAGCCCTTCTTTGTAAAATGCATGAAAGTTGTTTGCAAGCACATATTTCTTTATAAAGTAAGAAATGTGGTGAAGGTGTCCAATGACCTCCCATCATAGTGAGGACCTAACTCACCATGTAAATGATAGGATTGAGAGGGAGTGGAAGGTTTTCAGCCAATTCTGATTTCTGCTTGAAGTGCCTTTTATTTCCACACCATTCCATTCAGTGAGTTGTTTCATAAGAATTAATGCCAGGCATTGAACGAAATTAAACACTTATTTTCAAGTTTAAAGCAAACAACATAGTATTCTTTTTTGTCCTATTTCAAAATTTTATTTTAATTCTAGTTAGTGTACATATAGTGTACTATTGGTTTCCGGGATAGAATTCAGTGATTCATCACTTACATATAACGCCCAGAGCTCATCCCAACAAGTGTCCTCGTAAGTGCCCATCACTCATCTAGCCCATCCCCACCTCTCTCCCTCCAGCAACCGTCAATTTGTTCTCTAACATTAAGAGTATCTTATCGTTTGCTTCGCTCTCTCTTTTAACCCCCTTCCAACATGTTCATCTGTTTTGTTTCCTAGATTCCACATATGAGTGAAATCATATGGTATTTGTCTTTATATGATTAACTAATTCACTTCGCATAATATACTTTAGGTCCATCCACATCATTGCAAATGGCAAGATTTCATTCTTGTTGGTGGCTGAGGAATATTCCGTTGTGTATATATACCACATCTTCTTTATCCATTCATCAGTCAATAGACACTTGGGTTCTTTCTATAGTTTGACTAATGTCAATAGTGCTGCGATAAACATCAGAGTGCATGTACGCCTTCAAATCTGTATTTTTGTATCATTTGGTAGTGAAATATTTAGTAGTGAAATTGCTGGATTATAGGGTAGTTCTATTTTTAACTTTTTGAGGAACCTCTATACTGTTTTCCAAAGAGGCTGCACCAGTTTGCATTCCCACCAACAGTGTAAGAGGGTTTCACTTTCAACATATCCTTGCCAACATCTGTTTCCTGTGTTGTTAATTTTAACCATTCTGACAGGTGTGAGATGATATCTTATCTTGGTTTTGATTTGTATTTGCCTGATGACCAGTGATGTTAAGCATCTTGTCATGTATCTGTTGGCTATTCAGATGTCTACTTTGAAAAAATGTCTATTTATGTCTTCTGCCTATTTCTTAATTACATTATTTGGTTTTTGGCGTTGAATTTGATAAGTTCTTTATAGAGTTTGGGTATTAGCCTTTTATTAGGTATGTCATTTGCAAACATCTTCCTTCCATTCCATAGACTGCCCTTTAGTTTTGTTGATTATTTCCTTTGCTGGGAAGAAGCACTTTATCTTGATGGAGTCTTAATAGTTCATTTTGTTTTTGTTTCCCTTGCCTCTGGAGCAGCATCTAGTAAGAAGCTGCTCAGGCCAAGGTCAAAGAGGTTGCTGGCTGTGTTCTCCTCTAAGATTTTGATGGTTTCCTGTCTCACATTTAGATCTTTCATCCATTTGAGTTTATTTTTGTGTCTGGTGTAAGAAAGTGGTCCAGTTTCATTCTCCTGCATGTCTCTGTCCAGTTTTCCCAGCACCATTTGAACAACCCAGCACACTGAAAAACAAAGTGGACTGATTTCTCTAACACTGAGTTAAAAAACTTCAGAAATCATGGATTATCCACTGTAGCAGTGCTCCAAACTACATACAGTATATTTCAATCTAACTAACTTTCACTTATAACAAGTCTTATCTCCTCTGGAGAAATGACTGAGCTGATAAGGAATACCCCCTCGATTCTGCGTGGATTGAGGATGTAAATGAGCTACATGAATAGCATTTGCCTGAATAACCACTACATCAGGTGTGGAACTGGTCCAGTCATTAACTTATTATTCAAATTACTTAAGGATAAGCAGCTTAATCCCCCCTCCAATGCATTTTTATGTTTTTTTCTTGTATTATTTTCCTCTGCACATGTTTTAATAACAGTTTTGGATCAGCAGTTTTCAGGATTTCTGATATTTCTAGAAATCCTCAGATTCCCTGCCTTTTACACTGCTGATCTCCCCCTATGACCCCACACCTGCCCACTTCCCTCTGCTTCACAGGAAGCTGGATGTCACTCATATTTTCACTAGTTTACAGATATGTCACATCTCCCAAAGTTATGCTTCATGATATCTTCAAAGAATTGCTGTGATTAGCTAAGACTTCTATTCTTTAGTATCCTGGTTTTGCGAGTACTACTGTAATTTACTTATCACATTCTATTGATCAGGGTTGATTAATTTAATCCATCATATTAAGTTTTAGCCCAGTAATTAAAAACTTGGCTCCTCTCTCCCTATCTAGTGAATTTTTCTAATGTTTTTTTTTTTTCCCAGAGGTCTTCATTTGTACTCAGTCTTGAAAATCCAAGAGCTTATGTTAGAGAGCCCCAACATATTCCACATTTGAAATCCAGACCCCTTTCTTGGTTGCTAACATCAGAGTCCCATCCACTGGCACTATTCTTGTTTAGGGGATTTATAAGAACAGATGTAGAATGATGGTGCCACACTACAGCATTTTCAAGCTGCAGCAGCAGCAGCTACCATACAAATCATTGAGTCTAATCATCTTTTTTATTGACAAAGCCCTCAAGGTCTCAGGGCTTAAGTGTGTTGCCCAAGGTCACACAGGTAGTTCAGTGCCGATACAGGTTAAAATTCAGGTCTTCTGACACACAGACCACCAACCTCAATTACTCTTCCATATCTTCTCTTGCAAAGGTAAAACTCTCTATTGCCTCTCTCCAAACTGTTTTCATAACATCTTCCTAAATGATGATCAAACCCACTTAATAGACATAGACACTGAAGGTCAGAAAGGTTACATGACTGGTAACTGGGGGTACAGTGAGCATTGCTGTGAGGAAGAAATAAGAATAAAACACAGGGTCTTGAATTAGAAATCAAAGACTCTCCTTTCAAATACATTCACATAGATATTAAAGATATTGTGCAATAAAATTAGTAATCTTTCTCAGTTCTGAGCTGTAGAGCTTCTAATTTACCTCATAATTTAGTAGTTGCTCTTTTTTTATGAATATAAGGTGTTGTCAAATTGGTTTACATACAACATCCAGTGCTCATCCCAACAGGCGCCCTCCTCCATGCCCATCACCCATTTTCTCTCTCCCCTGCCCCCAATCAATGCTCAGTTTGTTCTCTGTATTTAATAGTCTCTCATGGTTTGCCTCCTTCCCTCCCTCTCCGTTTATATCTATTTTTTTCACCTCTTCCCTTCCCCCATGTTCTTCTGTTCAGTTTTTCAAGGTCCACATATAATTGAAAACATATGATATCTCCACTGCATTTTTAATTATTAGAATAGTTCTGTGTTGAAATCTTCCTGGACTACTCCCATTGTGCTGATTTTACTAAAACAAACAAACTTATAGAATTTTTCTTTCATTTAGTACTATAGCAACCAAATAGTCAATAGTCATTTCTAAAATATTATTTTGCCACCTTTTGCTAGTACTATAATAAAAGGCAATTATGTGTTGTAGCTTTCTGACGTCTCCCTGATGTCACAAATTAATAAAAAAAAATCCAAACAACCTAATTTTCCTCAAAGTCAGAAATATTCTGCTGACTCTAAAACTGGTTATTTAAGGGCTGTGTGTTCTGATTCCTCTAGCTGTTAGAGATAAAAAAGCAAAGGAACATAGTAGCAGTCAATTCCATCAAGCCCCTGGAAGAGAGAGGTGCTAGGAAGGGTCTTCTATGTGAGATCTGAGGGTATATCTCTTATCCCCGATCTCAAAGCATCTCAAATCTGGGGTGATCCCAATTCTATTCTCACCCGAAAATTGATTATGATCATCTAGATATCAATAAAAGGGTGCCAACAGTATAGCAACTTTGGACAACAGTTTGGTAATTCAAGATGCTAAGCACAGAGTTACCATAAAACCCAGAAACTTTACTCCCAGGGACACAAGAGCAAGAAAACATATTGCCACACAAATGTTAAACAGGAATTTTCAGAGTAGCATTATTCATAACGGCCATAAAGTGGAAACAACCCAAATGTCCATAAACTGATGAACAAAATAGGGTATATCTGTACAGTAGAATAGTATTTGAAAATAAAAAGAAATGATGTACTAATACGTGGTACATCATGGATGGACCTTGAAAACATTTTACTAAGTGAAAGAAGTCAGTCACAAAGGGACATGTATTGTATGATTCCATTTATATAAAATGTTCAGAATATGGGGCTCTGTAGGGACAGAAAATAGATTAATGGTAGCTTCAAGATGGGCAAGTGGATTGCTACTGGGGAAAATTGGGATTGACCACTGATAGGTATGCGAGTTCCTTCTTAGGGTGATGAAATGATTTCAATTAATTGTGGTGATGGTTGTACCACTCAATTAATATACTAAGAATAACTGAAATGTATGCTTCAAATAGGTGAATTTTATAGTATGTCATTTTTGTCTCAATAAAGATATTAAAAGTATGAACATTTAATGATAATTTACTATGTGTAAAATATTATATTAGGAATTTTATACACATACATTTATTTAATTCTGTAAACAATTCTTTTAGAGCTGAGGAAACCAAACCTTGACAATCCTAAAGGACTTGCCCTTGCTCACACAATCAGGATGTAGCTGGGTAAGTCTATCTGTTTCCATAATTACTAAACTATATAGTTAATTCATGACTATACACTTCCTTTAAGAAAGGGGCAGTTGTGGGGGCTTCTGGGTAGCTTAATCCGTTAACCTGACTCTTGGTTTCAGCTCAGGTCATGATCTCATGGTTTTTGTGTCCAAGCCCTGCGTCGAGCTCTGTAAGCGCAGAGCTTAGAATTCTTCCTCACCCTCTTTCCCCCTCCCCAGGCTCATGCTCTCTCTCAAAATAAATAAATAAACATTTAAGAAAAAGAAGGAGGCACTTGTAAGAAGTTCAGCAGATCATATGGCTTTCAAAGCACATATAGCATTTTGCTAACACATGGCAACCCCTCAAAGCACTGTCATTCTGGCACTTTTTTGAAGACCTGCATAGTCTGGCTGGTATAATTTGTTGTTGAAATGGTAATATGGTTTAAATTGGTTCAAATATTTGCTTTTACAAATATTTAGAGGAATTCTTTTAACTCAAGAGTTTTATAAGAGCAATGAGATAATTGAGAAGACTCATGACATAAACTTTTCAATCTACTTAACATTTCTTTAAAATATAATTGTATAGTACAACCTACAACCCATACACATGAAAATCTAGCATTAACTTCCACTTGGGGATTGGGAAAGTCACAGGATAGTAAAGAAAAAAAAGAATCTGAAATAGTATCCTTTTGGTCACATTCATCTAAGATTTCCCCAGTTCTGCAGAGCCAAATACTGTGCATAATCCTTTACTTACATTTGCATATGCTGTCTTCATAATGTCGCCAACATGTGTGTTATCATTACAACAGATAGAAGATTAAACTAAATATAAGAAAGGCAAATTACCAGGGTCACACAGTTAGAATGTGAAAGAACTTAGACTTAACCTAAACCATTTGTAGTGCAGAAGACAATGACCTACCTTATCCAGGAAGCTATCATTATACGTACATATTAGTCTCTAGAAATGATGAAGTGCCACAACATGAACTTCGATCACAAATCTGTTACTAAATCCAAATGGAGGAAAGACAGTTCACGGTTTTCAATGATTTTCAGAAATCTTACAGTCTACCCTTTCATCCCAAACTACATTATTTCTTTCCCTAGCTGTTTGTCTATGCACCATTGACGCAGGCCTTTTGGGCAAGTGCACATCAAACCCCCTTCTAAATATTCCATGTCATCAACTGCCTAAACATCAAGCCTCTAAGACATTAAGACTGTGTTCTATTTAATCCCAATCAAAGAAGGAGATTCTACGTGGTCGAAATGTCAAATGTCTTGATCTTTAATCACATCATGCTATTACTGTGGTTAAATTGCCAACCGCAACTATTAACTTTTATAGATTTTTTTTTTAATATTTTTATTTTATTTCTAGGATAGAGAGAGACAGCGTGAACAGGGGAGGGTCAGAGAGAGAGGGAGACACAGACTCTGAAACAGGCTCCAGGCTCTGAGCTGGCAGTCAGCACAGAGCCCGACGTGGGGCTCGAACCCACGAACCGCGAGATCATGACCTAAGCGAAAGTCGGACGCTTAACCGACTAAGCCACCCAGGTGCCCCTAACTACTAACTTTTAAACTAACCAGGAATCAGTTCACCCGGTTGCATCTGTTTTCCAGCTGGCCATCATGTGGGAAGCATTGTCCTGTAAGTAACCTGCATGATTATTTTCTAAGGAGAAAATGAGAAGTTATATAACAGTGTTTCAAATCTCACTTTTTTCTGATTTATTCACAAGTGAGCAATTTTCATTTCCTAAGCACTATTATTACTTGACTATGAAGTTAAATCATTCTTGCATCTCTCTTCAATCTGTCTTCTCATTCTGGACAATTGATTGGTTTGCCTGTATTTTCAATTGCATAGTTTAAATGCAACTGGAAATGTGTGACTGCTAGAAGTGTTAAAGTTCTCGGCAGAGTATCATATTTTTTTCAACTCCCTAGATATCTCAAGTAAACCTCTGAAGCCTCAAAAATTCAAAGAGTTTACAAAATTAAACTGTTGCTTTTCCTAGGCGTAATCATTGGTTGCTAATCAATACATATGATGTTTAGATTAATATGGAGGGGACAACCAAGGTAAAATTTAGACGTTGGTGCCAACGTGTAAAAGGTAACTTTAAAATCTTTTCAACTAATATATTTAAAAATATGTATTTCTCTTATCAACTCAAACAAAATTATACAGTGCCCACCCTATAAATTAGAGACAAAATAGCATGGAGAATTAGGCACTAAATTTTACAGTCTGTACCTCTAACAAAAAGACACAAAGTAAGACTATATTATCTCATCACCTGCAAGCCTGTCTTATACTGGATACAAGATTTCAAGCAAATTACTTAATTAATATCCCTACACCTCAGGTTTCTCATTTATAATAGAATGGTGCTTAGAGCTCATACTTCTAATAAATCTTGATTATTTCCATGCCTTACTGGAATGCATAATAAAGCTGAAAATATTTAATTGAAGTGGAGCTAATAAAAATGAATTACACTTTTTCTAGAATATTTTTTTACTGAAAATGAATTAAAATTAAAGAGGCAAAATTATTTTGCATTAGGCATTACTTAGGTTTAATCTTGTAACAATTCAAGACATCTCTAGCTATGGTTCATTGTTTTGTTTTGTCTTATGACACATTATATTTGATGCTAAATCCTTTTGTTATAGACGATAGTATAAATTCATTTTTTTCACAAAAATCTAGAGCTATAAAAATTCACACCAAGCATATGTGTGCACATGTACGTGAGTAGGAGAGAGACAAAGATGCAGATTAAAAGAGACAGAGAAAAGGAAAGAGCACAAAGAACAGTATAAACAGAAAATTGTTCATCAAGAATGAGAAAACAAAATAGTAAAGTGGAAATCAATTTAGAGTTCAGGGGACACCTGTATATTATAACCCACATTCATAAAAAAAAATGTTTATTTATTTTTGAGACAGAGAAAGAGAGGCAGAGAGAGGGAGACACAGACTCGAAGCAGGCTCCAGGCTCTGCACTGTCAGCACAGAGCCTCCCAAGGGGCTCAAACTCACAAACCGTGAGATCATGACCTGAGCCAAAGTCGGGTGCTTAACCAACTGAGACACCCAGGTGCTCCTGACCCATATTTTTTTTTTCATTTGTGGAAACCAAGTGATGCGATGCTGCTAAATTTTAAGTACCAGAATTAGACTCAGAACTTCAAGAGTGGGATTGTTTGGTAATAAGTGGTAAAGCATCACTCAACGTTTCTATATTCTTAGATAAAGAGGTCTTATTTTTTAGAGTTGCAATATCACATATGTGTGTGCGTGTTTGTGTGTGTGTGTGTGTGATGTGTTTTCTCATGTGTATGTATCCTACAATTCAAGCCAGATACAAATAGAAACATTAATTTAATTAAAGATTTTTTTTAATATAGAAAAATTTTCAGTAGTGTGTGATAGTGTTTAGACAAAAATCTCAAAAACTTCCAAGAGCAAAGAGATATAAGTAACCCAATGGGAGCTATTTGAAGAAGAAATTGAATTGAAAAGGAGATACAGATATCCATAATACAAGGGAGGGATTCAGAGTGATAGGATAATAGATATATTTGGATACTGGCAGAGAATCCTTAGATTATCTTTGGATCCAGATAAATAATTAGAAAGTGAAAGGTCATAATTATTGATTAACAAAAATTAATTCTTACAATTCCCACATAAATCTTTTTGGACCCAGCTCATAGGTGTGAGAGGCAGAGGAATTCCAAAAGTAAAGTGTTATTTTCCCAAATCTAATCAAGTATGAGCCGTATTTTCCATGAAATATGGTACTGAGCTCAAATGCATTTTAAGATATTCTATCTAGGGGTTTTCTGGTGGCTCAGCCAGTTAAGTATCCAGCTCTTGAGCTCACCTCAGGTCTTGATCTCAGGGCGGTAAGTTCAGGGTGAGTTCACCCAGGTTAGGGTGGGCATGGAGGCTACTTGAGAAAAACTTTTTTAGAGAGAAGATATTCTATTTAAATTGGATAATGTTGGTGGTTTCTTTCAAACCCATCCAAGATTTTTTCAAAGAAATAGTAATCAAAGAATACACCATAAGGAGTATGTATATAAGTTGTACAGTTATAGATGAGTAAGATATTAGATTTATCATCCTTCAGGTAATCATGAAACACACCTTCACATAGAGCTTATATAAAGAAGAAAATTTAAAGTTAGAAAATATCACACGTATAGCAGTCTGAATAATGTGGAACTGTTGGCCTCATGGAAGTTCAACTCTTCATAGTGCAAAACTAGAGCATGAAACATTGTAATCACTGTGACATTCCCTGGATCTGAGAGATAAATTAATTCATGGAAACATATTTCCTCCTCATCACAGCATTGGCTCCGTCACAGCAAGTAACTGTAGTCAAATAGTTCAAGGAAAGTACTTAGCAGATAACCTACAATGGTATGGGTGTCTCTGAAAATTAATAATATATACATCATTCCTAGCTTTATAAGCATATGTAACAAAGTTGGAAACAGAAAATTCTACTGATTTTGTGAATGCATCCCCAAAGACCATGCTCAGAGTAAATACATGACTCTGCTTTGTCCTATATGGTAGCCATTAATCACGTGTGGCTATTTAAATTTAAGCTTAAATTTAAAACAATTAAAATTCAATAAAATTTAAAATTCAGGTCCTCATACTAGTGAAATTTCATGTGTTCACTGACCACATTTGGCTGGTAGTTATTTACTGGACAGTAACATATAAAAAATATTTCAATCAATGCAGATAGTTCTCTTGGAAAAAATGGCATAGAGATGTCTTACTGTGTTGTTTTGTTACAATATGCAGACTTCCTTTTGTGTAATAGATGAGTTTCTAAAAATTTAAGAAAAGTTTGTTTAGTTACATAATCAAACTCTAAATGCAGGAAGGACATTGATTATGTAGAGAAAGTTTCCACCTGGAGTCAGGCAATGAAGTCATCATGAAGTTAGGTAATGTCAACATATTAACTAATGCATCCCCACCACCTACAAGAGTGTTTAGCATACAGTAGGTGTTCATTATTTATTTGTTACATTACTTTATTTATGTTATAAGCAATTTTTGTTTAAGTATGTAAATGTTCATGTGGTCAGCATGTAGCAACTAAAATCTGTGATAATCCAACTGACGTGGACTAAAATTTATGCATGAACCCTGAAAAAAAACATTTTAAAATTAAGAGTAATACTATAAAGCATAAAGGAATAAACTGGCTAAATAGCTCTAGGGACTTCAACATCTCCATTTGGAATGTGTTAATTACTAAAGCATGTTCAATTAAAACTGACCTTAAAAGATTCTATTTGGCACGTTTCTTACCACAAGTCCTTCTAATTACAATAGATATCTAGAATGAAAATAGTCCATAAGAAAGACATCTGTAATTTAGATTGACCTTTCCACAAATAGTCTTAATTACTGAAATTTTGCTTTATGAGATATTTTACCCTATCATTTATTCTGTCACTATCTTAAAGAAAAACAGAAAAACATAGTTAAAGTCTTAGTTGTATATTGCTTAATAGTCCAAGAAAGAAATCTTTGATCTGCTACAAAAAAGAGTGCAATAATAGCAGGAAATGGGAATAAGGCAGAATGCAGTAATGACAGTTCATGGCTCTACAAATTAGGGCAGCTCACTCAGTGGCTCTTGATTTGCACAGTGTACATCAAGCACATTTCTAGTTCTGTGACTGCATGTGAGTTGATTAAGTAGGCTCAGAACTCCCGGGGGTTTATGTGTATGGTGAGCATCTTGCTTTTGCCCACTCGGCATGCATCCCTCTCCTGCTGTAATAGCATTCTGACTTCGCCCATGAGGCTCTGCTTTGCTCTCAGTTTGAAGCCATCTTGCCCAACCTGGCCCTGCAAATCCGGTGATGGCTCCCCTGAACCAAATTAAGTCAATCAGAAACTGTCTCCCTGGAATTCTCATCGTCAGCAACATAACACAGAATCTGAAGAGGACAGGTGTCTGTTTTTCTCAGTTAAAATGTCCTGCTAAGACTGCCAGCTTCTACATATAAATCCATGTACTTTTCTTGTCTTTCCCTTTTGAGATTCTTCATCATTTTCCTCCAATTCTTTGAACTACCATATTCTTCTACCATCACCCTTTTCATATAATTTTAGCTAGCTTACTCATTTGTGAATAAGCAAAGAATCTTCCGGGTATAATGTCTAACAAAATGATTACTTAACTAAAAAACAATTATGATGCAATATATGAAAGTAATAGGTCTGAAATTTGCCATTTGTTTTCTTTAGAATGGGACTAATAACACTTAGTTTGTAGGGTGGTTTATGATTAAATTGAGATTGGTGCAAAATAAAAAAAATTGAGCACGTATATTACGGTCTCCTTTTACAAAGATTCAGCACAAATTATCCCCAAACACAGAAAAGATATTAACAATATTATTGTAGTGGAGAACCATTTTGGCTATTTTATGACCTAAGTTTCATTAGACCTTCACTATACCCTCCAAAGTCCTGGTACTTGTATTATTAATTACGTGCCACTTATTTTTGAGTAATGCAACACTTTCCTTGCCATATTCCTTGATTAGATACTGAGACATAAAACAACACTTGCCTTTAATATACTGCTATAGCTGCCACTATGAATCCTATATTCATATAATAACTGTAAAGTCAAGGTCAGCTCTTGAGGCTGTTACTGACTTGAGCAAATATTTGTTAGGAATCTGATATGCACCACATTACCAACAAGGTAAGAGGTTGGAGTACTCGTAGCTAGAAGTAAATAAAACAAAGTCACTTGAGAAGATCCTCTATAAGCAAAAATGAGAGATGAGATATGAATCACATATACTACCATAAATACAACTAACAATAAGGCATTTATAAAATGTTAAATAAAGGAGATAAAGGGCCATAACAGTGCACAGATGAGAGTGCACAGATCAAGTTATATTGTATCTTCTTTTTGAAAAAATAATTTTTTTAAGTTAGATAAACACAAAGAGGAAGCCTCTAGAAGCTCTTGGAGCTCCTCCTTAGGGGGCTACTCATACTTTCCTCAGGTTCTTTATCTACTCCAACTGACACCTTAAGACTTGGGGACTGACCTCCACATGTAGAGAAAGACATGGTCATTCATGCAGCACTGGATAACTGCAGGAGAATCCAGTCTGTCCTAGGTGCAGAAGTCCGGGGGACTCTGAACTTTAGAATCTAGCTAAAAATGGGCAGTGGAAAATATTAACACAGGTGGACAACTGAAAATTATCAGACAAGGTAACGCTAAATTAATCATGCTTTCCAACAAATACCCTGCCTAAAAAATAAATCAAAGTGACTGCTATGGTCTTTCAGCTAAGATCATGGTGCTAATGGTAATGGCAGCACCCGTGAATTGGGCAGTGTGGAAAGTGCTACTGAGCACGTGCACTGTCTCTTGTTGACTCAGATATTGTCACCTTAAGAAGGGCTCATTGAAATCTATTTGCCTGAGATACACATAAAAACAACTAGCTATCCAAGTGAAAATATCCAGTAAAAAGTTGGTTATCCAAATATAGACTTAGGGGCAAAGCTTTCAACAGGAATATATATTTAGAATTGATCATTGTTTTAATGGTACTTAATTTATTTGATTGGGTGAAATCAGAGTCTGAACTCACCCTGAAAAGAGACTGAAATCATGACTTAACAGGCAAGTACTTTATTTAAGATGCAGTCATTCCCAGGGAACAGGATGAAGGACCATGGAGAAGAAAAAGAGGGAAGGAAAAAATAACCTATAGAATCATACATTATCAAGTCATCTTGGACAATCAGTTTCATTCCAATAATGCCTTCTGAAAATCATTCAAAATACTTCATGGTGTTGCCCCATCTGTGGATTGACTGGGAGAGATAGTTATCCATCAGCTCCTACATTCCAGTGGCTGAGGGTTTATGGAAAGGGTGGGGAGGTTAACTCACAGAGACTTCCAGGCTGAGCTCAAATGATTGACAGGCAGGTCCTCACACTGAGATTAGAAGCCTCAGGGCAGGAAGTAAAGATGATGTAATTGCTGCAGCATGAAGTACCAGACACCCACACATGGAATACTGCTATAGTCATGGCTGGAATCAGAAGTGAGGCTGAGAAGAAGTGAGGGAGCCATAAGAGACCACTAAGAAGTAAGAGATACGAAGACTAACTCTGGATTACTCTAATAATTACACATTGAGGAGCTAAAGAACACACAGTACAGGACATTAAGGAACAGCTAGAGTTGGAGAAGTATTTCCTATTCAGTATCAGTCCAGGGTAATGAGGGACTGACATCATCAGAAGATGATCAGAAGAACTCATGTTTGAAAACAAAACTGTTGGATCACCTGGGTGGCTCAGTCAGGTAAACATTCAACTCTTGGTTTCAGTTCAGGTCATGATCTCACATTTGGTAGATGGAGCCCCATGTCAGGCTCTGCACTGTCAGAATAGAGCCTGCTTGGAATTTTCTCCCTCTCTCTCTCTCTCTGTGACACTCCTGCCCACATTCATGGCATGTGTGCATATGTTCTCTCTCAAAATAAATAAATATACTTTTAAAAAAGAAGACAGAACTTTTTGGTTTTTAATGGAGCCATTATGTTTACTTGTCCAGTGATTGATGTGATAAATGCTGTGCCAAAGAGCATTGCTGACCTAATTTGTCCTACTTTAACACATGTCTTATCATCAAGTCAAATATGAATTGATTTTTATAATGGTGAACATGGTCTATATTTTGCTTTAATGGCATCATGATATGTGCTTATTTTTTAACTCAAAATTTGGGGCAGTTAACTATCGCTTTTCTAGTTTTCAGAAAAAGAAGAGTGTTCAGTGTTCAATTAGTCATTTCTTTATATGAAGTAATGCAAGACATAATATATAAACTACATAACCAAAAATATTAGATTTTCCTTCTTTCTGTTATTATTAAAATATTTATCTCCTTATTTAACTATCTACTATGTAGGTACTCATGCTTCAAAGTGAATATTCCTAAATATGTAGCTGAATGCATTTCAAAATAAGTAAAGTTGAAAGGGTCAAGGGAACACTTAAGGTCTAGAAGGATTCATACAGAGACTCCCATTTAAAAAAATAATCTAAGAATAAACTTGACAAAAAGTATGCTAAACTTTACAAGAAAAATTATAAAACTACTGAGGAGCACACACATACACATACACACACAAAAAAACATGGAACAAAAAGGAAAAACATCTATTTTTGAATGAGGTATCAAGCAGAGTTCTTTCAGGGATCAGAAAGCATATTTAAAGAGGTAATTGAAAAAAACAAAAATGGCTTTAAGAGGAACAAACTGAAGAGATAAACACCCTGGATTTAGCAATGATGGGAGCCATCATCCACTATAGGCCTGAACTATCAAAAAGAGGAAGCAATGGTCTGAAGGTGAATTGAGTAGCAAAGGAGGGCTGTACAATAGGGGCTAAGGACTGTAGGCACTGACATATGCTGGCTTGAGTAAGAGGAAAGGAGGAGACAGATAACCAGGCCTCAATCTTTCCTTGACCCTTCCTTGACCCCTGGTGTCCCGACATCGTCTTCCTTTGCCTTTATCTATTTGAAATGGACTCTACCAATTGACATGGTCTATTAAGGGCAGCCTCCCAGAGCATATAAGAGAATACAGAAAGAGACACCTTGGATGTAAGGAGACAAACGGAGACTGTAATGCACCATAGACTAAATTTTATAAATTAAGCATGAGCTTCTCTCTAAATGTAACACAAAGCCGATTAAGTCTGATAAATTTTTTAACTTGAAAATGATTCTAAAAATTAATATAGAATAATAAACAATGATCCTAGCAGCTTGGCTAATTCTAAAATAAATGGGTAATGGAATATAAGGGTCATTTTCTCTACAAAATATAAAAGCTATTATGTTTGCTACATGATGAAATTAATTGATGCTGGTGGAAGAATGGGCTGATAAATCATTTTGATAAAAATACAGTCCTAGTGTGCCTGGGTGGCTCAGTCGGTTAAGTGTCGGACTTCATCTCAGGTCATGACCTCATGGTTCATGGGTTTGAGCCCCACATTGGGCTCTATGGTGATAGCTCAGAGCCTGGAGCCTGCTTCCGATTCTTTGTCTTCCTCTCGCTCTGCCTCACCCCCCTCTCATGCTCTGTCTCTGTCTCAAAAATAATAAAAAATTTTTAAAAAATACATTCCAATGATAAATTCAAGAATATATTAAAATAATGGCATTTAAACGGAGAGAAAAATATACAAAAATAAATATCCTCTAAGACAACTAGATATAATTATGGAGGAAAACAACTCCAGTGTTTATCTTATGCTTCATATCAAACTAGATTAGAGACAGATTAAAGATTGAGGTATATTAGAAAAAATATGAACTTATTAAAAATATGATATATAAAATAATAGGAAAAGTATAAATTGCATGACAATCTTGACATAAAGAAGAAATTAATCTGCTTCTCATCTAACCCAACCCAGCATCTTATACCTAGAACCTTTCTAGGTAAATCACATTTCATCAATGAACAGTTAGTTAAAAGAAGAATCAAAGAGCACATAATAGCAAAATTTAGTAAAGATGATCAGAAAGTATTTAAATTTCTGTAGAGTCAAAGTCAACATAAATGTGGCAAGATCCAAATCAATGACATAGGAAGTTATGATTACAATATATTTGATATACAAGAAAAACTATTTTCAAAGAAAAATAAATAGTCCAATAAGAAAGCTGTCAAAGAATTCAATGAGAATAAAATATAAATGATTAAAAAGTAAATTTAAGAACTGAATACTATTGGAACCAAGGAAATACAGGTTGCATGTACAATAAAACACTCTTTGAGCGTTAGTATTATATATTATTAATAATAGTGATGGGAAAGATTGACTCTATTAAGAGTGGCTGACAGTAAGGGAAAATATCTCAAAAATAACTGGGTCAGAGCTTTAAACTGTTTAAATTTTGTTTTAATGTTTAGTTAACTTAATGTTATAACTCTGAAAGTTTCTCTTCAAAGGTTAGGAACACAAGAGTGCTCCCACTGGCCAATCTTATTCAACGAAGTGCTGGAAGACCTAACCAAAGCAATTAAGCAACAAAAAGAAATAAAAGATATCAGAATTGGAGTAAAAATAAGTAAAATTATCTATGTTTGCAAATGACATAATTTGATGTATAGAAAACTTTAAAGAATGAACCAAAAAACTGTTAGATAAAATCAATGAAATCAGTAACATTGAAAGCTATAAAAGTTAACATACAAAAATATTTGCATTTCTGAGGCTCTTGGTTGCTCAGTCAGTTGAGCATCCGACTTGTGATTTTAGCTGCGGTCAGGAGATCAGGGTCACGGGATTAAGGCCTACATCAAGCTGCAGATTAAGCAAAGAACCTGCTTAAGATTCTCTCTCTCTCTCTCTCTCTCTCTCTCTTTCTCTCTCTCTCTCTCTCCCCCCTCCTTCTCTCCCTCTTCCTCTCTCCCCAGTTTATGCTCTAAATAAATAAATAAATAAATAAATAAATAAATAAATAAATATTAAAAATAATAGTTCTATACACTATCAAAACATTTCTGAAAAAACAATAAGGACAGAAATCCTATTTATAATAGTATCAAAAACAATAAAATACTTAAAAGTAAATTTAACTGAGGAGATAAAAGATCTCTACTCTGACAACTACAAGACATTGATGAAAGAAACCAAGAAGATACAAATAACAATAAGATACAAATTCTGTGTTCATGAATTGAAAGAATTAATACTGTTCAAATGTTAACACTACCAACAGCCATCCATAGATGCAATGCAATCCCCATCAAGATTCCAATGGCACTGTTTACAGAAGTAGAAAAACCACTCCTAAAATTTATATGCAACCTCAAAAGACACCAAATAGTCAAAGAAATCCTAAGAAAGAACATCTCAGAAGGCATCACACTTTCTGCTATAAAGCTATGCTATTAAGCTATAGTCACTAAAACAGTATGATACTGGCATAAAAACAGGCAAATAGACCAATGAAGAGAACTGAGAGCCCAAAAATAAACCCAAGTATATATCGTCAACTAACATTTGACAAAGGAGCTAGGAATACCCAAAGGAACAAAGATAGTATCTTCAATGAATGATGCTGCGATATTTGGATATGCACAGGTAAAAGAGTGAAAATGGACCCATATCTATACCACTCACAAAAATTAACTTGAAATACATTAAAGACCTAAATGTAAGACTTGCAACCATGAAATTCCTAGAAGAGAACATAGGGACAAAGCTTCATGACATGGGTCTTGACAATGATTTTTTGGATATGACACCTAAAAGCATAGACAACAAAACCAGAAATAAACAAGTGGGACGTCAAACTAAAAGCTTCTGCACAACAAAATAAACCATCAAGAAAGGCAAAAGACAAGCTGCTGAATGGAATGGAAAAAAGATTTGCAAACTATATATCAGATAAAAGATAAATTCCAAAACATAAGAACTCATACTACTCAATAGTAAAAAACAAGAAACAAACAAACAAAACTGCCCGAGGCCAGCTCCAGCAGGTCCAGAGGTCCCCAAAGGATGGATGGTGTCGGTGAGAGAGAGAGAGAGAGAGAGAGAGAGGGCGCCCCGAGATTCTTTCTGATCACCAGGCAGGCATCTCTGTCTCGTCTGTTTTGGTGTCTTTATTTATAGGTCAAAGGACAACGTGACATCATAAAAAGGAATTTTTACAATGGATAACTCTTTGTGATAAGATGCTTTGGAAAATGTACACAAGCAGGTTTTACAGAAGTATTCTTGCAGAACTATTCCAATCATAGTGAGGTTGAGTAAATCTTACAACTAAGGAAATAACAGGATGTTCTTAGTGAAAAACAGGATGACATACATATTCGTTCTAAATTAATAACGCTAGGATTAGGACATAGGTTAAGTTGTATATAGACAGGCTAGGAGTCATTTTGTCTGGCTCTCAAGAGGATGAATGTTTTTGAACTGCTTAATAAGTTGTTTGTGGAAACCTTTTTGACTTGATGCTGAATGTGTAAACACCATGGAGGCCCAAAAAGTGCCGGCCTTTGTTTTTGGGTTATGTTTTAGCTACTCTTATCTATCCTCATCCCAGCCATCGCTGTAAGGGAGGGTGTTTGTAGAAAGTAGGCCTTAGGGAAGGGACTGCCATACATCACCAGTTAGAAAAGGTGTAAGTATTAACTTAAATTTTGCCCTTACTTATTCCCTAATTCCTATTCTATTCTATTCTAATTCCTTGTCTCAGGGCCAGGCTCAATTGTCTTTGATCTGCAAGGCCCATAGGAAGAGCCTTTTGACAATCATCCACAGTGCTTTCATCTAAAATCTCTTTTGAAAAGGAAGGAATATGCTTTTCCTTATGAGGTATCTGTGTTCAGAATATTGGTCTGATCTGGAATATTGTGAGGCCTGGTCAATACCAGCAGGCTTATTTCCAACATGAGCCAGTAGTAGCAGATGGAGATCCCAGTTTTCATTTCTCATGGCAGGAGGTGTGCAAACACTGCCATTTCCTTGCTGTGACTGCCATCCAGAGAGGCCGGTGCAGCTCCCAGCACAAAACTCAATTAAAAAATGAGCAAAGGACCTGGGCAAAAATTTCTGTTATAGGAAAGTCCTATAAGTGCATGAAAAGATATTCAACATGACTAATCACCAGGGAAATGCAAATTAAAACTACAATAAGATATCACCTCATGCCTACTAGATTGACCATCATTAAAAAGACCATAACAAATGCTGGTGAAGATGCAGAGAAAAGGGAAAACTAGTACATTGTAGTGGGATTCTAAATTGGTGCAGCCACTATGGAAAATAGTGTGGAGGATCCTCAAAAAATTAAAAGAATAATTAGAAAGCAATCCAGCCATTCCACTTCTGGAATATATCCAAAGGAAATGAAACCATTACTTCGAATGTTCACTGCAGTGTTATTTACAATAGCCAAGACATTCAAACAATCTAAGCATCCATTGATTAAATGGATAAGGAGGTTGTGGTACATATATTCAATGAAATGCTATTTAACCATTAAAAGAATGAAATCTTGTCATTTGTGACAACCTGGATGGATCTTGAAGGCATTATGCTAAAAGAAATAAGTCATTCAGAGAAAGATAAATACTATACTATCTCATTTATATGTAGAATCTAAAAATAAAAGCTTCCACAAAGTAATCTGGCAATTTATCCTAAGTAATCTTGAATATGTGCGAGGTTATGACTATACGTATATTTCAGAAATTCTATAAATGAGATTAGATCATGTGACATTAAATAGAGTATATCTGTACAATGTACTTCCATACAATTGAAGACAATATAGTAGAAGCAAATTTATGTCATAGAAAGATGTTCATAAAATTTGTGAGTTGAAAAGGCAAATGAACAGAATAACATCACTTCAGACCATAACATAGATAAGATAGTCTCAGAGTTTTTGCTGAGAGTTTTGTCTGACCGTTCACTGTGCATCGGCAGGATGGAAAGAGTAGGCATACCTGGGGTAAGACCTTGACCACAGAGGTAGACTGCTCATAACCAGATGCAGAAATGGTCATCAGGCCTTGAGTTTGTACAGTGTAAGCAACGGAGCCAGAAAATCGACATGAATAATCCAGGTTCTAGGTAGAGCTACCGAGTCACTGAAAGGGCAAGCTATGAAAAAAATTCACTGTCCCTCAAAGAAAGCCAACAAGGAAATAAGGAGAATGGATAAATAAATTGTGGAACAATGCGAGGACATGAGAAATGAATGAACTTTAGCTACATGTACTGGACAGTATACTGCTTAAGAACATGTGTCCAGGATGGGGCGCCTGGGTGGCTCAGTCGATTGAGCATCCACCTTCGGCTCAGGTCATGATCCTATAGCTCGTGGGTTTGAGCCCCGCGTTGGTCTCTGGGCTGACATGTTGGAGCCTGCAGGTTGTTTCTGATTTTGTATCTTCCTCTCTCTGCCTCCTTCCCTACTCACGCTCTGTCTCTCTCTCCTTCAAAAATAAACAAACATTAAAAACAAAGTTCCTGGTTTAAACTGAAAAAAAAAAAAAAAAAAAACATGCACCAAGGAAATAATAACCACAGATTCTTAATGGTTCTTAACCATGGGATAAGAGACAGATAAACAGGCTGGAAAGGTCCACATGGGACTTCAACAATGTTAGTAAAGTTTTTGGTTTCTTTCCAAAGAGGTGGCAGATCCATAAGTGAATATGTTATTATTCTTATATTCTTATATATCTTATATATTAACATATTTATTTACATCTGTACTTCTATGCATAAAGTGCTTTATTTAAAAATGATTAAAATTCTGTGTGTGTGTGTGTGTGTGTGTGTGTGTGAATGTATGTGAAGTGGAGAGAGGAATGCGTACACACACACTCTCAGAAAAAAACAGTATTTTAAAAGCACTTAAAATATTACCTCTATACAATGTGATTTGGGTTTTTTTTCTTTTTTTCATGTGTATGTTTGTTGTATTATTTATGGTGAATATGTGCAACCTTTAAAATAATTTTAAAAGGTCTGGGAAAACATTTATTGTTAGATCTTAACATTTTAGTCATTTTGTGTTTTTAAAACATTTTAATTGTTTACAAAACCTTTTCAAATATTCAAATGTATGTGAGTTTTACTGATTGGGTTAAAGTAAAATGATAATAGGAAAATCCATTAGACTGGATCCTGTGTTTCTTAGTAACATGGAAAACTTCCAATATAATGAAATTAGAGAAAAAAGAATTAGGAAAAATTATGGATGAAAAGAATCTAAGTTGAAATAACATTTATAGCTCCATACCAAACCCTCACTCATTAGCTATTGATCCAATTATGTCAATTGACTCAGAGATTTAAAAAATACTATTTAACTTGATGAATGGAAATACTGTGAAATTTTTCTGGAAAATGACTTGTGAACAAAGAGGGGCCTTTTTAATTAGCCTCGTTCACATAGATGAAATTTGTCACTTCCCTCCAAACTATACTACACTCGAACAAAGAATATAAGATTAACTATAATATGTAACTTGTATATAGTCTCTATGTCATCCATCAGCCTTCATTTCTGCCTGCGGTTCTACATTTCCATACAGCTCCATAAAATGAAAGTCTATGAAACGAAGCATTTAGGCTACAACACATACAGTAACAACTTTCAGATGAGAAACCAAGAGTGTGTTTATTTTATTTTTTTAAATAATTTTTTAAATAATTATTTTTTTAAATTCTACCAAACATTCATTCATTCATTCATTCATTTAAATTCAAGTTAGTTAACATACAGTAGTATTTATTTCAGAAGTAGAACCCAGTGATTTATCACTTCCATATAACCACCCAGTGTTCATCCCAAAAGGTGCCTTCCTTAATGCCCATCACCCATCTAGCTCATCCCCCCCAACTACTTCCTCCCCAGCAACCCTCAGCTTGTTCTCTGTATGTAAGATTCTTTTATGGTTTGCCTCCCTCTACATTTTTATCTTATTTTTTCCTTCCCTTCCCCTATGTTTCTTATTGTGTCTCTTAAATTCCACATATGAGTGAAATCATATGATTGATATTTGTGTTTCTCAGTCTGACTCATGTCACTTAGCACAATACACTCTAATTCCATCTACACGTACAATAGAATACTACTTGATCAAAAAGAATGTACTGTATTTATTTTTTATAGCATAACTTAATTGCCTTAAACATTCTGTAGATAAAATGCAAATAAAAACATTTTATAATAAATAATAAAAATAAAATATAATAATATAAATAATAATAATCCACATTAAACACTTTTTGATCTGAAGCTTTTAACTAGGTCTAAATATTTGTATATAAGATTGCATATAGGGGTACCTGAATGGTTTAGTCCGTTGAGCATCCAACTTCAGCACAGGTCATGATCTCACGGTTCATGTGTTTTAGTCCCACATCAGGCTCTGCTAACAGCTCAGAGCCTAGAGCCTACTTCAGATTCTGTCTTCCTTGCTCTCTGCACCTCCCCCACTAATGCTCTCTCTCTCTCTCTCTCTCAAAAATAAACATTTAAAAGAAAGTGCATATAATCCGAGTGCTTTAATGTTTGTTTAACTATACACATTATAGCTAAAAGTTCTAAATATGTATTTAAATTATATAGATTTATATTATATATTTAAGTCATATATATAAACGTTTGCGTTCATAACTGAGTTGCAAGAAAGGTAGGAATACTTCCAGGGACAAAAGTGTAGATAGAACTGAAAGCTTCCTCAGCAAACCAATAAGCAAAACACAATTCCAGGATGCCTGGGTGGCTCAGTCAGTTAACCATCCAACTCTTATCTTTGTCTCAAGGTTTGTGGGTTCGAGTCCCATGTGGGAGCTGACAGTGTGGAGCCTGCTTGGGGACTCTCCCTCTCCCTCTCTCTCTGTCTGCACCCCTGTTCTCACTCTATCTCTCAAAATAAACATTTTTGAAAAAATTTAAAAACCTACTAACCCAATTTCAATAGTAGGGTCATGATGATGTTGGTCTTAGGAAGCGACGATAATGGGTTTTTATGTCTGTCCAAGAAAAAGAGATGAGGGCTCTTCAGCTATGTGGGTAATGGAGATTGAGACCTGCACAGACTTTCAGCTTCCTTGAATCAATTGGAACTTCAAAATTGCAAAGTAATTGTGAAACTTCTCATGAATTGGTTAAGACAGAAACCTTCATGTTCAGAATTACAAGTTCCAAGTTCATATATTATTTCTTAAAAACATAACGGAAAAAAAATCCCAAACGCTAAAATAAGTATGTCAATATAACAAGACTTAATAAGCCTGGATGCTGTGTACATAGATATTTAGTGGTACTATAATCTGCAAATTTTTATAAGCTTTTATTTCTTTAAAATTAAAAAAAAAAACTACTACCTCTAGTCTTTTTCTTACCAAGCAGAAATACACAATACTTTTTTTGCAAGGCATCAACTCTAGCCATTGTTTGTGGAGCCCAGTTACTCTCTGAGAAGTCAAAGTATTTACTGCAATTAGCACTTCAATAAACCAGTGTTGGCACAATGATAAGATCCAACATTCAGTTACCATCGTGTTTCATTTTGATCATCACCGTTTGTGAGTCTGAGGTCCCCTTTATGTAAACAAGTGACAATCTCATAAGGTTACTGTGAGATTCAGTTTGAAAAATGTACTTGGTAAACTCTCATGTTGTAAAGTCACATTACACAGGGCTCATCACCCACCCCGTCCTCATCACCCACCTGGTCAGACAACCTGGGTTCTCCTGTCATTTCTGCCAGTTACAAGCTCTTTGGTCTTAGGCAATTTGTTCGATTTCCTGATGCCTTGATTTCTTAACCTTAATGCAAAGATTAATAGAAAATATGCCTGACATACATTTTTTATGAAGGTCAAATAAGATACTAGATAAGAACTCAAGGTTTAGTGCCAAAGACAGTCTTAGCATTCCCCTCAGCTTGACTAAACTTTAGAACGCTTTCTTCCTGACTCTAGCTTCTGACTTCCCTCTTCTTACAGCATTTACTTTACAAAACTTTCTGTTGTAAGTTCTTCCCCGGCCCACTTAAGATGTAGTAAATCTTTCCCCAACTTCCTGGCAGTTTACAACCCAGAAATATTCTTTTCAAGGACCTGGGAACCATTCTTGGAAATATAGTTATTAAAGAAGATACCCTTATCTTTCCATCTCAGTGGGAGGGCGAAAGCTTAACTTCAAATGCAACAATTGGCTAACACAGAGGGCCTAACCCACTGGCCAATTACCCTCTTGTATCTTCCAGTACTTTCACACTAGCTCACTCCAGCTGAGTTGGGTTCAATTTCTTGAATTGCAATAGTCTTGAATAAAGCATTTTTTGCCTATTTAACTTATCCAATGTAAATTTTCTTTGACATCAGTACATAGAATAAAAAATAAATAAATAAAATAAAATAAAAATAATAAATAATTTGTAATTATTATTGGTGTCAAAATGGTAAGCAATGCAACTCTTTTTTAATGTTTACTTATTAATTTTGAGAGAGAGAGAGCATGGGGGAGGGGAAGAGAGAAAGGAAGAGAGAGAACCTCAAACAGGCTCCACACTGCCAGCTCAGAGCCCAATGCTGGGCCCAAACCCACAAACCATGAGGTCACGACCTGAGCAGAAATCAAGGGCCAGTCACTCAACTGACTGAGCCCCCCAGGCTCTCTGTAATGCAATCTTTTTTATTAACAAAAAGATGTCTAAAATGTTAACATTTATGGCCATTGCTCTATATGGTGTTGTTTATAAATGAAGGCCTTTCTAGACTGAATTGGCTAAGGTTTAAATATGACAGTTCCTTAGTTTTAATAAACTTATTTTAAAAATGAAAATAAGGATGATAAAGGAATGTTTTTCACTCTTTGAGTTTTACTTAATTGTCTGACTTAGGATCCCTGTACTAAGAACATGAAGCATGCATTAGGTACATTTTCTGGAATTTTTCTTTGTTTAAGAAATAATCAATTGCTACAAGAACCCAGAAGGAAAAGAGGATAAAGAGCAGAGGGTAAAAGGTAGATCTGGTGTCATAATTTAATAATTCATCTTTAAAAGCAAATTACCCTTGTGATTAAACCCCAAACGTCTCCTCTTTCTGCCATACTTTATTTTCACTGGGGCTTAATACAACTCCATAAGACTTTTTTTTATCTACCTCCTAATCATTTTTTGTACATTTGTCTTTTGCCCCCATTAGAATGGAAACTTTCCAAAAATTCTGTTTTTCTAACCTCCAAATTTTGTACAACTAGCTCTGCTATTAAATATACATTTAAAGACATGAAAATTAATGTTTGCTGAATACTCAATTAAAAAAAAGAAAACAACAACACTGATGATCAGTGAGGAACAAGAAAATTGCATATGCTGTTCAGGCCACCACAGCACTTCTCTACCACTCCTCACACGTGTCCTCAAAACAAAAGACAAATATTCAAATATCATGAAAGGCTTTAGGTTCATTGTAACCAACCTTGCCAATAGACACTGCCTCACAACATGAAATTTTGAGCAGAGCGATCTTAGAAAGAAATAAGGCAAATTACTTTCCTGATCAAATTCTTCCTCTTAGAGGTTATGACTGCAGAAGATGCTTACATTACAATGTATTGTTTCCAATTAATGCAAAGTATCTATTTTCTTGTCAGCTTCCATGCTAATCTGTAATTGCAGAGGTATTAACTAATCAGCACTGTACTAAAACATTTGAATATGACAGCAAAGGAATATTTTGCAAAATTAAACAGCTACATTTCTATTATATTTTGGGAGGTATGTATGTATGTTTGTGTGCTCCAGTGTAACTTGACTAAAACAAATAATGGTATTTTTCTTTTACATTAGCAACCAGATGGATAGTGAATACTGGAATGGCAAATATTTTTATCTTGTAGAAATACAGACTACTTATGTTTTCAGATAATTCAGGTTTATTTGGTACTGAAATTCTAATAGGCAATTTTTTTAATTTTTTCAAATGTTTATTTTTGAGAGGGAGAGAGAGCACAAGCAGAGGAAGAGCAGAGAGAGAGGGAGATTCAGAAATCAAAAGGGCGCCTGGGTGGCTCAGTCCATTAAGCATCTTACTTCAGCTCAGATTATGATCTTGAGGTTCATGGGTTTGAGCCGCACTTCAGGCTCTGTGCTTACAGCTCGGAGCCTGGATCCTGCTTCTGATTCTGTGTCTCCCTCTCTCTCTGCCCCTTCCTTGCTCACGCACTGCCTCTGTCTCTCTCTCGAAAATAAAAAAACATAAAAAAAAAAAATCCGAAGGAGGCTCCAGGCTCTGAGTTGTCAGCACAGAGACTAACACCAGCGTGGAGCGTAGGAACAGCGAGATCATGACCTGAGCCAAAGCCGGACGTCTAACCGACTGAGCCACTCAAGTGCCACTCTAATAGGTAAGTTTTAATATTTGAGAAGAAGATAACTTATGGCAATAATTTTAATATTACAATCATTTTTATTTACACATTTGATAAACACGTATTTAAATTTTGTATCCCTTGACAACTTTTTTCAGTCCTTTAGATCACTGACAGTGATTATAATTTGATAAAGTTACTGAAATAAAAAATACAAGAATGGAACTAAGGGGGAAAAAGTTGGAATTAAAAACAGGAAATCCTCAAAGAGACAGTTGCATTAAATTTAAAGAACTGGAATCAATGAAAGTAAAGATGCTTCTGATGAACATGGTCAATATACAATTTGAGAACAGGGCTTTACTAACTTGTTTATTCAGTGAAGATGGAATTATTGATCCTACAGTGAAAATAAACAAGAAATTATTCTCTTCAAATTCACGACTCAACCAGCTCAGATGAAATCTCTGCAAAACCAAATTTTTTGCTAAATGAACATTTCATTACTGATCAAAATAATGAAATAATTACTTAGATCAAGTTCACAACTCAGAAGCAACCATTGCAACGAAAGCCTACTCCTTAGAAGATGAAGAAATTTCATTATGAAATCAACGAGTTGAAAAAGCAAAAAGAGAACTCTGGAGTTTTACTTATTTGTTTGATGATGATCCAAGATAAGAGATGCCACGTCCGTGTGGCAATATAAGAATTTTTCTGATAAATCAGTGATTTTCCATGGAAGGAAATTTAGTATTTTAAATTTATTCACTCCAAAGTTATTTTACATGGATAAGAAACTATGGAAATTGGCTTTTATGTTCTATGTTTGGAACTCCAAGTTTTAAATTCTAAGGCACAAACATCTGGCACAGAATTTAGCTTCTAAATTCTATGTAGTTTGTAAATACCTTACAGGTATGAAAGTAGACTCAAAAAGTGTAGACAATCTGCTTAAGCTGACTACAAAACAGTTACTTTCAGATAAATAAGTATATATTTAAACCTAATTCCAATATTTCCTTCTCTTGCTGTCATTAATTAGTTGTTGTTGACTCAAAGAAAAGATACCTGCCAAATGCATTTTATTAAAATAAATTTTTAAGATGTGTGTGTTTTAATGTTTATGTGTCTCTACAACAATAATCATGGAAAATGTCAGTTTGTGAGCATAATTCATGCCAGAAACATGCTTGTAATCCAAAGCCCTTGTAGGTGGAAGCAAATTTCCCTATAAGAATTAAATGAAAACTCAGACGATTCGTTCCACAGTGCAAACATATTCATATAAAATGATTATGATAATGTTATATAATACAACATAATAAAGCAAATACAAATATAAAGAAAACCAAACAAATGAACCTGCACTTACCTTTGAAAACCTTTGTGGCTGGTGTGAGGGAGACGAGAGAGGAGGGTGATTGTGTAGGACGACTTTCACTATGACTAACAGAATCATTGCTGTCTATTGGCTCAATGGAATCTTTTTCTTTTCGTGTAAATTTACCAAGGAACCTATCCAATGACACTTGCTTTTGCCTCCTTTTGAGGATTTCACAGAATGTGACTGCAGTGTCATTAAAAAGATTCATCACTTGCACTGCCTTGGGTGGTGATTCCCTACAAAAGTTTGCACTGTTTCTCACGTTTTACACTAATTTCATTTAAAGTGAGGGATTCCTAGGGGTGCCTGGGTGGCTCAGTCAATTAAGCATCAGACTTGGGCTCGGGTCACAATCTCAAAGGTTCATGGGCTCAAGCTCTGCATTGAGCTCTGTGCTGACAGCTCAGAGCCTGGAGTCTGCTTCAGATTCTTTGTCTCCCTCTCCCTCTCTGCCCTTCCCCTGCTTATACTCTGTCTCTCTCTCTATCTATCAAAAATAAATAAACATTTTTTTTTAAGTGAGGGGTTCCTCCATCTTTTTCTCCTCCTCCTCTGCAGAGGAGATGCAGATATAGACTTATTATGAAATCTTGCAATTTCAGCCACTCTCATACCCTGTTTATACTTCTCCATGATTTCTTTCTTAACTTCCACCTTAATCATCTTCTTACCACGTTTGTTTTCAGCATTTTTCTGCACGGGGCCATTGTATACACTCACATGGATGTTGACTACAGTGCAGATGTTGGCTACAGTGCAGTATTAATAAACTCTTTTCATATATTGTATTTAATGTAACTTGCAAAAGGCAGCAAAGGGAAGGGTCTCTACCTGCAGGCAGCCTGATCAGCAATGAAGCAAAGCATTCTGAAGCTCACTCTTGTATGGAAAAACAACGGACTGTCCATAGGTGTTTTGAAGTGACAAAAATGCACTAGTGGCAGTTATGGGCACCTTCCAATGTTCTGAAAAATCACTGATTTCTGCCAAATACCTCATCCTGAGAACAAGCATCCCAGAATGATGATGACCCACAGTCTCACACACACATACACACACAGAGAAAGAGAAAGGAAGAGAGAAGACCCATTGTTCAGCTGTGATCATGTGATATTCGGCATCATGTACTACTTGCATTGCAAGACAGTTTTTGTTTCTCAAGTTAAAATTTAGTAAAAATGTTTGCTCATCTTGTCGACACTCACATAACAAGTTACTCACAATCCAAGGTTTTGTTGTATTTTATGTTCAGAAAACCTGACTTTGAGGTTCTAGCCCACAACCTAGTTACTGTGAAAGCTTAAATAATGTTACTCTTAAAATTATACTCATTTTATATATGGAAATGCAGAATCTGCCTAGTGTTTATCAAAACTAAATTGTTTCTGGGGTGCCTGGGTGGCTTAGTGGGTTAAGGGTCCAACTTTGGATCAGGTCATGATCTCATGGATCACAAGTTTTAGCCTCTCTTTGGGCTCTAGGCTGAAGCTCAGAGCCTAGAGCTTTCTTTGGTTTCTGTCTCCCTCTCTCTCTGTCCCTCCCCTGCTCATGCTCAGTCTCTCTCTCTCTCTCTCTTTCAAAAATGAATAAAACATTTTAAAAAAATAATTAAAAAAACAAAACTGTTTCTGTATAGGGAGGGATTTTTAGGTATGATCTTTGCCCCACTCAAAAATAATATAACATTTTGTTCTTTCACAGATAATTTGGGAAATACTGGGTTAAGCAAGGTTTAACAAGGGTGGGGGACTGTTGTTTCAAGATTCTAAAACTTACAAAATCACTATGCACACTATGAACTCCAGGGCTACAACATGAAGTTTTCTTTCCAAATATTTGACTGAGAAACTTTTCTGCCTCAAGCCTGTGATATTATCACCTGGAAGAGAATTTCTAAGAACACAAGATTAAGAAATTACTGTGTAAGAAAAAGCACAGGTTTGGTAGATAGACTAGAGTGTGGTGGCCGGTCTACCATTTGCTACAACTTCACTAATTTATTCAGTCATGTTAAGTCAGCTTCCCTGATTATAAAACAGAGAAAATAATCTCAACTCCATTGTGTTGGTGTGAGATCATGTGAACTAATACAGATGTGGCAAGCTGAATAATGCTAACAATCCCAGCTCCTTCAAGATGCCCGTATCCTAATCCTCAGAACCTGTGAAAAAGGGACAGAAAAAGAGACTCCATTGATGTGATGAAAGTAAGACTCTTGAGACAGAGAGATTATCTCTGTTTACTGGGGTAGAACTAGTGTAATCACAAAGAGGAAAGCAGAAGAATCCGAGAGAGAAAAGCAATATGACAATGGAAGCAGACAGAGAGAAACTAGAAGGGAACTTGAATCTAGTAAGGGACAGGAGTCAAGGAATCCAGTGCCTTTGGAAAGTGAACAAGACAAGGAAATGAACTCTCCATTAGAGCCTCTGGGAGGAATTCAGCCTTGCCAATACCTTGATTTCAGGACTTCTGAACTCTACAACTATCACATAACGTATCTGTGCTGTTTTAAGACACTAACTTTGTAGTAATTTGTTATAGCAGCATAGAAAACTGAAACCGAGGTGAAACTCCAAGCACAGGGCTAGTGCGAAATGAGAAGTAATCAGGTCTTCTTTGAAGAGTTCTAGTGTCAGCTGTAAGCACATGAGAAATCTTTGTAATGAGAGGCCTAAATAAACTTAACCAGCTTTTCCGCTTCTGAGCAAATGCCTGCGCTGCGGGAAGCTAACACCTAACCAGCTCTCTCTGCTTCTGTAACAACACTTAAGGCTCGCTTCCCCGCCGCCGGATTGCCCAGGGGACTAGCCTCCTGGCGGCAGCCACTCCCAAAAGGCCAGCAGCCACCCCCCACCTTGCTGAGGGAAGGGCCTGGAGAGAGAGATGTTAACCTGTTAGTCGCCAAACAAGACTTTAAACTCGCTCTATGATAGACTGAATTCAAAGGTATCCCAAATGTTGTAATTAGATCCAGCCAAACCTGATGGCGGGAACCAATCAGATACGGTATATGTTCACATTTGAATGTTAACCAATGGCAAACTTGTAACCATGGAAATCTGTCCCTCCCCATGACTTGTTTACTTCTGTCTATAAAAAGGCTGCAGAGGCTTTGTTCAGGGCCTCTCAGCGTCACCGGCAACGAGTGACTGCGCGGAGGACCGGGTTCGAACCTGCAAATAAACAACCCTTGCCGCTTGGCTTTGACTCTGGTCTCTGGTGGTCTGTTTTTGGGGTTCTCTCGAATTCTGGGCATTTCAGTAGCTCATAAAGTGCTAAATAAATGTTAGCTCTTATTGCATGGCTCAGAAAACTTGTCTCTCCAGAAGGGGCCCCACTTGACTTTGAAATGTCAACAACAACAACTTGGAGAAGTAAAAAGTCATTGGCCATAGAGCACTTTAGCAGCGTGGAGCGACCTAGAAGGTACTCTTGCTTTCTACGTGTACCGACCACAAGTGTGTAACAAAGAATGTGGCCACAGAGGTCCACAGTCTAGGGTATTCTAGACTGAGAAACAAGGGCCTGGCCTGATTAGGTGGAAGCACTTGCTGTGCTGAAAGCAGGATAAACAGGTATTTATACCCAACTTCTTTCCTTCAGATCTGCCTGTTATTGGTCGCCTGCAGAATAAGTGTATTCTGAAAGCAGACAACTCAGCACTTATCAGTCAAAACATAAAATCGTGTCTCCAACAATGGCCTGGACCTTAAAATAAGTGCCATTCTATGGTGTTATTATAAAATGGAATTTCCAGAATTTAGCATCCTTGTAAATTGTCTGTACAACTGAAGTCTTTCTGTATTTAATTAAATAACTTTTAGGATAATAGCTTGCTGGGAGCCACACTGGCCTCGCTGGATGAGGTCACAGGAAGGATATGGTAGCGTTTGCACAGCTCCTGCCATGAGAAATGAAAACTGGTATCTCCTGCTACTACTGGCTCATTTTGGAAATGAGGCTGCTGGTATTGACCAGGCCTCACAATATTCTAGATCAGACCAATATTCTGAACACAGATACCTCATAAGGAAAGGCATGTCCCTGCCTTTTCCAAAGAGATTTCAGAAGAAAACATTGTGGATGATTGTTAAAAGGCTCTTTCTAAGGGCCTTGCAGATCCAAAACTTACATAATAAAGGGGGCTTGAGCCTATAGCCCTGAGACAAAGAGCCTAATTTAGAGTTAAGGGCAGATATCCACCCCTACCCATTTGTTTCTGCTTGGAGCATTTCCTGGCCTTGAATATGCTGGTTACTCCCTGTGAAGGAACCTTTTGAGGAACTACTTTTGTCATTATGGGAGCAAAGGTGTTTCCTGGAAGACCTGTTTTTCTTGATACTTCCACCTTAAAAGAAGTAACTTCACCCTTTTTATGCTAAAAACTTTGTCTGGTATGCTAAAGATACCTTCTTCCTCATAGGATAAGCATCTCAATCACTATTGATAAAGGTTATGTGGGAGTCTTCTACAAATCTGTGTTCCGGGAAATTCTTACATATCAAAGAAGTTTGTTATCAGAAATCATTGTCTAAGGCAAATGTCACTTCAGTGTCATCCCCCAAACACTTATAAAATAAAGTTGAGCCCCAGTCAGAGCGGAGATGCCTGCCCGGCGATCTGAAAGAATCTTGGGGCTCTCTCACTCTCTCTCTCACCGACACCGCCCATCCTACAGGGACCCCTGGACCTGCCGGAGCCAGCCTCTGACAATAGCTTGTACTTAAATACATGATGCACTCAAACATCCAAAAATGCTAATTTAAAAACAATTTTTGTTAGCTTCCAATCTTTTTGTAATATAAAAGTTCTTACAATTTTAATAAAAAAAATACCAATAACTGAAGAACTCTTATATAGATATTTTATTAAAACGGATTCCACTAAATTTTATCTGTTTCCAGGGAACAGAATCAAGGATCTTTAGAATACCAGTTTGTTCTTTAATCCTGACCTCATTTTCAAAGATATTGAGTTGATTTCACAGAAATATTCTAATAAATTCCACTTCTAAGACAGTTTAGAAAAGATATTTTCATGTTCTCTTTCTCAGTTTTTCTTCTCCCTCTTAATCCAGCACATTAGAAATGAGAATGATGCCACAGGAGAGATGGCATGAGGTAGAGAAGTGGAAAAACCATTCCAATTACTTTTCTTTCCGTTTTGAGATCTGCGACAGAGACATGTCAGTTGAAATTCTTTGTCTGGCACCTTCCAGAAAAAACAGAAGCTGAGGCTACTGTTTTTGAATTTTTGGTAATATCAGATTTTTAGTAGCAGCATATGGACATTGAGAATGTACACCAAAATATCTATCGATCAATTTATTTACCAAACTATTACCTATTCTATCAATTTTTTTCTATCTATTGATCAATAGATAGGAAATAGATGGATAGAACAAAAAATGCATGCTAAGGCTCTGACACAAGATTATAGATGATGTAACTAAATGAAACCTCCAAAGAAGCTATAAGATGCTTGTGGGAGTTATTAAACAAGAGGTGGCCTGGATGTCACTTGTGGGCTCTGGAGCTCTCACTCCACCATTTCAGGTCCTGAGTCAACCACAATTTGCATGTAGCCCAGAGATCATTTGGTTCTGATGAGCATTTGCTTCCTGCCCAAAACTCTCAGGCTCCCACTAGAGATATAACTCCGTGTCCTTGGGCACCACCGTTGTAAGCCAGGTGGTAAACTTTTCCCAGGTGAGGTGGTGGCAGATGGCACTTCATGAGGTCCCTAAGACAGTGCTGTGGTGGCTACGTTTTTTCCACACAGAAGCACTGTCTGTGAATGTAGTTAACAAAGGTTGGTTCTAGCTAATTAAATAAACAGTTCACAATTAGAGAAATAGTTTACTATAATGAGAGTCATCACCTTCCATTTTCTTTGCTTGAATGTTACTAATTTTGATCAATTTCTAGGAAATTAAATAGTTGTAACCCACATCGTTGATTATTTCTTTCTGATAGCTTTAGACAGAATCACACAAATCTAATGTGGGCCCCAAACTGTACAGAATACTGCTTAAGATGTTTTCAGATTAACTTCAGACCAAGACTGAACAGACTATGAATCTCACTTTACTTTTGTCATTTATAAGGTCTTCAGTTACCTACAGATTAATCCTATCAACAAAATGGTACCCATGGATATAAGACCTGAATTATAATTGAAGAATTAAGTTTAAATATCTGTATCCAATATTTTCACTTTTCGTTATTCATCTTCCTCAAAGTTCAACGTCTATGTCTCATGATATGTGATGCATTCCATACAATTGTTTAGTATAAGTAATAGGCTCATTAAAATTAGTAGCATAAGATTACAGAACAACTAAAACAGTGTGTTGCCTATATCCAACTTCATCCTTTAAAGAAAGTCAATGGACAAAGAAGCAATGAGGGAAACTGGAGTCATACTGTTGACACCATCACTCTGCAAACCAAATTAACATCCTCCACAGATTTCCAGATACTCCTGATCTTCCAAAGTGTGTAGAGTTCCTATTCCCGTGTATGACTGGCAATATCCAAGGCTTACTCCCAGCTTCTAAGCAACCTACCATTTTACTTCTACATTCTCATAATAACCCTGAAAGTCCAACTTCTTACCACTAACATTGTTTTTCAAGGTTCTTCCAGGCTGACCTCAGTACCAAAATTGACTTTAAAAATTGTAAACTTGGGGCACCTGAGTGGCTCAGTCGGTTGAGCGTCCGACTTTGGCTCAGGTCATGATCTCACGGTTTGTGGGTTTGAGCCCCATGTCGGGCTCTGACTGACAGCTAGCTCCGAGCCTGGAGCCTGTCTTCAGATTCTGTCACTCCCTCTCTTTCTGACCCTCCCCTGCTCACACTGTCTCTCTCTCTCAAAAATAAATAAAACATTTTTAAAAAATGTAAAACTTACCCCAAGAGGGACTTTTGGAACCAAGTTCTCAGAAACTTGAAACACTGTCAAAATTAAACCTTTTAGTAAAAATATGTACCTTACCAGAAACACCTCCACACATTAGGCACACAACCACTTTGGCAAACAGTGAAGGTATTTAATATATGTTAACATGTACTTACACTAAAAGAAATCCTCTGAGTAATCAAATCTGCATAAGAAATACTTCTATTACTAAGGTTCTAAATATAAGAGCTCTTGAAATGCTCAAGTAGTTGGCTTGCGTTTGAAGGGGATCATCTTCAAAGACTGTTTCATAAGTCTTAAAGTCATTGGCAGACATGCAAGTTGCTATTCTGATTTTGACTGGGAAAGTGACCCTTGCTTTTCTGGAAATGAAATGGCATTTACTGAGGGATTTATTATTGTATACTATGGCTGGCCTGAAGTGATAATAATCATAAACCAATTGCTGATGATGTTTAATAGAAGTTTCGATTGTGATGGTAGTGTCCTGGTATGTTTTTCAAATTGTATTTGGCCATGCTTGTGCATTTTAAGCATTATACCATTCATCTAAAATATCTATAGTTTTCAGTCCTTCTGTCTTCGAATTAATCATTTCTCTGATGCTTCATTGCAAAATGAAATGGAAAGGAAATGTTTATTCATGTTGTCCATGGTCATAAGCAGTGGAATTAATTTTGGCCTCTCTGGAATTAGATTTTATTATAAGACTTTATGGCCCTCTTTTGGCAAGCCCACCTCCATTCTGTATATTGCAAAATCAAATGAAATATCTTCGTCATGTCTTAACGTTCTCAGGTCAGGTCAGAAAAAGCAAGCTCAGGTTGGGGATGGGGACATAGACAATTCACAGCACTGCAAATTATTTCCATCACCAGCCCCTCTCAACTTTTTTGTTTCTCTTTGGCCTTTTTATCAAAAGTGACATATCGTTCTAAGACAAAATAAGCAACTTTTTCACTTTCTATGGAAAAATTCACTACACAAAATCCATTACAAAGCAATATGTTATCTTAATAAGAATAATTCAGAAAAGGCAAAGAATACTAATATTATCACCACTTATACATAAACAGAAGTTAAAGTGCCCAACAATTGCTTCAGAACCATATTTAAACTGTTACTTGAGAAATCATGAATAAATAATTTATTTTGCATTTTTAAGCGTACAATTTGGTCACTGTTAACATATGTAGACATGTGTGAAACAATCACAACCAAGGTAACACACATTATCATCATTCCCCAGTACCCTTTATAAAATGCATCCCCCCCAAAACCAATCTGCATAGACAGATTAATACAGTCTAGTTAAGATATCAATATATATTAGTTTCTATTTTCTAATTTGCATATAAATGAAATTATATCTTGTTTACATTTTTTAATGTTTTTTTAAAATTTATTTCTGAGAGAGAGAGAGACAGCATGAGCAGGAGAGGGTCAGAGAGAGAGTGAGACACAGAATCTGAAACAGGCTCCAGGCTCTGAGCTGGCAGTCAGCACAGAGCCCGACGCAGGGCTCAATCCCACAAACTGTGAGATCATGACCTAAGCCGAAGTCGGACACTTAACCAACTGAGTCACCCAGGCACCCCTGTCTTGTTTACATTTTGGAGAGGGGTAAATCTGGCTTCTTTTATTCAGAATAATGAATTTTCAGATTCTAGAAGACTTCATATCAAAGGTTTTTCCTTTTATTGCTATTAATCTATCATGTGGATATACCACAACTCATTTATCCATATACTTATTGATGGATATTAAATTCCTTCAATGAACATTCATGTACAATTCGTTTGCACATACGGTTATTTCTCTAATGAGTTTAAAGGAATAAATTTTATTAATTAAACTAAAGCCCCCTTGGTCGTCCTCTCTCATCCCTGAACTCCCTCACTTCTCCAAGGTGGCAAATACAAGGTTTGGTCTGTATATAGTCCATTTTTTAATAATTTCTTTATGAATATGTACTTAAAAATAATATAGCTGGTTCTTGAAAAAAGTTAAGCCTTTAATTTTGTAGGACAGTTTCAGGTTTACAGAAAAGTTGAATACTCCTCTCATCTATTCATCCCTTCCTGCCACTAACACCTGGAAATTGATGATTTTTTTTTATATTTCCAGAGTTTCACTCTTTCCATAAAGTCATAAAGTCCACAGTTGGAGTCATGTAGTATGTAACCTTTTCTGATGGGCTTCTTTCATTTAGTAATATACATCTAACACTTCTGAATATCTTTTCATGGCTTGATAGTTCATTTCTTTTTAGTGCTAAATGAGACCTCATTGTCTGGATGTGTTGTGGCTTATTTATCTATTCACCTACTGAAGGACATTTGGTTGCTTCCAAGTTTTAGCGATTAGAATAACACTGCTATAAATATCCAAGTGCAGGGTTTTGGTTTTAAAAATTTTTTAATAGACATAAGTTTTCAGCTCCTTTGGATAAATACCAGAAAGCATCAGCATCTTCTAGAAGCTTATTAGAAATGTGGAATCTCTGACACCAACCCAGACCTTCTGAATCCAATATATGTTTTAACAAGAAACCCAGGTGATTTGTAGGCACATTAAAATTTCAAAAGCAATTATATAGCTCATTTATTTAATTAAAGCATAGATAGTATATTATAAAACATGTCACAATTTATTTATCAGTTTTCCCACTGGTGGGCATTTAAGTACTTACCACTATTTTTGCTATAAAATGTTTTTGCACTTACCTTTCTCCATGTCTCCTTGTTCCCTCATATGAACGTATCCTTAGGAAGTACCTAGAAATAAAATTGCTCTTTTGATAGGTACAAACATGGCCAACTCAACCAGGTGTTACAAAATTACTTCTTAGAGTGATTGTGTTGGTTAGAGGCCACCACCAATTTGTGTTTCCATTGCTTACATCCCGGCAAATATTTGGTATTATCAGACTTTTAAAATGTTTACCATTCAGAATCACTTACACTGTATATTAACTAACCAAAATTAAATTTGAAACAAGGCAAAAAATTTTTACCATTCTGATCAGTGTAAAAGACTATCATTGTTGCTTTATTTCTCAGTTATCTCATGAGTGAAGTTGAGGAGGTTTCCTATATTTATTACCCATTCTTTCTTTTTCTTCTTGACGTGCACTGTCCATATATTTCATTGGACTATTGATCAGCTTCTTATTGATTTGTGGAAATTCTATATATACTCTGTATGCTAATCCTTTGTGACTCACAAATAATATTTACTCCTTAGTCTGTGTGGGAAGTTTTCCCCTTATTTCTGATGTCTTTTGCTATACCTGAAGATTAATGCTTTAATTTTAATGTGGCACTCAGCAATCTTTTTCTTTATAGTTTGGATTCCCAAAGTAATTTAAATATTATGCTATGCTCCTTTATAAACATTTTGATGCTTTCTTGTCACATAAGAATTCTTCCAGTCATCTGGAATTTATTTTTTTTATGTATGATATGAGGTAGTAATCTAGGCTTTTCCTTCAAGATGGATGAAATAAATGGAAGGAGGAAAACTAGTCAGTTTTTTTCCACTCATCTATAAAGTTATCCCAAATATATTTTAAATTGTCATATATGTAAGTATCACTTTATATACTTTCATTCTGCCTAATGACCTAATTATTTATCTTTGCTGTAATGTCAAATGGTCTAAATTGTTATGATTATTATGATAGAATTTTACATTTCAAAAGTCAAATAACTTCATTTGGTTCCTATTCATTAAAACCATATTAGCTATTTTGCTAATGTTTTGCTTTTCTATATGTCCTTTTGGGTCACCTTGTACTTTAAAAGAGAACAGAGATAATTTTCAAAGGAACAATAGTTAAACTGGCAACAGATTTTATCCACAGCAAGAGATGTTAATTTAAGTTGCCCTGAAGACATTAGATCCTAGCCACATATTAGGATAATGGAATAAAATCTTGAAAGTGTTCAAGGAATATTATTGTAATTCTAGACTATTCTATTCAGAAAAATATTATTTATTCATAGGGAAAAATAAATATATTTCTATATATTTAAATGCTAAAAGAATTTGGTGACTATGGATTCTTTTTATTAAGTGTTTATTTTTTAGAGAGAGAGAGAAGACAAGCAGAGGAGGGGCAGAGAAAGAGAGGGAGAGAGAGAACCCCAAGTAAGCTCTGCCCTGTCAGCACAGAGCCCGACACGGGACTCCAGGTCAGGAAATGTCTTAAGTTAGTGGCCAGAGAGATATTGAGACTCAGTCACTGGCCCAATAGCAGATTAATTCACATCATGCCTGAAACCCTTTCTCAACTTCTGGCCATCATTGATGTCCATTTTCATACAAATCTGAGTCCCAAGCACATTTTGTTGTGCTTTTAAGCCTCCTTTTCCCCCACTGCCCCGAAGGTATCACACCTGTGTCAGCTTCTGGAACCTGGCAAGATCTTTGCCTTTCCAGTCTGTGATGGCTGTTTTCTCTGTTCAAGCTGGACTCTAGTGCAAACCGAGCTGTTTATTTTATTTGGAAGTAGCTTATCTTTTAATGGGGAAGGCTCAAAACACACCCAGAATATTTCACTTGAAGAGAAGTCCAAAGCAATATCTTTACTTTTGCTCACATCAGTGACTCTACACCTCAGATAACTTGATTTGTCCCTGCTGAGCCACACCCCATGCAAGCCTACAGAACCTTGCCAACGCTGCTTTGAAATCATTTTCGAGAAACTTCTTTCGACACCTCATTTTGAAAACATTCTTCTCAATAATGCTGCAGTAAGCTCCATTAAAATTTCAGGCCTACCTCAGTCTTCTTAGTCCCATTTTGATTAAGAAGAATTGTACCTCAAGGTCCCTCCGGGAGTCTCCCAGATGCCCCCAAAGCGATCTCTGATATCTCTTCGTGGACAGGCTGTATCCTTGCTACATGAATCTGTATTGCATAGTAATTTAACAGTCTTATCAACACTGATTTCAATCTAGACACCCTTGTGTGATAGTTGGCAAATTCTTTAATCTTATTATGCTTCAGATCTCTAATTTGTTAAAATGAAAATTATAATATACACATGGCACTCATATGAATATTAGAGATATGTAATTAGGTGATCAGAAATGTAAAACACTGATGTTGTTTTCACTATTATTATAGATTTTCACCTGTCCCCTAAAGACTCTCCTCTCACCTTTTTAAGATGTATCCATTGGGTGCTGTTATTTCTCTACCTTTGGAATCTGACGACTCGGTACAGTTTGAAGTTCTCTAGCTGAGCACCTTATAAGCTCACATGCCTCTATTTCTATAATTTGAAGTAAGTGGCATTACAGGATAAGCATTAAAAAATTAAACAGAGAATATCAGAGTGTCTGGGTGGCTTGGTTGGTGAAGCATCCAACTCTTGATTTTGACCCAGGCCATTCTTTATGATTTCATGAGTTTGAGCCCTGTGTCGGGCTCTGCACTGATAGTGTGGAACCTACTTGGGATCCTTCTCACTCTCTCTCTCTCTCTTGACCCCTCCCCTGTTCACACTGTCTCTGTCTCTCTCAAAATAAATAAATAAACTTAAACAAAATAAACAGAGAATGTCAAAACATCTAAACAGATGTCAGTTGAGGTTTCTCCAAAGGTTTTATGGATTCTTCACAGAAAATCATGAAGTTAAACATCTAGATCCAATTTCCATAAACATTTCTCTTCAGTAGATACGAATAAATCAGGGATGCATAGATGGGGTTTGTCAAAGTTCACCATAGAGAAGGAAATGGAGTCTTTAGAATTATATTGCTAAACTCGATGTTGTTATCCAATTTGCTTAGCTTTCTCAGAGTGTAGTCACGGGAAAGAAATTGTTTTCATTTGTAAAAAGAAAAATCGATTTTTTAAGTTTCTGTCCTGAGGAAATATCAGTAGCAATGTCGAACCTATAGCTTAGAATGACAAAACATACAGACTGTCACTTGTATATCTTTCTGTATAAAGACAGAAATGATGCTGCTGTAATGTTGGGAGCCATTCTGAGCCCACTAGTTGAGAAAACTCCTGGTGAGGTTAAAGCAAGTTTGCATGGTCTGTTGCCAATCAGATGATAACCGATATCCACCCCCACTTAATTATTTCTGCTTGAGCACTGACCCCTAAGGTATCTTTTTGATCAATATCAGGAGTGACTTGTTCCCTTATTCTGGCCCTGGTATGATGATTGCACCTTGTGAAGGAACTTATTGTAGGAACTTCTTCTTTTGATTATGGGAACAGACATCATGTCTCCAGAAGATTCTGTTTCCCTCCATACTTTCCCTTGAGCTATAAACAGGCTAATGACCCTTACTCATAAAAGATTGACTTTTACATGTACAATTCTGTTTTCTACCATTGCGTTAGTCCAGGATGTTCATACAGCTCAACATGTAAATCAACTAACCAAAAATGTCTCTCATGCCCTAGCTATTCAAGAACTCATAAAACTAGACACAAAGGTAAATACCCTCGAAGAGGCTATTCTGTATATTGGAAATGAGCTAAACTCTTTAAAGGTATGGCTGACTCTCCAGTGCCGCAAAGAATATAACTGGAAAATCATGTCTTGCCTGGAGACAAAGAGCCTAACTTAGAGAGAAGGAACAGATAAGGGCAGAAGATAAGTTAGTACATACACCTTTGCTAACTGATGCTGTATAGCAGCCCCTTCCCTAAGGCCTATATTCCACAAACACCTTCCTTTACCTGACAGCTGTGATGAGGATGGATAAGAGTATCTACAAACCTATGACTTAATCTTAGCGTTATTAAAATGTGAACACCTTGTTATTTTCTTAGTTATCAACCTCACTATAATTGAGGCAGTTCTGCAAGAAGACTTCTGTAAAACCTGTTTCTGTCATTTTCCAAAAACATCGTATCACAGAGAGCTAACCATTGTAAACATCCCATTTTCTGATGCCATGTTAACCTTTGACCTATAAATAAAGACACCAAAACCGACAGGACAGAGATGCCTGCCTGGTGATCAGAAAGGATCTCAGGGCTCTCTCTCTCTCTCGCTGACACTTTCGATCCTTCAGGGACCCCTGGACCTGCCAGAGCTGGCCTCTGACACTGTAATAAAATGCTGGCATGTGGATTTATCAGGTCTCAACACACAGGTATATCTGGACTGGCTGAAAGTATTTGACCTAAATGTCAAGAGGAAGTGTACAGACAATGCAATTGAGAGAATCAGTGGGAAGCAGAAGTTAATGGACAGAAGAAACCATTACAATTTTTTTTAATGGTTTTATTTATTTCTAGGAGAGAGAGAGAGAGCGTGAGCAGGGGAGGGTCAGAGAGAGAGGGAGTCACAGACTGAAACAGGCTCCAGGCTCCGAGCTGGCAGTCAGCACAGAGCCCGACCCCGGGCTCGAACCCACGAATCGCAAGATCATGACCTAAGCGAAAGTCGGACGCTTAACCGACTAAGCCACCCAGGCGCCCCACCATTACAATTTTAAAAGAGAAAGCCTTGCAAAATTTTAATCATCTTGAAAAATATTTAAAAGAATCCTCTTTTACATTTGTATTTATAGTTGCAGAATCCTCTTTTACATTTGTATTTATAGTTGCAGTTTATATCCTGATTCACATTTTTTTGGTCTAGTGTTGCATTTTTTTTAAACGTCAAGATTGGTGCCAAACACAAAATTGCAAAACGTTAGGAGTCTCAAGGGAACATCACTATTGATGATGTGGATATTAAAGTGATAATAAGGGCACAAGATAACAGCTTTATGCCCATAAATCTGATAGCGTTGATGAAATAGGCCAATTCCTTAAAAATTCAAACTGCTAAAATTCACCAAAGATAAATAGGAACCTGAATATCTGATATTGAAATGGGGGGGGGAGGGAGTCAAATATTTCAACAAAAGAAAACACCAGGCTCAGATAGTTATCCTGGAAACTTCTTCCAGACATTTCAGAAAGAAATAATAACAATTCTCTATTATCTTCTCCAAAGCATAGAAGGAACTTTCTAACCATTTTCCAAAGACTATATTACCCAAATGCCAAAATCAGACAAGGACATTAAAAAAAAATTGCTGACTAATATCTCCTATGAATAATGTAAAATCCTTTAAAAAACACCAACCAAGTTTGCCAAGCAATATATAAGGCAGATAAAACATCATGAATACATGGAGTCCCTTCCAGCTACATACACAAGATTCACCTACATTTACAAATCAACAAATGTAATGTATCATATTAACAGACTGAACAAATAAACCATGTGATAATATCAATAAATGTAGAAATGGCATTTAACCAAATTCATCACCCATTTATGTTAAAAACTCTAAAAAATAGGCATCAAAGGGAATATTCTCTTTATTAGGAATTAATAAATATATTTAGGATTATATATTAATCCTATAAATAGGATTAGCAGAATATATAGAAAACTCACAAATAATGTCCTACTTAATGGTGAAAGACTGAGTGGTTTTGTTTTGTTTTTTTCAAAGATCAGGAACAAAGCAAGATGTTCTCTCCCACCACCTCTATTCAGTATTATAACAGAATGCCTAGCTATTGCAACAGGACAAGAAAAAGGAAGTTAAAGTTATACATATCAGGAGGGAGGAAATAATACTGTATTTATTCCTAGATGACATAACCATGTAGAAAATTGCATGGTAATCACAATAAAAACTGGAAAATAATAAGTGACTCCACAGTGTACAAGTTCCTTAATATGGAAAAGACAATTGTTTTCCTATATGCTAGCAATAAAATTTGAATTTTAAATAAAAAATGTATGTACCATTTATAATAGAGCCCAGAAATGAAATAATTACTTATAAATACATAAATAAATAAATGTGTGTTTACATATATATACACATGGATGCCTGGGTGACTCAGTTTGCTGAGTGTCTAACTCTTGATTTCCACTCAAGTCATGATCCCAGGGTCATGGATTCAAACCCCACAGAAAGATTCTGTTTCTCTCTCCCTCTGCCCTTTTCCCCCACTGGTGTGTGCTCTTGTTCTCTGTCTAAAATACTGTGTAGTGTACACACACACACACACACACACACACACACACACACACAGGATCTATATATGGAAAACTACAAAACACTGCTGAGGGAAATCAATGAAGTTCTGAATAAATGGACTAACACTCTATGTTTGTATTGGAAGACTCAATATTGCTAAGTTGCCAATTCTACTCCACTTGATCTATAAATCAACACATCCCAAACAAAATACTTACAGGCTATTTTGATGATGTTAACAAACTGATTCTAAAAGTATGGGGGGAAAGAAGCACAAAACACATGCTACCCTGTGTCAAAATTTACTATAAAGCTACAGTAGTCAAGACAATGCACTATTGGTAAATAAACAAATGACTGCATAGATCAATGCAACAGATAAGACACCCCTAAAATAGACTGAACTGATTCTTTACAGAGACATAAGACAGGGCTGCTTGGGTGACTCAGTCAGTTAAACATCTAACTTTTGATTTTTGGCTCAGGTCATGATCTCACAGTCATCAAATCGAGCTCCATGCTGGGCTCCATATGGAGCCTGCTTGATATTCTCTCTCTCCCTCCTCCTCTGCCCTCTCCCCTGTTCATGCTCTCTCTCTCAAAATAAATAATAAACATTTTTTTAAAAAGGAAAATCCAGTTTGTGACCTCAGGTTTTCCTCTTTAAAACAAAGACATAAGACAATCCAATGGAGAAAGTATAGATAGTCTATTCAACAAATGGTCCTGATAAAGCTAGATAAAGATCCCATACCTAACAAAAAATTAATTCACAATGGATCATAGACCTAAATTTATAACAATATTATAAAACTACTGGAAAAAACTTTTACAAAAACTAGGTTACCTTGTGTTTGGTAATGAGTTTTTACATACAAAAACCAAAGGAATAATCCATGAAAGAAAAATTAGATTGGTTGGACTTTGGAAAAAGCAAAAACTCCTGTGAAAGTTACTATTAAAGAAAAGACAAACCACAGACTGGGGAAAATATTTGCAAAACACACAGTGAGTTAAGGACTTGTCTCCAAACACACTCCTTTAAAGAAATCTTACAATTCAACAATAAGAACACCCAGTTTAAAAATTGGCCAAACATATGGACATCTCACCCAAGAAGATACTTAGATAACAGACATTTGAAAAGATGCTCAATCATTTATCTTTGTGAAATACTAATTAAAATGAGATACAGTAAGCATTTTTTGGAACTTTCTCAGTCCAAGAAACTGACAATACCAATTGCTGGCTTGGATGAAGGGGAACAAGAACTCTCCTTCTTGTTGGCAAAATGGTAAAAACTTTGAAAGACAGTCCAGAACTTTATTATAAAGCTAAATATAGTGTTACTCCTATTTGTACAACTAGATTTTTACCAAGTGATTTATAAATTTATGTACACACAAAACCTTTATGCAAATTCATGTAGCAGCCTATTCATAATACCAAACTCTGGAAGCAATGAAGACGCCCTTCATTAGATAAACTGATCAACTCTGGTACATCCACATAATGAACTACACTCAGTGATAAAAGAAAATGAGCTAGCAATCCATGCAAACACACAGATGAATCTAAAAGCATATTGCTAAACGAAAGGAGCCAATCTGGGAAGACTATATTTAGCATCATTGCATTGACATGACATTATAGAAAGGGCAAAACTATAGAGACAATTAAAAGATCATTGATGGACAGTTGTTTGGGAGGGAAAGCGTTGAATAGCTGAAACCACTATATAGACTGGAATTGAACAATTAAGTAAATGGTTGGTTGACTGTTAACCTGGGGTCTCCTACCATTGGATTGGGAGATTACAGAGAGGCAAGGAAAGATGGCTAGAATGATCGGGTAGTTGTGGATTACATTTGGACACATCAATATAGACTCATATTATCTAGTTTAACATAGTTTTAGATGGATATATATATATATATATACATATATATATATATATATGTATTTATAGGTATGAAAATAAATACATAGGCTATTCTACAGACATATGTCTTTGCTTCTCCAGCAAAGATGGTCTAAAAGGAATGACACCCCAGCAGCAATGAGCAGAGCTAGTGCTCAGACCTTAGTTTCTAATAGAATTCTGCAATAAAAGTAACCAGGATTTATTGGAGAAATGAATAAATTCAAGCTGCAGGGACTATGCAAGATAAACTTGGAGTATCTTGTGATGTCAGAAAGTAAGGAAGTGCTAAGAAAAGAAAGAAAAGGAAAAAAAGCCAATAATAATAGGAGTGTTGAATGAACATACTCACCAAATGAAAGAGCTTTAATGGCCAGAAGTGGAACAATTGGAAAAACACATAAATGAGATAGTATTGGATTATAACATAAAGCATAAGATAAATATTCTTGAGTTCATACTGATATAAATAAATGATTGAATAAATAAATAAGAATAGACAAATCTCCTATGTAGAAAATTTTTAAGTGATTTAGGCAGATGCCCCACTATCAAGGAGGGTAGTAAAACTCCTCACTTCTTAAAGGCAGGTTATGAATAGTGACTTCCTTCCAAAGAGCACAGGATGGTAAAAGAGTTGAGGAAATAGAAATAGAACAATAACTTTACTGTAGACAAACACCACCTCAGCTAGAGGATCAAAGTCAACATCAACAAAGAATAAGTCGTGTTGATCATATATATCATTGAAATTATGTAATAAAAATGACAGTTTCTCCCCAAATCCATAAGCCTGATCTAATCATGAAAAACCATGAAACACACACACACACACACACACACACACACACACACACACACATAGACACACACACAAATATCAGACACATTCCACTTGTTAGACATTCTATAAAATACCTGATCAATAGTCCTGAAAACTTTCAAGGTCATGTAAAGAAAAATGTGGAACGACTCATAGCTAGAAAGCCCTACGGAAAAAGGACAACTAAATGTAATGCAAGGCATCTTGGGTGGGCTCTTGGAACAGAAAAAAGACAATTGGGTAAAAAAACTAAGAAAATTTGAAAAAAGGGACATAAGTCAATAATATATTGATATTGGTTCACTAGTTGTCACAAATGTACCATACTAATGTAAGATGTTAGCAATAAGGGAAGTTGGGTGTAGGTATATGGAAACTTTCTGTCCTATTATTGCAACTTTTCTGTAAATTTAAAACCATTATAAAAATAAAAAGATTACTTAAAAACACATTTAAAAAAGTTTTAGGTCTCTCACTTCTTTCTGAGAGAAGGTAGATGTACATAACATCAAAGCATAAAATAAGCAATTATTCCAAACGAAGTGAAATAAATTTTGAGGCAAGTTTAGTTTTCTGCTAACCTCATATACTATCCAAATGCTATGCAATGTTTTCTTACTGGCAATGTGTTTGCTTAAGGTTGGGAGTAAGTCCGGCTCAGCCTCACACACCTCAGCACTAGCAAACTAGAGATTGGAATCAAAGTCAAAATATCAAAAGGAAAATTATTAAAAGTCTGTAATTCAAAAGACAGAATATTTCCAGCAAGCAGCTAATCACTTATAATTCCTAGACTACTGAGACTGAATCAATTCTGATAAGCACTTTCACTTGGCAAACGGGGAAGAACACTGTTACACTGAAATGTATGGATACAAAATGGCAAAATCGAATCATATCTTGGGACTTCTCAGCTTTTGTAAACTTTTTTCCAACTAGAGAACACTCAACTAAAGACTAACACACTTACCAGGAAGAGCCACCTATGTATGTTATCACCTTGTTTTCTGTGACATCTGCATAATAAGTTGACGAAACCAAGTGGATTGGTATCAGAATGAATGTGATTCTATCTTTCCATGTTCAGATGATTCAAAGAAATATATATAGAAGATAGATATAAAGGTATATAGAAATGTACTTTTATTTCATGGATGAGAAATCCATTAAACAATTTAAAAAATGAATAATAAGAAAAAAACATTTTCAATATTTTTTTAAAATGTTTATTTTTGAGAGAGAAGCAGAGTGTGAGTGCGTGAGGGGCAGAGAGAGAGGGAGATGCAGAATCCGAAGCTGCTCCGGGCTCTGAGCTGTCAGCAGAGAGCCCGATGCAGGGCTTGAACTCATGAACCATGCGATCATGACCTGAGCTGACATCGTATGCTCAACCAAATGAGTCACCCAGGTGCCCCTTCAAGATTTTTTAAAATCTCATGCATTAGTCAAGAAAAGGTATGTAAATAATGCAGTATGGTATAAATCAAAAGGATTTAAAGAGTAATTGTAATAATTCTTGTAAGACCCATGATTTACAAATAAAATAGGAATTAAAGACCAGAGGGAGAAAGAGGCAAGAAGAGAGGATGGAAGGGGAAGGAAGAGGGGAGACAGGAGAAGGAAAGGGGATAAGGGGAAGTTGCTCATGGGTGTAGCAACTTCAAATCACCATTAGGAAATGATTATTCACGTGAAGCAAATATTCTTCATCCAATCCAATTTCGTTTCTAAGAATTTAAACATATTTTTAGAAAGTTTTATTTACTTATCTTGGGAGAGAGAGAGAATTCACAAGTAGGGGAGAGGCAGAGGGAGAGAGAAAACCCCAGGCAAGATGATGAAACCCTATATAGGGCTCAAACTCACCAACTGTATATCATGACTGGAGTAGAAACCAAGAGTCGGACGCTTAACTGACGGAACCACCCAGAAGTCCGTCTAAGAGTTTAAAAACATCTTTATTTTTTTTTAATTTTTATTTATTTCTAGGGGAGAGAGAGAGAGAGAGACAGGATGAGCAGAGGAGGGTCAGAGAGAGAGGGAGATACAGACTCTGAAACAGACTCCAGGCTCTGAGCTGGCAGTCACCACAGAGCCCGACGCGGGGCTCGAACCCACGAACCGCAAGATCATGACCCAAGCGAAAGTCGGACGCTTAACCGACTAAGCCACCCAGGCGCCCCTCAAAACATCTTTAGAAAGCTGGACACGGTAACAAAGTAAAGTGTTTCCTTCATTTGTTACTGTCACCTCACAGTCAACTCATAGACAGAGACTATTGTCAGGACCGGGACTGGGAACTTAGGAAGTAGGTAGCTTCTACAAGGGGCAGATATTCAAACTCGGAAGTAGTGGCAGGACCAGATTACTGGACGTCTAATACCAGCTGTGTCTGAGGCTCTCTGCTAAATGTTTTATGTCATGCCACACTACACACCCATTAAGCCCATGAGGCAGCTGAGAAGACTGAGGATCAGAGAGACTGAGAAATTTTATTAACACCATAGAGCTAAGAAGTGGTAGAGCCACTTTCATGGCAATGAGAAACAATGAAATCTGGCCATGTGTAGCAACATGGATGGACCTTGAGGGTGTTATGCTGAGCCAAATAAGTCAGGCAGAGAAGGACAGATATCATATGTTTGCATGTATAGGTGGATTAGGAGGAATTTAACTGGGGACCATGGGGGAGAAGAAGGGGGGAAATCGTGGGGGAAAGGGAGAGAGGCAAACCATGAGAGACTCTTGAATGTTGAGAAACAAACTGAGGACTCATGGATGTGGGGGGGGGAGAGGGGGAGATGGGCATGGAGGAGGGCACTTGTGGGGATGAGCACTGGGTGTTATGTGGAAACCAACTTGACAATAAACTATTTGTAAAAAAAAAAAAAAGCGGTAGAGCCACTTTCTACCAATAACCTAACTGCTTCTTCCTCCCAAGGGGGACAGGTTGTTTGTACTTTATTTCAGGGTAGACCACCAGGTCAGAAATCCATATGTCCATACACTGCCATCCCATTAACCTAAATATCCAGTTTTAGTCATAATGTCTGCACTTCCCTGAACAAATCAGCCTTACCTATATTTTCCCCCTTAAACTTCTCCAGGAATTTCCGTGTCAGTGTATTTACGTGTGTTATGCCATCAGGAAAAAGGATCTATTTTGTAAGCCCTGGGTACTTGGAGAAAAAAATGATCCAGAGAGTACATCATTTTCTGAGATGGCTCTCCAGGGTTTTCCCAGGACTCCTTCTCCCTAAATCATTTTGTGCCTTGAAGTCATGAGCATCCTAGAATTTTTTTTATTGCAAATTCCACAAGAATTCAATCATTTCATTGATTGCCAACACCACAGAGTTTGCCGTTTCCTAAGAGGCACATATCTTAAAATCATAAGAATGGAAATTATTTACCCTGGGAACTGCTGGTAACTATTACCATTTGGTCAGTCATGAAAATAATCTCCAATCCAATCTCCCAAAGGCATGAGAAAGTAGCTCAGCTCCAAGGGGGATAGGTTGTATTCCTATTTTTAATCAATCCATCATCTTGCTTTAAATGAGAATCTATCAGAGATAGTGCATGTTTACCTCTGATATGTATATTATTTCTCTTAGTTTAGAAATGGGGAAGTATGGGGGGGGAAACACAGGTGCATTGATTGTTTCAACTAGAAAGATTTTAGCAATCACTTAGTTTGACCCATTTCCTACAAATGAGGAGAGAAATATGTACATTTTAAGTAACTTTCTCTAGTTCACCCAGCAAATCAATGGAGGAACAAGAATCAATGGACTAATTCTTAAAACCATGTAATGAAATCTGGTCATGGAAAGAAGAGTAAATGACTACAACCATAAGGAACTTTTTCCCCACGGACACCTATAGGAGATGACATAATCCTTTTAATGCCATTCACTGAATTAACGATTTTCCAAACTCATGAATGGGTTAGTTGTTAAGTATCTACCTTCATTCTATTACAAAAATGACTTCAAGTATTAAGCCCATAGTTTGTTAGGTATACTGCATGCCTGGACTATCCTAATAAGGAGGTATACTTATTTTTAATGATAAATAGAAATTTCTTTTTTTTTTTTCAAGTTCATTTATTTATTTTGAGAGAGACACACATGAGGGAGGGGCTCAGAGAGAAGGGGAGACAGAATCTCAAGCAGGATTTGTGCATTCAGCACAGAGCCCAACATGGGGCTTGAACTCACATACCTTGAGATCATGATCTGAACCATGATCAAGAGTCAGACATTTAACTGACTGAGGCCACCCAAGTGCCCCAGTAAGGAGGTATTCTTATCCCCAATTATAGCTGGCTCTCCCTCAGAGGTCTGTGTCATTTTCCTGTTTCCAATCTTCAACTAGGTTTTTGTCTTATGAGCTGCAATTTCTCTTATCTTTTATGGATACGTTATCTTTCTGACTTTCCGAGTGTTTCACTACAGGAAACTCATATGCTTCATATCTCCAACCCCAAAAGCCCAAATAGTTCCTTCTGACCTCTTCCTGGATGTTGTGTTTCCCTTTATCTCTTCTTGAATTGGCCAAAGATGTACTTTCGTGTGTGTGAATTCATATAATTGTGAGCATGTTTCTTCTCAGTTAACATATAAGTGAAAGGTATTACAATTTTCTAGAAGTACCATTTTAGAACAATTTATTACAACCTAGTAAAATGTACACAGTTAAATATATATTTTAATTTGTTGCCTGCATTTGTGCAGAAATACTTAGCTTCAACTCAGTTCTTTTTACAACTTATACTGTTTAGTATTTATTTCCACTTAGTTATAGAGTAATAATCAATGGAGATAGAATTTCTGAAATTCATTTGATTTTACAATCTTCTATTTTTCCCCCTATGCAGGAAATAAGAAAAAAGTAGAGACTTGTATTCAACCCACTAGTATCCACAAATATCCACGATAGTCACAAAAAAAATGTACATAAGCAAGTTTCAACTTTCAACCTGCCTTTCACCTTCCTGAGAACAACTTTGCTTTGTTATGAGTGCTAGAACAGAAGAGAGATCTTGAACATACTTAATGTTTTATCTCTCCTATTCCAAATGAATTGAAGGCATTTTTATTTTTTTTTAATTTTTAATGTTTTTATTTATTTCTGAGAGACAGCGTGAACAGGGGAGGGTCAGAGATAGGGAGACACAGAATCTGAAACAGGCTCCAGGTGCTGAGCTAGCTGTCAGCACAGAGCCCAACGCGGGGCTGGAACCCACGAGCTGTGAGATCATGACCTGAGCCGAAGTCCGACACTTAACCAATTGAACCACTCAGGTGCTCCTGTGGGCATTTTTAGTTCCCTCTTCCAGAGCCATGTCACATTTCTGCTATTGATCATCTAGTCTGAGCACAACTGGCCATATCCTCAGCTTTACGACAAAGCTCTGATTAGCCTGAAATTATCTCACTGTTATTGGATAAGACATAATAGAAACTTAAGGCCATCAGGGAATGACAATCCTCCTGACCCACAGCAGTTGAGAAAGAGCATATTCTCCCCCCACCCCAATTAGAGTGAACTCAGTACTTTTGTTGAAAAATGTATACTCTTCTGGAATCACATGGTGTTCAGATGTAAAGCATGGAACCACTAGAGACATTTTCTCACATGAGGATGAGGATGATGTCAATGCAGAGATGAGATCATGGCCCAGAAAACTGTAAAGAACTAGAACAGGATTGTTCAAACTGAGTCTCAAGCTTTACCTGGATATTTATAATCACATTATCCAACAAATTCCTATTCATATTCCAAGCATTTGGACTATTAGTTTTCTATTACTGCAAATGAAAACATTCTAAATGATGCAGCCAGTTAAAAGCTAGGCACAAAGAAGCATGCTAAGAGTATGGGCGGGGGGGGGGGAGGAGGGGTAGGTGGAGCGCAGGGAGGGGCTGAGCTTGTGTACTCAAAAAACCTAGAGACTACTAGGGAAAATAATATATGATTTGCAAATATCATCTACCATACTGTCAGTTGCCTTTTAATATTGTTGATTATTTCCTTGCTGTGCAGAAGCTTTTTATCTTGATGAGATCCAACTAGATCATTTTTGCTTTTGTTTCCCTTGCCTCCAGAAACATGTTTAATAAGAAGTTGCTATGGCCAAGGTCAAAGAGGTCACTGCCTGTTTTCTCTTCTAGGATTTTGATGGTTTACTGTCTCACATTTAAGACTTTCACTCAGTTTAAATTTATTTTTGTATGTGGTGTGATAAAGTGGTCCAGGTTTATTCTTCTGCATGTCATATCCAGTTTTCCCAACACTATTTGGTGAAGAGGCTATCTTTGTTCCATTAGATATTCTTTCCTGCTTTGTTGAAGATTAGTTGGCCATACACTTTGGGTCTATTTCTGGGTTTTCTATTCTCTTCCATTGATCTATGTTTTTGTGCTAGTACCATACTGTCTTCATGATTACAGCTTTGTAGTACATCTCAAAGTCCAGAATTGTGATGCCTCTAGCTGTAGTTTTCTTTTTAAATATTACTTTGGCTCTTTGAGGTCTTTTCCAGTTTCAAACAATTTTAGAATTGTTTGTTCTAGCTCTGTGAAGAATGTTGGTGTTATTTTGATAGGGATTGCATTGAATATATAGATTGCTTTGGGTATTATAGTCATTTTAACAATATTCGTTCTTCCAATCCATGAATATGGAATGTTTCTCCTCTTCTTTGTGTCTTCTTCAATTTCCTTCATAAGCAGTCAATAGTTTTCAATGTACAGATCTTTTATCTCTTTGGTTGGGTTTATTCCTAGATAGCTTATGGATTTTGATGGAATGATAAATGGGATCAGACAATAGTCAAATTATGGAAAGAGCCCAAATGTCCATCAACTGATGAATGGATAAAGAAGATGTGTAAAAATATATACAATGGAATATTACTCAGTGATCAAAAAGAATGAAATCTTACCATTTGCAACAATGTAGATGGAACTAGAGTGTATTATGCTAAGTGAAATAAGTCAGTCAAAGAAAGACAAATATCATATGATTTCACTCATAATGGAATTTAGGAAACAGAACAGATGAACATAAGGAAACAGAAGGGAAAATAAGGTAAAAACAGAGAGGGAGGCAAATCATAAGAGACTCTTAAATACAGAGAACAAACTGAGGGTTGCTGGAGGGGAGTTTTGGGGAGAACGAGTTAAATGGCTGATGGGCATTAAGGAGAGCACTTATTGGGATGAGTGCTGGGTGTTATATGTTAGTGATAATTCGTTGGGTTCTACTCCCCAAACCAATACTACATGGTATGTTAACTAACTTGAATTTAAATAAATAAATTAAATTAAATTAAATAATATATTAAAATAATTCTTGCTACAAGCAATTTCTGACATGTACCTAAGTCTGTTGGCCAAGTTTGCCTTGATCTCAGAAAGTTCACGAATAAAGTTTTTCAATCACAGAATGGATTAGTGAACAGAATGAAGTAGTGTCATCATGAATTTTATTTAATGAGCAGAGATAAGGGAAGGGAAGTGATTAATGCTTTCAGCTAAGTAGCTGATCATTCATTCATTCATTCTGTATGATGCTGAAAACAGACACATCAAGTTTACATATAAATGTTAAATTGCTACAATTGGTAGTTTTATTGCATAGATAAAAGGACAGTTAGCCTAATTGTTGAGGTTATGGAATAGTTCCCAAGACAGTGTCACCTGAACTGATATCTAAGGAATGCATATGCCAAAAATCATGTAGCAAAGATTTTTAGCATGTTTGAGAGATGTGCAATCATTTTGCCAGAACCTTGAGGTCTGCTTTGCACATATATGAGTGCATGCATACATATGCATGAAAAAATTGTGAGATTTTATAAACATTATTCTTATTAAATTAAATTTTAAATGTTTATGTGCTTTGAATTTAAGAAAATGCTGCAGGGGTACCTGGTGGCTCAGTCGGTTAAGCCTCCAACTTCGGCTCAGGTCATGATCTCTCGGTTCATGTGTTCAAGCCCCATGTTGGGCTCTGTACTGATGGCTCAGAGCCTGGAACCTGTTTTGGATTCTGCGTCTCCCTTTCTCTCTCCCCTTTCCTGACCCATGCTCTCTTGCACACACGCTCTCTCACTCTCTCAAAAATAAATAAACATTTAAAAAAGAAAAAAGAAAATGCTTCAATAGGTCTCAGTCTTTGGTGAAATTGGGTCACTTGTGGATGTCTTCAGACCATTATTCCAAAACCATAATCTGACCACATTTGGGTAATGTTAGAATGTGTCATGCTCAATATTCATACATGCATGTCTGTGTGTAATGCCATTTTGAGATAATTATTGATGTTCTTGTTCAGGTCCCCATGAGCTCGGGTTTGAATTAAACTTAAAGCTTATCCTTTCCAAATTATAACATTTTGCATATAGAGAGTCCTCACTGCAGAAGCAACATAGAAGAAATCAAATTCATTCATTCCTCAAGCATTTAGAGAAAAATTGCCATCTCCTAATAATGAAATTCTTCTCTTGATAAAAGTACTACATTTACACTGTAGGAATTTTTAAAATATAGGCAGCACGCAAGAATATGCACCCCATCCATATTCTATCATCCAAAGATTTCAACATTCATATTTTGTTGATTTATTAATGTTTTGTTGATAAATTTCCCTGTACCTATCTATCCGATTATGTTGTGTATACTATTTTGTAAACTACTTTTCTCCTATTCTCCTTGTAGTTAAATATTCTTCTATAATATTTGAAAAGTCCATGTGACATATATATTCCCAAATAGAAAACTACCATTAAAAAATGTACTATGAGGCCATATCATTATTGCTCTGGATATTTTTTTAATTTTTAAAAATACTTGATGTTGACTTATTTTGAGAGGGAGGGAGGAGGAAGAAAGCATGAGCAGGGGAAGGGCAGAGAGAGAGGCAGAGAGAGAGAATCCAAAACAGGCTCTATACTGTCAGCACAGAGCCTGATGTGGGGCTCTGTGAACCATGAAATCGTAACCTGAGCTAAAGTTAGGAGTCAGATGCTTAACCAAATGAACCACCCAGATGCCCCTTGGGTATCATAGATAAATAAAACATTTTATATCATCATCTAACTTAAAAATAGCATTTGGATTTAAATGTACAATACACACATATTTTTTTTACGGGACCTGTAAGTGGTAGGTTCAGCTATTTTATGCTATTCATACCAGGTTCTATGTTAATATTGATCTGTGTTTGTCTTTTATATGGAAACCATTAGATAGCTTATGCAGACTAGATATTAGGAAAATAAACCAGAAGAATATTGTTTTAGAAATGTCCCCTGGCATCTGGTGACTCAGTCCTTAAGTGTCTAACTTCAGTCCAGGTCATGATCTCGCAGTTTATGACTTCAAGCCCCGCATTGGGCTCTGTGCTGACAGCTCAGAGCCTGGGGTCTGCTTTGGATTCTGTGTCTCCCTCTTTATCTCTCTGTCCCTCCCCTGCTCACACTCTGTCTCTCTCAGTCTCTCAAAAATAAATGAACATTAAAAAAAATAAAAAGTAAAAAAAGCGTCATCATCTATTTGTGGAATCACTGGCTCAAAGTGTCACACTGCAAATACGGCTCCTGAAAACACTGCAGGTCTCGCTGCTGAGGGGAAACCAATGAAAAAGGACAGAGGGTGAAAGCAGAAACAAATTCTCCATTCGCCTAAGAGAAGGTTAATGGCTTTTTCAAGAAAAGGACACAGATTTTCTAATAAATTATATCAAGAATCCATTAATCAGGACATGCCATGCGTACAGGTAAGAAGGTAACAAAATTCAAATAACCCATAATTGAAGCATCAAATTACTGCTGACGTTTCTCAGTAAAGTTCCATTTAACATTTGTATTAAATTTTATCTTCCTTATTCACTGCTATAAGCCATGAGGATGGTAGTTGGCACCTAGTAAACACTCAATAACTATTTATTGATTAAACCTAAAAATGAATCTAGAGTTTCTTCCAGAACCTCTCATACCCATGGCTTTTAAAGAATCAGCATGTGAGGAAATATTCCTTATAACTTTGCAGTCTCTTTTCTTTCTCTATTTTCTATGTTTTTTCTTCAAACATTGGACCTGTGAGACTAGAAACAATACATTGAAGGCCATCAGTAATCAAAGTACAGGTTTTATAGAAACCCAAAACAAAATGTCTTCATATTTCTTCTTCTGCAGAAACACAATAACAGATCCAAATTTACATAAGAGAATAAATACTGTTCAAATAGTTGTATGTCCATTTTATGTACAAAATATATGATGTGAATTCTAAATCTCACTTGTTTTAGCTCTGAACTTATTTTATGTTTGGCATTTCTATTTTTTTCTTAAATATCCCACGTGCTATGTTGGTAAGTGTTTTGTTATTGTTATTATTATTGTATTTGCTGTTATTACATTGCATGATTATTTTAATCATTATATTTGGTTATCGTTAAATGCCTAATTGATATGTGTCAAATTCATCTACCTAGCAATAACCAAAAGTAAATACCTGAATTAACTAATAATATTTTAAATCTCATTTTTATGACATTTATATTTGCATCACCAAGTAACATCTACAGATACAACGGAATCTTAGAGCATTTTCATTAAAAATGACAGTTGCCTGCTAAGAATTTTAAAAATTATCCTGGAATCAACCCCACTCCAGGTTGTACCTTGGTTTACTTATTGTGTTTAAAACTGAGCTCCTGCTTTTACACTCGCAGAAAATATTTATATGTAGAAATCAATACTTCAAATTCTCTAGGAGCACCTATATCAGACAGACCTTCTCCTTTCACGTAGAGTAAGTGATCAGCTTCAGCAGGACAGGTATTGAACCCTGAGAGCTCAAGAGAGCCTGGGGGTGGTTTGAGAAATGGGGGTCACTCTCAGAATACTACAGACCTATATAGCTCTGGGGGAGGTGGTAATCAAGCAGAGACACAAATAACTAATTAGTAATGGTGACTGCGTCTCTATACACAGTACTGCAAATAATCAGTAATCTTTATATTTTACTTAATTTTTGCCCATTATTTTTGTGGCAAGATTACTTTTAAAAGATAGCATGGAAAGTTCAATGGAGATATTTGCAGGGAATGGCTTACTTAGGAAGCTAAAGAAACAGTATAAGACAAGTGAGTTGTAATACCACTGTTACAAACCCAACCACCAAAATGGATATATCATTACTCAGCCTCGAAAAAAATTGAAAAATTGAGCAAACTTCTAATAGCTTCTTAGAGCTACTTATAGAAAATAAGACCTCCCATAACCAGCACCTCTACAGATAATTCAGAGTGATTGTATGTGGTCTTCTCATTCTTCCCTAAATACGTCCTTCACACTCTAACATTTCACCCTTGCTTAAGATATTTTATCTGTCTGGAAGGTCCTTTCATGTGATTATTTAAAGACACAGAGCACACATGGATTTCATTGGAAGCCCACTCGCCCTATTCAAAGTATTCTCTGTTCTCTCCCTTGGTGATTCATAACCTGTTGTTGTTGTTTTAAATTCCTGTATAAAAACATTGCCCACAATCTGCCTTAAATAAGCTTTCTTTCTAAGCACATATTGGCCACCCATTTGGATTCTATGAAATTCAATAAAATGACTCCCTGAACACTAAAATTAACAGTAAGATGAGAAAATGTGAAGAAAGCATATGCTCCATGTAGATTAGGGAATTGTGGGAGAAAGGATGCAGTGTCTTCTTGGGTATTAATCAATAATTAAATTTCAAATGGAGCAGGAAGAGAGTATTACATAGTAGTTTTCAATATATTTGAGGGGCACCTGGGTGGCTCAGTCGGTTAAGTGTCCGACTTCGGCTCAAGTCGTGATCTCACAGTTCGTGGGTTCAAGCCCCGTGTCAGGCTATGTGCTGACAACTCAGAGCCTGGAGTCTGTTTCAGATTCTGTGTCTGCCTCTACCCTGCTCACACTCTGTCTCTCTCTGTCTCACTCTCAAAAATAAATAAAGATTTAAAAAAAAATTTTAAACTAAATAAGCATTAAATTTTTTTAAATAAAATAATATATATTTGAGTACATCTCTTTTATATACAAATATAAATATCTATTAGATTAGACCTAATGAAACTGTGACCTCATGAAAAGTGAAAAAAAATGTTGATGTTGAATAATTTGCAGGAGAATACAGATTTACGCAATTGTTCTTGATTTTGATTCCAGAGATCCTCTGGCAATCCAATAAAAGCTAAAATAAGCATACACATGTATAAACTTGTAGAGCCAAAAATTAAGTCCTCCATTAAAAGAAACCTCGGGCTGCACATAGCCCCAGGCCTAAATAAACTTAACCAGCTTTTCCACTTCTGAGCAAATGCCTGCGCTGCGGGAAGCTAACACCTAACCAGCTCTCTCTGCTTCTGTAACAAAGCTTAAGGCTCGCTTCCCCGCCGCCGGATTGCCCAAGGGACTAGCCCCCTGGGGGCAGCCACTCCCAAAAGGCCAGCAGCCACCCCCCACCTTGCTGAGAGAAGGGCCTGGAGAGAGAGATGTTAACCTGTTAGTCGCCAAACAAGACTTTAAACTCGCTCTATGATAGACTGAATTCAAAGGTATCCCAAATGTTGTAATTAGATCCAGCCAAACCTGATGGCGGGAACCAATCAGATACGGTATATGTTCACATTTGAATGTTAACCAATGGCAAACTTGTAACCATGGAAATCTGTCCCTCCCCATGACTTGTTTACTTCTGTCTATAAAAAGGCTGCAGAGGCTTTGTTCAGGGCCTCTCAGCGTCACCGGCAACGAGTGACTGCGCGGAGGACCGGGTTCGAACCTGCAAATAAACAACCCTTGCCGCTTGGCTTTGACTCTGGTCTCTGGTGGTCTGTTTTTGGGGTTCTCTCGAATTCTGGGCGTTTCAAACTCTCCACCCCTCTCTCTTGTTCTCTGTCTCTCTCTGTCTCTCTGTCTCTCTCTCACACACACACAATTTATTCCATAATTTCAGACAATTCACAACCATGAAATCCCAGCCAAAACCCAGCTCCAGGCAGTGCCTTCAAACATCATGAGCCACCGTCCACCGAGGTGAAATAAAGACCACGGGGTTTACTACTTGTTTTCTTATTCATCATTAGAAAATGTCTCTGTGTAATAGTGTATTGATACTTAGAAATGTTATGAGGGTAGAGGGATTATGAGTATATAACAACATCTTACAAAGAACATTTTTAACTGAAAATCCAAGAGAAGATTCCAAAGCATGATGGAGAACTTATGGTAAATGTTTTGGACATACCACTTTGAGACGCATACCTCTCTCACTCCTTGAAGGTGTAAAAGAATCAGGGATGGGAGATCAGAGGAGGCTTTTAAAGAGCATTTTATTTCAGAGAGCTGCAAGTGTGGGCTACTTCTTTAAGCTAATAAAAACGCTTCACTAAGATCATTTAGGGCTGATCACTCCTTGACAATCAGGGAATAATGTGGAAGAAGTAGTCCTTCTAATTTATGTAAAAATCTGAAAGAGTAGTTAAATGTTTTAATGTTAGAATACAATAGAGGTTGCTGCCAAGGGCATTCAGTGCTTCTAGTTCTTATTGAGACAAATAGTAAATATTTTCTACAGATCAAATGTTAGCCACATGCAAAAGAGAGCTTATTTTGAGTCTTTTTCAACAAGACTGTAGAGAGAAGCAGACAGACTCCAATAATAAGAAGCTGGAGTTATTGCTGGATGGTCAGGAGCTGAGGAAAGAATATGTAATCAGCAAAAATAGAGACACATTCAGCCTCACCAAAGGAATTGCAAGGTGAAACATGCCAGTAGTGGCAGTGACTTCACATGTCTCACAAAACCACTCTACAAAAGTCAGTTTTGAACACCCACCATGTTTGGGGAGTGTCTATGTTAGATCATCATAACATGACTTTCCTAGAATTCTCCCCTCCCCTTCTCTTCCTTCTGCCCTCCTGCCCCAACTCTGGAAGAGACAAGTTCCTCAGTACCAAAAGCTTATAAGTAACTAGAAAGAAAAATAGGCCAGTTTTATTTGGTTTTAAGTTTAGTTTCAAAAATACTGACTATATTACAAAAATAATACGTCACGATTGATTACAGTATATTCCAGAAATGCAAGAGTGATTCAACATCTTAAAAACTCTAGCCATGTAGTATACCTCACCAATGTTCAAAAGAAGAAAAATTAAAATAGTCATTTAATGGGACTCAGAATGTATTTAATGAAAACTAATACCTGTTTGTAGATTAAAGCTCTTGGAAAACTAGAAACATAAGGGAGCTTTTTAACTTATTAAAACTTATTCAAATCCCCTCAGAGAACATTTTACTTAGAAGAAAAACTGTAAAAGGTTGGAAACAAGAATAGAATTCCTCTCCATATAATTCACCTTAGAACTAACTGGATATCCTGGCCAAGACACTAAGAGGACAGGTAAAAAAGGTATAAGGAGAGAAGGGGAAAAATCTAATCATGTGTTCAGTATATCATTATTTACGTATTAAACCAAAGATAAGAGATTACAATCAAGTTATAATCAGAGATAGTGAGGAGCCTGAAATTAAGTCCTCCATTAAGAGCAACCTGGGGCAGCACATAGCCCCATTTCCAGGAAAAGCTTCGGCTGAAGCCACCCTCAGACCACCCTCAGATCAGCCAATCAAAAGAAATGTGTGACATTCCTGTGGTCTGAGTCAGGGCTGGGAACTGCAGGTAGTTACTCTGTACAAACTAGCCAATCACTCACCGCTTGCCTAAATCCCTAAACCACCTAGGCCCTTTGAACTCACCTCATAATTGGTCATTTTCAAAGAATTCTCAAAGGTTATGATTGGGTCCCACCAAAAGTAAGGGACGCCTCACAGATACTGAATGGTCAAAACTGTTACCATGGGCGCTGTGCAATTATGATTGGTGCTTATATGATGATGCTATACATACAACCGTGCACTGTAACACCCCTGTCCCTTACCCCATAAAAACACTGCTTGCTATTGCTCAGGGCTTCACCCTGCTGCTGCTGCGCCGGTTAATGGGTGAGCCCTGGCTCGAGCTTGTAATAAAGACCCTTATGTACTTGCATCGGTGTCGGCTCCTTGGTGGTCTCTGGGGACTCACGATTCGGGCACAACAGTAGATGTTTGCTGTATGTATCCAGGTGCAAGATCAAGAATGTCCTTCTAGAGGCATATGGGTGGCTCAGTCATTTAAGCTTCTGACTCTTGATTTCAGCTAAGGTCATGATTCACGGTCATGAAATTGAACGCTGCATAGGACTTTGTTCTGTTCTGGGCATGGTACCTGCTTGGGATTCTCTCTCTCTTTCTTTCTCTTTCTCTCTCTCTTTCCCTCTGCCTCTCCACCCCACTCACCTCTCTCTCTCACTATATATATATGTCACTATATATATATATATATATATCACAGAAGATATATATATATTCTTCTATATATTGTCATCATTAAATGATTGATTGGTTTTACATATCAACCTGACCAGGCTATAGTACCCAGTTATTTAATCAAACACTAATCTAGGTGTTGCTGTGAAGATATTTTGTAAATGAGGTAAACATCTCCATTCAGGTGGCTTCAAGTAAAGGAGATTACCTTTAATAATATGGATGGGCTTTATCCAATCAGTTGAAGGCTCTATGAGAAGAAACTGAGGTTTGCCTCCTAAGAAATTTTGCCTCATGACGGCAGCATTTACACCTGCCTGCGTGTCCAGCTTGCAAGCCTGCCTAGTGGATTTCAGGCTTCTCAGCCTCCACAATCACGTGAGCCAATCTCATCAATAAATAAGAAAGTAAATAAATAAATCCTGTTGGTTCTGGTTCTCTGGAACACTTGGATATGGTAAATGAAATAGAAAATGAGATACATTTTACAATGATAAGAAAATCTGTATTTTATTGAGGAAATGACCTTATAAAAATAAGCTTGGCCAACAATGGAGAAAAATTTTAACTCTGCCAACAGACATAAAGAAGTGACATAATATGTTGATGGATGGGATTTCTTAATATTTTAAAAATTTTATTTCTTCCCAGGTAATTAATCAATGCAATTACAAATTTGATCTCCAACAGAATTTTAGGGAAATGTGAACAACCCATTCCAAAATGAATGTGGAATAGTAAAAGTCTACAAATAGCTAAGCTAAGAAAATATTGAAAAAATAATAACAAACAGGGAAAAGCTACACTATGGGATAGGAATACAGAGTAGAAAGCCACTGAGTCAGATCTGTGCAGTTCCTGCCCAGGAAATGACAACTAGTTCAATGGAAGTAGGCAGAGCCCCTACAGGATCATCTGTATGTCATGGACCATGAGTTAGGGCATCACAAGGCAGAACAGGTAATACATTAGCTGTGCTGGGACAAGTAACTCACCATGAGAGGAAAAGAATAATAATTTTTGCTGCACCATGATCTATACAAATATAAATGCATTATATCTAAGTGTTGGAGGGAAAGTTATAAAACACTCAAAAGAAAATTTAAGAAACTTGCACTGGGAGACGGAGCTGGGAAAGCATTTCTTTTTTTTTAATTTTTAAATTTTTAAAAAATTTACTTCTGAGAGTGAGAGAGAGCATGAGCAGGGGAGGGTCAAAGAGAGAAGGAGACATAGAATCTGAAGCAGGCTCCAGGCTCTGAGCTAGCTGTCAACACAGAGCCCAAGGCGGGGCTCGGACCCACAAAATGTGAGATCATGAACCAAAGTCGAAGTTGGACACTTAACCAACTGAGCTACCCAGGCGCCTCAGGGAAAGCATTTCTTAAACAAGACTCCAAAAGCCCAATTTACAGGGCTAATTTAAGTTTATGAATAGCATAATTTAGTTACACAGAGCTATCCACTTAGTAGGCTACTTTTACAACGTAATTCCACATAAAGATAAACATTGATAGAACTGTATACAATTAATCTGTAAAAGTAGAGTAAAAAAATCCATTTTTGAAATTTGAGAACATAAATGATCCTCAAAGCCCAGCAGTGAGCTGGGATTCATAAATCAATGTTTTTGATGTTGAGGAACTTTCTAAGCCTTATCAAATCACTTATCCAATTGTATCCATTCTTGATAGTGACTCAGACAGAACTCTTCTTCTCCCCTTATCAGGACAAGTTCTAGGTGGAGGTAGAGTTCACATTTTCTGTCTTAAATCCCTCCTCAATTATGTGAACCTTCTTAGATGTGATTTGATGTCACAGAAGTCCACTGGGGAAATGTTCACAGGCTCTCAGAGAGGTAGCTGTGTGTTAGCATAGAAAGAATAAGAACCATGATCAAATGACTCAGTGTCCAGAGCTATCTCTTCTATTTACCAGTGATCTTAGAAAAGTCACTCAAAGCTATATGCACATTGGTAAAAATAGAAGGATGCTTTGCTTACAAGTTTCCTTCTAGTTCTGACAGCTATGATTCTCCCATTATCCAGTGACTCTTCTGTGCGAATTAAAAATCATGGGATCCCATGGTGGAAGATATTTAGAAGTGGGTCCTATGGACCCTCACATTGCAATATAAAGTTAATCACCTCTACCTACTAGAACAATAGCTGGCCCTATCCTCAACACAGTAGGAAAGTTTCTGTATCTCTTAGGGTTCTTTGGCTGTAGACAATAGGGAAAAATGGCCAAATTAAGCAACAAAATAAAAATTAATTAGTTGGAAGCAAATGTGACACAGGCATAGAATTAACAAAGCAGTTGGTCAACTGGGTTTCCCAAAGGATAGTAACTAGAGAACAGCTTGGGACAGAGAGAACCGATAGAAGGAGAGAAGATCTCACATCACCATATGAATAAATCTGTGCCAACTGCTTCCTCAGCTGGTCTGTCCCCACCTGGAAAGAGACTCTGATTGGCCTAGTTAGGTCACATGCTTACCACCTCTCTGTCAGGGGAGACCTTGATGTCGTTCCTCCTCCCCTCCCTGTCCCTGCCCCCAAGGGAATCGAAACACAGCAACCAGGCAAAAAGGAAACACATGCTGGCTAAGCAAAAACAACACCTCTCACTATAATCAAGAGAGATCTCTGATAATAGGGACTGTCACCCTTGGAGCCTTTGCTCATACTGGAAGCCACCTGCTGTCAGACCTAATAAAACAATGGGAATAATGGTCACTCTGTAGCCCGTCATCATCTGTAATGGCCATTTAGTAGCTGGGACTTGTTAGCTGGGATTTCACTCTTCATTTTTACTTGTCTCTCTTCAAACAAAGAATCTAGGAATATATATACATTTTTATGTATATACCTTTATATATACATACATTTATATATGTATATATATACATATATATGACTCAAAGAAATTATAATATGCTTCAAAAGCTTGTATTTTCCCTAAGGAATGTCAGTCTTGGTGATTGATTTTCCACGGCTTTAAACGCGTAGAGAATAAGAATGCAAAACAGAATGAGGCAGGGGTTTATTTCAAAGAAAGAAAGGAAGTTATTATGGTCATAGCAAGTAGAAAACCCTTCATAGATGTAGCTCCGCTTTCTAGTGACAAAATCCTTTTCTGGAATTAAAGGTCTGCTGTGCTGGCAAGAAAATGTGCTTGGAAGGATCCAGAGCTCTTCTGCCATCTCACTGAGAGAAGATCTGGAGTCTGCAAAAGACAGTTATGCCAACTGTGCCCAAATGTGTCTCTATTCAAATAAGTGCTTTCCTTTGCTTTAATAAATTGAAATTTGATTATAAGAATTACTGAATATAATTTTTTAAATGTTTTATTTATTTCTAGGAGAGAGAGAGAGAGAGACAGCGTGAGCAGGGGAGGGTCAGAGAGAGAGGGAGACACAGACTCTGAAACAGGCTCCAGGCTCTGAGGCTGGCAGTCAGCACAGAGCCCGACGCGGGGCTCGAACCCACGAACCGCAAGATCATGACCTAAGCGAAAGTCGGACGCTTAACTGAATAAGCCACCCAGGTGCACCAAGAATTACTGAATATTATAAGCTAGGTTTTCTTCCCGTGGTTTCTTGGGGATTTAATTCCCATTTAATTTTGGTTACTTGATTGCTTTTTTTTTAAATGGGACCAAAGTGGGGCCATGGACTTCAGAATGCTTCTGTAGATGCCCCATGGTCTTATCCACTGGCTAACTGTGAACCCAGCTGAACCCACTGAGAAGGCTGTCCCGTGAAACACCCAGCTTATAGCTGCTCTTTGTCCATATTGTACTAGTGTTTTTCTTTGAAGAAGTCCTTTTCACTCATACTTCAGAAATACCCGGAAGCCCAGCCCCAGAACAAACGTTTGATAACCACTGTCAAAGAGCTGCCATGCCCGTGGAGATACATGCCCCTCGACCCCATCCTCTTTTCATTTTTTACCTCAGTCTATGCCATTGTTTGCAATGAAGACAAGGAAAGAGGAATTGCTGGGGGTGTGAGAGGGAAGTATCTAGCTTAATAAGCAGAGGATTTGAAATGTAGTTTTTTCATGTGTTAATATGAATGAAGATTATATCTGAGGTTTAAGCCTCGTCTGATTTTTAATTTTTTTAATGTTTTCTTTATTTCTGAGAGAGTGAGACTGCGTGAGCAGGAGAGGGTCAGAGAGAGAGGGAGACAGATTCTGAAACAAGCTCCAGGATCTGAGCTGTCAGCACAGAGCCCGATGTGGGCTTGAACCCACTAACTGTGAGATCATGACCTGAGCCGAAGTTGGATGCTTAACCGACTGAGCCACCCAGGTGCCCCAAGCCTTGTCTGATTTTTAAAATATATGAATGACGCATGAATACAATATCTTGCAAATACCAAGTTCTTATTGAAGGCAAGGTTTTACTAGCTCTGTGATTTTGGTATATCATTTACAATTATTTTAATGTTTATTTATTTTTGAGAGAGAGACAGAATGCAAGCGGGGGGAGGGGGGAGAGAGAGAGAGAGAGAGAGAGAATCTAAAACAGGCTCCAGGCTATGAGCTGTCAGCACAGAGCCCGATGTGGGACTCAAACCCATGGACTGCGAGATCATGAGCTGAGCCGAAGTCCAATGCTGAATCGACTGAGCCTTCCTAGGCACCCATGGTATATCATTTAAACTTCTTTTAGCCTGGGTTTTCTTAACTGTAGAGTAAATACCTGCCTTACCCATATCAGAGGTCAAGTTGAAATAACGAATGGGAAAATACTAAAGCCAAAGTGAAATGAAATGGAATTATTTCTGTGAAGCTAGCCTGAGGTAGTGCAAATAACTCATGCATTGCAGTTAGGACATTTTGGTCCAGTTTAAGATTCTGTACTTAAGTTTGTACTTAGTTTGGTAGTTTCAGTTGCAAGAACCAGCAATAAATATTACAGAAATCATTGGCAATGGTTTATAGTCAGGCAAAACAAGTTCAAATATAGATTCTGCCACCTAATTACATTTTTTATTAAATAAGTACCTTTTCCTCTTTAACATTCAGTTTATCTCTAATAAAATGAGAATACTGTTCTCTACCAACACCAAAATTAAACTTCCCATATACCCAAAAAGGGAAGAGAAAATCGTAGCCAAGACATGGAAGCCACCTTAGTGTCCATCGATAAAGGAATAGATGAAAGAAATTGTGTATATATACATATAACACACACAATAGAATGTTAATCACAAAGAAGAATGAAATCCTTCCATTTGCAGCAACACTGGTAATCCTAGAAGGTATTGTGCTAAGTGAAATAACACAGAGAAAGACAGATATCAAATGATTTCACTTACATGTGGAATCTAAAAACAAAACAAAACAAACAGAAACAATCCCATAGATATGGAAAACAAGCTGTTGGTAAGCAAAGTGGGGAACAGTTGGAGACAGGAGAAATAAGTGAAAGGGATTAAGAAGTAAAACTTTCCAGTTATAAAATAAGTAAGTCATGGAGATGTAATGGACAGCAAAGGGAATATAGTCAGTAATATGGTAATAACTATATGGTGACAGATGATAACTAGACTTATGTGGGGACTTATTTCATGATATATAAAAATATTGAATCATTGAGGCACCTGGGTGGCTCAGTTGGTTAAGCAACCGACTTCTGTTTAGATCATGATCTCACGGTTTGTGAGTTTGAGCCCCACATAGGGCTCTCTGCTGTCAGTACAAAGCCCATTTCAGACCCTCTGTTTCCCTTTCTCTCTGCCTCTTCCCCATGTGCTCTCTTTCCCTCTCTCTCAAAAATAAACATTAAAAAATATATTAAATCACTGTGATGTACACCCAAACCTGATAGGATACTGTAGTGTCAATTATACTTCACTTAAAAAAGAATGAAAGAAAGTGTAAAGGAAGAAGAAGATAAGACAACCTTGGATGGAGAAAGAGTTGTGAAAATTCACAAAATGGAGAGAAAGAACACAGAAAGGTTAACAGTGACTGCATGTTCTGAAAAACAATAAATAAGTGTTTAAATGGGCATGAAAATTTTGCTCAGCATTAAAAAAAATAGCGCCTCACATTTAGACAGGCTATAAAGGCAACTTTAGAAATCAAAACAAGTAAACACCATGACATTTTGCAAGGACATCAGAATGCACCGGGATATTTTGTCACCACACAGTCAAAAATGAAAAAGAAGGAAATTTGTGGTTGAGACGTCCCTCAGCCAAGGCAAGGAGCAGGTATGAATACGTCGGTGCTCACAGGATCACAGGCCCTTTCTTCCCAGTAAGTTTCCAGTGGGCTTTTCTTGAGGTTCAATGAACTTGTCCTTAACAATTTTTAAGCTCTGCATTCTGTAATAGAGCCTGGAGAAAGCACAAGACAAACAAACTTTTGAAAGTAAAGCCACATGCAGCTCAATAGCGAACATGCCCTCTCACAGCTATGTTAAAATATTTATGAGGCAAGGATTTGAGAACAAAGCTGAGTGATATGTTAGGTGCATCTTGTGGGAAATAATTCATTTTAACTTGTTATTTTTTTTTTGGAAAGAATTGAAGCCATGAGCCCTATCTGATTCAAGTTATAAATACATTTGCTCTGTACATGTGAGTGTAAGATGTATACCTTAAAGAAGTAAAGCTAGACCTTACGTTAATCATGGTGGTGATGATACAGCGAGGTTATAGTAAGGAGACAAATGAGTAAGCAAGCTCCAGTCCAACATCCAGGCATCAGGAAAATCAATGCATATTTCGGGAAGAACCCGGGGACGTCTAGACGTGTCAGGCACACAGGTGCAAACTTTCATGCCCATGTCCGCCACCAGAGTGGCTCAATGACTGCTGGATGTTTGCTTATTTCTGACTTGTCACCACTGGCTTCTCTTTTCTTCATCTTGACTTCTGTTTCACCCATAACTCTGACTTCCCCATTATTTTGCCTCGCGGGAGCCCCTAAGGCCGTGTTCTTTCTCAGGGTCTCCTGTGTCTTCCCCTTCTGTGCCAGTAACTCTATTTCATGACTGACACCCCAGGACAGGTGGTGTGATTGCTCTTCCTCATCTTCTCCCATCAGCCCATGGCACAGGATTCTAGTTGGTCTTTGGGTCCTATGCCCACTTCTTGCTCCATCAGTTACCCCCAGGAAGATTGCATGGTCTTCCACAGCAGGCATCTGGATGAGAAATGTTCACTTAGGATCGTGCCTCAGTACATAAGACACCTCTCTCTCTCTCTCTCTTTTTCTCCCTCTCTCTCTCTCAGCTTATGGGAATCATAGTGAGTCATTTAGCATCCTGAAGCTCTCCATGCTTACCTCACAGGATTTTTGCAATCATCATATGAGATGATTTATGTGAAAGCCATTTGAAATCTCTAAAGTAATATGTGTCATATTAATAAGCATAAATTTATTTTTTAATCACTTAACTCTGCGCATTAATGAGTGAATAACTTCTGGTCAATGCTCAAGGGTAAGTTGCTTGCTAAAGATTCCCTCCAACAAGTCAATAGCCTGAGGTTAGAACTTTTTAAAAAATGTTTGTTTGCTTAGTTGTTTGTTTGTTTGGGGAGAATCCCAAGCAGGCTCCAAGCTGACAGCATAGAACCTGACCACAGGACTCAATCTCACACACCATGGGATCATGACCTGAGCCGAAATCCAGAGTCAGATGCTTAACACATATTATGTGACCACAGTCATGTGCTGCCCAGGTGCTCCATGAGGTTAGAACTTCTTAATTTAATTCAGTTGAGACAAGAAACTCCGTGATTCTCTTCAGTACATATAGAACAACACTGAGCCACCTAACCCCATGCTGAACACTGCCCAGATCCAGGAGGGGCATGCCACATAATGCCTTTCTGTGGAATGATTAAAACCTGGTCTTGAAAATATTTTTCCATGGTTCTAATAGTCACTTTTCAATTGCTGGCTTCCAAAAGACTTTAAGTAAGGCTTTATCCTCAAGGTCTGCCCATTTTGAAGGGCTGAAAAATGAAGTTCAGGGTGCTCGGAAATATAAATGCAACTATTGGGTTTCTGTGTGCGTGTGAGTGTTCAGCCCACAGTCTCCACACAACACCACCCTCACTTCTGACAACAAATGCAAGTATGGAAGCTTCCCAAAGTTACTCTCATTTTCAATAATTATCTGGAAGGACTCACAGAGCTCACTGAAAGCTTACGTTTATGGTGATGCTTTATTACAGGGAAAGAATGGAAATTAAAATCACTGAGGGATAGAAATACATAGGGAAGAGTCCAGAAAAGGTACCAAATGCAGAGTTTCTACGGTCCTCTCTCGACGAGCAAGGACACAGTACTTTCCCAGCATGACAATATGCTTGGGGTATTGCTTGTGGGGGAAAACCACCTGACCCTCACCATCAGGAGACTTTTACCAGTGTTGGATTGCATTACTGTCCATGCACTTGATCTTTAGTTGCCATGCTCCCCCAAAGAGCAGGCTGGAACCTTTAGTTCCCAGTTCCTTTTGGAGGCAAAACTATTATCACTTAACCCAAAGCCCCACCATAAAATTGCATAAGTAGACTGCTAGTCAATGGTCAAAGCCTCCAGTCAAACAAAATCACTCCTAACAGGGAGGAAATTGTAAGGACATAGAGGTTGTTCTCAACAGCATAGGGCAAAAAAGCTTAATTTTTCACTACATAACAAATAAGTGTAATAAGAAGGATTAACTCAATCAGAATTATAACAAAATGACCTTCGGAGAAGTTAGTGGCCAATAATGAGACTAGGACAGAAGTATGTGAAACTGACAAGATGGAGGCAAAGGTGACAAAAGTGAACTACGATAATCTAAGAGAGGCCAACAGGGCAGATCCTTCTGTTTGCAATTTGTCTTCCCATGGATTTGTTTAGACTATTTTTTTTAATGTTTTATTTTTTTAAATTTATTTCTAGGAGAGACAGAGAGAGACAGTGTGAGCAGGGGAGGGTCAGAGAGAGAGGGAGTCACAGACTGAAACAGGCTCCAGGCTCAGAGCTGGCAGTCAGCACAGAGCCCTACGCAGGGCTCGAACCCATGAACGGCGAGATCATGACCTGAGCGAAAGTCGGACGCTTAACCGACTAAGCCACCCAGGTGCCCCTGTTTAGAATATTTTTAAGGTATCATTTACATGCCACAAAATTAAGCCGTTTTAATTATACAATTCAATAGTCTGTTAAAATTTCAGAGCCATGAAAACATCACTACAATCCAATTTTAGAACACTTCCATCACCCAAGAGAGATTCCCTGTGCCAATTTCCAATTAGTCCTTATTCTTGCTCTCAGCCCTGGGAAATCTGAATGTGCTTTCTGTCTCTGTAGATATGACTTTCCCAGACATCACATGTAAATGGTATTGTACAATATGTAGTCTTTTGCATTAGACTTCCTAACGTGATGGAGTTTTTTTTTATATTAATTCACATTATAACAAGAATCAGTGCTTTATTCATTCTTATTGCTGAGATATATTGTATGCATATACTATATTTTGTTTATTCACTTAGTAGTCGATGGCCCTTTGGATTTTTCTCACTTCTTACAATTATAAATAATACTGTAATCATACACAAGTCTTTATGTGGATATGTTTATATTCATCTTGGGTAGATATCTAGGAGTGGAATCACCAGTTTTTATGGTAAGGTTAGATCTAGCTCTTTTTTTTAAAGTTAATTTATTGTTTGAGAGAAAGGGAGAAGGTAAGCACAGGGGAGGGGCAGAGAAAGAAGGACAGAGAGAACCCCCAGAAGGCTTCATGCTGTCAGCACAGAGCTTGATGCAGGGCTCGAACTCACAAACCGTGAGATCATGACCCAAGCTGAAATCAATAGCCAGATGCCTAACCAACTGAGCCATCCAGGTGCTCTATGTCTAACTTTTTAAAGGAATGGTAAAGCTGTTTTTTGAAGTGTTTTACGGTCCCACCTACAAAGTATGAGGGCTCCAGTTTCTACATATCCTTGCCAACATTTATTATTGTCTGCCTTTTTTATTAAAGACATTGTAATGGGTAAGAAATGACTTGTTTATTTTTCAAACTAGCCATAACTACCCTGGTGAAGGGTCATTATTATTAAGGCGTGTATCCAAGAAACGAAGTCAGTAAAAGGGGCTCTGCCTCTGCCTTTACTCTGGAGCAGAGATCTTGCTCTGCTTATTTTTTTAATTCAAAACTTTCATTATCTTACACCTGTTGCTTACTGTTATCAATGGAGAATACAGAGTCCATTATTATATTGTTCTTCAGATGACTGGCTAGTCTATTTATCTTTCTGGTAGCAAATACAATGTTATTTCTATATAAAATTGCTAATATTTATTAAAACAGACCTTAACAAAAGAGGAATAGTAAACTGTAAACAGAAATTATGACAGGGAAGATATAAGTGAGAAACATATACTACATTTAGATAAATGACCGAAAGACTTTATCATATAATGCAGAACAACCTTGTAAACACTTAATAATTTGATTGACTGGGGCATCTACATGGCTTAGTCAGTTAAGTGGCCAACTTTGGCTCAGGTCATGATCTCATGGTTAATGAGTGCCAGCCAGGCATTGGGCTCTGTGCTGACAGCTCAGAGCCTGGAGCCTGCTTCAGACTCTTTGACTCCCTCTCTCTCTGCCCCTCTCCAATTCGCACCCTCTCTCTCAAAACTAACATTAGAAAAAAATTCTTAAGTAAAAATATAATAATAATATCACTGACTGGCTGACCTTAATGTATAATAGCAGTATTCCAGACATGATTATGTTACTTTCCACTTACAAAAACTACCATGCGCAAGAAACAGAAAAGTGGTAAATGACAAAGTTACAGAAAGAAAGAAATAGAATACAAAACGGGGAGGTAGGAAAGAGATAAAGATGATTACATTGTCATACAATGTAATGGTATAAACAAGCACTTAAATATTTAATGTCATTCAACTGAATATGTAAAACACTACTTTGGGCAGTGAGGAGAGGGCTCTTGAAGAAATGACATTTCAGGAGCCCGTGGGTGGCTTAGTTGGTTAAGCATCCGACTTCAGCTCAGGTCATGATCTCACAATCCATAGGTTCCAGCCCTGCATCAGGCTGTGTGTTGACAACTCAGAATCTGGAGCCTACTTCAGTGTCTCCCTTGCTCTCTTTCTCTCTCTCTCTCTTTCTCAAAAATAAATAAACACTAAAAGTAAGAAGAAGGGGGCACCTGGGGTGGTTCAGTCGGTTAAGCGTCCTACTTCAGCTCAGGTCATGATCTCATGGTTTGTGGGCTCGAGCCCTGTGTTGGGCTCTGTGCTGACAGCTCAGAGCCTGGAGCTTGTCTTCAGATTCTGTGTCTTCCTCTCTCTCTGATCCTCCCCTGCTCACGCTGTCTCTATCTTTCTCTCTCAAAAATAAATAAAACATTTATAAAAATAAAAAGAAGAAGAAATGACCTTTCAGGGAATAAGAAGGGCCGTGTGCAGCCACAGCTCAGGAGCTCCTGGGCATTGATTCCATTCGTCCCTCAGCACAAAGACATTGTCCTAATGCTGCTAAGAGTAGAGCAAGAGCCAAGCCAGCCAACTATTTGTAAACAGTACTTCAACTCAGTGGTTCCCGATTGCATGCCATCCATTCCCAAGGGTATATTTGGCCATGTCTGGGGTCCATTTTGGCTGTCACATCCGATAAGTTAAACACTGCTAAACGTCCTGCAATTCATAGGACAGCCCCCCACAGCAAAGAATCTTCCGGTCTAAAGTCAGTAGCTCAGAGTGGAGAAACCCTGCCTCAAGTGGAAGCATACAGATTATTTGCATAAATTCTCCCTGAGTTATAGTGTATGGCCCCAAATTAAAGCACCACAAGGCACAAACAATTGACCTGCTCCTGAAATTGCTGGCAGTTTCACCCACAACTGCATATCTTTATGGATCCTTAGACCCTACATAGTACCATTACCATCAATAACATTTTTGTAGTCCTGGTGAGTTAAATCTTCAACCTAATGTAATCTCCTGATGGACAGAAGAATGTGAGTGTTGGGTGTGCATGTGGGTAGCCTCTTCCTGACAATCAGTAGCACACCTAAAACACTGAAACTACCACAAAAAGCTAGAGTCCATGGGTGGCCTGAGAGATATTTTAGGTAAGTGTTTCCAGATCCTCCCTTATTGCTCTTTCCACAAAATTGTTTCAATGAGAGTAAACCAAACTGGTTTGAGTTTTATCCCTCTGTCTCCTAACTTCTTTCAAACTAAAACCAAACAACAAACAAAACAAAACACACAACACATGGGTTGCCTGCATGGCTCAGTTGGTTAGGTGTCTGACTTTGGTTCAGGTCATGATCTCATGGTTCATGAGATCAAGCCCCACTTCGGGCTCTCTGCCGTCAGAGCACAGCTCACTTCAGATCCTCTGTCCTCCTCTCTCTGCTCCTCCCCCACTCACAGGTACACACTCCTCTCAAAAATAAACACTTAAAAAAACACATAATAACATGTCTTAAAATGCGGTTTGTAGGGAGAAAGATGGCAAATAAAAGATGCTAAAAACATAAACTGCATAGACAATCCCTACAAAAGTCTCTAAATAGACTGTAAAAATACATTATACTTGGAATGATTCTATTTACATATTTTGTAACACAGTTTTATGATCACTGTGAACTTCCCCCAAATTATTTTATGTTTTTTGCCTATCCCCGTTCCGTGATGCAAATAAACCATTATGATTTTCAGACTCTCAGTCGATCGTGCTTCATGCGAATGTTAGACCCATTCTGTCACAGGCTTTATTTTTAATAATTTCCATTTTTCTCAACTAAAAACTTCTGGGAAATGGTGTAGAACATACCTCAGATTTGCCCTTCCTTGAGAGACAAGGAAAGGGAAGCAGGGTATTTATCCTCTAGTCCGAGGCCATCATTGGCTGAGGACTGCACTGGGAGCCTCACATCCTCAGCTCTTCCAGTCCTCCCTGTGGACAGAGAGGGTGCCCACTTTAGGGCCCCTTCTGCAGGGCTGGGGAGTGAGTTCTCGAGTGTTCTTAGGAGATCAAGACTGGGCATGCAGACCACCTACCAAATAACTCACCTGTATGCATGGATGCTAAGAGAAAAAATGGAGAGAGTATAAAGGCATCCAAAATTTTTTTAATTTGTTTGCAGAGAGTCAGGTATACTTTCTTTTCCTAAACAATAACTTCTATCACATTACTTATAACAAAGTTCTACATCTACGTGCTAAGGAAAAGCAGCAGTAATATAACTCCCCCTGATTGAGATATGAACTGGAGATGGGAGGTAAGACTATTACATTTTCCTCGTCTTGCTTACCATGGAGAAAACAGAAAAGGATGATTTACCAAGATTTCTCAACATGTTTGTTATTTACGTTTGTAATTCTTTCTTTATAGAAAAGTGAATGGAAGATGGTCTTGATTTTCTGTGGTTTTATTTACCATTGCTTTCACTCCACTGTGTTGAATGTTTTCTCATCCGTTGACATCTTGGGAAGATTCTATAACTTTCTGGTCAATTTCAGTTATTGAAGTCCAGTCTAATTTCAGGCACCAATCACATAAACTCAGTTGAAATCTTAGCTCTTCCTTTCCTACTCTGCGTTCATTTTTGAGAATAGATTTGAACTGTGACCTGAGTTGCTTGAAGTGATGGAGGAGGTTGGGATCTGTTCTGTCTTCCTTACTCTCCCTTTTTCCTGCTTAGATCTTTTTAGAGGAAGACATGCAAAAGGAGAGAGAGTAGCAGTGAGGTCCATCTGATATAGTTACCTGAGTGCTGCTGATGGGCACTAGACCCTGGTCTTGTTCTGGTCTGAGCTCATTCTCTTGCTGCTGGTGACCTCCCTGATGTGGACAGTCCACCTGTGGTGGTGCATCTTTCTTAGGGCTGAGTTCACCCAATGTTCACCCGCTCCTCTTCTGTCATGGATTCCCCATTCAAAGATGGCAGCAATGTCTCCTATTAGCTAGGACAGGGGTTCATACCTGTAATTACTTCACTGGAAGGGACAAAACCTTGGCTTTTTAGTCACCCGGGTGCATACTCCCTCATTAAATCTTTGTATCTTTTCTCACGGAACCACGGGAACTGCACAAATCCTCTTGTGGACCCCTCCCAAGAACACAGAGAACTGAAACGGTTTGGGGAATTTGCTGACCCTCATCTCCTTCCCATAGTACACCACAGTCCCTTCTCACAGCTACTAAGGCTGTCACAGGCTACTATGTGAAGCCACCCACATTTAAAATGACAAGACCATAAATGGGCACAGTCTCAATGTTTACACGTGTCCCTAAATTCTAGGGAAACACTGCTGGGCCCATCCAAGAACTTGCATATTCCCTTTTACTCCAAGGAAAGTACCAGGGTGGCCATGGAGATTCTGAAAATAAATAAATATCCAGCTTGGATTGAGATGTAACTGTTCCTTTATTGTCAACACCACTTCTATCATTACTGATTCCCTTGGAGCTCCTCTCCTTTCTCTGGAAAGGAGACCATCTTTCGCTGAGAGCACTACTTCTCAGTGTCTCTGATGATAATTGACTGACACTCCCCTTCCCCTGTTCCCTCTGTCTATAGTGTAAGGATAGGAGCATTCAATAGAGTTAGACCATTTCTGCAGGCTCTTGCTCAAACGGAAGAGAAGGACTTGCCCTCCATTATTCTGTCTTTGGAATCTAGAGCAGAGCTTCTCAACCTTCAATATGCATACATATCACTTGAGAATGTTGTTAAAATAGAGATCCTGATCCAGCATGTGGAGTCTTCAATTCTGTTTTTTCTAATGCAGGTGAAGAGACAGGCACATGAATTGCGGCTATAAGCAGCTCATGCTCTTTTCACTTTAAGGTATCTTTGCTTGTCAAATAGTCAGTCAAAAAGAAATTTTAAATGCATTGTTAGATTTTGGGGGTTGTACTCTATGACTCTGTCAAATTACTTTTGGATCTTTACTTATTAAAGACAGATGTCAACCAGTCCATATGCCTTTAGAATATAACATAAAAGCATGGAAACTCCCCTAGTCCTTTTACCAAATGAAGACTTATTAAATATTAAAAAAAAAAAACAACTTCCCTAATGGGAAGAAATGTAAGAAAATACATTGGTGCTCCAATTCTCTCAGCGTTTCAATCCGTATTTCTGAAGCTTCACAACATCCGTGCTTCTCCTCATATTAACCTGTCAGGATTTTCATTCCTATCTCCTTTCCCATATGCGATTCCCCTAACGCAAGTCTTTTCTTATTTGTTCTTTATGCTTCCCCTCCGCCATTCCTCCCTCTTTACTATCTTAGATGAGCTGCTGAGGATTCATTCTCACAGACTTCCTTCCTGTCTCTTTCTCATTTCTGATTCAGGTTGATTCTAGGTTCCCTGTACACTCAGCGCCATCTCTGGTCATGAACTGGAACTGCAAGCCAGACAAAATTCCTGTGTCATTCTCAAACCCAGCACGTTATCTGCAAAGGGGTTTGGGCTGCATTTTTACTTCTGTTTTTGCTAAAGAATCTGGCAATAGCTTGGTGCCACACTCTCTAATGTTAGAGTAGTCAGTGCCAAACTAACGCGTTTATAACCTTCTCGCACCCCCGAACAAGTGGAAAGTTTAAACTGTGAACCCATGAATATGTTTGAGGTGAGGCTGCATATAAGAGTCAGGTGAAGGCTTAAGATGTGTCGTCTTTTTCAAATATCCTTAGTTATTGGGATGTTCGAGATAGTCATTTTGCAGAGTTAGAGTGGGTACTTATTTGTATGAATAATTGCCTCAGATTTTATTTAACTTTATGTTTTTCGGAAGCCTTTTTGTAGTTCTACATTTTAATTTTGTCTGATATCATGTTTAGTCTTTTCTCTGTGCTTTCTTCACCTTTTTCTCCAATCGTTCTGGTTTTGCCCTTTCTTACCCTTTCTTCATTTTTTTTTTTTTTGCCTCCTCTGGGCCAAAACTTGTATGGGTAAACAATGCCTAAACATTTAAAAAATAGGCACTTCAGCTAGCTATAGTTAGATCAAGCATAAACCAAATTGTACTATTTGTAAATAACAGTTAACATGTGAACAAAATGTTATCATTTTCCTTTCATTGGAATATTTTTGCTAAACTCGGGCATTTTGTGTTTAAATTATAAAGAGTTGCACTTGTTCTTGTTATAATTATTTCCATAATGCTCTGAACACTCTAGAAGGAAAGAATGAACCCTGTAATCATAAAGAGGCAAAGTATTAATTTCTGGCCTTCTTGCTCAAAAAGGAAGTTCCTGAAAACTGCTTGCAAAAATAAAGAAGCATAAAATTCTGAACGCTGAAAATGACACTGTGCTTAAATAAGTACGAGAGAACTTGAGAGAATTTGAAAATGTAAAAATGGCTCACTGTATTAAATGATTGAATGACATCTGCTATGTAGTTGCATAAAAAGAATCCCCTTAAAATTTGGGCATCGCAGTGGAAACATGCAAAAATTAAATAGTTCTTTAAAGTTTTGTTGACTTTGAAACTGATTTACCTTTTTAAAAATTTTTAATGTTTATTTATTTTTGAGAGACAGAAGGTGACAGAGAATGAGCAGGGGAGGGGCAGAGAGAGAGGGAGACTCAGAAACAGAATCCAAAGTAGGCTTCAGGCTCTGTGCTGTCAGCACAGAGCCAGATGTTGGGCTGGAACCCACCAACCATGAGATCATGACCTGAGCTGAAGTTGGACTCCCAGGCACCCCCTGATTTAACTTTGATAACTCTCATCTGGTGCCTCCATTGCAGCCCAAACCACTCAAGGATAAAGATCTTCACATTTTGTCATTCTAGCAGAAAGTAAATTGCATTGTTATTCAAGATTCACTTTTTGTTTTGTTTTGTTTTTGTTTTGAGAGAGACAGTATGCACGAGAGCAAGAGCCCACACAGGTGGTGGAGAGGGGCAATGGGAGAGAGAGGGAGAGAGAGAGAGAAAGAGAGAGAGAGAGAGAGAAAATCTTAACTTAAGCAGACTCCATGCTCAGCACAGAACAGGATGTGGAGCTCTATCCCACGACCCCAGGATCTGAGCCAATTCAAGTGTTGGATACTCAACGGACTGAATTACCCAGGTACCCCTCAAGATTCACTTTTGATGGTGACCTGCAATTAGCCACAGGCCTTCCTTCATTTAGGTATAATATTTTAAACTTCCAGACTCAGAGTGATTTTTCCTACATAGCAAAACTTTCCATGCAAAAGCCAGTTTACCGTTTCTGAAATACACAAGTCAGTACAGTAATAATATTTGTCCTCTGAATTAAATTACTTGGAAGGGGAGAAATCCTGTCTTTTGGGAATTTGTTAAATTCTCAGGTGTGGAATCTGGTTGCAGCTTGTTTCCAAGCACAGGTAACTCTTGTTCAAGAAGGGTCAGACCTTGGGACACCTTGGGATGGCACTCTCGGTTAAGCATTTGACATTTTGGCTCAGGTCATGATTTCACAGTTCATGAGTTCGAGCCCTGTGTGGGGCTCTGTGCTGTCAGCTCAGAGCCTGGAGCCTGCTTTGGATTCTGTGTCTCCCTCTCTCTCTGACTCTCCCCAACTCTTGCTTTGTCTCTCAAAAATAAATAAAACCTTAAAAAGAGGGGGTGTGTGTGGGGGGTCAGACCTAGGCACCAGTGACAGATAAAGTTTGGCCTTTATTTTTTCATGTGACAAAACTTTTGAGTATTTATTTTGCTCTAGGTACGGTGCTACATGCTGGGCTAAGTGAAGATGGGCAGAGTCCAAACATGTAAAAGGCTCATACAGCAATACACATTATTATACGTGCATTATATACATGTAAAATACATGCATGTATGTATATGCACATACATAAATTACTGTATGACAAACAGTATATAAAAATTATCATGTAAATTTTGTAATCATGTCATTCAAAGGAGAGCCCACTCTCCCAGCTGGCGACACCATCAACTGCCACCTTACAATCACCTCACTTAAGTACCTGGTTTCTCAAGTTTCTTTTTTTTTTTAATGCTCATTTATTTTTAAGAGACCAAGAGACAGAGTGCAAGTGGGGAAGGGGCAGAGAGGGAGGAGGAGACACAGAATCTGCAGGAAGCTCTAGGCTCTCAGCTGTCAGCAGGGAGTCCAATGTGGTGCTTGAACTCACCAACCGCGAGATCATGACCTGAGCTGAAGTCAGATGCTTAACCGACTGAGCCACCCAGGTGCCCTTCAGGTTTCTTATATCTGTCAAGCATAGTGGGATTTATGTCAGAGAGTTAGTTACTAAAATGTAACTAACATTAGTTTGTTTCTGTTGTTAGATTATAATTCGTTTATTTGGGGATCCATATCTTCAGGGTCCTGCTGGGTAAGATGGCTTCATTTCCAAGCTGTTATTGTTTGACATAACAAATCTTTATGTTTTGAGATTTTTTTAACTGAATTTGAGGCGCCTGGGTGGCTCCGTCAGTTAAGCATCAGACTTCGGCTCAGGTCATGGTCTCACTGTTCCTGGGTTTGAGTCCTGTGTCAGGGTCTATGCTGACAGCCAGCTCAGAACCTGGAGCCTGCTTCAGCTTCTGTGTGTGTGTCTCTCTCTCCGCCTCTCCCCTGCTCATGTTCTCTCTCTCTCTCTCTTGTTCTCTTGCTCTCAAAAATTAAAAAAAAAACATTAAAATTTTTTTCAAAAAATTGAATTTTAACCAAGTTTTTTAGGGCCTCACATAAAGAAGTATGTCTTCTGAAAATTTTGACCTTCATTTCAGGTAGTAAAGGGATGTTTTGGGACTAGGTGAGATTGTAGAATCCATCAACCCTACCACAAGGGAGTCTATCTTTTTTTATTATTTTTGATTGGCAAAATATTAGTCAATTAGATAGCTATGGGATTTAGCTTTTCTGTAGTTATAAAATGCAGAGTCAGATGATGCTAATATAAGATGAATTGATATATAGATAATTCAGGGATTAATTTCTAAATTAAAATAATACAAATAATTTTTAGATTCAAATAATGCAAGATTTCACTTATATGTGGACTCTACAAAGCAAAACAAACACACAACAAACAAAAAGCAGAGACATCCATGCGGAGAGCACACTGGTTGTTGCCAGAAGGGAGGGCGGTGGGCGGACTGCAGGATACAGGCTTCCAGTGACGGAATGAATAGGTCACAGGGATGAAAGTTCCAGCATAGGGAGTAAACCCAATTGCATGGTAGTGGCGTCGTACGGTGACAGATGGCAGCTACACTTACGGTGAGCACAATATATCTATAGACTTGTCAAATCACTATGCTGTACACCTGAAACTAATGTAAAATAACAACAAAATAAAATAAAATAAAATAAAATAAAACAAAATAGTGCAAGTGTTAGAGACAGAGGTAATGTCTGCTTAGACACTGTGGAAAATTTTAAGAAAGTAATTTTCTATAATTTTCTAATTTTCAGTGTTTTATCAGAAATATTGTTTGTCTAAAAAAGAACTGATTATCCAGATTATCTATCTGGAATGTGGTCTATCATGGTCTGTTAGAGAGCTTAGTGATTGGTTCTGTGATATAGCTGTAGACTTGACTTTAAAAAGTCAAGGTTACCTTTTCTGGAACTAAGATCATGCCCTCTACTTCAGTGGCCAATGGATGAAATCAGAAATTATCTGAAGGGTTTTTTGTTTGTTTGTTTGTTAAAGAAGGAGAGAGAGAGAGAGAGAGAGAATGCACAAGCAGGAGAGAGCAGCAAGAGAGAGAGGGCGAATCTTAAGCCAAGTCCACACTCAGCACAGAGCGCGACATGGGGCTCCATCCCATGGTCCTAGCAGCATCATGACCTGAGCTAAAACAAAGAGTTAGACATACAACTGATTGAGTCACCCAGGAGCCCCCAGATATTATCTTGGTTTTCACATTTATCTTTTGTCATTTTATTAAAAACAAACAAATAAATGAAAAACTCAGATCTGCTTCCCCAAAGCTCCACCCTTAGAATTTGACAGCAGGTAAATGACAGACACCTGTCTAGTTAGTGAGATTAAAGACACACTGGTGAGCCAAACCCAAGAGAATCCAGAAGAAAATCAAGAAGAGGGAGAGGGAGGGCTAGCCTCAGTAGATACTAAAACAAGTCAATCTATAAAACTTCTATATTAAAATAATACAGGATTTCTGCATGGTTCATAATACACAATTAATATATGATAAAAGGACCATCTTAAATTATGGATATTGTTTTTTTTTGATTGATGATAAAGGCATAACTGTAGAGCCAAATGGATAAACAGTAAAATTGGATCCATCAGTTAAGATACAAGAGGACAGTTTTCATATGGAAACAAAGATTAAACAAAAAGTGAAATCATACAAGTACCAGAAGAAACATGGATAAATTACTCTGAAACCTAAAAAAGGAAAGAGTCACCCATGTAAGATCTAAAATCCGGAGACAAATAAAATACAAAAATCTGATCATATTAAATAAGAAACAACTTTATAATGGTTAAAAACACCATAAACAAAATAATAATTGCTTACTTGCAACTTAGATCACAGATAAATAATTAACATCTCTAATATAGTTAGTGCTCTAAAATAAGAAAAGGCTGATGGCCTCATAAAGATTAGTTACAGAGATTAATAGATAATTCATAGAAATAAGAACAGCAAATGGTTTTAATCATGTGACTAAGTGTTCAACCTTGGTCATAATGAGAATATGCAAATTAAAACTATACCAAGAGAGCATTTTCTACATATTATTTGGAACAAAATCAGAAAACATACTCTGTAGGCAAAACTGTGGAAAAGAGGCAATTTCATGTATCTTTAGGGAGAATGCAATACGGAATAATTGTTATTGAAAATAATTTGGAAATAGCTAGCAAAATTATATAGCATTGATATTTTGATCCAGCAATCTCAGTTGCTTGAATCTATATCACAGATATACTGGGGGAAAAGGCTTCTGCATAAGACTGTATATTGCAGGAATATTTGTTAGACCAAGTTAAACGTACATCAGTAGGGAGCTGGTTGAATTAAATGATATAACCCCACAACGGAGTACCATGTAGCCACAAAAATGAATGAGTTTCTCTAAATACTACTAGGGATCAAAATTAGGAAAATATTTTTCAGAGAAAAAAGTAAGGAACAAAACAGTTGATATATAAAGTATTATTATCTAATATATATAATATGCTATAATTTATCTTTTTAAAAACTCCTAACATATATGTATGTGTAAGCTATTAATATTAAAAAATGAAAAGAATTAACATCATAAAAATAGATACATATGTAAGTGGAGGAGGAATTATTTGCAAGCAAAGAGAGGTGTATGCTAGACTTCTTTAAATATAACTTGTATTGATTTTTAAATTGAAAAATATTTTACATTTTTTAGAATTATTTTGGAGACACCTGGGTGGCTCAGTTGGTTGAGCATCCAACTCTTGATTTGGGCTCAGTACATGGTCCCAGGGTTATGGGATCGAGCCCAACATCAGGATCTGTGTTAAGCATGGAGCCTGCTTAAGATTCTCTCTCTGTCTCGGACAGGGAGGCAAGATGGCGGAGAAGTAAGGAGCTCCGTACTTGCACTCGCGCCCATACATCACACAGAAAAGATCTGAAGCCATTGGAAACCATACAAAACCTGAGAGACTGGGAGAAAAAAGGACGCAGAATCCACTGAGAAAGCCTTCTAACGTGAGTGCGAACCGGGGAAGGTAAAATCAGCCCGGGATCGGAGCCTCCAGGGTGGGAGGCGATCCCCCTCTACCCTCTACGGGGAGTGAGAGGGGAAAAGGAGAGAGTCCGAGACAGAAAAATCTCCGCTCGGTGCATAGAAAGACCGTACTTGCCAAATATCTGCACACCAGGTCCCCTCGCGACAACTGGTCCTGGGGGAGGCTGAGCACACAAGCTGCTTCTTTGTGCCGCTCCGGGAGGTGGGGTTTTAAAGCGGAGCGGGTGCGCCTGCCGCCATTGTAGCTCCAGGGCGGCTGGGATCCCTGAAAGAGACGCGCAGACACCGGGCGTCCGCGCTCCTGGCTGGCTGGAACTCGAGAGGGAAGGCAAAAAGCTAAAAACTGGAAATTTGCCTGTGAGTTCGTGTTTCGGGTGACGAGCCATAGAGAGACCCGGTTTTCCTCACTCCAGCGGCGGCGCGCCTGCCGCCATTGTAGCTCCAGGGCGGCTGGGACCCCTGAAGGAGACGCGCAGACACCAGGCGTCCGCGCTCCTGGCTGGCTGGAACTCGAGAGGGAAGGCATAGAGCTAAAAACTGGGAAATTTGCCTGTGAGTTCGTGTTTCGGGTGACGAGCCATAGAGAGACCCGGTTTTCCTCACTCCAGCGGGCCCAGGATACGCGGACGCTGCAGGCAAGCCCCAGCGCATGCGCACCAGAGCCGACCAGAGAAGAAAGCAGCGATCCTGACTCCGCCCCCAGAGCTCAGCAGGGAGCCTGGAATAGCCCGAGGGGGTTGTCTGGGAAGCTGTGTCTAAGGCAACTTCAGCGGGGCGCAGACTGGGATTTGGAGATTGGAACTGGCCTGGGTTGAAGAGTGCAACCAACTTTGGCTGCGTCCCCGGAACGGGGAGTTGACACGCCAAAAAAAAAAAAAGAAAAAAAGCGAGCTGCAGCGCGGGGTTCAAGAAGGGACTGGAGCACCGTCACTCTCCTTCCCACAATCGCCAAGGCAGAACCCCCGCCTGAGGCATCGGATCACGCCACGCCCATCCCTGCCTGAGAGGTGCCCTCCTCCCCTTTTTTTTTTCTTTTTCCTTTTTTTTTCTTTTTCTTTTTTTTTTCTTCTTTCTTTTTTTTCCCCTTTCTTTTCTCTTTTTTTCTTCTTTTTTCTCTTTTCTCGCTTTTTTCCCCAAAACACTGACCTGATTAACTCTGGTCGCCAGCTTGCTTAAACAATCACAAGTCCATTCTGTAAATGTAAATTCTACACCTACCGACTTTTTCAGCTATTTCTCTCAGGAGTAATTAGACTATATAGTTTCTCTGGATAATTCCAGCATCCTTCTCTCACCTATCCAACCACATTCTACCCTTTACCTCTTTGAAAAAAGTTTCTTATCCCTTCTGCCTGTTCATTCTATTTCCAAATCTGCCTTGTCTCACCCTGCCTTCTCTCTTTTCTCTATGCTCTTCAACCAGCACTGCATACACACGGCTATTTAACTGTAGCTGGGAAATCCAGGTATATGCTTTAAACCGTTCTTTGTCCATCGGTTTTCTTCTTTTTTCCTTTTCTTTTCCCCTTTTTGACCCTTTTATGTATTTTATGCTCCCTATTCGCCCTCCCTCCTCCGTCTTTTCTATTAACTTTTTCGTTTTCCCTCTCACTTTGCATGTTAGTTGAATCAGCCTGTGCGTTTGTGTGCTCCTGCTCCCTGTGTGTCTGTCTGTCTGTTTTCTTTTCCAGGGCTACCTGAAGAAACAAGCTAGAGTACACAAGGTGAAGAGTCCCAAATATCACTACGAATAGGAAAATAAAATAACTAAGGTCCCAACAAGAGTGACCGAGGGATACCATTCAAAAAACAATCTCTGAAAGGATAGGCCCTGGAAAGTCAAAGAGTCTTCTTGGATATAGCAGCGCTCATAGAAACAGAGAGCATAACAGGTCTTTAAAACCAACAAGAGCCGGAAAGCTAACTAAAATGACGAAACGAAAGAGCTCTCCTCCAAAGAAACTCCAAGAAGAAATGACAGCTAATGAACTGCTCAAAACAGATATCAGCAGCATAAGTGAACAAGATTTTAGAATAATAATGGTGAAATTAATAGCAGGGCTTGAAAAAAACATAGGCGACATCAAGGAAACTATGGCTACAGACAGAATGGAAAATAAAAATAGGCATGAAGAATTAAAAAATGCGATAAATGAGATCCATAATAAATTAGAGGCCTCCAATGCACGGCTTGAAGAGGCAGAAAGGAGAATAAGTGATTTAGAAGACACCATTCTAGAAAAACAAGAAGCTGACAAAAAAGAGACAAACTGATCCAGGAACAGGAAAGAAGAATTCGAGAGCTCAGCGACACAGTCAAACGCAACAATATCCGTATCATAGGAATCCCAGAAGAGGAAGAGAGAGGGAAAGGTGCTGAAGGAGTCCTGGAACAAATTATAGCAGAGAACTTCCCCGACCTGGGAAAGGAAGTCAATGTGGAAATACAAGAGGCTCAGAGGACTCCTCTCAGACGTAACTTGAATCGATCTTCTGCACGACATATCATCGTAAAAATGGCAAAATACAAGGACAAAGAGAGAATTTTGAAAGCAGCTAGGGAGAAAAGGGCCCTCACATACAAAGGGAAACCCATCAGAGTGGTGACAGACCTATCTACTGAAACGTGGCAGGCCAGAAAGGAATGGCAAGAGATCTTCAATGTGATGAACAGTAAAAATATGCAGCCAAGAATCCTCTATCCAGCAAGCCTGTCATTCAAAATAGAAGGAGAGATAAAAACCTTTCCAAACAAACAGAAATTGAAAGAATTTGTCACCACGAAGCCAGCCCTACAAGAAATCCTGAGGGGGATGCTCTGAAGGAAAGGTTGCAAGGAACAAAGATTCCAGAGACACCACCACAAACATGAACCCTACAAAAGATACAAAGACTCTAAACCCACATATTTCAATAATAACACTGAATGTAAATGGGCTGAATGCTCCAATCAAAAGACATAGGGTAGCAGAATGGATTAAAAAACAAAATCCATCTATATGCTGTCTACAAGAAACTCATTTTAGACGGGAAGATACCTTCAGATTAAAAGTAAGGGGATGGAGAAATATATATCATGCTACAGGAAATCAAAAGAAAGCCGGAGTAGCGATACTTATATCAGACAAACTGGACTTTAAATTAAAGACAATCACAAGAGATGAAGAAGGGCACTACATAATAATTACAGGGTCCATCCATCAGGAAGAACTAACAATCATAAATGTCTACGCACCGAATATGGGAGCACCTAAATATCTAAAACAATTAATCACAAACAGAAACAAGCTTATAGATAAGAATGTGCTAATAGCAGGGGACTTTAATACTCCGCTTACAGCAATGGATAGGTCAACCAGACAGAAAATCACTAAAGAAATCATGGACTTGAAAGACACATTGGACCAGATGGACCTGACGGATATATTTAGAACTTTACATCCTGAGGCCAGGGAATTTACTTTCTTCTCAAGTGCGCATGGCACATTCTCCAAGATAGATCACATACTGGGACATAAAGCAGCCCTCAAGAAATATAAAAGAATAGAGATCATACCATGCACACTGTCAGATCACAATGCTTTGAAACTTGAAATCAATTACAGGAAGAAGTCTGGAAAACTTCCAAAAACATGGAGGTTAAAGAACAGCCTTCTAAAGAATGAATGGGCCAATCAGGCAATTAGAGATGAAATTAAAAAATATATGGAAACAAATGAAAATGAAAACACAACAATTCAAAATCTATGGGATGCGGCAAAGGCAGTCCTAAGAGGAAAGTACATTGCTCTCCAGGCCTATTTCAAGAGATTAGAAAAAGCGCAAGTCCAAAATCTAACAGCTCACCTAAAGGAACTAGAGGCAGAGCAACAAGAACGCCCTAAACCCAGTAGAAGAAGAGAAATAGTAAAAATTAGAGCAGAAATAAACAACATCGAGACCAAAGAAACAATTGAACAGATCAATGAAACCAAGAGTTGGTTTTTTGAAAAAGTAAACAAAATTGACAAACCTCTAGCCAGACTTATCCAAAAGAAAAGAGAGAGCACCCAAATAGACAAAATTATGAATGAAAATGGACTTATTACAACCAACCCCTCAGAAATACAAGCAATTATCAGGGAATACTATGAAAAATTATATGCCAACAAATTGGACAACTTAGAAGAAATGGACAAATTCCTAAACACACACTCACTACCAAAATTCACACGGGAAGAAATAGAACACCTGAACAGACCCATAACAAGTGAAGAAATTGAATCAGTGATCAAAAATCTCCCAACAAATAAGAGCCCTGGACCTGATGGCTTCCCTGGGGAATTCTACCAGAGATTTAAAACAGAATTAATCCCAATTCTTCTCAAGTTATTCCAAAAAATAGAAAGCGAAGGAAAACTCCCGGACTCATTTTATGAAGCCAGCATCACTCTGATTCCCAAGCCAGACAGAGATCCAGCAAAAAAAGAGAACTACAGGCCAATATCCTTGATGAATACGGATGCAAAAATCCTCAACAAGATCCTTGCAAATCGAATCCAGCAGCATATAAAAAGAATCATCCACCAAGATCAAGTGGGATTCATTCCTGGGTTACAGGGCTGGTTCAACATTCGCAAATCAATCAATGTGATACATCATATTAATAAAAGAAAAGATAAAAACCATATGATCCTGTCAATAGATGCAGAAAAAGCATTTGACAAAATACAGCATCCCTTCTTAATAAAGACTCTCGAGAAAGTTGGGATAGAAGGAACCTACTTAAACATCATCAAAGCCATCTATGAGAAGCCTTCAGCTAACATCATCCTCAACGGGGAAAAACTCAGAGCTTTCCCCCTGAGATCAGGAACACGACAGGGATGCCCACTCTCACCACTGCTGTTTAACATAGTGCTGGAAGTCCTAGCATCAGCCATCAGACACCAAAAGGAAATCAAAGGCATCAGAATTGGCAAAGAGGAAGTCAAACTTTCACTCTTCGCAGATGACATGATACTCTACACCGAAAACCCGACAGACTCCACCAGAAGCCTACTAGAACTGATCCAAGAATTCAGCCAAGCTGCAGGGTACAAAATCAACGTACAGAAATCGGTTGCATTTTTATACACCAACAATGAAGCAACAGAAAGAGAAATCAAGAAACTGATCCCATTCACAATTGCACAAAAAACCATAAAATACCTCGGAATAAACCTAACCAAGGATACAAGAGATCTGTATGGTGAAAACTATAGAAAACTTATGAAGGAAATTGAAGAAGACACAAAGAAATGGAAAAACATTCCATGCTCATGGATAGAAGAATAAATATAGTTAAGATGTCATTACTACCGAAAGCACTCTACACATTCAATGCAATTCCAATCAAAATTGCACCAGCATACTTCTCAAAACTAGAACAAACTATCCAAAAATTTGTATGGAACCACAAAAGACCCCGAATAGCCAAAGTAATCCTGAAAAACAAAACCAAAACGGGAGGGATCACCATCCCAGACTTTAGCCTCTACTACAAAGCTGTCATCATCAAGACAGTATGGTATTGGCACAAAACAGACACAGAGACCAATGGAACAGAATTGAGAACTCAGAAGTGGACCCAAAAGTGTACAGCCAACTAATCTTTGACAAAGCAGGAAAGAATATCCGATGGAAAAAAGACAGCCTTTTTAACAGATGGTGTTGGGAGAACTGGACAGCAACATGCAGAAGAATGAAACCAGATCATTTTCTCACACCATGCACAAAAATAAACTCAAAATGGATAAAGGACCTGAACGTGAGACAGGAAACCATCAAACCCTAGAAGAGAAAGCAGGAAACAACCTCCTTGACCTCCACCGCAGCAACTTCTTACTTGACACATCCCCAAAAGCAAGGGAATCAAGAGCCAAAATAAACTGTTGGGACCTCCTCAAGATTAAAAGCTTCTGCACAGCCAAGGAAACAACCCAGAAAATTAATAGGCAACCAACGGAATGGGAAAAGATAGTTGCAAATGACATATCAGATAAAGGGTTGATATCCAGAATCTACAAGGAACTCACCAAACTACACGCCCGAAAAACAAACAACCCAGTGAAGAAATGGGCAGAAGTTATGAACAGACACTTCTCCAAAGAGGACATCCAGATGGCCAACAGACACATGAAACGATGCTCAGCATCCCTCCTCATCAGGGAAATACAAATCAAAACCACACTGAGATACCACCTCATGCCAGTCAGAGTGGCTAAAATGAGCACATCAGAGAACTCTAGATGCTGGCGAGATGTGGAGAAACGGGCACCCTCCTACACTGTTGGTGGGAATGTAAACTGGTACAGTCCCTCTGGAAAACAGTGTGGAGGTTCCTCGGGAAACTAACAATAGAACTCCCTTATGACCCAGCAATAGCACTGCTAGGAATTTACCCAAGGGATACAGAAATGCTGATGCACAGGAGCACATGTACCCCAATGTTCATAGCAGCACTCTCCACAATAGCTAAAACCTGGAAAGAGCCTAAGTGTCCATCAACAGATGAATGGATCAAGAAGATGTGGCTTATCTATACCATGGAATACTACATGGCAATGAGAAACAATGAAATCTGGCCATGTGTGGCAACATGGATGGACGTTGAGGGTGTTATGCTGAGCGAAATAAGTCAGGCAGAGAAGGACAAATATCATATGTGTGCACGTATAGGAGGATTAGGAGGAACTTAACAGAGGACCAAGGGGGAGAAGAAGGGGAGAAATGGTGGGGGGAAAGGGAGAGAGGCAAACCATGAGAGACTCTTGAATGCTGACAAAAACTGAGGACTGATGGATGTGGGGGGAGGAGGGATGGGCATGGAGGAGGACACTTGTGGGGATGAGCACTGGGTGTTATGTGGAAACTAATTTGACAATAAACTATTTGTAAAAAATAAAAAATAAATAAAAAAAAGAAGCTAGACAGGAATATTAATGATGAAACAGCAAGGCTAAAAAATATTCTTGTGGAGAATAAAAATTAGTGAAGCTGTTTAGAATTAAAAAAAAATAAATAGAAAATAAAAGTTTTCCTAAAAGCCCAAAAAAAAAAAAAAAGATTCTCTCTCTGTCTCTCTCTTTCTGTCTCTCTCTCTCTGTTTCTCTCTGACCCTATCCCCAATCCCCATATGCACTCCTCTTTCTAAGATAATATAATATATATGTATATAATGTATATAATGTATATATATATAATCTTATTTTTAAAATTCTCAAAATATCTTGAGGCAGCTGGGTAGTTCAGTCAGTTAAGCTTCCAACTCTTGATTTTAGCTCAAGTCATGATCTCATGGTTGCGAGATAGAACCCTGCATTAGGCTCTGCACTGAGCACGGACACTGCTTTGGATTCTCTTTCTGCCCCTACCCCACCCTGAAAAATAAATAAACTTTAGAAAAAAAATATCAAAATATCTTAAGAAACTTTAAGAAAATGAAACAAAGGAGGTTCTTTGTATATAGAGTTGGTGATAAAAATAACTGCACAGATAAGAACTGTACTGATTTTGGGGCACCTGGGTGGCTCAGTCAGTTAAGCATCCGACTTCAGCTCAGGTCATGATCTCACAATCTGTGAGTTCGAGCTCCATATCAGTCTCTGTGCTGACAGCTCAGAGCCTGGAGCCTGCTTCAGATGATGTGTCTCCCCCTCTCGCTGCCCCTCCCATGCTCATGCTCTGTCTCTCTCTGTCTCTCAATAATAAATAAATGTTAAAAAAAATTTTTAAAGAACTGTACTGTTCTAAAGAACAGTACACATTAGAAGTTTAAAACACATTAGAAGTTTACCATCAATAATATATGCTAAGGACAAAAAGTCAAGAACCAAAAAAATAAATTGAATTATTTTTGGAAATCATTTTGTTGTTAAGTAATGTTTATATTGTAACTCTGACATTAATATATCCAATTATCAGGTTAATTAAATAAATAACTGCTATCCTACCCTAGCCAAAATCCTTTAGAACTGGGATTCTCAGTGTGGTTGTTAAGAGATACAGATAAAAGGTATAAGAGACTAAGTAAAATTCCATGATTTTTTAAATTTTTTTTATTTTTTACAAATAGTTTATTGTCAAATTAGTTTCCACATAACACTCAGTGCTCATCCCCACAAATGCCCTCCTCCATGCCCATCCCTCCTCCCCACATCCATCAGTCTTCAGTTTTTGTCAGCATTCAAGAGTCTCTCATGGTTTGCCTCTCTCCCTTTCCCCAACCATTTCCCTCCTTCTTCTCCCCCTTGTTCCTCCGTCAAGTTCCTCCTAATCCTCCTATATGTGCAAACATATGATATTTGTCCTCTGCCTGTAAAATTCCATGATTATGACCGGTTTGGGAGTATAATTGTGACATGATATTCCTTATTTTCAGTTAAAGAAATAAAATAGTTCATTGGAGAAATGGCTGATTTCAGGTCTGGGCTGGAAATAAAGAAAGCAGAGCCTGAAACGTCTTGTTACACCAGATGCAAAGAAGAGAAAAATTTGTAGGACCATCAAAAGAACTCAGGATCCAACATAAGGTGATTCTCATTGACCAAGAATGAGACAATTTGACATCAATAAGTAAAATAACTAAAATGGATTGAAAACCATGGCGTAGGCTTCCAAATAAAATTTTAAAATAAAAAAGAAAATGTTGGGCAATTAATGTTTTTGGAAACTGGTAAATTGTTGTGGAAACTGGAAAATAAAGATACGTAAACTTTATCATGGATAGCCAAGAGATGTTTTCATTCTTCAAATTAATCTAGCTATTAAATGAGGAAGAAATTATAAAATTGCAATACACCATTTGACAACCTCTAAGGAATTTATGAATCAACCATGTAAAGAGCTCTTTGTACCAGAAAAATAGAGGTAAACAGGTATGTGCTTCTGATGGAAGACCATCTTTAGTAGTCTTGTAAAAAAAAAAAAAAAAACTGAATCACATATTATTAAGTCTCTAGATCCAACTAGCAATGTGGTCAAGAGGGAAGAACGCTGGAGAACATAGAAGGATCAGCAAAATCTTGATAATTGAAAATTCTCTTGGACAACTAACCTAATTTTATTCCACAATTAAGTTGTGAGGGGAAAAAAATGGAACCTATAGGTAATAGACACATAAACCATTTGCACTGTTTGGACTTTATTCCATCCAGATTCAAACAGCAAACCACAAAATATTTAAAAATCAGAAAATTTCTAAAACTGTTAACACATGAAACGGTTGGAAATTGAACACTTACCAGTTATGCTATAGAATTAAGAAGTCATTGGTAAATCTTTTAGCTCATGTTATTGTGACTGGTTAAAAAGAGTTATCTTTAAGAGCTGTATGCTGAAAGATTTATGGAAGGAGTTATCGCTAATGGAATTGTTTCAAAATAATACAGGAAGGATGAGACACACCTGAAAAACTGTTGGCCATGGATTAATAGTTGAAGTTGAGTAATGGTTACATGGGGTTTCATGATACTCTTCAGTCTACATTTAAAAAAAAGTTAGAACAACGTGCCTGATAATCTTGAAGGACAAACAGAACTTAAATGAGAAGTTAAAGGAAAATTTCTTAGAGAGGAATTAAAGTGTAAAAGTGTAAAGCAGCACATTTGTAGGGTTCATTGGTATGGTTGTTGCTTAGCATGTGAAGAGCAGAGGGAATACAAGGTTAATGGTAGACAGAGGTCGGATCTTGGAGGATTCTACACCCTATAAAGAAAAGCTGTACTTTATTCAAATGGAGAGTGGGGAGCCATTAAAATTTTTTAAATAAGAGAGAACATCACTGGAATTGGATTTGGAAAGCTCAGATAGCAACTGTGAGAATTGATTAAAGCGAGGACAGATAACAGTGGAGAAGGCTGTTATACGAATTTGGGAAGAAAAAATTTAACGAAGATAAAATTGACAGGACTTAGTGATTGGATATAAGAAATCAGAAATAAAGAGAAGCCTAGGATGACTCAGATATTTGGTTGTGTTACCTGTATGAGTGGGGATGCAATTAAATTAAATTAAATAGAATTAATTTTCAGGGTTTTGGAGACTCTTAATGCCTCTTGAGCTAATAGAATGTCTGGTATCACAAAACGAGAGCTATAAATCACAAGTGGGAGGTCATTCTGGTAATGATGCTCACTTAATGTGAAAATCAACTGTCATAGAACGTGGTTCTTTGAATGATGCAAATGATTCTTTATGTGATGGTAAATAGACATTCAAATGTTCTGAGCCCCAGTCTTGCAATTTAACAGTGCAGTTAACGATATTCCCTTCAATCATTTAGTGGAGACATATAAGAAGAGTTTTAAGTTCTGGATTTTAAAAATGGCATTTCTATTTTACCCAAATAGATAGAGGATTATAAGAACACTTACCTTGATGAGTAGTGAGTAATGTATAGAATTGTTGAATCATTATATCAGACACCTGAACCTACTATAACAAATGACATTTTTACCCAATGGACACTTAATAGTGTTGACATTTAAATACATAGTGAATTCTACCGATTTACTACAATTTTCTGAATTGCTCTCTCTAAAAGGTTGTGTTTTAAAAAACTGTCTTCTGGTCTGTCCTCTGGATAAGTATGAAAATATGCTTTAAATACTCAAATTATGATTCTGGAAGTTAAAAGTGATAGGTAAAACAGTAAAACAGTGTGAGTTCTTGAAATGGCCTATAGCAATATGGTTCATTTCACTGCGGGTCACTAACTTTGATGGTTCCAAAAACAGAAGGGAAAGTCCACATGATGTGTTTTGAATATACGTTCAGGTATTAAAAAGTTACAAAAAAATATTCTCTGGTGCCTGGAAGAGAATGACAGACAGACAGATAGACACACACACACACACACACACACACACACACCATTCATACAGAAAGATGTGAAATTATGACCAATATTTGGTTATTTTCATTTCATATAAACAACTGTTTATTTAAACATGTAAAATGAATGGCCGTCACACTTAGCTGGAAAAAGTTAAGCATTAGGAAACTCTTCTATTCACTAAAATAATAAAGACACAATTATGTTTTTCAAGCTTAAATAAAAACCTTAAGCCATTGTCTGAATTTTCTCCTTTTACAGAGGAAGTTTTGAAATATTTTATGCTGATAAGATTCTAAGGATTGCTGCGAACAAAGAATGTATATTAAAATATGGTCGAAGGCTATCTTTTAGACTCAGCAAAAGATGTACAAGTAGCATTGGAGATCTGATAAGTGGCATTTTGTCTTGCAATCAGGATAATGGTACCCGATATTACAATTGGTAGCTATTACAATACAAGTAATATTCTGGGTTTTAGGATGGTGAGAAGATAAACTGATTTCTGAAACTTTCTATTCTTTGACATAATTATGTATGAATTTTCCACTCTCCATTTCAAACCTTTAAAAATATAAATGCTATATATATTAAAGATTTCTTCATGGCTCATTTTCCTCTTGTTTAAGGTCTTAAGCTCTTCATGTCAGCTGCGTATCAAGCAGCTGTTGCTAGGATGTTTCTGTTTCCATAGCAATAGATGAGCTCTTCAAATGCATGCAGAATTCCTCTTCTTTGCTACCCCTGTCTCCCTTGTCCATATGTAAATCAGTGTCCAAATCTCTAACTGTGACAGAATTATTTGAAGTGATAATAGCCTGCACTTAATATCCATGTATGTATAGTACAATACAGTATTGACTTTATTTTTCCTTTAAGCTCTGCATTCTTTTCCTAACTGTGTAGACTACAGAAATTCCTATGACCTGGAGATTAGCATTGTGCCAAATTAATAAAGATCAAACATGTTTTCTGCCAATGCATTTTACAGAAGCAGCAATTAATAGGAGAAAACAACTACATGGAAATTGACTCTTTCCTTTCTTCTTTTTTTGAAAAAAAAAAAAGTTTAATATAGAATGAAGAATGTGTTACAAAAATACAGGTATAGCCCTCCACATGGATTTCAGCCAGTCCATTTTGAACCCTGTCTCAAATTCCACATATCAGTCCACGTATCAGCTCAGGAGCATGTCTGGGTTTTCCAAAGTTCTCTAGTTCTTGGTGTGAAGTGTCACCCTAATTTCTCTGGTGGTACTGAGGCTGTGGTCTGGCTGTACTCGTGGCAACACCTACTGGATCTAGAGTCCTCACTATAGACGTTACTGTCTGATGTGCGGGAGCTTAACAATTAGCAGGTTCAATAACTTCACTGAACCAACTGACAGAAGTTCCGGAAGAAATAGACAAGCAACAAAGCTATCACTAGACACTTTTTATTAAGCTGCATAACTCCTGCCAACTGCTTAACAGACCAAGAACTTTGCAATATCTGAGAAAAATAGAAAAAATAAAGACAAGTGGAGCTAAAAAAAAATTCTCTACAAATATTTGGATGGGCTCTTGGGATCAAAGCTTTGTTTGGGGAACATAGAATGACACTGGCTTCTTTACTTAACTTCATACTTCCTGAGGGTAAACAACATCAATTTCTGTTTCATGTTGCTATTTAGATGCAGGCTTTCTCTTCTGGGCAGAAGCATTCCTGCTTCCTACCCATCCGTCTTCCTTAGAGGCAGAAGGAAAGAAACACAGCGCTTAAGCAATATATTCTTGTGCTCCAGTTGTCTGTGATAAAAGAATATATGTTGGTTACATAAGTATTAAACTCATTAACAATTATCCTTTCATTATATTCCCCCAATAAAAATATCCTGCTTTTTGTGTTATGTCTCTGGCATCACTATTACCTAAGGAGAAAAAGTGGTTTTGAAAATTATCTTCTTAATATCATTTGTCTTTTATAAAATCCATTTAGAGATACAAAATGATATTTTATCTCATTCATATAAAAATATTAGCAAAGAAGTTGGAAAGATGAAGCAATCTGTTAGGAAAGACTTTGTCATCTTTTTTCTTATCTGTAATACCGTCAATGTTACCTTGGTAAAGGGACATAGAAAACAAGTTGTATTTTTAAAAAATATCCATTGCCTAATTTTTTAGTATCATTCGATAATGTCCCCAAATCTGCATCAGACATATTAGAAATAGAATCCTCTCCCAATTATAGATTTGATTTTACAATTGTTAATGGAGAAGAGCTTCAGAAGTGACTTCCATGTCTTCTCAGAACAATGAGAAACTACAATTGATTCAAAACAGCTGGTGATTGTTTTTGCAGCTTTTGACATCCTGATGTCTTATGTCATGTCCATTTCTATTCTGTTCTCATAATGAGAAAACAGAAGATAATTTTCAAATTGAGTATATCTCTCGCTATGAATTTAATTAAGAAAAAAAATGGAACTACCTAAGATCATTTTGATAAATGTCCCTGATAATTTTCTTCTGTATTCATTTTTATACCAAATATAGAAAGAGAAGACAATTTAGAAATACTGAATTCAAATTATTTTCCCAAATGTAAGGTTTCATTCATGTTCAATCATTCATTAAACAAAAGCATAGACCTATCACACACCAGACTTTGCCTAAGCACTTAGGTCCCAGAGATGAATAATATATAGTCTCTGCCTTCAAGGAATTTTGTTTAGAGTTTTTGCAATAGTGATTATTACTATACTACATGTATTAAACTATTACTGTAATTATTAATTAATTTACTTTTGTAATAATAATTACTAGAATTATTTAATCATTACTATGCAACATCTACTAAATTATTACTATACTACATATATTACACAATAATGACTAATAATAATAAATAATAATGACTATAATAATGACTCTTATAGGTTATTTGAATTGGCTTCACAAAACCTTAAAATGTTCCTGTTTCTTGAAAATTGCTGTAATGAAATCTTGAGAATTCTATGCAAAGATATACAAAATAAAAATTAATGAAAATACTGAAATATCTACATACTGGATGTAATTTATCTTTAATATCAAAATATAGAAGTATGTTTAGCAACTTATAAACTTACAAAATATGTTAAATGAATAAAAGATGATTGTATCACAAATCCACTTTTAAAAATACATCAAAATGACAAGAATAGTTATCTCTGGTGGTGGTATTACAAGTGATTTTTTTCCTTCATTTTGCTTATTTTCTACTTTTTTATAATAAACACATATAAAATTTTCAAGTTTAATAGAGCTGAAATATTAGACTAAGGGAGAAAGTCTGTAAGTTTTAGAAAGCCTAAAGGTAGAAAATCACTAGAAGATAAATCTGGCAAAAAAAGAAAAAGAAAGAAAGGGAAGAAATATATATATATTAGAAATATATATGTATAAGATATTATATATTTCTAATGGCAAGTAATCAAAAACTTGCATCTCAGTTTGATATGCAAGGTATCAAAAGATTCTTCTGTTTTCAAAACCACAAAACCATGCCTGAATTCTAAGTGAAAATAATAGTGACATTTGTGTGAACCTCCATCAAAAACACAACACAAACTCCTGTACCATGAGTTTGATGTGAATTAGCCAACATGGGATGTGCTGGTCAACATATGTTTAAAAATAAACCACATATGGAAGTCATGATGGAGGTGTGTGTGTGTGTGTGTGTGTGTGTGTGTGTGTGTGTGTGTGTGTTTATTGCAAGGAAACAGGAATGTCTTAGTTAATAGGAATGAAACTTTATGAATGGTAATCCAATTAAATATTAAAATTGCATTTCTGTGGGTGATTTCTCTTAAAAAGTGCTCCATGGAACTCATCACAAAACATCCTTATTATTTCATTTGAGAATGACCTAGATCTCCCCTCCGAAACTAAAGAGCAGGGTCTCTTGCCACTGGGATTTTGTTCTTGCTATTTATTTGGCCAGAAATAATCCCCATCCAAATTTTGCCTAGAGATAATCTCTCTGTTCTTTCTTTTTTTTTAATTTTTTAACATTTATTTATTTTTAAGAGACACAGAGAGACAGAACGTGAGTGGGGGAGGCACAGAGAGAGGAAGACACAGAATCTGAAGCAGGCTCCAGGCTCTGAGCTGTCAGCACAGAGCCTGATGTGGAGCTCAAACCCATGAACTGTGAGATCATGACCTGAGCCAAAGTCGGACGCTTAACTGACTGAGCCACCCAGGAGCCCTTATTAACTTTATTTCTAAGAGGTCATTAACTAGCAGAAACAAATTAGGTACCAATTCTGATACCATCTATAAGTAACCCCATAAACTTATGCTTCTTTTTAAAATTGTGTGATTTAGAGCTCTATAATTCCGCAATTTTATTTACTTTCTAAGAAATGTTACTGTATACATATTTTCATAAATACAGAGATGACTTATATTTTACCAGATTTATAAACTGTCTATCTGAAGTTCTGCTGATGTAAAGGGCTTATGGACTGCATTTTTCCTAAGTAAGTGATACTTACTCCTTTTCAAATAAGGGTTGGCAAATGGGTCAAAATAATCTATGCCACAGATTCACATAAAAACATGTGTTTCTCAGTCTTTAGAAATTGTCATATTATGAGTTCTTCAGAAGAATTAGAGAGGGCCTTAAAAATAATCCACAACTGAAGAATGAATAGCAGAGAGTTTGTGATGTCCTTAGTTTCAACTAGGACTGTACTTCAACCTGCCCATCACTAATGGATGGATGGATGGATGGATACACAGACAGACAGATAGATGATTGATAGATATATAGATATATAGATAGATAGATAGATAGATAGATAGATGATAGATAGATAGATAGATAGATAGATAGATAGATAGATAGATCGATAGAAATTGATGATAGAGAGGCATATAGAGCAAACTATTTTAAGGCTCTAATTTAATCCATAAAATGGGTAAAGGTAATAATTGAAATCTGATAGAGATGTTTCCACAGTCAGAGATTTTTATCCATTTTTGAAGTAGGTAACACTAAAAGAAACTGTGAATTACAATTTCAGTTATTCCTGGGAACCATGCCTCCTTCGCCCATGAGACCTGGCTTTCCTTAAATGTTTTGTCAGCTTAACTTCACTGTAAATCCTGACATGGTGTGAGTTTTCCTACTGCAGAAATTGGTTAATAAAATAAATCAATGACATTTCCTTAAGATTTAATTCTGTGTGTTAACTTTAGTTGTAACTATACTGACACCTCTGATGTTGCTTAGTACGTGTAAAATAATCACATGTCATTATCCCTGGAAACTGAAAATTTTGCTGTCCAAACTTTAGAAGTAAATAATTTTGGACAAATGCTCAGTAAATGCTTCACTATTCAAAATGTCCTTACTCGTTCTCTGAAATCCAATATCCAAATGGATTTGAATATCAACATAGTCCCTTTATTTCTGAAGTTACTATTCAGTCTCATTTTCCACACTCAAGAAATAAGGGATTTGACTATTATGATACATAAAATGTATCAGGACACCTGGGTGGCTCAGTGGATTAAGCATCAGAGTCTTGATTTTGGCCCACATCATGATCTCACAGTGGTGAGACTGAGCCCCTGCTTAAGATTTTCTCTCTCTCCCTCTTCCTCTGCTTTTCCCCAATTGTGCTCCCTCCCTCCCTCCCACCTTCCTCCCTCTCTCTCTCCCCTCTCTCTCCCCCACAAAAAGATTTATAGAGATAAAGGTAGAGATAGATATCCACAAACTGACAGATGTAAATATCTATATGTTGACAGACATCAAGAGGTTCCATAATGATGCATTGGGAAAGACTACAGAGAAAAGAAGTTGTCAAATTTCCACCATAGTAAATGTCAAGCTCAACATATACTGAATAACAATTATTTTATAGCAAACACAATCCATACATGTAAAATACATTAAAATGTTTATTAATTTCAGTAACTTAATAATCATTGGACTAATCCATTCCAGCATTTTTTAAATGAGAGATCCTATAGATCCGTTTTATCTTTAATTATTTTCTTAAAATACAGAAACTGTTTGCATTGTAGAAAACATGCATTCACATATGTCTCCTCTCACAAACAGTCCTGGGTGGCTTTTTCTCCCAGGCTTAACTAAAAGGACAGATGAGGGGTGCCTGGGTGGCTTAGTCGGTTGAGGGTCCAACTTTCGCTTAGGCCATGATCTCGCGGTTCGTGGGTTCGAGCCCCGCATCGGGCTCTGTGCTGACTGCCAGCTCAGAGCCTGGAGCCTGTTTCGGTCTGTGACTCCCTCTCTCTCTGACCCTACCCTGCTCACGCTGTCTCTCTCTCTCTCTCTCTTAGAAATAAAATTAAAAAAATAAATAAATAAAAGGACAGATGAAAAAAATTACTCATTATATCTCATTGCTAATGTAGAAACATCTGGAAACTGGTCAAAGTAAATGAATATTATTAAAATTTATTTTATAGACCTGAAGTTGATGTATCTTCTCTAATAAAAAAGATGTTTTATCATTGTAAAGGGTAAATTTAATTTAAGAAAACTAAAAAGGGTAAATTTCATTAAAAATTAATTAAAAATTGAAATTAAATTTAAAATTTAATGCAAAAGGTTTAATTAAAAATTATGATTATTATATAATAACCCAAAGAGGTTACAATCTCCCATGTAAAGCAGCAATCACAGAAAGAAACAGAGGTTATTCAGAAGTAATTTATTAGGTTTTGGACAACTGGCATTTCTTCTGCTAAATTAATGATTCCTACATGTATTGCATTGCAACCAAAAACGTTATGTATACTGTGAGTGCTCTAGAATATACTAAAGCTTCCTTTGAGACCTAGTAGTTGATTTGATTTTCTCGGGAGTGTTGTGTGTGTGGTAAAGATGAATTTATATTCTCTTTCTTGGGTGCAGATTCTCTCTGTATCCTTTAGATCAGATCTATAAATCATTTTTTAAATCTTCCATATCTTGTACTTTTTGAGATTTACGTATCTCTACTGATTGGAGCTTATGTATTAAAATATAATCTATAAACATAGAGACAAATTCAAAAGTGTGATATTATTTTAATAAAGTGAAAATAGAAGAGAATACAATTCCATGACTGAAATGGAGGACAAAGTTTCAAGGGTAAAACCTACTTCCAGTTCCAGCCATGATGGAGTAAACCCAGTACCCTCCAAAGGCAAAATACACAATGCACCCATTTTCAGGCATTGAACAGCAGGCATTGCAAGTCTTTGTTGCCTGAGAAAAGGAAAACATATGAAATGGTCTCAACATTCATCTTGGCTAAGGGCATGATGGCAGCTTTTCAGCTGTGGCCCAGGGAAGTCTAGTCTAAAGTGGGAGGATTAGGCTCACTAAGGAATAGAACCAGAAATCAGGTTCCAAAGAGGCTGGGGTGACTAGAATTTGGGTAGGAACTTCTCAGTAGGGCTGATAAGGAAATATCCATATTTGCAATTTTGGCCTCAGACCAAGCTATTCAGCCCAAAAACAAGACTGCAGGGCAAGTAAGGAACAGATCCTGGGGGTCGTTGACCTAATGAGATTCCAGAGATTACATTGTGTTGGCACAGGCTGTAGCCCTTGACCATCCAAAGTGAAGAAAAAGCACTAGAACACCTTGCTTCTTATGGGAGACCTCAAAAAAGCCTCTCCTTAAAAGGCTGTCAGGACTAATTTGGACAGAAAAAAAGAATGGATGTAGGTCACTTAATACTGAAGTCTCTGAGCTGAAAATGAATTCCTCAGGTATCTGTGCAAAAAATATCAAGTAATTGTTACAATGAGATTATACAACCAGGCTGCCTTTATATTTCTGCCCAGGTGTATTCAATACTGGAAACAATGAAGCAAACATTTCTCAAGCTCAGCATTACTGATATTTTGGGTCAGCTATTTCTTTGTGGTAGGAGAGGCTGCCCTGTGCCTTTTCCTATGAGGCTCCGTAGCATGCTGACCTCCATCCAGAAATGACTCCAGATTCCTGAGGTTTTTGCTAAGGTCTGAATGTTTATGTCCTTCCACAATCCATGTCTTTAAATCCTAACCTCCAAGGTGATGACGGTATTAGGAGGTGATTAAGTCATGAGGTTGAAGCCCTCATGATTGGGACTAATGTCTTCATAAAAGAAGCCAGAGAAAACTCCCTTGTCCCCTCCCATGTGTGAAGACACAGTGAGAAAGTGCCCTCTAAGAACCAGAAAGCAGGCCCTCCTCAGATACCAAATCGGTCAGTGTCTTGATCCTAGACTTCCCAGCCTCCAGAACTGAGGTTGAAAAACCAGTGCCACAAAGGTACCTAGTTGATGGTAGTTTGTTACAGCAGCCCAAATGTAGTTAAAACAATCCATGTGACGGGAAGCAGGGTTAAAACTGCCCTCTAGTTCAGAACTACTGAGCTAGAATGACAAAGCACACAGGGAAAACATGACTAAGATCACTCTATGTGGATGGCATACAGTCCAAAAGAGGAAAAGAAAAAAAGAAAGAAAGAAAGAAAGAAAGAAAGAAAGAAAGAAAGAAAGAAAGAAAGGAAGGAAGGAAGGAAGGAAGGAAGACAGACCCCTAGAGGGTCATTCTTGAATAACTTGAGTCATTCTTAATAAGAACAGAGTTCAGGAACAGAATTCAGGTGACCAAGCAACAGGAGGACATGTCATAGTCAAGTCTGGTGGCTTATGATTGTTGACTGTTTTCTAATGATAAGGAATAAATCGAAGCAGCCATAGGAGATATGGTCATAGAAGATAAAAGCAATAAATTGGGGGGAACTAAAATAACACTTTAATAAGTGAAAACTGTAAAACAGTTTTGTGTTACTGTGAAATAGTAACAGAAAATAAGTTGAAGGATATGTGTAATTTCCTCCTATTTCTTAAGGGAAATTCAACAGTCACCTCCCGTAATGGATAAATCAAGGATGAATGGTGTAAGCCAATGAGATAAACTTACTAAAACAGAAGAAATAAAATCTCTGAAAGGAAGCAGCAGATGTACAATTGTGTTGATTTTCTCATCTTACAAGATAGGATGTTAATAGATGCACCTTCAGTGGTTGTATGAAAAGATCAAGGGTCGGGTGTCATGGATACAAAGATATCCAGTAGAAGAGTAAAAACAGACAACAAACGTTAAAAATGGAGTCACACACAACTCACATGCATTCACTCTGCCTCGCACAGAGAAAACAAAATAGATAAAAAAGGAAACCAAATGAGCAAAAATATGTGTTTAGGAAATATTCTAAACAGAAAATAAAATGAGATTTTGGGGCACGTGGGAGGCTCAGTCAGTTAAGCATCTGACTTCAACTCAGGTCATGCTCTCACAGTTGATGGGTTCGAGCCTTGCATCGGGCTCTGTGCTGACAGCTCAGAGCCTGGAGCCTGCTTCAGATTCTCTGTCTCCCTCTGTCTTTCTGCCACTGCTCCGCTTGTGCTCTGTCTCTGTCTTTCAAAAATAAAGAAAAATGATTTTAAAAATATTTTAAAAAAACAAACAAGATTTAAACTTTAAGACCAGTTATCTCAGTTTTATGAGGATTTGAAATGGAAGATAAACTCACCTATTGGAACATAAAGATTCATACCTGAACCAATAAACTAAAACAAGCTATGTGTTTTGTACAAATGACACAATGAAAACCAAGTGTCTCAGATGGATTGTAGTTAAAAGGGTAAAAATGTTAAATCAAGCAAGGAATAACAAAAAGAATTTTGAAATTGCAATAGTAATAATAAAGTTGAATTCACAGCAGATAAGGTTAAATAAATCAAAGAGGGACAGTACAATCATCAGTAATATAGATAGGGAGATTTGACATTTCTACAATATCTTTTCTTAAAAAGCAAGATGCTATAAAATGTATTTAAATTTCTTTTAGCATTCTTAAAAATGTGCTTACCTTTCTTGTATTAGTAAGAAAATTATACTTTTTAAATTAAATAAATATTTTGAGAGAGCAATCTAACATTGGACTCTGTCTTACAGAAGTAAATCTCCGTTATATGAGAATTTGGATGTAACTTTGTCTACCTTGGCTGAGGTTAGAAGATTGAACGTCAAGTGCACGTGTGTCCACAAGCTGAAAGCTGCATAAATTATGGTATATCCAATAAGCTACAAGGAACTACTGAACAAAAAATGAGTTGTATAAAATCTATCAGGGGCTGCCCTCTGAGCTGCAGATTTATACATAATGAATAGTTCTTTTTTATAATTTTTTAAATGTTTATTTTTGAGAGAAAGAGTGAGAGAGAGCATGAGTGGGGGGAGGGGCAGAGAGAGGGAGACACAGAATCCTAAGCAGGCTCCAAGCTCCAGGCTCCGAAGTCCAAGCTGTCAGCACAGAGTCCAACATGGAGCTCCAGCTCATGAACCCTGAAATCATGACCTGAGCCAAAGTCAGAAACTTAACCAATTGAGCCACCCGGGGTGCCCCTACAATGGACAGTTCTTAAGCACACACACAACACAATACCCATATTCTATACGTGTTTGTTTCTGTTTGATTGGTCATACTGCAACTTGTGGAATAAATACATCAAACTGTTCATATCGCTTATTTGTAGGAGGGAGATTTTACAGGATTGCTGAAAAGATTTTACTTTGTTCTGAAAGAATCTCTTAATCCTTTGATTTGTTGTATAAAGCAACTATTGCCTGGCAATTTAAAATATAAAGTCTTAAGATCTCAAAAAGCAAATTAAAATAAAACCCTTTTCCCTGAAGGATCCATGTATTGATGTGAACATGGAGACCCACAGTGTTGTTCTAGATCAGGAAGTTGTAATTTGGTGCTCCGGTTCTGTTTTTCTACTAACAGTTAGGATAGGCAAATTTTGTGGCGAAAGAACCAGACTATCAACAACTTAGGCTTGGCAAGCCGTATGGACTCTGTCATTACTACTTAACTCTGTGGTCTGAAAGCAGCTAGAAGCACTAAGTAAACAAATGATTGTGGCTATGTTCTAGTGTACTTTATTTGTGGACACCAAAAGCTAAATTTCATATACTTTTTGTGTGCCACAAAATATTCTTCTTTTGATATTTTTTTCAGCTATTTAAAAATGGAAAGGTCTTCCTTAGCTCACGGGCTGCCCCAAATGAGCTTTGGATCATCATTTCCAACCTTGTACTAACTAGGGAGTTCAAGTGGAAGCAGATATATACCTGCTGGAATTGGGTCCTGTTGTTCAAGACACTGCCTTTGGGATGCAGGGGAGCTGGTACAGACTTATACAACGTGATTTGATATGTGGATTCTGAAAAATATCTCCCCATGTTCTTTCTGGATGAAATGTACTTGATTACTTTATCTGCTCTAATTCTATACTTAGTCTCATTGTTTGCCAGGAAAAAAAAAAAAAGCTAAAATTCTAAGAGAGAGAGAAATGCATTAGGCTATGCTGTCTCTCATTGTGTGGAATTGTGAAAATGACTTTCTCCTAACAACTGTACCCAGAAAATGGAAGTTGTAATGGGTTCAAGGAGAGAAGAGACACCCCCCTTTTAGATAATAGATCACCACTGAGAAAGGCTGTTTGGGCTGTAGGGTGGGTGCTGAGTGCTGAGTGGCCACGGAGAGACAGTGAGTGAGGTATGGGGCAAGACAGGTGGAGTGGCTTCTTGGCTGTAGAAGCAGAAACAACATAAAACATAAAACAACATATCCAACCGTCACATCCTGACTTTACCACTAAGATTAAAACTGAATAAAAGAAAGGCATCTGAAGGAAGGAGAAAGGTATATGAAGGAAGGAAAGGTAAAATGCAAGAATCACTTCCATTGTTTATTCAAATATACGGCAAGGAAGTACTCAGATGCCTTTCAGGCAGAGAACAAGCCAGTGCATCATGCATTGGAAAATATAGGGCAGCAGGTTATGACTTAGAGAGGTAAGCCAGCATACCATAAAGTAGGAATGCTGGATAACTTCAAATAAACTTAAGGAAGAATGTGTTAATGTTAATGAATAAGGCTCATTTTTTGTAAGACTATTTAAAGTCCTAAATATTCTCATGTACTTTGTTAACCTCCACAGGGAGCTAGACTGTACCTTCTCTCTCAGATATATTTGAAAACATGATGTGTGTGTGCGTGTGTGTGTGTGTGTGTGTGTGTGTGTTTGTGTGTAAAACCTCTCAGGATTAACCCCCACAAAACGTATTTTGGAATATACTACTTTAGTTATAACCTTCTATGACAAAATTTGCCCTAAGGCAATAAAAATCAACAGGCACACACAAACTATGTAATGTAGAAAGAGAAACAAAATTTAAAATATGCATTTTAGGGGGTGCCTGGCTAGAGCTCAGTCGGTAGAGTATGGGACTCTTGATTTTGAGGTCTTAAGTTTGAGCTCCTCTTTGGGCCAAGAGATTTCTTAAAAATTATAATAACAAAATATAAATTCATGTGCATTTTTATGCATTTAACCAAACTGCCTTCCTGTTGCACACATTGTGGGAGATATTGACATAAAGCTGTTATACCCAGATCGCAGTATCCTCACCGACCAGAGACCACCAGGGAGACCGAGTCACGCATGCAAAGGCAAAGGGCTTTATTACGGGCTTAAGCTCGGGCTCACAGACTTCACCAGCATACGGGTCCGTGCTGAGAGCCTCGAACAAGGGCAGAGTAGGGTTTTTTATGGGGTTTGAGACCGGGGAGTTACAGAAGTTGTGACATGGGAACAGTGATCCAATCATAATAATTCAATATCAGTGACAGTGGGTTTGACCATACACATTGTCTAGAGTATTCGTTATACTTTTGGAGGCATCCAATTACAACATTTAGAGTACCTTTAAATTCAACCAATCACAGAGCGAGCCTAGGGTCTTGTTTGGCGACTAACAGGTTAACTTTAACATTAGGTAACAGGGTCCTATCTATAGTTTCTATCTCCAGGCCTCTCCCTTAGTAATGTGTAGGGTGGTCGCTGGCCTTTCCTGATTGGGTGTTGCAAGGGTGGTTTCTCCTGCCTTGGGCAACGTGTAACTGCCTGATAGTTTCGGGAAAGCTGAAATTCAGGTCTTCTAGTTCAGAGGGAAAACTTAAAGCCTGTCACGGAATCAGTTTGGTCTAGACGTTTAGACTTGTGGCCTTACAAAGCCTTTCTTAAAAGCAAAGGCTTCAAACTACCAAACATATTTCACATTCTAAAATTTTATATTGTTCTTAACAACTCAGGATGTACTTAATAATAGAAACTAATAAAAATGATAGCTTAGTTTCCTAGCCAAGCTTACTAATTTTTTAAATAAAGTTGAAATAAAATTACTGATGATAGAAACGATTTATAAACGATTTATAAAACGTTTTTAAAAATCATTGTTAAAAACAGTCTTTAAATAAAACAAAAATGTAAAGATTTTTAAAATAGTGTATTAAATTTAATGCTTCTGAAAAAAATAAGTGAAAAGAGATATCATATTTTTAAGAAAATGATAAAGGAAATGCATGAAATATATACTCCCAGACTATGTTTGCCTTCACACATACTTACCAGAAAGAGATGTTGTCTTAATAATATTCCTTTTATCTCTTTGTATTTAAGAGTAACAAACATGTAGAAAACATATAGAACAAACATTCATCTCAGTGAGTTGTCACAAAGTGAACACCGATAATCACCATGCCAGAGAGGACGGTAATATTTTAAGTACCCCAAAAGTCCCCATGAATCACCTCAGAGTCCCTACCCCACACGTCTCCCCACATATAACATGATCCTGACTTCTATAATGGCCACTTTCACGAGATTTTAAAATTCATGAAAAGGGGTGCCCCTGGGTGGCTTAGACGGTCAAGCGTCTGACTTTCACTTAGGTCATGATCTCGCGGTTCGTGGGTTCGAGCCCCACGTAGGGCTCTGTGCTACTGCCAGCTCAGAACCTGGAGCCTGTTTCAGAGTCTGCATCTCCCTCTCTCTCTCTCTGACCCTCCCCTGCTCACGCTGTCTTTCTCTTTCTCCTAGAAATAAATAAAAAATATTTTTAAAAAATTCATGAAAAGGGAAAATATGCTACATCTTCTCCTAGATATGGCTTTTTAAGGAAATACTATGTTTATGATATTTATCCAAGTAATTCTGCTTTGGTGTAATTGATTCTCCCTTATTGATGAAAAGCACACTACTATATGAATATGCCACCACTTAATTATCTATTCTACCTTTGTGTTCAGGTTTTGACTCTTTCACATTGATTTCTGATTGACAGTTAGCAATTCAATAGCTGAGTCATTGGGACTAAGTATATTCAAATTGAGTTAGATAAGCCACAGTTCTGCAAAGTGGTTACTTCCATTCACATTTCTATTAGCATTTCCATTGCTTCAAATCTTTATTGACACTTGAGACTGCCAGCTGGTAGAATTTAACCATTCTGAAGTGTGTGTGTCACTCGTTTTAATTTACATTTCTATAATCACTTTTTTGTATATTTATTGAACATTGTGTATCCTCTTTTCTGTTCAAGACACTTGCTTATAATTTTACTAGATCATCTTTTCTATTTTCCTTTAATAATCCTTTTTTTAAAAAATGTTTTTTTTATTTATTTCTAGGAGAGAGAGAGACAGCGTGAGCAGGGGAGGGTCAGAGAGAGTGGGAGTCACAGATTGAAACAGGCTCCAGGCTCTGAGCCGGCAGTCAGCACAGAGCCCGACGCGGGGCTCGAACCCACGAACCGCGAGATCATGACCTAAGCAAAAGTCGGACGCTTAACCGACTAAGCCACCCAGGCGCCCCTCCTTTAATAATTCTTAACATAGTCTGGATATCAGCCCCATTAATTTTTCAATCTATTTTTTTATTTATTATTTTGATGAGTTTTTCAGAGTAAGCAAGCTCATCCTAAGGGAACGAAGAACCTTCAGTGATCTGTGGATTCATACATACATGTTAAGATTAGCTTCAGGTCATTGGATTTAGGGACAGCTACTTCCTCAAAAGCCCAGAGTGACCAATGGTCCACCATTTGAAATGTTGCTTATTACTGAGACGCCCAGAATTCGAGAGAACACAAAAATCAGACCACCAGAGACCAGAGTCAAAGCCAAGCGGCAAGGGTTGTTTATTCGCAGGTTCGAACCCGGTCCTCCGCGCACTCGTTGCTGGTGACGCTAAGAGGCCCTGAACAAAGCCTCTGCAGCCTTTTTATAGACAAAAGTAAACAAGTCATGGGGAGGGACAGGAGATTTCCATGGTTATAAGTTTGCCATTGGTTAACATTCAAATGTGAACATATACTGTATTTGATTGGTTCCCGCCATCAGGTTTTTTGCGGGATCCAATTACAACATTTGGGATACCTTTGAATTCAGTCTATCATAGAGCGAGTTTAAAGTCTTGTTTGGTGACTAACAGGTTAACATCTCTCTCTCCAGGCCCTTCCCTCAGCAAGGTGGGGGGTAGCTGCTGGCCTTTTCGGAGTGGCTGCCGCCCTGAGGCTAGTCCCTTGGGCAATCCGGTGGCGGGAAAGCAAGCTTTAAGCATTGTTACAGAAGCAGAAAGAGCTGGTTAGGTAATGGCTTCCCGTAGCGCAGGCATTTGCCCAGAAGCGGAAAAGCTGGTTAAGTTTTTGGTTTAGTTTATTTAGGCCTCTCATTACCATGGCAGGAAAAAAGAAAGGAAAGAGAAAAGCTCACCCCAGAAGTGATACATGTCATTTTTGTTCACATGACAATATGCAGTTCTAGTCATCTGTTCACACCTAACCTTGAGAAAGGTGGGAAGTGCACTCAACCAAATGCCCAGGAAGGAAAGAATGCAATATTGGTGAGAACTAGTAATGGAAACTAAGGAAATGCCTGTACATTTTCTCTTATCCATAATGTAAGTCTGGTTTTCCTTATTGAATGTTTGTAGTACATTCAAGTTTGGGCTTATACCATATTTAGGTAAGTACTTCCCAAAATTATTCACACCGTAGCAAACAAGAAAAATAAATTTCAGTGGTAAAATGGAATGAATATCGGGGATTTAGTCAACTAGTGACATCTATACAGTTTTTGGTGGAAAAAAATGTTATTTTTATATGACTTAATTATTGGAAAAACAATATGTTCAGTCATATACTGCATGCCAAATTTCTATAAGACATTCAAATTATAACTTTTTGAAAATTTAAATGAAAAACTTGAACTGCTTCTGTAAACATGTCTTTTTAATATCAGATCTAGTACTTGTAGTGTTAAGATGAAGTTCCTGGTTAATGCTGTTAAATGCTGATATAGTCAAGTTTTCATGTGATAATCAATAAAACTTTGCCCACAATAAGTTTCCAGAAAAAATAAAATTACCATAGTGGAAGTTACATTTGATGATTCCAACAGCTACTTTTTTTTTCTTTCAAAGGCAAATAAATTTTTAAATTGCTCATGGAAATGGGAATGGATTTTGAAATCCATTGTCAACTCAACTGTTTCAAATTACTATGAAGATTTCATTTGTAGAACAACCATGCAATGCATTGTTAGAACAATATTCTATAGCCAGCATGAATATCATAAAATGAGTATATCAGCCACAAAAGTATAGAAGTATCTGTTATATGTAAAAAACAGAAATTCAGGGCCATCTGGGTGACTCAGTCTGTTAAGTGTCTAACTCTTGATTTCAGCTGAGGCCATGATCTCATAGTTTGTGAGTCCAAACTCCATACTGGGCTCTGTGCTGACAGTGCACAGATTGGGGTTCTCTCTCCCTCTTTCTCTGCCTTTCCCCTGCTCATAGTCTCTCTCTCAAATAAATAAGTAAACTTAAAAATAAAATAAAATAAAAAGAGAAATTCAGATATTGGGCAAGTGTACCCCCAAGAACCCCTGTCTCCCCCCATACACCATCCTAGGACTGCCTGCATGAACTCTTGGGTGCCTGAGACACCTCCTTTCCTTGCAGCATACAAAGCCCGTGTTCCTGATGGGCAGCAACGTACTTCACAGCTGACCACTGAAGAAGTTGTCAAGGTGTTGACACTGACCGGTGTGAGGCAGTAAAGTCATTAGTGCCAGATTTGGCCTATCACATGCAGAAAGCGTGGGTGTATCACAATTCTGCTCTGAGGAGCTCTGTGGCTCCTAGTCACAATTAATAGTGAGACATGTTTGGCTAAGCTCTGTATTGCTGGACTCTCTGGCTCTTTTCTCTATTTTCTGGGCACTAATTAGCTAGACCCAAATAGGAGGTCATAATGACATTTGCCCAATTTAACACAAGAGAAAACTGGGGCACAGAGAGATCAGATATCTTAGGCACAGCGACACAGATTGCTAAATGGGGAGTTAGGATTTGAAACAAGGGAATCTGGCTCTGTAGCTGCCATTCCACACACTAGGGATGGTCACTGATTTTCTCAAGGTGAAGCCAAAACAGCACAATTGAGAACAATGGATATGTTGTGTTGATATTAATGCTCTCCAGCATGTGACCTATTGGTCTACAGATCAAAAACATCTGCAGATTTGCATTGAAAAAAAAAATGGACTTTTGCAATTCATCATGACTCTGGCTTTTCCTTGCTTAAAATGAACTTAGAACTAGTTTGCTTACAAGTTCAGTGGTAGATTGTAAGACAAAAACTCTAATGATTATAGTTGTAGTTTGTACAGTACTTTAAAATGTTTCAGTGTTTTAATACAACATTAATTATATCAATAACATTGTAGCTTCTTTCAGATGAAACAAGTAGAATTTAGTTGCCAAAACTGATCATTCTTTAAATTAGAGCTTAGGACTGATCAGTCTTTACATTAGAGCTTACATCAGACGTTATTTAGCAACACAATTTCTCTGTTTTCTTGTAACAACACAAAAAGTCACAACCACACTGAGGAATTCACAAGCTACTTAAAGTAAGACCACTCTGAAGATTATCATTCAGGCATACTCTCCGTTTATTATCTTGTGTAAACTTGGACTAGTTAATAGGAGTTTAGTGTAGATTTCTATAAAGAATATAATTACAAAAAATATAATTAAATTACAGTAGCTATACCAAAAGATTTAGATCAGTACAAATAAATCTGGTTAACTTTTCTGACACCTTGATCTTAAGAAATCAGAAGATTTACATGGATTTGTCTTTCAACCCACAACACATTTAATGGTATTTTAATTTTAATCAAAACCCCAAAATGAAGAAATTAGAACATAACCTAAGCATAGTCGGAGCCTTAACAAATTCCAGCAGCAGAGTGTGTTACAAATGATATTATTCTGACTCGGTTCTTGCCTTGTCCAATTTGTTCATTTTTGATGTGATTTAACTGCATGAATTCCAATTTGAAGGAAATAGAAAATAGTTACTTTGTTGTGTTTTGTGGGAGGTTTTTACCCTTTTGGATTTTGGGTGCACAGAATTGAAGCCATCAGCTAGTTTGTGGCCTGCTTATTGCATTTTTTAAAAATTTCTTTTCATCTGCTTTATTTTTCCCTCCTTCTATCACTTTGCATATCATCCCTAACATGACCTCATATTCCCCCAACCCATCCATCATGTCACCATAAATTACGTACTACAATTCGTAAAATGGTTTGGGGCTATTCACCTCTTTGTGTTACTTCACAATTTTCATGCAAAGTACTTTTGACTCATTCATCCTGTTTCCCATAGATAGAGTAGTTTTCTTTTTCACTGTGGCGTAGCATTCCATCATTTGTGGTACCACTGGTACCTTCCCACCCCCTACTGCGGGTCATTTAGATGATTTCCATTCTGATTCTACCAGCAAAGCTGGACAACTTCTTCATGGATACGTACAATGGTTTTTCTCAGAAGAACATCTCAAAGAACAGAGTTAGTAAGTGGTAACATATGCACATACACAAATGCACTACAGATTTACTCTGCAGAGTAGTTAAAACCATTTATATTTCAGAAGCAGGAAGAGATTTTCCACTCTGATATCTGACCCTAATTTTGATGGTCAAAAATTTGCATTTCATTGCTTTTTTTTTTTATGTTTTATTTATTTCTAGGAGAGAGAGAGACAGCGTGAGCAGGGGAGGGTCAGAGAGAGAGGAAGTCACAGACCGAAAGAGGCTCCAGGCTCTGAGCAGGCAGTCAGCACAGAGCCCGACGCGGGGCTCGAACCCACAACCGCGAGATCATGACCTGAGCGAAAGTCGGACGCCCTACCGACTAAGCCACCCAGGCGCCCCATTTCATTGCTTTTTTAATTTGAAATTTGTACTCACTACTGAGATTGAATAATCTTTATTTTTTAGGTATGTATGTTTCTTTCCACGAATGTAATCCATCTATTACACACCTTTTCTTGGTTAATTAGAGACTGTCCTGTCTTCCATCTAAACTGAATTTCTTACATAGTTAAGCTTTTTTGCAAATATTAAGAACTCTTTTTAGTTGCAGACTATATCAGAATCATCTCAAGTCTCTGTCAATTTGTCCATGCTATTTGTATAACAGAAATCTTGTGTGGTATTCAAACTCACAAAATTTGTCTTTTTGCACTTCTTGCACATTTTAGTTTTTAATGTTTTATTGAGGTTAAGGATGTAAAAGGGGCACAAATTTTGAGTGGGTAGTTCAACCAATGTTTAAAAATGTTTATATATGTATAAACCCTTGCAATTGCCACTCAGATCGAGCTATAAAAATTTCTAGAATCGCAGAAACTTCCCTTGTATCTTTTCCCAGCCCAAAACCGCTCCCCACCCTACCGCCCACACCTAGACAGTAACCATGCTATGGCCAGGCATTCATTTTGTTTATTCTTCAACTTCATATAAATGGAATCATAGGTTATGTACTCTTGGCTAGTTTTATCCACTCATTGTTATGACAGTGATATTTAGTGCTGTTGTTGCAGAAAGCAGTACTTCTATTTCATAGCTGTGTGGTTCTTCATTGAATAAATACACCATATCGTATCTACCCATTCTACTATTGTTGGGCATTTGAGTTGTTTCCAGCATGGAACCACCATGAATAAGCTGCTACATATCATACAAAGAATTTTACAAAAAATTTTATACATATGTTTTGAGTAGATATATGAACTCATTTCTCTTGAATGTATTTATATAACACAAATGTAAGTGTATGTAAAATTTCTGGGTCCAGGGTTGTGTATATATTTAGTATTCGTAGTTATTGCAAATTTAGTTTCCAAAATGATTGTCCCAATTTACATCCAAATTGCACAGCTCTAATTGCACTACATTTTTGCCAAGATTTTGTATTGTTGGTGTGCTTAATTACAGGCATTCTCATGAGTGTGTGGCAGAATCACATTTCTGTGTATTCTTTTTTTTTTTTTCAACATTCAACTTCATTTCTCTGGCTTATCTATTGCTTAGAGGAGATCAGTGCCTGGAGTACCACAGTACTAAAGTTACTGCATATGGACTATCAGTGTGGATCAGCCAATTTCCTGCTCCAAGACATTATTTAAGAAAACTTTCTAATCACATAGAATAACCTTCATCAACTTTATTTTCAGCATTTCTGTGTATGTAAAATTGCTTCATTTTAATGTATTAGTTGATGAATTATATTATCAGATTTCCCAGTACTGAATTTGTGTTATATAACTAGAATATAACATTGTTTAATATGCTGTTAATGTGTTGCTCCATTCTTTTTCTCGGAATTCTGTTTACTTAGAATGTTTCTATCGGTTCCATATGTGATCTTGGTATGCTGACCTACTTCAATGTGCCATATTTGGGGGACATTCATATGAAAGCTATAATTGCTTCATAGAAAAAAATGGAAATGCTTTCTGTTTCTCTCCTCTGGAACTGGCCAAATAATATTGATTAGATCTTTTTTCCAAGCAAGGTGGAATTCTTTTTGCCTCTCTCTAGCCTGGTGCTTTTTCTCAGAAAGTAACACTGTGATAGCAATCACCATTTCTTCTATGGCGTTTGACTTGTGTTTTCTTAAAGACAAGGTAGTAAACTGGTCAAAAGCATGGACTCTGGTGCATGAAGCCTATGGTATTGGTTATGCTCCTTACTAGCTGTGTGACCTTAGGAAAATCACTTGTCCTTCTGTGCCTCCATATCTTCATTGGAAAATAGGAATGATAAAAAACGAAAATATTGGTGGTCCTACCTCATAAGGTTGTTGTGAAGATTAAAAGAATTAGATATGTAAAACCCTCAGAACAGGGTGTGGTGCAGAATAAACAGCATTTATAACTATTATTTTGACACATCTAGGGGCAATTTGGAAAATTTGCCTTCTGATAGAAAATGCATTTCATCAAATTAAAATGTATAATATGGATGGAAATATTTTTTACATCTTTAAATTTCCTTTGTATCTTTTATTATTTTCCCATTATCATTTTTTATTCTTTATGGATCTATTCCTCTCTTTTCTTTGATCAGTTTTGCTATCAAGTTAATATTCTTGCTTTCTCCTTCAAAGAACCAGCACAAGATTTATTCATTATTTCTAATGAGTTTCATTTTCCTATTTATTATTTTCTGCTTTTATTTTTATTTGCTTCTTCCTTTGGTTTCCTTAGGTTAACTTTAATTCTTCAAAGTTCTTAAGTTGAATGCCTGATATTTTCCTTTCATTTTTTCTTGATTATTTAGTCACAGTTATTTTATTCCATCTACATGTCAAACATTTAGAAATGTAGCCTTTTCATTATGTTTATTTTTCAGATATTTTGCAATGTTGGTGTAAAGTTCCTCTTTTACCAAATGATTCTTTAGGAGAGGTTTTTATCTGTTCATTTTGCTTTTCTGCTCTTTCAATTTTATTTTAATAAATATTGCCTTATTTTTCAAGTCTTTTATGAATAAATAAACTTTTATTAAAGTTTGATTAGAAAATATTCAAACGTCATCCTCCACTCTGTGACTTGTTTTTCACTTTTTCCAGTGATGACTTTAATGAACAGCATTCTTAGATTTAACTTAGGGAAATCTGTCAAATGATTATTATTACTTTGTAAGTATCATTTTTAAAAAAATTTTTATTACTCAGTGTTCATACAGGTTTAGCCTACATTTTTTCTCAAGTTTTCATTTTGCTTTCTACATTGAATGCTTTAATTTACTGAAATCAATTTTTGTATTAATGAGATCTATTTTCACAACACTGTTTATTCAATTTTCCCTCTTCTTTAATTCCACTTCTCATATCAATTGTGTGTGTATTGATTTGTCAGTTTGTCTTTCTTTTCATGAAGTCCAATGCCACAAATACCTAAGTACTGTTTTTTCCTAAAGGTTTGGTGATCAATAGGGCAATTTCCTACTATCATCTTTAGAAATAACTGGTCAAATTTTACTCACATAGTCAGAAATTTTAACCCAGTTGAAATTTTGGTTTGAATTGAGTTCAACTGACAAATCAATTTGGGAAGAATCATCATTTTTATAACCTAAACCACAATATATTTCTCCATTTATTTTCTTGACTGTGTTACAGAAAATATTTACATTTTTTCCCATATAGTATTGCATATTCTTCGCTAGTCTTAAATCTAGATAATTTATATACTAGTTTTAAGTAGTATTTTATTGGGGTGCCTGGGTGGCTCAGTCGGTTAAGCATCCAACTCTTGATTTTGGCTCAAGTCATGATTTCACAGTACATGAGATAGAGTCCCACATTGGGTTTTGCACTGAGCATGGAGACTGCTTGGGATTCTCTCTCTTTTAGCCTCTCTCCTACTTGCACTCTCACCTCTCTCTTTCTCAAAATAAAATAAGTAAATAAACATATGAATAAATAACATTTTACCAACTTAATTTCTGTATATAGAAATGCAATGAATTTTTATATATTGACATTAATTCAGCTATGTTAATGAAATCTCTTATTTCTTCTAATTTGAAAGTCTAACCTTTGAGTTTTATATGTAAATAATAGAACATCTGAAAATAGTTACATTTTTTCTTTCTTTTTAATCTTCCTATCTTTTGTTTTATTTTCTTGTCTTAGAGTAGTAATAGTAATCTTGTCTTATTCCTGAAAAAGAACAATTTTAAAAAATATTCTACCATTCATAATGCTTGCTTTTGGTTTATGTTAAGTATCATTTGTCAGCTAAAGGGAAGCTTTATATTTTATTCTCATAAGAATTTTTATCATGAGTGGATGTTGAATTTTGTCAAAGGTTTTTCATACATGTGTTAGTATGGTCACATGTCTTTTTCTTTTTAGTATGTTTATTGGTAGAAGATATTTCTGGACCCTTCTGCCTTCCTGGGATCAATTCAACTTGTTCATGATATCTTCTTTTTTCTGTTGTAGATTTTGCTTAGGCATTTTGCATCTTTATTGAAATAGGCCTAAAATTGTCTGATATGGATATCAAGTTTCTATCAAATTTGAAGTATGAACTGGGACTATACTCTTTTTCTATTCTTCATGATAGTTTGTATAAGATTACAATACTCTCTCCCTTAAGAACTTATTAGAATCAGCCTGTAAAGTCATCTGGCTCAAGTGTCATCCTTGGGGAAAAATTGTTTAACTGAAGAGTTGATTTCATGAATGATTACAGGAGAATTTAGGATTTCTATTTATTTTTAATAAATAACAGCAAATTACATTTCTGCTCATTTTATCCATCTAACCTTATTTTATTTTCCCAATATTTTTCTTGCTAAAATTTTGCAAATATTTTCTATTTATTTTTCAAATAACTAACTTTAGGTTTGTTGAGATTCCTTACATCATCTTGGGTTTCTATTTTATTAATTTCTACCATAAACATTTTATATCTTTCTTCCACCTTCTACTTTTTTATGTTTTATTTATTTCTGAGAGAGAGAGAGAGAGACAGCATGATTAGGTGAGGGTAAGAGACAGAGGGAGACACAGAATCTGAAATAGGCTCCAGGCTCTGAGCTAGCTGTCAGCACAGAGCCTGATGCAGGCTTTGAACCCAGGAACCATGAGATCATGTCCTGAACCCAAGTTGGACGCTTAGCTGACTGAGCCACCCAGGCTCCCCCTCCTTCTTCTGCCTTTTAATAATTTTGTTCTGATATATAGATAGGAAAATTTTATATGTATTACATACACACACACACACACACACACACACACATTTAAGTTCTACTCTCAGCAAATTTTAATTATACAATACAGTATTATCAACTATTCTTACTATGTTATGCATTCAGTCCTCAGACCCTATTCATCTTAGAGTGGAATATTGTTCTGTTCTTTTTTCTAGTTTCTTAGATTGGCTACTTAGCTCAGCCATTTTTAACCTGTATGTGACTTGCTTTTTCTCTGGTGGCTTTTAAGATTTTTCTTTACCTTTGTTTTCTGCCGTTTCACCACAATTAATGTAAGTGTAAATTTCTTAGTGTTTATCCAGATTGGTGAATATTTCACTTTTTTAAAAAAATCCATGGATTTTTAAAAATTTATAAAATCTTCAGATATTATTTCTTCAACTTGTTTTTTTTCCCCACTTTTTTCTATCCTCTTTTTCTGGGAGTCCACTTAAAATATGTTGATCCTTCTCATTCCTTCCTCCCTACATTCTCCCTTTTCTCATATTTTTTGCCTCTTTGTCTCCCTGGAATGCAGTCTAGTTAATTCCTTCAAGTAGTACCTGCAAGCACATTCATTCTGTGCTATGGTCTAACCTGCATCCTTAGAGTAACTTCAACATTTTCTATTTCTAAACATTTTATTTGCTTATCTTTCAGCTCAATCTATTCTTTTCTAGTGTTTTCTGTTTATTTTCATGTCACCATTCATTTCTTTAAACATTTCATCCTTAGCTATGTTGTCTTTTCTGTTTTAGGACTACTGGCTCCAGGAAAGCCTGTCTGAATTCTTCTGTGCTGACAGCAGTAATTTCGGGAATCACAATTTTTTTTCTGTCAGTGATCAGGAGATTGTTTACAGCTGACTTGTAAATAAAGGGTCAATTGTCAGACTATAATTTTTTCTCTCCCTATAGTCTTTTGTAAGATTTTTGTACCATTAGAAGTCAATAAATGTTATCAGAATATGTTTAGACACATTTTTTCCATCATTCCTACCAGGAATTTGATTAGTCATTTCTCTTTTTTTTCTAAGTTTATGTATTTATTTTGAGAGAGAGAGAGAGAGAGCACTCACACATGCTCACATGAGTGAGAAAGGGGCAGAAAGAGAGGGAGGGAGAGAATCCTAAGCAGGTTCCTCACATAAATCCCAATGTGGAGTTCAATCCCATGAACTGAGAGATCATGACATGAGCTGAAATCAAGAGTTGGATACTTAACCAAATGAACCACCCCGGTGGCCCTGATTAGTCTTTTCAATCTATAGAGCTGACTCTATCTTTAGCTCAGAGATCCTTTTCTTTTTCTTTAAGCAGTACATATCCTTAATTTGTTCTCTTTTTTAAGTTCTCCACATGTTAGATTCCTGGATTTATCAACCAAATCTTACATCTTTTCCCTCATGACTCTTATCTCCTTGTCTTTACTCTGAATTTTGAGATAATTTATGCCCTTTAACTTCAAAGTCTTTAATTTAGTTTTCAACAGTGACAATATATTCCTCCAACTCATCTACTAAATGGATTTATTTGGGTAAGCATAGTTTTTAACATCAATCAATCAATCAATCAATAAATAAATAAATAAATAAATAATTTGTGTGCTGCGTTTATATCTCCTTAAAAGCTGGGGAGTCCCCCACATTGTTTTCTGCCTATAAACTGAATTCTATTATACCAAATATCCTATTTGTCTTCACTGATAATCGTTTTGACAGCTATTGGCTCCCCCTAGATGAGATGTATTATTCATTGTCCAGTTGTCACAGACAGTTGAAAACAAAGTGGCTGTAATCTAGAGCTGGGCATGCTTCCTACCAATGGACCTGGAAGAACTTCTCTTCTCCTCAGAACCTTGAACTCTACTGGCCTCGACGACAGACATGACTTATTCCTCCCCTAGTTCCTTCTGACTTCCGGGTGATGGCCAACCTAAGTTTCTGACGGTAAATGTTGCTCAGTCTGATGCTTTCCAAAGTCTGTCCCAGAACTCCAGGCAAAGCATCAGAATCCCACACAGTTCTGTCTGCATGGACCTCGAGAGAGCCCTAGGCTTTATTTGCACCTAATTTCCTATAGGCTTGTTGCTGCTATATTTTTGCTTTATTTTCAACTACTTTGTTCCTCATTTAGCTTTTATGGGAAAGAGAGGAATATTTTTGAGAGCTGTACTTATTCAACCACCTAAATGGTATTTTTTTTTCCCAGAAGCAGGTCAGTTGTTATTGTTATTGTTGTAGCCCTTGCTTTATAAAAGATTTCCCATGGCCCACAGGATTCGAATTATTTTAATGTCTCTGTCCTCTGCATCCTGCTTCTCTGAGCACCTCAAGCGAGGGTTATTACAATTGCCCCCATTTAGTAGTCGTGGCCCTTATGGTTTTATTTAAATTAAAATATGTTAGTTTTTCAAATCTCTTAGGAGATTTTTCTTTATTTCCTGTGGCAGATGCAATAGAATTAGAACCATATTCTCCATGTCTTCTGAAACACGCGCACACACACACACACACACACACACACACACACACACGGGAGAGAAAAAAATATTTTCCTTTGCTATAAACACCATCTTTGATCTAAGCTAGCAGTTGTGTTCTCAGAGGCTTCGTCCTACATCTCTTTCTGAACTCTAAGCATCCTGAAATATCTGTTCCTGCACAATAAAAGCCTTTCTATTACTGTCACATCGTGTTTGAGTTCCTCATCCATGTCCAACATCCATAGATTAGAAACATACACAAAAGGGGGGAAAGGGGGGAAGAGAAAAATACTAAAAAGTACATTAATCTTATATATCATTTAGGGGAAAGGTGAAATGTTCTGTGAGAATTAAATGCAAGTTAATATTATGTGTCTGTTTCATATACATAAGGAAATGCAGATTAGGAGTCTTTAACACTGCTTAACTTAGCAGTAGTTCTAATTCCTAGTACCTATGTGGAGAGCCCAGAATATATCACTCCTATTCTATTCCATTTGCAAAGGTGGGCATCCATCCTCAGATACCCTCCTTGGCTTTTCTGTCTAGTGTGTGGGAAGCTTACACGCTCTCAGCTCTCTTAGCCCCGAGTCCTTACAATAATTGATGTATGGCCAAGGCTTGTTACCCCAACTTATCAAATCCCCAAATAACTTCTTGCCATGCTTTGGTCTGAGCTGAACCTCAGCCTATGAACACGCACCAGTCTCGTTTCCAAAAGTTCAATTACTTGGACGAGGTAGCTTCTCTAGAGACAGGACTGGGAAAATTCTGGGTGCTATCGCTGGTACTTCAAAAGCTAATTCTCATTCCATCGAATGAAATATTTATCCCCTAGGGGAGCTGAAGAAGCTAAAGAGCATGTTTCAATCGTCTGTCTGTTATCACTTCTGAACGCTTCCAGTGCCTATTCCATTAGACAATTCAGTGACTCAAAGCCAGATGTTTTTTATCCCCAAGTGAAAAGTCCTACATTTGGTCTAAAATGACAAATACACTACAGTGCAGAAAATGACATTCTGAAATTGGCCAAAGGGTTTTATTTAACATCAGAGTACTTAGAGCATTTCTGAACTTTTATCAAAATTGTATCTTTCACAAATACATTCTCCATATCAGTATGTGCTTTGTGACATATTAATACTTACTGCCTGACCAGGAAGACTCTGTTTTCATACAGGTCTGGTTTTACCTAAGTTATGGCTCAAAAATAGACTACCATGGCTTTTCTTTTTTGGAGCTGTACATTTCCCTCTTCCTTCTCCATGGATTCCACCATGAATACCCCGCCCCCCTTTGCTTCCTCTACAATGTTGGATAATTGTATTTATTTATTTTTTAATGTAGTAACTGGTCTCTTTCTTTAATCGAGGCTGCTAGCATTTTTTTACTTAACACTTGAATAAGTGAATGATTATTTTTAAAATACAGTGAGATTATATATATTATATATAAGAGAACATATCTATAATATACATTATAGATATCTCCAGGCTTTTCTGGACACCACCGATGTATGAAATTCAAGAGTCTAAAATCTTCCTGTAGCTCTGTGATTCCTTGCTGATACATAAGGATTATGCCAGGAAGGAAAAAAAGAAAGCACTTTTGTTGATGGAGGCCAGTGTGTTGGCAGAGAGTGCTGGGGACAGCAAGACAGACTGATATCACACTGACAGTAATTCAGTCAGCCAAAAAGGGAACCACCCTGAGGCCAGCTGAATGGCTTCAGCAGCTTACCAGATGCAGAGCAAACACATTTCTGACTCCAAAATGGAATCCTTCCCTTTGAAATAACTCTGCCATATGGCGGGGTTGTTAAAACTTTTACAGTGATCAAGGCAATTCAGCAGTCTGACTATGCAGAGTCCAATAAGGTGTCTTGACCTATCCTGAATCTGTCCCCATGAGAAATGAAAATTTGTGGTGATTCACCAAGCTTGCATATCCAAGCTCTAAGGCCATCTTAATTCAGAACAATTTCAACAATAACTTTTGGGCAGAACAACAGCATACGTGATGACAGGGCAGAGGGTCAGAATCAGATCACTCTTCTGTGGAGAAACAGAAACGCAGAATTTCCTAATTGCTCCCAGATGTCTAAAGCATTCACTCTCCTCAGATGTCTATTTCATAATATTTTATTTCTCCCCAAAATGACAGCATCTCCTCCCCAAAACATTCCTCGAGCAGCAAAATTAGAAATGCTCAACATATAACTTCCTCATCCTATTCCACCAAATCCACCAAGACCAAAAGTTCTGTTCTTTCACACACTGCTTCCTTCGGTGAATAGCCTTTCTTCTAGAGCACATCAATGCCTCTCCCTGTGTTCTGGATCCCAGCTCTGGAAATTACATACTTCTCTCCCTTGTCATTAGGTTTCCTGTTCACTGGATTATTCTCATGACATAGGACACACGGGACATCTTTTTCCTTTTAGAAGCCCCCTTGTTTGGGTGTCTGGGTTATTTTAAATGTTTATTTATTTTGACAGAGAGAGAGAGTGCACATGTGCAAGCAGAGGAGGAGCAGAGAGAGAGAGAGAGAGAGAGAGAACTCCAAGCACAGAGGCAGATGCAGGGCTCAAACTCACAAACTGTGAGATCATGATCTGAGCCAAAAGCAAGAGTCAGATTTTCGACTGGTTGAGCCACCCAGGCACCCCACGTCTGACTCTTAATCTCAGCTCAGGTCTTGATCTCATGGTCATGAGTTCAAGCCCCAGGTTGGGCTCCACACTTAAGTGGAGTGTGAGGCCTACTTTAAAAAAAAAAAGAAAGAAAGAAATCGCCTTGCAATCCTACCTACCTGCAATTTTGAAGAATTTTGCTCCCTTTACTAGTGAAAGAAAGAAAACTGTTTTGTCCTCATGGTCTTCATTTTTTCATCATTCTCTCTCTCTTAAACTCATAATTTTAGGCCTTCATCTTTACTACTCCACTGAAACCAATCATGTTCTCAGCCAATAAAAACATTCACGTTGTCACATCCAAGGGTCATGACTAACCCTCTTCTTACACACTCTCTCAGGAACATTTAATCTAACACCCTTTCTTCTTTCAAATACCTCTTCACCTGGATTTAAGGATGTATCTTTCTTACTTTCCTCCTATCTCACTAGTCATTTCTTCTTGGTTTCCTTTCTTGGATTCTCCACAGTCTCCTGGATTCTAAGTATTGGCAGACTCCAGGCCTCCGTCTTGAATTGTTTCTGTTCTCTGACTACACTCGATGTTCTCATGTAGCACTGCAGGCTAGTGTCATCCACACATTAGTGTCTCCAAAAGGCCCCCAAGTATGGATCCACCTACCTACAAGGCAGTTCTACGTGTCTAGTAGTCATACTAATACTGATATCTGAAAGCTGAACTATTTACCCTCCTTAAATAAGCTTTTCTTTATTTTTTTTTCACCTCTAAATAGTATTGCTGTTATCTCAGTTGCTCCAGTCAGTAGACATAAAATACCTGCATTCTTCTCTTTATCTCACACCCAGCAACCCTTCAACAAATCCTGTTATCTCTGATTTCAGTCTCTTCTTATCTCCTGAAATGTTATTCAAGGTCATATCATCTCTCACCTGGACAACTGACTAGACCTCTACCTTTCTCACTGCTTCTTTTTTTTTTTTTTTTTTGTCTCTCCACATCCCCATTCTGGTTATTTATTCTTGTGTGACAAACTTTCTCATTGCATAATGACTTGAAAATAACAATAAGATTATGTATTTTTTCATCCTTCTGTTTGCTAACTGGGCTTAGCTAAGCAATTATTTGGTTGGTCTCTGTTGATGCCATTAACACAATAGCCATTGTATAGTGATTAAGATATTGAAAGCCTGGGTCTCTCTCTCTCCTTTGTAGTCTCAGGGCTTGTCCTTTCCATGCAATCTGTCCAATACAGTACCCAGACTTCTTACATGGTAGCTAAAGGCCTCCAAAATGAGGGAAAGGCTTAAGACCTAGACCTGGAATTGTACAGCATCACTTTTGTAACTGTTTTTTGTTGTTGTTAATATAAGTCAATGACCAACTCAGATTCATTGTGGTGTAAAGGCGCACAGACACACACACACACACACACACACACACACACACAAATATATATATACTATTTGTTCTGGTTCTCTAGAGAACCCTGACTTATACAATGATGCACATTTTTACATACTGTGTATCCTTTTAGTTTAAATAGACTTTCCTAATTCTCTTTGATTGAATTCTCTTATCTAGTTTCATTTCAATAAGTCTTCGAAAAAGAAAAGCAGTTTTTGACAGCCAGGAACCAGCCTGGCACTCATAGCGAGGCCTTGATGTTCTCCTGCGGAACATAATTTCAGAGAACATCAACATCAGAGGCCAATCTGTGACTCTTATGGATCAACACAAAGACAGGAACCTAACTGTGCCTGAATATAGATAAAAACATTGACATTCTCCAAACTGCAAAAATGTCTAAACTTCTCCCTATTCTGGTTGATACAAATGACTACAATTTTAACCTTAATCTAGTCTTCTTTCCTTTTTGATAAAATTTATTAAGATAGAATTACTTCCAATTACAACATCGATTCCAAAGCAAAGTCTGCTTCTTCAGTCTTTTTCAAAGTTGATAAACCAAGCCCAAATCTTATTTTAAAAAGTTGTTTCTAAAACTCTCTTACTTAGATGACTCACAGCTCTTGATGGTGCAGATTTTCCCTTGCTGAAACAAGCAATAAACCGAAGTTGTTCAATACAGTTATATTTCTGATAGTCTTTGGCTAGACAATATTTGCAGTCTTAAACTTATTGTATGTATATCAGTGGCCTTAAATGATTTCTAGTTCAAATCAAGGTGCCATGCAATGCTTAAACAACAGCAGCATAAAATGTGAAATTTTAAATGACCAATAAAAGTTTTGTATTCTAAATAATTCTCAGGGCTACACTGATTTATTTCAATGTTTATTTTAGTTTCTTATGGTTACAAATCAATATTGAATATCAAAAGCACTCAGCAAATTGCTGTCTGGAAGTTATTAAATTAATCCTAAGTAGCTATATTGTTTCCTTTTCCTGAAGAAAACTGTAGGCTTGTAATCATTATAATTTTGGGTCTTGTGAGTATTTTGTAGCAATCAAACACTTATTAACTGCCACTGTTAATGCAGCCATCAAAAAATGTAGAATGTATAAATTTCAATTCAATTTATGAGATAATGGAATGACACCGTTAAAAACTCAAATGATGAACAAAAAAGAAAGAGAAAAGCCAAACATACTGAGGCACAGAAAAGAAAATAATATGACAAAAGTACATCCAAAGGTACTGAAAAAAAGAATAAAATATCTCCGACTAGCCAAAATGGAGTAATAGAGACTTCAGTAACTCTCCTATTGAAACAATCAAAAACAGGATGAGATATATAAAACAAAAACTTTCAAGACACTAGACTATGGCAGCAAAGGACAGTGACTGCTGAGAAATGTAAGTTGAAGTCAACCCCACAACTGCTCCAGCCTAATTCCTTGAAATAGCTCCCAGTCCACGGCCATAAGAAGGGGAACATCGGCAGAGGATTGAAGTTCTGAGATAGAACTAAGAGACCAAACAGCTGAGATGTCACCAAGCAGAGTCCTAGAGAGGAGAGGGTTGCACAGGAAAAGGACCCTGAAACCTGCAGAAGATCACTCTTGAGAATTCAACAGGGTACTGAACAGTGCATGTGTGTGAATGAGGTATTGGAAGGCTGGGGAAAGAACCACCCAAAAGGATTAGAGAGACCACTACTTGATACTCACACATAGTTAAATACAGTGCCCACTCCTACCAGCCAAAAGGAAAAACATCATATTTAATGCAGCATTGAGTAGAATATTCACAAGGTCCTCTAATCTGCTAGTCAAAAAAATCACAAAGCACATGGTTTGGGATAGAAAATGGTCTTCCTGCAATTTTAGTTATCTTCTCAAAAATCAGCTTTTGTTTTTACTAATTTTCTCTATTGTTTTTCTATCATCTATTTCATTGATTTCTTCTCTGATCTGTATTATTTATTTCCTTTCTTTTGCTTGCTTTGGGATTAATTTGTTCACCTCTTTCTAATATTCTGAAGTGGAAGCTGAGGTCATCAATTTGAAACCATATTAAAGCTTTTAGTGTTATTAGTTTCCCTTTAAGTGCTGCTTTATCTGCATCAACAAATTTTAACAAGCTGTGTTTTCATTTTTATTCACTTCAAAATATTTTTTCAGTTTCCTTTTGAATTTTTTGTCTTACAGGTTACTTAGAAGCTCTCAAAGATTGTAAAAAAGTTCTTTTTATTATTGTTTTCTAATTTAATTCCACTGTGCTCAGAAAACATACTTCCCATGACTTGAATCTTTGAAAATTTATTGAGAGTCATTTTATATTCTAGAACATGGTTCTACCTTGTTAAATGCTACATATGCAATTAACAGATTATGTAGTTAATCTTAGTGGGGAGGGAATGTTTTATAAATGTTAATGAATTCAAACTTGTTGAAAGTATTATTCAAGTTCTCTAAATCTTTACTGGTTTTCTGTCTACTTGTTCCTTTCATATTAAGAGTAGATGATGAACTAATTAACTATAATTGTGGGTTTGTCTATTTTTCTTTGCAGTTCTTTCAAATTTTTCAGTGTTTACTTGAGGATCTACTATTAAATGCATAAATAATTAGAATTGTTAATCTCTCTTCATGAATTGACCTCTTTATTATCATGAAATGGTTTTCTTTACTGCTGGTAATATTTTGTCTGAAGTCTACTATTTATGATATTCATGTAGCCACCTCAGATTTCTTTTGATTGCTGTCATGGTATATTTCCCATCATTTTACCTTAAATATTTTTGTCATTTTTTAACAAAAAATGTAAAATTTCTCCTTACTCCCTTTTATGTGGAGACTCCATTGCTTGAATTTTTTCTACAGCTCTCTGATATTTTCTTTTTTTATCTCTATTTAATTATGAGTATTCTTTATCACTATATCTGTCAGTTCACTCCTTTCTTTTGCCATCTAACCTACTGTTAATCTCATCCAGGGTATTTATCCTCTAAGAAATTGTATCTATCATATTGAAAAGTTTAATATGGGGATACATACATTTTTTTTCTATTTCTCTACTTAATGTGCCAATCTTTCCCCACTTTCTTGAACATGTGGATGATGACTACAATAACTGTTTTAACAGCCTTATCTACCAATTCTGTCACATGCATCAATTGGAGGTTGTTTCAGTCAATTTTTAGTTTTACTTCTCATTAAGGATCATATTTTTCTGCTTCTTTGGCACAGCTGGTAATTTTCTATTGTTTGTCAACATTATAAATTTCACCTGATATGTTGGATATTTTTGTATTTCTATGAATATTCTTTACCTTTATTCTGGAACAGATAAGTTATTTGATATGATTCTTGCAGCTCTTGATTTTCAACTTTGCTAGGCAAAAGCAGAACAGTATTGAGACTATGGTGAATTTTCACCACTATTGCAATAAGAATTTTGATATCTGATGAATTAAGAGGTTTTTACTCTGGCTGGTGGAACTATTCTCAGCCCTAGTTCAAGTACTATTTTTGCTAATATTTTAAGTCGTTTTTTCACTGGTCTTGGTTCCCTCACATGCATGTACTTACCAGTATACACCTATATAAAAAGACTTCAGTAGGAACTCTACAGGTCTCTCTAAATACATTCATCTCTTCTCTAGTAATCTGTCCTACAAATGACACCATGTTGACCTTCATGGACTCTCAGCCCTCTTTTTTCAGCTGAAGGAAACCAGTAGGTTCTATCTGGGTTTTAATCTCCCTGTATGTCACGAAATTTTTTTCAGACAAGGAGTTGAGACAATGTTCAAGTTCACCTTGTTTGTTTCCTATTTTCAAGGCATCACTATCCTTTGTTGCCTGATGTCCAATATCTTAAAAAGAACACTTTCATATATATTTCATATTTCTTTAGTTATTTAAGAGGTTAAGTTATTTAAGAGGTTAAATGCATTTCCACTGGAAGCAGGAGTCCCAGAATTGAAGATTTCAATTTACAAAGTACTGATCCCAAATTAAAATAGACTCCAAAATAGTATAATATACCCTGATTCTTTCAAAGGATATAATTATTGGTACAAGAAAATGGATGATTACTAAGAATGGTAAAGATCAACATTTTCATAATATTTTTCATTTCATACACAATAAAAGGAATAAGAAAGATTTCTCCCATTAAAGACATCTGAATCTTCCCCTACTTTTTATTCTCTCAACTGATATGGTCTATTAATTTTTCCATCAGCTACTTCAAAGGAAAAACATTTCACCAAACAGAGTGACTGGCCAGCTGTCATTCTGTATGGACACTGTGTTTTTGCATTGAGAATAACACAGACAATCACTCTGGGAATAATTTGGGGAAGACTGTGAATAGTGTTCAGTTTTGTTTCCCTTTTACTGCTGCTTTATATTGTACTTGGGCTGAAGTTCATAGAAGTTTTAATAAATGTATGCCCAGGGAACTCATAAACCATGTCCCAAATTCTACAACTGTAATTGTTCATTATTTTTCTTCTGCTCTAAGGAAGGCTGACACACGCCCATTTCTCAAAAAATTTTTTTTCCACTCTAACTTATATGTTTATTTGAGAAATATTTACTGAATGGCTACTGTGTCAAAACATTGTATGAGACACTAAGTTTGTAATATGAAACAAAAAAATAGTCTTTTTACTAGTGAAGTATATAATCTAGTGAAGAAATGGATAACACAAGTAAGCAAATAATTATTTAAACACAAGATGTATTAGGTGCTGTGAAGGAAATTAACTAGGGGCTATGCTACAGAATTTTCAAAAATCATTTTTTAACATAAAAGAGTCCTACCTAAGACAGTAAGTTAGTTATAAAATGACCCACTGAATGAAAAGAATCAATCACATGAATAGCACAAATGAGAATGGGCACGGAGATGTGTCTGTGCTGAAATTCCAAGAAAAATTAACTTGGCGTGTTCAAAGATATGAAATAAAACAACTGTGGCTGAAATATATAGCAAAGGAGATAGTAGAACCAGATGAGGTTGAAAGAGAAGCAGAAGCCATGCTATACAGATCCTAAATGCTACAGTCACTGAAGAGTTTAAAAGCATGGGGACAGCAGAATCATCCTTATGTTGCTAGAAGACCACTCTAACTTCTGTATGTATAATAGATCAGAGGAAGGCAACAGTGGAAGTGAAGATGTCAAGTGGGAGACTAATGCAGGAGTCCAAATAAGAATGATGGTGACATACATGGAAGTGCTGGAGATGCAGTGAGTAGTGATGACTATATTTGGACAGAGAGTTTGCATATGGATGGGGATGGAAGGGGGGATAAGTTTCTGGTTTGAACAACTAGGTTAAAAATGATGTCAATAGCTGAGGTGGTAAAAGACTAAGTGACAAAAAGCTTTCAAATCAACTGAAATCAATTTAGTTTAGAGATGTTAAGTAGCCAGCTGAATAAAATGATTTAGGGGAGGAGCTTGAAATGGAAATATTATTTTGATGGTTGTTAAAATTTAGATTATATTTTTAATAGTTTATTGTCAAGTTGGTTTCCATATAACACCCAGTGTTCATCCCAACAAGTGCCCTCCTTCATGCGCATCACCCCCCTTCCCCTCCCCCATCCCATCTGCCCTCAGTTTGTTCTCAGCATTCAGGAGTCTCTCATGGTTTGCTTCTCTCCCTCTCCCCCACTATTTTTCCCCTTCTTCTCACCCATGGCACTCCATTAAGTTCCTCCTAATCCTCCTATACGTGCAAACCTATGGTATTTGTCCTTCTCTGCCTGACTTATTTCGCTCAGCATAACACCCTTAAGGTCCATCCATGTTGCTACACATGGCCAGATTTCATTCTTTCTCATTGCCATGTAGTATTCCATTATATAGATAAACCACATATTCTTGATCCATTTGTCAGTTGATGGACACTTAGGCTCTTTCCATAATTTGGCTATTGTTGAGAGTGCTGCTATGAACATTGGGGTCCATGTGCCCCTATGCATCAGCACTCCTGTATCCCTTGGGTAGATTCCTAGCAGTGCTATTGCTGGGTCATAGGGGAGTTCTAGTGTTAATTTTTTGAGGAACTTCCACACCGTTTTCCAGAGGGGCTGCACCAGTTTACATTTCCACCAACAGTGTAGGAGGGTGCCCATTTTTCCACATCCTCGCCAGCATCTAGAGTCCTCTGATTTGCTCATTATAACCACTCTGACTAGCATGAGATGGTATGTCAGTGTGCTATTTAAAGGCATGGGATTGAATAAACTCATCCAAGGAGAGAACATAATCAGGGGAACCTAGGACTTACCTCAAGTGTGATGGTTAATATTATGTGTCAACTTGACTGGATCACAGAATGCCCAGATTATCTGTTTAAACATTATTTCTGGGTGTGTCTGTGAGCATATTTCCAGAAGAGATTAGCATTTGTATTGGTAGACTGAGTAAAATACATTGCCTTTCCCAGTATGGGTAGGCACCATCCAATCCACTGAGGACCTGAACAGAAGAAAAAGGAGGAAAGAAGTACTCTCTCTTTCTCTCTCTCTCTCTCATTCTCTCTCTATCTCCCTCTCTTTCTCTCTTTGCATATTGAACTGGAGCATTGACCTTCTCCTGTCTTCAGCACTTCTAGTTCCCAGGCTTTTAGGCCTTCAGACTCAGACTAGAATCTATACCACTGGCTCTCTGGCTCTCAGGCCTTCAAACTATGACACTGGGTTTCCAGCTAGAATATGGAAAATCATGAGGCCTCCCAGATTCCACAATCAATTGATACAATTACCAGATAGGTAGGTAGGTATGTAGATAGGTAAGGAGGTAGGTAGATAGATAGATAGATAGATAGATAGATAGATAGATGATAGATAGATAGATGACAGATAGATAGATAGATGACAGATAGATAGATGATAGATAGATAGATAGATAGATAGATAGATAGATAGATAGATAAATTCTATTTCTTTGGAGAACCTTAACCAATATACACCAAGGAACTCCAACGCCTGTATTTCACACAGAGTAAGAGGAGAATCAGAAAGTAAAGGAGAGCACAGTGTGACATCATAAAAGCCAAAAGAGAAAAGTGTTTTCAGAAAGATAATGTGAATAGGTTGTGGAAAGACATGTGTCAATCAGTTCTAAAGCCCAATAAGACTCTTGTGAACAGTTTTGTGAAGGATTAGGAATGACAGCCAGATTGAATAAGGTGAAAAGAAGTAGGAAGTGAGGAAGCAGAGACTGAAGGTGTGACAAACTTGGAAATATGATCTTGAAAGAAATCAATGAAGCACAGTAGTAAATACAAGGAAACATGGAGTCAAGGCAAATAAAGATATCTATAGATAGATAGATGATAGATAGATAGATCTTTACAAATAAAGATATATTTTCCTCACCAAAACAGACCCTGAAATATATGCCATGGTACCAATCTGAAGCATATAAATAAGTTACGGAAAGAAATCAAAGTTTCCAAACAACATCAAGGAAGAAAAGATGCCTACAGTCCTGAAAGACATGTGGAAATCCATTGTCCATCAATATTTGTGCAAACCAACCTATTGCAAAAATTCATTAGCATCAGCACAATTTTACAAAACAACTATCTAACCAAAGATATCCTTTCTCTTTAATAAGAAGAAATGGCTTTTTGACACAGATTATTATAAAATTGCAGTAAGTCATGTGACCTTTGTCACTATGAAAGCTTTCTTTTTCTGACTGTATAAAACAAAGCATAACCATCCAAAAAAGAAAAAAAAAAAAGCACTAATCACAGCCAGAACAAAGATAGACCTCAGATTTATCTTTTAAGTGTGGTCTTTAAGTTTATGACAAAAAGAACCAAACTCACAGGACATTTTCAGCAAATAAGAGAATTCATTAGGTCTCCCAACATGGGTGAGATACAGAGAGGTGAAAAATAGATAAATAAGCTAAGATGAATGACTGAACAGAGCATATAGTTGCAAGGGAGCAAGAAACTAGTCTTACTATTTACTATGAAAACATACAAAGTTTAAGTGAAGGGACTATTTTTTAAAGTAACAGTTTCCACCCAAGTAAGGCACCAAGCCTATTCCATTTGTTCTTGCTGAACACAATGAGGTTGGCCTTATTATTTTAATTTTAAAGATGAGGATTTTTATGGAATGAGGATTTTTATGGAATTTTAAAGATGAGGTTATGGAATTTAAACATCTTACCCAAGGACACACAACTGGTTAGATACCAGAGCCAAGGTCTAAACCCAGTTTGTCCAACTCCAAAGCCCATGCTCACAAAGATGCATAGTGATCAGCAGTAGAAGCAAGTGATTAGGACTGTAGGCTGGAAACCAGACTGCGTGAGTTTGACACCTAACTTAACCCCAAATTAACTCTGTGAACTTGGGCCAGTTGTTTGTTCTACTCTAGGTCAGTTTTCTCATGTATAAAAGGGATCTAATATTTACTTCATAGGATTAGTAGGTAAATTAAATGAATTCAGACAAGACTTGGACCATGAATTTCAATAAATGACAGTCATTAGTACAGGAACAATTCAATCTGGTAAAGTCACCCTATTAAAAGAGTGTTCAGTGACTTCAGTGAGCAAATATGCTTGCCAGTCAAATCAGCCTAAACCACTTTTGATCTGGTATCTGAACACAATTAGAATTTCAATGTCAAATTATGGACAAAATCATCTTTGTCTCAACATTGCTTACATGTTTGTTTGTTGTTCGGGCTTTCCCCACCCCAGCCTCCCAATAAGTCTTTGTCTGCCTGTAAAGAGAAGGATCGCAACCAAATCAATCAGCACCAAATCTGGGAAGTCTTCCAAGACCATTTGGAGACTACTCCACAAAGCTTAGGGAAGTGTGATCTGTCACAATATTGTAAGCTTGCACTAAGTCTGCATTCTAAAAACTCACTGGAAAAAGCAAAAGCGAAGAAGATAGAAATGGAGCAGCTGGTTCAGAAGGGCTTCTCCATCCCATGTGCAGCAATGATTTTACCTGCATTAATTTCCCCTTTCTTTTATGAACAAGAGAATTCAGTCAAGCAGATGTGGCAGAACTAAGTTGTTCGAAGATGATACAAAAAGACTCCTATCTTTTATATAATCACAGCCCCTTGTTATGTGTTTGTTATATTCAGTCAATATCATTCTGTGACAAGGACCAGCCCCTGCATCCCATGAAAATCTTTCCTAGAAACCTGGGGCCTAGAACTCTGATACCCTCTCATTTTATGGCAGAAAAGCAGCAGCACAAGGCACGTAACAGAAACACATGGTGCAGGGGAGATAGGCTGATTTGTTTGTGGCAGAAACCTTTTCCACTGAATTCGCTGCAAGAGCAGGTGTAAGGACTACTGAAGTCTCATCTTTTGAATATTGTGCATTTTGCCTTGTCGCTGTGACGGAAGAGCTGACAAATGCAGGACAGCAAGCAGAAAAAGAGTAATAAACAATTTTGAGAGCTAAATGAAAAGGCATGTGTGTACGCATATGTGTGTTTTTCCAGAATGGCTATGGAATAAGTAATATTTATGCCAAAGTATCATTTTATAGAAATCATCTTAGAGTTCCTGTGGTTACTTATTGATCTTACTATACATTTGGAAGCCTGGAAAACAGGGAAATCTGGGTTTCCTAGCTATGAGAATTAAATATTTATAAAAATCAGCTTAAGGCGGAAGCAAAGAAAGAAAAGTTTCAATGGATGAAAAGTTTCATGCAAGTTCTTTTCAATATAAATATAAACTACCTCCTGATTGTATGTTTATATGTGTGTATTTCTCTGTGCATTCACACATGGTTATACACACATAGAATTTAAGGGCAAGCAGTTTGAATTGAAGTAATACATGGGTCTCAATTATCTGAATGCTACAAGAAAAAATAAAAACTATTCTGACCACAAATAAGCTTTCATTTCAATCATGCACAGACCATTTTAAAATGATTAGGATATTTTTTATTTAAAATAAATGTTTGGCAGCTGTTGGAATTGAGAATAAAATAGGCCCCATTGGTTTATTTCTTTTACAGATGGACTTCTAATACAGATCGTCCTACTAAAATTATGTTACAGCAATGTTTGCACAGAAATGAGATTTAAATTCAAATATGGGGGGAAATGCTTACTCAGAACAAGAGTGATACTTTATGAGTCAAGATGAGGGACTCAGTCTATTGAGCATCTGACTTCAGCTCAGGTCATGATCTCACAGTTCATACTAGAGCCCTTTGATGCGTGGGCTCTGTGCTGACAGCTCAGAGTCTGGTGCCTGCTTCAAATTATGTGTCTCCTTCTCTCTCTGCCCTTACCCCCACTCGTGCTCTATCTCTCTGTCTCTCAAAAATAATAAAAGTTAAAAAACTCTGAAGAGTCAAGATGAGACAACCTTCTAAGTAACTTAGGCCATACTTTAACTATCAACAAAATAATTAAGTTATTGGACTTCCATTTCCAAATGTAAAAACTTAACTCTCTTCTGATAACCATGAAGTCTCTGTCTTGAGTACACAGCTGAAAGAGAAAAATAATTGCATCTTTAGCACTTCTGTGATGGGATCAATTCAATAATAGCAATGGAAGTATTTACAATCTTGCTTCAACAAATAATTTAACATGGGCTAAATAATAAAAATATAGTAAGCTAACATTTTTATAAAGGTAGGTTTGAATATTTGACAAACTTTTGAAATGCTCTTAAGCAAGTAAAACAGAAATAAACATTTGTCTTCTAATTGTTGTCATGATGGAAATTTTTCATACATGACATATATCATTGAATTATACTACTCAGAAAGGAGCCGTAGGCAAATCATCAGCCTTAGGTCTAGATTATCAATGGCTACATCTCTGTCTTGCTGGTAAACTTAAGCTGAAAATACAAATATGTGGAGCTCCCACTATTGGCAAAACAGTGGCATTTATGATGACACCTGATTTCCAGAACCCTTCGTGGGTATCATGCCTTCAAAGCATTAATGTGGCAAATAAAGCCACACTCTAACACCTGTGAGCCTAGCCTAGAGTCTCACATTTAAAAGCAGAATTTGGGTCAAACTTGGCCTAAGTTTTTTATTACAGTTCAGGCAATTATAAAAATGTTCTCTCTCTTTAAGCTTATTTATCCTCAATAATGTTCAAAAATAAAAAAGTTTGAATTAAATATTTTCCAAAAATAAACAAAATATGAGATAATTTGTTTAGTAATATTTACTGCTCATTATACTTAATCAGTTTAGGCAGAAGAGGAGAAGAGAGTTTCAAGTGGGTATTAACCTTGACTCTCAAATATTTTTATTCCTGCCTTTATAAGTCAGCCAATAATCCAGAGAAAATAGAAACAATGAAGATGGTTATGTGTAGAATACCAGCCAGGTCCAGCCAGCACATTTTCAAAGAATAGTGTATGGAATTCTAAGAAGGGTTAAAGACAGTTATGTACATTTAATTTAAATCACAGCATAAATGTGTGTGAGAGAGTAATTAGTTTGAGAAAGTCTATTAATGATGTTGTTCAAGTGTCTGAAATAATCAATACATGTTAAGAAAACTTATGGAAACAATTTGTGAATTTATTCATCTAACAAATGTTTATTGAGAAACTACTCTTGCCAGAAATTGGAATTAGTATTGAATGGTAGAACACAATAAACACACAGTAACATATAATTAGTTCAACCTTAAAAGCATGGATTTAAACTGCACAAGTCCACTTATAGGGAGATTTTTCTCAATAAATACAGTATACTGTTGAGATTTTCCTTGAGATTTCCTTAATAACATTTTCTTTTCTATAGCTTACTTTATTGTAAGAATCTAATACTTTATTGCAACAGTGAATAATACATACAGCATACAAAATATGTGTTAACCAACTGTATTATCAGGAAGCCTTCCATCAAACAGTAGGCTACTTACAAGTAGTATAGTTTGGGGCTAATCAAAGTTATGCATAAATTTTCAACTATGTGGGTCTCAGCACCCCTAACTCCAGCATTGGTAAAAGACCAGCTGTAATTGTTGGATAGCGGTAAGTGTTAAATAAAGCTTAGTGCTATAAAGTAAAATCAAGTGGCAATGGTGTGTCCATTAGTTAACTATTACTAAAAATTGTGACATTAAGCAATAAGTGTTTATTGCACATGTGTCAACTATGCTGATCTGGCTGGGGTTGGCTGACTCTAACGTGGTCAAGGTCAATCTCAGCCAAGGTATTGGGGAAATTTAGCTCTAATCCACATTTCTCAAAAGTCCAACAGGCCAGTTTGAATGGGTTCTCAGGGCCTTGTAAGAAGAGTGGGAGAACATATGGAAACAGCCAAGGCTTTTCAAGCCCAGGACCTAGACCTGAAATGGGCACAGTGTCACTTCTAGTTCATTCTACTGGCAACAAAAAGTCTTATTACTGAACCCAGACTCAAAGAACAGTGTAGGTCACCCCACCCACTGGTTTCAAGGAAGAACTGGAGTGAATAGTAAGGGTATAGACAAAAGGAGGGGTTAAAAATTGGGCTAAGGATACATCAACCACAGTGTGTTGAAAAGAGTAGTTAGGAAAGGGGTTATTGATCTATTTGATCCAATTGATCAGACACCGTAAAGAACCAAAGGAATGAGACATTGTGATTAATGGGAGACATAGTTCAAATGCAAAGGCTATGAGGTAGTAAGGAGGCTATGAGGAGAAAGAGGCAGAAAATGAGGTTACACAGATGTTAGAAAGGGGTAGATTAAGACATAACATTATAGGGCCTGGTAAGCCTTTGAAAGAATGTTCATTTTTTTCTAAGTAAGATGAGAAGCCATATAAGTTTATGAGATAAGGCAAAACAAACCTTACATTTAAGGGGACTACATTTGACAAAATGCTGGGCAGGCTAAAAATTGCCATGAAAATTGATAAATTAAGAGCCATAGAGAGATATTGCCTATAGACAATAAGAATAATGGGTAAATTCTACATGTGGAATCATATATACAAAACTGCATACAATAACCTCCCATTACTAACAAGTTCAAAGACCCCTAGTGGGTGCCTAAAACCACAGATAGTACTGAATCCTATATGTGCTATATTTTTTCCTACACATACAAACCTATGATAAAGTTTATTTTATAAATTAAACATAGTAAGAGATTAACAACAGTAACTAATAATAAATAGAACAATTACATTAATATACTTTAATAAAAGTTACGTGAATGTGGTCTCATTCTCAAAATATCTTACTATACTGTCCTTATCCTTCATTTTCTTCATGTAATGGTATGAGACTATAAAATGCCCATGTGATGAGATTAAGTGAAAGAAATGACATGGACATTGTGACATAGCATTGGTGCCTCTTGACCTTCTGACTATTTCAGAGGGAGGATCATCTCCTTCCAGACTTTGGTTGACCATGAGTGACTGAAACCATAGGAAGCACAACTGCAGATAAGAAGTGACTACTGTATACAGGACCTTGAAGGAAAACTAATGGCTATTCAAGGTAAGGTTAATTATAACATTCTTGTGCTGAATTTAGAAAATAGTCCAACTAAGCAGAGACTTCAGACTTCAGTATGAGCTATGGCCTTGAATTTATTACTGAGAGGCTCACTAAGCACAGATATTCTCTACATTATGAAGGATATGCATTTCTGAAAAGTTTTCTGGGGCTTTGAATTTTAAACAAAAGTAATTTCCCAGTAGCTATATTTTAAAACATGTAACCTTATGCAAAAACAAATTGAAGCCCCTAAAGTAAAAAATTTACCATAAACAATAATGAAACTTAATAAAGTAACAGGTATAAAAAGTTAAAATACAAAAACTATACCACATACACATACACACATACATACACACACCCCCACATACATATGACACATATAGGGGCGCCTGGGTGGCTTAGTCGGTTAAGCAACCGACTTTCGCTTAGGTCATGATCTCGCGGTTCGTGGGTTCGAGCCCCGCGTCGGGCTCTGTGCTGACTGCCAGCTCAGAGCCTGGAGCCTGTTTCAGTCTGTGACTCCCTCTCTCTCTGACCCTCCCCTGCTCACGCTGTCTCTCTCTCTCTCTCTCTCCTAAAAATAAATAAAAAACATTTAAAAAAAAAATAATAATAACATATGACACATATATGTGTGTATTATGTATATATACACATATAGATACTAATATATGGTATAGCTTTTTATATGTTTATATATGTTTTTATATATTTATATGTGTAGTATAAATAAATACATATATATAACCAAATAGAAGATATAATAGAAAATAATACATTTGCAGCAGCAAAAATAATAATAGCAATAATATAAGATACCTAGGCTAAGTTTTAACAAGAGATATCCCACCTCTATGAAGAAGTCTTTAAAACACTCTCACATGACATATAAGTAAGTAAAAGTAAACAAATGGAAAAATGGAAAAATAGACCTTGTATTTAGGTAAGAAAAATCAACATCATAAATAGATCAGTTTTCCCTAAGGTAATTTTGAAATTTAATACAATGTCACTTGAAAAACATTAGCTTGTTTTTCTTTTCTAGAACTAGACAAGTTAACTATTAAGTTCATTTTTAAAAAAGCAAGAATATTAAAAAAAGAAGTGGAAAAATGGCTAGAGCAATCAGTTAGTAAAATATACTATAGAGCCTAATTAACAGTGTAGAAACTGATGCATAGAAAGACAAAAAGACTACTGGAACAGAATAAAACATTCATAATAAACTCAGCTACATATATATGGAATACATATCACACAAATACATCACATAAAATATAGAATATGATAAGGAAGTGGCCTCTCAAATCTAAAGGGAAAGATGAACTATTTTGTAAGTAGAATTATGATAACCAGTCATATGAAAAAAAAGATAAAAATTAGATCTATGCCTTACATCATAAATGAGAATGAATCCCCAAAATATCAAAAAGTAGATTGTAAACAATAGAACATCATAGTACTAGAAGTCAACATGTCTAAATTCCTCTATAATCTGGGAAAATTTGCCTAGCTTCTGCTCAAAATCCAGAAGTAATACAAGCAAATATGGACACATTTGAATACATAAAATAAAAGATAGTTTTTGCATGGCAAAAGATACCTTGAACAAATAAAAAAAGCCAAATGATAAACTGGGAAAAAAATACTAACTGAAGTGTTAATATCTCTAATATATAAACTGCTCCTAAAATAAGGAAAAAGAGACTAATGACTCTAATCTTTTTTAATTTTTTAAACCATTTTTAAAGTTTTTATTTGAATAAAATTAGTTCACATACAGAGTTATATTAGTTTCAGGTGTACAGTAGAGTGATGCAACAATTAAATGACCCTATTTTTTAAATGAAATAGGAAACTTAACAAAGAGCACAAAGAAAAGTAAAGACAAATGGCTGGTTCTTAACTCTAAGGAAAAATGTTCCAACTTTATGGATAAGAGAAAGGCAAAGTAAAATTTCTAATATACCATTTCTCTTCTACCAGATTGACAAAAAAAAATCCAAAAGACTGAAACCACTCTCTGTTGTTAAATCAATGAAGAATCAGGCACTTGCATATTTCTGTTAAAGCTGCAAAATATAAACTTCCCAATGAGAGGAGTTTAATAATATTTAGCACAATTATGCTGTATTTACCCTTTGATTCAGCAATAATTTCAAGAATCTATATAACAGACATACTGGCAAAAAATATATATGAAAAGCACAGGGCTTTTCATAGCAAAAGCCTGAAAACAATTCAAATGTCCGTTAAAAAGGCATTGGTTGAAGAAACTATGTAACATCCACACAAAGGGGTTACATACAGCTATACGAAGGAATGAATAATATCTCTACATATCAGTCTTCTATCTTCAGAACATTTGTTAAAGTAGTAGATGATAAAATTAACACGCACAAAGTACAAGAAAGCAATAAGGAAAAAGGATGAATGATGTGCTAATAATTATCCAAGAAAGGAGGGCACTGTTAATATATTTATGTAGCTATTTATAATTTAAAATTTTATGGAGAAAACATAAAGTTAAAAATATCATTACCTTTAAGTTGGAGGAAGAGAGAAAAGTGGTGGCTAGAATGTAGCAAAACTTTAGTAAAGTACTTTGCATACTTCATTTTGAGAGTTTAAATTGCATATAAAACATCTTTTAATAAGCTTTAGAAATGAATTTAAAGAATTTATATTAAAAATCATTTTCAAATTTGGAAAGTCTTTTTAAAACCTTTTTAAAATGTTTATTTTTGAGAGAGAGAGAGCACGTGCGAGCAGGGGAGATTAGGGATCCGAAGCAGCCTCTGTGCTGACAGCAGCTATACTGCGCTCAAAGTCACGAACCATGAGATCATGAGCCGATCTGAATCCTGATGCTTAACTGACTGAGCTGCTTGGGGCCCCCCAAGTCTGCAAATCTGATTCAACTTTTGATAGCATAACATCAAGTTATTATCTATAAATAAACAGATACCTTGGCATGTGTGAAATCACAGCATGGATGGACTGTATTTTTCACTGATAGGTGCTCCATCATTATACGGTGAAGGAGGAGATTGAGACTGATAGCAAGGTTTCTCAGTTGAAAACCAGGTTATCAGCCAAAACTAAAAAACAGTTCTTTAGAAATAAAAACCTCAATAGTAAACAATTGTATAAAGAAATAAAAATATGGTTGCGATTCGTTCTCTTAATGGCTATGATCTCATTTACATGAATGAACACAAGTATCCCAATATACGTCTCACTCTGGTTCTTCATTGGACCAGCAATCTGATTTTAACACAAAATTGACTTGTTTTTCCTCTAGCATTTATTACCTTCTGACTAGTCATAAATTAGTCATAAATTAGCTGATGCTTCCTTTCTCCCTTTCCAACTGCCCCCCCCATTCTTCCCTCCCTCCCTCTAGAATGCAAGATCCTTTAACTCAGAGACTTGGTCATTCTTTTATCCTAGTGCCTGATTCCAGTGCCTGGCATACACAAGTTGCCCAGTAAATATTTGTAAATAAACGAATATGTGAATGTTATGGCCAAGTATCTATCTAAGATTTGTTATGGTTCTAGTATGTTTGACCATGTGTATAAACTCAGATGTTGATGATGGACAGCATAACGTCTAGGCTTTCAATGGCATTGGTGTGCATGAGATCAACTGAAGTCCTTCATTTCACCCTCTCACAGAGCCTACTTTATTCACCTGTATAGAAAGATTCATGATAGTACCTGCTTCATGAGGCTATTCCAGATAAAGCACCTACCACTGTTACTGACATACAGTAGGCTCCCAGAAAATGTCTTATTCATATTCATATGCTGTGAGAAGGGATTGAGAATGGAAGACTGAAGGAACTGGCCTCCTAACAACTCATTTCCTCAAGTCTCTGTTCTACTATATTCCAAACAGGTGATCGTGGTTAAGTTGTTGAAATAATTTGAACTTCAGTTTCTGAGTTAGTAAAATGGAAATGAAATGATTCCTAATCAGCTACCATACCCACATTGTTTCCAAAATCAAACTGGACAACCTAAATGGAATTGCTATGCTACTGTATGATGTGGAAAACAGATGCAAGTGAAAAATCAAATTTTCTTCAATCCACTGACAAGTCCTTGAGACAAACAGAATGAATGACCTTCTTCTGGGAGCTCAGCTGCCTCAATGATGAACTTTGCTAAGTGCCAAAGGCAATCTTAGTTTAACATTATTCTGATCCACCCAGGACGCTGTGAGTCAATTTTAATGGATAAAAATTCTTTTGGAAACTTCTTTTATCTTTAGCCTCCAAGATGTATGTTGGCAACAATCTTCCAAGCTTATGGCCTCTGACATAGATCTGAAGCGTTTCATGACTGAGCATTCCTAAACAGTAATAAGTGACCTTGTCCTAGTGGTAGCTAGCACCTCCAGGTCCTGGAAACCTTACTTCCAAATTACCTTAGAGACATATGTTCTCCCTAACTTCCTCCCAGTTTGAAGGGATATCATCAGTCACCCATCACAATCGCAACAGACCTCTTTCTGCCCATGGGTCTTTGCACCAAAATTGTCTCAAGAATTCTTTCTTGGCTTTCGGCTCCAAACCCCAACACTTAAAACCACATCATTATTCAACTGTGCTGTGTCCTATGCCATATACCCATTCAAACCATGTAGTCAAGGAAGTCAACTGCTCAGTCAATCAAATAGTACCTACTTATGATCACACACCATGTGAAAAGCACTGACCTCTTCACCATGCGGAATGATTTAGCTGTTCGTGGAACTGCCCAAGGAAACCACAAAAAGATCCAATAGTGTCTTCTGACTTTTGTTTAACATCTGGCTGCTGGCACCCACATGTAAACATAGAAGCAATTTTCTTCACAACACATCCCTAGGTTCAAAGTTCTTTCTCATTTTCCATTTTCCATTTCCTCCCAGCAACTCCCTTTCTGTTTTCTGGTCATGCTCATCAAAAATATGGAAGTCCAAAAGCTATTATAGTTCTGGGAAATAATAAAAAGAGACGAAGGTTACTTATTGCCCAAGAAGAAAGCATTAGATTTCTCTTTGAAGCACAGTGTCATTCTCTTACCCACACTTCAAGCCCAGGAATGAGTATTCAAGTTCTGAAAATACTACCATGCCCAGATAACCTTTCTCTTTGTGTTTCATACCTCTGGGAAAAAGAGAGCATCATCAATTTAGGTGTAAGATCCACCCTCCTTAGATCCATCATTAAGCTCTTCTCCCAGGCACTCTACTCCCACCCCATTAATTTCTCTCTCTTCTCTTTTTGAACATGGAATTTCTCCATCACAGAGTTTTTTTTCATTATATATTACCTCTTTTCTGACAATATGACCATCTTATTTAGTCCAGTTTATAGGTTCTCATTCTTTGTACAGGTCTCTAGATCCCTTCCATGGGGCTTCACTGAACTCAAATAAAAATTCATACATTAAACAATTCCGCCTTTATGCTTAGATCTTTCCTTATAATATTTTAATATATATAAGACTGACATTTTCTGAGGCAGTATACATGCAACCTGACATCAAATTCAATTTTTTTTAAGTTAAGCCCTCTAGAACATAAATGAAAATACTTTTTAAAAAAATTTTAAGATTATTTACTTATTTCAAGAGAGACAGAGACAGCACAAGCGGAGGAGGAGCAGAGAGAGAGGGAGAGAGAAACCCAAGCAGGCTCTGTGCTGTCAGCTTAGAGCCCAATGTGGAGCTCAAACTCACAAAACATGAGATCATGAGCTGAGCTGAAACCAAGAGTCAGACATTCAACTGACGGAGCCACCCAGGTGACCCAAAAGTACTTTTTATGTGGTTATTTTGTGAGATTCTTTTTCTAGAAATGCTTCCTGTTTAAAGAACCAACCTTCAAATTGTCTTCAAAAAATGTATAAACCAAATATTTTTTAAAAATTCAGCTCTATACTCTAAGGCTGACTATCTCATTTTACACCCCATATAAAATGACATGAGCAAAATACATAAACTTGGCTCTAAATGACTTTTTTATTATGTTAGAAAATCAATCTTAACCTCAAAGAAAGAAAACTAACAATAACAGCTATATCAAAGGATGCATTAATAATTATAAAAAAGCGCAGTTCCAGATGAGATTATTCTATCCAGATGAGATAGACTATCATTGATAATTCTGAAGGTTTCTATCAGGAAATGTTTGAAAAGAAAAATTCCCATTTATTTTTATATTCAGGAATGTTCCCATAAACATTCAGAGTATACCTGACATACTGTACACCTCTGAGAGTCTCTTCATATTACCCAGATACGTATTTACATTTAAGAAGGCATATTAACATATTTACAGAGAAGTGTTAAGTCCTGGTTTTTGCTCTTGAAGTTCTTAAACTTGTTTAAGGAAATAGCTTGACAAGTATTGTGGAAACACTAGAATTTTAGAAATTTTCACTTATGTGGAAAAAAATTGAAAAATTCAAAATAGGACTATGTCTGGATCCTTTAAGAATTAAAAATTTTTAATAGTGTATTATCAAGTAGAAGCTTGGAAGTATTAGCTTACTTAAATCAAGCCTTACTATATGTCTGAATTCTTTCAAGAGAAGTGCAGAGAAAAGTAAAATTATAAGCTAAAAATGAGAGGAAAATAGGTAGTGTTAATCAAAGATATGTACTCAGCTATCTTCTCACAAATTTATTTTTGGTAAAGACAATTTGGGGATATTTTCCTCACAGGATTTAGAAAGTACAGGGAGACTGGACTAGAGGTTTGGGTGATGGGTATTGTCCTACATCAAATTTTGTGCAATCTCTTCACTGAAAAGAAGAAAAATTATCTGAAGATCAGAAGGACCCAGAGTTAAAAACAACTCTAAAAATTTATGCATTGCTTTCATTGTTCCAGTAAAAAAAAGGGGGGGGGTCACAGAAAAGTCAAAAAATAGGGCAAAGTTATATTAATATATCTCTCTGACCCTGTAAATGGATGCAGATGAAGGCTAGAATATGTAATCCAAGATAATGGGCAGAACTTACAGCCACAAAGACAAAGTGCTACCTAATGTTAGCGTTTTCATAGACATTTGTTTTAATTTTGTAATAAAAATAATAAAAGAGGCACCAAGGTGTCTCAGTCTGTTGAATGTCCCACTTTGGCTTAAGTCATGATCTCACTGTTCATGAGTTTAAGCCCCGTATTGGGCTCACTGCTGTCAGCACAGACCCTGTTTCTGATCCTCTGTGCCCCTCTTTCTCTGCCCCTTCCCTGTTTGCACTCTCTTTCTCTAAAATAAATAAAATATTTTTATAAATAAGAGAAAAATCAAAGAAAAATCTATGATAGTTTAATCCCATCAAAAGCTCCATAAGGGTCTATATCTTTTGAAATCCTATTTCAAAAACACACCCTCTTAATGTTAACATAAAGATATTGGCATTTAGACAATTTTACATTATTATTTTACTAAAAGTGTTTAAGGGTGAAATGACTAATCAGTTGTTTGGTACAAGGGAATTAAGTTCTGAGATATTGCACTCCCTATGTCCAGAATTCCTCTCTCCACTGGGTCTTCACCACATTCCTTGCAATCAGTTGTTACAGAATGTTCACTGAAGGTTTGCTGTATTCTATCACTGACCAGTCTACACTATCCAGTGGGGCCAAAACAGTGCCTTACAGTCAGTCAACAAATACTTATAAAATACCTCCTGTGTGCCAGAGAAGAAAATGATCAAAATACTGAGAAAAGAAAGAATATAGCAAGTACAGAAAATTGTAAGTTGTTCAGTATTCATGGGGAGCAAAGTGCAAACAGTGAGTACTCCAGAGATGAAGTTAAAAAGGTTTATGCTTAAAGACTATATGTAGTAGAAAATTCAACTTTATCCTATAATAATGAGCTAACAAACATGACCAATAGTGGCACAGTCAGATTTCCATTTGTAACGTCTCCTTTTGGCAGCACTGTGTAAGGTGAATGCAGAGAGAGAGAGAGAGAGAGAGAGAGAATAGCTAAGAGGTAACTATTTAACTCTACAGGAGTAATAAAAGGCTGAGCTAAAAGACTGATAGCAAGAATGAGAGGAAATTTAAAAGGTAGAGTCATCATTCATGGTAATTGAATCTGGGAATAAAAAGATAATTGAATCTGGGGATTAAAAGGGAGTGGGAGCAGTGTATGAATTTATTTAACAAATATTTAGATCATGTTTACATGTGCCAAGGACTTTTGTAAGTGCTTCTATTAACAACAACACATGTAATACCCATTAAAGCCCTACTGGGAATTCAACTTTATAGATGAAAAAACTGGCTATTAGCATGTTAAGTAAATTGTCTACAGTTGCATTGCTTGTTTGTGATTAAAATGGGATTTTACCAATAAATGGGGCACCAGAGTTCATGCTCTCAACCACTACAGGATGCTGCCCTCTAGAAGTGCTGAGGATGGCATTTCCAGAACCCATGAGCTGTTCAAGTAGGAAAATCCGCCAAACCCCTGGGTATTAGAATCTGAAGCTTTAGATAAAGGTCAGAGCTGGAGATGTAAATTGATCAGGTCCATCATCATATAGGTTAAAATCAAGAGTGATTTGACATTACTTTGGAAAGGCATGTTGAGAAGGTTAGTAGATAGGATGCTGAAAAACATCAGCATCTACAGAACAAGTACAGGAAGGAACTATTAAAATAAATTAAAAGGTGTGATCAGAGTGAGAGGATAATTAAGAAATGGAGTTAAGGAGAGAGACAGTGAAGAATATCAAGAAGACAAATCCTATAAGACTGAAAATGCCAGTAGGTTAGCATTATGAAAGTCCCTAATGTCCTCAGAAATGAAGGTCAGATTTTATAGTGTGAAGAAATATGAGGCTGTGACAAAAGAGGGGAAAGACTAAGGGCAAAGCTTGGATTAGAGATAAAGGCGAGAATAAAGTACCATTTTAATGAGAATGGAAGGGGCGTGATTTTATTAACACCAAAGTAAAAGGGTCTTTTGTACAAAGGCAAATTTGTAATGGTTTGAATACAGAATTAACATGCTAGGAAAAAGCTGCCACCATCATTTTCTATGTGATCTGTGAAGCATGGAAGTTCAAGGACAGGGGAAATGGGGAAATGAATCAAGAAAAAAGAAACACAGAGTAGTATGTAGATAAGAATGCAGGTTAATAAAGTTGGTTTGTATGAGTCATTAAAGGCTATGGTACAAACGAATGATTTGCTCAAGAACTGATTTTAACAAGATTTGTATGGCACTAACACATATGATCAGTAGATTGACAGGAAACAGAAAACAGGAAATATTTATAAAAGTCTAAACCCGTGGTTCTGAAAGTGTGGCTTATGGATTCCTGGGGGGCTCTAAGACTTTCTCAAGGGAACCATGAGGTCAACACGATTTTTATAATAACTCTAAAAGCTTATATAGCTTTTTCACTGAGTTGAAATTTGCATCAATAGTGCAAAAGACATGATGGGTGAAACTGCTAACACCCTCATAGGAATCAAGGCGAGAGCTCAAAACTGTGTCACTGTATTTTTCACAAACACATATTCACAGAGAAAAAAAAAATATTCACTTTTAAAATGTCATTGACAGATCAGTAAAAATAATTAGTTTTATTAAATCTTGACCATTGAGTATATGTCTTTTTGATATTTCAGATGATGAAATGGGAAGTAAAGCACTTTTGCCACCTCCCAAGATAGAAGGGTTGTCCCCAGGAAAAGCATTTCTGTGATTTAGTGCAAACTAAACTTAATCTGTCACTTTAAGGGAAACTGAAGATATTTCCTGCCAATGATAAAATTCAGGCTTTCAAGCAAAATTGGAAATTAGAAAATTTTTGTCTTTCATTGTAGCTTGACAACATACCAATATCTGAAGAAATTTCTTAGAATACCACTGGTGACATTAACAAATGTGATTTTTTAATATTATAAAGTAGACTATTTCATCATTAGGAAAATTGTCATAATCCAGTAAACTAACATTTTCCAAATCATCAGTGCATGATGTTATAAAATCATCCATGAGTAGTAGATTCATTCAAAACGGAAGATAAAGCAATGGCTTTTAATATAACAGAACACACACACAAATCACTATTTCAATTTCCACATTTCAACCTTTAGGTAACTAGCACTTGCTAAATTTGGATTTAGTATCAAAGAAAAACATCCACAATTATCTGTAAAGACTATTAAAATACTCCTCCCATTTCCAACTACATATTTGTGTATTTTCTTCATATCCTTCAACCAAACAACATATTGCAACTGATTGCATGAAGAAATGTCTTCTTCTAAACCAGACATCAAATATAATTGTCTAATATAAAACAGTACCACTCTTTTCACTAAATATTTTACTTTGGAAAATATAGTATTTTCCTAAAGAGTTACATTTACTTGTAATAAGTTTATTGTTTTTAAAAATTTTTTTTTAATGTTTATTTATTTTTGAGAAAGACCGTGAGTGGGGCAAGGGGTAGAGAGAGAGGGAGACACAGAATCTGAAGCACACTCCAGGCTTTGAGCTGTCAGCACAGAGCCCAATGTGGGGTTTGAAACCAAGAATTGCAAGATCATGACCTGAGCCAAAGTTGGATGCTTAACTGACCAAGACACCCAGGCACCCCAGGTTTATGTTATTTTAAATGAATTGAGGTTTTTAAAGTTTTTTGTTTTAATTTTTAATGTAATAAGATGTAATAATGATAAACCACATAAAACAAAGGTTTTTTTTAACCCTTGATAATTTTTAAATATGTAGAGTCCTGAGACCAAAAATATCTGAGAACTTTTTGTCCAAATATAAAGTGGAAAAAATAAATAGGGTAATGGCAGTTCTCTATAACTGGAGATTGAAGAGGAAGACTCAAATAGAAATGAGAACCCAGATTTTAAGAAAGATATTTAAACCAATGAATCACTTAAACTAGCTGCTTGAATTATTCAAAAGAGTTAACTGTTTGGATCCATAGATACTACCTTCAGGTCCTTAAAAGAATCAGCTCTTTAAGGTCAATTTTTTGCTATTAAATATAGCGTAATGTTTCCACTAATTATTCTTTCTAATATTCAAGCCACATACAACAAGATATGAAAATCCAAAAGGCAAATTATAAATACTTTCACATACAATGGAATATTACTCAGTCATTAAAAAGAATGAAACCTTGTCATTTTTGACAACATGGATGGACATAAAGTTTTATGTTACACGAAATAAGTCAATGAAAGGCAAATACCAAATGTTTTCATTTATATGTCAAATCTAAAAAACAAACAAGTGAGCAAGCAAAATAAAATAGAAACAAACTGATGGTTCCCAGAGGAGAGGAAGGTAGGGAGACAAACAAAATGGGTAAAGGGGAGTAGGAAGTACAGACTTCCAGTTATAAAATAAATAAACTACAATGATGTAATGTACAACATAAGGTTTGTGGTCAATGGCTTTGTAAGAGCATTGTATGTTGACCGATGGTAGCTACACTTGTGAGCACAGCATAAAGAGTTGTTGAATTGCTCTGTTGTGCATCTGAAAATAATGTAACATTGTGTCAACTATATTTCAATTAAAAAATATTACAGGACAGCACCTGGACAATATGAATAAAGAATCATCCAACATTCTCAAAATGTGAATCACTATTTAGTACACCTAAAACCAATATAATATTGTGTATCAATTATAATTCAATAAATAAATGTTTTTAATGTTTTAAATAAATAAAGTCCAAGGCTTTTGACCACTCTATCCCAGACATCTCTCTCTTAGGTTTATCAAGTTGAGGTAGTTGTGAAATTATTTTTTTTTTAATTTTTGTTCTATTTTTACCATGTAAGTAAGTGTACCTGTTGTATTATACTGAATGTAAAAGCAACAATACAGTAATCAAGAATAATATTGTATCATAATGCAATTAAGTCCTTTAGTTATACACATTTAGATGTTAGATGGCATAGAAAATATCAGTAAATAAACTCATAAAGTGTTTTTCTAATGAAACCTTAGATGTCCACTTTTTTCCTGAACATCAAACCACTGTAATACTTTTATGCGTTGTATTTATGTATTCTTCATTAATGGCTGTTAGTCTTGTGTTCCATTAACGGACTCAAAAAATCAGGACTAAGCTATTTAAATATGTGTGGGGTAAAGGGAATTATATGAATAACTAAAGCCAGTGTATTTTGAAATTCAAAGAAAAGGATTGTCTTTTAGCATTTGTTTAGAATCTATTCCATTACCAAATGCATTGCTTTGAAGCAACTATTTTTATGAAAAAAGTGTCTTATGATGAGGTTTGATATCAATGTTAAATCTTGAATTGTAGATAAGTTTTTCCCTCTTCAGATAGAAAAATCTAGGCTAAACAAGAAATGTTAACCAAAAAAAGCAGATATTCCTATTATACACATTAAGGAAATTAAAGGCTTAAGGAAATTAAAGATTATATGGCTAGATTCCATGTTATATAAAATAATTAAGCATGTAATAAATTGACTTATGTATTTACGTTTCACCTCCTTTTATAAGAGACCTGAGCTTTCATAGCAGGCTTAAGACCACTCAGGTACGGAACATACAATTATGGAGAAAAGGGAAAACACCCCATAAAGCAACTAAAATATAACAGAAGCTGTAATTTGAAGTCCTTTTATAGTATATATTAAGTGGTATAAGTTTTTATTCCCATCACAGCTCTTCCCCCGGGTTTATCAAAACTTTCCTAAGATATTTATTTGAAAGAGAAATTAAGTTTGTTCTGCATTTTTCCCAAATTGTATATTGAATAGGTGGGAGATACTGAGATATAGATATTAAAATAATCTAAGAAAAGACTTGTGATGGTGTCCAGAAAATCCTACATTCAAAATAGAAATTATAATCTTCTTAATGGAACTTGAGAAAGAATAGCAGAAAAGGAAAATATCGAATTTCAGTTAAAAATATATAGCTGAAGCCCAGAGTTCAAATTCCTACTCTATAGAATGATTATATGTTTATAAAATAGAATAAAAAACAAATAATGTTTCTAGAGAAAAACCATAGGAATTCATACTTTGTGACAGTAATTCTAAGAGAAAAGTCACATGGCTGGTCCATACATCTATACATTAAGTCCTGGCTAGTGAACAGAATATACTGACTTTACAAAAATAAATGTTATTATTATACTCATAAAAGTGTTTTGTTTTCAAGCTGTGCTATTTAAAAATCACCCAGATTATTTTAGATGAAGTATTGTCTTACTCAGTTTGGGCTGCTATAATAAAATACCAGAAAGTAAGTAGCTTATAAGCAAAACAAATTTATTTCTCACAGTTCTGGAAGCTGGAAGCCCAGGATCAGGGTGACAGCATGGTCAGACTCTGGTACAGGTCTTTTTCCAGGTTGTAAATTGCCAAGCTGCCCTTTTCTCTTTGTACCCTCATATGATCAAATATGGAGTTTCTTTTATAAGGGAAATAATCCCATTCCTTTTTAAAAATGTTTATTTATTTATTTTGAGAGAGAGAGCAAGGGGGTGACAGAGAGAGAGGAAAACAGAGAAGCCCAAGCAGGCTCAAGCTGTGAGTACAAACCCAACACTGGACTCAGTCCCATGAACCATGAGATCATACCTGAGCTGAATCTAACACTAATCCCACTGAGCCACACAGGCTGTCCAACAGTCTCATTCCTGAAGGTTCTACCCTTATGACCTAATTGCCTCTCAAAGACCTCATATCATAACACTGAGTGTTAGTATTTTAACATATGAATTTGGGGGGGGACACAAACATTAAGTCCATAACATTTATGAAACATATGCTGGACACCTGGTGGCTCAGTCAGTTGAGCCACAACTCTTGATTTAGGCTCAGGTCATGGGATCGAGCCCTGCATCAGGCTCTACACTGAGAATGGAGAATGGGATTCATTCTCTCTCTCTCTCTCTCTCTCTCTCTGTCTCTCTCTTTCTCCTGCTGACTTGCTTTCTCTAAAATAAAAATAATTAAAAGAAACATATGCTAATTGTATCTCAATTAATTAACATATTATAGATGTATATATACTTAATACAGAGAGGGAAAGAGTCCCCTATGTATTAAATACTATGTAGTGAGTCGCCCTGCCCTCACGAATCTTCTTGCACAATATATAAAGCTGGGAGGGTAAATAAAATATATCAAGTAGGAAGTAGGCATACAAAAGATGACAGAATCTTAATTCCAAAAGATTTTGTTACATTTGAATCATTAACTAGATCTAACAAGATGTCATTTTAAAAATCTATTGTGTTGTGCTCAGATTCCTCTAAACAACTATAAGTTTATAGGAGAGGAAAAACATAACTTATGAGACATAAGAAATAAGCTCCAATTGTATCTAACTTTTAAAACTGCAGAACGTGGCTCAAAGTAGACCTTTAATAAATATCTATTGAACTCACTTGGTTCATGTTTAGGGAATGTCGTCAATACTAAATATAAGGAGAAACAATAAAGCAATGTGGCTTCCAAAAAAAAAAAATTTAATGGGGCCTTCTAATAACTATATTGGTAGAAAGAAAACTTTACAATCTTGCTCAGTTTTTATTGGTCAAGCCAAACTTAGGGCACTGTTTTTAGCTCTGGAGCTATACCTTAAGAACAGAAAGAAATAAGAAAGAAGGAAGGAAGGAAGGAAGGAAGGAAGGAAGGAAGGAAGGAAGGAAGGAAGGAAGGAAGAGAAAGGAAGGCAGGGAGGGAGGAAGGAAGGGGGAAGGAAGGAAGAAAGAAAGGAAGGAAGGAAAGAAAGAGGGGAAGAGTGAAAGGGAGAAAGGGAGGGAAAAGGAAATAAGGACATACAAACAATGTGACTGGAAAAAAGGCAAGGTTACAGAAAAAACCCAAAAACTACAGTTTATAAGAAACAGCCAAAAGAAAGTAATATTTAAATTATAGAAGAGACTACTTAGTTATTTTCAAATATACGAAGTAGCATATTATAAATTATCATTTACTAACTACTATTGTATTGTGTATCTCACTTAATCCTGCTAACCCTATTATTAACATTGCTTTTATACTGATAAGAAAACTGTCACTCAGTGTGATAAAGTAACATATTCAGATTCACACAACTAAAAGTTATAAATCTAAAATTCACAAAATGATTCGAGTCAAATACCAGGGCTTATTATAGTGTGCCTATTTGCCTTTCATACCAAGTAAAGCTTAGATTGGTTCTATGTGTCCTCAAGACACCAAATAATGCCAGACAGATTTCAGTTCAATGTGAGTAAATTGATATACTAGTTCACACAAGAATATGTGGTAAGGCATTTTCATTAGTCTTTGGGTAATCTCTGTAAACTTTTATTGCTGAAATTATACCCTTTAGTGTAAAAGGATAAAAATAATACTGAATATTGGCAGAGTTATGATTAGTGGATTTTACCTATGAGTTATATTTTCAAAAAAAATGATAGGAATAGTATTGGAATTAAAGGTTTTTTCCAAGCCCTTTACCCCACACCTGTGTCTGTTCCCTGAGAGTGTTGCTTGCTACAACCAATTGAGGATACCCAATACCAATGCTTATTGTTAAAAGACATGTACACACACAAATCCACACATGTACAGATATGAGAATTACCTCAGCATTAGTGTTAATTAATCAAAAAACAAAGAAACAAAAAAACAACAACAAAAACATCTTGCCCTTCATTGACTTACAAATTTATTTCTAAAATAGAAATATTTGGGGTCCTGGAAGTGAGGTATCAAATTTTAAAATGTATCAATGTTCCTCAGCCTTGTATGGGCCACTCCAGTTCCAGATATCTATGGGATTCCTTTAGGAATCTCTACAGAAGGAAACAGACTGAAATAATGCAAACGTTTTATTTTGACATGCTTCAACTGAAAAGCACATGTCTATGTGTCTGGCAATAAAAGAGATAATAAATAATTCTAAACAGATCTATGAGATGTAAGTGTGGAGGATCACCTTTATCTTTCGTTGAGTTTCCTGGATGCCACAATGCCCTGATTTATGTAACCAGTTCTTGTGCCTTTTCCCCACCAGAATAGAAATCAGTCATAAGTAAAGTTTCTATTCTAGGAGAAATTAAAGAAATATAGATGGAATGGAATAGGTTTCCTACACAAAAGTTTCTTTCTCACTTCTTTTTCAGAGAAAGAACCACTTTTTTTTTTCAGATAGGTTTGTAGGGCTCAAAATTCTCATTCAGTGATGTAAAAACACCTTTGCTTTGTGTAGACACGCAGGACTGAGACAAAGAGACTAAGGAAGAGGACTTTGTGTGCCCTATGCCAGAAGATTTCAGCATACTAGAGGGCTGGAAAAGGGTTAGGGGGTAAGGATTGTCCAGGTTGCCCCAGGCCAATGTGTTCCCTGTCGTAATACACAGAGAAAACGGCGCAGGGAAAATAGAATGATGTCAGCCCCCTTTCTTATGTCTCCCTGCTGCCAAGAACTAACTCTCTCTCTCCCCCACCCCTTTCCTCCAACTCCCTTCCCCATTCTGCTCCTCCTTAGATATGTTTGCAGGGACGAGTACCGAATGGGGAGACAGACCAACTGGTTGGATCCTTTTGCGCAAAATCCACCCCCTTCTCTCTCCTCCCTCCCCTCCAGCCTCTGGATCCCGCACAGCCCTCCCTCCCCTCCTTCCAGTGGTGTTGGGTTGAGGATGTGTCTCTACTACTAAGGCGGAAGGGGGCTACAAGCAGCGGATAATGTCAGATGCCCAGCTCTCTCCTTCTGCCTGAAGCTTCTCTCTGGCTGCACCAGGGTTGGTATCTGTAAGAAACAGCAGAAACTGTGGTAGCGGCGGCGAGAGGAAGCGGCTGAGACGCGTGGCACCTGAAAAAGTCTGGGTGCTCCCGGTTCGCTCACAACGAGGTCCCAGCCAGGCGTCAGCACCATGGACAGCAGCGCCGTCCCCACGAACGCCAGCAACTGCTCGGATTCCTATTTGCACTCTTCAAGTTGCTCCCCGGCACCTGAGCCCGGTTCCTGGGTCAATTTCTCTCACCTAGATGGCAACCTGTCCGACCCGTGCGGTCCTAACCGCACGGAGCTCGGCGGGAGCGACAGCTCGTGCCCTCCGACCGGCAGTCCTTCCGTGATCACAGCCATCACCATCATGGCCCTCTACTCCATCGTGTGCGTCGTGGGTCTCTTCGGAAACTTCCTGGTCATGTATGTGATTGTCAGGTAAGGAAGGCGCCAGGGCTCCCAGCAGAGGGGAGCTAATAGGGGCCTAAAAGGATACCTGACCCCTGGGGCAGTGTTTGGCGGGAGGATGAGAGAAGAGAGGTAAACAGAGGGGAGGAGGGATATTATGGGAGCAACAGTGGATAGAGTGGTCGTTGTGAGTGCAAAAGTCTACTTTCCTATTTCTCCCTCCACTGTTAAAGAATCAAAAATTTCAGAAACAGAGAAGTTGCTTTGGTAGAAGCTGCAAAGCTCTGCGAAAAATAAATAAATAAATAAATAAATAAATAAATAAATAAATAAATACTCTATCTACAGCTCACTTACACTGAGCCAAGAAAGCTCTTGGGCACAGAATCCCACAGTCCCTTCGACAGGGGCTTTGGACACAGTAACTTGTGAATAACGAAAGAGGAATTTTAGTTAGATGTCCTAATTAGGGGGCCGATCTCCTTGTCAGTTCTTTTCAGAGAAGAATCTTGGCAACTTTCCTACCCCCTGCACGCCCCACCCCTCCTCTTCCTTTGTCACATTTGTCCTTGCCTCATTAACCCTTCTATCCCAAGGTCACACTCAGTGGGAAAGTTTTGGTGTCTCTCCACAGTAAATAATGTTGCTTTCTTGTAATAAATACGACAGTTGTGTTGCCTAGACCATTTTGCAGTTGGCGGCTGTACCTCTGCTACTGGAGTCACAAACCAAATGGGGAATAGAGAGTGTGATTCAGGAGAACTGCAGGGTATAACTGTTTCTCTAATCTTCTGAAAATGAGACCCAGTTAAAAGTGACCAAAAGCGGCATAATTCTGGATTTACAAACTATGACATAAAGAATGTGAAGAAGTTACAATGGTTGCTCACGGGGGAAGAAAGTGTCTTTACTCAGTGAAATTATTTCAGAAGAGTTTGTGGACCGTTTTCTGTTTACCCATATGCTCCAGGTTTATTTGGCAGAGTGTATGAGTTTTCAATATTAATTGAGATTAATGCAGACTGCGTTAGTGTCGTTGTGTATATTCAAATCCTACATGCTAATATGGAATGCTATTTATTCATTTCTGTAAAGTAAATAAAAAATTTCACACTTTAAATGGGGTTTTCTTCCTGTTAAGGGTTATTTGTATGTGGTGAACATGGCACTTTCATATTTAGTTACAGTATTCACTTCATCTGTTCAGCAAGTATTGCAGGGTTTAATGGAGTTCCTCAACCATTAAGTAATCATTTTCCCTATTATACTTTCATGAGCAAGGTGCTGCAGGCTGCTTATAATCGATTCTTTCTTGTATGCCTGGTTTCTTTATTTAATGATTGTTAAAGAATAAAACTAATTTCTCTAATCTTTTGCTGAGGAATAATTTAAGTAGTGTCTCTGAGAAAAGAGCACCATCTATTGAGAAGAAAGCTAACAACAGAAGTGAAAATGCAGGATGGAAATCAATGGAAGAATTTCTTTTTGAAAACATTTACCTTATAATAATCCAATACAAAGATTCAAAGACAAAAACCAAATGTCATTTGCAGTTATGATAATAAAAGTAAATACATAAAACATAATTAGAGGACTGCCTTATAAAGAGGAAATATGTGTCCCACTTGTCCTAAGAAAACACATAGAATCACAAGCTGATAAGGCTAGAAGAGACCCTAGAAGTCACCTATCATAGATGAGTAAGCTGAGGCACAAAAAATATCAATGATTTCTTCAAAGAAGATAGTTCATTAGTTCAATAACACTATTAGTTCAACATAATATCTATATTAGCCAATATAATTCTCCTTTTATTAGAGTGGCAAATTGTGATTTTAGTTAATTCAACTAAAAGACTGACAGAGTAGATTTAGTTAGCAGTAATAATGCGGAAATAATAAAGTATCCTAAATTTATGTCTGGAATCATGGACATGATGAAGAGGAATTACCAAAGTGTCTAGAAATCTGTCTGAAGCATAATCTTTTATTTCCTTTTCTTTCTTCTCTTGGTATTTTCCTTTCTTATTTTTCTTCCTTGTAGTTTATGCTTTTCTATAAAGAGAGAAACAGTAAAATAGCAACTGGCTGTGAGCTAAGAAGACTGGTCTTATTTCAGTGTTTCAGAGATTGCTGGCTTGGTGAGTTTGTTTTCAAGACATCTCACCTCTTGATGGCTTGGAGATGGATAGTGACATTGCATCTTAGTGGACCATGATATTATGCTTTACTTCTCTGTTCTAACAAAAGGCAGTATGATTTGAAAGGTCATTCCAAACACCCACCTGTGGCAATTCCATAGTCAAGTAACCCTCTGGGAATATGACCACAAAAGAGAAAAATAGACAGTTTGGTGGCCGATGGAGTGATGAAGAAAGCATCTGGGGACTGAAGAAAATATGTTTATTTAGCTTAGAATATATGATTGGACTGTCTCCAGGCCGTGAGATTTTTACTACAAAAATGATAGTTCAGAGATATTATTGCCCCTGTTAAAAAGAAGAGTAAAATGCTACATCTATTAGATCATTGAGGTAAAATGCTCACTTCCTGCTATTATTTAAAGTTCAACAAATACTTTTGAAAGGTCAAGTACAATTAACGGACAAGTGACAGTTTCTAACCAGATTAAGTTAATATTTATTAGTATGTTTTAATACATCACACGAACCATGAGACTCAAATGACTATGGCAACCAAAACAACAACAAAAGCAACTGGTCATACAGATACCATGATTAATACATTTGTGCTCTCTCTCAACTCCATCATCATCATACCTTCATTGACAACATTATTAAATAGTATAATTTAGGTAGGATTCTTACACAGTGCTGTTCTGAAAAACATGAGGGAGGAAAAGAGATACCATCATGATCTAAAGATTTAAAACCCAGATGTTAAATGGTAGAAATGTTATAACTATTCATCACACAAAAATTTTTCTTGGTTTTAAAGTAAAAAATTAATTGCAAGATAATATAAAATTACCACACAAATTCTAAAAAATATGGTGATAAAATATTATAAAATGTAGCAATTATTTAAAATGTGATGATGGTTTATTATTGTCAAGAGTATTTTTTAGGGGCGCCTGGGTGGCTCAGTCGGTTAAGCATCCGACTTATGCTCAGGTCATGATCTTACAGTTAGTGGGTCTGAGCTCCCAGGTAGTTCAGAGCCTGGAGCCTGCTTAAGATTCTGTATCTCTCTCTCTCTCTCTGACCCTTCCCTGTTCACGCAGTCTCTCTCTCTCTCTCTCTCTCTCTCTCTCTCAGCAATAAATAAAACATTTAAAAATTTTCAAAAAAGAATATTTTTAAAAAATCAACCAGAATAGTATACAAAGTTATAGCCGCAGGAATGTTTAATTTTTGGAGAACACTTGTCCAAAGTATACAATTAATCATAAATATAAAAACTATTATCCCACATGTATTTATATTTATAAGTTTTTTATTAAAAAAGATTTGTCCATGTAGTCATGAACATGGTCTATGTAGACACAATTAAAAAGGAAAGAAAGAAATAAAAGGTAAAGGATTTGGAAACTGTTAGATCTCTATGATCTGTGTAAATCACCCTGACCAATAAAGTTCCAATGAAGAGTGCCAAATGAATGATATTGCCTTCATTTTTCAGATTATTTCTTAATTTAACTCGATAAATTCTCAATATGATTAGTTACCAGAGCATATATATATATATATGCAAGATGTTATGGTCGCTTTTGTTTCACTCAAATGTATTTCTGACTTTAAAACAAGTCCTATTGAGCTTATACTTGTTCTATATACTAAATATTTGATTCAGAATCAAACCACAAAATGATCAGGCATGACTGATTTGAACAGAAGTACAAACTTTTTTACTTACTTCGGATATAAGTAACTGAGAAAATAAGGAATAACAATGTTTTATCTAATTTAACCATAAATATAAATTAATTAATTAATATACATAGATACATATGAATTAATTTTAATGCATAAATCCCTGAATATGGTCACTAGTAATTTTCATAAAATAAAAAAGATAATTGTTTATTTAGAAAGCTCAAATGCTAATAAAGCTTGCTTTCTTTTTTAAAACTATAAAATATCCATGTTAGAGGATGAACTTTTTTTTTGAGGATGGATTTAAAGGGAAAAAGAATCATACTAAATAAAAATCTATCCTTAACATAATGGTTTACAAGAAAACATAAGAATTTAATTGTATTCCTTTTACTTGCAATAGAGAGCTTCTGGTAGTATCTCTTGCAATTTCAACTTTAACTATTTCCCATACTGGTGCTAATTCTATCATGACACTGTTCTTCAAAGTGTCCTGAGAACACTAAGTTGCTTTTCATTTCCTCTGTGGAAATGTCTCTGTGTCTGTATCTCTGTCATTCTCATAGAGTTATCACTAAGTTTCTTTTCCTTCTCTCCTTTCTTTCTTGAAAGAATGAGCTAGCTTATATTTTACAAACTATTTCCAACACAAAGGAATGTATAGAGACTAATAAGATTCTTCACCTTCAAAAATTATATGTAAAATTATAATAATTATATATACTAGTAATATATATTATATATAATAATGTATTACATACTTTATATAATATACAATACATAATTACATATTTATACATTATAAGTAATATGTAATATAATGTATAATTATATATACATAATAACATATAATATGTAAATCATATTACACATATGATATATATATGTGTATATATATATATCTATATATATATATATATATGAAGCCTCTTCATTTTTTCTATTATGTTGATTCCCCAAAGGCTATTACTATTGTAAATTTGGTGGTTATTATTCATAGATACATTTTTAAACTTGTATTCTGCGGTGCTTCCACAAAGTATAATCTTTTAAACATGCCCTTTGAACTTTATATATTAAACACTTATATTTTATATTAATATTAGACATAATTTCGCTATTTTCCCAAAACTGTTCTAGTTCCAGCAGACCAATGATAGAAATAAGATGTTAAAGAACTAACTCTCCTTTATACTGTTAACTTATCTCTAAATCTGTGTTAAAAAATATTGTAAAAATTTCTTCACAAGTGTTTTCCTGAACAAATATTTTCATTAATACTTACATGCAATATTTGGGGGAAAAACTTCTGACAACTGCTACAGTAAATAAAGCTGTTCATGAATAAAATCTAGGTATAATTTATCTACTTCTAAAAAGGAAATAAAAATAATTGGCTTCGGACCACTTCAAAATGTCTTTCAGGTGATGCTAACAATCGTTACTTTGGGATTTTGAATGTCTTAGAGAACTCTACACATAAAAGTTGAAACTGTTATTTCTTCCAGAATTCCACTTAGGATTTTAATTGAAATGAGATTATTTAGGTCAGCAGGAGCAGATAAACTGCTTTGATAAATAATGTAAAACAATGTGACATCTTAAAATATATTAATGATAAATGCCAAAACTAAATGTTGTGTGAAGTTTTTAAAATATGAGAATTTCATACATTTAATCTTCATAACGTTTAATGTATATTAATGAACTAAAATAATGATATGACTATAGTCTCCAAACTTGTTTTTAGAGGTAGACATTTACTTCAAGAACTCCTGAGCCAATATAGTTGGACAACCAACTCTTTCGTGGGCATTCAGCTCAGGTCATGATCTCATGGATCAAGGGACCAAGCCCTGTATTGAGCTCCATGATGACAACACAAAACTTGCATAGGGTTCAATCTCTCCCTCTCTTTTTGCCCCTCCCTTGTTCCCATGCACTTGTGCTCTCTCTGTCTCAAATAAGAGAACTTTATTTAAAAAAAAAAAAAAACTTGTAAGCCAATATATAAAAGAGATCAAAGGAGCTTTTCAGGATGAATCACGTGCTGGGGCCAGAGAGTACTTCTCACCTGCTACCCCATCCTGCCCTCCATTGCTGTCCTCAGAGCTCTTTCGTGGAATTTCCGGAGCTCTCTCAGACGATACTTTAAAATAATGGTTATCATATTGTTTCAGACCTTTGTTGTGCCTACCTCTCATCCTGCTACGCACCTTTTACTTCAGTGATTAGTATGACAGTCAGCTTTGCCCAGATATATCTTGGTAGCTTCCTACCCCAGCTGTCTCTACAGCCCTCGTTTTCACACCTGGAACTTCTCTGACTCTACCCTCCAAGGAAATCACCCTGGTATTCATAGGTGAGAAAGTATAAGGAAGTTCCCACCCCATGAAAGAACCCTTCCTTGACTGAGGAAATGGGAAGCTGTGGACAAATGGTCCCTTATGCTTCCCTCTCCACACTTAGGTACACAGTTCTGAGGAGCAGACCATAAGGCATATTAGAAACTCTGGTCTTCATTGTGACCATTTCAAGAACCTACTTTTCCTTCTTTCCTGTTTTACCTTCTACTCTCTCACTTCTGTTCCCACTTTTATTCCCTCAAATGCTTCCCAAGATGATTCACCTTCACACCATCTCCTGTCTCATTCTGTAAAGCTCATCACTCCTGTTATTTTTATGATTGGTTATAATGTGTTGACACAGTAAAATCCAATTAATAAATAGAGCTTTGATGGTTCATTAAGTATAGGTTTTCCTGAATAATTAAAAGTTCTTAAGAAAAATTCTAATAAGTATCCCAAATTAGAACAATCAAGAGACTTCATGAGTGAAGCTTTTCCTTTTATTAGGATTCAGGAAAGGCTTTAGTGTATTTTCCCTTAATTGACAGGAAGTAGATAACAGTCATGTGCAGTGTTCAGATTCTTTCTTGAGTTCAGAGTGATTGTAGCAATAGCTTCTCAGATATGTAAAAGAAATCAATAACCTTCCTGTGCCTTCCAATAAATTATCTGAAGACAAAAACTACCACCGCCTTCTCCACTGATTCCAAGTTATATAGTAACCATAAGAGTTCTTATAATAACTAAGCTCAAGAAAATTTCAAGGTCCTCAAAATGAGCTGAAACAACAAATACAAGAAATGTCATATACAATAAACATACACTGAGTTTGTCCTAGCATCTCTTTTCTCTAACCATCCATTCCTGCCTCAGGCCACTCCCTTTCCCACAAAATCTTCAGGCTGAGGATCTTTGAATCCAAGATATACATTTAGAATATAAAGGTCACATGCAAAAAAATATTTCTGCTTTGGCTCAGGACCCCAACGTGCCAGTTGTGGCTCAATTTCGGACTGCTCAGTGCTTCATTGTCCTCAGCTATAAAATGTAAGAATTGAACTTAAAAAATCTTGAAGTGCCTTCTAGTACTAAGAATTCCTACGGCAACTTCAAGGACTGTTTCTCCATAATTTTTGCAACTATACTATTAAGAGAAAAAAATAATGATTTACCAAATTAAATAATGTTTTCAGTTCCACCTTGCCCCCTTGGATTCTAAATAAGCTCAAATGGATTCTGTCAGAGAAAGAAACTTCTGACATGCCAGTTTGGCGGTGGTCAATTAATACAATGAACCAAACTGAAGGCAATAGTCAAGCCTTTATTCACTTACTGTAAGAATTTCATGTTTACATGAAACAAAATAAAGATGTCAGCTCCCCAGGGTTCCATTTTTCCCCACATAAGGCAACAGGTCACATGAAGGGCTAGGAGTGGGAAAGTATTGAGTCAGAGAGAAAAGTTTCTTCAAGGACTCCTGATAAGGAGGTCTCAGCAGAGAGACCTGGAAATAGCTTTGTCAAGAGCTCCTCGATAAAGAGGCTCCAAATGGAGGCAATTGGACTAGTGATGCATATACATCTTAGAGCATTGTTGTTGAGGTGGGGGGGGGTTGGCATGAGTCCTTGGTCACAAATTCCTCTAGATTATATACCAAGTCTGTTGTGAGGAGGACAACTTCTGCCCGTGAAGCCTACCAGGTAAAGCCTTTGTTATTGTCTATGATTGGGCCTCAAAGATAACACATAAGATTTGGCCTGGACTCAGACTTCTCAGATGATCAGCTTAAATCCTGACACTTCTCTTTTTCTCTCCTGTTCTCTCCTCTCCTCTCCTTTCTCCTCTTCTCTGTCTCCCTCTCTAATTCCCACTCTCCTTTTTACCCCTTCCTCCCACTCTCTCATTCTCTTTTTAATTCATATAATGTTTTAATATTTGCTTTCAGAAATTAATTATATTCACAATATTGCATTCTAAAGCAGGGTAGATAGGACTCTCACACTTAAGGGAGCCCTGGATAGGTTCAAATGAGAGAGAGATCACTCTGTTCTGGATTTAAGCTTCTGCCCAGGCAAGAATATTGTCAAGTACATTTTTTTAATTTGATCATGTGTTATTAGTTGCATATAAGTAGGTGCCCTAAAGTGAATCAAATGTAATTATTCACATTTAGTAAAAATAATTCTTTGTAATTTAAGTTAATGTTTAAATATATTAAACCTGGGGCGCCTGGGTGGCTTAGTTGGTTAAGCCTCCGGCTTTCGCTTAGGTCATGATCTCACGGTTCGTGGGTTCGAGCCCCGCGTCGGGCTTTGTGCTGACTGCCAGCTCAGAGCCTGGAGCCTGTTTCAATCTGTGACTCCCTCTCTCTCTGACCCTCCCCTGTTCACGCTATCTCTCTCTCTCCTAGAAATTAAAAAAAAAAAAACACATTTAAATATATTAAACCAACCTAATACATTCAGTCTCCAAATATGCTACATATTAATTTCCTCCATAATTTTTACTTTTTTTTATTTTCCACTATCATCTGCTTTTTCTAATAAAATCCTTCTTATTCTTCAAGTCTCAACTTACAGCCATTTCTTTTTGCAACCTCACCAAGGTACATCTACAACCAAGCTCCCTTCACTGTAACCCAGGATAAAGGCTCTGATTGTGAAAAGTCAGCATTTTCTAATACTTTTACAAAATGTCACTTGATAATCCTTGAAGACTTAATATACAACTACCTCTCTGTGATAGCTAAGAAATTAAAACCTCTCAAAGTTGAACAACAGAACCATGCATCTTTGAAATATTTTGTAATTCAAAGTTTTCACATTTCAAATTCACCTCAAAGTATTCAGATATAAATTCTAATTCAGAAAATTCCCTCAATTCACTACTTTATTCATGAGTATTTAGCTTTTATAACTTGAATCATGAAAACTGATCTGTACCAATGGATTAATATCAGCAAATCATAAATTCACACACACACATATATCTATTTATGCATATATGTAAGTCCAAAAAAGTTAAATAGGAAATAGATTGTACCTTTGTAATTGAAATGCAGAAAGTAAAATTTTAAAGAGTAAAATTAATAAAAAGTTAATAAGTCAGTTCTCAATATTCATGATAGTTATGTTCTACAAAGTCATTGTGACTATTAAATTAGAAAAGACTGAAGCTTTGCTTCCAGGAGAGATTTAGGGTTAGCTTCATTTGAGTCACCAGTCACATTTACATCAATTAATCAAAACATAACTTTCTGTTATTTGTGATTCTGTATAAAGGCATCTATTTAATGTTTATTGTTGATTCAGTAACAGCGAGTGCATGGTCAACAGTATTATAACCAATGACTGTATGAAGCTCATTTAAGATACCTACTTCCTCTACTAGACACATGACTGCCATCTTGTCTTTAGGAACATGAGAAAGCACTTTAGCACTGTTTGAGGTCCACTTTAAACAGTAAGATTGCCAACAAAAAACACAAAAATACTATAAATGTGTCACAGAAAGAAAACATTTACAGCCTGAGAGCTCAAATGGGAAAGCAGAGTGTTGCTTTGTTTGACCTCCGCTGAGAACTTGCCCATCAAAGCAACTCAAAGTTTCCATCACTCTGTACATACCTGCAAATGACCATAAAACACATCAGTATAGATTTTAGGGTTAAAATAAATTATAATAAATAAGGTTGTTTGCAAATACAGATCCATTAATTATGAGGACTGACTGCATGTACAAATGTTTTTGTAGGAAATATTTTAAAAACAGAGCTGAAGAAAAAAATCAGAAAGTATGTTCCATATTAAATATGACAATTTCATGACAGGAAGACAAGTTTTGTATTCTTATTATTGTGTTTCATAATCAGAGGAAATAGCTTGAAAATAAAATGGATTCCCATATGAATCAATCATCAGTATATCACTAGATACCTACATTGGCACACAAATTTAAGAACATACTGATGCACAAGGGTCCCTTTTTCTCCATACCTGTGCCAGCAATTGTTACTTCTGGTCATTCTAAGATGCATGAAGTGATATCTCACTGTGATTTTAATTTACATTTCCCAAATGCCTAACAATGTTGAACATTTTTCCATGTGCACACTAGCCTTTTGTATATCTTCTTTGGATAAATGTCTATTCAGGTCCTTTGCCCATTTCTAAATTGGATTTTCAGTTTTTTGTTGCTGAGTTATATTAGTTCTTTATATATTTTGGATATTAACCCCTTGTAAGATATATGGTTTGCAAATATTTTTCCCATTCCATTGGTCATCTTTTCACTTTGTAAATGATTTATTTTGGTGTGTACATAAGTTTTTCAGTTTGATATAGTGCTATTTGTTTTTTTTTTTTATTTTGTTGCCTATGTTTTACTTGTCATATCTAAAAAATCATTACCAAGACCCATGCCAAGGAAACTTGTTCATGTGTTCTTGTAGGAGTTTCATGGTTTCAGGTCTTATGTATAATTCTTCAGTCCATTTTGAATTAATTTTTGAGAATCGTGTAAGATATGTGTCCAGTTTCACTCTTTTACATGTAAATATATGATTATCCCAGCACCATATATGAAAGAGACTAACTTTTCACCACTGAGTATTCTAGACTCCATTATCAAATATTAGTTAACCATATATGTTTGGGTTTGTTTCTGGGCTCTTAATTCTGTTCCATTGGTCTATTTGTCTGTTATCATGTTGGTACCATATTGTTTTGATGATGATAGCTTTATAATATAACTTGAAATCAGGAAATGTGATATCTTCTGTTTTGTTCTTCTTTCTCAAGATTTCTTTAGCTATTCAGGATATTTTGTGGTTTCATACAAATTTTAAAAGTGTTTTTTCTACTCCTGTAAAAATTCCATTGGGAATCCATAGGGATTGCATTGAATCTATAGACAGCTTTTGAGAATATTGACATTTTAACAATATTAATTCTCCCAATCCATGAGTATGAGATACTGTTTCATTTATTTGTTTCCCCTTTGATTTCTTTAATCAATATCTTACAGTTATCAGAGTAGAGAGATTTTATTTCTTTAGTTAAATTTATTCTTAAGTGTTTTATTGTTTTGATGCGATTATATATGAAATTGTTTTCTTAATTTCTCTTTCTGATAGTTTGTTATTAATGTATAGAAGTTGAGAAAATTTTTCTGTATATTGACTTCGTATCATGCAACTTTATTGAATTCATGTGTTAATTCTAACACGTTTTTGGTGGAGTTTTTAGGATCATACAAATATATATTATCTTGTCTTCAAATAGTGATGGTTTTATTCTTCCTTTCCAATTTGGATTTTTCTATGTCTTTTTCTTTTTCTTCTCTTTTCTCTTCTTTTCTTTTCTTTTCTTATTCCTCTGGGTAGGACTTCCAATACTATATTGAATAAAATGGCAAGGATGGGTATCCCTTTCTAATTTTAACTTAGAGAAAAGCTTTCAGTTTTCCATTGTTGAGTATTAAGTTATCTTTGGGCCTGTCATATGGCCTTTGTTATATTGAGGCCCATTCCCTTTATACCCACTTTGTTGAGAGTTTTTGTCATAAATGGGTATTGGATTTTGTCAAATGTTTTTTCTGCATTTATTTAAATGATCACATGACATTATCCTTCATTTTATTAATTTGGTGTATGTGTCACATTGATTATTTATAGATGTTGAGCCATCCTTGATTTCCTAAAATAAATCCCACTTGATCATGATGCATGATCCTTTTAAAGTATCATTGAATTTGGTTTGGTAATATTTTGTTGAGGATTTTTGCAGTTGTTCATCAGGAATATTGGCCTATAGTTTTCTTTTTCTGTGGTGCCTTTACTTGATTTTAGTATCAGGTTAATGCTGGCCTCATAAAATAAGTTTGGAAGCATTCTCTTCTCTTCAATTCTTTTGGAAAATTTTGAGAAGGACAGGTATTAATTATTCTTTGAATGTTGGGTAGAACTCACCAGTAAAGATGTTTAGTTTGGACTTTTATTTGTTGGGAGGTTTTTGATTAATGATTTTATCTCCTTGCTAGTAATCATTCTGCTTGGGTCTTCTATTTCATCATGAATCAGTGTTGTTAGGTTGACTGTCTTTAGGACTTTATCTATTTCTTCTAGATTGTCCAATTTGCTGACTAAAATTGTTCAGAGTAGTCTATTATGATCTTTTGTATTTCTGTGATATGAGTTATATCTTTTTTTTTTTCATTTCTGATCCATGTCTATGTGTCTTTCTTTTATTTTAGTGAGTCTAGCTAAAGGTTTGTGAATTGTGTTTATCTTTTCAGCTCTTACTTTTATTAATCTTTTCTATTGTTTTTCTATTCTCTATTTCATTTATTTCCATGTTATCTTTGCTATTTTCTTCCTTACACTAACTTTGGGCTTTGTTTATTCTTTTTTTTCTAGCTTATTTAGGTGTAGAGTTAAATTATTTATTGGGCTTTCCTTGTTCCCTGAAATAGGACTGTACTGCCATAAACTTTCCTTTTTTTATTCATTGGTTGTTCAATAGCATGTTATTTAATATCCACATATTTGATTTTTCTAGTTTTCATCCTGTAACTGATTTCTAGTTTCATACCATTTTGGGCAGAAAACATACTTGATATGATTACAATCATTTTAAATTTAATGAGACTTGTTTTGTTGCCTCACATATAGTCTATTCTTAAGATTGTTCCATGTGCACTGGAGAGGAATGTGTATTTTGCTGCTTTTGAATAGAATGTCCTGTGTGTATCTCTTAAGTCCATCTGGTCTAATGTGTTTTTTAAAGCCAGTGCTTCCTTACTGATTTTCTCTCTGGATGATCTATTCATTGATGTAACTGGGATACGGTCCTCTACTATTATTGTACTGCTGCCATTTTCTTCCCTTTTGTCTGTTAATATTTACTTCATATATAGGTGCTCCTACTTTGGATGCATAAATATTTACAAGTGTTCTATCTTCTTGTTGGAGTGACCTTTTTATCATTGTATAATGCCCTTCTTTGTCTTTTATTATGGTCTTTTTAAAAAGTCTACTTTGCCTGATATTAAGTATGGCTACGCCAACTTTGTTTTTGCTCCCATTTGCATGAGATATCTTTTTCCATCCCTTCACTCTCAGTCTCAGTGTGTCCCTTGATCTGAAATGAGTCTCTTATAGGCAAAATAAAGATGAGTCTTGCTTTTCTTATTCATTCAGCCACACTATCTTTTGATTGGAAAATTTAGCCTATTTACATTTAAATTACTTATTGCTCATGGTTTTGCCACTTAGTTGATTGTTTTCTGGCTGTTTTGTAGTTCCTCTATGTTTCCTCTTTACTTACATTCTTCTCTTGTGATTTGATGAGTTTCTCTAATGTTCTGTTTATATTTCTTTCTCACTTTTTTATGCATCTACTATAGATTTTTGTTTTGTGATTTACATATTACATCCTATACATCTAACAGTCTATATCAAGTTAATAGCATCTTAAGTTTGAACATATTCTAAAAATTCTATATTTCACCCTCCCCCATAGGTTCTGTTTTTGATACCATATTTTGCATCTTTTATTTTGCATACCTCTTAAATAATTATGGTAGTTATAGTTAATTTTACTACTTTTGTCTATTAACTTTCATGTTAACTTTGTAAGTGGTTAGTCTACTATGTTTACTATATATTTGCATTTATTAGTGAGATTTTTACTTCCATATATTTTCTTGTCACTAATTAATGCATTTTCTTTTCAGCTTAAAAGAGATCCCTTTAATATTTCTTGTAAGGTTAGTGTAGTGTTGACAAATGCCTTTAGTTTTTGTTTGTCTGGAAAATGCTATCTCTTTTTCAGTCTGAATAATAAACCTCTTGGGTAGAATATTCTTGTTTGGAAGTTTTTTGTTTGTTTGTTTTTTCTGTCAGCACTTTGAATATATCATGCCACTCCCTTCTAGCCTGCAAAGCTTCTACTGAAAAATTAACTAATAGTCTTATCAGTTTCCTTTGTATTTAAAAAGTAATTTTTCTCTTGTTGTTTTTAATAATCTCTCTTTAACTTTTGACATTTTAATTATAATGTGTCTTAGTGTGATCTCTTTGGGTTCATCCTATTTGTAACTCTGCTTCCTGAACCTAGATGCCTATTTCCTTCCAGGGAGCTTTTTAGCAATTATTTATTTAAATAACTTTTCTACCTCTTTCTCTCCCTTCTCCTTCTGGGGCTTCTGTATGTAGATGCTATTTCTTTTGATATTTTCCCACAGGTCTTTAAACCACCTTCACTATGTTTAATTCTTAATTCTTTTGTTCCTCTGATTGGGTGGTTTCCACTGCCCCATCTTCCAGGTCGCTGATCCATTCTTCTTTTTCATCTAGTCTACTGTTGCACCTCTCCAGTTTATTTTTCAGTTCAACAATTGCATTCTTCAACTCTATGACTTTTGTTTGGTACCTTATTATGTTTTTTCTTTGTTAAAGTTCTCATCATGTTGATTCATTCTTCTCCTGACTTCAGTGACCATTACCTTGAACTCTTTATCAGGTAGATAACCTATCTTGATTTCATTAAGCTATTTTTCCAAGGTTTTGTCTTGTCCTTTCATTTGGAATATATTCTTTTGTGTTCTCATTTTGGTCAGCTTTCTTTTCCTTCTTATTAGATGAAATAAAGCATCTCTTCCAGTCTTGAAAGAGTGGTCTAGTGTAGGACAGGAACCTTGTCATTCCACCTTGCCGTGAGTTTTTGTTGTTTCTCAGACTTCTTTGATTTTTTAAGTAGACTGATTGGTTTTTGAGGGTCCCAGTTGTTAAGAACGTGCCAAGACTTGTCAGAGTTCCATAAGTATGGATCTCAGACAGGGCCTGATTTTAGGCTAATTGTAAACCAGATCCTCAGGCACCAACTTTTAAGATAGAGAGATAGATAGATAGATGATAGATAGATAGATAGATAGATAGATAGATAGATAGATAGATAGATTAGAGATACAGATACAGCTAGAGATCATAGATATAGAGATAAAGGTAGAGATATCTTATGTATATATAGGGGTTTCTGCAATCATAAATCCAGCTGACTTCAAGACCAGGACATTTAGATGTGACCCTTCAGCAATGCTGGTAAAAAATTGTGTTAGTCACATATATAAAAGCTCATCTCTGGGATGCATCGGGTAGCTGTAGCAAGACTAAGGGAGGACCCTAATATGGTATCTCCTTGCCCACACTCCCAGGGAGTACTTCTGTAGGATCTGGACGTGTGGCAAACCCAAATCTTGCTCCTCAGGCTGAAGCTCCAGGATAAGAAAATAAGCATTTGTCTCATGAAGATAGGATATGTTTCAGTCTGCTGTTTGTTCAACACCTAGGGATGGTAGGGTGCAAAGGACTGTCTCTCTGATTATTTCAGACCCATAAGACCCAGAAACACAATCCCCACTGGACACCAGAGCCAGGCACTCAAGAGGCCTCTCTGTGGGCTGCACATGCCTGTCATCTGTGGAGAAAAAGGCTGTGGTTGGGACATGCTGGGGCTGGGACAAGACAGCCCATAGTTGAGATGCAATGTGAAGTACTTGTCTGTCTAGCAATGGTGCATTAGGGGTAAAGCACTCAAGGACCAGGGCTGCAGTGTGAGGGGATGAGGCTTCTACTGGAACTAGCAGGCCAGAAGATGGATACAAAAAAAATGGTACCCGCGAGCCCCAGGACCAAGAAGGAAGAAGGTGAATGCAAATATGACACCTGCCAGCACCTTCGCTCACAGAGTGAGTCTCAACAGGTTGTTTCCTATGTGGCAGACACTTTTAGGTTAACATAATGAGTCCTCTGATATGGATTAGTCACCTTTCAAATAGTTGCTTTTGTATGGATCCCCTTGTGAGTGGGTCTGTGCTGAGCCCTTTTAGAGTAGATTTCTGTTCCTTATAGCCCTATTGTTCTCCTGGAAGCAAGCCCTGTTCGTTTATGTTTAAGTTTTTAAATTTATTTTGAGAGAGAAGGAGTGCACGCAAGCAGGGGAGGGGCAAAGAGGAGGGATAGAGAGAGAATGTCAACTCACAAGCCGTGAGATCATGACCAGAGTTGAAATCAAGAGTCCAACATTCAACCGACTGAGCCACCCTGCTACCCGACTCTTGTTTGTTTTTAAGGCCAAACTCTTTGGTGGCTCATTTGTCTGATGCAGTTCCCAAGGGTTGGGGTACATAGTATGGGACAAAAACCCCTCACTCAACAGGGACAAGCTTTGTATTATGAGATCTCTCCTGACTATGGGTCATTACACCTGGGGTGGGGCTTCTTGCAAGACCATGTCTCTCCCTCTCTTGCCCATTTGCTGTGGCCTTTTTATCCTTCTTTTGTAGACACACTATTCAGCTAGCTTTCAGTTCCTTTTCAGAAAGAATTGTTCCACCTGTTTCTGTGGGTTTGTTGTGTTTATGGGAGCAGGTGAGTTCAGGATATTCCTCTACCTACCTTTAACCCTCATAGCACCAGAAAATCAGCAATAATCATTACCATCTTTAGCCAGTGATTAGGGAGCAAGTGCTTAGGAAATAGCATGCTGACAAGTTTCCCTCAATTGGACATGCTTTGTGGTTATCTTAAATCAGTGCAATTTTTTAGGCTTTTTCGCAGTATTTTAATCTTCAACTATTTGAAGCTTTCAGGAAAAACTGAAACTGTCATCTACAAATTCATATTAGCTTCTTAGCAAATACAAAATCTGTCCTCAAAGACACCTATGTCTACATACCAGCCACTCTGCACCCACCCCCATGCACCCAGATGGTGACTGGCAGCTTCATTTCACTCAACCTCTCATTATGCCCTTTCAGGCACAAAAGCTCACTGCTTGGATTTTTTTCCTTTTCTTTCTGATTTATGTAACTTGCTCATTTACAAAAAAAAGTTTTCTGCAGTTCTCAAAGTCTGCTTTGAAAAATCTTATCTTTCTTGTTTTAGTAGCAGCTGGTTAGCTGGGTAAAAGGAGAACTAGTTAGGTCAAAGCATTCTGTGATGCTTGTAATCCTTGGTTCTTGTCCATGGTTTTACTCAATGATTTTTCTAAGGACTTGCTGAAATCTCTATTCTTCCTGACTCAACGTCTTTACGTTAGTCCCCCTCTGTCTCCAAATGACTGTTTCTTTGAACAGTTGTGCTCAGAGAAAACTTTCTGGCATGTACAGGAATTCTTTAGATTAGCCAGATAGCTTCTGGGTCTAAGTGTGCAAGAAGAGCAAAGTTGAGGAGAGATTTTATTGGGCAATATACAGTCCAGCCAAAAATTCTATAGTTCCCAGAATCTCTTAAGTGAGAATGAGATCTATATTTTATCAAGGAATCCGGATAGGTTAAAATAAATAATTAAATTTGAGTGTCTTTCCAATTAACTCATGGAACATCAGAACTATTGCATAAATCTTGAAATATGCCTAGACACATAGAAGAAGGCCTCCCAGATCATCCATTCCAGTGGTGCCCAATCTTGGCTGCATATCAGAATCACCTGGGAAGTGATAAAACAAAAATAGAAGCCTAGCTTCACCTAAGACTATGGTTGATTAAATCAGGATCTCTGAGGATAGATTCTGGATGTAGGCAAGAAGGCCTCTTAATGTGCAGCCAAGACTTAGAGGCATGGATCTGGTCCAACCTATTCATTTCATGGAAGAGGAAACTGAGGCTTATCTGTCAAGGAGGTTTATGAGGTCTGTCCATATGTCTTACTTCTCTGAACTTTAAGAAGTAGTTTATAGAATAAGTAGTAAATCAAACTACCTTTAAGAAAAGCTAAAGTTCAGGGTGCTTTCAAAATTTCCCTAAAATTGACAAATTGCCTCTCCTCATAACAGGCATGGTGGAGCAGGTAGAGTACCAAGAAGACTCATGTTTGAATCTCTGCCCCTTGCTAGTTAACACTGTCACTCAAGCTCCCTAAATCACATTAGTAAAACTTTACTAGAGAAACAATAACCATATTCAATCTCACATGGACTTTAGTTCCAAATTAGATAAGATATATGGAAGTGTGTGATGAACATTAGAAGTGTTTTATGAAACCAAGGAGGTTTGTTATTTGTTCCCCTCCTACTGAGAATTCATCTTCCCACCCACTAGACTCAAATGCTTTGCTTTCTCATAGGTCAGATATATTATCCACTATAATATTTTGAAATGCAGTTTATGTCTTTGGAACGACAATTTCTCCAGGGGCAAAGCAAGGCACTGTATAGGTGTCACTGCTGTCATTCTCTTGGTTTCAGTCAGCTCCTTTCCAATGCTGGATCATTCCAAAATCATCTTGCTGACTACCAAGATGATGAGAAGAGAAATCTAATGACAGAGAAGTGCAACTTACTTAGTTCTTTATGGACAAGTCTTTTAATATACTGTCCACTGAATAAATTCAGTGGATAAAAAAGATGCAAATCAATTATAGGGGAGAAGAAAAATGACTATTTTGTTACTTAAATGTTTCACATTTAATTGGGGTTACAGCCAGAGCATCTGACGCAAAATTTAAGTGTAAACGCTGACTGCACGTGATGAAACTTTTCTGGACAGCAGCATTGTTTATTTGGATTAGAAGAAATAACATATAATATTGATGTTCTCAAACACTACCTTTGAAAATTTAGTCATTTAGATTCCATCTCTGGGGAGACTCCTAGTTTCTTTGATGAGTCTGATTCACTCACTAATCACAGTAAAATTGGTCAAAAAGGTAGAGCTCTTCATGATGAATGCCTTAATGATGACACAGTGAGTCTGTGTGTCTATCTTTTCCTAACACCTTCATGATGTATTTTTTTTAGAACTTGCAAAGCAATGTCCGTAAACATCCTAAGGATAGTAAATTGTATAAATAAGCAAACACAGGGTAGAAAGTAACATCCATGGGCTTAGTGTTCTCAAAAATAAAGATTACTCCAAGTACAAAAGCTGTGGAAGACAAGAAGATCAATGAAAGGGAAGGTCTTCCTTGTTTATGAGCATTTTTCCACTGAAATAGTGGGATCAGTGCCAATGAGAGATTGAGCCTTTTCTGGGGGACTATTAAATGTTAATTGAAAAATGCTGCCAGCAGTATGACCTGAACATCAGAAACTGACTGTGCCTGCCAAGAAGAACAAGGGAAATTATTATAGACATTATAATTTTATACTTATTCAGCTCCCATTGGCTATGAAAAGGCAACCACATGAGTTGAATGAAATTAAGGAAGAGTGTGCTTCCAATGCTGCTGGTGATCCAAGGCCAAAGAAATAAGAGGTCCTATTAAAATCAGACAGTGTAAATTATAAATTGAGATCTGCAGTCTGTTCTTGTGAGAACAACAACAAAAAAAGCTAATTTAACTTCTTTGCAAAATAAACGAAACACCTATCTGAATAATAAAGATTATACCTTACAATTTTAAAGGACTTTAATTTTTTCATTACATTGAGTAATTTGAGTTCCAAAAAAAGTTTTGTGATCATAGACAGGGAAATAATTAACTCGACTAATATGAAAGAGGATGAAACTGAGGCTCATGTATTTATTTGTTATGCTTATTGAGCACTCTTCTTGAGGGTTCCAGATATACCAGTGAAAATACTCATATAGTCTTCCCTGTCCCCCAAAATACTGTCTAGTGGAGAAGAAAATACTCACCAGTTGACAAATGCTTAGGATAGGTCCAAAACAACTAACCTATGATCTTTAACCACGCTATCAGGCAAACACTATTCCCAAGCTTTTTAACAATGAATCAGTATAGTTTTTCTTTCTCTATCACCAAGCCCAGCAATGGGATAACTCCTGATTTGAATGCTTATTCACTTATCCAAAAATTTTAAAGGTATTATTTATGTCTCAAAGACATGATAGAGAAAAGTGAGTGGACAGGGTCCTGGATAATTTAATAAAACAATGAAAGAGAATCCTGTCAATCATAATTTACAAGTTTCTTAAAGCATCTATTATAAACATTTTACAAATAATAAGGCAATTGTGGCAGAATAGTAGAGTCCTGAATGAATAGAATATGGAGGAAGAAAAATCTCAGGAATCATTGCTCTAGGAGATTTATTAGTGCCACTGTACATCTTCATCTGAACATTTTGTAACAGGCAACAGAAAACTCAAGCTGGAAGTCAGATGGGAAATTTGTATTCTTTAAAATTACTATCCTTTGTGTGGAATTTAGGATATAAGTATCAAAGAAAAAAATTGATGCCATCTTTTGAAAAGATTATTTCTCTGAACAAAAGAGATGTTTCCTGCATGCAAACAAATGTCACATTTCCACAAAAGACATTGTTCCATGAGTCAATGCCACAAAGCGTATAAGAAACCATGTAAACCACACCAACGACCATTTCCACAAGAGTATTATTTTCTCAACAATTTAGAAACTCAAAATAATGGTACATGAACAAATGAATTAGCATGCTCCTCTACACAACCTTGTTTTAATTGCTTTTTAAAATACATTTTATATAAAGATATAGGTCTTCTATGCTACCAAAAAAGTGAATTCTAGTACAGTGACAGAAACCATTCTTTGGTGTGGCTAAGATGTTTTGTTCACACGGTTGTTTGAAGTTAAGCTGATATGTAAAATACAACATAGCAGTCAACATTCTAGTTAAAATAAACAATGTCATGGAACTTCATAAACCAAAATATTTTGTGGAGAGATAATTGGTCAAAGAAAATAGTTGTGTATTTTAGAACAATCATAGGTCAGGATGCATCTTTAGCACACATGAGAAAATGTTAGAAACATTATTAGTGTAAGCAAAACAAAAGTAACACTTTCGTAAATAATAACATTTACTAGGGTCTTAGAGAATAGTGCTAGCCTCATTACATTTGAAGTCCATGAGAAGCAGACCTATCATCTTAGCTAACATTAGTTGAAAGTTAATACGTGTTAGACTCCATGTAAAAACCCTTCAGTAAACCATCTTTTAAAATTTTCATCATTACACAAACCATCTGAGGAAGGTACTAATTATATCCCAAGTTTTACAGAAGAGAAAAATAGAACTCAGAAAATTTAAGTAATAACCCCGTTTGTCCAACTAATAAAAGATAGAACGAAGATTGGAATCAAGTTCTATATGACTCTGAAACTTAACTTCAAAACTGTTATGTTTAATTGCATCAAGGAAAAATTTTCAAGCCAGTGAGCAAGGCTTCATCAGGATGGCTGATAGCCGCCTAGCATATATTCTACACAATACTCCCAAAAATATTCCCTAATTGACAATCTGTTCATGACTTTTCCTTTATTGGTAAGCTGTGCTCCCACTGAATGAAAATGAAGTAAACAGAGCACTGGTCTCCTTATAGGTCTAAATCTGGAGTTTTTCTTTAATATTGGACTGTGACATTTCGAACTGAACTTATGTCTTTGGACTAACTGGATCTAGGTCTCTATCTTTCAACTGAAAGGTAGACTGATTAATTCTGATTAAAGAATCCATTAATTATTTGTGAAACTGTTAATTAGAAAGACTCGGTTGTGATCTAAAAGGGCAGTCGTATAGGGGATAGATCCCCAATAGCGTAACTTGATCTGCTGGCAAGCAAATATCAACACACTGATGAGGGGACGGTTTATATTCTAAACTCAGTGCTGACAGCTATAGGTTAAGCTTGGATTTTGGATCTATTATCTAGCCAAGTGCCATGCCATTTTCATATTTCCATTTACATCAGGAATTCCTTTCTACATTTTGGGAAAAAGGAAATTTCCAATTTAGGGAATGTAAGCTCCTTGAAGATTTGACTGTATACTTTTTTCCACTCTTTTATCCTGAACCCGAAAGAGTAAGAAACAGTCATAGGACATAGGATATTGCTGAAATATTTCAATCCACTTAATTCATTATATTGTATATTAATGTCAGATTTATTTCAGCCCTCTGTGTTTAACTGTCCTGATTCTGGTTTGTGAAAATAATAACTTTTGTATCATTGCTCTTCTGAGAGTTAAACTTAGAACTCCTAAAAGTAAAATTCTTGTAAAAGTCATTGTCATTGTTTAATTTGGGAGCAAAGATATTTTCTAAGATTACTTTCCACATTCAAGAAGAGAACCTGAGTCCATGGAGTCTGCTTTTTTCTTCCAACTCACTGTCCCAAGGAATCCAAATGGGAGAAGAGCTATAAGGAGATAATAGTGAATGAGAAACATTGAATCTGGGAGAATTAATTTTACAAGAATCTAAGAAGAATCAATCTGGAAGAAAAGATAGGCTTTTACTCAGGATTTTGCTAAAGATTCACCTAATTAAGTTCAAAGAAAACATCCTATACCATGCCCTTATCTCCCTGGTGAGCAAAACACCAGATGGAAGGCAAATTAGTTGGAATTACTGCAGATGAAAGTAGCAAGGCATGTCAGTGTTACTCCAGAGAGGCTAAATAAAGTAAACAGAAATCTTCCCTTGTCACTCATGACTCTTACTTGTGACACCTTTTTTTTGCTTCTCAAATGGCTTAAGGAGCCACTTATGAAATGTATGGAGCTATATGGTCAACTAATCTTTGAGAAAGCAGGAAAGAATATTCAATGGAAAAAAACAGTCTCTTCAACAAATGGTGTTGGGAAAACTGGACAACAACATGCAAAAGAATGAAACTGGACCACATTCTTACAGCATACACAAAAATAAATTCAAAATGGATGAAAGACCTAAATGTAAGACAGGAAACCATCAATATCCTAGAAGTGAAAGCAGGCAACAGCCTCTTTGACATCAGTTACAGCAACTTTTCACTAGATATGTCTCCAGAGTCAAGAGAAACATGAAAAAACAAACTATTGGGACAAATTATCTTGATTTATCATCAAGATAAAAAGCTTCAGCGCAGCAAAGGAAGCAATCAACAAAACTGAAAGGCAACCTTTGGAATGGGAAAAGATATTTGCAAATGACATATAAGATAAAGGGTTACTATCCAAAGTCTATAAGGAACTTATCAAGCTCAACACCCAAAAAACAAACAATCCAGTTAAGACATGAATGGACATTTTTCCAAAGAAGACATGTAGATGGCTAACAGATGCATGAAAAGATGCTCGATATCACTCATCATCAGAGAAATATAAATCAAAACTACAATCATATATCATCTTACACCCATTAGAATGACTAAAATTAACTTATCAGGAACAAGAGATATTGGGTAGGATGGGGAGAAAGGGAAACAGTCTGATACTATTGATGGGAATGCAAACTGGGATAGCCACGCTGGAAAACAGTAGGGAGCTTCCTCAAAAAGTTAAATAAAAGTATCATAAGATCCAGCAATTGCATTACTAAGTATTTATCCAAAAGATGAAATATACAGACTCAAAGGGGCACATGTACCCCAATTTTTACAGCATTACTATCAAAAATATCCAAATTATGGAAGGATCCCAAATGTCCATCAACTGATGAATGGATAAAGAAAATGTAGCGTGTGTGTGTGTGTGTGTGTGTGTGTGTGTGTGTATCGAGGAATATTTCTCTGCCACCAACACAAATGAAATCTTGCCAGTTGTAGCAGTGTGGATGGAGCTAGAGTGTATTATGCTAAGTGAAGTCAGTCTGTCAGAGAAAGACAAATATCATATGATTTTACTTACATGTAGAATTTAAGAAACAAAACAGATGAACATAGGGACAGAAAAAGAGGGCAAAACATAAAACAGTCTTAATTATAGAGAACAAACTGAGGGTTGCTGGAGGGGAAGTGGGTAGAGGATGGGTTAGATGGATGATGGGGATTATGGGGCACTTGTGATGAGCTTTGAGTGTTGTGTGTAGGTAATAAATCAGAAAATTCTACTACTAAAAATAGTATTACTATCTATGTTAACTAACTGAAATTTAAGTAAAATTTAAAATAAAAAAAATATATAATAGGGGCACCTGTGTGGCTCAGTTGGTTTAGCTTCTGACTTCTGCTCAGGTCATGGTGTCATGGTTTGTGGGTTCAAGTCCCGCATAGAGCACTGTGCTGAGAGCTCAGAGTTTGGAGCCTGCTTCGGATTCTGTGTCTCCCTCTCTTTCTGCTCCTTCCCCACTCATGCTCTCTCTCACTCTTGCTCTCAAAAATAAATAGACATTACAAAATTTAGATATGTATATATATAATATACAAAAATAAATAAAAGATGTCTTTATTTTAAAAAAGAAAATATAAATGTATCCTATGAATATTAAAGATATGCCTATAATTCTATTTCATAGTATAAAGTCCCATGTAATTTTTATCTTAAGATAAATGTGAAGTGTATAACTCTGATCACAAGGTTAGAGTTTTAATTACAACAAAATATTATCAGAGTTTGTCTCTACATGTTAAGCTTATGATGTTTTGTATTTAACTTTTCATGTATTCTTCAGATTTTTACAATGGATATGTAATGGTATAATGAAGAAAAACACAATCAATAATATTAAAATAAGAGAGGAGAAATTTTTAAATGTAATAGTTGATCTTGAAAAGCAATACAATAGTCATCTGATGGCTTTTTCACTAAAATATAAGTTGAGATCATGTTTGAAGTTTTCCTATTAAAAATACAATTACATCCATTAATTTGTGACTAAAAATGTTGATAGTGCCAAATAAGTCTATTCCAAGTTGGAGGACAACTCCACATCATTTTAATAACTCTTTTTACACCATAAGACTAAATTTTCAAATTCTAAAGACAAATGGGATTTTTTTGCTGTGCCAAATTACTGGTTTATTTATGAATCACTTTTTTTTTTTCCTAACAATTGCTGTTGAATTCCCCACAGGGGAAGGAAATACCTTCCAAAAAATCTCTCTGCATGAAAATATTTTTAAAACCCCAATAAACTGCCTTCTTTTTCCTAGAAAAATCCCAGGTCAGCATGACCATTAAGTTATAAAGAATTTATAATGTTTGGATGGAAAGCAGTCATCATAAATACACTACTTTACATAAGTGAAGATCTAGAGGAACTAATTGTATTGCCTTTATTTCTCCTTCAATTGGCCCTGAAAGATTTTGGACAGCTACTGTTGCTGGAATTAATTGAATGCCAAAATATTTAGATATCAGCAGGTTCTCTGACACATTAAAAAGAATGCACATCAACAGTTTTGACAAATGGAATTTGAAATTAAGTCTTCATGTATCTTAATTAAATCTCTCTGTTGCAAAACTCAGGAGTGGAGTACCTGGGTGGCTCTGTTGGTTAAGTGTCTGATTCTTGACCTCAGCTCAGGTCTTGATCTCAGGTTCAAGCCCCAATTTGGGCTCCACACTGGCCATAAAGCCTAAATAATAAGCCACTCAGGAGCAATGAGAACATTCCTATTTCAACTCACTACACAGCAGCATGATATATGATTCTTTCCAACATGCTGTATGATTGTTAAACACTGGTAATAGTTATTTCTACAGACACACACACACAAAACCACACACATTATGTAGGTATTTTGCTTGCATAGCAACAAAACACCCAGGTATCTCAAATGTATAGTACTAAGCATGTCTGTCTTTCACACTGCTCCAAACCTCAGTTCTCTTTAAAACGGGGACAGGGGTGCCTGGGTGCCTCAGTCATTTGAGCATCTCACTTTTCATTTTGGCTCAGGTCAGAATCCAAGGGTCGTGGGATCAAGCCCCAGTTCAGGCTTCACACTAAGTATGGAGTTGGCTTAGGATTCTCTCTCTCTCCCTCTGCCCCTGTCCCCAACTTGCTCTCTCTCTCTCTCAAATAAAAATAAATAAGTAAAATAAATTAAAATGGGGGCAATGACCATAGTTGTTTCAGCTATCAGTAGGATTTTTGTGAACATCAGCTTACACAAATGTATGTAGAAACTTTATTACACTTTATAAAAGTATTTATTATATAGATAGCTTATATTGCATGGCATGTGTTGCAGCATGGCCATCTAATAGTGAAGAGTATAAACGGTAACAGATATGTATTTAAATTCTGCTTCTATAACTGTCATTCTTCAGCGGGTTATTTCATCTCCATGAAGTTTATATCATTGATCTACAAAAGAAGTGATAATATACCATCCAAAAGTCTGTTACAAAGACTGAGTAAGAAAACCCAAGTAAACTGCTTATGGTAGTGCCCCCTAATCTGCAGTTTCACTTTCCAGAGTTTTGGTTACCAGTCCCTTAACTGAAAATGAGTCTCTTCTTGTGACAATAACATCCAAAGGTCAATAGGCTAATGCTGTGTCACAATGTCTATCATTGTTCATCACACGTCGCCTTATCACAGAGGCATTTTATTATCTCATATCATCACAAGAAAAGGGGAACATATTGATGGAAACAGAGACCACACTCACATAACTTTCAGTAAAGTATATTGTTATAATTGCTCTATTTTATTATTATTGTTCATCTCTTCTTGTGGCTAATTTAGAAACTAAACTTTTCATACGTATGTATGTATAAGAAAAAACAGTATACACAGGGTTCGGTACCACCCATGGTCTTGGGCATCCTTGGGGATGTACCTCCTGCAGATAACGGCAACTTCTATATAGCAATGACCAACATAAAATATTCAATAAATATTGGCTCTGGTTATATTAATTAAAAATAGCACCCATTACCATCATCATTTAATGTGTTTTCATAGTAATTTTGAAGTTCAACCACTTGGCCAAAATCACAAGATACGGCACTCAGACCTATGTATCTTGATTCTAAACTGCGTCCTCCTCCTAGACTATGCAGGACTGTTTTACTCCTACCTTGATCAAGAAGGTAAATTGGGAGAAAATTAACAAAATCAAGGTAGTTTTAGTTATTCACTGTTCTGTGGGTTCATAGCACTAGAACAGAACTGGCCTTGCTCTTCAGAGTAAGTAAACAGTTTCTATGACTTTAGAATCACCAGGAATGTTCCTACCTTAAAAGTTAAAATGTTCGGTTATTTAATCTCCTAATACGTAACATAAAATCCAGGAAATACTGGATTTTAAAATCTGAAATATCTGTAGAAGATATTGTAAAGGAACACTATAAATATGAAACATATGGCTATAATTGAACAAGCAGATTTTTTGCTTCAATGACTCCTAGACCTAAAGAACACTACTTGAAGAAATGGAGTGCATTGTAAATGAAGAGTTCCCTTGGGCATGGTGAGGATCCAGCGAATGGCTCAATGCATGGCTGTGGGCTCTGAAATAGGGGAGTGGCCCTGACAAAAGGTGGGATGGTATCTAATATGAACCTTCCGACAGCATCTGCTACAGGCAGACATTGAGTGAATTCATGTGCCAAGATTCCAGGCAGCTGGTGTGGCCATAATGCCCTGTAAGTGGCCTGTGCCCATCTGTGGACATCACTGGAAAATTCCTAATGCTCCTTTCAGTTGGTGATTGCTGTTGGCCTGCTGGTGCTGGTACAATCTCTTGAGCCAAGTACACGCTACTATCAGTGCTTACCAGCTGATAGCCACAGGGAATACACCTGGAGCCAAACACAATTAAACTTATTAAGCTTGCTGCAGAGAGAGACCACCAGGGGAATTTTAGTGTCTGTTTGGTGTTTTAGGATAGGATTCAAGGAAGCAGAGGTCTGTCTGCACAGGGTGCTATCTCAAAGCAGGAGTAATTTGATGTGTGAGCATCAGTGATTTTTTATCTAGGACACAGAATTCATAAAGTGGAACTGGAGTCATCACTGAATAAGAGGCAGCCATCACTTAATGTTAACCAGGAGAGGAAAATGTTTGGCATTTTAATGGTTAGGGTGATTTGGATTTTATCTCTCTTCAGACATAGTTATAGAGTCAATTGTTTTTGTCTTGTTGCATCACGGCCATGAAGAGTTCTCCTATGTTGATATTACATAGAATTATATTCCACAAAAAAATACCACAGCCTGGCCATTAGCAAATAGGCTAGGTCCCTGAAAGCTTCCAGGGTCTTTCCCCCTCAGATTCTTCAGCCTACTACCATTAGGTACCACCCATTTCTCTCCTCTGGCAAGAGGGGAAGGATAAAAATGGGGATCAATATGGAATGGTAAGAGTTCATAGGAGGAGAAGTTGTGATTTATTTCTGTTGCGGGTGATGAAATCCCTTAAGAATATGAAATGAACAGGAACGTCATATTTAAAGAGAAGAAATGGGCACAAGACATGAACAGACACTTCTCCAAAGAGGACATCCAACAGACACATGAAATGATGCTCAGCGTCCCTCATCATCAGGGAAATGCAGATCAAAACCACATGGAGATACCACCTCACGCCAGTCAGAGTGGCCAGAATGAACAAATCAGACTATAGATGCTGGTAAGGATGTAGAGAAAAGGGCACCCTCCTACACTGTTGGTGGGAATGTAAACTGGTACAGCCCTTCTGGAAAACAGTGTGGAGGTTCCTCAAAAAATTAACAGTAGAACTCCCCTATGACCCAGCAATAGCACTGCTAGGAATTTACCCAAGGGATACAGGAGTGCTGATGCATAGGGGCACATGTGCCACAATGTTCACAGCAGCACTGTCAACAATAGCCAAAACATGAAAGGAGTCTAAGTGTTCATCAACTGATGAATGGATCGAGAAGATGTGGTATATTTATATGATGGAATATTACATGGCAATGAGAAAGAATGAAATCTGGCCATGTGCAGCAATGTGGATGGAACTCGAGTGTGTTATGCTGAATGAAATAAGTCAGGCAGAGAAGGACAGATACCATATGTTTGCACATATGGGTGTATTAAGAGGAACTTAACGGAGGACCATGGGGGAGGAGAAGGAGAAAAATAGTTGGGGAGAGGGAGAGAGGCAAACCATGAGAGACTCTTGAATACTGAGAACAAACTGAGGGCTGATGGAGGTAGGGGAGAGGGGAAGGGGGGTGATGGCCATGGAGGAGGGAACTTGTTGGGATGAGCACTGGGTGTTATATGGAAACCAACTTGACAATAAACTATGAAAGAAAAATAAATAAATAAATAAAGAGATAGATAGCTGTGGGCATTTAGGTCAAGAGAATTCACCATGTTGCTTGGGCAAGCAGACAGTAGGGTAGACACTGAGCATGGTCCCTATACTTCAGAGGCTTACAGACCAAAAGACAAAACAGGTAATTTTAACATAATCAGCACATGTGTTACACAGCACCAAGATTTAATGTGCCAGCGTGCACAAGGTTGAAATTTACTCTCAAATTCATTAATAGCACAAAATTTGCCTTTATTGACTACTCAAATACTTGTTGAGAATAAATATCATATGATGTTTCATTTCCAGATCAACTGAGGACAAGCACAGCACTCCACTCTCAGCCCCCAAACTCTAGACCAACTTTTAGGAATTACTTTTTAAGTAACATAATTTTGGGCATAAATCAACGAATAGCAAGATGTACATCTATGAAAATTATAGAGAAATTCTTGATAGGCCATGAGGATGTTTAAAGGGGCCCATTAAATACCAGGCCTATTTTCCTTGAGGATGTTTGAACCAACTAAGACAGAAGATGATACGACTCAGCGAATGGAGAAAATATATCAGCATTATTAGGATAAGTACTTCGCTGGTACAGTGACTTAGATGTGCAGTATTAATAGCTTCCTATAATTCTAAATCCAGAATGAAAAACACTAACCAACCCACCCATAGTCCTGGACCACCAGTGACCTCCCTATATGGAAATCAATGTCTTTAATATTTAGAATGTGAAGTAGCTGCATATAGCATGAACAGGAATGTCATATTTTAAAAGATAAATGTGGACGTTTGGATCAGGAGATGCTACATGTATTTCTTCTCAGACTGTGGCTGTTTATTTAATATTATTTGTGGTGGATTTTTTTTTTTGTCCTTTATATGTGTCAAATTTTAACTTCTCTTATGGTGTGTGTGTGTGTGTGTGTGTGTGTGTGTGCGTGTGTGTGCACATGCATGTTTTTCACAAAGGCCTCTTTTACTTTATTTCAGACACTGAAAAATTGTCTCTGAAATTTCCTTTCAATAATTTAAACATTTTTCAGAATGTATTATGTTTATTTTTTAAATTACTATTCTTATTAGAGAGAGAGAGTGTATGTGAGAGAGCAGGAGAGGGGCAGAATACGAGAGACAGAGAGAGAGGGAGAGAGAGAATCCTAAGCAGGCTCCATGCTCAGCATAGAGCCTGATGTGGGGCTCAGTCCCACAACCCTGGGATCATGACCTGCGCTGGAATCAAGACTCAGACATTCAACCAACTTAGCCATCCAAGCACCCCAGAAAGTATTTTTAAATTTTAAAAATTATGCATGCTTAATGCAAAAATAAATCAAATAATGCAGGAAAGTACAAAGAAGAAAATAAAATATAAATTGGAACTCAACTCCTTGGAAATAGCATTTTGGCCAATATCCTTCCAAAAATCTCATACACAAGAAGAGTAACATTTATTAATACTGCTATATGCCTATTATCGCATTAAACAATTTATGAAATTTAAGAGAAATTGGCATCTTTCATCACCAGGATGAAATTATGTTCAGGGACTTCTTTGATAAAGATTAAGTGGAGGTGCCTGGGTGGCTCAGTTGGTTAAGTGTCCAACTTTGGTTCAGGTCATGATCTCACGATTCGTGGGTTTGAGCCCCATGTAGGGCTCTGTGCTGACAGCCAGCTCAGAGACTGGAGCCTGTTTCAGATTCTGTGTCTCCCTCTCTCTTTGACCCTCCCCTGCTCACACTGTCTCTCTTTCTCTCTCTCTCTCTCTCTCTCTCTGAAATAAATAAAACATTTTTTTTTAAATTTTTAAAAAGATTAAGTGTACTTTTTAAGTAACCAAATAAAATAAGCAGTTTTGAATGCCTACTGTGGGCTGGAGGGAAGAATACCAAGGCTAAAAATCTCTGGCTCTGAGGGACCTTTCATTTGTTAAGGGGGAAGGAACACACAGCAGTAAACAGATGTGAGGTCATCCCTGTTCTGTTACTCACCGGTTTTACAGCCTTGTGTTAGGTTGCTTATCACTGAGCCTTAGTTTGCTCATCTGAAAAATGGGAATGAGATAAAGTGCCTGTCCCATCATGAAGGACAGTGTTTGAATTGGGCCCACTGGTGATAATTCATTGTAGCTCGATTTTAGCCTCAGTTTCCCTCGTCACACCTTAGAGATATTCTCCATCAAGAACTCTGAAGTCTCCTCTTTAAGGACTCCCTACTCCTTTTCAGACTCGTACCTCCTCTTCTCTGGATCTTGAATCTGCTGCTCCCTCAAAACTGAGGATCCCCATCCATCATTGTAACCACTTGTTTTGCACACTACAAATCTCAAGTGAGCACCCAACATGGCCAGACAAATGTTTCTTCGCTGAAATGGACTCTTCTGCTCTCCTCTCTGGCCAATCTCCCTTGTTTCTCCCTCCATCCCCTTTGTTCGCTGATGCCTCAGACTTGTACTTCATTGTCTCATTTAACCAATATTTATTGTGTGTCTACATGGTAGAACTGAAGACAGTGAACATGGATTGTTTTTTTCCAGCAGCTTTGCTGAAACAAAAAACAGAAATGGAAACCACAAAATGAAAAATGAAATCAAGAGAAGGATTTCACTGGGAAAAATATAAGCAAGCAAAAGTCTTCAATGAGCCTTCAGACCTTTTCTGTATGTGTCTCCCTACTTTTAGTCTTGCTGCTAGTAATAATCAAGGAGGAGGGAGCCACTCGTGTGTGCTATGAATCCCATGTCCTTTCAGTTTCTCAAGGACATTGCCCCACTGGCACCTTCTATTTCCTCTGATTCATCAGACTCCCATTGCTACATGATTCCATTAGCACACACACGTTCGTTGATATATCACATCAAGGTTTAAAAAAAAGACCCTTTCCTGACTCACATTCCTTCTGTTCTGCATTGCACATAATCTCAAAAGCATTCTATACCCTCCTTCCCCCTCACTCTCCTTTGCTTTTTAACTTTAAATATCTTCCAACACCCCCCCCCCAATTCCATGGCACTGGTCAAGACCATTAATAATATGTAATTTGCTAAACCCCATAAACATATCCCTGCGCTCCTTTTACTTAATCTCTGCAGCATTCTGTAAATTTGACCACTACAGACTTCAGGACACTCTTTGTTTTCTTGGTTTTCTTAACCCCAGCTCTGGGTTTCTTCTTTAAACTTTGGCTATTCCTTACCCTCCATCTTTATCAGGACTTTAACCTGGGCCCTTTTTTCTTCCCTATACAGACTTTCTTCTCAAGCTTTATATACTATATATTATATACCTCAGTAGTTAACTCTTGTTGATACTTCTTCCCAATTATCTCAATTCACCATTTGTTACATCTTTTTAAATGATGTTACTGATGATTTTGTTGTCACTGATTGTGGTGATGGTGGTGGTAGCAGTGATTAAGGGGTAAGAAAGAATAAATACTTTGGGGGAAATACTGTATTTGTGAAGCCAGTAGCAGGTGGAGATATCTAAAAGAGAGCTGCAACTTGTGAGAGAGGTTGTGGATCAATTAGGATTCTGAGAAAGTAAAGCAAAAGACAGGAACTCAGCTCTTCTTTTTTAAAAATGATTCTGCTACAACATTCAATATAATGAGAAAATGTCTCAAGATTTCCAAGATGTTCCCAGCATGGCCATTTATGAGACCAAGATTAAAAAGCTTTGCATACCTACCATGTTTCAGCTAGATAGTGAGTCAAAGATGGCTGGGGCAAACTACTTTGCAAAGTTCTCAACAATGGAATCCCAGAAACGTACATGACCCACATCACAGTACAGAGGCACATCAGAATTTTAGGTGGAGCCTAAAGAAATGGAGGGAAAAAATCTCAAACATTCATACGTCTTTCTGTGTTTCAGGGTCTCTTATAAAAGAAGGTGATCAGAGAGTGTGGTTTTGAAAGCCTCTCTCAGTTCTTACTTGTCATTCCATGACCTTTTTGACCAAAGTTCTCTTTAATATGACAATGAGTTGACAAGGAAAAAGTAATATTCCCTTATTCGTTTTTACTTTAAAAATTCCTGGTTCCCTAAAAAAGTTTGTCTTATCTTACTACAATAAATAAAATACTCCAAACCCTTCTTTCTATATTTAATTCCATTCAACAAGCATTTACTGGTCCCTGTTTTGTGCTGAGTTCTGTGCTGAATGGATAATCTTCTCTATTTTTATTTCTTTTAGCTTTTCCATTTGTGTTACCTTTCATATTTTACTTATATTGAGTGATTATAAGCACATCATTGCCAAAAGTGTAAATGAAGCCTTATCTTTCTTTCATTAAATACAATAGGTAATAGTTTTACAGGTAGACTATGCCTCCTAAAAGTTTACAGTCTATAGCATATACTTCAGCTTCTGTAGAAAGCAATTTTCTAAAGTTGCTGTTGGTAGAATTGTTTTATCATATTTTGAAGTTATATTCTTTTCTGTTCCTTCATTATTAAATGAAAGTCTAGGGATATATTATTATTTGAAGTTACTGGTAATGTACACCTTGATTATTTTTTATGTACAAAATGCTCAGATTCTAAAATAGGAGAAATTTCTTTTTCTCTTAGAACTTCCAAGTTTCAAATCTAAGATATTTCTAAGTTTTCAAAACCAGGTCTCTAAAATAAAAGTGAAAAATCATTATCTATGAACCAAAAAGCTTTAGCTCTGAGGTAGATGTTCTCATGTTATATTTGAAGTCCATTAGTCTATAGATATGAGATTTTTTTGTAAACAAAAATCTGAAGTTATAAACAAGAATATTTCAACCAGTAATAATGGTTAAATACCTCAGAAGATTTAAAATAGTAATATTTTTCTATGATACATAAATATTACTTAATACAAAATATAGCCATCAAGTTAGCAAAATATATTTTTTCATATAAACTTCTGATGAAATAAATGGTATTCATGTCCTGAAGTAAAATTTTCAGAAATGAAATAAAGCAGGAAATAAGCACTCTCAAAAAGTATAATCCTGAAAAAAAAAAAAAAAAGGTTGAGCAAAGTCTCTTGGCCAGAATGGAAGTCTCTCATTTATTTTTCCTTTAATCAGAGGCCATGTTTTCACTCCATCCTCCACCTCAGTTCAATTTCCAAAAAGAGAATTTAAAAAGCCTTATGAAAATGCATACAATAAAATCAGAGAAATAAAAATGAAAATAGGCAAAGAGGAAACCAACAGAGAATGAAATGATAAGATCATCAGTAAGGTTGATTAATAGATAGAAAGGTATTAGATTTTAATGTCATTAGGTTTCTACACAATTATGAATAAGAAATACAGATTTTACTTTGATTTTTCCAAGCCACAAATGCAAAAAATAAATATATAATCACTCATTCATTTCACATTTTCTATTTAAAAGATTCATCAATTTAATCTACTTCAAGAGAACAGATTTTTTTCCCCCTTGTGAATTGTCATTAATGGGAGATGGAAGAGGAAGAAGGTAAGATTAAAAAGAGAACAAAAAACAAAGTGTATAAAGGGAGAGTAACGCTCAGCCAGAAACATTCTGATGGTCCTCACATTCTGGTTACCCAGAGAGGGAAAGAACCAATTAACCTCTGGGAGAAGGTGCCTCTTTGTTGAATTTCCTGTAAGCCTCTCTGTCTCGTCATACGAGCCAGACTCCAGGCAATAGTCACTTTCTTGTCCACAGGGCTCAGAGGTCTGAGGTTACTATTCTCTCCTTTTTCTAGTATAAGCTTGTTGGAAATTTGGTCATTGACCACATAAAACCACATTGAAATAAATGTAAGTAAAATATTTTAAAGCATTTTATAATAAAGCAAGGAATCCCCTGTCCCCTCTTTCCTTAACCTAGTGGTGAACATAACAGAAAATAACAAATTACTATATGGTTTCTTTCTATGTTAACACCTAATGAGAGTATCTTCACTAGCTTTGATTTTGGTTCTTGTTTTCTCTCTCTCTCTCTCTCTCTCTCTCTCTCTCTCTCACACACACACACACACACACACACACACACACACACACACACACACACACAGGTGCTTGCCTGAAATATCAGGATGAAATGGACAATAAATGAAAATTTTAAGCAGGTAGTCATATGCCCATTTTTGTCCGTGTACAAAGTAATTTATTTTCTCTACTAAAAGTGTGAGTTTCTTTTTTTTGAATTTTTAAAATATTTGTTATTTTTGAGAGAGAGACAGAGTGTGAGTGGAGGAGTGGCAGAGGGAGAGAGACAGAGAATCTGAAGCAGGCTCCAGGCTCTGAGCTGTCAGCGCAGAGCCTGATGTGGCGCTCAAACTCACGAACCTTGAGAAAATGACCTGAGCTGAAGTCAGAGGCTTAATCGACTGAGCCACCCAGGCACCCTTAAATGTGTTAATTTCTTTTTTATTTATTTATTCATTTTGAGAGAAACAAACACAGCGGGAGAGGTAGGGGCAGAGAGAGGAAGAGAGAGAGAATCCCAAGCAGGTTCCACTCCGGCAGCACAGCTCAAACCCAAAGCAGTGAGCTCATGACCTGAGCCAAAACTAAGAGCCAGACACTTACCGACTGAGCCACCCAGGTGCTCCAAAAATGTGAATTTCTTTATGTGAGGTAGACATAAAAGTCACAGCAGATGCAAGAGAAGTATCTTTCCAAGCACAGTGCTAGAAAGGGCTCATTGAGTCCTTACTGGGTTAGATATCTTTCTACTTGGCTGGTATTAGCAAACGAGAAAAAAAGAGAGAAACACTCAATTTGGTAAAAACATGAAAGAGCAGCACTTTAGTCCAAGAAGAGATGAGGATCTTCCACTTACCCCAGTTGACTGTTGTAAACTCCCAGAAAAAGTTGTGGAGCAACATGAAGGCAGACGTGGTACAAGCTGACAAACTGGATTCTAGAATATGTTCTTCAGTCTTTTCAAGTTTCCTTGGTTCATTCTGGCCAGAGATAAGGCCATCATGATTCAAGAATTAACTCTAAATAAAAAAATAACAAAAGATTTGCAAAGCCCATTTATGACACACAAGTAATTTATTCAGTGTGGCTTCATTTAACATATGTTGATCACAATCAGTGATGTTCTGGCGAGTAGCAATAGTTGCAAAAATGACATCAAGAATGGGTCTGAAGGTGAATAGGCATTCTTTTATAACCACAAAGAAAGGTAGGGCATTTACAAACAAAAATGTTTATGGAAAATGGGAGAGTATTTGAACTGCCAGTGAAATGGGCTTCATAATGCCTCTTCCCCAACACAGCATCTGGAAGCTTCCCAAAATGGGTCAACATTGAAGGTCCTGAGAATATACTTTTAAAAAAAGTATTAATTGTATGGTAATATATTTGAATTTATATGGCAAATAAGCTACTCAATCACCTAAAGCAGGCTTAAAGAAATATATACTAGGAAAGATTCAGTGGGATAATTAGAAAAAAATAAATAGCTTGAGACTCTGCCTAGAGGGAAAACCCCAATTCAATGGGCACAGTAAGGCCAGTCAAGGTCAGGAAGGCCCTAAAGTCCAGGTGAGACTCTCCAAAAACATGCCACGTGTCCCTCCAGTCACGTTGCCGATTTTGTCAGCAAACTTGTTTAAGGCACATTAAGAAGGAATAGGTACAAAGGATAGACAAAGGCTTGTGTGTTAATATCCAGGACCCTACTCAGATCCACTCAGGTAAACTAAACAACAAAGATGGTCCTTCCTTCAGATCACTCCTTGGGCAGGTTTGCAAACTCTGGTGTGTGTGCTTTTATTTGTGGGATGACTCTGATTGTTCATGTAACTTTTCTGGGGCAACATTCATACCACTGCATCAGAACAGAGCAGGATGATAAGCTCATGTCTGCTGGACTGAAAAGACCCCTTTTCTGATCAGACTGTCCCTTTAGAGTAACGCCTTTGGAAATAGGTTGGAGGCAATTGGAATTCTGGAACCTTTGGTCTTACATATATTTAGGAAATTGTGAAATCCTCATTTATATGTTGCTATGACTCAAAGTGTGAGTAATTGGGGTAAGAACACTGGCTATCTTTAGAGGAAGACTCTTTGGATGAATTGAAAAAATTCAAGCAGCATTGTTTCTGTGAAATGCCATTTGGAACAGCTTTGGAAGACAGTCACTTTTTCTTTTGTGATTTAGGACCCTAACCTAATTTTGTTTCACAAACATTTCTTTCTGGGGGAGGAACATCTTTTTAACTGAAAGAAACATACATTAATAAGTACCTAGTGCTATGATGAGCCTGAAGAAAAGGTTAGAGGTATGTTGAGTCATAAAACTGACAGTAAAGAACCTGATTATTCAACAGAATACACTCCTAAAGATAAGATGTGAAAGGGAAGGTCAGTTGGGTGAGAAGATGACTAATGCAGTGGCTCGTGCCTTTGTATTCTGCGCATCTGTTATCAGTGGTGGAGCTAGCAAGGTTCTTTTCTGCTTTGTGGCAGAAATTTCTTTTTATAAATATAAAAAATTGTTTAAATGTTTTTATACTTTATTTGAGAGAGAGACAGTGTGAGTGGGGGAGGGGCAAAGAGAGAGGGAGAAGGAGAGAATCCCCACCAGGCTCCACACCCTTAGCACAGAGCCTGGCATGGGGTTCAAACCCATGAGACTCACAAAATCATGACCTGAGCCGAAACCAAGAGTTGGATGTTTAACCGAGTCACCCAGGCACCCCATATAAGTATCAAAAAATCTTTAAGCTTCTTGAGCATCTAGGTCACTTATTCTAAAATCCTAAAAGTTGTAGTTTTAATTTTGATTTTATTTGTTTGTTGTTGGACTTTGGAGGATCTTATCTAAATTACCTTTTTTTTCCTGTTTGCTACATTTAGAGTCCTCACTAGAATCAAATTGGTTTACCTCCTCCAGTTAAATTGCTTTCTCTATCTTTTCCTTTTGAAATATTTTAAAGGAATAAAACTTCTTAAGCAATTTGAAAGGTTCCAGGTCTGACTTTCCTGCATTAATGCAATTTATGTGATTATAACAGACAAGATAGAGTATCAGAATTTTAGAGTGGAAAGAAATAATTCAGGTCTGTTGACCCTACCTAAGAAGGTTCATGAAATCCTCCATTATAACTACAGCTTCCTGGTGCTTATTGAAAATCAAAACAAAGCAAAAACAAAAACAAAAACAAAACAAAACTTTCTTGAACACTGAATTAAAGTCCTAAGAAATGAGTCCATAATACTATCTCCACCAACCAACAGCCATCTGGGGCTGAGTTAGCTTCATAATCATGTGACTGAAAAATATACACAAGCTGAAGTTTAAAGAGAATTTATTGCACCAAGTAAACAGAAAGTACAAGGCTTCAGGTTCTTCTCTTACCCTTCCAAATCCACATCCTCTGTGTTGGATCCACTTTCTTTCTTTCTTTTTTTTTTTTTTAAGGAAACCTCTTTTTAACTTTTTAAAAAATGTTTATTTATTTTTGAGAGAGAGAGGAAGATGGAGCAGGAGTGGGGGAGGGGCACAGAGAGAGGGAGACACAGAATCCAAAACAGGCTCCAGGCTCTGAGCTGTCAGCACAGAGCCCAACGTGGGGCTTGAACTCATGAACCATGAGAACATGACCTGAGCCGAGGTTGGATGCTTAGCCAAGTAAGCCACCCAGATGCCCCCGGATCCACTTTTAAATAGGCTCTTCCAACAACTACATACCGTACATACTCTCACGTTTAATTATTTAAAAATAGTAGAGTCTTCCTCCAGAAAGCCCCCGAAAGTCTTATTGGCTCTGGTTGAAACATGAGACTATCCCTGAAAATTCACCATGGCTCCAGTCACTTTACATCTTCGTGCCCTGAACTAGTAACAGAGCCCATTGCAAACCACACAGACTGAGAGTGGAAAAAGAGTGGTTTCCGAGAGTGAAAACTGAGGTACTGTTCCTAACGTTAGGGTAAATAGATGTGGAATGTCAAATACATCCGCCAATTTGACAATACATTTGTAGGGCATCCTTCTACCATAAGATATAATTCATTAGTGCTGTCAATATACCTGCTTATCTCTTCTAAGTTCTAATTTCTGTGATTTTGAAGACATATAAAACTCCTAGAATACTTACAAAGGGAAAGAAAAACCTATGTCCATGCAAAGACCTAATGTTCATAACAGCTAATTTTTAGTATCCAAAAAAGGAAATGCAACTCAATTCCCACTAATAGATGAATGGATAAACAATACTATAATATCCCTATCCATATTCAGTAATAAAAAAGAATGTATTATTGATCCATGCAACAAAATGTGAATGAAACTCAAAATAATTATGCAGAGCAAAAGAAACTAGACAAAAAAAGGGTACCTGCTGAATGATTCTATTTACATAAAATTCTAGAAAATGAAAACTAATCTATAATAACAGAAAACAGATCAAGATCAATGATTGCCTAGGGCTTGGGGTCAAGGCAGGGAAAGTAAGATGGAAAGATTAAAGAGCTGCATGAGGAAACTTCTGAGGGTGATTGATATGGTTGTTATCTTGATCAAGAGTTGGCATTTCTTGCCCTGTAAAGGGCAAGATAGTAAATATTTTAGACTTTGCAGGCCATATGGTCTCTGTCATAACTACTCAACTCTGCCATTGCGTTATCAAAACAGCTATAGATAAGAAGTAATTAAATGAAGCGGAGTGTGTTCCAATAAAACAGGTAGCAACCAGATCCGCTCCGTAGGCTGTAGTTCACCAATTCCTGATCTTGATTAAGATGACTGTTTTGCAAGTGTGTACATGTGTCAGAACTTATCAAATTGTACACTTTAATTATATGCCACTTATTGTATGTCAATTATGTCTCAATAAAGCTATTAAAAAAATAAAAACAAACAGCTTTAACTTCTTCAGCATGGATTGGATAAAGTCCTATCTCCCCATCAGGGCACACAAATCCCTCTAGGAACTGGCCTCTGTATGCCCACCCTATCAGAATTATTGCCATTCATTCTCTAGAGGGATTTTACTCTTCAGCAGTGCCAAAACACACACCACGTCACGCCTTTGTTTAGAATGACCTACTCTTACCAACTGTAAGATTATACTTGCACATTTACAATTCCAGGATACCTTTCTTCTTCCCTTACCCTTTTTATTTCCTTTGTTTCTTCTTGGCGCCACCATAATAGTGTGTGCGTGTGTGTGTGTGTGTGTGTATACAGACATATGTACGTACATACACATAAACACACTTGCAATATTACATCGACATATATACATACATATTCCTGCATGACTACACTTTTCCATAATTTTAACTATATACATCTGAATTTTTTCTCATGCGTAGAGTTAAAATGAATTACTATTCATTTTATATCCATTTCATGAATATCAATATACTTGAATACGTGACTGAGAGCTCCCTGTGTCTATTACATCTATCACAGTGCCTGGCACATTTAAAAAAAAAGTTGATAAATCGGCATCCAGCTATTTTACAAATTACAAATGTATAATTTTACAAATTATAAAACTGATAGGTAGAGAAACTATGTATTTAGTTCATAGACACATGCTTATAAATAATACTTGTATTAGAAAGAGTTCTTCCATATCTCATCTCAAATGCTTTCCACTAACCTTTGTAATGTATTTTATTACTGGAAGCTTATCTATATTTCACGTTGGTCATTTTCTGATTCTGCCACTGCTCCTCCTTCATCTCCTAGATACACCAAAATGAAGACTGCCACCAACATCTATATTTTCAACCTTGCTCTGGCAGATGCCTTAGCAACCAGTACCCTGCCCTTCCAGAGCGTCAATTACCTAATGGGAACATGGCCATTTGGAACCATCCTCTGCAAGATTGTGATCTCCATAGATTATTATAATATGTTCACGAGCATCTTCACCCTCTGTACGATGAGCGTCGATCGCTACATCGCGGTATGCCATCCCGTCAAGGCCCTGGATTTCCGTACTCCCCGCAATGCCAAAATTGTCAATGTCTGCAACTGGATCCTCTCTTCAGCCATTGGTCTGCCCGTAATGTTCATGGCAACAACAAAGTACAGGCATGGTAAGTTGCAAGCCTGAGGAAGAAGGGCTTATAGACTGATACGCTGGTGAAAGCATGCATCAAGTATGGAGTGGTCTGACTTCTTAGTCAAATTGTAATTTGAATGATTTTTTTCTAGCAAAATGCCTTTGAAGTTTTTGTAATAGGAACTTTTCCCTAAATTTTAAGCCTACTAAGCATTTTGAAGAGAACATATCCTATTGCTTCCTGATTTCTCTACATTTACTTCATCAAAATGATGGGGAAACTAGACAGCTCTTCCAAGAGTAATTAGAACTTAACCTCACCCCAGGGGCGCCTGGGTGGCTCAGTTGGTTAAGCATCCGACTTAGACTCAGGTCATGATTCCATGGTTTGTGGGTTCGAAACCCGCGTCGGGCTCTGTGCTGACAGCCAGCTCAGAGCCTGGAGCCTGCTTCAGATTCTGTATCTCCCTCTCTCTCTATGACCCTCCCCTGCTCACGCTGTCTCTGTCTCTCTCAGAAATAAATAAAAAACATTAAAAAGTTAGAACTTAACCCCTCCCAAAAAACGTTAAGTGGAAGTTTGTTTTAAAACTTTGAGTGACTGCCTACATGACAAATTTATCTTTCTAGAATGATGATCCACCGATGATAAAGTGGAATGAAAATATCCGTTAGCTGGAAACTCCTATAGACTTTGGACAGTGATTATATTTTTATAATATAGAACCCCCATAGAACATAGAACATAGATCCCATAAAGGATCTAGTTCACAGTGAAAGGTCCGCAACTGTTGACTGAATGAAAGGTTAATGCAATCAAAATAGACAAAAAATGAGATATATGATGGGGGAACAAACTAAAACTCTTTCTGAAAATCAACAGAGAGCTGAGTTTTTCCCTCAATTTCTTTATATCTTCTCCTATTGGTTTCCCATCATGGCTTTAAAGTAGCTCTGGTCAAGGTTACAATTAGATATTGCTGCTAATTCTTCCTTATAATCATTGTTTCCTAGGTTCCATAGACTGTACACTCACATTCTCTCACCCAACCTGGTACTGGGAAAACTTGCTGAAAATCTGTGTTTTCATCTTTGCCTTCATCATGCCTGTCCTCATCATTACGGTGTGTTATGGACTGATGATCTTACGCCTCAAGAGTGTCCGTATGCTCTCTGGCTCCAAAGAAAAGGACAGGAACCTGCGAAGAATCACCAGGATGGTGCTGGTGGTTGTGGCTGTGTTCATCGTCTGCTGGACTCCCATTCACATTTACGTCATCATTAAAGCCTTGATTACAATCCCAGAAACGACATTCCAGACCGTTTCCTGGCACTTCTGCATTGCTCTAGGTTACACAAACAGCTGCCTGAACCCAGTCCTTTATGCATTTCTGGATGAAAACTTCAAGCGATGCTTCAGAGAGTTCTGTATCCCCACTTCCTCCACCATTGAGCAACAAAACTCCACTCGAATCCGTCAGAATACTCGAGACCACCCTTCCACGGCCAATACAGTGGATCGGACTAACCATCAGGTATGCAGCTTCTGGGATTGGGTATACCTACCGGGGATGGCACAAGCATTATAGAGTCTGTACCAATCCAGCCTTAATCCATTAGAAGTGGATGGGTAACTAAAGGATGGAGGTTCCTCCCATGAGGACTGAGGGAGGAGAGCAGGAAATTATAGTCATTCAGACAGAGGGGTGCTTCATTATATAAACAGCTCTATGCACTGGTATGTGTTTGTTTAGATACATAGATATGCCTACTAGAAATCCATAAAGCCACTAAAAATCACTACCTTCACAGCTGTTGTTTCTATGTGGAATTAATGACATTAGCACATGGTGGAAGTGATCCTTTTCTGGAGTTCTTCTAATTTACCCCAATGTTCTATGTTTCATGCACATCACTCCAACACCTCTGTCACTTCTCAAAAACCAATCCTGCTCTGGCTCTGTGGTTAAACAGAAAGGGTCATCACTTTGCTCACTGTGGTGATGAGGGCCAGGTGTTCCCAGAAAATCAGTGTCACAGCAAAGGAGAAAAGAGAAGAAAAAAAGTGGCCAGCCCTAAAGTGTTCAGCCATTAGTTTGTCCATTTTTATACCTGAACTCGAGAGGACATGACAATCATACTACTTAATTATTAGAACTAACTTAGTTTTATAAGTGTCCTTATACTAGTCAGGGTTAATATGATGAGGAGTGACTATTTTTTGGAAGATGTATTCCTAAGCACACAGTATGGATGCGAGGCTGCACAGAGTCAAGATGCATACACAATACTATAATCACATGAGAACCAAAAAATAGAAAAGAAAAAATATTCTCTCTAAGTTAATATGACCTTGATAAGCCACCAATGTGCAAAATTTGGAATCTGACCTATAAGATAAATCAAACATACTGCATAACTATTAACATTAATTTAAATATGTAAATTTTCAGATGATAGTGCCAGCATCCAAAAATCGTAGCCTCTGTAATTTTATAACACAGAACTCAAATTTTAACTTCTTGTGAAGTAAATCCTTGAGTCAGAACCTTAAAACTTCCTAAGGTCAGAGGGCAGGACTGTCAGAACAGGTGACTCCATAAAAATGACAAGGAAGTTGAATTGGGGAGGGAGAAGGAAAGCCTTACAGTACAGAGCAGCAGAGGCTTCCTCTCCTTTTCTCTTCCTGTGCCCTTCCCTACTCTGTCTCCTCTTACCCCCTCTCTGGCCTGCAGCCCCACCCTGCTCAGGCTCACCCCTTGCAGTTGACCACAGACCTAATGTAAAGAGGCACAGAGGGCCTGCCATAGGGGGTGCTGATCCTCACACCGCTGGTACTAAATAAGGTCAGAAGGGACAGGGGCCATTGGGCCCCCTAGAGAGTATAAGGGGATGATGGCAGACCCGCTTCCAACCAATGGAAAATTACTAACTTACTAAGTGTCACCTCCAATTTCATTTCAGAAATAAAAGCCAGAAAGAAATGTTTTTCTATTCTGCTTCTTTTCCATTTTTTCCAATCAAGACCTCTACACCTGCTTCTTCTAGCTCCCTCTCAGCAGCTACAAAAGCTTGTGAGTAACTTAAAAAAGGGTAGGGATTTACATAAGTTTTCTCCGACCTGAGGATAATATATTGTGGAAAGCAATTTAAAACTCTGAATCCTAAACCCAGGTTAACATATTTTGCATTGGAACAAAGTACTTCCATTGGAGTGCAATGATGGAGCCTATTATATAAGTATCGCTTCTTTCTCCGCCAGAGCCTGTCCTACCTTCCCTCTCTTGCAGGCGCTCTGTGGTGTGGCTGTGGGTAGTGTGACCCCGGACCACTGACGAGGACTCCAGTCCCATCTGACCCTCTCAGCACTCTTCCCTCACCTGCTGTCCTGGAAACAGCTCAGCTCCCAGCCTGTCTGGTGGAGCGCTTCTCCTGAGTTCATTATGATTGTCCTTCAGTTGCCCAGACCCTGCCCTTGATTCCCATCCATATCCAGCATTTCCACATTAATGTGGTTCCTGCACAGCTAGAGAGAGGGGAAAGGAAGCTAATTGAGGAAGCTCTGTTCTAAGTAACTAAAAGGTTTGCTTTAAAAATACATCCAATTAGGGCTTATCTTCATTGCTGCCTCTATGAAGCAGCATCAGTGTCAGATAACAGCAGAAACACATTAGCCCTGGAATTGGCTGCTTTCCCAAAATGCCCAGCTGGGAGGACCGGACAGAGAAGAGCGGCTGCCAGGAAAAGAGGAAAAGACACTCTGACATATTTGAAAATTAAGATAAATCAAAGATCTCTTTCACTAATCTCCACTGATGTGTCATCGTTAGAATCAAAGCAGTTACACACAGACATCGGGAATGATACAGAAGCCTTTGGCGATAGTTTTAATAATATTTCAAAATAATAAAACTATTTGAAGGGAAAACCAGAGACTCTATGGTTGTGTCTATAGTACATAGTTGATGAGTCATACAGGTTTTGGGGGTTTTTGTTTGTTTGTGTGTGTGTTTCCGTTCTTAAACTGTGAGCTACTATGTTAGGAAACAAAGCTAATCAGACTTGCATGAACTTGTTAATTGCTTGTTTGGAGTTGGTACTTGTAGATGTATTTGTATTTTCTCTAAGAGATATACTCTTGTATATGTATGTCATGTTTCAAGCACATTAGCCAACTTCATATCCTGCAGATCAGAGATCCAATATCAAACCTTCCCAGGGTGTCTGTATTCTGACAAAAGTACACTGAGACCATGTCCATACAGCGCAAAGTGAAGAGTTGGCAGTTATCAAGGTAATTTGACAAGCTGTATAAGAAAATTCTGTGCCCCAAATAAAGTTTGAATCATGTTTATGTAGGAAAGGGCTGCTCAGTCAACTTTTGCTACATAACAAATCATTCCAGAACATAGTGGCCTTAAGCAACCATTGATTTAGTTTGTGCTTCCATAGATCACTAGTTGCCCCTGGGCTGAGCTAGACAGTTCTTCCGGTCTCGGCTGGGCTCACTCTAGGGACATTAGCAGGTGTCAGAACTGCGGTCAGGGAGCTAGTCTAGGAAGACCCCTGCAACAACTGCAAGCTGCACATGGATTTTCATCTTCCAGCAGATCCTCATTTTCCTTGCTGTTCTCATGGTGGGCACAGGTTCTAGATTCAAGGGGAGGCCAGACAGACCTCACCTCTTGATGACAGGAGCTGCGGTTACATTGCAAAGGGATGTGGATATAGAGAGGGAAATCATCGTGGCCCCTTTTGCCAGCTGTCTATATCGTAGGCACATGCTGTATTGCGTAGGCATAGCTTCTTGAGAGCACAGAACGTATCTGCCTTGCTCTTTCTCATTGCTCCAGTATCTACCTAAAACAGTATCTGACACATTAAAAAGTACTCCAAAAATATCTGCTGAGTGAATGATGATCAGAGGGCTCATGATGTTTTCAGGAGATATGGAGGGTGGTAAGGATGACCCCTTTTTTATACGACTGATTGACAACATCAATGTTCATGTAATGCTTTGCCGTTATTCCAGTCTCACCCTTCAGTAACTGGAAGATATTCACAGCAGTGTTTTTCATTTTCTTCTCTCTAGTTCTCTGACCAAAAGGTCTACTTTTCAAAAAAAAAATTGTTATACCTGTTTTTGTCTTCTAATTTTATTTCTAACAAGAGCTATTGACAAGGAGGCCAAAAGAGGAATTAGGGCCCTAAAGAGGACTTTCCCTGGCCAAGCATAAAAAAGAAAGAAAGAAAAGAAAAGATGTCTCCTGTCCTTTTATGCCTCCTGGGGCTCAGTCTCCCACTCCAGCTGCAGGACCCCATGCCTGATTTATGTTCAGCTCCTTGTCTTTATGGCTTCTAGATTTTTATTAGGGAAAATCAGGCATAGACATTCATTTTCCATCTGCTCTCCTTGCAATTTAATTTCTCTGTACATGTATCACCCTACCATTGTTACTGGACTCCACCTTGCTTCAGAATACTTCCCCTATTGCTCAGATCAATTCAGGTCAGCTCGGACCTGAGATGTTGGCCACTCTTACTGCCTTCACTGTTTGGTTTCCACTCTGACTGCATTCTATAATGCATTTTCTGTTTCGACATCTAGACTATGCCCTTTACTATTTAACATTATATGGGAAAAGAAACAACTCTATTAGACCAGTTGGATTATTATTTAAGAAGTTTGTATTAACCACAACTATAATAATAATGCCATCCTATATTTGTATCCTACAGCATACAGATTAAAAAGTGCCTTCATGTGCACTATCACATTGGCTTCCTATAACCCATTTAATGATGGGTAAATATATATTTTAAAAATGCTCAAGGAGGCTAAATGATTATCCACTTGATCTTAGCCAAAAGGCCGAGAAGTGATTGGAGGCTAAATGATTATTAAAGGATCAAACCACCAATAAGAGGCAGAACCCAGACAAATATCTGGGCCTCTAATATTAATCCAAAGCTTTCCTCTGCTTTCTTACAAAATGTTACTTTGTTCTTAAATATTATTACATGGTCTCAGCCAGAGGCTCTCAAACCTTACTGTGAGTGTAAGTGCTGAAAAACTTCTCTAAGAAATTCTGGTTCAACACATCCGCAACACAAGCACAAGGGACTCAAGAGCAAAAATGAACTATTGGGAACTCATCAAGATAAAAAGTTTCTGCACGGCAAAGGAAACAATCAATAAAACTAATAGGCAACTGACAGAATTGGAAAAGATAGTTGCAAATGACTTATCAGGTAAAGGGTTAGTATCCAAAATCTGTAAGGAACTCACCAAACTCCACATCCAAAAACACAAAGAATCCAGTGAAGAAATGGGCAGAAGACATGAACAGACACTTCTCCAAAGAGGACATCCAGGTGGCCAACAGACACATGAAATGATGCTTAGCTTCCCTCATCATCAGGTAAATGCGGATCAAAACCACAATGAGATACCACATCACACCAGTCAGAGTGACCACAATGAACAGATTGGGAGACTTTAGATGCTGGCAAGGATGTGGAGAAATGGGCACCCTCCTACACTGTTGGTGGGAATGTAAACTGGTGCAGCGCCTCTGGAAAATAGTGTTGTGGAGATTCCTCAAAAAATTAACAATAGAACTCCCCTATGATCCAGCAGTAGCACTGCTAGGAATTTACCCAAGGGACACAGAGTGCTGATGCATAGGGGCACATGTACCCCCAATGTTCATAGCAGCACTCTCAACAATAGTCAAAACATGTAAAGTGACTGTCCATCAACTGACAAATGGATCAAGAAAATGTGTTTTATCTATACAATGGAATACTACACGGCAATGAGAAAGAATGAAAGAATGAAATCTGGCCATTCGTAGCAACGTGGATGGAACTTGAGGGTGTTATGCTGAGCAAAATAAGTCAGGCAGAGAAGGACAGATACCATATGTTTGCACGTATAGGTGTATTAGGAGGAACTTAACAGAGGGCCATGGGGTAGGAGAAGAGGAAAAATAGTGGGGAGAGGGAAGGAGGCAAACCATGAGAGACTCTTGAATGCTGAGAACAAACTGAGGGTTGATGGGGATGGAGGAGAGAGGAAGAAGGGTGATGGGCATGGAGGAGGGCACTTGTTGGGATGAGCACTGGGTATTATATGGAAACCAACTTGACAATAAACTATTTAAGAAAAAATATATTTAAAAAATTTAAAAAATAAAAAAAAGAAAGAAATTCTGGTTCAGTGCATCAAGGTCAAGGTGAGGTCTAAGGATCTGCCTTTTGAATAAAACATAAAACTGAAAACTGATTTAAACTGTAACTTTATCCAAATACTACCAAAGTTACTATTTTGTCTGAGGTGGCTACCATTTTAGTCCAGCTGATTAGTAAGAATTTTTTCACCAAATGAATCTTATATTTAGAAGGATAATGTAGCTATAGTTGGACTAATCCTAAACTCTCTAATATATCGATCAGTGAGTCTTATAAAACATAGTAATTAATATAACAGTGATAAAGCAAACTTTATGGTACCTCCTTCCACTTCTTCTCAGTAATATGGCAAGTCCGGCTGGTAAGCCCTCTGGTTACCATTTTTAAAGCATTTTCTTGACATTTTAAGCAAGGTAACAAGTCAAGAAATAAGGAGATGCTTTGCATTTGTATTGACTACAAAGCTATATTATCCCCCAGCTAAACGAAAAGCAGAAGACTACTTTTTTAAATCAACCACGTCACTCTCAAAAACTAGATCTTGATTTTTTTAAAATAAAATATCTATAGAAAGATAATTTGAAAAGGAAAAACATTTCAATTCCATCACAAAAGACCCAAACGCAAATAGCTCACAAAACAACAGAGCTTGACCTCATTAATCCATATTTTCCTAAACCAAAATGGCTGTTCTTTCAATTCTAGGGTTTAGGAAGAAAATGGTTCCCGTTACAACTGTGTGTGTGTGTGTGTGTGCGTGCGCGCGCATGCACGTGTATGTGCATGATATTGTTGTGCCTCTTTAAGTGTGTGTAGTACCAGAGTCTATTTAGATTTAAAATGAACATTATCTTTAATAAATAGCAGAAGAATTTCATATGTTTCTATAACTTGGCCATAATCTGGGAGGAGAAAATATTGTTTAATTGAAAATATGTTTATTCAAAGAAAAATCTGTCTCTAAGACTATTAGAAATAACACTTACTGATCAGTTTGTGTCCAGTATGTCTTACTTAGTCACATGAGGTATGGATAATAGTCCATACAGTCCACAGAGTCGAGGAAACCAATGTTTACAGAATTAACCTGCCCAAAGTCATAGTTACAAAAGTATGGCTGAGGAAAGAATCCAGCTGGAATGGATCTTTACCTATGTGAAGATTGGTGACTTTTGGAACTAAATTTTTGCATTTACATACTAACAATTCAAATGCCATAAGGTCTTTATGTAGGCTTGTGTTGATGTATTCATAGGATATCTTTGTGTGTAACGATAAACATCACAATAGATTGATGAATAACCTGGGGAATTAGAAATTCAATGATGAGAACTTTGGTTATCATTATATGAGTTCAAATTATTTGAACTAAACTCTTGCCATCATTAAGTCCATATTGATGCTCACAGAATGATAGCATTTGTTTTTCTGCAAGTTAAAATTTTTCATTCATGTCAGAGAGGTTCATTTAGTATTTTCATAAATCACATTTATCCTACTAGAGAAGGCAATTTGATGAGTGGCGGTGCTAGAGGAAGCCAAGACAGGGGGTTAAGTGAAAGTTCAAGTTGTCATGCTATGCCTGCCCAACATGCAATGGAGCAAACCCTTTCATCTTACAAGAACTTGTGCATAAGAGAATTGAACCAGAAGATTATTCTCTATATCAGAGCCATACGGTGAACATGACTTGGCTAGTGCTCTTCCTGAATGAATATTCTTACCTTTCAGAGAGGTTACATTTTAAAGATTAAATTAACTAATATAATTACTGTGGTATTTTCCGCTTGTTGTTTCAGTAGATGTAACTAATTGATAAAGTAAAGCAACATGTGTAGCTTTTAAAAACTCACTTTAAATGAGATGTTATTTATTTGGCTAACCATAAGTGGCAAGTTGATATTTCATAATCATTATCGTGGAAAAGTTCTCACATGGAGATTTAGTACTTTGGAACATGTCAATCTTTATTCTCTATCTGTATTTGCATCTTGGGAGCTAAATATAAAGGGTGGGCATTTTGATCTCTTAACTTCCACAACACATTTATTCTTCTACCTTTATGAATTTGAAATGCAGTTACATATTATTATTTTGCCTTTGCATTTTCTTCCTCATCCCAAACAAACTGACCATCTGAATGAAGAAGACCTATCACAAACCAGTCATTAATTTTGAATGTCATTCAAACTATGTTTTGATAAATTCAATAAATATTTGCAAATTGATACAGCTTTTCAAATAGTAAAAGTATTTGGGGGATGAGACTATGAGAAACACAAGTTTCTAAAATAAAACATGTCATAATTTTTCCTTCCTAATTATTATTTTCATGGAAGTCAAGAACCTAGAGGCACAAATTTTGTTGCCGTTCTCCCTTTACACTAAGGCATTTCTTTCTTATATAATGGAGCTCCTGGCTTTGAAGTTAGTAGAAACTTTCATGACAAAGTGAAATATTAGAACTCTATACTGCAATAAAAGCATACACACACACACACACACAGACACACACACACACGGTGACGGTAAGGGGAGGCTACAAACAATTCATTTTGAGTGCTAAATCATTGTAATATTACTTTTTCAAAACATGAATCATTTTGATGACACATATCCAAAAGATTATAATACCTACTCTCCAGACGCCATACAAGTTTGATCTTCTGCATTACCAGTGATGTATGCTGAAGGAATGAATACTCATAAATATTATTTTACTATCAATACCTGGGTGGGAGGCAAATTTACATTTAATTTAGTGTTTGTTGACTTACTGCTTGTGAATCAAAGGAAATGAGTTACTTTTTCTTTCCATAACACCTGAACTCATTAGAAACGCATGCAAATATATAATTAGCCAGATAAATTAGCTACATATTATTTCAAAAATTGAATACGTATAAATATAAGCTGCAAGTTTCATTGTGATTTAAAAAATAGCTCTGTCAGTCCAAGAATTAATATGGAGAAAAGTAACTCATGTCATTTGTCTGTAAAGCATAGAATTCATAAAGTAAAAAGGTAGAAAGAGAGGAAGGGAGGGCCCAAGGGAGGGGAGGAGAAGGGGAGGGAGGAAGGGAGAAAAAGAGTATATTTGTGTTTGAAATCAGCCATATTCTTCCTACTGTTCTATTGTCCACACAGACAACAGAAATCCTATGGATACCAGAAATCTAGAAAATCTATCAAGCCCTACCTAATTTTTTCCTCTTTTTTCTATCCACATTATCAGATCTTCATGATCCAGAATCCCAAATGGTATGCCTAAGTCCCTCAAAGCATAAGAAATGAGTAATTTTTTCTTATTGTAGTGAAACATTTACCTCTAATACATCTGATAGAAAAGCAAAAAAGTAAAAGTTATGGAAAATGTCATTAAGAAATAAGAATATTTTACTCAAGAAAAGCCAAATTGTTGAAAAAAGAAACTTAACAAGAAAATGCAGCACATAGTGGATGTGGAAGGGAATGTGGTCATTATATATTTGATAATACAATCATGTATTTAACCCATTCTATAATTTACCAACTTAGCAAGAACAGTTCACTCTTTCTGTTTTCTCTTCTTCTTTGTCATGTTAGCTAAAATGTCATTATATTCAAAACTCCCCAAATATAATTATATATGGGTTCATTCAAATTCAAAACATCAACTTAAAAATTGCTTTTCCTGAGCTTCCCTTAGGAAATAGAAGAGAAACACGTCACTCTCAGAACCTCACAACGCTGCAGATAAAAGCTTGCAGTATGGTGAGCTACATGTTAACGAAAAGTTTTCTGGCTATTTCGGAAATTCAGTGGGACAAGTAGACTCTCAAATGACTACATTGCAAGTAAAGATCAACATCTAAGTCCCACTCATGCAATTGGAGTTATCAAGCATATACAAAATAGTCACAATTCTTAAGTGTTGTGAACTGAAAAAAAAAAATGTTGAAGATTGACCATCCAGTTCAAACTCCTTTATTCTACAAATGAGGATAGTGTAGGCCAGAAATGTACTTTTTTGACTATGCATATTTTTTCCAAATATAAAAGATGATAGAATCTTTTCAAATATCTGGCTTTCAAATAGAGTTTAAGAAAACTTTTATGACTAAAAAAAGCCAGGTAATTCTGTATTACATAAACTCTAGTATTTGTAAATTTAATTAAAAATTTCAGCAAGTAAGGGAACACTTGATAATTAGATAAGGATAGCAGATATAAAATCCTAAAAGTTTAGGTGGCTCATTTATTTATCCATATTCTGCCACTAACCAGCTGAATGTTCCTGAGTAAACTGCTGGAACTCTCCAGTTTCAATTGCTACTTCTGTGAGAATGGTGGTATTTTCAGTAGCTAGGACTTAGTTCTAACTTGAACGTGATGGATCATAGTCTCTGTACTTTGCCACGCAACTGGCTAGCATTGCTATTACTCTAAGCCACTCAGTTAGGCTTTACACTTTTCATCTCCTTCATTCTCTTATCCCCAATCAAACAAATTACAGCTTTTATGAAGAAAATTTTAAAAGGGATGAAATAATGGTGCCGAAAGAAATCATAAGGCTGGTCTTAGCTAAGTCTTCTCAACATCGGCACTGTTGACATTAGGGGCCAGCTAATTCTTTGTTGTGGGGAAATGTGTGCTGCAATGTTCAGCAGCATCCCTGGCCTCTATCCACTAGATGTCAGTAGCACCCACCTACCCCCAGTTACAACAGCCAAAGTGTCACCGGACATGGCCAAATGTCACCTGGGATGGGAAGGTGAAGGGAATGAATTGAGAACCATCACTCTAACCTGACAACCATGTGTAACTGATCAAGACATTTGTTGTGGGATGCTCTCCCTCCCTCTCTTTCTGCCTCTCCCTCACTCAAAATAAATGAATAAAATTAAAAAAAAAAAAAAAGCCAAAGGAAGCATATGGATCATCCAGTCTGGATCCTTTAAACTACACAATTATTTCAGTCCTTACATTCTCCTTGACCAAAGATTCACCCCTTGTCATACTCCAGATCCCAATATGTCTATTCAGGCAATGGAGCTTAGAAAACAAGATGAGTTCTATGTTATTTAGGTAAATGTAGAGTTTTGCCTATGAGTCATCAACTCCCAGTTTTTTTTGCATGGCCTTGTCTGGATGATTCTATGTGAATGAAATTTTGAAGCCTACTGCTGGCTGAAATTCTGATCAAATTCAAAAGTACCCAACTCAGTCTTTGGCTTCAGTTGCAACTTCTGTGGATGGCATCACAAACAGGGAAAAGAAAATGGAAGCAAAAAATAGTGGCTGCAAAGAGCAACAATAAAAATTTTGGACCAACTTTTCCCTAACCAGGAGGCATCTCACCTCACCTCTCAAGTCCTCAAATGGAATTGGCTAAATAAGTAAGTAAATAAATAAATAACAATCTCTTAAATTCCCTTCAGGGTAGTAAACAAACTCCAGTCATTGTATGGATAGAGATTAAAAGTGCCTCAAGGAAACATCAGTTTGAATCTAAAAGTTTTTCAAAACTTTATTGTTCAAAATAGGATAAAAATATAACCCAAGGGGACTTGTTAGTTGACTCCCTGAAAAAAAAAAAACAGTTCAAAAAGCTGTTGACAACATTGGAAAATGATACATTAAAATCGTGTATCCCTGTCAAGTGTCAAATTTCCTGGAATCCATAATGGTGCTGTGGTTATGTCAGGAAAGAAGCGCCATCTTAGAAAATGGTAGTTGCAGGGAGTTACAAGTTTCCAAAAGAGGTATCTCGGCAAGCAGGCAGGTTTGGCACTGTTCCATGGGGACCAAAATGGACAATGTGATTCAATGGACCAGAGGAAAGAGTATCAATGCTTGCTGTACCCCTTCGGAAAGAAGTAACCAGACTCTGAAGGAGATGACTGAGCAAACAGGCTGTCTTACCACAACTCTTTAGATGCTACAAGTAGACCAAATGTCAGACAGTTTAATACTCACAGCACAGCAAAAAGCGGATGCTTCCCAGTAGCTATGCTCCTCTACCCCCACCCCACAAGGCAGTGGGATGGGACCAGATGGTGGCTGCACACACAATGGGTTTGTCACAGTTAAGGAACCCAGAGCTAAAGTCTCAGCCCCTTTTGGGGCAAGCAATAAACAGACGTCCCTAGGAAAAAGCACTTTACATAGCAATCAGTGCTGTGGTCACCTTGGCCTACCTAATTGTCTGTGTGACCATCTGCAGAAACTGTTCCAGACCAGGCGAGGTAAGCTTCACAGTTTGGCACAGTCAACAGGGATGTGCAGGGAACCCAGAGTCCCTGTCAGATGGCCTTACCAAATGGTGATCATGATTTTCTATTCCTTATTCTTAAGGAAATATATATTGAAATATTTAGTGATAAAAAGTCAATTTAGTATCCAATAGTTCAGTAAGATAGTGTGTGTGTGGAGGGAGAGAAAAAAAAGAATACAAAGCACATGATGAAACAAATGAATAAAATGGTAATAGCAGATGAATGTGGGTAAAGCGCACACAAGTGTTCTTTGTGCCTATCTCATTCTTGCATTTTTCCTGAAGTTTGAAATTTACCAAAATAAAGTGTATATAGTAAGTTACACTTATAGTAAGTTACACACCTCCTTTTCTTCTCACCAAAAACTATAGTACCAATGACAACAATGAGTAGTTGTTAATTACAAAATTTATTTCTTTTCCACAATTCTCCTTCCTTATTTGAAAATATCAAGTCACATTTTACGTGTGTGAACAAATGTCATGGGATCGCTCAACATGTATGCCAGCTTGACAGTGGGAGTGGGAGGGGGGGAAAATCCTTGTGTTCCAAATCAGTCGCTTCAGGAAAAAAAATCCATTAACTTTGAGAATTGGGTGAAAAATAAAGATTTCTTTGTCTAGAAATAAAGAATATAAAAAGTATCACAGAGAGTCATTGCTTTTCTTTTGAAAATTCTGTCAAGTCATGATAATTTGAGGATAAAGACGGAGGAAGTTGGTCAAGAACAGAAGGACATAAGGGGTTTGGATTAAAATGTATTTTTTTCAAGGAAGCATCAATAGTATCTATCTGATGGTTAGTATATAACTAACTTATTCATTAGTGTATACAAGTGCAATAGAATATTCATAATTATCCAAGAGATTGTTTGTGATGACCCAAGAGATTAATTAATGTCTTGACATTTAGAAAAAGCTCTGAGAGTCAAGGGTGGAAGTATACTGAGGACCCTCAGTGCAGCTCTGACACACAGAAGATGCCCCATAAATGTGTGCTGCTACCCAATTGGAAATGCTCACTGTCTTTACTCTTTTTCTTCTTTCAGCTGGAAAATCTGGAAGCAGAAACTGCTCCATTGCCCTAAGTGGGTCTCATGCCATTCAGACCCTCACTGAGCTCAAAAGCCACCATCTCTGTGGAAGTAGGTCGCTGCAGGAACATTTGGGAGGCTCTAGTTTCCTAGGAAAGTGCCTGCTTCCGAGTCATCAGAACTTGATCCTCGGTGGCCACTCCACTCTGTACCTGAAAGGCACATCTAAGCTAAGTCAAGTGCTGGGAAAGAAAGAACTATAGTGCACTGAAGAGTCCAGTTCATGTACATAATCATGAGGAAGACACCCAATGGGACCAAAACACACGGTGGTATGTGATTTCAGGTCATCCTAGAAGATGATCCTTCTATGTGTAATATTTTGTTTTCAAGTAAACATTGATGGTCTCATCAAAGAAACCGCCATCGATTGTTAAATTCACCATAGCGACATGAAAAGTAAATGCTACCTCTGATCAAAGGACCTTGTGTGGAAAGTCCAAGACTTTCTAGTCTTCTGTAAGGAATACTTTGTTCTCTTTTTTACCTTTAATATTAACCTTAAAATTATCTTCTGGTTGAGATATCATCTCCACCTTCAAGTCTTGGTGTTGTATTCTTTGAAAGAATAGCATCCCTTACCCAGCTCCATAACTGCAAGAGAAGAAATCACATGAAAGGTAATCTGAAACACAGCAATGTGTTAGCTGCAGAAAGGTTGATTCTTGTGCATTGCAGGTACTTCCTGAGAGTCTCAGAGGGAGATTATCCATTCTTAGGCTTTCGGTGGTTTGCTCCCTAGTTCTAATTGTGCAGTTTCCTTCTTCTAAGTATTCATAAAAGGTAATAGTGGATCAGTGAGCTCATCATTTCATCTGGGCAGGAAGTCAAGCATTAAAATGTACTTACTCTTCATTTCTCAGTAGTTTCTCCTTACTGCATGCTCCTTTTGCATATTATTTTTTCTTTTTTTAAACTCTGCTCAGAATGCTTAGGCCTTTGGAATCAATGTGATAAAATGACAGATTTTTTTGGTTGATTTTCAGAACACTTTTGAAAAATATGGATTCAATAAGCTTAATCTCGAAAAAGAAAGACTCAAGTGACCATAGATTTTTAAAAAATGGCTAATCTTTTCACTCCTGTGTAGCTACTTGGACACAAAATATTAACAATGACCCAAGAATATTTTCCTGAAGATTGTGTTTATATAATGTTACCACCAATATGTGGGTTTCCTTGATCTTTGCTAAATGTCAAGATTTCCTTTGTAAAATTTCAGTCTTCTAAGCAATTTCTCTAAGACAAGTCTCCTCTTTGGTTTTCTTTGTTATAAAATACAGTAGAGATTCAGCAAGCACCCATTTTATCTTATGTATGTGGACAGTCAAGTTAGATGGCTCATGCCAAGAAGCCCTCCACTATGAACTTTTGTCTCCATTAATTAAATGAATCAAGCACATTGTAGTTATCTATGAAGACATCGTAGAAAACAGGGTGCCAGCTTCCCTTAAAAGAATATCTCTGACTCTACAAGCTGCCAGTAGACTCAACATTAAAATTTGTGTCTGTTCCTCAATATAATAAGGCACAAACGTGCACCGGACATCCAGAGGTAATATTTCAGGAAGACAGCTGTCTTGGATCAGGATAACTAAATATACTGTCTCAGATCCAGTTGGCTGTAGCTGTGTGGACCCAATACATATACCCATTGGATGAGAAGAAACAAAAGCCAAGATAATATTTTATCTTGAATATTGAAGTCTTATATTCATCTCTGAAAATCTATTTCTCAAGTATCATGTCCCAGAATGGATACGCATTATTTTTTTATTTTTTTTTCTGAGCAAAGTCATTAAAACCAGGGCCTTAAAAAGTTTGAGGATGTTAAATAAATGTATTTGTGTACAAATACATAAACGCATGTATACACTATTAGATCTTCCACAAGTAGAAGAATAATTCAAATGAAACACAATAAGGGAGAATGAAATATCTGTAAGTCACTAGGGAGGAAAATTCTTCCCCTTAATGGGCTGTAATAACAGTTCTCTCAAGAGATGACATATTATGGCTTTCTGCTCGTGAGGATGTTTCTCAACAATCATTTTGTCTGCCTAAGGACCTGCTTTGGTTAAGACATTCTAAAGTAAATAATAAATAGGTATGTTTTTTCAATATTTTTCATTCAAAACCATTTTTTATCATAAATTTGCTAAAACTACCTTGCTCTTCCTTGACAAATAGGGAAGGGCCAGCCCTGACTCAATCTGATGAACTGAAGCCCTTATGAAATCTGAATACAAACTAAATATAACGTTCTGCTTTGTTCTTCCTTCTCATTTCACCTTCCTGTCCTTATGGATAGGATTTCTTCTGGCGTGGCATTCCAGTAAAGGAGACTATAGATGTGAACCCAGGATAAGACATAGTAGCCTCAGCTTCTCAGCCTCTCTGTAAGCCACACACGTCCCTGCTGTGGCTGTGCATATACAGCCACAAACACTATGCTTTTCATAGAAATATCCACCCATAGGAAATAGGAGTCTTCAGGCCTCCTCACTGTCATTGCAAAAGCATCAAGATTTTTGCTGAGATTCTCAACATAATTCTTTTTCTCACAAGCCATACTGCTTGGCTGAAGGGAAGGGATGGGAACAAACATGAACTTTCATCAGTGCCTTGGCCCAACCACTGTATTTTCCCTAGAGTGAGACACTGCAGGATCATAGTGATAGAATATGATGTCCAGGTTATATTTAAGACCACTATCATTAGGATGTTAGAGCCAACAGCGAGAAGTCTGCTTTGTGACATCCAGCTGAAAGCCAGTTGAATTTAATTAGAAATAATTTCAACCTAGTCATTGTTTGCCACTGAGATCAAACTAAAACCACAAGGAAGTGTATACATTACTAGCTGTTCAAAAGTAAGCAAAACAAAATTGCAAAGTTTAGTGTGCTATGGTGTGTGGCAAATATTCATGCTTTTGCCATGTAATGCCATGGCATTTTTGAAAGGAGTCAGCACATAAGTCAAGTTCAGTTTAATTTATCAAATAGTATTATATCCTAGACACTTGAGTTACAAACATAAAGATCATTGATACTGAGATTTTAGGATTACAGAAAATGGGTTGAGGGTGGGCTGAAAATGCATCCTGTAACAAGGTACTTTTCCAAGAACATTGAATAGCTGCATATACATTTAAAGGAGTTTTAAAAACTCAGTAAAAACTGAAATTAAATCTATCAATCTTTGAAAGCATGTCTTGACTCAAATATGTGAGAAGATGATTCTAGACCCTGAGCACATATTCAGAGAAAGATCAGTTTGGAGGGGGGCGGGGTTCTTCCCATCACATATTTAATAATATAATTTTTCAATCCGTGTTGCATGCCTTATAACGTTGTATGAAGTGAGAATTCCATTAAAATCTGCACTTGGAATTGCACTAAACTTTACAAATTTACAGAGGAAATTGAACAATTACTGCTTCCTCTGCTCTTTGAGGGAGGTTCAGGTTTGCATTTCATGGCCAACTCACCTAGAAACTAATGCTTAGAGCTCTGAGTCCTCAGGCCCCAGACCCCACACCTAAAAAGAAGAGCCATATGATTTCATGTGGTACAAGGCACGAACTCCTTCCTTCTCTCTCAACCTCCAGAAACTTAGTTAAGTCTCTGATCCATTCACATCCAAAAAAGTACCCCATCTGCTTGAACTCAAAATAAAACTCTATGCAGTAGATAAGATGTTCCTGGAGTGTACTATCAGCTCTGAGGCAGAACCAAATGTTTATTTCTTATTTGGGAAAAATTAGTTAAGAATCAAGTGGAACCAGTAGGGATAAGCAAGGAAGGAGAGAATGTCTTCATTTTCTTTCATTCTTCCATCAGAATTATTGGCATCATACTTCATTACCGCTCAGAGGAACTGGTTGGCATTACTACCCTTTATTCTAAGAGATTGTCTTTAAAAATTATGCAAATATTTTGCAGAACAGGTAATAGTAATCTACCCAAAGTTGCAGTGGTTTTTTAGGATATATTAGACAATAAACAGATCCTACAGAAAACAAGCAAGTTTTATAGCTCTGTATTTCAGTAAAGCGTCATCCACAAAACCCCATCTTTCTATCTTTGTAGAAAGAACACAAAACAACCCTATGTAGTATAAAAATTGTCCAGTATTAATTTTAACAACCTCAAATGTTTCAATGTAAGCATAGATATGTTTCTGTTTTTTAGACTCAGTGTCTTCAGTTTTGATTTTGAAAGAATGGTAGTCTTAAATATATGTCATAAGGGGAGATGCTCATAATTTCGCAGTAACTGAATTTGCCTCTATATACCTCAATGACTGCAAACACATCTCAATGATTTGCTGTCATTCAGAGCTATCTCCTAAGTCTAACATTGTTTCCTTCTCCCCCTACAATTAGGTCCATGAAATCTAAATCAGTGTAACTAGAAAAAGTTTATTGCTTAAGTTCCAACTAATAGTGTCACATTCTTAGCAATGTATGCATTGCCTGGAAAGAATAAATGTATATTTGTTTTATGGTTTCCAAGAAAGAACATAGAGGTCTTTTTGGAGACAGTGAGGAAAATACATCTTTGTATTGTGTCATGCCCTGTAATAGGAATGTTTAGCAACAAAAATTCTCCAGGAATAGGTGGATTACCTATTTATTATTTTATAGGTGGATTATTTAATAGGAATATTAGTTATTATTTAATAGGTGGATTAAACATTACCTACAACTTCCTTCTTATTTTGCTATTTGATTTTTGAAAGAACCTAAATCTTGAGAATAAGCTATAATATGTACATTCAAGTCTCTCTCTCTTTTTTTTTTTTAATGTTTTATTTATTTCTAGGAGAGAGAGAGAGAGAGACAGAGTGAGCAGGGGAGGGTCAGAGAGAGAGGGAGTCACAGACTGAAACAGGCTCCAGGCTCTGAGCTGGCAGTCGGCACAGAGCCGGACGCGGGGCTCGAACCCACGAACCGCGAGATCATGACCTAAGCAAAAGTCGGACGCTTAACCGACTAAGCCACCCAGGCGCCCCGTTCAAGTCTCTTAAAAGAAATTTCTGTTGTTTTGCTTCCGATACATAAATGTTTTATTTAGTTAGTATTACCCACTAAAGTTAGTTTCTTTTTTTAATATTTTTATTTATTTCTAGGAGAGAGAGAGAGAGAGAGAGAGAGAGAGAGAGAGACAGCGTGAGCAGGGGAGGGTCAGAGAGAGAGGGAGATACAAACTCCGAAATAGGCTCCAGGCTCTGAGCTGGCAGTCAGCACAGAGCCCGACGCGGGACTCGAACCCACGAACCGCGAGATCATGACCTAAGCGAAAGTCGGACGCTTAACTGACTAAGCCACCCAGGCACCCCAAGTTAAACAGTTTCTAATGAATACAGAGGGTTATGGAATGCCAAATGGAAATGAGAGAAAAAAAGGATACAAGCAGAGGGAGATTTGAGAAGAGAAAGGGAAGGAATAGAAAAGACACTATGTTCCTGAGAGCCTGGGTAAAACTCATCATTGTCATATACACTGAAAGACATAGGTAAGCTTCGTTAATCCAGGCACAGCAAAACTAGCTGCAATTACTGAGCCCCAGGGTAGAGAGAGCAGATCGCATTTATGTGAGCCAATGACTGTGAGTTTACTATCCACTGTGGAGGACACAGCAGATGAATCACTGAGAAAAGCAGAATTATTTTCCCCCATTTTGAGGAGGGAAATAATGTCCCAACACTACATGATATTTGCAAAATTTATACGTCTCATTGGCTCCCCTTCTATAGTTCCCTCAGAGATGGGCTTCTGGGATGCAGAGATACTTTTCACATCCCATATCTGGTTCTGGCCATAATGTCACCGCTCCCACTGCTAGAGCATCAAAACAACCAAACCTAGATATCAGTTGGTGCTTCTTTGGGTCTGTAAGTGCCTACATAGATTTGGCTTCCACAGACATTCCCAGTTCTGAGTCCAAAAGAGCCAGTTACAGGCATACAGCCTTTATTATCCCTTCAAAAGATCTCTAATCAGAGGCTAACCTGTGGATCCCCATTGGTTTTTGAGTGACATAGGAGAGCTTTACTTTCCCAAAATAAGATAATACAATGTGCATGAAGTTCCCATTAGATGGCATAACACTGAGATGTGGTATTAGTCTCTACAGTTTTCATTACAGAGTAGCACACGTGACTTTTTCCTTGCCATGGTCAAGACATCATATTTTTTTTTAAATGTTTTATTTATTTCTAGGAGAGAGAGAGAGACAATGTGAGCAGGGGAGGGTCAGAGAGAGAGGGAGTCACAGACTCTGAAACAGGCTCCAGGCTCTGAGCTGGCAGTCAGCACAGAGCCCGACGCGGGGCTCGAACCCACGAACCGCGAGATCATGACCTAAGCGAAAGTCGGACGCTTAACCGACTAAGCCACCCAGGCGCCCCAAGACATCATATTTTAAAATGAGTGGATATTATTGCCTAAGAAGTCTGACTACCAGAGACTTCCAAAAGAGGAGATTTATATAGAGAGTCCCATTTACAAAGTAAGTTAGGATAAAACATGAGTCAGATGTTTCAGAATGCCTATTCCTTATTCGTCGCCTTTTTGAGGTTTATTGTTTATTGGTTGCTTGCTTAGCTGGTTGATTTGGGGAGAGTTGTTATTGTTGCTGCTGGCTTATTTTTTGGTGCTGTTCAACATTTTTTACTTTACCCTGGGATATTTGTCATCACACACATGCATGGTTTTCCATTTTCTCTGCTGAATGGACTTCCCTTTGTAATGACCAAGGTAGGCAGTCATCATTTCCAGAATAAAGTAGACAGTCGAGACATCTATTTGCTAATGGCTTGACATCATGGTGGGCCACCTACATTTCCCATTTTGTCAAATAATGTCCCCCTTCTCTACATCATTTGGACTTTACATCAGTCAGAACTCAACCCTTAATATCCTGACAAGCACAGGGAACCTATCAGCTGGTTCTTTTCCTGGATCTCTGCAAGTGGTAAACCTGATTCCTGTCATCTGCTTTTGCTTCTGCAGGAGTCCATTCAAAAAACAGAAAAATAACAAGACCTTCCCCTTACACTTTGGCTGTGAGACAATTTGTTCCCATCTGCCCAGGATTACCCAGTGTTCTTACTCAGTAGGAAGCTGCTACCGATCATTGCTGTATTAACTCAAAACTCATTTGCCTTATGGAAATTCATGGCCCTTATTTCTCAAGAGAATAGAGAAAAACAATAGGGCTCCTACCTAGCGAGGCACTTTCCATCCAAGCCACTACATCTATATAAATTAGGTTCAAATAGCATCAGGTTATTTTTGAGATAAACTCAATATTGCAAATAGTAGAACCTGGCAAGTAACTCTTAGGATCCTGTGAATCAATCACCTAAGGGGGGAGGGAATAACAACAATAAGAAAAACTTGTGTTTACAGCAACTGCTCCATGATTTTTGTTTGTTTTGATAAATTTCATCCATTTACTGGGGCTGGGAGGTAGAGTTAATGCTGATTACACGATTTATTTTTCACTTATATTATGAAATCTTTTCTTTTCTAAGAATGAACTAAATTTTTTTTTAATGTTTATTTATTTTGAGAGAGAGTGGGAGAGGGTCAGAGAGAGAGAGAGGTAGAGAGAATCCCAAGTAGGTTTCATGCTGTCTGAGCAGAGCCCAAGTGCAGGACTTGAACCCACAAACCATGATATCATGACCTGAGCCAAAAGTCAAGAATCCGACGTTTAACCCACTGAGCCCCCCAGGCACCCCTGAACTAAATCTTATCATAACCAAATACATAAACCAAATTGTATAATACAAGTCCCAATAATGGCTGGTGATCCACTTATTTTAGTAATGTCCCCTACAAAATAATTCCAGTGAAATCTAAAAAACATGAATAGTTCATTAAAGGAAGTTACTTGCACCAGGATGTAGCTTGGCCCATATACATGGATATGCACATAAGAATATGAGTATCTCTTTTAAAGTATCATTTTCTCCTAACAAGGCTGAACCTTCCAGGAGGACATTGGAAGATCAGTTTGGTTTGTTTTCTTACTGATCCTGAAGAAAATTGAAGTGATCATGCTGGTTGTTCTCTAACAAGCTAGTTGCTCACTTAGAGACAGCTGGACAGTGAGCAGTTAGACACCATGGGGGAAAAGACCACTAAATGGTAACTGCAAGAGAATAGCTGTGCTGCTTCTGGCATAAAATTAAAAGCAAGTAGTGTTTCCTTTGGCTCTGGTTTCACACCACACACAGATACCTTTGTAAATAGCAGGAAATTAGTGTTAGATTGGATCTATAAACTAGTCCTTTGTGACTCTGTTGTGTTAAAAGAGTATAGTTGTGACTTCAAACTGACTTTTGTAATATTTTGAAGTCTAAGAAGCTTTTGTCAGCATTTTATAATGTTGGAGACTCCCTCATACAAAAACAGCTTGCGTTCAAGTGCCCACGGTGTGAGAAAATCCATAAGGGAAAAACTAAGACGTTGATAATATTTTTAGATGTGCATTTTATTTTAGAAGAGAGTCTATAATCATTTGAAAAAAAGCTCTATACTTTTTCTCAAACGTCTTTATTTCATTATGGCTGGGTGAACAGATGACTTCCCAAGCTGCTGGGAGCAGCTCTGTAGCCCCTTGAGATCAGAGGATGCCGTGATTCTTGAAATGTCTAGTCCGATTGAACTTTCTGTTATCAATCAGGTCTTTGCATTACATAGCATTTTGAACATAATTATCATGGACACACACATAACAAAATGGAGCCCTGGAAATTATATGGTAATTGTAATCAAAATAGAAAGCAATCAATGAAATAAAATGTATCAAGAACTTAGCTCCTTATTTGGAAGTCCAGCATCAATTAATTACTTGCAAGCTTTTTTACATGTATACTCTGGAAATAAAGTGAAATTTAGAAAATTCTTTCAACTATACATTCCCTATTTAAATCTTCATTTGAACTTCAAATTATGCTTTTATCTCCACCCAAACCATTAAATTCACTGAAAAGTCAGAAGAGTCATAAACCCTGAATCCATAAAATTCAATGCTACAATTTATAATTTAATACTCCCACCATAAAAATGTCTGTTCTATGAATATAAGAATATAAATTCCTATTAACTTAATGGGAATTTTAAAAAGAAGTGCCAGTTTCCACTAACACATCCTTCTCTTGGCCATACATTTTCTGAATTTTTCACTTGCTTAATAATAATTCTGGAAACTTGAAACAAGTGGTCTTGTTTTTATTTTGTTCTGTTAAATGAAAAAAAACACAAGTGGAATTTTAAGAAGAAGAAACAGAAAATCTGTCCTATGAGATATAACAGCCAAGCTTTTAAAAGGTGTGAATCTGAGCATTGGGTGCTTGGTCACTTATCAAATTTTTTGTAACATTAATGACACATTTCTGTTTTCCAAAGATAATTAAAATGATTTCCATTAGAAAAGGAGAGGAGAAGGGGTGCTGCATGCTCTGAATTATATTTGAAATTCAAGCAGCTGAAAACAGTTTAAAAAGATACCAAGGTTTCCATGGGAAAAAATCAAAATATTATTTAAAAATATGTTTTGTTAAATGAGATTCTTTGTGGTTGATTTGGTACAAATATTTTTGTACAGATTCTCTCACATACTGCCCACAAACTACCTTTTTTCCCCAGCAATAGAAACGGCAGCAGAAATGTTATTTCCTTTTTCTATAGTTCCAAGTCATACCTACCAGAAGCAATCAACTCTCTATGCATTGATTTTGTTCTCACGGTTCCCATTCAGGGATCTGAAAATAAAGCAGAATTGATCATTTTCCTTGAACATCTTGGGGATGAAAGGAAAGAAACAGATCGGCTCTTCTACGTATGGATTCAGCCTCTATGCAGCAAATATTCAAAGAGCTGATTATAGAAATGCCAACAGGTAGCATAAAAAGACGGTCTAGAATAGTTCACGTTTTACAGATTTTCTATCCAAGTAAATGAAATGATAACCACATCACTAGAAAAATAGTATGAAGTCCATAGATTTAACGGTGAACACAACATGCTTCCTGTATTTAATACTTTCCCCAGATCTTTCCGTAGCACAATAAATCAAAACTATTTACCTAGGTGTCTGTATTTCACCTGTGTGCTCTTGCTGGGAAAATAGAGACAGATGAATACAGTTGACCTTGAACAATATGGATTTAAACTGCACTGGTCTACTTAAAACTGTTTTTTTTTTTCAATAAATACAGTACAGTCTTGTAATGTATTTCTCTTCTTTATGATTTTCTAATAATATTTCCTTCTCTAACTTACTTTATTGTAAGAATACTGTACATAATATGTATAACATACAAAATATGTGTTAACTGACTACACTATCTGTAAGACTTCCAGTCAACAACAGACTATAGTGAAGTTTTGGGGGAGTCAAAATTTTATGCAGATTTTCAGCTGTGTGCTGCGGGGGCTGGTGGTCAGTTCCCCCAACCCCCTCGTCCCTGCTCCCCAGGTTATTTCAAGGATCAGCAGTATATTTTTGGCTGTGGTAACACCAAAGAGTAATGTTTAAAAATATATAACATTCTTTTCATATTGATGGTCTGGTAGTTTTACTTTAGTTTTTTTAAATTTTTTCCTGGATTTAAGTAACGTGTTGTTCCCATCAGAATATCTTTTTCTTTAACTGTAGAAAAATATTTCCACTTGCAGTAAAGACTAAGCTATCATTTTACACTTTACGCACATTTCCAGGTAGGAGAGGATAGTCAGCTTTAGCTTTCAAAAGAATGAGCTGCCAGATGCCAGTGGTCTCATGGGCAGACCTCAATGTTGACCTTGTACATCAAATGGTGAGCACGTCAGTAAATTCTTTTCACATTATTCCTATTTGACTATTGAAGACAGTTGTATGTAAAAATACAAACTTTTGACTGTATTACTCTTGTTGTGCCAGAATACTTAACCATGTGGGCTATATTGTGATTTTCTTGCATGTAATGTACAATGATATATATGACTAATAAAGGAAATCTGATAGTGATATATAGATTTTCCTCGTCTTTCTCATTTGCACTTCATAACTTACCTATCTAAAAAGAATATTCTCCAGGTGAATGTTGCGCTGTAGGTAAGGAGTCTAAGAATTAGCTAACAGGTAACTTTGACACTGAATAAGTACTTTACTTTTTAAGTTTTTATTTAAATTCCAATTAGTTAACATACAGCATAATATTAGTTTCAGGTGTACCATATAGTGATTCAACACCCAGTGCTCATCACAGTAGGTGCATTCCTTAATCCCCATCATCTATTTAACCCATCCCCCGCCCTCACCTCCCTTCTCATAACCATCGATTTGTTTTCTATGGTTAGGAGTCTGTTTCTTGACTTGCCTCACTCTCTGGGGTTTTTTTCCCCTTAACTTTTTTGTTTTGTTTCTTAAATTCCACATATAAGTGAAATCGTATGGTATTTGTCTTTCTCTGACTGATTTATTTTGCTCAGCATAATATTCTCTAGCTTCATCCATGTCATTCCAAATGACAAGATTTTATACTTTTTATGGCTGAATAATATTACATTGTATATCTATACCACTTCCTCTTTATCCATTCATCAGTCTATGAGTACTTGGGCTGTTTCCATAATTTGGCTATTGTAGATGCTGCTGCTATAAACATTGGGGTGCATGTATCCCTTTGAATTAGTATTTTTGTATTCTATGGGTAAATACCTAGTAGTGCAATTGCTGGATCTTAGAGTAGTTCTATTTTTAACTTTTTGAGAACACTCCATATGGCTTTCCACAGTGGTGGCACCAATTTGCATTCCCACCAGCAGTGCAAGAAGGTTCCCACTTCCCCACATCCTCAACAATGTTTGTTTCTTGTGTTGTTGATTATAGCCATTCTGACAGGTGTGAGGTATTATCTTATTGTAGTTTTGATTTTGATTTCCCTGACAATTAGTGATTTTCATGTGTCTGTTGACCATTATATGTCTTCTTTAGGAAAATGTCTAATTTATCTCTTGTGCTCATTTTTTAACTGGATTATTAGTTTTTTAAGTGTTGAGCTTTGTAAGTTCTTTATATGTTTTGGATATTAGCTCTTTATCAGAATGTCATTTGCAAATGTCTGCTCCTATTCTGTAGGTTAATCATTTTAGTTTTGCTAAAAGTTGTTTCCTTTGCTGTACAGAAACTTTTCATCTTGATGAAGTCTCAATGGTTCATTTTTTATTTTGTTTCCCTTGCTTCCGGAAACATATCTAGAAAGAAATTGCTACAGCCAATGTCAAAGAGGTTACTGCCTGTGTTCTCCTCTAAGACTTTTTAAGGTTCATTTATTTATTTTGGGAGAGGGAGAGAGAAACCAGGAGAGGGGCAGAAAGTGAGAGAGAAAGAGTTCCAAGTAGGCTCCACACCAGCAGTGCAGAGCCTGACATGGGGCTTGAACTCACAAACTGTGAGATCATAATCTAAGCCAAAAATATGAGTTGGATTCTTAACCAACTAAGTGACCCAAGCACCCCTCTCCTCCAGGATTTTTATGTTTTGAACTCTTACATTTGGGTCTTTAATCCAAATGAATTTATTTTTGTGTTTGGTGTGAGAAAGTGGTCCAGCTTCACTCTTTTGCATGTTGCTGTTCAGTTTTCCTAACACTGTTTATTGAAGAAACCGTCTTTTTCCCACTGGATATCCTTTCCCGCATTGTAAAATATTAATTAATTAATTGACCATATATTTGTGGACTTATTTCTGGGTTTTCTATTCTGTCCCATTGATATGTGTCTGATTTGTGCCCGTTCCTTAGTGTTTGATGACTACAGTTTTACAACATATCCTAAAGTCCAGAATTGTGATGCCTCCAGCTTTACTTTCTTTATCAAGTTTGCTTTGGCTATTTGGGATCTTTTGTAGTTCCATACAAATTTCAGAATTGTTTTTTCTGTGAAAAATGCTTTTGGTATTTTGATAGAGATTGCATTAAATCTGTAGATAGCAGCACCCCTGAGTGGCTCTGTCAGTTAAGCGTCGGACTTTGGCTCAGGTCTCAATCTCACAGTCTGTGAATTCAGCCCTGCACTGGGCTCCGTGCTCACAGCTCAGAGCCTGGAGCCTGCTTCAGATTCTGTGTCTCCCTCTCTCTCTGCCCCTCCCTTGCTCATGGTCTCTCTCTCTCTTTCTCAAAAATAAATAAGATTAAAAAAAATTTTTTAATCTGTAGATTGCTTTGGGTAGTATAGACACTTTAACAATGGTTGTTCTTTCCAATCCATAAACATGAAATGTCTTTCCATTTCCGTGTATCGTCTTCAATTTCTTTCATCAGTGTTTTAGAGTTTTCAGAATACAGGTCTTTCACCTCTTTGGTTAGGCTTATTCCTAGGTATCTTCTTGTTTGGGGGGCAATTGTAAATGGTATCGATTCCTTAATTTCTTCATTTCTTCCTTAATTGCTTCATTATTGTTGTATAGAAATGCCACAGATGTATGTACATTAATTTTTTATCCTGTTATTTTGCTGAATTCATTTATCAGTCCTATCAGTTTTTTGGTGGAGTCTTTTTGGTTTTCTATCTTGAATAAGGACTTAAAATGTATGAAATAAGTGGGTTTTTCTCAATTGTTTACTTTTAAAACCAAAGTGTCCCTTAACCTTGACAACCATGACTTCTTCAATTAGAACCACCAATCCAACTGTATAGGGAAATAATCCCCTGCCATAAAGTCCATTGTTGAAATAAATGTAGGCACCTTCACTTTGAGTCTTCTTTTCAAAAATGAATTTGGTAGCTTAAGCAGTGAAATTCTTTGCAAGAAACAAGAAGTTCAATAGGGTAAATTTTAGAGCATACTTTAAGTTGTTCAGTATGATTTTTTGAATGGGGAAGTTGTCTCCACACAAAAACACTTTGTGGTAAGAAAAAACTACTATAAAATAATATTGGATAACTCCAGATTACATACTTTAACAAGATATAAACATGAAACTTTTAAAAAGAAAAACCTTGGCCCAGATCTCAATATATGTAAATGTCTTCTCTGCCTACCATTACCAGAGAAATTTCCTGAAGCACAGCTTTGTTCTTCTGTTCAAAACTTCTGATGGTGTTCCATTACCTATCTATTAAAGTCGAATGCCTTCATGGAGTACAAGAATCTTCATATTTTAGGGGCTCCTGGGTAGCTCAGTCGGTTAAGTGTCTAACTTTGGCTCAGGTTATGATCTCATGGGTTCGAGCCCCGTGTTGGGCTCTGTGCTGACAGCTAGCTCAGAGCCTGGATCCTGCTTCAGATTCTGTATCTCCCTCTCTCTCTGACCTCCCCTGCTCTCTCACTCTCTTTCTCTCTCTCTATCTCAGGAATAAATAAAACATTAAAAAAATTTTAAGAATCTTCATATTTTGTGTGGATACACCACAATTTATTCATCCATCCTGCTATGAATGGACAGTTGGGTTATTACCAATATTGGTTGTCATTAACAATGCTATGACATCCGTCTTCTGATGCATATACATATATATTGATTTCTCTTGGATGCATACCTGAGGGTGGAATTGCTTAGTAAATAATATCAAATGATTTCCTAAACTGACTTCATTAAATTACACTTCCTCTAGCAGTAGGTGAGAGACTTCCAGTGCTATATGTCCATGCCAACATTTCATCTTGTCAGTGTTTAACAATTTTAGCCATCTTGGTGGTATATAATGATATGTTACTAGGGGGTTAAGTTGTATTTCTTGAAAATAATTATGTTGAGCACTTATCAGTTCCTCACTGGCATTTGAAATGCAATGAGAAAGAATGAAATCTGGTCATTTGTAGCAATATGGATGGAACTTGAGGGTGCTATACTGAGTGAAATAAGTCAGGCAGAGAAGGACAGATACCATATGTTTGCACATATAGGTGGAATAGGAGGAAGCTAACAGAGGACCATATGGGAGAAGAAGGGGAAGAAAAATAGTTGGGGAGAGGGAGGGAGGCAAACCATGTGAGACTCTTGAATGCTGAGAACAAACTGAGGGCTGGTGGGGGTGGGGGCGAGGGGAAGGGGGGTGATGGGCATGGGGAAGGGCACTTGTTGGGATGAGCACTGGGTGTTATATGGAAACCAACTTGACAATAAACTATTTAAGAAAAGAAAATAGAATGCCTATGTACGTGTTTGACCATTCTTTATGGGGCTGTACATCATTGTCTGTTGGGTTACAGCTCTTTACATTCTGTGGTTACAAGTTTTCTGTTGGATTCATTCAATGAAAGTATCTTTTCCCACTTTATGGATTGACATTGTACTCTTTCACAGGCATATTTGAGTGAACGTAATTCTGGATTGTAAAACACTTTAATTTATCAATGATAGTGGTTTTTACATCCTGTTTAAGACATCTTTGTTGACTACAAAATCAAGAAGATAGTCTATGTTTTCTTCTAGAATCTTTTACCTTTCACTGTCCATAATCCTTTCATAATACACAGTTATTTATGTGTATGAAATTAAGAAGGCTTTTCCATATGGACATTCAATTAACCCACCACCACTATTGAAAAGAAAGAATCCCCTCTGCCTAGCATTACCCCATGCCATAACTCACTTAATCTTATATATCTGTATCTGTTTCTCTTTTTTTAAATTTTTTAATGTTTATTTTTGAGGAGAGAGACAGAACATGAGTGGGGGAGGGTCAGAGAGAGAGATGGAGACACAGAATCCATGGCAGCCTCCAGGCTCTGAGCTGTCAGCACAGAGCCTAATGCAGGGCTCGAACCCACAAATCGTGAGATCATGACCTGAGTTGAAATCGGATGCTCAACTGACTGAGCCACCGTGGTGTCCCAATGTATCTGTTTCTCTTTAATCTGTTCCATTCGTCTATTGCACTGTTTTAGATAGAGACATTTTACAAAGACTCTTGATTATCTAATAGCATAAGGCCTCTAACTTTGTTCTTTGCCCTCAAGATTGACTTTGCTATCCTTGGCCCTTTGCTTCTCCATACAAATGTTAGAATCAGCTTGTTGATTTCTACAGAAAAGGCCAAAGAGATTTTGATTAATGCAAAGTGTTGCCCGCTGGGAAGGACTGTGACTAGGGCATAGGGTTTGAGAGATGAACAATGCAAGCGGCTTTAAGTCTGGCTGAAACCAAATTTTAAAGGACTTTGAATGTTATGTAAGGAAAGTATACTTTCTTCAGTAAACAGTGGGAAACCATCAGAGATCTTTAAGCAGGAGAGTCAGATGATTAGATTTGTATTTTTGAAACATCACTAGGAAGAACAATCCATGTCAAATCTATCCATCTAAATTCCCATATACCTGCTTTAAAAGTAGAGTTATGTTTATACCACCTGCTGGACAATGGACTATTCCCCCCAGAATTCAAAGCAGAGAAGAAGTTGTTTTATGCCCAGTTTAGGGTGGGAAGAGATTTCCCCAGGTGTTAGAATAAACACAGCCAGCAATGTGCTTCTTTCTAAGGCACGAACATTCAGTCCAAGTCTTATTTTGAGAAGCAGGAAAGTGTCACCCTCTCTCAACCAATTCATGTCTGCAGGAAAGAGGTGCACTTCTCTGGGCCATCAAGGTGATGAAAGCAAACATAATGACTCTGTTCTGGAGTTGTGCCCAAATGACCCACCCTGACTCCCACTCCCTTACTCCCCCTTCCTCTAACCCCCAGGTTCCCTAAGACAGAGAACACATTCATCACTAAAAAGTGATGGACATGTAACACATGCAGAACAAAACATACACTATGTACCATAAGACACACACAAAGCGACAACTTGTTAAAAGATCTTCATCCATGACTCAGACTCCTTGCATTCCAACTTCTAACACAGACTGCAGGAGCAATCAGATAGTCCTGCAAAAGTACAGACAGTTCTCTTCCAGAAACTGGCTGACTGAGCAGCTTATTTAAAAATTCGTATGCATTTTTAGGACAAGAGTCAAAGAAAAACACTATTCTAGAAGAGGAAATAGGAATCATAGTTAACCCACTTATCAAAAATAGATGACAGGAACTGTCTATTTAAATTAGATTTGATGCCGAAAAGAGAAGATCTCAGAGTCCTTCTTTGTTTCTCGCCCATTTCCCACAAGATCATGGGGCTTTCAGGTCAGTCAGGTGGCCAACTCAGCCTTGGACCATTTCTGTAGGTCAGATTTATAGTCTGCACCCTGACAAAGCTTTGTCTGTGGAATTACTTGGGTCTGTCTTTTCCAAAAACAAACTAGACCAGAATAACTAGAAGTCTATGAGAATAGATGTCTTCCCTTACTGAGTCTCTGTACCCATCCTACAGAATATTAATGGACTTAATCTTTCTCCAGATCCAGGGGGGAATCTTCTTTTTTTAATTACATCTTCTCCCTAGTGACAGGCTCCATGTAGAAAGACTGAGCCAGCCACTGTGCCCAGCCTCTCTGAGCCACCTGGAGCCTCTTATCCAGGCTTCTTGAGCCTCTCCACCTCATCAAAGAGACACAGGGGCTCCCGCTGGTGACCAGTAGTGGGGTTCCTTTTATAATTTTCCTTGAACAACGCAATGCTGGCAGCAGTGCTCAGGCTCTCTCCCACTGAAACTAGATATGCCCTTGCTTAGAGAAAAATCAACGCAGACATATACTGAAAACACCAAGCTAGGAAGCAAATGGAAAGAATTTGATATTTGCTATTACCTAAAGAAACACCAGTGTGGGTGCCTGGGTGGCTCAGTCGGTTAAGCATCTGATTTGGGCTCAGGTCATGATCTCAAGGTTCACAAGTTCAAGCCCCACATCGGGCTCTCGGCTGGCAGCATGGAGCCTGGAGCCTACTTCCAATTCTGTGTCTCCCTCTCTCTCTCTGCTCCTCCCCTGTTCATTCTTTCTCTCTCTCTCTCTCTCAAAAATAAGTAAACATTTAAAAACAAAAAGAAATACCAGTGTAATCATAATAGAAAAATCTGAAACATTTTTGGACTTTCCTTTTTTGAGTATTGAGTATTTTCACTTTTTTGATATGCATAGGGAAGGTAGGTGAGCCATCATATTTTGATTGCTTAAGACCTGTAAAGACATAATTCAGCTGTGTCCATCCAGAAAGCCTGAGACATGCCTCAGAGAGGCCTGGTTGGCCACATGGATGGCTGAATGAATTCATTCGGTTAGAACTATCATAGAAAATTAAGAGGCCATACCAAAAAGATCCCATGCACAATTCTACCTGCGTCACAACCTGTCACTTCCTGCCTTGCTACTTCATCTTGGCTGCTACTCTCTCATTCCTCCCATTCTTAACTGCCCCAAGCTAAGAGCCCCATTCTGAAACTAAATAGTTAATATAAAGCATATTCTGTCTAAGGCACAAGAGAGAAGAATTGAGAGGAAAGCCCTATGGGAATTTATGATATTCAGCTCTCCTTGACTCTTCTAATAAAGCAATGGTATCAAGTTTCCATGGAATAATGTAGAAACTAATGCTAGATATCACCAAGTGATCCTGAAGACTAAGCTCTCCTATATCCCTCATGGCCACGTCATACTCCCTCTCTAGACTGACTAAGGAACTTCATGCCCCACTTTAACCTTTAGCCCTCAGCCCCTTTCCTGAACCATCTTCCTTTGCTGGCCCCACATCCTGGGAGATAGTCACCAAGCCACATTCTGAAATGCAGACACAGCAAAAATTTACAGCTCCTTAAATTCAAACACATGGAGAGTGCAATGGAAGCCAGCAGCTATTTTCTGGAATCTACACATACGATGTGGATGGATCTAGACTTTGAGGAATTCCAACCCATTCGCTTGCAGTGGAAAGACAAAAGAGTGAAGCAGGCAGAGTAGTAGTTAGCTGCCCACACCTCCCTGACAAAAAAAAAAAAAAAAAACACTCTCTACCACTAGTTGGGAATGTAAAGAGTCTTTGAGAAAAGATACTCACTTCATGATTCTGTTACTGATAATGAAGATGTAAAGGGAAATGGTGAACATTCATCAAACCCAAACTACCTACAGTTTTTCCACTAAGTGCTTTACAATTATTATCTCATTGATTCTCTACAACAATCTTATCAGGCAGTGCTACCAGCACCCTATTTGATAGATGAGGAAATAAAGACTGAGAGGTTATATTCTCCATGTAACTCAGGTAGTAAGTTATTTCAAAACAATGCTCTTAACTTCCACATTATACTAATTCTTTCAAAAATTATTCCCCAAGCATATAGGTAACAAGCAAATGAAATGTAAATGAAAGCCCATAATTAGAGAAATAAAGCTAGAGGTGAGCTTATGGTAAAGAGATGATCACAGCTATGTGCACTGATAAAAAGAAAGACAGATAGGGGGGCACCTGGGTGGCTTAGTCGGTTAAGCATCCGACTTTCGCTTAGGTCATGATCTCACGGTTCGTGGGTTCGAGCCCCGCGTCGGGCTCTGTGCTAACTGCCAGCTCAGAGCCTGGAGCCTGTTTCAGTCTGTGACTCCCTCTCTCCCTGACCCTCCCCTGCTCACGCTGTCTCTCTCTGTCTCTCCTAGAAATAAATAAAAACATTTTAAAAAATTAAAAAAAAAGAAAGGACAGATAGGAATACATTTACTATTTAAAAACATATCTGTTGTCTCTGAATCTGTTTATTTTCCATGGCATGATTTATGCAAGATCAACAAATTCTTTTATGATAAAGAAATAAGCCTTTACATACTCAGTTCTTGATGCCAATAATTTTATTTTCTAACAGTAGAAAAATTTTTTCTATAATTTGGAGAGGGTTAGTTAAATAGAAATTAATCAGCAAGTGCTTTATACCTGGAGTATTAAGGGCTATCGGAAATTCAAAACAGAAGTGCTTTATACCTTACATAAAACAAAAAAGTGTACAGATTCAGTCATCAATCATATCATACAATATAATACAAGTTTCATGTGCCATGAGAATTCAGAGAAACAAAAGCCATTCCAGCCAAGTCAGACTGGAAAAGTGAGATGAAGTGGGTAAGATGAAGGAAGTAGGAAATGAAGATCTGCAGGGAGGAAGATGAAGGACATGGGAGGCAGAGAGATTCACAGGAGAGATTCGCACAAGCAAAGGAATGACTCTTGTTAAAAACAAGGCAACAGACCCAAAATGGAGTTGCTTGTGCTAAGCCACAGGTCGCCAAGAGGAGCCTTGATTTAATGACAATTTCAGCCTTTCCAGAAATGGCGTCTCCAACCAGCCAAGCCGGAATCTCCTGGCCAGGACAATGACACAGTCCTGCTGATGGACACCTGCCCTCCCCTATAAGGAAAGAAGTCTGCAATTCTTCAACCCCCTGTTGTGCCGAACACCACTTCCTTGTCCCTGCTCCCTTTTACCTATAAAATCTCTCTTTGATTATAGGTCTTCGGAGCACCTTTCTATCTGCTACACTAGACACTGCCTGATTCAAGAACTGCTGAATGAAGCCAATAAGATGTTTGTTCATTCGAATTTTATTTTTTAGCACTAAAGACCCAGAGGTCAGTGCTGAGACTCACCTGTCTGCTGAAAGGCCCTGGCATTCATGCACAACATTTAAAATTCATCTCATCCCAACCTGCACTGGGAACAGTGCTAAGTGCTAGGAAAAGAGAGAGGGAAAAGACATAGCCTTTGTCTTCACGGGGCTCAGACCCCAGAGTAAAATGAAACAAAACAAAACAAAAAATTAAAACAGCATCCGTAATAGTGTAGCACGTCATTAAAATCCTGAGCTTTACAGACCCACTGACCAGGCTTAACCGCTGGTCCCTTCTACTCACTAATCTATTCTTAACCTCTGTGAGCCTATTTCTACCACTACAAAATTATTAATAGCTGAAATGAGAATTAAATTAGACAGTCTACAGAAAACTTTCAGTAAAAATAAAAATGAGAGGTACATGGTTTTCTAATAATGTTAATATTTTAGAATGCCTTTACATAGAAGTGATTATCAACCCATTATTTACTTAAGTTATCTGATTGTTTTAAAAAATGTCAGTGCCTGGGGTGCATGCAGGTGACTCAGTTGGTTAAGTGTCTGACTTGATTTGGGCTCAGGTCATGATCTCATGGTTCACAAGAGCAAGCCCTGTGTCAGACTGCACTGACAGCGTGGCTTCTGCTTGGGATTCTTTCATTCTCTCTCTGTCCCTCTCCTGTCTATACACTTTCTGTCTCCCAAAATAAATAAACTTTAAAAAATAATAATAAAATAAAATAAATAAAAAATGCCAATGCCTGGGCCCCATTCCAGATGAATTCTATCAGTGAAGTGTCTGGAGGTAGGGCCTGGTGACCAGGACTTTTTAAAAATTCCCCAGGTAATTTTTATGAGTGTGCCTTTGGGTTGAACACGTAGAAGATATAAGGCAGAGTAGGGAGACAGCCAGGGAGAGGTCTTGGTAGTGGTGATTCCTGACCTGTGTAGTAGGTGTGGTGAGAGAAAGACTCTCAAGGCCTGATGGATGAGGGAGTCCAGTTTAGATCGATCTCTTTCTAAGTCAGCGTGACCGTGTATAAGCTTTGTTTAACCCAAACGCCTGATTTACGGCTGCCACACTTGCATTGTACATCTGCTTTGTGAACTAGTAGCCTAAAGAAAAACCATCTTGTCTTGAGATACCCATCAATGCTCCTGCACCCTGCCTTCCTTTGTGACAGAACTCGTGATTCCTGCCTATATGCTAATCTATTATCATAATCTTTTGACCTTTTACAAGATGTAAAAAGCATATAACCCGGTAAAAAACTGTTCATTCTCCAAGCACCTGCTTCCCCATGAAGAGGGCATTTCCCGGAAAGATATCCTAACTTGGGCTCAAATAAAACTCTCTTTCTCACTTCTAGAGATTGTAAAAGATCTGTTCATTTTATGCTGACAGGTATCAGAATCCAGGGGAGAAGATGGGAAGAGGATCAGATGTGTACCATGTATGGGAAAGGTCAGGAGCAGTCCTTTGGGGACTTAAAAATTGTTCCCCTTGGGGCATCTGGGTGACTCAGTTGGTTAAGCGTCCAACTTTGGCTCTGGTCATGATCTCACAGTTCATGGGTTTGATCCCCATGTCAGGCTCTGTGCTGACAGCTCAGAGCCTGGAGCCTGCTTCTGATTCTGTGTCTCTCTCCTTCTCTCTCTCTGCCCCTCCCATGCTTGTGCTCTCTCTCAAAAATAAACATTAAAAAATGTCTCCCCTTTATGGTGCTTCTCAAACTCCTTGAGTTATCCCCATACAATCCCTTCTTTTTAAATGTTCTTTCAACCTGAAGCAAACCACAAGCCAGAAAATACACACCATTCACCAACTGCAATGGAAGGAACAGCAATCAACAGAAGTCCCTTTGAGTGGTCCTATGTCCTCATTCACTCTGACCAAATCATTCCCTCTGATCTGGTCACTGGCATCTAAGAAAAAACCCTGAGAGACATGAGGGTCACATCCTTTTCAGTTTAGAATTATCTTTAAAGAAAGGAAGGTTGTCACTATGGCTGCGGCTGGGCCTAACAAAGCCATAAATCTGTAGCAGGCTAATAACATATTTTTAGAGAAGCAATCAGGGTGAAAGACACTTAAAGACCCAGGCAAGTGTGGGTGGCCACTTACATCAGCCCCTGTCACATTAGCTTGCTAAAAATGTAATCAAATGTTCTTCATTTTCTCCCCTGTATATGAAATGAAGGACATGATCTGCAGACCAAAATGGACAGAAACAAGGAGCATGATCCCTTTACCCAAGGAGCATGATCCCTTTACCTACATTTAAATTTCCTCGCGATGGTATCTCACATTTGAATGGCCTGCCCCACAGGAAGAAGAGGAAGCAAGCATACAGACTCCAGTAGTAACACATTCCCAGCTTTCATCAGAAAACCAGCACAGAGGGCCCGAAACATTGATATGCAAGTCATTCTCGGGCTATGAGTCAGTTTTCTTCTCAAAGCAATTAGCAATTACCAGCATTTATTCAGAGAGCCGTATTCGGGCAGACTGAACACTGACAGTCGGTCATTATCGCAACAAAAGAACCACAGCTTTTATCCTCCCCAGAGGAAGTAAGATTTTAAGAACTCCAACTTTCAAGTTCTCTCTCTTCACAGACCTATGATTTATTGCATCATCAACCTTAAAATAATATAAAGTTCAGCCATTTATTTATGAAGAGCTGCTTACAGATGTTCCTTCCAAGAATCACATGCAAGCCCCAGAAAGCTCTGAGACTATCAAACATAGATTTGACAGCAAGCCACAGGGGGCGCCATCTCTACACTCCCCACCCTACTGATCACCTGAAAGAGACCACCCTTTTTGCACACCTCCTGAGGACTGCTGCTACTTTGTCACACCCTGACCACTCAACTGCTCTTGTAATGTGGTCAAATCAATCATTATTTGCCACCTTCCAATTACAGGCCAGTACTAGACACTGTAGAAGCCAGAGTGAGCAAATGACCCATGTGTAGTTCCAGAGCTCCAGTAATGGAGCCAAAGCCAACCTGGAAAAAAATTTAATCCACCTACAGCTGGATTACTGGATGCACAATTTGGGGCAAAGCATTTGCCACTCTGAGCTTTTTAGTGTAGTTTCCTCATTTATGAAAAGGATAAAACCCACCTCCCGTAAAAGAGATGGTGTGTATCAGGCTCACTGCCTCACACACAATATGTAGGCAACATGCATTACGTGTCCAAAGTTACCAGTTTGTCTCAGTCTTTACCAGCTGGTAAGTATAAATATTCTAATGGTCAAGCCTGCCCCCTAAGCCTCAGCCTACGTCCCCCAGGTCCATCATATCTGAAAGGCCAGTCTTTCCCATTAATTCCCTCTCTCATTATTCCCACAGAAGCTTTGATGGAAGCGAGGATGACAGGGTTCTTGGCAGCATTTCCGCACAGAACTTCAGACAACAAGGCTGCCTAGAATCCAGCCCTCGTCTGTGAAGTCCCACGCTCCTGGGCTGCAACGCTACTCCGTCTACAAGTCTGTCTTGCTGCTTTGTCCTGTGCTTCTCATGACCAAGTTTTACACCACACATTCCCATGTAGACCTATGGCACCTGCAGTGCCATGGGTTCCTCTTTCTCAGGGCACTTGGGCACTTGAAGCAAAGAAAATGCAAGCAGCCTAACCCTCACTTGCTCTGAACCTGGAATCTGGGACCACGTGTGGGTCTTTTTGTACATTCTTCCTTCTACCGTGTCTAGTCTTGGCCTGTTTCTGTGCTATACCCAAGTGCTTTAATTTTTCGCTCTCATGAAAGTATTTTCAAATGGGGATAGTTTTTCAAATTGATGCTTCTTTGAGGGAACAAGTAAGTGCTGGAAAATTCCATTCCACTGTCTTGCTGACATCTCTCCTCTTGCTTGGACTTTGATAAGAATTTCATTAAACCTGTGTATCAGTTTGGGGAGAAGTGATATCTTTGCTGTGTTGAGATTTCTAACTTGTGAACAAGGTCTGTCTCTCCTCTGATTTAGTTTTCTTTGATGTCTTTCTTCTGTGTTTTGTAGTTTATAGCATGTAAGTCCTATCTATACAATTTTGTCAGGTTAACACCTAAGTATTTCATTTTTTTGAATGACTACAGATGGTATTCTATTTTTAATTTTAGTATCCATGTGTCCATTGCAAGGATATGGAAATACAACTGATTTCGTGTGTGTGTGCATCTATCCTGAACCCTGTGATTTTGCTGAACTCCCTTATTAGTTCCAGGAGGTTTCTGTTTGTCTTTTTGTCTTTTTTTTTTTTTTTTTTAAGATTCTCTGGGATTTTCTACACAGACAGTCATGTCATCTGCAAAAAGGGAAAACTGTTTTTTTCCTATGTGATCTGTAGGACTTTTATTTCCTCCTTTTGCTTTACTACACTGGTTAGCACCTCCAGGAGTTGGGAATAAGAGTGGTGAAAGTGAACATCTTTGTCTTCTTCCCCGTCTTGGAGAAAAAGCATTCAGTTTTCCACCATTAATTATAATATTATCTAGAGGGGCACCTGAGTGGCTCAGTCGGTTAAGTGTCCGACTTCAGCTCAAGTCATGATCTCCCAGTTCACGGGATTGAGCCCTGCATTGGGCTCTGTGCTGACAGCTCAGATCCTGGAGCCTGCTTCTGATTCTGTGTCTCCCTCTCTCTGCCCTTCCCCTGCTCACTTTGTCTCTTTCTTTCTCTCTCTATCTCTCTCAAAAATAAAAAAAAATTAAAAAACGTTTAAATAATAATATTATCTATAGACTTTTGATAGAATGCTCTATCAAGTTGAGGCAGTTCTCACCTATTCTTATTTTGTTGAGAGCTTTATTATGAATAGGTGTTGAACTTGTCAAATGAATTTTCTGTATCAATTAATATAATCATTTGAGTCTTCTTTAGCCCATTGATACAGTAGATTTCTTGATTAATTTTAAATATTGAATCCATCTTGCATCCCAAATAAACTCCACTTGGTCATTGTATGTACTTCTTTTTATATATTGCTGAACTTTTTATTATTTTAAGATTTTCGGATCTATATTTATGAAAGATATTGGTCTATGGTTTTTTTCTCCTGAGTTTTTCTGGTTTTGGCATTAGTGTGATAATCGTCTCAGAACTGTTCCTTCCAGCTTTTGTCTCTCTCTGCCATACTTCTATCCTAAGAGCCCCGCAGGCCCTGTTACTTAGCTTCCTCTTTACGTCAGCCTCATTTGATGTCCTGTGATCCATCAACTAAGTGTGACCTTATCTCAACCCCAATTGTGGACCAGTTCCTTTTCATGTCTTTTTAAGTTCTGTTCAATTAAGCAGTGGTTTTAAATTCCCTAAACTTACTCTGCCCAGAGTGGAAAATTTGCAGCCAGAATAACAGAGTCACATTTCTAACATAGGAGATCACCTGATCATTAATATTTACATACACATATGCATATAAATGCACCAGTATAATCCATGCTCAATAAAAAGTAAGTTAATATTCCTTTACTTTTCTAAAGGAAGCCAAATTGCCTGTCTCATTAATACATCTTGTATTTTTCTGACTTAATGCTGTCCCTTTGTGTCCCAGACTAGCACACCTGGTTCCTCCCTTACTCTTGATCCATCTAGAATCAACATCTCAAAAGTCAGCTCAAATCTCCCCTCCCCCAATAAGCCTTCCTTCATTGCTCCAGGACACAGTTTTCTCTTCTTCATCTGCGCCCTTTATAATTATTTTCTGTGATACACATTTGACAATGAATTTATTCTTCTCCAGGACAGGAGGTAAAGATTAATAAAAATGACTAAAACTATCTTCACTTGTATAAGCCACTGGAAAGGGTGTTTGAGTAAAACACTGAGAGCATCTTTTGAAAAGGTAAATGAATTGCACTTGAGTCTGAGAGGGAGGGCCTGATGACCTCCTAGTAAGCATTCATCAACTATTTCCATTTCTAGGAAAACTGAATAAATGTGCTTCTTCCTATTTTTCCAATAAAATACAACTAAATATTCCAATAAGATATAACTAAATATTTAAAAAAAATAACTAGATACTGAAAACAGAAAAACAATAAAGTTATTAAACTAAAAAGTATCAGTGAAAAGATCCATAAAATTGACAAATGTCTAGCAAGGCTGAAAAAGAAAAGAAGAGAAGACAAATTTTCAATATCAAGAATGAAACAAGAGTTATCAGTATAAACCCTACTACAGATATCAAAAAGATAGTAAGGACATATGATGAGCAACTCAACCCAAATAAATTTAGCAACATAAATGGAAAGGACAAATTCCTCAAAAATTATAAACTATCTCAACTTGTTCAATATGAATAATTTGTATACCCAGTATTAAGGAAGCAGAATTTGTTATTTAAAAATTCCCAATAAAAGATGTCTCTGAGTCCAAATAGTTTCACTAAAGAATTCTACCAAACTTTTAAAGAATACTTAACACCAGCTCCACACTACCTCTTCCAGAAAATATAATATTTCCCAATTTGCTTACCTATCATTACTGTAACTATAAATGGATTAAATTTTCCAGTCTAAAGAACAGATTAGCTAGTGGGAAAATAATAAGATCCAACTTTATCCACAAAAGACTCACTTTTGCTTTAAGAATATAGCTTTAGCTACATAGTTGAAAGTGAAGAGGTGAAAACAGATATTCCATGCAAATGGTAACCAGAAGAGAGCATGGGTGGATATATGTACATCAAGACAAAATAGAGCTTAAGTTAAAAACTGTCAAAAGAGACAAAGAAGGTCAGTATATAATGATAATGTATCAGTCCATCAAGAGAATATAAAAATTGTAAATATATATGCCCCCCAAATTGCTTCATAAGAAAATGCCATAAGGTGGAAGGAGGCTTCTGAACAATAGAAATTTCTTTCCCATAGTTCCAGATGCTTGAATTTCAAGATCAGGGAATGAGCATGGTTCAGGGGAGAGCCCTTTTCCTGATTCCACACTCCTAACTTCTTGATTTATCATCACATAGTGGAAAGAGAGTGAGCTACTGCCCTGGACTCTTCTTAGAAGAGCACTAATCCCACTCATGGGGGCTTCACCTTCATCACTCCATTACTTCCCAAAGGTGTCACCTCCTGTTGTCACTACATTGGGGATTAGATTTCAACATATGGGTAGTTTACAATTTTTGAGGAATTCATCCATTTCATCTATGTTGCTAAGTCCATAGGAAACATTCAGTCCACATTAGTGATGTTATGTGAGACCCCATACATCAATCAAACATTCTATGAGCCATGGAATAGTAGTGTTGGCTGAGGAACTGTAGAAAGATGAATCCATATGTAGATACTCGTCAGTCCTAGTTGGAGTGAAACATTGCCTTATCCCAGGTTGAAGGGGTCCAACCTAATCAACTTACCAACAAGTGTTTGCTAGGTTTCCTCAAATCATGGTACCCTTCTGTGACTCAGCATTGCTTTTGTTACTAATAGACTAGATATTCAGCAGCAGCAGCAGCAGCAGCAGTTTTCAGCTTCTAACAAAATGCATGTTCTGGGGCCCATGGTTAGCCTCCATCTCTGTTACCATGGTTTCCCTGCTCATGAGCCCATTGCACAAGTTCCAGAGTGGTAAATGACAGAGGCTAGTGGATATCAATTGGACGACTCTCACTGTTCACTTGGTTGCCTACTCCTTATTTTTAAAATTTTTTTATTGAATGTTTATTTATTTTTGAGAGACATAGAGACAGTGCAAGCAGGGAAGGGGCAGAAAGAAGGAGACACAGAATCTGAAGCAGACTCCAGGCTCTGAGCTGCCAGCACAGAACCCAATGAAGGGCTCGAACCCATGAAGCACAAGATCATGACCAGAGCCAAAGTCAGCTGCCCAATAGACTGAGCCACCCAGATGCCCCTGCTTAGTGCTTCTGAAATGATGCTCTTTGATGGGTATTAGCATTTAATGCAAAGATCAGATCTTCACATATTATGCCCACTCTTATGGGTAGATTCTCAAATCTCTCCCCCAGACCTCCTTGTCCTTTTATTTTCCTTGGGCTCTCTCCATTTCCTGATTTTCCACTTCTCTCTCCACACAAAATAGATGACCTGGTGCATTGCCTCTCAGACTCCTGGGAAGTTTTCCACTCACCAGTGGCTTTTAGAAAGTGAAGCATAGGGCAGTAACAGTCATTTTGGGCTAGAATTCACATATCAACTCAACTCATTAATGACCTAAGTTCAGGCATTTTCTTCCTCTATCTGACAGAGAACTTCCCCAGGAAGTCAAATGTGTGAACTGAGTGAGAGGTAATGATGCAATGGTGGTGAGTGGCTTCAGTGTCTGAGTCATTTGTTCATGCAATTTTCTATGCTCTCTGGAGCTGCTTAAGCCCAGTCTAGCATGTGCCATCCCCATTTCACAATGAATTACTTCTGGACCACCCTAACTTAGGTCTCTTCATAGCCACCTTATAATGTTTAGTTCTGGCTGCAAAGTTAGCTAATATTCCATGGTTAGACACTTTACCACAGTTAGTATCTAGGAGGGCTAAATAGCATTCCAGGAGCTAGTTTTTAAATGGTGACTCTTTACTGCAAATGGCATGGTCTTGGTCCAGTGACTCTTATATTACTGAGGCCTATCCTGCTACAGGGCCCATTCGTGTTCTGGTCCGCACTCAAAACTAGAAACTTCCCATGTAGGTCACTGAATAAAGTCAGAACAATCTTCACAAGCATAGAATATTTAGCCTTCAAAACTGAAACAGGCCCACCAAGCACTATGCTTCTTTCTTACTGAGAGAAGCACAAGATACAAGAACTTTTCCTCTACTTTGAAGGACATGTCCTAGCTTTCCCCAGGTCATCAGGCCCCTAAAGAGTTCACACATTTGGCAGTCTCCTGAATCTCTATAGGGTTTCTCTCTCATTCTCTGGGGCCCTTGTGTTTAATCATAGCATACAGAGCACTTGCCACGTCTTGCCCTTCAAGTCCTTACTGTTTATTACATGATATGATCAATAGAGTGGACTGATGTGATGTTCTATGGAACATCATGTTATGTCCTGTTTAAATGGTCCACTGTCAGATAAGGGAAAAAATTCCTTAATTATTTTTACTGTTTTGTGCCATATGGCAGCAGAATTAACATAGAGCTGGAGGGAGACCATACATGTGTCTGGTCATCCATCATGTAAAAATATGGAATGCCTCTGAACTGCCTTCACGATCGATATTGAAAAGAATGCACGTACCTAGCCAAAGTCCATGCACTTGAAGCTGTAATCTGCCCTAGGGAAGATACCATATACAACACAGCAACTACAATTGGGATTATAGTTTGGTTAAGTTTATAAGAATCCAGTATATGGTTCTTCAGGAGTCAAACCGGTAAATAGCTATGAGTTGGGGCCACTAACCTTTTATTCTTTTTTATTTTTAATGTTTTTATTTATTTTGAAAGAGAGAGAGAGAGCACGAGTGGGGGAGGGGTAGAGAGAGAGGGAGATACAGAATCAGAAGCAGATTCCAGGCTCTGAGCTGTCATCAGAACCTGGAGCAGGGCTCAAACTCATGAACTGCAAGATCACGACCTGAACCGAAGTCGAATGCTTAACCAATTGAGCCACCCAGGTGCCCCTAACCTTATATCCTTGAAGTCTTTTAAGGTGACACTAAGCTCTATTATTCCCATTGGACACAATATTGGTTTTTATTTACTATCTTCCCTCAAGGAGATAGCTTTAGAGATGTTTGTTTGACCTCTCTTACCATAACAGTTTTTGCTGGTCAAAGAACAAATATATATATATATATATATATATATTTTTACAGTTTACTGTCAAATTAGTTTCCACATAACACCCAGTGCTCATCCCCACAAGTGTCCTCCTCCATGCCCATCCCCCTCCCCCCCCACATCCATCAGTCCTCAGTTTTTGTCAGCATTCAAGAGTCTCTCATGGTTTGCCTCTCTCCCTTTCCCCCACCATTTCCCCCCTTCTTCTCCCCCTTGGTCCTCTGTTCAAGTTCCTCCTAATCCTCCTATACGTGCACACATATGATATTTGTCCTTCTCTGCCTGACTTATTTCGCTCAGCATAACACCCTCAAGGTCCATCCATGTTGCTACACATGGCCAGATTTCATTGCTTCTCATTACCATGTAGTATTCCATGGTATAGATAAACCACATCTTCTTGATCCATTCATCTGTTGATGGATACTTAGGCTCTTTCCAGGTTTTAGCTATTGTGGAGAGTGCTGCTATGAACATTGGGGTACATGTGCTCCTATGCATCCGCACTTCTGTATCCCTTGGGTAAATTCCTAGCAGTGCTATTGCTGGGTCATAGGGGAGTTCTATTGTTAGTTTCCTGAGGAACCTCCACACTGTTTTCCAGAGGGGCTGTACCAGTTTACATTCCCACCAACAGTGTAGGAGGGTGCCCGCTTCTCCACATCCTCGCCAGCATCTAGAGTTCTCTGATTGGCTCATTTTAGCCACTCTGACTGGCGTGAGGTGGTATCTCAGTGTGGTTTTGATTTGTGTTTCCCTGATGAGGAGGGATGCTGAGCATCGTTTCATGTGTCTGTTGGCCATCTGGATGTCCTTCAAAGAACCAATATTAACAGTTCTCCTAGCCACGACGTATGGCCGTTCTAACTATATATTCAGAAAACAAAAGATAAGGGCCATTTATCACTTGACTTGTATGCCCCTACCCTACCCTAATACAGTGGCCATAATACTTGGGGGTGCTTCCTAAGAATCAGCACAAGTTAGGTCCTGTATCCAAGTTCCTTTGATATACTGTTGGCTTCCCATATATCCTATCTCTAGAAAAACCGTTTTCTATTAGCAATCTCCAAAGATCCTCATGGTCAGCACCGGCTCCAGGCTGTCACTTTGACCTTGCTGCCCATTACAGTAATTCTGATGGCCTTGCTGATGACTGTTAAGTGCTGCCATCTGGCCTCAGCTAGTCACTGGCCATGGCCACCCTGGTTGGGGATGGGGAAAATAACCCCCTGGCTTAGGTGGCTCTCATTTAGCTGAGAACAGCTCTCTGGAAATGGAGGATGCTGTTGGCTATAAAACCTCATAGCAACTGGGGATGAAAGCTCTGGCCAGGTGAAGGGTTCTGGGCAGGCATCACAGTGTCGCCAATAATAACTTCTGGTATTAGGGTGATAACTAGCTAAATATCCAAGAACACTGTTTTCCTGGGAACTTTGTCCCTTCCCTACACCTCCCACTCTAGACAGAACTGCCAAGACATGCTGAGTGGAGACTTCAGTGCTGGTAGCGTGTTTATGACATCCTAAAACATATGACGAGAAAAACTAATGACCAGCATCATAGAATTACCTATAAATATAGGTTTCCTTGGCTGTTCATGCGGTTATTTAAGAGAAAAAAATGACTATAATGGTCAGATTGTGATTTATAAGGGCCAGGACCTCTAAAAACTCTATGGCCGTCGGTACATTTGAACATCTACCTGCACTCACAAGAGTCTCTTTATCCTGTGACTTGGCCAAGCCCTTGATCAGTCTGACCTTGCACCAGGAAGCTCACAAATGCAAGAATACAAAGCGTAGATTATCGTTTGCTTTATGATACTTGATCCTTTAAAGTGATTAATTCTTTGTCTTTAAATGCAAGTGGGGCGCCTGGGTGGTTTAGTCGGTTAAGCGCCCGACTTTCGCTTAGGTCATGATCTCATGGTTCATGGGTTTGAGTCCCACGTCGGGCTCTGTGCTGACTGCCAGCTCAGAGCCTGGAGCCTGTTTCAGATTCTGTGACTCTCTCTCTGACCCTTCCCTGCTCATGCTGTCTCTCTCTCTCTCCTAGAAATAAATAAAACATTTAAAAAATTAAAAAAAAATAATAAATTCAAGTATTAAACCCTGATTTGATTGTTAAAATACTGCACCTGTTACACCTGGATATATGTGATTTTAAAAGCTAAGACTTTTAGGAGAGTGTCTTGGTGGCTCAGTCAGTTAAGCCCATGACTTCAGCTCAGGTCATGATTTCACAGTTCATGAATTCAAGCCCCATGTTGGGCTCTGTGCCAACAGCTCAGAGCCTGGAGCCTCCTTCAAATTCTGTGTCTCCATGGGGCACCTGGGTGGTTCAGTCGGTTAAGCCTCTGGCTTCAGCTCAGGTCATGATCTCATGGTTCATGGGTTCGAGCCCCATGTCAGGCTCTGTGCTGACAGCTAGCTCAGAGCCTGGAGCCTGTTTCAGATTCTGTACCTCCCTCTCTCTCTTACCTTCCTTCCCCTGCTCACGCTCTCTCTCTCTCAGAAAAAAAATTTTAAAAATTAAAAAAAAAAACAAATTCTGTGTCACCCTCTCTCTGTCCCTCCCCCACTCATGTTCTCTCTCAAATAAATATTAACAAAATTTTTTTTAAAAAGCTAAGACTTTTTTGTTTCCTTCTCATAAAGATGGAATTACCTTTCTTATGGTGAACATATTTTGATGAAATGAAATTCAAATCCCATCGTATGATGAAGAACTTACATGCTTATGCTTAAAACTTGGAAATTCTACAATTTCTAGGAGAAATTCAGGGGGACTACACAGGCTATTTGAAAATGAAGGTTTGCAGTAGGTGGAACAATGGTCATCTCCTAATCAGTGGAAACCATGTATGTACCCAAAAGGGGAATTTTGGTTACAGATTGAAGCCAGGTTCCTAATCAGCTGGCATTAAAATGAATAGAGTCTCCTAGGTCAATCAAATGGACCCAATGTAATCACAAGTGTCCTTAAGAAAAGGTTGAATAGAAAGAAGGGTGCACACAGACACGATATTGCTGACTTTGGAGATGGAGGAAGGGAGCCAAGAAGAAAAGAATGTGGGTGACCTGAAGAGGGAAGGAAATATATTCTACCCTGGAGCCTCCAGAGGAACATGACATTGCTAACACCTTGATGTTAGCCCAAGAAAGCTAAAATCTGACCTCCAGAACTGTAAGAAAACACATTCTTTGAAGCTGCTAAATTTGTAATAATTTGTTACAGCAGCAATAGAAAACTACAGTAAGATTGTTCTAGAAATCAGGAACACATCACACGTATGCCTTTTGCTCATCCTTTTGGTCTAGAATAATTTTTCCCACTTCTATATGGGAGCCTAGACATAATTGGTGGTACCCAGATGGAGAAAAAAAGAAGGTAGGGCTGAACATGTGGAGTGAGAACTAGGAGAGAGAGTGTGGGAAAATAACCCTTTGTTTGTGTAGACACCAATTAAAGATGTGTGAATCAAGTTCAAATGCAAGTGAACTTCCCCCCTTCAGTGATCCAAAATAAGGGCAATTTGTTATGCCATTTCAATATTTTCTCTGTTCGTTTCTCCCCAAAACAGTTTAAGCCTCTTAAGGAACATATGTGCCACAGGTCTTAATTTTTATGATCTGCAAATTTAAAAAATTCTCTGAACAAAGTGTGAGTACCTAATGATGTAATGTGTAAGTCAAATTTTATGGATCAACAAAAAATATATCTTTTTACTAACAAGCCTGTTAGGTAAGGACCACTGGAGAATAACCACATCTGTTATTACTGAAACAGACTTCCCAACATAATTAAAGGCTTTGAAAATAGCATTTATTCTTATGACGGCCACCAGAGGGCACTAGAACCTTTGTAGAAACTAAAAGCCCAGCCATCAAACCCTCCCCAGGGAGTTTGTTCTTGGAGGAAGGAACACAGCAGAGCAGAAAATGAACACCAGTAGTAGATTTCAGTATTTTTTTTGCCATGTCATTTTACTAGATATATTTTCTCTTGTTTTTATTTGTATCTTACAAGTCAATCTCAAAAAAACAAAGCAGAAGAAAGGAGCCATGCCTCTTTTTCAAAGAGGGTAGGTGACAGAGAATGAAAGCACGATGAAATTGAAGGTGTCATTTCCACATTATCATCTTGCCCCAAACACCATGCAGTGCTAAAAGTCACATCCCCATCATGCAAGGACATTAAAGTGACTAAAAATTCTGGTTTTTATTACAGGATGCTAAATATATCCATGGGGCATGCTTCCCCATTGGACTCAACATGAAGAAGTATCAATACAGAGCAGTTAAGTCTCACGGTAAGAGATATGGAAACACTTGTTTTTAACGGAGAATCATTTTTTATGTTTTCTGTGGTCTATGGTAGAATGGGGAAGAGTAAAAATGTGCAGAGCAAGCGAGGAAATTGCTTCCTGTCTCACAACATAGAAAAACACGGGAGCTGTCACAATCTTGTTCACAGAGAGGAGTGGCTTTCTGTGACGGGTGGAATTATTCCTGCTCCCTAAGCCGTCTCATACAGGTTGTTAAAAATCTGGTTTCAGGGGCTTTCTAATTACATATTACAAAGCAGGGTGGTCACCTGACATTTTTAGGGCTCGATTTCTCTTGCAAGATAAGCATACAAAAAATGAGAAGGAAAATAAGTTGGAAAATCTCAAATATCATATTCTAATAGACTGAAGAAGAGATGTATCCTAAAACTAACTAAAAGTTATTGGTTATTTTTTATATATTGGCGTGTTTTAGATAGGCATCCTCTGTACCTAAATCACTCACTTAAATCTTCTGCGTGGCTTTATATCAAAATGCTACAAGGAGAAGAAATTGGGAGAGGAAGGTTTAGGGCCTAACCCCTAGTCATTAGGCTCCATCTCTGACTGGCTTTTAAAGGAAAACAAAACGAACTCCATTTCTTTAACTACCTCTTTCATCCGCAGATCTCACAGCACCCAACAAGCATGTAAGTTACAGAAGGAAGGAAAGGAAGCACAGAGTGGGGTCACACCCCAACTCACAGTCAGCCCAGCAGCCGCTGCTGCAGGAAGGACAGTAGCCCAGCCCTGAGGAAGAGACTGTGCTCAAGCAAAAGAGCCCCCTCAGGTTTCCAGTGGATGACTTCACAAAAGCCACCCCAGCCACCCTGGCAATGCATACACACTGCACGTCACAGGGTTGGGGGCCCAACAGTGACCATGCAAGGAAGAGGGAGAGAGAGGAATGAGAGAAATGGGAGTTTATTTCCTCCTTGTCAAAAAGGAGGAATGATCTCCCACAGTCAACCCACAACGACCACTGGGGAGGGAAGGAGTGAGGCTCAAACACACAGATTTCCCAACTACAAAGTGCTACATAAATATAAGGCTTCGGTTTCACACTGAAATCTGGCTCCAAATACAATCTTTCTTAGGCTTCCAGGAGTCTTGGCAGTAGTACACCTTATGATACTTCCTAGGTCTTTGATGTCACGCTGACGTTGTGCCAGAACAAAGACTTCTTAAAAGCAATAGACGCCTTTCAAGTATGGGACCATCTGATTCTGTGTGTGCTGCAATGTACCAGCCACAGAGATATCCTATCAGGCACGACTGTGGGTCTACAGGCTAACAACAGAGAGAAGTGGTCCTTCCCACAACCACAAAGGGGGTCCCATCCAGATCCTAATCCACAGCGCGTGCCACAGGTTTGGACCTGATTATGCTCAGGTTCTCTGCTTCCTGAGTAGCTGTGCTTCTTGTTCATTCCACAGCCTTCAGACCCTCCATCTACAGGGATGGACACAAGAGTTACCCCGTAGACCCATGAAACGACCCCAGATTCATTTCAGAGATGACCTAACCCTCAGGAGTAAACTGGAAGTCATCCAGTCTTAATATCCTTTGAGACAACAACAAAGGCTGGGTTATTCCTAAATTGAGTGTCATGGAAAGTGTCACCCACTCTTCCCGTCACTTCCCACTGCCCTCTACTTCTTAGTGGCCACAGCTGAAGTTGGGACCCCGTAGAGGCAGCCTCTTACTTCCTAACACAACATAACGCAGAGTGAAAGTGTCTTTAGAGAAAGAAACACTAGCCAGAAGGTGAGCCTGGTCTAGAAAAGAGGGTCGAGGACCAGGCAGTTGGGTCTCATGTTCAAGGGGTGGGGGTGGGGGTGGGGGCATTCTGCACAGTAAGTGCTTTAACAAAGCCAAAGCTTCTAGACTAACCTTTGAAAAGTAACTGAAAGGTTTGATTCAGGAATCTCATGGACCCCTTTTGCCTTTAAGTTTGAGTGTTCTTAAGGAATTTACATATTCATAAAAAGCCAAAGTAAAGCACTGAGGTGTATTCACAAGCCCGGGCCAATAGTTTCTGGGGCACCTCAATTTATAAAACTTGTTTTGAAGTTGATCATTAGTATTTCAAGCCAAAGAAAAGAACGTGGAAGAATAGTATTCTTTCCTCCATTACTTCTCCTTCGCAAAACAACCTGCTTACACTGTGAATCCTAAACAATTAACCTAGAATAGCGGCTAATTGTAGAAATAATCAATGATGATTTCCAGAGTAAAGAGATTAAACCACTGGCCTCTCAATGCAGGAGCTTCAGGGTCCAATCTGAGGACCTGCACAGTTACATTCAGTGCTGGGGCCAACAGAAAACTCATCGGAGGCCAGGCTCCCTCTTCTGGGTAGTCCTCGGCCCAGTACATTCCACTTGGGTTAGGTGCTCCTAAATGTTTGTTGGGCCCTTGGGACTGCCATGCCCTCTTATCTTACAGAAGCTTCTAGTCTGCCTTGTTTCCTGTTTTTTTCTTTCTTAATACTAGGGTTGTTTTTGTTTACAAAGTATTAACACTTCTGGGTAAAGCTGGAGGAAATATTCAACAACTATTTCCATTTAGTTTGCAGACAAAATAAGAGGGTTATTTCCACTTCAATGTCAAGCCACACTTTGACTCTACAAAGCATACCGTGTTAGCATGACAATTTGCTAGGGGTGAGGCCAAGCTGGGTTTTTGCTGTGTTGTGGTTATTTTTACGATAAGAAATATTCATGATTAGCAATCAGTAATTAGTAACAAAATGAGTTCTCTTTAACAACAAGCCCCAAAATTTCTATTAGACCTTAGACAAAAGACCGTATTCATTGTTTTTCATTTGGTTTAGGGTTTGTGGGCATACATGGCATAAAGCTTACAACATTTATTTACTAGAAGAAAGAACCTAAGATGAAAATCCTTTTTTGGTTAAAAGAATGACTTATCACAGATAGAGAAATCTGAACACTCTGGGCTAAGAAAGAGCGGGAGAGAAAGAAGCCAGAAAATGAGAAATTATTGGTGCATACCTCCGTATTTGCCCCACAAGATATCCTGAGCGTTCCTCACACAGCATAGTGCAACATAATAACTCCAGTGAATCAACAGTCTTCCTATTTTCTCAAGCAAAAAAGTATATACTTGGAGAATATATATTGAGCAAAATGTATAATTACCATCTTTTAAAACACTAGTAATTTGACCTTCTATAAATATACTTAAATAACAAACAAGAGAGAGCTATTCACATAGGACGCAAAGTGACACATAAACATACAAAAATAAAACAATCATATTTTAACACTTTTGTTGTTTTCGTTGGGTTTTTGGATTGAGGCTATCAAAACCATTCAGACACCAGAATCCCCTTGTCGATCTTAATCTGGGGGAAACCGGATATAAATGGACACTGTGCAGAGGCACCACACCCAGAGACAAATGCAGCAAACATTCCCTACTGGACTTCTTTCTACCTCCTTGGGTGGTTTAGAAAGGCTAGGAGGGAAGGGAAGTCTTGAAGCGTAACGACACAGATTTCTTTAGCTGTTCTGTGGAAAGGAAATTTTAATCAGATCCCTGCCCCATCGGGGAAGAGTGTGGAACCATCAAGCTGTCCTCTGAGACAGTGGGAAGATAGGACACGCCTCCTCTCCCACACACCACTCGCTCTGAAGTATTTCTCAGCTCATGGAAAAGGCACCGCCATTCTGGACCAAAGGCCCTAGATTTTGGTTCCACAATACCACAGGTGTCTCATTCCAGTTGCTGCTGTAAAACGCATTCCTCCACTCAAAACGTAAATGATTTGAAGAATTCAACTACCCAACTCGGTGGAATATCTACATTCTTACATTCTTCTTTTGGAAAACAACATTTCTATGAATAATTATCCCTGGTAGAACATGATCTTTGTCCATTAGAATCTTTGTCCCACTCTTGAGAGCAAGGAACAGTATATACATTTCTGACATCCCACCTAAAGCCTAGCATAACCATGACCTCCAGGAGGAACACGGTGTTTGTTCAACTGGACTCAATTCCTCCGGTCTCCATGGAAGCACTGCAACCAGAGGACGACTCTTGCTCCTGACACAGTAGGTCCTCACCTAAGTTGCATCTTTAGAGAAGGACCCACTGCTTGAGGAATTGATTTCAGTTTTCCTTTTAAGGAGAGCTCTTGCAACATCTTGAGGCATTGCATAGGGTACCATAAAAGGGGAGAGAATGTTGGCTTGTCCTCAAATAGAATTTTCAACACGGGCAGAAGAAGGTGATTTCTCGAGTCCCTGGGGGGTGCCCTCATGGGAAGACGTAGGGACCCGCTGCTGCTGATAGATGTCCTGGATCAGTAGGGTGTTCATCAGCTTCCACTCCCTGTATTTTCTGGCTGTCAACTTTGGATCATCCAGCAACTGGTTAATCATGGCCAGGTCATGTTCTTTACACTGTCCAAGAAGGGGGGGGGGGGAAGGGGGGGTGAGATGTAGTATTTTAATTTCAATAATCCCTCTTCAAATCTTTTACAAATACGCATATACATTCATCATAAAATTATCAAAGTGTTTTTACACATTAATATTCTAATCCCTAAGCCTAAGAGATACGGCAGGACATTCATTTGCATATATCTGCCAAGAAGAAGTTAAGTATCCTACCCAAGGGCTGGTAGGAGAACTAGACAGACAGCCAGGATCTTCCATGTGGATCTTCCCTGACTGATCCTTATTCCACACCTCGGTAGTATTTCTATCTCAGAGAGAGCTTTATTCCTTCTATAACTTATAATCATATAATCATTTCATTGACCACCCAAACTTCACTAAGTAAAACTAGGACATAGTCCCAATTCCCTAAGACATAAGATAGCACAAAAGATATTTATTTTTATTAAATTATCTTCATTTTTAATAACTCACATGCATGTATTTAATTAACACATACAGAATAAATATATAGGCTATCTTTTTATTCAAAGAAAAGACTACTAACCTTCCATCAAAATAGTGTGTGCTCCAATGATGCTAAGAGAACAATCTATCTGTATTGTTTCACCCTGCCTCCTCTGTAACCAGTATCACACACATCTGAAATGTCTGGCTCAGGTGAGGGGAGTGTTCCATAGTCAAGGAATGAGCTAAAAATGAGGTTGAACAGCCTCCAAGTTCAAAATAAGTTTACTCGGTCCACAATTTTGTCTCAGATCTATTCTTGTTTCCTCCGTCCCTCTGATGGTAATCCTAATTTTGAATATGAAGTCCAGAGCATCACACTTGATGCGTCCCTGCCTCCAATCCTCACTTCAAACCCAGCCTCTACATGGCAGTGCAGGACATCCACCTAAAATGCTGAGTCCTCTAAATGGTTCTCCTTCATGTCCAAGGTTCTACAGATTTGCGTTCCAACTGTTGATCCCCACTTCCTCCTCATGTCCTGCTCTAACAGTGTTGATGTGCATCTCTCCCTTATAATGCCAGTCCACACTCCTCGATGTGGTGCCACAGGGGCGACCTTCCGTATCTTTCTTCTAGTGAACTCTACTTCCTGGAGTTGCCTTCCTCACATGGAACACTTCCCAATATTTCTTTATCAGATTTTACTACAACTCATAAATCTACACTCACTTCAGGCATCCCGTTCTCCAGAAAATCTTCTCCAAACCCCTAAATTGCACTGAGAAGCTTTATTCATGCTCTCACGCCTTCCAATGCTTAGAACTTACCATGTTATACTTAGATGTTCATGGATCTGTCGTGCCACCTACCCTTCAGCTTCTTTTTAATTTTTTTTAAAGTTTTTTTATTTCTGAGAGACAGAGACAGAGCAAGAGGAGGGGGAGGGGCAGAGAGAGAGGGAGACACAGAATCTGAAGCAGGCTTCAGGCTCTGAGCTGTGAGCACAGAGCCCAATGTGGGCCTCAAACTCACAAACTGTGAGATCATGACCTGACCAGGAGTCAGATGCTTAACCGACTGAGCCACCCACGTGCCCCATATTCTAAAGCTTCTCAAGAAAGGTGACATTTTATTCATTCCTGTGTGTCTTGCACATCACATGATGCCGAGTGCCTGGGAGACATAAATGTTTATTATTAAACCAATCTTTCTGCCTGTCCCCAGGCCACCATGCGTATAGCTAAAAATTCACAACCAGAATCAGTGGCTGTGGTTCACATTCATGACCACTGCCATTAAGTGGCTTTCACTACGATCTATAGTCACATTTTCCTACCCCCTTTTTTCTCCCCATCTACCAAATTACTATTTCAAAACTTTTCATCTCTGCCTAAATCTCCTCCCCCATCCTCCCTTGCAGCTGAAGACTCTACTTATTTTTTTTTTTTTTTAGGAAATGGAAACAATCAAAAGAATACTCCTCCCAAGTTTCTTTTGCCCACTACCTATATCCACACAAGTATATCCCTGATTCCTTACTGTTCTTTTGGATGAAATATCTGTGCCCCTAGCAAAGGCCAATCTCCACTTGCGCACTATCATCCACTCCCTCATACTCAAGAAATTCACTCCAGCAATTCTCCCCTCTTTCCCGTGACTCATTAATATCCCATCTTCACTTGATAATCGTGTGCCATTACCTCTCCCGTCTTCAAAGCCCTTTCACAATCCCACATCCCTGCTCCAGCAAATGCTCCACTTTTCTCCTTGTCTCCAATGTCTCTCTACCCATTCTCTCATAGAGTCACTCCCATCAGGGTTCATCCCAAACTGCTCTTGTTAAGGCCATCGATGACCTCTATGTTGCTAAATCCAATAACTATCACTGTTACTTATCAACAGCATCTGAAACTACTGACTCCTCCTTCTTGAACACTTTCATCATGTCATTTCTGTGACATTTTTTCTAGATTTTTCGTATCCCCAAATGATCATTTATTCTTAATCTCTATTGTTGATTCCTTATTCTAGTCCAATCTCTTAAGATTGGAGAGCTCTAGAATCTCAGCCTTTAGCCACTACTGTATGTAAATCCATGTTCTTGGTAATCTCATGTCTCCCATTTTCCCTATGCAGTAAGGGTCACATATTTATTCTGTAAGCCTAATCCCTCCCCTGTACTTCATACCTGTTTGTCTAAACTTCCTCTTTAGCTCCACCTGGACGTGACCTGGGCATCTTAAATATAACAAGTCCAAAACGAAGCTCCTATTATTCTGAGTGCCTCACCCACCTCAACTTCCAATACAAACTGAAACCTCTTCCTACCTTTTGCAAAGCACCCAATGGCAACTCTACATTTTCAGTAGCTCAGGCCAAACACTGGAGTCATCCTTGACTCCTCTCACTGCCAATCCACCAGCAAATCCTGAGTTCTACCTTCAAAATATGTCTGACTACAGCACATCTCACTGAATTGAAGTTGAGGTTGAAGTTGAGATATAAACAATGGCAATAAGGCACTGTATGATAGAATCCCTCACTGTCCCTCTGAGCTGTTACCCCCAGGATCCATACCCTACTCGAGCCAAATGACCTCCATGCTCTTCCTTAAGCCTACTAAGCATATTCCCAGCCCAAGGCACTTACATTTTTGTTCTTCTTTGCCGGTAACATTCCGCCTCAGATAGCTTCATGACTCACTCCCTTTTTTTTCAGATTTTACTCAAATTCCATCTTTCAAAAAGGCTTTTCATGCCTATCCTAATTAAAAATCATCCCTGGGCACCTGGGTGGCTCAGTCGGTTGAGCTTCCGACTTTGGCTCAGGTCATGATCTCGTGGTTCGTCGGTTTGAGCCCCACGTTGGGCTCTGTGCTGACAGCTCAGAGCCTGGAGCCTGTTTCGGATTCTGTGTCTCCCTCTCTCTCTGTCCCTCCCCTGCTCATGCTGTCTCTCTCTCTCAAAAATAAATTAAAAAAAAAAACATTAAAAAAAAATCACCCCATCACGGGGTGCCTGGGTGGCTCGGTCGGTTGAGCGGCCGACTTCGGCTCAGGTCATGATCTCACAGTTTGTGGGTTCAAGCCCTGCATCAGGCTCTGTGCTGACAGCTCGGAGCCTGGAGCCTGCTTCAGATTCTGTGTCTCCCTCTCTCTCTGACCCTCCCCTGCTCACACTGTCTCTCTCTCTCTCTTAGAAATAAGCAAAACATTAAAAAAAAAAACTTTTAAATCATCCCATCAGCATTCCTTACCCTCCTTTCTATTCTCTACCAAGTCTATCATCATTTAGCATACTATAAAATTTATTTATTTACTTAATTTATTTTGTTTACTTTTTCCTCTACCTAACCATAAGCTTCTTAAGGGCAGGAATTTTTGTCTGGCATGCCCACTGTGCTACCCCAAGTGCATAAAAAAAAGGTTCAGACATGGTAGACATTCACTAAATGCTTCCTGGGAAAAATGAATATATGAAATAAAATGTGAATGAATAACCACCCATTTGCTTTTAAATCTCTTAATGTTTATTATTTTGAGAGAGAGGGAAGGAGAGTGCATAGATGAAGGGCAGGGAGAAAGAGAATCCCAAGCAGGCTCTGCACTATCAGCCCAGAGCACAGCACAGGGCTCAAACTCACCAACCTGAGCCAAAATCAAGAGTTGGATGTTTAAGTGACCCACCTAGGCGCCTCTGCTTTTAAATCTTTTTTATATTGTGAATTCTATTTAGAGTCTAAAAAAATCCTCTCCATAAACAAAAATGTTTATATATGTGTGTATTTTATATACATAGTATTTATCATATATGTCATATTTGTTTACATATATAGATAGTTATATCTATACATTTGCATACAGTTTTAGAGATTCTAGAATTGGTAGCATTTATTCGATCCAAATGAGGGATCTGGTCTTAGACAATCACAAACATTGGCACAAACATGTATTATTTGTTCTCACACTTAACTTTAACTATGTTTTACTTGGGGCATTTTACTACATTTTGCTTCCTTTTTTCCCATTTCCTTAAAACGTGGATTTCCAATAAAGTACTATGTATTATAGTAGTCCGAGTGGTAAGATTTATAATTCTAAATCAAGGGAGCAATAATGTGATGACAGATGGAGGTTAAAATATATAGATGGATTCCAGGAAGGAAAGAAAAATTGTGTAGGGGGAAAGTTACTACAGAGTGGTAACAAGCAGGTTGACTGTGAATCAGAAGCAGAGGGAAGGCTGGGTAAGTAAGTGGATAACTAGAAAAGATTGGTGATAGAAAGTCAAGCAAGGCCAAGAGAGTTTTCTTTCTTCTCTCTGAGTTCTCAACACCTGCATTCAAATAACAATCTTCCCCTCTAAAAATAATAATAATACTAAGCTTTCCTCCTTTGATATTACAGTAGTGCTACTCATATGAAGTTATTTAAGGAATTTTACTTTGTTCTTAAGAAATTTTGATATGTGGGGTGAAATAGGTGAGAGTTCATGAGCATCGGGTGTTGTACACAAGTGTTGAATCACTATATTGTACACCTTAAACTAATATAACCCTTTATGTTAACTATATGGGAATGAAAATCTCAAAACTTAATAAAAACTTTTAAATCTATAATTTCTTTCACTCACAAAATACTATGACATTGCTTCAGAGAGAGATCCTAATCTTTTATTGAAATAACTAAATAAGATCTTTGCAGAGTAACAAAATTTGAAGACTTGATTTTCTTAAGGCAAAATGAATTGACCACCCCTCTCAATCTGGTCAAAGGTTTTAGGAAAAGATCTCTTCAACTTCGGCCTAACACCTCTCCTATAGTTCTCAGCTCTAAACAATTCAAGTTTTTTTACCATTTGCCTCGAGTCTGTGCTAAGTTATTTTATGGATAAAAGAAATAGCTGGAGACAAGAATAGAAAGGAAGGAAACTGATGAAACAACGAAAGCCTCTGGATGGCTTCCTAGCCCAGCCCTGCAGTCAGCAGCATGGTGCACTGGCCCTGCATCCCCTCCTATGGTGCAGAAGGCCCACCGGATGCTTTGAACTACGGTTATAACATCCTCCTGGTCCTCTCGTAGGCGGGCCAGGTCTGGCAAGGCTTCCAGATAGTACCATGAAAGAGACAACACTATACGTTCCTTTTTCACTCCAAAGAGTCAGTACATGACCTGATTCAAGACCTAAGCGCTGGAAATGTGTTCTACCAGATCAGTTGAGGAAAGGAGGGTTCATTTCTCTTTGGACACAGACCAGAATGATCCTGAGAGTAAGTTCCAGGCAAGCCCACTAATCGTTCCATTAGTCATTCATTTTAAAATAAAGACAGGTTTATCTAAAAGTCAATGGATGTTGAGTTATGAGAACTTCCTAAAGATCTACATTTAGTGTATGACATGATAGTTTGTTCAACTTCCTGAAAGAATTTCCATGAAGAGAATTAGTTTCAATACAATCCCAGTGCAGGGATTTTTCTTTATTTATGGAATGTGCCTATCACTAATGCAAATATTATTGTTAAAGCTTTTCTTGTTTCTGTATGAAATGGTGTGCTTGTCCACACTGCATCTTTGAAATATTTTTCAAATAACATTTATATTGCAATGTAATATGTACAGAAAATCACGCATATAAAAAGGTTTGTACCTGATGAGTTACCACAAAATGGACACATCTCGTAACCAAACCACCACTGAGGTCAGAAGGGACCTTACCCAGCACCTCAGAAGCTGTACTGTGGTCCCTCCCAGGCATCTTTTCCCCCTTTCCTCAGCTGCTCTGAATTTATAAACAATTATGATTAAATGTGATTCAATTAAAAATAGCTAAAGTTTTTTGACATGAATAAACATACAGGTACTAAATTATCTTTCTCTAGTAAATAGGCTGATGTACATTTTTTCCCCAACAAGGTCAATTTCCTCATCAGCATGTCTTCCCATCTCACGATGAGGTTCACAGGAAACACGGATTATGTTTCACCAGCCTAGCATTACACTTCTGTGAGGCCTAAGGGATGTGTGGAAAGGGCTTCTTTCTAGCAATGTACAGAGACAAAAGATGTTCAGATGGGTGTGATGCCCCTGAGATGGCCCCCTATGCTCCCTGCCTTCCTGGCATTCCCACCCTTATGTAATTTCCCCCTCCTTGAATACTTGACTGACTTTGCTACCAAGGTTCTATGTTCCTAATGCATAGAGCACTGTGACTGTCATGTAGTGTCACTGCGGAGACAGGACTGATCCATCTTGCTCTCGCTGTTCCTGTCTTCCTCACTCTGAGGAAAGCCAACTTCCATTTGGGAGGCCACCATATGCTCACAGGGCAAGGAACTGGGTGAACAACTGGGACCTCAATCCAACAACTTGCAAGGAACTGGATCTTGCCAACAACCATATGATAGAGCACACCTTCCCCAGTGGAGGACTGAACACAGCCCCAGCTGACGCCGCGACTGCAGTTTGTGAGAGACCTCGAGGAGAAGCATCTAGCTCTGTGTCAAGATTTCTGGCCCATAGAGACTTTGAGCTGACAAATTCATTGCCTATGGTTAGTAAATTTGGGGTTACATCACAATAGATAACTAATACACATGGAGAAAAGAAAAAGCTACTGAATTCATAAATTCCATAGCCACTGTGCATGGAGAGCAAGAGGTAACACAGAACCACATTGTGGGCCAGTAAAAGCTTTGAATTTTTGTACAAATCTGGCCTCTCTGTGGCCAGGTCAGGGCATGGTCCTGTGACAGCCTGGAGTCCTGAGTTGTTATTATGTTCTTAGTTTTTCTGCTAAGATCATAGTCTTTCTTCTTCTAGAAATGGCCTGAACTGTCCATCCTCTCCTTAGCCTGCTCCTTGTTTCTCCCAACATGGGCTACAATATATCATCCACTGACATACATTTCCTCCTCCATGAATGTTCTTTCTTCTAACCCTTATATTCTTCATCTCTTACTCACGGACCAGCTGTCATGACCATTTGTCCCTAATGGTCTCAGAGAGGCAGCCATGCCCCACCTCTGGGGCTACCACAGCACCCAAGTTTGTATCAGCTATACCACGCATCAGACTGCATTCTACTTTCCTCTGTTTCCACCATCCAGAGTGGTGCACTCAAAGGTCCCAGTGCCCAAGAATAGAGCCTGGTACATAGTAAAATTCAGGAAATACTCATCTAATGAAAAACTTATTCACTCACATCAGTTATCACAAATAAGATAGTAAAATCCCAACACACTATGGTATATTACATTAAATGACCAAACGTTATTTATCAGCTTCATACATACCATGGAATATTACATATTTAGCTTTGAAAGGAGTGCTACTGATGTCTTTCATCATTAAATGTTAGAGAATGTCTCTACTTTTTGGTTTTCTTTGTATAATTAAAATACTCTTCTTCCTTTTCTTTTTCAGCCTCATTTTTTATAGCCTTTTAGGATGCTTAGCTATTCTACTAACAGGGATATCTGACTAAGAAAGAGTCCTTCAGCCATTTCTTTGTAGCCTTGTCTTTCAGTTGCTGCTATTTCTTCCTGGAAAGAGACTTAAATTCTTGATGCAAAAGGACATGTACAACCCAGAATTAAACTGCAGAATCTATCAAGGTTTTTCAGCCATCTATAAATCTTCTGCTAATTTGGGACTATGTTACCAAGTATCCTAGCCTCCCTCTGTTCATGCATGTAATCTACATGTGAAAGCGGGATGCTTTTGTTGTGAAGAACCATTTTGGTTGAAGAGGACCCAAAAAGGGGCCCCTGGGTAGTTCAGTTGGTTGAGCGTCCAACTTCGGTTCGGGTCATGATCTCACAGTTCGTGGGTTCGAGCCCCACGTCGGGCTCTGTGCTGACAGCTAGCTCAGAGCCTGGAGCTGGAGCCTGTTTCAGATTCTGTCTCTCTCTCTCTCTCTCTCTCTCTCACCCTCCTCTGTTCGTGCTGTCTGTCTGTCTCTTAGAAATAAATAAAACATTAAAAAATATATATGAAGAGGACCTGAAAACAGCCTCAGTACATTTTGTACCCTGTCCCTCATTCCCATTGTGAAAACATCTGCCAGTCTATTCCCATTGAGTGTACCTTTTCCATTGCCTGCCTCTCACATGTTTCTTTAGTTCAGAGCCTATGTCTGAGAATCACGAAGTCTTGGCTATATCTGAAATCTAGAGATTTTCTTCCAGATATAGGGGAGAAGAAGAATGGGATGCTTTAATTGAAATTCCAAAATCTTATGAATCTCACTATTTATTCTCACAAGCTGACTGTCCTAGGCCTTCATCAACATTTACTGTGCTAAGTAAAGGGTACCAAAAAACATTACACATGGTTCTTACCCTCTAGGAGCTTAGCCTTTGAACTTTTATACCAAAGTGAATGTAAAAATCAAGGCCTATCATAGAAAAGTGCATTTGGTGCTCCTGTGTGAATGTTCCAGTGTTTTAAGGATGTCAAAGGTCATCTCACCCTACAGAGATAATACTGGTTTTCACGGCCCTCCCCGCTGCCCACACAAACACACTGGTGAGCATGCATCTGTCTGCAGAAGCAGCCATTCCTTGCCCCACACCCACAGAGTTTACCCATAGTCTGAAATATTTTACCTTCAATGTGCTATTCAAGGTTCGGATTTTGTGAAGTTTCTCATTTATGGATGGATTCTTACATCGCTTCACAAAGGACTTTCTCAGCTCCTTTTTGGTTGAAGGTCGTCGGTCCCCGAGAGGAGAGAGACTAGCTTGCTCTAACGATTTGTAGAGTCTCTCCATTTCATCATCTTCAGACACCTTTGTTTCTTCTATTAAAATGACATTTAAAAAAAGCAATAACAATACACCCAGTTAAAGTCAAGTTGAGAACATTAGACATTGTGGTCTAACACAAGGCCCTGCTGACACTTGATCTTGCACTTCTAACTTCTAACTGAAGCCACTCAGTTTACAGCACTTTGATATGACAGCACCATGTTTCCTTTGAAGGCACTAGGGAAGGCTCTGTTCCAAGCCTCTCCTAGATTCTGGCAGTTCCTTGGCTTGTGGCAGAACTCCAGTCTTCATGGGGTGTTTTCCCTCTGTGTATGTCTCTGTGTCCAAATTTCCTCCTTTTAGAAGGACGCCAGTCACACTGGATTCGGGGCTCCCCCTTCTGACCTCATCTTAACCAGTTACATCTGCAACAACCTCATTTCTAATAAGGTCACATTCTAAGATACTTCTAAACTAGAATTTCAACACAGGAATTTTGGAAGGACAAAATTGAACCCATAGTAGTCCACCATCTAGCTCCCTCCAAACTCCTGACTTTCTCACATGCAGAATGCATTCATCCCATCCCAAAGTCTCCAAGAATCTCCAACATCAATTTTAGGTCCAAAGTCTAAGCCAAATATCATCTAAATGTGGTATTGGTGAGACTCGGAGAATGATTCATCCTGTGGCAAAATTCCTCTCCATCTGTGAATCTGTGAAACAAGTTATCTGCTTCTAAAATACACTGATGGCACAAGCAAACTCTAGCAAACTGATATATAACCCGAATCTTGAGAACCATTGCCCCTGATGAGATTTGAGTGTCCTTTCTAAAACTGCCCTTTGAGAGAAGGAATCCCCATGTGATATGTGGCTTTGATAATGATCATTTCTCAGGCTGCCACATACCTCCAACGCCCCTTCTTAACCACAACTTGCTAGCCTCACCCCAAATGCTTCTAGTGAAGTGACTCCACATAGGATCCGGGGAGGGGGGGGAAACCACATAAATTAGGCTAAGTAAGTCAATGGCAGCTCCATCATTCTGACCACAGTCATTGATTCAAGGATGAGCAGGTGTCTCAGGTCAGGACAGCTGAGGCCAGGAAGACTCGGGTCTGAGACTTGGGTGGGATATCAAGGAAATTAATCTCTCTTGTTTTCCTAAATATGTGATAATGTGAGCTGGAAGCTTCCATGGATCACCCCAAGAATCATGAGAATGGAGCCAGTCTATAGGATACAGCTGAAATATGGGTCTTGGTCCCTCCACTGGAGTCCCTGCCACTCTGGGGAACCAATTATTGCCTTTGTTAAGCTACTGTCAGTGTAGTTTTCAATCACACACAACTGAAAGGACCCCCAAATGATATAGGTTACCCAAAGAAAATCTTCATCTCTGGATATTGCTTTAATACCCACTAAGAACTTTGGTCCTTTACTCCTTCATTCCCTGAAAATAATGTCAAGAAAGATACACAACAAGATTTCTTTGTCCACAATGTACTTTTTTAGTGTCTGTGTGTTTCCCATCTTACCCTGAGAATGGCATTAGGAAGAACTAGAAAAAAAAGGGGGGTCTCTCTAAAAGGTAGCATACAATATTAATATAGGAGCTTCAAAATCAAGCAAACTTGATTTACTCCACAGTTTATTCTTATAAGATTAGACATCTTTAACCAATAATTAATTTTCCCTCATCTACTACCAGAAAGCCACCACAGGTGTTCCCCATATTTTTTCATAAAATGGACAGCAAAGATGTTGAACCAACTTTGCAAATGACTTAAAGTATTGGTCAGTAAACCTCTTTGGTCTCTACCAACACAGACTCCAAAAAGGGGGGAAATATTCAAAACTGCATTTGAACACAGTGAGACTTTCTGGCTGAGACTATGTGCAGACATCAAAAGTAAGTTTTTCTTGGGGTGCCTGGCTCAGTTGGTTAAGTGTCTGACTTCAGCTCAGGTAGGTCATGATCTCACGGTTTGTGGGTTCGAGCCCCGTGTCAGGCTCTGTGTTGCCAGCTCAGAGTCTGATGCCTGCTCCCTCTCTCTTTGTCCTTACCCTGCTAGTGTTCTGTCTCTCTCTGTCTTTCAAAAATGAATAAAAACATTAAAAAATTAAAACAAAAGTGAGTTTTTCTCAATAAGCACATGAAAAGATGCTCAACATCATTAGTCATTACAGAGAATCCAAATCAAAAACACACTGAGATACTACTTCACACCTGTCAGGATGACTAAAATCAAAAAGACAAACAAAATAAGTGTAGACAAGGAAGAGCAGAAACTGAAACCCTTATACGTTACTGGTAAGATGTAAAATAAAGACACCACTTTAGGGAAAAGTTTGGCAATTCCTCAAAAACCAAGTAAAGAGTTACCATATGACCCAACAATTCCACTCCCAAGTATATATTCAAGAGAATTAAAAATACATGCTAACACAAACATGTACATGACTGTTCATAGCAGTAAAATTCATAACAAATAAAAGGTAGCAAGAGTTTGAATGTTCATCAACTGATGAATGGAGAAACCAAATGTGGCATATGCACACAATGGAATATTAGTCTGTAATTGAAAGCAACAAAGTACTGCTACATATTACAACATGGATGAACCTTGAAAACATTCTGCTAAGTAAAAGAAGCCAGTCATAAAAGACCACACACTGCGTGAGCCCATGTACATGAAATGTCAGAACTGGCAAATCCATAGAAACAGAAAGTAGATTTAGTAGCTGCCTGGGGCTGGGGAAGGGGGCAGGCAGAAATGGGGAATGAGAGCCAAATGTGTATAGGTGTGTGTGTGTGTGTGTGCGCGCGCGCGCGCACGTTTGTGCACACGCTTGTGCACAGTGTTGAAAATGTTCAAAAACTGGGAGATTGTTGTCCAACTATATAAATACATGAAAAACCACTGAACCATTTTTATATGTGAATTATACATTATGTGGACTATATCTCAATAAAACTACGAGAAAGGTTATGATGAGATTGTCATGATAACTGGTGATACTTGCACAGTAGAAATACTAAGCATGGTAACAGTCTTGTAGTTAAGCTGTAGATACTAGAAATTCTTACGAAAACGAAATTAACAGACATCAGACTCTCAGAGGGGACGTTAGCACTGAGGACCCTGGGACATTTCAGATACACAAGGACACGATAGTTTTTATGTTTTTTTTTTTTTTTTTTTTTAACAGCAAGAGAAGTGGGACTCTACTTGGAATAAAGCCTAAACACATAGCTTTCGGTGCCACAGTATTTAAGTTCTATATATTTAACAAACTTCAGGAAGCAAACCAAATAAGTATATAACAAAGAATATAAAACGGTTTCTTTAAATTTCTCTGTCTTCATGAAGCACCTCAGTTGTACTATTAAAGATGGTGATAGAAAATAAAATTACTTATGACTAATACATTAGCTCATAATTATGTCAGGGTAAAATGATTATATTAAGACCACATATCTAATTCAAAAGATACTAAACCAGGAAAGATAAAAATAACATTAGAAACTTAGAATGATGTGGCATAAAGAACATTCCCTAAATGAAAAATAAACAGGGCTGCCTTTGGATAATTTTATCATTATTTAATATATTTATATAGATAAATTTTATCTTTATGTTAAAAATATCAGAAATTATCTATCTTCCCTACACATGTTCCTTTCCCTGACTTAAATTTTGGGAGGCATTAAACAGGAGCATATGGGTGTATATGTGTGTGCATTATGTATGCGGTGTCTGTGTGTAGTGTGTGTGTGTGGTGTCTGTGTGTGGAGTGTGTGTGTGGAGTGTGATATGTTTGTGTGTAGTGTGTATGGTGTGTACAGTATGAGGGTGTAGTATATGTGTGTGTAGCATGTGTGTGTGGTATCTGTGTGTATGTGCAGTGTGTGTGTGTGGGATGTGGGTGAACGTGTGCGTGTGTGATGGATGCGCAACTTCATCTCCCAGACATAAACCCACAGGGAAAGCAGACCTGTTGGGATTACTGAAAGTTAGTACAGAATTCACCTAAAATACGACCAAACAGTGTTCAAAAGCACTCTCTGTTTGAATTCATTTATAAATGGATTAAACAGGAAGGTGCCAGAGTGCTCAGATTAGGTTAAAACTGCTGGGGGAATGGGGAAAAACCTAAAAGGTAAATGTTCTTGCTGTGTTCTTGCCTCCCAGCCATCCATCCATCCCTTCTCAGAGGAGACCTGAAACCGAAAGATGAGATGTACATCTGACCTCTAATAACCAGATTCCAGAACTGCCCACAAATATAAGGACAGTAACATAATAAAGGGTGACATTAGGAGTCAAGAAAATACCTCTATTGGCTCTTTGGGGTCATAATCTGAGAGATGTACAGCATATCGCTAAATACTCAGGGACAAACCTATGATCCTGCCACACCTGTGACCCGGCTGGGAGCTCTGTAATGTTATTGCTGCTAATGGCTGGTGCTTAGGTCTGCGTGGGACCGTGAAATGAACACCCAATAATAATGGAAGCAGATGATAAACAGGATTCATAGGACTGAAGACCCAGCGGATATAAGCACAACAAAATACAACTTACACCTGACCCCAGAGCACAGGTGAGTAGTGCTGGTGTGTTAATCCAATGCCTCGAAGCGGCTACTGCATAAAGTAATGTTTAAAATCTCCCTTTCACGGGCACCTGGGTGGCTCAGTCGGTTGAGCGCCCGACTTCACCTCAGGTCATGCATCTGGGTTCGGTGGGTCCAAGCCCTGCATCCGGGTCTCTGCTGTCAGCAGAGTCCACTTCAGATCCTCTGTGCCTCCCTCTCTCTGCCCCTTCCCTGCACGCGCTTCTCAAAAATGAATAAACTTTAAAATAAAATCTCCCTTTTGTGTTTTTATGTATGTTTCTAAATTATAATTCCATATCAAGAAATAGTAGATTATATATCTTATTTTACCAGATTGTATTCAGAGCAAGGAAAAATACTGCCAGTCAAGACCTCTGGTCTGTCTCACGTTGGAAACAGAAGCCAACTTTATCATTTCCACATCCCTGGTCTTCTGCAGCAGAATGAATTAATTTTTTTCTGACAGTCTAGTGTTAATCTAATTGCCAGCCTTCCTCTCAAGAGCTCAGTCCTTCTTAAATAAAATAGCAGGACTTTAATTCCCTTTGCCACATAAGGCACTTGACAGTCTATCTCATCCAGCTCGCAAGGTTTTGCCAAGGAAGATGATAACTATTTTTATTTTATGGCGGGGAAAAAATGGAGATTCTTGAAAAACAGTAAGTGATCTTTCCAAAATGTAAATTGGTGATGGAACTAAGAACAGAAGTTCAATTCTACACTGTGCAGGCCCGTGAGTTTCTAGACCAGTCTTAAACTTTAATCAGTGAGCAATCACCCAGGGCTTCCATTAAAATGCAGCATCCGTACTCAGCCAGTCTAGGATGGCTTTGAGCTTCTAAATTATTAACAAGCTCTTAGGTGATGCTGAAAATGCTGGCCCACGGACTATGCTTTGTGCAGCAAGGTAAGACTGTCACCAATTTGTCATGTAACCAGCTTCAACTCACTGGAAGAGAAAGGGACTGGAGTTACAGTTTAAAAGTAGGGGCTCATCCAGAAAGCAGCTCACCTACTTTTTCTCTGGGGCCCTTTACACCTGTTAGACTAGCTCAAATGGTCTCAGGGGGGTACAGCTAGCAAACTTTGTCTCAACTTAGGGCCATGTAATGCAGAGATTTAGACTCTAGAAAGAAATAGGATTTTTAAAAATAAGATTTTTCTTGGTGACATCAGAAAATGAGACAAAACAACATTTTAACTAATGGTTAGAAGTGTGCTCCTTTCCAAGATGGTGCCAGATGAATGTGCAGTGTTCTAGCCATCCTCCCACATACCCCAGCCTATTGTCTGCCTCTGACAGGTCAGGCACGCGCCTGGAGGCCCAGAATTTGGCTGTCGAGAATGCGGTATGCAGATTATCTCCCTAAATGCAGTATTTTCAACTTTGCCTCCCCCACTATCTTATTTTTGGTGTTTCCTTGTGCTTTCTAGAATGTGGTTTTTATTTTTCTATTTAGAACATAAGTGCTGAAGGAAATTCATAGGCCATATTTCATATCAGAATTTGAAAGGAAGCCTGTTGGAGCCTGAGGAGCACAATGTTAGCTCCCAAACACACAATGCTTGGAAAGGTTTACCTAGAAAACAGGATTCCCTGCTCTGTGCGCTACGTTCCAAATGTTTGATCAAGGAAAGATCATGGAAGGCACTTGTTGCCAAGAGAGCAACTATCTGGTTATTTTGCCTCATGTGTAGCTATTAAGACTTTGCAAATGTTAGTTAATAGAACACCTATCTGATGCAAATAGATTCAAAAACCTTAATAGGCTTTCTCTAATTAGTGATTCTGACAACTCTACGTCATAGCAAAAGACTTAGAATAATACTGACAGGCAAATTTCAATTATGTAACTAAGATAAGTCTGGATAACTCACTTTAACAGTAAGGATACTACTAACCAAGAACATTACCATGGTATAATTTTGAGAGACAGATTGCCTATTTCTGCAGCTGGTGCTGCCGGTAGAGACAGCATCATGTATTGAGTTTTTACTATGTAAAAGGCACTATATTACCTGCTATACCAACAATATCTCTTTAAGTTTGTAACAACCCTATGCAGAAAATATTAGCCCTGATATAAAGGACTGTCAAGATCTAAAAATTCTGACCAAAGCCACAAAGAGACAGACATAGGTTATAACAAAATCCACAGCCTTAAACTCTATGTTATGCTAAATAGATTTCATGAACTTCCTTTTGAATAAAACCCAATGAAGAAAAGACTTCAAATCAGGCGGTATACACTCAATGAGATAACAACTGTTTGGACCAGACAGACCAAGGCTCAGATCCCTGATCCCAGGATTCTGTCTTCCAAGGAAAAAATCCCCACCCAGAGCCTTTGTCTCTGAGGGAGTGGCCAGGATTTGCACAGCAAACACTGTTCTCACAGGGCAATAAGGCACCAGACCAGGAAATTCCTAAGCAATGTAGGAGACAGGCTGGATAATCAGATTCTCTGCTCGGGCATTTGAACCGAGCACCTGGAGATAATCCAGTTCCAATCAGGAGCCAAAGCTGAGTCATGGTCATGGGAGCTGGCTCTGTGTACAATAAAGAGAAAAGCATAGACATGGAGAAAAGAAGATTGGAAGAAGGAGAGTTAGGAAAGAGGTCATTAAAACAAAACAAAACAAAGCAATAAAGATGGCAGGTGAGATAAATTTTAAAAGAGAGAAATCAGGTTGGGAAAGAACATCCAAGTAGAAAACTAGTATTTTTACTTGTACCCTTCAAAGCCTGAGAGAAGAGTGGCTTCATTTTGATTTCCCTCATTTTTTAATAGTAGCTGTACCTTCTCCACCAGAGTCATGTATCTTTTCTTCTCTTGGGTATGTGATGTTTCTATTAAGTAAGGTGACTCAATACTCTTCTACCCTATTATTGCTTTTATTGAAAAGACAAACCTAATCTACTGGGCGATCTTTAATGTTGTTCTTTTTTATTATTTTTGCATCTTATGGCAGTGATTTCTAGAAATAATCTTAGATTGAGTCCGTGGTCCAATTATCTGTAAGGAGCTCTACATTCTTGAAAAAATATTCCATTTGTTTTTGAAATGTATTCTTCCAATCATAAGAGCACTCAGGATTAGGTGAAATATGTAAAGTAGACATCAAACTTCTGTATTTGCCCACATCCTAAGAAAACAAAAAACATTGGTATGCACACACAAAAAGGCATTTCCTTAGTTTTTCTAAAAAATATATTTGCAAGGTAGAGGTTGAATGGGGAATAAAAGGAAAAAATAGCTGGAAATTGCCCAAAATCAAGGATATAAATCCAATGTACCATAGATAAATATGTCAACCTTGGCTCTAAAAACTGAAGAGTCCATCAACCATGCAGATCCATGATGGAAACAAGTGAGCACAAAATATAAAAATGGGAGGGCAGTGAGGCAAGAGGAAAGAAGAAGTTACCCTATTTTAATTTCACAAAGCAAAACCAAAGGTTTGGAGCAGATAAATGCTCTTACCTTTTTAAGATGGAGCTCCCTTTTCTTTATCTCAATGATTATAGTCTAGTGTGATCTATAATTACTTGTATAACATCTTTCTTTTGGACTTAGAGGAAATCCACAGTGTACACATTTAGAGTTATATATTTAAATATGGAGTTGAATCCTTACTAGCAAACCTTTCCCCAGGAAATGAGACCAATTCTAAAGTACTGCAATTACACTTAGTTATACAAGAGATTGAATGTGCTGGAAAACTTGTAATTCAACCTTCATTCCACTTTTTCCCTTGCACCTCTGATCCATTCATTTACTTAATTCATCAAATACTCTTTGAATGTTCGCTGTGTGCTAAGGCAGCGTATTTTAGAGACCAGGGATAGATTAAATAGCCAAGAATCCTTTATGAATTTCATATTCTTACATTTAATGTGTACAATATACCCCAAACGTATAATTTTTTCTGCCTCCCCGACCACTACTCCATTGCTACGAACTAAGGCCACCATCATTTCATTGTTTACATATCTCAACAACTTCATACTTGGTGTACTACAGCTTCCTAATATACCTTTTTCATAGAATGAAGTGATGTTTTTAAAACATAAGCCACACCTATAACACTCCCTAGGTTCAATTCTTCCAAAATCATCCCACTGCACTTAGAACAAAATCCAAACACCTTACAGGACCCACAACCTTACAGGACCCACACTAGTTGCCACATAAGCCAGCTGCTGTTGACTTCTCCAGGCCCTTCCTATGCTTCCCCTGCCCACTCTGTTCCAGACACACAGGATTTCTTTCTGTTTCTTGAACCACAAAATGTATGCTATTGCTAGAGCCCTTGCACTTTATTTTCTCTGTCTGGGGCACTTTGCCAGATATTGCTCACATGTATAGGTTCCTGTGTGCCATTTGGCTCTCAGATTGCCTCCTCAGGGAGATCCTCCCTGACTAGTCATCTAAACCAAGGCCCTTCCTCCAACCCTGTATACTCCTACTTTATTTCCTGTATAGAACTTATTCACCACCTGAAATTATTTTCTTATATTTACCTAATTGTTTCCCTACCCTGCCATGACAGACATATACACCAGATTATAAATTCTACCCAAGAGGGCTGTTGCCTTTATTATAACTCACTAAACTATCTCCAAAGGCCAATTGTGTCAGGAAGATAGTAGGTTCTCAATAAATATCTGTTAAGCACTCATTATTTGGCCAAAATTTTCATTCTTGATCTCACTTTTATCCCCTTCACCTATCCTTCTATCAAATAAATGCAATGAGCTAATTTTGGAATTGAATTCTTAAAAACTCAATAAGTAAATTATACCTACTAAGTTCCAAGTATCTAAATAGGCCAAAGGTAAAAATATTTTCCAGCTAGTTAAGCAGAAGAAGAGAGGACACAAATTATCAACATCAGAAATGGAAAAGGGGGACAGCGCTATAGATCCCACTGGACACCAAACGGATAATGAAGAAATACTATGAACAACTCTATGTCCACAAATTTAATAACCAATGTGAAATGGACCAGTCCCTTGAAAGACACAATCTATCATAACTAACATGAGAAGAAATAGATAAATAGACCTAACTCTATTTTTAAAAACGAAAAAATAATTCATAACCTTCTGAAACAGCAAGGCCCAGATGAATTCATTAGTGAATCTCCCAAACATTTAAGGAAGAAATTATACCAATTCTTTACAATTTCTTTCAGAAGATAGAGGCAAGCAGATGGTACACTTCTTGACTCATTCTGTGAGGCCAAAATTACTCTCACACCAAAACCAAACACATTACAAGAAAAGAAAACTACAGACCAACATGCCTCATGAACTAGATATAAAAGTCCTCAACAAAATATTAGCAAATTGAATCCAACGATATATATAAAGAATTATACATATACAATCAAACGGATTCATCCCAGGTATGTGAGGCTGATTCAATGTCCAAAAACTAATGTAATCCATCACATTGACTAAAAAAGAAAAAAAAAATCACATGATCCTATCAATAGATATTTTAAAAGCACTTGCTTGAAAAATCTATGACCCATTTATGATTTTAAAAAAACTCCCAGTAAATAGGAAGTGAAATTTCTCTTGATATAAAAGATCTACAAAAAACCGACAGCTAATTTCATAAATGGTGAGTAACTTGAAGCTTTCCCACTAAGATCAGTAACAAGGCAAGGATTTCCCCTCTACATTCCTTTTCAACACTGTACTGAAAGTCATAGCTAATGCAACAACACAAGAAAAGGAAATAACAGTTATACATATTGGGATGGAAGAAATAAAACTTTGCAAATTATATGACATTCTGAAAAGGCAAGACTATGAAGACAATAGAAAGATCAGTGACTGTCAATGAGGTAAGGGGAAGGGAGGGAATAGAGAGGGTACAGAGGATGTTTGTGGCAGTGAAAATTCTCAATATGATACCATAATGATGGATACATGTCATTATACATTTGCCCAAACCCACAGAATGTACAACCAAGAGGGAGCCCTAACATAAATTATGAATTTTGGCTGATAATCATGTGTCAATGTGGACTCATCAGATGTAACAATATTCTACTTTGGTGGAGGGAATGTTGATAATGGAGAAGACTATGCATGTGTAGGGATGGGGCCAGATGGGAAATCTCTGTACATTCTGTTCAATTTTGGTCTGAACCCAAAACTGCGTTAAAAAAGGTAAAAGTCTACTAAAAAATTAATTTTCAATCTTACACTTACTATAGTCTGTGTAGTCTGAGGAAGATAGAACCTTATTTGCTTTGGCTTTAATTAGGAAAGCATCACATTGTAAGGAGAAAAATTAGAAATTAACGACAGAAGGATCAGGCAGGAATAGATTACAAAGGCTTAAAATATTGTCCTGATGAAAAAGTCTACATGTAAAACTGACCTTGGGTTTGCCTTTTCTAGCTGCAAATTCAGACAGACATGTGTCGGTATCATCGTGGTTCCTTACTAAGTAAAGAGAAATGTATTCGAGGGTCTCCAAAGTAGTAAAAATGGGCCAGGAATATAGAGACAAAAATGAATCTAAGACCATGAGGTTAGAAGCATTTCAAAGAACTACTAAGGATCCTTCCCAGAGCAAATAATAAAACTGAAGGTATATGTTCTCAAGAAGACTTATAGACCAGGGAAGTCATGGTCAGCTTTGTGCAACCATATCCCAAAGACAGACTGCCATAGCCATTGTCATTAGGAAACCTACCATCTTTTTCTATAAAGACGATGCTTCCTTAAATTATGTCACTGACCTCTTGTCACTGATCTCCTGTAAATCCCATCCAGACCGCCAAAAACACATTCACTTTGAAATATTGAAAAATATTTTGTGTGTTCATAAGTTTTTATTTTAATTCCAGTTGACAAAAATATGGAACACTTCATGCATTTGCACATCATCCCTGCGCAGGGACCGTATTAATCTTCTCTGTATTGTTCCAATTTTAGAATATGTGCTGCTGAAGCATTCACTTTGAATTTTAAAAGCACTCTTCTAAAAATATGTTTGGTTACAGAAGAAATTAAAAGTTAAATTACTCTTAAAACTTACTGTTTGCAAATGGCCAACAATGAAAGTACTATATTACACAAACTGCATGCTCTAGTCAAAGAGGTACCCAGAACCTGCACATATTTACTAGGAAAAAAGATATGAAAGTGAACCAACTAGGCAGTTAACTTAAGGAAGTAGCAAAGGTCAAACAAAAGAATTCTAAATAAAATGAAAAGAATTCACAAAGAAAGAGCAGAATTTTATTAACTGGATAATAAAAATAATAAGCAATCAATAATGCCAAAGATTTTTTCAGAGTAATAGAGCAAATAAACTTCAGGCAAATTCTGATCACATGAGTAATATAAAGAAATGAAGCATAAATAATAGAGAGGACCAGCTAAATGGTCATTACATAAAGAAAGGATAATTTACCTAGAAACAAAACAACTTCCAATTATAAGGTAGGGTGACTAGTATAAGACAAATATGGAATTAAAAACCTTCTATTTTCACATTGGCAATAATAATTATTTAAAAATGGAATAAAAGGATTCCATTCACAAGTGCCAGAAAAATTTAAAGAGGTCTAAGAACAAACTCAATAATGGGGCACCTGGGTGGCTTAGTCGGTTAAGCGTCCAACTTTCGCTTAGGTCATGATCTCGCGGTTCGTGGGTTCGAGCCCCGCGTCGGGCTCTGTGCTCGCTGCCAGCTTGGAGTCTGAAGCCTGTTTCAGTCTGTGACTCCCTCTCTCTCTGACCCTCCCCTGCTCACGCTGTCTCTCTCTCTCTTAGAAATAAATCAAACATTAAAAAAAAAAAAACTCAATAAGATATATGCTAGACTTATAAGAAGAAAACTGTACTTAAAAACATAAAAATGACCTGAAAGGAGAAATAAACCATGTTCATAGATGGAATGACTCAATGATTTAAAGATAGCAGTTCTCACCAAGTTAATCTAAAAAGATCAAGAAAGAAAATTTTAATCAAAATCCAAATGTGACTTTTTAAATCAAACTTGAAAATCAAATCCAAAAATTTACCTGGAAGATAACGCAAAGGAGAGTAACGTTCTGCTGAATAATAAAACATGCTATAAAGGTAGAATCTAACTACTATACCATCAAAGTGGAAGATAAAACATCGGTCTGCAGCCTGCAGAAATAAGCCGAGAGAGAGAGACAGACAGACATATATGTATATGTGTAGATATGTTACTATAAAGTTGGCAATCCAAGTCGTGGGAAAAGAATCTGTTTAATGGCATTGGGCAATGAAGAGTCACTTAAAAATAACTTAGACACTTACAATTATAAATAAAATGAACTAGTTATATTAACCAAATTTGCAGGTTACCTAATCAGCATTATTTCATGACATCTTCTAGGGATCTTTATCCACTTGGCATGGAGAAGACAAAGCAGTTGGTGGATCACTATGCTTGAGAGCAATGCCACTGAGGTCAACAATTATAGATTCAAGATTTTCCCAATAGTAAATATTTATCCCTATTTTGAGATCACTTTTCAAATTATATTTCAAAAAATAGGATCCCTGGGAAATCCAGGGACCAAATTAAGTAATAGAGATACAAAGACCAAGACCGCCTCACCCTGATAGGCATACTACAGAAACCCTTGAGTTTCTCCTTTGCTTCCTATTTCCACTGCCACTCCAGCTACTACAAGTTTCCCCACTCTTCCAATTTCCAATTTGTACCCCACATTCTAGAGCTGATATAATTTTTTCTAAAGAATTGCTTTAATGATATGAGTACGCGGATCAGAGACACTCATCCATGATCTACTGAAATAAACTAATGACTAGCCCAGCATTCAACACCATCCAAACTTCTTTTCCATCCCTCTTTCTCACAGCCCCCCTCTCTTTGTGCAGACCCCTCCCACTCGGATCACAGATTACTTGGATGTGATCTATTTTGAGTGCCTGCTTTCCTTTAAATCACTCAAGTACCTTCTATCTCTCTGTGGCATTTACTTAACTCTGATTTCTCTTGTTAAATAAGTCTTATTCCTCCCACTCTCTCCATTAGATGTTAACATTTTTAAGCCAGAAGTTGTATCTTGTTCCTCTGTGTCTTCCTAGTAGGACAAAGTCATGAGTACATGTTAGGTACTCAAAAAATAAGGCTAAACTGAATGGACTTCAGTATCCAATGTAATTACCCTCTTGCTTCCTAAAGAAACAAGACACATAATTTCTACAGCAACATCTGAAGTAGCTAGCTAAAATAATGTAGCCTTCATCCTGAGTGCACTCAGATAATGTAAAATTTTTGGTAATATTTACTAACTTGTAAAATCTGGCTAATTTATGTCACATTCTTGAGATGTCATGCATACTCTAGTATGCCTGTCTCTTCATTAAAATTTCTTTTAATTCAACACAATGCCCAGATTGATTCTGAGTGGACTTGTACTTGACCATTTATTTACATAAATTGAGCGTTGGTCTTATTAGTGGTTATTCAGCTTTTCAGCATCCCGGGTGTGGTCACTCCACTCATGGCATAAGCATACATAAAATCGTCTCCACATTGTCAGCATAACGTAAATAGAGACATACATGTGAATCACGATCACAAACGCATAAGTAACCAGATAACCTTTCACAAAAGAAACAAACAGTACACAGTAAAACCGAGTTGAGATGACTATTCCACTGACTCCATCACCTCTTTTCCCACTGTGCTCTGTGGAAAGACTCCATGAGGAATCTGAATAGTTCTGGAACTCTGGAATTCCCAGTGCAGAAAGGCAATGGGATGCAATTAACACCCTACATTTTTTTATTAGCTCACACCACAGGGAAGAGATGTCTAAAAGGCCATTTAAGTTCAGTATAAAATTCTAGCAACCATAATTATAACTGCATAACTGCAAAATATTTCTCTCATTGTCAAAAAAAAAAAGGCTATGATGCATGCTGTCTGCTTGTTTTGGGATGCAGTTATTAACCTTTAAGAATCTTTTCTAGGATACGAGCCTCTTTCCCTGGCAAATGCATCTTAAGACTGTGACTTAATCAAAATCCTAACTCCTGTCTTAGACAATGTTGACATTCCAATCCCTGTCATAAAAACACCCTGAACAATACCAGACACAGGAATTTCAGGACTTTTCTGTTTTTAATTGGCAGCTAAAAAATACTTTTTAGAAGTCACAGAAATGAAAGGCTACCTTATTCTCCAACACACATGACAAGAAAAGCATAATACGCAGGCTGATTACTCAACAGCAAATCATCACAAACGCAAGGGAAGACCTGATTGCTGTTTCCATAGCAATGACTTTATGTGGTTTAACTCTTCTGGGAATTTAACCAAATCCCCAGTAGCAGGGGAGGATCATCAGCAAAAATTTTGTAACATATGGCAACTGCCAACACATCAGTGAGGGAGAAATACTTCTATTTTCTCTTCCTTTCTACTGAGAGGAATACCTTCATGTCAAGCAGTGTGAGGAAGCACAGAGATTCCATTGGTCAATCTGCACCTAAGTCAAAATTTAAAAGGATCAGATTTCTTTTTTCTTAGGCTGAAAGAGATGTTGGTCCCCAGCAAGGTCAGCAACCCCTGCTCTCTCAGAATGACATGGACAAGAGCCGCATGTGTCTTCCCACACCTCGCAGGTTATTCATCCTAAAGGAAAGCTCAATCTGCAGGAAAGAATGCAAACGGAATTTTATTCTCTATTTTGCTTTTAAAGCCATTTTCATTTTGAGACGGGCTGTGTGTGTGCGCGCACATGTGCATGCACACGTGCACACTCACATACACATGACACTTTTTCGTTCTACTTATGGCCCTACGAATAAAGTAAGAGTTTTTAGCAGGAAAATAATAGATGTCCTACTTTGCATGATTTTCTTCAGTTCAAGCAGCCCTGTATCTGGAAGGTTCTTCCAAGTATCAAGTTAAAGGCCATCCAGTTCAAGATACTTAAATCCTCTCTTCAGCACATCTTTGTAAGAACAAAAACTGTGATCATTTGTGATAAGCATTTAATACCCAACGAAAATGGTTGTCTCAGAATGAGGAAAAATCTCCAAAGACAAGGAATGCATTCCTTTCCAAGATACCCATTCAATTTTGAACGGTTTTCAACATTAAAAAGAAGCTTCTTTTTTAAATTTTTTTTGGGGGGGGCACACAAGCATGCAAGCGGGGGTAGGGGGCTGGGGTGGAAGAGGGGCAGAGAGAGAGAATCTTAAGCAGGCTCCACACTCAGCACAGAGCCCCACATGGGGCTTGATCCCATGACTCTGGATCATGATCTGAGCTAAAATCAAGAGTGAAACTTTCAATCAACTGAGCTCCCCAGATGTCCCAATTACAAAGAAGGTTCTTATGCGGAATTTAAAACTACCTCCTTTTTACTTGCACCACTAGTCTCACAATCTGCTTCAGCTTTTACTTCCAAGGACAGAGAGATTACGCCCAACATTTCTTCTACATCATGGCACCTCTCAAAGCAGAGGCCAGCTTGTGTCTACTGTTTTCCTTTCCTCAGAGTCCACTTGTGACTCACTCTATACTCCTCATGTTGTATTCCCATTCTCTCCCCTGTCCCGCCTTCTTCACCTAGAGACATAAGTTATTTCACCAATTACTTCATTCACTCCACATTTTTAAATGTAAAGTAGATCACTGGCCTAAATTAGGGCAAAAAATGCCATGAGTAGCCAGGCAGGCAACTCAACTGCGTGAAGAATCTTCAGGTAAGGCCACAGGGAGTGGTGATAGCCACGGTGACTTGGAGAAAGAGTTCCCAGCCTGAGCATTCCAATTTGTATATCTCAAACTACTATGTATGCATACACACATACACACACACACGTACACACACAAAACTGGGCCTGCAGTTGTGATATTTGGCTTAAATTACCTTGATACCAAACATTAAGTTAACAGGGTACACCTGAAAATTTGAGGTCTTAAGGAAACTTTCCCTGATCAAGTGAGCAGCCACCTGTGTTTTCAGGCCACGTATCATGAGAATCTCACTGGTCAACTTTTTTTCACTAGTACACTGAAAAAAATACAAACCAAACTCGGCATTCTCTCATCACTCAGTATCTTTTATCAGCTTGTTTTATACCTGAACAAATAAGGTACAGACCATCCCAAAAGATGCATCATGACTGAAAACTAAGAAAAAAAATAAAGCTTGTCTGAACAGAAGAAAAAGACCAATTATCACAGAGTATTAAGTTCACATTATTAATTTTTATACTCCATTAAATCTTTCCTTTGCTAAGACTTATTTTTTTTCAAAAGCATAAACTGTGCTCACCCTTGCACTTGAAAGTTCTAAGTGCTGCCTTCCAAACTGCATGCAAATTGTCTGTCTTCCTTTTAACCACATGGGCACCTTCAAGAGCTGACCAGCAAGGTCCCAGACCTTGCCTGTGGTTGTGGTCCAGTGAAGGTGAGGGCTCTCCATTTGTTTGGAGCCATGAAGACAATGTTGAAAGTATCAATTTACAAAACCCTAACCTAATCATCACAAACCCCAGAGCATAGGACCCAGGACCAAATAAGGAGTAAAGGGTTTCCTCAGATTAGTGGAAAATCACGTCTCATACCTGTAAGCATTTGGCCAGTGACAGTTACAGCAGGTGATTAATGGCCTTGAAGCTGAAGTCTTCCACATACACACTCCTCTACAGAAGCAGCCCCTGGGCTTAGCCCCATCTGAACGTTTACTTACTGAATTCTCACTCATGCCTTTAAATGTTCTTTTTACAAATTAACCTTAGAGTTCCACATCTATCCACAAATATTCATTCTCTAGGGAAGAGTAAACAACTTCTTGGTTTACCTCTGTCCGCCATCTTTGATCCAGTGGGCTTGTCTGGGACAGTAAGATGGTCCAGATTGCTACTCAATGAAGAAGTGTCATCACTAGACAAAGAGTTCAAAAATTCACATTCTGATGTGGCACAGCTGTTGTCCAGGGCCTTGCAACTGTTTGCCTCTGAGGGTGCCGGCGAGTGAACATTCACTGCAAGTGTTATAGACTGTCCATCGTTGTCAGCAGCCGCAGAGCTATTAACTATGTCGATCCAGGACTGTCTTTCTCTAGATGAGGAGGAGGCCAAGCTGCCATATGTCTTTACTGTATTTTCCAAGGAAGAGGAAGAACGCGACGTGTCACTCAGTTTGGGTGAAGATGAAGATGCCTGCTGTGTAGCCTATTTTACAAACACAACCAAAGCAAATAAAATAAATCATGATTCAACTGGCATTCTCTACTTTCCATTCTCAGTGAAGGTACCCCAGTGTTTCAAAAACAAATTATTAGTAACAAATCATTTTTAAAACCATTTACACGTTTTGAGTTTTGTTCTTGTATTCAACCCCCCCTCCTTTTTATTGAAACAGCTGAAGACACCATATTTAACTTTTTATCTCAGTGATGCAGAAATAGCTTCGTTAACCTCACATGAGACATTCATTCTCAGATTTCATATGAGGATTATTTGTACAATCCCTTTTTATTCTGTTTTTTATTCTGCTTGAGTTTGCTAGAAGGGAAAAATTACAATTTTTAAGCATCTTCATTATTTAATTTGAAGACTTTTGAACAGATCACAGTAAAGTTCATTATAAAACTGTTACAAAGACTTGATAAAATACACTGACACATAATTGGTCTCTTTGTATTCAGTATTTCCGTTAGTTACCAAAAGGATTGGGGTTAAGATTAAGTTTAAATTTAAATTCCATTCTACTACTTATGGATGTTTAACTAACACGCTGGGGGTTCAGTTGTGTGCTGTAATGTCTTCTCAAGGAATATATTAAAAATACTAAACTAGTCTAAAAAAAAGAATCAAAAGAAAGATGTATGATATTGATATCCACGTGACAAGAACCAAGAACTATGATGCCATTTTCCAAAACTGATTTGTATAGCTTTGAATTCTCTGTTTTAGTATCTAAAAGATCCCCATAACATGATTTACCCCATTCTTCAGTGCTCCCTAGAAATGTAAAAGTCCCCTTTGGGGAATTCTTTGAAATACTTAAGGATATTTGAACAAAAAGCAGATTGTAATCTATCACTGAATTGAGCAAAAAGTCTTGAGAAAGGTGATTAAGGGAAAGAATTAAGAGAAATAAAAGCCTCAGCAAAAGCAGATGCCAGAAAGGAAGCAAAATATTAACTGAGTGAAGACCATGGATGTGGACAAAGTACATATATTTAAGCCCCTCAATATCATGCCCATATTCCTTAGCCCATGCCCAGCTACAGCTCATAACTACATAGATGAAATCATGTTAACTCACTAGCTCTTTAATAATTTAAAACTGTTAATAAACTTTCACCAAAAAAGACAAGAATCCATGTGAAAGCTCTTACTTCGTTGAAAAGAAACCAAAAATTGTACCTAGACTATGAGAAGTGGGTTGATGATATAGAATCTTCTGAAAGCAGTTCCTAATAAACAATGCAAGAGCAAACAACATTGTTTGGCAAAATGCTCATCTGTCCATGGAGAAAACATCAATACGACATTGCCAATCACCCTCTCTTGGAAAGAATTCCATTTATTCAGAGATTTTATCTTTGATTCATTTTGATGGTAAAATATATGCCTTCTGTTTTGGAAAATGGTGATATTAGATGTTAGTTTTGTCTTTTTAAGCTTTTTTTTTTTAATGTCCCACATAGCAAAATAAAGATCTGTCAACCATATGTTGCCCTCTCATTTTTAATTTTACTGGTCAATAAACTCCAAAAATCTAGGCAACAGAGACAACAGTGCTCCGTGGGTCACCCTGTATCTCTAATGGCAGATGAGACAGAAAAGGCATTTTATAGTTCAGTTTCATCAGGTCATCCTGTGGGATACCATGTTAATCTTAAGCATTCAAAAGTCCAAAGAAGTGGTAGAAAGGAAATTGTTAGTGAGAAGAAGCCGAAGAACAAACTAAGATTTTCTCCCCAAAATCTCAGAATCATTGCAACTAACTCAGAATGGTTGATTTTGTTCCCAACCAGTATGTCCCCAAGAATTCTGCAGATTCTAAACTCCTGAGTTCTGATGGGAAAAGCTAGTATTTACCCAATATGTGCCCAATTTGCTGAATACATACATTGACATACGTTGTCAATCAACAGATCCACTTTTTAGTAGCATGACATTATAACATCCAGTTAAGATACCATCTTACCATATATGTCTTATTAATAATGTATTTGTACAGACATGAAAACTTTCCATTCAAGAATATGTCAGTGAGTTTGGGAATCACAGAGATGATTTAACAACTAAGAGATCAAAGCTTTGCAATTCACTAAATAAAACCTTAGTTATCTAAAGGAGAGAATGCACACTGCCACCCCCAAGCTGTCCAAATAAATGCCAAGACTTGTTTACTCATTAGAATGAGCTACGAAATAAATATTAACAAAAATACCATTCAGACCTAGCCCTGACACGTTCCCCTATTGTGAGCTATTTTAGTAAAACTTGGCTTTGGTGGAGTCAGCTTCCTTTTCTGAAAGGAGAGTAAGTGTAAGCTCTTCCCATTGCTCCAGCTGATGCTACTGCAATTTGATTGTAGCAAAATGGGCTGTAAGGAAAGGTCCTTGAAGACTGAGGAAAGACATGTTCATTGAGCATCAGAAGTTTCTGGGAAGTATAGTCCTTTCTGAAAGCACAACTCAAATGCTTTCAATCCATTGTCTTTGCTCTTGCTCCATGTAACATTTACAAATTTGATTTTTAAATGGAGAAAAGAGTGAGCAAGAGGGAAAAAGGAAGAACGAGAGAAAAGGAAAAAATGAGGTGTATCAGGTCAGAGGGAGTTTTTATTAGAAGAGAGGTGAACAAAATATGAATCAATGTGAACCTGGAACGCTGTGACAGAGGAAGGCATATAAAAATGTACTTAATAAATAGATACTGTGGTTCTACATCATGCTTCAGTATTTCTACCATTCTGCAGTAACCAAAAGCCACAAGTCAAACCGAGGACATTTAGCTCCGTGCCGTCTATGAAACATCCATGCAGTATACTCATAAAACTTCTCACTGCAAATCAAATAAAGGTAGAAAGAAATGACAGTCTCTCCTCACCCTACCCCTGTTTGACTAACACAAGCCCATCCTTCAGTATCAGTTCAAGGACTAGCTCTCCATCCTTCTGTGGCCTCAGGGCAAGATGGGTACCTCTGCCTGGTACTTCTGGGCAACTCCTATCACACCAGGTAGAATGTCAGTTTATTTGTTAACTAACACCATGATCGCTGATTGGCTTGTTCATCTTTTTTGGAAGGAGCTACCTGAGAGTAGGCTGTTTTTTAATTCGTTTTGCATCTCTGTGTTTTACATCTATACCTGACCTAAAGTTGATAATAAATTAATGCCAATACAAAGTGGTCTAGAAGAAAAACAGCCCAGAGTAGTTCCGTCTCTTTGAGGAGCATCCTGAAATTCTCTGTAGAATTGCTACAAAGGATTTATCTTAATCCCAGGATCTACGGGTCACTCAAACTAGCTGTACTTCAAACACTTCCCACAAAGTGTTCTCATAAACTCCAACAAAATTATTGCATTATCTATTAGAAGTTAATAATTGCATGGTTGTTCATTCATTACAGAACATTTGGGTTTTAAATATTTTACTTTTTAATGAGAAAATTAAAGACATTTTAAAGATCTAAGTTTTAATGAAGAGACTATATGTAACTAAATTAAAAATCAATATTGTTTTTCTTATATTCTTCACAAATTCACACGTGATCCTTGCACAGGAGCCATGCTAATCTTCTCCATATCATTCCTATTTTATTATATGTGCTGCCAAAGCCAACACACTTTTCCCCATTTTCTGTAGATTTTTTTAAATGTAAATTCTAGTTAGAAATATACATTGTAATATTAGCTTCAAGTGTAGAATTCAGTGAGGCAACACTTACAAAATTTTATTTATCAAAGAAGCTTCATTCAAATACTTATCAGCACTACAATCTTTTTTTATCTGAATTGTTTAAAAACACAAATTTGACATAGGAAAAAATAGTCTAAGATAGCCACCAAAGCCTGTACTTAGGCAGACATGAGTCAGCCTATAAATTTCATGCAACATTAGTCAAAGTATATTAAAAAAAAAAAAAGAAAATACAGAAATAACTTAGGACTAAACATAATAAAATCAAATGAGAAAAAACAATGTATACAGCGTTTCTTCTTTTTCATTGGCCACATTAATAAAAACAGATTAGTCAATTGCTGCTAAACCCTAGGAAGTATTGTTTGTATTTCTACCATATACTAGTAGGAAGCATTTCTCTGAAAGCCCAAAGACTCTGAAGAGCACATTCCCACCTACCCCCGTCCCTGGCCTCCCACATGACCTTGGGCAATGAGGTGACAGAGGACCTGCTCCTCACTCCAATCCCTGCTATCCAGTGACCTTGCAGAAGCCACTTTATCTCTATGTCCTAGTTCTTTGACTTCCTCCTCCACCACTGCCCACCCCCTCCCTACCTCAGGCCATCTTCCAAACAATTAGACTGTTTCTCAAACATAAAACATATCACAATATTTCCCTGCTGAAAATCCTCTAAGAACTGCCCATCACAAGTAGAAAAATAGCCACAGTCTTCATTATGGCTGAAAAGGCCTACATGGACCCCCTATCTACCCCACCAGCTACATCTCCTTCCACCTCCCCCTCCAGTCCCATCAATCTTCTTTCTATCCCTTGAGAACAGGTGTCTTCTGACTGAAAAGCCCTCTCTGTGGATTTCCAGTTAGCTGCTTCCTTCTCACCATTTTGGTGTTAATTCAAACATCAGCAGGCTCTTCCCTGATTGTCACAGGCAAAGCAGTGTCCTCCCTGCCCTCAACTCCGGCCACTCCCCAGCGTATCACCCCATTTTAGCTTCTTCATAGCATTTATCCTTACTTGAGACTATTTGTTTGAATCACAAATTTATTATGCCTCTTCCTCAACTTAGAACTTAAGATACTCTGGGGGAAAGATATGGTCTATTTCAATCCAGCATTCCCTTGTCTGCAACAGTATCTCCCACACGATTGAGACACACACACACACACACACACACACGCAAATGCATTAGCTGCCTGCCTGCCTGCCTGCCTCAGATTTATCAAGAAGAACAAATGGGGTAACAGGAAAGGATATTCTTAATAAAAGGTAAACCTCAGCTTGCAAAGGTTACTTGTGATAGCTCTATTTATTTCTCTTTGGCTTCCTCATTTGTAAAATGCAGAACATCAAAGTCCAATGAAATCATCCTTCCCAAAGCCATGTGAAAGGATTAGACAAGTGTAAAGTAGTGTTCTAATTTACACGGGAGAATATGTGTAGAATAACAAATCTGCAGAGAACATGGATAAAGTGAAAATCACCCACTTGCCCATTTATCGGTCCATTAAAAAAATATTTATTTCATTTCAAATATGTGTGAGGCACAGTCATAAATGTTGTGGGTAAGGAAAAAGATATTGGACACTGCCTCTGACTTCAAGAATTTAGAAATTAAATACATAAACCAGAAACACAAAATCTGTACTACAAGGCAAATGATAACAACATGAAAAAGGTGCCTCCTCTCTCCAAAAACAGTGCACTAGGAACAAAAAGAGTTCAGAAGAGGGCAGGGTTATCCCTATTTAGAAGACCAGGGAAGCTCTACTGAGGGAAGCCATATTTGAATGGGAGAAGGTAGAATGGGGTGGGAGCAAATAGTTTCTACGAGTGGAGAAACTTCATCAATACAAGTGCAAAAGCAGGAAAGTCTGGAAAGCTTTGGAGAGACAGCAGACAGTTTACTGGGCTGCTGACAAAGGAGAAATCAGCAACAAGATTGTAATGGCAGCTTGACGTAAACCCAAGGTCCTTAAATACCATGCAAACAAGTTGAGAATTAATTTGATAAGACACGAATAGCCATTGGAAGGTCCTGTGCAGGTGAATCAGTGCCATCAGAACTGCGCTTTGGGAAGACTAATTTGGAAGTGGGTTTTAAGAGGAGAGGGACATTAGAGAAAGAGAAAGAAAAACAGCCTCCTATCTCTATGACTCGGGAAGGAGCTATTGCAGACCCCACCTGGGGAAGCAGCCATGGGGATGTAAGGCATTAGGGAGGGGTTGGGGGCAGCCCTAGGCTTGTGACGGACCACCAGAGAAGGAGCCTGAATTAAACTGCTGAAGCAAAGGGCAGAGACACAAACACTAACTTCAGAAGTCTTGAAATCAGTCGACTGGTCAACCAGAGAGCTTGCAACAATTGTTTGTATCTTCAGAAGACAGGACGAATGTTCTTTCTACCTTTACCTGGCTTGTATTTGTAGTCACTCATCATTTTTCACACAACGAACTCACTTGTAAGCATTTCTATTATTTTACGAGTCCATGTATCAAAAGATCAAGTGACGTTTTGTAAACAACTGGGCAACAATCATACTACCAAGATTAAATGTGAGTTTCTAAAACTGATTTTACCCCTTTCTGTGTTTAATTGTTGATTTCCTCCTCTGCCACTGACCAAGGAGGCACAGTTTACAGGATTTATTTTTACTTACTGCTTCTTTGGTTGGCTTTAGATTATTTTTTTCATCATTTGGACATAAAGGAATTGTACTTCTAAGAAGCATCAAAATATGAGGCCTCTCCTGTTAAAATAATTTGTAGGAGCTGTTTGAAGCTGGGGTTTTAAATATTTATCTTCTCAGATTTTCTCCTATCTGATCCACCTATTGGGTGGTCTACCAAATTCAAAATCCACCCATTCCATTTCTCAATTATGCCATGACCTGCATCATCACCATCTCTCACACTAGACTACTGAAAACCTCCCTTTTCTTTGCTTCTATCGTACTCCTACCTCCCAGGGTCTCCCCCACACAGTAGCCTGAGTGGTCCTTTCAAGATGGAAACTGATCATATCACTCCTCTGCTCAAAACTCCCAAAGGTTCCCCAAGTAAAGTCCTTAACTGGTCCTCAGCTCCTGCATGGTACGGCCACCTCTACCCTCCAATCTCACATCCTGCTACTCTTATCTTGGCTCACCCTGCTCCAGCGACACTGACCTCCATGCATTGCCAACTATGCACCAAGGAGATCTTAGCTCAAACTCTTCCCTTTGCTCAGGAAAACTCCTTCCCCGAATATCCACCTGACTGCGTCTCACACCACCTTCCAGTGACTTTGCTCCAACCTCAGCTCTCACTCAGGCCTATCCTGGATGTTCTATTAACAGCCACAGCACCGGCCCCAGCACTCTGGGCTCCCCTTATTCACTGTGCTCCACATCTACTAACACATCAGATAATTTACTTATTATGTAGACTGTTTATTAGCAGTTTCTCAACTAAAATTCTGATTCCACAAAGAAACAAATCATTGTGTTTTTTATTCACTCATGTTCCCAGTATTTAGAACAGGGGCTCTCAACAAATTTGTTAAATGAATGAATAAGCATATAAGCATAGTTGAGGGTACCAATGCTTTTTAATAATTAAATGTAGAGGAAAAATACGTATAACAGTTTTAATGATGGTTAAGCTCTTAAGTCACATTGTAACTTATAACATCATTGAATGAAAAAAGTGAATGAAGTCAATTCCTTTTCTGCTCTTTTGTGAGTTTCAAAGACTCATAAATTTCAAGGAATCACGGATACTGACTTCTACAAAGAATCCTCCAAAGTGAAATCTACAGAGTCCCATCTAATTTACATTTTTTAAGTAAGCCTATCAAAAGGTCCCCATTTCTCATTTCTCTGTGAATAAATGGAAGTCCTATCCATCCTGTGAACTCTTCTCAAGAAGAAGCAACATACACAGGGAAGATCCTGAAGTATTCTTTCCAGTCTTGTGGAGTGAGGTCCTACCCATTAGAAGCAGAGGTCCAAGTTGGTCTGGGGCTGAAATCTTATGGTTTGTAGCAATTAGAATTCTTGGACACTGAATTAAATTTTTAATTCAAGAGTTTAATTTGGGGAGATAATTTTCCAGAAAAGAATGATTTTCTACCTTTGAGTCATCATTCCAAAATGAAAGTTCATTACCCAAAATATTTTTTTTAAAGTGAGAACTTGGAGAGGAAAAATCTTCAACTTGACTTATACAGCTCAGTCATGGTTAGCCTACGCCAGACTGAGCCAAAACAAAATGAGTTGATTCATCCTCTGGATAAAAGTTCCCATAAATTTTTGAATTTTCATCTGTTTAAATAAAAGGCTTAAATGGTATTTTAACCAAGTGTCTTACATGTCTGTTTTTCAGAAACAAGAGGAAACAAAAACAAAATCTGCCTGGAAAATATGTGAACAGGAGGAACATATTCTGTTTCTAAGGAAAATAAAATATAACTGTTCAACATTTATCTATTTCTAATACATTCTTTCAGAAAAAAAGATGTTAGCCTTAGTGGCCTTCCAAAAAATGCTCAACTTAAAACTGTAAGAAATAATATTTGATTGATGACTCAGAAAATTCTGAAGAATCTTCCCACTTCAATGCCCTAACATTCTGGTGGCCCCCTGCATCCTTTCATTTCTTTGTTTTGAAACAAGTGTTCTCTGAACTTCTACTATAACTTCAGGTAAGACCATCACTGTGTAATGCAATTGAGTCATGATCTCTCATCTACAAAGACAATACAGTTCTTTTATTTTCATCAAGTCGAGTTCTAGATTCTTGAAAATGCTTTTAGTAATATGTGTTATGAGTATGCCATTATTAAAATGAAAATCATAGTATTTTAGAACTAAAATAAATCATATAAGAGTCATATGGAGGACTTGGATGTGGATATGGAGTCATAGAAGAGAAGGAGAATTTCTGGAAGAGAAGGCTGGAGGACCAACCAAATCATTGTGTGTTACAGGTTAAAGTAGGAGAGAGAGAGAGAGACAGAGAAGGCAGAATAGACAGAGGGAGACAGAGACTGAAAGAGGGATAGGGAAGAAGAGACAATGACAGAAAGACTGAAACAGAGAGAAACTAAACAAAAATATATTCTCTCTATTAAACCAACAAGCCACATCTAGTTAGTCTTTTCTAAATTCAGAAAGTGATTTTAAAAGAGGAGGAAGAGGGACGCCTGGGTGGCTCAGTCAGTTAAGCTGACTTCAGTCAAGTCATGATCTCACGATTCATGAGTTCAAGCCCCACGTCAGGCTCTGTGCTGATAGCTCAGAGCCTGGAGCCTGCTTCAGATTCTGTGTCTCCCTTTCTCTCTGCCCTCCCCCACTTGCACTCTGTCTCTCTCTGTCCCTCAAAAATAAATGAAAATGTTAAAATAATTAACTAATTAGTTAAAGAGGAGAAAGACTACACTAAGGAAAAGTTACAAATATACTAAGATAGGATATATTATAAGTCTAGCTCAGAAATCAGTCTAAATTTTGCCATATTGAATGTTTAATTTTATTTATATCTTGCTTAATTTTGGCTGGTCCTATTTCATAGAAATTTTAATATACATACTCATTCAACAAATATTTATTTCCGGACTTGGATGCTAGCCGATTAAACTAAAAAAGGGACCACAATTCTCCACTGACAGTAGGCGAACACCATGGAGGTCATTATTTAAATGCCACTTAATATCCTAAATCCAGAAACCGGCAAGACACAAATAAAGATGAAAATTTCATCACACAAATAGAAAATTCTGATGAAAGAGGTCTGGGAGTAGGAGCCACTGTAACCTATTAGAACATAGAGTTACTTGGGTTCATGGATGGACAAGTGCAGTGACAGGGTGGGAAAAAGCGAGGCAGCCCGGGGCTCCCTTCTCAGGTGCTCCATACACTCCTTGTGTGACCAGGTCAGTCTACTTCCCTAAACCTCGGTTTCCTCATCCATGAATTGAGGATAGCAGCATCTACTTCCTCATGACCTAGCAATAGGAAACAATTTTTAAAATCAGAAACAAAAGCATGAACCACAACAGAAATAATGGATAAATCTGACACGCTGAAATCAAGAACATCTGTCTATGAAAAGAAACCATGAAACAGAGTTTAAAGAAAAATTAAGAAGCCATGTAGCAGAAAAGGAGATGTGCCTTACTTCTAACTAAGGACTAATGTATAGAATAAAAAAGAAACTTTATAAATGCAAAATGATAATAGTAAGACAGCTAAAACTGTACTAAGGACTTTAACAGACTAAACAAAACAGAAAATCCAAATAACCAATAGATATGAAGAGATGCTTGCCCTCATTAGGAATCAGTGAAATGCAGATTATATACTACTACTTTTCAGGGTCATTTGGGAGGGTAAATATATTTAATGCGTCTATATAAGTCCTGCCACATGGTAGACAGAAAACTATAAATAAACCTCCGCAAAGATCCTTACTTGAATCCTTTCAGGGAACATCAATGTAATGAATGCCAAGGAGCTTCCAAATACAAAGGAACGTGCCAGAGTCTTATCTTTTTTTTTTTTTTATTTTATTTCTAGGAGAGAGAGACAGCGTGAGCAGGGGAGGGTCAGAGAGAGAGGGAGTCACAGACTGAAACAGGTTCCAGGCTCCAAGCTGGCAGTCAGCACAGAGCCTAACGCGGGGCTCGAACCCACGAACCGCGAGATCATGACCTGAGCGAAAGTCGGACGCTCAACCGACTAAGCCACCCAGGCGCCCCGCCATAGTCTTATCTTAACATCCATTAGTAACCTGAACCTACACTGGACGCTTCCAAAGCTAAGAATCAAACTTGGACTTCTCTCTAGTGAATACACAGAATCATTCCACATGCAGATTGAATGCACTGACCTCACCCCTGGCTTCCTGATACCTTTCTGACTCCAGCTTTCTCTTTGCATATTGTCTTCTTCCCCTTTATGTTCACTTTACATGGTTGTAGCACACGCACCCAGGACAAGCACTTTTATTCTTTCCAAAGACCAAAAAGGTATAAATAAACATTACGGAACAAATCTTTGCAACACTGGCCCACCACCTAGAAGCCCTGTGCATTACCGCTGAGTTTGTCATATGTGGGGGTTGCTATGGCGAAGGCTCATCACCCCCGAGAACGGTACTTGCTCTCTTGCAGGTACCTTAATTTAGCCCATTCGAAAAATTTACTGGTCAAAGTACATCCCATGCAACCAGAAGGAATGACATCCACACGTTTCGTCATGACCAGCAGACTAGCCACGTTCGTACGTACCAAAGGAGAGAAAGTCTCCGCGGAGTAAGGAGGGGGTGGTGTCTCCACAGCTATTTCAGGGTCTTCCTGTTCGCTCTCACTGTAGCATTCTACACAAAAATGAAAATGCTTACTGTTTCAACACTGTTGTCACGTATTCCATAATGCATGAGCCAAGGTTTTTCTCCATCTGGCTATTGCAATTCCAATCTGATTCAGAAAGGACTCATCTACTGGGCTACCTGGTGCCAGGGGATTATATAAGAGGGGAAAAACTGACTAGCCATACTAGGGTTTCTGCCCTGAAGAGGGTCCAATACATAGGAAGAGTATGGGCCATGGCTGTCTTCAATAATTCCTCAAAAGACGCATTGAGTCATATACCACAAGAGTATAAAATCAGTAGTGATTAATTTTGATCACAAGAGCCATAATAACCTGAAAAGGGCAGGAGAAGTAAACCATTAATGATGCACACAGAGTAATGTACCAGGTCAAGGGTGCAGGCTAAACCAAGTAGATGGAGACCCCTTAGGGATGTGAAAATCGAAGCTGAAAGTTTGCTTGAGGGCATATCACAGAAGGCCTTACATACCAGGATAAGGAGGAGATTTTTATGCAGTGATTTTTCTTCTCACAATTGATAAATGCACTTCAAATATACAATGAGCATTTATGTCATGAACAAGAGGACCAAGGAGATAAATCGGATACTGATTTCACACTCTTGTGTTGTGGTTCTTTTTTGTTTTAAATCAAATTGCCACTGTCCCATTTCTGAATTTAAGCTTTTATAAATTTTGCTATCCAAAGATATAACTCACTAGCTTTCAACTGCCAAGATTTATATGGTCTGAGCATTTCAGAAATAGTGTCAACCCTGTGACCCTGACACCGACAGCCTCCCTCTTCTCAATATTCAGGTGTAATTTCCTCATTAAGAAGATTTCAGCTCCTCTAGCTTTTGAACCCCGAGAGCTGCAGACTGAGCTAAAAATATGGCCTGTGTCCCCATCTGACATTCAGGTTCTCAGCACACACCTGGTGGAAGTATTAGAACATCAGAGAGGAAATAGTGGGATGAAAGTTACCTGTCTAGATCATGACAAGATCACGTCTCTGAGTAAGAATTCGGTAAGTGGAGCAATAACACATTTGCATTGGCAGCGGTTTGAGATGTCAGTGAAGCCTACAGCTGCTAACGTGTGGGTGAAGTGTAAAAGGCATTCTTAGCCAGCACGGGAAGTTCTATTCCATGGTGGCGAGTCTGTGTGACTACGGCTGCCTCGACAAATCCGGAGATGATTTTAAATGCCAAAGTATGTTTCATTAGGACAAGACTATGCATAGGACTTGACATTCTATCTCCATTCTATCTCATCCTAATATTCTTGCTAAATTTTCAGAAATTTAAAATAGAACATACCTTCATCCTTTGTAGCAGATTCGCGATTGATTACAGCTAATCCAAGCTTGTTTAACCACCTAAAATTCAAATAGTATATAAATGCTTGACCAAAGACATTGGTCCCCTTCCTATCCGCCTTCTCCCCAGGCCCTGAAGGAATATCTGTGCCAGACTTTATAATGCAATTGTCATCATTCTATAGTCAGTCTAAAATTTGCAGTAACAGTGTAAGTCTTTGGTACTAAAGCCTAAAACCCCAATATTTTCCTTACTCAGGGCATTCTTTGTTAAAACAAGAAACAAGGTGGTCCATTATCCAGCTGGTTAAGGTAGACAACTACATTAAATATTCTAAATATATAAACAAATATAACTTTTGGCATTGTGCATTTGAAATTTTTAGCAACAACCAGAACCTGTATCAGGCGCCTGGGGTGGCTCAGTCATTTAAGCTTCTGACTTTCGTTCAGGTCATGATCTCACAGTTCATGAGTTCGAGCCCCACACTGGACTCTGCACTGACAGCTCAGAGCCTGGAGCCTGTTTCAGATTCTGTGTCTCCCTCTGTGTCCCTCTCCCACTCACATTCTGTATCTCTCTCCTTCAAAAATAAACATTAAAAAAATTCTTTTTAAACCTCTATCATTAAATTTAGTTAACTGGACCATTAAAGTTCCATCTCTATAATTGTGAAAATGCAATTTTATTCCACAAAATTTAAAAAAAAAGAAAGAAAAGATGATCCATTTTTAAGCCAGGATTTTTATATTATTCAATAAAAGATCTGACCAGAGTCTGAAAGGCATTCCTAAGCTGGGGAAATTTTTAATTTCTTGAAGAATTTTTTATTAGGCAAAAATTGACCATGTCATATCTTCTTATCGATTTACCATTTTACTGGCAATAAATTTCAACCAAACATCAATAATAAAAACAGAACTAGATAAACCTTCAGGAACTCAAACTTGGCTCATGATTTCAGGCCACTGGAGTTCGTTCTCAGGGGGTTAGCCAGGAGCATATTATACTATACAAATTCTTAAAAGTCACAAAATGGGTCTACTTCATATGTTCCTAGCTATCTAAACTTCTATTTAAAGGGAAAATATTACTTTAGGGTAGTGATAATATGATTGATTTCTACTTCTCTCCAGTCTCCTAGATTTTTAGAATGTAGTTCATATTTTACATTCACATCTTTTTGGGAGAAACCAGTACACTTGATAGTGGCCTAAGTCAACCAATACCAATGAAGTAACAATAAGAATGCTGTGCACTTACTGACTCACTTGTGCTTTCATTTCTTCTAGTCCTGAGCTGCCTCATGAACTAGTCAGCACGCTGCACCCCGCCATTGCATAAATACTCCCAAGTTTGCAATTTTCAGCATATTAGGAATCCTTATCCAACCCTCAACCTGCTATGGTCTTGCCATATTATTTCCTATTAACAAGACATATATAAATTTGATTTTTAAAAACAAATAAAATAGGCCTTTCTGTAAGAAGGAAGATGAACTTCAGCCTCATTTAAGAGCCACTTCAGCACCATGATAGACATGAGCTCTTTAATGGCCACTTAAAACCAAACTGATACACTGGCCAGATCAGGCCACAGGAACCACAAAGTGTTCATCAAGACCTGGTAGAATAATGAACAGCCAACAACAAAAAACAAAACACACACGCACACACAATAATAAATCACAGAAAAAAAAATGACTAGTAAAGAAATAGAAAAAAATTATCAGCATCAATAGTATTTTGGGAAATGCACAAACACAAGAAAATATTCACCACCAGATTGGCAAAACTTTAAAATACCATTGATTTACGGAATTTAGGAGGAAACATTATGATCCTTTGTTGAGTTGAACATCAAAAGTGAGACGGCCAGTTTTAAGCAGGCAAGTTCATGATACTAATCAAAATGTAAATATCCACCCCCTGTACCCAACAATTTGAATGATAAGTCTATCCTACAGACCATAAATAAATGTGGAAGAATAAACTCAGTAAGACTTGCAATGGCAAAAAGAAAAAAAAAAAAACACTGATACAATATAATCATCTATTAATAGGAAAATGAACCAAGTATGGCACTAATTTCATCATTAAAGTCAATGTTATAAATGAAGGTAATAGAAGCCTTGTGGTGACCTGGAAAAATCCTCACTTACTGTTAAGTGAAAAAAACAAGTACAAAACAATATGATTAGTCAAATTCAATGTACTTTTAAAACTATCTATTTGTACATGTGCAAAGAAAAGCATTAGGAAAGATATGTCAGTCATACTGTTCAAAGTGGTTAATCCTAGGGAGAGAAATTGAATTGGAGGGTGAGGGTGGGGGTATGGGAAGGATTTTACTTTACATCCTTCTGTATTACAGGATTTTTTTACAAGAATATGTTTTAGGTGTCATTTAACTAAAAGAAACATTTTAAAGTACAATTTCATAAACTGATCAGGCAAATCACAATGAATGTAACGGTTCACTTTTAAAATAACAAAATAAGCTATTCTTAGTTTATGCCTCATTTCATAATTCTATACTGATCCTCTCCTCCCTCCAAAAAAAAAAAGCATCTAAAAGTGAAATAGATAAATTTTTTAAACATATCAAGACAAAATAGTTTTGAACTCAGAATGCCTGAAAAGGCATTTCTAAGTTCCTTCCCAGAACATGGAAATACAGAAATATGGCAAAACACACAAATATTGACAATGAAGATTCCTCTCAGCACTTACCCCAAACTCATGTCCTTTTAATTGCCGCCATTAGCTACTTGCTATGGAAAACGTGAATGCTTAGAATCTTATTTGACTGTTTTCTTTCTAGAACCCACTGGCTTCCAGTACCTCCTTTGCTAAGAACAGTTTTTTAAAAACATCAAGGCAGTAAGAAAATTTCTATTTGTGGTTAAATAGATGGATGCACAAAAAGACTTATATTTACATAAAAGAAGATGACAGATGTTTCCTGGGAGTTTGTTGTATATTAATTTGATGTGTTGGAGGAGCAGAAGTGTTAAAAATTGATACACAAAACAAGAAGGTTCTTCCCACAAACACTGTCTGAGAAAGGCAGCTACCAGCCAGTCTTTGTTTAGAAACCAACTCTTCCATGACCTTAATTACTTACCCCTGTGCTTGTAAATTGAGGGTCCCTGCAGAACACAGCGTTTCTATTAAACATAATTACCTTTCCCTTCATCGTCCCTGAGAGAAATGTCACCACCCAAAAACGCAGCTTCCCAAGGAAGCGAAATTCTAAAACAGGACTCCTCTCCCCACACGCCACTCCTCCAGATTCTCTGCATCTCACCAAGAAATACCCCGCTATGTTGTTTACTGGCTTAAACTGGTCATATCAGTAATAAAGGGAGCTCTTCAGGTGCTGCTGCAGAAAAAAATCTTTAAAGATCTTTCGGGAGAAGGGAGTTCACTTGGAGGCCCAAAGAGATTCCACACTGATGGCTATTAATGCCACCAGAGGCCAGAAAGGACCACTGGGGATTAATCAATGGCTCAGCTCCAGGCCGACCCTCAGTATCATGGGGCTCCAAGTACTGCTGGGTAAGACGTTAAGCCTTTCACACACCACTGACACACCTATGGCTTGCTAATCAGTAGGATTCCGTTACCAATACAAATAAAAAAAAAAAAAGAGCTTTGAGTGTGCGGTTTTTTATCTTCTTTTGGGCATCTGCTTTTCTCATTCTCAGGGGCCTTGAGAAAGCCAGCAGGAGAAAGCCAAAATCAAACAGAGGGTAGAAACAAACATCTCTCTTCTTTTAAGTAAATACAAGTCATGTCTGGAAGAATTAATTTGTCAATTCGTTGCCTTGATATTTAACATGGGCTTTCCCCCAGGTCTATAAAGAGCCATTCTGCCTTCATCTGAAGGTCATGGTGGGAGCTCAGGGAATAGGTGACAATGTTTCTAGCTAGATGAGGCTGCCAGGGGATATCCTGCAAGAAGAGGGTGTGTGTGTGGGTGGGTGGGGGTGTGTGTGTGTATGCGAGCGCGTGCATGTACATGCACATGCTTACACATGTTTGGTGAAAAGCAGCTTTTTTCTTTAGGTTTCTAGAGCAAGAAGGTAAAGAGAAATTATATAGAACAGATGGGTCAGGAGATCATTATGTATAAACAAAACAGATTAAACCATAAGCTCTTTGAATGAATTATGTATGTATTCTTTTATTTCTATTGCTCAGGATCTGCTACAGCGGGGCACATAGTAGGTATTCCATTGACACATTTTTATTAGTTATGTAAAGGTAATAAGGAACACTGAGAATTCTGAATAGGGCTTAAATTAAACAGAAGGCCCACTGATGCCTCAAGCACCTCAAGTATCTATAGCCTCATTCAATTAGCAGCCATTGTGATCACACCATCATCTAAACCAGTAGGGGATGGAGTGGTGCAGGTAGTACTTGAGGCATATATTCCACTTATTTAAACAGGAAAAAAAAAAACAGGAAATGGAGTCAGGGATATAAAATGTTATGTCCAAGCAAGGACACTTTGCAAAATTTTCAGGATAGGACATGGATTAGCAATAAACACAGGGTTCATCAAGATAATTACATAGCATATTAGAAATGCTATAGATATTTTTCACATGGAATTTTCTAAAAGCTGTGAAATCGGTCACAGACTTTCAAGCCTTTATCCCTGTGATGCTGATTCTCATTGTAACATTTTCTTATAATGACTTCTGTCTTTTCCTTTCTCAACTTAGTGGTTCCCTCTGAAGAATCTTATCACTTCTTCCTAAAATAGCCATTTTGATATATGTAGTTCTCCAAAATGCTTCCAATTGGGAGAAGAAAGAACACTGTAAGTGCTAAGGAGATTAATTTTTAAAGCAGCAAAAAATAAACAAGAATTAATATGAACAAATGCTTAAAATTCAAACACCTGACCAAAATAATCTACTCCCATAAAGATTGGATTTAGCAATTCTCTCTACTTACACACTCATTTCCTGTGCATTTTCAGCTGCAAAATAAAAGGTCTTGATCTGTGGATGGCTGACCTTAAAAGCACTTGAAAGGGAGAAAGCAGAGAAACATTAAAAATTAGAAAAAATTAGTGTAGCTGTCAATGGGTTTGAAGGTAAGTCAAATATAAATATGGTCAATTCATCTGCTTTCTTTGTAAATTTACAAAATATAATGTAATTACATTAAGTACCCACTGCCTAATCTCTTCATGTAGAGAGCAGAGAATTAATTTATCATGTTGAGACACCCAGAGTAGGCATGAGCCTTGGCCAGCCAATAGTTTCTACTTAAAACATATGGGCATAGTCTTTTATTTTCATTTGCTAACTGCTTTGCTATAAAGAGACAATAAAGTAAAATTTTCAATCTTAGAAGTGTCACTTCAAAATACTCAGATCAACTTCTTAAAGCAAAATATTTATTCAAATTCAAACAAATACATACAAGAATTTTATATGTAAGAAAATAATCAAGTATAGAACTTCTGTACTGTGCCAATACATCAAAACCTGTATCCAAGCCACCCTCTATGAGTAAAGGAAAAGCATAAGGTATATTTTTAGTTTAAAAGAAAAGTATAGGGGCGCCTGGGTGGCTTAGTCGGTTAAGCGTCCAACTTTCGCTTAGGTCATGATCTCGCGGTTTGTGGGTTCGAGCCCCGCGTCGGGCTCTGTGCTGACTGCCACCTCAGAGCCTGGAGCCTGTTTCAGTCTGTGACTCCCTCTCTCTCTGACCCTCCCCTGCTCACGCTGTCTCTCTCTCTCCTAGAAATAAATAAAACATTAAAAAATTAAAAAAAAATAAATTAAAAAAAAGTATAAAACATGGAAGATCAGCAAACAATAAAATGTATCCCCTTTACCACTAGACCGGAAGTCTTGCCATTGAGGCCAGGGTTTTGGTAAATAACCAGTCCAGTCAAAACCACGAGAATGAACATGACCTCGTGTATCACTGGCTATGTGCAGCACGATGACAGTGGAAGAGACTTAGAGCCAATAATTTTGTTCATTTTCTTAGAAAAACCTAGTCAATTGCCACTACCAGCAACATAGGTCAATAGGGAAGCGGCTTCTGATGAAACAGAAAAAGATGTCAAAGGTGGGAGAAAAAATAAGAACAAAAAAAGGTAAAGAGGGCACATTTGCAAAATGCATTGAGATGCTATCACGAAAGAGCATGGGGATGGGAGCATGGCTAGCTGTCTAGAGCCAGCTCTCCTGCAGTTTCTAGGCAAGCCCTGACTCTGCACTGTTTCCTTCTCAGCAAAACAAGGACCGTAAGCTGGTGACTTGTTTGGTTCCTGTCTGTTCTCAATCTTTTGGACTTGAATTATATCAGGGTATAAGCCCAAAGTCTAAGCTACTTCAGAGCATTCAATATGCAGGATGACAATGTGAAGAACTAAGAAACAGAAACTGATGTTGGTATCTTATCTGTAGCTCTGTCTGGTCCTATTGAACTGGTCATTCTCTTTAGAAAGACAAAATCTTGACATTTGATCTCCCAGCTAAATATGGATGGGAGCTTAGTTTTCAATTCCATTTCAAAACTATGCCATGCCAAGACTCCATGGGGTTTTCAAATCCATCTGTTCCATAAAATGAAATTCCAGACAAGAGGTTAAAAGCTTATACCGTTGTTTAGGATACCAACTCATAAAGTTCAAAATTCTCAGACATTTGGGTGTTATCGTCACTAACTTACAAATCACCACATCACTCGAGAAATGAAAATTATTAAAGGAAGTTATTCTGCCTCAGAGTTTTGTAGAAAATGATAAGACAACTTACTGCTTTTTCTTGCATTCAGATGCTCTCTCCACAGCGAAATCGGACAGGTTGACAAATCCATCAGCTTTCTCTGCCTGAGAAAAATGCATACAACAGATATAAATAAATGCATCAATCCTGGTAAGTTTATAGAGATCATATACATTGAATAGAGATCGTATAAATGAAAGGAAAGACAATCAAAAGATACATCCCTGAATCAGCATTGGACTTATCCAGATACATATTTCATGAGAGAAATTAATATTCTCCCGGTAGGTCATGCAGAATCGTTCCACAAGAAGTAACATGACACAGCTCAGGTATGGCCAATGTATGGCATGCACAGGACCCCACCCACCCCTCTCCCATCTTCCTGGGAAATTCCAGCTAACCAGTCAGAGCCCCACTCCCTGCTGAGTTAGTAGGCATCCTCAGCATCATTCTCGTCACCAGTAAGCCAGTTCTCATATTCCAGTAAGCCACAAGCACAGAAGGTAGAACGTAATTAGCATTCTAGCTGATGGTCAACAAGAGGCCTGACTTTAGACTTAGCAAATCAAGGTTCATATCATGGATCTACGACTTACCGGTTGTTCTAAAACCTAAAGTTGCTCAGAAAAATAAAACACTTAATAGTTATTCAACAAACATTAGTTCCTCTCCCAAATCTATAGGCTGCTCCTTGGGATTAAACTACAGAGCCATATCTTGGAAAATCTCAGTTCCATAATCCATTCTTAGAAGGTGTTTCTACAAAGGAAAGACTATAGGGGAAAAAATGGCCCTTTTGGACATTGCATGAATGTCACCTCCAAACACCAAAAATTCTGTAGGAAATGTAATTATTGTTCCACCTCTCTAGGAATTTGTTAATCTTAATGAACAAAGTGTAACTGAGCAACAGGAGGCTAGATGATTTGTCACCGATCCTAAATCTTCCTCCTTGTACACTGGTATCTCTGAGTACAGAAATTCAGTCCACAAGATTAATCATAAATCATTCGGTGCTTATTGGCAGAGGAGTAAAACCTTTATCTTGATAATATAATCTTAAATTTAAAAATCTATTAGCTATTAACTTGGCATCATGTGTCCTCTTACTTCATTTTATCATCCTGCATCTCTTTCCCTTATCTGAAATCAGAGCAGCTCCTACTTTTTCTTCAGAAAAGTTAAACTGTGAAACACTGGAAACTCTGCCTGTCCAACCTTCCCTCTCCTATGAGTTAATCTATCCAAACTCTCTGCTTGAAATGCTTTCATGTAAGGCTCAAAAGTCAATTCTAAAGGGAAATTCCTTCTTATAAAATGATGTATATATGAATATATATATATATATATATATATATATATATATATATATATATATATATATTCATTCAACTCATCCCTCTGTTTCTTTTAATATTTACTTATTTTGAGAGAGTGGTAGAGGGGCAGAGAGAGGAGACTGAGAATCCCAAGCAGGCTCCAGGCTGTCAGCTCAGAGCACGATGCGGGGCTTGAACTCACAAAACAGGAGATGATGGCTTGAGTCTAAATCAAGTCAGAAGCTTAATTGTCTGAGCTACCCAGGCACCCCTCAACTTATTTATCTCTTGATGAACTGTTTACCTACTAGATGATGGCTTCACCAATTCTATCTCAAAAATAATGCAAAGTACTTTATAAAATACAGAGTGTGGATCAACTGTTTCTACAATGCACAATACTTCCTATGAACTCTCATCAGCATTATATAAAAGTATAGTTTTGGAAAACTGTTAGGCTCTAGCAATAAACCCCCATGATGAGATTAGTGTCCTTATATAAAGAGAGAGAGACCAGAGCCAGCCACTTCTCTCCCCCTCCAAGTAAGGCTACAGCAAACAAAGCAGGCAAATACAATCCAGAAAGGCCCTCACCAGGCACAGTCTATCAGCACCTTGATCCTAATTAGACTTCCCGGCCTCCAGAACCATGGGGAGTAAATGACTGCTGCTTAAGCCACCAGTTGAAGGTATTTTGTCATGGCTGTATAAACGAGGACACTGCCCAAGAGTGACAAACCCAACGCCAAATGTATTACTTTATGCCACAAAATGTCTGGTCTTCTTTCTCCTGTGTTCTCTACTTCATTGGATGGTTTCACTTTCTATCCTGTTGTCAAAAAAGGAAATGTGGGAGATGTCTTTGACTTTTGATCCCCTTCTCACCCTGCATGCAAGCAACCACCGAGATGTATCACCTCCTGCAGCCTCTGTCCCAGCTCTTCTATGCCTGCACCACCTCGCTCCTCCTTCAGCTCACCACCAACTCTCACCTCACTGACTGCGAAGTCTCGCAAAGCCCTCTTCCTCCAACTCTATCGTTTCCTCTAATTTGGTGTCCAAATCACAGTCACAGCAAGTCATGACTGCCTGAACACCATTCATGTCACTTCTCTCATTAAAACCCTGCACCGTTCCCAGTGGCCTTTGGACAAAGTCTGAGTGCCTTAGCAAGAGTAGGAGAGACCTGTCATGATCTGCTTACTTACACAAGCTCATCTCCTCCAATGCCCCTGCCCCCTCACTCATCCAAAAAAACAAAAAATTCAAAGAAGAATCATACTCCCATTTGAGCTGAATTAGAATTGGCATCAAGTTTTCAGCATTATTATTCTCTATCAATTTCTTTTCAGTACAAAGAGCCCATCTTAAATGATAACAATACAAAGTCAATCAACTATATATATATATATATATATTATATTTCAGTTTTTGTATATATCTTGATATACACTGATTTATATATATATATATATAATTGTACATATATAAAAATTATATATATATATATATATATATATATATATATAATTGTACATTTTCATTTAGGTGGATTTTTTTTCATGCACAAGTGAAATGGCTGACAGTCTTTCAACTAAGAACCGAAATGAATTTGAGTAAAAGATATTTTGTGTTTCCTCAGTAAGTCTTTCCTTCATTAGCAAAGGCAGCTTTTCATTGTACTAAAGACACTCAAGCTGTATTCAAAATCACAGATAACTGTGTCAAAAATTGCCTTTGCTTATTTGACTTGCAAAAATGCCTTAAAAATGACAATCACTTTGGGAAAATCCTAAAGGAATGACAGCCTTCTCCTCTTCCTCCACCTTCTTCTCCTCCTACCCCCTCACAGCTCTTGCTCCTTGTTACAGTAACCAAAATAACTGTTGCGAACGTATCCTTCCTCCTCAGTAATTCCGAACTTTCTGAAAAGTTACTTGAAAGTTCTGCATTGGTACCTGCAATGTTCCCTCTGTGTCCTAATGTAATAAACTCTTCTCTCGCCAGAGCCATCAAACCATCCTCTGACCATTGTGCAAACCTGCCTTACCAAGTCTACCTTAAATACTGAAGTGAGACGAGGCTTTTCAATTTCTGGTTTGCTGTTCAACAATCTCAAAGGTGTTCCTCCTCACATGTGAGTCCATCCACTTTCTCCAGCAGCTCTGATTCTGTTCATCTCAGTGGGATCTCATCTGCAGCTGCTGTATTAGGCAGCATTACAGACACCTTTTTATGAAAACTGTTAATGTTATGCATTCATTTGTCCAACAAATATTTAAGTACCTTCTTTGGGTCAGGTACTGTGTCAGATATTTGGGCTATACCAGTGGACAAAGCAGGCAGAGATCTCTACCCTTGAGGGGAAAAGAGACAGTAGTTCAACAAATAAACACATTTAATAACACAAATGATGCAGCCCATGGCAGACAATAACTGGGATGGAAAAAAGTAAAGTTGAGTAGCGCAGAAGGGTTCTGGCTGTAAGTAGGACAGGCTGCCTTTCTGCTCGAAGATTTATAATGCCCTTCAGACCTCACACCCCTGGATACAGCTTCACAAATCAACCTAGTTCTGACCTTCACCAAAACATTTCCCCGTTCCTCTGAGCCTGGAGTAGGTATGTTCCTCTTTGTGCCCAGGGCTGGGCTTTACTTTCATACTTCTCTTACTATATTTGGTTATCCAGTTACTTCTTTGTTTCTCCAGTAGACTATGAGCACTTTGAAGGAAATAATTTTGTCATTTATTGTCGTATCATTAATAGGACAACATAGACATTCAATACATATGAAATAAATAAAGAATGAATGAATGACAGGATCACTGTCTTTTGCCTCCAGCAATAAAGAAAGTGCTAAAATGAGATGCAGAAGCCACTTTGGGATTTTGGGAGCAATTTCTAAAAAACATAAACATATAATTACCATGGAACCTACATAAACATATAATTACCATGGAACCTAGCAATTCTACTCCTAGGTATCTACACAAGAGAAATGAAAGCTTATACCCACGCAAAGGTTTGCATGCAAATATTTATGGTAGCATTATCACCAATAGCCAAAAACTGGAAACAATTTAAATATCCACCAACTGGTAAAGAAATAGGGTGTATATTCATACAATGGAATGCTGTTTAGCGAACTACCGACAAGTGCTAAAAATATGGATGAACCTTGAAAACACTGTGCTGAGTGAAAGGCAGATATAAGAAGTCACATATTATTGTATGATTCCTTTATATTAAATGTAGAGAAAAGGTAACCTATGGAGACAGCAAGGAAAATAGTGGGGTTGCCTGGAGTTGGGGGTGGAAATGAAGATTAACTGTAAACGGGCATGAAGGATTTTATGGATATCATGAAAACTATTTAAAACTGATCCTTATAATGGCTTCATCACTCAGTAACTTTACCAAAAAATTACCGAATTGTAAATTTTAATGGAGTGAATCTTGTGATTTGTAGAATATATTTCAAGAGAACTGTTTTTAAAGATATAAGACGCAGGGGCACCTGGGTGACTCAGTCGGTTAAGCCTCTGACTTCGGCTCAGGTCATGATCTCACCATTCATGGGTTCCAGCCTTGTGTCCGGCTCTGTGCTGATAGCTCAGAGCCTAGAGCCTGCTTTGTATTCTATGTCTCCCTCTTTCTCTGTCCCTCTGCTGCTTGCATTCTCTTTTCCTCTCTCTCAAAAATAAACATTAAAAGAAAATTTAAATATATATAAATGTATGTGTGTGTGTGTGTGTGTGTGTATATATATATATGGTCAAGGAAAGCTTGAATACACACACACACACACACACACACACACACACACACACACACACACACACACATATATGATTCAAGGAAAGCTTGGGAAAGTAGAAAACCATAATTAAATCTCTTTGGCTATCAGTAAGACTTGAAAAAAGGTAAAATATGAGGTCTCAGGTGCTCCCATTCATTGGTGACTCAATATGATTTCTTCAAATTTGAGACAAAACTGGTTTAATATTTCCTGCATTCTGTGGTTCAAACTAAACTATGGCTTCCATTTTGGACTACAGGAATTTTATTTTATTTTTATTTTAGTGTTTGTTTATTTTTGAGAGACAGAGACAGAAAGACAGAGACACAGAGTGAGAGTGGAGAGGGTCAGAAAGTGAGGGAGACACAGAATCTGAAGCAGGCTCCAGGCTCTGAGTTGTCAGCACAGAGCCTGACGTGGGATTTGAACTCTCAAACTGCGAGATCATGACCTGAGCCAAAGTCAGACACTTAACCGCCTGAGCCACCCAGGCACCCCTGGACTACAAGGATTTTAGAGACAAAGATATTTTATATAGAATTTGCCACACTTCAGACATATTTTTGAAAGTTAATTACATTATGCATCAAATTTTTATATTTAAATGCAAATATCACTGTCCATTGCTAGCAGTAATGTTTGTCTTTTTATTCTACAAATACTTTGCAAAATACACAAAATTACTTTATAAATCTACCTATATCTGAAAGGTAGAAAAATAGACTTTGAAAAATAAGTCTGATATATAGATTCCAGAGAGTAAGTAGGTTAAAGAAGACAAAACCAGGAACAAAAGGTAAGTGTAATATAGGAAATTGTTACATATTTCGTAGTTAAAAATAAAAAGTATAATTATCTCTCTCTTCTCAGTGGAATCATTGCTCCTTGATTCTAAGAAACTGGAGTTTTTTACACTTCAAATAATACTGAAATCAAGAGGCATCTTAGAATCTTTGAGTATTTCTAGTGCTGCATTTTCCCCCAACACCTGATATTAAATAAATTGTAGGTCTTAAAAAGAATAGAATTTTTAATTTGATGGAAAAATAGTTTAAAAAACAAAATATATATTTCTTTGTAAGATGCTTTTCTGTGCACCTGTGAATATGGAGTTAACATTCTTGCCATTACTTGAAATACACATAGTGAGGGGGGCACCTGGGTGGCTCATTCGGTTAAGGATCCAACTCTTGATTTCAGTTCCAGTCACGATCTATCTCAGGGTTGTGAGATCAAGCCCCGCCTTGGGCTTTAAGATTAAGATTACTGCTTAAGATTCTCCCTCTCCCTCTCCCTCTGTCCCTCCCTGCACTCACCCACTCTCTCAAAAACAAACAAACAAACAAACAAACAAACAAATGTGAGTGAGGTTACCCAGTGAATACCAGAATCAGGAGAAGCTGCAAAACTCCATTTTCTCCAAATAAACCCCTGGTTTACTCAGTTCTGTCCAGAAACCCCCAACATGCTGGTAACAGGCAAGGTCTAAGCTCTAAGCAGAGCCATCCTTTCTCATATCATCTTGGACAGTTGTCCTCACAGTACACACAGGCTTGTGACCCCTACAGAAATCTGAATTATATTCTCTGAAATACAAACGGATATGGAAGAAGAGAGATTATACAATCAATGGTGAAAGCTCAGTTTTACAGAGAAACAGTCATTCTCCTACATGGCTGGTGGTAGTACCCAATGGAAGGAAACTGGGCAGTAACTGGCAAAAATGCATTTACCCTTTGACCCAGAAATCCAACTTCTAGGATCTGTCCTAAATGTAAATACGTGTAATAACATGTGCATTACAACATTATTTGCCATTACAAAAGAATCCAGGGGCGCCTGGGTGGCTTAGTCGGTTAAGCGTCTGACTTTCGCTTAGGTCATGATCTCGTGGTTCGTGGGTTAGAGCCCCGCGTCGGGCTCTGTGCTGACTGCCAGCTCGGAGCCTGGAGCCTGTTTCAGTCTGTGACTCCCTCTCTCTCTGACCCTCCCCTGCTCACGCTGTCTCTCTCTCTCCTAGAAGAAAAAAAAAAAAGAATCCAAACATGTATCATCAGCAGACCACTGAATCATCGATGGCATTCACATGCATTGAATAGCGATAAAACACGGCATATATACATATAGAGTAACCTCCTGGGCACAGTAAGAGAAAAATAAGATACAGGACAGTGGATACAGTATGCAAATAGTATGCAGAGAGAGATAGGATCAGCCTCCCCATACACTTGCTTGTATTTGTAAAAGGAAATCATGGGGAAAATGTAAACATAAGAGAAAGGAGAAAAGAGGGTAGAGAAATAGGAATGGGAGCAAGATTTATCTGACTAATTTGTTATACAGGCTTGACTCTGGAATGAAGTAAATGATTTACGTTTAAAAAAAAAAGGGGGGGGTTTGGAAGCAATCCCTACAATTAAAAGCAAACGAACCTAACTGGTTATAACATGAGGATGTCGCCCCACACAAATAACAGTAACTACTCCAAGAGACCTTACAGCACATAATTTTGAATATAGGCTAAGGACTTTTAGTAGCAACATCTCTATTTTTTTAAGACGGTTTTGGTAGTTTTTTTACGACTTTCCTTCCCACACAAAAGAAGTGTGTGTGACCTAAAGGCTCCCTCGTCCTCTGCTTGTCTGTGCTGGAGGCCCCAATGCTGCTTTGTTCTGATAAGCAACCCATCTCCCTCTTCCTTTCAGAAAAGGAAATAGCACACACATTCTGCAAATATTACCTGGACCTGCTGGCAGAAAGCTGCGCTTATTAGCACTGGGCCGTGACAAGCCCTGCAAGGAAGCAAGAAAAAATGATGTTTGCCTTTGTTTCATCTTCCTCTCTCCTAGATATCAGAAGCAACCTGACAGCGACGAGGCCTGAAATCCATTAAGAATCGTGATAAACTTGAGAAACATCTAATAATAGCTAATGTTTACTGAGTGCGAAGCACGGGCCATTGAGGTTCTACCAACTTCGCCTTCAGGGAAAGTTAATCATATCTCCAGCACCAGAATGCATGAAACTGATCCATTTTTCAATCTCAACACCAAACTAGATTGGCATTATAAAACAGGAAAGTTGTGGGGTTATTTAACATCAAAGAAACAGAACTCAGGCCAGAACCCGGAAATCGGTTCAATAATTCTGAGACCAAATGGTTTCCTGCAGGCACTAACAAAGAAGAGAATCTACAGTCATTGGATAGCACAGAAGAACAACCCTAGGTTTGGAATCAGGATATTTCAATGCAGGAGTGCCTGGGTGGCTCAGTCAGTTAAGTGTCTGACTTCGGCTCTGGTCATCATCTTATGGTTCATGAGTTCAAGCCCCACGTTGGGCTCTGTGCTGACAGCTCAGAGCCTGGAGCCTGCTTTGGATTCCATGTCTTCCTCTGTCTCTGCCCCTCCTCTGCCCACATTCTATTTCTCTTTCAAAAAGAAACAAACATTAAAACAAATGTTTTTAAAGAATATTTCAATGCAAGCGCCTTACTGTGTGATCTTAATGAGAACACTCAGGTCAGTGTCCACACAGTGAAAAAGCCGATATAATCAGCATCTTGAGACTAACTAGAGTTAACACAGATGCATGCTGTACTGTAAGATTGTTAAAGTTATAAAAAATTTAAGATTCTATTGACATCAATTACAAGGAAGCAATCATAAGAGGGTCAAAAGGAATAGAACGAAAAGAGAAAGAATGACCCAGAAAGAAAAAGATGAAGGAAAATGAGTTTTTATTCTGTCCACTGTCTGTGAAGCCCTCTGTATAGCTGTTTTTATGTCTTAGCTCTCTCCTGTCTTCTTTGCGTCAGACTAATCACTGTAAAAAAAATATTTTAAGTTCTATGGACAACAACTATGATGCTAGCAAGCTCACTATATCCTTCATACATTACCTAGTGCATGTTTTTGTTCAAATATTGTTGCATTTGAGATTATCTAACAATATGAGTATAATGAAATTTCGATCCAGAGATTCTTTTTACAAATGCCTAGAAACAGATATGCCATATGGAAAGTATTAAGTAAAAGGTTTTAACTAATTAACAGCAAGGTCCAATTTCCTACAGAACTTGTACATTCCTGATATGAATTATGAAATGGACTTAAAGTGTTGCTGGTGATGATAACAATGATGGTTCTGTGGGTGCTGAGGCTGCAACAAGGGGAAGAGAAAGACATCTGAAGGGAGCAGAGCCCTTGTAGCGACGCTGTCTGTAAGCCAGCCACACGCCCCCATCCTTCACCACCAGGCCAGACCCTCTGGACTTCCCACTAACAGTGGGTGAGCTTCTCAGTCTACTTCTCCACCTGTCCAAGGTGCTTAGCACTCATTGGTCCCAAGATGAGCCCTCAAGCCATGATTGATGGGACTTGGTATTTAAATCCCCCAACCTCTGCCCCTTGGGAGGAAAACTCTGTGGGACATGTTTCCAAAGGCTCTCAGGGTTCCCTAGCAAAACTGAGCCTCAGCTCTCCAGTCATAATTTGCCTGTGAAGGAGAATTTCTTTAGCTGATTTTCTACCCTTTCTCACTTCCCCATTCCCTTTCCAAGTATTTCTGGTATCACTTCCTAAATACACAACTTGTACCCACATCTTCTCAGAGTCTGTTTCTGGAACACCTCAACCAAGATGCCATTTCTCTCACAGAAATGTTGCTACTCATAGTCCCTACTCATGAGGATCACAACTCCTTAGCACCATCATCCCTCTTCATTATTTCCTCCTAAGTGTCACCCAAGGCCACGACTACATCACTATCACATAAGGTCATATTTAAGTGGTGACCAAGAAGTTACTGGAATCCTATTCTATGATTTGTAAATCAGCTCTACTAGTTGGCCATTCTTATTATTCTTCTTCTATTCTCTTTCTATGGAATCATATTTTAAATGAAATTAAGTTACTAGTAGACTTTCTGGTAATCTGACACATGGAGATAGTCACTGCCTTCTGAAATATCATTTTCAAGAACAATTGAGCTGGAAATATCATAATGTAAAAGATCTCGTGTCACTGTTCTCTGTAATATAAGACCCTGAGCACACAACGCCCTCCATGATCTGGTTCTGTCCAACATTATCACCCACCTATTCTTTTAGAAACCTTAAAACCCCAGAGATAATTTTCACCTATGTAGGGTTGGTCTCTTCAGCAGGAAAGAAAGAATAAGAGAGAGAGAGAGGAAAAGGAAAGAAAGACAGAAGGGAGGGAGAGAGGAAAGGAGGGAAGGGGAAGGGAGAGTGAGAGTTGGAGGGAGGAAGGAAAATAAAGCACTAAATAGGAAGGAAAGGTTTTAAATAAATAGGAATAAATTGGATTAAATCTCACTATTACAGAATAAATTGCATATCTTGCTATCTAATAAACTTTATCTACATTGTTAGAGTAGGAGTGGGGGAAGGAAATAAAGAACAGCATTTAGGAAAATTAAAAACCTGGTGCATTCTCTTTCAATATTAGAAAGGAGGAATAAAAAAATAAAGTTAATGCTTTTAAAAACAGTCAGTATAATACATAATCTTGTCTTTACACAGTGTACATTAAATCATCCAATACTTCATGAAGCTTCAAATATCTTTAAACCATTTTCATGCGTTTCATGAGTGCCATTAAGGTATGACTCAATGCCAACAAAAATAAGAAAAGACATTTCTCCAAAGAGGATGTACAAATGGCCAAAAACGCATGAAAAGATGCTCTGGGTTAATAATCATTAGAGAGATACAGGGGCGCCTGGGTGGCTCAGTCGGTTGAGTGTCCGACTTTGGCTCAGGTCATGATTTCACAGTTCGTGGGTTTGAGCCCCACATCAGGCTCTGTGCTGACAACTAGCTCAGAGCCTGGAGCCTGTTTCAGATTCTGTGTCTCCCTCTCTCTCTGACCCTCACCTGCTCACGCTGTCTCTCTCTCTCTCTCTCTCTCTCTCTTAGAAATAAATAAAACACATTAAAAAAATCATTAGAGAGATACAAATCAAAACCACAATGAGATAACACCTCACCACATCAGAATGGCTACTACCTAAAGAATAAAAATAAAAATAAAAAAGTAACAGAAAATAATGAGTGTTTGTGAGGATGTGGAAAAATTAGAACCCCTGTACACTGTGGGACGAATATAAAATGGTGCTGCCTCTACAGCAAACATGGCGGTCTCTGAAAAACTTAAAAATAGAAGTACCGTATGATCCAGCAACTCCACTCCTGGGCGCATAACAAAAACAAAAACAAAAACAAAAACAAAAACAAAAAACAAAAAACCAAACAGTTGAAAGCAGGGTTTCAAACAGATATTGTACGGTAATGTTCATGGCAGCAATATTCACAACAGGCAAATGGTGGGCACAATCGAAAAATTTCTCCACCAACAAATATGAATGGATTTTTAAAATATGTGGTCTGCACATACAAGGAATGTTATTTAGCCTTTGAAAGAAAGGAAAATCTGACCCACATGCATGAACCCTGAAGACATCCTGAGTGAAATAAACCAGACCCAAAAAGGCAAACACTGTGATTCCACTAACATAAGGTACTTGGAATAGTCAAATTCACACAGAGAAGGTAGAATGGTGACTGTCAGGGATGGAGGAGGGAAGAAATGGAGAGTTAACTGTTTAATGAGTCCAGAGTTTAGGTATCGTAAGATGAAGAGAGTTCTGGAGCTGCTTGTACAATACTGCAAATCTACTTCTTACCACTAAATATATCCTCAGAAGTGGTTAATGGGAAATTTCGTGTTACGTGTATTTCATTACAAGTTTTCAAAAATAAAATATTTTTTAAAATTTTTTTTTGCGTTTTACTTTGAAGAGAGAATGAGCGAGTGGGTGAGGGGCCATTTCTCTCATAGTAATCTCTATTCATGGTTCCTACTCATGAGCAGCACATCTCCTTAGCACCCTAATCCCGAGCTGGATACTCAACTGACTGAGCCACCCAGGCGTCCCAAAAATAAAAAAAAATAAATTTAAAATGTTTTTTAAAGATACTACTCCAAAACTCATTATAAAGGATGAAAATGCATTTGCCACAGTAATTGTCTTAAGATTGAAAGTATGAAAATTGTGGCTAACATGCTGTCAATGAGCATCATCTTCTTCACAGGTAAGAGCCATCCATGTAGGAACCTGTTACAGATATAAGGAAGAGGGCCCAGGAGGGCGGGCGATTTGCTTAAGACATTAAGTAGCTGCAGCATGGGAGTAGAAACGGTCCTCCTGATTCTGAACCCAGGAATCATCTTAGACCACACTGCATTATTTCCTGATGTCTTTTTTGAAGACATTGTTTCAAACATGTTCTCCTAAATTCTGGCTCCTTCAAAAATTATTCAATATGTTGTTTTTTTTTTAATTCCCACTGCACAGTTTCCTTTTGAAATGCTCTTGAACCATGCTCTGTGGGAGACCAAACACAATGACAAATGAGTTCATCAGTTAGCTTTTCTGTAGAAGCAGCTGGGCCCTTGGCCCTTAAAAAAGCTTGCTCCAGTGGGATGATAAATCTGCAAATAACGACATCGCAGGAAAATCCTCAGCTCTAACCAGAAGTTCAGCTCATCCCACGGGCCATGTGGCATTCTATTGCTTGGGAAATAATCACATATTACCTAAATTCTTCTTCCAGGTCAGGAACTATGGAGCTGAAGAATCCCCCAGGGCTTTCTAGTGTACCCCCTGTTTCATAGCTTAAAATCAACCCCTACACAGGGCTATTAGGTGCATGTTTCAGAATCTGTAGCACAGGATAGGCCATTCTTGCCTAAAGAAACCATTTCTGGGGTCTAAAAACCCTTAGCACAATTCTTCTGCACAGTATTATGTGAGCACATTTCACCTTATGTGTATATAAAATTGTCTTTCTTTGTATTCCTTTGATTTTTTTTAATGTTTTCAGGTGCGTTTGATCTTCTCAAAGTTGCTCTGAATTATGTAAAGATATTGTTCATGGTAAAATTGTACTTGTAAGAGAATGGATGCAAAAAGAGTTACATCACTGACCCAGGAATATTCTATTTATTTTTGTTAAGTTTTTTCTTTCTTTTTCTTTTTAATGTTTATTTTTGAGAGAGAGAGAGACAGAGAGACAGAATGTGAGCAGGGAAGGGACGGAGAGAGAGAGAGAGACTAGAATCCAAAGTGGACTCCAGACTCTGAGCTGTTAGCACAGAGCCAGACGTAGGGCTCAAACTGTATGATCATGACCTGAGCCAAAGTCGGATGCTTAACCGACTGAGCCACCCAGGTGCCCCAAGGGATACTCAACTTGTAAGAAACTACAAGACTAGAATCCAGGTGATGGATTCTACACCATGCTGATGAAATCCACCTTCTTGCCTGCTTAAATATTAAAAGCATATTAAAAGAATTTGTAAGTTGGGGTGCCTGGGTGGCTTAGTCAGTTGAGTGTCGGGACTCTTGATTTCTGCTCAGGTCATGATCTCACAGTCATGAGATCCAGTCCCACATGGGACTCCACAGTGAGCATGGAGTCTGCTTAAGGCTGGCTCACTCGCTCTCTCTCTCGCTCTCTCTCTCCCTTCTTCCCTTCCTCCCTCCTTCTGCCTTTCTCCCCCACTCATGCTCTCCCTGTCTCTCTCTCTAAAATAGAAAGAGAAGAATTTATAAGTTATATAAACATACAGAGATCAGTATATTTATAAACACAGATTAATAGGTATACACATACTAATAGTTATACAAACATACACATATTTATACATATAAGTTAAGTGTGTATCACTTCATTTTTAAGTTAGTGTATGTGTGCTTATGTATTCTATCACCTATTAGCAATTTTAAGAAATTTTAGAATAAAAGGAATTTCTAATTTTAAATTCTACATATTAAAAATTAAACTATTGTATAACCATATGTATTACACAGAGCTACTCAAAATGATATATATGTGTAGATGTGAAAATATATTGATAATATATTGCTTAGTGAGAAAATTAAGTTATAAAAATATACAGTGTTTAATTTTTGAAAAGCGTAGGAAAAAAGGGAGACATATATATATATACCAAAATGTTTACAGTGATCACATCAAGCTGATACAATTGATTCATTTAAATAAATAAATAATCGTAATTCATTTACTTCTTTCTGTTTGTCTCCCTTTTTTTTACTTTGCTTAATTTTATTTTCTAATTTTTCTAAATGAGCACATATTATTTTATAGTATTTTCAAGCATTTTCAAAATTGATTTAAATTTCCAACAAACGAGAAAATGGATTCTGCCAAAAAAAGACAAAATAAAACAGAAAGAAGTTGTGGAAACACCAGCAAAAGCACCAGGCCCTGCCCACCATGCCCCTGAATGAAAAAGCCAGTCACTGCTCTGAGCTAAGGGGACTGTCCTCTCCTACAGCCCAACCTACGTCATTAACTCTGACATCCTCTTCCCAATCAGCAATGCGGGACCATCTGACTGCCTCCTGAGAACAAGACAAAAGAAACAAAGGATTTCATAGCCTTGGTATTTCATAAGTGATTATGTAAAGTTTGGAAAGATTTTAAAGAAAAATAATATTGGCAACAAAAGCCATTGTTCTCACATTATATGAATTTAGCAACAAGAAATTATTGAAAATAGCCTGACCCACCTATAAACTGAGCTGATCGTAAAGCTTTGGTGGTGAACCATTATTTTGGAAATTCATTCTGGGACACCCCCCCTCCACCCCGCAAGGAAAATCAATGTTAGGACACAGAGACAGAGAATATCAAGCAGAATAAATTAATTAAGCTGAATGTTCCCTTTATATTTTTTTAATGTTTATTTTATTTTTGAGTGGGGGAAGGGGAAGAGAGGGAGGGAGACAGAATCTGAAGCAGGCTACCGGCTCTGGGCTGTCAGCACAGAGCCCAGTGCAGAGACTCGAACCCACAACCAAGAGATGATGACCTCAGCCAAAGTTGGATGCTTAACCAACTAAAGCACCTAGGCGCCCCAAAAATGTCCCCTTTAAAGATCTTTTCCACTTACTTGAAATTATAATAAGGGAAGTAACAGAATTTAAAAGGTCCTCAATTATTCTTACATACAGATTTTCAAGTGGTACCTAAACAGTCCTTGTGACCCCTTTCATCCCTCAGTCGTCACCTTGAGGTAAACTGCTTCCTTAAAGCTGCTAACACATCCTATTTTGCCCTGAGCAGACCTATCAGTATTGCATGATTCATTTTCCCTTTTCTGGTACAAACTCTAGGAACATATGCTGGCAAAGGGCTCATCAAATTTTACATAATTAGTCTGAACTGCCTTCTCTGAACAGACATTTTTAAATACTGGAATTTTGTTTGGGATATACTCAGAAATTGGTTGTTGACTAAGAACAATGAATATGAAGTTGACATAAATTAGAGCCCATTATTCCAAAGCACCTCATTTTGGTAGAACTCTGGGAACACATAAGGTGCTCAATAGTGCTTTGATCAATTGAATTATATAACTAATTGATAATTATGCAATGTAATAAGTAATTTGCTCAAAAATCACTGGTACCCGCCCCGTACCTACAAGTTCTAAGCTCTAGAGACACAGCCTAAACCAGAGAGGTAAAGAATCTATCCTCAGGTGTTTACACTATAGTGGGTAAGAGAAGAAAAAAAATAATAAGCTCTGGTTGAAGGATTCATAAATTCCTCAGAAATGTTTTCCAATCTATGGTAAACTCATGCAGACATTTCCCCAAATTCTGTGCTAAGAGGTGATTACTAATAACAGGTGCAGAAGACTTAACAGTCTCTTTCCAAGGGAAAACGAACTCATTATTTTTCTTAGGCTGAAACACACTTTATATTTACTGAAACTTTCAGAAGCATTGTCTCACAAAAAGAGAAATTCTGGCTTTCAAGTATCATTTCCTGCAAAAGTAAATTCTGCCTAATCTAAAACCTGATTAGATCTTTGCTGTAGATATTCTCATGAAACCAAGTCCCAGAAAAAAAAGCTCCCTCTGAAATTTGCTCATGCAGGGAAAGACCGAAAACATATGATACAGACACAGTTACTTGAACTCATAGACACGAGGAACCATTCTGACAGGGAGGGAAAAAACCAGGTCACATTCAGGCAGGCAGACTGGATTCTCAAAGAACTGAAAAGTCTACATAATACATATTAAACCAGATATTAACCTCAAACCTCATCAGTTTTCATGAAATATAGAGTTGGTGGATTCACCATTTCTATGGGAGGCCAAAGGGCCCTAGGCTCTCTTGAATTGTTGATGCAACAGAGCAAATGAAATCAATCAACAGTTACTTACCTCCTAACCAATGCAGGTTTCTAATAATTTTGAACAAAGATAAAATGCACAAAACTAAAAGAAACCAAAACAATAAAATGAAAGACAGTGAATCTAAAGAAAATTCACATTTTAGCCACACTCTTTCTCCCTCAGTTTACACCTTTTCTCAGTCTCCCAGGCTTCAAAATTTGGAATCATTCTTATTTTAGCCTCAAATGTTTTGTGTCTTATATTCAAGCACTCAACATAGTTTGCTATTTCTTGCTGTTAAATGTGCCTCACGCTTTCGCTACGTCCACTGCAGTCCAGGAGTTCATGTTTCATGCCTGCATTTTGTCATATCTACTTCTGAAAATTAGCTTCTGAAAGCTCCATTCTTCTCCAATACATCCATTTATTACTGCTACGTGAATATTTCACTTGCTAATTTCACTGGATCATTATCAGACTCAAGAACGTGCACTGGCTCCCTACTACCTACTGGATCAAGTCCACATTCCTGCACTGTGCATTGATGCCCCCATTTACTGGCCCCGGCTCACCTGTAAATGGGGACACCAAGCAGCCCAGGGAAAAGTGCCTGGCTTTGGTATTGGTAGATCTTATGTTTAATCTCAGCTCTGCCACTTGCTCCTTATGTGATTTTGAGAAAGTTACTTAAATTCCCTAAGTTTCAGTAAACATCCCTGAAACAATGGGAATAATAACATCTATCTTGCTGGGTTATGGGAAGTCAATATAATATCTAACAGTGGGTTGGCACATTCACTTATATTGTCATTCCTCTGTTCACATATTCCCTTGGACTGGGATGCCCATCCCCTACTCTCCTTGGCCGTAGGCGGGGAGGGAAACTGTCTTCAAAGACAGATCTTAAGAGAATCTTCTCCCTGCAGATATTCTATATTCACTGCAACCCACAGAAATAATGTTTCCTGATTGGTAAAACTATGTTTACCTAGTTGAGGAAATCTTTGACTGAGAAAATCGTGCAGCTTTGGAAAATAATTCTTTTAGAGTCACCTGGGTGGCTTAGTCGGTTAAGCGTCCGACTTCAGCTCAGGTCATGATCTCACAGTTCGTGGGTTCAAGCCCCATGTCGGGATCTGTGCTGACAGCCAGATCAGAGCCTGGAGACTGCTTCGGATTCTCTGTCTCCCTCTCTCTCTGACCCTCCCCTGTTCACGCTGTCTCTCTCTCTCTCTCTCTCTCTTTCTCTCTCTTTCTCTCTCTCTCTCTCTCTCTCTCAGAAATAAATAAAACATTAAAAAAAAGAAAATAACTTTTTTAAAAAAGGTAAAACACACCTTCTTAGATAGGATAAAAAGAAAGAGGGGTAGGGGGGAAAGAGAGATTTAAAAAAAAAAAATCAATGGGGCAGAAGTCCCTTACATTTGGCCCAAAATATTTTCCTTCTCCCCAGAATTTAGAGAATTCATCTATTGTCAATTTCAGAGCCACTTTTCTTTCCACAAATCTTTCTTTGATTACTTCACTTATATGACTCTCTCTCCTCTACCAGTCTAGAAGCCATTAATAGAGAGAAGTGCAGTCCCTTATATATTTAATCCTTTAATGACATTTACAACTGTTTGCCCCAATTATTAAGACCTCACTAATACTGGTAGAAGGATATGCATTGTGGGTGGGAAGGTGGATGAGTAGGTGGGTGGATGATTAGCTTTTCATGGTGGGTTCACTTAAAAAGAAAATATTTTAAATCTATCCTCTATAACTAATATTTAACTATGCTTAATAATTAAAGCCTAACTTGTTTAGGCAATGCCTCCAAGCTGATTACCAGCATAATGCATATGTTATCTTAGTGTATTTTGCTAGTCCACATACACTCCTGCATAATGTAAGAAAATACATCAGTGAGATGACTTAATGCTCTTTGAATAGAAACATTTAAGAATTTCATGGGGCACTTGGATGACTCAGTCAGTTAAGCATCCGACGTCAGCTCATGGTTTGTGGGTTCGAGTCCCGCATCAGGCTTTGTGCTGACAGCTCAGAGCCTGAACTCTGATTTGGATTCCATGTCTCCCTCTCTCTCTGCCCCTCCTTGACTTGTGCTCTGTCCTCTTTCTCCCTCTCTTTCAAAAATAAATAAAAATTAAAAAAAAAAGAATTTCACTAATTTTAAGTGAGTTATACAATACACATTCACTTTATAATAGGTCCTGGGTATACATAAAATCCACCATATATTTCTCAAGGAACTAAGCAAGATTTTAATTAAGAATTCTTAGAAAAGAGGGGTGTCTGGGTGGCTCAGCCAGGTAATGTCTTGGTTTCAGCTCAGGTCATGACCTCGACATTCTGGGATCCAGCCCTATGTTGGTGTCCATGCTGAGCACAGAGCCTGCTTGAGATTCTTTCTCTCTCTCTCTCTTTCTCTCTCTCTCTCTCCTCTCCCCCCCATGCACCTTTCCCTCATTTGTGCTGCTCTCTCTTTCTAAAAAAGAGAGAAAGAGAGAGAGAGAAGAAAAAATAAAGAAGACAGAAAAAAATTCTTAAAAAAGGAAAATAAGTTCCAGCAAAAGCAGAAAAATCTAAAACCTTAAAAATAGAAGACACTTTCAATGACTAATAACATCTTTAGGGCTTGTCACTGTTTTGTAGTGACACACCTGAAGGAAAACAGTAATTCAGAACTTCGCTTCTCCTTCCCCAGAGAGAAGATGTTGTTCCCAAACGTCTCTAGCTGTGTCTAGTGTCCAGGTGAAGTGCTAGCGTCTAACCAGAGTCTCCCGGGGAAAACATCTGTCTCCCTTTCTACATTTTCTGCCCCCAGTCGGATCACGATCAAATTGATCAAGATAACCAGACCTTTGTTTATAGCCAGTGGACCTGGTTAGAAATAATCTTTTATTTATTTATTTTTAATGCTCATTTAGTTTTGAGAGAGAGAGAACAGGGGAGGGGCAAAGAGAGAGGGAGACACAGAATTTGAGGCGGGCTCCAGGCTCTGAGCTGTCAGCACGGAGCCCAACGCAGGGCTCAAACTCATGAACCGTGAGACCACGATCGAGCCAAAGTTAGATACTTAACCTGACTTAGCCACCCAGGCGCCCCTAGAAGTAATCTTAAAAAACAACCTTTAATACAATGTTACCAAATGGGAGCAGCTATGTGGGACCTACATGGGACCATGGAACCCTTCTAGCAAATCTCAAATTGTACCTTCTCCTGTACCTATTTTTAAGAATACGAGTAGAAGTATCTTTACTGGAAAAATATTTTCCATTAAAAGCAGTCCTTGTCCAAACCATTTCTCAAGATCCCCATGGGGAATGTAAATGCTGATGATTCCTACCCCTCATTTCATGAAATCGGCAAATATTAATCAAATGCCTAGTAAGTGTCAGCCACTGCACTAAAGATATACTTGTGGTCCTGACCTTCGGAAATTATCATCAATTACAGAAACCAGCAAGGCTAACAAACATGGACACGAGAGGAAGAAGGGCATAAAACAAGAGAAGTCAAGCTTCTATGGAAGCAGGCAGAGGTGCCCTGATTTAGGTCAGAGGATAAGAGAAGACCATGTAGAAGGAAGGCTACTACTTAAGCTAAAATTTGACTTCTAAGGAGGACTTAGGTCAATAGGACTGTGTGAGAGAAAAACTTTTGGGCTTGGAGACAAAGGTTTTTCTGGACAGAGAAACAGCATGTGTAGAAAGGCTCAAAGAAGGAGCCAGCATATGTGATGCTAAGAAGGAATTGAAAGAAATTCTGTAGTTGGATGGAGAAGGGGGTGGGGGAGGGGAGTAAATAAGAGAGATACAGGTCAGGAGACTCTCACAAGCAAGGAAAGAGATGTGTACTTTATCCAAGTGGGAAGGGAAAACAATTGTGTATTTCAAATGCAAGATTGCAAATAGCCTGGGCTATTTGTGGCTCGTAAACTTGAACACAGTTTTATAAGACCTGGCACACATTCCTGTGTGCTGTATCACATTCTAAGCACATAACATGGGGTATGAAAATGGCAGATGAGTGTCTGGACTTGACCTTTCTTAAGGAAATCCGGGTAGTGTTGTTAGAAGCAGCAAAGTGTCATGAAGGAAGAAGGTACATTACGAATCAATTACTGGGTAACAAGGGGACAAAAAGGGTGCCCGGAATGGTGAGGGTGATGTGTCTGAGAGCAAGAGACACACAGAGGGGTCCGGGGAGATAGAGCACCATCCTTTCATCTGAGAATGGCCCTAGGCTTCATCTCTAGAGCTATTCTCTCAGAACCCTACTGAAGGCTGTCATTTATCCTGGTGCCTGCATGGGGTCAGGCCAGCATATGGTGACAATTCCGGCTGCGGAGCCAAAGGGGAGGAAGGTGATTTGTTTTCCCTGCTTCCTACTTGCATCATGGAACTATACACACAATCTTCCCTGAGTCTCAGCCTTCCGAACGCGGTGACAATTACTACCTCAGAGGGTGTTTTTGAGGAGTAAGAAAGAGCATGTGTTAAGGGTACCTAGACTATCCCTTGGCATCATAGTAGGCATTCAGTAAGAGGCAGTTCTGGCTGGGATGCTATTGGCTCCATTACCTCCCAGCAGCAGGCCATGGAATAAAGAATAGAGAATAGGGAAGAGAGAATAAGAGGTTTGCTCATTAGGCATTAAGTGCCTTGGAAGCTACTTTGTTGAATCTGAATTCCTTGTGTGGCAGAAAGTAAATAAATGTTCTTAGCTTGAGGACATGCGCTTGGTTCTTATTTCACAGTTGACATTCACACGGGTACCAGGAATATGACTGCTAATTAAGTATTCATTGAGTAGCCTTTTTTTCCCCCACAACAAACATATAATTTAGACGTCAGGGTATGCACACACGCCCACTCCCGTGGGTGTATGTATGTGTATGTGCATAGAAAGAGAAAGAAATGAGAACTCTCTTATAATAGAGTCATAGAATTAGGGAACTGGTGGTCCCTCCGTTACATACCACTAGTTTCTTAGAATAACTCAGAGGCCAGATAACAGTAAACTTATTCTCCAACCAATATCGCTAATCTAATTCTATTCAAGTACACAATTTGCTACCTGAATATTGCTTTATAAGTCTGCATGAAAGCGAAGGAGGATCGGGCACCTGAGTGTGTCGGATGCTCTCTCCTTTACCTCTTCCCAATCTCATCTCAGATGACACTGCTGCTCCCTGTGGAAACATGAGATTCCTAATGCCTAAAACACGTAACTGTCCTCTAAGTCCCTCCTGTAAGAGAAGCTTAAGCCAAATGAGCCAACGAACCAAATCAGCCAAATCTGTAAATATGTGCACTTCAGAGGGAGGGGGGGCATCCTTTTTCCTTTAAATTCTGTGAAGACGGGACAGCACTAAGAACATATTTACTCAATAATTTCATTGAGGAAAGTAATGCCATGCTTCTCTCTGAGTTTGTTCCTTCCCACGGATGTGCCATGCTCGATCAATACCCAAACAATCCTTCCAACAGCCTTGGGAAACTCCCAGAGAGCTATTAAAAGGTGTGTCAGTTAAGTCCTCTCAATTTATAAAAGATGCAGATTATCACTGGCTGCAACTACCCAAAAGCAAGAGTCAAAAGTGATATGAAACAAGAGGAAGAAATCTGTAATGACCTTAATTCCTCATAAGAGAAACTGCTGTTCATTTAGGAAAAATCTCTGAAGACAGAAGGCACGACCCCAGCCCTAGGTCACCTTAATTTGGGTAAAACTATCCCATGCTAAACAAGAGATGATGGATATACCCAAAAGGGGAAAAGACAGACGAAAGATAGCAGGTACCTGCATACTCTACAAGGTGATTCTTTCATGCAACCCTCCCTAATCTTTAATAAAGTTGTTACAGCTCACGAAAGCCTTAAAAAATATATATGTTTTATGGAATTCAATGAAGGACCTTGTACCATGTTTTGCATGGGGTGAAACCAAAGCAATTAGCTTGAGAACAGGAGGCTGGAGAGGGATTGTAGAGAAAGAAGCATGGAGAGGTAGGGAGGAGAGGGGGTTGTGAATGCTTATCCCAGAGCACTTGAGTTGAATTTGGGTCGTTTTACCAAATCTTTACAGAATAGGTGCCTAGAGCCGTGTGAATAACAAATTTCATCTTAACAGCCAATGAATGTAAACTGATCCACTAAAAATCTTGCCCACAAAGTATACGCAGCACCTCTATTACATTTATGAAGTTATATGCTCTAAAGTTCTGTTACTTGAGTGATGGGAGTCCACAAGCCATTTTATTTATTTATTTTTTTTAATTTTTTTTTAATGTTTTATTTATTTTTTAGGAGAGAGAGAGAGACAGCGTGAGCAGGGGAGGGTCAGAAAGAGAGGGAGACACAGACTGAAACAGGCTCCAGGCTCTGAGCTGGCAGTCAGCACAGAGCCCGACGCGGGGCTCGAACCCACGAACCGCGAGATCACGACCTAAGCGAAAGTCGGACGCTCAACCGACTAAGCCACCCAGGCGCCCCGTCCACAAGCCATTTTAGAAGAATGGCATCATACAGAAAGGATGTCTCTTGCTTAGGGACAATTCCTAAGTAATTTCCCCTAAACTGCTTAAAAGACATCTATCGCTGACCTTCACTAGACCCCAAAAGAAACTCCAGCTCTCCTGGGATCACCAACTGGCCACTGGGGGTTAATGGAGAGAATTCCTATATGAAAAGTCCCTACTCATTCAATATTCAACAACATCATTGTCTTCAAAAGTGTTGCTAGCCAGGAACGATCAGCAAACCTTCCCACAATAACTTTATTTCCAGCTCTTCCCAACAGAAAACCAGCCTGTGAAGCAGACCACAGAAGTGTACTGCTGATTAAGGATAAATCAGGCAACTTTCTTTTCAAGTGGTGTCTGATCATCATTCTTTAATGCCATCACCGAGCATGCCAAGGAACAAGAGAAAACAGTCAGCAGCCCAGCACTGGCCCACAGATTAGCGACTCCCAAACCAACCCACTCAGTAAAGAAGGGGAGAGGAAAAAGTAGTAAAGAAGGAGAAATGAAAATACATTCTGTGGACGGGATCAGTTTACACCCCAATAGGTCTTAAAGCAGATTCCTTGTTTTAGTAGAAATCTTAATAACATAAAGTTTCCATGTAAAGTGCTGTCCGTATAAATCTTGAAATGAGTACAATTTCTCATGGAAAAAAAATAAAATTCATAGATAGATATAAATTTGGACAGCCCTCTCCAACTAACGATGAGTCAAGCAGGTTGATTTTCTCTTCCATAAAATAGAGTGCATTAGCTTTCCTATCTATTGGATCAGAAAAGGTTTCTAGAACTTATTTATTTGCTCTGTTACAAGTTCCAAGAATAAAAATGAACTTTCCCATAGGAACCACCAGCTCCTCAGTGATCTTTCATCCACCCTTTGCCAGAGCAGCTGAAAAGGACAGCAAAGACTGTTCACTCACCATTTGGTTGCTGTACCAGTAGAGCGACGTTCCCTTCAGTACCACCCAGAACTTTTTCCATTTGTTGCTTAGGAAAGTTCCTTTTTCTTTTTTCTTGTAGAGCCACCCCTGGCAGTCAGCATGTCCCAGGTCTTTACAGGATATCCTCCTCCGACTCATCATGAAAAAACCTGCAACAATTATATGAAAAGGTAAGGAACATTGTACCCTGATGTAAGTGACTGAGTGAACAGTAACCATTAATTGTTTACCTCTCGGGAGTTGGATTTTTTGCAAAAATTTATGCAAAGTAAATGCAAAAAAAAAAAAAAGACAGAAGAGTCATTTATTTATTTTATTTTTAAGCATTCATTCGGTGCTTAGAAGGTACACGAGATGACCAAAGAAAAGGGAGGCTAACATGCAAGTGTTAGTTTAAGAATATTATTCAACAAGAATAAGTTGAAAAAATTCAAATCAGGAGCCTGGCAGGCACATCGTTGTACTAACGCAGCTTCTTTCAAAATAATAGCAGTCATTATGCAATAGATAGAGAAGGGTTAATGCCCACCTAAACACAGCTACCTCCCGACTCGGTGCCAGCTTTTCTAAGCTTTATTGACATACCACGAGGGATTAATCCAAATGAACAGCATGCCGTCATTTCTTAAAATCGATCCAAAAATAACCAAAAATTTAATCTGCCGTCCACCTTCTGATATGAGCATTAAGACGGACCAAAAAAAAAAAAAAAAAAAAAATCTGATCCCAAAGAAGGCATCCGAGAGAAAACCCACACTCACGCACACAAAAACGGGATAAAGAAACAAAAGAGATCTAATTACCTTGAGTTTTCTTTCTCTGCTTCTGACGCAAGGGAACCTGCTGATAATGCAGGAAGGAAAGAAAAGAGGAAATTTCTGATTGTGTTGTAACATTTGTAAAGAGAGAAGGAGGGAGGGGGATGGCAGTGTTTATGAGCAGAATGGAAGCTAAAAAAAACTCTCCAAGCAGCGCTAAAGGGGAGCTACTCGCTGAGGCACAAAATGTGCTAATTAGAATGGTATACGTTGAGCTGAACCTGAAGAAAGATACAAAGATGCGTAACTCGGCGTTTATCACTAATGTTTCCTGTTTCCACCACAGACAGTTTTAATGCTGCAACTTCTGTTAGGGCCTGACATTATGCCCTGAACTTCTTAAGAATAGTGAAATATTTCCCCCTTTGACTTTTTTTTTGTGAGAGAATAAAAAAAGAGATCTGGCTTCTTCTGCAATTTTTTAAAGAACACCAATGAATTAAACAAACCGGGAAGATAATTGTGATGTCCCAATATTATAGGTTCATATCAGATTATTAAATCCATGGCCCTGCCCCCACCTAGGGTTACACCAACACCACATGAATTAAATATCCCAGAAAAAGAACTTTCACAACCTCTTTTGGTGACATCTAAGTAACTATCAATCCTCCTTATCAGGACATTCTTATCTACGGCCAGATTCAAATTACTCATCCTGTCTTTAAGCATCTCTGAATATTTCTCACCCGTTTTACAGAAGATACGTTAACTTCAACTTCTATTTTATACCAGCTCTTCAAATATTCCAACCGGACATAAAATAATATATCTGCTATACACATCATTCACAATACAGTTTAAATAATTTGTGTAAGGTCAGACTATGAACAAACATAGATATAGCCCAAAAAAAAAAAAAAAGCTTTCAAATGACCGTGTGTGTGCATGTGTGCGCAGCAAGAGAGACATTTTAGATTGAAGAAGTTCCACTTTTTCTACACATTATCTAAGCTGAATTTATTCAGATTTAAGAGACTTAATCTTTAATGTTAACAAGTAAAGAATCTGAAAATATTGTACAGAATTACAAGCAGCTCTAATAGTTGGCATACAATCTTATTACAACATTTTAGAATACAGATATTCCTGGCTAGTATTCTGCATACCTAACTATTGACCTAATAACTCTTGTATATGGTTCTACAATATGTTTGAAGAGGGAATATGATATGGGGAAATGGTAGGATTTGTAAATCCAGGGGCTGGCCAGGTAGCTGTATTAGCCAGGAAAAAGTCAATTAACCACTCAGAACCCACTTCCTTGTTTGCAAAATCAAGATATTTCTAATAATCCCAATCCTATAAGTCTTATAGATTTTTAACAAGATTGCATGTGAAAATGCTCTGAAAACCAAAAATCATTATATAACTATATTTCATATCATATTGCATTATTACAGATATAAGCAAATACTTATACTAATAAAAATTGCATCATTTTTAGGATAAGTGGGACTCGTATTTCCTTCAACCACGATGATGAAGTCACTGTGCTTCAATTATTTTTCCTGGGAAATCTCATCCTGACTTTTTATTTTATAAATGTTAGAATAAAACTTTAGTCCTGAAGGAATCAATCATCCTTGTGAGAAAAGGACATAACAAAGGCAGTGTCTGCCCTAAGTCTTAGGCAAGAATATATTTATTACAGTCCTGACCCCTGACTAAAATTTAGGCATACTGTGACAACAAGGTAGTCTCAGCTCCTCTTCACCAAATGTCACTCACTCTGACCTGCAGCTTGATCTGAAATTCCCACCATTCCCTCCAATGGTCTCCTGGGGTCTTTTCACTAAGCAATTATCTGAGATCACGGAAACCAAAAAGAAATATTTTAACCCAAATAGGTATATCATTTGGACAGTTAAAACTTAGGTGAGAGCCAGGACTAAAGACAAAGAAGTAAGTAAATTTAGATGTGGGAATAGAAGCATTCCTATAGGGTCCTGGCCCCAAATGACCAAGGTCAGTCACATTAGTACACAGAAAAAGAGCGGCTCTAAGAAGAACAAAGGAGAGGAAAGTCACGAGAAGAAAGCTGTGGAGTCTGTAAAGTCAGGCGCCATTGGGTCCATGTCTCCTGACTGGGAACAAGTGAATCTCCTCCATCCACCCCTTATGAACTCCAATGGGACTTGGAACTCTCTAGCTCCTCCATCCAAGCTTAGGGCCAGCTCGAGAGAAAGCCTGAAGGAAACTATAGGTTTTGACTCAATTTTGCCCAAGATCAGCCCTTAGTGTTTGCTGGAATCTTGTGCGCGGGCTGGGTGGGCTTAGGAGTTACAAGCAGGACAATACCTCAGAGAGAGCAAGCACTCAACACCAAGAAGGATTTAGACTTTTTTAAAGGAGGACAAAGGAGTTCAGTCATTGAGGATGCTTTCCTCCAATAATATTTCCCCTAAGACAAATTATTATAAAATCTGTATTAACTTTTAAAACTGTTTTCCCCCAACCAGAAAGACAGTGCATATTATAGAAATAAAAAATTATAAGAAGTTCCAGTTTCACCTAATATATGTGAATTTGAAACCTAAATTGGTTTAGATGAGAGAATGAAAACAATCTTGAGAAGTTCAGTGACTTTAAGACACACTTTACTCGTCACAACAGGAAGTGGAACCCACAAACTAGTCAGTTTCAAAAAGATCTTATATGTGGGGGTTTTTTTCACTAGGTAAGTGAAAAAAAGTCGAACAACCAGTTGAGCAATTTATGAGATGGTTTTTCAATAGTGGAATTACAACTCGTTATCAGAATAAGTATCCAGAGCCTAATAAGCTCTTCCCATTGGGATGCTGAATTTGTACTAACTTGATTCTAAAATTGGGGCGGGGGGGCGGGAATTCTTCTTTCAAATATATATTTCCTTTTTACTGGAAAGCAATACTTTTATTTTACAAAATGGTTGCAGAAATTCACTTGGTTATTAATCATTCAAAAGCACATAAACATACAAAGGAACCAGAACAAAATATACAAAGGGACTCTCCTTTGGTATTGAATGATGGTGCTAACACCCGTTACAGAGTAATTAGTACAGTGACTTCTAATCTATATAGTAATTGTCAAATCCTGCAGTCACCATTTACCTCCATGATATATTGAAATTCACGGTAAAATGGTTTGTCACTTCATGAAACTTCATAATGAGTCTGGTCTTTAGCAAATTTGTACAGGGATAAGCTTGTAAATGCACCGTGATTTGTAGCATTTACCAGTTTCCATGGTGTAAAGCCTGGTATCATTGTCAATTACAAACTACCAATACTTTAACCAAGCCACAAAATTCCTAAGTATTTTACAGTCAAGCCAATTCCAGCTGACAGAGCTGTTAGGAACGTTTCTCCACAAACACGTTTCCCCACATAGATCGTGTCTCCTTCCTGGAAAATTAAACTCAACTTTATAAAGGGAGTCTTAAGGCTTTTAATTATTAAAATTTTACCCAAGAAAATACATGAAAAATTCACTCATTTTTTCAGAAGACTAGCCTTCCTTAAATATTACTTAATAATTCATATGAAAAAAATAGTAGTAAAAATGGAGTCAAATAATAGATATTCTAATAATACTATAATAGGAAATAAAGACAGCTAGAAATATATATTTTTTATTCTACAGCTTATAGAATGTTTGTCATGTGCCAGGCACTGCCCTGCATCTTTTCACAGACACCTGAATTGAATCTTCACAATAATTATGGCCTAGGTGCTCCCCATCTCACAGAAGAAGAAAACTGAAGCAAATGGAGGTCCTGTATTTTGCCCAAAGTCATAAAAGTAAATGGTAACATGCAAATGTTTGTTTCAAGAATAAAACTCGCCTAGTGGTAGCTTCTTACGATATTTGTGCTTGTTGTTGATATTATGTCAAGGAGTGGGACAGGGAATGTGAGCAGGATGCATAGAAGAGAGATAGGAGAAGGAATGAAAATGGGAAGACTAGGCAGAGGGGGGAGAAGGAGAGAGAGGAGAGAAGGAGCCAGAGAGAGGAGCTGGAGAAGGGAGGAGGGGCCGGAAGGGGAGAGTGAGGAGAGAGAAAGAGCAAATGCAGAAAGTGAGGGAGAGTTAAATTCCAGGGAAAATCCTTCAGTTTCGAGCTTAGGACAATTGGATACATGACAACAATAAAGACAGCATGGTTTTAAATATGCATATTCAGTAGTAAACATCAAATTTGACGTACATATGAGGCATCTAAGTGGAAATGCTCTGTGTACATTGCACTTAAGAGTCTAGGAATTTGGAGAAAATCTGGAATAAGGATATAAAATTGGGAACCATCAATGTATATAGAGTACAAAACTTGAGCTTGGGTAAGATCAGTCATGTGTGCAGAATGACGAAGAGTTGAAGTCAGAATCTGAAGGGGATCCAATATAGTATATGGTAGCAACAACGAAACAATCAAGGAAACTGAGCATAACAGCTAATGAAAAGATACAGAAGATCAGAAGACGGTTGTCCTGAAAATGACCTAGAGATTTGAAAGAAAGGTGAGTCCAAAACATCAAAAGCTACCTATGTAAAAAAGAAAGATCCACTCTCAGATAAATACTCCAGCCCATAGAAACACAGGCCCCTATGCACAATGGAGATCGCAGTTTGTTAATTGTTGTAGAACACCTAATGCATTTTGGTATGTGAGTGGATAAACAGTGTCCGTTTCCTTCAGTGCCATGCTTTATCAGAACTAGTGCTACGTGGGGGAAACAATTCTCGAAAACACTATATCAAAAATTAAATGCCTATATTAATTCTACTGTTTATAATGTTAAATATTGCTTATAAATACTAAAACTGCATGGGAATGATAAACATCACAATGTAACCTGGGGTAAATAAGAGGGAAAAGGATGGCATCAATAGGAAAACATGACTGTGTTTGTATTTTATTCCTTTAAAAATAATAAAAAGAAAGAAAAGAAGGAAGAAATATATACTCAATGAGCTATAATATGAATGTTCTTTAACTTTTTGGATATATTCCAAATTGCTTTCAAGGGTCCTACTTAGAATCTCCTGCAATATATAAAATGTTCAGCTCTCTGCAACCTAGAGAACTGTTCGTGTTCAGAATTTAAAAAATCCTTCTGTTTCTTTTTCTTTTTTAACTATTCCACTAGTTTCTGCTCTTAATTTATTACCCCTATATCTTTAAATTTCTGTATGTTTACTATGTTATTCTTCTTCTAATTCTTGAATGTGATATTTACCTCATTTATTATTATTCTTTGCTTTTAATAATACATTTAGAGCAATATATTTACATCTCAATTCTACGTGAACCTCCCTGTTTTTCAATTCTAGGTCATTTCTCTCCACCTCATGAGATATTCTAGAGTGTACTTGTAAGTTTCCTAACATATGAGAATTTTCTACCATTTTTCTCTTTTTGAGTCCTAATGTCATTGCTTTTTGTTCAGAAAACACAATCTTCACGATATCAGCTTCTTGAAATATGCTGACATTTATTTGCCATTCAAATATGCTGACTTGCCATTCAAATTTTGTAAGCATTCTATGTAAACCTCAAAGTTGCTAATTTTGTTTTTCAAATATCCCGCCTCTATGTAAATTTTGTTGCTAGAGCTATAACTTTATTAATATTCTTATTATTTTTTATTTTTCTGTGTGGCATTTTTGTGTATACAGTTTTTTGCTTACTTTTTCTGTTTCTTTTATAAACAGCCTATAGCCAGACTTATATTTTTTAATATGATTATATATGCTTCTTGGTAGATGTTTAATCTACTAACATTTACTGGAATTTCATTTTGTGTTTCAGTTTACATTTTATTTTTTCCCTCTCATCCATTTCCTTACAAGCTATTCCTCTGATGCTCAATGTAATGTAGTATTTAAATTTAGTATTTCTAAATTCATCATGAATATGTCACATAATTCAGCACATTTTTAACTCCTGCTTCAGTGCCTTCTCTCTTGGTACTATATGCTAGATTTTTGTTTTTCTGTTAAAATATTATTATTATCAACATTACTCATCAATAGACAATTAAGTTTAGTGCCATATGTTATCAATTTCTGTAATCAACTTTGTTTCCTTTATCAAATATCTGCCTGTTGGGTTCACTTTTCTTTTTACTGGAGTGCCTCCTTTAACAGCCCTTGTAATGACGATTTGTTTGTAGTAAATACTTATCATTTATCTAAATAGTAATGTCTTTATTTTACCATCAAAATTGAATGATAGTTTAGCTGAGTATAAAATTATTTTCACCTGGCACTTTGGTGATTTTAATCATTTGTCTTCTATCATTTATTGTATTGATGAAATTGCTATCAGTCTGTAATTTTTGTATGTGATCTTTTCACTCTTTTAAGACATAGTTATTATCCTTGATATTATGTAGTTTTATTACAGTGTATCTAGCCATGGACATATTCTTATTTATACTGCTCAATCCTCAGGGTCAACTTTTGATCAGAGAATTTGTATCCTTTCTTAAGCATGGAAAATTAGCAGAAATATTCAATAATGCCTTCCTACATTTTTCTTCATTCTCCTCTTTTGCCACTACTATCAATATTTTTTTTCTTAATATTTAATCAGTTTCTCTCAGTACCACATATGTCCTGTCATCATTTTTCAATTTACCAATATTCTTTTTGAAATGATCCAATGTTGAGTTAATGCCATTTGCTGAGCTTTCAATTTCAAAGAATATATTTTCACTTCTAATACCTCTAAATATTTTCAAAACCCACTTATTTTTCATACTTTTTATTTGTACCAGATAATGTTCAAAAATTTTTCAAAGATACTTGGAGTTAATTTTTAATTAGTTAAAAAATTAACTAAAAAATAGTTAATTTTTCTGTCAGATTTTTAAAATTGATTTCATGTAAAATAAAGTTACCTTGGAATTTTTATAGTATATTCTATCTTTCTTGGCATTTTAAAAATATGTTTTGTAATTTAGGTTTGCAGAATATAAGTAGAGAGGTTTTGAGTATCTATTCTCTCTCTCCCTCTGTGTGTATGTGTGTGTGTCTCTCTCTCTGTCCCCCTCTACTTCCCCCTTCCCCTATTGTGCCCATGGCTCCCTTTTTTTTTTTTTTATCAGTTTGGAGACAGCCTCTGCTGGGTGTGGAATCAGCCCTGCAATCATGTCTTGAGGTGATCATAACAAATATTGCATAGCCAGTCACTGATCTAGCAGGTGAGTAGGTTCAGTTCTTAATTCTGAGGCTGTTCCTGTCTCCCCACTCCCTAACCTTTAGGTGGTTAGTTGCATAACCCCAGCCAGTGGTTTGACAATTGTTTTCTTTTCATCTTCAGCACCTTTCACAAGCAGGGTGGCCCCTATTTATTTGTCATCAAGAAGTGAATGTAGCTCTCCTCACATTTAGTAGAGCATTTTTTTAACCCTCTTCACCTGGTCCAGGAGACACACTACTTCCTCCCTCTGGACAAGGTACCCATTAGTCCCATAGCTTCAGTCTTGCTTGCTGCTTATCATTTCTGCTCCTCAGAGATGATTGCTACATTTTTCAACCTATCTGTGCTTTTTGGTTTTCCCTATTTCTCTATATCTAGCATTGCTCTATGTTTACAGCATAGTATGATATCAGAGTGTGAACTCACAGGACCATTACTGAAAGGAAACCAGTCATTTCATTAATAAGATTCTATTTTGAAATCCCAGTTCAAATGATAAGAAATTCTCTTTCCATAGTAGCCTCAATATGCTATCAAGTCATCCATTCACTTCCTTTCCTGGCACCTTAAATTTTATTCATTTATGCAGACATGTCAAGTATGTTGACAACTCCATACTTCTGAATGCTTTCTTCCCTACCCAAGTTTTCATCCTTTGAATGCTTACTCATCTTTCTGACCTAAGTCAAATGCCACCTCATCCATGAAGAGTTCTCTGACTTTAGAAGGCAGTTAGCTCCATGATAATCTTATATTCATGCAGCAATATTTATTTGTAGTCGCTGTAATAATTGCTTCATATTATCTCCCAAAAATCTTCATGGTAGGTACTATTTTTATCTTCCTTTCGGAAAATGAGGAACTTCATCTCGGTGTAGTTATGTAACATCTCCTTAAAGCACACAGAACTAGTAGCAGAGCTAAGACTGGATCCCAGGCCAGTAGGACTCCTAAGCCTGTTGTTTATCACTATGTTACTTGGCCTATTCTTCTTCTATATCCCACCACACTTCGCTGATGGCTCTGCAATGGATATTATAATTCATGTTTATATATCTGTGTAGTACATACATGATGGTAACCCTATCCACCAGATGGTCCAACCCAGAACCTGTGAGTAATCTCAGGCCTTTCCCCTAGTTCACATGTTTATTCAATCATTGTCCCTGATCATTTTGATTCTTCAAGTTCTCTTATCTTTTATCAACTCCATACTTGAATGACTACAACTCTCTACAGACTCGATGATTGGCCAAGATTTCAAGATAGAATTGATGTTCTTGATCATGTCATGACTTCAAACTCCAGCACCTAGCCCAATGCCTGACACAGAGGGGGCATTCAATAAACATTTACCAAAAGATTAACCGTGCCTTATGTCAATTTTTACTTCACATGCCACCTCACTAAGAGTCCTGACACACATGGAGATTTAACAAATATCTGAAAAGACATCTACTGCTTAGGTTACATGGAGCTGAAAAATGACTCTACTAAATAACATCAGCAGAGCTAAGCAACATGAAGATTGGCCCCAATACCTTCCTCGCCTCCCCCCCCACCCCCCGCCCGCAAAGCAGCACATGTGTAGAGAAAAACTTCTGGTATTGACTGACACTAAATGTGACCCCACCTGCAGTGTTGACCCTTGATGTTTTCTTGAAGGTAAAATAACCTCGTGCTAAACAAATCTCTGCTTTTATCTAAAACACCATTTCTTCAAAAACTATCGCACCGTTCTCCAGAATCGTGTTTAACCATATCCCCCAAATAGTAAGAATCCGAAACCAAAGAAATAAGAATGCACGGGGCAAAAGAAGAAGACTGGAAGGAGGGACAGAAGTTTTCCAGTGGCAGTTGGCAAGACCCTACCCGGTAATCTACTCCCCGGACCGCTGTCAGGCACTGTTTCACCGGAAGTCCTACGAGGAACGGCAACTATGTTAAATGGCCTCCCAAGTCCGATCTGCAAGCCAGGCCTGTGCCCAGCAGTGTTGGCATCACAGACTATGTTCATGTGGCCTAAATGAAGACGTTGCCAAAAAGTGAGCTCTTTTTAATCAAAAACGTGCAAAATAAATTCCCCACTTCATCTCCGAATATCACCACAGCCCTTAGACATACATTATGGGCACAGAGTTTGAGCGAGGAACAGGCAGATCCCCATGGGGGCCAGAATCACGTCTAGACTGTTCACCACACACGGAACACGATGCCCACACATTCTGTAAGTAATGAATGCAGAGCCTTCTTGTGAAGGAAGCACAACAAATGCCAGTTTGCTGTTAGACAAATCATCCACAGATAACAGTGCAGGCGACAGCAGATAACCCAGCCACAGCACCAGACGTAGATGTCCCTTCCCATTCAAGGAGCCTGATGTCTTCATTGAACATGAAAACTGAGCAAAGTTACCATGATTCATAGGCAGAGTTTGCTGTTTCAGGACAAAATGTTCACTTGACATTTTATTTTCAGGCAGTATTTAATAAAATTATTTTATTTAAAACAATTCTTGAGAAACCACTGTTATAACATTCTTATCTAAGATGAATCTGACCATTTCCTCCCCACGAGAGTCATCCCTGAAAGTAAGAATTCTCAGAAGCTTTAGGTAAAAGAACTACATACAACAGTAAAAGATAAGGTGTGTCGCATTCCCTCTGAGCCTTGTCATCTTCAAGGTAAGGCTATTTTCCTTTCTTAGCCAAAACATTGTTACTAAAATCTGAGAACAGAGAACTTTCTTAATCAAGCCTTTAAGATTTATATGTGCTAGTTGTGATTTGTTTGTTTGCTTATTCATTTATTTCTTTATTTTGGTGAGAAACTAATCATAACAAAAATAAGCAATACTGAGTTAGTATATAATACTGTGTTATCACCACAGCTTGATGTATAGAAAGCCTTATAAATATCAAGAACACCACAAGTGGATTCTTAGAGATGTTTAGGGATTGTGCCAAATCTAATCATTATGTTGTAGATTTCCCAACAAGCTATGACCCAGATCCTAGGGATGATGATGCTAATTCTTTCTTTCAGGCCACAATTTGGTAAATTGTGGCTTTTGTTTATTCAGCCACCAGTTCTTGTACAATTACTCAGTGCCAAGGACCCAAGATTCAGAGGCAACCAAGCTCTCACACAGCTTCCAGTCAGACGCAGAAAAGAGAGAATTGAACAAAGATAATGAGGTCCACACAGAAGTGCCTTTACCCAGGACCAGGGAGTCAGGGGAGGTACACTGCAAGTCGATAAAAACAAAGTCCTGAAGAATGCAGGCCTGAGCATGAGAGTCTCTAAAACAGGGATATAGGTGTGAACCAGAAAACACCGACCACAGAGTACTGGGGAATAACCACACTGAGAGTAGTAAAGCCAACATCACACAGGACCTTGTAAGTTACATTTGAAAGTATAAGGTTTATCCAAAAGTCAATGAGAAGTCACTGAACAGATGTCAGCAGGCAAGGGGCACGATGTCATTTGCAAAGAAAGTTCACTCAGTCTGTTGCATGACAGGTGGATTGGAAGGGGGCAGGTGCAGAGGCTAGGATTCCAGCGGAGAGACGGAAAGGCAGGGCCGTGCCTGCGAAGGCGGGGAAATACCAAGAAGGTAAAACAAGCAGAACTTGATGAGTGAATATGTTTGGTTCTCTGTTAAGCTTTAGTTCTAAAAATTCTGTTGTTTCTTTCAGAGGAGAGAAAAGGCTACTATCAGATAATGAACAACTCAACTTAACCAAAAAATTGTTATTCTACCACACACATAATAGAATCTCAGATGCTTAGACTCTAGCTTCTTGAGCAGTTTCATTGGCACAATATACCATACCAACCTCGGTAACTATCAGGTCATGATCAACAAAAGTGCCTTCAAAGTACTGCCCTTCACCCCTACCAATGGGTGTGAAGCTCCTCATCATAAGAACCAAACAGAGCACTCAGCACATATAGCTCAATAAATGTTAGGTTAGTGGAAATGAAGTGTAATTCGGGATTTGATTAGGTCAAATGTGTCAAGCCTACTGAAACTACCTAGCATAAAAATAGGTCTCTTGTGCTACATTTTATTTAGAGAACAAATGACAGCAGAAAATTGAACTAATTTTCCGAATGGAAATATAAAGTAGGGTAACCACTGAAAAGCAGCTGGAAGAAATGGTTAAGAGAGAGGTTTAGCTGTGCTGCCTAGACACTGATAGCTGTGAGATAAAAATAACAGGTAAACAGTCACAGGAGGAGAGCTGAGCTGATTAGGTCTGGGAGTGGAGGATGGCTCAGGAAATGAGAAAGACCCCTAAAGAGCCAGAGCTCCCACCAATGAGGGTAGAATCCACCTGCGTCCAGGTTCAAGGGGAAGCAGGTTCCATATTGCAGCGGTACTGGCTCTCATTGGGAATTGTGTGGGTGGGAGGTTAGTCCCCTGGTAATCAAATCTTCGGTGTACTCCGATAGCCAGGGTTACACTCTCCTTAAGATGTGGAGATTCTAACACGTTTCAAGCCATAATTAAATCTCCAGCTCCTACCTAGCACAATGGGTGATACACAACAGAGTCCGGAGAGGTAATTAGAACTTTAAATGAATGTTTGAATGAGTGAATGAATTTCTTAAAGTGCTTAAGTGCTCTCTTACTACTATAGTTTCCATTTCTTCTTAAACATAGAAGATGAACTCCTTCCAGTTGGAACACTACGTTCTTTCAGTAGAAAAGGGAAATGATGTAAGAATTAAACCGTCCATTACTTTTCTCAAGGATCTAACCTCCAGTTCTTCCTTTCCATTTCTTTGCCCTCCATAGAACATGTCTTTATCATCATATGCGCTTTTTCTTTTTAAAAAGATTTTATAAATGCCAGGTACTCTAAACTTTAGTGTTCCTGACTATTTTACAAATCTGTGATGCCTATCTTCTTTTGCCCTTGACCACGGGACCTTCCTTTGACACCCTACACATACACCTTCATATTTAATCCTGGCCAAGTCTCCAACTGCAGCCACATTTATTCTCTTAGGTGTTTCTCTTCTTTATCTTCACCATGGCTATTCATATTTCTACGATCAAACAGCACCTACTCATTTGTGTCCAAGGGATCACGTTTTCCTTTTCTGCAAGTTTTGGATGGCAAATTTCCCAGGGTAAATAACTAACTATAATTTGTGTTTTCATTTTTCGTTTTCTGCAGTCCTGTCTCCCAAAGTTTCCACCATTTTCATCACTAACAAGCTTTTCCTTCTCATTTAGAATTAGCATCAGAATTAAAGTGCTCTCATTGCTTTCTCTGCTTCTGGAATAGGAAATTGTTAACAAAGCAGAGAATTAATCAACTTCCCTGCTTTTTAGTAAGGTGTCCTTTCCAGGAGCTTTCTAGTTCATTCCATTTCTCCATCACTATTCCCACAACCTGCCTTGACATCCATTTCCTAATTTGCATCAGGAAACTACAGACATGTCCCCTATTTGGCAGACGTCTATGCTGTATTCTCCCAACACCCCACTTCTGGTTCTGCTTTTGGCACTTCTGAAAACTCTATCCTATTCATCCATCATGAGGTCATTAGATTTACCAAAAGATACACACTATACAGTCCCACACTACCCCACACCCCCTCCTATTAGAAATATCATGTTAATGATATCAACTGTTTAATTTTTTCTACATAAGTGTCTTTAGTCAATAAATATAACACACTTGCTCTATGGATTTACCTAAATATTCAAATTTATAGCTCTAAAAGTATTTTCAAAAGAACCTAAACTTTCAGCATAGTGATTAGCAGAATTTTTCTCATTGACATTGCATGAGAGGTTGCACTATTACCATACTTGACCTAAAACACAGAGACAATTTATGTATCATATGTTAAAATCATGGTTATGCTTTTGATCTTTAAGAGCAAATAGCCAGCAGTCTTAAATGCTCGGTGATCTTAAGAAATCCCTGAAACCCAATAAAAGGACCATTTAATCTCACTGTGGCCAGTGAAAGGGAGGAAAATAAAAAACTAGCCACAGTCAAGATCCACTTGCTTAGTTGTTTACTCATTCATCAAACCGACAATTAATATTTAAGTCTGCAGTGTCCTGAATGGTACTCACAAGAGCATTGCCATCAGTAGCCATGTATGATGTCAAATTGGTAAAAACAAAAGCTAGAAGAGAAAAAAAAAAGAGTTTCAGTTAAATGTGTTCATAAAAGCATATTATCTCAGGGCACCTGGGTGGCTCAGTCAGTTTAGTGGCCCACTTTGACTCAGGTCATGATCTCATAGTTTGTGGATTCAAGCCCCATGTTGGGGTCTGTGCTGACAGCTCAGAGCCTGGAGCCTGCTTCGGATTCTGTGTGTGTGTGTCTCTCTCTCTGCCCTTCCCCTGCTTGCTCGCTCTTTTGTCTCTCTCTCTCTCTCTCAAAATAAATGTTTAAAACTTTTTAAAAGGCATATTATCTCTTTGATAGAGGGAGAGGCATTTCTATTTTGATTGATGAATTTCATGATAAAAGCATTTAATTAAATGGCCTTTTAACACAGAACTATTTAAGGCAACATTTAAAACTGAGTTCATAAAAGAAGCCAGAATTCCATATGTACATGGGTCAGTATCCTTTCATGTCTATAGTAAGACATGCAGATTATTTACATACTTAATATTGTGTTATATATAAACAAATACCTCTGAAAAATGAAAATGTTTTCCTCTTTATGAACAACACAGTGTAAGATGTGGAAATATTTGATCCAATACTATCCCAATTATATTAGCTAAACAATTCCAAAAATGTAACTAATCCCCATGCTTCAGAAATCCCAACATTAGTATGAAGATGAGCCCCTTTTTGATGTATTACACTTTGTAGTAGATTACCTGAAAGACAAAATGCTCTGTGGTTTCAAGAAAGGCAGATGAAAACAAAAAGAAAGAAAACCAGTATTTTCAGACTTTGATAAGCAAGAAACTTGTTAAGCATCCACCAGCCACCGAAACTCTTCCAAAGCACAGAGCCTTTCACTCTCTTTCTAACACCAGAGATACAGACCCATGCACTGTGTGACTTTATGCCTTACATCAGTGATTCCCAAATCTCAACGAATGAACACCTCTTTTTAATGTCAAAAATGCCATATCTATATTATGTAGATATGAATAAAACATTTATTTGTAAAATGCCAAAGAGAAAACCACAGTAAAAATGATTGACAAATTTAATCACTTAATTTTGATTTATTTTAAAAGATAGACTAAAACCTAGGTAAAAACCTCAAATCACAAGCTGCTGAAAATAGCTGCAATATATCCTTAATACATAAGAATCAATTACAAAATGGGCAGAGGATGGAAGTATCCATTTTTCCAAAGAAGACCTACTTATGACAACAGACACATGAGAAGATGCTCAACATCACTGATCAGGGAAATGCAAATCGAAACTACAAATGAAAAAAAAAAGCTATCAAAACCTATGTCACTTTACACCTGTCAGAATAGCTACAATCAATAATACAAGAAACAACAGGTTTGGTGAGAAAATGGGAACCCTCTTGCACCACTGATGGGAAGGCAAACTGATGCAGTCACTGTGGAAAACAGTATGAAATTTCCTCAGAAAGTTAAAAATAGAACTACCCTACAAATCAGCAGTTGCACTACTAGGTATTTACCCAAACAATACAAAAGTACTAATTCAGAGGGATACATGCACTGTGATGTTTATAGCAACAATAGCCAAATTATGGAAACAGCCCAAGTGTCCATCGACTGATGAATGGATAAAGAAAAGGTGATGTGTGTGTGTGTGTGTGTGCGCGCGCACACACACACACACAATGGAATTCCACTCAGCCATAAAGAAAGAATGAAATCTTGCCATTTGAAACAATGTGGAAGGAGCTAAAGAGTAATATGCAAAGCAAAATAAGACAGAAAAATAAATAACATGATTTCACTTAGATGGTGGAATTTAAGAAACAAAACAAACAAGCAAAGAGGAAAAGAACAGAGGGAGGCAAACCAAGAAACAGACTCTTAATTATAGAGAACAAATTGATGGTTATCAGAGAGGAGAGTGTGAGGGATGGGTGAAATAGGTGATGGGGATTAAGGAGTACATTTGCTGTGATGAGCACCAAGTGATGTATGGAAGTGTGTAGCATCACTATATTGTACACCTAAAGCTAACATAACACTGTATGTTAACCAGAATTAAAATAAAACCTTTTAAAAATCATAACTATAAAGAGTTCTTAAACACAGATGAGAAAACCATAAGCCAACTAATAGAATAACAAGTGAAAAAAATTCAAAAAATAAAAATACAAATGATTGATGTTTAACCTCATTAGCAATAAAATAAGTGAAAAATGAACCACTAAGATTTCATTTTTAACCCTCAAGATTAGTACACACACAAAAATTAAGTAGAAGAAGCCACATTTGGTGAAGGTGTGCTACAAAGAATAATTTTGTGTTGTTGAAATGTCAAATTATTACAGCATAGCAAGAGGGCAACTTTTCAAGATGATGATGATGAAAATCAATGACCACCAATATTTGCTGAGTCTCTACGATTTGCTATCAACTATGCTACACACTACCAACCTAAACATGCAAAGGGTTTTATAATGTGGTCTTAATGAGAAAACATAGGTTAAAAAATGTGCAGTGTGATCCCATTCATTTTTTATCATAAAAAAATAGGTTTCTATACATACATCTCATACACCAGTGCATTGAGGGAGGAGAGTCTGAAGATATTTATAGCAAAATGTGTATAGTAATCATCTATGAGAATTGGAATATCCATGTAATATATTGTTTGCTCCCCTAGGTATTTATTTCCTATAATAAGTATTTATAAAAATGTTCAGATAAAATGCTATAAATATTTTATTGACTCTTTATAGTAATGTATTTTTAATATCCATTGATTGAGCAAATACATTATAAACAAAGCTGGTTTAAATTAAGCAGCACTTTTTTGGGGCACCCGGGTGGCTTAGTCGGTTAAGCGTCCGACTTTCACTCAGGTCATGATCTCGCGGTTCGTGGGTTTGAGCCCCCCGTCGGGCTCTGTGCTGACTGCCAGCTCAGAGCCTGGAGCCTGTTTCAGTTTGTGACTCCCTCTCTCTCTGACCCTCCCCTGCTCACACTGTCTCTCTCTCTCTCTCTCTCCTAGAAATAAATAAAACATTTAAAAAATTAAAAAATAAAATAAAATAAATTAAGCAGCACTTTTAGATAACGAACCTTGTAAAAGAGCAAAGCTTTGAATTGGTCTGGACTGGATTTTTTTTTTACTTTTTATAATTTATTTTTGAGAAACAGAGAGAGACAGAGTATGAGGGGGGGGTGGGGGGGGACGAGCAGAAAGAGAGGGAGACACAGAATCTGAAGCAGGCTCCAGGCTCTGAGCTGTCAGCACAGAGCTTGATGCGGGGCTTAAATTCATGAACCATGAGATCATGACCTGAGCCAAAATTGGATGCTTAACTGACTGAGCTGCCCAGGAGCCACTGGTCTGGACTGGATTTAAATTTCAGTTTGCCAATTTACTGTGTAATATTGGGCAAATGACTGATATTTTGAGGCCTTAGGCCTCTCATCTGTGAAATGGGCACTGTAAGAGTATTTCTTTCCTTTTTAAAAAAAATATTTTATGTCTTTATTTTATTTTGAGAGACAAAGACAAAGAGTGAGCGGGAGAGGGGAAGTGAGAGAGAGGGAGACAGAATCTGAAGCAGGCTCCAGCCTCTGAGCTGTCAGCACAGAGCCTGACGTGGGGCTAGAACCCATGGACAGTGAGATCATGACCTGGGCTGAAGTAGGACACTCAATCGACTAAGCTACCCAGGCGCCCCTGGTACTTCTTTGTTAAGGTCAGACAAAAATGAAGTGAGAAAATATCTTTGTACCTGACATGTAATAAGTAGTCAATAAATTCTTTTACTTTCATAAAACATATTTATGCCTTAAGCACACACTTATTAAAGGTCAACTATATATATACCCTTTAAATATGATGTAAAGCATTGCTGTGTAACCTTTCCTGATTCAGAGGGCTTACCAGTCCCTCCCCTAGAAATAATATAATGGCTACGTTTATTGTATTTATTAAGCCATGACTACATCTGCCAATTCATGACTTTCATGTCTCATGCCATCGGATTGTTAGAACCACCTAAGAATAATCCAGTATTATTACTCCCATGTCTTAGATGAGGCAATTAGGAAACTTAGAAGAAGAAGATAGCAAATGGATATTTCCAGATTCAAACCCAGGCTCCACAGCTACTCTCTTAACTTGTTAACCCTCGTCCCCCCCAACAGGACAGTGTTCATAATTAACCCTTCAATAGCCATGGTATTTTATATACCATGATGCTGTGGACAGGTCTCCCTGATTGGACAATGAAAATATCAAAGGTAGAGGCCAATCTAGAGGCCATGTCTCTGGGCCTATCCCAGGGAAGCACATAGCTTAGTCAAGAGTTGTCAAAATGATTTTTTTAACTAATAGATCACACCCTTAGAAAACCTTCTTATTTCAGTGGAATTCTGAATCCCTTCACTCAGCCAGATTTCTAATAGCAAAACAAGCCAAACTGACAGAAGAGGATAGAAGACAAAGAGAAAAAAAAATTATCTCTAATTCTTCTACTAAGCACTGGGGTTTGTTGACACTGATTTTAAGCCTTCCTTTGATCGTGTGGAATATTTTTTCTTATACATATTGTATTCCTTAAACTACTAACAATCTCTTAGGTGTGTTCACTCTGTCTACACCCACTGCAACCACCGTAGTCAAAGGCACCTCTTTCTTGAACCATTGCAGAAACATCCCAGCTGATGTCCTGGCTTACCTTCTTACCCAGAGTGATGCTTTTGCAATGCACATTTCACTATTATCTCCCTCCTTAAATCTCTACAATGGCCGTTGCAACATGTGGTAAAGACCAATATCATGAAAATCTACAAGGAAGGCTTTGCCTGGCTTCTGCCTCCTCTCTAGCCCCATCTTGGGTCATTTCCATATCTCTTTCTTTCCTGACTCATGAGCTTTTTTTTTTAATTTCTTAAACATATTTCTACTAATCTCAGGAGCTTTATGCATGCTCTTCAACAGCTCCCACTCAAGAAGGTTTATACCTACCATCTAATCTTTCAGCCCATACACCAAAGGTCATTAAGTCAAGAAAGCTTTCCCCAGTTCCTCTGAGAGATCAATCCCCTTTTGCATGTTCTCATAGCACATTATCTTTTTTATATATATAACTGTCTATGTTTATTTTTGAGAGACAGAGGCAGGGAGAGGCAGAGATAGAGAGACAGAGGATATGAAGCAGGCTCTGCCCTGACAGCAAAGAGCCTGACACGGTGCTCAAACTCACGAACCATAAGATCATGACTGGAGCCGAAGTCAGATGCTTAGCCCACTGAGCCACCCGGGTGCCCGTAATTTTTTAAAAAAATTTTTAATGTTTATTTATTTTTGAGAGAGAGAGAGAGAGAGAGAGCGCAGAGTAGGGAGAGTTAAAAGGAATAAGTTGTTATTTGATATGTCTTGACAAAGGAGTTTTTTTTTTTACTACAGGATTTTTGTATAATTCCCAGGAATTAAAAATGTATAAGAACCTAATGACAAGGCAACAAATAACTTTCATAAATCAAGAGGTTTGCAGTTCTTTGCTTTCAATAAAATTAAAGAAAACTCCACTTTAATGGTTTGTTAATGATTAAAATTAGCTGTTGTGATAGACCACATGAGGTATTTGGCATATACTTGGAAAGAATTCAAAAGTGCTTCGTTTCCATCTATTTATTTATGTGAAAAAGCTTTAAGTGCTGACATACATAAAAACCAACAATAGGATTAAAATTTGCTCTGAACTCTCTCTCATTCTAGCAATAAATAATATTCACCTAGAAGTAGTTCCATAATTAGAGGAAAAGCATCACCTATCTCATTAAATGGTTCATTTTCAATAAAAATATGTACCTCTTGTATTAATCATTATTTGTCAAAATAGCATATTCGTGCTGTCAAATTATGTACTACTAATAACTATGATATAACCCACTCCGAATAAAATCTTATTGACTTAGAGAATTATGTCACACAAAAAATTAAATTAATTTCAGTTTAAATATATACTTTTTGCTGAAATGTATAATATCATCAATGAAAGTTTTTGAGGCAGAAAATAAATTATACAATTGGATAAAAAAATCCATGGAGTGGTAGAATGAAAATATGAGTTCCAGAGGGTATGGGAGTAAATAGAACAATGTAAAATTAAAGCTCCAAAGATGTCTTTAAAAAAAAATAATGAAACATAAAATCTCTGGGCTATTTAGATCAGTTAGGTTATATTTAAGTATAACCTTTTATATATTTTTACATATATTTAAATATAACCTTTGTACTATTACAGCAGAATGACATCTTTTGCAACTATTTAAACATACAATAAATATCCTATGTTACAATGTAAAGTCATGGAGTACGTAGGACTTCCAAATTAATTTCTGGATGCACAGCCAAAATAACACGTTTCAAAACTATTACTACTACACACAAACATGGATTAGGGTCAAACTCTGCCACTCCTTAAATGTGGAAACCTATTAAAATCACTTAATTTCCCTGAATAGTGAGAGAGATAATAACAACGAGCTCAGGGATTTTGTGAGAATTAGATGAAATATCATATGAGAAACTTACAGGACCCTATGCAGGCTCGCTAAATGATAGCAATTACCTTGAATGGGAGCAATTACCTAGAAATGGTTTAGTTATAGAAAACCATTCCTCCTAATGGAAATAGCACACAACTAAAGGATGTGAGCAAGTGTGATAACAGGTTTCATCAAATAAAATAGCTTTTACTCTTCAAGGTTGATTAAACTCTCCAACCTACCCTCCCAGACATATTTTGCATGCCTGGTTTCAGAGTTTAAGGATTTCAGGGAATAGTTTCCTCAGTCACATTGAAGACAGTTATCTTCTTTAAAAACACAATGTCTTAGCACACCACAGCCAAAACAAGGTCGTAAATATATTCTTAAGTTTGTGAAATGAAATAAAATGTAGTCCTGATAAGTTCTGTAACTGAAAAGTAGAAAACACATTTCATTACCAAATGAACAATAAAGTTAATTTCAAAGAAGAAAAATGCCCTAAAATAGACTGGTTGTCATGGATTGAATGTTGTGTCCCACCAACCCCCTCCAAATTCATATGTTGAAATTTCATCCCCATGCGATGTGTTTGGAGGTGAGGCCTTTGGGAGCTGATTAGGTCATGACACTGGAGTCCTCATAAATCGGATTAAGGCCTTTAAGGGGGCTGGAGAGCAAGCTCATTCTCTTTCCATCATGTGAAGAGACAAGAAGAGTCACCACATTTGCAGCATCTCTTATCAGAACCCAGCTATGATGGCACCATGATCTTGAACTCCCAGCCTCCAAAACTATGACAAATAAATCTGTGTTGTTGACAAGCTACCCAGTTATGGTATTTTGTTCCTAGAACCCCGAGCTAAGACACCAGTAATCATTCTGTTTTGTTTTAGACACAAACAAGATGCAAATTTATTTTGGCAACTTATTTTAGAAACTATTTAGCAAATTCGTTCAATCAAAAATATGGACTCCAGTCTTACATCACTTTAAAACCAGAGAATAAACCAAGAATATCAACATGGCAACCAATGCTATACTGGCAGTTGCTAGTATAATTGGTTGGGTTTTTTTTTTTTTAAAGAACAAAGAAAAAATTGACTAAAGGTAGTTATTGCTTCAACTGATTCAAAAGTAACTCCCTTGATTATTCCCCCCTAGACCTTATATGCAACAAAACAAGGACCATGCCTACTGTGCTAAAGGTTTTTAAAGAGAAGGTGATTTAGATGAGCACGGGGCATTGTATGGAAGTGCTGAATCACTATATTGTACCCCTGAAACTAATAGTACATTGTATGTTAACTAACTGGAATTTAAATAAAAACTTTTTGAAACAAGGCAATTTATTGTGATTTAAAGATAGCTTTTCAAGTGAAACGATGGCCTAAGCTGCTTCCTTTTTTTCCACAGAGACAACTCCGAACTACAATTTTAAAAATGTACATGCTACTTCGGAACATGCTTACCCTATAAAATGACAATGCTAGCATTTGACAAGATATTTGCAGAGTAACAAATGGATTTATAGAAAGTCCATGAACATAAGCAAACAACGTCCATTACTCTTAGTCCAGGAACTAGAGCTAATGAGGAAATAGAAAATGCTGGTCACTCTTAGAGGCAGAAGCCTCCATCATCGAAAAGCATGAAATATATGTGGCAACAAAGTGCGCCCTTAACTAGCCTGAGAACCATAAGCAAGCATCCTCTGTTACATGGTAGTCCATCAGAGCAATGCCACGGGAAGCAAAAGAGAAAATTCATCTTTGCTCATATGTAAAAGCAGAGGGCATGAGATAATCCATTAGTTTTGCCAGTTAGCAGGAGATCCCTTGTTAAGGCAGAGCAGGAGAGAAGGGAGCAAAATACAAGATGACCCCCCTTTCAGCACAAATACCGTGATGTATGGCGTGGGGATGGTCTGGAGCTGATACTTTGTCCAGGAAATCCATAAAAGGAAAAATCCTTTTCCAAACTATCGCAAACATTTTTTTCTTTTAAATTTAAGCTCCGTTGTCATTCTGATTCCAATCCATTCCCCACGTGCTTTTAAAAATCCTTTTTTTGTTCTTTTCTCTCTCATTCTTTTCTCTTTTTATTGTTAAGTTTTCCACCCATTTTGTTACATTTCTTTTCTGCCGTCTCTCCACTTTGAGGATGAACTGACAGATGGTTTTCGGAGCCACAGTTTTTTTTAAAACATAAACTATGATGATTAAAATTACTTTATTTTCAACACCACCGAAATACTGTGATACCTCATCTGAAGAGACTGGCAGACCTCTCCCTCACTTGTCCCTTCTTACATTCCCACAGAAGCTGCCAGTCCCGACAGCCAAGACTCCGAAAAATCTACAAATCTAAGCAAGGATAGCTCCTCTTTCAGCCAATCATGTCAATGTCTGATCCCAATCGACTATTTAACTATAGTAACAAGCCGGTGGCAAACTGCAAGACGTCTGGAACAATCTGCTCCTTCTACCTCCTGGCAGAACCTGCACCACCAGGTACACGGGGCTGTTGACCACGCCCCTTGGGAAGGCACGAAACCCCTTTGTGTCTCTGCACTGCAGTCTGGTTCTTCCCTGAGCATCCATAGCCTCAAACTTCAAAGACTGTGGTCTCCACCCCCACATGCCTGCCCTTAGGGCTTAGGCAAGTGGGCGGAGCCCTGCTGATCTCTCCCTGTGCCCTTGCTCTACTGGAGGCCCTCTCCCTTCCCCAGCTCATAGGATTGACTAGATGCTGGAACAGACTCAACCCTGTGGGGCTGAGTCTGTTCCCCTGATTATCTTAAATTCCATAATGCCAGCCCAGCAAGTGATTGCTCCCGCAGGCCTTCCAGAATTAGGCTAGCACGCTTGCAGCTATTCAAATTTTTTATATAGACAAGGGACCTGCAAAAATATTTGCACACCCACCTAAACACACACACACACACACGCGCACATGCGCACACACACACACACACACACATCCAAACAGCAGCCTTGTACAATGATGCAGATAAAACCCACATGGTACCTACTTCCTCTCCCAGGACAGTGATAGATCCCGGGAACTTGTAGGAGCCAGTCATTCTAAGATGCAATCTAGCTGTGTGCTTAGGTCTGATCAAAGGCTTTTGCAACTGAAACCCAAGGAATCTCCTCAAAGGTTGATACTAGCACCAAGATGCTACATCAAGTAGGAAAAGGGCCGCTAGGCTTCTGGTGAGACCACAGGAAACCCTGGGAGCCCCCAGGCCAAGTCTCTAAGTCCACTACAGTCAGACCCAGGAGTGCACCCTGACTCCCTCCAACGGCAGCCCCTGAGCAACAGTTTGTATGAAGATTTCTCCCCCTGAGTTTGTGGTGAGGGCAGATGCAGTGCTCTAAGGTGGACTAGACATGAACGGCAAGTGATGGCCCTGACCTTTCTGCAATTCGCATCCCTAAATTTCTCTACGCTATGTTCATTATTCTGCAAGACTCATGATCATCTTTTCACTTTATGGAAGAGAGTACGTTTTCTGCTTGTGAGATCTGGACTGTACGTATATTGCTCTGAGACAGCCCATCATTCTGACTCAGCTTTGCCAAATGGTCTTACACTGAACGCGTTCCACCAAAGTGAGCAAAGTATGCCCTAGGGAGCAATGGTCTCCACGAGGAGACTGGTGCCAGCTGGAAGAATGCCAGAGAAAGAAAACCTATTACAAAAGCTGCCTGCTGTGTGCACCTATTGAGGTGGGATTGGAGCCAAAATTCCTCTTTTGTCCGGGTAGTGCTTTCATGGAGAAATATCACTTTGACAGGCCTTTATGATTTTGTGAGGGGAGTGCCCAAGGCCTAGTCAGAGTAGAGAATGTAGAGACCATAGGAGCTAAGCTGTTGTGCATAATAATGAGAAGGCTTCCTTTTTAAAGAATAAGGTGACTGGAGTAACATTATCAATATGGTGACAGAAGTTGTTTTGTTTGTTTGTTTTTTGAGAGAGACAGAGAGAGGGTGCAAGTTGCGGGACAGACAAAGAGGAGGACAGAGGATCTACAGCAGGCTTTGCGCTGACAGCACAGAGCCTGATGCGGGGCTCGAAGTCACAAACCATTAGATCATGACCTGAGCCAAAACCAAGAGTCAGACACTTAACTGACTGAGCCACCCAGGTGCCCCAACATAAGTTGTTTCTTATTTTGCTGCCTCTCATGAGAAGAACAAGTAACATCTATTCATGAACAAAACACCATTGAGAGAATTCTAGAACATAAGGGTGAGGCTGAAGCAGCCCCCTGCAGCTCAAAGACCAAGATGATGCCTTAGAAGGGTAAGAGAAGTGGCTACGTGTTGACTACATGGCCTCTCGCTCAAGACAGGGCAGCACCATGTGCAGAGATCTCCCATGAAAACCAGGGGTGACAACCAGCTTCCCAGCTCTGTGAGTCACTTTGTAGGGGACTCCACCCTAATATTGCCTCATAGGGACTCTAGAGGAATCTGAAGTGCCCAGCCCCCAAAATCTGACTGTGACAGAGAAGTAAGGATGAGCTTGCAACAACCAGCACGCAGATCTTGGGGGCCCAAGTTCATACCTGCAGTGCCCAAGTAGTAAATTCAATCAGTGGCTTTATTCATCTACAGAACCCAGTTGGGGGCGCACTCTGACCAGGGAACTCTGGTGCAGTATGAGGAGAGGGGTGCATATCTGATTCAGATCCTGCAATGAGTTGTGTCAGCCCCAAAGCTGTTTGGCCCACACCCAGGCAAGATGCTGCGTCACAGCCCCACCTGCTTTGGAGAGCACCTTCCAGTCCCATCTGACGACAAGGGCTGATGAACTCCTGGACGCTGTGCAGCCTGGTGGCACTGGAGCCATGAGGCATATGGACAGAGCTGATCTCTCCCAGGGCAAGGCCAGTACCGAGTGTGGAGGCTTCCCATGCTATACACAGGCAGGCAGATTAATTCATAGCCAAGGTGGAGGGTAGCTCCTGGTTGCTCCCAAACAGACAACCTATTTGGGAAATTGATGATAGCCTGGAGTGGCTCCTCCCCTCCCACCCAGGCAAGGGGGCCAAGATTCAGCCCCACTAGCTGCCGAGAGTGTCTTCTGGTCCCATCAAACCAGAAGGGCTGGTGAAAACACCTGAAATGTGTGCAACCTAGTGGTGCTCAAGTCAAGAGCAGGGCAGAGACAGCCAGTGGTTAGCAGAGCAAAGTCAGACAGGTCAGCCTAGGACAACAAACAAAGAGCTTTAATGGCTTTACAGCTGCTTGCACTACACTTGGGCAGGGAATCTAATTCACAGCCCTACTCATCACTGAACACAGCCTTCAGCCTGTCTGACAAGAAAATTTAACCAAAGCACACATGAAGCCGCAGAGTTTATTCAACAGCCCTACATACAGGGGCCCTTGAACAGAGAGCATGTCAGGCTCTGTGCTGATGGCTCAAAGCTAGGGGGCCTGCTTCGGATTCTGTGTATCTCTCTCTCTCTGCCCCTCCCTTACTCTTTCTCTCTCAAAAATAAACAAACATCAAAAAAAATTACAAAAATGAAGGCGGGATCAAGGCTTCCCAGAACAAACAAAAGCTGAGTGAGCTCATTACAACCAACCTGCCTTGCAAGAAATGCTACAGGGAGCTCTTCAAGTGGATGTAGAAGTAAAACTTCTCTATTTAGGGACATCATAGTTTTACCTACAGAAAATCCTAAAGCCTCAACCAAGAAACTTTTAGATCCAATCAATGAATTCAGTAAACTTGCAGGATATAAAATTAACCTATAAAAATCAGTAGTGTTTCTATAAACTGACATTTCTGGAAAAGAAGAAATTAATCCCATTTACAATATAATACTCAGAAATAAATTTACCTAGGGAGGTAAACTAAAAACTACACAACTTTGAAAAAAGAAACTGAAGACACAAATAAATGGAAAGGTATTCTGTGTTCACAGATTAGAAGAATGAATATTATTAAAATAATCATGGGGCGCCTGGGTGGCTTAGTCAGTTAAGCGTCCGACTTTCGCTTAGGTCATGATCTCGCGGTTTTGTGGGTTCGAGCCCCGCGTCGGGCTCTGTGCTGACTGCCAGCTCAGAGCCTGGAGCCTGTTTCAGTCTGTGACTCCCTCTCTCTCTGACCCTCCCCTGCTCACGCGGTCTCTCTCTCTCTCTCTCCTAGAAATAAATAAAATATTAATAAATAAATAAATAAATAAATGTTAAAATACTCAGAAGATGGTGAAGAAGTAGGGAGCTCCGAACTTGCACTCGCACCCACGCCTCACACGGAAAAGATCTGAAGCCATAGGAAATCTTACAGAACCCAAGAGATTGAGAGAAAAAGAACACAGAATCCACTGAGAAAGCCTTCTAACGTGAGCGCGAACTGGGGAAGATACAATCGGGCTGGGATTGGAGACTCCAGGGACGGGGGTGATCCCCCCGGTGAGGGAAGAGAGGGGAAAGAGAGTCTGAAACAGAAAAACCTCAGCTCGGAGCATAGAAACACCCTGTGCACAAAATACCTGCGCGCCAGGTCCCCACGCGCCAACTCGCCCCGGGGGGCTGTGCTCCCAGACTGCTGCTTTGTGCGGGCTCCTGGCCGGCTGGACTTCTAGAGAAGCTGCGGGCCTGCGGCCACTGCCTTCCTGGGCTTGGACCCCTGGAGGAGCCGCGTGCAGGCACCGGGCATCCGCGCTCCTGGCTGGCTGGAACTCTAGAGGGAAGGCAAAGAGCTAAAAACTGGAAGATTTGCCCGCAAGTTCATGTTTTGGGTGACGAGACACAGAGGGACCTGGATTTCCTCACTCCAGTGGGCTCGGCGCGCCCGGCAGGCAAGGCCCCGCCCCGCGCAGGCTCCCCAGCCCGACCTGGAGGAGAAGGGGCAGGGCTTCTGGCTCCGCCCCCAGAGCCAGGCAGGAGGCTTGGAATTGCCCTGAGGGGATCGCCTGCGGCAATTTCAGCGGGGCGCTTGGACTGGGAGTTGGAGGCTGGGACTGACCTGGGCTGAAGAGCGCAACAAACTTTGGCGGCGCCCCCGGTACAGGGAGTTTACAAGACCAAAAAAGCGAGGTGGAGCACTCGGTTCAAGAAGGGACAGGGGCGTTGGGGCGCCTGGGTGGCTTAGTCGGTTAAGCGTCCGACTTTCGCTTGGGTCATGATCTCGCGGTTCGTGGGTTCGAGCCCCGCGTCGGGCTCTGTGCTGACTGCCAGCTCAGAGCCTGGAGCCTGTTTCAGTCTGTGACTCCCTCTCTCTCTGACCCTCCCCTGCTCACGCTGTCTCTCTCTCTCTCCTAGAAATAAATAAAAAACATTTAAAAAAAAAAAAAAAAAAGGGACAGGGTGCCGCCACTCTCCTCCCCACACCGCCAAGGCAGAGTTCCCCTGAGGCATTGGATCACACCACGCCCATCCCTGCTTGAGAGCTACACTCCTCCCCTTTTTTTTTCTTTTTTTTTTTTCCCCCAGAACACTGACCTGATTCTCTCTGGTCACTGGCTTGCTTAAACAATCACACTGAGTCCATTCTGTACATGTAAATTCTACACCTCCCGACATTTTCATCTCTTTCTCTCAGGAGTAATTAGACTATATAGTTTCTCTGGATAATTCCAGCGTCCTTCTCTCACCTCTCCAACCATATTCCACCCTTTAGCTCTTTGAAAAAAGCTTCTTATTCCTTCTGCCTGTTCATTCTATTTTCAGTTTTGCCTCATCCCCGCCTTGTCTTCTCTCTCTGTCTCTATGCTCTTCAACCAGCACTGCATACACCCGGCTACTTAATTGTAGCTGGGAAATCCGGTTATATGCTATAAACCGTTCTTTGTCCATTGGTATTTTTTCCTTTTCTTTTCTTCCTGTTGACCTTTTATGTATTTTTTTATTTTCTATTATTCGCCCTCCCTCCTCCGTCTTTTCTCTTAACTTTTTCGCTGTCCCTCTCGGTTTGCATGTTAGTTGGAACTGTCTGTGCATTTGTGGGCCCTTGTCCCTGTGTGTTTGTCAGTCTGTTTTCTTCTCCAAGGCTACCTCAAGAAACAAGCCAAAGTACACATGGTGGAGAGTCCCAAATATCACTATGAGTAGGAAAACAAAATAACCAAGGTCTCAACAAGAGAGACCAAGAGATACCATTCAAAAAACACTCTCTGAAAGGATAGGCCCTGGATAGTCAAAGAGTCTTCTTGGATACAGCAGTGCTCACAGGTGCAGAGAGCATAACAGGTCTTTAAAACTAACAAGAGCCAGAAAGCTAACTAAAATTACGAAATGAAAAAGCTCTCGTCCAAAGAAATTCCAAGAAGAATTGACAGCTATTGAACTGCTCAAAACAGATATAAGCAGCATAAATGAACAAGATTTTAGAATAATAATCATAAAATTAATAGCTGGGCTTGAAAAAAGCATAGGGGACATCAAAGAAACTATGGCTACAGACAAAATGGAGAATAAAAATAGGCATGAAGGATTTAAAAATGTGATAAATGAGATACATAATAAATTAGAGGCCTCCAATGCATGGATTGAAGAGACAGAAAGGAGAATAAGTGATTTAGAAGACACCATTATACAAAAACAAGAAGCTGACCAAAAAAAAAAGAGAGACAAACTGATCCAGGAACATGAAAGAAGAGTTCGAGAGCTCAGCGACATGGTCAAACGCAACAATATCCGTATCATAGGAATCCCAGAAGAGGAAGAGAGGGGGAAAGGTGCTGAAGGAGTCCTGGAACAAGTTATAGCAGAGAACTTCCCCAACGTGGGAAAGGAAGTAAACGTTGAAATACAAGAGGCTCAGAGGATTCCCCTCAGACATAATTTGAATCGATATGCAAGGCATATAATAGTAAAATGGCAAAATATAAGGACAAAGAGAAAAATTTGAAAGCAGCTAGGGAGAAAAGGGCCCTCACATACAAAGGGAAACCTATCAGAGTGGTGACAGACCTATCTACTGAAACTTGGCAGGCCAGAAAGAAATGGCAGGAAATCTTCAATGTGATGAACAGAAAAAATATGCAGCCAAGAATCCTCTATCCAGCAAGCCTGGCATTCAAAATAGAAGGAGAGATAAAAGTCTTTCCAAATAAACAGAAATTGAGAGAATTTGTCACCACTAAGCCAGCCCTACAAGAAATCCTGAGGGTGCCGCTCTGAAGGAAATGTTGCAAGGAACAAAGATACCAGAGACACCACCACAAACATGAACCCCACAAAAGATACAAAGACTCTAAACCCACATATCTCAATAAAAACACTGAATGTAAATGGGCTGAATGTTCCAATTTAAAGACATAGGGTAGCAGAATGGATAAAAAAACAAAATCCATCTATATGCGGTCTACAAGAAACTCATTTTAGACTGGAAGATACCTTCAGATTAAAAGTAAGGGGATGGAGAAATATATATCAAGCTATTGGAAATCAAAAGAAAGCCGGAGTAGCTATACTTATATCAGGCAAACTGGACTTTAAATTAAAGACAATAACAAGAGAATAAGAAGGGCTTACATAATAATTGCAGGGTCTATCCATCAGGAAGAACAATCAATCATAAATGTCTATGCACCAAATATGGGAGCACATAAATATTTAAAACAATTAATCACAAACAGAAACAAGCTTATTGATAAGAATGTGATAAGAGCAGGGGACTTCAGTACTCTGCTTACAGCAATGGATAGGACAACCAGACAGAAAATCACTAAAGAAATAATGGACTTGACAGACACATTGGACCAGATGGATCTGACAGATATATTTAGAACTCTACATCCTGAGGCCAGGGAATTTACTTTCTTCTCAACTGTGCATGGCACATTCTCCAAGGTAGATCACATACTGGGACACAAAGCAGCCCTCAATAAATATAAAAGATTTGAGATCATACCATGCACACTTTCAGATCACAATGCTTTGAAACTTGTAATCAATCACAAGAAGAAGTCTGGAAAACCTCAAAAACATGGAGGTTAAAGAACACCCTATTAAAGAATGAATGGGCCAATCAGACAATTAGAGAGGAAATTAAAAAATATATGAAAACAAATGAAAATGAAAATACAACAATCCAAAATCGATGGGATGCGGCAAGGGCAGTCCTAAGAGGAAAGGACATTGCACTCCAGGCTTATTTCAAGAAACTAGAAAAAGTGCAAGTCCAAAATCTAACAGCTCGCCTAAAGTAACTAGAGGCAGAGCAACAAGAATGCCCTAAACCCAGTAGAAGAAGAGAAATAGTAAAAATCACAGCAGAAATAAACAACATAGAGACCAAAGAAACAATTGAACAGATCAATGAAACCAAGAGTTGGTTTTTTGAAAAAATAAACAAAATTGACAAACCTCTAGCCAGGCTTCTCATAAAGAAAAGAAAGAGCACCCAAAGAAACAAAATCATGAATGAAAATGGATTTACTACAACCAACCCCTCAGAAATACAGGCAATTATCAGGAAATACTATGAAAAATTATATGCCCACAAATTGGACAACTTAGAAGAGATGGACAAATTCCTAAACGTACACCCACTACCAAAATTCACACGGGAAGAGATAGGAAATCTGAACAGACCCATAACTAGTGAGGAAATCGAATCAGTTACCAAAAATCTCCCAACAAATAAGAGTCCAGGACCTGATGGCTTCCCCAGGGAATTTTACCAGATGTTTAAAACAGAACTAATACCAATTCTTCTCAAGCTATTTCAAAAAATAGAAATCGAAGGAAAACTCCCAGACTCATTTTATGAAGTCAGCATCACTCTGATTCCCAAGCCAGACAGAGATCCAACTAAAAAAGAGAACTACAGGCCAATAACCTTGATGAATATGGATGCAAAAATCCTCAACAAGATACTTGCAAATAGAATCCAACAGCACATAAAAAGAATTATCCACCAAGATCAAGTGGGATTCATTCCTGGGTTACAGGGTTGGTTCAACATTCGCAAATCAATCAATGTGATACAACACATCAACAAAAGAAAAGATAAAAACCATACGATCCTGTCGATAGATGCAGAAAAAGCGTTTGACAAAATACAGCATCCCTTCTTAATAAAGACTCTCGAGAAAGTTGGGATAGAAGGAACCTACTTAAACATCATCAAAGCCATCTATGAGAAGCCTTCAGCTAACATCATCCTCAACGGGGAAAAACTCAGAGCTTTCCCCTGAGATCAGGAACACGACAGGGATGCCCACTCTCACCACTGCTGTTTAACATAGTGCTGGAAGTCCTAGCATCAGCCATCAGACACCAAAAGGAAATCAAAGGCATCAGAATTGGCAAAGAGGAAGTCAGACTTTCACTCTTCGCAGATGACATGATACTCTACATAGAAAACCCGACAGACTCCACCAGAAGCCTACTGGAACTGATCCAAGAATTCAGCCAAGTTGCAGGGTACAAAATCTACGTACAGAAATCGGTTGCATTTTTATACACCAACATTGAGGCAACAGAAAGAGAAATCAAGAAACTGCTCCCATTCACAATTGCACAAAAACCATAAAATACCTCGGAATAAACCTAACCAAGGATACAAGAGATCTGTATGATGAAAACTATAGAAAACTTATGAAGGAAATTGAAGAAGACACAAAGAAATGGAAAAATATTCCATGCTCAAGGATAGGAAGAATAAATATAGTTAAGATGTCATTACTATTCAAAGCAATCTACACATTCAATGCAATTCCAATAAAAATTGCACCAGCATACTTATCAAAATTAGAACAAACTATCCTAAAATTTGTATGGAACCACAAAAGACCCTGAATAGCCAAAGTAATACTGAAAAATAAAACCAAAATGGGAGGTATCACAATCCCAGACTTTAACCTCTACTACAAAGCTGTCATCATCAAGACAGTATGGTATTGGCACAAAAACAGACACATAGACCAATGGAATAGAATTGAGAACTCAGAGCTGGACCCAAAGGTATACAGCCAACTAATCTTTGACAAAGCAGGAAGAATATCCAATGGAAAAAAGACAGCCTCTTTAACAAATGGTGTTGGGAGAACTGGACAGCAACATGCAGAAGAATGAAACTAGATCAATTTCTCACACCATGCACAAAAATAAACTCAAAATGGATAAAGGACCTGAACGTGAGACAGGAAACCATCAAAACCCTAGAGGAGAAAGCAGGAAACAGCCTCCTTGACCTCCACCGCAGCAACTTCTTACTTGACACATCCCCCAAAGCAAGGGAATCAAGAGCAAAAATAAATGATTGGGACCTCATCAAGATTAAAAGCTTCTGCACGGCAAAGGAAACAACCCACAAAACTAGTAGGCAACCAACGGAATGGGAAAAGATAGTTGCAAATGACATATCAGATAAAGGGTTAATATCCAAAATCTATAAGGGACTCTCCAAACTCCACACCCAAAAAACAAACAACCCAATAAAGAAATGGGCAGAAGATATGAACAGACGCTTCTCCAAAGAGGACATCCAGATGGCCAAAAAACACATGAAACAATGCTCAGCATCCCTACTCATCAGAGAAATACAAATCAAAACAACACTGAGATACCACCTCATGCCAGTCATGAGCAAATCAGAGAATGCGAGATGCTGGCGAGGATGTGGAGAAACGGGCACCCTCCTACACTCTTGGTGGGAATGTAAACTAGTACAGCCCCTCTGGAAAACAGTGTGGAGGTTCCTCAGGAAACTAACAATAGAACTCCCCTATGACCCAGCAATAGCACTGCTAGGGATTTACCCAAGGGATACAGAAATGCTGAGGCATAGGAGCACATGTACCCCAATGTTCATAGCAGCACTCTCAACAATAGCAAAACATGGAAAGAGCCTAAGAGTCCATCAACGGATGAATGGATCAAGAAGATGTGGTTTATCTATACCATGGAATACTACATGGCAATGAGAAACAATGAAATCTGGCCATGTGTAGCAACATGGATGGACCTTGAGGGTGTTATGCTGAGCGAAATAAGTCAGGCAGAGAAGGACAAATATCATATGTGTGCACGTATAGGAGGATTAGGAGGAACTTAACGGAGGACCAAGGGGGAGAAGAAGGGCGGAAATGGTGGGAGAAAGGGAGAGAGGCAAACCATGAGAGACTCTTGAATGCTGACAAAAACTGAGGACTGATGGATATGGGGCAGGGAGAGAGGGGGATGGGCATGGAGCGGGGCACTTGTGGGGATGAGCACTGAGTGTTATATGGAAACCATCTTGACAATAAACTATTTGTAAAATATAATAATAATAAAATAAAAATAAAATAATCAGTACTACCAAAGCCATCTATAGATTCAATGTAATACTTATCAACATTTTTACAGTAGAAAAAACATTCTGGAAATTTATATGGAAACACAAAAGACCCTAAGTGGCCAAAGAAATCTGGAGAAAGACCAAAGCAGAAGGTAGGTACTTCCTAACTTCAAGCTATACTATAAGCTATACTCCTCAAAACAGGTAATAGTATAAAAACAGAAAAAAAGATCACTAGAATAGAGTAGAGAGCCCAGAGATAAACCCAAGCATGTATGGTAAACTAATATTTTTTAATAATTATTTTTGAGAGAGAGAGGGCACAAGCAGGGGAGGGGTAGAGAGAGAGGGAGATATTAAATCTGAAGCAGGCTCCAGGCCATCAGCCCAGATCCCCGTGTGGGGCTCAAGGCAACAAATCATCAGACCATAGCCTGAGTCAAAGTCAGATGCTTAACCAACTGAGCCACCTAGGCACCCCAAGGTCAGCTATTATTTGTCAAAGAAGCCCAGGATACTCAGTGGAGGAAAGAAAAGTCTCCTCAATAAATGTTGCTAGGTAATTAGATATTCACATGTAAAAGGATGAAACTGAACACATATGTTAGAGGTGGAGGAAGGACAGTAAAGTATCTTTCAAATTAAGAAGGTACTTTGAGGCCAAAACGCACGTAAACCACTACATACTGTTTACAGACTTTTTTCAGGGTAACTTACTGACTGTAGGATCGGTCATCAGTCATGACCCAGGCGCTATGGAGCTATTCTCCACAAAGCAGCAGATCTTAATCCACAGGTTTTATAGAGTGAGGGGCATTATGGTGAGGTCAAAGGGTAGTTAATTATAGCGGCATCATCTGTGTGCAAAGGCTCTCTACTAGTTATCTAAAGTGGCGCCATCTGTGTGCCAGAGAGAAGCTGAAAACAAGCCTTCCTGCATTTGGGTCAGGGCATACATTAACCTCCAAAGGGCCTGGAACACAAAGCCCTGAGGGAGGTCATTGGCAGAAATGAACAAGATGGAGATTAAGTATTGTCGCACTCCTACACCATATCTTTTCCCACCCACAACAAGTAACTTGAAATAGATTAAAGACCCAATTGTAATACCTAAAATCATGAAATTCCTAGAAGAAAACATAAGGAAAAAACCTTCATGACATGGGTCTTAACAATGATTTCTTGGATATGACATCTAAAACACAAGCAAAAAAATTAAAAATATATGTGGGACCAAATCACACTAAAAAAAAGTTTTTACACAGCAAAAGAACCCATCAACGGGCAGCTGGGTGACTGAGTTGGTTAAGCATCCAACCCCTGATTTTGGCTCAGGTCATGATCTTATGGTTCATGAGATCAAGCTCTGCACTGACTCTGTAGAGCCTGCTTGGGATTCTGTCTCTCTGCCCTTCCCCTGCTGTCTCGCTCACTCTCTCTCAAAATAAATAAACAAACTTTTAAAAAGTGAACCCATCAACAAAGTAAAAAGACAAACCTATATAATGGGAAAAAATACATCCAAATCATATATCTGATAAAGAGTTAATATCCAAAACATATAAAGAGATTCTACAACTCAAGAGCAAATAATAATAGTAATAATAATAATAATCCAATCAAAATGGGCAAAGGACCTGAACAGACATTTCTCTAAAGAAGATATATGAAAGACCAATGGGTACATGAAAAGATGCTCAATATCACTAGTCATTAGAGAAATGCACATTAAAACCAAAATGAGAAATCACCTCATCTCTGTTAGAATAGCCATCCATCAGCAAAAAGATTAGAAATGACAAAAGCTGTCAAGGATGTGGAGAAAAGGAAACCATGTGTACTAGAGGTGAGAATGTAAATTGGTGCAGCCACTGTAGAAAACAGTATGGAGGATCTTCAAAAAATAAAAAATAATAAAAAATAGAACTACTCCATGATCCAGGAATTCTACTTATGAGTATTTATCCGAAAGAAATGAAAACAGTAACTTGAAAAGATATCTGCACCCCCATGATCTTAGTATTATTCACAGTAACCAAGACACAGAAACAACAAATGTCCATCGATAGATGGATGGATAAAAAAGTTTGGGTGCATATATATGCAATAAAATATTATTCAGCCAAAAAACCCCACAAAAAACAAAAACAAGGAAATCCTACTATTTGGAACAACGTGAATGGACCTTGAAGGCATTATACTAAGTGAAATAAGTCGGACAGATAAAGACAAGTTCTCACTTATATGTGTATCTAAAATAAACAGGCATCTGGGTGGCTCAGTCAGTTAAGTGTTCAACTCTTGATTTCACCTCAGGTCATGACCTAACAGTTCGTGGGATGGAGTTCCATGACAGGCTCTGCACTAACAGCGTAGAGCCTGCTTGGGATTCTCTCTCTCCCTCTCTCTCTCTTGCACGTATACTCACATGCTCTCTCTTTTTCTCTGTTTCTCTCAAAAGCAAATAAATATTCTCTTAAAAGGCAAACTTCCCGTTATGAGACAAATAAGTAGTAGCGATGTAACGAACACCATGATGACTAGCTAACACTGTTGTAGGACATATATGACAGTTAAGAGCAAATTCTGAGTGTTCTCTACACAAGGAGAATATTTTTTTTATTCTTATTCTCGTTTCTTTTTACTGTATTTATATAAGAAGATAGATGTTTGCTGAACCAAATTGGTCAATCATTTCACAGTATATACAAATCAAACCATTACGCTGTTAGGGAATGTAGCCAATAATACTGTAACAACTTTGTATAGTGATGGTAACTACACATCCCGGTGATCATTTTGTACTGTATATAAGTGGTGAATTACTACGTGGTGCACCTGAAACTAATACATTAGACTTCAACCATATTTCAATAAAAAAAACAAAACACGCCATGCTGCAAATATATACAGTGATGTTGTCATTTATTTCTCTAGAAGTCCAATGAGCTACCCATTGCACCACAGAGCCACCTATGTTGTCATTTATTTCTCAAAAAAATGGAAAAAAATTAAGAATAGGGTGACTTCTCTTGGAGGTTCTTATAATGACATTTAGCAGAATTATTACACACTGATTTTAGGCTGCATGTCAACTTTGTAAAGTAATATTACCTATACGTTTACAAATGAACAAACTGACATACAGAGCAGGCAGACTACATACTTTACACAGCTAGCAAGTTATAAAGTCAGAATTTGAATTTAGGACTTCATATTCTAAGCCCGCGGCCCCTCGGACATTAGCACTGTTGTCTCTTATAATAATCGCTGCCTTTTCAACTTCTTAGCCACACGCTTAATTTTCCTGCAAACAGTAAATCTCATTACATGCTAACAAGATGAAAGAGTATAATAATTCTTATAGATACTACAGTCCAGACATACCAGGAGGCACTTATTGACTTATATTGACCCCACCTTTATTTTAGGATAAATTAGAGTAGGTAAATTATTTACCAAATTGGACAATTCAAAGGGGCCTTATGTGACTTAAAACGATTGATACCTTGTACACAAAGGGCCACATGTGCGACCACAGATCAGCCGACACTGGGTAATTTTGAAGGATCTGATCAGGAGGGAATAGGGCTCCTAGAAGCAGACACTGGAGAGCCAAACTCAGCTTGCTTTGGAATTGAGCATCCTTGCCAAGGCTTCATTCAGAAACAATATGGGGCTGACTTTCTGGCCATAATCCCAAATGGGCAGCTACTGCACGGTACCAGCCTGTCAACACCGTCAGTGCAAGTACCTGAATTTTCCATCTACTGACAACTCTGGATTAATGCTTCCAACACTTCTAATGCAGGAGTGAGAGATGTAGCCTAGACACATCTATTTATCCTTTAGGAAGCATTGTAAAGTCATTTTTAAAATGTTTTTTATTGATTTCTGAGAGAGAGAGAGACAGCGTGAGCAGGGGATGGTCAGAGAGAGAGGGAGATATAGAATCAGAAGCAGGCTCCAGGCTCTGAGCTGGCTGTCAGCACAGAGCCCGATGTGGGGCTTGAACCCACGAATTGTGAGATCATGACCTGAGCCGAAGTCAGACACCCAACCGACTGAGCCACCCAGGCGCCCCAAGTAAAGTTATTCTTAAATACTCTCAAACTGAGGAATTTGTTGGCAGAATCCATGTAAACTATTTCCTTCAAGAATAGAGTGGCTTCCTCTTGCTGGAATCGTAACATGTATGCAAAGAGACACCTAGTGGACCAACATGTAAGTATACTATTTAGCTTGAGACCAAAGACTGAAACATTATTTGACTCCCTAATTTAACATTCTTTAGATTTCAACAGAGCATGTTTTTTCCACCTGGTAGAATTATAAACCCAGAAATTTAAGTTTTACTAAAGAATGTTTTTGTGTTTATTTCTACACCAAGTGTTTGCTCCTCTATTTGACATAAAGTCCTGAGAAGTAACACAAAGATTACAGGGTAGATTGTAATTGGCCAGACACTCCAGTTCACCTTTCTCTGGACACTTGTATGAGTATTTTTCTGTTTCCATCCCTTTCTAGACTTGGTGTGTGAGATTTTCCATTTGGGTTATTTTGTTCTTGCTTTTAAGTAAAGCCAAAGACTTTTTATTTTCCAGCCAGCTTCCTGTGGTCCGCCCAGTTTCCTGTGGCCCGCCCAACCTTGTCGCTTCACACTCTCTTTCTCACTCACACTTCACCTACACAGTTTTATCCCCACCTCTGCACAGTCAACTTACCAGCGCACCTGCCACTCTTTCAGCACCCTAGATAACATCAGCTAACCTCAAAAGTAAAAGTCTGTCATCACAAAAACCAAGGGAATCATCTATTTTTCTTTACCCCTTAGCACTAAAATTTGGTTATGCCCAAAGTTCAGATCAGAAATTGTTTTAAATTAAATATATATGTTTAATTGCAATTGATTTGACCTCAGGGACTCAGATTCATAGGATTTTAGATCTGAAAGAAATAGACTGGTTCTAGGGGGGCCAAATGACATTTATAAAGCCCAGCCACTCTGGCCATGCTATACAAACTCATGTTGATAGTCCCAGGAAGATGAAACGCCACATGGAGAAAACGAAACCCAAAGAATGCCAAGGCTCTAGATGTGTAGATGAAAAAGTGATCTTGGAAGTAGATTCTCCTCCCAACCATTCCAGCTATAACCAGACGGATCAGAAATGAACTACCAGACCAAGGCCTTCCCAAATCCTATCATGGGCAAAAGAAAGAGGTTCTTACTCCACCATTTTCAATAAGTAAAGCGGTCCTTTTTTCCTCCATCACATATGTGATGATGAAATGTAGAAAACTTTTCCTTCAATATTAGGAATAAACCAAAGATGTTCACCATCAACAACTTTGTATTAGAAGGGCTCATTTAAAAATTGTAAGAATTAAGGAGCACCTGAGTGGCTCAGTTAGTTCAGCATCTTACTTCAGCTTAGAACATGATCTCAAGACTCATGAGTCCAAGTCCTACATCAGGCTCTGTGCTGACTGCTCGGAGCCTGGAGCCTGTTTTGGATTCTGTGTCTTTCTCTCTCTCTGCCCATCCCCCCCCCTCTCAGGAATGAATAAAACATTTTAAAAACGTAAGAATTATAATGATTAAAATTAAAAATAAAGACTCAGTATTTTCAGATGATACGATATTACATGTGGAAAAGAACCTGCACATGAATTATTAAGACTACAGAGTGGAAACAAAAGGGTTGATAGATACAAGGCCAATATGTAAAGATCAATAAAATTTCCATATGCTAGCAATGAATAACATGAAAATAAACTTTTTAAGAATACACATATATAGCAACATCATCAAATTTCAAATACATTAGAATGAATCTAACAAAAGTTGTGTAATATCTCTATGAAGAAATCAATAAATCTATCAAACATTATTGAAAGAAATTAAAGCTAAATAGGGGTGCCTGGGAGGCTCAGTCAGTTAAGTGTCTGACTTTGGCTCAAGTCATGATCTCACCATTCATGAGTCCAGGCCCTGCATAGGGCTCTGTGCTGACAGCGCAGAGCCTGAAGCCTGCTTCGGATTCTGTCTCTCTCTCTTTCTCTCTCTCTGTCTCTCTCAAAAATAAAATAAAATAAACATTTAAAAAGTTGTTTGAAAAAGAAGAGTAAAATAATTGGAAGGATGTGTCATGTTCATTAGTTAGTTTAGAATGCTCGAGAGTGGAAAGATGACTATGGTTAGTGTTTGTTATTTGCCTTTGATTTTTACCATTTTTTGTGGTCATAAAGACATTATCCTACCTTTTCTTCTAGAGCTTTCCTTGTCTGTGTTTCATACTATATCTACAATCTACTTGTAGTTAATTTTTGACTATAGCTTCAAATAAAAGTAAAGTTTCATTTTTAAAATTAATAGCCAAGTGGCTCAATATCATTTATTCACAACACTGCCACTTTCTGCATTGGATCTAACCATAAAGAAAAAGCTTCATACGTGAGAACACACACTGAAATTAAGAATCTCCACTCACCCAAAGATAACATTAGGGATTGTGAAAGCAAACAAATGAATGAGAAAATAGTGCAATATACATAACCCCTACAACTCTATACCAGCATGTGTAAAGTCCTATAGATCAATAAGAAACAAGCAAAAAAAAAAAAAAAACAAGAAAAAAAATGGGAAAGCCTTAATAGCCATTTTACAAAAGAGGATATCAATGAGCCAAATATATATGAAAAGGTGTTTAGCTTCATTAACAACCAGGCACGTGCAAGGCAAAACTACCAAAATAATGAAATTTTCAAAGATTGACAATACCATGTGTCAGCAACATTATAAAGCCAATGAGAAAACTCAAACACTGCTATTGGGAGTGTAAATCAGGGCAACCATTCTGGAAGGCTGTTGAGCAGTATCTGTCAAAGTTGATCACGTACATGGTCTTTGATCCACAAATTTTACTGCGAGGTGCATATGTGCCAGACATGCCGGCACAGGTACACTAAACACGTATAACAATGCTTCCAGCAGGCTTATTAATAGTAGTCAAAATGGTGAAAGCAACCCACATGTCCATCAACAGGAAAGTGGATAAATTGTGGTATAGTCACACACAATGGAACACTCCTTAGCAATAATAAAGAGAAAAACTACTACTCTCAGTCACATAATACTGAGGGAAAGAAGCTGGACACAAAATAATATAATCAAGCAACGCATGTCCATAGTGTTAACAGAACACACTTGGGCCATAAAATTGTAAGGGAATGTAAGGAAGTAATGAGCTACCACAAACAGCAAGAGAGTGGTTACCTTTGTGGGCGGAGGGGTATGGCAGAGATTTATTGGAAGGGGCACAAGAGGGGATTCTAAGCTTCTGACAGTGTTTTATTTCTTGACTCAAGCAGTCTAGAACTTACACTTTGTGAGAAATCATTGAGATAAAAAAATTTGCTTGTACACTCCTCTATATGTATATTTTGACATAATGTATTTTATATTGCAAAATAAAAGTCATTTTAAAAACCAAGATCTAACAATAGGCATATAAAAGAAGAAAAACAGGAAACAAAAGAATATGGCAGGTTAAAAATAAAAATATAGAAAGAGATATTCAAGCAAACATAAATCCAAAGCAAGCAGTGGTAAAAATTTTAATAACTGAAAATTAAAAATTCATATATATTTATAATATAGGTACCATGCATTGTTAAACATACATTTAATAGAGAAAGAAAGACATTACAGACCAATAAAAAAACAAAAACGGGAGATATAACCTTCCTAAACATATATTGCCTCAAAATACCTCAAGCAGCCACAACTCATAGAACTAGAAAAAGAGTAAGCTGGCAATTATAGTTGAAGATTATAGAGTACATCTCTCAGAAATCAGTAGCTTGTACAGAAAATAAGTAAAAAGAAATGCAGATGACCCATATTAGTAAATTTCAGATACACAGAACTCTGTACTTGAGGAGCAGAATATACATGCTCATTTCTATCACACGTGGTAGAATATCAAAAATTGACAAAGTAATCTAATACAATAGAAGTCTTGATAAATTTCACAGAGTCAATTTAACATAGATTATGTTCTCTGATTATAATGCATTAATTGTAGAAATTAATAGTGAAAACATAGCTTTAAAATATCTACATGTCTGCTTTTTTCCATGGTGCTTTGGAGGTGGTAGCCTGCTTCAGAGTAAAGTGGAACATCTCTTTCCCAGCTACTGACTGCCAGAAACTCATTGAAGTTTGCAATGAACGCAAACTTTGTACCTTTTATGAGAAGCATATGGCTACAGAAGTTGCTGCTGATGCTCTGGGTGAAGGGTGGAAGGGTTACATGGTCCAAATTAGTGGTGACAATGACAAACAAGGCTTCCCCATGAAGAGGAGTATCTTGACCTATGGCCATGTCCTCCTGCTGCTAAGTAAGGGGCATCCTTGCTCTAGACCAAGGAGGACTGGAGAAAGAAAGTGCAAATCTGTTTGGGGTTGCATTGAGGATGCCAAGCTCACTGTTCTCAACTTGGTCATTGTAGAAAGGGGAGGAGGATATTCCTGGACTCACTGATACTATGTGCCTTGTCATCTGGGACCCAAAAGAGCGAGTAGAATCCACAAACTGCGATCTCTATAAAGAGGATGAAGTTGGGGTGCCTGGGTGTTAGCGTCCGACTTTGGCTCAGGTCATGATCTCAAGGTTTGTGAGTTTGAGCCTCACATCAGGCTCACTGCTGTTTTCACAGAGCCCACTTCAGATCCACTGTCCCACTCTCTCTTTGCACCCCATTCCACTCACACTCTTTTTCTCAAAAATAAATAAACATTAAAAAAGAAAAAGACGATGTCTGCAAGTATGTTGTGAGAAAGCCCCTAAACAAAGAAAGTAAGAAACCTAGAACCAAAGCAACCAAGATTCAGGGTCTTGTTACTCCATATGCCCTACAACACAAATGTGGGTGTATTGCTTTTAAGAAATAGTGTACTGATGGGGCGCCTGGGTGGCTCAGTCGGTTGAACATCCGACTTGGGTTCAGGTCATGATCTCACGGTATGTGGGTTCGAGCCCCACACTGGGCTCTGTGCTGACAGCTCAGAGCCTGGAGCCTGTCTTCAGATTCTGTGTCTCCATCTCTCTCTGACCCTCCCTTTCGCAAGCTGTCTCTCTCTCTCTCTCTAAAATAAATAAAACATTTTAAAAAAAGAAAAAAGAAATAGTGTACTGAGAAAAATAAAGAAGAGCCTACAGAATATGATAAACTTTTGGTCAACGGAATGAAGGAGACAAAAGAAAAATTCCAGGCACAGATTGCCAAGGGACAGATTGCTATTCTCTCTGAGAGCTTCTACCTCTAAGTCTGAGTCTCATCAAAAATGAGATTTTCTAAGAGCAACAAATAAATAAGATCAGACATCAAATCTCTAAGTAAATAAATAGATAAATGGATGGATGGATGGATAAATAAAATGTTTAAGTGTCTGAAAACAAAATCTCACACTACTAAAAAAAAATTTGAATCAAGAAAGAAATCAAATGGGAAATATTTAGAATTTATCACCACTGACAATGCTACACATCAACATCTTTAAGAGACACAACTAAAGCATTTTAGAGGAACACTGATACCCTAAATAGATGCATCAGAACACAAGAAGGAATGAAAACAAATAAGCTAAGGGGTCAACACATGAAAGTAGAAAAATAACAAAAGAGCAAACCAAGAAAGAAATAGCAAAAATAAAGACAGAAATCAATGAAATAGAAAAATGTGAAGATCAGTAAAACGCAAAGCTAGTTCTTGGACAAAAAGTAATAAAATAGAACTCACTAAGATTGATTAAGGGGATAGAGGGCATTAGATACAAGTAAAAACTTCTGAGTGACAGCTATCAAGCTGCTAATTATTTAGCCTGAAACTAACTTCAAAAGTTTCATTTGGATGCAGGCAAATCCAAACAGTTAAGAAGAAATCTAATATAGAGAGATTGCCTGACAATCCATCTTGCAGCCTGCCCTCCTGAAAAAAAATAGAATATTCCTTGTCCAAATCTAGCTTATTCATTCGTTCATTGGTGAGTAAAAACCTAATTGAAATTGGAAACAAATTATGTGCAAAATCAGAAAAAAATTATTTTCCCCATAATTGTTTTCCAGGAAAAATTACCTAACATTTAAAAATTATTGTAACCTAGAAGGACAATTATATACACTCAAAATTCAAAATCAAACAAATTAGAAACCCACTGTACTGTTTCACAGTCTGTGGCTTTTTTCCAGCTACTCATCTTATCCCCTTTCAACACAGACCCCATTTCTCAATGTTCACCAGAGGGATCTTTTTTTGGGCATTTATTAATTTTTTGTCTGACCAGCTCTTTTACTTCAAGGAATGCCTCTTCCCCTCTTTGTGGTGCTGTCAATCATATGGCCCCACATCCCTGAAATAGGAGCAAGCCTATGGCTTAGGTTTGCCAATCATTTACTCATTTATCAAATACTTATTGGCTAACCATGTAGCCCATACATTTGTAGAGCCCAAAGATACAACACAGAGTAGATAAACCCCTGCCCTCAAGGGGTTTACATTTCATGGGGGTAGACAATTAACAAGATAAATGAGCAAAATGTATAGTATATTAGATGGAAATAAATGAAAAAAAAATAGGGATAAGTATTTAAATACATGAATGGGAACAGTCTCCCTAAATAGGTGACATTTGAGCGAAGACCAGAAAGAGATAAGGAAACCACCTATGGAAGTCCCAGAGTGGAGCAACCAGAGGACGGCCAAGGCAAAGGCCTGAATTGGGATGAAAGTGTGTCTGGCATGTGTGAGCACAGCGAGGAGGCCAGCATGGCAGAGGCATAGTGTGCAATCAGGGGAGAGTGGTAGGAGACGAGGCTGTAGGGATTATGGGAGGCCAGTTCATGCAGATCCTGGGTGGTCTTTCAAGCTATTGTTGAAGACTTTGATTTTTCTTGAAGTGACACAGGCAAGTTTTCCAGAGTTTGATCTGACACACATGTTAACAGCTCTGGCTCCAGCACTGAGAAGAGACTGAAGGAAGCAAAGACATAAACCGAGAGGCCAATTAAGAGGCTACTGCAATAATCCGGAGAAGAAAGGAGAGTGCCTTGAACCTCACTGAAGGGAGCAGAGGCAGTAAGAAATAAACGGGCTGAAGTATTTAACACCTTTGCCACAATGGCCAATTCAGAAAACAGTAAATGAACTGAGACTAGTCAGGAAATTCTGCTTGCAGCATTGGGAAAGAGGCTTGTCATTTTTTCTGGGATTTGAGCCACGGGGGTCATGCAAGCCTAGAGCTCACAGTGGCCATCTTGGTGGCCTAGTGGGGAGAATAAAGAATGGGAAGAGAGCCTCCAGAGAGAGAGAGAAAATAAAAAGAAATCTTGTTGTGCCACAAAATGCTGAACCAGACATTTTTAAGAAGATGTACAGCTGAATATGAGGACTATGACTTGTGGAATTTCAGAATTGCAAAGGCATACAAAGAATTCTAAAAGTTTACAGGCAGGATAAAATGGTATTATCTACAAAGATACAAGAAAAAGAATAACATCAGATTTCTCATAGGCAGCATGGAACGTTAAAGGGTATTGGAGCAATGCCTTCTAAGTTCTGAATCAAAATAAATGTGTACATAAAATTCTATATTCAAACACACAGTCATGAGGACAAAATAGACATTTGCAGACATGATTATTTCCCATGTACCCACTATGAAAATATTGCTTGATAAAATACTTTGATAAATGGAAAAAGAAAATTAAGGAGAAAAACAAAATGTACAAAAGGAAAAAAAAACCATGAGATTAAGATTCAGGAAAAGATGAGCAAACAGTGGTGGGGGAGGGTAGTATAAACTATGTTAAGGACAATCTATTAAAACTGATCTAAAGTATTCGATTTTGCATTCAAGCCTTACTACATTTGGAGTTCCATTTAAGTTCTAGTTATGGTTTTACAGAAAATAAAAAGAAATAATGAAATATGATTGATAATACAAATGAAGCTTACAGATACATTGACATATGACGGCCATTTTTCCATAGACATTTTGTTCATGGTTGATTACATCTATACCTTTACTAATTCCTTCTTAATAATCCTTATTTTATTTATTCCTACCTAACATTAGCACATTAAAAATGTGAAGTTAATTTAAAAGGATGAAAGTTACTTACCTACATAGAAAAACAAAGAATTATGAGTGTGACTGATTTCAGAAGGAAAAGTATTTTATAGAGATGCCTAATCCAAGACTTTACAGCAGAATTCATCAAAGGAGGAAGTTATTCATGCTCATTATATCCAGTTTTTCTCTCCTCCCTTGCACCCCAGGAAGACCGCTGGCCCCAGATTATTAGGAAAGGCAATGCAACTACCTCTGGCCCATAGGTTCTGGATGGAGGTGATGTGCATCACTTCCAGTCTGGAGAAGAGTGCTCCACATTCTCTCTTCCCTGTCATAGCTGCTGCTATGGTGGTGCCACAAGAAGATGGAGCTTCCATTAGCTCACCCCTCTGAGAGACCATGTCAAGGACAAGGGCCTTCCCCTTCTCATGTGACCAGCACTGAACACATAGCATGAATAAGAAATAAAAATTCCTTGTGGTAAGCCACTGAGGCTTCAAGTTAATTTGCTACCACAGGATAGCCTAGCCTCCCCTGATAAGAGCTACTTGGGCCTCACTAATCATTTACAAAAGTCTTTGCTACATTTTTTTAATATTCAAGTGAAATAATCAACAAATGAAATGTCTGGCAACCAGAATACTTTTGCTCCTTAAGTAAGCTTATTCTTCCTCCTTTCTACACTCACTGTCCATAAACAATAAATGCAGATTTTCTGAGAAAGTGTCCCACTAATTTATAGAAATAACCTCAAAAGAGTGTGAGATTTTCAGCTAATAACTTCTCAGTTTTGGAATTGGGTTCTGTCCCTTGGAAAGCTGTATCTGTATTTTTGAATCAAAATTTAAGAAAGCACAAATATTAGTTAACCAGAAAAAATAATACCACAAATGTTAACCTGTTCCGCTGATAATTTGAAAAGCTTGCAGATTCTGTTTCAAACCTCTAAGTAAGTATATTTTTCAGCTAACCAATTCCCTCTTTGTAATCCAGTTGTCCCCATTCCTGGTCACATTGGTGTATTTTGTGAAAAATAAAAAACAAACAAACTTATGAGCTTTCAGAAGAAAACATATGTAGTCATCTATTCCTTAGCTGCCAGGACATAGGATTTTAATATAGAGTTTATTTCAAACTAAGCCAATAAATCCTTGGAGTCCAAATTGTTTTTCCATTAGAGGTATGAAACTTGGTCCCACATGTTTCTGTTCTGGAAAAAGTCCATTGACATTCTGAATCACCTGGTAACATAAATTAACATTAAGTAGGCCTTAGAACATAGCCTTCATAGGCACAGCAGGAAAAAAAGGAATTGGAAAAATATAACCTTACATTCAAAATGTATTCACTTCAAACTTCACAATGTTCACTGCCCAGTAGGTATATGTCAAAATAATTAGACAAGCATTCTGTACTTAAGAATTCTGTGAAAAGTGTTGGTGAGAATGTAAAATGGTATAGCTGTTGTGGAAAACAATTTAAATTTTAAAATAGAATTAACACATGATCCATCAATTCCACTTCTGGGTATTTACCCATATGTATTAAAAGCAGGGTTGTACTGAGATATTTATACATCTATGCTCACAGCAACAGTATTCACAATAGCTAAAATGTGGAAGCAACCCAAGTGTCTATCAACAGATAAATGGATAAGCAACATGTGGTATATACACACAATGGAATATTATTCAGCCTTTTAAAGGAAAGAAATGTTGACATGTGCTGTAGCATGGATGAACTTTGAGGGCATTAGGCAAAATGAAATGAGCCAATCACAAAAAGAAAAATACTGTACAATTCCACTTATATGAAGGGCTTACTAGCACTTCAAAATCATAAAGACAAAAAATATAATGGTTGCTAGGGGCTGAGGGGAGGGGAGAATAGAGAGTTATTGTTTAATAGGTGTAAAGTTTTAGTTCTACGAGATGAAAAGAGTTACTGAGATGGATGGGAGCGTTGGCTGCATGGTGATGTGAATGCGTTTAATACCACGTAACAATGGCTCCCATAGGGAAGCACCTGGGTGGCTCAGTCAGTTAAGCGTCCAACTCTTGGTTTTGGCTCAGGTCATGATCTCCAGCACGGAGTCTGCTTGGGATTCTCTCTCTCCTCCTCTCTTTCTGTCCCTCCCCTGATCTCTCTTTCTCTCAAAATAAGTAAAGAAGCTTTAAAAAATGGCTCACACTGCAAATTTTGTGGTATGGGTATTTTACCACAATTCTAAACAGTGAAGAAAAATTCTGTGAAGAACTAAAAATAATCATAGAACCAGAAATGTAGACACGTGTAAATAAGAACTAAATATGAACTGTCTGCTCTCATTACACACACTTGGACTGAGAAATTATGCCTTTAATATATCAGAGTGACTGTAAAATCGCTTAATGACGTTAGTAAAGATGAAAGTGATTAATATGCTTTTGCATCAAGTTGGAAGACATTGTATTACCCTAGTAGCTGTTCAAGACTTTCTCTTAGGTAAGCATCTAGCTTTGCTAGAAAAATACTATAAGTCCCTTTGTTGTCAAATCTTATAGACAGAAGTGTTTAAATGCATGCAGAAAGGCCTACATAGTGCAATGAGAGGAAGACAGAAAATTGAGCCCAGAAAATGAAGAAAAATGGCGTGACAGAAGTGACATCAACAATGTTGGGGTAAATGGAAAGTGAGAACAATCTGAGCTTTGTCTTCATGTTGGCTTCAGGTAGAACCAAGACTGCATCAAGAAACTTGAAGAGGTTAGTTGCTAGAAACTCATAGAAATCATTGTCAGATGCATTCCACTCTTAAGCATCATAAATTTGGGGGATTGGTGACAAATGTATAAGTCTCTTCAAGAGGCACAAATGCCCCAGCTGATGACAATATCATTCATTCATTACTATCAACTAACTATGGAGTGCCTAACTGTATACTATCTATTGTTCTAAGAGCTATAGTCACATTAACTCATTAAATCCTTGCATCAACTTTATGAGATACTAATATTATCTCCATTCAGCACGTGAGGGAAATGAGGCACATAAATATTAGTAAAATGACCAAGGTCACATAGGCAGTATCAGAGATGAGATCAAACCCAGGCCAACTGAGTTCAGATTACCATCTTCACCAGTATACTCTGTCTCTGATTTTGTTCAAAGCAAGAATTTCTATAATCCTTAGCAAAACTCAGGTGATCTAATTTAGTCATTGTCTGAGTATCATCACCCATAAGATTTATCAAATTTTATATTCCAAGAGACCAGAGAGTTCAACTAACCTAGGTTCTACCAATGCAAGGTTCCCTCATAACATACCTTTTTCTGATAAAAAGCTGGGCTTTTTCCAGATACTTTCCATAATGAGGAGATCCCTAATATAAGGATCAGAAATGCTTTGCTAGAAAAAGTATGTGGTACTTGACAACTTCTAGAGATGGTAAAATCCACCAATTTTTTTCAATACCTTCAGGTAACTAGTCTGGAAATCATCAATGAAAAATGTAAGTATAAAAAGTATCACTTAAAATTCTTCAATGAAATATCAAATGTTATGACCAATGACGCATTTTTTTACCATAGAAGGCAACGTGGGAGTTTTACTGATCTGAATCACACAATGTGTCTCGTGAATAAACGCATATCTTAAGTACACACATGCTGAAACAATAAGACTTTATGTGTTTGAAGACATCTAAACGGTAAACATATGCACCAAAACTAATTTTTTTGTCAGTGACTTGGACAACAAGAACAACAGGTTTTAACAATTATAGAAGCAAAAGAGACGGAGATGGTCACTGAAAAGGATGATAGTGACTAATGGGTCATGGGTAGCAATGTTTCAAAGACAGTTGCAATATAATTGGGAGTGGGAGAAAGTCCATACCAAGGGCAATAGTGATCATTCTTGTTATGGTTTGGCTCTTAGAACAATAATAGTTAACTTCATGTACTAACATTTTTCTGGAAAACTACCAGATATTCAGTTATATCTATAGAGTCACATACCAAAAAATGTGTCCTTGATAGAAAGCTCTGAAAAGAATGCTTCCCATGCATTCCCCAGCAAGTTTAGAATTGTATTTCATCTTTATAAAGGACTTAAACCAAACAGGAGATGGATGTCTTAGTCAGGAGCAAAGACATATAATAATTCTTTTAAAAAATTATTTTATAAATATAAAATCAAAGGAATAATGAGAACTACACACATATTCAAAGTACTCCAGTCTTGCCTAGATCCCCTAGTGATGAACTTTGAAGGCAAGAACAAGATTATCTTAATTTTATAGTTATTAAATATAAATATTTTATTTGAATCAGTAGTAAATTTAGATCAGTAAATGCCTCATTTTCTAGAGCATGCAGTTTGCACTTGGGCCTCTAAACACATACTTGCTTATAAAATAGGTTCTTCACATAATTATACATCTATGGTACTTTAATCAATACGCTACATTCCTTACCACCCAGGAGGTCAAAAAAGATCATTACGTATATAAAATGCTTTACTAAAAATCGCTCCCACTGACAAGGAATTACCACCAAGAATCCATTTTCAAGGGAAATCTAGAGAACCAAACATAGGCGGTTATTTATTAATACTATTAGCTTCGCTCTGCATTAATACTAGCCAAGGGATAAATATAGCTAGGCTATTACAGTTTGGTTCGCAAATTAGAATAACAAAGTGGAGTACAGGCCCTTCAAGTCATAAAAGTCACTAAAAGAAAGGATTAGTTTTGAGGAATTTTCAATTACATACCAAAAAAGCTATGAGTGTTCTCGTTCCAGTTCCTTTGCTGCTGATCTGTACAAGAAAAAGACAAGAAAGTGGTCATAAGATTCCTTTCTGGACCCAAGTGCCTAGAAGGAAGTCATAATCCTGTTACATCAACCCCAAGAAGAAAGCAACGAAACAATAACTCACTCATCATAATAACTATCTGATTAGAAAATGAGACAAAAAGTTCTATCTCATCAGAAAGAAGACCTAGGTAGTAAACTAGCAGGAAAATCATTAAACTGAGATCCCTTGGAATTGAATGCTTTCTAAAAGATAAAGTGAAAATAATGTTCAAATTCCTTTGAACACTCCTCAAGATATATTTTTACTTTGCTTTTAAATATCTTGAAAGATGTGCCCATGGATTTAGAACTTCCATCTGTTTTCCTGGAATTCTGTCAGTGGGAAAATGTTTCATATTAGTAATAATCATCCCACTCATTGCCTAAATCATAAGTTTTGAAAAGTACAGATTTTTGTAAGGCTTCAGTTTTCCGAGCGGTTTTAGGTTTACAGTAAAATTGAGAGGAAGGTATAGAGATGTCCCCTATGTCCCACATGTGCCTGCACAGGTGCATAGTCTCCCCCATTATTAACATCATTCACCAGAATGGTATATGTATATATATACTTTTTTTTTTTTTTTTACCAAGGATGAACCTACATGACACACTGTAATTAGCTAAAGTTCATAGTTTACCTTACAGTTCGCTATTGGTGTTGTACACTCTATGTTTATAAAAAAATGTACAATGACATATAGCTATCATTATATCATACATTATAATATCATATGATATAATATTATAGCATTTTCATCACCCTTAAAGTCCTCTGTGCTCTGCATATTCATTTCTCCCACCCTTACAGCCACTGAACTTTTATTGTCTCCATAGTTTTGCCTTTTCCAGAATGTCAAAGAGCTGTAGTCATACAGTGTGTAGCCTTCTCATATGGGCTCCTTTCACCCAGTAATATGCATTAAAGTTTCCTCCATGTCTTTTTATAGCTCAATAACATATTTCCTTTTAGCACTTAATAATATTCCATTGTCTAAACGTATCAGTTTCTTTATCCCTTCACCCACTAAAGGGCATTTTGGTTGGTTCTCAGTTGTAGCAGTTGTGAATAAGTTGCTATAAATATCCATGTGCAGATTTTTGTGCAGACGTAAGTTTTCAATAGAGAAACTCAATGAAACCAAAAGCTGCATCTTTGAGAAGACCAATAAAATCAATTAACTTCAAGCCAGGCTAAGTGAGAAAAAAAGAGAGAAGACACAAGTTACTAATATCAGAAATGAAAGAGGTGACATGATTACAGCTTCCATGAAAGCTGGTTAATTGCCTGTTGTCCATTTCATTGATTTTTGCTAATAATATTATTATTTTTCTTCTTCTTACTTTGGATTTAATTTGTTCTTCTTTTTCTAAGCTTCCAAAATGGAAACTTAGGTTATTGATTTTAGATCTTCCTTCTTTTCTAATATATGCATTCCATTCTATAAATTTCCTTCAAGCACCGCTTTTGCTGCAAGATTCTTCTTCTTTAAGCCTATATATTTATATCTCACAGCACAATGAGATGGTAGAAAAACATGATCTGTAAAGGACAGATATATTTCAAGATCTGTTTTTTAATGACTCAAGTGTTTTGAGTATTTGGGTTTTTAACTTTATAAATCTTCCTCCAACTTTTCATTTTGAATTTTTTTTAAACAATAAAAATCTGTGGGAATATTTAACAATGAACACCTGAGTAGCCTTCACTAGATTCTAAAATTATTACCATTTTGCCACATTTGCTTTACCTCTGTCTATATATGTAAATATTTTACCAATCCATTTGAGAATTACCTATAAATATGGTTCATCCATAAAATCTTTAGCATGGATATCACCTTGTACCTATCAGAATGGTTAAAATCAACAACACAAGAAATAGGTGTTGGAGAGGATGTGGAGAAAGGGGAACCCTCCTGCACTGCTGGTGGGAATGCACACTGGCACAACCACTCTGGAAAACAGTATGGAGTTTCCTCAAAAAGTTAAAAATATAACTACTTATGATTCAGCAATTGCACTACTATGTATTTATCCAAAGAATACAAAATTACTAATCCAAAGGGATACATATATTGCAATGTTTTATAGCAGCTTTATCTACAATAGCCAAACTTTGTAAATAACCCGAGTGGAAGAGGTGATGTGTGTGTGTGTGTGTGTGTGTGTGTGTGTGTGTGTATTATATTTGGAATATTACTCCACCATAAAAAAAGAATGAAATCTTGCCATTTGCAATGACATGGATGGAGCTAGAGAGTATTAACTAAATGAAGTAAGTCAGAGAAAAGCAAATACCATATGATTTCACTCATATGTGGAATTTAAGAAACAAAGCAAACAAACAAAGAGGTGGGGGTGGGGAGAGAGAGAGAGAGGCAAACCAAGAAACAAACTCTTAACTCTGGAGAACAAAACGATAGTTACCAAAGGGAGATGTTTGGGGGGATGGGTTAAATAGATGATGGATATTAAAGAATGCAGTTTTGTGATGGGCATCTGGTGATATATAGGAAGTGTTGAATCACTAAATTGTATACCTGAAACTAACATTACACTGTGTGTTAACTAATTGGAATATAAATAAAAACTTTAAAAAACACAACTGTAGCATGTACCTCCTAAGAACAAATATCCTACCATAATTACAAAACAATAAACACACTTGGGAAATTTGATATAATAACGTTATCTAATATGCAGCTCAAATTTTCCCAATTGTCTCAGTCTGGGTAGTTATTACATTTTATTTTAAAGCCAGGATTCAATCAAGAATCATTATTGTATATATTGTCATATACATATGACAATATATACAAATTGTCTTTGACAATTGACATTTTTGTAGAGTTCACACCTGTTGTTTTCTGGGTAATGTCCCTCAAATTAAGTTTATCTAACTGTCTCTTCACAATTACACTCGGGTGAAAATTTTGGCAGAGACACACATGTGAAGTTGGAATGCTTTTCTTCTTTTTATACATTAGAAAAAGTACAAAAGTACAAAGTACATTAGGTTGGGTTAATATGTTCTTTCAGTCAATAACACTTTGTGATTGCCTTCTACAAAATAAATTAGTGTCACAGTTTGCAATTTACAAAATGCTCTGCCATGGGATTCATTTACTCGATTTGCACAACTCCATCAGGTAGGTATTTTTGATCATCTTTTCTGTTTGAATGACAATTTTTGCAAGTTTATGGAACTAGGAGACAGTATCTGTGGCCAGAAATTAAGGATAGTAATACTGTAAGTCTCATCCTGAGTAAGAAGCCCTGTGCTTTCACATGAAATAAATCTAGACGATTTTTCTCTTCTACAGCCTGCACTCTCCATTGTCCACACTTTGTGCCTTACAGCTCTAGTATGCTAAATTACAAGGCAATGTAATATTATGCCTTATCAAAACATTTTCTAACTGTAATGACTTGAAATTACAATAATCAAAGCAGAAACAATATAAAAGAAGATGAATGTTAGCTGTATTGAATGCCAAGTAATTGGCTTTGTTCACTTTTATGTCTTTGCATTTGGTGTAACTAGTAATTCACCAGCTCTTATTTTCTCCCCAGAACAAGACTTTTTGTCAATTCCTTCTGCTTCCCAAAGCATGAAAACAGCATTTCTTTTTCATAGCATAGTAATCAATATTACTACAAGAACTTCTAAGCATATTAAATTAGTTACTTTTTAATTTTCCTTTTACTTTTGAACCTCAGTCCCAATAATGTTTAGTTTAGGATCCAATCAGGAAAAGTTTGGTTATCAGTGTATGTAACTTGATTCACAACCAATACATAGATCCTTAAGTAGACATTCCAGCCAGAAAGAGCTTAAACATTAGGATTTCCTATCCGTAAGTCATGGGTACTTATGGGAGTAAAAGCCAGACAACTTTTACAGACAACTTTTACATCCAGGTAAGGACAAGTGCAGATGCCTATTTGGGTGGTATTTACACTCAGACACACTATCTAAATCCTACTGAGTTTGGAAAGATCTTGAGGACACAGAGTGATATTTTCCACTGATAAAAGCCACTTTGCCACACCCAAAGAGCCTAAAGCTGAGATGACAGATCAGGATCCACTTATTCTTTCATCCATGAACAATTTATCAGCATTCAGTGATTTGATTGCCTCATTTCAAAGTAAAAGAGTAATTTCAAATGCCTACATAATGGGTATGATATTATTGCCCTTGTCCAGTGTTCAATTTCATAAGGAAGCAGAGACAGACACCTGAAAATACTTAACAAAGGAACAAATCTCTTTTTTTTTCAACTTGCACAGAGTTCTGCAAGCATACTATTTTCTTTTGAACTGGCACATTATTCATCTCCCTAAAAGAAAAATCTATATTTTAATCCTAGGAAAAGCATTATTCTCATTGTTCATTTGGATTAGTTTTCCAGGCCAAATACAGTAAAGGAAGCTGCATCTGATCATTACGCTTTTCGTATATAAATTGTAGCCAGACAGATGAGTGATGAAATTTTTTTCAGTTATAAAGTCTTTAATAGAACATGTATCATTCATTTTTTTCCCACCAATCTCCAACAGACTATTATCTTCAAATAACAATAAGAGAGGCTGCCTGCCGTTAATTTAATCACTGTAATTTCCCCCCAAATAAAGACTGATGTCTAGTGAAAATTATTCCAATTATGTCTTTGAAAATGAGTTCAAAATTGTTAAAATTACTACTTTCAATACTATATTAACCTCCACCAAGTGTTATTAGTTATTCTCACAATCTTCCTGGAGCATAAAATGACATCAGTGCCCAATTTTTTTATTTGGTAAAAATTCAACTTCGAGATGCCACAATGACTTTTAAAACTTTGCTCTGAACTTTTAAAAGTTCAGTCCACTTAAGGTTTAATCTAACCATTTTCTAATACATCCTGAGAAGCAATTCCTCTGCTTAAAAACAAAAACACAGCCAAAATTCATCATATTGGATCACATAAAATCTACATAATCACTTGAAAATAAGTAGATGGTTAAGTAGACAGAGGGATCTCCCCAAAACAATGAAGATAAAAATAGCCAACATTTATTGAACTCTGATTATTACTTAATTTGTGCAGGCAGACCAGGAGGTCATGACCTGAGCCGAAGCAGGGCACCCAGGTGCCCCTGTTTCTGACCGTTACGTTGATGAGGACTCTCCGCAGTGATACATGCCTTCCTTTGACCACAGCTCTCTCCCTTAGGAACCCACAGAGACTCTAGAAGAGTGAGGGGCTACGGAGGGGCAAGAACAGGAAGGGTCAATGCCAGAGCAATGCCTCTTCCCACGCAGCCAGACTTCCTCGCTCATCCAGGCTTTTACCAGCATTCCCAGGGCTCTCCCAGTCCCCTTCTTTTGGGGACCTGGGCTTCAGTCACGTGTGTAATGCCTAAACCTCAACTGCAGAGAAGTTTAGCCCCTCTTCCCCAGGGCTCTGGGACACACCCCCTCCCCCCACCCCACCCTTCCGGGCAGGGCACCTGACTCTGCCTGAGCCCTTTCTGAAATGGTTCAGCTGCTCACTGCCTGCGGGGAAGGCGACCTGCCTTGACGCGCGTGTGCATTAGCTGTGGGTTGGCTGCTGTCTAACATCACAGATCTTGTCAGCGGACTCTCGCCCTGACACGGTTCAAAATACTGTTGTTTTCAATAATTAGGAATCATTATAAATTATAATAAATAAATAAACCATTCCAAATTATTAGCTATGTGAAGGAGGCAAGTGCATGACTCAAACTTTTCCATGTTTTGATCCTTGATATACTGTGAGCTCTGAGGTACGTTTGACTAGGATGAAGGCAAAGCACTGGAAAAAAGAAAAGAACGAAGAGAAAACTGAAGGAAAAATGGCCTTGGGGGTGAGGAATTTCAAGGGCGTATTATTGTAGGGATCTTGACCGCCAGAGATGGCCATGAGGGCAGGAAGCGAGCTGCCCCAGAAGGGGAACATAAAGAAGGCAGGAGAATTCTAAGAACAAAATTCACTTCAGAGTTTTGCCACTCCCGACTCTGCTTCTCTCAGAGGCCAAAATCACATATTTTAACCTTATTAGCTCACTCCAAAGTTCTGTTGCCCTCTCCCTAGACACTCCCAGGAGTAGAGGCTCATCTGTGTCAACTTCCTCCAGGGAGGAAAATTCTTCTTCTGTACCTCTCTCTGACCAAAATGTACATTCCACATAAAATGCTGTTTACATGGGTATCGGCGTCCCTGGTTTTAGGTAAGGTCAAAGAAAACATTAAAGTGAAAGAGCCTGTCAGGAGCCACCCACTCCCAACTTCCAATGGTAGGAGGGAGGAGGAGATAGCCTGCAGGTGCTAAATGTTTATTACACAGTAAATCTCCCGCTTCTCTTCTCTTCCCTATTGGTCTAAAGTCACTACATTTCTAGCTGTTTGGTCCTTCTTGCATAGAGCTGCCTCTTGATCACCACCATGGGTGTGATTTCAAACCCAAAGTTGATATGCACGTCTGAAAATGGTGCCTACTATTGCGTGTTGGAAGCCACAGGGTATATTAAGCGTGTCCTTACTAAAAGGTTGGTTCTGCCAATAACTACAGCATCTATTCCACTGCTTAGGAATAAAACTTTGATACAAAAAAATACATATCTGCCCTGTTATAAATTTTAAAATACAATAGAAAAGTTGCTAAAACAAAACAAAAATCACCTATAATCTCAAAGCCCAGAGACACCTGTTCCTAATGTGTACTTCCTGCTCCATTTTCTTCCATTCATTTGGAAAAGTTGTAATGCAACCAGAGGTATTCTGTATATACAGCTCTGTGTCTACAAGGCCTCATCTTAGAGCTCTGCATGGATGTGGATTATAGCTAATATAATATATCTGAGCTGCTTGACAACTCATATTTAGAATCTTTAATCACAGCAGAGGCCATGACATTCCACTAACTTTATCAGGCATGGATGAGATTTTAGGCAGCACCCTAATGAGCTGTAATGTTCTGAAGAGCATTCTTTTCTTATCTCAGTTGTTGAGCCAGAGGTCCTAGGGTGCAGAATAATCTGAAAGTCCACCAGTACATTTTCAGTGTTTGAAAACCAGCACATGAAGCACAAAAGTGCTTTTGAGAACACGACCAGTAACACTTTCAAGGTTCAACGACTGGAACAACCTCAAATATTTCATTCTTTAAAGCTTCTATGTTCTTTTAGGGAAAGAGCCACATAAGCAGCAGAATGCAGAGATTGTTTGACTCAAATCTACTGTTAATAGGAAAGCGTAAGATTCAGGGTCATCCAGCTCAATTTTAGAGAACCTTAAAATAATTTCCTTAAAAAAATTTAAGGACACATTAGAAAATATATTAGAATGTATTTCATATACACACCACGTTAACAATTTCTCGAATTGTCCCTCAAGTGCTTTTCTAGAATTGACTTGTAGAAAACTTAATAATAACTCAAGCTAAATTTAAGCCAGAAGCTTAACTTTAACTTCCCAAACACTTCATGAGTTATTATATAATCAATTATATAATCTCAAATCAAGAGGACATTTTTATTTGCTGATAATGTGCCTAGTTAATTCAACTGAAAAATGATGCAAACCCAAAAGAAAGCAAGGGACACAGAGAGTAGCTTTCCTTTAAAAAATGAAAAACTGTTCAGGGTCTCCTCTCCTTTCAGTGTAGCATGAAAAACTCCTATTTAGATTTCTAGCATCAATATTATCAATATTTCTTCTATTCTCCTCTCTCCCTCCCTCCATTCTCTCTCTCTCTCTCTCTCTCTCTCTCTCTCTCTCTCTCACACACACACACACACACACACACAGTATCAAAGGAAGAAAGGACACCTGTATTTCTATTTGTTGGGGTACTTCACGCAGAAGCTCTCTTCAAATATCACAGAAAGGTTGTGAATCATCTATGACTTAAAATGCCTCCTAAAACCTGAACAGTCCATCCCCAGCCAGTGCTTCATGATGCTGGGTATGTGCTCTGTGCCCACCCACATACCAGTTCTGCGTGGGAAGAGGAAGGACCTAGGAAGGGGCTGTGGGGAGCCTGGGTAGGGTGGGGGTCTCTGCACGTATTGGTTTTGCCCAGGACCACAGGGCATACTTGCCTCCAAAGAAAGGGTTCTATGACTTAAAAAAAAATTTCTTTAGAAATTTAGGAACTGTATTCTAATTTATTTTATCCAATTTATTTTTCCAAAGTTCAGACATCCTATGCCTGTTATTAACCATTTGAAGCTAACGTGGACATATTACCACTTCCAGTCCCCCACGTCATCACTCATTTTCTAAGCCCTTATATTCAAAGGAGGAAATTTTTCCCACTGCTGTATATGGTGTTCACATCTCCTCCCAGAAGAAAAGGACAGATTCTCTCCATTTCCATTAAAAATAAAACACAGGTTTGGCCTCTTTGTAGATAAAGACCAAAAAAGAGGAAATTTTAGGTTAAACCATTATACTAAAAGAATTCTTACTTGTTCTGAGTCTCTGAACATTTTTATTTTTAATTTATTTGAATGTAGGCATTGAGAGAAATGGATCTTCTTTCTTTAAAAAAATTTTTAATGTTTTTATTTATTTTTGAGAGAGAGAGAGAGAGAGACAGCATAAGCAGGGGAGGGTCAGAGAAAGAGGGAGGCACAGAATCTGAAGACAGGCTCCAGGCTCCAAGCTGTCAGCACAGAGCCCAATGGGGGGCTTGAACCCACAAACCATGTGGTCATGACCTGAGCCGAAGTCGGACGCTCAACTAACCAAGCCATCCATGCGCCCCTGGATCTTTCTTCTTTAACAAACAAGCAAAGTATATTCAAACAAACACTGTGCTTCCCATTGGCATTGAAGAAGCAGACATTCATTTCATGTGCCTTTGCAATTTACTCTACTTTTGATGAAATCAACAGACACTCCCCTTAGAAACGTAATAAAATTATAATTCTTATATTCAAAAAACAATAGCTATTATTGCTGCCAGCCAGGAGTGTTAAACTGTAGCTGGTTTTGGAGAACTTGCCTTGGTACTTCGACCCTGAAAAGAGCTGCAGGCCAACTATTCTCAGCCCAAAGGGAATATCTTTGTTAGACTTAACTCCACATTTAATTGGCTTGTAGTCAGTACAACTATAAAATAAGTTAACTCAGCCACTTTCCAAACATATATTTTGCAGCCAGTTACCTTGGGGCATTTGCCAGAAAGTTATATTAATCAGGTAAAATATTCTATGTGTGCTGTACTGCGTTTTATAGTTGAAAGGAGCATATGGTTCTATCAGGCTTAAATTTTCCATCATAAAAATCACTGTTTTCATATTGTGGTCCATGTGTCTATGGCCTTAAATACTCTTGTACCTATTAATGGAAATAGATCCCAAACTGTTCCAAGTGGCCTTTTCTCATGCTGATTTTAGGCTGGGATGTTCTGAGGTATTTGCCTTATTGGAACCTATAGTAAGATGTTTCTCCTGCAATTGGGAATGAGGTCTTTCCAGGAGAGAGTATACATTCCCAGTGTCAAAAAAAAAAAAAACCAACTTGGAAAGATTTGGACACTGAGACATGGTAAAAATTTATCTCTTCTTTTCTGTCTTGGCCTTGTTCTCATGAACCTATACCCTAAGGAATCTTACTAGATGACTCTGCGGAGGTGCTATAAAGATGGCTGCAGCCTCATGGAGCCAGTGCTTTGAGTGGGCTGAGAACAAAGTGAAAAAAAATTGCATGAGGGTGAGCTGTGGCCTAACAGTGCTGAGAGCCGGCATTTCTAGAGATGGACATATTCATTTTGTAGTTAACGGGATATACTTATGTTGCTCATACTCTCTTCCATGTAGAGTTAAGTTACTACTAGCAGTTCAAGTGTAGTGATAATTTCCAGTAACACTCTACTTCCCACTGGCCAATTCACATGGCATGGCGACATGCTGGCTCAGGGCCAGAGGTCATATTACACTATAAACAAGTCCTGTGTCTCCCTGTCTCTATGGGTAGTGGAGACAAATAAGGCTTTTAATGCACAGAACCAGAAACAACTTTATGAGGAAATCTTCCAAATTGTAAACCTCAGAGTTGAAAGAAACATAAGAGAGAAATTTTAAAAAGGTACATTCCCAGTAATCAACTGGGAAGCCAGAAGTTTTTCTAAATAATCAATAAAAACAAAAAACAATTCTGATGAACTCACACTAGATGACAGACTGGATTTACACTAGATGACAGACTGGATTTACTTTCTATATTCTCTAGACAAAATGATTTTACGAAATCATTATATAAAGAAGCAACCAAAAATCACACAGCTAAAAATGTAGGAAAATGTGTTTTAGAGACATGTCAGACAGATAATTTTAAAATTATCTTATTTTTCTAGATAATGTGTTGCTTTTGGTATTTTGTCAGCTTTTTAAAATTTGAAATTCATTCCCATTTCCAGCATGTCTTTTAAATATTAAGTTTCTTACAACTCTCTCTTTGTAATTTTGTATCATTTCTCCTAAAGAAGACTCTCCAAGCTGTATAAGATTCAGACCCCACAAAGTCTAGATCAATCCTGGCCATCTGATTACTCACATAAGAGCTTGGTCTCAGATGGACTCTGGCAAATGATGAGGGTGGTGGTGGAGAGGTTGAGGGGGTGGTCTGGAAGCTGTACCCACATTTGGGTGGTCATGTCCTTAGATGATATATAGATACAATAGTGGTAGTCAGAGATTTGTGATGTCCTCCAAGAGGCATGAGAACTTCAGGCACAAGATTTGAGGCTGTACGATCCAGGCATCCCTCCAACCTTGAAATATTAGCATTGTATGTTGTGTTGTTAAATGTGCCTGCAGGTTTCTTATTCTCCAAGCAAGGAAAGCATTTAGTTACTCTGCAGCATAGAATAGCTCCATTCCCATGCTTGCCAAGAGCCTTAAATCCACTGGCTGGTTCTCAATCCATGTCAAACACTCAGTTACAATAAGCAATACTTATATAATATGTTTAAAGACATATCCATTACTCTATATCCCAGAGTTATTTACTACTCAAAGTGCTGAGGCTTTAAGAGGTGTATGATTCCCTAAAATTATAGGCAGAATTTAATGTGTGTCTGCATTTATAGCTTTCATCAGAGTCTCAAATAGGTCCATGACATGTAAAAATTAATAATCTGCATTTCAAGAATAAGTACCTCCCAGGAGGTGGTACCAAAAAAAAAGTAATAATGATACTTTAAACCTCCAAAATGGTGTTAAAAATTACACGAGATTTTTAAAAAATTGTTTTCTAGTTTAGAGAGAATGAGAGCATGTGTGTGAGTGGGGGGAGGGGTAGAGGGGGAGAGACAGAGAGAGAGAGAGAGAGAGAGAGAGAGAGAATTTCAACCAGTCCCCATGCCCTGCAAGGAGCCCAATGCAACGCTCAATCCCACAACCCTGGGATCATGACCTGAGCAGAAATCAAGAGCTGGATGCTCAACCAACTGAGCCACTCAGGCGCCCCTACACTAGATATATTTCAACCCATTTCTATAAGAGAGCACAAGCTTACCTCCCTAGGAAGACACAGCAGGAAGATAGCCATCTGCAAGCTGGAAAGAGAGGTGTCACCAGAACCTGACCATCTGGGCACCCTGATCTAGGACTTCCCACCTCCGAAACTGAGAAATAAGTTGTTTAAGCAACTTAGTCTATAGTTTTTCACTACAGGCACTCAAGCCAACCCTGACAGTCATTATGAGACAAAGTCTATGGAAGAAATTTCTCTCTAGTTTCAGAATCCAAAAAGTGGGGCATCTCATTTTATTTTACAGGAGATGTGATCATGAGTCTGTAACTAATTGTCTTTTACCCTTTGAATTGCATATCATAAAACTTAGAATCAATATATCATTGCACTCTAGTAAAGATCTAGAGCCTTCCCACATACACTTTGTGTATAAACTTCACTGAAAGACACTTCTTACTTTTCACACAACCTTTTCTTCTCTTCCTTCTTTCTCTTCCACTTACTGTTAATTGTATTCTATTTTGCTGTAAACATCTACGGAAGTTGCCTCAAATCCTTTAACAAACAAGGCAGGTAATAAGGAAGAATATGAATGAATAAATGAATGAATGACATTTCCATTTGATAATTCAAAAAATAAATGTTCATTACTGCATTTGGAATTATATACAAATATTTACTTGAAGAAATTGGATTTATCTCAGCCATGCTCATAAACATGAAAATGATTGATGTATTCCAGGGGCTCTTATCTTAGGGCTTGTGGACCCTCCAGAGGGTGTGTGGACAGAATTCAGGGGGTCTATACTCTTAGGTGGGGAAATTGATCTTCATTTTCACTGATTTTAACATTTCCTTCAAAAATGAATATTGGCAACAAACCACGGAAGTATGAGCAGTATCTGTGAGTTTGTTTCCTGTAGAAATCCCAGGTGTCCCCATCTCCCATTTGGGTTGTAGCAGCTCTCTGAAAATATCACTTACACTCATCATCACCTTCAAATGTCACTAGACTTGCTGCTGGATCATGTTAATTAATGCATTGATAAAGAAACACATATTACTATCTCACAATTTTTTATGATCCTATTTTTATATATTTGGTTTCCTTGTAACCTTTTGTACTTTGTTTCATACATTTAAATACAGTACTCTGAAGGGGCGCCTGGGTGGCTTAGTCGGTTAAGCGTCCGACTTTCGCTTAGGTCATGATCTCGCGGTTCGTGGGTTCGAGCCCCGCGTCAGGCTCGGTGCTGACTGCCAGCTCAGAGCCTGGAGCCTGTTTCAGTCTGTGACTCCCTCTCTCTCTGACCCACCCCTGCTCACGCTGTCTCTCTCTCTCTCCTAGAAATAAATAAAACATTAAAAAAAAAAAAATACAGTACTCTGAAAAGGAGCCCATAGGCTTCCGAAGAGTATCAAGGGTGTCCAGGGCATAAAATAATTTAAAACTCTGACAAACACAAACTGCATTTGGTAGCATCTTTACAGGTATCTTTGCAGATACCTCACTGAGATCTGTACCATGATTAGGGAATGCTGGTTTCTCTTAATTGGAAAACAGTGGCCTCCTATTTTCAGTACAAGGGAAAAGTAGAAGCTGCCTGGGCCTTCCTATTATTTGACAAGATAAAGTCATGGTCAGCCCCCTTTTTCTTAGGTCTGCCCTTGCAACTTCTGAAAAAACATTTAACAGTTCTGTGAAACTTTGGGTCAGCATTTCGGTTACTAAGAGAAAAAAAACCCAATTGATTTAACATTTAAAACCTCTACCAAGAAGCAGTACTTTGACTCAATCATGTAAAGACTCGTTATCTGTTTTGCAAATTACCTGAGGCCCTGCCGTTTATTTTTTTTTCTCTCCCTTGCATGTCAACCTTCTTTTGAATTTTTACCAGACGCTTTGACACTTTTAGCACAATTGGAATAGGGCAAGAATAGGGAAGTAAAACAAAAGGCTGTCAGTAGGATTACTTAACACACTTCAGAATTATTTTTAGTTACTGTTGTGACATTCACAATGAGGACCTGGTGCAAAGAAGTGTGAGTGTCTGTGTGGGTGTGTTGAGGGGAAGAGTATACTTGTGGTAAGACCACCCCCAAAAGGCCATGAGCAGAAAGGCCTTTGACCCCACTTCCCATGTCCCTGGATCTAAGATCAGGAGACGGATTATGAAACAGAGAAATTTCTCGTCCCCACCACACTGCAACTCCATCAGGAACCCAGAGTGAGGAGGTATGGTGGACTCCCCTGGGACAGGGGAGTTTCTTCCTCTCTTCTTTGGGCCATCAGAAGGATCTTATCCATGGGCCAACTGCACTAGTCCAGTGAAAGATGTAGTTGGAAATTGAAGCTTATAAATAAATAAAGCACCAAATTATCTAAAATCCTGAGTATACATCACTTTGTATAATTGATAAGTTTTCCAGCAATGACACCTTCTTGATGCTAGTTCTCTTAAACAACTGAATGTATTATAATTTATAGCCCTCACATACTTAGAAGGGTAGCCTGAAATTAGCTTAATCCTATACTGATGACTCTAGGTCAACACTGAGAATGTCTGCTTTTTTGAGCAAGCACATTACAAGGGTAATTTCTTTATCATGTCCAGGATCCATGCAAGGTCTTTAACCATTATCTGAACTGATGCTAAGATCTTTGAGTTCTTGAAGCCGCTTCTTCTATTTTTGTCTAATGCTTTTTTGTCAGACATTAGTTTTACCCTCACAGTAGCTTTGGAAATCAGATATGCAATAATGAATAGATAGAGGGCATGAGTATTTTGAATGGAATAAAAAAATACAATGCATGAGATTTATTTGTTTACAACATCTATTTGAGTATTCACAGAGTTTCACTTACTTGCTGATTCTTTGATGAGTGCTAGATGTGTGAGATTAGAGCCCAGCTTCCAAATAAGTGAGATTCAACACTACTTGGTTTTCTGTGAAAATCATTCAAAGAGGTCTCATTGTTGCCATATACATGTCTCTATATGAACTCAAAAACAAAGCTTATCCTGGTGTCTGACTGACAGCAAGCTTCTACTGTTGAGTTAGCATCCTGAATTCAGTAACTGAAATATTTACAGACCTTGACAACCCAAGCCACCAGGACCCAGTGTCTGAAATCTCTGAGTCATATACACATTTTCACAGAGGCAGCAAAACCAAGCGTTCCCACTTCCTCTTTCACCCGAGCCTTAATTTGTCTCATTTAGTTGTAACCACACGAGGTGGTGGAAAGGCTGTGGACATATACTGAGATCCTGCTTCTGCCTCCAACTAGCTGCGGAACTTTGGGGAAAATAGTTTTTTTCAAGTCATAGTGTTTTCATCTGTAAAGTGAATACATGACAACTTAGGACCCAGGATGTTTGTGAGGATGAAATGACATATTTCCAAACATTTACCCAGGTAGGATCAGGCACGTAAGCAGATGCTTAAGCATTATTTGTTTCCTATCCTTTGACATGTTCCTACACTTTCCTGTTAATTGACTTTGTAGCACCCAGACATATTAGATGGCCTTCAAAATACAAAAGGCATCGTGGATCACCCGCTAACAGCTTTAGTAACTCTTCCTAAGTCCCCATCAGATTTTGAATACAGCTGTATGACAGCGCTTTTCGCGGTGTCTTATGAACATGTACATGAACATGACTGTCAGCACTCAGACCAGGAGTTTTTTGAAGAGAGGGTTGGCATCTCATGCACCATTGTATTCCCAACTCTTAGCCCATGACCTAGGACATTTGCAAACATTTAATAGATGAGTAAAAGCATGAATCACTATTTAGATATCTTGAACAAAAGTGTGCATATATTAGGAGATTCCTAATCTGGTATCATAAAAATCTGGATCAGAAGCCAGAGATCCTGAAAAACAGGAGGTGAAGATGACCAAATCCATAGATGTTACCTACCCATGCTTTTCTGCTGCCCTACCACCACCACACCCAGTTCATAACATTAACCTGGGAAATTTCCAACCATATCTTCAATTCAGGAAAGCAAATAACTCTTCATCTGCATTTCTAGACAGAGTCAGTCTGCTATGCCTAAAATAGTCTGTCTATTTTAAATCATAGAAAAATAAGTAAGGAGGCTGGTGCCTCCAGCTGTCCACTCAGCTCTTTCTATATCAATGTTTATTCAGTCAGGTGTCTTTCTTAGGAGAGAAAAAAAAAAAAGCTTTAGCTAAACATCCTGGTTCATCACACTTGCCTTGCAGTTTAGATCTCCCTTTTCCTTCACCCTCTTGATCATTTTCTCCTGTGCATTCCTTACCATGGATTATTTCCATTTCCACGACAATCACTAGGTTCACCTATCTTTTTGCTTATCCTTAAATTTCTACCTTCTCCCTCTTTCTCCACTTGTCCATTCTATACATACTCAGAAAAATCACAAAAATTACATCTCACTGGTTTAAAAACATCAATAATAGTTCTCGATCTCTAGCTTTCTTTGGCAACCAATGAAATCACCCCCAACTTTCTTCTTCTCCCTGGCTACCCTACTCTTGTCATCTAATTCTAGGAAACTCACCATGGAAGTAAAATTAGCCCCATCAGTGCTTGTTTTCTCATTATTTTATAATATACCTTTATTGAGAACCCCCTTCCTCACCTTCTCAATTCTTTAAAATTTCTTCAATTCCTTAAAACCATAACATTTTAGAGTAAAAAAATAGAAGACCTTCAGTTACCATCCAATAGTGCAGTTTGATCCCCTCATCTTTTTGCAGTCAAGAAACTAAGACCCAAAGATGGTTTGTGACATCCAACTATCAGAAAGCTCTCAGGATCACACACCAAACTTTATCAGCTCCTCTCAGGAAAGCACTTACATGGCCAGATAGAGACAGGGGGATGAATACTATGGAACACCCACCAGCTCTATTCTGAGCTGAGACTTAGAATCACTTAGAATCACTGTGACATGTGATCCTCACAGTGAACCCATTGTATGTGAGACAAATACGAAGCCCAGAAAGGTCGAATAGTAAGGGGAGGAAGATGACAGTGGAGTAGGAAGACCCTAGGCTCATCTATCTCATCCCAAGAACACAAGATAACTATCAAATCATCTTAAAAACACCAGAAACTTACCTGCAGTCTGGCAGAACAAGCTCACCACTAATGGGAGAGAAGAGGCCACATCAAAGAAGGTAGGAAGGGTGGATGCATGGCTTAGGGGAAGAAATGGATCACAGGTGCTGTGGAGTGGGGGGAGCCATGATCATGAAAATGGGCAAGAGAGAAAAAGAGGATACAGGCAAATGCACAAGGAGAACATTTCCTCAAAGCTATTGGCTTAGAAAATGAGATGGACTGAATTTCATGAGTTCTTACAACCAGTGAGGCTTAAAGCATGGAGTTTTAAAGGTCAGCAGGCTTGGCTAGGATAGAGCCCTCAAGATACTTCACTGCTCCTGGAAAGAGGCCAGGCAACAAACCCAGGAGCAGACAGAATGGAAAGGGCAGATCTGAGGAATGCCTGGGCACACAAGGAGAGAATATTCACTCTTCTCCAAGAATGTCCCTGAGAAGCAATGTTTGTAAAGATGTCTTTCTGGGAACAAAGGAACTAGAAGGCACCATTTCCCTTCTCCCCCACCCCCCACCAGCATAAACACAGACCCACTTGCAGTAAGCAGTGCAGCACCAACCCTGGCTGCCTAACTTGCCCCAGCCCCATGCACTCTGGCAGAACTGCCCTTCTCAGACAAGCTGGTTTCAGTCCCACTACAGCAGGCTTCTCCCAAAGACCAGCACAAACCTCTGCCCACACCACATATCCCAAATGAGATTTTCAGGGCCTCAGTTCTGGTGGAGTTGATATCAGGTCTCATTTTACAGGAAGACCAGAGCACACCTAATTAAAACTTACCACATTCAGACAAGGGACCAAACACTGCCTTCAGAGCCTCTATAGATAACTGGCCTGAAGGACAGAGAGGCCAAAACACAATAGCAGAGTGCATGCAGCTCACACCAGGTATACTCCCTGAGGAATTAAGCCCTGGGCACTACTTTACCTCTTCTTCATAAGGCCATTACTTTCAGGAGCAGGAGAGATAACTAGCTTTTCTAACACACAGTATAAGGTAGAGACTTAAACGAAATGTCAAGATGGAGGAATTTATCCCAAATGAAAGAAGAAGATAAGGCTATGGCCAGAGATCCAAGCAAAACAAATATAAGTAGTATGCCTGATGGAGAATTTAAACCAACAGTCATAAGGTTACTCACTGGGCTGTGAAAAGAATAGAAGACATCAGTGAAATCCTTACCACTATGATAAAAGAGTTAAAAAATAATCAGTCAGAGATGGAGATGCAATAAACAAGTTTGGAAGCATGCTTGATGCAATGAATGGCAGGCTGGAAGAAGCAGAGAAATGAATTAGTGACCTAGAAGACAAAATAATGAAAATTAACAATGCTGAACAATTGTTCAATGCTGAACAAAAGAGAGGAAGAATTATACAACACAAAAACAGATTTAGGGAACTCAGTGACTCCATCAAACATAATGACATTCATATTACGGGAGTCCCAGAACAGGAAAGAGTAAAGGGGGAAGAATACTTATTTCAAGAAGTAATAGCAGAAAACTTTCCTAATTTGAGGAAGGAAACAGATATCCAGATCTAGGAGGCACAGAGAACTCCCACAAAAATCAACAAAAGGAGCCCAACACCAAGTCATATTGCAATTAAATTTGCAAAATTTAATGATAAAGAAAAATTCTTAAAAGCAGAAAGGCATAAGAAGTCCTTAACTTATAAAGGAAAAGACATAAGGCTAGCTGGAGATTTCTCCACAGAAACTTGGCAAGCCAGAAGGAATGGCAAGATACAGTCAAAATGCTGAATGGGAAAAAGCTGAAACCAGGAATACTCTAGGCAACAAGGCTATCATTTAGAATAGAAGGAGAGATAAAGAGTTTCCAGACAAACAAAAACTAAAGGAGTTCATGACGACTAAACCAGACCTACAAGAAATATCAAGGGGACTCTTTGAATGCAAAGAAGAGACAAAAAAATGACAAAGACAAAAAAGGATCAGAGAAAATCTCCAGAAACAATGACAAAACAAGTATTGAAATCACACTAAATGCCTATCTAATCAATAATTACTTTGAATGCAATTGAACTAAACACTCTAATCAAAAGACATAGGTGTCAGAATAAATTAAAAACAACACGCATTGATAATGAAGCCTACAAGAGACTCATTTTAGACCTAAAGGCACTTGCAGATTGAAAGTGAGGGCAAGGACACATGGTGGCTCAGTCAGTTAAGCAACCAACTCTTGATTTCGGCTCAGGTCATGATCTCTCAGTTAGTGAGATCACGTCCCATAGAGAGCCCTGCACTAAAGCGATGGGGGAAGAAACACTTATCATGCAAGTGGATGTCAAAAGAAACCCTGAGTAGCAATCAGATAAACTAAGCTTCAAAACAAAGACTATAGAAGAGAGAAAGAAGGACATTATTCATAAAGGAGACAATTCAATAAGAAGATATAACAATTGTAAATATTTATGCAACCAAAATGGAACACTCAAATGCATAAAAAAATAATAATAACAAACCTAAAGGAACTAATTGTTAATAACAATTGTAGTAGGGAACGTAAACATTCCAGTTACAACAATGGACAGATCATCCAAACAGAAAAATAAACAAGGAAACAAAGGCTTTGAATGACACACTGAACCAGCCAGAGTTAACAGATGTATTCAGAACATTCCATCCTAAAATGGCAGAATACACATTCTGTTCAAGTGAACATGGAGTATTCTCCACAATAGATTACATATTAGTTCACAAATGGGGCTTCAATAAATACAAAAAGATTGAAATCACACCAGGCACCTTTTTTTACTACAATGCTAAGAAACTAGAAGCGAACCGCAAGAAAAAATATTGGAAAGCCCACAAATACATGGAGGTTTAAACAACATGCTACTAAATCAAGGAAGGATAAAAAAAAATACATGGAAACAAATGAAAATGAAAACAAATCTTCCAAAACCTTTGGAATGCAGCAAACATGATCCTAAGAGGGAAGTATATAGAAATACAAGCCAACATCACAAAGCAAAAAAAATCTTTTTTTTTAAGTGTTTTATTTATTTCTAGGGGAGAGAGAGAGAGAGACAACATGAGCAGGGGAGGCTCAGAGAGAGAGGGAGTCACAGACTGAAACAGGCTCCAGGCTCCGAGCTGGCAGTCAGCACAGAGCCCGACACAGGGCCCGAACCCACGAACCGCGAGATCATGACCTAAGTGAAAGTCGGATGCTTAACCGACTAAGCCACCCAGGCGCCCCGAAAGCAAAAAAAAATCTCAAATGAGCAACCTAACCTTATGCCTAAAGAAGCTAGAAAAATAACAAATGAAGCTAAAGTCACCATAAAAAATGAAATAAATAAAACTAGAGCAGAGTTAAATGACATAAAACTTAAAATAAATAATTGAACAGATCAATGAAACCAGGAGCTGGTTCTTTGAAAAAAAATCAATAAAATTGATAAACCTCTGGCCAGGCTTATCAAAAAGAAAAGAGATAGGACCCAGATAAATAAAATCACTAATGAGAAAGGAAAAATAACAATCAACATTACAGAAATACAAACAATTATAAGAGTATATTATAAAAAAATTATATGCCAACAAATTAGACAACCTGGAAGAAATGGATAAATTCCTACAAACATGTACTTATAAACTATATGCACAGCATGACTCATCATCAGGAAAATACAAATCAATATTACAAAATATCACCTCACACCTGTCAGAATGGCTAAGATCAACAACACAGAAACAACAGGTATTGGTGAGGACGTGGAGAAAGGGGAATCCTCTTGCACTGGGAATGGGAAGGCAAACTCATACAGCCACTGTAGAAAACAGTATGAAGTTTCCTCAAAAAGTTAAAAACATAACTGTCCTAAGATCTAGCAATTTTACATGTCCATCAACTGATAAATGGGTAAGGAAGATGTACACACACACACACACACACACACACACATACACACACACAAAATGGAATATTACTCAACCATCAAAAAGAATGAAATCTTGCCATTGGCAAGATGGATGGAGGTAGAGTGCATTATGCTAAGCAAAATAAGTCAATCAGAGAAAGACAAATACCATGGCGCCTGGGTGGCTCAGTTGGTTAAGCATCTGACTCTCGGTTTCAGCTTAAGTCATGATCTCATGGTTCATGGGTTTAAGCGCCTGTGGGGGCTCTGTGCTGGCAGTGCAGAGCCTGCTTAAGATTCTCTCTCTCTTTCTAAGTCAATAAATAAGCACTTAGAAAAAGAGAGAAAGACAAATGCCGTATGATTTCACTCATATGTGAAATTTAAGAAATAAAACAAATGAACAAAGAAAAATAAAGACAAAAAAAGACTCTCGAATATAACAAACAAACTGGTTACCAGAGGAGAGGTGGCTGAGGGATGGGTGAAATATGTAAAGGGAATTAGGAGTACACTTATTGTGATGAGCACTGAATAATGTATAGAACTATTGAAACACTTCATTGTATACCTGAAATTAATATAACACTCTATGCTAATTATACTTGAATTTAAACAAAAGAAGAAAGGATGGTGGTTGTGGAAATAAATAAGAACAGAATGAAAAGGGGCCAAATATATGATAAATGTGCTTATATTCCTTTCTGAAAAAAACATTTTTTGAGAGAGAGAAAAAGAGAAAGAGCATGTGCATATGGGAGCCAGGGAGGGACAGAGAGAGAACGAAAGAATCCCAAGTGGGCTCCACCCTCTGCACAGAACCCATTGGAGGGGCTTGATCCCATGCCCTGGGATCACGACCTGAGCCAAAATCAAGAGTTGGACGTTCAACTGACTGAGCCACCCAGGCAGCCCTCCTTCCTGAAATATATGAATGAGTGTCCAATATTTAAAGTTACCACTGAATGCATTTTTTTTTAAAAAAACTTAACCAGAAATCAGACTCACACTTCATATTAATTTCAGATTTCCTGTGTAGGGACAGTAAAGGAATTATAAATACACCAGCCATATTGCAATACAGAGGATGGTAATGTGTACTTTTAATTTCTACATTATCCATAAGGCTATAATATTTTGAATGTTTTAATGTATTGTCAGTCTCACAGGATGAGAATATTTTTCAGCTTAAGATTAATTGTGATGTATGCAACCCAGGAACACAGTCTATTAAAAATGGGTGATACAGTCCCTCATGGTTCTCATTTTAGAAGTGTAAACATGTACATTTTTTTAAAAAAGGGAACTCCCTTATAAGTATGTCAAGTCATCTTAGATGAGGAAAGTTTTGTAAAGGGACATATGGGGAAGAAGATTATTGCATGCTAAACACACTGTCTCTTCCAAGTGATATGATTTTCAAAAAGAAAAAGAAAAACTAACATTTATTAAATATTATGTATCTAGGCTTCTCTCCCCACTTTCCAAAAATCTGTCAGGTAAACTTCGACTGAGTCAAAATACCCAGAACTCCAAAAACTTCTTGTTCAGAGCTCTTATCAATACCAAAAATTTAAGGGGCGACTGGGTGGCTCGGTTGGTTAAGCGTCCAACTTCATCTCAGATCATGATCTCACGGTTCGTGGGTTCGAGCCCCCATCGGGCTCTGTGCTGACAGTCAACTCAGAGCCTGGACCCTGTTTCAGATTCTGTGTTTCCCTCTCTCTCTGACCCTCCCCTGCTCACGCTGACTCTCTCTCTCAGAAATAAATAAAAAAACATTAAAAAAATTTTTTTAAATACCAAAAATTTGTATTTATTTGTCTGTTCTACAGAAAACAGTATGGAGGTTCCTCATAAAATTAAAAATACACCTACCTTATGATTCAGTAATCCTACACTGGGTATTTATCCAAAAGAAATGAGACACTAACTAGAAAAGATTTCTGCACCTCTATATTCATTGCAGCATTATTTACAATAGCAAGACCTAAGTGTCCATTGATGGATGAATGGATGAAGAAAATATGGTGCACACACATGGACACACACACACACACACACACACTGGAATATAGTCAATCATGAAAAAGGAAATCCTGTCATATATGACAACAAAAATAGGCTTCAAAGACCTTTTGTTAAGTGAAATTAAGTAAGAAAGAGAAAGACAAATACAATATGATTTCATTTAATTATGTAATCTTTAAAAAGGAACAAAAACCAAAATAGAAAACCAAGTTCACAGATACGGAGAACAAATGGGTGGTTGCCAGAACTGGGAAGGGGCAGGGATGGCAAGATGGGTGAAAGTTGTCAAAAGATACAAACTTCCATTTATAATATAAATACATCCTGGGGAGGTAATGTATAGCATGTGACTACAGGTAACAATACTGTACTGAATATTTGAAAGTTGCTAAGAAAGTAGATCCTAAAAGGTTGCATCACAAGAAAAAAAAAACTTGTAACTATGTGTGGTGATAAATTTTAATCAGATTTACTCTGGATATCATTTTGCAATAGACCCATGTATCAAATCATTACATTATACATCTGAAACTAATATAATATGTCCATTATATATCAGTATTAAAAATGAAGGTAAAAAAATTTAGAATTTAGTTTAATCTTTAGCCACTGGTTTATGGGCCTTCCTTGAAGGCACCGAAAAGGTGATGACGCTGCGGACCATCTCCTGAAAAATGCAAAACAAAGGCAATAAAAGATTAACGTCTGCCTCCTCCAACACTCGGTGGTGACAGGAATCATATTTGTTTTGCTTCATCGGCTAATCCCCATTATGCAAGAAGAGCTCAGGACATGTGCTTCATGACTTTGTGACTGACAGGAGACAGCTCTTCTTTCTACCTGCACATCTAATGTACCCTGCCTTCCTCCATCTCGCACTCAGCCACCTCAGCCTTTATGGCCCAGTGGAGTTACAACCATTCTTTATGCTTGTTGCCTTTCCTGTCTCATTGAAGACCAGTCCCTACACCATGTTTGGGAGCAACCCCCTTCCAATCCTTCAAAGAAAGCACGTTTATCACTCCTTCTATCTCTTGTACCTTCAGAGAATCCCTTTTTACTTTCTCTCCTCTCAGTGCACAACAGTCATGAAATCCCTCCTACCTCTAAAACAATGCCTCCTGCTAAAGCCCTACTTAGTCACTGCTTGTATTTTAATCTCCATTCATGGTGCTTGAAAAACAATTCCTCTTATTGCTCTAGTTCTCACCATGCACTTGGTTCTCAAAGCCCTGCAAGTGAACTTCAGGCACAGCTGTATCCAGATACTCACATCAAAACTGGCAGGCTTTTTTTTTTTTTTTTTGCTGCATTCAATGGGCACTTTTCAACCTTTTCTTACTAACCTCCCCACAGCACCGGATGCTGTCTCAATATTCTCCTCCGTTGGCTCTCAAGACTCCCAGTCTTCTTTCCACCTCCCTGTCATCACTCCTCAGACTCCTTACCCCCCCTTGTCTCCTTTCACCTCTTAAATATCGGTGCTCCCTAGGGCCCTGTTCATGTGTTTCCTTTCTCATATTACATTTTTATTTAACTGTCACCAATGACAATGGATCCCAAATCCATATTTCAAGCTAGAATTACATTTTGAGCTCCTGAGATGTCTTTTAGATTGCCCACCAGCACCCCACATTTCCAAGTACTATAGTTTCCTAAATGTGCAAAAAGATGAACTTATCATCTTCCTTTTTAAAAATTTTTAATAGTTTATTTTATTTTTTTGAGAGACAGAGAAAGACAGAGTGTGAGCAAGGGAGGGGCAGAGAGAGAGGGAGACACATTCCAAAGTAGGCTCCAGGCTCTGAGCTGTCAGCACAGAGCCTGATGTGGGGTTCGAATCCATGAGTGCAAGATCATGACCTGAGCCAAAGTCAGACCCAACTGCCCCGAAATTATTGTCTTTCTTGTAAAAAATGTGCTCTTCATCCTCATCTTTTTTTTTTTTATGTGGTTTTTTTTTTTTTTTTTTTCTGAGAGAGAGAAAGACAGCGTGAGCAGGGGAGGGTCAGAGAGAGAGGGAGACACAGACTCTGAAGGAGGCTCCAGGCTCTGAGCTGTCAGCACAGAGCCTGACACAGGGCTCGAACCCATGCACTGTGAGATCATGACCTGAGCTGAAGCCGGACACTTAATCACCTGAGCCACCCAGGCGCCCCACTCTTCATCTTCATCTTGATGAATGGCATTACCCATCTCCTCTGTTCCCCAGTCTGATATCTACTTATATTCTCTACTTTCACATTATCAATAAATGAATTACTATATTAACTTGTGAATATAAAAAATAGCATTATTCAACTACATTCCGAAAATTATATTTATAATATTTTTAAGCTATGTTTTTATTTGCTTTATGACAACAAATCAATGCCCCACATATATCTTAGAGAATCTAAGAAATAGAAGGCATGTCAGATTAATGCTACATAGATTATGTTTCCAAGATGTTTTAAGGGGCTAGAGAAGTCAATTCTAGTGAATATGTGAAACATTTTCCTTTGTTATTTGTCTATTGTTTCAATTAAGCAAAGATATTTTTAGTTAACTCTAGCCCCTGTTAGGCCCAATCTTTGTTCCAATTAAAAAGGCTTTTCTGAATTATTATTTAAGCTAATACACTCCAAAATGATGTGTAACTGGACCCACCCACATATAAAAGAGGCAGAAAGCTCTAAAGAGGTGAAACTTCATCTTTTGTTCCTGTTTCCAACTCTGTTCCACAGATGGCCTCTGCCGTGTCGCCCTGACATTTCCTCTGACTTTAAGAAGGAAGCTTACCTTGCTCCGTGGCTTATAATCACATCACTTATACTTGAGTACTCTTTCTAGTTGACCTGATTTTATTTTGATCATAAAAACATATAGATGCGAAACTGAGCAGAGTCAAGGGAACCTGCTTAAGGTAATGACCGCAGAAAAATTAAATCAGATGTTATAGCCCTGCGCCCAACATATCTTCCAAAAGAATGCCCAGCAGACTGGAAAGATGAATGAGATGCTAATGTATATGCAAGCTTGATCCAAACAGTAGAAATGAAGGAATATATAAAAATACCTATCTGCATATTTACAACTAAAATACTAAGGACAAACCAATCAAAGGTCAAAACTATCTACCTGGAAAACATTTCCACATCTCACTTTCTTCAATCTCTTCTTTCTCCCATGTTTCCTTCTTTAGTCTTAGGATCCTAAGGATTCTTTGGCCCCTCCCAACAGTAAAAGAAAACCCGGAAATGCATTGATTGTTGTGGTTCTAATTGAATTCTCCACACACATTGGTCATCTCACTAGTTGATCTCAAGTCTTGATGTGAAAAGTACAACATTCTGAAAAGTTCTCAGTTTTGTAAATGAAAAACTGAGTAAGATCAGGACAATGAAAGAAGTCCTTGAAAAGACCTTTTCTCTCTAACAGTCTCGGGGTTTCAGGGATAAGCTCTCATACTAATGGGTTCCTTTCCCTTGATGGCCCATCTACTTTGTAATTATGCCTTCATTAACATGACTATTTGATTCACATCTGTCTCCACATCAGACTGAAAGCCTCAGGAGAACAGGTGGAGTGAATGGTTTTGCTTGCCCTTGTGCCCTAAGCACTCAATAGTCTTGGTGTTCAATAAATATTTATAGGACACTTCTGTGGGACACAGGACAAATCATTCCTGTATGACATTTCCATAGGGAAACAGAGGGCCCACAAAAAGTATAAAGTACTAGACATTTGAAGATCTTTTAAATACCACAAGCTAAGGGCTTTCTCCAATAACAGCTGTTTGTTAACATGAATAAAATGATTTACAAGTAGCCCAGATCTCCAGTGCAGAGATCAATGGGAAGATCTTTACTTCAAACATGGTTATAATATAAAGCATAAGGTGAAGTGAAGGAAAAGGGTCAGAGGCTTAAGTTAATCTCCTCTGTGGCAAGGATCACAGATGGGAATGGCCGATAACCACCACACTGATGTTGACAGTGTTCTAAGTCTCAAATCTTAGCTCTCAGGCCTGTGGATCTACTCCAAGCTCCGGAGCTAATAGCCCAGGTCCACCAGGGCCTCTCTATGTAGCCACGGAATACTGACTCCCCTATCTGTCTTCAGATAGAGAACACAAAGTCAAGTTAAAGTTTTTAACATAAATATTTGTTAGGAAAGGAATGAAATTCAAGATACAGAAACACAGAATCCAGATTAAGTGTATAAATTCTTAACTCGTACTTGAGGTAGCACTCAGTAAAGTACTGGTTGGGCTGCCCCGATATTGGACTCTCCTGCTTCAAGTACCACCCATTGGCTCTTTGGTAGGTCCCTTCCTTCTTTTCCAGATGCCTCCACATGTGGACAAGAATTGTGACCTTGGTCAAGTAAAACAACAGATTGTTAACTGACACAAAGGTGTCTGTAGATGAATCTCATAATAATAAGTATACATTTGCATTTCAGACACTTAGGTACAAACATAATCTTCTCTTCCCCCAGTTCACCTTCTGTGAAAATTGCTGCATAACTTCCTACAAAATAACTTTTTTCTTTAAGAAGCTACATTTTATTTTATTTTTTAACTAATCTCTGCACCCAATGTGGGGCTCAAACTCATAACCCTGAGGTCAAGAGTCATGTGCTCTATTGGCTGAGCCAGCCGGGTGCCCTGCTACGTCTTATTTCAAAATAATTTTTATTTTATTAAAATGAGGGTGCCTTGCATGTCAAAAGTGGTAGGTTTATTGGCTTTCAAATAAAGTTCTACTTTAAGTATCATCTTTTTTGAAAGAATAAGGATGAACCCCAGAATATTTTCAGAAGACATGTATATAATCAAATATATATCTTCTAGCCATACAGTTAGGACAAATTTTACTTGCCAACAAGGTCAAGGATGGGGAGAAGTATGAAGGGGTATAGTAATGTGTGGTGGATAATTACTACAAATTCCCCCATACATGAACCACCAATTTCAAAAACTAAGATACACTTAAATATTAATACAAAACCATATTGGAGATATATTTGATATTTCAGAATGAACTTTGGATTTCCTAATGTGTCTACTCATAATTATAAGAAAAATCTATGAAAAAGTAGACCATATCTGATTTATTTTTTTATAACCCTGGAACTAAATATACTGTTTTCCAATTAAGTATGTCAAATAAGTAAATAAATGGTATTGCCACAGCTTAGAAATGTCGGAATGCAACATTTCATTTAATAGATGCATATGTGGTACACTAATGTAATATTAACAAAAAGATAAAATAATACTTTGCGTGTATAGTATACCACATTTATATTTTAAAGATTTAATATAAATTCATTCAGTCAATTCTCAAAATAACCATATAATTTAGACAAGGTTATTAACTCTATTTTCCAGAAAAGGGTAAAGGAAACACTTCTTAACTATTTTTATGAGGCTAGCAGTAACTTTTATCGAAACAAAGAATGAAATTATGAGAAAAAATATTATAGTATTAAAGCTTTTTTAATGTTTATTTATTTTTGAGAGAGAGAGACAGAGTACAAGTGGGAAAGGGCAGAGTGAGAGGGAGACATAGAATCTGAAGCATAGGCTCTGAGCTGTCAGCACAGAGCCTGATGCAGGGCTCGAACCCACAAACTATGAGATCATGACCTGAGCCAAAGTCAGATGCTCAACCGACTGCACCACACAGGTGCCCCAAAGAATATTGCAAACATCCTACATGAACACAAACACAAAATGCCTTTAAAATATTTGCTATATATAAAATGCAAAATATATTCCAGGAATACTAGTTTGTTGTCACTTTTAAAAACCAATCAATTGAATTCTGCACACTGACAAAAGAGAAGAATCCTACATCTTAGTAGATACCGAAAAAACATTTGAAAAAATTCAGTACTCCTTCATGATAAAATAAAGACTGTTAGCAAATTAATAACAGAGGAATTTCTTCAATATGAGAAATGAGATACATAAAATGCTACAGTTAATACCATACTTAATGGGGAAAGGCTGACCACTTGCCAATTAAGATCAAGAACAACACCAGGATATTCATCCTTACCATTTCTACTCAAAATTGTTCTGGTAGGTTTAGCCAGTATAGTAATGCAGGAATAATAAATAAAAAATATAAATCTTAAAAAAGAATAAATAAAAAGAAATAAAACTGTCCTAATCGCAAACAGCATGATTATATACACAGAAAAATCCAAAGAAATCTACAAGATAACTCTTCTATATCTAACTAATGGAATTAGCAAGGCCTCAGGCAACAGAGTCAACATTAAAAACAATAGTATTTCTATACAACAGTGATGAAAAAATGGAAAATTATATTTAAAAATTAATAGTCTTTATAAAGCATCAAAAAATAATGATAGCTAAATCTAGCAAAAGGTTATCTAACTCCTCTACACTAAAAACTACAAAACATGGCAAAGAATGGGACACCTGGGTGGCCCAGCGGGTTAAGGATCCGACTCAGCTCAGGTCATGATCTTGCAGTTCATGGGTTCAAGCCCCATGTTGGACTCTGCACTGACAGCTCGGAGCCTGGAGCCTGCTTCAGATTCTTGTCCCCTCTCTCAGCCCCTCTCCCACACTGTCTCTCCTTCTCTCTCAAAAATAAATAAATAAACATTCAAAACATGGTTAAGAAAAACTAAAAGGGATCTATAATAAAGCTATGGCAATTGAGAGCATAATACGGGTGTAATAAGGATATGCACATTGACCATGGGACAGAGGAGGGAGCTAAGAGATATAGACACACAATCAATTGTCAAAAAAAAAAAGCAGAGCAAATCAATGCAGAAAGAAAAGACATTTCGTTAATACTCTTGGAACAAGTGGACATCCTTATTTAAAAAACTAACTTCATTTCCTACTTCACAGACCTAAATATAAAAGTTAACACTATAAAGCTTGCAGAAGAAAATATAAAGAGATATTTTCAAAATCTTGAGGTAGGCAAAGATTTCATACCCAGGATGCAGAAAATATAAAAGAAAGTACTAAAAATATCTGCTCATTAATGATGACATTAATAAAATAAGCAAGCAACATATTAGAGAAAGTATTCACAAAAAGTCTATCAGGCAAAGGACCCACATCAAGAATATATGAAGAATTTTTCCAACTCTTTAATACAGTGACATGTAGACCAATTAAAAATGGGCAACGGCTTGAATAGACACTTCACAAAAGATAAGCAAAAGGCCAAGAAGCACGTGAACTAGTGCTCAACATAGTGAATCATTGGGAAAACGCCACAGCCCTGCAGTGAGATACAAGCTATAATGACAATTAATGATGATTAAACAATGTTGGCCAGATGGGAAACAACCAGAAGTCTCAGACATTACTGATGAGTGTGTAAAAAGCTACAACATTCTTTTGAAATATTTGGCAGTTTCTTCATAAAGTTAAGGAAACAGAACCCTATGTCCACCAGCTCTACTCTTTAGTATTTACTCAAGAGAAAGGAAGGCATACATCTGCACCAAGACTTGTGTATGAATATTCAGAGTGACTTTATTTATAATAGTCTCCAACTGGAAACAACCCAAATGTCCAAAAACAGGAAAAGAAGTAAACAAATTGCAATATATTTATATGATACAATAGGCAGCAATAAACAGAAATGAACTATTACTGACACATGCAACCACGCAAATTAATCTCACACACATTATGCTGAACAAAAGAAGCCAGATCCATGAGTACATGCAAGTGATGCCATTGTTAGGAAGTTCTGGAACAGACAAAACCAATATGTGGAGAAGGACATCTGAACAATGCGGCTGGAGAGAAGAGAGAGGTGGGATTTATTGTAATAGAGTAAGAAGAGAAATATTCTGTATCTTAGTAACAGTGTGAGTTACATGGATATGTGCATTTGTCAAATCTCCTAGAACTATATGGGTCCTTGGGTGGCTCAGTTGGTTAAGTATCCAACTTTGCCTCAGGTCATGATCTCATGGTTTATGAATTCGAGCCCCATGTTGGGCTCTATGCTGACAGCTCAGAGCATGGATCCTGCTTCGAATTCTGTATCTCCCTCTCTCTCTCTGTTCTCCTAACCCTGCTTGTGCTCTCTCTCTCTCTCAGAAATAATAAATGAATAAACTTAAAAAAAATCTCCGAGAACTAACTGTAATATTTACTAGCTATGCATTTCACTATATGTAGACTACATTCCAATAAAATGATTTAAAGCACAGAAGGTAATTAGACAATATTATTTTGATGAAGTGAGAATTAAACATGAAAACAAATAAAGCAATAAAATAGAGCAAATTCATTCCACTTTTTCCCTGTAGGAGTATAAGCTCCAGGCTGGGGATGAGATAGAAAGCATAAATCTGTTTTCATCTCCATCTCACTAGAATCACAGTATGCTTCTAGTTTTAAAGACACATATTTCCCATGCAACATGTTCTGGATGTCAATTGTTAGCCCTTCGTGTTTGGCCCGTAACCAAAGCTATCCTCATCCTCCAAAACCTGCAGAAGGTATGGGGGTCAGTTGCAACACTAGCCGTGTTAGTAGAGCCATGTATTTCTGTCTCCAACAGGATGTCTTCCAGGAAGAATGTCAGGGTAAGTCTATGCTGACTTTAGAACCTAATTAGAATAAGCTATGAATCTGGGCCACCTGGGTGGCTCAGTTGGTTAAGTGTCCGACTTCATCTCAGGTCATGATCTCACAATTTGTGAGTTCAATCCCCGCATCGGGCTCTGTGCTGACAGCTCAGAGCCTGGAGCCTGCTTCGGATTCTGTGTCTCCCTCTCTCTCTCTACCCTTTTCTGCTTGCACTCTGTCTCTCTCTCTCTCTCAAAAATAAATAAACATTTAAAAAAAAGAATAACCTAAAATTTCACAGTAATTGTTCCTGTGTAAATTGATAAGTAAAATAAATGCAGATTATGAATATAGGTGCATAATTCTCTGAATTCATAGGTCATGACTATCGATTCAAATGCATAACTGAATTCCTATCATATGATTCTTAGTGCTCTGGTTATAATTAATTGTACTGATTGTACTTGAAGTACATTAAAAATTCTCCCTAATCCTTTCTCTTCCCTCCCCCTACCAAAAAACTTGAACTATTTATAAAACGTTCAGTCTCATCATTTGGTTTTACTTATCTGAACTCATAAGCCATGCATGGTAAATTTCAGACCTATAATTTGTGGCTTCCTGCTTCCAAGATTACTCCAGAGCCATTCTCATGTGACTGTTTTTCTAGTTAAATATTTACACATATTCACAGGGTACACAGGCAGTTCATATTTGACATGATTTAACAGCATCTACATCTGTTTCTCATCATAACATGACTGGAAAATGTGCCTCCTAAACATTTTTTAAATATAGTTGTCCAAAACATTATTTCTGCTCTCATCTTGAGACATTTCTATATAAAGAAAACAAGATAAAATGGTCCTTCTCAGGCATTGTTTCCTTCTCCATTCCCTTCTCTGGCTTCAGGATCCCCTCTTGGTATCCATCGTTACCTCCCAACCCTGACCAGCATATGGGTCATGTCTTATTTGTATCAGTATGTGAAAAACACAAAATTTAATAGAGATATGAAGGGGAAAGTAATCTATTTAGATTTTTTTAAAAACCACCATTTTTTTAAAAACCCCCAAAAGCAACAATGGTCTTTGGCTGTGGTACTCCAAGGTTAGCAAGATTGCCTTCGAATAAAGTTCTTGCTGATATAAAAATGCATGAAGTCTGTTTCATGTTTCCACTGTTCCAACCTCAAGCATGGTTTTTCCAAATACAAAACAAAAGGAAGAAGAACAAGAAAGAGGAGGAGGAGGAAGAGAGGAAGAAGAAAAGAAAATTCTTGGCTTTCAAGAGGTAATCATTTCTAAGTCCCCAAAATTTTAAATCACAACACAAACTTCTGTTCAAATTCTTCCCCTGTCTGTTTAACAAAGTGAATCATATTTTAAATTCATACATCTTCACAAAAATATAAAGCATAGTTAAATTGTGAGAGTATTCTCAGAACACTAATTTAGAATAAATTGATCTTGTCTGAATTTCGTTCTGTTGCTTTGGGTTTTAATCCACATATCTGTTCTCTTATTTATATTCATATATTGTTACCAGAAGCAATAGCAAAGTAAAATGAAAACGAAAATTCTTGAGTGATTTATAAATCTTAGAAGCTGACTATAGTTCCTATATATTGAAGAAGCTAGAATGTAAGGAATGATTGTTTTCAATTATTTTGAGTTTTATTTTTCCAATCTGTGTCTAATTCGAGAGCTTCGGTTTTTTCTTTTCTCTTCCCTGGTTATATTTTGGACACTTCACAGCTCATTACACTCTAGAAAGAAAGATATTGGGTAAAATAAAATGAGATGAAACTAAAATGAGTGCAATTGGCTTCAACAACCCTGAGGAAAAACTTTTTTAAGGAAGCCTAGAAAACCTGGCTCTAATAAAGCTTTTTGTGCGTCTGAGAATGCAACTTATCTTCAATATCCTTAATTTCTGTCATACTGAATAAAAAGCACAAGAATAGATTTTTAGTCATACTGTTTGTAGGCATTCTATTTTATGAAATAATATGAAAAGTTGCTCAAATCCAGCTATCACACTGTACACTAAGAGAAGTACTACTTTGAATACTATGTCTTTTCTCAAACAAATATACGTACACACACAAGTACACACATGCGCACGCACAAATGAATACATATCAGTTTTTGTTTGCTGTTCTGAAACTTCAAATATTTATGATCATTTTAGAAAAAGGTAAGTAATTAAAATGTGTGGATAAAGACAACCTGCAGGTGATGCAAAAATTTTTTGCCTTATGACCTTTCATTATGTAGTAGATAAACATTTCAGGAAAGGGAATAGTATGTACATTTAAATTTCTTTCTCTTTCTCTGTGTACCTGAGTGGCTCAGTCAGTTGGTTAAGTGTCTGGCTCTTAGTTTTGGCTCAGCTCATGCTCTCACCAATTGTGAAATTGAGCCCTGTGTCTGGCTCTGTGCTGACAGCATGGAGCCTGCTTGAGATTCTCTCTCCTCATCTCTCTCTCTGCTCCTCCCCCACTTGTGCACACACTATCTCTTTTTCTCAAAGTAAATAAACATTGTAAGTAAATAAATAAATAAAATTTCCAACTTTTGGAGAGGTAAAACATGAGCATCCAAAAACCCAAGGAATCTTATCAAACTTTTCAGAAGGCAGAGGAGAGAAGAGTTTGCAATTCTTTTTATGACAGCACAACCCTGATACCAAAACCTGACACAGATATTATAAGAAAATTACAGACCAGCATTTTTCATGAACATAGATGTAAAAATTTATAACAAAATATTGGCAGTTGAATCCAGGAATATATAGAAAGAATATTATATCATAACTATGGGAAGTTGATCCCAGACGTAACATTCGAATATCAGTATAAATGACCATATTTAAAAAGTAAAGAGAGAAAACCACAGGATCATCTCAATAGATGCAGAAAATGTATTTGCCAAAATTCAAAACCCATTCGTGATTAAAAAGCGAAAGACCTCCAAGTATGCAAGTAATAGGGAACCTTATCTAATAAAAGCCCATCTATGAAAAAAACTTACCACTAACATCATACTTATGGTAAAATATTAAATATTTAAATAGTTTTATATTTAATATAACATAATATATATTATATTTTAAATATTATATAATAAATAAATGTTATATATTAAATATTAATATTAAATATTAAAATATTAAATAAAAATATGGTTAGGAACAAAGCAAAGGATTTCTCATCTCACTACTTCTATTTATCCTCATATGGGTAGTGATAACTAGTGCAATAAAGTAAGAAGAAAAAAATAATAAAAGGCTTAGAGACTTAGAAAGGAAAAGACATAACTGTCTCCTAAAGAAAATCTTAAGGAAAATCAAAACATTGTTTAGAAAACCCTAAGAAATCCATGTAGGAAATCCTAATAAATCTTCTCTTAAAAATCTTAAAAGTAATCATTGAATTTAGCATGGTCACAAGATAAAAGATTAATATAAAAAAAATCTATTATGTTTCTATGTAGTAGAAAAAAATTGGGAAATAACATTTAAAAAATAATTTCCTTTACAATATCATCAAAGAATATTTAGGGATAATTTTAACAAAAGGATGTAAGGTCTTTAAACTGAAGACTACTGTGACTTGCTAAGAGATCTAAAGAAGACCTAAATAGAGAAATATACTATGTTTATAGATAAGACTTAATATTGTTCAGATGTCAGTTCTCATCAAATTAGCCAGTATAGTCATTCACTCCCAATCAAAATCCCAGCAATCTATTTCTGTAGAAATTGACAAGTGATTCTAAAATTTTGTAGAAATGCAAATGGCCTACAGTAGCAAAAGTAATTTTGAGAAAGAAAAAGAAAGGTGGAGGACTCATAGTACTTCTTAATTCAAAACTTAACTACAAAGCTAGAGAATCCAGACAATACGGCATTGGTGCAAGAAAAGACAAATAGATCACTAATATGAAATAGAGAATCCAGAAATAAATTCACATCGGTCAATTTATTTTCAACAAAGAAACCAAAACAATTCAATGGGAAAATGGAAGTGTTTTCTTTTTTCTTTTTCTTCCTTAAACATATCTGGAAATTTGGATACTCATATGGGAAAAAGTAAATATCAACTTCTACTCACTCCACAAACAGAACTTAATTTGAAATGCCTTATACATCTAAACTAAATACTATAACAATACTGTTTCTGGATCAAAACACAGGATAATATCTTCACAGACTCAGAATAGGGAAAGATTTCTTAGATATGATACAAACATGGAAAAACATAAAATAATTTGATAAATTCGATGAAATAAAAAAAAAACTATTGCTCATCAAGATATCTTAAGATAGAAAAGCAACTTATAGGCCAGGAGAAAATAGGCATTATAAATATGTTTAAGAAAAAAGATTTTATCCAGAATATATGAAAAGTCTTACAAATAGAAAAAAAAAGATGAACACTCCAATTAAAAATAGAAAATAAATTTGAACAAATCCTTTACAAAAAAAGATATATAAAAGCTAATAAGTACATGAGAAAAATGTGCTCAATATTTCATCAAGGAAACACAAATTTTACTTTAACAGAATAACTAAAATCAACAGGCTAACAGTACTGATTATTGGAGAATATGTAGAATAACCATGACCTTTAAGTATTGCTGCTGGATTTTAAGATATGATAAACACTGTGGGAAATATTCAACTACATGTACCCTACCAATTCCACTCCAAATAATTACTCAAAGTAATAAGAGTAAATGTCCTCAAAGCTGTTCATAGCACCTTAATTATAATAGCAAAAATTTTGAAAAGCTCAAATATTCATCAACAAAATAACAGATAAATACATTATCATATATCCAAATAATGTACTTACATTCAGCAATAAAAAAGAATGAACTGCTGATACAAAAACAACATGAAGCATCTTAGAAACACGTAAGAATACCTACTATATGATTCCATCAATAAGAAGTTCAAGATAAAGGAAAACTAATCTATAGTGATAAAAATCAGAACAGTGGTTGCCTACAGTGGGTGGAAACTTACAGGAAGGAAATTCAGGAAACATTCTGGAATAAGGAAAAGTTCTAATTTCCGAGTGGAGTGATGATTATGTGGATATATACGTTCATAAAATCTGAAATTGCACACTTAATAAGGAAGTGTTCAAAAAAGAAAAGGACAGAGATGTGTCAAAGGGACACATTAGCCAATCTGAAAAGAACTCAATCACCAAGACTAGAACAACAAAGTAATAACATATTATTGAATTCTAACCAAAAATATAAAAGAAGTATTCATGAGCCCTTGCTGATATAAATAAAAGATTGAATAATAAATAAAGGAGAAGAGACAAATCCTTATGACAGAAGAATTCCAAATACACATAGATACCTTCCCTCCAAGAAGGGAAGCAAATTTGCTTCCACAGAACAGAGTATGAAAAAAGAAAAGTAGTAACTCTTGATATGGTGCATCACCCTCATTGTCATATGAAAACCTCAAATTAATGTATATTGAGCCAGAATTAAGTAGTAAATAAATGACTTTCCTGAAACTTGATTCCTTTAAAAATTCAATACTCTTTTGCCCATGGCATATGATCGGGAGATTATCAAACTATCTACAGTTTGAAGGGCACCTGGTTAAGCATCCAACTGTTGATCTTGGCTTGGGTCATGATCTCGTGGTTAGTGGGTTCAAGCCCTGCATCAGGCTCTGTGCAGAAGGCATGGATCCTGCTTGGGATTCCCTCTCTCCCTCTCTGTGTGTCCCTCCCTTGCTCCTAAACATGCCTTCTCTCTCTCTCTCTCTCTAAAAATAAATAAATAAACCTCAAAAAAACAAAAAAAGAAACCAAAATAATGAACTATCTACAGTTTGAAAGGGCCAATTTTTATTTTTATTTCTAATCCATCACAGACTGATGCTTCTATAAAAGACAAATTAGTTACCAGAAAAAGAAAAATTTTTAAAAACACACAAGCTACAAGAACTCAAATTTTTGTTATTAGATTTAAGAAACACAAAATTGCTGTGTTGAATTGATAGAAGGTTTCTAAAGTTACTCTCAATTTATGAATTGAGAAATTCAGACCAGTAATTTTGTGAGCTGACACTAGTCCAAAGATCACATTTTTTAAAAAGTTTATTTATTTATTTTTGTGTGTGTGCACAAGCAGGAGAGGGGCAGAGAGAGAGAGGGAGGCAGAACCCCAAGCAAGTTCCATACTGTCAGCTCAAAGCCCAATGTGGAGCTTAAACACACAAACCTTGAGATCATGTCCTGAGCCAAAACCAAGTGTCAGACATTTAACCGATGGAGCCACCCAGGTGCCCCCGACAGACCACATTTGGAGACAGAATTATATAATTTGCAATGCAACAAAAATAAGGATTCATTCATTCATTCATTCACTCACGTCAAATGCTTACCATGTGTCGAGAACCGCCACAGGCAATTGGGGATCAGTGTGAATATGATCTAAACATCTCTAATCTCTTGAAGTTTACAATCTGGTAAAAAAAAAAAAAAAAAGCATAGATTTTTTTTAAAACCTAATAATTAAATCATCTGGGGAAAATATCAGAAAGTAGTATCAGGGACAAAGGGATAGAAAAGTGGTATCATGTCAGGTGGCTCTTCTGGATTGAGGATCAAGAACTTCTCTAAGGGGCTAACATTTGACTAAGATCTAAATGGTTAAAAAAGATTCTGCCATGTTAAGTTCAAATGGAAGAGTACCACAGGCAGAGGGAACAACTATCACGAAAGTCCTCATAAGTACTTCCATTTCCTGGCAAGATGGAGTAACAGATACAGGATTTACCCTCCTTCCTGATACAGCAACAAAAATTGGACAAACTATATGAAACAATGGGTTTCATGACATTGGAAGTCAGGAAATGTAGGACAGTGGTGCCTGAGAGATAGGAAACCAAGTGAGGTAAGCCTCATGATCACTTCAGTTTAGTGCATGGAGAACACTTTCAGCCCCCAGAAGAGTTGGGGAGACCCTAGGCAGAGTGTAGAGGTCTTTCTAAGTTGAGAAAACTTTGTTGGGAACACCAAGGCAATCAGAGTTCACAGGGCAGAGGAAGTGAGAAAAGAAAGCTATACAGAAAATGACTCTCAGAGATTTGCAGAGGATCACGATTATGTATTCATAAGGAGTAATAGTGAATAAGCCAACAAAGGAGACAAAATAAAATTATAAAAAAATATACAATTAATCATGAAAGAGACAGAATAGGGCCACCTGTGTGACTCAGTTGGATGAGTATCCGACTCTTGATTTCAGCTCAAGTCATGATTCCAGTGTGGTAAGATCGAGCCCCACTTTGGGCTCCATGCTAAGCATGAGGCCTGCTTAGATTCTCTCTCTCTCTCTCTCTGCCCCTGTCCCCTGCTCATTCTATCTCTAAAACAAACAAACAAACAAAAAGAACTAAAAACAAAGAAGAAAGAATTAGAGGAAAGGGGACAAAAAATCAACATGACAAATAGAAAGCAAATAGCAATATGGTAGGTTTAAAACCAACTACATAAATAATCGCTTTTAATGTAAATGCTCTAACACTCCAATAAAAGATGGAGATTGCCAAATTGGATATAAATAAGCAATATCCAACTATCCTACAAAATATGCATCAAAAATAAAGACACAAATAGGTTAAGAGAAAGGATAGAAAAATTATGAACCATGGAAACAATCAGAAGAAAGCTATGTTAATCTGGGGCAAAGTATATTAGCTGGGATATAAAGGGACATCTCATAATGCCAAAGGAGTTGATTCATCAAGAACCTCTGAAAACCCTACAAGTTTTTTCTTTTCTTTTTTAGTTTATTTACTTATTTTGAGGGAGTGAGAGCTGGGGAGGGGCACAGAGAGATGGAGAGAGAGCATTCCAGGAATTCTCCACACTGTCAGCACAGAACCCAATCAGGGACTCGAAATGACACACCAGGAGAACATGACCTGAGCCGAAATCGAGAGTCTGCTTAACCACCTGAGCCACACAGGTGCCCTAAACCCCTACAAGTTTAAACATATGGTAACAGAGCTTCAAAATACAAGTAGCAAAAGCAGATAAAAACTGCCAGAAGAAAAAAATAGAAAACTCACCGTTACAGACAGAGAATACAGCTAATCTCTCTCCTGCCACCAGTGATACATTTGTGACAATTTATGAACCTATACTGACATCTCATTATCATCCAAAGTCCATAGTTTACATGACAGCTCATGCTTGGTGCTGTACATTCTATGGGTTTTGAAAAATCTATAACGACATGTATCTACCAGTATAGTAACATACAGAATATTTCCACTGCCCTAAAAAAACCTCTCCTTACCCCCAACCCATCAGCCTCTGATTTTTTACTGTCTTCATAGTTTTACCTTTTCCAGAATGTCATACAGTTAGACTCATACTGTGGCAGCCTTTTCAAAACTGTGTTCTTCAACTTAGAAGATTCATTTAAGGTTCCGCCATGGCTGGAAAGCTCATATCCATTTAGCACTTAATAGCATTCCATTGTTATGGATGGGCCACAATTTACCCATTTCCCTATTAAGGAAATCTTGGTTACTTCCAAGCGTTGGCAATTCTGAACAAAGCTTCTATCAATGTCTGTTGTGCAGGTTTTTGTGTGGACATAAGTTTCCCAGTCCTTTGGATAAATACCACAGAGTGTGATTGAAGGATAGTACAGTAAGGATAGGTTTTGTTCTGTAAGAAACCACCAACTCTCTTCCAAAGTAACTGTGCTCTTTTTCAATCTCATTATCAACGTAGGAGAGTTTCTGTTGCTCTACTCCCCTACTGGCATTTGGTGTTGTCAGTGGTCTGGATTTGGGCCATGCTAATGAGTTGTTTTAATTTGCATTTCCCGAACAACATAAAATGCTAAGCATCTTTCATATGCTTATTTCTATTCTGTATCTTTGGGGAGGTGTATGTTCAAATATTCTGCCCATTTTTTATTTGTGTTGTTTGTTTCCTTTGTGTTGAGTTTTAAGAATTCCTTGTATATATATATATATATTTTTTAATATTTTTATTTATTTCTAGGACAGAGAGAGAGACAGCATGAGCAGGGGAGGGTCAGAGAGAGAGGGAGACACAGACTCTGAAATAGGCTCCAGGCTCTGAGCTGGCAGTCAGCACAGGGCTCGATGTGGGGCTTGAACCCACGAACTGAGAGATCATTACCTAAGCGAAAGTCGAGCGCTTAACCGACTAAGCCACCCAGGCACCCCAAGAATTCCTTGTATATTTTGAATAGTAGTCCTTTATCAGATATGCCTTGTGCAAATATTTTCCCAAGTCTGTGGCTTGTCTTCTCATTCTCTGGCAGTGATTATATTTTAATGCAACAGCATATTTTAACACTAGCCATGCCTTTGATTCACCAAATATAGCTAGGTATAAATTGAAAAATAATTAAGATAAAACTTAAAATATTGCCAGAAACATAAAATAACAAAATACACTAATACATACTATCACCCAACACTTGCTTCTATATTTTCTCTATGCTGAGAAAATATTAAAAATCCACTTAGACATTTAGAAAACTGACAAAATAAATTCTATTGATGTTGTTCAGATGAGAAGTAACTATTGGGGAATTTCTTTTTGGAGATGAGAAAGCTTTACTAAGTGATACACAAAATGCAAATTCCAGAAAGATTAGTGAATAAGACTACATTTAAAAAAATGGTTTTTTTCTGCACAGAAAAAAATACCCTACAAAGTCAAAATACAAATGATCAACGGGGGAAAATATTTCAACACATATGACAATGAGCTCATTTCCTTCATATATAAAGACCTCTTACAAATCAGTCATAAAAGGCCATTAAACCAATAGAAAATTTGACAAAGAACTTAGAGGCAGTTCATAGAAAAGAAACACAAATGGTTTATAACATATGAAATCATCAAGAAATGAAAAATAAAATGTCCATATTATACAGTTTTTCATTTATTGGAAGCGATTCTTAAAATCTATGTCATTAAGATAGATATTTAAGTGAAAAAAATCAAGATGTAGAACAATCTATATAGTGTGCCTCTACCTGTTTAGAAAAAACTGTATTTATAAATATGTGTGTAGGGGTGCCTCAGTGGCTCAGTCAGTTGAGCTTCTGACTCCTGGTTTTGGCTCAGGTCATGATCCTGGAGTCATGGGAGTGAGCCGCACGACGGTCTCCACACTGAGCATGAAGCCTACTGAAGATTCTCTCTCTCTCAACAAAAAAAGAGATCCTCTCTCTTTTTTCCCTTGCCCTTCTCCCACTTGCATGTGCTCTCTCCTCCTAAAAAAATTAAAAATTAAATAAATTTTTAATTTTATATATGTGTGTATATATATATGTATGCTTAGATTTGCATAGAGCATTCTAGAAGAATATTATACAAACTGGTTACTGTGGTTTCTTCTATGATAGGAGTGTGGAAGTTTTGGATGATGAGTAAATATAACTTTTCAACCTGTGCTCTTTCATAATGTTTAAATATTTGGGGCGGGGAGAGGGGTACAAATCAACAAGGGACAGAGAGAGAGAGAGAGAGAAGCAAGGCTCACTGAAGTGAGGCATGAGCTCACCCTAAGCAGGACTCAAACTCACGAATCGTAAGATCATGACCTGAGCCAAAGTCAGATGCTTAACCAACTGAGCCACCCAGGTGCCCGAGTAATGTTTAAATTTTTAAATGAATGTCTGCATCGCCTTATCAATGAAGAATATTTAATAAAACAAACTAAATTATTTTATTCAACAAGTATTTACTGAGCATCCGCTTTATACCACTCACTCTTTTAAGCTCTGGGAGTTCAGGTAGTGGACAACAAATGTGAGTCTCTGTCGTCAGAGCTCTAACGTGCTCTGGAGGAGAGAATCATAAAAGTCTCTACTGAATTCTGTTCAGTCTAGTAATTTTGATGGCCATTTCATGAACATTTCCTTTGGATATCCCTTGTTTTATTTAAGTGGATACATTCAATTTCATATAACATAGTTACTATAGTTTTTTATTGACACAATTGTCATTATCATGATTTGGATAGACTTTGCCAACTTAGGAGATGCAAGGAAAGGTTCATCCTTTATGCCTCCACATCTCTTCATAACATTTAAGAATTTTGTTCCCCTTGCAACAAAACATTGCTGATTCTCTATCTTTGTTTTATGGTTTACCTATCGAGAGTTAAGAAACTTCTCACTCCCTTGCCACTTAGTTCAGATTTTTTTTAGGATTTAAATCTAATTTGTGTCCTGAGGATTCAGAGCAAAGACAATTCCAATGTCACTTACTGTTCTCATTTCCACTGCATCTCCATAGCTTTTCCCCTGGTTATAAACAATTAGGCCAATAAAAATGTAAAATTACGGCTGTCAAGATCATTTCATTTGTAAAAAAAAAAAAGCATATTTTAGTTAAAGCATGGAGTAAGTAAAAGAACAATATTTCTAAAGCATGCTTAATGAACACTAAGCTTGTTCAGTTCTGCCAGAAAGGTAGCTCCTTGGCCAATAAATTGGGGAAAGCTGCTTATTAAATTTCCCTACAACTAAACATTTTCTCCACATTGGGGATTTACAACACATGTCAGCATATCAGTGGCTCTAAAAAAAAATCCTTCAGTGAAGAATGTTGCCTAACTTTTGAGCCTCTCTTTCTTCCACTCTTCTCTCTGCCATGAGTTAGCAGTATGACCTCGCGGAAGACTCAGATTCTCTCCAGCCTCACGGTTCTTGTGTCTAAAATCTAAGTGTTGATGCCAGATGATGTCTGAGGTTCCCATTCTACTTTACCATTCTAGATTCTTGGTTTCATTTTAGAAAAATTAAGCGACTTAAGGTTTCAATGCCGTCTAATTATTCAAAACACTGCCAAGTAAAAATAATCAGCTGTTAGGGAATTCCAATGTATGCTTTAGGGTTGATTAATGTGATGGGGAGTGACCCTCAACCTAAAAGACAGACTGGTGCATCAGAAATAGCAAGCAAAAATAGTGTAACGCCCTTTTCAAGGCTACTAAGCATAGCCTCAGAAGATGACAGAAATAATCTTAGACACCAAGCTGTACAAAAAGTATTCATTCAGGTTCTAATTTTTTCTGGGAAAGAGAAAAAAGTTTAAAGTTACCTTTTTGAAAACACAACTAAGAGTAACATTTATGAGTAACTATTCACATGAACAACTTTGCCATGTCTTCCTAGATCAGTCATACAAAAAAGAAAAGAGATGATTTCTTCATGGATTTTCTACTTGTGTGAGTGCCAAATAGTTCCGTACTAGCCTTGTGTTATGAAAGGTCAATTGCCTCCAAAGACTGAGGAAACAAATGATAAAAAGAATAAATTTCCAGACAAGTTTATGCTAATTAACCCATCTCCTGACATCAAAGAAATTTATATTCTCAGCTCAAATCAGGACCAGTTTCAGTTTTGAATCTTTGTTTTCCTCTCCACGTATTCTAGAGCACTCTCAAGCTGTGCTCTGAATCCATGCTACTAAAATTTTGTATTAGCTCACAGCTAACCTAAAGTTTCCATCTGTATGAATTACAGCACAACGTACCTCTGTCTCAAGGAGCACCCTCTTGTTCCCCGGGGAAGAAGAAAATGAAAAGACTAAGTATATGTGGGGTGGGAAGAACTGAAATTCCATATTACCTACCAGAACACTTCCTCATAAGGATAATCCTCTCTGATACATCAATAACCAACAACAGATGCAGAATCTAATTTTTTAAAGTATGGGACAAAAGAGATCCAATTCAAACCACTCCCCCAGAACAAAATATGGTGGGAAACAACCTTCCTTTTAACAGAATACCAACAGCACATTTGAAATTACAGCCTCCCTTTCAACTAACACTCTGCCCAAGAAAGTTCTACTGGTTGCAACTCTAAAACCAATCCAAGAATTTTCTCTTACAGTGCCCCTCACAAGTATGTTCAGCCATGGAACCAGGCTTTGACTTTTATGTACAATGACCACTGTATATTGCCTTCGAGACTCCCAAGGGCAAAAATAGCCTTGTTTAGTTCTGAAGTTCGATACAGCATTTTCCACAGTCTATTCGCTAGAGGTGAACCTTAATAAATGAATCTTTTGTTTCCATATTTAAAAGACACAGTTCCCACCAAGAATATCCTGCTACAATTTCATTAATTCACATTTAGACACATGATATTTTCATACATGGTACCCCGCCAGACATTTGGCCTACTGATTACTTTTTATGAAGCAAATTCAAATTCTGGGGAAAGCCTGTGAATGACAAGTACTCATCTGAGAGTCTAAGCTTGATAAATCAGGAAGATAAAATTGGTTGTTGTGTATGTGTGCATTTAAAAACTTTCTGATTAAAAATCTGGCAAAAGTTTTATGAGATTCTCTCTTCAGAGGCTTAAGCATTTTGTGGAGGTTGTACTGGAATTCCCATTACTTCTATTCCAATTAAGAGTGCCCTTCTCCACCTCCATCTTGTGCAGACTTCCAAATCATCAAGTCTTTGACAGAAAGACATTTAAAATGAGAAAAGCTGAAATAACCTTACAAAATAAATGATGCAGTTTTGCTGTCAGACAGTTAATATTTAGAGAGTCTAGATGAGGCATCCGTCAGCTCGAGGTTGGGTATGTGGACCAGCTGGGTTGACAATCTGAATTAGCTCTCGGTTGGAAGGATCTGAGAGGCTAATTCACACATTGGTGTTAATAACTCATGACAACTTAAAGACTTTGCTCTTCTAAGAATGTGTCCATTTTAACCCAGATTTAACAGTGAAGAACATCTAGAATAAGGAAATCCAGGCAGTGAACTGAGTATTACTTCCAGCAAGCCGTACATAGCAATCACAACAAGCTGTATACATAAATCACAAAATCTCTTTGTTCTTCAGTTCCCTATCCATAAAGAGGCAGCGTTAGAGTAAATGGAGTCTAAATTCCCTCTGAGCTAAAGTAGGTTTGGCATCTGATTCTATGATATAAGCATTGACACCAGGCATCTGAGACAGATGAGTGGGGGCCTCCCAACCCATGCAAGTATAAGGTTAAGAATACATGCCTGGTGGGATGACCCAGACTGGGAGACACTGAGAGGTAGAAGATGACTATACTTGAACTCAAACTTCACCCTGATGATAAATCAGTAGAGACAACTTACCTATAAAGGCCAGACAATAGAATGCTCCAAATGGGAAAAACCTCCTGTAAGAGACAGTAAACCAGAGTGCAAGACTCAGCTCAGCCATTTATTGCCTGGACACACCATTGAACCATTCTGAGCCTCAGTTTCCTCAATGGATGTGTTACTATCTGGCCCACATACAGACAGCACAATGTCTTGGTATCAGTATAAGAAAATGCACATACACATGCTCAGTAAATTGTAAAGCAGCCACAGCTCAGAGCTTCCATGGGAATAGGCATTTAGGTTTAGAAGGATGTCTCCCTGTGAAAGAACAGAACAAAAACAGAAAACAAAAGGGCTAGAAAAACATTTTTTTAAAAATCAGCTTCCTACTTGCCCAATCCTAAGATATAGGCCCTGAAATGTCCATACGTGAAACTTCTCTAGGCTCTCCAGGAGAATAAAGGAGACTTTTGATGGAAAGGTCTATATAATAAAAAGACTACTAAACCTAAGCCTTTGTCGTACTTGCCCAAAGCCCCAGAGGATGCAAGACATTCAGGAAGTCAAAGGATCACAGAATCTTTCCTTTACACCAACAAACAGGACACATGCGGAGGCGGCAAGCACAGGGTAGAGCTCAGTGGAGAGATTAGTCCAAGGTGCCTGAATCATCATGAAGAAGAAGTACAGAAACTGGGGGTAGCAGGGAAGAAAAGACATTTGGCCACAGCCAAGACTTCCTGGGGACTATTGATTGGGCCGAACATGGGAAAAAGAAGAAAGTTTTTCTTATTTGAATGACCAGCTGGCCAGGAAGCAAAGTATTAGACACAAAGCTAACTTGACCCAGGGACAAGCACAAGCACACAGTATCAATGTGTAAGATAGTACGATCGGATAAAGTGCTGTCAACCCCCAAATGAGGGAAGAAGAGAATCTAATGTCTGTTTTAAACATTATACCTAACCAAGTTCATTTGTTTTGAAGAACTCTCCATGAATTCCCAAAGGAGAACATCCAGAGACCGTTGGGTAATAATTCAACTTTAAACACGACGATAATGTCAGTGCAGATGCGTCACCCTGCTGGCAAGAGGAAACTGAGTGGGAACCAGAGGTTAGATCAAGACTGGAAGGATGCGTGGTCTGATCATTTTGTGCAACAACACCTGAAGAGAATTGAAGTCAGGGAATTTCCCAAGAGAGAAACTTTAGAGCCTGCAAGACAGAGAAACCAAGAAGTAAATCAGAGCAGATGCTATAGTTGAAAGGCTTAAGGAGAAAATTAAGTGCATTAAGGTAGGAGTGGTAGAAAGCTGTGAGTCCTGAAGTCTATAGAAGCAATAATTTGGATACGTGATCCATCTGGAAAGAGCTGAATCCAGGGGCTGAGTAGAGAGAAAGACCCCAGATTTGACGAAAGTGGAGTCTTTGAGAGCAGTGGTAAGAAACACAAGCCTGTGGGGCATAGACAGAGGTCCTCAATGCCAGAAGTCAGTCCAGGATTAAGAAGGGAGGCTCTTGCTAGCTGGCTCCCAATGCAAAGCACACAGGAGTAGATATTTAATGCAAAGACCATACCCCAAGTCTAGAATGCTGCTGCTAAGAGGAATACCAAAACTTGAAAGCGAAGTCACCTCAGGGAGAATCCCTAGGCTTACTTGCTCTGCTCACTTACTCTGCTTTGATACATGCTCTGGGGTCTCTCTTCTCACACTAGCTTGCTGGCTTCTCGGCTCAGAATAACTGGCATTCCTCTCAAGGCAATGGATTTGCGCATAACCTCGGAATGTTTACAAGTGCTCACAAAATGAAACTAAATGGTACTCTTGTGCCTATCTCAAATCTTGCTTGACAATTCCCTCTTAAGTCCCCATTACCTACGCAAAGGTGGCTCCACTTGATTAATCAAGTTGAAAATCCAGCTACAGGAAATCTCGGTAGTTTGTGTTCCAGGGTGAAATCTAGTTCTAACTGGAAAACTTTGGCCACATTTGACCAAGAGAGTTCAAGTTTAGATCCTTCTCTGTGACAGATGGCTGTAACTAAACCTAACCAAGCAAAGGTACTGTCAATTTATATGTATAAGGGAACTGAAAAGGTATTCTTGTTGGTGCTCTGGCAATAAAACACCTGGAAAATATTAGGTATTCAATAGGCATGTGGTAAATGTTGAATATTCAAAAATGGGCTCCCTTCCCATTATATGATTAATATTCTCACTGACTAGTGAGAACAATCATTTGCCTTATTTTTTTTTTTTTTTTGTTGGTCAGGATGGCAAGAGAGTTTGGGATTTATGGTCTAAGAAGGAACCTGAAAATACGGCTTCTAGCAAAATTTGCTTCAGGCTTTCAACAGGTGGCAAGGACAAAGTTGTTACAACTGACCTGCAATTTAAGTGAATTAATAAAATGCTCTGTTGCAACCATTAATTTGCTAAATGAGTAGAATCTTCAAATTTGTTCCAGAAGCACTTCACCGATACTATGCTATACTCTCTGGTATCCAAACAGAATACTCATAAACAAGTAGCCTAGAAAGTATGGTTTCTGTGTTTAAAGGCTCAATTTTTGAAAAGATCAAAGGTTTTACATTAAAGCTGACTTAGTGTAAGTTCACCCAAGTGAGCCATATCACCTAACACTGAATTCTATTCTACAGGGATGAACAATGTTAAATTGAGGTTCCTGGGAAGTATTTTGAGTCAGCTTCATTTCTCTTCTTTCTGAGAAGTCTGTATTTTCCTATTTTAAACCAAGGCTCACATTTGCCCATAAGTAGTTAAATGTTCCATTTCTGTCTGACATTACAGAAGAGTGCATGAGCCTCCTAAGAAAGCATTTTCCTTCATGAGAGGAAAAAACTACCCTGTTCAAATTTGAAATCAAACTTCACAAATTTCTGTCTAGCATTTTGAAAGAGATTATATAAAATGAATAACAAGTCTAATAGTGTTCGCTTCGGCAGCACATATACTATAGAAAATCAAATAGGGATCAATTAAAAAGGGAAGCAAGACTATATTTTTAGTTTTATGCAGATTAAATGATTAGCCTCATACAATGATGTTTTCCTGCTAAAAGAATGTTGTTCTCCTAGGGGTAATTATGGTAATAAGAATTAGGGTAATTTAAACTCTATTGAAAAGGGGATTTAAGAGATCTTTTAAGATATTCTTATGTTGCAGAGAAACCCAAGAATATGCTTGAAATCCAGGTTATTTATGCTGTCACTGATAGCTATGTAGGTACTACATTAGTTTTATGTACCAAAGGAGTCAACAGTTGTAGATTAAACCACTATGATCACCTGATATTTCTTTAACTAGGGAGTTTCCATTTGCTATATGCTTAGACTGAAGTAGATTTTATACTGATGGTACCAAAGCACCATCACATTTATTTTCCAAGCCAGAATATTTAAACTTTGCTTCCAATATACAACTTGGGGAAGCAAATATCCTCCCAAGTAGGGACAAATGTTCCATGTCCAGCAAATGACTACATTGGTGCGATAATCTGAAATCCCTAGCTCAATTCAATTTATGAAAGGATGCCCTTTTATGGATTTCACAATATCCTGATTTTCATTTTGTAAATGTCTTTCATTGTTTAGTGTCTTTATTCATCCCCACTCAATGATGAAGTGACTCTACTGTTTGAGGCCCAAAGCCACAGGTTAAATCAGAGAAATGAGTCATGCTGGATCTGGTCCCTAAAAGTGCTTGCCAGCAATACGGATGAGTTTATCACTAACACTTAAAATGGCTTTTATTCTTTCCCCTTGTATGTTTTCTAGGGCTGTAGTAGCAAAATCCTATAAACTGAGTGGCTCAAAACAACAAACAAGTATGCCCTCACGGCTCTGGAGACCAGAAGTCTGAAATCAAGATGGTGGCAGGACTGTGCTCCCTCCAAAACTATAAGGGAGAATCCTTCCTTGCCTCTTCCTACACTTCTGGTGCTGGGTGACCATTCATTGGCTTTCTTTGGCTTGCAGCTCTGTACCTCCAATCTCTCTTTTCATCATCACATGGCATTCTCCCTGTGTGGCTGTGTTTACAGGACTGCCTTCTTATAAGACATCAGTCATATTGGATTAGGGGCCCAATCCACTATGAAACTCACCTTAATTCAGCTTAAGATAACCACAACCACTTTATTTTCAAATAAGATCACATTCCGAGGTTCTGAGAGTTAGGGCCTCAGCATATCTTTTGGGGGGAGGGAAGCACAACCGAGACCATAAAACCCCTCAACTTGACCTTTACCCCTCTTCTGCCACAAAGCTCTTGTATGCCAGATGAGTCTCGACATGGTAAGAAACTGGAATAGGAATGAAAACAGAAGTACCCATTGCTTTATAATGTGTTTGTTTTCTTCCACACCCTAGAGCATACTGGTTGGGAATTTTTATCTCAGGTTTTATAGGTGAGGAGACTCATGTTAAATGACTTGGTTGGTAGCACCCAACTGTTATATGTCATGGGCAGCCTGGGTCTCCTCATCAGTGGATCTCAGCTGCCCCCACTAACACACAGAGCCTAATATAAAGCCGCAATCAGTATGGGTCCACTGACACTCAAAATGCAAGTTGAATGTTTCCAAATTAGATAAGGTATTCTTATAAAAGGATCCTTGTGGCCATGAAACTGTGTGTACCTTGACTGGGGTTGTGGACAGCATGGGGATGGTCCTGAGAGCTTTGCATGCCACTGTCCCCCAGACCCCTTTCCTGCTGCCAGTTGGGTGGTGGTCCCTACACAGTACCACCAGACACTCTAGAAGTTGGCTTATGATAACAACCATATGTGCCATCATGTCAGGGCAGGGGAAGTTGCTTGAAGACAAAAGAAAAATTCCTTTTTGACCTCCTCAGTCAGGACATGGAAAGGAATTTCACTTAAAGAAATTTCAAAGTAGATGATGCATCTGTTCAGACCCACACTTTGCCTCCCAATTCTTGGCCTCAAACCACTAGTTTATGTAAGAAAATCTCTAATGTGAATGAAAACAACATAGGGCCCTGTAGCACAGTAGTCAGGCCCCAGGGGAGACACACAGAGATCTGGCTTAGAATCCTGTCTCTGCCCCTGCATTGCATGAGGGTTTAGACAGAGTACTTTCCTCTCTGGTCTTCAGGTTCGTGGAGAGGCCAACAGTGCTGTTTCTTAGGATTGTCTTGAGAAGTGACTGAAATTGTTCATGTAAAGTAAAAGCGCCGGTTATAGTGCCTGGAACATAGCAAGTGTTCAGTAATATCACTGGTCTTTCTTTAGTGTTCCCCACATGAAATATTCAGAAAATGCTATGGACTCTCTATTCAAAAGTCTGCTATTTCTAGTGCAGTTCATATTCCATGCTGGCCTGTTTGGACATGAGTTTGCTTGTCTGTTAGGTTAATTCTTGCATATCTAACCTTAACTCATCTTCACTAACGTATTCAGACATTTTTGAAAGGGTTTATCCACATTCTTGCAATTGGGGTGAACTTAAAACTTGCTAAATTTCACTTTCCAAATACTTCTATTCCAACAGTCATTCAGTTTGGGAGGCCTGTCTTCAGCTCACAACCATTCATCTTTTGTCTCTTGGGCAAATATCTCTCACTTGATCATTTATGAGACAAAGGAGATTTGCTCACCACCTATAAGCCAAGATACTGGATTCTGGCTTAGTCTCTGATCAGCGACTCAGTGACAGGCTGGCACACGGGATGGGATGGCCAAGGCCCAACAAGAATTACTTCCTGACTTCACAAAAATGTTTTCCTGATCTCTCCTTATATATGCTAAGATGATAAAGATAAGTCAATTTGCCCTAAAAGAGTTAATTAATCTTGGGGTAACTGGTGGCTCACTTGGTTAAGTGTCTGACTCTTTATTTCAGCTCTGGTCATGATCTCTTGGTTCATAAGTTCAAGCCTACATCAGGCTCTGCACTAACAGTGCAGAGACTCCTTGAGATCCTCTCTCTCCTCTCTCTCTTCCTCTTTCTCTCTCTCTCAACAATGAGTAAACTTTTTTTTAAATTAAGTACTCTTATGCTGTCAAGTCTAGATTTAATTTAGAACCATTAAGTGTTGAATTGACTGTTGAATTTGCTAGAAAGTCATGCAATACAGGTTTAGAGGCAGTTATAAATCATCCAAAGAAAATAACCCATTCTTCTGTGATTATAGGCACTAATGAGACCAGTCAGTCCCAGGTGAGATCTGACTTGCTTGTTCTCACTTTAGAGCTTTCACATGACTCCATACCAGTCTTTATCTCCAAAGGAATCCCCATACAAAGATTAAATAACATAAATTGTGTCATTCCTTAGATTGCAATGAACACAACTATTAGCACACTATAACTAAGAAGCCACTTTTGTTTCATCCATCCATTCATTCATTCCTTTGTTTGTTTATTTTATTTTATTTATTTATTTATTTTAATATTTTTATTTATTTCTAGGAGAGAGAGAGACAGCGTGAGCAGGGGAGGGTCAGAGAGAGAGGGAGTCACAGACTGAAACAGGCTCCAGGCTCTGAGCTGGCAGTCAGCACAGAGCCCGATGCGGGGCTCGAACCCACAACCGCGAGATCATGACCTAAGCGAAAGTGGACGCTTAACCGACTAAGCCACCCAGGCGCCCCTGTTTATTTTAGATTAGTTATTTATTTTAGAGATAGCATGAGCCAGGGAGAGAAGCAGAGGGAGAGAGGGAATCTTAAGCAGACTCCACACTAAGTGTGGAGCCCAACAAGGGGCTTGATCTTATAACCCTGGGATCATGACCTGTGCTGAAATCAAGAGTCAGCCGTTCAACTGACTGGGCCAACCAGGCGTCCCTGCTTTTGTTTTATTTTTGGTGGAAAATTAAAAGAGGGCTAAATTTCTTTTCACTTATTTTAATTCAACACTTACTTTGTATTTGGATTATTAAAATAATCCAGATATGCTTTACTAATGGAATATTTGGAAAAAACAATAGGAAATTACAAAGACAAGTATAAGCTACAAATCTACTAATCATATAGTAACATTTAAACATATTTACCTCCATCCTGCTTCTCTACAATATTTTTACATAGTTGAAAAGGTTGTGCGTCTTTTTTTACTTAGCATTAATTAATGGCAAGACTTCCATAAGCATCACTGTGTTGATGGTATATACCGCCATGTGCTTAACCTTCCTGATAATTAGGCTTGTAACATTTATTTTTAATACATAATTTTTTTAAATAATCATGCTTATTTATGTAATTTAGAAAATACTGAAAAGAAAAAAGAAAAAAAGATAGGGGCTTCTGGATGCCTCAGTTGGTTGAATATCTGACTCTTAATTTGTACTCTGTCATAATCCTAGGGTTTTGAGATCAAGCCCTGCATTAGGCTCCATGCTGAACATGGAAACTGCTTGGGATTCTCTCTCTTTCTCTGTCCCTCTGCCCTTCTCCCCTGCTTGCACTCTCTCTCTCTCTCAAATAAAAATAATAATTTTTAAAGAAGAAAATATAGGGATGCCTGGGTGGCTCAGTCGGTTGAAGGTCCGACTTCAGCTCAGGAAGTCATGATCTCATGGTTCGTGGGTTTGGGCCCCGCTTTGGGATCTGTGCTGACAACTTGCTCAGAGCCTGGAGTCTGCTTTGGATTCTGTGTCTCCTTCTCTCTCTGACCCTCCCCCATTTGTGCTCTGTCTCTCTTTGTCTCTCAATAATAAATAAAGGTAAAACTATTTTAAAATAACAAGAAGAAAAAATAAATTGATAGTTAAATTTTTAAATGTGGCTGTGATAATTTTAAAGCTGAAGAAAATACATTGACAACTGCCATTTCATCAAGATCCATGATGTAGCAGCCTCTGTGCAGTCAGATTTGTGATCTTCACACATAATCCAAAAAGCTCAGAGTATTATAATCACTGCTTTATGAGTCTAGAGTTCATAGAACTAGTAAGAGGTAAATACAGATTTTAAATACATGCATCTGACCCCATGTATTCTCCTGGCTATGTCATACTGCTCTCTCATAACCATCTCCATTCCACCACCACGTCTACGACCACCACCTCCACCATCTTCACTGCTACTTCTACCACCTCGGCCATCACCTCCACCACCAGCTCCAACTCTATCCCACCACCTCCATCACCACTGTATCTCCACCCTTAGAGCTTCTTATCTCCGTCACTACTTCTTTTGATCTCATGCCTACATACCCTTTCTCCTCTCTTCACCTTTATATTCTCTTCCTCGCCTGCTTCACTTCAACCTCCAACAACCATTTCCTTAAGTACCCGGATAACAGAGATAAAGCAAAGGCCACCCTACTATGATCATTGTATGAGCAATCCTAATCATCTATCCATTCAACAAAACCTGAGAGCATACTATGTGGTGGACATTGTTTTGAGTGCTCAGAGTATAGTTAATTCCCCCATTTGCAGGATTTTTTTCAACACCAAGAGCTCATTTGTTTTTTAGGACTTTCTTCATTTTCACCATATGAAACATGCTTGCAGATTGTCAGCCTGTGTTTACATTACCAGTTCACACAGACTAGCCTCCATGCTGGATGGAAAACAGAAGTGAGCTGTTTGAGAAGGATACGCGAGTCAAAAGGAAAGTCTCAGGCAATAGTCATGAAGTAATCTCTTATCGCTTATTGCCACAGAAAACTACCGCAGGCAAGAACTTCCTATTTCCCTACTCAGATCATAGGTATTTGCTTAATGCAGCTAGCCTGCAATAGTTTATACACAGACCCTCTCCAGAAAAGACCCTTGATATACAAGGAGAAGAAAGGAAGAAAATTAAAGCATCGATTAAAGAATGAGTGCCTCAGGACACCTGGGTGGCTCAATTGGTTAGCGTCTGACTGGTTTCAGTTCAGGTCATGATCTCACAGTTTGTGAGTTCAAGCCCCACATTGGGGTCCATGCTGACGGTATGGAGCCTGCTTGGGATTTTCTCTCTCTGCCCCTTTCACTCTCTGTCTCTCTCTCAAAAATAAATTAAAAATAAAAAAAAAAGAAAGAGTGCCTCAACAAATACATATGCTAAAATCCTTTTCCTCCTCACTTGCGTAAAAGAAACCCATATTCTTTCTGTTCCTATTTTCTATGTAAAATGATTAGTGGTAGAGGAATTAAGATCTATATATGACTACCCAATGCCCAGAAGAGTACTAGGAACATCCGGGCCCCTGCAGACAAATAAAACCCATTACTACAGTCAAAGATGCCTTGGAGAGTGACTACTCTGACTCCTACAATTAAATTTCTTTCACATATATGCAGTCAAAGAAAACCAAATGCTCCAGATGCACTTGGTAAATACCTGGGAACCAACATTATCTAAGTTCTCATTTTTATGCAGGTATTTTTTCAAGCCTGTGAGCTTTACCTAAGAGTAAAATCCCTTCCAGCTGCCTGCATGCAAAGGGGACTCTGCGTAGAGAACACAGCTTCACAAAAGGGGGTGGCCACAGAGTGTTTCCCCAAGCAAACCCCTCAGGACTCCCAACAAATGCTAAACAGCACTTTTCTAGAGCAAACCCTGGGTCTGCAGTCCAAGAAACTATCAATACAACATCCATTTAAGAAAGAGAAAAGCAGGGGCGCCTGGGTGGCTTAGTCGGTTAAGCGTCGACTTTCGCTTAGGTCATGATCTCGCGGTTCGTGGGTTCGAGCCCCGCGTCGGGCTCTGTGCTGACTGCCAGCTCAGAGCCTGGAGCCTGTTTCAGAGTCTGTGACTCCCTCTCTCTCTGACCCTCCCCTGCTCACGCTGTCTCTCTCTCTCTCCTAGAAATAAATAAAACATTAAAAAAAATAAAAAAAAATAAAAAAAAAGAGAAAAGCAGAATGAGTTTACAATCATTCTCTAAGAGAGCTGAAGAGTGACTTTAACACAGGACTTCCCAGCAGCAGGTTTATGAAGAGCTGAGCAAACATCATATCCCGAGAGTCACATTTTATTTTTTTAATTTTTTAATTTATTTGGGGGAGGAGAAAGAGAGGGAGAGAGAGAGAGAGAGAGAGAAAGAGAGAGAGAGAGAGAGAGAGAGAATCCCAAGAAGGCTTCCCGCTGTCAGCACAGAACCCGATTCAGGTTTTGATCTCACAAATGGTGAGATCATGACCTGAGCCAAAACCAAGTCGGATAGTTAACAGAGTCCTCCATGTGCCCCCAAAGTCACATTTTAAAACTCCTCACCATTCTGAAGAGAGTGCTAGGATAGCAATTCCTTTGCCATCTTGATAAGCCAAGCAATGACTTCTGATACATCAGCCAAGGAGTGACTTTACTTACATGCAAGAAAAAGAGGGTAAATCCAAGAGCTGGCTAGTTATCCCTGAATTCAGAAAACTCATAATCCACTGAGGAAATGGTTGAGGATTCCACTCTAAGCAGCCACAGTTCTGGAGGCTCAGTCTAACGCAGGACTAGATCCGAAGCTGAGCAGAGAGTAAGCTCTTTTGAAAGAAGGGGAAGTATCTATCATCTCTACTTCCTCAATTTTCTTGTTCTTCCCTCTTATTGTTATTGATCCCTGCCTCGATTCCCAAATCCAGGGCACCATGCCCACAAAGTGGGCGTGTCCCATCCATCTGACTTCCCTTCTCCCTAAACACTATGCAGTGTATTCATTTCCAGGACACACGTACAAAACACTACCTGGTTTTGTGTTTTGTTTTGGTTTTGTTGTTGTTGTTGTTTTGGAGGCAAAGATGTTTATACACAGGTATGGAGGGTGGGAACGTTCACAGAGCTGTTCTCAGTGTGGCTAGTGGAGAGGCCACTTGTTAACCATCATCCTCTTTTAGGCTCGGTCTTCAAATTTCTCTTCTTTTTCCTAACAGTCCATAATGCTCTTCTAAATAGAGATTAAAACCACTTTATGGTAAAAAAAAAAAAAAAAAAAAAGTCTTAGCCTGCCCCGGTTTTGCAGCACAAAAAATAAATTCTCCAACAGCGAAACTTATCTTTTCCACACCAGGCAAGGAAATGACGGGCTGAGAGTCAGAGATATTTGAACTCCTCACCTAAATTCCTGCCCTCTCTCCTCTCCTTTCCAACGGCACCATCTTGTTATTTTAGAGCTTCTTAGGGAGAATACAATCTCACTATGTTTATACTCTGCTTTCAAAGAGAAGGAAAAAAACCATTAAAACTGAGCTCATGACCAATGCAATCTTCCAGAATGCGGGAGCTAAATTATTAGCATGTGTATTAGTTATCTGATTATGCTGATACTTAGAGGCTTAAAACAACAAACACATGTGACCTTAAGGCTTGTGTGGGTCAGAAGTCTGGACCCAGCTTGGCTGGGTTCTCCCACTAAGAATCTCCTGCAGGCTATAACCGCAGGGGGTCAGCTGGGGCTACAGCCACCTTGAGGCTGGACTGGAGAAGTGAGCTCTCCCGTGCTCACTCATGCAGTTGTTGCTAGGATTCAGCTTCTCATGGCTATGAGACTGAGGAACTCAGTTCCTGCTAGCTGTGGACCAAGGGCATCCTCACATAGGCCTCTCTGTAGAGGAGCTCACAACACGACAGCTGGCTTCACCAGAGTGACAAAGCAATAGTGAAAGGCAATGAGAGTGAGGAGTACAGCTCCTGGTTAAAGTCCTATGTCTGGTCCTTCAGACCTGACCATGGACACTTACAAAGGCTTCCCCCAGCATGGAGTCCTTCCCCAGGAAGGAGTCATGCAGTGTGAATTCCAAGGACAGGGATGATACATGACCATCTTTTAGGTTTAGATACAGTATGTAAAATTTTACCCAAATTCAAGTCGTCACTGTCCAGCCAAATGCTAACAAAAGGGAAAGCTCATCTAAAAATAAAATCATAAGCATAGTCAACACCGCTACAAGAAACTCTGACTTGCATTCAGGCATTATATCTTGCTGCCCAAGATCATACTGCTCAGATGTGAAAACCCAATGACTCTAATTAGTCCATCTCCAAGACACAAATTAATATATAAGCAAACCCTACAATAAACTATAAAACTAGCCTAGAATCTGCAATTTCAATCAAAAGAACATCTTTTCACCTAACCACAAGCATGAGAAGCCTCCAAACAAACTCTGAGATTTCTTAATGGGTTTATATAATCTCCTTAAGCATCCATCTCAATGGGATCAGAACTCCTCAATACCTGGCTTTTTCCCTCCTTTTTAAATTTTTTTTTTAAATTTTTTAGTTTATTTTTGCGAGAAAGAGAGACAGAGAATGAGCAGGGTAGGGGCAGAGAGAGAGAGAAGGAGATAAAGAATATGAAGCAGGTCCCAGGCTCTGAGCTGTCAGCACAGAGCCTGACATGGGGCTCGAACTTGTGAACCTCAAGATCATGACCTGAGCTTAAGTCAAATGATCAGCCAACTGAGCCACCCAGGCACCCTGGCTTTTCCCCTCTTGACACTCAATGAGTCCCTCCTAAGAATGACCAGGCTTCATTGCTGTAGCCCCACCAACCCAGCATTGGTACAAAAGCATACCACTCCTTCCTTCTTCCTTTGTAAGCATTTGTAAGGGCTGTTTCCTGGCCTACATCCACTGGGGGCAAGGAGGAAATGGTCATTCTGGGTAGAGAAGTAAATAATTCAATTGCCCTTGTATCTTCCTAAATTAAAGATGTGCAGTTAACAGCTGACATCCAGATAGAAACCAGTGACATTTGATCCACAGTTTAAGTGGCAAAAGACTCAAGGCAACATTTTCAAAAGCCAAGTGGAGATCCTCTGTATGTCATGCTTTGTGTCTCTGCTTCTTCAGAAGTTTTTAAATTTACAAGTTACACATAGCCTACACTCCAACATGCCCTATGCCTATGCCTCACAATCGAAATGTCAATTAAAAACTATTAAAAATAAGTAATTCTGTTGGAGGAGCAGAGAAAACAAGGACATGTAATAAAGTTACCATTTGGTGAAAGTGACTGCCTTTGAGAAATAGAAAATAGTGGAAAAACTATTTCAGTCTCTGGTTTCAGACCTCCTCTAATTTCTTTTATATTCATTTCATAAGAAGACAAAAACTAAGACAAAAATCCACGAGAAGTTTGAAAATCTAGGGACGCCTGTGTGGCTCAATTGGTTGAGCATCTGACTTCAGCTCAGGTCTTAATATCATGGTTTGTGAGTTCAAGCTCTGCATCGGGCTCTGCACTGATGGCTCAGAGCCTGGAGTCTGCTTCCCATTCTGTGTCTCCCTCTCTTTCTCCGTCTCTTTCTACTTGTTCTCTCTCTCTCCCTCTCACTCTCTTTCTCTCGCAAAAGTAGATAAATAAACATTAAAGATATTTGAAAAAAGAAAATCTAAGTAAGTGATGGGGCTGAAAGAAGGAAGATTGATTGAAAGTCTCTAAGAAACTACCAACTGGCACCCCTGCCCATACTCCCCTTTCAAATATCTCTAACAGCCCAGCCTTTACACAGCAAGCATGCACCAGGCTGTGGACAGCCATTTTACCCCACCCCAAGCAATATTGTGGAAGATTTACCTCTAAAAATATTGAAATTATGTGAAGATTACAGACAGTGTATGTGGATATGGGCACCCCAGCATGAAAACTCCACATTCTGGTATTAGAGCATCACTCAGCATGTGCTGGGGTAACTGTAAACTGTTATAAGTAAGTGGAGAAAGTGACCTTCTAATTGATCTCCCCCTCAGAGATTCATGAAGATATTGTATCAGAAAAATGAAAGGAGTGCTAAGAAAAATAAGGAACCTGAAAACGAGAAAGAGCTTTTGGATATTATAAGTATGATTGCCAAATAAAGATGTTAATGGAAGGGATGGGTGATAAATTCAAGTAAATCCTTCAGGATATATTATTCAATGACTTCATTAAAGCAATATCATAAAGGATTTCCCATAATAAAAGTCCATGAGTATTGGGATTCAAAGTTCTCACTGAATGCTCAGGATGAAGAATTTCAAGTTAATGTAAAAGTCTCCAAAGACAAAGAGAAAATACTAAAATCTCCCCAATAGAGAAAATAAGCCACTTCCTCAGATGCAAGGAACTGAAAGTTCCAGATTTCTTCTAAGTAGCATTGAGAGTTAGAAGGCAAATGAGCAAAATTCTGTAACACTTTAATTTTGCCCTAGAATTGTTTTCACTCACTCAACACAAATTTTGGAGCACCGCTCTGGGCACGGGAAATACAGCAGAAAATGAGCAATAAAGAAAATGCTGCCAGTCTTCAATTAGGATGGCATACTCTCTAAGCAAGATAAGTAACAGATCATGTGTTCAGTAGTAATAAGTGCTTAGGAGGGAAAAAAAAAAAAGCAAGATAGGAAATATATTGAGTCAAGGAAGAAAATTAGACTAAAAATTAGATTATGTAGCCAGGGAACAACTGACAGAGAAGATGACCTCTGAGCAATGATCTGAAGGAAGTAAGTGAGCCAGCTGACAGCTGAGGAAAGACGATAACATAGAGTGGGAACAGCAAGTGCTAAAGTCCTGGGGCCTCCAGAGCGTCACTGGTATCCTAGAAGAAAAGCAAGGAGGTAGGTTTGGCTGGAACTGAAGAGAGGAGAAAGGAAAGCAAGAGAAGCCAGGCCACACATGGTTATGGTTAGATCACGTGGGGTCATAGTGAGTACTTGGGGTTTTGGCTCTGACCAAAACTAAACCAGGAGGGAGTCAGCAAACTTTTTCTGAAATGGGCCAGATACTATATTTAAATAGTAAAGAGTCACATTCCAACTATTCAACTCTGTTGTTGTAGCATGAAAGCAGCCACAGACAACATGTAAATGAATGAACTGATTATGGTCTGACAACATTTTATTGATGGTCATTAGAATTTGAATTATATATAATTTTCTTGTGTCCCAGGGTATGCTTCTTCTTCCTTTGACTTTTTTTCTTCATCCATTTAAAAACGTAAAAAGGCTATCCTATAACTTATGAACTGTGCAAAAAACCAGATTTGGCCCATGGACAGTAGTTGGCTGATCCTGAACTAAATTATCAATCAAGAATGAAATAGAACATGCCTATTCTCAGACACAGAAGAGTGGACTCAGAAAGACCACCTCCTACGCACCCTTTCTTAGGAAGTTACTGGATAATGTACACTAGCACAAAAAGGGAATAAACCAAGATATGGAAAAGGTAGAATCCAAGAAAAAGATGTCCAGGAATGTAGAGAAAAGATGAGACAAGTGTCTGGCCTAGATGGCAAAGCATCAAACTGGAACATGAGAGAAAAAGATTCCAAAAACAAAGTTTCCGGGGGGTGGAATGGGGTCACAGAGTGTGGTACTGTCCTTTGAAATATGGAGTAACTTAAGGAGGCAGTAAAGGCAAAGATAAAAAATTGAAAAACAATTAGAGAACACCAACACATGTCATCTGGGAAGAATGAAAGATTGACTTCTTCTTTGCTAATTGGTATGCTTTTATTTCTTCTTATTTTCTAATTGCTGAGACTAGGACTTCAGTACTATGTTGAACAACAGTAGTAAGAGTTGGCATCCCTATCATGCACCTGACCTTAGCGAGAAAACTCAAAGTTTTTCCCCATTTAGGTGGTATTAGCTGTGGGTCTTTCATATATGGCCTTTCTGAGGTTGAAGTAAGTATGCTACTTCTATCCCTACTTTCTTGAGGGTTTTTAGCAAAGAAGGATGCTGTGTTTTGTCAAATGCTTTTTCTGCATCTATTGAAAAGATCATGTGGGTCTTATCCTTTCTTTTATTAACGTGATATATCACATCGATTGATTTGTGGATATTGAACCACCCCTACAGCCCAGGATAAATCCCACTTGATCATAGTGAATAATTCTTTTAATGTATTGTTGCATTAAATTTGCAATTCTCGCTGAAAATTTTTGCATCCATGTTCATCAGGGAAATTGGCCTATCATTCTCCTTTTTGGTAGGCTCTTTGTCTGGTTTTGGAATCAAGGTAATGCTGGCCTAATAGAATGAGTTTGGAAGTTTTCCTTCCATTTCTATTATTGGAACAGTTTCAAAAGAGTAGGTGTTAATTCTTCTTTCAATATTTGGTAGACTTCCCCTGGGAAGCCATCCAGTCCTGGACTCTTGTTTGTCAGATTTTTGATGACCAATTAAATTTCTTTACTGGTTATGGACTGTTCAAATTTTTTATTTCTTCCTGTTTTAGTATTGATAGTTTATACGTTTCTGGGAATTTAACCATTTATTCCAGATTGCCCAATGTGTTGGCATATATTTGCTCATAATACTCTCTTATAATTGTATTTCTGCAGTGTTGGTTGTGATCTTAACTCTTTCATTCATGATTTTATTTTTTGGGTCTTTTCCTTTTTCTTTTTGATAAGTCGGGATAGGGGTTTATTATTTTGTTAATTCTTTCAAAGAATCAGCTCCTAGTTTTGTTGCTCTGTTCTACTATTTTTTCATTTTGATATCATTTATTTCTGCCCTAATCTTTATTATTCCCCTTCTTTTGCTGGTTTGGGTATTCATTTGCTGTTCTTTTTCCAGCTCCTTTAGGTGTAAGGGTAGGTTGTGCATTTGAGACATTTCTTCCTTCTTCAGGAAGGCCTGGATTGCTATATACTTCCCTCTTAAGACTGCCTTTGCTGCATCCCAAAGGTTTTGGGCTGTCATATTTTCATGATACTCTACATGGAAACCCTGAAATTCTCCACAAAAAGTTGCTAGAACTGATACATGAATTCAGCCAAGCAGCAGAATATAAAATCAACATAAAGAAATAGGTTGCATTTCTATACACCAATAATGAAACGGCTGAAAGAGAAATCAAAGAATTGTTCCCATTTACAATTGTACCAAAAACATAGATACCTAGGAATAAACCTAACCAATGAGGTAAAAGATCTGTACACTAAAAACTATAGAATACTTATGAAAGAACATTCCATGTTCAAGGACTGGAAGAATAAATATTGTTAAAATGTCTATATTACCCAAAGCAATCTACACATTCACTGCTATCCCTATCAAAATAACACCAGCATTCTACACTGAGGTAGAACAAACCATTCTAAAACTGTACAGAACCAGAAAAGACCCCAAATAGCCAAAGTAATATTGAAAAAGAAAACCAAAGTCGTGGGCATCACAATTCTGGACTTCGAGCTGTGTTACAAAGGTGTAATCATCAAAACAGTATGGTACTGGCATGAAAATAGCCACATAGATCAATGGAACACAACAGAGAACCCAGAAACGGATCCACAAATGTATGGCGAACTAATTTTCAACAAAGCAAGAAAGAATAGCAGATGGAAAAAAGACAGTTTCTTCAGCAAATGGTGCTGGGTAAACTGGACAGCGACATGAAGAAGAATGAAACTGGACCACTTTCTAAACGTGGTACACAAAAATAAATTCAAAATGGTTGAAAGACCTAAGTGTGAGAGCAGAAACCATCAAAATCCTAGAGGAGAAAACAGGAAACAACCTCTTTGATCTTGTCTTCTTACAAGACATCTTCTTACAACAACTTCTTACTAGACATGTCTCCAGAAGCAAGGGAAACAAAAGCAAAAATGAACTATTGGGGCTTCATCAGGATAAAAAGCTGCTGCACAGTAAAAGAAACAATCAACAAAACTGAAAGGCAAATTATGAAATGGGAGAAGATATTTACAAATGACATATCAGATAAAGGGTTAGTAACCAAAACCAATAAAGAACTTACCAAACTCAACACATAAAAATCAAATAATCCAGTGAAGTAATGGGTAGAAGACATGACACTTATTCAAAGAAGGTATCCAGATGGCTAACAGACACATGAAAAGATGCTCAATATCACTCATCATCGGGAAACAGCAAATCAAAACCACAATGAGATACTCACATTTGTCAGAATGGCTAAAATTAACAACTCGAAACAATAGATGTTGGCTAAAATGAAAAGAAAGGGGAACCCTCTTACACTGTTGCAAACTGGTGCAGCCACTCTGGAAAACAGTATGGATGGAGGTTCCTCGGAAAGGTAAAAATAGAACTACCCTAGGACCCAGCAATTGCACTGCTAGGTATTTATCCAGAGGATACCAAAATGCTGATTCAAAGGGGAACATGCACCCTGATGTTTATAGCAGCGCTATCAACAATAGCCAAACTATGGAAAGAGCCCAAATGTCTGTTAACTGATGAATGGATAAAGAAGATGTGATGTATATATACAGTGAAAAATTACTCAGAGATCAAACAGAATGAAATCTTGTCATTTGCAACAATATGAAGGGAACTAGAGTGTATTATGCTAAGTGAAACAAGTTAGTCAGAGAAGGACAAATATAATACAATTTCACTCATGTGTGGAATTTAACAAAACAGATGAACATGGGGAAAGAGAAGGAAAAGTTAAATAAGACAAAAACAGAGAGGGAGGCAAACCGCAAGAGACTCTTAAATGTAGAGAACAAACTAAGGGTTACTGGAGGGGAAATGGGTGAGGGATGGACTAAATGGGTGATGGGCTTTAAAGAGGACACTTGTTAGGATGAGCACTGGGTGCTACAAGTGATGAATCACTAGAAGCCACTCCTGAAACCAATGTTAGCTAATTTGAACCTAAATAAAAGAAAAAAAAGAGAAAACACCAAAACATAATAATAAAAATAATAAAACAAAAGCCCCAAAACAAAGCAAAACAAAAAATAAAACAGTGAAATGCAAGTATTTGGCTGTACATCTACATTATCTGGCTGTAAAGTAAATATTGATAATCATAGCAATGCAATACTCACAACTGATTTTCAACTTTGAAAATTATGGGATGGAGAAAGCATGTAAAATTAGAAGACTATAAAAAAGTTTTGACGACATAAATATGCTGGACTATGTAATATGGCAGCTGCTAACTACTGAAATTTAAAGCTTAATTAAAAAATCAGTTCCACAGTCAACCCTAGCCACATTTCCAGTGCTCAATACCACTTGTGTCTAATAACTCCCATCTTGGACCGCACAGATCTAGAACATTTCCACTAAGACAAAATTCCACTGGACAACACTGGGAATTTGGGAAGTAGAGAGAGAAGTTTGGGGTGCTGACTGCATGAGGAGTCAGGAGATGCTGTACAAGCAAGAAATGGAACTGTAAGCATATCGTTTAAAAAGTCACCCAAGTAACTGACCGAAGCACTAAAAATGGAGGTTTAATTTTAATGTGAGATGAATGGAGATGAGGGAGTTCTCAAGGAAGCCAAACCATCATCTCTTGTTCCCTGAAGCCAATAAAGAGTGTCTGAAATTAACAAAGAGCATGAAGACAGTATATGGAAATCCCAAGAAGAAATGCAAAACAAGGGAGCTAAAGAGGAAGCCTGCAGTCAGGTTGCAGAGGTGAGGGACAGCGGGGAAGCTACTCTTCCCTCAGCTGCGCTGGTCCCGGTCACCCCATCCCTTCCAGCTGTCCATCCTCCAAAGTTCAGCCCACACATCATACTCCTCATATTTTATTATGTTTATAAGCACAGAGGACAATGTACCTTCTCAAGTCCCCATCCTTAGAAGGGACCCCATGCTTTGTTTAAGGCTCCGATGTCACGCTTTTGAAATTCTTAATAATCTGTGAGCAAGGAGCGCCATGCCATGTTTTCATCTTGAACTGCACCCTGCAAATTATGTAACCGTCCATTTATATGTTTGGCTCCTAACTGAACTATCAGCTCTTTGAAAGCAGGAATGGGTGCTTTCGGAGATTTGTATTCCCATGAACCAGTATAAAGCCTTCAGTAAACGACCACTTGCCTAACTGATACTCCTATATAGTTTACTTCTGAGGGCCATAATTTCTTAAAGTTTATTTTTGTTTATTTTGAGAAAGAGGAACAGAGAGAGCAAGCAGAGGAGGTGAAGACAGAAAGACTGAGATAGAGAGAGAATCCTGAGCAGGTTCCATACTGCCAGTGCAGAGCCCGATGCAGGGCTCAAACCCACAAACTATGAGATCATGACCTGAGCTGAAATCAAGAGCCAGAAGCCACCCAGGTGCTTCTGAGGACCATAATTGTTTATTCTAACATCCAAGAACACAATCCATCTTTCAGGAAAGCTATGGAGTCACGCTAACACTACCCATAAAATATCTCTGATTCATTCTCTGATGCCTGAAATGCCAAAATTACAATTTTATTCCTTTTTTGGTGGGTGGATGGGGAGGGGAAGCATTTCCTCCTCTCGCACTGTCAAAAGTCTCTGGGAGAGGCAATCTTTAAGTTTCACTAACCTTAACTAATATGAATTTGTCACATTCCTTCAGACAGAACCTTTGAATTCATACTTTGAACACATAACACGGAGCTGTGTTACTGATTATGGGCTATGTTGGCAAAACATGTATACAAATAACTCAAATGACTTTCTGAGCGTCAACCATTGCAAATCAGTGAAAGTGAACATTTCAATGTCATATGTGCAGATCAGTGAAAGTGAATCTTTCAATGTTACATGTGCAAATATATCGATACCCAAAGATTTTTGGGGAAAGATATGCATTATCTCTAATGAGCATACCATCTTCTAATTTCTGCCTGGAATATTTTTTCACCATTCCACCAATCAAATATAAAAACCTTTACCTGCTTATTTATCATTCAGTGTATTCATAGGATGCATTCTTGAGTGATGATGTGCTAGACGATGTGTTACCTGAGGGCTGCACAGCTAGGAAAGGAGGAGGGGGCAGAGACCTAAGTAGACAAAGAGAATCCGAGACAGCCTGGGATAGACATAGCCTAATAGAAGGAGTAGGAGAGATCAGAGATGGAAGAAAAGAATCTGGTTGGATCTACTAGAGATAATTTCTCAAAAGAGAGTGCACATGCTGATCCTTGAAGTACAAGAGAAATACTGACAGTGCAGATGGGCCAGGAGATGACAATCCATGTAGTGGGTGAAGGTTCAGGAGATCAGCAGGTCGATGATGAGACTGGAGGTCCTCACTGAGCTGGTACAGCCCCATGAGGGGCATTTTGCAGGTCCATAGAGGTTATGGTTTGTCACAGTGACTGAGAGTTGCTCCTGGCATTTAGTTGACAGGGGTTGGGCATGGAACCACACTAAGATACCACCTCACGCCAGTCAGAGTGGCCAAAATAAACAAATCAGGAGACTCTAGATACTGGCGAGGATGTGGAGAAATGGGCACCCTCCTACACTGTTGGTGGGAATGTAAGCTGGTGCAACCCCTCTGGAAAACAGTATGGAGGTTCCTCAAAAAGTTAGCAATAGAGCTCCCCTATGACCCAGCAGTTGCACTGCTAGGAATTTACCTAAGGGATACAGGAGTGCTGATGCATAGGGGCACATGTACCCCAAGGTTCATAGCAGCACGCTCCACAATAGCCAAAACATGGAAAGAGCCTAAATGTCCATCAACTGACAAATGGAGTTTGCTTTGCCATGTGAAATAACATATTCACAGGTCTTGGGGATTAGAACATGGACATTAGTCAGCCTACTAAGAATCCAGTGGGGTAGACTCTTTTTTCCTCCACCTAATATTTTTTAAGATTTTATTTTTCTTAAGCAATCTGTACACCCAACGTGGGGCTTGAACTCACAACCCCGAGATCAAGAGTCACACGTTCCACAGACTGAGCCAGCTAGGTGCCTCCTTCCCTCACCTAATTCTAATAGTTTGTAATGCACTGGTTTTATATTCCATAAGCGGCTAGATCTCACCCAGAATGGGAGATATGTTAACATCTTCCAAATGCCTAGCTCAGTGACTGACATCAACTAAACCAAAGCAGAGGAGTCATTAGGTTTCTCCCAGATCCCTATCTACCCCCGCAAGTAAATCACCAAAATTTATCACTGTTATTTTTCATAATTCCCAAATCCATGTCCTTCTTCCACACCTGCCTGCCACCTCACTCCACCTTCAGACCTCATCCTCTGCAGAATTGCAGTACCTTTCCAGCCGGACTCCTAACCTCCCAGTAGATCTCCCTAAAGCCATTCTCCAAAATTCTGAGTCCTCAAACATGCAAATGTGTCACTCCTCAGGGGCTGCACAGAGACCTTGAGAAATATTTGCTGAAATACTTATTAAACAGAACTAGTGATAATAGATATATTGATTTGAAAAAATATTGTCCAAAAAACAGATCCTAGAATCTAAGATCAGCTACATCCTTATTTGTGGGGGATTATTTTGATTTGAGTTTCACCTGTTTCTACCACACGGCTCCCTTTTGTACAGAAGCCCATTCCTCTGGCCAATCAGTTCATGTGTAATTCACATGAGTGGAAACCACATATTGATGACATTACATTTCTAAGATTGAGGAGACAAATCAGATGAGTTTGTGACGGACTCCTCAGCCTGGACTAAACTGATCACTGCCACCAAGTGGCAAATGTTGTCATTGAAACAAACAAGCAAAGGGACACAGTCGCCTCTTAATGTTCATTCTTTCCATCGCAAGCGGCGGACGAGTAAGTGAGGCCACGAAATATATTTCACACCTTCATTGGCCCAGTGAGGCATCGTTTAGAACAGCAGCTTGCAGGAATTTTATATCACAACAGGAAAAAACAAAGTAAAAATACTTGTCAGCCTCGTCATAGAAATTATTTTTAACTCCTACTCTCCTTCCCATGTTCAGCTTTGCAAAACACAGTAGTACCTTGTTTACTTGACATGAAAGGGAACAGGATAATCTGGAAGGTTATTTTCAACGTAAACTCAAGCTACGTCTTTAAGAATCAATACTTATTTTTACAATTTAACCATCTATAATGGGCATGTCTGGATGCCTCCCTGCCATAGAAGTTAGAATAAAACGGTATGTCTGTGTCTCTCGGTGCAGCGGTGACAAGCCTGTGGCGGCTGAGAGGGCAGGCTCCTGCTGTGTCACATTCTCCGCTGTCCAGGGTCAGGCCCATCCTTGCAGGCACAGAAAATCCATTTTGTCCCTGCTTTGGGGTTTCCTGGCCACACCAGTGCTGACTTATTCTAACTGAGTCACATACAAAAACCTGAAAGCAAATGTAGGTGTTTGTTTGAGATAAGAAATCCAACACATGATACACTGACATTAACCTGACTGCTCTTTTCTGAGCCTGTATCAGGGGTGGGAGTCAAGGTTGGGAGGGAAGAAGTGGGGGGAAGTCATAGATCACCCTTAGCAGAGAGAAACAGAGAGCTCTATTCGGATGAGATTTCTGCTCCTCTTCTAGTTCATGTCACTTAGCAAATACTCCCTTTATTCTGAGATAAATTCCATGACTCTCTGTTTCCTGAAAACAAAAGGTTGAGCTAAAAATACTATTAAACATGAAAGTCATTAAGGATGGTGTTTTGTTTTATATATTCGCTTTTAACTTGGGAGCATTTGGGTATGTTTTGGTTTTGTTTAAGTTTTTGCTGTTTATTTATAAGTTTATTTCAAAATAGTAAGAGAATGTAAACTGTGTAATTTATTCTTTATAAAATAGATGTATAATTCTTATTGTCCAACGAGATGAGTAATTATTGTATATCTTCAATGAACACTTTAATAAAAGGTCAGTACTCTGTATTGTAAATAATTTATATCCATTAATTCAGTTTTGAACTTTGTCACTGCTCTTAACCCGTGTCTAATTCAGCTACTTGATCTGTCAAAGACTGTGGGAAGTATGTTAATTTCTATGGCATTTGGATATTTGCCAGTTTCTTTTTATATTTCCAGAAATTGTTTTATATGCTTTAAGTTCATGTACTTGGGCATATACAGGTTTTTGACTATTATTACACCTTTGACTATTACATCTATTAAAGGTAGACTGTACCTTTTATCTAAAATGACACTCCGGGGAAATGCAAATCAAAACCACAATGATATATCACCTTATACTTGTCAGAATGGCTAATATCAAAAAGACAAGAAATAACAAGTGTTGGTGAGGATGTGGAAAAAGGGGACTCTCTTGCCTTGTTGGTGGGAGTGAAAATTGATGCAACCACCATAGAAACCAGTGTAGATAGAGGTTCCTCAAAAATTAAAGATAGAAACACCGCACAATCCAGTGATTCCATTATGGGGTATTTACCTGAGGAAAATAGAACACTAATTTGAAAAGGTATGTGCACCCTGGTGTCTACTGCAGCGATAGCCAAGATATGGAAGCAACCCAGGTGTCCATCAGTAGATAAATGGATAAAGAAGATGTGGTCAATATACGCAATCGAGTTTTATTCAGCCATAAAAAAGAATCAGATCTTGCCATTTGAGGCAACATGATTAAAAGGCATCAGTCAGTCAGAGAAAGACAAATACTATACGATTTCACTTTCATGTGGTACTTGAGTAACAAAACTAAACAGGTAGTTGCCAGAAAAGAGAAAACTCTGGGTGGGCAACATAACTGAATGGAGATTAAAAGGAACAAACTTTAATATTACATGTCAACCATGCTTCAATAATTAAACAAATTTAAGGAATTTTATTCATTAAAGGTAAATGAATAAATGACAGTTCGTCTCTGCTTTTGCCTTGGAATTTTTCTCATCCGAAATAAATATTGCTATTTCCTGTTCTCTTTCGTCTCCACAACTAATCTTAGCCTCCCTTTCTTTCATCCTTTCACCTATATGTGATTTCATATTTGATTTTTTTCGTCGTTGTTTGTAGCATATAGTTTGGTACTTTATACAAACATACTTTAAGATTTTGTTTCTGCTTCTGTCTGTCACAACTGCTGTACCTGCTCTTTTGTCAGTTTGTTTCATGCTTTCCATGAGTCTGTGCTCAGCTGATACGCCAGGGTCCAGGGCTAGACATGTGACTGGCTCTAAGCCAATCAGAAGATTCCACCTGTTCTGAGAAGGTCCAGTCAGAGAGAGATACCAGCATTGGTACAGGATTCTCTTTCATGCTGAACCTAAATTTGTCAAAATGTGAGGTTAGAGCTGCTAAGACCACCTTGCTGGACTGAGAACAAACCAACACAATAGAAAAAAAAATAGTTGAGAGGCAAAAAAAAAAAAAAGAAATAAAACTCCCAAAATGCAGCTACACTTAAAGATAAATCTACTCTTAGGCCCATCACTGCCCATACAACTTCCTGCAAGGATGGAAACGTTTTATGATTTGTGCTATCCAATATGGTAGCCACTAGCCACATTGTACCTATTGAAATGGGGCTAGAGCAACTAAGGGGGTGCCTGGCTGTCTTAGTGGTAAAGCATGTATCTCTTGATCTCAAGGTTTTGAGTTCAAGCCCCACATTGTGCATAGAGCCTACTTTAAAAAAAAATTTTTTTAAGTGGGTCTGGAGCAACTAAGGAATCAATAAAGACGGTGCATTATTAACAGAGAAATGGAAACAAAGACTAAGCATCTTGATTGAATTCATAGAATTTGTAGCAGGGCCAAAACTATAGCCAGGTGTCCTAAAATTGACTTCTATACTGTGAATATATGAGCTGAGGTTTGTAGCAATTCATTAACAAGGCAGAGATGAAGAACTAAAAAATAAGGCCCATACATGATGTGTAGATTTCTGACCATTTCCTTTCTATTTTTTTATTGCTTATGTTCACTGGCATCAAATATAAATAAGTCTTTGGAACTAAATAATCTCTAATTATACCAAGGATAAATAAATTGCTCTTATTACGTGTCCAGCTATAAAACTGATGTGCCAGACATGAGGGTGATCTGGCTGCAATATTTGTCACCCCACTGATTGCCAGTGCTCATTCAGCTAATCTGGGTAGCCGTGCGGCGGTCCCCTTCTTCCCCCACCCAGCCTTGTGCATCCCTCCCCAGGCTGGGCACTCTGTCCGAGAGGATGACCTTTCTCGATAGAGGAGGATCATCTTTGGCCAAGAGTATATGAGTTGCTGCACTCTCCTGCTAGAACCTTGTAGGAGAAGGTGGGGCAGTCAAGCTTCCAAGACTCAGCACATCCAAATAAAACACTGCATGCGGCAGTCTGCCTATCTTAAAAATAAAACAAAACTAAGGTACCTATTGTTTCTTAAGATATGCTTAGGGGTCCTGTTTAGAAAACTTGAAATGATTCTGATTCCATATTTTAATTCATAGTTTACAGTGAATACTTATTCTGACATTTAAAGCAATGTGATGTGAAGTGGGCTGGGACCGAACAGTCAAGAGAGAATTCTTGAGGCATTTCCAGTGCAAAATGGTGTTTTTATTAAAGCCCGGGGACAGGACCCATGGGCAGAAGGAACTGCACTGAGATTGTGAGGAGAATGATTATACACTTTGAAGTTGGAGAAGGAAGATTCCAAGAGGCTTTTGATACATTACAAAAGATTTACAGGATTCTGAAGTTCTGGCTATTGTAAAACTAACATTGTTTTTTCTTTTTGTTTGTTTGTTTGTTTGTTTTTGCCTCTAGCAAAGCAATGATGTTATGGCAGTGGTGGGTTCCTTGAGAAATGTCACCCTCTGCCGGTCTCAGGTATTTGTCAATGGGCTACAGGTTGTAAGGATATTTAATTTTATCTGCATTTCTTTTGCCTTCGTTCTGCTCATCAAGATGGAAAATGTGACTCTTGAAAAATAAGTAGTTCTGGAACAGCCTATCTGGGCTTCTTGCAAGTATCTGATGTAAGGAGCTGCTACTGCCTTTCTTCCTGATTATACTGAAGGGTAGCCTGTCAGCACAGCAGCATGGTTCATTTTCTCTTCTGTATGGGCATGGTCCATTATCTTTTGCCTTTTGCCTGTCTCTTGCTTGAGTCTATATTTAGAGATTTTAAAAATATTTATAATAATATTTTGGTATATTTGGGTTATAATTCCTGATAAAATGCCAGCTTTCAATTTTGTTCACACATAGCTAGCAACTCAGGAAATTTCTGGAAATTTTAGGAAATTTCTGAAACCCAAAATATTCACCTATGACCTCTCGATGATTATGCTGTTACTGCCTCAAATATGCCTTAAATGGGTTGCCAAGAAGCCAAGAAATGCACATAGCAGCCAAAATTGAAGTGAGCTAAAGTGTAGCTGAGGTTTTTTGGGTTTTTTTTCTTCTTTTTTTGGACATGACAGTTCTGATTTAAAATTCTGCAGTCCCAAGTGAAGAGGATAAGATTTTTACATGTTGATAATAAGCAGGAGAAAAATTTTGAGACTTAGAGCCAAACCACTCGGATTTAGGCCCCAGCCAAGAAGGCAGCAGAAAAGGAGAAACATGGACCCCAGAGAGACCAGACAGCTGGAGGGGCTGGTCTTCTCTTCAAGGACAGACCCAGAAAACACCCAGGACTGAGTCAGACAACCCTCCAGTTAATTGTCAGCAAGTTCTCTAATGAAATCTCCCTTGGAAAAAAATTCTTTTGTTATCAACATCCTTGCAATAAAATAATCTAATCCTACTTTTCCCTTTTTTTCCTTTTCTTCTTGAGATGTGACTATTGCTCTACAGTCTGCATTGATGGAGGAAATAACAGCAGAGCATCTGCCTGAAGTTCACTGCTCTCCACCTTGTACAACACCCAGGCTGCCCTGCTTTAACATCTATCCACACAGCAGGGAAGGAACCAGCGCTAGACTCACAAAACACACCTTGAGCATCACCAACAAGCAGGAGGCAGAACTTCATTTCTCACCACAGGGAGAGTAGCTCCCCAGGTCTCTGCAGCCAAAGTCAAGCAGCCCTCCTAGTGGGTGGTCCCAGCATCTCTCTCTGGAATCTGCATGTCCTGCTCCTGACAGGAGTTTACAGAGAGCCTCTCAAAGGCCCTGGGAGAAGGAAGGGGGAAATTCCTAGCTCTGTTTGAAAGACTGAGTCCAGACTAAGAAGAGAGCAAACTGAGCATTGATGGGGGGGAAGGCAAGGAAGGAGGGAAATGGGTGATGTGTATTGAGGAGGGCACTTGTTGGGATGAGCACTGAGTGTTGTATGTAAGTGATAAATCATGGGAGTCTATCCCCAAAACCAAAAGCACACTGTACACACTCTATGTTAGCTAACTTGACAAATTATATTTAATTAATTTTTTTTAAAAAGGCCATGAATGGGGCGCCTGGGTGGCTTAGTCGGTTAAGCGTCCGACTTTCGCTTGGGTCATGATCTCGCGATTCGTGGGTTCGAGCCCCGCGTCGGGCTCTGTGCTGACTGCCAGCTCAGAGCCTGGAGCCTGTTTCAGTCTGTCACTCCCTCTCTCTCTGACCCTCCTCTGCTCACACTGTCTCTCTCTCTCTCCTAGAAATACATAAAAAAAAAAATTAAATTAAATTAAAAAAAATAAAAAGGCCATGATTGACAGCAAGTGCATTGAAGGATAAATTAACATAACATTAAGCTCAATGTGGAATTCAAGATCATGTCAGTAAGTTTCACATCGGTAAGTTGTTTTTGAAATTAAGAATGCTAGAAGACAAATGCTATTAAGGTCATATTTGACCCAGAGAAGGAAAAATTTGAGGGAGAAATTATATCTAGGATTAACTCAATCAGTAATGATAGCTTTTGGTAAATAAACTTAAAAATGTATATGAGAATGATAATATGTAAGCGGCTTTATTGTATAATTGTCATTCCAGAAGTTAAGATATAAAACCCATCCTCATATAGAAGCATGCTTTGTAAGGTTCCATCATGCACAAATTTCAGGTACTATGGTTTAAATGACCCCTGTTGTGCAATGACACAATGCAAATTGCAGTTACGGAAGGAACTGTGAAAAATTACATGAAGCACAAACTGCTGGGAGCTCCTCAGTCCCCTGCTCACTGTAGTAACAGGTATCTCATGGTCAGTGATCAGTCATGTTCCTTCTTCCACATCTGTTAGTGATCGATCACTGCATCTGGGATTCAGTTCACTCACAGCCAGCAAGGTGTGCAGAGAAAGGAATAATCAAAAGCCTCAAAACAAAAGGGCAGCAAAAAACCAAAAAGGAGTAAGGCTGGAAGCAAATTTCCAATCAAATAAATGTAAGTGGAGTTAGCGAAGAAACAGCCAGCCATGGGAATGTGGACACTGCTCTCGTCCTAAGAGGCAGCCAGAGGGTTAATGAAAGTGAATTCAGCCACGTGTGAGGACAGTAGTTGTGACACAAAATATGAAGATGTCCTAAAAGAAGTGATGTGGCCTAAATAAATAAATAAAATTGCGTTGTAGTTTGTAGTGTAGTTGCCATTTTCATGCCAGTTTTTGACCTCACAACAAGGGATATGTAGCATTTGTCCCTTCAGTCTAAGCTCCTGTGGGACATGTTGCACGTATTATCCTTCTGTGCTCAGTCACTAGCCTGAAAGCCTTACTGTCTCGCAGCCTAGGGTATCCACAAGTCATTTCCTCTCTTAGAATGCCTTCGCCACTCCCACTATCTGATTCCCAAATCAGAAACCGGTTTATCTTATACTCTTAGTCTCTATCACGGTGCCTATCAAATAGTATTTGGTAAATTCCATTACGAATGAATGAATGAATCCTGAAGTCTTGCCTCCAGTCACACCTCTGAGAAACCTCCTCCTCCTCCACCAAAGGGCCATAGACTGGACAACTCTCTCCCCTGCACCCATACCTTTGTAACTTTGTTGTGATCAGTACCCCGTTATCCTTCAAAGGTAAGTTGAAATCAATGTCCTTTTTAAAATTGTTTTTAATGTTTTATTATTTATTTTAGAGAGAGTGAGTGAGCCAGAGTGTGAACATGAAGGGGCAGAGAGAGAGAGAGAGAGAGAGAGAGAGAGAAACAGAACAGGAAACAGGCTCCAGGCACTGAGCTATCAGCCCAGAGCCTGATGTGGGACTTGACCCCATGAACTGTGAGATCATGACTTGAGCCCGAGTCAGACATTTAACCAACTGAACCACCCAAGCATCCTTCAATGCCCTTTTTTTTTTTTTAAATCCTTTTCCAGGTCTTCAATACCTCACCTGAAGTTCAAACTCCTTTGTTGGTGTTCTCTATGTATTCATTCCTTCACTCAACTAGGATTCATCAATCACTGGGTGTTTTATGAACAAGTTGAGGGCCCTTTTCTCAAAGAGTTACCCACATGGACCGGCTGACGGATGCACAGACAATTGTGGCACAATTGTGGTGAGAAGGATGTGCACAATGTATTTTAATAGCAGAGGGGAGGGACACCTAACCCATCTTGAGAAAGAGTGGAAAGGAAAGCTTTTTTCTGAGAAGGCAGTTGTTTGGACTGTTTTAAAGACAAGTCAGAATCTGCCCACCAAAGAAAGGTGAAGAGGAAAGGGGATAGGCATACCTTGTTTGCATATCCTTAATATATCAGGAGATGTACTGTGTCAGGAGATGACACCCCAGCAGTATAGAGAGAGCTTCATCATCCCTACTGCTTGGTGGGATCCCATTACGGGGATCAACCAGTCCCCTACTGGTGGACATTAGTGTTTCCCATGCCATTATCTGCGATTTTAAGTAATGCTGCAATGAATGACATTGTGCATATTTGTCGCATTTTGTATTTTTACCAGTTGTAACTTTGGGATAAATTCTTGACAGTGTGTGTATGTTAACTACACTGAGATTAAAATTTTTAAAACCTAGGAAAAAATCCCTAGAAGCATGATTGCTGGATCAAAGGGTAAACGGAGATATTAGGGTGCTAAATAGTGCCAAATTGCCCTGAGAAGGGTTTGTGCCATTTGCATTCTCATTAGCAAGATAGGAGACCAAAAGACAGTTTACAGTCAGATGAAGAAAGAGTTGATGTAAAAACCCAGGTCCCAGAACTGTACTCCAGCAGCATGCAGGAGAAAGGACAAGTTCAAAGGTGTAAAGTACTAGCAACTCAGAGCTGTAGAGGCTGAATCATAAAATCAGAGCATATATTTAAATGCATAATGTAGTGTGGAGCAATAAACAGGCTTCTTCTATCACTGCTTCTTGTCATGCAACAGAACAAATCAAATACACCACCTCTCCTGAAAGCTGTCGGGGGAGGAGGGTGAGGTCCTTATCCATCAAGTAGGAGTATTAGAAGAAATTAACAACACATTACCCCTTATTACTAATAAAGGATTCCTCCATCCCCCAACTGCATTTCTCCATCCAAATGAATCTCACAGCTACAAAACTTTTCTGCCCCAGTTTTCCAGATCTTTACTTCCAATTAGGGAGACCTGTCATATTCATTTCTGCTCCTCCCCCAACCCTCAGGTCTTAATTTTCTCTGAAGCAGAAGTGGTCGGGACAGCTCAAAAGTTTAGCAATATGAACCAGATAACTCAACTCCTACACCTGATCTCACCTACCTGAACCCCTCAATCTGTACTCTGGGTTTTTTCGTTTGCGGGGACAGGTAAAGAAGGCAGATAGCGTTGTTTTATTTAGTTGTGTATCTACATTCGGTTTAAAAAAAAATGCTATGTATACATGTAAATACAAGCATGACCTAGCCTGCTATGTAAGAAACAGAATATGACAATAGACTGAAAGTTTCCTGAGTGTTGCTGCTTGGTCCCATCTCCTTCCTTTCCCCAAGCCTCTTCTGAAGAAGATGTGTGCCCACATTTGCTGAGCGTTAGGTGATCACAGCGGGGGGCCACTTTTAACTCCTTTAGTCCTAACGGGTGAGCCTGCGTTGTACAGAAGAGACTTAGGCCCCTCACCCCAGAGCTGAGGTATGAATTTGTCCTGGAGCACTTGACTGTCCTTTTTCCACTCATCATTCTCAGCTCACAGTTGGAGGTCCTGTACATCCTCACAGATCCATCAGGGCTTTGTGAAACATCTCCACCGTGTTTAGTGCAAGAATTGGCTGTGCTATAGTGCGAGGGCTCTCCTTGGCACCCAGCAGCCCAAGTTGCTGTGAGTGGAACTCTGTGGTTCATAGCTCTTGCCTCTGGTCTTGAGATAGTATCTCCCTTCCTTGTTATATTCCAAGGAAGGATAATAGCAAATCCTATTTCAGGTGCCACTACCCCTTAAGAGTTTAATTACCTCTGGCAGTTTCAAACAGTCGGCAGTGGTTACCTGAAATTCTGTCTTGAAGAAGTTGAGATTTGTTTTCTAAGCACTTCAGGAATGCAAGGTCAATCTCTACTGTGAGTAGGTATGTGATGAGTGACGATCTCACAGGAGTTCAACCTTGACAACCTACGTTCCAACATCTGCATTTTTCAGATGAATGTCTATTTTTACTCTTCAAGGATTAGCCCTTGACTATCTAGATCTACCTTCAGAGCCCTAGTCATTATTAAGGTTGTAGGAATTTTAAAGACAAACATCTCCCCACCCCCTTGTTGATCTCATCCTTCATTCATTCCCTCCACACTCTAACTCATGCTCCGCTTATAAATCAGCCTCCTCAAACTCAAACTCCTTGCATCCCCTTGATTTCCTAATCCCAATCCTAATTTAGGATTTCCTAAATCCTAGCAGAAGTTATGCACTGCAGAAACACTTTATTATCTGAATATATGCGTCAGCTCAGGCCCTGTTCTGACCATTCAATGACTAATTCTAATTCCAAGTTAATACTCATCACTTGGTATATTAGTTATTTGTCACTGTATAACAAAGCCTCTAAAATTTAACAGTCTGGAAAAGCAATAAACATTTATTTTCCCACCCAGTCTGTTAATCAGAAATTTGGGGATGGGAGTGCCTGGCTGGTTCAGTTGGTGAAGCATGTGACTCTTGATCTTGGGGTTGTTAGTTCAAGCCACACGTTGGGTGTAGATATTAATTTTTTTTTAATGTTTTTATTTATTTCTGAGAGAGACAGCGTGAGCAAGGGAGGGTCAGAGAGGGAGACACAGAATCCGAAAAAGGCTCCAGGCTCCGAGCCAGCCATCAGCACAGAGCCCGACGCGGGGCTCAAACCCACGAACTGTGAGATCATGACCTGAGCTGAAGTCGGATGCTCAATCGACTGAGCCACCCAGGCACCCCAGGTGTAGATATTACTTTTAAAAAATCTTTTAAAAAAAGGAAATTTGGGGAGGGTCAGTTGGGTGGCTAGGGAATCTCAGGTGGGGTTCTGTTGAAACATTCTACTGTTGGAATGGCATCTGCGACTGGTCATCTGAAGATGACCAGATGATTCAGGTCAGGGCTGAATGCGACAGGAAACTTCAATTTCTCAGCATACGGTCCTCTGCAAAGGACTGCTTAAGTGCCCTTTCACATGGCAACCAGATTCCCCCACATTTAGTGGTCCAAGAGAGAGCAAGGTGGAAGCGTCAACATCTTCTATGACCTACCTCAGAAGTCACACACTGTCATTTCCATTGTATCACCATTGGTATCCCCGGTCCTCTCTATTCAGAGTGTGAAGAAATTACACAGTGGGATGTTGAAGAAATTACACACTTGATGGAGGAGGTCAGTGGAGGTCTTCCTGCAGGCTGAGTACTACCCCTGGCAAATATGTTTCCTTGGAGAGAGGTGTAGAGCCAAAGATCGCCAAAGCCTGACACTTGCTAGTTTGTGAACTATTCCAATGTAGTTGAGTCAAGAGCAGAAAGTAAGTTTTTACCTTTCCTGTGCACATTTTTGCAAGAAGTGTCATAGCTTTGGGGCTTATTGCCTTACATCTTTCTTGAGATTGCAAAAATGAAATTACATTTCATGATTAAAGAGTGAGGAGCCACAGAGTGGAGAGAAACAATGGGATCATGGCAGAAAGTTGTTACTCAAACGTTCCTAAGTATTCCTCCTGAGAGTCTTCTGGTTCAGTAATTTTCCACCGAATAATAAGCTCCATTCAATGAAAAATTTTCTTGCCCTTCTGCTTCTGACAGTAACTGTCATCATAGAATAATGGTAGACTACACTTTGTTTTGTTTTGCTTTGCTCTCTGGAATGCTCGATATGATAGCACCCGCAGAGTTTCTGGAATTTCCTTATAATCTTCTAAGGAGGTAGAAAGCCATAAGTCTAATTATAAAACAATGTTAGCCTTGTCATTGCTAGGTTAGCAAGCCAGAAATCTGGCAAAGTTCAACAAGGCAGTGGCTCAAAAATATTTATATAAAACTTTGTTTAACTGCCAAACTCCTGAAGAAGAAGGAGGTTCTTCAAGGAGCATCAATATGACCAAGGAATATTTTCTAAGCTCTCTCCTCCTCCTGAATAATCAAATTCAAGAGACACTTACAAGAGAATCTATCACCGGAATATGCCAGACATGTTTTTAGACTTCTAGGGGCTATCAGGAAAGCTAAACCTCACCCTCCTGGAGCTAACAGATCTCTGCACGGTGTGGGAAACCTCTTAGACTCAGTGTGGGTTTTCATGATGTCCCCTCCTTTTATCACTTCGTAATAAGACAAAATCCAGTGATACAGGGATTCAGTTTGGAAACCTCTTCCTTACTCTTTCTTTTCTACCCTCTGCCCCCTACTTTCCTGGGAACAGCACAGCCAGAGAGGACTCTCCAGTAAGCACCTGGCTCTAGAATGTTTCTCCCTACAAATCTCACATATTTGGAGTCTTGTTCCACCTAACTCTTCGCCACATCCACTCAATGTGCACTGTGAGTCTGCTCAGACATTACTTTCAGATTTTAGACGCTTTCATCCTGCTAGTGTTGTAGGAAGCAAATCTCAGTCCCTGGTGATTTATGCAGAAGGAGTGTGTCCAGGGCTCTACCGCAACCTTGAGAGTCAGGAATACTGGTGACAGAGGACGATAACCTTCCCAAGAGTGATGCGTAAGAGTAGGGGAGCCAATGGCTTTTTCCAATAGACTCTCTGAGCTTACATCCACCCTAGGAGCTTTCTTCTTTTCCCCTTGGCTCCAGCCAAGATAAAGATTCACTCAATTTTTTAATCCTATTTATAGGTATCAACTTTCCTCCTCTATTATCTATCCCCCAAATCATTGAGAACTCTTTGAAAAGGCACAGTCTAAAAGCAGCTAGGTTTATGAAGCAGAGCCCTTTGTCTATTCCACCTTGAAATATCTAAGTTTCCTAAAGATATCTTTCTTTTTCTAGCTGGGGATAGTTTACATATAACAAACATATTAGTTTCAGGTTTACGACATAATGATTCATTTGCACATATTATGAAATCATTACCATAGTAAATCTAGTTAACATTTATCACCACACACAATTACAAATTTTTTTTCTTGTAATGAAGACTTTTAAGGTCTACCCTCTTAGTGACTTCAAAATATGCATGTACAGTATTAGTACCTAGAGTCAGCATGCTGTGAATTACCTCCCCAGGACTGACTTATTTTATAACTGGAAGTTTATTGCTCCTGAGCCCCTTCACCCATCTCACCCACCCTCCATCCCCGCCACTGGCAACCACCCATCTGATCTCTGTATCCATGAGCTAATGTTTTTCTTTCTTTCTTTTTTTTTTAGATTCAATGTGTAAATGAGATCATGCATTATTAGCTAAAGATATCTTCCTATATTACAGATTAATGATCTTAAAACCTTCCACTAAAAAGCAGTCTTAAAACACTTATGAATCACAAGGGGACACCTGGGTGGCTCAGTTGGTTAAGTGTCCAACTCTTGATTTTGGCTCAGGTCATGATCTCATGAACCATAAGATGGACCCCTGCACCAGGCTCTGCACTGACAGTAGGGAGCCTGCTTGGGATTCTCTCTCTTCCTCTCTCTCTGCCCCTCCCCTGTTTGCATACATGCTTCTTAGCATTCTGCCCTCCTAACGAGGAGCACAAATTCCCTCCACCACCCTTCCCCTCTGTCAGTCCCTAGGGTCAAAAATGACTACAGTCTTTTTGAAATCCAAAGACAAGTTTCCCCTATGTGGGTCCTCATTTTTGAAATGGGACTAAGTTATCAAAACCTAAATTTTTAAAGGGAAAAATGAAAAAGTCTTTGAATATGGAAATTATCAAAACATGAAGGGTAAGGTAATTTGTGTTCCATTTCAAAAGAATTATTAAAAATATGTTTACTACTATAGCAATTGCCTTGTAGGTGTGCCAGATGCTTTCTGACTGCCCCTTCACATCTGCTCCTCACTCCCCCAAACCTTCCTTTTACCCTGGCCCTTGCTTTGGGCCACAGGAATCTGCCCTCCATGAACAAGTCCATCAACCAGGCTTTCCTGCCCTCTGACTTCTGGTTGTATCCTGCCAATGGTGGGAGGTACTGGCAGAAGGAGAGGAAGATTAGGAAACATTGTTCTCTCTCTCTCCCTCCCTCCTCTGCATTGGCAGTGATCTTCTACCAAACATCATGGCTTCCAGTGAACCCCCCGTCCCCTCTCCTGCCTCATTCTCACTGGATTCTGGGGACCTCTCCCTCCTTTAACTTATGATCCCTCCTGCTGATCCTGGGTTGCTTCCCTGTCTCACAGGAAATCTCTACATCTGATGACACTCCTGTAAATCACCCATTCATCAGACTCTCATCAATGACCCCTTTTGAGGGTGCCATCTGTTTCCTGCATTGACCGTGACCAGTACTGTGCATGGCTGATTTTTTTTAGACTTCATATCAATGCATCAAGCATTTCACTCTTTTCCGAATGAAAAGTAAATCACAAAAGAAAAGAAAAATCAACCACAGGGTGCACAACTTTGCATAACTAATAAAATAATTTAGCATTGCCACAAAGAAAATTAAAGAAAGATGTTTGATTGTGTACCTTACTTAATGGAGGCAATAGAAAAGGAATGTTAAGAAAAGCAGGAATGTTTGTCAAGTTCAGGGTCCATGAAAAACACACATTGCTGCATGTTGCAGCCACATGAATCATTCACAATGGACAGGAACATGCACATGTAACAATTCTTCTCCTTTTAATGAAACATAAGAAATTGGCAAGAATTGAAAATTAGAAATATACATATTCAATTATTTTATTAGACCTTATTTAAAGAGAAAATTTTCTATAATCAAATGTATTGTGCATTTTTTTCTAACATCTGGAACAATAAATAGCTTGTTAATAAAACTAATCAGAGACTTAACAGTTGGATTTTTACAATAGTCAGATTTGATCTTTTCTCTTTCTGAAATAGGTTTAAATTAGCTTTTCAAAACAGTCCGCTACTTTCTGGGATGTAGGAAGAATAAGAGGTTCTCAGAATTGAAAAGCAACTATTCTCTTTTATATAGAAAAACAAACTCAGGAGCACAGAATTGAATTATTCATAACTGGATCTCAGAGTCTTTACATCACATCATCATTATCAACATCATCATCATCATCATCATCATCATCATCATCATCATCATCGGTCCAGACTTGTCCTTCTCTTACTTTTTTATTTCATTTAAAAAATAATAAAACGAATACCCATGTATCCATTACATACCTTCGCACCCACTATACTGTGCTAGCCAGGAACCAGAATATCACTGACCTGCCCCACAAGTTTTGTATGCCTCCCTCATCCTCTCAGGACCCACTGGTCTCAGACCCCCACTTGCTCAAACCCCTGCCCACATCTGCCCAACTCACCTCAGCACCCAGTTCCCAGAGCAGGGCCTCCCCTTGACTGTCACCATGGAGCCAAGCTGACCACCTGCACACACAGGTTTCTAGCTCCTCCTTTATGGACTCAGATGAAAGGCCACACTGCGTGGCATGGGCTTTGGCTTCTTGAGCCACCACCAAACAGGCTAAGTGACCCCACACGAAAGTATAGGGACTTTAACTTCCATGGGCAGACTCTAACCAATGGGCAAAAGGAGCTGAGAGGTGCCAGAAGATAAATTCCTCTTCACTGTTCCTTCTTAACATCTTTGCTGCTGAGCAGGACACAATCCCTAGTGACCCACAGTGTCTCTCCATGACCCATCTTGAAATGGTGGCCAGTAATGCTGGGCAGCCCTTTATGTGAGAGTCTGCTCAGGCGGCCATAGCAAAGTACCACAGTCTGGATTTAAACAGCAGACATTTATTCTCTCACATCCTGGGAGGCCAGAAGTTTGCTACCAAGATATTAGAAGGCTTGGGTTTTTTCCAAGGCCTCTCTCGGTGGCTTGTTGAGGGTCATCTTTTCCCTGTGCCTTCACGTGGTCCTTCCTCTGTGTACACACGTGTCTGTGTCCAGATTTTCTCTTATAAGGACACCGGTCATATTGAATTAGAGTCCATCCTAAAGACCTCAGTACTTCTTTAAAGACCTTATCTCCAAATATGGTTGGATTCTGAGGGCCAGAGATTTCGGACTTCAACATACAAATTTAGGGTGTGGGGGACACTGCTCAGGTCATAACATGCTCTCACTACCCCAGCAGAGATCAGTTCCTGAGCCTGGTGTTACTCATTCACTTTCTTTTCACTTTTCATTTAGATGCGATGCCTAAGTAACATTTTCTTCAGTTTTTACCTGTTTTAGAATGTTATAAGCAGTGTTACCCTATTTGTTGAATTCTTGCACTTACTTTTTCCATTCAACGATATGTTAGTAAAATTCAGCTTTGATGTGAAGAGCTATAATTCATTCGTTTTCATGCTGTAGATTACTCCACCATAAGAATAAACCACCATGTAAACCTTATTTTGTGGGTGGACATTAGGCTGTGTTGTGCAGACAAAAGCAAATGGCCAGGCAGCACAAATAGGCCCCTGAAGACCATCTGTTGGGGTCACTCAGAAAAGTATAGAAGGAATGCAGGTTCCCCTTTTGTCAGGTTCATCTAGGTTGTCAGGTGTTGACAAAAGTCTAACAGAGCCCAACCTCAGAGCCTAGAAGAGAGTCCCTAAACCTCAAGGGACTTTTATGCTACAAGATTAAAGAAGCCCAAGGGCCTCCCCTGGCATGACTGGTGGTTGTGTTTGCACCTGACATATTGCCAACCAGGGGCAGGATCTGCCCCATTAGCACTCAAGGTGAGGACCAACCAGCTCTTCCGTCGCCTTGCAGCACGAAGAAAATAGGATCTAAGCCTTGCATTGAATCAGATTTTATTGTCCTAAGTAATGATTCATAGCCAATTTCCACGGAGCCCCATTCCTTTTGGGGATATCTGCTTGTAGGGGACGAGTCTTTGACATGTTAGCATTTGCCTCCAAGTAACCATTTTATTCTCCAGAAGACATGTACCCAGGAAGGAAATTGCTGGGTCACGTGATATATGAATATAAAATGCTAACAACTTCTCACCAGCAATATACATGAGGTCCCACAGATCCTTCTAGTATATTCTCCTGGTATTTTCTCTAGTTATTTCATTTTTGCCAATCAATTAGGTATAGAAGAGTAGCTCTCTGTACTCTTCTTTAGATTTAGATTTCCCTGATGACTATGGAGTATATTTTCATGTGCATACAGGCCATTTGCCTTCGCTTTTGTGAAATGCTGTTTGCTCATTTTTGTACTGACTGGTCTTTCTCTAACTAACTTGTAGGAAGTAGTTACCTATTCCTCATGCTAATCCTTAGAACGTATCCTCTCTCAATTGGTAGCCTTCTTTTTATTTTCTTTACAGTGTCTTTTGATAAACAGAAGCTCTTACTTTAATGTAGTTGAACCTATCAATCTATTCTTTCATAGGGGGTCCTTTTGTTGTCTTATGTTAGAGATCCTTCCCCATCCCAATGTCATAAAAGTATATAAACTTTAAAGTGATGCATGGACTGAAAAATAAATCATAATGGAAGTTAAACATTAGGTTTTTTAAATGATAATTAAGTGTCATTCAATGAACTAAATGATAATGAAAATACTACAGGCCAAACCTTGTGAAATACAGCAAAAGTGATGTTCCAAGGGAAACTTAGAGTCTTAAGTATTAGTATTTTAAGAGTTGTATAGTAATGAACTAAGTACCCAACTTAAGAAACATGGCAGAAACCGGGGCGCCTGGGTGGCTTAGTCGGTTAAGCATCCGACTTTCGCTTAGGTCATGATCTCGCGGTTCGTGGGTTCGGGCCCCGCGTCGGGCTCTGTGCTGACTGCCAGCTCAGAGCCTGGAGCCTGTTTCAGTCTGTGACTCCCTCTCTCTCTGACCCTCCCTGCTCACGCTGTCTCTCTCTCTCTCTCTCTATCCTAGAAATAAATAAAAAACATTAAAAAAAGAAAAAAGAAACATGGCAGAAACCACTATTCCTCACCAATATCCCTTTCCCATCCTCCCTTGCAGAGAGGGTGGCGGCGATCATCATTTCTAGGCTAAGTTGGTTTATAGAGCTTCACTTTCGCAGGCCCCGCACCCGAACCTACCTGACAGATAATGCCAGAGTGAGCCCTAAGTTGGAGAAACCATAACATAAGGGTAGCCTGAGTCCCTGAGTCACTGGTCCAAGGAGGGCTGTCATGGAGAGGTGCCCAACCGACAGCATCCACAGCAGACTTTGCATGAAGAACACATAAACTCTTCCTGTGTTGAGTCACTGATATACTTGAACTGTTTCAAGCATGAACCTAATATAAGCATTAAAGAACAACACAAACCAGAATAAACCCAAAGGAAATGGAATGAAGGAGGAAAAAGAAGAGCAGAGATCCATGCAATGGAAAACAAAGAAGCAGCAGGAAGTCTCCACAACGGGACAGCTGTTCTTCCCTGAACTCTAGGAAAGCCATCAGGTAACTGCTTGCCTCTGCTCTCACTCTCCTGGCCAGGGTGTTTTCACCTCTCTACACTGTTCAGAAGACTGCGTTGAAACCCTAGGTATATGACGCTGTATGGGCTGGATTGGGTTGCTTATTCTTCTAACTGCCAAATAAATGTGCTGTATTTTCTCCCATTGCAGCTGCATCAGGAAAACAGCAGGGCAAAAGAGCAGAGCCAGAGGTAAAAAGTCAGAGGGTAAAGGTAAAAAGGGCAAGAGGAAGAAAGGCCCACAGAGCAGGGGGCAGGGGTCCCTGGGATGCTCAGGACAAGGGCTCCCCATGCAAGGGAAGAAAACAAAAGCAGAGCATTGTCATTGTATGCCCCAAGGATTTTCCATTGGCAAGAACAGAATTCAATCCTATTTCCCACTTAATGAGTGTAGTCCACATTTTCAGGCAATTCTTCAAGAGTGCTTTTGATAAAGGTGCCCAGATGTATTCACGGAGGAAATGGAACCAGAAGGAGGCCCAGTAATACTCATTATTAACTATGATTTTCAAAGGACTTGGTTTTTTTATTTGTTTATTTTATTTGTGTATTTATGTATCTGATATTTCTTCCTTTTAATCTTTTTATTCTTTGCTGAAGTGCATCATAGTTGAACATCTCCTGCTACTTATCTTTTCAGCATATATTCCTGGAGGAGCAGAATTCCTGCTTGTTTTCATAGATCAAGAAAGTAGAACCCCACAGACTCAGGTGAGCTTAGGGTCACCATGAGTGAAGGACAATGTTACTGTAAAACCACATTCCCACAATCTCAGATGATAGCAACCGTGTTGGTTGTCTCTAACCCACAGCAATAATGTTCTCAGGAGTGCCTTCACTCACCCCCTCGAGACGAAGGCTCTTAGGAAAATATACTGTCTACTCAACAGCTTTCATATTTACATGCTTGGCTTTCTCAGATCCCAAATACTGTCCTTCAACAAAACGTCATAAAACTGGAATGGTCCCCCGTCTTGCCTAAGTTTATAAGGAGCGTACTTTTGCCGCTACTCTCCAATGATTCATTTTTCTCTGCCTAATTTATAACTGCCTGTATGAGTCTTAAATGAGTTTTCTGTACACTTGTGGGAGAGCTTATGTTCTCAGCAGTTACTGTAATCCTGCAACAAAGGAAGCTGTTGTTGACGACCCGGATTTATTCTTCCTATAAATATGGTTAAGTTCTGACACCTGGTATAATGTTTTCCTTTAGAAGGAAAGCAAATGTAATGAAATTCTATATGTAGTAGTGTCCAAAAAAATCCCCATAATATAGGATTCTTTTTTCAGAAAGCTTTAGTAATTTTTTTGGCTGTACAGTCATTAATTTTTCCACCTAGTTACTTCAATAATATTTGCTCTACTGCCTACCATGTGAGTTAGACAAACTCTGCTTTAGGAAGGGTAATAATCCAATTGGGAGAGCCAAACATCTAACAGCATGAGTCAATGTTATAGAAAAACAGGAAAGACTAATTATGACCAGAGTAGGATCAAAGAGAGCCTCATAGGGATGGACTCACCCCAGTGGCTGAATCTGGAAGGATGAATCCATTCTCAGGATTTAAGAATCCAAAACTAAGCGCTAAGTAAGGGGTGTGAGAAGAGTCTTAGCTACAATTAACTAGTTGTTAGTTAAAACCAACACCCAAACCAAATCTTACACCTTGACATGTGTATTTTATGTTGTCTAAAGGCTGTAATTCAATTAATATCATTGAATACACTCTAAGGGGGGCATCTCTTCATTGAGGAGACATCTGAAAAAGGCACTTCCAAGTAAAATGTGCTACTCTAAACAAGATGAGTTTCAATGTTCTTCCAGTTATTTAAATGCCCTAAGAGCAAAAGGAGAAGCAAATCTTGAAAGGTCTTGATTTGATTCTTTTCTTCTCCAAAGATCAGGTTCTAGATTTTGTTGTTGTTTGCTTTATTTTGTTTTGAATTGCTCTTCTGATCTCAGTGTCCATGGCCAGTGCTTGTCTATCCACTGGCATTGCCGTGAGCACAAATACTATAAAATGCCTTTTTAGTCAATTCACCATGATTGTCTTCTATTTTTTCCTAGGAATTTAATGGATTATTTCCTAGGAAATAAACAGAGGAGTATAATCAGATTTGGGGGTCATCATCAGGTGTTCAGGGTAGTGAGAGATCCAGGGAGGTGGATAATTAGTACAAAATACAACTGTGACACAATGTACAGAACAGAATTGAGTTTTGCTAGAAAGAGAAAGAAGGGGGAAAAGTAGGATCTCTGTCCTTGGGGCATTTGCAATGTACTAGTTGAACTGTACAGACTGCTGATAATGTAAGTTTTTATTTAATAGGGGCGAATAGCCATACATTCACATGGTTCCCCTAACAGAGGAAGGGCACGAACACAGGAGAGACACCAAAGGGGCTGGGAAATTCACCGTAAAATGTGTAGCCACAGTCCTACCCCAGTCCCGCGTCACAGATAAATGAACCGAGACTCATGTGTGGTCAGGGCAATTCACAAAAGTTCTTCCAGAAACAATATTCACAACCACTGTGTCTCTATTGGCTAAGCATCTGTTGGTCTGTGTGCTGACCCTCCGGCTGACACACTGCACATGCCCAGATGTCTGAAAGTCAGACAACTCCATAAAGCAGAGGAATGTCAAGCCTAAAGATCATCTTCCAGCCCTGGGGTCCCTCCCACAGTTTCTCCCCAGGGCTGACCACAGCATTAGTTGGAAAAGGTATCCAAGGACAGTCTTTTTCAGCTTCTGCGAAGCTTCTGCGAAGGCAATATACAACCTGGTCACTTTGTATCTACATAAGAGTTCCTTCTCATGAAAATCTTCAAAATGGGTACCATTCTACATGATTCCTTTTTCTTCTAACCACATGAAATACAGAAATCGTTTGGGGGTACCACTTCAAACTGAGAATGAGAGGCAAAAGTCCTTCAGCCAAACAGGACATGGGGCAATGCTCAGATTTTGTTTTCCTACGAGATTTTGCTGAAGAAAGCTGCAGGAAGTAAAGAGAAAAGACATGTTGGCAATGAGTCAAGCTGGTTGTTGAAGCCAGACTGTGGTTCTGGATGTGCCCCCTCGGAGACAGGCTTGTATCACTTGAGTTCTGACTCAGCCATAACTTCTGAGCAACTGATACATGTACCAGTTAAAAACCACACTTAGAGGTTACACACAGCACAGCAGCTTTCTGACAGTGTGACAAAGGCATTATTTTGCTGCTTACAGACAAAAGAATGAGCAATTCCTCACAGACCAGCTCCGAAGATCTTATTTACCAGAGGTTAAGATGGTGGAAACACTACAACTAGAGTATTCCAACAAAAGTCTATATCTATTAAGCTCTGTGTGGTAGACTATACTAAGGGCCTTAGAAACATTATCTCCTTTAATCCCCGTAAGCCCATGAAGTAGATTCTATTATTATCCTCATTTTGTAGATAACTGGGGAGCAGAGAGATAAGTAACTTGCTTCAAGTCACAGAGCTGTAAGTGGTAAAGTGGGACAGCTGGATTATCTGACTTCAAAAGCTCAGCCCCCAGCTGCTTCTAACTACAACCAATTTCCAAAAGTCAAAGACTTTTAAAAGAGTACTAATTCCCGGCAATCTCCCCACTCGTATCCTGGCACAGCCTCTGCTGGAATTGACAAGAGAGATATTTATGAGTGAGAAAAATGAAAAGACAATTTCTAAACTTCAGAGACAGTGTTACCTTATATTAACTTTATTTTTAAAGTTCTTCCATGTTTCTCTAAAATATTCAAAATGTTTATACCCAAGTATGTCCATATGGTGAAGGGATGTCTTAAAATGTAGTCTCTGTCACCCTAACATTAGAATTACAGGGTAAATCCCTCATAAGGGGTCTGCTCTATAGAAGAACAAGAAAAATGTAATTTGTTTTCTGATTTTTTTTCTCTCCTTTTAGTCATTCCTTCGCAAAATTGGAGAGCTTACAATGCTCTGCACAAGGCGAGAGAAAGAGATGAGAATATCCCTATCCCTGGAATTCAGGGAACTCTTTTTTTAAGGTTCATTTATTTATTTGGGGGGAGAGAGAAAGAGGCAGAAAAAGAAAGAAAGAGCATGAGCAGGAGAGGGGTAGGGAGAGAAGGAGACAGAGAATCTGAAGCAGGTTCCGAGGCGTCAGACCAGAGCCCAACGTAGGGCTCAAACTCACTGAGAGATCATGACCTGAGCTGAAATCAAGAGTCAGACACTCAACTGACTGAGCCACCCAGGCGCCCTATCTCTTCTTTTTTGAATGCCTTTGATATTTATTTCTTAATTTCCTCCTACAGCTTCAGCTCCACAGTTTTTCAGAGAGACAAGCGGCTCCGTAAACAACCGCTGTGTGTAATATCTGGTTGCCAGCGTGTCATGAATGCTCAGACTGTGACCCATCTTCCCAGGAGCAGTGACTGCAGAGCAGCGGGTAGGATCCGGGAGAGAATGTAGGATTAAAACTCACAGTCTTGGTCACAGTAGCCTCACAGGTTTTAACCCCTGAGGTCTGTTGTAAATTGGCAGCACATGAAGAGGAACTTCATGAATGTTGCCGTGGAATTCTAGAAGATGCCTAAGACTATAAGGGTACAACTAGAATCTTCTCCTTAATAACCCTCCACCACATTCATCTCTGTAAGGGGACTGCAGTAGGTGTCCCAAAGGTTCTCAAAGACTGTGTGACAGTCTCCTGCTGAGTGATGTTATTTTGTTGATTGTCAACAAAATCTCTGTCTTCTTTCCAAATTAGTAAGCCAAAGGCCATTACTGTAGGACTTTTGTAAGATAACAAAATTTTCTTACACACATACACACAAGGGATCGGACAGACCTCACCTCCCTAAAACTGGAGAAAAACATGGCACTCTAGAAAATCTGAATTTGTTATCTCTTCTTCCTTAGGTTAAAACTCAAGTTTGTCAAAACTTTGTCAGACCAGCACATCTCTAGCAGTAATTGTGGTCAAAAATAAAACTTTGGGGCAAAACTTAGCAGTTGAGGTATTTCCAGAAAATTGTAAATTTTATAAGATCACCATTTTTTTCTTTTTTTTTTTTAAAGTCCTTCTAGGTATCACCAACCATGTGCTATGGTCCTACTAGGTTTGATTCATCACACAAGTCCTTCACATATTTGAAGGAACATCAGAAAGGTCAGTTTTTTAGTGGTTCAGCTGTTTAAGCCTCTGACCCTTCATTTCAGCTCATGATCTCGTGGTTTGTGAGATCAAGCCCAGCTTGGGATTCATTCTCCCTCCTTCTCTTTGCCCCTCCCAGCTCTCTCTCTCAAAATAAATAAATAACTTTTTTTAAAAAAGGTCAGTATTTTTGTGTACTATTTAAGCCAGTTTTTAATCAATAGATTTTAAATACTCACCTTCCAGGTTGATTAGCATGAACGTATAAAAAAGTTCACCTTCCATATAATTTCCAAGGTAGTGGTTTGCAGTCTCATCCCAAAGGAAATGATGCAAGGATTTGATTGGGGATTGGAGCAAGATGGAAACGGACAAGTGTGTCCCCAAAGACTAGTCACAGACACGTGGAGACCTCCAAATGAGGCCAAATAACCATCTCATTTATGCCTCTGGTGACAAAAAATAAAAGCTGCATGATGTTTCTTCTTTGCTGATAATATTCAAATGTCAAAGAAATTCACTTAAGCTCTTCAGGGGATAAAATTACATGGAAGTATCTTAGGGCTTTCTGAGAGCCAACAAACGGAACAAACGGAAACTTGGTAACATTCATGGCCTTTGGGCCACAGGTGACAACAAATGCTTTGTTTTGGGGGTAGGAAAAGAAAACCAAAAATAACCCCCATAAAAATTATTCTTGACCTTCAGGTTTGGAGGGAAGCAAGGAGAAAGCAGCAGAGAGACAAGGGGCAAATACATAGCATGAAGGCTAAACACTCAATGATGAGAACAGGATTTCTTGTAAATCACTTGTTCTCAAGAGGACAATGCCTTGCCCTAGACACAGTTTGGGACATGTGAGGTGCCTATGATGGAGAGGGTCACTACTGGCGTTCAACAGGTGAGACCCCGGTGCTGCCCAAGCCCTGCTGGTTAGATCCAATTTCCCATCAGCACAGTGCTCAACGGCACCACCAAGCGTTCATGTAGATGGAAACCCAGTTTCGAATCATCTGGATCTATGATCTCATTTTATCTATAAACACACAGGGAATTTTTAGTCCAGTTTGAAGAGGTGTTGGAATTTCCAGCAATTGTTCCACAAATTGGAGAGAAACCTGTACAGTGAAGTGATTATGCACAAGTTGGGCAGAGCTAGACTGCTTCTATTGTAATCCCAGCTCTGCAGCTAGCAGTGGTCCACCGTTGGATGACTCCCCTATCTGTAAGATGGGAAGTACAGAGACACTCACCTCATAAAGTGGTTAGGGAAGTGTTCTGAACAATGCCGGGCACCCAGTAAGCACTACATGGGTGCAGCTCTCACAGACTTCTGTTTCATCTACAGCTTTCTTAACAACTTGCCACATTCTAGAAAATCATATTACTGACATCAATCTGTTCCTGGCATTGAGTCGTCAATATAGTACACGCGTTACTGGTGTCCATTTGTACCTGCTGCATTCATGACGATATTATCTACAGAAGCAAGTATGTGCCTTGTTTCATTATTTCCACACATCTTGTAATATAATCATGGGACAATAGTTATGTAAAATAATTATTTCACTATAAATTGTTCATATTTGGTTATATTTCATTTAGGACATTAAACTGATGTATGTGTATAGAGGCTGGTTATATTACCTATTAATTTCATTTTGGAATAGTGAAAGTGAACAGCAGATGATGCTTTTATGTGTGAGTATAGGTTTTATCATCCATGATTTTTAGTTGATGATTATAGTTATGTTGTAAAATATTTATTACAAAAAGGGCTAGGTGTTAAGTTGGGTGTGGTAGAGTTTTAAAAAAATCACTTATTTAATGTTTCCTGTCTAAAAGTGTCATTCCACATCTTCATTTGTTGGCACATATCCACCATTAAATTACTATTGAGGTGAGCAGTTTCCACTTAATTTCTAAAAATTAGTATTAAACTGTATGTATCTCAACAGTAGATATTATATATAGATATAGATATCTATATTTTTTAAGCAGTTATCTATTTTTCAAACACAATTCAGGAGAAAACCTCAAATAAAAATAAAGACGAGGCTGTAGCAAGTGACTTGAATGAAGGCAGAGAACCCAGAAACTTCTCTGGTCTTCCATCAGGGCTTGAGGGAACAAACACAACAACAACAAAGTCTGAGACACATCTATCTGGTGCAGTCATTTAAGTTGGGCACTGCCAACAGTTAAGACTGTTGGCTTCTGAAAAAATGCATTTTGAGGATGGTCATTTGATCGCAAGTGGCATTTTCTACAAAGGGGGCCAACCTCCAGCTAAGACCTCCAGAAGCTACTTAACTCATTACTCAGCTGAACTACAACATGAAGAATCCTTCTCAGTCCAGGGAGGGAGAGGAAGTGTTGCCATCCCTTTCTCTGGGCATAAAGCCAGCTCAAGCTAACGGTAAAGTGGGCCAGGGCTGGCGCTCCTCCTTCTCCATAGCCTTCTGCTAGTCTCCAGGGCCCTATCGGCAGACCTCCCAGCCCGTGCTCGGCCCTTACCCTGTGTTGAAAGCACCCATGAATCACACATTCCAAGCCTCAGAAGCACGCCTTTCAGCCTCCTTCTGCTGAAGCCCCCTCAGCGGCTGACAGGAAAAGCGCCTGACCGAATTCAATCCCCTTGGCCCTTCCCGAGGCATTCTAAAAGGAAGATGTTTACTAACTCTGGGAAATCTCTAATTTGTTGGCTTTCAGGCAGTTCAGCAAAGTAAACAATTCCAGGGATGTATGCGCAGGAGGGGGATGTTTCTGAGTAAGGCGTTACCAGCCCTGCCTAGGAACATCTCGGAAATTTTCCCAAATGTAATGGTACCGTATCGCACTTCCTCAACGGCCCCCGGCTCTAATCCATAAAATCCCAACATGTTTGGGAAGGTTTATTTTGTTTTTAACGATAGCGCCCACACTGGCAACGGCCACAGTGGCCACCTGTAAATCTGAAAACACCTTGAACACTCTTTTTCATTAACTTCACGTATGACACAAAACAGAGATATTTCAATTACATGTGACTGAGAGTAAGAAAAATATACAACTATATTTAAAACACTTAAATTAACAAGATAGTACTTTTCTGTTCTAACAAAATATCATACATTCAGTTTAAACAAGAGTTAATATCCAGACACACTTCTCCAAAATACCTGATGCTAGTTGAAAATGAGTGACCGTGAGACTTTTCAAGAGAGTTCTATCGAGCAAAGTCTGTACAATTTTGAAGAACTGCCTTTTTTTTTCTGGAAGACAGACATTAAACAGTCAAAATGCAAACTGATAGCTCTCTCATAAACCTAAATATTGTTGCTTCATTTTTCTGCATGATACTTTGGCTGCTAGCAAATCTTACAGCTTCTCTCCCTTAAAGACAATAATGTATATCAACCCCCTCACAAATAATCATGAGCTTCGTGTATAATAAGCCCTACCTAAATGTGTTCACGTGTTTCTGCATTAACTGACCTATCTACGGAGACTGTTATGACAAGGGGATGACCAAGTGTAACAGGCCTACCCTTAAACCACTTCTTTCAAACAGCATGAAACACAAGCCACGTGTATTTTCAAAGTCAGAAGCTGCTACACTTAGGGATACGGTCCGTAGCTTGAAATATCAGTATAAAAATGTTTCCTCCATTGGCTTTTTTTCAGGTGAAGAATCTGGAGCACAAACCAACACATCTGTGTGACCACAGCCACCAATTTTAGCCCCCACCCCCCCAACCAACAATGGCCTCATAATGGCCATACCATCCTTGGCCAAGGCCCCAGTTGACAGAGTGGCTCTGTGTTCCGACTCTAAGGAAGCAAGAAAAGCAGGCTCTACTCATTTCTCTCCTTCTGCCTCCGCAAGCCAACACCTAGGAGCCTCTGGATTTGTCCCCATCCAATGATTTCAAGATTCTGAGAAGGGCAGTATACAACTTCCAAAAGAACACAACAACAACAAATTTGCGTAAGGTCACTACGTAATACTGTGGATGAAAACCAGAACAGGTTGTCAACTGAGGAAGCAAGGCACTTGGGAACAGGAGACATGGAAGAGTCCAGGGAGGGCAGGGCTCAGTGAGTCAACAGTTTCAGGCGGGTAAACCAGCTGACCAGCAGGGACGGTTCTGTAGAGGAGGACTTGGCAGCCGTGGCCGCCGGCTTCTTTCGGGTCCCGTCCTCCTGGAATGGAATCGTGGCACTGCTGTGGAGATCTGGACTGAGGTAGCACCTGCTCCCTCGGACGTAGTCTGCGCCACGGACCAGCTGCCTCTCCGCTGTGGGCCTTGAGAAACGGTAGGTGGGAGAGGCGCTTTCTTCGATGATGGGGGGGATCCGCTCGTTGCTGAAGTACCGGCAGAGGGCGTCCTCTCCTGTTTTCAGACAAAGCCCACAAGTCCATTAAAATAACCATTCACTCACTGTTCAGGGGTCACTGTTCAGGGGGAGGGCAGCCTGCTCAGACTTCCACCGCCCTCCTTCCAGGGATGGGCTATGGCTCACCGCAGACAGTCAGGCCCATCCCTAATGGATGCTCAGAGAGCAGAAATGAAGAGGTCCATCATAGTCAGGCACAGTCATTCCTGAGAGGCAACACAAGGGCAGAACAGAGAGCCTGCACTGCCTTACCAGTGTAAGAACTTTCATAACTAGAGTGAAAAGTCTGTATCATTCTATCACCCCTTCCCCATCTGTCCTTGTTCAAGGCCTGCAGCACATAGCACTTGCATCCAGAACAGTGGTTCCGACCCTGAAGCATCCCTGCAGAGAACTCAGAAAGGTAGGGGTGTGCCTTTGGCTATCACCCTCCAAGAAGGGGCAGGCAGTCTTCACCTTTAGTGGATAGCGTTCAAAGGTTCTCATGCTCTGCAATCCTGGAGACACTTCCAAACCAGGAAGAAAGGTCCCAGCCTAAATGCCAACAGACAGTTCCTGGGATGGGGGTGGGGGGGCAGTTAAGAAACTGAATAGAAACCTAAAATGTAGGACACCTTGGAAACGTGTAGCATTCTCTTGATCCTGAGACTCCAACTCCTAAAACTGTACGAAGATCTATGTGCAAGATGCTTATTGAAGCATCGTTCACAATTGTGGGGTGGAGGTAGGGCACAAAAATAAGCTACATGTCCAACAAGAGCAGACTGCATAAACATGTCCTATAGCCACAAGATGGACTGCCAGATGCAAGTATTATAGAAAATATCCATGTTTTAAATAACAGTCAACTTTCACAGTATTGTCAAACATCTGTTTCTTCCATTTTGCACCTTTTTTCTAAGTGTATGACATTAGAAAACAGAGTGATTATTTCTAGGTTGGGGAAGGGGATTACAGTTGAGTTTTATGTTCTTGTACCTTCTAGATGCTTTTCAATGTACCTGTTTTGCTTTTGTAATTGAAGTGGAAGTTACTTTCAAGAAGTGCCCTTTGTCAGGGAGCCCGGGTGGCTCAGTAGGTTAAGCATTCAACTCCAGCCCAGGTTACCATCTTAAAGTTTGTGGATTCGAGCCCCATATCAGGCTCTGGGCTAACAGTGCTGAGCCTGCTTGGGACTCTCTCTCTCTCTCCCCCTCTCTTTCTCTCTCTGCCCTTCCCTGACTCACGCTTTCTCTCTCTCTCTCTAAATTAATTAATTAACTAAAATGCCCATTTTCAAAGAACCACATATCACCGGAGTCTATTTATGTGAAATGTTGAGAGTATGAAAATCTGTAGAGACAGAAAGTAGATTAATGGTTGCCAGGAGCTGAGGAAGAAGGGGATGAGGAACGACGGCTTGCAGGTGACAAAATATTTCCTGAGGTGATAAAATATTCTGGAATTAGACGGTGTTGATGGACACACAACTCTATGAATGTACTAAAAACCCCTGAAGTGTACACTTCAACAGGCTGAGCAGATTTATGGTATGTGACTTCTCTCAATAAAGTGGCTTTTTTGTTGTTGCGCAGATAGATACCTTTTCATTCTGAAATGATCACACAATAAAAATATGGAAAGTGAGATAGGAGGTCAGGTGTGTCTCCATTTCCCGGGCTTAATGTTCCCATCCCCCCTATTTCCCAATACTAAAAGGAAATAAAGGGCTAAATCCGGTATTAAAAGCCTAAGAGAATGGCAGCAACGATGGTGACATTTCCAAAGCTAAACAAAGGACAGGCTGCCACCTGCTGACTGCTCCACAGATTTTCACACGCCAATTAAAGGTATCTTGGACCTTACACAGATATCTTCTCCCTTTTCCAATGTACTATAATCCAAGTGATTCTGGTATCTAAGTAACAAACTCTACCAAGTCCCAGGGAGATATGAGGGGCTGACAGCTTTGGAAGTTGAGCCTCCAGAACTTTTTTCTTCTTCCTTTTCCTATCTAAGGTCCACTCTATTTAAACTTGTCACCTGTTCTTTGTGTCAGCAACGTGTGAACAATGCTAGGAAGTCTTGCCAGTGCCGATGATCAAATCATTTGGCAAAAAAATAAGAATTTATTTAAAAACACTTCCTTCGAGGCTAGTGTAATACCAGCATCTTCGATTACAAGAGGAATTAACACAATTTATTTTCCAATGGTAATTACTCTCTGACACAGGAAGGATTTAAGGAGGAAAATAAATCTGTGTCTGTCCATTAAAAATCAAAGAGAGTCCAGTAATAACAGTCATAGAATTCAGGAGGAGATTGTTTAATGAATAATGTATATTTCTACTTATTTACTTATAGACCATCTATCTCCACAGCCCTTTATTTTTTTTTTAATGTTTTATTTATTTCTAGGAGAGAGAGAGAGACAGCGCGAGCAGGGGAGGGTCAGAGAGAGAGGGAGTCACAGACCGAAACAGGCTCTAGGCTCTGAGCTGGCAGTTAGCACAGAGCCCAGCACGGGGCTCGAACCCACGAACTGCGAGATCATGACCTAAGCGAAAGTCGAACGCTTAACCGACTAAGCCACCCAGGCGCCCTTCCACAGCCCTTTAAAACAACTTTTTTCAATGTTTATTTTTGAGAGAGAGAGAGCGAGAGAGATAAAGCAAGAATGGGGGAGGAGCAGAGAGAGAGAGGGAGACACAGAATCCAAAGAAGTCTCCGGGTTCAGAGCTGTCAGCACAGAGCCCGACGTGGGGGTCAAACTCACAAACTAAGATCATGACCTGAGCCGAAGTCAGATGCTTAAGTGACTGAGCCCTGTAAGTGCCCCTCCATAGCCATTTTAAAGCACACAATGCCAATTAGGAGACTCAGAGTCACTACTAAGATTATATAATTCTGCCATTCCAGAAACAGGTAGGGCCTTAGAGATTTAGCACCCCTGACTTCATAGATGAGAAGATGGGACTCAGGCTGTGTCCTCTACTTGGTTATTACAGGACAGAGAGGAAGAGGGTTCCAACAAAGGCCTTGGCCCTTTTGACTCCTGTTTGGTGTTTTTTGGTTTGCTTAAACTTACCCTTCCTCCCATGACCTCGAGGTCTGGCAAAAGGGTCCACAATTCCCATCCAGCTCCCGTCTGCAGGCATGGACAAAGGCCGGGGCTTGCCTTCGGAGGAAGGGGAAGGAACATGGTAAGTTGGCAGAGTTTTGGGGACTTCAGAGAATCTTTCCTTTTACTTATAACTTAAGAACCATCCCCATCACACTCACATAACCATAAGCAAGAATGTTATTTTAAAATAAGTGTTTTGAAGCATCGTATTTCCATAGCAAGCAATTAGGACAGACGCAGGCTGCACTTAAGTCTGTGTGTCTACAGAGCAAAGCAGATCCAAGCTAAAACCCAAGCACCGAAAGTTAAAACTGTAACATGATCTCACTCCGCTGGGCTTTGATGCCAGGCAGAGAGTAATGATTCAACAAGGCTTCACTTGAGAGAGATGAATAAAGGTCTCATACTTAGAATTTCATTGAGGTTTATGTTTTCCTCAGATTACCCCTTAAGTCTGCCAAATTCATCTAACAGTTCCAAATAAGGAAGGGGGCGGGGAGAGAAGTAAAAACAAATGGCAGAACAAAACAAATGCTCAGAAATGTACCATGAGATGGTGTTTTCTCTCTCATTTTTGTGGGCAGAATATTGGTTTCCACCGAATACCCAGGCAACTGATCAGAATCAGCGATGGTAAATCTCCGTCTTCGGCTCTCCTGGTCCAAGAAGGAATTTGGGGACTCTGAACCCTTAGAACCAGGCAAGGGTTGTTTACACTTACTGAATCCTCCATAAAGACAACTCCCATTCTCATCCCTGGAAGACAGTGGGCAATAATTAACTTGCTTACAAAGATCCTCTCATACAGATGAATTACAGGAGATACTTCCTCAATACATACACAGAAGACAATTTAAATCTTTCCTTTCCACTGGAAGAAAATAACGTGACTTTTTCCATCTCAGTTACCCCCTCAAATACACGGAAATCCTATTAAATGAGAGTAAATCACATGATCCTACTAAATTAAAAAAATGAAATTTTTTTTTCCACAGATGTTTAAGCAGCAGAAATCCACTTTTGAAGGAAGACAGCTCTGGTTTTCCTGTACCTCTATCCTAAAACTGAATCTCCTGTTACAGAAATCACTAGTTAGGGTAAAAAGAGCCATTTTTCTGATGCCTAATGTAGTATCTTTGCCAAGATCCAGCAAAGAAGATGTTTGATGCATAATGGAATTGTTAGATTTGAAAATTATGTCCAAAAATACAAAGGCACCTTTATAATACCCAATGGAGGGTGTCTATTTTCTGAACTCAGTACAGAAACTGGCCAGTGTTAGATGAACAATTCCAACTTAATTCTTCTTAAATGTCAGCTTTTATAAAACTTGAAATTAATTTTACTTGAGTCCGAGTTACCAGCTAGTCAAATTTTTTGCATTTAGAAAATTCTATTAGGTGATCTTGCAAAAACTATTAGACAAAATACAGCATCAACTGAGTCCAAAACATACCTAAAGATCGGCTTTGCCTGCTTGGTATTTCCAGTGAGCTTCCCACCTGTGTGTACCCTTTTCCTTCCTATGAATCCATCTCCTTCTATACTTTCAAGCCTGGCATATAACTTCACCATCCACAAAGCTTTCAAGACTCATCACTCACTCTCCAGAACCATTTGCAGGTTTCATTCCTCAGAAAACATCCTTCATTGATGGTGTGTATGTGTGTGTGTATACATGTGCACACGTGTGTGTGTGCATGCGTTTCACCCCAAGCAGACAAAAAACTCTGGTTCCCTTTCCCCTTCACTATGTGCATGAGCTTTTTCCTACCACTGCTTCTCTGATCCTTTGCTGAGACCCAGACAGGAACATTCAGAGTTGGAGACTTGGGGAGGGGGCGCCCTAGTTTCTGCTGGACCAACCTATACCCCGGTCATCAGTGAAACTGTGTTCTCCGTGTGCAAAGGCAAGTACTCGTCACTTTAAACACACTTAAGATCCTGGGACCGCATGACTTTGGTCTGTGAAGACAGGGAAGACTCCCCCCTACTAACCAGAATGCCTCTGATCACCCAAGAGAAGTTCTGTATGCTGTACTACATTCCGGGCAACCAAAACCAGGGACTGGAAAATGATGTTCGTTCTACTTTGTGCCCAGCGAAGAGACACAATGGAATCAGATACTCAGCTTAAAACAAAAGCAAACCAACAAAACGCTCCAATACAAAGTAAAATATCACTGTTGAGTTTAGCCTGAACTTCGTCTTATGAAAGAGTATAGCAAAATTACATATTTCTCAATTTATTCTTGAACAGTTGACTAAGACATTGGCAGTGCTCTGTGGGCAAGAGCCACATCTGTTTTGTGGAAGCTAATGATGCAGGCCCTATACTCAGTAAACGTAGGTTGAATAAATGAGCCAAAATCTCTGTAAATATGTTAACTGATATAAATTAACCTATACTTCACGCCTAAATGATCCCCTATATAACAGCTAATATGACCATGTGACAATTAAGAGGGCACCAGCTTTTAGAACTTATAATAGGCGCAAACACACGTGCATGCACAAATACAGGGCATCACACCTACATCCATATTTCGTAAGTCCTAGGAAGAACACCTCTCTCTCAGCAAAACAAACCTGTAACTTTAATTCATGTCACAAAAATATTATCTTCCTCCCCAGAGATGATATACTGAATACCTAACCAAACATCGGCTTTAGGGACCAAACAAGGTCCCAGGAGGAACCAAAACAATGTATTCCCGGAGCAGATGCTTTCATAAAGACCCCTCTCCCACCAAACTACACAGGTTCACGACCCATGAACTCTGGATCTATGCCTCCACTTCCCCCTGAAGGATCACACATGTCCCCCTGGTTTTATTAAGATACGATGGACATGTAACATCACATTAGTTTTAGGTGTACAAAATAGTGACTTGATATGCATATATATTGTGAAATGACCACCATAAAAAGTTCCATTAACACCCATCACCTCACATAGTTAAAATTCTTTTTTTCTTGCTGTGAGAACTTTAAAAATCTCCTCTCTCAGCGACTTTCAAACACACAACAGAATACTGTTAACTATAGTCACCACGCTATACGTAACTTCCCACAGCTTATTTATCTTAGAGCTAAAAGTTGGGACCTTTTGACCCCCTTCACCCAGCCCTGCCACCCCACGCCCAGGATCACACTTGCAAAAATTACAATTTTAAGACTCTGCCCTGTCACCTGGGAGTTCAGCAGCTTCTCCCCTAGAGACCCTCACGGCTTCCACACCACCCCTGAGAATCTCCAGGCACACGGGGACATGCACACCAACAGGGACACTGACGTACCGGGGTGAGTAGGGAACGGCTGGCGGAGGAGGGATATAAAGATCCAAGATGGCAGGTTTCTCCTTCTTCAGCGAGGTATCCATTGTGCTCTCAGGGGACTGGGTTGTCGTGGGTGGAGGTGAGGTCTGAAATGGGAGCCAGTGCAAAGGGTGGAGGTGAATTCATAGGTTATTCTTGGTTAACTCTCCTTCCCCAAAAGCAACACCAGGGGCTGAGGTGACTTGTGTGTTTATGGCTCCTAGCAACACTCCATCTGTAGTCTCTGAGACACTCTGTTACCTGGGGGTTTTGAAAGACTGGAAGCACAGTAAAAAGTAAAGGCTCGGGAGCCAGGTTAGGCATTCTAGCTCTGAGCAAATCGCTGAAATTCCATGCCTCAGTTTCCTCAAAAAACAGCCACACTGACAATAGGTCCTGCACAGGGCTGTAGCGCAGGTTAACTGAGTGAGTTCATACAAATCACTAATGGTGCCATCACTGACTGGGAGCATGGGCTTGGGACTCGGTCCGGGTACTGTTCTGGCTATTGCTCTTACTAGTTGTGTATCTCTGGGCAAACCACTCAGCTTCTCTGTGCCTCATCTATTAAGATGGGAATCAATAGGGACAAGAATAGTACCAACACGGGGTAACTTAAATGTGTGTGTGTGTGTGTGTGTGTGTGTGTATACATACACAAGTTAATTTTAAAAATGTGAAATCCTTATAGCTTAATTTTCGTTATGTTATTCGTCTCAAAGGACCTATTTTTTATAATCTTGTGTGAGACTTTCATCTGGTCACTTCTCTAGGCCAAACGTGATGGCGCTGTTCACACGCTGATGCCAGATACAGTTTGCCACCAGTAACGGATACCTGCACCAGAGGCGGTTTCCACCGCAGGTTTTTCAGGGGAGCAGGGGTGAAGTTGAAAGAGCCCGTGGGGCGCTTCTTAAGCAGTAATACAACTCCGGTAGGATTCTCTCTCAACTTTCTCACCAGGTTCTTCAGCTGCCATCCCACCTTCAAAGAAGGAAAATGAGGAAAAGGGACTCCCTCATGAATAATGAAAAATCAAATCTATGAATTTATTTCAAGGAAATCAGGACTGAGCAAATACACAGACCAATATGTTCCTCTTAGCACTACTTAAAATTACAGAAAATTGGATATAAATTGCAAATTGAAAAAAATTCAAGCAAAATGGCTTTGGATTTAGTTGAAAGTTCTAGAGGGGAATATTAAGAGTCTTTATCTCAATGAACAAACTCACCACAGTTTGCTGATTAACCTGAATGACTTCATCACCAGCATGAATCTTCTGAGATCTGTCTGCAGGAGACTATTAGGAACAAACACAGAGACCCGTCTTATTTTTTAAACCTTCTAGTTCTTTCTGCTTCTATATCTTCTTCCTTCTTTCTTCTGCAGATAAAGAGCAATGGAAATACAATTTTCTCAAGAACTATCACACAGTGCACTTATGAGATGACCCCCAGGACTACATGGTCTGTTGAGCCTGACACGCAGGCAGGCACTTGCCTTTCCCACTTGATGTGTGGTCGGCTGGTACAGATCACCTGTCATCTGCAACAGCTACGTTCCTCTAACCCCTCAGGAAGAGCAGGACACACTGTCGACACAACGACTGTTAAAAGCTGTTGGTTCGTCTAAAAAGTATCTTACAGGGGCGCCTGGGTGGCTCAATCAGTTAAGCATCTGACTCTTGGTTTCCGCTCAGGTCCTGATCTCACAGTTTGTGGAATCGAGGCCCTCATCGGGCTCTGTGCTGAAAGCACACAGCCTGCTTGGGATTCTCTCTCTCCCTCTTTCTTTCTCTCTCTCAAAATAAATAAACTTTTAAAAAATATCTTACATATCTATCAAAATTAGTTTTACAAAAACTGATCAACTGCTTACCATGTAAAGACCATCACTGTAACTCTGTCATCCTGTGTCCTTTTAAGCAATTATTAAAATTGGATCTTGTTTACCCAGTCTTATTTTACACATTTCACAATACTATTAAAATAGAAAGATGGTGACAATAGAAAATGTATTTCTTTGAAGAAAATGAGTTTAAATTGGTTTCATTTTCATGTTGAAGTAAAAATGACTGTTTTCAGTATCAAAAGTCCAGCATTTGATTCCCCCAGATAATATGTGTGTATATAAATATGTAGATGTAATTTATTTGTCAGACATTTCACTCATAATATTCTTGTTCAATTAATAAAATAGCACCCTTTATGTTTAAGATATCTCCTATGAGCAAAAGCAAAGGGTAAACCCTTGATTTTAAATTATAGTCATACGTTATCTAGGCCAGAGTATTCTGTTTGGTAACTTATATAACTGGCTAAATATTCAAACACATTTATAATTATTTTAAAAAAATTTTTTTAATATTTATTTTTGAGATAGAGAGCGAGCGAGCGAGCATGAGTGGGAGATGGGCAGGAAGAGAGGGAGACATAGAATCTGAAGCAGGCTCCCAGCTCTGAGCTGGACAGAGCCCAGACACAGGGCTTGATCTCATGAGCTGTTGAGATCAAGACCTGAGCTGAAGTCGGACGCTCAACTGACTGAGCCACCCAGGCACCCCTATAATTATTTTTTTAACTGCACTTTGGGGCACTTTTGGCTCAGTCAGTTAAGTGCCGGACTTTGGCTCAGGTTACGATCTTGCAGTTCGTGAGTTCGAGCCCCACACTGGGCTCTGTGCTGACAGCACAGAGCCTGGAGCCTGCTTCTGATTCTGTGTCTCCTTCTCTCTGGCCTGCTCATGCTCTGTCCCTCTCTTTCAAAACTAAATAAACATTAAAAAAAAAATAGCACTTTTGAATGAAGTCAGGAGGGCAGCAACTAAACCCAAGACTTCCTTGCTGGATCTTCTCACTCAACTGCTGTGATGGGCTCCACAAGAAAAGAGCAAGCAGCATTAAACTGTAGAAACATTCTCTTCGATTTATCTAGATCCAATGCAAGTCACAGGTACCTGGGACAGTTCTTTTTCAAAACATGTAACCTGCCACCATGACAACCAGTGGTGCCTTACCTGAGAGACCAGCCCCAGGGGTACATCAGGGAGATGATCTGTCTCAAATCTCTTTCTCTTGAGACACTTAAAGAAAAAAGTGAATGTGTCTAGGCTCCTTTTTGTGCCTGTGTGTCGGATGCTTCACCCTCAGTTGCAGACCAACTTTGCTAAGTCTGATCAGAATCAGTCTAGCCCATGGGGTGCCTGGGTGGTTCAGCTGGTTAAGCATCCACCTCTTTATTTTGACTCAGGTCAGGATCTCCTGGTTCATGAGAGCAAGACCCGCACTGGGCTCTGCACTGGCAGAGTAGAGCCTGCTTGGGATTCTTCTCCCTCCCTCCCTCTCTGCACCTCCCCTGCTTCCACCCTCTCTCAAAATAAATAAATATTTTAAAAAAGAAAGAGAAAGAAAGAAAGAAAGAGAAAGAAAGAAAGAGAAAGAAAGAAAGAGAAAAAGAAAGAAAGAAAGAAAGAAAGAAAGAAAGAAAGAAAGAAAGAAAGAAAGGAAGAAAGAAAAAGAAAGAAAAAAAGAAAGGAAGGAAGGAAGAAAGAAAGAAGGAAGGAAAAGAATCAGTCTGGCTCAGATAATCTTCCTGGCTAACAATTCATTTAAGGTAATCTTCACTTTATAAAAGATGACCCAGAGGCCAGGAAGTTCCTGTTTATAGATGTGCAATCTTAAAAAACAGGCCTAAATGACCTGAAGTGACTTTCCTTCCTAGGGATCCTCATAGATTCATTTCTCAAATGTCTTACCAGGTGATTAAGAGATGTGTTTGGCAGAACACTGGTAATGAGAGAGCTTAATACCAAAATTCTCCCTGGGGCAGTGGTTCTTGCCTATCTTCACCATGAGCTAGACTACTGAAAAGTGATGCTTGTTCTGGTTTTCTGCAGAAGGGCGATGACCTGAACAAGAATGCATCCATTCTTCAGAGGCTAATCTAATTCCCACCTCATCTCAGAGGTGGGGAATAGAAGTATGGATGGGGTCCTGTTAAGACTCCTCTCAAAGTGTTGAACAACATCAAAAAAGAAGTCAGAGAATCACGAGATATTATTAGGCTGACCTTGGAATGATCCTGACTTCTCAGGGAACCTCCCCCCAAAATGGACTGTAGGCCTCAGATGGCCTGCTCTCATTGCTTCAGCCTAGAGTCCAAGATGGAGAAATATAGGGAATGCAATGGGTGATTTCCGTCCACTACCACCCACCATACTAAGCTTCTACTAAAACATTCTGATTCTGAAGTCACAACCACCTTAAGTGCTAGCTGGAAAGCCTTCCTGGAGTTCGAGTGCCCTTTATGTGTAAAATATTCAGCATTTAGGGTAAAACACCCAGAGTGAGCCCTGGAGAAGTGGGCTCTTACCTAACTTCCCACTCTCATCTGCAAGCTTTAGCAAGTGTTTACCACATCCCAGGTATTCCGTGAACACAAGCTGAGTGACTGAAAAGACTGAGTGACATTTTCGAATGGGCTGCCAGATGGAATGAGACAAGTTTTCCCTATTTTGATCTTTAACAAGATGGAAACCACTTGTCTCCAGGATGACTTCTGTTTGGTCTTGTACGGGATCGACTATATCCAGGTAAACCCTGAATCCCTGACCCAATCTTATGGGTCTGGTAGGAATTCTAGGAAACGGATCCTTACATTTGACCTTTTGTGTCATTCAAAAGCAGCCTGTTGTTTAGTCTGTCATTCAACTCTCATCCTTAAAACCAAAGGAAGGGGGTAGTTTGAAGAGAAGAAATGTGTGCCTTCTGGTAGTAACATGATTGTGAACTGTAAGCTGATCCAAGATGAAAACTGCTTTAAGAAGACCAGTAAAGTCTGGAACCACACAGGTCTGGTTGTAAAATGATGTAATCACTATCAAGTGATAGATGCAAAACTTCAACTCTTTAAAAACTGAAATGACCTTCACCACCCCTCTGAATCCATCCAACTCCAAAACAATGAAATGAATGGTACACGAGTATGTTCTCGTTTATGGTTCGGCTGAAATATGCGAAGTCTCTCACAGGGATGAGGGATCAACTGCGTCATGAGTGATGTGTTTTCTCCTTTGTGCTGTCCCTGACCTAAAAACAGAGCTTCCTGTGCTGTTGCTGTCAATCAGGTGATGTGCTATAAAAATTCCTACTGCTTCTCAGTGCGTTTTCACCGCTGCTCAACAAAGAATGCTTAAAGATACTACCATCTTCTTCCTCATTTGTCTGCCAGAACCACACAACTTATTTAAATTTCACTGACTGCCTTAAGCAATGTCATTTCTTTCCCACTACAAAAACCAAGCTTGCGTCACAAACCCTCATCAAAGACCATGCCATTTCATTTATCAAAAGATCTAGCAGCTTAAGTTCAAAATTCAACATGTATTTGCACCAGATTAGAAAAGCAGTTACCAAATTTCTTCTATTTTTAGGAATTATTTCCTCTTGTCTTAGTTGATTAAATAGCAGATTAATTCCACAGACACATGCTTCCTTCATACAGATCCAGGAAGCTATTCAAACATTTTTAGCTTCATATCAATGTCAAAAACTTACCATATTGTAGGTTGCAAAATGAAAGCAATCAATTAGCTCTACTTTTTACAAATGCAAAATATTTGAGGGGCTCAAAAAAACCCTCTCATGTAGTAGCATTTCCAAAAGGAAGTTAGCAGTGTACAAAGACTCTCACAGTAGAAGCAGCCCTGCATTTTCTATTCAAAAGATCGGGGTGTGGGGGGGAACTAAATTTCAATATCATACCAAATATTACAAAACACAACTCTATAAAGAGAATCTACATTTTGTAAACAATCTTGAAATAGTTGCTTTGGTGATACATCTAAATTCCATTAAACAGCAACAACAAACTGTATTTTACACATATGGCTACCAATTGTAGTTCCTGTAAGAGTGGTTTCCAACAACAAAGATATCACTGTTTTTATATTTACGGGTTAACATGGCCAGGGTGCAAAAGGAATAATTAACAAGGGTGGGGGGCAAAAACTGGGCAAGGTATGTGAACAACAGGAATAAAAGACAATTTAAATAATAAATTTACAACAGCTGGTGATAAGCAGTATGCTTAGCAACAGAAATAAACAAAACAGCACCCACACTCTCACTATAGATAATAAAACAGGAGGCATGTGTTTAAATGCAAAGTATAGGGACCATGTGTCAAATCTGTTTAAACACACAACAGCTTGTACACTGAACAGATATGCACTTACATTCTCGGTGGTTCCCGTAATCACGTGCAATCCATCATAGGTTGATTTGATGTACATGCCCTAGAGGAAGTTGCAAATATATGCACTCATTACTCCAACGTTTAGAAACATAGCCGCCAGGAAGACTTCATCTTATAAAACATTAAAGGCAATCCCTTCCGAACAACACTCATTTTTAAGCCTCTGAAACATTGTGAAACAAGATCCTCAAGCGGTGAAGGGGAGCTAACAAATGGAAACACTAGTGGAAGAAATTAGAAGCCAGATCTCTTTGGTATTTGAACCTGTGTCCCCGGGGCCCACAGAATTTTGCCACAACTCTGGGGACTCAGAAGGCATCTTCTCAGACCAGTGGGATGAATGAGGCACTTCAAACGGGGACTGTTCTCTCCTGACCACCTCTTTGTCTGGTGACACAATATGTTCAGATAAATTTGCTATCGGCAGTCATTGTGGGGTGACTCATTTAAGCCGCTAACAGCCCAGACCAGGATATATGAACAAAGACTATTAAGAAACGCAACATAGGGGGGCGTCCGGGTGGCTTAGTCGGTTAAGCGTCCGACTTTCACTTAAGTCATGATCTCGCGGTTCGTGGGTTCGAGCCCCGCGTCGGGCTCTGTGCTGACTGCCAGCTCAGAGCCTGGAGCCTGTTTCAGAGTCTGTGACTCCCTCTCTCTCTGACCCTCCCCTGCTCACGCTGTCTCTCTCTCTCTCCTAGAAATAAATAAAAAACATTAAAAAAAAAAAAAGAAAGAAATGCAACATAGGGAGTAAATCAGGAACAGGCACCCCTCCGTTTTAAGGGAAGCATAAAGACACACTCTTCCCCACAGGGCTGAGAGGCAAACGCAGGGGTGAATGCCATACCACGGAGGAAAGATTTCCGCCGTTGGGTAGATGACATATAAAACATTTTTATTAAACTTTTATAAGATAAGGGGAAAGAGCGAAAAGAAGACTGGGCCAAGAATAGTTGGTCACCCTGGTATCGAATTTGCACTAATGTAGATCTTCCTTGGAAATCATTTTGACCCTGGACTTACCCGGCTCAGCCGCCTACACCACACTATAGGGAGACTCTCATCAAATGCTATCACTCAACGTGCATGTTTATACCTGCGAAGAATGTGAGCTTGTCGCCATTTGGTTGATTGTTCTTTTCCTGAGGTCAGAGACTGCCTTGCTCTCTCCCTGCAGCCACCTACACACTACTTCCTGCTTCCTCCTTCTCCCTTCCTCCTCCTGGGCAGTACAGGCACAGCCACCAACTACTGCACAGGAACTGTGCGCCTGGCACCTGACACCCATCGTCTCATTTAATACTGCCCACAACTCTGCCAGGCAGTAATTATTACCACTCACTTCTGACAGATGAGGAAACGAACCTGTAAAGCAGTTAGGACACCTGAGGGCTGGGATTTAAACCCAGCTCTCTCAGACGCAAAGCCTCTACAAGCTCATCAAGGAGGCTCACAGTTTCTCCACTTAAATTTCAGCAAATTAGTGCACCTGGGTGGCTCAGCCGGCTGAGCATTCAACTTCACCTCAGGTTATGATCTTGCGGTTCTTGAGATCAAGCCCCACATTGGGCTCTCTACTGTCAGCACAGAGTCTGCTTGGGATCCTCTGTCCCCCACTCCCTCCTCACGCTCATGTGTGCTCTCTCTCTCTCTCAAAGATAAACATAAAAAAATAAATAAATATAAAAATACAATTTTTCAGGAAACTAATCACACCATGTAGTAGTACCTACATGCTAGGTACTACTAGATCCGGCTACTGATCTAGGAAGCCAGGCATCTACCTGTTTGTACACTCAGGGCCTGTTATTACAGGGCTCATATATCATTTATGAAACAGTTCTGAACTTTTTTTAAGAAATCATTTCTCTCAACTGCCTCTTCTCACGTTCCTCTAAGTGCTAATAGAGACTTTCAGAGCAGATGTTGTTTTGTACCCAGAGATCATCTTTCCTTTGTGTAAATGTTTTATACCTCCTCACGCTAAGGCCTAAAAATAAAACTGTTAAGACAATTCCTTCAAGATACGAGAATACAGTTTAGAAACTGTATTTATTTTTATACTCTGAAGACATAAGACATATCAACAATTCAAGACGGCAAATTCCTAACTACATAAGGGAAGTCAATCTCATTTAATTCTATTCAGAATTATAGTGAGAGCAATAAAGAATCATTTAAAAAAACGTTTAATAAAAATGACGATGTGTTCTTATTTGGAAAGAAAACAAGTGTTTCTAGAATTCTCACCAGGCCTTCTCCAGGCTTAACATTTGGCAAGTGAACTTCCTCCAGACACGCACACTGGCTCATAACAGGATCTGTAGCAGATCGTATTGTTTTGTCACAGATGCCATTTAAAACCTTGACCTAGAGGTGGAGAGGCACAGAGGAAAGGTTCAATCATTAACCAAGTTTATCTCAGGCTGAAGTTTAAAGAAATGCACTTCGCCTACAGTCTTCAGCTCAGGTAGGCAATCATTTTAATAATGCTACTCAGTGAGGGTGTGGCCCTGGGCCTTCAGATCTGCAACCCATGGAAAAGGTTAAAAAGTCACTTAAGTCACTTAAGCTTTGTGTAAAGAGTGCAGCTCTCTGATGAATTAGGGCCACTGAAGAGCACAGACTGTACAGAAACCCCCGTCCGGCAGTTACGGGCAATAATCTATTCCTGGCCATCTGCATGGTGTTTTAGTGATCGCTCACATTCTATATGTACCAAATTCTCATAAGGTTAAAAAAAATGTTCTTGCCTGCACCTGTTTTTTTTTTTTAGTAGATTTTATTTAAAAAGCAGTTTTAGGTTTCCAGAAAAACTGAGCATAAACTGCAGAATTTCTATATACTTCCCTCCCCACCCCAACACAATTCCCAATAGTTCTAACAGGGTTAATAATAACAAGATATAAAAACATGTCCCAGTGTGGTATGTTTGTTACAACCGATGAACCAAAATTGGTACCTTATCAACAAAAGACCATAGTTTACACAAGGGGTCGCTCTTTGTGGTATATAGTTCTGGGGGTTTCAACAAGTGCATAATGTCATAGATCCACCTCTATAGTTTCAAACATAATAGTTTCATATAGAAACCCCCCTGTGCTCTTAACTATTCATCTCTCCCGCCCTCCCCCACTATGAACCCTTGGCAATCACTGATCTTTTTACTGACTTTATGGTTTTGTCTCTTCCAGAAGGTCAAATAATTAGAATCATACAATATGTAGCCTTTTCAGACTGGCTTCTTTCACTTGGTAATATGAGTTTAAGGTTCCTCCATATCTTTTCATGGTTTTATAGATCAATTTCTTTTTATTGCTGAGTAACAGTCTGTTGTCTGGATGTTTATCTGGTCACTCACTGGAGGACATCCCAGCTGCTTCCAAGTTGTAGCCATTAGGAATAAAGCTGCTGTAACATTCTGTACAGGTTTTTGTGGATATAAGTTTTTAATTCACTGGGTACAACTGCTAGATCACAGGGTGAGCATAGGCTTGGTTTTTTAAGAAATCACCACAGAGCCTTCCCAAGTGGCTGCGCCACGTGGCATTCCCACCAGCAACGAACAAGAGCGCCACAGCCTTTGCCGGCATGTGGTGCTGTCATGTTTTGGATTGCAGTCATTCTAACCAGTGTGTACTGGTATCTCACTGTTGCTTTAATTGGCAATTCCCCTAATGAAACACGATGTTGACCATCGCTCCTATACTCATTTGTCAGCTGCGTCTCTTTTTTGGTAAGATGTCTGTTCAGATCTTTGCCCACATTTTAGCTGGGTTGTTTGTTTTCTTATTGTTGAGTTTAACAGTTCTTTGTAGATTTTGGATACAAGTCCTTTATCTGATACAGGTTTTAAAAATCCTTGCTCCCAGTCTGTGGTGTGTCATTCCAATCTCTTAGCTTAGCGCTGCATTTCAGGCAGCAGACTTTTCCATTTCAATGAGATCTATCCTATCAGTTTTCTTTCATGGATTGTGCCTATGGTGTTGTATCTAAAAACTCCTGAGCAAACACAAGGTCAACCAAGATTTTCTACTGTTACCATCCAGGAGATGCATAGATTTGTATTTTACCTTTAGGGGTAATCATCTTTTTAGTAGTGGCTCACATTCTCTGACCCCAAAGATTGACAAGGTAAACATTTTGAGACATGAAGCTCCCCATTAAGTGGTCTCCCGTGTAGAAATAACAGTGGTTCTGTGTGGTTGCTTTCCTCCATCAGATTCATCTAACCTTTCAAAATGAAACCACCAAGGAAATCAGGAAATTCCAGAGTGATTTTTTTTTCCATGGGGGAGAATCCAACAAGTGACACTTCTTACATTCCCCCAATTTGTTTAGCTTCCCTATTTATGGAAAATATATTTATAGCAGTTTCATTGCTAAATTCCTCAGCATCAGTAGGAGGAAGGTCTTATCAAAAGAGCCCAGGCTGGCTTATGTCAAAGGGAGGAAGTGATGATGAATAGTTATAAAATGCTCTTTAAACAATCACAGCACATCCCCCCTCCATCAGAAGAGTTTGGCCAAGGATTTTTTTTTTTTAATCAATATGTTCCTAAGGTAAAATTTACAGATCAATGTAACCCTGATTAACAGTCTGGCTAGTAATTTAAGTATAATTTTTCCTAATGAAATGTTCGGAGAAAATAGAGATACCCCATATACCCAAGTTAAGCACAGGCATTTTCACAGTAGTAATTTTCTTGTTAAATAACTTTTACTCTTCTCTTTCTACCTAAATTAATAGACTCAAATCCCAAAGAACCAATATTTCAAAGTATATCCTGAAGTCATTAGCCACAGAGTATGTATTTGAATCAATGTGAGTCCCATTGGTCTGGAGAAAGGAATTTTACTTCTAAAAGGTATACTTACTACGGCTAAAACTTTATCCTCCATTTCTGCTACAAGGCAATCCTAAAGAAGGAAAGAAGAAATAGAAAACTGTTAGAGAGCTGGAAAATTGGTATGCCCCTCCTCCCACAGCCCCAACAGCCCTGTACGGGATGCGGAGGGCACAGAGGGGGTGCCCAACTCCATCTCAGGCTCTGCTCTCCCCTGATCGAAGGAGCTTATCATCCAAGGAACCCATCTGACCGATTATTTCATCAGAAAAACCTATGAAAATAACTGAACTGAAATCCACCTGCCATCTATGGCGTGCAGAGAGCTGTAAGCCAGAAGTCAAGTCCAAGAAAGAAACCTGACAATGCCTCCCAAATGTGACCCTTGGCTCAGCTAGCACTTGGCCAACAAGCCGGGAATCTTTCAGTTCTAGGCCTGCTTCTATAAGAATAGCTTTCAAATAAAGGCTTGAGTAAACGTAGCCACAAAAGTTTATTTTAAGCACCACTGAGATTAAATCAGATATTTCAGTCCTTATTTAATAAATGAAAAAGGTTCAACAAAACATTCATTAACACACTGCCAAAAAAGTGGTCTTGAGGTATTGATGACGTTAAATAAAGGGCTGTAGTGCAAAGCATTATTTATTCAGCTTAAGAACAAAAGACTCGGAACTGTATGAACCCAGCTGGCTGATTATAGGAATCACCATTGTCCTGTCTAAAAGTGGTCACAGTGAAACGGCCAATGTGAAACTCACAGTTAACCTTCACAGTTAACTGGCCTACAGCAAAGGTTTCCCTCTACATGGCAGAGTACACACAGGAAAAAAGGAGACTGGGGTGCCTGACTGGCTCAGTCAGTTAAGTTTCCAACTTCAGCTCAGGTTGTGATCTCACGGTTCAGGTCATGATCTTGTGGTTCGTGGGTTCGAGCCCCATGTAGGGCTCTGTGCTGACAGCTCAGAGCCTGGAGCCTGCTTCAGATTCTGTGTCTCCCTTTCCCTCTGACCCTCCCCGCTTGCTCGTATTCTCTCTCTCTCTCTCTCTCAAAAATAAATAAACATTTAAAAAAAAGAAAAAAGGGGACCAACTAGATTCTTAAGAGTTTATTTTGCACCTTTAAGTATAATTCCAAATTGGGACATCCTAATTATTTCATGTACATGCAAGACATTAATCAACTCTGTTGGAACTGTCAAAGATTTTCACTTCAATCAAAAGTCATTTGGGGTGCCTGGGTGGCTCAGTCGGTTAAGCGTCCGACTTCGGCTCAGATCATGATCTCACGGTTTGTGGGTTTGAGCCCCGCATTGGGCTCTGTGTTGACAGCTCAGAGCCTGGAGCCTGCTTCAGATTCTGTGTCTACCTCTCTCTCTAATCCTCCCCTGTTCACGCTGTCTCTCTATCTCTCAGAAATAAATTAAAAAAAAATTAAAACCTAAAAAAAAAGTCATTTAAGGTCATTTTTCTACTACCACTAAGGAGATGGGGAGGGAGTTAGAAATGTATGAGAGTCTACCCTATGCTTTTGTAATCAGATTTTTGGTGTCTTCTTAAATTAAAAAATTCTCTACAAGATTAAAAACTGTGGTAAACATTAACAGTTACTCTACTGTTCCCAAAATTAATACTGATTCTCAGGAAAAGAGCAGCCAAGTAAGAAACACTTAAAAAAATAAACTTGGAAATATATTTTTACATGCGTGAAGCTGATATAAATTCAAACTACAGGAGCATCTTCTGTAAAATAGAGTAGTTTGCTCTGCCTCCTCTATCTTGTACGCAGAACTGAACCACCAACTACCACAATGGCTCATCCTCTATTTACAGCATTGGGAAAACAGAATTATTAAATAAGCATCAATTTTAGCAAACAGAATACTTATGTGGTCTTGTGCTAGAAATAAAAGTAATGTGTGTTTATGGTTTTTCATTATAAATCTCAAAATGATAATCACCCACCCACTGGCAGAGAGCTCTCTGTTCGGTACTCCAAGGCCCACGATTCAAGGTGGATAGGTGACCTCGTGGTCCCCGACACTTGATTCCTTGACAGATCCAAGAAGCCACCAAGAAAAGGGGCTCCCTGTGGCGTTGGAACCAACGGGCGAGAGGAGCTCTCCTGCCTCCCCAAAACCGTTCAAGTCAGCACGGGAAAGGGCTCGCTTTTTACCTTCCGCCACCATGAACATGAGTTCCCACAGCCGCTCCTACGGGGAGGAAGAGCTGCAGGCATGACTTCATGTTGTCTGGCATGAAGGCAATAGAATGGAAAAAAGCGTCCTAAAACCAAGTCACCCCTCCCGAGCCAGATGGGGGGGGTGGGGGGAGCTGAGCTCTGTCACGTTCCTTGGTCACCTGGCTTGGTGGCCTCAGGCCAGCCTACCTGGCAGGGACCCAGCCAGGGCAGCTATCAGGTGCTCCTTCCCTCCACCTCTACCTTCTCACCAGCGGGGTGGCCCTGAACGACCTGTCTAACCGCTCCCCGCCTGCGCTCCTGTCTCTGTGAAGCCAGGAGCACACCGCACCCTAACTCAGTGCAGAAGCAAATGCAACAACACATGTCAAGTACGTGGCACACACTGGAAGCATAACCAGCAATCAACAAATGCTCCCGTGACTTTTTCCTCCTCTGTTTTCATGGCCATCCAGCTTTCCGCTCAGTCTTCCTGGCCCTTCTACTGCTCACTCCCCTGCCACCCCTGGTTTTTCCCAGAGTAGGACTGGCGCCTGCCACTGTCATGGTGTGTCACCGCTGGGACTGCAGTTTGAATGGCCTTGCGGCGTTCCGAGGACAGAATGAAGACACAGATCCCAACCCCCTCCCATCGGTGTCTCTTTGTCTGATATTACAGCCTGGAAACTGGAAACTAACTGAAGATCCACCCGTGAACTTGGATAGCACGAGGCGTGCTCACAAGAAGGATGCAGCCTCCTTCCAAGGGAAAAGGTAGCAATGATTTACCCCTCACATCAGGAGACCAACATGTTCCCCTTCAAGGGAGGGATGCAGACAAGGTGACAAGAAAGAGGAGGGCAGATGGCAACACGTGGAGGAGAGAAAGGAGCGAAAGGACATGCAAAGTTCTCTCCTTGTAGATAGAGACGAAAGGAATAAAGTTCGAAGGAGATCATGTTCCTTGTCACTGGAAGGGAGGACACAACTTTCATTCCTGAAATTTCCCAGATAAAAGGAATACATGGAAAGGGCAGGTTTCTTCCAGAAAGATCAACAGGCCTTCTGCCAAGAAGTTCTCAAGAAGAAGGTGCTTCCCCGCCTGGGAGGGGGTGTGAGGGCTCCCCACTTCAGGACGCAGGCGGCACCCTGCAGAGGGCACTCATCAGGTGTGTTGTTTCTCATTTCTGTGCACACAAATATGCCGTGTGTCAAAGCACCTGTGTTCTCCAATCGCCAGAGAAAACATACGCTCACAAGAGCCAGACATCTTTTTCAACCCATGTCCATAAAACTATAAAACAATATTCCATGTATAGTCATGCCTTGCCTCTCTTCATCCTTAAAAACTGTTCAAATTTTTTTTTTATGGTTTATTTATTTTTAGGAGAGAGAGAGAGAGAGACAGTGTGAGCAGGGGAGGGTCAGAGAGAGAGGGAGGAGGGTCAGAGAGAGAGGGAGTCACAGACTGAAACAGGCTCCAGGCTCTGAGCTGGCAGTCAGCACAGAGCCCGACGCGGGGCTTGAACCCACGAACCGTGAGATCATGACCCAAGCGAAAGTCAGACGCTTAACCGACTAAGCCACCCAGGCGCCCCAAAAACTGTTCAAATTTATGTAAACCACAAAACAAACCAACCAACGAGGAGCGGCATGTTTGTGAATTCCCTTTCCTTGCACCATCAAGTCGGCGTCCAGCAAACCAGTATGTGGCATGATTTTTAGATTTCCTACGATACGCGATCACTTCCGGCGGGCACTGTGCATGTGTTATATTTCATTTAATCTTCAGAGCAGTCTTTCGAGGTAGGTGTTGTTACTTTAAAATATTTTACATGATTTATATCTAATTTTATACAGATAAAATTATATCTAATTTTAAATGTAATCACATAATGGTCTTTGTAAATTTAAAAAGAAGTATTTCGGGGCGCCTGGGTGGCTTAGTCGGTTAAGCGTCCGACTTTCACTTAGGTCATGATCTCGCGGTTTGTGGGTTTGGGACCCGTGTCGGGCTCTGTGCTGACTGCCAGCTCAGAGCCTGGAGCCTGTTTCAGTCTGTGACTCCCTGTCTCTCTGACCCTCCCCTGCTCATGCTGTCTCTCTCTCTCCTAGAAATAAATAAAAATATTTAAAAAAAAAGAAGTATTTCTTTCCTTCCTTGGGGTTGGACAGTGGAGGCAACAAGCTGGCTCCTATACTCCACCCTTACTTCTCTCCCTGCTAAAGGAACCCAACTTTCCTCCCGAGCGCCTGCTGAACTTACTCCTTTGTACACAGGCTCTTGGATCGCGTGTGTGTTATGAACACGTATCTTCATACGTTTTCATGTTTCAGGGGTTGCCATTTGTCTTCATATTCCATCTTTTTCCCGTCTTTTGTCATTTGACAATAACTTGTAGAAATCCTACCAAATCGTGTGGTGAGGTCAATATTAGCATTCCCATTTTACAGACCAAAAAAAAAAAAAAAAAAAAATGAGACTCCTAAATTTGAAGCGACTTGTCCGAGGTCCCAGGGTAGACAAGTGGCAGAGGCAGGATTTGAAGAACCGGTGGCGGTCTGTCTCTGAAGCATATGCTCAATGAGCACCAAAGGGAAAACAAAAACAAAAACAATACCTCGTGTGTCCCTTAAGTTTGGGTTAAATTTCTCCTGATAACTGACAAATCTGCATCGGCTTGTTTGTCAACAGCATTATCTCATTTGTTTAAAAACACACTGAAAAAATGTTTAACAAAACCATTTATCATGTACCAGGTGAGCTGAGGCCCACAGAAGCAGGGCTGAGCATGGTGAGGATGTTCAGTGTACAGGACACCCTTCTCCTGAGGTGAACAGATCAGGATCTGTACCTCCCACCGGGAGATTTTTTTTCTATCATCATTTCACAACAATCAACAATGACTTCCGAGGTGTTGGGATGGCTCGGTCCGTTAAGCATCTGACACTTAAGTTTTGGCTCAGGTCATGATCTCAGGGTTCGTGAGGTTGAGCCCTACATCAGGCTCTGCACTGACAGTGCAGACTCTGCTTGGAATTCTCTCTCCCTCTCTCTCTCTGCCTCTCCCCTGCTTGAACTCTCTCTGTATCAAAATAAATAAACTTAAAAAAAAAAAAAATGACTACCGGGAAAACACCCCAGGACAACTTAATAGGCCCATTTCATCAGGACGAGCACGGAGTCACAGATTCCTCAAATGTCGCTGTTGCAAAGGAGGGTCCTCCAGCCACTGCATCCATCTCAACCTTGCTGGACTCCTTCCCTTCTTAGCATTTCTCAACTTCATCTGACTTAGATGCTCCAGAGTTTTTGTTTAAAAAAATTAAGCGCTGTAACAGTTTAGAGAAAGTACAGGCCTATTAGCTCAACTATTTTAAAACAAAAGAAGGTAATCTTTGATGTAAAGGCCACTGCTCATTTTTCAGAAACCAATGGCAACAACACATCTAATGGAAAGCCCTTCGTATCTCCCCGGGTCGGATGGGAGGAAAATGGCGAGAAACAGAAAAAGAGAAAAAGGTACTTTCATGCCTGCATGGAAACCCTCTGAAGGGAAGACAAGGGTAATGGGGGGAAATGGTGTTAAAAAAGGAACAATGATGTACTGACCTTCTGGACTGTAGTGGTGAGGTCCAGGCAGAGCTGAATGATTTTGTTCTTCGTTACTGAGAAATCAGTGATCCCTGTAAATGGAGCCCTGGAAAGCAACACACATTCTTTAAGAAAACGGAGATGGGGGCACTGGGATCCCCACATTGTAGGCTGACAAACAGAGCTGGTTTAAAGGACTCATTATGTAACGGTTTCCTCTCAAGCTAATACACAAAACAGGAATCTGAACAGAAGAGCCGCAGGAGTGCTAGATAAAAACACATCCGAAAATGAGCCAAGAGAATTCGTGTCCCTTATGAGGTCAACTCACAGCCTTTAGAACAACGAAATAATCATGAGCATTTAAACGCAGTGAAAACACCTTTGGTGTGGTGTTTCCACTCTTTCCCAAGTGGAGCTTAATTTGGTCCTGCTACTTATCTTTTCAGTAGCTTCCAGAGGGACCCTAAAATTCCCCCCACTGACCCAGAACTCCTGGAGAGGCCCAGTGGAAGGGCCATGAAGAGACAACAGCTCATTTCCTGAACTGACCCAGGGACAGTGGGGCACATGTGTAACGTACCGGTCCAGCCAAGCTAACAAGGCCTTTGCGGCTCCGATCAGCTCCACCACGGAGGTCAGGAGTTCGTTGGGGGGCTTGTGGGAAGTGTCCCCATCGTAAGCTGGACTTTTCCGCCGGCTACTTATGTAATTCTGTAAGTTGTGGGAAGATGCTCGCAGTTTCAGAACTAAGTTCTTCATATTGTCGGTTTCAAGGCCGTAATTCTGTGAAAAATAAAACCAAAGGGAAAAATTCAAAATAATCAACAATGCCCAATCTCTGCTAATAACTCAAAAGCCCACCGAACAACTTGAATAACTCCTACAATAGCCGCAAAATCTTCCATGATTTGCCCACATTGCGGACCTCACCCACACCTAGTCGCACCGGCCTCTTCTCTGTTCCTCCCTTCTCAGGGACTTTACGCTTGCCGGCTGCTCTTTTCAAAATGCTCCTCCCGCAAATCTTTGCAAGAACAGCCCTTTCTTATATTTACATACTAGCCCCAATGTTCCTCCTTGAGGCTTCCTTGACTGTGTAGAGCAGTTTCTCAGCCTGAGCCCTACTGACATTTAAAGCCCAGAAGTCTCTGTTCTGGTTGAGGTGAAGGGGCAAGGGAGGATTCTCGTACATTTCAAGAGGTTCAGCAGCACCGCTGGCCTCTACTCATTAGCCATCAGTAGCATCCTCTCCCTAGCTGTGACGGCCGAACATGTCTCCACACATTGCCAATGCCCCCTTGCATCTCTCTCTCTCTAGCACATCACCTATCTGCCACCTCTCTGACCCACCCTGGTCGCACCATCTTCCTCCAGCAGGGACACAAAGTCTGAGAGAGCAGAGTTCTGAGTGTGTCTCACCGCCGTGTCTGCAGCACAGCAGACAGTAACAGCAGCCATCTAAATGGATGAATGTCCCTCCGGTGAGGTGCGCTTGCCCAGAAACAGAGCAGCACTGACTAACCGTCAATTCACCTGAAAGGTAATTTCTGTCTCTTGAGCTTCGTACCTGTGTTCTTTCTGGACGATGTTCATCTTACTCTGGTGCTTTGAAAAAAATGAATTTCATGTGATAGGTGAAGAACAAATCCCAGAGGACAACACATAAATCTGAGATGACTTTGGGGAGAGGACGGATGAACGTCTGTATTCAACCACACATACATGTCCCAAGCCGGTGGTTCATTATTTTAACAAAAAATAAAGATATCTCTGGGGTGTACTATACTGTTTCAATAGCATCCCAAAGTGAGACCGTGGTACTATTTAAAAGCCGGGAATAATATGACCAATATACTTGCTCTACACCAGGGACTGAACAAAGGGCTCAACAAGTATTATCTCCGGTAAACAGCACGAGAAGGTGGAAATGATAGTATCTCTAATTTACAGGTGAGGAAACTAAAGCACAGAGCCATTAAATACATTCTCCAAGGTACACAGTTAATCTGCAGGGAGGTGGGATTCCAATCAAGGCAGTCAGCAGTGAGGGTACAAGGTTTTGATCGCCATGAGGCATGTTTCCCTTTTGTGCTCCCTCTCTGCCCAAGACAGGGCAGAAAGAGAAGATAGAAAACAGGCTGGGTTACAGATAAGCAAAAGGAAAGTAACCAGTGGCCCTGATTCTACACAAATTAACCAGCTGCTTACCTCCCTCCAAATTCTATCCTGACCTGCTCCATCCCCTGATGTTCAAATAAATGTTTGTATAGAAATAAAAGTTCTAAGTAATTCCTGGTGACATCATCTACAGACACTATAGTTGGATTTTCACTACAGTTAAATGTTCCTGAAACTTAAATTTATGTTGCTGTAAAATAAAAAGTGCTTTTTAAAAAAGTTTAGATAGGAATTGTGAAAAGAGTGTAGTACAATAAAAAAATAAACTAAAAAAATAAAAATGCTTCCCAGATCCATTAACTGGAAGCTGTCTTTCGCAAGCCTTGAAGTTTTCATAATAAATTCATAATTTCATAATTTTTTGAAATAAAATTTCATAATAAAAGTGTTTTTGTATTAAACACTAATATTCTGTCCCACTCTTATATCCTTCATATTTTTTTCTGTCATTTTCTACAGGCTAAAATATGACATTATTCTTCAAGAGAGAAGACAAAACTACAAAGATGGATTTTCATCATGCATTTTCAATTCAGAGAATCAGAGATTCACAAGTGAATGGATAAAGGGCCACATGGCAAGCTTGTTTTGAAGGACTTGTGAATGATTGAAGGGAACTGTCCCCTTATTCAGTCAATTACCCAGCCTGCCAACTTCTATCAAGAGTTCTGAACCAAAGCAAGAAAATCAGCTTTCTATAATCAATATCACCATAAATTACTTGGAACTCTTATTACTGTGCATGACATTTACTTCGTGAATTCAAAGAGGACTAAATGCATTTTAGTGTTGCAAGAAGTTTTAAACTTCCATCTCTTACAAATCTACCACTTTTAATATTAAAACAAAGGGGGAGTGTGGCTTCTTGTTAACTGGTTCTTTTCATTTCCACTCAATAGGCTCTGATTCCGTTTTCCCCACCAAAACAAATCACAGGACAAGAAGGACAGATAGATGCAGCTATAATGGAGTACAATTTTAACAGGATAGAAAGAAGCAAAGGAAGAGAGGAAAATTCCTTCCCTTTCCACTCCATTCCACAATTAAGAAGAGAACAAGAAACTGATTCTAGTAACTCAAGAGAGCCTCTAATGTAGAAAAATAATCAGGGAAGGATTATTGACTTAAGTGCCCCACAATGAAAGACAGAAAATGAATCATTTCTGAGACCAGATTTGATTATCTCCACTAATCTTTTCCCTAAAACTTGTCTCCTTCAGAAATTGCATTAAAAGTATCAAGATATACACTAAGTAAGAAATGAAAGGAGTCTCTGAAAATCTATACACCTAAAGAAACCCGTCCACCAAGATCTCACTTCATTAGAGGTGAGCCATCAGGGATTATTTCTGGGTCTGGTTAGAGAAATCACACGGCAGACAGGTCAGAAGGAAACAGGCAGATTCTCACTCCTCTGGTGCCTGAATTATACATACTCTAGCTAAAGATGAATCTTATATTTCTCTTATACCTCCCTTTCCCATTCCTCCTGACCCTGTTCATGATCTAACATGTGATGAAGGAGTGCCAGAGACATACATTCTAAACCATCTCATTGACTTGGGTCAATTAAGTCACAACCTAAGAAATATATTCCACAGTCTCCCTAAAGGCATTTTATTATAACCTCACAAGCAAGATCAAGTTAAATACAAACTGACAGCAAAGATTACTCTTCCTGCATGATTTCTGCCCCAAAAGAAGGATAACACTCTTTAATGACTTGCCATAGATGGGTAACTTATGAACAATGAATAATCTGAGGAGTAGACGTGTGCGCAGAAGCACCTGGGACAGGTAAATACATTACAGGCATTTCACTGAATCACACATTTGGGTGGCAGCACTTAACGTGTGTACGGATTCCAACTTTGTTCACTTTCTCAACCTACTTCAACCTTAAAAATACAGCTGTGCCTGTATCGGTCTTGACAGGTTGATTTGCCAAAGAAAATAGGCTGCAGTTAGAGTTTGTTACTCTCAATCACACCCTCTGGACCAGTGCTGCAGTGATGAAAATTTCTCCATCTGCACTGTCTAAATATGGTAGCCAGTAGCTGCTAGCCACCACTAGCCATGAGCTTTTGAGATGTGCGACCGAGGAGATGAATTTTTTTTCATTTCATTTTCATTTAAATAGTTGCATGTAGCTAATAGCTATCCTACTAGAAAGAGTAGCAGCAGATCTACTAGAAAGGCCCTACTAATAGTCTGCCCCTGATAGGTGGAGAAAAATTGGGTCCAGACTCTGAATTCAATCTGAGAGTGATCTTGGGTCTACCTAACGATACGAGTCACTTGTACGCCGCACATCGCAAAAGACAGGGGGCTTCTCCCCCTGTTCTCTATCCGTGACCACCTATCTGTGGGCCATCTGCTCACCGGGTCTGGAATCTTTACTAATAGCTATTCCCTATTTTAGGTTTTTATCCATTCTATCTGCCCTGCTCTTTCCAGAATTTTCCAGTGGTTTTGTTTTTTCCTCCCCCTTTCTTCTAAATTCTATTCATTTCCTGTCCATCACAAAACCAACAACCCACTAAACTCAGTTTACATGACAACCTCTTTTAAATAAGCCCAGGGCCAACTACGGATATACGTTAACTGCCTAAGGAAGAAGTTGTTAAGGCAAAAAATTATGACCAATTTATATATACAAAGATCTACACAGTGTAAATGCATTAAATAGTATAATCGATACGTGTATTACAATAAAAACATTTAAAGGGGAGATTAGAGCAGGATGAAAAGATATTTTAATAACGCTCTCTAAACGCCCCTCCCCCCAGAAAAGGCACACTCATTTGAGAACCCTTGTGTCAAATGCATTCACCGGCACTCTACTGCAGAAAGCATGTCCAGAATGAGTTTGAGGTCAAACTTTGTCTACAAAGGAAATTAGAAGGAAATTGTAGGAGATAAAATGCAGCTTTAGGTTCTGGCATTCGTCCAGCTTTGTTCATTTTAGTCCAATATCTCAGGAGGTAAGGAAGGGGCAAAGGCAAAGAGAGGAGGCAGCTGTTAGGTTTATTATCCGGCTGGCTGTACACGCTGTACCTCTAATCAACCCTTCCTCCTTACCTCTCCTATTGCGGGTTGCGGAGTAATTTGCCTGTCCTCAAACCCCTTCCTCAAAGTTGAAAGAGACCAATCAAATTAGCAGAGAAGATGGAAAAGTGATCTTCCCACAAAGTGTAACAAAAGTAAACTCCAACAGGCTTCCCTGTATAAAAAAACATGTGGCTTTAAAAACAAACAAGGCTCTAAGATACCTTCTGGGCTGTGCAAAACACACGTTAGCGTAGAGCCGCGTCTAGGGAGTGTTACTGTACCGATGGGGAAAACAGGCACCCCCGTTTCCGCGGAGGCTGCGGAGCGAGAAATGCATCGCAGAGCCAGGATCAGAACGCAAAGCTCCTGCCTGGCAGCCAACACTCACACCACTTGGCCACGGCGTCTCCCCCGTGGCAGCTCATTTATCAACCACAAATAATTTCCCCCTTACTTCTGTAAACAAGAGCAGCACATCTCAGAGCAGGAGACAAGGCTCTGTCCATTTTAAGAAGAAGAATACGCACCAGGCAGCAAGAGTTATATAATCAATGGAACGCGGACCAGCAATGGCAGAATAATCGAGAACACATTCTTTCCCACCGTTCTCGGTGATGTAATTGTATATACCCCTGGCTCAGGTTCACAGCATTACTTAACCCAGCCTGAATGCCGCGGCCTGGGTCCAAATCCTGACAGCTCGGGACACTGCATCCTTCACATGGCATCCTAACAGACACACGTGGGTCCCCGCCGTGTGGTAACCAGTGTGTAGGCATGATGTCCTCGCAGGTGTCCGCACACACCTAAGACAGCTACTCAGGCAGCCACGGGTGGAATGCAAGAGTCAGAACCTGGCAGGATTTAACTCACTCCATGTTCAAGTCAAAGCTCAGTCATCTGCAAAGGGTACCAGAGTTCACATTTTTTCCCTTCTAGTTACCACTCCACAGGCTGACTTCAAGAGCACACACATCAGTTATTTAAATATCACAAATACCTGTGAAACACAGAAGAGCTTCTGATAGTAACAGAAACACACATGAAATCAGAACCTAGATCTCATTTCAGTTTAGAAGATGATGTTTTCATTCAGGATTCTCTCCATCATTTTATTCTTCACAGAAGATAAGAAAATGAAACTAACAGACTTTTTTCTGTAAAAGGTAAACTTAGTTTCTGTGACAGGCAAACTTTTCCTTAAAGGGCAAAATAATAAATATATTGGGCTTTTGGAAACCACACAGTCCCCTGAAAGCATGAAAAAGCAGCCACAGACAAGAAATAAATGAACAGTCATGGCTGTGTGCCAATAAAACTTTATTTACAAACGTGGTGGGCCAGATTTAATGTGTAGGCCACAGTTTGCCACCTCTTTATCTAGAAAATGATTTCTTCCTTTTTATGTTACGTTCAGCTCATGCTTCATTTCAATGGATCATTAAGAAAATGGGGGCACCTGGGTGGCTTAGGCAGTTAAGCATCTGACTCTTGGTTCTGAATCAGGGCATAAACTCATGGTTTACGGGTTCAAGCCCTGCCTCAAGATCTGTGCTGGCATGGGGCGCCTGGGTGGCTCAGTTGGTTAAGCATCCAACTTCGGCTCAGGTCATAATCTCACAGTTCATGGGCCCAAGCCCTGCGTCAGGCTCCGTGCTGATAGCTACCTCAGAGCCTGGAGCCTGCTTCAGATTCTGTGTCTCCCTCTCTCTCTGACCCTCCCCTGCTCATGCTGTCTCTCTCGCTATCTCTTTCTCTCTCTCAGAAATAAATAAAACATTTTAAAAAATTAAAAAAATAAAGATCTGTGCTGGCAGTGTGGATCCCGCTCAGGATTCTCTCTCTTTCATTCTCTCTTTCTGCCCCTCTCCCCCTCTCGAGTGAGCTCGTGCTCTCTCTCACTCACTAAATAAAGAAGCAAGAAAGAAAACGATGCTGAATCACAAATATTGAAGATTTCAGAGAATAAGGTTCTAAAGAACATCATCATGGCACAGATCTCATGAACCAACCAGTGCACAGAGAAGGTCGACAGCCTCCAACACAAGTTCCTGGTGTCCAATTCGCGTGACCCCCAGCTCTTCAAGGTCCTGATGGGAAATCTGCAGCAGCTGCTCTCCGTTTATCTTCTCCCGTTCGAACTTGTGGACATACTGCTGCAGGCAATCGTCTAACCCTACCAAAGAAAAGCAGAAGCCATTTTGTTTCCTTTACTCAAAAATTTGCCCATACTTAAATCAACTTCAGGAACCACCAGTTATGCCCCAACTACTTGACTGTCTATACAGTGTATATACCCCACCTGTGGGACACCCCAGGTGTCTCCTCATCTTCTCATTTCAAACAGATCTGCAATGGGCAGCTTAAAATTTTCAAATGGATTCAGTACTATTTTATGACAGTTACCTTCCCATTTCCATTTCCTTTCAACTAAAATAAACACTAAACCTTGCTGACTTGGAAATGTGAGTTCTGTGGACTAGATACTTGTGTGTGAAGCAGTCTTCCTTTGGGACACCATCTTCCTCCCAGCCCATGTTGCCCTGCGGACCTACCAATCAAGAGGTTTTGCTGCAATTGTTGGCCACAATATTCTACCCACCAGCCAGTTATAGGTCATCAAGGATGACCAGGCAGAACCAATCAAAACCCTCCTTGATATTTAATATATGGATACAGGAAGAGAGTTCTTCCTTTCCGGTTGGAAGTCATAAGGATACAACGTTGAGGATGCTGCCATTTTTCTCATAAGTTTCCTGAAAATACATCCATTTGAAAGAAAGAAGATGCTCTGATAATATGCTATATGCCCCTGGATCGAACCCTGCTTAAATTCTACCCCTACAATTTTTCACTTAACTTGAAATAAATTCCCTTTCTAGCTTAAGCTAGTTTGTGTTGGGTTTCTATCCCTTGAGACTGAAAAAGTTCTCATGAATACAGAATCCAAAGGAGAAAATACCAGCAATGGTACCAGAGAAACGCAATGTTAATTAAAAGGGGTAGCTTGTGGGAATTTTTCCAGGTCAAATACTACTGCCAACAGTGTTATATTTTAGTGCTCTTTTTTTTTTTTTTTCTGAGAGACAGAGAGAGAGACAGAGAGCACATGTGCATGGGATGGGGAGAGAGAATCCCAAGCAGGGTCCATGCCCAGCACTGAGCTCAACTCAATCCCACAACTGTGGAGATCAACACTTGAGCTGAAATCAAGAAGGCGGATGCTCAACTGACTGAGCCACCCAGGCGCCCCAATGCTCTTACATAATGACTAAAATAGGTAAGCCTAACAAAACTTGGGTTCCTTTATTCCTGTATAGAGAACTTTCTGGTCAACTAGTGTCAGTGGTTTTACTGGACTAAAATTTTGTATTGAATCAACTGGTCTATTCAAGCCTAATAAGAGCCACCTTAGCATTTCCAGCAATGAGGCTTCTATAAATTCAATCCCAACACAAAGGATGAAAATTCAATTTAACTAGAATAAAATATGTGGAAGGCATTCTGCCATGCTCTGCCACACACACACACACACACACACACACACGCACGCACGCACGCACGCACATACTTACTTCATTTACCCCTTACCACAGTTGTGCCATGTAGGTACTCTGGACTAGGAAAAGTAGACACAAGGCCCAGCACTTACTTTTGGCAAAACTAATGTCATCTATGGATCTATGGACCATTATGGGTCTATGGATCACTTAGCCTAGCTGATGTGCTAGGTTAAATGATACATCTGCCCCATAAACTTTCACCATTTGCCTCCCGATAAGATACAGAAACAGAAGAACAATGTCCTTAGAACCGTTTGGGACTATCAAATACAGGAAGAGGAGGCAGGAAAAAAGTATTTTATGGTGACCAGCTGGAACCCACCCATCTTCCCTCCAGTGACACACACCTACCAGCAGAGGGGCTCCAGCACACAGCAAGCGAGGTTAGGGACAGTGACATAAATAAACCAAGCTCCACTTTGGCGGCCTTGAGCCACAAGTGGCCCCTGTGGCATGTGAGTCAGAGAGGCAGTGGAGGCCACGCAAGTCAGCAGGTATGGAGGCCGACATCCCCCCTGTCCTCCAGGCTGCATCCCAGCGCCCCGCCACCCAGGACCGTCTGCAGAGGAGCGGTATCTGTCTACAGTAAACAACAGCGACAAGGGGAGCCTCCTTACACCTCTAGTCTCAATTTATAGATGACTAACTTTGGGCACATGGGGGTTACATAGCCTGTCACCAGCCACACAGCTGGTAAGATGCTAAGAGAAGGAGTTCTGTGGCCATTTTCTTCAGCTGTGCTATAGGAGGAAAGGCCTCGGATTCAAATCCAGGCCTTTTGACACAAGCTCTACTCTTTCACATTCCAACCGGGAAACAGAGTTAGACAAATTCCTTTCCAAGCATCTTCCCAAATAAGCAGTAGGGTCTACAGTAAAGTGCTGGATTTCTGTGAATGTTCCGTAAGATGAGCAAACATTTCTAATAAATTTTAACTTGAGAAATGAGCGATGTCGTGCTATATGAGTTGTACGTGATGCCAAACATCACATGATCACAACTGAGCCCGTGGTTCTGAAATTCGCTTTGATATACAAGTGCTTTGATTACAAGCATGTTTGTGGAACAAAGTATGCTCGCAAACCAAGGTGTTACTATAACCACAAACAGTTATTAAGAGAGAATCACAAAATCTTAGAGGCACTTGAAGGTACTGTCATTGAATCCAAACAATTGGAAATGTACCAACAAAGGTCTTAACTACTATGAATTTCACCATAAATCACTTAGCCGGTTCTAAGCCAGGTCACAACCAAAATCCTGCCATCTCCTCTCCTTCAGGATGTCCTCTGTTTTTGCCTATTTTTAAAATTTAAAGATAATTTTTAAAAATTTTTTAACATTTATTTATTTTTGAGAGAGAGAGAGAAAGACAGAGAGAGAGAAAACAGAGAGAGAGAAAGCAGGGGAGGAGCAGAGAGAGAGGGAGACAGAATCTGAAGCAGGCTCCAGGCTCGAGCTGTCAACACAGAGCCGGCCGCGGGGCTCAAACCCACGAACTGTGAGATCATGACCTGAGCAGAAGTTGGACACTTAACGGACTGAGCCACCCAGGTGCCCCGAGAATTTTTGTTTTAATTATCATCAAAGTTGAGGACAACCATGTTATATATTTAAACTTTGTTATGGCTGAACTGTGTTGCCCCAAAATTATACGCTGAAGTCCTAACCCCAAGTGCTCAGAAGGTGACTGTATTTGGAGATAAAGTTTTAAAGATGTGATTAAGTTAAAATGAGATCATCAGGATGGGCCCTTTTCCAGGATGACTGGTGTCCTTATAAAAAAAGGAGACCCACATGGAGGGAAGGCCAGGTGAAGACACAAGGGGAAGACAACCACCTATAAGCCAAGGAACGAGGCTGCAAAAGAAATCAACCCTGCTGACACCATTATCTCAGACGTCAGGCTCTAGAGCTGGGAGTGAATACATTTCTGTCATTTCATTACCCGGTCTCCAGTGCTTTTCCACAGCAGCCCTGGCAAACTCACATAAATGTAACAGCATTTTATTTCATATTCATCCACATGTCATAAACTCTTTTTAAAACAAAGCAAATGAGGACCAAGGACCAGCAGACCTGAAATTCATGATTACCATACCAAGCAAGTCCACTGCTCAAAACACACGCATAAAACAGGGACCCATGTCTGTTTCCATGCACGGAATAAATGAGTCCATTAAAGTTAAAGTGAAGACGCCGTGCATCACCGGTGCTGGTTAAACTTCATCCCGGAAGAATGAGTAGATACAAAGATGAGGCCAGATTTCTCTTTTAATTGAAACATTTCACTGAAGACACAAGATTTCTGAAGCAGCTTTAGAGTCTGAGAAGATATTTTGGACACAGAGAAAGCTGAGATGGGAGGTCCCATGTGGGCTCCAGGTGGGACAATGGCTGCAGGTATGATCAGAGATGGAGGACTTGAAGGATGCACAGCACAGAACATTTTCCTGCAAAGGGATTTGGAATGTCCTGGAGGATTCTGAGGGAACATAAGGGACCTGACCTCAAATAATCAAAAGATCTCTGACATATAGGAGAATTATCAAGAAGAACAGCATGCTTCCACCTAACTAAGAACAGTATCTATAGTGGCATAAAGACTTCTTTTCAATGAACACATATGTTGAATATGCTAGATTTAAAAATTGTCTTAATGTTTATTTATTTTTGAGACAGAGACAGAGCACGGGCATGGGAGGAGCAGAGAGAGGAGACACAGAATCCGAAGCAGGCTCCAGATTCGAGCTGTCAGCCCAGAGCCTGATGCGGGGCTCAAACTCACAAACCACAAGATCATGACCTGAGCCAAAGTTGGAGGCTTAACCGACTGAGCCACCGAGGCGTCCCCAAATATGCTAGATTTTAAATAATATTGCCTCTAGCTTTATTATTCCAACATGTTATAGCCTATTCTTCAGTTATCCCACTGAGAGAATACAAACATTTGTAAACAGCTAAATTAAATATTACACAGCCCCACAGAGGAGGGGAAAATCCCCAATTTAAAGTAAACTGGTCTAATCATTTCAGAATTTGCAATATACGCTTTGAACTATGTCACATGTACCTGTTTACCGGTTCCTTGCTTCAAGGAACTTACAGAATGTCCAGCAGCACTGAGAGAAACACGTAATTAAATAAAATTAGATCAAATACATTCCGGTTATACAAATTAAGCACATAACTCAATGTGAAAGAGCCAGGAAGGGAGCCCCTGAGGAGTGCAAGCCCCAGCGAAGGAGGCCCAGACACCCTCCGCTGTCACCAGGTGGGGCAGTAAACACTCTAACTTTCAGGGAAATACCACATGTGTAAAGGAAAGAAACCTCTCACCCTAGATGTAGAGCAAGACAGGGCTGTGGTTAAGAGCCTGAGCACCAATATAATCCCACTTCTTGCCACAAAAGCAAGTTACTCAGTGCCCTGACCTGTAAAACAGCGACAATACTCCTGCCTACTGCACACATCTGTAATGAAAATGAAATGTTTATAAATGAAATATTTATAAATGGGCTTACAACATGATAAAGCACATAATAAATAGTCTATATCATTAAATACAAAAATGTGATATATTCAGGTCCTCAATTTCCTAAGTGTTCAGAATAAAAGTTGCTAGAGAGACAGAGAAATCCCCAAAGGCCCCCTTGGGAACACTGTAAATTGGAGATGAGATCTCCACAGCCCACATTATCATCTTCTGCAGAAAGTATTCCCAACATGGGAGCCTGCCAAAATCATCGGTTCCACCTAAAAGTGTTTTCTGATCTGAGTCAGAACAGAAGCACCATAGCAGAGGTTTCCTTTTGTTCACTGTATAGCACTCAGCATCTAGAACATTGCTGACCCCTGATAATCTTTGTGAAATAAATAAGTGAATGCATGAAGGAAGACAGTGAACTTCACAAAAATATTAATGTCACACCAATATCCAAGCCACCTGATTTTATTTTCCCATCAGGTGAGTAACTCAAGATAAGGAAACTATGGACTGTGATATCTACAGGTATTTGCTTCAAGTCTCAATGTTTCAAGGTTAAAGGAGGTCATTTCTACATTAAGAAAAAATCATTGTCCCATACTAAGAATTCTTTTTTAATCTCCCTAAAACGTGGCAAGGCCTATGTTTAGGAAGATTAAGAAGTTAGAGTAAATGCTCCATCACAAAAAATGTAGAGCTGTTCTCTTCAAATTTTCTGTAGGAGACTAAAATCAGGTCATTGACTACATCATCTTCTGTTCTGTACATGCGGCCCACCGTAAGGACCCTTCAATGGCTATGCTTTTGGCTTGTGCTCAAGTCAGCAAACACTGTAATTCTACAGAGTGGCCTTACAGCATTTTACATCCAGTACTTTTGATCACTGAAGTATGTTTTAACCAGAGGGTTTTGTTTTGTTCGATCCAGAAACTGGTCTAACTAAAGCTATAAACTTGCGTCTCAGTTAGGACTTTTAAGGACCACAAGTGACAGACGATTCAAACAGAATCGGGTACATTGTGTTCTCCAACCAGGAGAATCAATGACAGATCACACAAATTCAATTTAGCTCACTGAATTAACATGCAAGGCCTTCAACTATGAAGGAGCTGAGGGCTCAGGAAGAGGTCAGTTCTCCATGATCTGAACCAGAGGAAAGTAAACAAAACTTGGGTGATACATTTATACCCAATTAATTCTCAGAATTCTCAACACTTTTACAAACATTAACCAGTAAAGATCTGACATCTAAGCTCTTCTGACTTCTCAACTTGCTGACCCTCCTGATCCAGTATGTTATAATGTCTCCCAAACACAGCCCCTTGCTAAGGATTAAAAGAAAAAAAATCAGCTTTCAAACCAAAACTCAATAAAGTTTGGCTTCTCTACGGGCATAATACAATTAACTGAGCAAAACTAATTCCAGAGCGCTCCAGAATTTGGAAGCATGGTTTAAGAGTGAGACCTCCAAATGCCCTTTTAGGAAGTGAGCCATCCAACTATATCCCTTTGGAAGGACTTTCTTTTGTCACCCTTGTTTTGTTGAAGTCTGCAGGCCTTAATTTTAAAAGTAGCTGATAAAACTAGTTTAAATATAGCAATCTGAGTTTAGACAATAACACCATGTTTGAAACACAGGGGTGTGCTGATGTTCAGCTATGTAATTTTAAAGGATTGAAGAATTCTTTCTGCCTGGTTGGACAGACTGACTGGCCTTCCCTAAAGAATCAAAACTACAACCAGTGTTGGGACACCTGGGTGGCTCAGTGGGTTAAGCGTCCTTCCACTCAGGTCACGATCTCATGGTCCATGGGTTCGAGCCCCGCGTCATGCTCTGTGCTGACAGCTCAGAGCCTGGAATCTGCTTCAGATTCTGTGTCTCCCTCTCTCTCTCTGTGCCTTACCTGCTAGCACTCTGTCCCTCTGTCTCTCTCAAAAATAAACAAACATTAAAAAATAAATAAATAGGGGTGCCTGGGTGGCTCAGTCAGTCGAGTGTCCAACTTCAGCTCAGGTCATGATCTCACGTTTGTGGGTTTGAGCCCCACGTCGGGCTCTGTGCTGACCACTCAGAGCCTGGAGCCTGCTTCCATGTCTCTCTCTACTCCTCCCCTGCTCATAACCCCCCAGAATAAACAAACATAAAAAATGTGTAAATAAAAATAATTAATTAATTAAAATGGAAGATTTGGTGTCTCTAAGCAACGATGATCAGATCTTATGAGAATCGCTTGAAAGAGGTATCACATTCCTTGTTAATGAACAATCACAACTTGCCTTGTGATTTTTTTTAATGTTTAAACCTTTAGCTTTTCCTTTGGAAATGTCTATTTCGTATGTTAGGTTTTAAAATATCCCTTCAAAAGGTCCCCTCCACCCCGTGTCACTGTCACAGCTAAACTCTCTCGCCTAGGTTTCTACGATAATCTAGAAATAGGCTGACATGCTCAGTCTTCTCTTCCCCCACAATTCCTCCTCCTAACTCACCCTCCAAAATTCCCTGTAAGCAAAACCACCCTGCCCTTCACAGATCCAAGGCCGTGAGCTTCACATGGCTGAGCCCTGGAGGGTCTGTTCTCTTACAACCTTCCCTAGACTCCCCCTTTCCCAGGACATTCGTCCTTCTGGTGAGAATGTAGAAAAATGCCCCTTTTGTGAAGTTTCTCCAAAAGGAACAGAAGCGTTAACTCACAGGTTAGCCAAAGAGCGCAAGGGCCAGATTCGGCCAACTGCCGGGTTTTGTGAGTTGGGTTGTACAGGAACACAGCCAGTCTTCCGTGCTGCCTCTGGCTGCTTTCACGCCACAGTGACAGAACGGAGTGGTGTGACTGAGATCGAACGGCCCACAAGGCCTAAAATATTTACTACCTGGCCCTCTACCAACCCTTGGTATAACTAACAGCAGTGACGACTACAAAGTGATGATAAATCTGCCAAGTGGAAAAATAGACTAGACCAGGATTTAAGTGAAAAACTCATTTTCTAGAATTACACTGAATTAAAACCAGAGAAGATGTTAGCTCCCCTCCCCTACAAAAAATTCTAAACATGCTTTAGAAGACCACTTACAACTTTTAATCCACTCTATTATCTCCTTATGGTCCATTTTTTAAAAATATTTATTTTTGAGAGAGAGACAGGCAGAAAGTGAGCAGGGGAGGGATGGAGAGAGAGGGAGACACAGAATCAGAAGCAGGCTCAGAATCAGTTGCGGGGCTCGAACCCACAAACCGCGAGATCACGACCTGGGCTGAAGTTGGATGCTTAACCAACTGAGCCACCCAGGCATCCCCAATTTCTTCTGAGGCACGATAAAATTCACTAACTTTTAGGGTACAACTTGGTGAGTTTCAACAGGTACATACAGTCACATAACCATACCACAGTCATGATATAAACATTTCTATCACCCCAAAAAAGCTCGCTTTGCTGGTCAGTTCCCTCCCCACAGGCTCTGGCAGTCCAGGACTTTTTCTGGCTTTACTCCATGGCCCTACTGCGTTATACTGGCTAAAAACCACTTAGTCCCAGTTCTTGGGCTCCTCACACATGGATGAACTGGCTTCGATTGGAACAGACACCCAGGGGCGCCTGGGGGGCTCCGTCAGTCAAGCACCCACTCTTGATCTCAGCTCAGGTCATGATCTCACAGTTTGTGAGTTTGGGCCCCACTTCCAGCTCTGTGCCGACAGGATGAAGCGTGCTTGGGATTCCCTGTCTCTCTCTATCCCTCCCTGACGCATACTCGCTCTCATGCACTCTAAGTAAATAAAACTTCTAAAAAAAGAAGAAGAAAGAAGAAACTGAGACCTACCCTACCGCTCATAGCTCTGATTTTCTCAGTCATCTTTCCAGGTTTCTGGTTCAATGCAGTTTGAAGAGAAGCCACCACAACCCCGTGTCTGGGAAGTGAATTAGAAGACCTCTCGTTCCTTCCAGGTCGTATGTTCCTACAACGTCTGAGCTAGCGTGGGTGCCTTCACTTTCCACAGCAGAGTACAAAGAAGGAAACAAGCTGCCCCGAAACTTCAATCTCAGACCTCCCCAGAGCTAAAAACAATTAGCAAGTGAATGAACTTGGTCTTGGGGAAAAACACGGGGAAGTTTTCTCCCCTGATTAGAGTCTGAGCCTATGAAGCCCTGCTGAGGCCTCTGCTGCCCTCAAAGCAGAAGCTGCGTGAAATCCAAACACATGGAAAGAGCCAGCAACCCTGAAAGCCCAATTAAGAACCAACCAAGTCCTTCCACTGCATTGATGGAGCGGAGCAACTGACCTTGAGGAGGAGGGACTCTCGCTCCTGGGCATTTTTTTAGAGGAGCAAGCTTCCAGCCCAGTAATGCTGAACACAAAATAAAGGTTTGTGCTCTTAACCCTTTGGGAAAGGCAGGTCCCCATATCACTGAAGAGGCACCAAATACACAGCCACAAACCCAGGCTTCAATTCCTTGCAAGAAGCAACGTGCAGAGAGCAGAGGGCAGTCAGTATTCTGTTTCTGAAGCAAACCCGGCGTCCTTGCGGGAGCTCCCGCCTCCTCCTGAGACTCATGTCACTCTAAAGACGTCAGAAAATGGAACCAAGAAACAACCACTCCCTGGGTTTCACTACATATGCAGACACTCCGTTACCGAAACAGAACTTGGAACTAGCAAATATATCCAGGCCAGGATAATTTAAGGAAGTAAAAATAGCAAGACTACCTTAGTTCAAGGATTCAAGTTACCCAGAAAACAGTCAAGCGACTGGCCTGCCTTCATTTGAGGTTTCTGTGCTGGTAAGTAATGCCTTCCAGCTGGCAAACGGCACCAGGAAACTGCGTCAAAGCTGTGGGCCCTGCAGTCTGACCCTGTCTCCCAGCCCCCCTCCCCATCCCCAACAGCTCCAGCACAACCTCAACCCTGTGAAAGGGACCCGTCCCGCCACCCCTTCAGCATCCTCAGCCCAGCCGCGGAGAGAGGTGCCCAGAGTGGGGACAGGGGAAATGAAAGAAGTCGGCATTGTCTGAAATCCTCTTTTTTCAGGAAATACTTATGCTGATCTAAATCACTGAGCTGACAAACGCAAATTCTGATGCAAGTCAGAATCAACCAAAGAACCAGTGGTCTAAAGAGGTGGTCAGAATTCAGAATATAAGGACGGCCCAAGCGTCCAGCTTTAGTGCTCATCCCTTGCCTGTCTCCCCCCGCCCCCCAAAAAAGGATCACGAACATGAAAGGTAACACCGTGGGCAGGGAAGAAATCTGATGCTGCCTTACATGCTGAGGATGTTGCCATGGGTCTGTGCGTCTACATACCATATACAAATACATCCTAGTAGAAGGACAGCAAAAAAATGCAAAGTAAGTTTTTAGATTCTACAACCAACAACAAAGTTGTGGAGATGAACACAGAGGATTCCATAATGCTCGGGGGGGCAAAACAAAATGTACTTTCCAAGGTTGGTTGGTGTAATTCAGTAACCAAACCTTTGTATCTAATTCTGGAATGCTTGGACCAGAGTGGGGGTGAGGGGGAGTGGAGGGGTAACATGTAAGAGGAGAAAACAATGTATTTTTCCCAGGGTAAGTTGTGATACTCCTCTCCTCCAACACAACTTATTTTGCCAAAACTATTCATTATATTTGCTCTAAAACCAAACATTGGCTACAACTATTGAGACTGGCATGCTTATGTGGAGGGAAGAACTGAGCAGTTCCCCACACAATGCACACAGCAAGTTTAAGTTGACAGCACTGGGGAGAATCAATTTAGCACACGGACTAGGCGGTGGCCTGGAAGGTGGGCTTCAGCTCTGCCCATTGCTTGAATGTCAATATTGCCCAGGGGAAAAGCTCCCCCGTGCAAAGGTGAACATCTATTGGTCACTTCCATTCCAGCTGGGCCATCAGGATTTCCAGGGAAAAACTGCCATTGGTCTAACCCTCTACCAACACAGCCATCAGCGTTTCAAAAGTGCACAGTCCAAACAGCTGGGCTGCGTGTTCAATTAAGTCCCTGGGTTAACAGGAGGCTGCACGTTTTACAGAGCACCTGAATGTAGGAAATACTTCATTGATCCTTGCAATGACCCCAGGTAGGATGCTGGCCAGGTTATAATTATCGCCACTCCATTGATGGGAAACCAGAATGAGAGAGTGGGCTCCCTGGGACCTTGTTCCAGTTTAAAAACAAAACAAAAAAAAAAAAGAGCAGGGCTAAGGGAGAACCCCGACCTCAACTGGGCACCCAAATCCTTGGGGGTCTGAAGTAGTCAATGAAGAAATGGAAGAATGGAAAAGTGATTTAATTAGGAACATTAATTCACAGACTATGTTTCAGGTACTGCTGAGCACTGCAGAAATGCTATAAGATACAAGTGATGTTCAAGTAATTGAAAACTAAAAAATTGTCAACAAAGCAAGGAAAGGGCTATTATTAAGCCTATTTTACAGGCCAGGATCAGCAGCATGGCTGAGTAATTAAGGAATAGGGCCTCTGAGGCCAGACTGCCCAGATTCAGTTCTGCTACTCCCCAGCTGTGTGACCTTGGGCAAGTTACTTAACCTCTCTGTGCCTCCGTTTGTTTAATCTACAAAATGGAGAGGATAACTACCTCCCTCTTGGGGTCATGTGGTTATCTGGATGATTAAATATTCTTAAAGCACCTCCAACATAATGACAGGCACACAGTAAGTGCTGTTTAAGTGTTCGTGAAAAAAATTTCTAAGTTCTTAAAAAACAAAAAAGGGCAAGAAACTGAGGATCAAGGAGCTTTTAAGTAACGGACCTAAAGTCACACAACAAATAAGAGGCAGTGTTGGGATTTAAACCATTGCCGGCCTAGCACTGTCAAGGGGAGCACAGAAGACTGTCTAGGAAGCCCTTCTGGAACCGGGGTAGCTGTGGGTCTGATGGCAAGAAGCTGACGTCATCAGCAGCTGATGGCTTTTTTTGTGCAGGAGATGGGGGCAAAGAGGACACTCTGATACAAGGAAGGTGGAGAAAAGCCAGAAATAGCTACTAGGGCAAGGGAGCCGGTTATGAGGCGCTGTCAGTCTTTCTTGATTTTTGAAATGACGGCTTTATTGAGATATAATGCCCGGACCTTACAATTCACCCACTGAATTCACAATTCACTGAGTCTGGGTATATTCAGAGTCATGCAACCATAGCCACAAATCTTAGTCCATTTTCAACCCTCCCTGCAAAATAACCCCATAGCCACTGGCCGACACTCCCTGTTTCACACCTCCCCCCACCCCGACCACCGGTCAACCACTAATCTTTTCTAAGTCTATGGATTTGCCTGGCTATTTCACATAATAGCTTCTAGACATTTCCCATACATAGAATCATACAATATATGGTTTTTGGTGACTGGCCTCTTTCACGTGGTATGTTTTCAAGGTTCAGTAAAGCCTTCTTGACACAGTTTAAATGCCACATCCTTGCTCCAAACCCTGCTGGCTTCCCCCTGCCCTGAGGAAAAGTCCAAGCCAGCAAGTCCAGTCTGGTCTGTCGGCCTCCCGCCGGCTTGTCCAACTTCATCTGGCCGAATTCTCCCCCAGCTGCTGTGCTGGCCGCCGGCTTTGTGTACTTCTTCCAGCCCTCAGGCTCCTTTCCGGCCCCGGGGAGTGCCTGAGTGCTGTTCCTTCTGCCTGGAATGATCTTGCCTCCTCGGCCTCAGCTTCATCGCAGGGAGGCCTCAGCCCATCCTGGTACCTAAAGTAGCCCATGACCCCTGTGCTTCCTGTGGATCCTGCTGGCTCCCTTCGTCCGACTTAGCAAATCCGTGAGTTCTTGTTCGTTAGCCCTCACCTGCCTCTCTCCCTCTCTGCAACACAGGGCCGGGCCCACGCCCGTCTATTCCCCCTGGCACCACGCACACTGCCTGGCACAAACAGGCACTCAAACTGTGGCCGGACGGAAGACACAAAGTGAGGAAAATCCGGGTTGAGGATGAAGACCACAGTTCAGCGGTGTAAACCCATGAGGCTGTGCATCCCCCCAACCTGCCAGCGTTCTTCCTGGTGAACTTGCCGAATCCCCCCCACCCCCCGCTCCCACTTTTTCATTAACCCCCCGTGACAAGAGCTATAGATATTCCCCCCGGGGAAACCGAACCAGAAGCTCCCGGCTCTTGCAGCTTACAGTGCGGTAGGGGAAGAACCCTTTAGGTTTTTCCACACAAAAATTCCCAAAACTGTGCCATACTTATTTATGGCTTGACAGAATGTCAATTCTAGTTCTCCAAGTGATTGAAGCTTTCTCCTCGTTCTCCAGAAAACCCAGTTTTTACTACGCTCTGGGGCCTACACGTGTTACTTGAGTGATGTTCCTATCATAGGCCCTCTTGTCTTATAAAGTCACCTTTGTGTTGTGTGGGGGGCAGAGCGCAGGGGCCTGGGCTCGGTTCTTGCCAGCTGTGTGACCTCGAGCAGACCATGTCACCCATTCCCCAATGTGGACGGGCAGCGGCTGACAGCTTGACCCCGTGGTCCCATCAGCACTGCATTTCTACGATCCTGTGATCTCAGGACACTGCATCCTTCTTCCCATCTTCAAAATCGGGAGGACACCCATATCATGCAACCCCCTAATGACAGAAAAGTCAAGGGCTCAGATATCAAAGCCAGCTTTGATCAAGAAGGCATGTAATTGGCACTATTTGTATACAGGAACTGACATGAAGAGGTAGTGCTTTTGAAAGTAATATATTACCAGATCGTATGAGCCCAGAATTATGGCAGAATTTTAAAGATACAGTACGCTTAGCAAAAAGGTCTGGTCGTGTGCTGGTTCTCCCTCTAGGACTAACTTGAGATGCGGGGCACCATGGCCCCCGGATCCCTGCCCACTGCCTGCTCCGCCCTTCCTCCCCTGGAAGGTGAGAGAGCTGACCTGGAGAGCACTCTGCACTTTTCAAAAGAAAAGAAAATCCTCCATGAGGGAATGTTCATATGCACATACGGGACCAGCTGCAGACAGTGAACGCACGCCCCAGAAAGTCAAGGGCCTGGATGAGCCACGAAGCCTATGGGACCACCATTGGCTCAAGAGAAACGTCCTGGTCTGGGAGCAAATGCAGGTACAAACCTCAGCGAGGTCTGTGTTTGGTCTTAAGACCTGCAAACCTGATAGCTTTGAACTCTCAAGCCTTTAATGTGAAATACAACCCAACTGATGCCTTACTGAATACTATCGATGAGAAGAGCTCAAGTTTTCTGTGACACAGACTTAAGAGAAATGAACTTAGAACTGGCAAGAATAAACGTATACAACTACACATATAAAATGGCAAACAGTTAAATGTCACTTATTACATGGACCTCCCCTTTTCAAGACGTATATATAAAACCTTTAGGGGCGGGGCGCCTGGGTGGCTTAGTCGGTTAAGCGTCCGACTTTCGCTTGGGTCATGATCTCGCGGTTCGTGGGTTCGAGCCCCGCGTCAGGCTCTGTGCTGACTGCCAGCTCGGAGCCTGGAGCCTGTTTCAGCCTGTGACTCCCTCTCTCTCTGACCCTCCGCTGCTCACACTGTCTCTCTCTCTCCCAGAAATTAAAAAAAAAAAAAAAAAAAAAAAACCTTTAGGGGCGCCTGGGAGGCTCCGTCATATAAGCATCCAACTCCTGGTTTTGGCCATGATCTCACGGCTCATGGACTGGAGCCCAGCGTCGGGCTCTGCACTGACAGCGTGGAGCCTGCTTAGGATTCTCTCTCTCCCTCTCTGCCCTTCCCCCGTGGTGAGTGTGCTCTTTTTCTCTCAAAATAAATTAATTAATTTAAAAAGCAAACCTTTAATTCTCCTCCTTTCCCCACGAGTGTGTATTATTATAGTCTCCCACTTCGGAGACGCAGCGGGGCGCCCAGAGAGGGGAAGCAACCTACCCAAGGCCACACAGAGCCAGAGCTCGGGGGCTGATGCCAGGCTCTCCAGCCTTCATGCCCATGTCCTGCCTCTCTGTGCTCCAGTGTAGACTGTTCAGCCATGGTGCTGTAACTGATCTAAGAAAAATATGGTTTCATATGACAGGAAAGAACATGAGTCAATGCCGCGGACTTACTTTACTGTCTGTGATCACCTTTGTAAATAGTGATGACAATGTAGGGACAAATGGCCCTCCCGCCTGGATAGGTCAGATGAGAAAACTAGAAGCTCCTGCAGGCTGGTCGCAGCTAACACCCTGACCTTATTAACTCATGGCCCACGTTTCCTGTAACAACATTCTAAAACACAAGGGAGATGGACGCCATTTTTTTTCTAGGAAATCGATAGAATTCTTTTGTAGCTCTTTCAGTCTCGAATGGAGCTCTAGAAACTGGCCCTTTAGGCCAGTGGTGACCATAGAGGGTAGTGATGCACCAGAAATCTGACCGCCCTTAAAGGATGAAATATCTGCCGAGGTCACGGGACCCTCTGCCTATGTTTCCCGAAGTTACTTTTCAAAAACTAGACCATAAGGGCACCTGGGTGGCTCAGTCAGTTAGGCATCCAACTTTGGCTCAGGTCATGATCTCATGGTTTGTGGGTTCAAGCCCCGTGTAGGGCTCTGTGCTGACTGCCAGCTCAGAGTCTGAAGCCTGTTTCAGATTCTGTGTTTCCCTCTCTCTCTGGCCCTCCCCTGCTCATTCTGTCTCTCGCTCTCAGAAATAAATAAAAACATTAAAAAAAAAAAACTAGACCATAAAAGAGGCAAGCTTTCTCTTTCCAGGACCTGATAAAAGCACGATGATGAAGCAGTGCCCATCAGGTCTTCCGTACGCCACGAGCATCCCAGAAAAACCAAAGGCAGAGAGAGACCACACTGCAAAGAGAAAGTGTCGCTGTGGGTACCGGACCACATCCACCCGTACCTCCTGCAGACTACAAAACAACGAAGGAGAAAGAGAAGAACAACTGTGAGCGGTGTGCTCGCGGGAGTGGAGAACAGGCCAGTCACAGGGCTCGTGCGCTGCCTTGCGTCTCAACACACAACGACAACCCCGGCAGCGGCTGCCCTACAGAAGCGCACACAAGAGCAGCGACGCTGTGGAAACGGGGAAACACCACAGGACCAGAGGCTTCACTGCACGGTGCTCTGCGGCCCAGGCTTGACCCTCAGGGAAAGATTCTTGAACCTTGGGCGGGGGCAAAGAGCAAGGAAAAATGGGCAAAGCTATTCTCCCCTACTTGTTATTTTTTCATTGGGGGGAAGAAAATGTGGGGGGTGGGGGAGGTTCTGTGAGAAAGAGTCAACCAGGGAGAGCAAACAAGACAGGGACACAGGAGGCAGGGAGGAGACAAGGAGGGAGGCAGGTTCTGCCGAGGAGGAAACACAGATTCACTGGCTACTCTGTTTCCACTGAGAGCCACCATGAACCTTGACCATGGCTACCAAGATGCAACCTCAGGGGAAACTACAGCTACTGAAACATCTCCCAAGGCACCTCCTATCCCATCCTCCCTAAACACCCCCACCCTGCCCCAAAACTCCCAGCCCTCTGCCTGTTTCGAGTTTGGGAGAGGCATCACTATCAACAGAAGTCTTCTGTTTCAGAGTTCTGAAAGAATGGCATTTTCCCCAGAATAAAGAGTTCATTCCACTGGAGCCGATTTAGATCTATTTATTTAGCATCACCTAGGAGCTGCTCCGTAGGGGAGGTACAAGTGCTTTCAGGGGTTCTAGTCAGCCAAGCAAAAGCCATAGGTCATGTTCCCAAGAGGTTGAAGTGATTTTTGCATGAGGCTGCCTCCCAGGAAAGTGATTTTTGCATTTGAAGTGATTTTTGCATGAGGCTGCCTCCCAGGAAAATCGCACGTCAAAAATGATACTTTTCTATTGGAAATGAAGTCTTTAATTTGAAATTTCTTTCCATTATATATTTATTATTAACACCATATATAATATAGTATAATATAGGATACACACACACGCAATCTGCCAAAATGTACAAAATGACAGATGTGGGCACAGAAGGGGACCAGAACAATGGTTTAAAGGCAAATCTCAGAATTTGATCTTCTAAGGAACATAGGAGATGTTGAGGGTATGGACTACACTAGATGTTCATCTTCCTAAAAAGTCTTCTTTATTTTATTATTAGTTTTTTAAAACTATTTTTTTTAATGTTTATTCCTTTTTGAGAAAGACAGCATAAGCAGGATAGGGAAAGAGAGAGAGGGACACAGAGAGTCAGAAGCAAGCTCTGTACTAACAGCAGCAAGCCCTACGCAAGACTCGAACTCACAAACCGTGAGATCATGGCCTGAGCCAACAGACTGTGCCACCCAGTCGGGTGTTTTTTATTTTTATTTTTTTTTACTTAATTAAAAAAATTTATTTTTTATTTTTTTTTTAATTTTACTTAAGTTTATTTATTTATTTTGAGAGAGATAGCAAGAGAACCAGTGAGGGAGGGGCAGAGAGAGAGGGGAACAGAGGATCCCACGCAGGCTCTGCTCTGACAGCACAGCCCAATGCAGGGCTCGAACTCACAAACCACAAATTCATGATCCGAGTGGAAGTCAGCCGCTTAAACAACTGAGCCGCCCAGGTGCCCCTTCCTAAAAAGTCTCCTGCCAGGTCTTTGCCTTGCTGCCTCTCTCAGGTCTTCCATCTCAGCTGAAACGTCACCGCTCAGTGAGACGCTCTCTGACCATCCAATCTAAAAAGTTCATCTATGCATCACAGTTGTGTCTGTCATGCTGCCTTTTTACTTCCTCCTTCAGATGTCACTACTTAAAATTACCTTGTTAACCAGGCCTCCTGTCTGCCTCCTCCCTGTAAACCGTCTGCACCACAGAGTTAGGGTTCTCATTTTTCTACCTGCATGATCTCCAGCTCTGAGAACAGGTTCTTGCTCCTAAGAGGCTCTCAGTGAGTAACTGCTGACTGAATCGAGAATGAATGGACCCACACACCCCAAAGCTACAGGACAGTATGCTGAAAGCACGACAATACCATGGTCTTCTTAACCTCCTATGGGTCTAAGGACAGTTACGTGACCTGCAGAACTCTGTTCTCTTGGCTTTAACTAAGATAACATGAAGTGCTATTTGCAAGTGCTTTATAAATAAGGGACTGCCTTATTATTATCACTGAAGACATTCTGAGTTGGTATTCATAGTGGCATCAATGAAAAAGTTCAATGGGAAAAATTCCTAAAACAAGAGTGCTAATCTGGAAAGAGTGAACTTTCTCATCCTCAACCCCAATTTGCAGCTCTGGACTTAGGCCAGCTCCCTCTCCAGTGTGTGACGACTTGTTTGCACACTGTAGTAGAAAGCACGGTACCAAGACCTGGGTTCCAGTCCCTAGTCTACCATCCAACTTCCTTCGGTCCCATCCCACCCCTTATATATAAAAAATATAAATGACCAACCCCCAGATATCAGAGCACTACTGTTAATATAAAAATGCAACATTAGGCTTCGCACAACAAGTTACAGCTGACCCATGTCAGTCTATGTTAGGATTCTGGCCCGAAAGGCCACATGGGCATGTTGGGAAAAGTACACTCCTACTAACACGGGGGCAATGACAGAAGTCCCATTCCCTAAGCAGCGGCAGACACTAATACCTCTATGTAAAGCCTTCTAGGACCAGTCACACGTTTTCATGCTTCCGGAGTTTTTTAGGGGCATCTGGGTGGCTTAGCTGGTTGATGCTCGACTCTTGATTTCACTCAGGTCATGATCTCACAGTCACAAGACCAAGCCCCAGTATGGAGCCTGCTTGGAATGTTCTCTCTCTCTCGATCTCTCTCTGCCCCTTTCCTCCTCGTTCGCACACTCTCTTTCTGCTCCTCACCGCTCTTTCTCTCTCAAAATAAAATATAATTCACTTGCCACGAAATTTACCTTTTTTAGGTGTACAATTCAGTGGTTTTAGTATTTTCACAAGGTTTTCTGACCACTATCTGAGAACATTTCCATCGTCCCAGAAAGAAACCTCATACCCATTAGCAGTGATTCTCCATGTCCCCGATACCCAATCCCTACTCCCACTCTCTATGGTTGCCCATTCCCGACATTTTCTATTAATGGAATCACACGATATATGGCCTTTTATGTCTGGCTCATTTCACTCAGTAGAATATTTTCAATGTTTATCCATGTTGTTACATGCTACAACATGGATAAACACTGAAAACATTATTCATAATTGCCAGTACAGTACTTCATTCCTTTTTCTAGTTGACTAATATTCCATTGTGTCGATCTACCATATTCCTTAATCCTTCATCAGTTGATGGACACGTGGACTGCTTCTGCTTTTTGGTAATTATGAGTAATGTGGCTGTGAGCATCTGTGTGCAGGTTTTATGTATACGAATGTTTTTAATTCTCTTGGGCATATACCTCCTATTTTAAAGAATTTGAGTCCTTCGGTAACTCTGTGTTGAACTTTTTGAGGAACTGACGAACTGTTTCCCAAAGAGAAACATTTTACACTCCTACCAGCAATTTATGAGGATTCTAATTTCTCTGTTATCTTTGCCAACACTTCTTATCATCCATTTTTTTAATTCTAGCCATAGTGATAGGTGTGAGGTAACATTTTATTGTGTTATCAGACCAAATCTTTGAAAAGTTCTCAAAACCAAATGTTAGATAGCAGGGGAGAAATTCAGATTACACCAGCGCAGTGTTCTCAGACTTCAGTCATTCGTGAACCACCTACATGACTATGCCCAAACTGGGTGCTGTTTCTACGATTATGTACCTAATTTTTAAAAACCAATTCATTTTGGGGACACCTGGGTGGCTCAGTCAGTTAAGTGTCTGACTCTGGTTTTAGCTCAGGTGATGATCTCAGGGTTCATGGGATCAAACCCAAAGTTGGGCACTGTGCTAACAGCACAGAGGATTCTCTCTCTCTCTCTGCCCATCCTCCACACACATGTATTTTCTCTCTATAAATAAATAAACTTTAAAAGACAAAAACAAAACGAATTCCTTTTTAAAAGAGCTGTTATTTATAAATTAGTATCACTTGCCATTAATAGAAAGTATCAGAAACACAAATGTAATGAAAACAAAGGTAGCTGGATAGAACAGTCTCCCAGGGCCTGTTGCTTCATGGAAAGATGGAAAATGTAACTGGCAGGTGTTGGAAGACATGCTGTCTACAAAGTCTTCCCTTGACCTAGTGAGACTATCTAAAATCATGTTCACTACTAGCAGGGACTCTGCACTTTGGAAGACTCTACTGTAACACTTCCTGAAATACCTTTCCTGAAAGAGGTGGTCAGAAAAGGAGTTCCATTGTGATGGTTATCCTGGGGTGGGGAGTTAAAAGAATGCCCTAAACAGAGTCACATCTTGGTAGCTGGTTACACCTGGCTGAAGGGTGTCTCTTTCTCCCAGTAACAACCTTTGTTCAGCAAATTTCCAATAAGTTGGTCCATATTCTAGCTGCAAGCAGCTGGCTCTTCAAGTTTCAACAGAAACAGCTTTCAGAGCAAATATAGGGAATACAAATTAAAATTAAGCGCACCTGCCTTTGGGTAGGCAAGCCCAGACAACGCAAACCACAACCGTGACAAAGTGCCTGATGGGTCTGACTGACAGCACTGGCCCCCAGTGTAATAAAAAACACAATGCCTATTTGTGCTCAAATACATTCAGCCTTCCTCACCCAGCCTGACACACGTACTATTTATACACAAGTTAGATGAAAAAACAGTCAGTGACAGCATATTTGGGCACCTCTGGATTTGAAGCCTAATTATCATCTGTCATCACCCAAGCTTCATAAAATACTAAATAGCATATTACGTTAACAGAAAAACAGTGAGTATGAAATTTGAAGGTATACCATTGCCTCTCTATTTGGGCACCTCTACTTAGCCTTCAGAGCTCAGCTCAAACATCCTTTCCAATGGGAATACTTCCCTTGCCCTCAACACAAAACCCCAATTAGGTATCTCATGGCACCTTTCTTTAAATTTAATACTTGCATGATTGGAATCAGTCTCCCAAACACAATCTCCATGAAGACAAGGAACAAGGTTTGGTCCATCATCATACCCTCAACAGCTATGACAGCCCTTGGCAATCCAGAGTTATTTGTGGAATGAATGAGTGAAAAGGATGTCAAAATTTTATCACATATCGTAAGTGTTGGCTGTGTTTCGAATGACCACTAAGAAGAGGACATTTCAGAAAGGCAAAAGGACACAAGGCAAGGACATTTTAGTACATTTTAGTAACTTGCTCAAAGTCACACAGCTAACAAATGGCCAAACAGGAATAACGATCCGGTTCTTTGTGAGCAGAAGTTACACAAGTGTTATAGGGAACACACAGGTGAAATAGGCCTAAAAGAACAGACAAAAGTTAGGTGAAAGGGGAGAGCATTATAATACAATTACTTACAAGAGGTAATGTGTATTGACCATTCTCCATGTGCTAGACACAGCATCTACCATTACTTCATTTAATTCTTCATGTAAACTCTATGAGGTGAACATGATTATTGTTCTCATTCTGTAGAGTAAGACTGTGGCTTGACAAGAGTGACCCAACCAACGTGAGGCAGCTGGTAAGTGTCTGTGATCTGAACTCCAAGCTCTCTGAGTGCCGATCAGAGCACTTAAGGTGGAGCACTTCCTCCACCTCCTCCCATTATCTAGGGCTTCTAAGAAAAGTAAGGCAATTAGCAGTCTGTGCATTTAGGAAGTGTCCCACTTTATGTCCAAACAAGGCACAGAGTGTGATGGGCTGAGATGAAATGATAGAGCCCCTGCTTTCTAGGAGCTTATAGATCAATGTAAGCCAATGAAGACACAGCTGGTCTTCAGAATGTAGGGTCTGGAGCCATGTTGCCTACATTCCAACAATGATTAGCTATGCAGTTCTGGGCAATCACTTCATTTCCCTGTGTCTCAGCTTAGTCCACTACAAAATGGCGGCAATAAGGGTACCTCCTTCACGGTGCTATTATTTTTTAAAATGGGCTAATGTAAATAAAGTCACTGGGACCAAATAAGCACAAATAAACATCAGCTATTACTATGTTTGGAACGAATGAAGATCAAGATTAGATGGGGAAACGTACGGCCAAATCAAAGAACTATGGAATAGAGAGGAGTTCGATAGTATCTGAAGAATGTGGAAAGCGGACAGGAGCTGATTAAAGTCAGAGAATCTCTCAAGAAAAAAAACCCCTCTGAGCAATCTATTCATGCAGTGATGAAAGCACAGCAAAGATGGGAACTGTGGCATCATAAGAGAAAGAAATGGACAAAATCAGATGACGAGCCAGAAATGTCATATGAAAGGCAAGAATTATTTAAAGACAACACCAACGGGTGAATTAGGCTAACTATAAAGATTCAAACTCTAGGGCGCCTGGGTGGCTTAGTCAGTTAAGCACCCAACTTTTGGTTTTGGCTCAGGTCACGATCTCACAGCTCGTGAGTTTGAGCTCCACATGGGCTCTGTAGTGACAGCACGGAGACTGCTTGCGATTCTCTCCCTCCCTCTCTCTCTGACTCTCTCCTCTCAGGTGCACATGCTCTCTCTCGCAAAAATAAATAAAAAGACATTAAAAACAAAAAAAGAATTCAAACTCTAACCAAACATTGAACGGCAACATGAAAGGGCAAACAGATCTGAAAAAGGAGAGGAGAAGTGAAGAAAGATGATGAAGTAATGCATTTCCTCCTGCACCTGCTGAGTTGACTGTCCCCGTAAGTGAGTCAGTGAGTAGGCACAGCCTGTGGGCGTCAGGAGGCTCCAGACCAGTCCCTGTGGAATGGCTGGCCCAACAGGTCTACATAGCACACGGCCCAATGGAGTCACAATTATTCTGAAGAATCCACAAGATCAATCTTATCACCTCCTTCCCTTTTATGAGGAAGTTCATGTTAAAGAAACTAAGAAACTTGCTGAAGACGACACAACTAGAAAGTGGCAGAACTAGTCTTGAGACTCAAGTTCATCCAATAGCACAAGCCACTGCCTCCCCATTGGGAAGCTCAGACAGTGAGGCTTGGAGGATGAGCCAGCTCTCCAAAGAGAAGGTCAGACTGACAAAATACACTTGGCCTTTCCCACCCCCCAGCCTGGGCATCACTGTCTGCTTGGCCAGCGCTCCCTTCCATTCTCTGATTCAGCAATTGTGCTTGTTAGTCAAGAGCCAACAGTAATCCTCTCAGCTCCCAACAGTCATAAGCTGGCCTCCTTCCCAAGTAGAAGTGATCACCTCCCTCAAACTCCCATAGGTCTGGTTGTCCACCCTACCTGCGTGGCATGTAGGGACACGCTTCCGCTTAGGTGTGCAAATGTGGCCGCCATATGCCTGCCCTCTTCCCCCGCCACTGATGATCAAAGCTGATTCCATGACTATGTCTTCCCTGGGGCCTCTTCCTTCTCCTCGGTTCTACTGGACTTATCTTGGAAGCTGCAACCTCAGTCAGAGATGAACATTCTGGAGACAGAAGGACTGTTGTTTGGGCACGGCCATTCCTGGGGCTGAGGCACCCTGCTATACCTTCTGACAAATTCTGAGCACTACAGTTTTCTCCTCCACTGCCTCCTCTTTGAACTTATAATTTACATTCCTATGAAGAAGTCACTCCATTGTTGTTCACAGTGCCTTACATATGGTAGATGTCCAATAAATAGCATTGTCAAAGATCATGAAAAACAACCTTTCTATGGTAACCTCCAGCAACCTCATCCCACACTTTGGAACCCAAAGGTAAGTCCAGAGGCTTCTAGGTAAACATTATATTATGGCCTGGGGATTACTTTCTTTCACTCTGCAAAAGCAGCAGCATTGCCAGTAGAAGTAATGATGTTATAATTTTTTTTCATATATGAATGGTTTCGGAAGGTTTGGAAGGTTAGGAAGGCTTGGAAAACATAATGTGAGTTCTTTCTCTGAAATAAAATTAAGATAAAACCTCTGCAATAAAGTACATTCAGTTGACTCACACAGGACTTCCACCAACAGACCCTCACCCAAAGCCTACCTCCTCTCATTTCAGGAAGCAAGTAAATTAATTTTTTTCCCAGCCTCCAAAGACACAAGGTGAGTAAATTTAAGAAAGGCGCTGTGGGAATGGGTATGTGGCTAGAAGCATCAGTTACCTAAAAGCCAAGGGCAGTAACTTTGAAAACATGGCATTCTGGGGGCCAGTGGGTAGGACAGTCATAGTATCAATACATTATCATTACGGTAATCATTTGCTTCAATAACTATGCAAAATTCATCCCTTCATAAGGAAGGAATATTGAATGCACTCTAGTTTATCGGCAGAAAGTAAATAATTTGCTTTAGAAAGATATTCATCCAAAATCAAAGGGAAAAATAATATAACCAGGTGTTAAATGAGGAAGCTCAGTTATCAGGAAAATTTATATACGTGGAACAGCTCATTCCCTCATCAAGCCCAGTAAACAGGATATATCCTATCAATTCTCTCCCAACAATTACAGAATGTCCACTTGCTTATCTTTTTTAACTCTGCAAACAATCTAACTGAAAGACACAAATGGCTGATGAGGTCAGCTGCTTGACGCCCAGTAAAACCTGTTTTTACATCAAGAACCCATTTATGTCAAAGCATTCGATGCATTTCAAAGAAAGATAATTCATTAAGATTTCTTGAATCTATCATTGAACTGCCAGTACATGAAGAAAATGATTATAATATTATGACATCATGACTTCCACTGGAATTCCTGGGCAGCTACTGGCTTTGTAGAGTTGGGGGCGGGGTGGGGGGGGGGTGGAGAACTTCTTAGAGCTTCTCTGTAATTTTTAATGCAGTTTCAAAATATCTCTAATAGAATAAGATGGATACTAGCTATTGATAATTAACCAGGTCAGCAAAGCTTGGGCCAATCCAAGGTAGCCTGAGGGGCAAGATCACCTCACACGCTCATTCCCTTGTCCTCCATACACGCACCAGTGAGCTCCCCTCCTAAACACCGGCCATCAGCCCTATGTGTCATTCACACTGCTCCTCCTAAACCCAAATACACTGGTGTGAACCCCACCCCGATTTAGCCCCTTCGGTGGTTCCCTAGCACTCACAGGACGAAACCAAACTCCCCAACATCACTCAACACCAGACACTGTCCCGAGGCTCCGGGGATATAGCCACACCTGAAGACAGTTCCTACTCTCATGGGCTTCCGTCCTAACAGGAAGAACACGCTGGCCTAGAACAGGTCAGGCAGTAAGTGCTAGCACTCAGGCTCAGGCAGGGAAAGGAAATAATGAGAGCAGTCAAAGAAAGGAGCGAATAAAGTCCTGAAGGAAAAGGCATGACCACTAGGCAGGCAAAGGTCTCCCCCAGTTGGCCCGAAGCTTCCTGGACAAGCTCCTCCCCTACACTCTGGGGCAATTCCAGCCTCTGAGTTAGGATTCCTTCTCCTAACACAGTGTACTGTCTCACATTTCCCTGCCTTTGCTTTGTTCTTCTGCCTGCTTCTGTACTCCTCTGTGATGTCGCAAATTCCTCCTGCTCCTCCAGGATTCAACTGAAGCTTCTCCACCTTGATGAGGCCTTCCCTGCACCCCTGCACAGCAGCCCCACACCAACCCCCCCACCCCCCGCCCCGGCGCAGCAAGATCAGGACCCCTCCCTTCTGCCAGCTGGCCCATGCCTTTTTGTTCATGTCTCTGATTCCTCAGTAAAACGGAGCTAGTTCCTTAAAGGCCCAAGGATGAGACTCACCCCAGCATCATGTCCTTCAAGACAGCTGCACCTTTAGAAACTCAGTTCATGAAGGAGACACGTGTCCTCTTTTTATAACGCCATCTTGGAAAAGATCTGCCCACAAAGAAAGCATAAACCCATGGATGCCCTTTTTTTTAAAAACTCTTTTTGTAGGGGCGCCTGGGTGGCTTAGTGGCTAAGCGTCCGACTTTCGCTTGGGTCATGATCTCGCGGTTCGTGGGTTCGAGCCCCGCATCCGGCTCTGTGCTAACTGCCAGCTCAGAGCCTGGAGCCTGTTTCAGATTCTGTGTCTCCCTCTCTCTCTGACCCTCCCCTGCTCATGCTCTCTCTCTCTCTCTCTCCTAGAAATAAAAAAAAAAAAAAAAACTTTTTGTAAAACTGACATTTGTTTTGTTCCTGAAAGCTGCAGGATTTAAAAGTCTTTTGGGGATTTTTTTCCCCCTCTAAAATTATCTGGACACCTAGCCATGTATCATGGTGCAGGAAGTGGCCGTAACTCTGCAGTTGGAAAAACATTATGCTGTGAAAGAAGAAACCCTATCTGCCAAGACATAGAAAGATTGTTGAAAATACAGTGAAAATGTAGCATTGCACACAATGAAAGCAACTTACACTCTTTTATAGCCTGGAATCATTTTTGCAAAACTAACTTTCTTAGGAGGATAAACTATTTAAAAGGAGGGAGGAATGCATACCCTGCTTTGGCTCTTGTTTTTCTATAGTTACACTCTGGACCTTTAACACTCAGTCTACGCCTCCCTCATCCTCATGGTACCCTTCATATGGCTCTCGATAAAGGAGATGGATTCAGGGTTAGAAATTCTGCCTTTTAGGGCAGACCCCTCCGACATTATTTTATGGTTCCCATTTTGTTTTCAATGTTGGGCAAATCAAAGTTGTAAAAGGGAGAGCTTCCCATTTCAGTGTGAGGATGCTGGATTCAGAGTCGGGTTTTCGCAGCAGAAACATGAGCCGGATCCCATGAGGACCAGCCTGGACCACGCAGCCGGCTGTGCCTCCTCAAGCCCAAACTACAGTTCTGAAACAGAGCACCCTTTAAAAATAGCAAAAGAAAACCTCAGCTGCTCCATCCCCAACTCAGGCACCAAAGGAAAAAAAGGGGGGAAAATCGTTTCCATATTTCACATAAACACAGATCTCACTGCGGCAGCGAGGAATGTGTGAGTCAAACAAGGGCTGACAATGATTAGCGCACAAATGGAGATCCTGCTAAAAATTAATACAAGAATGCGCAGCACAGAACTCCAATAACAGACGCCCCTACTGTGAAATGCTGGTGTTTACATGTTTCAAGATGGCTTTTTAAAAAACTGTCCTTTTCCATGGGATCCTAACTTTTCTGTTCTTCAAGAGGAAGCACCTGGAAGAGACTTCCAAATGTAAAACTTGTGCCAAAGTAATTTGAGATTCTGTACTTACAACTTACTGTAACTGTATATTGCTCCCCTGGCCCCCAGACTCCTTCGCATGGTGGTTAAGGTTAGCTGTGCCCTTGAACGATCTTTGGTTTACTGCACTAGCCATGGTCACGGTGGGGGAGGAAGAGAGGCAAATAAATCACAGAATGGCTGCAACTCCAGAGGCTAATTTGGGGAGAAGTAAACTTTCTCTGCGTTGAGAACCAAGAGCCAGAATATCTGGTGCTGGAGCCATCTCATTTCATGATAAAAGAACACAGAAAAAAAATAAACAGATCACAAGCACCATTTCCTGAGCCCTTCGGTGTTCTGTAACACGAGTTGGGCATTCCACTCTTTGTGCCTCATTAATCCTCCTAAGAACCATAAGATGTATTAGCGGCCCCGTTTTGCAGATGGGGAAGCAAGATCTAAATGCTCAAGGTTATACTGCCTGTAAACACTGGACTGAGAATTCCAGGTAGGGCTTTCACTCTGGCCCAGACCGGCTCTGCCCCAAGAGCAGACGACAGCAGGTGAAGCACCCATCCTACAGTGACCTCCTCAGACAAGTCTCGTGAACAGAATGATTGTAGGGAAACAGCTTTTCCCTGATTAGTTCTCTATATGATCAAACTGGCCGATGCTCAATAAATGAATGCAGAAGGTCAATCTAGTGTCTGGGGAGCCCATAGTAACTGTCATGTGAGCGTGTCCCTGTCGTCCACTGTCAAAGAGATGACACTACTGGGCTGTAACTAGCAATTCCTTATCCAACAGAAGATAAACCATGTTCTCAACCTCAGTATGTCCCACAAAACCCCAGTTTCCTGAGAAGCCAGAATAAAATAGTTACCTGGGTATATGCCATCCTATCTAGAGACTGTCATCTCTTTCTAGAGCTGTGACATGGCCTCACATCTTCCTTCTACTACTTATTCGATAATGGTTCCTATAAATGATCTAAGTGACCCTGAAAGTCCATCTCTCCTCAAGAATTTCACTCTTTAAGGCAGCAAACAACAATATAAAATATAAAAGACCTGGTGCCCTCAAGAACAAAGATTAGGAAAATAGGTACATATTGCCACATGCCCTTCATGACTACATCATCTTTTTAGATTTTACCAATTTATGCATGCCTATGTTTTCTTTTTTAAAAAAAAGACTACCAGGATCTGGTCACTTTCAGAGCACTGGAGAACAAGAATGACAGCAGGTGGCTGGCAAATTGTCAAGCCAATAAGGCCTCTTCCGCCTTTGTCTAAACAACATGTACTGAGGTCATAAAGACAGCATTCCAGCAGCGACTGCTGCTCCCAGGACAGTTGCTACTGCACTTCGGGGAGCGGCCACAAAGGTCAATGGTCTGCAGGGGTTCGGCAAGCTCAAATGTACCACACAATTTTAGTGAGATCATCATCAAATGCTTCCCATGGCGTCAGCACCTCGTGAACATATGAAAACAATGACCCACCATGATTTCCCTTCCAAAGGGTTCCCCTCATCAATTCTGGGTCCTACATCTCAGCACTGAAATCCAAAGAAGCGACCTTGCCCTTTGGATCAAAAATCGACGAATCCCTCTTAATCAGGCTTTGCAAAATTATGAAACAAACTTTGGAGGAAGGTCCAAGTTCCACATTCGCCCTATGCCTTGGGGATCTCAAAGCCTGTGTATCAGGCCATCTTTCACTCTACTACGATCTTGACTTTTTTTTTTTTTAAATGACCAAATGTTTGTTTGAAGCCCAACTAGTGACACAGAAATAAAGTCTCATAGCGAGAGATCAGTTCTCTGTCATCAGGCTGACCCAAGATACTTTGCCAGGTGCCAGCCAGCTTGCCGTAAAACATCCTGAATCCACCTGTCACCACCGGCGTGGGGGACCCTGATACCCCCTGCTCCTAAGAGGCCCCCAGATCTGCATACAGCCATTCCTAAATCACTGTGATTTGAATTAAGTCTGACTGTATCAAAATTACTTCTAAAATGTATGAGGTCTATTTAAATAAAGTGATGTGGAAAGATCTTTAAAAGAGTATTGAACTTAAAAACAAAGATATGAATCAGATTCAACCTATCCATGAATCCATTTATGGAAAAGAAAATAAATGATCCATGAATATGTATAAAAATTCATGCAAATACTAGGAAGGGTTCTGGAGGTGCCCACACTCAACTCTAGAAAAGAAGAGGGTTTAGTAGAGAGAACGATGGTCTTTTCTAGTTATCTAGAGTTATGTTGTTTACATCTTTTTTTTTTTTACAATAAAGTTATTTCTGCAGTATTATGGGACAAACAAAAATCAAATCTGTAGGCAACAGAAGGACAATGGGAGGCGGGAGAAATGTATGAAAACGAATCACATTCCTTGGCTCCCAAACGTCTTCTCCGAGAGGACTTTGCAAGAATGATCTCGTGCTTACCCAGCTGCTCCAGGAGGCATCTCTGCCTGTGTCGTGAGCAGCAGCTGTTTCCTATCGCTCGTTATCTGCTTCCTCCAAGGCCATGAAAACTGCAAGGCAGCTCTGTCTGGTTCCAGAAGCTGAACTTATAAAACTGAATCCACACCTTCACCCGAATGGCGTCTTGGGAGGAAGGGCAGGAAGGCTCCAGGCAGCAGTGTGCTGCCTTGATATTTCTGGGTCTAGGGCAGAGTATTATTCCCGAGCCTTTGTCAAGGAGCCTCGAGGCACCTGACGGTCCACACTAGTGGTGGCCTCTACATAGTCTCACGCCATCCCTCATACTCAAAGACATTGAATGTTCCTTGGCCTAAAAGAAAACAGAGGGTGACTGATAAACGTTCCAGTGCTTCTGAAATGGGCTGGAAAAGGCTACCAACGTGAGCACAACTTATTGGTTTCCGCAGCTGGCCGTGATCTCACCCTCCAGCACTTCCTGCGGACAGTCGTTTTCTAAATCTCTTCACCTAGAAGGCCCCACCCCCACTCCCCATCAGGCTGGCAAACTCCGCTTTATCCCATAAAACCATCTGCAAGTGTCCCTTAAACTGTGTGCCTGTGTGCAGACACGAGCTCGCGTGTGTACACGCACACACACGCACACACACGCACACACACTGCATTCTGTGCTCCTAGACCTGTACCCCATATCCATTACCAAACATCATGACTCGTGCTGACATCTCCCCTGCTGGACTGGGAGCTCCTGGGCACTGGATCCCCACAGCTGAGCCTGACCCTGAGTCTAGCACATCACAGGTGATGAATATGGGCTTATTGATCTGGACCGCAGGGTAGACAGGACAAGGACTGTGATGCCCGACACTGCGGGGGGGTGGGGGGGGACAGGCTATAAATGCACAGGACTGGGAGCCAGAATGTGAATAGGGTGACTCTGGGAGAAGAGGATCATCAGAAACATTCTGGGCTGGGAGGACGGGGAATTGGGTTCTGACCAGGTCTTGGCCCTGCATCTCAGCCATGTCACTTTCTGGGTCAGTGTTTCTTTTTTTTAATGTTTTTTTATTTTATTTTGAGAGAGAGAGAGTGCGTGAGCAAGGGAGGGTCAGAGAGAGGGAGACACAGAACCTGAAGCAGGCTCCAGGCTCGCTGTCTGCACAAAGCCCGATGCGGGGCTCGAACCCACGAACCGTGAGATCATGCCCTGAGCCGAAGTCAGACGCTTAACCGACTGAGCCACCCAGGAGCCCCTGAGCCACAGTTTTTTTAACTGTGAAATGAAATCATGTATTCGCTCAAGTGAACCTGCATGTGGACAGCATAACCTAAGGTTATCACTGCCCCTCAAAATTACAGCTAGTGATGGAAAAACACATGGAAATCAGAATGCTAGAGCCACAGTCTGAAGAAAAATGCCCCCCTCGGTTACATTCCCAGGAGTCAAAAAATAGCCCAATGTTCCTAATAAACAGGCCACCTTCTAGTTCACAAACCTAAACAGGATTAGCAGCTTAGCCCTGCTCAACACCTCTTACTTCTTCACTCCCAAGGAATCCTTCTGGTCTCCCTGATCTCAAACCTATCAGGATTTGCACACCCCTCCTTCCCTCAAATAAAAACTTCAGAACAAAAATAAACTGCTGTGATTCTGAGGCAAAGACATCTGTTGCAAATTTAAGCAGCAAAGGAATACTGACAGCAATCCTGGGTCTTTAAGGCTTGTAAATAGACAGTAAATTAGCCACGCAGGTCTGCTGGCTCACCCGGCCCGTTGCTTCAGGCCTTTGGGGGGGATTTTTGGCTTGGTTCCCCACCCCTGCTTTCTTAGAGAGCAAACCTGCCAGTTCCACCAGTGACAGTGCTACCAATCAGCATGGATTTTAACTCTCTTTTTATCAGATTTTCCATGGACTTTTTAAATCTTTTAAATTCAGTGTACAAGTTTGAAAACTGATAGCATCGAAAGTATGCCATGTACTAAACCATGAGTAGTGGATAGCATCTCCCTCCACAGAATTCTAAAGCTGTAATGGGGGATAGGGGGCGCCTGGGTGGCTCCGTCGGTTGAGCATCTGACTTCAGCTCAGGTGGTGATCTCACAGTTGGTGGGTTTGAGCCCCTGCATCGGGCTCTGTGCTGACAGCTCGGAGCCTGAAGACTGCTTTGGATTGTGTCTCCCTCTCTGTCTGCCTCTCCCCTACTCTCGCTGTGTATGTCTCTCTCAAAAATCAACATTTAAAAAGATAAATAAATAAACAAATAAAGCTGTCATGAGATGGGGGAGTGGTATAGATACATTACAAATATTTTTTTAAAGTAATACATTAACGAAAATACTTAAATACAAGAAGTTGAAAACTGGTCTAGAAGAAATTATGCACCAGTTTCTCAAGGGAGAAAGGGACATCTTTGGCTAATACAGATTTATCCAGTTGTAAGGCACCTTTTCTACATCCATCACTGCTGAAATCCTGTGCCAGAAGCAGGTACACATACATGGATTAAACTACAAAAACACCTCTTCCCTTTTCTCAAAGAGGCCTTACCAACGTCTACTTGCTCCATAAATAAGCAGATCAGGGGAACTTCAGCTCCTTATTTAACACCTCATGCCTCCCAAACCTGACATCAGGTGTGAGTCTTGCTCATAAGCCCAATGACCCTGTGTTTCATGTCACTCAGGAGCCTCTCTGAGACCTGTGGGGGGGATCATCCTCTGCCCCTGCACAGGGAACCTAAAAGTCCGTTGGGAAGCTTGTGACTTTCTAGGATGTGGAAGTTACAGGAAGTGTGGACACTAGAGAACAGAAGTAAATCAGCATCCTGAGAGCTGTTCCCACAGAGCTTACAGGAGCACATCTTACGAAATAACTTCTTGGCTCCCAAGAAGACACCGGGCTTGTTTTCTTAACTGGGCTTGGTGAGACGGAGCGCCTTCCACTGGGGCTGCTGGGCCAGATGATGACAGAGGACGATTAGTCAGTGGAACACATACTGTACTGAGGACACACCAAGGATTGCTGTCACCCCACCGGTTGTCAAAAGCCCCACTAAAGCAGGAAATGTAGTAAGTCATGGACATTAACTGTGACACAACACTGTCTTGAGAGGCCAGCCTTCCCTCTGACTTAATGCTTGTGCTCCGCAGATCACTATTAGCAGCTGTCAGCTCTGGAACCATCGGTTAGGGGAATAACCTGGGGGAGACATTAGGAAATCATCCACACCTGGGGTGCCTGGGTGGCTCGGTTAAGCATTTTTAAAAAAACTTTTTTTAATGTTTGTTTATTTTTGAGAGAGAGAGATAGAGCGTGAGCAGGGGAGGGGCAGCGAGAGAGGGAGACACAGGATCCAAAGCAGATTCCAGACTCTGAGCTGCCAGCACAGAGCCCAATGTGGGGCTCGAACTCATGGACTATGAGATCATGACCCGAGCCAAACTGAACCATCCAGGTACCCTGAGTGTCTGACTCTTCATCACAGCTTGGGGTCATCATCCCAAGGCTGTGGGATGGAGCCCCTCATTGGGTTCTGTGCTGAGCTTAAAGCCTGCTTGGGATTCTCTCTCTCTCTCTACCCCTCTGTCTCTCTCCCCAACCTGCGTGCTCTAAATTAAAAAAAGAAAAGAAAGAACAAAAGAGAGAAAGAACAAAAGAAAGGAAAGGAAAAAAACCATCCACATCTTAAAGTGTAAGACGTAGAACTGGCATCTCCTCGATCCTATGCTACTTCATATCAATACATCCCCAAAGAATATGCGATCCAATCTTTTTGCCCTTCCTCTCACTGAGCTGTAACTTACCATTCATAAAAGACAGGGTGTCTGTGTTTAATTTGAAACGATTTAGAAATCCCTGTGGTCTGTGCAACAAAACAATAGCTAGAGTTTTATCAAGTGCTTACTATGTGGCATATAGTTTATTTTACCACTTACTGTGGTACTTGCTTCACCTGCATTATCTCACTTACCCCTCAATACAAACCTTATAAATTTAGTAATAGCATGACCCAAATTTAAAAATAAACTAGTTGACTACAACAATGTATATAACGTTGACAACATCACACATCTAGTGGTTAGGTAACGGATCCAAACATCAGCAGTCAGCCCTGGTCTTAACCACTATGCAATATTATAGCAGCCACAAATGTTTTAGAATGGGGAATGGCCCACACACAAACACACAAATGTATACAACCGTTGCGGGTGGGGGGGGGGGAGTGAGGAGAAAAGGGAGAAGAAGGCAGAGAACTATGAATGGAGGCATGAATACATGTTCCCTTCAGGCAGAAGCTCTAAGAGTTAAACAATTGTTCCTCTATTGCAGGGCAATTAACTTCAGGCATGCGCTCCAACCTTCACCCAAAGCAGACACAGTCCATTGAGTGCCAGGATTTTTAAAAGTCGATTCCAACCTTGTTAGAGAGACTTGAGGGTTTTACCTTCCTCCCTATCAAGTGTTTACCAAAGACCTTTACTGTCAGGCCCCAGTTTGAGAAGATAAAACAGACACCATCTCAGACCATCTCAAGTGCAAATGTTAATCCCATCATTTGGCTTTAAGATGAAAATGATCTTCTCATAAAAGAGAATAAGAATGTTAAAAGAATGTTAACTGCATGGCATCAAACAAACCAATAAACAGACCAAAGCAACTCTGTTCCTAACATCTCACAGCAACAATATGTCACGTTCATTATAATTTTGGATCTGTAAAAAGCAAACAAAGCCAACAATTACAATAATAAGATCTATAGTACACAGGCTGCTTTGATAAGAAAGAATAGTCTTATAATGTCTTTACAATAATATACAGTTATTACCAAGATGATAATTATCTACCTTACTGCACAAAATTGTTTTCAGATCTGCTGATGACAATTAAGTCATTATAAAAGACAGGTTTCACCTCACTGATCACTTCCAGGAAATCTACCACAATTGCATTTAATAAAATAGATTATCTTAGATCCTTAGATTTCACCTTGAATTCCTAAGGTTGCTTATAAGCATTTATCCTTTTTCTTTTTCCTTTTAATAGTCAGTCTTAGGAAATGTTCCTTTTCTCCTTGATTAGAACATGATTTTAGGAGACGGAATTTCTATGGCAGAACTGGAACGGTACATTATATCTAGTTAAAGTTAATTTTAAAGCTGAAACTATGGAAAAGGGACTAACAAACATGCTACCTTAATAAAATATTTTTGCAAAACCCATTCTAGAGCTTAAAAAAAAAAAGACCAAGGAGAAACCCAAAACACCCGTTGGGATATGAAGCCACTGATGCAAAAAGAAGTCACAAAACAGAATTCCAGGTTGCTAACACATACGAGGGAAGGATGTTAAACTGGTTAAACTAATAGATAATCAATGTCCTCCAAGCCATCACATACTCAGAAATTACCGCGGGGGAGGTGGGGGACGGGGGTGGGGACAGAAGCAAACAAAAAACAAAAAAAAAATTGGATTTTTTAAATGGTACCTATTAAAAAGCTAAAATTTTACCTTGTTAAATTATTTTTAAAACCACGTTGCACTGAATTATAACTGTGGACTGCTAAGGATGGAAGCTTTCCCAGAACGGAGTATATGTTTAACCCTGGGAATGATGTGGCAATGTCAGCCACCCACAACAATCTGGGCAACAATGTGAGGCAAGAGCAGGAGCAGCCACACCCTTCAGAGGTGGGTTCTTACTTTGGTTTTCTCATCCAACCATAATCAAGCCCTATTAGTTTTAAGTATAATCTGTATGTTCTTCCAGAGTTCAGGACCTCAGAGATGAACGCCCATGCGGCGGCTTCTGGATCTGGTATAGCAAGTATGATTCATCTGGGCCTGGGTCTGAAATGTTCCGAGTATGTATTTTCAAGGTTTAGGTATAAATTGGATCACGCCCAAAGTCAAAGGGGAGGAAGAGAACAGTGTATCTTAATGGTGGAACATCCTTCTTGGGTTGGGAAGGAAGAGATTTCCTATCTGTTGAGTGAGATTTCTGACCACTTCTGAATAATAAATCCCTACAAATGCTAAACTATGCCTTGGCTCACCCCTGCTGGAGTGAAGACTGAACTTATAAAGACTACATTATATGCTGGGCTGGAAATAATCACTAATCATTAATCAGCCATGGGCAGCAGATTGGAAGTGATAACACACAGAACACCCACAGCTTAAGGTGTGACTGGAGGCCACACTCCCCCAAAGCATTTACTTCCTCTGAGACTCAGTCTGCCCCACCCAACTCCCAGGCTCCATTCCTCTCCATTCCTCGCCGCCTTCCCTTTTCTCTCCTGCCACCAGACTTCATTTTATCAAGTCCGTGTTTCAGCAGTGCCTTCTTGTGTTAATGAAGTTTTTACGTTTCCTTGTGCTAAAAGTCTGATCAGTTTCACAATTCACAAATCAAGGAAAATAAATACCCAGGAAGTGAATTTTCATTTAGAGCATTTAACTGAGGCTTCTTGAAATTCAAGGGCTCCCCCAGTGGAGGGACAAGTTCACTCTGGGTCATAAACCCAGTATCATGCTTGTTCCAGAAGAGTCCAGTAAGTGCCTAACAGGATCATGAATCAAGTAACATATAGGATCCTTAAAAAAATATAAGCACATATATATATAGTTATATGTATATGTGAGTATATATATATGGGGGGGTGTGCATGTGTGGATGAATATATAGAGAGAGATATACTTATATAGATATTTCATATGTATACAGGCACAGGCTCTTCCTCCAGAATGGAAGGCCACTCAAAGATATGAATTCCCTGCTCAGAGGCATAAACAGGGCCCCCGTGATCTGTTCCTCTCCCCAAACACAAACCTCTCCAGGCTCATCTCTTTCCATTCAACCTCCCAATAGATCCAACACAATCAAGTTCTTTCAGTAACTAGTACTTAAATGTCTGGCTCTCTCTTGCCTTTCAGTTTTCTGCCAAATATTTTCTTTCCCCTCCCTAATCCAGGCCGGGTTACCTCTTGCCCATACTACAGGTCTCAATTTGAAAGCAGCTTCCTCCAAGAAACTACTTATGCAACACCCATTCAAACCCAAGTTAAATACTCCTCCTCAGCGTGCCTAGGATACCCTGTAGTTTAAACGCCTATGGATTCCTTTGTCAACAGAAAAGGCGAAAGACACCAGGGACCTCTCTTGTTCACTGCACCTAGAAGAGACATTACAAATGACAGACATACAATAAATATTTGCTGACTTAGATGTAAAGTTATTTGGTTTATCTATTTGCACCAATTTTCCTGCTAACAAATGGCTTCCACCTATGGGCTGTAACAGACATTATTTATATATTATTTTATAGCATTCTGAGTATGTTAGGTAAATCTTACAATATATGAAGGTAAATCATCAGCAACAAGGAATTATCCCAAGGTTTTGGATCAGTCCATAACAAATCTTTCCTACCTAAATGGGTTAACTATGGAATATCACAGAGCTCAGGAAGAGAGCTATTCACTCTCATTTCCAAAAAATGTGGGGGAAAAATGGGGAAGGAAGAATTTTGGCTGAATAATTCTTCTCTATGGAAGCCACAGTACACAGTCATTCACTAAATGAATAGCTTTGTTAGTATTAAAATAAGAGACTGCCTATCTACAGTGTACTCTTACCCAGCTGGCATAACACATCCTAATAGATCAAATAGCTAGTCACCAGTTACCTATTTCAAAATTTGGGTATAGATTTTAAGGAATTAAAATAAAATGCATTCAGTACTTCAGTCATACTGAGAACAAACCAGAGCTGTGTTCTTTCAGGAAGAGGACGGTCTCTTGGGACATCAATTCCTCTTTTCCAATTTGTTCTTGGATATACTCAAGACTTTTTCTGCCATCAACGCACTAAAACTAACTTGTCCAGCCCACCAATGTCCTTCATGCAGCTCACTCCATAGGCTGGTCAGTTCCGTCCTCACCTTACCAGCCTGGCCCAGCTAACTACTTCCTTCGGGAACACTCTCTGCACTGGCCACCAGGACCACCCTCTCCTCACTTTCCTTCTTACTGGCAGAAACTTCACAGCAATCTTCCTGGTCCTGGTCGCTCATCTTCCAGACTTCCAAAGGCTGAAATACCCCACGTTTCCTTTTCTCTTCACTCGTCTTCTTTTGCTCACTCATTTGGTCTTAAACCAGTCCCCAGCACCCCCACTAATCCAAACACATATATCCGACTGCCTACTTCACCACGAACACACACTGCAAATTTTGTATTGGAGTATCCCCCTACCCATCTTCTCCTTCCAACTCCCCAGACCAAGCACTTGATGAGTATCCTCTCACACCAATATCCAATCTCCCAATCAATGCTATTGGCCTTTCAGAACATCCAGAACATGGCCACCTCTCATGGTGGCCACAGCTACCAGTGGGTGCCAGTGTCATCTGTCACATGATCAGTGTCCTAGCATCCTGACTGTTCCCCAAGTCTACTCAGGCTCACTTCAGCCTTCTCAACACAGCAGCCACTGTAACCTTAAAATGTAAATCTGATAGCACTCCTTGGCTCAAACTCTTCCAGTGGCTCACCAAACACCAAATTAATGCCAAATATACACACATATATATAATGATCTCTAAGGCTCCACACCATCTGGTCTCTCTACTCTCTGATCTCACCTCGTGTAGCTCTTCCCTTTGCTCACTCTGCTCTAGACACACTAGTCACCTTGCCCAACCAACATGTCAGGCACGCTCCTGTCTGGGTACGTTTGCCCTTGCAGTTCCCTCTGCCCAAACATCCCTCTACCCATAAGTCTCAATGTTCACTGAAATCCTTCCCTGGTCACCATAGTTAAAACTGCACCCCCATTCCCTTCCTGCATCCAGCTATGCATCCCATCCCCCTACCACATCTGTGTGCTACAGATTTTACTTACATCCCATATACCCCCACTAGAAGAACAGCTCCAGGAATATAGGAACTACTACCTACTTTGCTCACTGTTGTATCCTCAGTTCTTGGAACAGTACCTAGACCAATGCAGGCATTCAATCAATAGTTGTTGAATGAATGCACGGTGACTATGAAGCCTCACCAGAGTTGGTGGAAATAACAGTTAACAGGACATTCTAGCTAACAGACCAAGTATGAGTTAATGCAAAGAGACTTCTCTTTCTCCTCATGTCACCTAGTAATACAGTACTTCACAAAAATCTCATTTCTAGAACTAAAATAATGTGAAAGACAAGTGGCTTCATTTCAGAATACCAGGTAAATGGAGTTAATACTAAGAGAAAAGTCATAGATAGGAAATTAACAAGTTTAAATTGAAATATCGGCCATATAGAACACTGGGATAGGCAGTCTAAAAAAACTTATCACTTTATAGCTGATCCTATTAAGTAACTTTACCTGAAGGAAATCACAGAAGAAATCACACCTACTTCTTGAAGTTGGTTGGTTCAACGATGAACAAGAAAATGGGCCATATCATATCTGCCCCCCCCGCCCCCTTTAGTGCCAGGCCCTTAAGAGCCCTACACACCCTTGGCTCTTTCCAGGTTGGTCTTCCTACTCACTCACTTGCTTTGGCAACCCAAAGAAGGCACTAATCTCAGGGAAACGAGCTCACCCACCCACACAGCAACTGCAACCAAGCATGTCAGCCAGGACTGCTGATCTCACTAAGCATTGGACAAAACTTGAGAAACTACTCCAAGATGAATTTTGCATTTATCAGTGCTGATTTTATATCTCCATTTACATGCTGTCCTTGTAGGGCTCTAATCTTCTCTTTTATTTTGCATTCCATACCTTCTAATGAGTGGTACAGAAATAATTCTGGGTGTCATATTCATGTATATTGCATCATTTCACACTCAAGTATGAGGACCTAAATTTCAGCTAACACTCTCCAATTTTAACACGTTTCATGTGCCAAGCTGCATGATATTTACACCTCATTAAAACATGAGACAATCATAGTGCTGTAAGAAGAGAGGGCACTGTGTTTTCTTAAGGGTTTGAATCATGCAAGACGTTGGTACATCACGTGAGAGGCATCTTCTACAAACTTGAAGAGCTTCTGAGGCTGGTATCTACACGGTGTACTCACCTTGAACCTGCAAAACCGTTCCTCCCAGAATTCAACACATTTTACTGGTGCTTCCCTGTGAGGTCACTGAGCCGCAAAACCTGAACATTGAAGTCCCTTCTACCACTCCCACATGAGACCCTGCTGAGACTTCAGATCACTCTTGGGCGATAGCTCTCTCACCATCCTTTTCCCTCCTTCTGTTCCCAAGGCCTCTGTTCTAGGTCAGGCCTCCTCGGTGCTCGCTGAGGACCCCAAATGCCCCCTAAAGCTGGTCTCCTAACCCCTAATCCCTCTTCCTCCTCGAAGCTTTCGCAGTGCCAAGAGGCCTCCATTCAAACCCCTCTATAATTTCCCCAGTGAATGAAGAGCAAAGTTCCTAAAGGTCAGTGGCTCTCAAACTGTCATTCACAAACCACTTGCAAAAGACACCCGGGGCTGCCCACTACAAATGGGGCTCTGGGCCCCCACCAGGCACCTACAACGTGAGCAAACTCTCTGGCAATTAGGGTCATGAACCATCGGCCCTTACCAGAGACTCTCGTGCCCACTAACATCTGATGCTCTTGAGGCTCGCATGGGTGGGCACACCTGGCTCTGCGGGACAAACCAGCCCACGCAAGACTGAAAAACAAAACTAAGGAAAAAAAAAACTAAAAAAACAAAAAACCAAAAAACCAAAAAACCCTAAAAAACACAGGCTAGCTGTTTGATGGTAACAGAGGGCTAATAAGGCAGCCAGGACTTGAGGGGTCAAGATCCTGGAAAGACAGGAAAAGGAGTCCAACATTCTCTCTCTCCTGCTGTATGCTGTGGCTTTTCTGATTTCCAAGCATCCTGAAGACTAGAGGCCAAGCAGAAAGTAGCCATGGCTCGGAATACAAGAGAAAACGCATTTGATTACCTTTGTGTGTAAGAACAAGAGAATAAAAGCCACCTCTAACTCTATCATCCGGAGACAACAAATGCTGGCACTGTAAATGTATTTCCTTCCAGTCTCTTTTTCTACTGTATATTCTCATGATCTCAGAATTTTAACTTATGAACTAGGACCTGAAATCATGAAGTGATTATCCAAAGGCTACATCATCCCTATTAAATATACCTGAAAGTCTATCTTTCCCCATTTACTGTAGTCCAAACAAGTTATTCTTTTAATTTTTTTTTTTAATTTCTGAGAGAGAGAGAAAGAGAGAGAGAGACAGCATGAGCAGGGGAGGGTCAGAGAGAGAGAGAGAGGGAGATACAGAATCTGAAGCATGCTCCAGGCTCTGAGCTAGCTATCAGCACAGAGCCCGACGCAGGGCTCGAACCCACAAACTGTGAGATCATGCCCTGAGCGGAAGTCAGATGCTTAACCGACTTAGCCACCCAGGCACCCCCCAAACAAGTTTTTTTTTTAAAAAAAAAAAGAAAGAAAGAGAGTATTCTCCAGAATTTTTTTTATTGGTTGGTAAATTACAGGTTAAATTTAAGTAGGTCAATTCAAACCCTACTTTTAAGAACATAGATGTTTTCCCCTTGCCCTCGTGACTCATTACCAGCCAACTTATGTGGTGAGAGGTCAGGTTCTGGAATCAAATGTGTCTTAATTCAAAGCCCATTTACTTAGGACACACACTCAGAGGAGCCAGGGTCTGGTTTCCTTAACTGTAAAATGAAGACCGTAAAAGTGCTACTGTCAAATAAACATTTTGAGGACTAAACAAGAGAATTCACAAAAAGCCCCAGCAAAGGCCTAGAACATAGAGAATCTCAATAAATGTCACCTGCGAACTGCTGCCTCCTTTCCAAACCATGAGCTTCTTGACAACAGGCTTCATTTATATCTAACTCATCTTTTTGTCCTTAGCATGAAGCAGAGTAACTGGTATGAAAAAGGAAATTGATCAATCAATCAATCCATAGATAGATTTTTTAGTCTTTTAAGAGGAAATTAGGGTTGAAATAAAAACTTAATGAACAACTTAAGATTATCTATAATGAATATATTATGTGTCTGTATACACGTGTATAGTCTGTATGCTTATGTGTTAATATACACATATATGGATTATTTACTCACAAAGCAAACCAAAAGGTTAAAATATTCCCTAACTGTCCCTGAGAATTTTTAATTTATTTATTTCTGAGAGAGAGAGAGAGAGAGCATGAACAGGGGAGGGTCAGAGAGAGAGGGAGACACAGAACCTGAAGGCTCCAGCAGCAAGCTAACTGTCAGTACAGAGCCCGATGTGGGGCTTGAACCCATGAACCGTGAGATCATGACCTGAGCTGAAGTTGGACGCTTAACCGACTGAGCCGCCCAGGTGCCCCCATCCCTGAGAATTTTGTAGATTGTGTTTTGGAGTGAGTTTCACCCCAGTCTAACAGTAGTGCTTTTGTTTTTTTGTTTTGTTTTGTTTTGTTTCCCAATTCAGAGCGCCATGAAAAAGAAAGACCTTAAGTCAACTGATAACTTACTAAATCAAACAGGATCCCACATACCAGCACAAAAATTTGGAACATATACCCTACTTTAAAATCCTTCGGTACAAAGGAATGAATTTATGTATGAATGAACTCTTTCTGTACAAACAGAAACAGTTCCTGTCAGAGGCCAATACCGCACAGCCAATGGCAAAATAAACTCAATCAAGAGAAACCACATTCCTGTTTCCACACTGCAGAGTAACTACCTAATGGTCTGCTACGCCCATTAAGGCACTGGCATTTCTGACCTAACAATACCTGCATGGGATTACATATCGCAATGTCGGGAATAACGGAACTAGTTAAATAGCAAAACGCAATTATGGGAAACAAGCAGATTTACTAAATAGCTGCAGAAGTGGAGCTAACTGTATTCACATCTTATAGGTGATGTTTCTCACCTGGGCAACTAACACCTGACCAGAGCGGTCCGCAGAGGGAAGCATGACAAACTGGCCCACCGACATACTTTCTTTGTCCTGTTCCAAAACAAAAACCAAAACACTGTAAACGGTTTTCTGAAAACTGCGCAATGTCACATACAAAGCCAGATCTCCAGCTTCATAATGAAAACAAGAAAAATCAACAAAAAAATCAGAAGCTCTGGAAACCGTAGGTCTGGCCAGCCCAAACTGAGCAACCAGTGTGTCTCTGGGTGGGAGGCAGTCTCCACAGCTTTCCGCCTTCTTCTCACCTACACTCCTCCATTTCCATTCCCGACACTGCCTGCCTGGCCCCCGTGGTCAGCTGTGGTCTGTAACTCTTGTTCTGAGTCCCACTGCCCGTCCTGGCCTGCAGTGTTCACTTCTGTCATGTCCTTCGAGTCTGGACGCTCTTGGCCTTCCACGAGTGCGGGGATCCCAAACACCCCCTGCGCGGGTTCAATGTCCACCTACTAAACGAAAGAGCTCTTCCCCCCTCGGCTGCAATGTATTTGCTGCTCTGAGTATTTCTCTCATCTGCTTTTCCTTTCCCTCACGTCTCTTTGCATCTGCCTGCACTGTTCAAAGCCAAAACCTCAGTGCTAAGTGAGAGAGAACAACTCTCCACCCTCTCTTCGGATGGGATGGGGGAGGAGGTTACATGCTGTGCCTTTATTAGAGCAACGTCTGGAAATTCCACACAAAACCTAAACAGGTCCCTTCAGACCATGAAACATTCCTCTCTGGTGTTTTCCTAAGGCTGAGTGCTCACAGAGGGACTAAACAAAAGACCCCTCCATGCCCGGGGGGAGGAGGGGGAGCAGCTGGCTAGGTGCCCACTCTGTGGAAAGGACACTCACAGACAGAGGTACCGTAACTCATCCACTGAAGTACGGGACAACCGTCCCTACCAGAAAAGCTCTTTCCTTACTTATCACTATGTATTAGTCAAAAACCAACTGTAGATAGAAATTATGGGGGATAGACCGCCTTAACTCAGTTTTTTTCCTGTGTGTACTCTACATGAGTGGTACAGACCAATGGTCCTCAAATTTTAGCCGGTCCCAGAATCTCCTCAGGGACCTGGTACAACGTGGCTTCCCAGGTCCCACCCCCAGAGCACCTGATTCTGTGGGGCTGGGATGGGGCCCAAGAATTTACATGTGTGAGTTCCCAGGTGATACAGATGCTGAAGATGTAAGTTCAAGAACAACAAAGATGAGATGCTGAGGGAGCCACGTGGATGGGGCCGGGAAAGGGTCTCGGGAGATCTCAGCTTCAAAATGTCAGGTGTCAGGTCTGGTGTTCATATGTTTACAGGTGCTCATCATGTGTGATGATTAGATGGCACCCGATAAGAATGGAGAGCACCTGGGGGGCTTGGTTAAGCGTCCGACTTTCGCTTAGGTCATGATCTCGCGGTTCGTGGGTTCGAGCCCCGCGTCGGCTCTGTGCTAACTGCCAGCTAAGAGCCTGGAGCCTGTTTCAGTCTGTGACTCCCTCTCTCTCTGACCCTCCCCTGCTCATGCTGTCTCTCTCTCTCTCTCTCTCTCTCTCTTTCTCTCTCTCTCTCCTAGAAATAAATAAAACATTGAAAAAACTTTTAAATAAAAAAAAAGAATGGAGAATCTTCTCACCTCCCAAGTGGAGGTGGTCCTCACAGACGAGCATTATGTAAGATCCTCCAACCTGGCCCAGGGGTCCTCACAACCTAACCACTTCATAACACAGGTCTCTAGACATCTTCCTCACAAGGAGTATTTGTGTTTGTTTTTTTCAATATTTATTCCTAACAGTTTTGGCCCTGGAGCAGACCATTGTTTCCGCAGACACTACTCACAGCCATGTCACCTGGGCATGCAGGGCTCCAGCTGGAATCCTTGTTAAGAAGGTGCTCACAGCTTCAACAGGTATTACATGAAGTCTGGTCCACTCGACATGGGAAGCTAGCTTTGTTGTCTCAAAGATCATATTCTAAGCAGTTTGACTCGACTCTCTTTAAAACACTGTAATGTAAAATTACTCTGGGAACATGAAAGGCTATCTGATTAACATAGGATAAAGTTGGAAACACACACACACACACACAAAAGAATAAAGTTGGAAACACACACATACACACACACACACACACACACAACTAAATCCAAAAGCACTGAAATTTCCCCTCTGCTGCAAACCTCTGAAAATAGGAAGTAGAATGTTTCCTTTCACTAAAAGGTTTTCCTCAGGAAAGCATGATTCAGATGATCATAATCACCACCTTTTCTGACAGATAACACGTAGGGGTTCTCCTCTAAAATGGCTGTCAGATTTTCTTCTTGGGGGGAAGAGAGGGAGACTAGGTGTGTGTAGTAAGCTTCCAGGCTATTCTCATATAAGCCTATCTACCCTCATTTCTCTGCCATTCACCCTATAATGCGATAAGTAATACAGTAAGTGTTTTAAAATGAATTCCATTCTTACCTGTTGAAAATTACTCAAAACACCATCTATTCAACGAAAAATACGAGGGCTCTCTTTTCTAAAGCAAAATTAGGACAGACTTTCAATGGAGCAAAAAGACCTTAAATCAGATCTATCTACGAGATCCTTTGACTCTAACAGTTTTGAAGTTTTCCTATAGAAAGCTTTCTAGTTTTTACAACCTACTGACATGGATTCTAAGGAACTGTTTTGCTCTAATAAACACAACTGCGTTTGCCCTTCTGATCCCAGGTTAAAAACTGTTCAATCAGCCATTTGATGTCAAAGAAAACAAACTAGGCTATGTCCACCCTCACAAAACCCCTATTCATAGATGAATAAACAGCTTCAGAAACTGTAGCTCCCAGCAAAATGTGCCAGGAAAGAACAATACTGGGAACAAAGCATGTGAATGCAGAAAGACAGATTTCGTCCTCCATTTAAATGACAAGAGAGTAATCAGGATGAGGGGAGGGTAGGAGCTCTCCTAACCCCAGGAGGAAAAAAAAAAAGAAAAGAGAAGAAACCACTAATACACATCACGATTTCAAATGTAATTTCAAAATGATCTACCAATGAACCAACTCCGTCTAGAACTTGGCTTCTCAAATGCTGAAGCCACTGGAACCTTAGTCCAAAATACCATCATCTCCAGAATGCCTTCCAGCTGGCCTCCTGCATTCACTTCTGCCCCAGATCCAACTCAGATCTGTCACTCTCCTGCTTTCCACGACAGCTAGGAAAAACCGCAAACAGCCAACCAAGGCTGAGGAGACCCTCTGTGAACTGGTCTCTGCGTTGTCTGTCAGCCCATCTCTGCCCACGACCCCGCCATCCTTGCTCTTCACGAGGCCACCACACTTCCTTTCCTCAAACACGCCAAATTCACTGGCACCTCAGGGCCTCTGCACGGGCCGTCCTCTCCCCACTAATTTTCCAGTTGCTGGTTCCTTCTCGTCATTCATGCCTAAATATCGTCTTCTTTTTTTTTTTTTAATTTTTTTTTTATGTTTTTTTAATTTATTTATTTCTAGGAGAGAGAGAGAGAGACAGTGTGAGCAGGGGAGGGTCAGAGAGAGAGGGCGTCACAGACTGAAACAGGCTCCAGGCTCTGAGCTGGCAGTCAGCACAGAGCCCGACGCGGGGCTCAAACCCACGAACCGGGAGATCATGACCTAGCGAAAGTCGGACGCTTAACCTAAGCCACCCAGGCGCCCCTAAATATCGTCTTCTGAGAGAGGCTTCTCTGAGGACACCATCGAAAGAAGTCCCCCACCCAGTCACTTCCCTTCACACCTCTACTTTACTTTCTTCTCTGCACTTATCAGTAGCATTTTCTTGTTCGTCTATTTTGTCATGGTCGTCGTTTATCAACCCTGCAGTTAAAGCAGGGGCTGAACTGCAACACAGCTGGGTTTCCAGCACCTAGAATAATATGTGGAACTGGGTAGGTCCTCAGTAATTATTTGTTGAATGAATGAAGAATTTCTTTTTACAACTGGGTGGAACTGTCAGCATAAGTATTCCTCCTGAGCTGTTGCTCTTAAGCTCTTTCCAAGAAAGCTACCACAGAACTGATCTATGATTCCACCTTCCTCAAAGACTTACAAGGTCCGCAAAGGAAGTGAAGGAAAACTGTCCAAGGAGAAGACAAAAAATGCAGCTGTTTTAACAGACCACCTATATACCAATAAAAGGGAGCCTGGAATTGTCACAAGTTATTAGTAAGCATGCGAAAAGTGACTCTCAGCCACAACAGTGTTAAATACTCAAACAGAAATAATCCAATTACACTATGTATTAACTTGGAGTTATTATGGATTAATCATTAGTAATAAGCATGCGAGCATTTATACGCCTCTTTTATGTATAATTAAAACCCTAAGTGTTGGTTATGATCAGTCCCACTTTACAGATGAGAAAACTAAGGCAGCCTTGAAGAAGAAAAGTTACTCACCCAAGTTTTCAAGCCAGTTAGCGTTAAACACAGAACGTTAACCCAGTTTTATTTTACTTCAAAGCCTATACGTGTTCACTATAGCTGCTTGACCTTCTCTCTCAAAGCAATTGAAAGGAAGATACTGTGAATAATCAAAGGCAAGCAGGAAATGTATCTCTGTGTGTGTGTCTATGTGTCTGTGTATGATTCTACCGAATAGAAATGCTAAGTGTACCACATGGACAAAAAAATGCAATATGACACTCAAAATAAAAATTAGATTAGGAGTCTCAAAAAAGGAAATGATGTATTCCATTGCTGACTTGCATTCTGAAATACAACACAATCAACAAACTACAATAAAATAAACAACTAGCAGACAATGTCTCAAATACTTACAGGTCAGGTTCAAAATATACAGAGTCCTGCTTAAGCTGTGTAATTTCAAAAAGAAAGAAAGGCCTATGTCCTCTGAGTATAAATCCTAAGGGGGAGAATCAGAGAACACAAAAGTCAGAAGCTCTCTGAAGCTGTTCCTTCCCACACTTGTAGATTAGGAGAAAACAGAAAACACCCACTTTGGCCAGAGAAGCCAGGTCTGGACAGAACAACAGAATAGAAGCCTGTGGAGTCTGGTCCCAATTCCTGGCCTTTGACCTTGGACAACAGATTTAATATCTAAAAGCCCAAATGTCCTCATCGGCTACAGAGGTATGCCTTCACTGCACATCTCTCGGGCTTGTGAAAAGACACAAAAAAGAACAAACATGGAAGACTATGTAGAGTTTATGTAAATAAAACTTGCCTTATTTATTAAAGGCCGAGATGATGGCTAGGTCTGAGGTGAAAACTCTCGAAATGCCACAAGATAATAAGAGTAAAGAGGGAAAGCAAGGTGAGAACACGAATGTCCCAGAGCCAACCCAAGAGGCTAGGAATGGTCAGTCAACACTGGAGGCGGTGACATAGAAGCGTGAGGCAAAGAGAGCCCCCCGCAGCAGATGATGTGAACGTAGAAAGGGAGGCTCCCAGGTGAGCCTCGAGCATGAAGAGGTCACTCCTGAACTCAAAGGAGACAGATGAAGACACTTGGCATTGGCACAACACATGCTTTTAAATTATGAGAACTGCTGTAGTTATTCCCTAAATAACGTTTTGTGCCATTTTCTACCAATTATGAAACCTCCCCCCTGCCCCCAGATCTGCTAATCCTGGTCAGCCCCGTGTGGTCAGAGACTATAGGACTGGCCGCAAGCCCACCCATCTTTCAATGTCCATCTGGCGATCCCGACGACAAACTTGAACCACAGTGCCCACCGACCACTTCACAGCTCCCTTCTTTTGAAAACGACAAGAACAAAAACAGAAAACAATGTTATTAAGAGGACCTTCAAGTCCCAAAAGGTAGGTAAGCAATCTCAGGGGAAATGTGTCACTTAGTTTGCAGACAATGGCCTGATGCTGTTGCTAGGTGGTGCCTATAAATAGAGGCACACAGCCTAACACCACCTTTTTGCTTTCATTCAGTGGCCAAGTGCAGCATCCTCAAATGCAGCGTGGCCTTCCAGGACTTAAAACTGACCGAGGTCCCATGGGATCAGACAGCAGAACCCAGCAGCAGAGTATAGAAACGTGTTCGCAGTTCTGTGCTGGAGAGGTGCTTCTCCAACGGTAAAGAGCACACCAGTAACCAGGGGACCCTGTCAAAATGCAGATTCTGATTCAGCAGGCAGGCCGGAGCCCCTGCATCGCTAACAAGCTCCCGGGTGATGTGGCTTGTTGCTCACGGACCAGGTGCCAGACAGCAGTCAACATCCGACGGCATGAGCCAGCTCTAGCGCCGTGCTCGCTGGAAGTCAGTGACCGTTTTTAAAAAGTTGAGAAAATATGGTTGGGATTTCTTTACCCAGAGAAGCTTCATGATACTGGCAAGAGACATCTACCGCTCGGCCAACTAAGAATCTTCCTGATCAGCTGGTTAGGTTCTGCCCTGTCTCCTCTGAGCGGCTGTCAAACGGCGGGGAAATCTCTTTGGGACTGACTGGTGCCCCTGAATGGTAGGAGTCACCCCTCTAACAGACCTGACCGCTCAGAGAGAATAATTTATGACCTGCAGCTATAGAATAAAAGGGAGGAAGCAATAAAAACAAGGAGTGATAATTTACAGAGAGCTTACGTAAGACCATACAATCAGGGGTAGGACTGGGATACAGCCCCAGAGTCTGGTTCCAGAGCCCACACTCACCCCAGACCTCCACTGCCCTGGTGCAGGCCATGGACATGATGAAGTCATGGAGGAGATGAGAGTGTATGTTGAGCGCCGTCGCTTACAACTTCGGGCGCCTGAGCAAGTTCTGTCTCTCCCTCTCTCTCTGCTTTAGTTTCTTCGTCTTTGAAAAGCGTTAATACTAGTTTGTACACCTCATTGGGTTTCCTGAGAATTGAGTCTAAACAAAACACTTAGCATAGTGCCTGACACATAATAAGTGTTTCAAGAAATATTTTTCTATTATTACGATTAAGATAACTCTATGGGGGCACCTGGGTGGCTCAGTCGGTTAAGCATCCAACTTCGGCTCAGGTCATGATCTCATGGTTCATGGGTTCGAGCCCCACATCGGGTTCTATACTGACAGCTTGCTGCTGAAGCCTTCAGATTCTGTGTCTCCCTCTCTCTCTGACCCTCCCCCTGCTCACACTCTCTCTCAGAAATAAATTCTAAAAAAAAAAAGGAAAAAAGATAACTCTATGGCTGGAGCCCAGGAAATAGACTAGATCCAGGAAGAGTGTGCAATAAAGAGAAGGGTTTCTGATCTCTGAGACAGACATACAGCTCTTGAAAGTGAAAGACCTCCCTTTTTCCCTAACCACAGTGGCTAAAGGGAAAAGCATAACCTAACTGAAATCAGGGTTACAGAAGGAACCGGCCTCTGTATGGACGTCAGCAGCAGGGGCCTAATAGGCTAATACTGGAGTTGACCTACAAGGTACCTGATCTCTACAGATAACACTGAAATTCCAGCCCCTCTGGACCAAACACTAAGAGACATCACAGGGAAGAGCAGTGTGCATGGCCTGATTACAGAGAAAGAGCCAACGTCCTGAACCCCACAGGCTCAGTCAGACCTTAAGCAAGAAACCCCCTTTACTCTTGGTTGGTGACGGGGACGTGGTGCCCGTGCTAGGAGCCAGAAGCTGGCCAGACAGGATTCTGTTCTGCGACTACAGCCGGGCATTATAGGCGTGCTCACTCGACACACTTATTGGGAACCTGCCCATCTCACGCCAATCAACGAGCAACAGCGCTTATGGGACAAACCAGTATTCCTTCTCCTTGCGGCAGACATTCCCCAATGGCCTAAAAATAGAAACACAACTTGGGCAGCTGCATTTTACACTTTAGCTCCTAATATTTAAATCAAGCTTAGAGACAAAGATTTCATATAACTTAACAGTTCTGACCAGAGAAAGCTTACCACAAATGAAAATAGAACACCACTTCTAAAACAGGGCTGACTTGGTAGAAGTCGGAAATTATGACCCCGTATCCTCCTTTGAGAACTAAGCTATAAAGATCAGCACATATAAATCACTGTGTGTTAGACACCACTGGCTGTTTACCTGTGCCCATTCTCCCCTTCTTCCTTACTGAACAAACTCCAATTTTTTTTTTCCAGGCCAAAATGAACCCAGTTGAAAAAAAACTACAGTGACTGGCTCCTTTGCGGCACGAGGGGGGTGCACGACAGTTCTGGCAACTGAGATGTAAGCCACGTCACTGGATGAAGCTTCTGGGAGAAGACTTGGCTCCCATCAGTCTTTTGCCTCCTGCCTGGAACAGAAGACATGATTCTGGAGGTGGAACTGCTGTCTCACGCTAAGGCATGAAGGATGAAGATGAAGGCCACCTGAGGTACCACGTGCTAAGAATGGCTGAACAGGACATTAGAAGTAGCCTGGGCCTGGGGCACCTGGGTGGCTTAGTCGGTTAGGCGTCCGACTTTCGCTTGGGTCATGATCTCGCGGTTCGTGGGTTTGAGCCCCGCGTCGGGCTCTGTGCTGACTGCCAGCTCAGAGCCTGGAGCCTGTTTCAGTCTGTGACTCCCTCTCTCTCTGACCCTCCCCTGCTCACGCTGTCTCTCTCTCTCTCCTAGAAATAAATAAAAAAGAAAACATTAAAAAAAAAAGAAGTAGCCTGGGCCTCTGACCGCACCTTGGAGGCCCCGTCTACTTCTGAATTCTCCATCTCCAGACTTCGTTTACACAGGAAAATCAACTCTCCCATTTGGTTAAGCCTCTGTAAATTGGGTTTTCGGTTGTGCATACCTGACCCTACTCTCACCTGATATATGTTGTAAAAGATCATTTGCTTTGCAAAAGCCTTGACTAAATTATTCGAAAGGTGAGGTGCCATGAATTATGAATTAATTTGATTTACAAATAATCCTCCTGACATATACCAAATACGTAGGATGAGACACAAATATACCCGACAACTCTCCTCCACTAACACGACTTTAAGAACTCACACCATGGGGATCCTGGAGGTCTGTTCATCAATGTGGTGAAGATTCTGAGAGTTCTCTGGGAGTGAGATTCCGGGAAGGAACCCCCTGAGAAGAGGAAGGAAAGCCAAAGCACCCGGGGTCAAATGCTGCTGTCCCTTCCTCGCTGTGCAAGATACTTAACATTTCTGTGTGTTGGTTTTCTCAGCTACAAAATGGACATAAGAGTTCCTACCTCAAAGGGTGGTCATGCAATAAATATTCAATGAGTTAGTACTCATGCGATGTGGAGACATACTGCTAAGATTTACTGAGGATCTACTAATATTATGATAAAATTGGTGTCAGTATAGCTAAGGACAAATACACATAAAAATTATAATAATAATAATAATAAAAGCCAAGTGAGTTAATACATTCTATATGCATAAACCTTTTTCCTGTTGAATCACATCAACATGAAAGCAAGCTGTAAAATGTGGCCAGGTTTAGACAGTGTTAAGCTCAAGGTTTCCTACAGGGCTCACAATCACCATACCAACCTCATGCAATACCCAGAGTGACAAAGTCTACATGAAGAACTGCTTATCAGTAAGTAGGATGTATTTATAAAGTGGGGGGTGGGTAGAGATGTTAGCAAATACAACTAAAAATAGACGCATAAGCAAACAAGTTTGCAAAAACCAGCGGTTGATTGAAAAGTCAATACTTTCATATCATTACTATGAGAAATATTCAAGTAATGCATCATACAATTTGGGAGAACGTAGCCTTTTGTCTAAGTGTAACCCACACTTGGTCTTTTTATCTTTCCTAGATTCTAACACGGAAAGTACACAGGTCATTCTATGAGGCTGTACTTAAGTGTCCAAAAGGGCACAGGCATTCTGTATAAAGTTGCCACATGCTAACCACAGGTATGTAACTTAATCAGTATCCAGAGCTCCTGATACCAAGGTATTGAACTGCTGATAATTGCTGTTTCAGGTCAGTAGGAAACCTTCCCTACAGGAAAGCAATCTCAAGTCATAACGTCAGGGCAACTGGATACCAAAAACCGTTTAATCTGCTCCTCCTTTTTAGATGCTAAACAAACATAACAGGATGTGAATTTACACGTCTCTTCTCCCAATCCCAAGAGGGACCAAAAAAAAAAACAAAAAAAAACACCAATCTTGAGGGTGTGAAGATCTCACTCCATAATCTTCCTGTGTGCCTGTTACCATTTTTTTCTAGTTGTACATTATCAAGTAGGTTGGCAGAAGCTCAAGAAAGCCAAAGAGCGATAAACTGTAACCCCTTCTTTCCTCCAGAGCACTACCATCCAGCTTAAGTATACTGCAAGCCACAAATGTGAGTCACATGTGTAATTTTCCATTTTCTTAGGGGCCACAATTAAGAAGTGAAAAATAAACAGGTGAAGTTAATTTTAATCATAAATTTTATTTAACCCAATGTATCCACAATACTCCCTTCAACATGAAGTATTTAAAAAGTTGAGATAACTTACATTCTTTTTTTACACGAAGTCTTCACACACATGTAATTTTACACTTGCAACACATTATGATTCCGATCAGCCCACTTTAAGGGCTTAAGAGCTGCATGTGACGAGTAGCTACCTTCCTGGACAGAACGGCTCTGGAGGTCAGAAACTGCTGAAATCACCCATTTCGTACACTGCTTCTGTAATGGACAGACCAATCAACTCTGTCTTGGCAAGTCACCAGCTGGGGAATCTGGTGGTGTCCTGAACAGGGAAACACACCCCATTTCAAAACACGGTCTGGGAATTTATTGCTTTTAAGTTAATGTTTTGTGTGCCAAGCCCTGGCAATGCTATGTGCTCTTTCCCCGGGCAAACCTAGTCACCAATGCACAAGTATGTGTCATTCTTATCCTCGTTTTAAATAAGAGCCCTGGAAACTTTGGTCCCTGGAGTGTATCCCTTTCCTGCTCCACTGGGATCAGGCTACCCCACTGCCACATGCCATGTGTCCCCGACATGGAGGACATCCATCCCATTCCCACGTGGTCTATGTGTCCTTTGCAGGCATGAGAAATGAGATGTCAGATGGCCAGTTTTCATCATGCCCCAGCCATGGGTGAGACCGTTTGAAAGATGACCTGATCTTACCAGTATTACCTACCTCACAGGCTTACTGTGATGACCAAGGGCAATAACAGAGAGAGAGTTCTTAGCAAACTGTAAAGCGCTATACAATTCTAGTTATTATTACTGAGAAAGGACACCATTCCTCACCTGGAAGAGCAGATAGAAGAAAGAAAAAAAAAGAAACAGTAACTTGAAACAAAGAGATGTTAAGCTATGACGGGGGCGAAGAACCCATACAAACAGTGGTTGTTCTTGCGGGCTTTGTTTCTTTGGAAGAGGAGAAGAGGCCTGGGGAATCTCGATCACTCTTCCCTGGAAATCTGGGGAGGCACCAAAAACTAAGCCGTGACGCTGAGGGGAAGAGGTGCTCCCCCGCTCGGCCACCTCTTACCGCCCCAGCCCACTGCTTTTCCTCGTCCCCAGTACCGTACAGCTCGGGACAGGGGTTCCCAACAGATCGCCTCTTCCCAGGGTCTCAATGTGGCCTAGACATGCAGCGCCACAGGGTCCTGGCGACTTGGAGCAAAAGCCAGCGAACCCCGCGGGGTCCGGCTGGAGGCTGCTCGGCGGCGGGAGCGCCCCCGCGTTGGCTCCGGCGCTGCCGGGTCGCCTTCTCCAACACAAACAGAGAGGCTCGGCGAGCCGCCCCGTCTCCCTCACCTGTGCAACCGCCCCGGGCCGGCGGGCGGCATTTACGGGGTCCGAGGGGAGTCACCCGCACAAAGGCGCCTTGTGGCTCTTCGCTCCAGGACGCGCAGCCTGGGAACCGGGCATGCACCCCGGCGGCGACGGCGCCCCCAGCCCCGCAGAGCCAGCCCTCCCCCGCAAGCCCCGAGAGCCGCACCCCCCGACCCTCACCCTCCACAGAAAGGCCGTCTCCACTCCCCGGCTTCATGCTGGGGCTCCCCTCGGCTTGCCACAGCTCGCACCCCCTAAAGCAAGCACAAGAGCTAGGGGTGCACAGGACACTCCGAAGAAGTTTGCATGGTCACCGCGCTGCGCTCTCAACGCGTCTCGCCCGCGGGAGCGGCTGAGCACCCCCAGACCCCGGCGTCCCCCCCCCCAGACCCCGGGGTCCCCACCCCCCCGCCCCATCCCTGGCCGGAGACGCGGGCCCCCCACCAGACCCGCTCACCTCTAGTCCAGTCCACCACTTGTTTGGGGCTCCACTTGGTCACGGGCTCCATGATCAAGGGCTTTGCTCCCGGCTGGGCTGGAGTCGGCGGTTCAAGTCTGGCTACCAGGGCGGCTGCCCGTTCCCGGGAGGGCGCGCCCCGCGGCTGGTCCCCGCGCGCCGGAGCGCCCCGTCAAGGCTGCATGGCCGCGGTCAGCGGGTCATCCCCGCGCGGCTCAGCCTGGACAGCGCGGTCCCCTCCCCGGCAGCCGGGACCGCCGCGCGGCGCCTCCTCCAGATGCCGCGGTCCAGCTGCGCTCCCCTCCTCCCCCCGCCGCCGCCGCCGCCGCCGCCGGGAGCCCGGCACAGCGGCCGCTCCGCTCCGGGATGACGGCCGCTGCGGGGCCGCGCCCCGACCGGCCCCCGGCCTCGGCTCGGCGCGGGACCCTTCGGGCCCGGCTGCTCCCCGCCGCTCGCCCGCGCCGGTGGCCGGGACCGCTTCCTCGGGTGGTCCGGCCGCGCGCCCCGCTCCCCCTCTCCGGCGGGCGTGCTCTCCCGGGTGTCCGCTCCGCGTGCGCCGGCGGCCCCAGCCTCCCCGGCCGCAGGTCCCACCTCCCGCGCCTCCCTCCCGGGCTGAACTCGGGCTGGGAGGAGCGCGGGGCCGGCGCGCTCGGGTTACAAAGTTTCGGCTCCGGTCGCTGCTCCCGGAATAAAAGAGGGGCGGGGCCGAGGACCCTGTGAAACTCGTGGGAGGGGGCGGTTCCGCCCGAAACGGGCGACTCGGGTTACTTTCCGCCTCGAAGCCCTTCGCTCGCACAGCCGGAGTGTCCGGGCCCTACTTTCCTTTTCAAGGGGCGGGTTGTAGATCGTGCGCGCATCCCCGAGAGCCCGTTGGCCTGGGTGAGGCCCGGGTCCTATTGGTAGCAGAACAGTCTGTCTCGGCCTGAGCAACAATACGCTTAAAAAAAAAAAAAAAAAAGTAGGATCTGCATGTTCTGTTCATTTTCAGTGCTTCGCATCAGTATGGCTCTGCGAGTAAGCCTTCTCCGTTTTACATTTCTCAAGGCAAAATTATTTATACTTCGGGGGACACTGTGACAATTAAACTCATTTTTTAAAATGCCTTCAACGCCAGTCCGATGTTGTTTTGTTCTCTAAAGACAGCAATCTTACAAGGAAATTGTGCTAGTCTCTTCATTCCCGGCTTTATGCCATTCTAATCTGCAGTGAAAGACTTTGGCCCTCGGTGTATATGCGTTTTCGTCCTTTTACTAATTTTGAAACCAAGTCTTCCCTGTGGAACCTTCAAGGCCAGTGTCTAAGAGCAATTATCTCTCATTTTAACTCTGGACAGGGGCCAAGTTCTCAGGTCCCATGAATCTTGCCCGTAAAATAGTCCTCGGCAACAAAAGGGCCAAGGCATTTGAAGGTGCCCCGCACAGAATGTTTGTACGTAGGCAAAGCCAGAAGAGGTGGGAAGGGAATGGCCTCGCTTCTGGGGCCCCTGGGAAACGGAGCTACTCGCTTCATTCTCAGCTTTATCCCACTCTTATCTGAAATGAAAAACCTTGGCCCTCTGTGTATCCACTCCTATCCCCTTCTGTTTTTCTACTTAGGTCTTGGGTGCAGTCAGGGGCCATGGGGCTGTCACTCACAGCAAGCACCCAGGGAATGAAGGCTAGCCCCCACTCCAGCCCTGAGCTAATGGAAAACAATCACTTTCTGATATGCCAGAGGCGAGACTGCCCTCCTGTTACAGAGTATGAGGTGCCTGGCAGGCTGGGGGTGGTGTGGTAATGATTGTCCGGCAAGACTCAACTCACTTCTTTTTGTGATGCTACTGCAGTATTTCAACTTCGCAGCTAAAATGAATCATAATAGATTGGTAGCTTTTAGCATTATTTATTGCTGTATTATCATATTCATATTTGCAAAGTGAGCTAATGCTCATTTGGATTAGTCATCAATCTTGAAGGAAAGGTTGCTAGCCAGCCAAAAACAGCACAAAAAATAAAAAAGCGAGTGCACAATTGCGGAGACTGACATCAGGAGGGCCCCTCCACATTTCATGGGACTCAATCAGAGGCCAGAATGAACCCCAAATGGAGGGAAATTCCTCAATCTGAATATTTACCTCTCCTCCTTCAAGTCTCCCCCTCAACACCCTCCCCAGCTGAGTGAGCTCACAGACATTCTTTTGGCACTCAAGGATTCTTACCTTCAATTATGATTATTTATTCACACCTTCCCCTTGGAGACTTAACCCCTTGAGGGCAGAAGGGGTTTCTCTCCTCTCCCTCTTCCTCCCACCTAGCTGGTACCACCTCACACACAGTCGAAGGTGTGGTTAGTATTTGTTCGTTCAATAAATATCTGTGAATGCCTCCTAGGTGCCGGCCACTGCTTTCACTTAATATTTGTTAAGTTAGTGTGATATGTACTATTTATACAGGTCTGTTGGGATGCACATGTTGGAAAGGTGGCTAGCAGCAGGTCTACGCATCTGTCGTTCACTGTGACGAGCTGGAATTAAAAGAAAAAAACATTTATAAAAGTGAAACAACATCAGACCGACCTTCCATGTAACTTATCTATAGAACTGAGGAAACACAACAACACAGATATGCAGTTATCAAATACAATGATTTTTTTTTTTTTGAGCAAGTGTTATTGGCAGACTAGGAAAGTTGGAAAAGGAAATGACAACATCCTGGTAGAGTAAATGACCTTCAAAAAAGATGACCTTTTAAACTTAATAATATCACTTGTTAACCATCTTTACGGCAGAATGTAGGGAAAAGGATTTTGACATTTGTCATTAGATTCACTAGGAAATATAACCAATCTTATTCAAACCTTCCATTACTGCGACCACTGTATGGTGCCGTCTTTAATTATGATGAGGATGACCACAGCCTCCATGCCAAGATATTCCTGACTCCTAAAGAGGAGTTATCAGGGACACCTGGGTGGCTCAGTCAGTTAAGCATCTGACTTCAGCTTAGGTCCTGATCCTACACAGTTCCTGAGTTTGAGTTTCGCATTGGGCTCTATGCTCAAAAACAAATAATAAACATTTTAAAAAGTTAAAAAAATGTATGATGCTAAAGGGGAGCTATCAAATTGGGCCATGTGGTCCCTGTAATTATGGAGAAAAGTCAAGTGTTAATGATTCTGCCATAGAATTTTACTTGAGGTTTTTCACAATGTTTTCAAATTCATTTCCATTAGTCATTACTGGGAAGTTAAAAGCTAAAATTCTCAAAGTCCAGCAAGATTTTGCAAAATTTCACCCCACTGAGTTAACACTGAGTGTACTCAGTACATAAATACATCATGGCTAAAGAGGAAGGCCATGCTAAGATCTCTAACCCAGAAGACCAATTAACTATCTAAATGAATTAGCGTTCTGTTTACACTTCAAGTCCTGAAGGCTAATTACTATTTAAATAAGGCCTTCTACTTTAATTACAGCTGTTAGCATGTGAAAGTTTTGGGGAGACCGCCTTCCTGTCTGAAATGCAAATTGAAGACAATCAAAGCCACTAATGGCACATAACAAAGGCAGAATTTTAGGTAAATAGCCTTGGAAATTGACATGTATACAGAAAGATCATTTATAAATTGGCCAAGTTTTCTTCTCTGCCAGCTGTAATCTGCAGCTCTGCTATCACACTGCGTATGCATGCACATTACCAACATGCAGCCACACCATCGTCTTCAGAAGCAGAATTACTCATTTGGGCCTTGATGTCTACAGTCAGTTCACGACACATAACAAGCACCTGAGTAAATCCTTTTCTAAATTGAACTGAATTTGTAGACCTGATAACTAGAACCCAAGTCGGTCGATTTCTCTTCCAGCTCCTTCATTTTTCTGACTTTGGGTCTGCTTACACATGGACGTCATTTAGTCAACCAATGAAACATTTATTCAGTACTTCTACGGCACTAAACTAGGGATAAGGAAGAATCGGAAACAGATGCCAGTAATATTTACAAGATTGAAGGCATCACGCAGGGCGACTGGGTGGCACAGTCAGCTGAGCATCTTACTCTTGGTTTCGACTCAGGTCATGAGCTCAGGGGTCCTAGGTTCGAGCCCCGCATGGGCCCCATGCTGACAGGGCAGAGCCTGCTTGGGACTCTCTGTCTCCCTCTCTGCCCCTTCCCCGCTCACTCTGTCTCTCTCAAAATAAATAAATAAACTTAAAATGTAACAAAAAAGGCATCACATGATTTTCTAAGGGGGGTGGATTCCTTCAGTAGTTTTTATCAGAGGAAAGTACACTGGTAGACCCAAACAATAAAGTTTTAAGGGTCGATATGATATTAACATTTTGACCTAGTCCACATTTTATTAATTTCTCTTTTTTAATGCTCATTTATTTATTTTGGAGAAAGAGAGAGAGAAAGTGAGGGAAAAGATAGAGAGAGAATCCCAAGCAGGCTCCATGCTGTTCGCACAGAGCCTAACACGGGGCTTGATCCCACAAACCTGGGATCATGATATGAGCCGAAATCAAGAGTCAGTCGCTCAGCCACTGAGAAACACCACCCCCCATCTTCTTAATTTCTTAATTTGAGAACTAAGGATGGAACACTTTGGATTAGTGGTTATTACTATAATTTAGTTGATAAACAAGGAAGTAGCGAAAATAAGGAAGCTCTTAAACAGTTTATTAATCTGTAAAGACCCCATCTCCTTCCTCAGTCCAAAACACTGTTTCTATAGTATGAAAAAATAAATAAATAACGCAAGCTACTCCAAAAATGCAGCTTTATCTTACAATCAGATGTCCTCTTAGTTATTCTTTTCTTCCCATCCCATTGCCTTTACTATTTTCAGAACATTCCAAATTATTTAGTGTTTTCTTCACAAATAATTGTCTCACGTACGTCTCTCGGGTTATCTGTTATCTTGAGCAATCCCATACAATTCTGCAAAATGCCGCCTGGGAAATATCCCGCATTTAGAGCTAAGCATTCTTATCTATGACATTACCTCACTGCAAAGTCATCAGTTAACTAAATTACCCAGGCTGCTGATGCTCTTGTCTTTCGTTCAACTCCATTTGGTCTGAATTCTTCGCACCATGGTAATGTAGTTATCTTCCTAAATACCCAGGCTTCCCATCAGATAATTCAGGTAGTGAAGTCCTCAAACTTTTGTTGTTGTTGTTTTTAAGTTTCACAAGTGCTGCCCTACTTAACTCGAAATCTTTTGATCATTCAGTTACGTTAATTAAGTCATCTTACAGTAGGAAAGCTGATATTTGGCTTTCTTTTACTAAACCCCATCTGTAACTCAGAGATCAATGTCAATTGGATAAATGTTCAAAAACTTCACCTATTTTAAATCAGACTTGGAGGTGTTGACTAAACTTTTCTAACACAAAAGAGACACGGTGACACCGTTAAATCCTATTTTCCAGGATTTATGGCTGTATTTTTGAAGAGCTGTTACATGAAGCAATAACCACACAAGAGTTGAGCTTCCTTACCCACAAGGGCCAAAGCAGCAGCTAACAAAGCAGGATGCTATAGACAAAGAAGGAACCATCAATCCTGCATTTTCCCCACAGATTTATGCTCCTTTTCATTCCCACTATCAGATTGCAGAGTGTCCAAAAAAAGAACAGAATGTCATTGGCAACATGTTCTTATAGTTTCATTTTAACTTTGTGGGACTCATAATCTCTGAACAAGTACACAAAATACCAAGAGTTTCAGACTTTGTGATTTTTGTTCAAATATAAACTCCATGTTGATGATAGACAAAAGTTTGGGGTAAAAAAAGAGAAAGAGAGAGATTAATGTAAGTCATTTTGAACCTAAAAATAAAACAATAATTAAATTAAGCCAAGTACACTTTTAACATGAGAAAGAAAACACAGGTTTGAATATCGTAAACACACTAACCCAAAATTTTACAAAACTTTGAAGATGCTAACAAAAAGATAAAAATAACTGTTCATTTAGTATTTTGTATTTTTCTAATTTGAGTTTGGCCTAACAAAAGCATTTATAATGGCATTTCAAATCAAATAGAAATGTATATCCGGGTGCTCTAGACTATAATTTCAGCAACTTTAATGAACTTGGAATTCAATCTAAAATAAGTTTCCTCTTTCATTAGGTAGCTACAACTGCATACAGAGGAGGGGAATTTCTTCAAGTTTTAATCTACCCAGGGCATTTAAATTTCACAGCCACTACTAAACACCACAACCAGATTTTCACTAATATAGCACATTCATTCCTCCTATTTGGATCCTTCGTCCTTTGCGCCGGTAACAGGACCCTATTTCCGAATTTTCCACAACTAGTCCCTTGTATTCAGAAACACTATAATCATTTGGGATGGGGGAAGGGAAAGAAAAAGAACACAGCAGAAAAGGAGGAAGTACTTCAGTCTACTTCAACATCAAAAGGAAAAGGACGAAAATAAATACCAATCAGCGTTTTCCTGCACGAGTCAAATGATTCCATAGGATTTTTAAGAACACTCCCAAAGACCTAATTGAACAGGAAAACTCACACTTGCTGCCAACAAGTCAGCAAAATGGTTGTTCAAACCCACAACCGACTCCCAAGTGATAGCGAGAGGAATTGCTTTATAGTATGCATTGCACTCCCAGATCAAATCTCTTTTTTCCACTGGAGCTCCATGTAAGTTTTCTTTTAGTTACAGAGGAATGAGGTTAAATTCATTTCTTTTCAGGGCGCCTGGGTGGCTCAGTCGGTTAAGCATCCGACTTCAGCTCAGGTCATGACCTCACAGTTCAGGGGTTCGAGCCCTGAGTCAGACTCCGTGTTGACAGCTCAGAGCCTGGAACCTGCTTCAGATTCTGTGTCTCCCTCGCTCTCTGCCCCTCCCCCACTCTCCCTCCTCTCTCTCTCAAAAAAAAAATTATTAAAAAAATTTTTTTTAATTCATTCCTTTTCTACTTTTTCCTCCTTCACCTGAGCTTTGTCCCAGAGAAATGGCTGTGGGGGTAGAGAGAAGAGTTTCCAAGAGCTGGAAGGTCCTCTCTTTAGAGGCCAGTAGAGCCCTTTGGTGGCTAAACTCACGATACAGGTACCAATGTCCCAGGAAATCCCTGCTGCTGGGCAGAACCAAACAAAGCAGGTAGCCTGCACAAGCCCAGAGGGAACAGGCAGGCTCTACTTCGGTCCCACTCCATGTAATGTCCCCTGTGGATGCCACACAGTGGTCAGCCACAGGAAGCAGGGAGTCAGAACTCGGATGCCGGCCTCACCAGCCAGGACGCGGGTAACACAAAGAGGCCAGGTTTGGCTTCTGTATTGCCGTCCCTTCCAAGGGCCAGCTCCTCTCCTGCTGCACCCATGTTCCACGGTTCAACAATTTCATCTCTGCCAAGATGCTGACCTAGGAAGAATGTCCTCTTCTCAGAGACTTCACTTTTTGAAGGGAAACTCTGTGAGGCCTCAACTAACTTTATTATTTCAATTTCTTAACCAGTCTATAGGCAGCCGTGTAACTTTGAGCAAACCAGCCTCTTTGGGTCTATATATGGAAAATTTAGATCTAAAAGAACTTTAAGAACCCTTCTAGTTTTGGGGTACCTTGGAGGCTCAGTCAGTTAAACGTCCGACTCTTTTTTTTTTTTTTTTTTTCATTTATCCAGTTTTGAGAGACAGAGAATGAGTGGGGAAGGGGCAGAGAGAGAGGGAGACACAGAATCTGAAACAGGCTCTGAGCCATCAGCACAGAGCCTGATGTGGGGCTTGAACCCACAAACTGTGAGATCATGACCTGAGCTGAAGTTGGATGCTTAACCGACTGAGCCACCCAGGTGCCCCTTTTAAGTTTATTTACGTATGGGGAGGGGCAGAGAGAGGGGAAGAGAGAATCTGAAGCAAGGTTCTGCACTGTCAGCACAGAAACCAATTTGGGCCTGAACCCACAAACTGTGAGATCATGACCTGAGCCGAAACCAAGAGTCCAACACTCAACCAGTTAAGCCACCCAGGTGCCCCCAGTTAAGTGTCTGACTCTTGATTTCGGTTTAGGTCATGATCTCACCTTTCCTGAGATCAAGCCCCACATTGGGCTCTGTGCACTAGACAGCACACAGCCTGCTTGGGATTCTCTCTCTCTCTCTCTCTCTCTCTCTGTCCCTCCTCTGCTTGCCCTCACTCTCTCTCTCAAAATAAACAAATAAATGATTTTTAAAAAAATCATTTTAGTCTCAAATTTCTTTCTCTTTTTTTTAATAGTGAGGTATCAGGGGTGCCTGGGTGGCTCAGTCGGTTAAGCATCCGACGTCGGCTCAGGTCATGATCTCATGGTTCATGGGTTCGAGTCTCATGTCGGGCTCTGTGCTGACAGCTAGCTCAGAGCCTGGAGCCTGTTTCAGATTCTGTGTCTCCCTCTCTCCATGACCCTCCCCTGCTCACATTGCCCCTCTCTCTCTCTCTCTCAGAAATAAATAAAACATTTAAAAAAATTTTTAAAAATAGTGAGGTATCAGTTGTTGGGACCAGATGAGGGGAGAAGGCAGTTTTCCACCAGGGACCTGCCTGATTCCTTATAAGTCTGCAGGGCCGGCCATAGCTGTATAGAATCACTTGGTGACATTGGCTGAAAGAGGAAACAGAGCACTGCTAAGGGGAGAAGAAGGGGGAGACTCGGGATTCTGCATATTATTTATAGATTTGACCACAGAATGAACACAAGCAATTTGTCAGAAGCTCTCAATAATGTAATGATAGCCAACCGTACTTTAGTTGCCATACTGAAGATTTCACTTCTGCCACTATTCAAATAAAACAAGTAAATAAGTAAGTAAAAATATTAAATGCACAGAGAAGCACTTGTCACTACCACTAGGCATCCGATGCCAACCCTGGGCCCTTGTCAACAGTCGGGCTGCCCAAGAAAGAAACGCTACCTGGTGTAAAGTGAGGTGCTCCAAAAGGCTTCCTCATCTCCACCCCTCCCCACACACACTGGTCTCCCCTCCCTGTTCAGGAGGTCATACAGGCAAATACTGTTTACATTTTCATTTCACTAGATTTTTTTAAAAACGATTTATGTTTTATTCAGTTCTGTGGCTTTTTCAATTTTTCCCCTCAGATGAAAACATATCCACAGGATGATATCTAATTAAGTTACTATTTTTATAAAGATTGAAACCCTAAAATTCTAGAAAAAGAAAAAAACATGTACAGGAATGTTTTAATACTAGCTCATATCCCTTCACCGAGTAATGGTTCACCAAATCATTTCATCTCTCTGGAGTCAGACCAGAAAGAATCAAGCCATCTATACAGTCTCGCTAAGCTTGATGTTATGATAAATTTAACCACTGCAGCACCGCCTAACATGGTTTAAAAATCAACATAAATACATCTGAGGTTCATCCAGAAGAATTCCCAGATACAAGAGTGGCTTTAATCAACGCTTGATTTTTTTTTTCATTTCACACTCACCGTGTAAAATATTATGTTTTTCTGAGACACCGAGTTTCCGTCCTCCTCAGTCAATGTCTGAGATTGACTAGAAATGTCTGAGACGTTCAAGGCACTGAACTCCTCCACCAGTGCAGAGGGAGAGAAAGTGCCTCTCCTACTCCCCCTTTTCTCTTTAACATCCGACTCCATCACCAGCTTCTTCTACTTAGGGCAGGATCTAGGAGTAGAAATGAAATCTCCACATAATGGACAAGGTCTGAAATCTGACTGATTATCTTTTATGTGATTTTTTTCTTATTTCTTCTTCTGAGAGCACTTGTCTCTCTGCAGTTATTTGTTGTAAAACTGGGAACAATTCAAACAATGGCATTATCTTCAGTTACTAATTAATCCATGAAGGAACTTAAAAGCATTCCCTTCTGGGAAAAGGGGGGGTCCTATATAGTTGACAAGAGTCCTTTATCTTCAAAAGTACAGCGGCTAAATCATTGTCAATCTCCAGGAGAGCTGCCACAGTTTTTAGGGCCTCCATAAAGGCTTCCCATGGAAAGCTGCCCAAAGGGGGAGTCCAGTCACAGGGAAGAGTCGGGCTTGATGAATTCCAAATTGGCCATTTCGGTCTTTAAGAGGTGCTGTCATCAAACACAGGCCACAAAGGAGAGCCTCTCATCTGCTGCAGTCAATTATGCAGATATTATAGACAAGGAGCCACAGAATTAGTCTTTTGCCTTCATCTCTCTGTATGTTACTTACGTCCTCTGAGCAAGAATACAGCATCTCCCAGGTTTCGGAACTACAGTGTAGCCGATCGCAGTTTTAAAGGTTTATCCCTTTTGTGCAGCACGTATGAACAGACAAGCCTAAGGGTCCCATATGGGAGCTTTGTTTCTATAGACAAAGGACGTCCCGTCAAAAGTAACTTCTTTGAGAACCCGAGGGGATTTTACTTTAACCCTGGGTTGTGAAAGTCCAGTCTCCAGTCATTTAGATAAATCATGTTCAATACAAATATGAAGTCATAATAAGCGACCTTAAACCCGTCAGCTAATTCCATAACTGAAAAAAGAACTCTCCAATGTTTTCACTAATGGAAACCTAAAAAGGAATGACACATAGTAGTAACAAACCCACCAAAACAGTAAGAAAAAAATTAAGCTCAAGAAACCTACATTTTCAAAGATCCTTTGTCCAAAAATAATAACAATTTAAAGGGGGCTATAAAATAAGGCATAATATACCAACATAATATACTGATGCTGTATATAAAACAAGGCAAAGTTAATTTTGAAACATCTCTGATGCATACCATTTAATCTGTTCTTAAATGTATCAGAGTAAAAATATTTTATAAGAGTAATTGCGGAAGGTTTTTTAAAGTTTATTTATTTATTTTGAGAGGGAGAGGGAGAGGGAGGGAGACAGACAGTACAAGTGGGGAGGGACAGAGAGAGAGGGAGAGAGAACAAGAGAGAGAGAATCTCAAGCAGCTCCACACTGCCTCAATTTCTTAAATGTATGGATCATTTGAGGAATCTGTCATAATCTATCAGATAAAGAGTGGAGGATTAAAAAAAAATCTTTTGAAGTATGTCATCAATAGCAAACTACACTTCAGCGAAGTGGTAATAGCATTTATAGTAAAGGTGGGATAACGTTTCTAATGTTAAGACGGTTTTATTACATAGTGTATCTGTGAAATCTATTTGTTGACAAAAGGAAAAGACTGGAGATAAAATTCTATAATCTCTCCACGCAGTGCCCACCAAGGAGCAAGTATGAGAAGAGTTCTACAGAAAAACAAGCTGAAAAAAAAAGGAAGAAAAACAAGCAAAAATCAAAACAATAACCACACACACACACACACACACACACACACACACACACACACACCAGAATTTAGTGTGGGAGAATGGATATTATTAACTCTATTGATGACCTGCAAATGCTGAGAGACTGTAACATGAGCACAAGGTGGGCAGCCTTCTAAGGGCCAAAATAAATAATATGGTGCTCATTTTCAACACTTGCAAAGCTGTTGCCTTCCTGTGGGTGCTGCAGAGCCAGACGGGTCCATTGGTTTTCTTCCATAAGCTTTCCTATTGGCATCTAAAGACCAGTCTGATGAACATTCTTATTTCCCCCCTGCGTCCAACTAAATCCTTCTCCACTAAATTAGCTCTTCAGTCAAGTTATAAGATTCTTCTGTGCTCTTCTGTGACAGTAACTGTGTCATTTCACTTTCGTTGTGATCACTGGACATAAGAGAGATGCTTAGGGACTAGCTATGATGCGTTTTAACCATTCAGATCCAAGACAGCTTTAAAACTCTATGATTATCTTGTTATCAATTCAACAAGGAGTTGAGTGTCTACCATCAGCTTCCACTGTTTTAGGTCATACAAAGAAAATAATGTTTTAAAACTTTGATAATGTTTTCTGAGGCACCTGGATGGGTCAGTTGGTTAAGCATCCAACTCTTGACTCTGGTTCAGGTCATGATCTCATGGTTCATGAGGTGGAGCCCCATGTCAGGCTCTGTGCTGACAGCATGGAGCCTGCTTGGGACTCTCTCTCTCCCTCTATCTCTCTGCCCCTCCCCTGCTTGCATGCTCTCTCTCTCTCTCTCTCTCTCTCTGTCTCTCTCTGTCTCTCTCTGTCTCTCTCTGTCTCTCTTTCCCTCAAAAATAAACTTAAAAAAATAAATAAGCAAAATAAAAATTAGATGCTTTCTAAAAGATAAATAACCCAGCCCCCAAAATGTCACAGCAGTAGACAACATCACCACACTGGCCTTGTGTTAGGTACCCGGGGGAACAGTATAATAATTCAACCTCCTGGCTAAGTTGTGTCACAGAGATGGAAGCTATGCAAGCTCAGTGAAATCAGAAATAGGCAAACATTTCAGCAGGAGAAAAGTTTAATGCCAGTTCTTGTATCAGCTGTGTGAGCTACAGCCAAATTGACTTACATCTGTCCTTAAAGAAAAAAGCTCTAGAAGATAAAAAGGGAAAAATAATGAACAGAGGAAGCAGTAATAATGCATAAATAAATTGGAGACATAAAGCTTGACTTAAGCCTGGAATTCCACTTTTCATAGAAAAATGACAATTGATGGTTTATGAGTTATTGGTTCCTTGGGAAAGAATTAGAGTTATTGAAATAACTTCAATACAGTCTTAAGAAAGAACAAGATGGAGGCATCAGGCTCCCTGATTTCAAACTATACTACAAAACTATAGTAATCACAACAGTCTGGTATTAAACAAATGCATAAAAACAAATGCATCGATGGGGCACCCGGGTGGCTCAGTCGGTTAAGCATCAGATTTTGGCTCAGCTCATGATCTCACGTTTCATGGGTTTGAGCAGCCTGTTTCAGATTTTATGTCTCCCTCTCTTTCTGCCCCTCCCTTACTCATACTCTGTCTCTCTCGCTCTCAAAAATAACCATTAATAAAAAAAATAAAAACAAATGGATAAAGAGTCCAGAAAATAAACCCATGCAATAGGTCAATAATGACAAAGGAGCCAAGAATACACAGTGAGGAAGACATCAGTAAATGCTGTTGGGAAAACTGGACAGCCACTGCATGCAGCTAGACCACTATCTTACACTATACACAAAAATTAATTCAAAATGGATTAAATACTTGAATGTCAGACCTGAAACCACAAAACTCCTAGAAAAAAAACATTGACAGTAAGCTCCTTGGTATTGGTCTTGACAACGATTTTGGATCTGATGTAAAAAAGTGAAGGCAACAAAAGCAAAATATAAGTGGAACTATACCCAACTAAAAATCTTTTGCACAGCAAAGGAAACCATCAGCAAAATGAAAAGGCAACCTGCTGAATGGGAGAAATATTTGCACATCACATATCTGATACGGAGCTAATGTCCATAATACATAAAGAACACATATAACTCAATAGCAAAAAGGAAACAATCCAATTTTAAAAATGAGCAGGAGAGCTAAAGAGACATACTTCCAAAGAAAGCATACAGATGACCAACACATATATGAAAAGATGCTCGGCATCACTAATCATCAGGGAAATGCAAATCAAAACCACAGTGAAATATCTCCTCACACCTGTTAGAAAGGCTATTATCAAAAAGACATGAAATAACAAGTACTTGCAAGGATGTAGAGAATAGGGAATCTTTGTGCACTGTTGGTAGGAATACAAATAGCTGCAGCCACTATGGAAAACTCTATGGAGGTTCCTCAAAATATTAAAAATAGGGGTGCCTGGGTGGCTGAGTTGGTTAGGCATCCAACTTCAGCTCAGGTCCGTGAGTTCAATGGACCCCACATCAGTCTCTGTGCTGACAGTCCAGAACCTGGACCCTGCTTTGGATTCTGTGTCTCCCTCTCTCTCTGTCCTTCCCCCACTCACGCTCTGTCTCTCTCTCAAAAATAAATAAACATTAAAAAATGTTTTTAATTAAAAACAGAACTACCATATGATCCAGCAATTCCACTTTGGGGCATTTGTCCAAAAAGCATGTAAACACTAACTGAAAAAGATATATGCACCCTCATTTTCATTGCAATGAAAATTGCATTATAATAGCCAAGATATACAACCTAAGTGTCCATCAATGGATGAATGAAGAAAATGCCACACACACACACACACACACACACACACACACACATGCATACACACACAGGAATATTATTCAGCCATTAAAAAGAATGAAATCTTGCCATTTGCAGGAATATGAATGGACCTGGAGGGCATTATTCTAAGTGAAATAAAAATAAGTTAAAGAGGAGCGCCTGGGTGGCTCAGTTGGTTAAGCAACTGACTCCATCTCAGCTCAGGTCATGATCTCATAGTTTGTGAGTTTAAGCCCCACAAGGGGCTCTGCACTGTCAGTGTTTGGAATTCTGTCTGTCTCTCTCTCCCTGCCCCTTCCCTGCTTGCACTCTTTCTCTCTCTCAGAATTAATAAGTAAACTTTAAAAATTCAAAGAAAGAAAGACAAATACGATGTGATCTCACTTATATGTGGAATTAAAAAAACAAGTTCATTGATACAAATAACAGACTGGTGATTGCCAGAGGTAGGGGTGAGTGGTGGATGAAAGAGGAGAAAGGGGTCAAAAGATACACAAAAGGTACAAATTTCCAATTATAAAATAAATAAATTCTGGGAATATAATGTGCAGCATGGTGACCGTGGTTAATAATACCATGCTGTATATTTGCAAGTTGATAAGAGAGTAAATTTTAAAAGTTCTCATCACAAGAAAAAGTTTTGTAATTATGTATGCTAACAGATGTTCACTAGATATTGTGGTGATCATTTTGCAATATATACAAATCTTGAATCATTATTTTGTATACCTGATGCTAACAGAATGTCAATTGTACCTCCATTTAAAAAAAAAAAAAAGAAGAAGAAGAGAGGGGCACCTGGGTGGCTCAGTTGGTTATCTGACACTTGATCTCAGCTCAGGTCTTGATCTCATAGTTGTGAGTTCAAGCCCCATGCTGGGCTCTGTGCTGGACATGAAGCCTACTTAAAAAAAAAATTGTTGAATGATCTTATGTTTAGAAATATCAGGGAGGAGATTGAAGGGTATGTTTGTGACCAGAGTGGTTACTTTGATGGGCCCAGTCAGGCAACAACCATATTTCTCCCTTGATCAATTATTTTGCTTAACCAGCTAAGCCACCCAGGTGCCCCTTTCTTGATCAATTAATTTGGAAATTCAAATGAGTCTGGTACAAATAGCTCTCAAATAATCATAGTATTGGAGAGGAGGCATGAAAATTAAGGTCAAAATAATTTGCAAGATGGTAAAATGAAGCATCACATGTAATCTGAACTTTTTGCCTTCTAACCTCCCTTCCCCACCCCATGAAGGCTGCTACTCTCTCCTCCGAGGGCCCACGTCCCCAACAGCGTCGTGCCTGGCCCACTGTGTTGGCTTGGGCATTCAGCAGCCAACCAAATAGATAAAAACCCCATCTTCTTGCAGTATGCTCTTTAATGTCGAGGGCTCAAACAATATATAAAATACACCAGGGAAAAATGTATATATATGACAATTCAATATCAGTATCTTTTAATGGAATTTTTTAACAATGGGGAAAGTCTTTGATACTAACCTACACATTTACCTTTGTCTCAGAATTCTCCTTCCCAATGAGCTGGGGGATTGGATCATATCCCAACTCTTTTCAGTCATGGGTTAAGGGCTGCTCCCAGGGGAGTGTTAATTTCTTGGCACAGAGCAGGCTCCTTGGGCCAGAGAAAACCTTCAGGCAAAGGGATATAGATGCTGGTAGTAGGTCATCGGTCCAGCTTGCTCTGAAATGGTAAGGCTGAGAGAAAAGGCTGGAGCAGAGTTTGCTACAGTTTATAATTATATATGCTACATTGTAGGATACATTGCTAACAGGCACACTACCAGCTGGGTCCCTATGGCTCTTCTCTGGCTGTGGGCCTCCATACAGAGGAAGGTGTCCTTAGAGCTAAGAGGACATGGCCATCTGGAACCCATGGAACTTCCTCTAGGCCATGCTTCAGGAAATCCCAAAATTCCTGCCTGGTAAGAGTAGAACTGTATCCCCTAACTAAAAATGCATTGGAGTCCTAACCCCCAGTATCTCAGAATGTGACCTTATTTAGAGACTAGGTCTTTATAGAGATAACCAAATTGAAATGATGTCGTTAGAAGGGACCCTACTCCAATATGACCAGTATCCTTATCAAAAGGAAAATCTGGACACAGAGGTAAACACAGGTAGAAGGAAGATGACGTGAAGAGATATAAGGAGGGGATATAAGTCAAAAGGAGAGGCCTCATAGTCCTCAGAAGGAATGACGACCCTGTTGAGATTCTGATTTGGACTTCTGGCTGCCAGAACCATGAGACAGTAAATCTGTCTTGTTTAAGGCACACTGTTGTGGTACTTTTTATGGCAGCCCTTACTTAGTACAGGAAACAAATACACTGCCCACATAGCCCCAAGTCTATGGTCAGTGCCTGTGCAGGGCTCTCCCTCAGTGTGTGAACAGGCCATCAGCATGCCCTCCCTAGTTCTAAGGGGTAGCAATTTGAAGGTCACGAAATTTTGCTTCCACGAAAGCCCTTCAAGTATGAGATAGGGCTAGGAGTGAGAGAGAAGTGGGTTAAGTCAGAGCACCCTCCAAGACCACACTGTGTCAGAATGCAGTTCTGAAGTGTCAAGGACTTCTATATTCAACCCTGGTCTCCCAGGTTGTTAGAATGATATTTCGGTGTTGGGAGAGGTATTTAACCTTTAAAATAAAACAGCTACCAGAAACCACTCTAAAGAATGTGAAGGATAGTGAATTTTTATAAGAAAAAAATGTTGAAACCACCCAAGGAATAGAACTTTGCCAGCTTCCCCAGATGCCCCTTCTTTGTACCATACGCTAATCAGAGCCATCCTCCTTCTAAAAGTAAAGCACTATCTTGACTTGTAGAATAATCATTTCCTTTGTTGCCTTTATTACCGAAGCATTCATCCCTAGATACTATAGTTTGGTCTTGTCCATTTTTTTTAACCTGATAAATCTTTTAATCTACAATCTACTTTTCCCTGCTTTCTATTTCTTTTCCTTACAATGTATCTATTCAACATTCCAGGTCATTTGGCATGGAGTTTCCCACAATCTCAACGATGGTGACTGCATTTTCATGGTACAGTTTAACACATTACTCTGTCCTCTTCATTTTCTACCAAATGGTGGCTGGAACCAGAAACTTTATTAAACTCAGATCTAGGTGTGATTTTTGGAAATTCTATTAAGCGTTCTTGTGTTTTTTCATTAGGAGGACTATCTGCTTTTCATTTTTTATGTCAGCAACTACTGATGCTCTATGCATAAGTGTATTCAATAATTGGAATTATAAAATAGTGGTGTTTTAGTGTTGCCATTTTTATTTATTAAATGAATTAATTATATACGATGATTCTTCTTCTCTCCTGCTATTCAGTTACCTAGTGGTATAGTTTCTATGGGTAAGGCAGATAAATGGTTTTCATTTTTAAGCAGTTTTCAAAATAGTAAATTGCTGTTTTGTTTTGTTTTGGCCAATTTTAAAAGGAGACTGATTTATTTACTTTTATTATATCCATTTTCAAAATCACAGATTTAAATATATTTGATAGGTTTCAATCCTTTGCAATTCTTATCCTCATTGATGCTCAAATGTTTCCATCTCTGGTCAGTGAGAACTTCAAATTGGCTCAGAGTCCTTTTGACATCATGCCCATGTCATTTAATCCTCAAAGCAATTCTATGTTGTAGATAGTATTTATTATCCCTCGTTTACAAGTGTATTTAGTGCAGTTAAATAATTTGCCCAAGGCACTTGGTAAATGATGGAGTCGAAATGCAAATCTAGGCAATCTGTTTACAAAGCTTGACCTCTTAATCACCATGATAACTCTCCATTAAGAAAAACATAGCTAGCTTTAACTTTACCATTTTTAACCATGTCAGGTAACATTCTATTATACACTTTTCTATAATTAATTTTTAGGTGAACTTGTTGCAGACCTCAATGCAGCCAGGCAATGAGCGTAGAATTGCCATTGGCCATTATGACTGTTAGATGACGTTTTATTGATGGTCACGGTTTGGTATTGACCAAACCCAGAAGCAAAGCAGTGTGGTGGGCTCAGCATTATAGTGTAGGTTACAGTTAAACAACAGCAATTCCCAGAGAGTCCTGGAGCACTGTTAGATTTCAGCCATTTCTTTCCAAGAGGCCTAAATTCTAAACTGGAGTCAAATTATAATTCTTTTCTCCATCTTGATTGTGATCTATAACTTTAGAGCAATAGACAAAGGCAGCAACCATAATAGCAACATATAGATTAAACAAAGTCCGTTATGGGTTGAATTGTATCCCCCCAAAAGATATGCTGAAGTCCTAACACCCCCCTCACCCTGCTACCTGTGAATATGATCTTATTTGGGAATAGGGTCTGTATAGATGAAATCAAGTTAAGATGAGATCATTAGGTTGGGTCCTAATCCAGTAAGATTGGTTTTCTCATGAGACAAAAAGAGACAGAGGCTGAAACGCATATGGGGAAGAAGACCATGTGACAATAGAGGCAGACATTGGAGTACTGGATGCATCTAGAAGCTAAGGAACTACAAGGTGTGCCGGGAAACATCAGAATTTAAAAGAGGCAGGGAAGGATTCTCCCTACAGGTTTCAGAGACAGCATGGCCCTGCAGACACTTTGATTTCAGATTTCCAGGCTAAGATCAAAGTAAGTCAATAAATTTCTGTTTTAAGCTACTCAGTACTTGGTACACTTTTTATGGCAGCCCTAGGAAACTAATAGCAGATCATTCATGGGTCATCATTTTCCCTATGAGGAAATCAAAAGCCAGTGAAATAAAAAGATCTGTCAAAGACAATACAGTACAACCAAGACTAGAAAGCAGATCTTTGGACTCTTTTTCTAGTCTTCCACAAATATACTGCCTCTCAATTCAAGCATAAGAACTCGTTCATTCACTCATGTCCCAAAGATTTATTTACTTAAATATTTATTGGGGTGCCTGGGTGGCTCAGTCGGTTAAGCGTCCAACTTCGGCTCAGGTCATGATCACACGGTTTGTGGGTTCGGGCCCCACATCAGCTCTGTGCTGACAGCTCAGAGCCTGGAGCCTGTTTCAGATTCTGTGCCTCCCTCCCTCTCTGACCCTCCCCTGCTCATGTTGTCTCTCTCTCTCAGAAATAAATAAAAAACATTAAAAAAATTTTTAAATAAACATTTATTAAGCATTTATCAAATGACGGTCACTAATATAACAAGAACATACATTGGTCCAGAAAAAGTTTTGTTCCTCATGGTGCTTAGAATCTAGTGGAGAAGACAGATAATGACTAATAATAATGATGATAAAACAATTTCACAAGCATATGTACTAAATATAATAATTTAATATTCTGATAAAGGGAACAATAAAATAAAATAAAAAGCCACAATAATAAAATATTTGCACAAAAAATTAAGTCTAATATCCTTCCATTTGTTTTGCTAATAAGTCAAAAGTTAGACACACTGTTATAAATTTATAAGGACTAGATCAACAGAGGGTGATTTTGCTCCCTCCCCACCCCCCACCCCCCGCCCTCAAGAGGATACTGGGCCAAGTCTGGAGACATTTGTGGACATCATGACAAAGGGGCTGGGCCAGGCATGCTACTAAACATCCATCAATGAACAGGACAGTCCCGACAACAGAATCACACACTTGAAATGTCAATAGCGTCCAGGCTGAGAAACTCAATTAGACCAAAATAGAGGCTATTTTCTTAACTATGCTCCTTCAGTTTATCACCAATTCCTGATTAAAAAAGATCTGAAGACAGATATCTGAACTGACTGTAAATCCATCACAATTTATTTATGATAAGCCTATAGAAAAATGCATGTATTTCTCATTTCATACTCAATAAATCTTTCTGTCTTCCTAATAATGTCATAGCTATTATTTTATACAGATACCTAGTCTTCGTGAATTCATGACAATTGCTATCAAGATTCTAGCAAAATCTGGGGCGCATGGGTGGCTCAGTCAGTTAAGCGTCCAACTTCAGCTCAGGTTATGATCTCACAGTTCAAGTGTTAAAGCCCCATGTCAGGCTCTGTGCTGACAGCTGAGAGCCTGGAGCCTGCTTCAGATTCTGTGTCTCCCTCCCTCTCTCTCTGCCCCTCTCCTGCTCATGCTCCGTCTCTCTCCGTCTCTCTCTCTCTCTCAAAAATAAACATTTAAAAAAAATTTTTTTTAAATATTCTGACAAAACCTGATAAACAGCACCCTTTATAGGATGCTATCTCAATCAGTCATCTCTGCCAGTGTACACTATGTAGGCATTAGAGAATATTTCTATGTTCTCCATTGTTTACCAAGCCAAGTAATTTGCTTCTTATATAAACCTATACATTATAGACATAGGAGACTTTAGATTCATTAGACACCAAAAATCAGCAGTTGAAGCTCAGACAGACCCGTGTGAAGTGACCATCAAGGATCAACCCCAACGATGGGATGAAAAGCACGTAGGAAATAATCATATGGATATTAAGTAGGAAATTAGTAATGCATTCCATACAGAAACACAAACAGAGTCAAAACCAGAGGAATTGGAACTTAAAAATGTATCCTAGCTGAGCAGAATAATCAAGAAATTAAAAGGTTACTAAAAATAGGTGATTTCAAATCCACTATAGGAATGACAGGGCAGAATGAGGTGCATTCCAGAATGAAATGGGCAGGAGGCCAATTCAAACTGGCTGATCTAGAGCTAGGGATTATAGTTTAGGGTCAACGAACCATGGACCTATTATGCACCAGGCCCAGGTTAAGGTAGCGAAGGACAGGGGTGTTGCATGGAAATGTGATTGTGGAAGTCTAGCACAAATGATTTTAAGCAGAAAGATGCAGTAAAAAAATCATAGAATAATCTACACTTTTTAAGGACCCCTCAATGAGCAGATCATGATTGTAATTGCATTACCATATTCATCTAATGAAGCTTCAGAATCAGGTAAATGGAAAATTAAGGAAAGATTGACTTTCAAAATAAGCCTTTGATTTATAAAGTGATGATAATTATGATTAGCAATAATAATAAGTAAAACATATGCTTCTAAGGGAACAAGACATTATTTTATTTTCTCATTTAGTACTCACACTAATTTTATGAGGTAGGAACTACAGATAACTCCAATTTACACGTTAAAAAATAGGTGTTAAACAGGTCAAGTAATTAGGGCAAGGTTATGTAGGTAATAATTAATGGACTAAGGCTCTAATGTAAATCTTTCTGACTCTAAACGTTTTGTGGTTTTTTTCTTTTTGTCATTAACTACATATTTTGTTTTTACATACACCTGTAAAAAAACAACTCATGAGCTAGGGTGCCTGGGTGGCTCAGTAGGTTGGGTGTCCAACTTCAGCTCAGGTCATGATCTTGGAGTTCCTGGGTTCAAGCCCAGCGTCGGACTCTGTGCTGACAGCTCAGAGCTGGGAGCCTGCTTCAGATTCTGTGTCTCCCTCTTTTTTTTTTAATAGTTTATTATTAAGTTGGTTTCCATATAACATCTAGTGCTCATCCTCACAAGTGCCCTCCTCCATGCCCATTACTCCCCTTACCCTCTCCCCCCCCCATCAGCCCTCAGTTTGTTCTCAGCATTCAAGAGTCTCTCATGGTTTGTCTCCCTCTCTCTCCCCCCTATTTCCCCCTTCCTCTCCCCCATGGTCCTCCATTAAGTTCCTCCTAATCCTCCTATACATGCAAACATATGGTATGTGTCCTTCTCTGCCTGACTTATTTTGCTCAGCATAACTCCCTCAAGGTCCATCCATGTTGCTACACATGGCCAGATTTCATTCTTTCTCATTCCCATGCAGTATTCCATCGTATAGATAAACCACATCTTCTTGATCCATTTGTCCATTGATGGATATTTAGGCTCTTCCATGTTTTGGCTATTGTTGAGTGCTGCTATGAACATTGGGGTACATGTGCTATGCATCAGCACTCCTGTATCCTTGGTAAATTCTAGCAGTGCTATTGCTGGGTCCTAGGGAGTTCTATTGTTAATTTTTGAGGAACCTCCACACTGTTTTCCAGAGGGGCTGCACCAGTTTACATTCCACCAACAGTGTAGGAGGTGCCATTCTTCTCATCTCGTCAGCTTTCTATGCCCCTCACTCCACTCATGCTCTGTGTCTCTCTCAAAAAATAAAATAAACATTTAAAAACAACAACAATGAGCTATATAAGTGGTGATAGCTGTCCTTTTTCCCAATCCTCACTTCAAAGACAACCACTATTACCAGTTCTTTATATATTCTGCTAGAAAGTCCATAAAGCAACTCTTGGCTCACTCTTTTTATTTCTAACACAAATGGTAGCACCAAGCACACAATATGCTGCACCTCATAAAGCTATTTTTCTTAACCACTAGATTATATTGCTTATTTCCAAATGTTGAGCTCTTCTACTGAGAGCTAAATGAATGAATTTACTACCCTCCCCCAAAAAATCACATATAAGTAACATTGCCAAGAAATAGCCATCTACAAGTACACCTTCAGATAACCACCATCTTGGAGTGTTTAGGTATGATCGTGATTGTTAGCAATGATCTCTTTGGTTCCTTAAACCTTATCATGATGATTTAATGTAGTGATTATCCAAGTGTGGTTTGGGGACTAATTATGGTCCGAATACCTTCTCAGGCACTCTACAAGGTCAAAATTCTGTTCATAATAAAACTAAGATGTTATTTGTCTTTTCTTGCAGTGGAATTTTCCAGAGGCTGCATGATGTGTAACATTGCAACAGACTGAATGCAGAACTAGATATGAGAATTCAAGCTGTCTTCTATTAAACTAGATATTGAAGGTATTTGCAAAACTGTAAAACAATGCCATTCTTCTCATAAATTCTTTTTGTTTGGGGTAGTTCTTTTTTATTAAAAAATGTCATTTCAGTTAACATTATTGCTGTTATTTTTAACAAATCATAAATATTTCACAAGTTTCTTGGTTTTAATTTTGATTTTGGGTAAATATGGGTAGATATACCTCACATAAACCCCCATAAGAATTTTTAGATTTTTCTGATCATTTTAAGAGTAAAGAGATCCTGGGGCACCTGGGTGGCTTAGTCGGTTAAGCGTCCGACTTTCCTTAGGTCATGATCTCGCGGTTCGTGGGTTCAAGCCCCGCGTCGGGCTCTGTGCTGACTGCCAGCTCAGAGCCTGGAGCCTGTTTCAGAGTCTGTGTCTCCCTCTCTCTCTGACCCTCCCCTGCTCACGCTGTCTTTCTTTCTCTCTCTCCTAGAAATAAATAAAAAATATTAAAAAAAAAAAAGAGTAAAAGAGATCCTAAGACCAAAAAGTTCTAAGGACCACTGAAGAGGTCATTTAGAGGTCATTATAAATAACATATAAACCCAACTCTACTTAGAGAAAGATGATCTGAACATGGAATTCACAAGAGTAGGAAGAGAAAATTGCTGTAAAAAAAAACAACTGTTCGGGGCGCCAGGGTGGCTTAGTTGGTTAAGCATCCGACTTTCACTTAGGTCATGATCTCGCGCTTCGTGGGTTCGAGCCCCGCGTCGGGCTCTGTGCTGACTGCCGGCTCAGAGCCTGGAGCCTGTTTCAGTCTGTGACTCCCTCTCTCTCTGACCCTCCCCTGTTCACGCTGTCTCTCTCTATCCTAGAAATAAAAAATAAATAAAAAAAAATAAAAAAAAACCCAACTGTTCCCTAAGTGCTCAGAGTGGCCCAAGAATATTGTATTACCTAAAAATAGATTTTTTTATGCCACATAAAAACTAAATGAACTTTTTTTTCTTATTTTAAAGTGAGAAGGGACCAGGATTAGCAGGGAAGAAGCCCAATACTTAATGATCTATGGTAAAATATTTTATAGGTGACATAGCAATAAAACAACAGAACTCAGCTGTTCCAAGGAAAGAGAGCCTCCTAATATTTCTCGTAGAAGCAACATTTGATGCCAAATGTCAGCACAGAGGAAGGATTTTTACAGCCCCTTCTGATAATATGATTAGAATGAAAACTATAGGAAACAATTTCCAAAAATAGGATGGATTTCTTCTTTCAGATTTTCAAAATTGCAGCTATCAATTCTTGCTGAGATGAGGAAGTACACACTCAAAGGGCCTGACTGGTGAACTGAGTTGCACACAGGTCCTAACTGGCTACACACAGAGATAAACTGCAGCCCGCACCACCAAATGGGAGGACACAAGTTTGTCCCTCTAGGGCCTCCTTCTCTCCTTTACCTTCAGTCTTCCTCCCCATTTCCCTTCCCTTTCTACCCAGAGTTCACTTCCCCATCTCTCAGGACTCTCAGCTTTCTTAACCCAAGTCTGGCTTCTGCCTTGACCACCAGGTAGCTGTGGGACATCTCCTTCCTGAGCCCCAATTTACTCAGTTAAAAAATGAATATAATTAAAATGTGTTGGGGGGCGCCTAGGTGGTTCAGTTGGTTGAGCATCTGAGTTCAGCTCAGGTCATGATCTCTCAGTTCCTGGGTTCGAGCCCCACGTCAGGATCTGCGCTGACAGCTCAGAGCCTGGAGCCTGCTTCAGATTCTGTGTCTCCTTCTCTCTCTCTGACCCCCCTCCCCTCCCACTCATGCTCTGCCTTTCAAAGATAAAAATGTTTAAAACACTTTCTTTAAATAAAGTGTGCTGGGAGGGTGGAACTTAAATGTTCTCACGGGGGTGAGGGTGGGGGGTGAAGGACATATATATGAAGTGAGGGAGGTGTTAATTCACTAATGAGGGAATCCTTTCACTGTGTGCACACACATCAAATTACCATGGTGGGCACTTTGAATATCTTACAATTTTATATGTCACTTATACCTCAGTAATGCTGAAATTTTTAATAATGTTTTTATTTAAAAATGGGGATGATGATGGGACCCCTGGGTGGCTCAGTTGGTTGAGCGTCCGACTCTTGCTTTTGACTCAGGTCATGATCTCATGGTTCGTGGGATTGAGCCCCACATCCAGCTCTGTGTTGACAGCTCAGAGCCTGCTTGGGATTCTCTGTCTCTCTCAGCCCCTCCTAACCTGTGTGCGCATGCTTGCTCGCGCACTCTCTCTCAAAACAAATAAACATTTTTAAAAAATGGGGATGATGAATAATGCCTACCATACAGGGTTATTGGGATTAAATGAGAATGCTCTTCATAAATTATATAGATCCAAACAAAATTGGCATATTATTAATATTAACCCCCGAAAATCCCCATCATTGTAAAATATTCATACTAGGCATACCCCAGACTAGGTAGGGTCTTAGAGATGAACCAGATACTCTGTGTGTCCTGAAGGTGAGCCACAGTAGAAGTTAACTGTAGGGGGTACTTGCGTGACACAGTCGGTTAAGCAGCTGACTCTTGGTTTTGGCTCAGGTCATGATCTCACGGTTGATGAGATCAAGCCCCATGTCAGGCTCTGGGCTGATAGCAAGAGGCCTGCTGGGGATTCTCTCTCTCCTCTCTGCTTCTCCCCCATTCACATGTGTGTGTGTGCGCGTGCACGTGTGTGCATGCACTCTCTCTCTCTTAAATAAATAAACATTAAAAAAAAAAAGAAGAGAAGTTAGCTCTGGGTCAGTGGGTGGAAGTGGTGAGACAGAGGATTAATATGTTGCGTGCGACAGACTTCCTCTCCTCTCTTCTCTTCCTAATTACTTCTCCTTTAACACACCTGATCACAACTCAAGATTAAGGGGAACCAACTTTTAATTTCAGTGAATCCTCTTATTCTTCTATGACTGTCCCTCAACTTTGGCCTCTGTTCCCTTTTGCAACATTGCATTGCTTCTTGCCCACCCTCCGTTGGGACCCTCAGCCCTCTAACTCATGCTCCTTCCCTTAGCTCTGAGGGCCGGAGCACAGTAGGGGAGGAGGGAGGAGATGGTGTGGGTCCAAGCACATAAGCAGGGCTTCGGCTTGGGGATATAGGGGAATGCCATAGAAGGCAAAGGAATCCCAAGTACTCTGTGAGTAAATGCAGTTAGATTTGGTAATGATGATGACAGAAAGGAATGATAGGCTTTACAGGGAACATTCTGGACTGATTACAAATACACTGAAGCAAGTAATTAAAAGCCTGTCTTTTTGTAAAAAATATAATAATAATTAACACAACTTATGTAAAATGCTAAACATTTATACTTAATTACCATGCACCTCTGTGACACTTGTGTATATCACTAGATGTGTGAGCTCACTTTTATTGTTTTCTCTGACAACATAACACGCAGCCACAGCTGGGTATCCATGACTTACCATGAGGTATGGTCATTAGTTCTCTGTCCTGAGCAAGACCCAAAAATGCCATAAAACACCAGCTGAGCCCACAGAGGGTAGCCACAGAGGCAGACCCTTGTTAATCTGTGTGTGTGTGTGTGTGTGTGTGTGTGTGTGTGTCCACCTCTGTGTCTTCCATCTATCTCTTTTGACCTGCTTCAGTTTAAAGAGAATGAAGTCTTGAATATCTGCCCACAATAACTGCACCCGAAGTCATGATCTGAGAGTTATTCAAATGGCAGCAGCAAATTGAAACATTCAAACAAAAAGGTCTTGCGTCATTTTTAGCTATAAAGGAATCTAGAAAGACTGTTCTCATTCTACATCTCTTATTTTTTCCCAGAAAGCTACTGAAATGAATGACTAATTGGCACAAATTAAGCTTTATTTCTTTTTGGAGGGTATATGATGACGATGACCTTATTACTTTTTGTAAATCATCTTCCGTGGGGGGGTGAGGGTGGGGGGAATGAATGATGAGAAAGATTTTTCCCTAATAATTTATGTGACAAGTTAAAAGCCAGGGGGAAATACAAAAATAAATAAAATCCAGCCCTGATTTCAAAGCTGTTACACCATAGTACAAGGGTCAGGCTGCTGTGGGTACCTTTAACGTGACGGAAGGCGAAATGGTGCCTTTGCCCATGTAACAATGCAGGAGAAACTTCGGGACAAAATGTTTTATACTTTCATTGAGGTTTTAGGTTAAAAGACAGAAGAGGAGGGCAAAACATGCCTACATTACAATATGTTATCAAATTAACTGAATAGACTTAGCAATAATCAATGATCATTTTTTAAGTAGCAAATCCTGTATTAACAGGTTAATCCACGAAACAAGAGTCTCTGTTTCATTGTGTGCATTTGTTAATTTGCTTGTAGCTTTCACATACTAAATTCTTTTCTCAGACCTAAGTTTCCCGCTGCCCTTTTCAGGTACAGTGGATTTACTTTTGTACGGAGTTTAGATGACAGCAAGAAGTCAGTGCAGTACACACGAATCACAAAACATTCTTTTGGAAACAATTAGAAAAGTAGATACTGTGAGTGAAGAACAGAACAAAGAAATAGGCAAAGCAGCTGAAGGTTTGGTCTGAAAGCTTTGACCAGGCATGGAAGTAACGTGATAGCAATAGGGAATGTGGACTGATACTCACAACTGTCTGCAACTCCCTGGAGGGTCAGGGGGACTCACATACGCTGCCTGCCTAGCAGTTCTCACGGGCAGAGCTGACTGAGACTGTGCAATGCTGCGTGCTGGTAGCAGTGAGGACGGGGTGTGGGAAACTGAGATGTGTTCGATTCTACGAAACATCTCACATAAAGGCTCCTCTGAACCTTCCCATCATGAGCTTGGAGGTCAAGCCGGAACCTAGGAGACCAGAGTCAACAGCTCTGGGTGATGAAGTCAGAGAGGCACTAAACACGTGAAAGAAGGAATAGAAAGGGGGAAAAGCCACTCTTCGGATCTATTTTGTCACAAAGTAAAATGAATTTATTTAAGTTAGAGAAGCAGGAGAGAAAGATAGCTCCTAACTACAGTATTTGACAAAGAGTGGTTTACTACTCATTATTATTAGTTTAACGTGTATAGAATGCCACCAAATACACTTTTATCTGGTGAACTCTTTCATTGAATGTAAAATATGCATACAGGGCTTTGTAAAGGCTAAGTAAATTTTTATCACACAAACATTTTTACTTACTTGGACCTGCTTCATACAGAATTATTCTTGTTTATACAGAAAAGCCGCTTTGGGCCTCTTCTATAAAGATGGCAAGCACAGACATTCCAGTTTTAATAGATGTGGTGACAGTATCTCCATTATTTAAGGTTTTTTAAAAATTTTTTAAATGTTTATTTATTTTTGAGAGACAGAGTGAGGGAGGAGCAGAGAGTGAGGGAGACACAGAATCTGAAGCAGGCTCCAGGCTCCGAGCTGTCAGCACAGAGCCTGACATGGGGCTCAAACTCATGAACAATGAGATCATGACCTAAGCCAAAGCCAGATGCTTAACCGACTGGGCCACCCAGGCGCTCCTCCACTATTTAAGTTTAAAACAGAATGTTGATACCTAGGCTTCACAAAAAATAAATAAACATTTTTTTTAAAAGTACCTAATATCAATCTGTAGGAAATGGAATATACCACCTCCCCTGCTGCCACTCTTCCTTCCTAGGGCAATCCCCTCTTTTTCAGGGATGTTGGTGATACACTCATGTGGTTTGACAGCCAGGTCGGGAGCACCCACACCAGCAGCTCTTGCAATGATTCCATTTGCCACCACCTCTGGAAACATCTGTAGAGCACCATCATCTTCTGAGAAGCTTTGCAAACCATCCTAACTATACCTATCCAACTACAGTGACCTTTCAACTCTTGCAGAAGTGTGTGCTGTTTTCTGCTGATTAAAACCCTTCAGATTTGAGCATCCCTATCCAGAGTTCGTGAATGGGAGACTCTAAGGACAGAATATATCAAGTCACGGTCCCTGTCTCCCATCTCTATTTTGTTTTCCTATAAGGCACTCAGTTTCTTAACTGTGAATTCTGTACTATAGAATTTGTTGGAACTTAGGTCTAGGAGGAACTTTAAGTCAACAGAAGTATAACATACTGCTGTGATGAACAGCAATGGAACTACAGTGAGCTAAGTAAGAGTGAGCCCCCTACTCATGGGACCTGCCTAAGCTAAGATCCAGGGGCAGGGAGAAAAGATTCCCACTGAATACATTTTAGAAGGAAAGGGGGAGACAAAAATAAAGTGATATTTTTAATATAACCTGTGTTCGAGGCACTAATTTTCATTGTGTTTAAAGGGGCCAGACATGGAACATAACTGTCTCTTGATGACTAAATATTGTCTACTTGAAATATGTAAAAATTAATATTATCACACATAACACAATATTTTAGAGAAATTGTTTCATTTCAACATTACTGTGTCTCCTTAATATTAAAAACCGGGAATAAATCCCAGTTTGGCTAATCCGTGATTCCTACTGCGTTTTGCTAATGTGGTACCTTCACCCTGGTGTTCGCATTCTCCACAGACAGATCTCTTCCCTAATAAGGGAAAAGTTCCCTACGGTCTGGAGCCCAGGGGCCACATCTTCTGCATCTACAGAAATGATGGCCGTATTACAGGGTGCAAAGTGTTACACAGTCAATTCTTAGAAACACTTTGCTAAATAAATTTTCTTTATTTTTTTTAGTAAGTGTTTTTGAGTGCTTGTCATTCAAAAATCTTATGTGTTATCCCTATCCCATTTCAGAGGTAAGGAAACTGAGGCTCAAAGAGGCTGAGTCACTGATGCGAGGTGCCCTGGTAAGATCTGAGCGGGAGTTCACACGGAGGCAGGGTAACTCCAGAGCCTGTGCTCTCAAGGACTTCACTGTATGCCTGGGTCTCGCTGGTTTGTTCAGTTAAAACTATGCTGAGCACCTTGTGTGCCAAACTCTGAAGGTGTCATGGAGGTACAGCAGCGGCTGCACGGAGCAGGCCTGGGCTCCCATAGGTCTTAACCTTCTGGTGCGGGCGCCTGAGGGTATGCGTGGAGAAGCAGGAAGGGGAGTGGGGGCTGGCGAAAGAGGAGTGAACTGCCCATCCCCCAGTCACCGTTAGGAAAGGGCCCCTGTTGGGGCGCCTGGGTGGCTTAGTCGGTTAAGCCTCCGACTTTCGCTTAGGTCATGATCTCGCGGTTCGTGGGTTCGAGCCCCGCGTCGGGCTCTGTGCTGACTGCCAGCTCAGAGCCTGGAGCCTATTTCAGAGTCTGTATCTCCCTCTCTCTCTGACCCTCCCCTGCTCACGCTGTCTCTCTCTCTCTCCAAGAAATAAATAAAAACATTAAAAAAAAATTTAAGGAAAGGGCCCCTGTTTTCCAGAAGCAGCTGCACCATTTTGCGCTCCGCCAACAATGTGGGTCCCAACATCTCTGCATCCTTGACTCCAGTTGGTACTATCTGGCTTTCGTTTTTAATTACAGCCACGATTCACTCACTCATAAGTGGAACAGGAAAAACTTAACGGAGGACCATGGGGGAGGGGAAGGGGGAAAATAGTGGGGGAGAGCGAGGGAGGCAAATCATGAGAGACTCTTGAATGTTGAGAACAAACTGAGGCCTGATGGGGGTGAGGGGGCTGAGGCCTGATGGGGGTGAGGGGGCGGGGGGTGATGAGCATGGAGGAGGGCACTTGTGGGGATGAGCACTGGGTGTTATATGGAAACCAACTTGACAATAAACTATAAAAGAAAAAGAAAAAATAAATTAATTAAAATTTTTTTAAAATTTAAAATAACTATAGCCATGATAAGACTCATTTTCAATTCCTGACATAATTAACTTCTAAAACACTATTGGATGATGTCACAAACCAACCAGATTAAGAAAAAAAGAGCCCTGATTAATCTTTACGCCAGCAGGAGAGCTCCTCTGTGGTGCTGTGGGGACAGATGCAACTCAGTCACTCAGTGTCAGGGCACCCGCCAGCTATTTGGAGGAAGTTTCCCAGATGGTTTTTCAATGATCAGTCAGGCTACTTTTCATTGCAAGACACACATCTTCCTCCCTGCCGTGTCCATGGGGAAAAAAAAACAAACAGGTAAAACACTAACTGTTGGACAGTCAAGAGAAAGCCAACTGAGAGGTCAGTGTTTATTTTCTTTCTTTTCTACAAATTTACATTTTACAAGGGTGACCTCTCATTAAGGCAAAAGTAGATCACCAGTGCTTTAGATCCTTACCAGAAAAAAAAAATTACTTCTCTTAAGTGATCAGATTTGCAGTCAATTTTAAATTAATGTAAAATAATACATTTTTTATATTGGGGGTATTTTTATTTATTTATTTATTTATTTATTTATTTATTTATTTTTACAAATAGTTTATTGTCAAGTTGGTTTCCATATAACACCCAGTGCTCATCCCCACAAGTGTCCTCCTCCATGCCCATCTCCCCTCTCCCCCCGCAACACCCATCAGTCCTCAGTTCGTTCTCATCATTCAAGAGTCTCTCATGGTTTGCCTCTCTCCCTTTCCCCCACTATTTCCCCCTTCTTCTCCCCCATGGTCCTCCATTAAGTTCCTCCTAATCCTCCTATATGTGCAAACATATGGTATTATCCTTCTCTGCCTAACTTATTTCGCTCAGCATAACACCCTCAAGGTCCATCCATGTCGCTACACACAGCCAGATTTCATTCTTTCTCATTGCCATGTAGTAGATAAACCACATCTTCTTCATCCATTCGTCCATTGATGGACACTTAGGTTCTTTCCATGTTTTGGCTATTGTTGAGAGTGCTGCTATGAACTGGGGGTATATTTTTACATCTCAGATGCAATTTTTACTTTTTAAAGCACATTTTCCAACTTGTAGGCATATTTATTTTACAACAGGGCCTAACATAAATAAACAGTGCGTAAAATGTAAGTGGTGCATCCATTTAGCCACTGGGTTACCTACAGTAACGAATGTTAAGTGTAAGAGCTAAAACCCCAGCATGGCCCCCTCAGCCAACGCACATTCTGGAAGAATGCTGTGGGTACCACCGTAGACCTGCAATAGGGACAGGGAATTGACTATACATTTGGACTTCCCAGTTTGTCTTTGTTATGACTAAAGAACTGCCTTTAACTCAGTAAAACAACCAAACATATTTCCACTAAGGATTAAAAATGGAGCAAAGGGCAGGTGGAGGGCAGCTGGGTCACTCAGTCTGCATGAGCTCATGGTTCCTTAGTTCAAGCCCTGCTTCGGCATCTCCATGGACAATGTGGAGCTTGCTTGGGATTCTTTCTCTCTTTCTCTCTGCCCCTCTGCCACTCTCTCTCTCTCTCAAAATAAATACACAGACTTTTCTTAAAAATAAGTAAAGTGAGATTAAAATCTGGGCCTCACGCCACTTTAACAATGCAAGAACATTAATAAGATGTAACTGAAAAGTTCTTACCTGAAGAATTCTTTAGACAGTAGTTTTATAAAACTCTTGTTTCGTGCTTTTTCACTTAGTGCTTTGATCTCGTAACTATTTTTCTCATTAGGAAGTCCCACTGACTCCAATTTAAATAAATACGGTTTGTTTTGAGATGGGCTTCCATGGAAAGGGACTGCTGAGAGTCCTATCACACACTCGGTATCGTAAAGTTCTTCCACATTTTTTTTCTGTCAGAATAGCTCACATTCTTGTTCCAACAACATTTGTGACTTCCAATGTGATACTATCTTAAAATCATTCTGAAAAGTAACTCGTGCTTTCATTTGAAGAGCTCACAAAACTTCGTTTTATTAATACAACACCTCCCTGTTCATCCTTTCCAAGAGCCATTAAAGTATGAAGTGTTAACTTTCGGTTTGCTAAGGTTAAGAAAGTCCAGAATCTTTTGTGCAGTAAAAGACCTTTAGGAGGATCTCTAGGCCTCAAAATGTGGTCCTCCCTCAAACTGTAAATTTATTGGAAATGCAAATTCGCAAGCCCCACCTGAATCTATTGAACCAGAAACTTGAGGGTTGAGCCCAAACAATTAGTTTTAATGAGCTCTCCAGGCGATTCTCCCCTAACCACTGATTCAGGCCAAGTAATTTATTTCACAATTGAGGCATCTAAGCCTAAAATTGTTAGTGTCAAAATGAGAACTGGATTCCAAATCTCTTGCAGACTTCAAAAGTGTGAAACACATCCAGACAAATATCAACTCCTTCTCCCCTTGACACTACTTGGGTTAGCTATATCTGGTTGAATTCTAGATTTCAAACAAAGCTCGTTCAGGAAAGGGAACTTGGTGACAACTATTTTCAAAGCCTGCCCCAATTCCCTATGTTCTCTACACTTCAACTTTCATAATTTGTTGTATACTAAATAGAGTACAGAATTTGGACACTAGAGAATTCAGTTCTAGTCGTCTCTCCCACTAATAGCTAAGTACCCTCAGATAAATCACTTCCCTTCTCTCTCCTGCTTGCATTTCTATAAAAATAAGATATTTGTATAAAATTGTACTAGAATTTAAAATTATTTCTAGCTCAGAAATTTCATGATTCTCTGACCATGACCTTAAAAAAACACTTTTTAAAGTAATCTCTGCATCCAACATGGGGCTCAGACTCACCACCCCAAGATCAAGAGTCACATGTTCTACTGACTGAGCCAGCCAGGTACCCCTCTGACCATGACTTCTAAATAAAATTTCTCATTGTCACCATGCCAGATGGAAAAAAATCCATTCTCTGGTGACTGATCAGAAAATCCAAATTCCCAATGCTTTCACTTCACTTTTCCTCCATCCTAGGTCTATATTCTTTAAAATAGCTAATGTGCTGCTGTTGTTCAAATGTCAAACTATGATTTGATTGTGGCTATCAAAGCAGAATTTATAGAAGGAATCAGAAAACTAATCAAAAGGAAAAGACTGACCAACAACACTGGATGTCTTAACTTCCCCAAGAATGGAGATGTAGCATGCATGCATAGAAGTGCAGCCTGAATTAATATTTGCATGGTTTACTTTGTGGATCTGACCACCGTTCAAAAACAGTGAGAACATGTTTTTTAAATGCTTAAAGTAAATAGTGTCATAATATAAGTTAAGACTCTGGCAATTGGCAAGGTAGTTACTTTTCAGTTTGCTCACGTGGTATCATATGCTCACAAACATGGCATTCAGTACACAGGTGCGATTATACACCTACGCAAAACAGCTCACAACTTCATTTAAACTGAAATGAACAGTCCAGAAAGTGAACCCACCTGGACTTCCAAGAGTCCTAGCACCGGTAACAGGGCTATCTGGTCTAAGACGCAACGACCTCTGATCATATTTTAAACCAAGACTCTGTATAGAACATCAACTTCTGGAGTGTTGATGTATTTCTTAGACTTTGTACCAAGAAGACAGCATCATTAATAAATCCCTTATAGTGCCTTCTCAAGTCTTCCTCATGATTCTCCAAATAATCTCTATTTAACAGAAAAAGTTCACTTTCCAAGAAAAGGCCACAGAAAGCTACATTATAAAGATCTTTCTGCCCATCAGCAAGGCATTGTCTCCTAACTTTGACATGAGTCTAAAGTCATAAAATTCATTCTGGGTTTTTAATTTCTGTGTAAGAATGCTTTTTGAAGGATACAAACCTTAACAATTAGACACAGAAAACAGATGCTCTGGGGCGCCCAGGTGGTTCAGTCGGTTAAACAGCCGACTTTGGCCCAGGTCATGATCTCATGGTTTATGGATCCAAGCCTGGCATCAGGCTCTGTGCTGACAGCTCAGAGCCTGGAACCTGTTTTGGATTCTGCATCTCCGTCCCTCTCTACCTCTTCCTCATTCTCTCTCTCTCTCAAAAATAAACATTAAAAGAATTTAAAAAAAGGAAAAAAGAAAACAGAGGTGCTTTGAGCTCCTAAATTAAATTTGAAAGGACATGAGAAAAAGGAAGAGAAGGGGAAATAACAGTACTTCAGGAAATTTCCCAAGTTGTTTCACTAAAAGAAGCGCCAGCAATTTACAGAGAAGAAAAACTATATAATCAGTATCACTATGGATTAAATTAACTTCCTTTGTTACTAGTCACATGAAACTACTTCTACATTTTATTTTCTTATAGTACAAAAGAAGTTTAATCCACTTAGTGACTTCATCCAAAGATAGTGGACATTAAGAAAAGAAAAGCACATGGGGCGCCTGGTGGCTCAGTCGGTTGAATGTCTCAACTTCGGCTCAGGTCATGATCTCATGGTTTGTGGGTTTGAGCCCTGCATCGGGCTCTATGCTGACAGCTCTGAGCCTGGAGCCTGCTTCAAATTCTGTGTCTCCCTCTCTCTCTCTGCCCCTCCTCTGCTTGTTCTCTCTCTCTCTCTCAAAAAAAAAAAAAAAAAAAAGAATAAACATTAAAAAAAGTTAAAGACAAAGCACAATATTTTACTGGTGACATTACATATATTAGTTAAGCAAACAAAAGTAGCTAGAAAGAAAATAGCAGAAAACTTAAGTAATTTTTTAATGTAGGTGTATTATATGCTTTCAAAATATGGTTTTTAAATAGGAAAAAAAGAGAATGAACTGCATATTAAAATCCATTAAAATATTCCCTAATCGGACCTTATATGTATAAATTGTATATCAAAATATTGTATATCATGCCTATCCCTCACTCCCTCTTACTGAACATAACCAAGCCCCACGCCCTCTGTAAGGGAAACTCACACATGGACTGGACTTGGAAGTAAACACAGGCACCATCACCCCCACCCCCACCTCCCTAATGGCATCTGTTCCCAAGGTTAGGTCAATTCAGAATGTTCAGGCTGGATCAGACTCAGGTCAGTCTGGGGGATTTCAGGGAAGGACAAGAGCACTAAGGAAAGTCTCCTCCTCAACCCCGGGGAAAGTTCCCTTGGGTACTGTTTTCCTGTCAAGTCTTATAACTGCACTAGGACTTCTGTTGTTCTTGGGCTCAGTACAAAGAGACTTCACTTTTGGATGAAACCGTTGGCTTAAAAAAATACTTCAGAGGGAAAAAATATCATTGAACCAGAGAGTTAGGGAGGACCTTAGAAGTCATAGTTCCCGACCGCCATTAGCCTCCTTAGCAGCAGCTTTCAAAATGTTATCTCTCTCCTTCCGCCCCTGTGCCAGCAACCACCCCAGGACCCTGCTCTCCGAGAATCATCTCTCCTACTTCACCAAGCCAGTAACGTCCACTGGAAGGAAACCCCTGCAGCTGCCTTCATCCTTCAGCAGTATGAGCCCATCTAATCCCAAGGGTAATTCTCTGTTTTACAAAGATGGCTCAAAGAGATTCTGGAATTTGCCAGCGTCACAGATCTTTTCATTTATACATTCCCCTCTATGTCTAAAAAGAAGCATCCCAGAGTTAATAACACTATGCTGTATAATTGAAGTTTATTAAGAGAATAGAATTTAAATGTTTTCACCATTAAACAAAAAGTAAATATGTGAGTAATGGATGTGATCTGTTAAGTGACTTAACATGGGGGAGCCCTTCACAATGTGTATACATCAGTTCATCGTCCATACACTTCAAATATCTTACAATTTTATCTGCCATTTATCAATTATCTCTCAGTAAAAGCTAAAAAAATGAAATGAAATGCAGCATCCCTGCCCTTCCTCCTGGCTCATGCCCCATCCAAATACCTAGCAGCTCTTGTCTTTTCGTGTTTGCACCCCCAGAGCCTACCACTGTACCGGGCACACTTAATATTTCTTATGTAATATTTGTTATATATACTTGTTATAGAAGCACTTAATATTAGTTGAATGAATCAATAATTAAGTCATCTGACCTAGATTATCACAGAATCTTTGTTGAAACTCTCTCTTCTTTTGCCTCTCAAAACAGTATCTTGCTTTTTCCCAGTTGGCCATTTAACTAACAAGTCTTCTTTCCCAGTCTCCTGCATTGGTCTTTTTCTCCACCATCAATATATGTTCTTCCTGCTGCATTCCAGAGAGATCTTGTCCATCCCAATAGCTTCTCTTATCACTCACAAATTGAAGACTCCCCAGTCCATACTGCTCCCTCCTTTCCCAGTCCCTTGCTTAAGCAGATATCTGCAATTTCCAAAATATATCTTGACATTGATAATGCATTATTACATCAAGTCAAACTTGTCCAAAGTGCAGCTCACAATCCTGCCCTCCTAACTCTAAATCTACTGCAGTCTCATGGGCATTAGCAGCAGCCTCAATTGGCTGCCTGAATTAGAACCTCAAGATATTGCCTTCTATTCTCTGCTGACTTTGTAAACCATTAGAAGCAGAAGAAAAGGGAGGAAATGGGAAAATGGGACTGAGAATTTTGTGTTCCACCTTATACTACCACTCCTCTTTGAACTTTACACATACAGAAGGTGTGCAAAACGTTTCACACACTCCAACTGAGAGGTGTGGAAAAATGTACTTCTTTAGTTTGTGTTTTTCCTAAGTCTGATAAATAGAAAAGCCAATTAAGTCTGATCCGATAACTTAAAGACCATTTTAGGGAATGCCACGTCCTTCTTGAGAAAAGTACCTAGTCTCTCAAGAAGCCTCCCCCTCTTCTGCTTCTTTCTTGACATGCTATCCAGGTATATAGGAACTGAGGTGTGAGACAGATGTGTCCTTGAGGTGTGGGGGGAGATACTGGGGCTCAGAGCGTGATTCCAGAGTTCCTCGTCATGCTAGATGTTGGTGGAACAAGTGATGGGGTCCTCTTGGGCTGGTCTGCAGCTGTTGCTACCTCACCTGGGCTCCCACCAGCTATGTTCCCTGAGCTGAGTGCTCTGGGCTCCATCTAGCCCTGGCCAGCTTACCTTGCCATACCTCAGCATTAGCTTCATTCCTGCCGGGGAACTGAGGCTGAACCTCAGAAGGTATCCACACAACCATGTTTTTCTGAAGCCACAACTTAGCATGACTGGGGCTACGTTACACCCTTGGTATAACCCACTGATTTAACGGGCCCTCCCCTCTCAGAGACTTGGCCTGACCTTTGGCTCTCCACCTCCTCCTACCCCTTCACACACCCTGTCTCCCTTCTCTTCCCACCTTCCCTAGGGCTAGAAAATGGGTGGCCTTTTCTTTTCCTTCCCCACATCCTGTCCTCTTCCTTTCTGACTCCATCTATAACTGGGGGCAGGAGTGTCTCCTGGAAATGGCGAGAGAATTCTATCAGCTCACTTCTCTAAGCTAACTTGTTGGTATGCTAAAAAAGGAATTAAAAGAATTTGGATAATACTTTCTCAAGATCACCTGGCAAGGCTGATATAATTAAAACTGATGAAGTGAACTTTATCTGGAAGGCTAAGGGGTTTTGATCGATTCTAAGGGCAAAATGAAGAGCCACCAACTGATATAAACATAATTACATGTTTTCTTTCAAAGATCAGTTTGATTGCCGTGTAGACAGTGAATTAGATATCCGTGCCTCCCAGATTTTTCATCCGTGACATCTATAGAAAATGGTAATGCTATAAAGCACAACAGAGGAACAGAAAGTGGTCCCAGATCCTGCCCAGCTGCTATGAGGGCTGAGGGGATAAACACACCTGGAGTCCACGCAGCCACTGATGAAGTACAAATCTGGAAGGTAGAAAGCCAGTTAAAAGACAACTGCAATAATTCATACAAGAGATGGTAACTGTCTAATAGTTCATGGCAGTGGCTAAAGAGAGAAGGAAATGGATTTGAGGGATGGCAATCAAATGAAAGAAGGACATTACACTTGATTGGACAGCATGGTAAAATGCGGTGCCAATTCACGGAGATTGGAAGGAGTTTCCAAAGTAGTGGGGAAAAGGCTGATGTTCTTGCAAAGTCTGAAGTAAGAAAGACATTACTATGGGGCAGAGGAGTTGCTGATCAGATTACTTAGAAGTTTTCTAAGTTATACAAGACCCCAGAGATTCATGTTAGCCAACCTGCTCATTTTACAGATAATAATTCTTAAGTATTTACTGAGCACCTCCCACATTTTAGGTGATGATCTAGTTGCACTACAAATCTTGTGCCATAAATTCACAACTAACTCTGTGAGACAGATATTCTTATTTAAGAGTGAGGCAATGAAATCCCTAAGAGATAAGTAACTTGCCTGGACAATTCAGAAATTCAATCACAGAGCCAAGATTCAGATTCTGAATTCTCTGTTGCCAAAACCACTTATTTTCCTACTATCCTATATCTCTTTAAAGAGAATACAATTTATTGTTAAAACTTGCAAATTTGTGTATGTTTTTACAACTTCCAAAATTCTTCCCTTTTATGGATGAAGTCAGAGCCACTTATTAGTGAGCCAGGATTACATCTGGGGTTCTGCCTCATCTTCAAGTTTCTTTCCATATCCCATGCCTTTCCCTTCATAAGCAAGACGCATTAGCAGAAAAAAATGAGACTGCATTTCATCTGTGATCCACGGAGACTCAACGTTTTAACACTGATAGCTACGTATATACCCCTAACCCCCTCCACTTACACTGTGTCACCGTGCTATCTGCAGAGACTCCGTGTTTCTGGGTTTCAGCGTCCCTCTGTGTCGTGGAATCCCCATATTCTGTGGTGTCAAGAGTATCATGTGGATTAAAGGATGAGGAAATGTGGCCAACTTCCAATCTTCCCCAAACTAGTTCAGATACAGACTATTACTTCTTGGAGTTCAATTCTAGAAGCCACAGTTTTAAGACTTCGAAAATGAGCTGCATTTAATTCCATTGAAACCTGCTATCTTTTCCTTCTTATGGCAAGAGACATAGAATAACTCTCTAAATTATGAGGGATGCAAAGTACATTGCACATGCGGTCAAATGCCCAAACACAGTCAGGATGATGTCATTTCTGTGTTCAACTTAACCATGCCCTAGCCCAAGGGGAATGACTCCCTTACTCATTGTAAGAAGTTACTGCTTTCTACCTGGGTTAAGATGTGTTTGGTGATATGATTTCATTTTTACCCTGAAATTTCTAAGGCATTAGGCTCTGGCTAAGTTAAGCTTCTTAATGATGTATGTTGTTGGTATAAACAAACGCCAACCTCACCACCAGCACTGTCGAATTCCTCAGATGCCGCAGCACAATTAAGAGAGTTAAGCTGTTGCAAGGCTACTGAGTTGTGTGGATTAATGTGTAATCCTGAAGAGCGAGAATATCCATCACAAGCATGAACTTTGTTTTGTTACTGTGGGGGAGAGAAGTCAGATGGTTCAGGGAGAAATTCCTACAGGCTTAGTGTTTTAGTAACTGAGAGTATCTAACACTCCTGAATTCTTCAACTAAAGCCAGAACACTCTGGGAAACCCATTCTATCCTCAGGCCTGGCGCTACACCAAGAGTACTCTTCTGACACAAGAGAGATGGGGATCCACACGAAATTCCTTCTAGAGTTTAAATTGGCAACTTTTTCTACAATTATCACCATTTATTTTCTGGGAAGGAGAAAGTTTTTCTGTTTGTCTTTGTTTCACATCAGCAAAAAATGCTCTATGATATTCTGATCATATATAAGGTTAGCAAATCAATGTTTAAAATAAGCTATAGTTATTGCTCTGATTACAATGCTTTCTATATCTTACTATATATAACAATTCTACAAAGGAATGAAAAATAAAATGCATTTCCCACATTTAAAGGCAGGATTAATGCAAAGAAGAAAACTTCATATGGTGACTATAATGTTAGTTCTGTAAGTCAACTTTACTGGGTCATGGCATGCCCAGATATTTGGTCAAATGTTATTCTGTATGTTTCGGTAAGGGTGTTTTCTTAGATGCTATTAACATCTACTGGTAGACTAAGTAAAGCATATTATTCTCCATAATGTGGGTGGGCCTCAACCAATCAGCTGAAGACCTGCATAGAACAAAATTGCTGGTTCTCTCCTGAAAAAGAGGGGATTTCTCCTCCTAAATGCTTTTGAGCAAGGACACTAGGTGTTTTCCTGCCATGAGACTCGAACTGAAACATCATTTCCTCCTTTAAAGCTTTTCAACCAACTCACCCCAAATTACAGTCTACTCTGCAGCCCAACCATTTAATACCTGTGCCTTCAGGTTCTTCAGATGCCTCCAATGTGAGAGCCTTTTCGAGGTTCTGCAGTACAAATTAGCTTGTTGCTGACTGGCTGCCATTTGACACGTGGCACTCACAGCAGACACTTAGCTATCAGTGTTCCCTAATCTAAGTCAGTCACAACTCACCCATTCACTGTTCAGTTTCCACAGTCATTTAGAGTCACTTGCTGTTATCTCTTCTCTTCTTATGTTTGTCTTTGAGCTTTATGGGCTTTTTTTCCCCAGACATGTATTAATCTACTGGATTTAAGCAGAATTTCCAGGCTATACTCATCATTACAAAAGACAGCCTGTGGGCTACTTATGGACGTGTGTTTCTTGAGGGGGGCGATGAAATATTCTAAAATTGATTTTGTTTATCTTTGCACAGTTCTGTGAACTTACTAAACGCCATTGACTTTTATACTTTAAATAGGTGAACTGTATGAAATTTAAGCTATATATCAATAAGGCTATTATGTTCTTTTTGTTTTTTGTTTTATTTATTTCTGAGAGAGAGAGAGACAGCATGAGCAGGGGAGGGTCAGAAAGAGAGGGAGACACAGAATCCGAAGCAGGCTCCAGACTCCAGGCTCTGAGCTAGCTGTCAGCACAGAGCCTGACGCAGGGCCCAAACCCACAAACCACGAGATCATGCCCTGAGCCGAAGTCGGATGCTTAACCGACTGAGCCACCCAGGCACCCCAAAGCTATTATGTTTTTTAAAGAACTGTCCATGGAGCTGAAGTCCTTAACCACACCAAGGAGTGAAACTATATATACCAAGTTCAAACATGGATCATAGATGAGTGGTCAGCTTAATGAATCGGCAAAAAAAGAATTAAAATTCAATATCTCTTCTCTAATCCATCTGAACTCCCAAGAAAAGCATGATCAACCATTTCTGTACATTTTTGTGATTGTAATATAAGATAAATATTTCAGTTCGAAAACGTGAACTCACAAACAATGAATGAAATCAGGGGAGGCTATTTTATACAATCTATCAATTTAACAATATAAAATATAGGGTGTAGGTTTGTTTTAGCCATTAAAATCTTAAACCACTGTCAAGATAGCATTTTGTGGTGAACGCTTTTGAACAAACGTTATTGAATGATGTTTTCAGATCTTTCTGTATATGCCAGCTGTTAGGTAACAGCTGTGGGGGGAAAGCATCTTGTAACGTGAGGACATGTCAAAACCAGAAGGCATATTCAGTTCATATTTCTCCGTCAATTAAATTGCTGCCAGGAAGTAGAAGAGCGTCCAGGAAAATTTCAATCAGGTACCAGAAATCTACAGGGATTGCTTTGTGTTTCAGTAACCACTCTGTGGATACAATGAGGGGAAATGACCCACTAGAAGAATAACATCTGGAGTTGTCCCAAAGCATTACTGCAGACCTGGCCAGTTAAATGTCATGAGAATGATGATACCATCATTTAAAAATATGTTTCCGTTGAACTGCCAAATGAGGTTGGACACAGTGTTATATTGTGCGGCATGGAATGTTTACTCTCCCATCATCATGGAAAGGGGTACTTATTTTTTAGTTTGTGTTTTTATGACTGGCTGATACTATATTCTTACTTTGTGGGTCAAAACCTCATTCCCCCAGAAACAAAACAATAACCCCTAGACCAGCACTAAACAGACCACTTGGCCCTGAGTCTAGCGGAAAGCAGCTGAGATGGACTCCCATGACCATGGCACATTCCCTACATCATGTGAACTGAATGTGGTCACAAGATCTCTGACCCTTAGTTTCCTCACTTATTAAATGGGTATAGGTGTGCCAGCCTGACTCACAGAATGGGGTTGAGGGACAAAGAGATAGTGTGTGTGAATGTGGTGTACCAATTCCAAAGTACTGGAAGTCTGCATTGAAGAAGTAAGAAGTGGGACATGCCCAACGAAGGAAATTCTCTCCTCTGATTCTAACAACTTTAAGATAAAAGACTTACTTGCAAGGTGTCCACTAGGGAAACTCTCTCGATGGCTGGTTTCTACAATCAATACCCATCGACAGTGACTCTCTCACTCTGTTTCAGATGCGCTGAAATGGCTCCCTGATGCAGGCTGCTTCACAGTCCACAAAAAGCACTTGCTAATATTTAGATATAATTCAACCACAGCCACAACAAGCAAGTCAGCTTATGGACAACATTACAGAAAGTAATTTTACTTACCCAGTTCTGAGCTGCCTGACACTATGCATACAGCACTTCCAGGGGCGTGCCGAGGAACTGAGGCGATTCTCGTTTTGGGGGAGTTTGGGTACCTCACTCGTGTGAGAAAATGTTTCTTGAGTCGACCACTGGCATGCCAGGCACAGTATCCGGGGAGGGCTTACCCAGGCCTAGGAGACATGGCCACACAGTTCCAAATCAGGCAGTAGAGAACTGAACTTAAATGCTGCAGAAACACAGAATGGATTTGCTTTATCAAATACTATCATAGTCAAGTTGGAATTAAATTTAATGTTCGTTTGACTTATGATGACTCAAACATGATGCTTTCAACATGGAGGACTTATTGAATTCAGCAAACTGGTCCCTTGAGAACATTCTTTAGGAAATGAAAGAGATGATGGCATTGTTACATTTTGTATCTGCTGCTGGGGTTCTGGGTGAGGTAGTCCCATTCTAGATGGTCAGCGCCTCAGGGAAGTCCCAGTGGCCCCTTGAGTTAAAGGACCATGCCCTCCTGGGACAGTCCAGCAGCCAAAGCCATATCTCAACTTGGGAACTTGGGATGGAGGAAGGAGATCAGAAAAAGGTGACAAAAGGGGCGCCTGGGTGGCTTAGTCGGTTAAGCGTCCAACTTTTGCTTAGGTCATGATCTCGCGGTTCGTGGGTTCGAGCCCTGCGTCGGGCTCTGTGCTGACTGCCAGCTCAGAGCCTGGAGCCTATTTCAGAGTCTGTGTCTCCCTCTCTCTTTGACCCTTCCCTGCTCACGCTGTCTCTCTTTCTCTCCTAGAAATAAATAAAAATATTTTAAAAAAAGGTGACAAAATCAATGTAGTGAAATATTAATAACAAGTAGAAGTGTCTGCACACAAACCTTAGCTCTTCCTCTCTCTCTTAACAACTCAGCTTCCCATCACTTTCCCCTTGATGGCCTTCTCCCACTATTGGTACCTTTGATTCAAACAAGCAATTTTCACCAGGATAAAAATGTCAGAAGTGGACAAGGGACTTCCCACACAGTGCTCTTGAGCAGAGAGAGTTCCTCTCACTCTCTTAGGAAGACATTGTAGTAAAGAAAAAACTGCAAGAATTTGAGCCCCACCTACCTCATTTCCACTTATTACCCAGATGCCTGTGAGCAGGTCACTTAATGTCTCCAAGCTTCACTTTCCTCACCCACAGACAGGGGTCTGCAGGTAATAATATCCATCTTAGAGACCTGTGTGTGTGTGTGTGTGTGTGTGTGTGTGTGCGTGCTTGTGCGTACACTAAATAAACAACAACATAGAAGGCAAGTACTTAGTGTGTCTTAAGAGTTACTGTTTTTGGATTTATTAATGGGCTTTGTATTGGGGGATTATTTTTCAGGAAAAAGTCACACAGGGTGTTAGAGAAGAGTTATGGTTTCAAACATGCAGAAAAGTGTTTTATTAAACGGGAAGGGGGAATCAACATTAGCTTTGTCAAGAGAGCTCTGTATCTCAAACAATCAGCTTCTTGTTCATTGTCAAGTTCAGTGAAAGTACACAAAGTCCTAGAGACCTGATAATACTTAAGAATATTCAGAGGCTTCTTCCTAAGGCTCCTTTTAATCACTGACTCAATATTTGGGTGGTCTTTCAATTGGCTGCTTTTGTTGTTTTATATAAGTTCTCTTTCTCAACCTGGAACAAGTGGCGGAAACATCTAAATTAGAACATTACTGCAACGGTTGTCTTTTCTGTTCTGATTTTAATAATGAGATGCTATTATTTGAGAGAAACCTTTCAAAAACTGAATACTGTTTCAAAATCCTGCTTATTTACATTTCTCGTGGAACTTTCTGTGGCACGCTGTGTTCAGTAGGAAACATCTGTCTTTGAGGCTTTCATCACTGAGAGGTGGTTGACTACTGGGCTTGGCACGCCTGGGTGCACACAGATAATCCCCAGCAGGGATGGGCCCGTGCACATGTGTCCAGTGACTGCCACAGCCGTATCCTCAAGGGAACACTTGTGCTCATGAGCACAGAACACACAGAGGTGTGGTCCAAGTGGAAATACCCCCAGAGTTTCCCAGGAAAGCGTCTGTGAGTAATAAGAAGCCAGCATGTCACTAGGACAGCCCTTTTGCTATTTCAATAATGTTGTAACACTGGGGGCGCTTGAAGTGAACTCGGGTCCTTTGAGGGATGCACACATTGAGAAATTCTAATCCATCAGAGTGTTATCTTCCCATTGACATCTTGTTTCTATGGAACTCCTTTGTGAGAAGTACAATGAGAGCCTCTTCTGTTTTGCTTGTGTAGATGTGGCCTTCCTCTATAGGACTTCCAAGTGAAATCCTCTACTTATAATCTATAGTATGTCAAAGATGCCCAGGATTTTAGGGGGGAAAATCCATAAAACTACAAAGCTCCTAAAATCAGAAGGCAAACCTCCTCAAATATAGACCAACATGCATTAAATATTTTTCCATCTTTTTATGTTGCTAGCTTTTAATTGAATGGGTTGATTAAAACTCCCCAGTGTTATTGCCCACCCAAGCAGCACTTGACTAGAAAATACAATGCCCCTCTCTATGTGGAGATGCATGCTGCTAGCTGTAGAGAGCTGTGGTTGGCCCCTACCTGCTCTCCGAGTCATGGGTGTGCCTCTGTCGCCAGCTCCACATTCAGTGCCTGCACACTGGGAGCCTGAAATCCAATGTGGTGAAAGTATTTACACCATAGAAATAGGCATATGCTACAAATTTGGGCTTGATTTTCCTCTAGACAGTTGGGCATTGGGCATTGACAGACACAGCCTGGTTTGAAAGCTCCTTTGTAAAACTGATGCCATGCAGAGTGTGCTGGCCACAATGAGGTTGTCTAGACAGCTGCAACCAAGTGATGGGTAAAGAACCAAGCAAGGGCCACTTGGCATTCAGGTACCTTCGAATTAGAATATCAGAGCTGCTTACTGAAGTAAAACCACCACAGTGAAGGGTGGGTTATTTCTTTCCCTTCTATATACATGTATATGTAGGGTTTCTCTTCAACCTAAGGCTTGTCTTTTATAGGCTTGCTTTTATGTCTTGAATTTAACTCATTGTTCAAGATACTTTCAGTATTTTATTTGCATCATGATTCTACTAAGCAACCTGTTACTCAACCTGGGTAAAAGCACTTGTAACTATAAAACCCAATATGAACATAAAATATCATCAGTATTTTCATGTGAATCTGACAAATAACGCCGTTGGTATTCACATCTGGATCACTGATACAGCGCTGCAAAGGGCAGTCAGGTTTCCTGGGAGCAAGGACTTGGAGGCGGATGGCGTAAGAGGTGACCCAAGGAAGCCAGAGAGCAAGGGAGCAGGCAGAGTGAGGGGAAGGATGGGAGCATCAGGAGGAGGGTTTATAAACAACTTATCAGTGGGGACGCAGGCCTGCTGGTGACGGACTCTGAGAAAGGTACAGAAGCATCCTCTGAAGAAGGCCATCCTGAGCGATCAGGCACAGACTCCCTTGCCCCTGGGGATTCGAACTCCCCAGCATTTCCAGGCTGTGGGGCAACTTTCCAAACTCCTGCTAAGAAAGCCTGCTGCAGCAAAGCAGGGGACTGCCCTCACCTGAGGCGAGCCAGCAGTGACACACACAGGCTCAGGTAGAGGTGGACCAAGGGGATGTGACACGGGGCACTGCTGGCACCCGCTCCAGACAGGGATTGAGGGGCACGCCCTGAGAACTGTTCATTAATTCAGTCAATCTGTACTGAATTATTTAGTAACTGTAGATCATCACATATTTACTAAGCACCTACTATTTCCAGGCACTGTTTTCAGGGCTGGGGATGTAGCAGTAAATGAAACAAAGTCCTTGCCCTCAATAAGCTTATAATGCAGGTGAGGAAGACAGATTATTTTTATAAGTAATAGTATAATGCCAGTCAGTGACTTGTGCTAGAAAAACATTTTTTTAAGTTCTTTTGTTTATTATTTATTTTTTAGAGAGAGTGTGAGCAGGGGACAGAGAGAGAGAGAAACTCAGGCAGACTCTGTGCTGTCAGTGCAAAGCCTGACATGGGGCCTGAACTCACAAAACTGTGAGATCATGACCTGAGCTGAAATCAAGAGTCGAATGTTCAACCAACTGAGCCACTTAGGCACCCCTCCTAAATTTTTTAAATTTAAATTTAAAAAAAAAAAAGCAAAGGACTGGGAGGTGATGACTCAGGGTAGGAGCAGGGAGTGTTATTTAGAAAGGGTAGTAAGGGAGGGTTCTTGGATAAGGGACCATTTGAGCAAATCTGGCATGAAGTGAGAGAGGGGCATGCAGGCATTCTGGGGAAAGGCTTTCCAGGCAGAGGGAACAGTCAGCACAAGGGTCTGGAATCAGGAACAACCCTGGTGTTTAAAGGACCACAGACAGGTGCTGCATTAAGCAAGGCCTCCAAGGCAAAATGACAGAGGTGTCCCTTGCTGCATCAAGCCAAGAGTCGACTGGGATAGACTACCATTAACTTAAAAAACAATCACATGGATGAACACAGATGTATACATTATGGTAAACCCATCACTGGATTTATGTTTTCAAATGGCTGGCCTGGCTACTGTAAGAAAGACGGACCAGGTCATCTCCCACGTGACACTGTTTATTGCACTACGCGTTCCTTTTCACTATCAGTAATCTGAACACAGTTCTGGGTGCTGAGTGTGCTTCATGACAATCTGCTTCACAGCATGCTTTTCAGAAACATTTTAATTTGTAAAAATCAGAACCGCCTGTACCCTGTCCTCCACCCCTGTGTGGAAAAGCTAACAAGAACCTAACCCACAGCTCACAGATAGCACTGACTTCCAACATCATGCCAATTACTAACTGAAGATTCAAGACTCAGGGTGATTTGGTAGAAAGGACGGAGACATGGATTTAAATTCACCCACATTCCAAATCCAGCTCTAATGATTACATGATTACTAACTATGTAGCTTTAAACAAGTTATTATTTCCTCATATATAAAAGAAGAATAATCATGCCTACTCTGGAGCAATATGGGGATTAAATCAGATCACGTACATAAAGCATTTGATTCCTAACAGAGTCTGGAAAATGGATTACTATTATTATATTGATCATATGATAGAAACCCTGTGATTTGTATGTTTTTGTCTTAGCTACAAAAAGTATTAAAATAGTACATGCAAAATTGAAGCACTGTAAACCAACTGAAAGGAGCTTGTCAATCAATCTGATAAACCAGTTTAATCCCCAAAACCAGTATTTAGCATTTGTGTAGGTAACTGTTGGGGTATGAGAAGGGGATCTGGTAGAATATAAAAGTCAGCAGGGTGTGGATGATTTCCTGGAAAAGTGTCTTTCCAGATCTCCTTCAAAGAGAGGTCAGACTGACAATGAAACACAGATGCGAAAGCCTGAAGCCTAGGAATAAGGTTCTACAGGGTCCGATCCCGAAATGGGAAACACATTTTGATGACCCAGCAAGAAACTCTCGTTAGTGCAGGAACACATGCTGGCCATCTGTCAGGGAGGCTATAATCGCATCGCTGACTCCCACACACCAAGCAGAACCATAATCACAATTTACTAGGCTGCAGAGATCACAGGAGCAAGCACGCCCTCCTAGCCGCAGGACAGGCACCATCCTGCAAGGTAAGTAACTCACAGCTGCACCTGGGTCTACTTGAAGATGGCCAGTTTGAGACAGCTACGCAGGGACCTCTCCGAACCCAGAGGAAGTCAGCCCCAGACAGAAGCTCCCACACTAATGAAGGGAAGCTGAGTACTGTGTGCAACTACATCACTGTATCTCGGGCACCAAACTTAATCACATTAGACTCACTTACCATAACAGCAATGCATATGTGTACATAGTACTGTGTGGCTTTCAAGTTACTCTGATATACACATTTTCAGTATACTCCTCATAGCAAGGTTATTATTGCCCTTGTTTTAGAGTTGGGGTCACTAATCCACAGAAAAATATTAATTGGTTCAACCCAGGACCCACATGAAATAGATGCTGAGTCAGGGATTTTAGCCTGGAGGACCCGACACCAAGTTTTATCCTTGTGTCTGAACATCCCATAGAGTTTTAGCTCTCTCCCTTCCCAGCATGGTCCCACACGGGCATTACCGCTGACTGGAACTACATGTGCTTTACCTGTCATTTGGGCTGAGGCCACATCAGAGAGCAGGCAGTGCAGAGAATCTGTCCAAACAAGCAGAGTGGTCATCAATCCAGAACTCAGGTCACCAGATCTAAGGAAGTGTGTCTGTAAGTGAGGTCTCAGCCAACCCAGTAATTTCTCAAAAGCTAAGGTGATCCTGGGCAAACAACTTCAGTGAAAGAGCAGGCCTCTTCCTCTCTCTCTCAGTAAAGCATAAGGTGTGGGTTGAGCAGTATAATTTGAAGATTTCTTTGAACCTATTACTAGAATCGAAGCAAATCATCCAAACTTTGCCTGAGGATCTGGTCATCAGCTTTCATTAAGCATTTCTTTAAGTACAGAGTTTTGACCAAAAAATTTGGTTGGAGGCTTTTGCTCCCATTTTGTAAACTCTAAAATTCTTATAACTTGTTTTACTAGTTAACGGAATGTGTGATGCAGAAGCTCTGTCATTACAAGTTGAGAGAAATGTGAAGCATTTCCTTTGGTAGTCACCGTCTCTCTGCCATGAACCTTAATAAACATGTCAACTCCTGGAGGGCAGCATTCTCATCTATTTGATCACTACTATAGTCTCAATTTCTGGCACATATTGGAAGCTCAGTAACTATTTGTTGAATGAATTAATGAATGAATGGAAATGATGTGGGGCACTCTGCATTGTATTTTAGAGAAAGAGTCATTCCTTTGGAAAGAGAACTAAAAATAGATTCTCTCATTATAAAGTACCATGATTATCTTGGTAAAACAACATCAAGTATGTACCTGTCCCTGATAACAGGAGCTGCAGCTAAGATATAACTTACTCATTGCTTTTGTCATAGTGTGCAGGTTTCAAAATTTCTACATGGCCATGCATACAACAGATAAAATTTATGAAGTGTGAAAAGTGCTAATTATGTAGACAACAGTTTCCAATAAGGGTCAAGGATGCCACACCACAGGTCAACACAAGGGATTGTGATCTCATATCCTATGTGACTTTTCTGTAGAAGGAAAACCTGGTTATATTACCTGAGCCCTGAACCTAAATCCATTTTACATCTAAACACAAAGTATTTTTCTCCATTTTAATACATATGAGATTCTCTAGGAATACAAATATCATGTAACTTGAGGGAAGACTGAGGCTTGTGTTTGGAAATATACCAAAAATAATTGACCACTGAAGAAAATCACCATTGAATAATGCTTTCTAGCACTGGAGGCACCATGAAGACACCACCTATATCAGTTTGTGTTTATAACTGCTGCATTTGTAGTGATGCTAAATTAACATTCAAATGTACTTATTTAGACTTTCACTTCCATTCATGAAGTATTAGTACTACAGCATTAGTACAGCAATTAGTACAGTACAGCACTATCAGTACAGTAATTGTCCTCCTACTATGCACAAAGTGAAAACTGAACAAACGATATGAAACAACTGTTTTCAGACACTGAACAACTAGCAGTACTACTCACACTCTGATCCCTGAAAGGAGAGATCAAATGAGGTTAGGGCTCTAGTTGCCCCAGCTTACTGCCTGGAGGCTGCTTCCACACACAGCAAGGGTTGTGCAGGGGTAGGGAGACAGAGATCAGGGTTAAAGAGGCCAGGGTAGCTAGAATTTGTGAGGCAGAGGACTGGCAAGGAGGAAGCAGCACAGAGAGAAAGAGTTTACAAGATCTGTGCAAGAGTTCTCTCAAATCTCTGACTAAATACTGATGATAAATATGATTATTTACAGGGGAAAAACCACATTAGATGTGATTGATGGCAGATAGACAATGCAAAAAAAAAATATGTAAACTTGAAGCAATAGTATCTCTCTAAAGGGGCGCCTGGGTGGCTTAGTCGGTTAAGCGTCCGACTTTCGCTCAGGTCATGATCTCGCGGTTCGTGGGTTCGAGCCCCGCGTCGGGCTCTATGCCGACTGCCAGCTCAGAGCCTGGAGCCTGTTTCAGAGTCTGTGACTCCCTCTCTCTCTGACCTTCCCCTGCTCACGCTGTCTCTCTCTCTCCTAGAAATAAATAAAACATTAAAAAAAAAATAGTATCTCTCTAAAATGAAGCACAAAGAAAAGAAAAACTGAAAAAAATACAGAGCATCAGTGACCTATGGAACAACATCAAGTGGTGTAAAGCAGTAATTACTACGGTACCAGAGAGAATGAGAGAAAGAAATAGAGAAAAAATATATAGTGGCTTGAAGTGTCAAAATTTGATGAATCTATAAACTCTCAAATTTAGGATTCTCAAGGATTTCAAAGTAGAATAAACATAAAGAAACCAAACTAAGAAACATCAAAAAATCAGTGATAAATAGAAAATCTTAAAAGCTCTGGAAGACAAATGGTAGGACACGTTACATACAGAGGAACAAAGACAAAAATTATAGCAGGCTTCTTATCAGAAACTTGGCAGGGCATGGAGTAACATCTTAAGTACTTGAGATAAAACTTTCTATCAAGAATTACATACCCAGAGAAAATAGCCGTCAAAAATGAGAGAAAAATGAGACTTATTCGTGCATACCAAAGCTGAAAGGATTCATCACCAGAAGAATTTACTATAAGCAACAGGAAAGAAGTCTTTCTGACAGTAGGAAAATAATATCAAATGAGAGTCTGTATCTACACAAAGGAATGAAGAGTATGGAAACAATATACATGGGAACACATTAAAAAAACTTTCCTTTTCCTCATTTCCAATCTTTTTAAAGTATAAATGACTAGGGCACCTGGGTGGCTCAGTAGGTTAAGCATCTGACTCTTGATTTCAGCTCAGGTCATGATCTCATGGTTCATGAGTTCGAGCCCTACATCTTGGGATCCCATACTTGGGATTCTCTATTTCTCCTCTCCCTACTCTGCTTGTGTTCTCTCTCTCTCTCAAACATAAATAAATAAACTTTAAATAAATAAATAAATAAATAAATATAAATGACAATTTAAAGCCACAATAACAAATGTATTATGGGGCATGTATGACAAAAATAGCACAGTGTATGCCCACACTGTGTATAGAACAATAATGCGAAAGACAGGAGGAAGAAAATGGAGACACACCATCATAAGGGACTTACACTCTATGTGCAGTAGTATAATATTATTGGGAGGTAGACTGTGATAAGTTAAAAATATATCCTGTAAACCTTGGAATGACCACCAAAAAAAAATAAATAAAACATATAAAAAAAAAGATAAAATGTATCATTGATCAGCCAACAGTGAGGAAAAAACAAAACCACAAAAAACAATAACTGATTAGTCCAAAGGAAACCAAAAAGCAAGAAAAAAGAGGAACGAAAATAAAGTTGGACAAATAGAAAACAAATAGCAACATGGTAGATTTAATCCCAACCATATCAATGTTTACATTAAATGTAAATAACCTAAACACTTCAATTAAAAGACAGAGATTGTCAGATTAAGAGAAAAAAAAAGCAAGACTAACCTACAGTGCTGTTTATGTGAAAAACACTTTAAGTAGAAGGAAACATATAAATTAAAAGTTACAGGATGGAAAAAGATATACCATGAAGACATTAAGCAAAAGAAGTTGAAGGGGATGTAGTAACATCAGACAAAGTAAACTTCAGAACATAAAATATTCCCAGGAATACAAAGGGCGCATTTCTGAGTGACAAAGATGTCAATTTATCAAGATGACACAGAATCTTAAATGTTGATGCTCCTAATAACAAAACATCATAATACATATACATGAAAACTGATAGAACTAAAAGAAGTACAATAATTTGATATTTCAACGTTACTTTCTCAGTGATTGATGGAACAAGTAAACAGGAAGTCAGTAAGAAAACAACATTTAAACATTATAAACTGAGGTGACTACCATTTATAGAACACTCCACACTGCCATAGATCATTCAACAAAGATAAATGATATTCTGGGTCATAAAACAAAACTACTTATTTAGCCCTTATTTCAAACTATCAAATATAAAGACAAAGTATTGGAAATATTCAGTTGAATATTATTTATAAACCTGAATGTATTTTCACAAGAAGCAAACATCTAACTACTTATGTCTTCTTTTATAGCAACTGAGTTCCTATATTGAATTTTTATTTTTCTTATATATTATGGATAAGGGATCATATAGAATTATGTGAAATTCTGAGTAAATTATTAATAAATTTCACTTCGTGACAGAGAAGTATTACAAAGTAGTTATGAAAAGTGGCCCAGGGCACACTAGAGTATAAAATTACTCATCTATACACTCCAATTAAAAGACAGAGATTGTCAGATTAAGAGAAAAAAAGCAAGACTAACCTACAGTGCTGTTTACGAGAAAATCACTTTAAATAGAAGGAAACATATAAATTAAAAGTTACAGGATGGAAAAAGATATACCATGAAGACAAACTCTATACACTAGAGTATATGGGCAAAGATGAGACAGCGTTGATGCTCATCTGGTCTTCACCAATAGTCTGGTAGAAAAACAGCAGTGAAGTGAACTGTCTCATAGATACTGACAATTTCTTCCACTTGCCCAAACGATATTCTGAGGTACAGCTCTATAAATTTGTATTTTGTGGGTAGAAAAATCACAGTTTTTAACTGGATTTTATTATTAACACTACTAGTGGGATCTAAACAAAATAGAGTACAGTGCTGTCATTGCCCTTCTAGATATGGAAGCCACATTCTTGTTAATGTAGCCATAGTTGTAGCTAATTTTTTAGAAGCCTCTTTGTAGGCTTCATATCAAATATATAGTTCATAAGTCTCCCATATGTAAAAAGAGGGAAAGACTTGGAGTTTTTTTAGTGCAGATGAAAACTTTTGCATTTGCTTATTCCTGTTAGATTTTATCTCATTATCTTGTGAATCCTGGTTCTAGTCAATTGAGAAACTTTTGAATATTAATTCTGATGAGCTTCCTAAAGCTGCCTCCTATCCCCCATTTTTTGTGGCAGGGGACATTTGATTAACACGTTTTTAAGCAGAAGGTGAAATGTCTTTGACATATTCACATGCATGCTTTTTAATCCAGCAGTATTGTTTTTCTAAAAAGCTCCAATATATTTAGCAATATGGATTCCAACACTGAGAGTTCCTAGAAGTCTCAGTGCATGTTGTCTCTCTGCTCTGTACCCAGCTCCTGTAACACTGAGGCTGGAAGTCTGCAAACCACATTCTCCAGACTCTTGTCAGCATTTTTGTTTGTTTCTGTGTTTGTTTTAGAAAGACTGAGAATGAGAGCGAGGATGAGAGGTGGGGCAGAGAGAGAGAATCCCAAGCAGGCTCCACTCCCAGTGTGGAGCCTGATGTGGGGCTCAATTCCACAACCCTGGTATCATGACCTGAGCCAAAATCAAGAGTTGGATGCTCAACTGACTGAGCCACCCAGGCGCCCCTCTCGTCAGCTGTCTTGTTAGATCTGTCAGAAAGAAGTACTAATCTGAGAAGAGAAGCCTTTTGTTTAGTGGCAGCTGCTGCAGTTTTTGGCAGTTGCTGAGGTATCAGGAAGAAGAAAGCTACCTAAGCAGCCCAGGAAGTGACCACTTCTTTAATGTAGCAGCCTGGTAGCAAAGACCTCTCTGGTACATCCAGAAGCAACAGTGAAACAGCAGGTGTTGTTTCCAGGTCATGGGCTTAGGTCGCCCAGGGATAATTTCAACTTCTGATCTGTGACCATCACCGCTTATTCCTTGTTGTTCTTCCAACACCCCCTCTTCATTCTTTTGCTCTTCTAATACATTTGAAACCAATGTCCTGTACTAAATTTGTTCTATTTGAAACACCTAGAGTGGTCTCTGCTTTTCAGTTTGGACTCTGATTGATATAGCAACCTTTGAACAATATTCTCAAAACCAATTGTTTTCCAAGAAAAAAAAGTCATTCACTGGGCAATTATACATGGCAGGCACTTTGTTAAGCATTGAAAACACAAAGTCAAGTAAGCTAAGATACAATCCCTACTCTAAGACATTTTACTATGGCCAGTGAGAAAGAAAAGTAACTAAATGGTTATAGCCACTGGATGTATGTTAAATCAGAAATATGTGTAGGATTTGGAGCATGGAGAAGGAATATCTAAATAAAAACGGTGGACTTGGGAAGTGAACCAGAAGTAGACAATGCTTGCTGGACATGGTAAAGGTTAGGACAGACATCAGTGAAGGAAGTGGGAAGGGTGTTCTAGGTAGGTGCAATAGGTGTTGCTATGACTACCATGAAACTTGGGGAGTGGTGGGCTCTGCATGTCCTGTTCTGAATAACTGGATTTCACAGATGTACACAGAGTAAACAAGGGAACAGTCACCAGCTGAGGAGCTCCTGCCTTTCACGAACTGTGACACTGGTCAAGCCTCTGGTTTCCTGCTCTTGTTCTGATGTCAACTCATTCGAAAGTTTTTCTGAAGGTTTTAGAAAACATACTAAGATATTTTCATTTGTACTCCTGCAAACATGCAAACACCACTGGAAGAGCTTTCCATCTATAAGGGAAGATTTCCATTAATCTCACCCCAAATTTCCCATGTTTGTAGAGTAAGGTCAGTGTTTCCAGCCTACCTCTGTTATGGGTGCTACACAAATTAATAATGAAACTACTAACAATCCTGTGGCCTGCAAGTTATTATCTGATATTCATCTAAATGGGATAATTTTAATGTGGGTGCCTTTGAAGGTGGAGAATAGACCTTCTCTTTTGCTGCTTATAAAATTCAAAGATTAAGAAACAATGGCAATGGGATAAAAGAAGCATTGTTTTAACTACAGTATTTTGTAAGATGAAGATTTTTCATTTGGTTATAAATCCCTTCAGGCCAAGAACTCTGTTCATTAATTCAACAGGTATTTAACTGACAGCCATTTCATGCCAGACCCATTGAGGTGGTTGTAGTAGAACACTTTAATTCTTGAACAAAACAGTGACCATAATTTTTATCCAGTTTAGTGGTTTGCAAATCTTTTCTTTTTTATATTTATTTTTACTTTTCGGTGTTACAGCTCTTTCATCAAACAAAAGTGCACACATATATCCGTAAAGCCAGTAGATGTAAGTAGGTCTACTAAGCAGGTAGTGTGGGGGCCCAGACCCCCAACAGCAGGTCTCCACTGCCCCCGGTCTACCCAGTGGTCCCTAATAGTAGCCACAGTCACACCACAACTTTATAGAGAACCATCTGAAAACCACTAATGTACATACTCACACCCTCAATTCATAGATAGGAACTGAGAACCAAAGTGACACAGATTGTTGTCTGAGGCACACACTAGTGAGTGGTGAGCCCACCCAGAACAGAGTCTGTGATGACTGAGGTCCATGGGGGCCCCAGATTTAGCAGGGCCCAGTCTAAAAGGATTGACACTTCAAGCCTGACCAAAAGGAACATGGGTTATATGTAAGAAAGTGACAATGTTTTAATTAAAAATATAAGATATTTTGTGGTGGCTCAGTCAGTTCAGTGTCCGACTCTTGATTTCAGCTCAGGTCATAATCCCAGGGTTGTGTGATCGACCCCTGTGTTGGGATTCTCTCTCTCCCCCGCTCTCTCCACCTCTGAAATTAAAAAAAAAAAAAAAGACAGAAAACATACATATTTTGTATGTTGTAAGTTTTATCTGGATCCTTAGACTCATTTATATGTTTTCATCATATACATAAGGAGAGATAATAAAAATGTATTGAGCACATAGCATTGTAGAAATTAAGTTGGAAAACCGAACCCACAGCTAATATCCTAAATTGGGAAACCCTGAAAGCTTTTTCTCTATAGTGAGGAACAAGACAGAGATGTCCACTCTCACCACTTTTATTCAACATAGTACTGGAAATCCTAATCACAGCAACTAGACAACAAAAAGAAATAAAAGGCATCCAAACCAGCAAGGAAGAAGTAAAACTTTTATTATTTGCAGATGACATGATACTGCACATAGAAAGCCTGAAAGACTCCATCAAAAAGAAAACTGCTAGAATGGATACATGAATTCAGTAAAGTCATAGGATATAAAATCAATGTACAGAAATTTGTTGCATTTCTACACACCAATTTTAAAGCAGCTGAAAGAGAAGTTAAGGAATCAGGATGCCTGAGTGGCTCAATTGGGTAAGCATCCGACTCTTGATTTCAGCTCAGGTCATATCTCATGGTTTGTGAGATCAAGCCTTGTGTGAGGGTAAACACTGAAAACTCAGAGCTTGCTTGGGATTCTCTCTCTCTCCACTCTCTCTGCCCCTGCCCCCAATTGAGTATGAATGCATGCACTCCATCTCTCTCTCTCTCTCAAAATAAATAAACATTTTTGACATGTCTGGGTGACTCAGTCAGTTGAGCATCCGACTTTGGCTCAGGTCATGGTCTCATGGTTTGTAGGTTTGAGCCCTTCATCACACTCTGTGCTGACAGCTCAGAGCCTGGAGCCTGCTTCATATTCTGTGTCTCCTTCTCTCTATGCCCTTCCCCTGCTGGTACCTATCACTATCTCTCAAAAATAAATAAACATTAAAAAAAATAAATAAACATTTAAAAAAAGAAGTTAAGGAACCAGTCCCATTTATAATTGCACCAAAAACAATAAGAAGCCTGGGAATGAACCTAACCAAAGAGATGAAAGACCTGTGCTCTAAAAACTATGTAACACTGATGCAAGACATTGAAGAAGACACAAAGAAATGGAAAGACATTCCATGCTTGTAACCTGGAAGAACAAACACTGTTAAAATATCTATACCACCCAAAGCAATCTCCAAATTGCCAAAGTGACCTTGAAAAAGTAAAGCAAAGATGGAGACATCACAATTCAGACTTTAAGTTATATTACAATGCTCTAGGCATCAAGACAGTATGGTACTGGTACAGAAAAAGACACACAGATCAATGGAACAGAATAGATAACTCAGAAATTAGCTCACAGTGGGGGTCCTGGGTGGCTCAGTCAGTTAAGCATTGGGTCAGGTCATGATCTCATGGTTCGTGGGTTCAACCCCTGTATCAGGCTCTATGCTGACAGCTCAGAGCCTGGAGCCTGCTTCAGTATCTGTGACTCCCTTCTCTCTGCCCCTCTCCCACTCAGACTCACACTCTGTCTCTCAAAAAATAAATAAATGTAAAAAAAAAAAAAAAGAAAGAAATGAGACTACAGATATGTGGTCAATTAATCTTCGACAAAGCTGGAAAGAATATTTGATGAGAAAAAGAATGTCTCTTCAACAAACGGTGTTGGGAAAACTAGACAGCAACATGCAAAAGAATGAAACTGGACCACTTACTTTTTTTTAATGTTTATTTTTGAGAGAGAGAGAGCAAGCAAGAGCAAGTGTGAGCAGAGGAGGGGCAGAGAGAGAGGGAGAGAGAAAATCCTAAGCAGGCCCCACCCTGTTAGCACAGAGCTCACATGGGACTGAATCTCACAAACTGTGAGATTATGACCTGAGCTGAAATCAAGAGTTGGACACTTAACTGACTACACCACCCAGGCACCCTGAAACTGGACCGCTGTCTTATACCATATACAAAAGTAAATCCAAAATGGATTAAAGACATAAATGTGAGATGTGAAACCATAAAAACCCCAGAAGAGAATACAGGCAGTAACTTCTCTGACATCAGCCATAGCAACTCTTTCCCAGGTATGCCTCCTGAGGCAAGGGAAACATAATGGAAAACTATTGGGACTACATCAAAATAAAAAGCTTCTGCACAGCAAAGGAAACAATCAACAAAACTAAAAGGCAACCTAAAGGGTTCTCTAAAAGTGAATAGGAGAAGATATTTGCAAAAGACATATCTGCTAATGGGTTAGTATCCAAAATATATAAAGAACATATAAAACTCGACACCCAAAAAATGAATAATCTAAAAATGGTCAGAAGACATGAATAAACATTTTTCCAAAGAAGATATGCAGACGACCAACAGATACATGAAAAGATCCTCAACATCACTTGCCATCAGGGATATACAAATCAAAAACTACAATGAGATATCACCTCACACCTGTCAGAATGGTTAAAATCAACAACACAAGGAACAACAGGTGTTGGTGAGGATATGGAGAAAGGGGAACCCTCTTGAACTGCTGGTGGGAATGCAAACTGGTGCAGCCACTGTGGAAAACAGTATGGAGGTTCTTCAGAACATTAAAAGTAGAACTACCCTCTGATCCAGTAATTGTACTTCTAAGTATTTACCCATAAAATACAAAAATACTAATTCAAAGTGATACTTGCACCCTGATGTTTATAGCAGCATTATCTACAACAGCCAAATTAAGGAACCAGCCCAAGTGTCCATAGATTGAGAATGGAAAAAGAAGAGGTGTATGTGTGTGTGTGTGTGTGTGTGTGTGTGTGTGTGTGTGTGTGTGTATATACATATATATATATATATACACACACATACATATATATACACACACACACATCACCACACACTGTGGAATACTACTCAGCCATAAAAAACAAACAAACAATAAAATCTTGCCATTTGCGATCACATGGACAGAGCTAGAGAGTATTATGCTAAGCAAAACAGAAAAAGACAGATACCATATGATTCTACTTATGTGTGGAATTTAAGAAACTAACAAGCAAAGGGGAAAATAGTGAGAGATGCAAACCAGGAAACAGACTCTTAACTACAGAGAACAAAGTGATGGCTACAGAGGGGAGGTGAGTGGGGGGACGGGTTAAATAGGGGATGGAGATTAAGGAGAGAACTTGTTGTGATGAGAAGGGGGTGTTAAATGGAAGTGTAGAATCACTATACTGTATACCTGAAACTATTATTATATGGTATGTTATCTGAGAGTAATCTAAATAAAAACTTAAAAAAAATAAGTTAGAGAAACCAAGCATGTATTTCCTCTTGATCCATTACTTACTGGTGATTAAACAGTATACCATTTCTGGTTGATCTCAGGGAAAATTTACTAGATTTGTGGACTATAAGAACAGTTGAACATATTTTCTAATTTGGAGGTGGATGAAGTTGCATCAAAAATGTAAAAGCAATTTAAACATTTTATTGTATGATATGATTAGAGATTCAGTTTAGAAGTATCTCCATGTGCTAGAACTTGCTCTGTGTAGTAAAGCTTTAATAAAATTTGAATTATGCAAGCATATAAGCTAGAATTGCAATTATATGTAATTGACTTTGCCAATGTAATTGAAGTGCATGGCCTTACTATTTAATTTACAAATCTGTGCACAATTAGTTTTGTGTGATCTTTTTGATCTCTTCTTATAAGGCTATACTTCTCTAAGTTATGTGAAATCCAAGAGCCTATTACTAAGGGCATTTGTAGATTAGTACACATCTCTGACACCCTTAATAAAATATCCATTCCCTTGCCTTTCTGGCTCTTGGTTTGACTGATTAGGCAATAGCTCTAGTAAAGAGAGCCAAATTGGTTCTCTACTTAAAAGAGGGAAATTACCTTCTTCTTCATAATTATCTGCACTCTTGTTGTAACCTTCAACCACCAGCACCACTACAAGGCAAAGCACTGATTAAATATTTCTCTGTTCATTCCATAAAAAAGGCTTCACAAATCCATATTTACTATCCTCCAGAAAATAGTACCTCAAGTGAAATATATACTTATTATCTGCCTGAACTTGTTAACATTAGTCAAATCTTTAATGCCTCTAATTTATACCCAGATACAGTACTTGAAATTTTAAATAGCAGTTCCAGAAAACCAAAAGCTTTTTGATCAAGTGTATAACATGGGGAAAGGATTTCCTATCTTCTGGCCAAAGGCTGACATCTTAACAATGTAACAGAATCAAATAATCACTAGAACTTCTAGGTCTTTATGTTAGGCACATGCTCTTCAGTGATTTCTGTTGATCACAAAATGATCATTGTCTCATGGGGCCATCAAGGAGGGGTTGGGGGGGTTTCTGGCATTTGTTTGGAGCTTTAAAGGAGTTGGCATGTTGCAGCTTGTGGGTTTTTTTTTACTCTGCTTCTCCTGTTAAAGTCTCTGATTAACAACTGCTCTCTCTTCATTGACTATAGATTTTATGCAGCTATATTTCATCCCTTGAGTGTGGTCATTGGACCCCTGAATATCAGAAACAGAGATATGCTCCGGTCACGTTAAGAAAAATGGGAACATACAGAGATACATAAGTGCCAGATCTTAAAAGCTGTGAGAATATGAGGCAAGTCTTGAGACAACTCTCCTTTCTACCTCTCTCACAGCTGATGTTGTCTCTCTTTCAAAGAAAGAACCATTGCTCCAATCTGTGTGTCTACTCTATCCTTTTGTGAATCTACTCTGCATTCCCTAGGAATAATTTTGAAGGGAACTAGCCTAGTTGGCTTAGCTGATTATCCTCCAATAAGGCAAATCCTTCCCATCTGGCCTTAGGTTGGGTAGTCAATGTTGATCCCATTTGAGGTGACCCTTGCATACCTATAGTCATATACTACTTCACTAGGCAATGATCATGGTGGTTTCTGCTATTAAAAAATAACAAAAAACAAAACAAAACAAAAACTCACTGTAGCAGGCACTTGGGCAGTAATTAACCTGCCCAATACATGTATAATCAGAAGGTACATGTGCCTCACCCTTGCTTAGCTAAGAAAAGATCTTGCAGAAGCCTGAGGCTTCCTCCTTTTTGCACACTGAATTGGTATTTCCTAAGCTTTGGGCTTTTACAGAGCTTTGGCAAAACCTGACTCTGCTTTACTTTGAATGATATACTCAGATCCACCTTCTTTGTCCAGTTACTCATTTGTTTGAATAATTCACTGGAATTTTGGTCCAAATGTTCTGGCCACCTCAAATTCCACTGATTTATCTATATAGCTAAAAATAATTATACTCATGCATTTAATAAATAGGCCAGACTGCTCAACAACATTCCCTCCTACATTCAGAAATTTGAAGGGTAGACTATTTGCTTTTTGCTAACTTTTTAATGACATTAATTTGGGGAACGGAGTCTACAAACTCCAAGTTCTGATCCTCAGCTTTTGGGATTTCTTTAAATTTACCATCTGAACAAATAATAATCACCAAGATTTCAGAAAGATTAAAAACAAAATATGTTTAAGCTTTTCTACTCATTTTCTTCTTCAGTCTTTTCAGAGTCCTGCTAACTGCAGCGAGTTACTTCAGGACTAAAGATGCTGTCCAGAAGTGCTCAATGTCTGCTCAGTTAAAAAGGACTTTGGAAAAAATGAACTTGCGCACTCATTAATGGGAGTTGGGAAGTAACATTTCCTTTTCATTATATTACCACTATTTTCCTTAAAAATGTGTGGTTAAATATGTGGTATTTCTCCATTCCAAGAAAACTAAAGTTGACATAAAATAAACTGAGAGTTAAAAATAGGTCCAATATTGTGGGGTCAACAAAGCCTGTATTATTCCGATCTGATGATAGCACCACTGCACTCAAATTCTATGCATCTGTCTCTATCTAATATGTATTTCTGAGGAAATGGGAAAGCTCAGCTCAGCACAAGAGCAGTAATGTAAACAGCATCGCACCTACTCTCAGCAGGAATAGTTTGCACACCTGTCTTTCTTGGAAATGTTTCAGCTGGTTGTTTTCTCAGGTTCATGTACAATTTCATTAGCCCCTGGAAACACCTTCACTGTGTCAACTGCACTGGCCATTAGAGAGAAGGGGAGAAAGAGAAAGAATATTTGTTAGGTTTGGTTTTCTAAGCACTCATTTGTAAGACACAGATATGTAAACCTGTAATTATAAAATAACATATCACATATTAAAGAGAGTAGCAACCGTATTAAGGAGGCAAAGAGAAGGAATCCTAACCTAGCTTGGGGAGGAGTAAGGAAAGGAGTTAGGGAGGGCTTTCTGGAAGCAGTGACAACTGAGTGGGGAAGACAAACAGGAGTCAGGTGGAAGGAAATACATTCTCTGCAGAGAACATAGCCGTAAAAAGGACTTGGAGATAAAGAACTCTTCTTAAAGTCTTTAAAGACTTCTGTGTGGGTTGCTGGGAGTACTATAAGGAGTTTAATATTCTAAGACATAAAGTGTGAGTTAAGCAAGGATTGAGAGATGAGGCTAGCGAGATAAGCAAGACTAAAATCACATAGAGCCTTGCACACCACTGCACTGGGAAAAGGCTGCTGTGTTAGGAAAGCTGTTCAATATGATGTAATAAAAACTAATTATTGTGGACTCATGAGAGCTTATCCAAGAAACATCCTGTCACTTTAATACCCAGGCAGGATATTAAAGATATTTTCATACTGAGAACCTTTCACTAATTCTCATGTCTGTGACGCTCAGGTCTACTCTTTCATTTTCAAATTTGAGTTACTTAGGGCTAATGGCAATTCTTTAAGAGGGCAGAAAAAGGAAGGGCAAACTATAAAAAGTGTTGTAATTTTTTTAAAAAATAAATTATCAAAAGAGACTGTTTAATTGCTGCTTTCTGAGCTGCAAAGATCATTACAGGCTTGGGAAGCCAAATCGAAGAAAAGTCCTATTTGTCTTAACCAATGTTTTCTTCAAATATGAGGGGCTGAGTGTGTGGCCATTGTGCAGAGATCTACTGATGTCTCACTCAGATGCTTCGAGGGGCAAAGAAACATAGAAACGGCTCATAAGGATCAATTGGTCAGAGTCCCCATTGGCTGAATTGCGTCCTCAGAATCCTTGTAAGTAATCCCCACCCCCAATTCTCTCTTCAGCTCCAAGTAAGGCAAGTCCAATAGGCAAACTCTCCTTTGGCCCCTTTGGCCCTGAGAATGTTGCTTATGCTCTCTAGCAAACAGAAAGGGTGAATTGGGCTCACTGATTCCTACTTTTTTTTTTTTTTTTTTTTTGAGACAGAAAGAGAGAACAAGCAAAGGAAAGGGGCAGAAGGAAGAGAGAGAATCTCAAGCAGCCTCCATGCTTAGCGCTGAGCCTGACATGGAGCTAAAAATCCCATAACCCTAAAATCATGACCTAAGCCTAAAGCAAGAGTCAGATATTCAACCAACTAAGCCATTCAGATGCCCCTGATTTCTACTTTTATAAAGGTCATGGAGTCTGGGGTACCTGGTTGGCTCAGTCAATGGAGCATGTGACTCTTGATCTCAGGGTTGTGAGTTTGAGCCCCACATTGGCCACATAGATTACTTAAAAATAAGAAAAAATCTTTTTTTTGTAATTTTTTTTTATTTTTGAGAGAAAGAGAGACAGAGCACAAGTGGGGGACGGGTAGAGAGAACGGGAGACACAGAATCTGAAGCAGGCTCCAGGCTCTGAGTTGTCAGCACAGAGCCCGACGCAGGGCTCAAAACCATGAACTGCAAGATCATAACTTGAACCAATGTCTGATGCTTAACCAACTGAGCCACCCAAACACCCCCACAAACTTTTTTAAAATCTTTGAAAAAACATTAACAAAAAGGTCAAGGAGTCATATAACGAGGGTGACCAGATGTCCTCCTTTCCAGGCACAATCCCAGCTTATGTCTGTACTGTCAGCTTGAATACCAATAGGGTTGTTGTTTTTTTTTTTAACTCTCAAAGATGCCTTTGTTTAGGTGCTCAGTTGGTTGAGCATCTGACTCTTGATTTTGGCTTAGGTCATGATCTCACAGTTTGTGAGTTTGAGCCCTGAGCTAGACTCTGCACTCACAGCATGGAGCCTGCTTGGGGTTTTCTCTCTCCCTCTGCCCCTCCCCTGATCACACTTTGTGTCTCTCTCTCTCAAAAATAAATAAGTAAAACATAAATAATGTCTCTATGTAGATAATACATTACATGGTCACCCTACCTCGAACTAGTTTCAGCAGGAATTTGACATCTGCTTCTGAGCCTCTTCCATTTATTCCATACAAGCAGCTATGATATGATGGAATTCCAGCAAATTTCTGTGAAATAGAATAATTTGAGCAGTATCTTAAAAATGAGAGGTAAGAGGTTGAGCTATAAATTTATACAATCCAGGAACCTTCAGAAACATTCCAGAATTATATTTAATAAACGTAAATGCTTGTGACACTCCTCTGGAAAATAAATACTTAATGTTTGAAAACATAAGGATGGCCCATCTACAACCTCAAGTGAAGATGGTCAAGGGATTCAGGAAACCAAGGGTAAAGGGCTTCAGCAAAGCAGAACTGGGAGGGTCCATCAGATGAACCATTCATGAGAACAGGGCGTTTGGTCTGAGTAAGCAGCATGTTCCTAATAATGCTTCCTCTGTCCTCTTCGGCCACTGAACGGCATGTTCCTCAGAGTTTCTGATTGCTTGGCTCTCCCTCCTTCCTTCACTTAGAGTCTTTTACATAGGAGTCTGAACTCTTGTTTCATTTATTTTTAAGAAATGACTCTGTTGAGGTATGATGACACAAAACAAACTGCATGTGCTTAAGTGTACAATTCAATTAGTATGTACATTTGCTTCTATCACAATAATGAACATACCCATGACCCCCAAAAGTTCCTCCCCCATTCCCGCCCCTCCCCCTGGTAATTCCTCCAGTCAGCCCCTCTTGCTCCCCAACTCCCATCCCCAGGCATCTTTCATTTGGCTTAAAACAAAACAAAAGAAACAAACAAATAAAACTTTCAAAAAGCGATTCTTCTCAAATACTTTTTTAATTGCTTAATTTAAACCGCCTGAAGCTCTAAGGTTTCTTGCTAATCCATGTGAAATGTATACAGCAATCTGCTTAGTTGTCTGGCACACTTTTCACATTAAAAAATAAATAAATAAAATACAAGAAAATTCCAAGAGAGCAAAGAACATATTTGGCTTGCTTAACAAGCATAAGGGAAAGAAGCATTTGCTTTAGCTTAAAGCCATTAAAAGCATTCTTTCCTATGGAAAAGTGAATGCCAAGAACAGTGAGACACTGAAATGATCCAAGTTTTTATTAAAAAGTGAGAGATGGCATTGCTAAAGGAAATATCCACTCAGATAATAGAAATAAATCATATTTCACCCGAGTGGAATGCCTTATGTTTCCACAAAGGTGTCAAGGAAGTTACTGAGCAACTTCCAAGACTTTATCTAACAAACAGGTAACTTTGGCTTTGGGGAAAAATGCTCAAAGTTTATTCTTGGTTTGGATTGCATTTGCTCTGGGGAAAAAGAAAGGCAAACAACCAGCCTTTTCTTTTTAATGATGGAAAGCTTCAGGAAAAACGCAGTCTGAATGTCTTAGATTCTCCCATTAAGTAACTATGTGAATCTTCATTTCAATTAGGCTTCTTATGTTATAATGAAGAATCTTCAAAGCCCCTTCAAGCTCCAAATTTTACAGTGTAGGGGCACCTGGATGGTTCAGTCAGTTAAGCATCTGATTTCTGCTCAGGTCATGATCTCATGGTTCGTGGGTTCAACCCCTGTGTGGGGCTCTGTGCTGAATGTTTGCTCAGACCTGGAGCCTGCTTCAGCTTCTGTGTCTCCTTCTCTCTCTGCTCCTCCCCCACTTACCCTCTGTTTCACTCTGTCTCTCAAAAATAAATAAATGAAAAAATGTTTTTTTATTTTATTTTACAGTGTAACCTTCTCAGGAATATCTTTGTCCAACAAAGGGGTGAGGGTTGGTTCAGGTTCGCCCTGGAGTAGAAAGAAGAGAAAAACCACATTCCCCTCTCACAGCACTACTCGCTATGGCTGTTATAGTGGCTACTGCTATACAGCTATTCTAGAGCTTTGACTTAAATAGAAAATAAAGTCATTAAAGATCAAAAATATTAACCAAAGGAATAAAGAACTATGTCACAGAAATGGTCCTAGGAGAAAACACTTAGCCTAGGGCAGCCGGTGACGTGCCGTTTTGCAGTCACGACCATTACGCTAGAAAAAAAACCTTCTGAAGTCTCCGTGACTATGTCACCAGCTCCCAGTTCAGTTTCTTAATCCTGTGTTTCCCAGCCTTTGGCATGCCACAGCACTACAGAAAATTATGGGTTTTTTAAATTTTTTAAAATGTTTATTTTTGAGAGAAAGAGAGAGACAGAGCGTGAGAAGGGAAGGGGCAGAGAGAGGGGGAGACACAGAATCTGAAGAAGGCTCCAAGCTGGCAGCACAGAGCCTGATGCGGGGCTCAAACCCACAGACTGCAAGATCATGACCTGAGCTGAAGTCAGACGCTTAATTGACTGAGCCACCCAGGTGCCCTAGGAAATTACGGTTTTACAGTACACTGAGGTAAAGGAGAATGCTAGAGGCCTGGAGTGACATGTCCAGGTGCTTTGACTACCCCAGTCCCTCCAGGCATTTCCAAGGACTGAAGAATTCCGTATGTCAACATTCCTATGACCTGGTCATCGTCTACCACTGTGTCACAGCACCCTGGTAGTTGTGTCTACTTGGCTGACACAACTAGGTTACATTCCCTAGCTGCAGGAGGCTAGGAAAACTAGTATCAATTCTTACCTTTTACTTCTATAATAAGAGGCAGGTCCCCGTAAGTTGGGGAATTCCCCCCAACAGATACAGGCAGGTGAGGAGGGAAGGGGAAGGAGTGTGGGTTGGCAAGAGCCGCTGAAAACCTATTCATGTCCACAAATTTATTCCAGCGGACCTGGCCAAAACTAATTGTGCTATATGACAGGAGGAAGTCTATTTGGGCTTAGAAACACGATTTCAAGAGAGCTTGATACCTCGTAATTATGAGATCTGTCTGCTTCCCTGGAGCGACTCAAAATAGCAACACTAAATTCAATGAGCCCATTCTTTCCCAGTAATAATTCCATGCTGTACACCACAGCCAGTATTGCCCACAGGCCCAGGAACGGATGCCCCTGCTTTAGAGGGTCCTGTTCTGGCCCTCCTCTGGCCACACCTCTCCTCTTCAGGTGAGGTGACCAGGGGACCACCCAGGGTGCATACCACCCACCCCTTCTAGCCTATGTTCTGGGTATCCAGGACTCAGAATTACCTGACCAAATGACCCTGAGCCCACTTCCGGGGCCAATACAAGTTCTTCCTAATGGAGAAAACACTGCACGCAGTCAGGACTGAAGGGTGGCCAACAGGTGACTCTGTGTGGGGAGCATGTATATAACTGGAACATGTGGGGTGAGGGGTCTGCACTTATGTGTGAGGCCCTTGCAGTGAAGGACAGGGCCAGGGTGGAAAGAGAAAGGGGTGCAGCGAGAGGGCACTATCTGTGTTCCTGTCCCAGGCCTTACATCTCCTTTCTCTACTCAAAAGTCAGGACAGGCAGAGCCAGATTACCCAGGTCAGGTGGCCTTCCTTAACTCAGAACTTGGAGATCATTAGCCCCATTCAGAACTGACGAACCAAAGAGACTGAGTCACCGCCACACCCCAGCTAGCCGGGATAGGGTTCAAGCCTTCTGAGTTCCATACCACCAGCTGCCTCTCCTGGCAGGCCAGGGCACACTGCCCTGGGAAGGCGGTCCTGACAGTGGAGTCACCCCAAAGTATACAGAAGTGGAAAGGGCACTCATCAGGACCAAAGCCAGGCTGGGACAACATCGGTGGCAACAGTAGTCCCCTGGCCTGAGATCCTGAAACCACTCATTTCTACATGAGTCCCTTCCTCGTTCTACAGCTAAGACACCGTGTTTTCCTCAGTCAGACCTACCAAGCTAGCATCAGCCTCTGTCACTCTGCCTCTTAGAGGGATAGTCAGAACCAGGCGTAACCCGCCACAGCCAGTGTCATCATTTATTCTACTCTCTGGGAGGGGCAGTGCTATATCAACGCCACCGGTGCCATGTGGGACTGGATTGAGGCTGGGCGCCTGATCCCAAGCCAGCCAATTCAATGGCTTCCCAAAGTCCAAATGATTTCTCCCTTAGAAAAACGTGAACTGATAGGTAGCCTCGGCCAGTGATGGCCTGATATGGCATGAGGGCTGGCGCCCAGGCCGGCTGATGTGCAAGATGAAAAAGCAGGGAAAGTTCACTGACGAGGAGAATATATCTGATACACAGAGAGAAACAGAAGCAAGAGACTATGTGCTGGAGAGACTGAGGAAGCAGTTCCAGGCTCCTCGTGGCTCTCCAGGCTTCAATCTGGTAGAAATAACGGCAGGTTCGTTGAAATTAAAATGTTTCCTCCTGTGCATGGAGCCAATGGGATTTCTATAACCTTAAATACACTTAAATAAAGACAAAAACAAACAAAAAAATACCCGATTTCACTTGAGCACACTTGTATGTGCCTAGCATGAAGCCAAAGGGAACTTAAGTAGAAATCTCCACAGCTCAAGATCACTTTTTAAAAACCCATTCACAAAAACAAACATGCCCAACATCTGTCATCCAGGCTCCACGACCATGTGGCATCATGAACCACAAGAGCCCCGTGAGGACTTTGGGCCCCATGCCCCTTGCTCAGAGGATGGCTGAATCACCTGCTTTCCAACCCTGACTCTCCTTCAAATGCCACCTATACCTCTACACTGAGTTCTTACCCACGGCTCCCTCGCTACCCACACTCAACCACAATGAGAGAGAATGGCACCCAACCCCAGTATGGCTCCTTTGGGCCTGGTTCTGTCATATACCAGGCAACAAGCACGTGGCCCCAGCCACTTCTTGAAGAAGTGCCCCTAGCAACCATTCCTCACACTGCACCCTGTTCTACTTTTAACCCTCAAACTTCTAACACTTTGATATATGTCCTCTTTCAGCACTTATACCTTACACCAAGCACTGTCCTTCTGGATACATCCTTGGCTTCTCAGTATCTGTAGCTGGAGTCATGTCAGCTACTCTCATCTAAACACCCTTAACAAACCCCCATCTCAGTAGTGATCTGCACCTTCCTCGAAGATCAGAGAGCAGATACCGACTACCAGACTTCACATATCCGTTGGCACAAACGTGGAAATCATTTGGCTAATATAATAAATTCATCACTGCAAAACTGTAGAGAATCAAAACCCTGTGAGTCACCGCTATACTGAACACATTTCACACCAAACTTCAAAATCCCATCAGACACACAGTTTACATAAATTCACCTTTTAAATATAAGCTGTCACAATGGAGTTCACAGAAGCAACAGTCCAGGGAAAATGTCATTATGTTCAGTGGAAGGTCTTAATCTGACTGGCAGAGAGTGAAATTATCCACAAAGACTAATTCTTCAGAGAAGGTCCCTAAGGACCCAAGTAAAGCAATCAAAGAGAATTCTTTTTCCTGGAAGAGAAGCTAAACATAAAACGTCCAATCTCTAATGAAGGGCACACGTCTCCTTAGCAGTGTAAAAACTGATTCAAGCTTTATACAGTTAAACAAACTGCCTCCAAAAACCATTATTTCTCTTTCTGCTTTTCAACTTAGGTCTTCAGAAAGCTGCCAGTCACGCTTATCTGGGAACTCAAATTTTACTGTAACACAATGACCACCTGAAAGCAATGGAGGTTTCTGCCATATCAATACAGCTGAAGCTCTTTGATGTTATCCAGAGGAGGGTAGCTCTCACCCCTCTGTCTTTGTTCATACCATCAACCCTGCCCCTGACTGCTTTGTCCCTCCTGGCTTCCCATTGAAATACCAACTCTTCTTCAAGGCCCATCTCAAATTCCTCTCCATTGGGCAGTGAACTTTCTCACAGCTCTGAATTCTGATAAGCTTACTGCCCATAGCCCTAATTTGGTATCTGTTATGTATTACGAGATACTGCTGATTTCCAATAAAGTCAACTTTCTCATTCTATTTAGCCTCCTTGGAGCTCTGATATCTATTAGCATCTTGCTGGTGAACTGCAAAGCAATACAAGGCCCTTAAGTATTAAAGGAAGACTCAGTTCAATACATTGCATATACATAAGGCTGAAATGGATACAAACACTGGAGAAAGATTTTGAAAAACAAGACTTGAAATAAATTGGATTTGTTCAAATCCTACTCTTGGATTTGGGGTGGCCACATAAAATGGCTGTCAGCCGGGGCATCCCCAATCTTAGGTCTGGCTGAACAGGGGCAGTCCAGACAAGTAGAGTTGAAAGAAAAACTCTGACTGTGGTCCAGAAGAGCCCAGGGTTTGAACACCAAGTCCAAGATTCACAGTTAATCTAACAAATGGAAAACCAAAGGGACAAAGTAATGCAGCGTGTGGAATAGTTCAAGGCAACTGTTTCAAAATTAAAGTTGAAAACAGCTGGAAAATTCTACAGAAACTCTTTTGTGTGGTGCCTAGGGCATGACTTCAGGATAAATGTGGAGACTGAAAGCAACCATACAAGCCTGAGCAATGATTCTTAAGTACTAACACTCAAGCTAGAACACCCTCTTCTATAGAACTCACATTTCCCCCACCTGTGGATATATTCCTTCATTCATGAATTCTCTGTGCAGCCAGAACTCTCATTTTCTCTTGGTATATCTCCAGAGTATAGCATAATACCTGGAACCTAGTATGTTCTCAGTAGTGATATATTTAACTCAAAACTTAGCTGCTTTGCTCACAGTTATATACCTAGTACCTTCAAAAACAGCTGACACACAACAGGCTCAATCAATATTTGTTGAATTAATGAGAATGAATGAAATGGTCAATGGATGCCTGCCAATGTGCCAGACACTCTCTAGCTGTAGACTAAATGTTCCAGCTAATCTAGTGCTGTAAACTAGATGTTCCAGCTAATCTAGTGTTGTAAACAATTAAATAAAAGACTACCAGTCACCAATCGACTGCAGACACCAAGAGTCTAAAGTATTGCTATTTTGTATGCAAGGCAATCAAACTTTAGGCATGGAAAGCCTGGGCTCATTGTCATAGTTCACCCTCCCAATATTTGTGAGAACCACACACCTCTCCTAATAACAAACACATGCTGTAAGAATCAGATTGAAAACCACCATCCCCCAAGCACCGGCAGCCTGACCATAAAAACACATGTGCCTCTCCTTACATCTGTATCACTGGTAATGTTCACTGTCCAATCCAGCTTACACCTTCACATAGACAAGAGTCTTTAACCTCATCTTCTAAAGATGCAGTCTTCAGCACATATGTATGTGCATGTGCACTTCTGTACACATAATACATGTGTATAAACACACATGCACACACCACAATGTGACTCCTAAAGGCAAGAGTTTAATACTTCTCTGAAAAACAACAGGGTAAAGACTATGAAATTTGGGGACACTGGTTAATTACTCATTTATTAAACCATTCATTTCTTCTTTCTTCATTAAACATTTATTGAGCCTCTACTCTTCCAAGTATTTTTCTAGGTATTACAGAAAATTCAAAGATAAAAATGAGACACATTCCTAATCTTTAAGGATACTGCCTTCAGTTTGGTAAAAGAGACAATCAAAATCACTGTGGAGTGAGGTCTATGCTAACACAGAGAAGTCAGGGAGCCAGTGTGATTGCACCTGGACAGGAACAAGGTGCTTTTCAGAGGCTGTCGCACTAATTCTTACAACAGCCCTGTAAACTAGGGGTTATATCTGTTTTCCAAGTTTTAAAAAGGAAACTTGAACTACCCCACGCTGGTCAGAGTGGCTAAAATGAACAAATCAGGAGACTCTAGGCGCTGGCAAGCATGTGGAGAAACAAGCACCCTCCTACACTGTTGGTGGGAATGTAAACTGGTGCAGCCCCTCCGGAAAACAGTGTGGAGGTTCCTCAAAAAATTAACAATAGAACTCCCCTAGGACCCAGCAATAGCACTGCTAGGAATTTACTAAAGGGAGACAGGAGTGCTAATGCATAGGGGCACATGTACCCAATGTTCATAGCAGCACTCTCAACAATAGCCAAATCATGGAAAGAGCCTAAATGTCCATCAACTGATGAATGGATCAAGAAGATGGGGTTTATCTATACAATGGAATACTACATGGCAATGAGAAAGAATGAAATCTGGCCATGTGTAGCAACATGGATGGAACCTGAAGGTGTTATACTGAGCGAAATAAGTCAGGCAAAGAAAGATACCATATGTTTGCACATATAGGTGGATTAGGAGAAACTTAACAGAGGACCATGGGGCAGGAGAAAGGGGAAAATAGTTGGGGAGAGAAGGGAGGCAAGCTATGACAGACTCTTGAACTGAGAACAAACTGAGGTTTGATGGGGGTGGGGGAGAGGGGAAGGGGGTGATGGACATGGAGGAGGGCACTTGTGGAAATGAGCACTGGGTGTTATATGGAAACCAATTTGACAATAAACTATTAGAAAGAGAGAAAGAAAGAAAGAAAGAAAAAGAAAGAAAGAAAGAAAGAAAGAAAGAAAGAAAGAAAGAAAGAAAGAAGAAAGAAAGAAAGAATTAAAAATTTTAAAAAAAAGGAAACGAGCAATTTAAGTATTTGTTCCAAGTCACAGAGCTAGCAAGTAGCAGAACCTGGATTTTAATCTAGTTGTATGTGACTCATGAGTGTGTTGCCTGGAGTATTAGGGCATGGCCTCACTGAGGAGATGAAACTTTTATTAGTATTGAAAGATTAATGGGGCATGTGGATGGCTCAGTAGGTTAAATGTCCATCTCTTGACTTCGGCTCAGGTCGTGATCTTGCAGTTCACGAGATCAAGCCCTGTGTCAGGCTCTGTGTTGACAGCATGGAGCCTGCTTAGGATTCTCTCATTTCTCTCTCCCTGCCCCTGCCCTGCTTGCACACACACACACACACACACACTCTCCATCTCTCTCAAAAATAAATAAACTTAAAAAATTAAAATTAACTTAAAAGTCATTTACCAGGCAGAACTAATGAGTGGCTAAATAGGCACCATGAGCAACAGGAACAACATATCTACAGCCTCCTCGCAGGAGAGTATGTGAGGACTGACAAGTAGACCAGTGTAGTCAGGCAAAGGACAAGGTCAAAGCCTGCATTTCATCTGGATCACTTCCTGATTTCTTTTGTAAGTTCTTATCCTGGACCAAATATACCATCTCCTCCATGACCAATCTGAGTTTGCAAACATGTGTCCACTGCCAACCAGAGGAATTCTGTCACCCTCCCTTTGCTGGCAGTTTAGATAGTGTTTACTTTTCATCCATACCTCATTAACCTCACTGTGAGGAATTTGGGTTCACCAAAGCAGCATTACTAACATTTAGGGCAGTTTTCAAACATAATTTCTCAGTGTGGAAGAGAAACAATGTAGTTGTGGAATGTTTTTATTTCATGAGCACAGAACTTCTATAATTGCTTCTCATTTTGGCTGTGGTTGAAGATACCTCCCTGTTTTTCCATTCAAACAGTAAACACTTCCTTTGACTTCCTGGACTTCCTGAATAAGAAGATAAATAATCACGACTCTTACACGTTTCATTATAAGGAACTGTATTTTTAAGCTCGTTGTAAACACTGTGTCATATATCTCTATCTACATATTTCATGACTCTCCAATGTGATTATTTGTCTGATGCTCCAATTTGATCCCCATCCCCATCCCAGGGAATGGTCTGTCTCTGGCTATTTTCCAAGAGTACAGATTGGGGAGAGGTGGAGCCTGCGATAGCCCAAGTCAACTCTGCATCTCTATCAGTATCTCTCCTCACTGACTCTGAGGCATTTGAGGACTGGGTCCACCCCCTGTTCAACATTGTATCCCTAGCATCTGCCATGGTACCTGGCACTTAGTAGGACACTGGTATTTTTAGTTAAATAAATGATTCAAAAAATCATCCCCAAATGGTTCTTTGACCACCTGCTGTGTTTGCCAAAAAGTTATCTGTTATTAGCATATTGAAAGAACTCAACAGCGTAATTAACTTAGGGCAGCCTCTGACAGGAAAAAGGCCAGTTTTGTCAAGGAAGAATGAAATAGAATTGTGCTTGGACAGAATTTTATAATACGTGACTACTCCTGAGTCTCACCTCCCAGTGCAGTGTGTCAATTCTCTAATCTTATATCAGTCTTTGTGCAGCTCAAATCAGGGCTGACAGCTATACCTCCTGCAAAGTACCTGACCTTCCTGAGTTGCTTTTTCCCCATCACTACTCTGCATTGACTACTGCCCCAATCACAGCTGGACAGTGAGGAGGATGGGATGCTAACAGAGACACAGTGTGCTGGAAGAAGACGACCAGCAAGGCCCCTGTGGACTCGATTTAGGATATCAGGAGACTCTGCAAAGTAGTCAGTAACTGCTCCCAAGCATAAGCAAATGAGGAGTAAGCGTCCCCAAATATCCTACTTGCTAATGAAGCTAAGTGGTAAGAAGCAGGATTGAAACAAGCCACCCAAAGTCCCCTTGGTGGTTGTTCACTCACTCATCTCCAAGTGGACAGAGGAAGAGATAGCCTCGTGACTAAGAAGCAGCAAACCCATGGCTGAGAGGCAATGTGGTTGTGGCTGCTGAGTCAAGGAATCCACAAACTGTAAAAAAAAAAAAAAAAAAAAGATGATGCTAGCAATGAGGACCTTGCCATTCACCATATACTTTTGGGTGAATCAAAAACATCAGAAGTGTGTTTTTTCTGATTCAGAAGCAAGCAGCTGCTCAAAACCAGAAGTGGATGCTTAGTTTTGCCACGTAGAGCAAAGCCGGCCAGGCTCAGGCTCAGCCCAGCCTGGCCAGTGACAAGGATGGAGTACTGGATGCATTGGTAGCCAGAGGTACCAAGGACTGCGGCAACATGCACAGGCACAGAAAAAACAGGAAATGTGGGCCCAGACACCCATCCAATGGCAGGAAGGAGGAAGCAGTGCCAGGGCTCAGGCACTGATGCCGGAGCAAGCAGTCATGGGAGAAAAAAGCCACCCCACTTTGCCCACAGGCTGCCCTCCCCTCCATTCTCGAATCCTTGTATTCCCAGAGGGATGGCAGTGCTCTCCTGGCTGTGGTTGCTCTAGCTCCTAACTCACACACATTAGACTCTTGTCCACATTCTTTTTTTTTTTTAATGTTTTATTTATTTCTAGGAGAGCGAGCAAGAGCGTGAGCAGGGGAGGGTCAGAGAGAGAGGGAGTCACAGACTGAAACAGGCTCCAGGCTCTGAGCTGGCAGTCAGCACAGAGCCTGACGCGGGGCTCGAACCCACAAACCACGAGATCATGACCTAAGCGAAAGTCAGACGCTTAATTGACTAAGCCACCCAGGCACCCCGACTCTTGTCCACATTCTTACAGGACAAAACAATGCCCAATTTCAACAAATGGACTTTGGACACTGGGGAAGTGAAACTAAAGTGATTTTGTGGGTGGGAGCCTCTGGGTTGATTTGATGTATTGTTGTGGCTTCCATATCTGAATGTATATGGAGCTAATGTGTTCTATATTTGCATCCCCTGCTTCTTAAGTATCAGAAGGATTCTGCTAATCAGGGTCTGTGGCATATAGAGTGGTGCTAATGGAACATCATTTTCCCACCCCACCACCACCACCACCACAACAACAAACCACCTCCGGTGGTCCAGTAGAAGCACTATAAAATCCTGCAAGGGGGAAGTTAGGGCTTACTCATGCCATTTCCCAGGGCAACGTCACCACCTATACTAGGCAGCCAGCTGGTATGTCTCTTAAAAATAAAAAAAAGCATCTGAAAACTGTAAAACATTGATTAAGTAAATTGAAGATGACACGAACAAATGGAAAGATACTCTGGACCCATTAATGGGGATAATCAATATTATTAAAATGTCCATACTACCCAAAGCAATCTATAGATTCAATACAATTCTCATCAAAATAACAACTGCATTTTTCTGAATACCCAAAGCAATCTTGAGAAAGAACAAAGCTGGAAGGCATCACAATTCCAGATTTTAAGAATACACTAAAAAGCTATAGTAATCAAAACAGTATGGTACTGCCATAAAAAGAGACACAGATGAACAAAGAGCCTCAAATAAACCCATGCTTATATCATCAATTAATCCATGACAAAGGAGGCAAGAACATACAATGGGGAAAAGACAGCCTCTTCAGCAAATGGTGGTGGAAAAATTGGAGAGCTACATGTAGAATGAATCTGAACCACTTTCTAACATCATACACAAAAATAAACTCAAAATGAACGAAAGGTCTAAATGTGAGACCTGAAACCATAAAAATACTAGAAAAGAATACAGGCAGTAATTTCTCTGACATAAGTCATAGCTATGTTTTTCTAGATGTGCTTTCTAAGGCAAGGAGGGAGGGGGGAGCAAGAATAAACTATTGGGACTATATCAAAATTTTTTTTAAAAAGCTTTTTTAGGGGCACCTGGGTGGCTCAGTTGGTTGTCAGATTTCTGCTCAAGTCATGATTTTGTGGTTGGTAAGTCCGAGCTCCACCTCACAATTGCTGCTGTCAGCCTGTCAGTGTGGATCCCACTTCGGATCCTGCCTCCATCTCTCTGCTCCTTCTCTGCTAGCACTCTCCCAAAAATAAATAAATATTTTTTTTAAAAAAAGCTTTTTTACCACAAAGGAAAACATCACCAAAATAAAAATGCAACCTACTGAAGGAAAGAAGATATTTGCAAATCATTCAGCCAATAATCGGTTAATATCCAAAATGCGTAAAGAACTTATCAACTCAACACCAAAAAAGAAAAAAAAATCTGATAAAAACTGGGAAGAGAACCTGAATAGACCTTTCTCCAAAGACATACAGATAGCTAACAGACACATGAAAAGATGCTCAGCACCTTTAATTATCAGCGAAATGCAAGTCAAAACCAAAATGAGATGTAACTTTACACCTGTCAGAATGGCTAAAATAAAAAAGACAAGACATAACAAGTGTCGGTGAGAATGTGGAAAAAAAGGAATCCTTGTACACTATTGGTGAGAATGCAAATTGGAGCAGCCACTGTGGAAAACAGTATGGATACTCCTCAAAAAACTAAAGATAGACTTACCATATGATCTAGTAATTCTACTACTGGGTATTTACCCAAAGAAAATGAAAACACTATTTTGAAAAGATATATATACCCCTATGTTTACTGCAGCATTATTTATAATACCTAAAATATGGAAGCAGCCAAAGTGTCCATCAATGGATGAATGGATAAGGAAGATGTGGTGTGTACACAGATGCATGCACACATACCACTGGAATGCTACGCAGCTGTAAAAAAAGATGAGATCTTGCCATCTATGACAACATGGGTGGATCTAGAGGGTATTATGCTAAGTGAAATGAGTCAGACTGAGACAGAAAATGCCATATGATTTCACTCATTTGTGGAATCTAAAAAAGCCACAATGAATAAACAAACAAAAAAAAGAGAATCAGACCTATAAATTCAGAGAACAAACTGATGGTTGCCAGAGAGAAGAGGGGTTAGGGCAAAATGGGTGAAGGGGAGCGGGAGATATAGGCTTCCAGTTATGGAATTACTAAGTTACAAGAATAAAAGGTATAGAATAGGGAATACAGTCAATGATATTGTAATAGCATTGTTTGCTAACAGATGGTAGTTACTCTTGTGGTGAGCATGCCATAATGTATAGAGAAGCTGAATCACTATGTTGTACACCTGTAACTAGTGTAGTATTATATGTCAACTATACTCAAATTTAAAAACTTAAGTCAATTAATTTAAATTAAATTAAATAGTAGCTATTAACATCCTACTAATGTCTTGTTGAAATTATAGGTCTTATGATAATCCCATTTGAAGTTGAGTCAACTCAGACTCAATGAATAACACAATGGGAAGGGCCCAACAAGCCTTACGTATGAAGTGGAAATGGTATACTCAAGAACACAGCTGCCCTGGCTGTAGTGACACCTTGGGTTTATGTGACAAAGTGGCAGCAACCTTTTAAGGAAAATTTCATCCCTCCACTGTACCATTTGAAGTCAACGCACTGGCTCAAAGGAGACCTCAATTTACAGAGATTTTCTTAAATACGTAGGCCTGGTTCACTGATGGTTTGTCTAAGCTGAAACCCAATGGTATCTACTGGGCTGTTATGGCTATTCAAACCCAGTACCAGGTATGCAGAACTGAAAATAGATGAGGTTGTTCCATTCAGTGAGCAGAACTCAAGGCAGTCCTCACAGCTCTGGCCAACAATTCTCTTAATGAAGTGTGCTGTATTTTTATTGACTCAGTGCTTGCCTATGGCTTAACTATCTGGTCTGCCACATGGAAGACTACAGACAGACAGATTAAAGACACCCTTCCTTGTGGCATAAACTGCAGAAACAAGTCATGGTTATTAATCATGTAGTTTCCATAGGGGACCATTTCCTGATGAGACTAACTAGGATCACACTGCTGAGCAAGACTGTACCACTCAGATTGCCACTTGGGTCCATCACTACACTGAATATGGCAATGTATCCACCATCAGGGGCCAGGCACGTAACAATGATGCAGAAGACAACATTGTGACTTGAACTCTAGCCAAAAGGTCCATCTGTCTTATGGCAAAAGAAACTATACTACATGGGCATAATTAACCCCTTCTGATCCTGGCAAATTGACCATGTCAGACCTTGACCTCCTCTGAGGTACACGGTTGGAACCTCACCACTGCTGACACTTTTTCAGTAGTGTCGCTGTTCTAGTCTAATCAGTCAACTTTGGACACACCCTTGTGATTCTGAAAATTAAACTGTCATTTTTTTTTTCTTTCTGGATCATTTATGGTATACCTTTTGTTGTAAAGACCACACAATAAGGGTCAATAGGTCAAGATATTTGATGGGTATTCCATGTTCCCTCCTACCCACAGGTCTCAGAGATTGTTAAGTACTGGACTAGCCTCCTCAAAAATCATTTCAAGAAGATTCTGACTAAAAAAAATGTTCTTTAATACTTCCTGGTCCACAAGTAAGTAAGGTAGTTTGGCCACTGAATGCAGCAATTCCCAAAAAGAATTCCTCCTGGGTAGTGATCAAAAAGAAAGGGGTTAAACATGATGAGCAACCACCTCACACCTGTCAGAATGGCTAAAATTAATAACACAAGAAACAAGGGTTGGTGAGGATGCAGAGAAAGGGGAACCTTCTTGCACTGTTGGTGGGAAGGTAAACTGGTACAGCCACTCTGGAAAACAATATGGAGGTTCCTCAAAAAGTTAAAAAATAGAACTAACCTACAATCCAGCAATTGCACTAGTAGGTATTTACTTAAAGGATACAAAAATACAGATTCAGAAGGGTACACATACCTTAATGTTTATAGCAGCAGCATCAACAATAGCCAAACTATGGAAAAAGCCCAAATGTCCATTGACTGATGAGTGGATAAAAAGGATGTTAGGGGCGCCTGGGTGGCTTAGTCAGTTAAGCATCCGACTTTCGCTTATGTCATGATCTCGCAGTTCGTGGGTTCGAGCCCCGCGTTGGGCTCTGTGCTGACTGCCAGTTCAGAGCCTGGAGCCTGTTTCAGAGTCTGTGACTCCCTCTCTCTCTGACCCTCCCCTACTCACGCTGTCTCTCTCTCTCTCTCTGTCTCTCTCTCTCTCTCCTAGAAATAAATAAAACATTAAAAAAATTTTTAAAAATGATGTGATACACACAACACACACACACACACACACACAATGGAATATTACTCAGCCATATGCTGAGCTATATGAAATCTTGCCATATGCAACAATGTGGTTGTAGCTAGAATCTATTATGCTAAGTGAAATAAATCAGCCAGAGAAAGACAAATACCATCTGATTTCACTCACATGTGGTACTTAAGAAACAAAACATATAAGTATATGAAAAGGAGGTGGGGGGGAGGGAGATAAACCAGAAGACATTCTTTATGATAGAGAACAAATTGAGGGTTGATGGAGGGAAGTGGGTGGAGGATGGGCTAAATGGGTGACGGGTATACAAGAGGGCACTTGTGTTGAGCACTGGATGTTATATGTAAGTGATGAATCACTAAATTCTACTCCTGAAAACAACATTACACCATATATAAACTAACTAGAACTTAAATAAATTTTGAAAAAGAAAAAAGAAAGAGAAAGAGGATATAAATACCTATTGTGAAAATCCAACATTCCACCCAAACAATTTCTGAGCATGACATGTCTTTCACCCCTAACAATAACCTGAGACCAATCTATTTTGTATATCCTCTGAATCACAATCCAGTCAAGAGGGGACCTACCATATCCAAACTTAAATCTGAATGAGCTACCTGAATTCTCTTATTGAATGATGGTCTTAGGTCATCATGAAGACAACGACCACCTGGTTGGGTACACGAGTTCCCACATAGGCTAGGAAGAGGACATAATTGGTTTCTGTAAATTTATAAAGAATATTCTTGTCCAGCTTATACCTAGTTTTTCTAGACAAAAAGTTTGGGTTCATTTAAGGAATGACAGGCAGGGGGGAGTGCCATTATAGCCACTGGCATGCAAAGCACCAATTTTGTGCACATGAAGGGAAAGTAACAGTCCCAGCACCAGGTAGGGAACACCTTAGAATCTTATTCCCAGTGGAGGGATATCCTGTGGTGCACTCTCTCATATACAAATGTGCCTTTGGTGATTTAGGTCACCATTACATAGGTTTTGTTAAATAATGGAGGTAGACATGGAAGGGAGAAATAATTAATGCTCTCTTAGTGTCCTATATCTGACACCATAGCCTAATAAAACAATCATATGGCCCATCTGAAGCTTCTAACACATTGCTGGATTTATCTTTTCCATCCATCGGCTGTAAAAACAGAAAAGCTCATGTGGACATAGTAGGTCCTGAACTATCCTTCTAGGCCTGACATCACAAGATACCACTTTGCTGAGAATATGGCTTACTTCCTGACCCATCTATTGATAACTGTTACTATTCAGTAGGTTGATCTAAATTCCCTTGCACAAATTGTAATGGATAACAGAGTGGTCTTAGACTATATCCTGGCTATATGGGGGAAAAAATCCACTGGTTCCCCCTAGGACTTATCTGCAGTTTGTTGAGTCCTGGGGAGATGATTGAAGTGAATACTACAAGTATCAGAGACTTGTTCACCATAACCTTAATGAAATACTGTATCAAACAAAACTAATGAAGTTGGCTCTAGCATTTTTCAGTTAGATTAGTCAGAATAGACGATATAGTGGCATACTTTGATGAAAATCTGCCAAACATCAAGATAGTATAGGACCAAGGGGTTGCTTATTAGGAGAGATGGTACTCAGAGGAGTTCTCACACTCCTGAGAGTGTTAAGAATGCAAGGCATAATTTCTCTTTACTCAGATCATTCTCAGAGTCATATTCTCAGTGAGCAACCTTCAGGGTGAGGTCCTGTCTCCCTTCATATAAAAGAGTAGTTTTGCTTCCTGCTTTCCATAAAATAGTGGGCTCCTCGAGCTCAGTATTCTATAGCTGTGACTCAAATCCATCGCTTATGCAGGATCCACCTGGACCCTCTATATCACTCCCTGTAGGACTTGGGAGACAAAGGAATGGACACAAACATGCTGATGCCCATGCTGTTTACTGTGCCATGAGTAATACGGTCCTTTGTCTCTGATCCTGTAGTTTCATGTCTTCTGCTATTATTCACAAAGCTATACCAGGCTAACATTAACTTGGAGGAAGTGTAAATCCTCAAATCATCAGGTTTTTTTTTTAAGTTTATTTCTTTATTTTGAGAGAGGGACAGAGAAGATAAGCAAAGGAGGGGCAGAGAGAGAGGGAAAGAGAGAATCCCAAGCAGGTTCTGCACTGTCAGCGCAGAGCCCAACATGGGGCTTGAATTCACAAACTGTGAGATCATGACCTGAGCCAAAACCAAGAATTGGATGCTTAACCAACTGCGCCACCCAGTACCCCCAAATCATCATAGTTCTTGACACTAGTTAAGGGCAGGTGTGGGAGGAGATGGTTGATATTCACTGAAGTGAGTGATCATATTGACATGGTATTCCCTTAGGGACCTTTGCATTTTAAAAGGGGACAGGCTGAAGAGAGATCATTCTTATTTACCTTAAAAAAATGTATGTCCAATAATGGAACTGCTACTGCACATCAGGCAGATAGATGAAAGAAACTCCCCCACCAGCCTTCCTCTTCCAGGACTGAGAGGGCTATTTAAGCATCACTCAAATAATCCAGAGTAAGTCATCACAGAAGGCAACATAGGCAACAGAAAAAGAGTGGGTTATGGATTTGGACAAGTCCAGCTTTAAATCCTTGTCATTACCACTGGAAACTAAGGTAAATTATTTGAGGACTCAGAATTTCCTGTTTCTTCATCAATAAAACAGAATATTAACACCAATCTCATGCAGATTAAATAAATTAGTTGTAAAGCACTTAGCCCTGAGCCTGATGATTGCCCTTTCCCTCACCTAATCTACCTCTACAGACCAGGTGCCTTACTTCACAGGTGCCTGAGCTCACAGCCTGTCTCTCTCAGTCATTCATACCCACCCCTCCCACTCAAACTCATGAGGCAATTTACTCCTCATCAGCACAGAAGGCCTCTTCTTCACTGGCCCATGCTGGGGCGCCACTCATTTGCCAACTCGGTCTGAGACACGCTGATGCTCATGACACAGACACAGATGCCAGGGACTTTCCCTGGTCTGATGGTAGCAGCCCCTTATCTTCAGTATTCCTCCTGCAGCTGCTGGTTCTGAGCCTGGAGGCCACAGGACAGAAAAACAAAGCTGTAAAAGGCCTATGCTGGCCTTACGGGGTTGGATTCACCTTTCTGCAGCCCTACAACTACTGCCCAATAGAAAAATTTGCAGTATTTGGCGGCGGCGCTCCTTACCATAGCTCCTCCTCTCTCTTCCACACGTCCACCCCTCCCACTTTATGGTAGAGCAGCTGAGACTGCAGGGGAGCAGCCAGAATCTTCGTGCTGCTGCTTTGAATTACACTTGTTTCTCACATCTGTTTCCCTCACAAAGTTGTTAACCTCCTGGGACTCTAATTTACTTACCTCTCAATAATGCTGAGTATAGCACTTTGCATGTCCTAGGCACTCTGCAAACTTGACCCTGTGTTGACCTTAACACCTTTGGATCTGCCATCCCAGGAAATACTGGCTTGGAAGAGACCTCAAGAGGACTTCGATGTCATTTGGGAACAGGCAGGTAACATGTTCCTTGTGTTCCAGCAGAAGGAATGTAGCTTGGAGAAGGTAACTGACAAATAGGAAGGGACATGGGGCAAGGCCTGGCCGGGGGTCCTCAGATCTTTAAATTATATTAAACTACAATTTACCTTGACAACTACTGAATTTACAAGAATAAATCTTCCCAGAAAACATTACAAAGACCAGTTCATAATAGCATTTGCAAGAAATGCATTAAAAGACATTTGACAGCAAAAAGAGAAGCTACAGCTGCCCAGAAAAGCCTGGATTAACATTGCAAAGGGCAAGAGTAGAAAAAAGTTACTTCTCCTTTTCCCAAAAATGAGGCCAGGAGCCAACTGGCACTCTACACTGAGACCTCCTAGAGCCCCCTTCCTTTAGGCCAAAGAGGAGCACTGTAAGAAGCAAGTAATGAATGTTTATATTTTGTTTCTCTCAAATCTGAACAATGCTTTTTATCCTCAGGTTTCATCAGCTTTTCTCACTTCTTCTTGTATTTCTTATTTCTAACAGAGATAATAGTGAGGAAGGGCCAACATGAGCCTTTCCTTGACTGTACCACCCCAATCTGGGATTCGAATAAATTCCAAACTCCTTTGCTTAATTTTTATTCCATGTTACTTTTTCCATGGATAGTGGTTAGAAACCATAAATCCATAAATTAGTCATTTGCTAATGGTCTGGCATTTTCTTCTTTGTCATAAAATATATTACTAACATGGTTAACTTCATCGATTTGATATTTTCATTGTGTATATATATTTTAGCTCTGAGTCATAAGAAAATAATATACCAGACAAAAGATACATTCCCTGAGGCAAGTGACAAGGAATATTTTATACACAGAGTCATTTTGAGTTGGGCCAGCCCACTGCAGATATTAATAATTCCCTTTTGTAGACAATTTGAAGCCTATTTCTATGAATATATTATATAATCCTACAATTTTAAACCTGGAGAAAAAAATGTTAGAATTAATCCCTTTAAACCATCTAATTTTCCAGAAGATGCTGAGGCTTGGATGTGAAATTACTTGCATGAAGCCTCCTAGCAAAGTAATGTCTGAAGCAAAGCAGGGAGTCAGATTCCTCCATTTTTAAGCAGTTGTTTCTGAGAAAATCAAAATAAACAGTGTTCAGCAAAAAATGTGTTATTAATGCCTTGCACGTAGTATCTGTTGGCCTTCAGTACTGTTTACTGAGTACATGATTCATGGTAATTGAAAAAATCACCGATGATAAATAAATAAATGAGGGAGAAGAGACAAATCCGTGCAGAAGAATTTCAAGTAATTTACATAGATATTCTGCCCTCAAGAAGGTGAAGCATAACTCCCTAATCCTTTAAAGTATGGGCTGCTCAGGGCTCCTGGGTGGCTCAGTCGGTTAAGCGTCCGACTTCAGGTCAGGTCATGACCTCACCGTTGGTGAGTTTGAGTCCCACATCAGGCTCTGGACTGACAGCTCAGAGCCTGGAGTCTGCTTCAGATTCAGTGTCTCCCTCTTTCTGCCCCTCACCCATTCATTCACTCTCTCTCTCTTTCTTTCTCTCTCTCCCCCTCTCTCTCTCTCAAAAATAAATAAACATTAATAAAACTTAAAAAAAAATAAAAATAAAGTGTGGGCTGCTCATAGTGACTTTCTTTCCAAAGAGGACAGGGCAAAAAGGTGGAGGAGCAAGAATAACTTCACTGTGGAGAAACTGACAAATACAACCTCAGCAAGATGGCCAATGTCAACACCGACAGTGATAAGTCATGATGGCAGTATGTACCACCAACATGATGTGATAAGAATGGTACTTCACATCTGTGGTCTTCCTTCCAAAGAACTCTACCCCAACCTAGTCATGAGAAAAACACAAAGCAAATCACAACTGAAGGACATCCTAAAAAAAAATACCTCATTAGTACTCCTCAAAACTTTCTAAAACTAGGACAGTCTGAAAAACTGTCCAGCCAACAGGAGCCGAAGACATGGCTACTAAATTTAATGAGGCATCTTGGGTAGAATCCTGGAACAGAAAAAAAAGAAAAAAAGACATTAGGTAAAAGCTAATGAGATCTTAAAAAAGTAAGAACTTCAGTGAATAATAATAGTTTTGGGGGTGCCTGGGTGGCTTAGTCGGTTAAGCGTCCGACTTTCGCTTAGGTCATGATCTCGCGGTTCGTGGGTTCGAGCCCCGCGTCGGGCTCTGTGCTGACTGCCAGCTCGGAGCCTGGAGCCTGTTTCAGTCTGTGACTCCCTCTCTCTGACCCTCCCCTGTTCACGCTGTCTGTCTCTCTCTTTCTCCTAGAAATAAATAAAACATTTTAAAAAAATAATAATAATAATAATTTTGATATTGGTTCATTAACTGTAAGAAATGCACCATACTAAAATGTAAGGTGTCACTAAGAGAGGATTAAGAAAACTAGAATACACAATGCATGAGGATAGGCATCTTTGTTTCGTTCACTGATGTTTCCCAAGTTGAGAAGAGTAATACATGGTAAGACCTCAACAAATATTTGTAAAATGAATGAAAGCTTAAGGGTAAGAAGTTACCCTTTTTAAAAACATGCATATATGAAATAAGATCTAAACTGCTGTAGCTGACTTTTCAAAATAAATATACCAAAACTTAAATACTCATATGAGCATGGGCTCTGCAAGTAGTACCCTTGGCAGGCAAAAACTTAATTCAATCCTGCTGTTATTACTCCAAATAATTTTAGAATCCTTCACTTGGAATCCATTAGCACTCAAAGAATCAAGTCCAAACACGAAAAATGAAACCTTCATGATCTAGGCCATGCCAAGCTCTCAAGACTCATTACTATTCATTCCCCTCCAATAGTTTCATCTAAACCACTTCCCTCAAGACAAGTGTCCTCCTTCCTAAATCTTCTCCCCTTCACCCATCCACTGAAAAAGTTCTGATTCCTCCTTAAGACCCTGGCTTGGGAGATACAGTCTCTGAAAGACTTTTCCTTACTGTCACATCACTATCAACCCAAGAGAGAATTAATCTTTTGGGGGGAACTGCCTCTTTTCCTTACTATTGCCCTGATCATGATGAGCTGTGTTTATGTGCTTATCTTTGTTTTCCATATCAGCCTGTGAGCTCCTTCAAAGGCAGGAGCCTTCTATCACTCATCTCCATATCCGCAGCTACCTACAGAGCTGCTAACTCAATAAGTGCCTACTGAATTGAATGGAATGGAACAGAACTGTAATTAAGTCCAGAGTCATATGACACAATGCTTTTTAATAATCTTAGTAGTGACAAATCTTAATGCTTTGAGGATGAACATATGATTGAAAAAAGATCAAGGCCATCTAGCACCTGGTTTGATAAACAAAGTGAGTAATCAGACTGAGTAATGCTATTTTAAACAAAGAGATGTTTATAAATAACGAGGTTAATGTCCCTATGTGTCTCATAAGGTAAATAGGTTCCAAAAATCAGTCTTAGTAATCTTATCACTAAATCTGTGCCTACCTCAAAATGCTTTCATATGCAGATAATAGAACCTAGTTATTGCAAGGATTTATCTGTTCATTTATTCAACAATGTGCTTTCAAGAAAAAGTACTGAAAAAAAAAAAAGAAGAGAAGAGAAATGAAAAGGTACTCAGCATCTGTGAAGACAGATCTATCAGTCCCCTACACAAGTCAGACTGTGATAAATGACAAAGGTATAAACACTATACTTTGGGAACACAGACTCTGGGGCAGGTCTTTTTTTATTTGGCATAATTTAAGATTTTATTATTTTATTTTGTTGTGGTAAGAACACTTAACATGAGATCTACCCTCTTAACAAATTTTTAAGTGTACAGTACAATATTGTTGACTATAGGTCCAAAATTGTAAGCAGATCTCTGGAGCATAGTCATCTTGCTTAACTGAAGCTTTATGCCAGTAGATTCGTAACTCCCCATTTCCCTCTCCCTCTAGCCTCTAGCAACTGCCATTCCACTTTTTGATTCTATACATTTGATTTTAGATAACTCATCCAAGTGGAATCATGAAGTATTTGTCTTTCTGTGATTGGTTTATTTCATTTCACATAATGTCCTCAAAGTTCATCCATGATGGGGCACCTGGCTGGCTCAGTCAGCAGAGCATGTGACTCTTGATCTTGGGGTTGTAATTTGAGCCCCACACTGGGTGTAGAGATTACTTAAAGATAAATTTTTTTTTTTCTAGGAGAGAGAGAGAGACAGCGTGAGCAGGGGAGGGTCAGAGAGAGAGGGAGTCACAGACTCTGAAACAGGCTCCAGGCTCTGAGCTGGCAGTCAGCACAGAGCCCGATGCGGGGCTCGAACTCACGAACCGTGAGATCATGACCTAATCAAAAGTCGGACGCTTAACTGACTAAGACACCCAGGCGCCCCTTAAAGATAAAATTTTTAAAAATACTTTTTTAAACTTCATCCTTGTGGTCACATATTAGAGAATTTTTCTTTTTCAAGGATGAGTAATATACCATTGTACTTACAACAAATTTTCTTTATCCACTCATCTGCCAATGGACATTATGCCGCTTCCACATTTTGACTATTGTGAATAGAATGAACAAGGGAATAGTTCACTTGGTTTGAGAAGGTATTAAAAAAGTATTCTCATTGAATTGTTGTCTTTGGCCATCTTTAGTGTTGGATGGCTAGCGTGCAGGTGATATGGTATATGGTGGGAGATGGAACTGGAAAGGGAGGTTTAGGCCAGACTGTGATAGCCTTTTACTGCTAATCTATGGTGTCATTCAATTTTTTTAAAATGTGAAATCTTTGGAAGTTTCTAAGTACAAGACAAGTATGAGACCTATGTTTCAGGAAGATGACTCTATTGGCTGCACGCAGGACAAACTGACACGTTCAAAGTAAGGGACAGGACAGAAGCATGAGAAGTAGGAAGACTTTTGTGCATGGCATTCATCTAGGCCAGTGATTCCCACATTATTGGTCTCAAGACTCCTTTACCCTCTTAAAAATTATTGACACCAAGGAGCTTTCATTTACATGGGTTATATTTATCTATTTTTACTGTTACAAATTAAAATTGAGGAATTTTAATTTTTTTAATGTGTATTTATTTTTGAGAGAGAGAGACAGAGTGTAGCTGGGGGAGGGCAGAGAGAGAGGAGGACACAGAATCCAAAGTAGGCTCCAGGCTCTCAGCTGTCTGCACAGAGCCAGATGTAGGGCTTGAACTCACAAACCAGGAGATCATGACCTGAGCCAAAGTGGGATGCTTAACCAACTAAGCCACCCAGATGCCCCTAATATTGAGGAATCTAAAACACAAGAATGCATAAGCACGTATTCCATTAGCCATCAGAGATGTTTCTGGTTTCTGTAGCTTCTGAAAAATGCCACTCTCTACTCATTTAAAAAAAATTATTTTTTGAGAGAGCACGTGTGCACTTCTTCACCTCCATGTGAGCAGGGGAAGGGCAGAGGAAGAGGAGAGAAAGAATCCCAAGCAGGCTCCACACCCAGCACTGGACTCAGGGCTCCACAGATCTCAGGGACATGAGATCAGGACTTCAGCTGAAATCAAGAGTCAGATGCTTAACCAACCCAGCCACCCAGGCACCAGGCCACTTTCTACTCCTTAAAGAATGAGAGTGAATGATGAAATTAATGTTTCACTGTTACAATGAAAATATTCTGATCTCACAGATCCCCTGAAAGGGTTACTCCCACAGATCTCAAGAGCATACTTTCAGAACCACTGATCTAGGTAACAGGACCAAGGCAAGAGATAACAGGAAAGAAAAACCATAGGTTATACTTCAGAGGTCGACCAAGTAGATCTTGGTGGCAGACTGAGTTGGTGATGGGGTTAAGTGCGGTGATTTGAGAACAAATGAAGGAGAAGAAAACCTGAGAATGAATCAGATTTGTATCTTGGAATACTACGTGGATGGTGATTCTTTCCCCCAATCCCTCTCACATTTATATATGTGGTTGATAAAATTTGTATACGCTCATATAACATTTAAAAGTGCCCCCAGATTTTAAGATTAAGAGGTACAAACTTCCAGTTATAAGTCATGGGATGAAAAGCAGAGCCTAGGGAATAGAGTCAATGATATTGTAATAACTTTGTATGGTGACAGATGATAACTACCCTTATCATGTTATTTTGTAATGTATCTAAGTGTTGAATGACTATATTGTATACTTGAAACTAGTATTTTTTAAGGTGTCCCTTTATTTTCCTTACCTTCCTATTGAGCTTCTTGAGCAGATTCCTGACACTCTAACTCTGGAGACTGTGTGACTCTCTTCCTCCTTCCAATAGTGCCTACTAAGGACTCCGTATAAATGCTGTATGAATGAATAGGTATTGACTAAGTTAACTGAGTCTAGTAAATAATATTCTGAGCCCTCAGATAAACATAAAAATGCAGATGTCTACTCTTAAACAATGAATCACCTTTTAAATATTTATTGAAATTGTTTTCCTAAGGGGACAGGCTTCAACTTTGCTAGTCCAAGAATAAGAGCACTAAATCAATGTCACTCTAAGAAACACCCACCACTTCACTGCCCTTCTTTAAGTAGGGCATTCCATTTAATTAGTTTTAAGTCTAATTAACAAGATTTCAACATAGAATAAGGTAAAAGTCAACTTTTTATTTCCCGAACTACTGAATCAGTCGCTGACGATTCTGACTGAACCTGCACTCATTTGTATAAATATAATTTTATTCCAAAGTCTTTATAAAACCCTCTGTTTTCTGCCCATTCACTTCAATAGATGTGTTCAGTTTGCCATTTGATTCCAATCAGCCACTTCTTTCCATTATTTCTGACCAACAAACCCAGACACATTCCCAGAATCCCACACTAAGTCCCAGGAGATGATATAGAAATTAATACGTTTTTAAACATCAGACACTTTTTCCTCAGAACACACAGAGTCATCATAAGACCTTATCTCACATTCAGCTATGTTCTTCTCCAACTGTGCACGGACTGCTGCTGCCAATAGGTCTTCTCTTCCTTTATCAGCTTGTGCACATCATGCTTCTGTGTCTTTCCTCATGCTATTCCCCTCACCTGGTTTGCTTTTCCCTCCCTCCTCCTCCTTTCTTGCAAGGTATAGTTCAACTGTCTCATCCTATAGGAAGTCTTACCCAGTCCCTCTGGCCTGGTTTAATCGCTCACTTCCCATAGTTCCATTCATGTTCATAGAACTTCTCTAGGAGTTTCACGCCCTTTACTCCATGACTCATGAGGCTGTGGGCTGCTTTTATCCATAACATCATGTGTATAATCAGCCCTTCATCGTTGTTGCTTGAACAGAACTTAACGCCTAGCAAAGATAATAGGAGAGAGAAGCTCAAACTGCATAACCCAGCTCATGTGCAGGAGTCTCCCAAATCCCTAGTCCACATTTGATCTCTTGCCAATAAGAAAAGGCTTCTCTGTAGCATTTAGCATGTATTCCCAAATATGTCATTATATCTTGAGAATTATTACATTTCCAGGTCACCTTCTCAGAATGGGTAATAAGGAAGCTTTAAACTGGAGAAAAAACGAGATGTGATCCAGAACAATGAGTGGGCTAACCATGGATCTCCAAATAATTTCTACCTTGGCCTCTCTTCTACCTGCTGCCCAAGCACTGTACCCTGCTTTATAAGTGAATGTATGAGGTCTATTACTGCTTATCGGAACTTATCTCTTAGCTTGTTACTTCCCGCATCTTATACTTCTTCCTTCAAGACCAAGTTCATGTGGTTATTCCTTTCAAATTTTCTTGAGAAGAATCAGAAGATATTAATACCTGAACTTTTATTTACATTGACCACAGCCTTATTAACAGATGGGAGAGACTGAGGCTAAACAGGTTAAGTGACTTGTCTAAACCCCCACAGCTGCCACAGAATCCGCGTCACTTGGATTTGTAATTGTATCCCCTTTTTGCCATTCCCACTTCAATATTTACTCACCTTATTCTTTTCTCAGCCACTCTACCTGATGAGAGTTTTTTCATGCTGGATAGAGACTTACAATTCCCACTAACTGGGAACAGGATTGTGTCAGTGTGGATCAACAGAAAATATGTAGCATTTAGAGCTAAACAAACCTATGCAGGCTCTACCACTCTGACCTTGAGCAATTTATAGAACTCCCCAAGCCTCGATCTCCTCATCAGTAAAAGACAGCTAAACATAAGTGCAACTCGGTGGGGTGTCAGAAGTTTGGACCATCCATGGAGGAAATCAGCACCTACCCCAGCCTGCTGTGTGGGTGAGGACAAGCTACCTATTCAGGATGGCCTGGAGAGGGTAGGCCATATCTGGATGGCTCCCTTTCAGTTCTGAAAAGTTCCGTCATTCTGGGTTCTGGGGTAGTGTCTACTGAAGTAAAACACCAGCTGGTTTTCAAGAAGGGAAACATTTATGCTGCCTCTGCATAGAGTCATAAGGAAAAACAACAGAGAGCTTTCCAAAGATCTAGTCCAAAACATAAAAATTAAAAACTAGCTCTCTGCCAAAATGACTTCAAAATATTCCTGAAGAGTTCAAAACTCTAAAGCCTGACCTTATGGTCAAGGACATCAACCTCCCAATGCATTTATTTTCACCCTCTTACTCTCTCTAGAGGCCACATTTCCTTCTTGACCAGATATGATATCCTTTAACCCTTACCTCTGGGTCCCTATGCATGGGATTCAAACTTTTTAACATTCCAAAGTAGAGCAAAGCACTAAGTCGGCTCACCGAACCAGAGCCAGAGTACATTATAGATCTATTTTTTTTTAGAAAAAGTACTCCCTTTTATTATAAAACAGAAAAGGGAGCCCCAAGTATGGTGTGTGTTTTGTGTGTTTATGTTCACACAGTTAAATGAATGGAATAATAGTAAACCTTTGCCAGTGGAAATCTTAGACGTCTGGGTTCAGAAATGGGCAGAGATTAAATGATTGCTTCATTCTTTAAATACCTCTAATGTTTTGAACTGTACCAATGAGCATGTAGTTGTTTCTACATCTTATAAAATGAAGAAAATAATTATTTTTAAATGTACACCTTTCAGTGTTTAACAATAGTGTCAGTTGTTATTTTCATTGCCAACTAGCCTTCACTTCCCCCAAACCAAAAACAGTTTAGGAAATGGGGGACAATTTAATCCTCAGTTTACTAAATTAGCAATAAACTTTAAGTTCTCAAAAGTCTGATGGTAAGACTATTCAGTTCCCCCATTTTCTTTTGATATATAGATATAACTATGTGCAGATTCATTTTCTCAGATCAATTGACCAGAGCGAAAAATTATTCCACATCTCAAAAGGTGGACAAATCAAAGTTAGTTCCTTCCTTCCTCCCTTCCTCTCTCCCTCCCTCCCTCCCTTCCCTCTAGATTAACTACTAATCATTCCCTACACAGCTTCTTTGGAGGCTATAGTGGACAGTGTTAGTGCTTGTCCTGTCCCTTCACAAAGCAAGTGCCTCCAGTGAGTGAGTGCTGGCTGCTAGTGGCTCCCGGCTGCACCCTCCTCTGGAGAGCTGTCCCGCACCAACAAATCTCTAGGGGGTTCAGTGCCTCCCACCACTCTCACTGGGCAGGGCACAGCCCCTGACTGAGCTAAAAAAGCAGACTCCCCTTGCTTCAAGGTGAGATCACCCTGCAGTATCATTCATACCTCAGAGCTACCCATGGGGGCTTCATCAAAAGCCATGTCTTTGCTTACTTTTTTTTTTTTTTTTTTTGCCATTTCTTCATTTCCTTACAAGTTTCTCTCTCAAGAAATTACTTGCAGTAGATAAGTAAATTATTTTCGGGGCGCCTGGTGGCGTAGTCGGTTAAGCGTCCGACTTTCGCTTGGGTCATGATCTCGTGGTTTGTGGGTTCGAGCCCCGCGTCGGGCTCTGTGCTGACTGCCAGCTCAGAGCCTGGAGCCTGTTTCAATCTGTGACTCCCTCTCTCTCTGACCCTCCCCTGCTCACGTTGTCTCTCTCTCCTAGAAATAAAAAAAAAAAAAAAATTAAAAAAAAAGATAAGTAAATTATTCTCATTTCAGGGAGTGCTTTGGGAGACACTAATGAGGAATATTTATATAATTATAAATACATTTATAGTTGATATAAACATTTATATAACTCATACAATTTATATGATGATTTCATATAAATTTCATAGAGTTTATAGTTGACTGAGATTTACATTTTTTTAAAAACTTAACAAATTATTATAAAGAAACAACCAGCTCACCACTCCCCATGTTCAGGTATGATGAAATCCAAAATGTTGTCCAGACTGACAGAAAGATCTAATGCTCCGGACATTAGGACAGAAATCCGGATAAAATGCAATTATTATGTATGGCATACATGGTGGGTGTTTAATACACAGTTAACAACTGTAGAATTTTTTGCCAAAATTTACTTGATTAGAAATAATGCCCAATTCAAGAATGAAATTGACAACTTAAGGTTTGTGAAAATGTTCTTGAGGTTTTTATATAATTTTTTGGATCCCAGGCTACCTGCTTAACATACAGGGGTAACTATACACTTTGGGGGGACAGAAAAGGGGAGTTTGGGCCAATGTTCAACCAGCCATTGCAAATTCCAGTGTGAGCCTGACTATTATCCTGTCCTATACACCAGGGGAAAGGGTGGAGCTTGTGGGTCCCAAAAGAATCCTTTTTACCTCTGAATGTAACTGGAAGGCAGGGCTAACAGCTATAGAAAATTATAACAAAAATATACATAAAAATGTATTAATGTCTTAATTGAGCTTTTTGAAATCTTAGATAAACAGATTAATAGAAGCAACTGGAGAGAAAAAGCTGGCATACTGGTCAATTATTCAACAAGAATCCATTTGTAATTCACAGGGTAAGTTGGAATTTCCCTTCTTTCAGGAGAATCTATTTTATAGCATGATCTTTTTTTTTTTTAATTCTTTTTAATGCTTTATTTCTAGGAGAGAGAGAGAGACAGCGTGAGCAGGGGAGGGTCAGAGAGAGAGGGAGTCACAGACTGAAACAGGCTCCAGGCTCTGAGCTGGCAGTCAGCACAGAGCCCGACGTGGGGCCCGAACCCACGAACCGCGAGATCATGACCTAAGCGAAAGTCGGACGCTTAACCGACTAAGCCACCCAGGCGCCCCACTTTTTATAGCATGATCTTAATCCAGCATAAGTACATATAAATAGATTTTAAGATATAAAAACAAATAATATCCTTACCAACTGTGGATTCAGGATTATAATGCAAAAACCAAAAGAAAACTCTATCACTTTCTTTGAAGAATTCAAGCAAATAATAGAAATGCAATTTAATCATTCTACAATATATAAAGAGGTCAATCCTATTTTAAGTACTCTATGAGCTCCAATCATAAAACAAATTATATTTTAAAATAATTATCCAGTGGAGGCTCCTGGGTGACTAAGCAACCAGCTTCCTCTGTCTCCCTCTCTCTCTGCCCCTCCCCAGCTTGTGCGCTCTCTCTCAAAAGTAAATGAGCATTTAAAATGGCTATCCATGACTTGAACATTTGAAAAGCATGTCTATATTTAAATGTTCAGTTCAAGAGAATAAATACTTTTTCCAGTGAGGTTGCTGTTGTTTGAACAATTCAGGAGAGCTTCTTTTAGAATTACCTCCACAGACTACAACATATTCTTTTGAAATGTTTCAGTGGGGAAAAAAATCTTTGTCCTTTGAGGTTGGATTTGAACTTTCCAAAACAGCCAGCACCTATTTTCAGACAAGCCTGAGGAAAACTGAATAGTAGGGTTGGATCATTAAAGCAATTACAGGTGTGTGTTAACTGACAAGAACACTAAAATATAAAAGAAGATGGGGACACCTGGAGGGCTCAGTCAGTTAAGCGTCCAACTTTGGCTCAGGTCATGATCTCATAGTTTGTGAGTTCAAGCCCCATGTTGGGCTCTGTGCCAGAAGCTCAGAGCCTGGAACCTTCTTCAGATTCTGTGTCCCCCTCTCTCTGCTCCTCCCCTGCTCATGCTCTGTCCCTCTCTGTCTCTCAATAATAAAAATGTTAAAAAAAATTTTTTTTAAAGCATAAACGAAGAAAAAATGAAAGTGATTGCTATATTCTGGTCTTCTACCTCCTGGCCCAGGTTTCTAACTCTGGGTGTTGCCATTGTGTTTTTCAGTGGGGCACTAAAATCTGTTGAGCTTTTCTTATAACCCTGAAGTTAGATCTCAGAATATAAATGTAATCATATACTAACAAGGCTCTCAGCAGTAACCCCTCAGTGGTATTAGCTTGAAGATCAACTCTCCATAACCTCTGTGCTTGTCAGTTACATTACCACAAATCTTTTTGTAGCAGTGAGGAATGCTAAGAGCATGGACCCTGCACTCAAGCTGCATGGCTTGAAACCCCTGTTCTAATACTTATTATAAGGCCAGTTATTACATTTCTCTGGGCTTCAACACCATCATGTGCTAAATAAAGAGAATAATTGTACCTTCCTCATACAGTTGTTGTGCAGATTAAGTAATTTAACACGTCTGCAGTTCTTAGAATAGTGCCTGCTACATAATCAACTCTAAAATGGTACAGTATTTGCTGTAATTATTTTGTGTAGTGGCTATAACGGGCAAATGAGAAGCTGGCCTTATTTAAAAAAACAAAACAAAAAACAAACCAGCCCTTTGATTCAGCCTCTATACTCTCCTAATTTAAGTCAGAGAACCTTAAGAGGATCGAAAGCCATATAATGACTTACAGGGCTCTGAATATACAGGACACAGACAGCCCTTGAGAGGCATTTTAGAGTGCCATAACTATAGATCCCAGTGCAATTTTAGTAACCTCCAAGACACGGTGTTAATGCTGTTACCAAAAGTGTTGGCTGTTACACTGTGTTTTACTGAATACAAGATGCCAGCAGATTGAAACAAGCATGTTTCGGAGATACTAACATGAAAACAATGTGTGCCTGAGAGTCCATGAAATACGGTAAGTGAAGTTTCCAAGAGGACATGTAGCTGTCCTTTCTAGGTGGTGTCCTGATCCTGAAAAGGGAAGCCTTCCCAGGATGTAGTGCGACAAAGGGGACACCTGAGTTCAGCAGTGGGAATGGGAAAGCCCCTGAGGGAAGACCATGTTTTACATGAGGTGGGAAAAAGGTAGAAGAATGTGGAAAGTTTTGAGTTCCTAATGCAGGTGTTAAAAGCTACCCAAGTGAATTCTGAAACTCAGAACTTATTTTCCCATCTGTGAAAAGTACATTGTTCCCGTCAAACTTGAACCACCCACCCAAGAGGAATGAACTCCCAAACTTCTCTTTCCGTGTTGCTCTCTAGGTTTCTGGTAGCTCCGGGTTTGGACTGCAACCATAATTACCCTCACCTGGGCTGGCTGGTCTTCCTCTAATAGTACCAGAGCCAAAATACTCTGAATAGCATTAATAAATGAAATGGGTCATTAGGCCTCAAAGGCCTGGATCCCCTTTGTAACTTATATTCCAATTCAACAAATATTAGTGAAAGAATCTGGACTAGGTGCAAAGTAGTTTAAAATGGGACCAGGTGCGGACTGTTTTGCTCTAAGGGATGAGAACGATACTCAGATTTGGCATCCACCTGGGATTCCATTCTGTGCAGTGGATGAAAGGAACATGAACCGGGAGGGAGGAGTGGGAAAGAAGAGAGGAAGAAGGTTTACATCTGTAAAACAGTCTAATTTTCTTCACATCTTGGACTGTCCTAGAAAGAACTTTACACAGAAGTGTAGGGAAGCCTGTCTTCCGGTATCCACTACAATCCATCCACCATAAACTTTAAAGAAACTGAAAAAGTGATTCTAAGTTTCTTTGCCTAGCATGATCTCTCTACCCCCACCAGCTCACGGGTCTAATGTGCAAATCCGTACCATATTTCCTATGCAAGAATGTGATTTTTCAATCTCTCTTCTCAAATGATTTGGAGGCATTTTTGCATAAAGTTTAGTCAGTGGAGCAAGTCCCTGAGTGAACCTACTGCTCTTTTGCAGATGAATGGATTATCATTCATGTCTGATTCATGTCTCAGTATAACACCACCTGGAAGATAAGCAGCAGCATAATTTATCCTTATTTTTAAAATTAGGATAGGAAAAAGTATATCTTATTTTTATCCATTAAAATGTACTTATTGGGGGCCAAGGTGGCTCAGTGGGTTGAGCGTCCCACTCTTAATCTCGGCTCAGGGCACGATCTTGTAGTTCATGAGTTTGAGCCCTGTGACTGGCTCTGCACTGGGGGTGCAGATCAGATTCTATCTCTCCTTTCTGCAGCCTCCCCGCTTGTCAAAAAAAACAAACTTAAAAAAATAACCTCTTTTTAGAACAATTAACAGTTGAGTTATATTTCAGCACTTCCATAGTTTAGTAATAATATTGCTCATACCCTCTTACAAGTAATTCTAAATTATCTAATGTCTTCCATTAAGATCTGGACCAAACGTTACTTGAATGAGATCACTGAGCATCTGGGACTTGGAAATCTTACATTTACACAAAGATTTTTAGAAACGAAGATTGGCGTATATTATGGTAGGAATTGGCAGGGATCTATGGGGAGACGAACTCCAGACATCATTTACCTAACTCCAATTGTCCTTATGTTTTCATCTTATATATTTTTAAGAGGCAACTGTCCAAAATGTAGAAATGAACATGTTTGGTTGAATTGTCTCTAGGCTCTGTCATAACGAAACTGTCAATGTCATTAATATTTCTGTACTGCACGTTCTCACTGGCAAACTGAGGTGGCAACATTCTCACAGCTGGTCGCCTCTGACTTATTGGTGATCTTTCAAGCTGATGACCCCAAAGCAATAACTCTGAAGTCTTTCTACCACCCCCACTCTTCCTGGCATTTTTCTGAAACAACAGAGTTCTGAGGCCTATGCCATTGTCTACGTATCTAAAAGAAGGCAATGATAAAGCACATGACGTCATGTAAACTATGTTATTTTGACTTTTAAGTTTTCCTTAAATATAAATCCTGGCAAAGGCTGCCAAGAGGGCTGGCAAAGGTCAGCCTGGTTTTATTTTCCCTCAGTGGGTGAAACCGGAATTCCTTGGCCTTACACATTCTTGTGGTCTCCACAAACAGCTCCTCCTTTCTAAATCAAGTTCATCTTCAGTGTTTACTCAAATGTGTTTGGCCCACTAATACTTCGTTTAATGAGAATGCAGTTCCCTGCCAGAAGTCCCATTTGGATCATTTACTTTTTCTTTGTTGATCATATCAAGCAAATCATTACAAATAATAATACTGTAATAACATAGTTCTTTCCAGGAAATGTCTTCTTGCTGATGACATCTAAGACTGGATATTATTAAAATCTGACTTTTTTTTTTCATTCTGACTGCATTGCAATGTAACACCTCTCGAAGGGAGATGATGTGGGGAGATTTTCTGGCTGCCGATCAGCATTTCAGGTTGGTGGTCAGATGAAAGCTCCAACAGAACTCCTTCCAAGGATCTGTTGTGCATGTTCAAGTTCTTTGTTCTCTGTTGACTCAAGCTGTTTTATAAAATACCTCTGTAAAGACAGGCCATTGGGGCAGTTCAAAACTAAACAGGAAAAAAAATAATTTCATTTGTTTTTCATTTTCTGAACATGTATAATCCAAGTAACCTTATTACCCCTTAATAACAAATTAATGCAAACTTTCTCAACCTTAATGCAAAAACCTTATAAAAAGTTCCATTTTGAAATAAAAGCATTTGCCTCCATCTTGTATCTTGTGTACTCACATCCCATCTGTTCTCATGTTCTACAAAAGAGATTCTCCAGAATTGAAGAAGGAAACGGTACTGGTTTCGATGAACTATACAAAATCTTTTCAAAGTAATATTTATTTCCAAGCAGGACTCTGTACAGCACACTTAGTAAATCACTTTCCAAAAAAAGTGGCAAGAAGCACTTCTTTGGCAGTAGGTGGATAACAGTAACAAAAAAAAAAAAAAAAAGGTAGTGTCTAGGGGAAAAAACATTTAATCTTAATGTTAGGATGTATTTGGCTACAATTACAGAATACCAAATAAAAAAAATAATATGTAAGAATTTCTATTTCACTTAAACCAGAAGCCTGCCAAAGGGTTCAGAGTACAGCTCAACAATATCAGAACTCTGAGTCAATAATATCTACTGACTATTCCATCTACTTATTCTTTTCTTTGACACATCTTTATATTTCCCATTGGCCCACGTGCCAGACAGGGTGGCACAGGCTGGTCCTGAGCCCAGTACCTGCAAGGCTCTGTGCCTGATTCAAACACAATGCAAGGTAAGGTCTTTGTAGTTAGGATGTTAACTCCCTCTTTATCAAGAAAAGGTCCACAGAAAGGAAGCCAAAGTAAAACAGTCTGAATCTGACACAACAGTCAGGCAGTCACTTGACTATCACCAATTATATCCATCTTGGTATGAACTCTTACAGGCTAAGTTAAAGCTGAAAAAGAATTTTCTGGACAGTTATTTAGTAGTTCATAAAATTGACTTGAAGGCTAGAGGACTATGATTGGAAACCGGAAAAAAATCAAAGGAACCCACAACCAGGGTCACATAAAAGGAACCATTTGACTGCAAAGCCACCACTGGACTCCAAGTATAAGGCACAGCCCTTGCTAAATGAATTCAGAATCACCATTTCATTGCACCACTGGCCCCCTGCTCACATCTACCATGAGCTCACTACCTGTGAAGCCCCATTCTAAGCAAATTGACTTTATCTCATTTAATCCTCAGGATAACACCCTAAAGAAAGTAATTGTCCCACTTTACAGATGAAAATACTGAGGCTCACAGAGCCAGAGCTCCATGCCTCAGGTTACAGAGCTGCTAAGTGAGGGACTAGCATTCAACCCAAACGACCTGGCCCCTCCACATTATGTGCCCCTCAAAGTCTAGGTAGGAGACTCTGAGTTCCTGAGACAATGGCCTATATCCCAACCACCAAGAAAAGCATATATATGACCTTTTAGGCTTCCAAAACTCATGTATGGCCAATTCTCTAACATGGGAAGAGAGACCAAACACGGGCAAGGAATAATTTACAATACTACTTCAAAGACTACAAAGAGAGATAGGAAAGAGGTAAAATAAGTGTAAGGTCAAAACCTGGGAAGAAATATACTAATTATTCTCAGGATATAATTTCCTATACTCAGCTATATTCTGAATGTTTGTTTCAGCCTAGGAAAAGCTCAGTATTTTGTTATAATTTATGGGAAGACAAATTAAAGTCAAGCGTTATATTTCCCTTTAGCTCGCTTTAAATTATGCCAAGAAAACTCTGATAAAAGATAGCTTGTCTAATGTCAGTCCTCAGATCAGAGGAGATAAAACTGTCCTTACTTCATCCTACTTCTTAATATCTACATGATTTTCAAGAAATCATATACTCAAGCATGAACTCAGACAGAGTTTTATTAATCACAAAAGAAGAAAAACCAAAGCAGACCAAAACAAAATGACTAGATATTTTTATTCTCCTCTATATCTTTAGCAATGGAGTAGATGGGGGGGAAATATCCATTTTAGCAATGTAAAGTTAAGCTAGCCAAGCTGAGGCCATCTTTCTTTCTAAGGGATATACAAAAATAGCTGTGACCAGACCTATCTTTTTATCTCCCCTTAGCACTCTGCTCCTAATACGTGGTCTATCTCAGTTTATACTCCAATAGTGGTAGATAGATCCTATTGTCAATATTCACAATGATCAACTCTAAGGAATAGTGACAACAATTTATTATTTTGCTCCCAAATATAGAGAAAAAGAAATTGTGCTATTCCCAAATTACTTGTTGGATTTGTGTAACCAATATTCAATAACCACTACAATATATACAAGAGTGATGTATTTTGATAGCAGGGGTGGAAACAAAAGCAGGGTAAAGGGAAATTTTAAACTCCTTAGAAATAGAGCCCTATTCTATTCACTGTGGACTTCAAATCATAAGAACAAAATTTCAAAGGAACTCTAATGTATTTGATAAAAGTTTATAACTAGATATCTAAAGTATATAAATGTCCGGTATTTTTGCTTCAGAAGAAAAATCTAGCTTGGTAAAATTCAAAATGTGAATTATTTTATTTTATTCTAGTCTGTTATTTTATTTTATACTATTTTGTTCTATTCTATTCTATTTTTGAGAGAGAGAGAGAGAGAGAGGACGCATGAGCAGGACAGAGGCAGAAGGAAAGGGAGAGAGAGAATCTTAAGCAGGCTCCAAGCCCAGATCAGAGCCCAATACAGGGATCAAGCTCACAACCGTGAGATCATGACCTGAGCCAAAATCAAGAGTCCAATGCTTAACTGACTGAGCCACCCAAGTGCCCCCATAACGTGAATTTTAAGGGACACATGCCACAGGAGCTGGCTCAAATAACTTAGGAACAAGAAAATAAAACTAAGAACACTCTCACATTTTCTTTTGCATATTTTGCACACAATCTATCCTCAATTTCCTGAAATGTCATCACTCCCCATTTAATAAACAAATGATAAAGAAAGTTCAAGTCATGAAATCAGTGGCACAACAATCCTCACTGGAGTTGTTTCTTAACCCCACAGTTAGCGCTAAAGTCCATTTTGATTTAAAGCCTAGAAGTCAATGACTTTTTGAGACGTTTCCTGTTTTCTTTCTTCATACAATCATATGAATGATAAGAATTTGTGGCTAATTCTAAACATAAAGGATTTCTGCATTTAAATATTTCCACTGGTTTTAGTTTCCACCATAGGACTCTGACTCTCAAAGTATCATTTCTTTTATAATTCCACAAATAAAAATTTTCCTGAATTTTCTTCTTGACAGATTTCCAATAGACAAAATGGGCAATTGACTTTATTATTTTTCTAATAACATGGGCAGTTAGGGCAAAGGAATCTCATTCATCTCTGTTCCTAATACTTGTTTTTCATTTGCAAGGATAAGTACTCTAAAAGGAAGTTTTTGGTGACTGGGAGAGACATAATGTTATTTCTATTTAAACTGACTACCATTAAGAAAACTTCATACTGAGTTAAACCAGGCTATCATTCTGTCCCTGACAGCAATGTATTCTGGAAAGCCATGATCGTGTTCCATGAAGTTAAACTCAAAAGGTCAAAAATGTACTCAGAAAAACTAGTTTTTCCTCGATAATTACAATCATCCACAAACTCAATCTCTCTGCACTTTAACAGGGAGAACTTTCTGAGGAGAAATATGTTCCATGAACTTCCTCTTCACCTAGTAAAATCATCCTTGTTGGTCCTAAAATGACTTAGTTGAGCATTCAAGACTGCCTTCTAAATTTTTCTGATATCTGAAAATCTATTTCAAATATTTTATTTATAAGGAATACTTTTTACCTTCTGTTAGGAAGAATGATGGATTACTTTCTGCATTTTTATGTATTTCTATAAGTCACTAAATACAGTTGGGCCCTTGAACAACATGGGAGGGGGTAAGGGGTGCTGACGCCCTGCCCAGCTGAAAATGTACATATAACTTTTCACTCCCCCAAAACTTAACTACTAAGAGACTACTGTTGACCAGAAGCATTGACAAAAACAAACAGTCGATTAATATATATTTTGTATGTCTATTATATACTATATTCCTACCATAAAGTAAGCCAGAGAAATGAAAATGTTATTAAAGAAAATCATAAGAAAAGAGAAAATACACTCACAGGACTGTACTGGAAGAAATCCACAGGTAAGTGGACTTCTGCACTTCAAACCCGTGTTGTTCAAGGTCAACCACTCTGTTTTTTTTTTTGTTTTTGTTTTTGTTTTAATGTTTTATTTATTTCTAGGAGAGAGAGAGAGACAGCGTGAGCAGGGGAGGGTCAGAGAGAGAGGGAGTCACAGACTGAAACAGGCTCCAGGCTTCGAGCTGGCAGTCAGCACAGAGCCCAACGTGGGGCTCAAACCCACGAACTGTGAGATCATGACCTAAGCGAAAGTCGGACGCTTAACCAACTAAGCCACCCAGGCGCCCCTAACCACTCTTTGTTTTAAAGATACTCACTAGTGATTTTAAGTCTGTAGGCATGTTATCAGATCTCATTGATCCTCGATTTCTTAGAAAAATGAGAACACTGGGTAGAGATCATCTCTAAAATAACCTTCTACAGTTAAGCTGAACTTCAGAAGAAAAGTCACGGCATGAACTCCACTGGAGTCATGCTCTGAACTTCGATCAAAACCCAGTCAACATCAAAGTCACTCCTAAGTAGACAGAAATCCAAAATGTTTTACTCAGTTGAATCATCTGTTTTTACTTCAAGTTCCTTAATTAGGTTCAGTAAAAGTTGCCAAAGTCATAAACAAAATTAATTTTCCTTCTGCCTTTGCCCTAAAATCTGTGCCATTCCTCCAGTGCTCTCATGCTGGTGAAGGCAAAATTGGCAGAAAGCTTCTGTACGGTCTCAAATCACAAAATGACCTCTTGCATGTAGGAAAAAATCCTGAAATACATCAATCAGAATTATTTTACGCAAACACTAAACGCAGAGACTATTGGGAAAAAATGGTATTTGTTTTTAAGAGGTATAATTAAGTTCAGCTTCAAATTATGCAAAATAAATATTTCAAGTGGTAATATTAAGATTTATTTTAATGATAAAATGGAGAACTAATACTGTTATGCCCAAATCACGAGTCCTCAGAGACCTCCAAGGAGCCAGCACTGATGCAAATACATAAGGGTCTTTATTACAAGCACGAGCAGGGTCTCACTGCCTACCGGTGCAGCGGCAGCAAGGTGAAGTCCTGAACAATAGTGAGCAGGGTTTTTATGGGGTAAGGGACGGGGGTGTTACAGTGCATACATTGTGCGTATAGCATCATCACATAAGCACCAATCCTAATTGTACAGCACCCATGGTAACAGTTTTGACCATTCAGTATCTGTGAGGCGTCCGTTACTTTTGGCGGGACCCAATCATGACCTTTGAGAATCCTTTGAAAATGACCAATTATGAGGTGAGCTCAATGGGCCTACGTGGGGTTTAGGCAAGCGGTGAGTGATTGGCTAGTTTGTAGAGAGGAACTACCTGCAGTTCCCAGCCCTGACTCAGACCACAGGAATGTCACACATTTCTTTTGATTGGCTGATCCGAGGGTGGTCTGAGGGTGGCTTCAGCCGAAGCTTTTCCTGGAACTGGGGCTATGTGCCGCCCCAGGTTGCTCTTAATGAGGACTCAATTTCAGGCTCCTCAATACCATGTAAAAAATATTTATACAGTTAATCTACTAAGTAGATTTAATGAACTGTTTAGGCAATCTGATTTATTTCTGTTACTACATAGAAGTTTTGTTCCTCTTAACAGCCATTGTTGGCTCTATACACGTCACTTATAGGGTAACTGACTTATGACAATGCAGAGCCATCATCTAATACTATAACAAATCTAAATTAAAGGATCTCACAAATTATACCAAAATAAATTCCAAATGAATCAAAGACTTACAGGTAAACAAACAGAAGAAACAGAGAAAGCCTTAAAAAAAAAAAAAAAAAAAACTTCACAGCAAAGAAATATACGACTCAAAATATAGAAACCATGAAATAAAAAACTGCTAAACTCAGCTGTATAAAAGCAATACTAAAATGGAAAATACTTGCAATTCTTAATACTGACAAAGGGCTTATTTCCTTCATAAGTAAAGATTTCCTAGAATCAATAAGAAAAAGAAAAAAGTACCAAAAATGAGTAAAGGATATTACTAGACAGATCACAAAAAGGGAAATACAAATGCCTTTTAAACCTATGGAAGGATATTCTACTCCACATGAAATAAAGGAAATGCGGGGCGCCTGGGTGGCTTAGTCGGTTAAGCGTCCGACTTTCGCTTAGGTCATGATCTCGCAGTTCGTGAGTTCGAGCCCCACGTCGGGCTCTGTGCTGACTGCCAGCTCGGAGGCTGGAGCCTGTTTCAGAGTCTGTGTCTCCCTCTCTCTCTGACCCTCCTCTGCTCACACTCTCTCTCCCTCCTAGAAATAAATAAAAATATTTAAAAAAAAAAAAAGAAAGAAAGAAAGAAAGAAAGGAAATGCTAGTTCAAATTTTACTGAGATACTTTTTTTTCAAAGGTCTGATTTATAAAGATGAAAACTTTAATGATGTGACATACTTGTACATTCTCATACATTACTGATTGATTGTAACATAATACCTCTACAGAGGGAATTTGGTAATAACTACTAACATTTACAAGTTGTATATGTTTAACCTAGCCAATTACACACACACACACACACACACACACACACCCTACATACAAACTCACACCTCTGTAAAATGATATATTCTTTTTGTTTTAATCAAGATCTAAATTTATTGACATGAAAAGTTATCCATAATATAGTAACTGGAAAAAAAGGCATTTTGCAAAGTACTATGCATAAGTAAATTTTAAGACTATTTTATAAAAATAAACAAACCTGGAAGCAGAGTATTAACGTTTTTCTTTTTTATAAATATAATTTATTGTTAAATTGGCTTATATACAACACCCAGTGTTCATTCCAACAAATGCCCTCCTCAATGCCCATCACCCATTTTCCCCTCTTCCCTGCCCCCTCATCAACCCTCAGTTTGTTCTTAATAGTCTTTTGTGGTTTGCCTCCCTCCCTGTTTGTAACTATTTTTCCCCTTCCCTTCCCCCATGGTCTTCTGTTAAGTTTCTCAAGATCTATGTATGAGTGAAACATATGATATCTGTCCTTCTCTGATTGACTTATTTCACTCAGCATCATACCTTCCAGTTCCATCCACATTGCTGCAAATGGCATGATTTCATTCTTTCTCATTGCCAAGTAGTATTCCATTGTATGTTTAAACCACATATTATTTATCCATTCATCAGCCGGTGGACATTTAGGCTCTTTCCATAATTTAACTATTGTTGAAAGCGCTGCTATAAACGTTGGGGTAAATGTGCGCCTATGCATCAGCACTCCTGTATCCCTTGGGTAAATAAAATTATATATTCTTAAGGCTATTAACTATGGTAAAATTCAAAGCAAAATAACAAGGGGAGCTCAAAAGTTAGCTGATTAAAAAAATTATGACACTTTGGGCATCTGGGTGGCTCCGTTGGTTAAGCATCAGACTTCAGCTCACAGTTCATGAGTTCAAACCCTGTGTCAGGCTCTGTGCTGACAGCTCAGAGTCTGGAGCCTGCTTCAGATTCTGTGTCTCCCTCTCTCCTGCCCCTCCCACAGTCACATTCTGTCTCTGTCTCTCTCTCAAAAAATAAATAAACTTTAAGAAAATTATTATATTCTATACATTGGAATAGAATGCTAAAGACCTTTCTAAATAAAGGATTAAGAAGCTCCTTATGTTCTGATAAGTAACAAAAATCAAGATATATTTTCACGTTAAAAAAAAGCAAAATGCAGAGTATCATTTGGAAAAAGAAGCAGATAAGGGAACCATACATGTAACCACTTGAATTTCAGACATTATCTCTGGAAACTCTAGATGCTGGCGAGGATGTGGAGAAACAGGCACCCTCCTATACTGTTGGTGGGAATGTAAACTGGTGCAGCCCCTCTGGAAAACAGTGTGGAGATTCCTCAAAAAATTAACAACAGAACTCCCCTATGACCCAGCAATAGCACTGCTAGGAATTTACCCAAGGGATACAGGAGTGCTGATGTATAGGAGCACACGTATTCCAATGTTCATAGCAGCACTCTCCACAATAGCCAAAACATGGAAAGAGCCTAAGTGTCCATCAACGGACGAATGGATCAAGAAGATGTGGCTTATCTATACCATGGAATACTACATGGCAATGAGAAACAATGAAATCTGGCCATGTGTAGCAACATGGATGGACCTTGAGGGTGTTATGCTGAGCAAAATAAGTCAGGCAGAGAAGGACAAATATCATATGTTTGCACGTATAGGAGGATTAGGAGGAACTTGACGGAGGAACAAGAGGGAGAAGAAGGGGGGAAATGGTGAGGGAAAGGGAGAGAGGCAAACCATGAGAGACTCTTGAATGCTGACAAAAAACTGAGGACTGATGGACGTGGGGGGGAGGAGGGATGGGCATGGAGGAGGGCACTTGTGGGGATGAGCACTGAGTGTTATGTGGAAACTAATTTGACAATAAACTATTTGTAAATAAATAAATAAATAAAAAGAAATTATCTCTGGAAAGACATTCAAGAAATCACCAATGATTGCCTCTAACAAGGGGAACTGGGTGGATGGGGAACAACACAAAGCATAACTTCTCAGAAGCTGTGGGATTAAGTGAGCACTTATTTACGTGGCACTGCCAGGCACAGTGGCACAGGGTTTCTGCCATTGTGAAGATACAGTCTATTAAAGAGAGAAAGCTAGCAGATATGATCCATTAAAGAACCACTATGTATCTGAATGCTTGGCCCTAATCATAAATGCAACCGACACACAGAGGAACTGGAGACAGAACAGAAACACAACTTGGGAGCTGGCCTGGAGAGTCAGGATTCCAGGCACGGGCAGCAGCACAGAGGTGTGGGGGCCAGCCTGCCTGTGCCCGGAATTTGATCAGCAGGAGCCAATTATGTTTTCCTTTCTTTTCCCCCTTTATTTCTCTCTTTTCCTTTGTCTGTCTTTCTCTTTCTTTCTTTTCTTTCTTTCTTTCTTTCTCTCTTTCTTTCTTTCTCTCTCTTCTTCCGTCCTTCCTTCCTTCCGTCCATCCTTCCTTCCTTCCTTCCGTCCTTCCTTCCTCTCTTTCGTTCTCCTCTCTCTCTCCACACCCCACTTTCTCTTCCTCTTCTTCTTCCTCCTCTTCCTTCTATTTGAAAATGGGGCTCTTACCATTCACATTTCATGACCATGGATCTTTCAGGCACTTTAATGATCGGCAAGGACACCAACTTCCAGTGATCTTACCAGTATATTCCCAGGTATAGATTGCACCCTTTTCCTTTGTTTTGATCAAGAGTTTATCCAATGAGCATAATAGCATCCTTATATACCTAAAGCACTCCATATGGCCAACTTACATATTTATATGTATATATATATGTACATATATATATATATGTGATGATAAATTGATTACAAAGCAAATATAAGGAAATGTCCACATTTACATCTAATTTACTTCCACAGTAAAAGGAGTGCAATAGGAGTTTCCTAGTTCTATTTCTCTCTCTCTCTGAAAACCTATTGTAAACAGGAAGTTTAATTAAAATGCATCTATTTTATATATGGAACACTGAACGTGACAGAATTAAAATTTCAGCAGTTTAGAATAGCAAACTTCTGGATTTTACATGCCTCTTTCATCAGAAAGTTTCTCCCATTTTCCCACAGTTCTGAATTGAAAATTCTTAGTAACTGCCCAAGTCTGAGACAGAGACACATACACAGCTTGCTTCCTACTCTGGAAATCTTCCCTGTGCCTTTGGCTGGAAAGTACGGAGGAATCAAAGCATTTCCTCAGACAATGGAAGCCAACATAAATGCACTTATTCTAAGAAACAATGGAAATGAAATTTCCACTGGGATCAAATTCAACACAGCTGATTAGCATTTCTTTCATGATAAATATGTGGCTTAGATGTCAGGTTAGGGGTTAGTAGAGGTGAGTCCATTAGCCATTATATTAAACATGAACATTCACCAAAGAGTAATTAACTTGTGTTTTACTTCTTCAATGTCCTTTCTCCTTCTTAATGATTGTATTAAGTATCCTTTCTTGGACCATAATTTTTGTTTGGTTTTCACATTTTTCGTTTGACAGTAAGAGGCTCATTCTAGAACAATTAGGAAACCAGACCACCCACCAACCACCAACTGGCAATATTTTGTTGCATTTTATGTTAGGTTTTTACTCCTTCTTCAGAAGCCTTTATATTCTGTTAATGAAAAGACTATTGTAGTGGTTGTTTCTATTCAATAAGTAACCCAAGCAGACAGGAGTGGGAACCTAAGAAAATACCAAAAGATGTATGTTCTTTGGAAAAGATCCCTAACCTTGTTATGTACCCACCATTAGACAATTAAAACTTTTATCATCTTTTCAATAAATCTGGTCCTTAAAACAGAATCTCAGTTGGCTGCAATGATAATGCTAGACCTAATCATGGGTTCTTGTGGGCTCCAGAGTTGTATCACCTTTACTGTACATGTTTTTTGTTTGTTTGTTTTTTATCTTCAGTGCCTATTCCCTTTTCTTCCCCTGGCCATTTTGCCCAATGTACTTACTTCAAATGCCAGCAGTTACCTGTGCTTCTATTTACTTCTTTCCTCTCTTTCTTAATTCTCCTGTCACCTTCTATCCCAGATTCTCTTCTTTTTATAAATGAGGCCTCAAATTTCTCACTTCGTACTTTGGCTTCAATGTCTTCTGTTGGTTTGCTTCACTTTTTTCCAATCTCCAAATGCTTCTCTGGGTTTTTATACCTCTGCTTCTTTTTTTATTCATTCTAACAATACAGATTCCTGATTTTTGGCATCCATCGCCATCCCCAGTGAGACTGCCCTAGTACAGCCCTCACCCTTGTACGCTCACAGAATCAGGAAAATCCACCCTGGAAACTTGCTTCAACAGGGGCACTTGATGCTCCACCTTCCACTGGACTGTGTTCACTAAGGTCTAGTATATTTGCCATATTCACTGTTGTATCCCCAGCAGCCAATATATTGTCACACACATTAGATTCTCAATCAACAAATGTCCATTGAATGAATTTATAAGAGAGTAACAACAGTTATTTCTGCTCATTTTTCCACATATCTAAACCAATAATTTTGATTTATTGAGAAGATGCAGATTATCTTCTCTGATACTTATTCTCCTGCTTTGTATGGATAGCTACACTGGGTGGTATAGAATACTCATACAGGGAACTCCATAGACCATCTAGACCTCATGAAGTGGCCCTGTGACAAAACTGTCTGATAGCAACCATGAAGCTACTCTCTAAGACTATAATGAAATTCTAATATCACCCAAATTCATAGAAAGGTAAGTTAGAGAAGGCTCAGAAGACTGGCTTAGAGATAGTCAAGAAGTTAAAAAATATAGAGGCACCTGGGTGGCATAATGGTTAAGCATCCAACTTTTGGCCTTAGCTCAGGTTTTGATCTCAGGGTCATGAATTCAAGCCCTGCATTGAGCTCTGTGCTGGGTGTGAAGCCTAATTAAAAAAAAAAAAAAAAAAAGGAAGAAATATAATTAGTCTTCGATGCTGTGAGAAGGCCTATTATAGTCTATACCTAAAATTTCTAGTCTCTTAAAACAGCTTTCATAAGATTCTAAAACTTGCCATGAAACATTCCCTAAGATAAGGATGTATAGGTAAGTGTACTGCTGTGGAAAGGGTTTATAACACATGTTCTCTTGAGGAAAGACTTATCAAAACAGCATGTATAATATGATTCTGTTTCTGTAAAGTTAGAAACAGAGAAATATCTGGAAGATCTTTTATTATTTTTTAAATATTTACTTGTGAAAGAAAGCGAGAGAGGGCACAAGAAGGGGAGGCACAGAGAGAGAGGGCGAGAGAATCCCAAGTAGATTTTCAATGCAGGGCTCGAATTCATAAACCATGAGATCATGATCTGAGCCAAAATCAAGAGTCAGATGCTTAACCGACTGCACCTAGGCACCCCTTGAAGATTTTTAGATTGATATATACATACACATACAGCAGAATGCACAAATCTTGTACAGCTTGATGAATTTTTACTTTGTATACACTCATGTGACTACCAACCACGTAAAAAAAATAGGGCCATTCCAGGACTCCAAACGGTGCCCTCATGCCGCTTCTCTGAAGAATGGGTTCCTAAAACATTCAGTAGGTACCCAATTGGAGAGATTTTAGGTGATTCTTTAGAGCATTCTGTTGCTAGAATTTTTTACATTAGTTTTACTATATAGTCAGAAAAACAAGAATGTCATTTTCCTTGTTGACCTGTCGAGCAGCAGCAGAAGGGCCAGTGAGCCAATTTCAAGGAAAGGGACCAGAGGTTCCCAAATTCCTGATTTCAGCATTCATGTCATTTTCAACGTTTAACACTCTTATTTTTCTTGTTTTTTTTGTATATTTCTTGCTTTTTTTTTTCCTGCCTTAAAACTTTGCAAAGCTTTGTTTTCTTTTTAACCATTTAATCTGCTCAACTGTACAAGACACACTGTTTTCTGAGCCTCACGGGAAGAGCAGCATACTCCTAAACCCAATGTGTCCTCCACAATACATGTCAAATTCTGGTACCAAATATGACAGTATTTAGAGGTGGGAACTATGGGAGGTAATTAGGTCATGAAGGCAGAACCTTCATGAATAAAATTAGTGCCCTCATAACAGAAATCCTAGAAAGTTTACCTTACCCTTTCCCCCTTGTGAAAAGATGGCCCTTACCAGACACTGAGACTACCCAAAACTTGACCTTGGATTTCCCAGCCTCCAGACTCTGAGAAACAAATTCTTGTTGTTTATAAGCCATCCAGTCTATGATCTGAACAGACTAAGATATGTTGCCGTCTGAAACCAAAGGGAATGAGCCCAATCAAGAGACATAGAAATCAAAATAAAAGATTTATTACTGATAAAGGCATACTGAAGATAGCAGCTTAGACCTGTAGCTAAAATCAACCTTCTATTACCTATGAGCATGAGTTCAGCTTATACTCAAGTCCAACTTACTGTAGAAACAGCACCCCCTCCAAGAAGTATTTCACTTGATGACAGATAAAGGCCTACAGCTTCAAACTATCTTTCTTCAAGCTCTAAGAAAGATAGGGAACCAAGACACAGAGTGCTCAGTGCTCTTTACTAATCTCATCAAACAGATAAGTCACCAAGTGGAAGTGGATGAGAAAAGGGCAGAAACTCTCCTCTAAGGAACTTGAGTGAAGTTTTCTTTTTTTTTTTTAATTTTTTTTTTAATGTTTTATTTATTTCTAGGAGAGAGAGAGAGACAGACAGTGAGCAGGGGAGGGTCAGAGAGAGAGGGAGTCACAGACTGAAACAGGCTCCAGGCTCTGAGCTGGCAGTCAGCACAGAGCCCGACGCGGGGCTTGAACCCACGAACCGCGAGATCATGACCTAAGCGAAAGTCGGACGCCTAACCGACTAAGCCACCCAGGCGCCCCGAGTGAAGTTTTCTTTTATGCAAACATGACAATTCAGAAATATGGTCTCCTCCCAACACTCTGGATACATGGCTTATTGATCCAGATTCCATAATTCCAAAGGAAAAGAATTTGGTCTTCCATTTCTTCTGCATCTTTCACTATAGATTTTCTTAAAGCAAGTTTATAAATAAATGAACAAGTAAATAAATAAGTTCAGTGAGATAAAGGAATTTTAAAGAACTGTATGAAATTTTAAACTTAGAGAACATCCTCAGTCACACACAGGGTTGAAATCCCTAAGAATATGTACATTATTGAAAAGACAAAACACAGAAACCGGCTTACCAGTAACTGATCTCCTTTGTGCCTGAACTTCCAAATGCATCTTCTTCTCATTGTCACTACCTGAAATGACAAGTCACCAGATTCTATGTCAAGTGCAACTGGCAATGGATGAAATGGTAAAGCTGAAATTCCTACCAAGCCTGTTTTTGTAACCTGTGAAACACATTTACACAATTAAGGACCCATTTCCTGAAAGGATGTTCTCAACTTTCCAGCTACTCTGCTAACTTAAAATCAGACACAGCCTTCAGCTGGAAAATGTGAGGATCCTGAAAACGAAAGGTTTTCAGGTAAAAGGCCTCAGGGTAGGGTGGGAAGTCAATCTTTCAAAGATGTCTGAAAAAGACCTCATGCATATTTACTTACTTATTTAGTAATTTAATTTTTTCTTACTAAATTTAGCATACAAGCAGGAAAGCACACAAATTGCTGAGTAAAGAACTTGATGAATTAGCTTAGAATGAACAGATCTGTGTAGCCAGCTACAAATCAGGACACCGAAAGAGCATCACCAACACTAACAAAACTTCCCATTGCCCCCTCCTATTCATTATCATCCCCAAAGGAACCACTATTTTGATTTTTTTTAAGATTTTATTTTTAAGTAAGCTCCACACCCAATGTGGGGCTCAAAGTCACAACCCCGAGATCAAGAGTTGCATGCTCCACTGACCAAGACAGCCTGGCACCTTCCACTATTCTGACTTCTAACGTCATACACTAATTGTGCCTGTCTTGAGCTTTATGTAAGCAGAACCTTACAGTATGTACTTCCGTGTGCCTGGATCCTTTTACTCCAGTTACATGAAGGAGTTTCATCTGTGTAGCTACGTGTAGTAATAGTGGTGGTTTCTTCATTCTTATTGTTGTTCAGTATTCCACTGCATGAATATGCCACAATTTATTCATTTTATTGCCCTTGGAAATTTACATAGTTTCCAGCTTGGAGCTATTATAGAAAGTGCTACTGTGTGAATTCTAGTATGTCTCTTGACAAGTACTGGTACACATTTCTATTGAGTATTCCAAGGAGGCAGTCATAGGTCACTAAGTTTGTGGTAACTTGTTATAGCAGCAATAAGAAACTCATATAATCCCCTTTCATATGTTTATTGGTCAAATGGATATTCTTTTTCATGAAGAAGACCTGTCTGCCTAGGTCTTTTGCATATTTTTAAAATTACATTGTCTGGGGTGGAGGGCGGGTGGATTTCCTTACAAACTCTGGATTCAAGTGCTTTGTAGATGATGATATTTACCAGGCATTCTCTCACTCCATGGCTTATTTTACTCAGGGCTACCTTGATAAGGCAAAGTTCCCAATTTTAATCATGTTCAATGTATCTACCTTCCCCTTTATGGTTACTGCTTTTTGTGAACTTTTTGAGACACCTTGTCTACAAGGTCATGAAGACATTCTTCAAGTTATCGTCTGTAAGCTTTATTATTTTGACCCATCTGGAATGGATATTTGGATATTGTGTAAAGTAGGTGTCAAAGTCTTCTTTAGATGGATAACCCAATGATCCAGCATCATTTCTTAAAAATGCCATCTTTTCCTACCTTGTCATGACATCTTTGTTATGTATCAGGTTAACTACAGATGTGTAGGTCTACTTCTGGATTTTTTCCATTTCTATTGCTCTATTTATCTATCTTTGCAAATGTTCAGAGGAGAGTTAACAAAACAAGCCTGAGAATGTTATCCTTTGATAGTCTTGCATATAAGGATAGCCCTTGGCTGGAATGTAGGAATTTAAATCTAGGGAAGGTTTTTACCATTCCCAGAACTGATAGAAGTGTCTTACTGTGCCTAAACTGTTTATACAAACAATATAGATTATGCTGAACACTTGTTTTCCTTCTAGAGTTTGGAACCTGCATGTGTACTTGGCAGAATATGTGTACATAACAAGCCCCCAATAAAAACTCTGGGCACTGAGTCTCTAATGAGCTTCTCTGATAGACAACATTTCACATGTATTGTCATAACTTGCTGGGGGGATTAAATGTGTCTCCACTGGGAGAAGACTTTTGGAGGTTTGCCCTTGATTTCATCCAGACTTCACCTCATGTGTCTTTTCTCTTGGCTGATTTTGCTTGAATCATTTCACTGTAATAAATCATATTCATGAGTATGACTATCTCCAGAGTCCTGGGAGTCTTCTTAAAGAATCATCAAATCTGAGGATTTTTTGCCCTTTGAATTTCCACATAAATCTTAAGATCAACATAACGTTCACAAAACTCAATCTGTAGTTGAATTTTTATTGGAATTTTATTTGATCTATAAATCTGAGAAAATTTGTATTTTGACAATGTTAAGTTCTCCAATCTATTCACATGGTATAGATAGGTCTTCTTCTATTTCTTTCAACTTTCTAAATAATATTTTGTAGGGCATTTTTAAATTTTTTTGGTGAGAAGGTCTTATACGCCACTTATTAGACTTGTTACTAGGCATTTGGTGATGTTAATGTTAGTCATATTTTCCATTTTTATTCTCTAATTGCTCTCTACTATTTTATAGAAACATAAATGGTTTTTGTATATTGACCTTATATTTAACAACTTAATAAATTCATTTAATTCTGATAGTTTAACTATAGAGCCTTTTGATTGTTATATAATCATGTCATTGATAAATAACAAGGGGTTTATTTCTTCCTTTTTATTTTTTTAATGTTCACTTATTTATTTTGGGGGGGTAGGGGCAGAGAGAAAGGGAGAGAGAATCCCAAGCAGACTCCATGCCTAGTACAGAGCCTGTACGGAGACTGTATGGAGCCCAATGCAGCATTTGACTGCATGACCACGAGATCACTACCTGAGTCAGTATCAAGAATCAGACACTCAACAGACTGAGCCACCCAAGTGCTCCTGTTTCTTCCTTTTTATCACTGTTATGAGCTAAATTATGTCCTTCCAAAACTCATATGTTTAAGTCCTAACCTCAGCCTCAGAATGAGAGAGAGCCTTTAGAGATGTCATTACATTTCCAATTTTATGAGGTCATTAAGGTGGACCATAATCCAATATGACCGCTTATGAGGAAAGAAGACACAACACACACAGAGGGAAAACCGTTTCAAGACACAAGGAAAAGATGGCCATCTATAAATTAGGGAGAGAAACCAATCCTGCTGACACCTTGATCTTGGACTTCTAACCTCCAGGAATTTGAGGAAATAAATATCTTTTGTTTAAGCTACTCAGTCTGTGGTACTATGCAGCCCTCAGAAACAAATACAAATAATGCTTCACAACTCAGTTACATAGTTATATAGAAGCATGCACTATATGCCAGGCACTGAGCCTATTTGTTTTCATACACCATTTCTTTTATTCTTCACAATGTCCAACAAGTATGTAGTACTGCCTGAATTTTACAAAGGATAAAAATCTCTAACCCTAAGAGATTAAGAAATGTACCTAAATAAATAGAACAAAACATCATGAACCTTCCTGCTTTACTCTTCTGCCTTCTTAGTTGTAAACCTCAATTATTGTGCCTTCAGTAACTTACCCTTTACCTAGCGGAAAAAAAATTATTTCTCAGTAGAAGAATACACACACACACACACACACACACACACACACACACACACACACAGACCTCCAAGTCTGGTCCAGACCTATCACCCAGAATTATCTCAAGACATAATCAACATCCCAGAGTATAGTATCAAACAAAATGCAAATCTTCGAAAGACTTCACAAACAGGCATATAACTCTTGGACCCCTCCCCTCCCTGTGGACACAAAAGGGTAGGAGGAGAGCAGACTAGAAGATTTTAGATGTTAGTGTTCCATGTCTCTCCTGCCACGTGGAGGCACTGGAGGGGCCTGTCCCTCTCTTCAAGCCCACTAAGTGGGGTCCGGTGGAATCTCTCAGTTTGGGGCTACAGTGAACTGTTGGTTCTCTGGTTCTAAGCTGGGAAGAAATCTCACGTGAAAGAGAAGGGATTCAACAAATGAGCCAAAGGAGTGATGGCCGTGTCCGGCTCTCAAAGGTGCAAAAGTGATGGCGGCAGAGACGAGTTAATACTGCCCAAAGACCAGATGTGGACCTCATAAGTGTTATTTACATACGATGAAATACGATACAGCAATAAAAAGAAATGAACCAGTAGTACATGGACTGCACCGATTAACATTATACCAAAAACACTTTAAGAGAGATGCAAAAGGTTACACATTGTATGATTCCATTTATATGAAATGTCCAGAACGTAGCAATCTATAGATTTTGCCAATTAGCAGTTATCTGGGGTCAAGTGTGAGAGTGAGGACTGAATGCAAACAGGCACAGGGAAACTTGTTGGGATGATGGAAATATTCTAAAACTAGACCATGATGATAGTTTCATAATTCTATAAATTAACTTAAAATCACTAAATTACAAATCAGTGGAAGTGTGCATTCACTTACAATGGGTGACTTTTATGGCATATAAAAGTTATACCTCAATAAAACTGTAAAAAAAACATGGAATCAGATGGAGATAAACAGATAAAAATGTCTGACAATATATTGATAATTACTGAAGCTGGATAATGGATAATGTGGTGTCATTATACTACTACTACTTTTATGTATGTTTGAAAATTTTCAAAATAAAAGTTTTAATAAAGTAATGAGAGATAAAACTGAAATTGTGTCACAAGATGCTTTATTAAGTATTTGGTATAACTCAATTATTATACTTGTCTTTAATTTTCAAGCCATTGTATTAAACGTGGAAGTACTGAACAGAAAACTGGCCAAGAAGATGCAAATGACTTCCGTGTTAGCTAGCTCTGTATTTGTATGTTGCATCTAACAACTTTAACAGGCCTAACTCAAAAATCATGGTGTCAAGAAGTCAAATAGTTAAAAGAGACTGAAAGAGGTAACCAGATGACCTCTGTTTCTGACAGAGTCTCATACAACAAAGCTATCTTTTCCTTTTTAAATATTTAGGGATGTACACGGGAGAGTTATTCAAAATCCCTTTGGTATTTTATTTTAGGTCAACACAATCTGGCTGTTTTAAAGAATATCTTCCTTCAGTATGTTGATGGCCAAGTCAAACAATGAATATTAGGAACCCAGAAGTAAGCTATGCATTCAATATATGTCTGGCTTTTAATAAAAAGAGGCTAATGAAGGAAAACTACCAAAAAACTTAACACATTTATTATTAGAAAGTTTTCAGGAGACTTTAAGACATTATGATACTCAACTGGTGCATGGGGCATATGTACCAGAACCAGCAGTGGATAAATGAAGAAAGAGACTTATCTGGAGGCTTTGCCATGGAATAGTTGGAAGTAAGATAGCACCATCTGTTGGAAAGAAGAAATGTCAATCACCAATAAAACTTTTTTGATATATGGAAAAAATGTTTTTAAGTCTTTCCAAAGTACTTGATAAAGAATCTTGTTAGAGTTAGAAGCTGCAAGTTCAGTGGAACAAGTACCAAACTGTGTATATATATCATGTCTCCCACACAGTCTTTTTGTATAGGTTGGGCTGTTATATACCCACACACATGAAATTATGATAATTATATATTATATATAAATAATATTATCTATAAAATACAAAATTAATCAGCATTAATGTTCGCAGCCCTGTAGATATCTTTGAAATGTCACAACCTTTACTTCCTTCCACTACTTTAAACTCTGCAACAACTACACATAGCCACACAGAATCTGTTCCCATGACTTCCTGGAAGTTTCTGATCTTGATAATTATTATACTCCTATAGACCACTACTGCCAGGTTTGAAGGAACTGTCAATAAATTATGTGCAGTGTATTAAAATCCACAATCCAAACAAATCAATTTAAACATAAACAGACATTCCCATTGTAATACCAACCTTTGAGAAAGATGTTATGTTTATTTAGTATTTTGAATAAAATTCCTGGCCTGTTATAATGCATAAACATCTAAACACCAGAACACCTGGTACTTTTACTTGAGTTCAATAGGCATAAAGTATTCTTCCTCAACCTCTCAAGTTTTTTAAAAACTCAGTGCTTCTAAAAGCATTTATTTTCTGTGCTGGAGCACCTGGGTGGTTCAGTCAGCTGAGTGTCCAATTCCTGACTTCAGTTCAGGTCATGATCCTAGCAGGACGGAGCCCTGCACCAGGCTTCATGCTGAGCATGGAGCCTGCTTAAGATTCTCTCTCCCCCTGCTGCCACATCCTTCTCCCCAACTCATGCCCTCTCTAAAATTAAAAAAAAACTAAAAATTAAAATCATTTTCTGTGCTAAAACAGATAAAACATGGGTAGTTCCAGCCATGGGCACAGAAAGTTCTCCAGTCCTTTCCTGGAAGATATTATCTACCTTTCAAAACAAGATTTTTAAAAACAAATATGTCTAGCAGGTAGTATTCCTAAAGCTAGTAATTCCTGCCCTTCAAATTTGTGAGCACTAAATTTATAATTAGTTTCGAAAAAAGTCTTATAGGAGAGTCAAAGTTCATATACTACAAAAAGTTCAGGCATCTTTCATTCTAAAGAAACACATCATATGAAATCTTCCCAGGCCACTATGTATAGTTTCTGGATCCAGCTTGCTAACCATTGTCTAATTGCTTGCAACTAGATGCACTGTAGTTTCCTTTGTTCAATCATTCACTTAGTTTAGCTTAGGAAGGACACATCTGAAAGAATCATTGGAAGACTTTTAAGAGGTGTAACTTCCCATGATCTGAAAATGGAGACCTGGGGTAGGATGTTTTATGGCACTAGAAAAGAAGCAAAAATTGATGTAGGGTATCCCACCCTTACCAACTCCAGTCAAAAATGGTAAGCATCCGGAAAATACAACATCCTTTTCTTTTTGAGAACTGCTACTCACTAAGAACTGAGCCTTGACCTGGCCTGAATATCCAGTTCAACAAGTGCTCAAGGACATATGTCTCCAAAGGGGACAGATAAGACAATTCTTGGTGGGGAAGGAAGGAAATGACTGCTTATTTCTAGATTTAATTTTTTTTGAAAAAATATTTTTAATGTTTATTTATTTTTGAGAGATAAAGAGGCAGAGAGAGGGTGACACAGAATCTGACGCAGGCTCCAGGCTCTGAGCTGTCAGCACAAAGCCTGACGCAGGACCTGAACTCACGAACTGTGAGATCATGACTTGAGCCAAAATCGGATGCTTAATTGACTGGGTGCCCCTCTAAATTTAATTTCTATCTTTGCAAACGTTTTCTAGTATATGTAATATATTATTATAGTAATTGATAATCAAATAAATACATATAAATGGGAGATGAAAGCAAATAAATTGTATGTTTTACCAGTAGAAGAAATCAAAGAAGTTTAGTCTACTATTTTATGAAAATTATAATTGTTACAGGAGATAAAATCTAATTGCTATCACTATTCTAGAATTTCTCTAATATAGTGCATCTTCCACTTAAAACAGACAAACGGGGTGCCTGGGTAGCTTAGTCGGTTAAGCATCTCACTCTTGGTTTCAGCTCACATCATATGTCGTGCTCTGTGCTGACAATGAACAGCCTGCTTGGGTTTCTCTCTCTCCTTCTCTCTCTGTGTCCTTAAACTCCCCCACTCCCCGCCCCTCCCTCTGTGCACGCGCATGCGCACTCTCTATCTCAAAATAAACTTTAAAATAAGTACAAACAAAAAATACTTTATTTACTACTATACTTCCTGGTCAAAAAGAAGAGCTTCCTTACCCCTATGTTCATGACCAATATGATAATGACTATGTTAAAATTCTGGTTTTTCTCTCAATCTTGAACCATACTTATCATTTAGTGACTATAGCTATAAATAGGCATGTGGGAATACTTCATTCTTTAAATAATTATATCATCAACATTACTAGGAAAAAAGATTTGATGCATAGGATTTTATTTACCAGGGTCTCACCTATTTATATATGAATTTGGACAGTCATTAGTGCTACCCACCAAATACTTCCAGTTCTCTGCCTTCTGGGCACAAGACAGGACTATACTTCCCAGTAAGGGTGGGGACTATGAACTAATTCAGTCAATGGATTATAAGCAATGTCACTTCCTTTCTGGAGCATTCGATTATCTAAGTGAGATCTTCCAGGGTCCTCCCTTTTCTTCCTTCAGCACGGTGACTAGGTTTCCCAGTCAGCCTGAATATCTGAATGACCACGACCAGCAAAGCCCCTCTGCCAACCTGCTAGAACAGAAACCATGGCTAAGAAATAATTCCTTGTTGGGGTTTTTTTGTTACCAGAGCATGATCTGGGCTACCCCAAACGACATCTTAAGGAATAACGGAAATTACACTCAAAACCCTACATGTCATAACTCAAAGTTTTGGCTAATAAAATTTTGTATATCACTGGAAATCCAGCATTAACATAAAAACTACAGGAAGTTCTCTATTAATAAATTCCCTCAGAGAAGAAGGGGAGAAACAGTTGGGGAGAGGCAAACCATGAGAGACTCTTGAATGCTGAGAACAAACTGAGGGCTGATGGGGGTGGGGGAGAGGGGAAGGGGAGTGATAGGCATGGAGGAGGGCACTTGTTGGGATGAGCACTGGGTGTTATATGGAAACCAACTTGACAATAAACTATTTAAGAAATAATGAATAAATAAATAAATTCCCTCAAAGAGAGAAGTCGGTCCTATCTATTCCTATAGTTTGAAATGGGAGTTTCAGCCTTTGAAATTTCAAAAAGGCGTCTTTGCCATTAGGCACCATGTTGGTCTGCTCAGAGGGCAAAAAGCAGAAAATTGTTGTCTTCCACCTTGACTTGGAATTTTCCACCTTGAGACCTAACCTCTCAAAGTGATAGCTGGTGACGTTGGCAGAACCAGTTATTTTTCCGATTTTTCCTTAATTTCATTTTAAGTGAAAGGAGAATTAATCTGACATAATCAATTCCCACCTTTCCCCAACCCATCTATATCTCACAAGGGATTAGTGTCCAAACATATTCTCATACTGTTTTATTTTCCTCCTAAGTGACTATGATATTTTCACCCCAGTAGCATACAAAAGAAGATGCCTACTCTAAACTATTCCCAAAAGCCTCTCTCAGGCACAGGAGGCAGATGCCTCAGAACTTAGAATCTCTGCGTTCAAGTCACACCTCTGTCACCAGTGAGCTGGAGGACTGTGCAAGCAGCTAACTTCTGTCAGCCTCCATTTCCTCACCTATAAAATGAGAATAATAGTGGCCTTGCTTCTCTGTGGCTTGTCAGTTCTTAAGAGACATGACATCTAAAAACGATTCAATAGCTGAGTTCCATTATTGGAAGGATAATCTGTTTATGGATATTTATGAATCAACACTGATTTACTGTCACTTCATCACACTTTAAGATAAATTATTTTTGACACTGCTCTATGGTTTCTAGTTTTCATTTCCCCTAGTTTTTCTCATCTTCATTTACAGAACCAGAGACTCAAGTTTCTGCCACAAAATAGGAGAAGCCAAGCTAAAGCAAACGTGTAAGCTTCTTCCTCTCAACCTCATACATTTCCCACTTCCTCTGGGTGCTTTCCTTTTCTTTGATTTAATTTCAGTCACATGCAGTCACCTGAAGTTTGTTGTTGCTTCTCTCACTGCTATCCATTATCTTTACATCTCAGGCTACAGCTTTCTGTATTAACCAACTTGCCAGTCAACTGTGAGGGTGCAGAAATGAAGGGCCTATACTGCCCCGTTCATCACTTTCTGTCCCCCACATCACTAAACAGAAAAGAAATTCTATAGTACAGGTTTTTGAACTAAAAAAGGGGCGGGGGAGAGGCAGCCAGCAGTATTTTGGGAAAAGCAAACTTGAACCACATTCTGCAAACCACTGCTTTCACAGCCCATAAACTGAGGACCAAACACCCTGGCCAGGAACCAGGGCTAAAATAAAATTCTGCATCAATTACTGTTGAAAACGTAAAGAACTGCCCCCAAAAACTGTCTGCAAAAAAAAAAGAAAAGAAAAAAGGAAAAGAAAAACGAAAAAAAGTGTTTTTCCTATAAGAGCTGGAAAATATGTTTGATGTCTGCCTACCGAAGGTAACTTGAGAAATTTATGTTGACAGCTTTGGGCTTCAACCTGTCGAAGGAAACGAAGGGAAAGTGTGCATGTGTTTGATTTTCAGACGATCACTGTGTTGGAGCGTAGCTGAGGAAGCAACGCAAAAACAAGGAGTCGTCTGTGAGGATGACACACGACAGCAAGAATTGCGAGGCGGGACATCTATACCTACCGTGAGAAGCCACAGCGGGGCCTCCGGCTACAGGGCCCAGAACGTTCCACGGAGCCCGGGATGACGTCAGGGCCTCCGACTGCTGCTGCCTCTCTCCGCAGCCCTGCCACAGCCCTGTGGTCCCCGGAGATGTCTGCCCGTATGAACGTGAGGCAATCCTGCACACACTCCGGGCTAGAAGGACATCGCCCTAAAGACGAAGGCAGATGAGAAGCAGGGGGGTGCCCGGCGTGAGCAGCAGCACTCGCTGCAGCCGCTGCGGCGCAGGACCGGCTGCGGGGCTTCCTGGAGAAGGAGGCAGTCATCAGGAGCAGGCCCCTCCACCCTTCTCGCCCAAGACCGCCTGAGGGAAAGGCCCAGAGCATACGCGACCCAGGACCACTGCAGGCCTCCAAAGAAGGACAATGACAAGGCGCTGCCCAGCCCCTGCATCCCATCACTGACTCCTGAGACCGAGGCCCCCACACCCGTGAAGGCGTCGCGCACAGTGACCTCCTGCACATCCGGGAAGCCAGTGCGCATGTCAGCCCTGACGCGCAAGCGCCTCACGCCGCTCCAGGGCTCTGAGGCCCAAGGGGACCCATCACGCACAGTGAGCGCTGCGCGTGCGCGGTGACCCACCACAGCTTGAGACCCTGCGTGGCTCACGCCGTGCTGCAGTCGTCAGGGTTTGCGGCCACCCTTGGCGTTGGAGAAGCTGACTTGGAAGGACATGCTGGACCCCAGGAACGGACGGTGACACCATCGTGCCTCAGTGAGGCGACGTGGGCTTCGGGGCTCCAGAATGAAGCTATGGGTCGACAACTCGCGGCCGGTGGTGTACACCTTGGACGGGACCGGCTGCGCGGCACCTTCGTGCTCCTCGCTGGAGCCGTGGGGACACGGCGGTCTAGGAGGCCGGGCCGTGCACTCTGTAGGGACTCCAGTTTGAAGGGGTGGGCTACGCGTATTTAATGCGGTCTCACTTTGAGAGTACAATCTGAATTGAAACAACGTACACACAGACGCAAAGATCACCGTGCACTAGTGAAGAGCTTCCGGTTTTGTGATGGGTTGTCCCGTCGTTATTTTGTGGTTTGGTTTTTTAACTACGTGGAAAACGTGACATTTTCAGGGAGGAGAGCCTGGATAGGAGGGAGATTCAGGATAGAGGAATCAAAACAAGACTGGAAACTCCCCTAAATGTTGAAGCGTCTCAAAACACACAGAGCAGAGGCAGCGGAGAGATCAAGGCAGGCTTTCCCGTGAGTCATGTTTGTGATCACAACAGCATTTCCTGTTGGAGTCAAGAGTGCATTCAGGGTGGAGTTCATGAGAAAACCTGTCTTAGTCATGAAATAGCAATTTTCAACTCTTTAATACAATCAAGCAACATTTACCAAAAGATTTTTTTTTTTAAGTTTTAAATGTTGTTATTCAAATAATTCATTTTCAAAGCCACCCGTTAGTCTGCTGTGTACCTATTACACAAACAGTTGTGTTAGGCACAGAAGGCGGTACAGGGGTGCCTGGACGGCTCCTTGGTTGAGCCCCTGACTCTTGATTCTGGTTCAGGTCATGATCCCAGAGTCATGGGATTGAGCCCTGCCTTGGGTCCGTGCTGAGTGTGGAGCCTGCTTAAGATTCTCTCCCTCTGTCTCACCCTGGCTCTTGCGTGCATTGTCGCGCTCTTTCTCGCTCTCTCTTTCTCTCTCTCAAAAAAAAGGGGGGGGCATACAAAATCAATACTCTATAGATGCCCTACAGATGTCTGTTCGATGAATGAACAAATTTTCTAGGGAGAAGAGAAGAAGGGCAATGTTGGCTAGAAGGGGAACATACCCAGGACTAAGAGGAGCCTCAAACAAAACACATGATCTTTTTGCCTACTTTTAAATTTTATCTAGAATCAGAACTGCTGCTGCTTTAGAGATCGGATGAATTACTCCTCCAGCTCCCCTCCCTGACCGCCACATATACAGTTCCATCTGCTGCCACTCCTGCTAGTGATAATGATCCTGTGGGAAAGGATTAGAAAACCACCTTGTCTTAAAATGGCTTTGGAAATTTTTGCAGCTATTTTTCTGCTGCTTTTAGGAAAGTAGTTATACCTATTTTTCAGCTACACCTCTTTTCAAAATCTTAAGTAAGTATGTATCAGGTCTGACTTACTTTAATACAAATACGGCTTCTCTGAAGGGGACGTGAAGGGTATGTCTCAGGCTTCACGAACTTGTCCTCTGCTCCTGAACACCTGCACTGGCCCAGGCACCTACACAGGCTGAGTTGTGCCAGACACCGAATGCCAACACCTCATTTTATTTGTAACAGTAACACCCACACTCAGACACTACACCCCAAAACAGACTCCCTGCACCAAAACAGGTGAGCCTAGTGGACTTACCACTATCTACGCTCTGTGCTAAACACGCACTTTCTCTCTTTGAACCTATAGATTCTCCATTGAGAATGGATCACCAATGCAGCTCACAACTGTTCTCGAAATAATTTTATTTCAGTCACCTTCTCGCCCTACCTGAACGTTGGTTCATCCACAATTTCCGCTTAATTTTAAATTTTAGAGAGCAGGTTAAGTGTGTGAGGAGTCTCTGAACTCTTTATGCAGATAAGCCCAACCCCTCCCCAGAGGACCACACACCAAGAGGAGAGACAGGTTTTGCTAAGCACCAGGAGAGTATCTAAAGGAACCTAATTATACACTGTTGTGTGACAACAGTGTTACAGAGGCAACAATAAGATGACCTATCCAAGACCAAAGGACAAAAAAGTTCTGCTTACAGCAGCCTTTTCTTCCTGAATGTATATAGAGAAAAGCTGGTAGATACCCTAGTAAAGCACTAGCTAATATATATAATACTGAAGGGGCGAGTGTCCAACTCTTGAATTTGGCTCAGATCATGATCTCACTGTTCATAGGATCAAGCCCCATATAGGACTCTCTCTCCCTCTCTGTCCCTCCCCCACTCTCACACATGTGCTCGTACTGGAGTGCTCTCTCTCTCTCACAGTAAATAAGTAAACAATTTTTAAAGTACTGCAAACATACGTGAAATATAATGCAGGCCACAAATGAAATCCCACATGTAATTTTAAATGTTAAGTAAAAAGAAAAAAGTAGAACTGATTTTAATAATTTACTTAATGCAGATTTCCAATGTATTAGTATTTCAACATACAATCAATATAAAAACATTGAGATCTCTTACATTATTTTTTTCATACTAAGTCTTCGGAGTCCAATGTATGTTTTATACTTAGAGCACATTTCAGTTCATACCAGCGGCATTAATGGTCAAAGCCTCATGTCGTTACTAGCTACTATAATAGAGCAGCACTGGATTTTTTTAAAAAATCTGTATTCCATTGGCTTGCCTGGGTGGCTCAGTCAGTCGAGCATCTGACTTCTGCTCAGGTTGTGATCTTGCAGTTTGTGAGTATTTTTTTTTTAATCTATTTTCCATTACATAGACCAAATCCAATTTCTCATCAAAGTGATCTTAGGAGTTCATGTACCGTCATGTGCCTTCTGGTCAAAACACTTAAGTGTAATAAAATAGGAAATCAATGTGACTATATGAATGATTCCCTAACATAATGCCATTTCTAGCTCAACCCCAAAGCCAAGATTTACCTTAATAGAAAAAAACACTAAAAACATTTCCATTAAAAACAGGAAAAGGGGGGGCGCCTGGGTGGCTTAGTCGGTTGAGCCTCCGACTTTCGCTTAGGTCATGATCTCGCGGTTCATCGGTTCGAGCCCCGCGTCGGGCTCTGTGCTGACTGCCAGCTCAGAGCCTGGAGCCTATTTCAGAGTCTGTGTCTCCCTCTCTCTCTGACCCTCCCCTGCTCACTCTGTCTCTCTCTCTGTGTCTCCTAGAAATAAATAAAAATATTTAAAAAAAACAAAACAAAACAGGAAAAGGGCAAGGGTGTCCTTTACCACAATAATTATTTAACACAGTACTGGAGGTACTAAAACAGTCCAATTACACAAAAGGAAAACAGAGTAAGCCCTTGAAAGGCAAATATAAAGTTATCATTATTTGAAGATTATATAATTCTTGACTCAGAAAACCTGAGTGAATCAACTATATACCTATTTAAAATAAGAGAAGGCAATAGGTTAACTAGACACAAAAATTAATATGCAGAAATCAATAGAATTGATATATACAAACAACAATCCTTCAGAAGCTATCATGGAATAAACGGTCCCATTAAAATAACAAACAAAAGTAGATTACTTATGAATTAATGATGAAATGTCCAAGACCTACATCAAGAAATTCTTGAAACACTGTAAGAGATTAAAAGAAAGATTAAGAACAAAGGCATACCGTGTTCACAGGTAGCAAGAGTCAATATCACACCAAAAAAACCATAATTCTCTATTAGATTAAAGAGATGTAAGAGAAATGACGTAATTTTGCAAGTAGGGACACTGAGGGTTTGGAATGCATACCTACCTAAACATGAATGACAAAGACAGGATGAATCATATGCTCCCCTCTATCCCATGCCTGGAGGGCCTAATTCTGATTTAAAAAAAAAGTCTATATGCCCTCTATTCCTCTGGTTGCCTGTGTATGATAACAAAAGAATATACACCATTTCCCAAGTTCTTTCTCTGCCCTAGCAGTGAATCCATGTAGTGAGATGAATGTAAGGAAAAAGATCAAGTTGAAGAAGCTAAAGAGGTAAACTCTAATCTCAATGCTCCTACTTAGAAACTTTATAGAACTCACCTACCTCTCAACCTCAGTTTCCTTATTTGTAAAACAGATTAAAACATGCCTACTTACCTCACAAGGTTGTTGTGAGGATGGGAACTGAAGTTTGAAAGAGCTTTGGACCATAAAACTCTTCATTGCTTTGTTGTAGTTTATTATCTGACAAGATGCAATCCGTGTTCCAGTTCATGTTTAAGTGACCATCACTAACCCAGCTTTAAGTCTGATATAAATAAATTCAGTGTACGCTTATTCCTTAGGTTTGTTTACTTTTTAAGAAGGTTCGAGGAATAGATCTTCTCTGGATTGAACCATCCTCAACCTCTTGAAGGACTGCCAGCTGTGGTTTCAAATAATTACCCAGGAACATTTGACCTGAGTTTTCTTCTTCCTCTCCTATTGTCCTCTTCTCCTAGAAAATGCAGAATTGTTTACAAAAGGGTGGATGTGAAACACACTGAAGTCACTCATGTGAATAGAATATATGTGTCCTTGACCCACCATCAGAGTAGGCCCACGAGTGAGAAGTAAAGCTTTTGTTGCATTGAAGTCTCCAGATTTCGGGGTATATTTCATTCCAAAGCACAGTCTTTCCAGTCCTGGCTCCTACTACTTGGGTTTTATAAATGAAGTAGTGATCAGAGAGAGGAGTTAGAGCTCCAGATCTTGCACATGGAGCAGATCCATGAGATAGCCAAGTCTAAAGTATGACCACCTCTATAGGTTGCTGACAGGAAGTGGGGATAAATTTAACACTGAAGACAAGTAGACACTTTTTAAAAATTTCCTGAGGCCTTTTTTAAAGATCTATCCAAAAAATTTCTGTGTAAATGGCCAATATCACATAAGGGATAAAATTAGATTTGGTAACTAGGGAAAAGTTAGACTAACAATGGGTGGGTGGGGACATTTGTGACTCAGTTATAAAATTTTTTCTTTAGGAAATTGTCTATGGATGGTGCCTAACATTTCCGACATAGCAAAACAATAGATGTGCAATTCAGCCCACATCTTTCGTACTTAAGATTGAGTGAGGCTATCATTTCGAAGAGCCAGTGAGACTTAACAGAGGTCCACGCTGCCTCCCACCCCCCCCACCATGTGACTTAAGGGACATTAGCAACAAATGCTTTTATTTATAATGAGAAAGAGCTGAAATATGGAAGGAAGTAACAGGATGACAGGATTTCCTATAAAGTGCGTGAACAAAGCAATAATACACAAGGTACCTTTATAAACAGCACTAGTAAATTGGACATAAATGCCTGACATGACCTTTTGTGCTTTTCAGCTACTTCAGTTACAGTAACAGCAGAGACAGCAGCCAAAAGCATTTACTATAAATTCAAATGCATTCCTACTCATGTGACTCAATGCCTGAAAATCAATGCATACCTCACATTCAGGCACACTCAGAAACTGGATGCACAGACACCACACAGAGAGAAAGAATACACGTCTTATCTCATTTTCTGTAAAAATGTTATATTTTGAGAGCACCAACAAATGTAGTCTTGAGAAGGAAACAGCAGACTTCATTAAGCAATTATGAAATTCAAGTCACCAAGTTAGCATTCCTAAATCACTCAAGTCAGAATAACTTCACTGAGATTTGTCCTAAATAATTAATAAATCACTTTGCAATATCAAAGAATTATTTCATTACTTGACCATTAAAATTCATGGACACCTCTATTATATATGTTAAACTTTTAAATTATTTAGTTCTTCGAAGTAAGGAAAATAATATTATTCTATCCTGTAGTCTCAAAAAAATGTTCCTTTTATATTACTTTAATTACCTGATGGCTCTCAAAGAAAGCCATTTCCTACAGCATTTTATTCTACTCAAAATGCTTTTCCTGTACTTTATCTAGAATATACATTATGATGTTGTCTCAACACCTATGTGGGAATGACTGGAAGACAAGACACTGATGAGTAGGAGAAAGAGAAAACATAAACCTTTAAGAACTTGAGTTTTGATGAAGAGTACACATCAGAATAACGTGAAAGCTATTTTTAAACACAATGAGTCCGATCCTCTGAGATTATAGTTCACTACAAACCTTACTGGTGGGCACATGTTTCTTTTTCACATTAGCTACCAGAACACTTGGCCCAGGTTTGGGACCTCTATCTGTCAAGTGGATAGAAGCAGGTGGCAGAGTGTGTGCGTCACACATGGACATGACCTGGTCATCATGGGTGGACAACCCTAGCCCTGCCTTACTTTTCTCCCTACATTTTTCATCTGCCTCATTGTTCATATTTATTTTTAGTTGATCTTGCTAAATTGTGCATATCTTTAGAAGTAGATCTGAATTCCTTTCACAATGTGAAGAATTTTAAGTGAATGAATAATAATGGGGCAGGATAAATCTTTCAATGGGGAAATGTTATATTTTGTATTACAATTCTGTCCTATCCATGACCTTTCCTTCTCATTTTAGAGTTCCATCTGGTGATGTTTGCTCCTCATTCCATCAACCCCATTCTTGGGAGAGGATCTCCAATCCATCATTTACACACAGAATAAACTCAAACAATGTGCTACCCCTCCTGGGGGCACTAGCCTTTTCTCTAATTGCAAAATAAGATTTATTACCTCTCAATCAATTTCAGATATCAAGGAAATGTGAGAAAGTGAAGGAAGTAACCAAGGACAGAAATATGTCTTTCCAATACTGTGAAAATTACACCACCCACCTGGGATTATTTCTACTCAGGGTAGTTTAAAGGAAAATGTTAGTGTTTCAGTAACTATTTTAATGTATTGCTTTATTGATAGCCTTCTACACACCGTGTGTAGAGACAAATTAATAAAGATGCTGAAGAGAGAATAAAAGAGAGTAGTATGGAAATTGGAAGACAATCCAGAGGGAGTTAAATGGCTGCTGAATGTCCATTTATATGGAAGGGAGGTAGAAGCAAAGGTTAGACAAAAATAATTTGATTATTGTTACTCTGAGATGAGAGTTTGAGGGTAGACCTTAAATCACAGGGCTTTTTGTGTAAGAGGCTGTGAGGGCATTCAGTGCTTCCTCTGCATTTTGGAGGGAATTTTGCCCTTTGTTTGGACTCCCATGTGTGAACATAGAATATCACTGTCCCTATTATGGATTGAGTTACATTCCCCCCCCCCCAAGTATTTTGAAGTCCTAACCTAAAGTACCTTAGTTAGAAGTAAGTGATCTTATTTAGAAATAGGGTCTTTGCAGAGGTGATCAATTTAAAATGAGGCCATGCTGGATGACTAGTGTCTTATAAGAAGGAAATTTGGGCTATTGTGAATAGTGCTTCTACAAACATTAGTGGATTTATTAATTTTTTGGTCATTTTTTTCCCATCTGAGTACATATAGTTTCATGAAAAATTAGAACAATGTAAGCAGAGATTATGAAAGGGTGTTTGCAGATTACAGGATCAGGCCATCATACTACACTGACGAGAGCAATGTCACCAGAATTATCCCACAACACTTTCAAGACTTGCGAGTTCTTCATAGCGAAGCCCATCTTTGTTTGTTTTTTAAATATGGAACGCTTCATGCATTAGCATGTGCAGGGGCCATGCCAATCTCTCTGTATTGTTCCAATTTTAGTATATGTGCTGCTGAAGAGAGCACCACAATAAAGCCTATCAATGAAACCCACTAAAAGTGGTAGTGATGAAAGTATGTGTGGGTCTAATCAACAAGTCACCTAGCAGATACACAATATTTATCAGAAAAAAGAAGGATCATATATCTAGCCCTAAAGCGAATTTGTATTTCAAAAGACTGAAGTCGTACAGACTATATTCTCTGACCAAATGAAATTAAGATGAGAATTAATAACAAACCATATGTAAAAGTTTACCATCTACTGAAAATTAATAAATAGGCTTCAAAATAACCTATGACTCAAAAAAGAAATCAAAAGGGAAATTAGAAAGTATTTTTAACTGTGTGACAATAAAAACACATCAAAATATGTATCAAAAATGTTTGGCATTTAAAGCAACATTTCTGGTCTTTCTTATATCAGAAAGGAATTAGGTTGAGGGGTGTCTGGATGGTTCAGTCAGTTGAACGTCTGACTCTTAATTTCAGCTCAGGCCATGGTCCAGGCAGAGCTCCACGTTGGGCTTTGCACTGGGCATGGAGCCTGCTGAAGATTCTCTCTTTCCCCTCCCTCCACGGTGCCCCTCTCCCCTGCTTGCTCTCTCTCTCTGTCTCTAATATAAAAAAAGAAGAAAGGAATTAAGTTGAAAGGCAATGAACCGAACATCTAGCTCAAGAGTATAAAAAGAACATAAAAGATCTACAAAAAGCAAAAGAAAGTTAATAATAAAGACAAAAGGCTAATAAGTAATATATAATAGAGAATCAAGAGAAACAAAAGGTTGTATTTTGGAAAGATTAAGAAAACTGAGAACACTTGGGAAAACTGGGGGACTAAAAAGAAGGCACAATGATCAATGCAAACAATGTAAGGAAGACATAACTACAGATTCCACCAACATTAATAACATAATCTGAAGATATTATTAATAACTCCATGCCCATCGCATTGAGAATTTTGATAAAAATGGATGATATTCCAGCAAAATAAGCCTTACCAAACTTAGTTCATGAAGATAGAGAAAATCTGAATAATCGGTTTAAAGTCTGTATCTGGTAACTCTGACATCTGAGTTATTTGTAGGTCTATTCTCTCTCTTAATCCTGTTTTCTTGAAACAAGTAGTAACTTTTCATTGAACAGTAGGCATTATATATGAAAAATCGCAGAGGCTCTGGGTGATGCTATCTTCTATTCAAGAGGATCCACCCCATTCTCTGGCAGGTGACAGACGTGGGTGTAGGTAACATCAACACACCCAGTGCATTTAGATTGGAAGCTGCCCTGCGTACGGTCTTTTCACTGTCTGACTTTTCTCTTAGTTGTACCCACTCCTTGACTTTAGGTCTCCAAGCAAAGCCTGGGGTGTTTACTACAGCACTTCTTCCATGGCTTCAATTTTTATCTTCTTATCTGGCACTGTTAGACTACAAAAGACTGCCACCTGGCTTTTCCACCACTCTCTGCTCAATTTCTCTTTTCAACTTAAGAATCAGGGGCGCCTGGGGGGCTCAGTCGGTTAAGTGTCCAACTTCAGCTCAGGTCATGATCTCACGGTTCGCGGGTTCGAGCCCCGCATCGGGCTCTGTGCTGATAGCTAGCTCAGAGCCTGGAACCTGCTTCAGATTCTGTGTCTCCCTCTCTCTGACCCTCCCCTGCTCATGCTGTCTCTATCTCTCTCTCAAAAATAAATAAGATATTAAAAAAAAAAAAAGAATCAGTAAATGAAGGGCACCTGAGGGGCTCAGTCCCTTGAGCATCCGACTCTTGATTTTGGCTCAGGCCATGGTCTTGTGGTTCGTGGGACTGGGCGCGAAGTCAGGCTCTACACTGAAGGTATGGAGCCTGCTTGGCATTCTCTCTCTCCCTCTCTCTCTCTCTGCCCCTCCCCTGTGCTCGCTCTCTCTCTCTCTCTCTCTCAATATAAATAAATAAACATTATTTAAAAGAATCAGCAAATGTCTCAAGGAGAAAACTAGCCAAGTATTGGATTTAGTTCTCTGTACTCCCTTTTTTCTTTCCAAGATTTTGTCCCCTCAAGTCTTGGCTGTCTTGACTGTCCCCACATTCCAATGGTCACCTCCTTGGCCTTGCAAGATTGCTGAATTTTTTACCAGTTCTGATTCTTCTTAGCCTTCCCCTTCTACCCAGCTTCTCAGCCTCTGTCCCATGCCCAGAACTGGCAAGGGCCCTGAGGGATCAAACTGCAGGCAGAGTGGGAGGCTCCTTCTCAGTAACATATCTTTCTCTCCAATATATTGGTACCTCAAGTCCATACTGCCTCAGATGCCTTCAAACATGCTTTTGGCATTGAGCTTTTTGCAGGTTTTCTTGATGGGAGCATTGTTGTGCTATAAGCTATCTCTTTCTAACTGAAATCAGAAATCTGTGTATTAAATAAAGCATGACGAAACATTGAAGACATAATAATGGCTTTAGAAGTTATACTTTTAACATTGGCATTTCAGGAGTTAAATGCAGAAGGCAGCAGCTGAGAAGGTGAGAAACGTATTGAAGAGAAGGATAAAGTTACTAACAGCCCTATCTTGTAAAGTGGTCTGTGATGGTTCTAGAAATAAAGATAAAAGTATCCATATGCTAACCAGCACAACTCATGAGACATGATCAAAATACAGAATCAGGGGGAAATCAGAGATCTGAGTGACTGGCAGTCATGACTCAGCTCAGGCCAATGGTTTCATAAAAGACTGCAAATCCAGTTTTGAATATTTGATGATTTTTTTTCAAGCAAAGCAGAAAAATCTATATTTTTATGTTATAATTATGCTTGATCCTTTATATTTTGGCTCAAACTTTTTTTTCAGTGTGTAGGCCAAATGTAGACTGCCAGTCTACATCCACTAGCAAGACACTAAAATGGTGAACTGAAAGCTCATGGGTCTGAGCAGAAAGTCAGTAAATATTTTATTAAATAGAATTATTTATGAATAATGATCTTAGTATATTATTTAGACATGTGAAGGTAACCAAGGGAGTAGAAAAAGCTAAAAGGGTTAAAATTGGTTATCTTTAGAACTATATCAGAAGGACTATAGTTTTTTATTAGTCTATGATATTTTAATTTGTTTTCTTTAAGCTTTTTTTAAAGTTTATTTATTGATTTTGAGAGAGAGAGAGACAGAGAATCCCAAGCAGCTCCACACTGTCGGCTTGAGCCCATGAACAGTGAAATCATGACCTGAAGCCGAAACCAAAAGTCGAATACTCAACTGAATGAGCAACCCAGGTGCCCCACTATTTTAGTTTTTAAAGTTTTGCTTGTATTACTTTGATTAAAAAATTAAAAATAAAAAGGAATTTAAAGATCCCTCCCCCAAATTCCATCTCTGATTTGACTTCCCTGGCTGGAAAATGTATTTCCATCAGAGAACTAAAGCAAATGACTCTCTACCATCTCTTGCTATACTGAGGCCCCAACCGCAGCTCCAGCAGCTTTGCAGAAATGTTAACTCTGCCAGGGTTCATCAAGTTCTGTGCCCAGCTTCTGTACCTGTGCCTTCCTTTCCCATGCTGGCTTGCCTGAGATCTTGTTCTTTGTGCGTTCCCTATATATAATTCTCGCTGATGGCTCAGGGAGGGCAATGGACCTGCAGAACATGTGTCCAATCCAAGGACCAACCTCAGCAGACTGAAGGCCTCCCCAGTTCTCTCCAGTACCCAATGACTCCATGGTATTTTATCATTGAGCTTCCTACCCCCTCCATGAAGATAATCCAATGCCATCCTTGTGACTATATATCCGCTCATAAAAATTGTACTTCCTACAGTAGACGCAACCACCCACAGTCATACCACTAAAATATCTTTATCTCCACAGATTCTCCATGCAGATTTTATGAGGCCATGGGCACAAATTTGTATCTTCCCTTCTGTAAAATGTCTCTCGTATCCTGGCAATGAGTCACTTGTCTGCAGCTTACCACCAACAAAAAGATGGCCAAGAGACTAATCTGATCCGAGAATGATAAAAATTACAAGGATTTTATTTGTTCTCTTTTAATTAAAAGCAGCTAATTTCACATTTTACTTTGTATCAGGTACTGTTGTAATTTCTTTGATGTAGGTACAATTATCTCCATTTCAAGCCCAGGAAACTGAGGCATAGGAAAGTTAAGTAGCCTGCTCAAGGCAAAAATTTAGTAATTGGCAAAGCCTGTGTTTCAGTTGGCAAAAATTTACTAATTGGCAATGTCCTGGATCTGACTCCAGAGCCTATGCTGTAAGCTACTATACTAGATAGACTTTTGGTATAAAATTATACATGAAAGCAAAATGGAAAATCCATAAAATAGGCTATAATCATTGAAATATAATTCTAGTACATATAGAAAATTCCTCCTTACAGGGAAAAGAATTCAACATCATCGACAAGATTGAGTATACTCAATGCTTACGCTCTTATCTTTCTTTCCTCTAATTATTAAACTGTCTAAATGGCATACTGAGCTTTCACAAATTCAAATAAAAAGAAATTTTCTAAGGCTTGTTCACTAGAGGTCACTCTTCTAACTCTGGAGTTTAGTTGCTCTCACTGCACAAGGCAGAATTGGGCAACAAATAATCGCTGCCATTCATGTGTCCAGCAGATGTCACTAGAAACCCATGGATCCCGAAGTTGACTCAGCTAAACAGTTCCACTTCACAAAAATAAGTATCTCACTCTGTCAAGGCAGGTTGTGCTAAGTTTGTTATTTTAATAAAATTTAAAATATAAAGCTTATTTCAGTCTGTGACTCCCTCTCTCTCTGACTCTCCCCTGCTCACTCTCTCTCTCCTAGAAAATAAATAAAACATTAAAAAAAAATTTAAAAAATAAAATAAAATAAAACAAAATATAAAGCTATTTGGTTGTCAAGACAGTCCACCTAAAACTCACACAGAATTCACTTATCTTCTAGGAAAAGAAAACAAAGATATCTTGCTTGATATAACAAGGTAACTAAGGACAAAATAAGAGAGTTAACTGACAGGAACGACAACTCAGACTGGGTTCGAAGTTGCTTTCTTAACAGTTTTTACTGAAAACCATGCTACACCTAGGATTGGGGACACAAATGAGTGCACATAGCTCCTCATGTTTCTGTTGTTCCTCATCAAGGTGCCCCCAAGAATCTCAGCCTGCTGCTGGAGCTCGAGCTGACATAACAAAAAAAGCTGCCCAAAGACCGAGGGAGCATTTATTTATTTATTTTAAAGTTGATTTATTTTTAGAGAGCAGGAGAGCATGCAGTCTAGATTGGGGGAAGGGCAGAGAGAGAGGGAAAGAGAGAATCCTAAGCAGGCTCCACATTATTTGCACAGAGCCTGATGTGGGGCTCGAACTCATGAACCATGAGATCATGACCTGAGCCACTCATGAACCGTGAGATCATGACCTGAGCCAAAGTGAGGTACTTAACTGACTGAGCCACCCAGGCACCCCAACTGGGAGGCTTTTTAAACCACAGGATTCAGGGATGCCTAGGTGGCGCAATCGCTTAAGCCCCTGACTTTGGCTCAGGTCATGATCTCACATTTCATTTCGTGCTGATGGCTCAGAGCCTAAAGCCTGCTTCTGATTCTGTCTCCTTCTCAATTTGTCCCACCTTGGCTTGTGCTCTGTTTCTCTCTTTCAATAGTAAATAAACATGATTGATAGATCTATAAATAGATGATAGATCGATCGATCGATAGATAGATAGATAAAAGCAAAAAATGAACCACAGAATTCATTTCTCACAGTTCTTCTAGCTGGGAGTCTAAGTTCAAGGTGCAGGCCCATTGGCTCCCTGGTAGGACTTTCTTCCTAGCTTGCAGACAGCCTCCTTCTCAATGTTTTCTCACATGGTGGAGAGAGAGGAAACAAGCTCTCTGGTGTCTCATCAGAAGGCCTCACACTCATGATGTCACCTAAACTTAATTATCTCCTAAAGTCCCCATCTCCAAATACCATCACATTGGAGGTTAAGGCTTCCTTAATGTGAATTGGGGCAGGGGAAGGCAGACGCAATTCAGTCCACAACACCAAGTTTAGTGGTAAAAAGAGGTAATCAGTACAGCCTGAAGTGAGGACTTGCCTATGTCAGAGGAACCCGGAACACATGCTCATGGTCATTTATACTATGTTGGGCCTTGGAGGCCACATCAGCCCCCAAGGATACATATACCCTATTACCTTATAAGGAATTTATTGCTACATCAGTTACTTACTTCAGAATTCTAGTTTCTATGCTGTCAGCATGCCTAGGGCTGGTCTACCCAGGCCTTACTTCTGGGACTTTGCCTGATTTATCAGGAAATCTGTATTAATCTATCACTTCCAGACAGACACACCCTATATGAGACATGCATGGAGGTCTCTAACCCTCAGAATCTAGTGAATATCTTCCAGTTCTATTTACTGTCCATTTCATAAACATGACATTCCAAGAGCAAAAGCCTATCTAATGAAATGAGTATGGAAATAAACATTAACATTTTTGTATTTTTTAATAAAAGTGTTTATGAAATGTATAAAAATAAACATTTTTGTCATGATAACTCGGCCAAAATAATGATAACTTATAGTTTCACTTAGAAAAATGCTATTTTAGCTATGGTGAAACCTACCCCACTTTATAAACACTATAGACAGTGTCGAGAAGCATGCTGGGAACAACACTCACGTGCTTCAGTGACCTGACCAACACAACCCACAGATGCTGCTACTTGTACTCTTATTTGTTTTGGTTTAAAATGTTTCAATATATTAAAATAGATCTTCATATCTTGAAATATAAAATGAATGATAAAGCACTGAGGAAAGGCATACTTTTTAGGCAAGGTGGGATACTGAGGATAGATTATTCCAAGACGAAGGGTTTAAAGTGACTGCAGAACCCAACTCAAAAGGCAGAACATATTTCTGGAATATTCCATGCATAAATTTTGAATGCCTTTGCAGAGAACATCTCTTCCATTTAAACTGTCTTCTCTGCCTATAAATCCTACTCATCATTTAAGGTTAAGCTTAAATAGTTGCTTCACTGTAAAATATTCTCCAACCTCCTCAATCACGATCAGAATCAACAGCTCTGAACTCTCCTCTTTCAGTACATTTTACAAACTGCCACCATTGAAGAGCTTATCAAGTGAAGGGTCTGTCGGGCAGGTAACTCGAGTACGTTTAGAAACACAGACTCCAGAGCAGATCGTGACATTGATTTTTATTCTCCCACATACTAAGTGTGTGGCCTTAGACACATCATAAAACTTTACCCTGAACCATTTCCTTACCCATGAAATGGAAGTAACTAGGGGTGCCTGGCTGGCTCAGTCTAAAGCATGTGATTCTTGATCTCAGGGTCATAAGTTCAAGCCCCATGTTAAACATAAGCTTACTTAAAAAAATAATAAATAAATGGAGCCATTCTCTTAAAAAATGGAGGTAACAATACATTTATCTTACTGGATTATTAGAATAACTAAATAATATAAAATATGAGAAAAGAATAATGCCTGGTATAAAGCTGCCCTTAATAAATGTTAACTTTTATTAACTCACCTATTAGACTGGTTGTTCTTTACTGTAAGTTAGGATCACCTGGGGAGTTTTTAAAACTTCTGATGCCCAGGACCCACCCAAGACCTATTTTAGAAGATTCTGAGTGTGACTCCCCATGTACGTTTTAAGGCTCCCCAAATAAGGTGAATGCTTTAGAGTTGAGGGCCATTGCATCAGATATTTACCCCTTTGACAAAGGAAATACTCATCTTTGTATCCTCAGTATTTGGGTTAATGTCACATATATGGGAGAGTTCAATTATACTTTTGGACTGAACGGATATGAGAAGATCCAACAGGTCATAAAATCAAAGTAAATCTTCAAGGCACTTCCTGAGATCTAAAGATGGTTTTAGGTATAACTAAACCCAGAAACTGGTTTGACAGGATAATGCTGAACCATCGGAGATGATGGAAAGATAAAGGACGTGGATTTCGGGAGCTGAAAAAGTAAGCAAGAGTTTTCTCTCAGGAATTTAGAGGTTTTTAGAGCTATGTGGGATCATAGGGGAATTTTTACATTGCTTCGAGAAGGGCTTGGCTCTAGGAGTTGTACAACCTGAAAACATACAGATTTGGACTGTTGAAATGACATTAGATCTTTTCCTTTGTAGGTCTGCTTTGCAATGATTATTGTAATCACAGAGAAGACGACATTTTTACTTCGTTATTTCTTAGCATTCTTTCACCTGACTATCCTCAATTCAATATAGCTCAGCTTCAGTGAATATTATAGAATTTTGCTGAAGATTTTAGTTGCAATCAATCAAAAAGCACTTATTAAGTCCCATATACTCAGAGCACTGTACTGGATAGATTACATATGTGATTCAAGCTCTCAAGTGGCTCATAATTCCAATAATTCACATACAAAATGGTTCAAGTATTAATTCAGAGCCTGAGCAGCCTGAGATCATATGCTTAGTACTTTATGCTTACACTGCAGTTTCCCTGGCTTAACACTGAGGATATTTTAGAGTGTCTTAAGTCAAATACCATTTATTATGAGCCTGGAAACACCTTTTCAATAGAAACACCAAAAGCCATAGTTTTTTTCCCCTCACCTTAAATCTCTAGTAATAGCCAGCCACATATATGTCCACTGAGTCATCTTCATGAGTAAATCAGATGACTCTAAATGAACTGAGTGAAAGATTACTCCTAATAAACTGAAATAGGTCTGTCACATGATGACGGCTATTGTCTGCAATGAGATAAAAGCCAAAGCTCGTTCACCCTCACCCCTGAGCCCTGCACCACCTTTCTGACCCATTCCTATGTGTGGCTTTTTGCAAACTTCATTTTCTCTACACGATCACCAGCCACAGGCAGAAACTGAAACTTCCCTTTTTAAAAGGGAAAAGCATCAAGTGAAACTCTTAGTACTCTCCCTCTTCAATGTCTTTCTGTTTTCTTCCAAAGTGTAAGTTTGGGGAATCTTTAAAGCTCTAATAGTAACAATTTTTCTTTAGTTATTATAGGGAGGAATTCCATAGGAGGATAAGAGAGAGTGTAATACAATTATTCAGCAATGAATCACTTTGTTCAAACCTAAACCACCCGTACTACATATTGTTAATCTCACTTCCTTCAGTAACTTACAACTAGGGGAAGCCTCCAACTAGTCCCTTCTAGAGACTACAGCTTCTTTGTTCAGTCTCACATTTAAACTGCACTTAAATTATTACCACACACCTCACCCTTCTTGAGATATGGGTACTTTCAAAGTTGCAAAATTCTTCTTGCCGCCATGACCTAGGCTTTCATACAGACCATATATTCTCCTTTTTAATTTTCTGAGGACAGATTTGTGAGGGCTCTGACTCAACTCTTCATTGCTAGAATCTCTTATATGTGCTCCCTTCTTCTCCTCCCCTTTCTGACTTCTTTAACTCTATCTGCCTCCTTTTATTTTCAGCTTTTTTCTCAGGTTATGAAATATAACTCATTTCAATTTAAAAATAAAACTTCAAATGTATTTGCATCTATTTGTGGTCAGTTATAATGATCAAGTCTCAGAGTATCTTTCAAGAAAGCATTTGCACTTTCAATAGTAGTCTTTAAACACACATACACACACACACACACACACACACACAGAAAGAGAGAGAGCACGCACGCAAATGGGAAAGCTCAATCTCTCCAATAAATGGTGTTAGGTCATTTAGGGAGCCATATAGAAAAAATATTTAACTTGTCCATACCTCACATCACAAAAATTAATTCTAGATTGATTATAGTTTTAACTTTGAAAAATAAAGCAATAAAGCTTCTAGAGGATAGCATAGGAAAAAATTCAAATCTTGGAATAGGAAAATCATTCATTAAAAGGAAACAAAAACCACTTTCAATAAAGAAAGTAATAAAAAATTAAACTTCATTAACTTTCTGCTTTTCAACAAAACGCCATTAGCGTGGTGTTTTGATTTGCCATGAAAAGGCAAGCCAAAGAGTAGGAATGGATATTTACAACCAATATAACTGACTCAAGATTTCTATCCATTTTATATATATATATATCTCCTACAAATTAGTATAAACAGACAATTTAATAGAAAAGTGGACTAGAGACTTGAACCAACACTCTATAAGAGAATAATTTAATGGCCAACACACATTTGAAAAGGGACCCAAATTCATCAGTCACCAGGGCAATGCAAATTATAATGGTCATGAGAGAACACAACATTCCCAAGAGATAAAATATAAAAGACAGATCTTTGGTGAGGCTAAGAGCAAATGAGAAATCTCCTACACTTTGAGTGTAAATGGGTACAAGTATGTTGGAAAACATTGGCATCACGTACTAACATTGAGCATACTCTATGACCCCACAGCTTGACTTCTACGTGCATACTCAACAGAAATACATGCATATGTACTCTAAAAGATACGTACAAGAATGTCCAGGACAGCATTATTTTCACAAGAGCAAAAATCTGTGTTGAAACGTGTAACATTAGTAGATAAGCTAAGTAAATTACAATACATTTGTACCATGGCATTTTATACAGTGAAAAAGAATGAATTCCTGCTATATGTAACTTGATTGGATCTCATAAACACAATGTGGAGTGCTAAGATGACAGTCATGAATAAATATATACCATATAATTCTAGTTCTAGACCAGGCATTAGAAGACAGACTAGGGTCAACTTTGGGCAGAGAGTAGCAGATACGGCAGGGAACACAGGGCTTCTGGGTACTGTTAATGTTCTACTTCTTGCCCAGGTGGTGGTAATTGTGTTCACTCTGAAATAATTGAGCACTTTTTTTCATGATGTCATACTATGTGTTATAGAAAAAAATATGTATGAGAGAAAAGATAAATGCCTAAATATTAGAACTGGAAATAAGGTCAAAGCTGGACCATTAGCAAGATAAGGAAGGTTCTGCTGAATTCTAGACAGATTGTCTAATATGCTTTAATATATCCTACTTAGGGACAGCACTGGTCCTAAAGATAGTGCTATCAGGTTGTAGATAAAGTTCAAATAGTTATAGCCTTCACAAACCTGAGTGCTGTAAAGTTGTGGGTACAGGCAAAGGTTGGGTTAAAATTATCCTAGAATTTCTTGCCAAATGAGCAGTCTGATACAGTGCATACAGCTTTAAGATCAATTTTCTAAAACTGTTGACCAAAGATATTCATGGGGCATATCTTACTGAAAATATTTTGAATTACTATAAGCTAATGTTTTGCATCAAAATGAGGCAGAATTGTATTTTACCGAGTCTTTTTACAGATGAATTTGCAAATTTGCTTATATATTGGGGGGGTGCCTGGGTGGCTCAGTTGGTTAAGCTTCTGACTCTGAGCCACCCAGGCTCTCCAAAATAAACATTTTTAATAAAAGAAGAAATTTTCTTTTTAAGTAATCACACTTTGATAGCCTAATAATATAACATTTTGAATAACCAATTCTTTTATTTTCTTTATTTTTTAATGTTTATTTATTTTTGAGAGAGACAGCAATACTGAGTGGGGGAGGGGCAGAGGGAGGAGAGCACAGAGGATCCAAAGTGGACTCTGCATTGATAGCAGAGAGCCCGATGGTGGGGTTCAAACTCACAGTCATGGCCTGAGCCAAAATCAGATGTTCAACAAACTGAGCCACCAGGCTCCTGGAATAACCAGTTCTTAATCACTATAATTTTTCCACCAGTTATTGAGAGGGAGGTTGTCAAAGAGACCAAAAGTTTCATGAAATCTCTGTGATTTATCAGGTTTAAAATCAAGAAGTTTTTCTTTTAGGGCCATATATAACTGCCCACTAGGCTGATTATACACAGTCTCAGAGGAATCTAGACTCATAAAAAGAGCAGATGCTGATACTAATTGAATGATTAAAGGAGAAAGAACCTGTTAAGGAATAACTATAGGTCAAAATCAACCAGAAAATAATAAACTGTGTAGACAAAAGCAGTGACCAAGGAGTCACAAGACCTGTCTTCTAAGTCAGCTTTCCTACCAACTAGCTTTGTGACCTTAAGTAGTCTTATGACCTTGGCCAAACCTGCCCTCCAATTGTGCTTCAATAAAATGGTGGCCTCATGCCTGAATGGACTCTGTAGAACAGAACTGGCATGATGAAATAGTTCCAAGATATTTAAGAGAGGGGTTGGTAAAGTCCGTGCCAAGACTACATACTAGTCAAATTCCACCTGTAGAAATGTTTAGTTTGGCTCAGAAGGCAACGGTTCCACGGTGTTTTGAATTTGAATTTGCTGATCACATTTAGAATTTGGAAAATACTACATAAAAATCCGGCTTTCCAGCTTTCCACTAAAAATAGACATAGCACCAAGGGGCCAGCATCCTCATGTTGCAAAAGTTGGCTGATGTGAGAAGAGGCTGTTCCTTTAGAGATAGCATACATGTCCCATTCTACATGGTGCTCACACTTGCTGTTGTTGCCTATATACTGAAATCAAATGCTTTAATCTCTCTCAACTGAGTTCCATTGATGCCAATGCTATACCACAGGGAATATCAACAGACTTATACCAGTGAACTGTAAGAGCGGTATTCCCAATTGACTGTAACATGGGAAGCCCAAACCTGCTCTTGTGAGGTGGAGCACCTCTGGGAAAGAAATGTGGGAGAGAGTTGTCTGCCACCTGTCATCCCCACAAGGTAAACAATCACTGCCATACTTGGAGGAAGAGGGAACATGTCAGTATTTCCTGCTGTGAATAAAGGCAGTTGAGGGGTGCCTCAGTGGCTCAGGTGGTTAAATGTCTTACTTGTTGATTTTAGCTCAGGTCATGATCTCACCGTTTGTGAGTCTGAGCCCCACATCAGGCTCTGTGCTGACAGCATGGAGCCTGCTTGGGATATCCTCTCTCCTTCTCTCTCTGCTCTTCTTTCTCTCTCTCTCAAAATAGGTAGATAGATAGATAGATAGATAGATAGATAGATAGATAGATAGATAGATAGATAGATAGACAAACTTTAAAAAAAAAAGGGAAAAGGAAGATGGCTGAAAAACTAGACCAATGGATCTGTACCATTTTCTTCAATTTGGTTGTGGGTTGAATTGTGTCCCTTATTCCTATCCTACTCCCTACTTAAGAAGGTGACTGTATTTTAAAATAAGGCCTTTAGGGGCACCTGGGTGGCTTAGTCGGTTAAGCCTCCAACTCCCCAGCTCACGATCTGTCTTTCTCTCTCAAAAGTGAATACACATCAAAAATAAAAATTTTTAAAAAGTTAAATATAGGGGCGCCTGGGTAGCTAAGTTGGTTAAGCATCTGACTTCGGCTCAGGTCACGAACTCATGGTTCGAGGGTTCAAGCCCCGCGTCGGACTCTGTGTGACAGCTAGCACACAGCCTGGAGCCTGTTTCAGATTCTGTGTCTCCCTCTCTCTCTGACCCCTCCCTTGCTCACGCTGTCTTTCTCTCTCTCTCCTAGAAATAAATAAAACATTTTTTTAAAAAGTTAAATATAAACACCAACTTGTTTCTGATATTTGCTACAATACGGGTAACCCTCAAACACATAAAGCTAAGGGAAAGAAACTGGAGGCAAAAGATTATACATTGTATGATTCTATTTATATAAAATGTTTAGAAAAGGCATATCTGTGGGAAGAGAAGCTGATCAGTAGTTACTTGGAGCTGGAGTGTGACTGAGAATTGACCTTGATTATGGGGAATTTTTTGAAGTGATGGGAATGTTCTAGAACTGGATTCTGGGCATAACTTCACAACTTTATAGATTTACTAAAAATAATCTTCACTTAATATGGGTGAGCTTTATGATATGTAAATCCTACTTCAATAAAGCTCCATAAAGTCCTAAAATCATTCAGCTTCAGAATTCTTAATGTATCACACTATATTTTCTAATATTCAATATTGTTATTAGAAGCCTATGCCAGTCTGATTCATGTTCTTTCTGGATAACCTGAATTGTTTCTTTCCATCTCTGAATATTTTTTTCTATTTTCATTATCAAAAATAAATATAGCATCATTTGGATTGTTAAATATGCTAAAATAGTATCTTCTAAATGTATCACTTCGTAACCTTTTTTTTCTTTCCCTCAACATAATGGTGTTAACAGTTACCCATGTTAATACATAATAATTTTAAATACTATACAATAATCTGTTTTTCTATTATAAACACTGTTGCAAAGTACACTTATTTATGTTTCCTTAAAAAAAGAAAGGTCTTAGTTTCTCCAGAGAATATATCCATAAGTGGAATTACTGAATTACTGAGTCATAGTCTGCTTGCTGCAGCTTTACTAGGTTTTTTTTTCTGAGTTAATTTATTTTGGAGAGAGAGGGGGAAGAGAGAGAGAGAGAGAGAGAGAGAGCGAGCATGTAGGAGAAGGGCAGAAAAACCAAAGCAGGCTCCAGGCTCTGAGCTGTCATCCCAGAGAACAACACAGGGCTCGAACTCATGAACCATGAGATCATGACCTGAGCCAAAGTCAGTCACTTAACCAATTTGAGCCACCCGGGCGCCCCTTTACTAGTACTGACAAAATGCTCTTCGAAGTAATTATTCCAGCTTACACTTCCACAACAGTGTTTGTAGTTTGCATTTCTTCACATGCTCATATGTATGTTCAGACTTTTACATTTGGGAGGCAAAACACATCAGCTGAAAATGGAAATGAAAATAATCTTATTTTAGCCTCCAGTTTCTGGTATTCACATCTAAAGATGGATATCTTACAACTCAGGAAAATTCTCATTTCCTCTTCTCTGTTACTTCTCATCTCTCTCCCCAGATCGGTCTTGTTTGGCTAAGTTGTACACTGCACAACGACATAATGACAAATAACTCACCTGTTATTGACCCCCTAAAATGATACTCTCTGACTCCAACTTTATTTTTCCATCTCTTTTTGCTCAATTTCCTGAGATCTCTCTTCAGCTTTTCCCCCCAGATATTCCATAACATTTTGGTAAGAAAAATCTTTCTCCTTATCTGAGCATTCCCTTTTCAGAGTATCCTTCTCCTGTGTTATGGACATAGAGTTTGAAATATGCTACCATTTAGAGAAAAACAAAATTATGTTCTCGTCTGTTGCCTGAATCATCCGTTTACTCTCAGGTCAGTTTTCCTCCTTGCTACTTTGTTTTTCCTCATTAAGTTCATGAATTTTTCATCATACAATAAAACCTTGGGTTGCGAATAATTTGTTCTGCAAATGCTCCCCAAGACAAGAAAATATTTCTAATAAATTTTAACTTGATGAATGAGCAATGTCTTGCAACACAAGTAGGGATGCCGAATGTCACATGATCACAACTGAGCCAATGGTTTCTCTCTCTCTCCCTGTGGGATTGTGGGTGATCGTCTCCCATGCTCAGGTGCTCAGTCTCAGGCTGCGTGGTGTTTGGCAGACATCAGGGATTTTTCAGAACATTGGAAGGTGCCCACAACTGGCACTAGTGTATTTTTTGTCACTTCAAAGCACCTGTGGACAGTCCTTTGCTTTTCCAAACAAGAGGAAGCTTAGGAATACTTTGCTTCATTCTAGGTCAGGCTGCCTGCTGGTAGAGACCATTTCCTCTGTTGTCTTACTGCCAGTTACATTAAATACAGTATATGACAAGAGTTTATTAATTCAGTACTGTCGTTGACATCTGTGCAAGTGTGTACAATGGCCTCCATGCGGAAAAAGGTTGAAAAAAAAAAGGTGCTAAGTAGAAAGAGATGATTATGGTGGAAGTTAAGAAGGAAATTGTTGAGAAGTACGAGCAAGGGATGTGAGTGACTGCAACCGCAAGATTTTATAAGAAGTCTACATCCACATCTGGTCAGCAGAGGAGGAGAAGAAAAGGGCAGAGGAATCCCTCACTTCAAAAGAGATTAGGGAGATGTGTAAAATGTGGGAAGCAGTGCAAAATGTTGTAGAAAAGCACCACCCAAATAAGGCCGTAGCCGTGTGAGTGATGAATCTATTTAACAACAATGCAGTGTCACATTTCTGAGAAATCCTTAAAAGGAGGCAAAGAGCAAGTGTCACTGGACAGGTTCCTTGTTAAAGTTGAACAAAAAGAAAAAGATTCCACTGAGCCAATAGATAGCAGTGATTCCATTAGTGATAGTGAAAGTCGTCCTACACAATCACCCTCTTCTCTCTCGTCTCCCTCACACCAGCCAGGAAGTTTTCAAAGGTAAGTGCAGGTTAATTTATTTTTCTTTATATGTTGTGTTTTCTTTATTATTTTGTATTATATTACATATTTTAATCATTTTTATATGAATATTTTGGGGTTGTGGCATGAATCCATTGAGTTTCCATTTTTTCTTAGGGGAAATTCGCTTTGATATACAGGTGCTTTGGATTGCAAGCATGTTTCCAGAAAGAATTATGCTTGCAAAGGTTTTACTGTATTTATGACTAAAGAATTAGGACAGCAGATTGGAAGCTCTGTATCTGTGGGTGAGTTTATCAACCAGCAGGCATTGCTTTACAAGGCATGTTCAGGGCGCCGGGGGGCTCCGTCTGCTGAGCATCCAACTTTGGCTCAGGTCACTATCTCATGGTTCGTGAGTTCAGGCCCCACATCGGGCTTATTGCTCTCAGCGCAGAGCTCACTTCAGATGCTCTGTCCCCCTCTCTCTGCCCTCCTCCCAGCTCACACTCTCAAAAAAAAAAAAAAAAAGAATGCATGTACACAGAGTAACCCACATATGCCAGAATGCCAAAGCTGGATTTGCCCAGACTTCATTCTAATTCTCCAGATTGTGTCCACTTTATTTAATGTATTTAGAAGAGAAAAAGGCACTCCATTGTTCCTCACGTTCATTTCTGTGTTTTTAGTGTCATCCACTGTGCCTGGTGTCTACAAATTTTGAGTGTCCCCAAAATGCTGCATACCAGAGGGTTCTCTCTTTAGCAGCATCTGCTACACATAGTTTCTAAGTAATAGGTCATCTACTCTGTTTTATTGATTATTGTTTCATCTCCTTTCTAAACAAGTTAAAATCTTTACCCATCTTTGTATTCCTTATTGTGATGACTCTATTTATTTTTATTAGTTTTTTAAAATCTTTATTATTTATTTCTATATTTTTAAAGTAGGCTGTATACCCAATGTGGGGTTCAAATTCATGACCCAGAGAGCAAGAGTCACATGCTCTATCAACTGAGTCAGCCAGCCACTCTTTCTTTTCATTATTGTAAGTTTTCATAGGGATTCAGGAGGGAAAGGTAAAAAAGCATGAGCTCAATTCACCACTTTGAATTTTTTTTTAATTTTTTAATGTTTATTTTTTGAGAGAGAGAAAAGAGCACAAGTGGAGGAGAGTCAGAGAGAGAGAGAGAAACAGATTCTGAAGCAGACAACAGGCTCTGAGCTGTCAGCACAGAGCCCAATGAGGGGCTGGAACTCATGAATCAAACCATGAGATCCTGACCTGAGACGAAGTCAGACGCTCAACTGACTGAGCCACTCAGGTGCTCCTCAATTCAGCACTTTAAGCCAGAAGTCTCAAATTTAACTTGAATATTAAAAAGGCACTTTGTATCCCAAATAAATGAATTAGACTACATTATTTACACATAATTAAGGTAACATTTTGGAACTTACTGAATGATAATACTATCGTGTAACCAGCGCAAATGACTAGTATCCAAACTTTTTCTTATTTTTTGTAGAGAACATTTAAATATGAAAGGAAAGTACTGCCTTAAGGAAGGGAACCCACAAAGACGCGGGGTCTGCTCAGATCAGGGTTGGAAAGAAGACAGACTGTCCAACAACTCCTTCGATGTGGCCTCACTGGTTTCCAATCTTATTATGAGGACACACCCAGGAAAAATCAGTTTTACATGATTTGGGAGGGGTTTTTTTAAATGTGAAAAATGTGATAGAGGCCCTCAGTTACTAGAGGATCTATTGATCCTATCTAATTTCTACTCATTTGCCATACATTTATCGGGACTTCTTAGTGTAAGGCGAGGACAGCTGTTTCAGGCACCAAAAAGGAATGAGACAAAACAAAACAAAACAAATAAACAAAGCTCATATTCTGGACCTGAAATTGTTTCCAGTCTCCTGGTGAAATGGCAAGGTCAACAGATACACGGGCCCCATGAGACTCCACAGGACCAAGGAGGAAGGAGCTTCCAAGCTTATCTTGAGACAGGGGGATGGATTGTCTTGGAAGCCAATGTTTTAGTCCATTCTTAGAAGATTAGGAGTCTGCAGTGTGTGAGCCGGGAAAGACATTCCAAACAGCATTTGAGAAACCCAAAGTGTTCAGAGAGCATAGTACACCCAGAGACCGACACGTGTCTTGATATTTCCAGAGCATGAAGTGTAACGAGAGAAGAATTCTGAGCTGGCATTGCATAGAGCAAATGCAAATCAGTATGACAGGGACCATTACTGTCACAAAAGCATAAAGAAAGTTGTTATCAAATGTGCAAAAATACTTTGAAAATACTTTGAAAATACTACAGATGCTGGCATTTCCGTTTCAGCCAAGCTCATTTAAAATCTCGTTAGATGATCTCTTAGCTTCTTCTAACAAATTACTTTGGTTGGGTCAGGTTTTCTCCCTCTCAAAATGGTATTTTCTCATTCCCTGAGAAAATATGTTGAAGCTAAAACTAACTTCTCATACACCCAACCTTTATCAGACAGTAACGGATATGTTCCTGTAAATCTCTAAACAGCCATGTATTTTATCATTTCAGTTTGATTGATGGAATGGAGAGTATTTGAACAGACAAATCAATCCTAGTTCGTATTGGAAAAATAGGAGTTTCGAGTTGGAAAATACATGTTTTATACTTTAAGAAACCAGAAGTAACCTCTTTTGTCACATGAACTTATACAAGGAACATATGGATTTTGAAGGTGAACAAATTCGCTAAAAGATACCCAATAGTAAAGACTTTTGAAATAAAATGGATCACTCACTTTAGAATTCAAATTGAAGAAGACCCATTAGTATCAAGGTAGTGCCCTAAAGCCTAACCTATTTTTTAAGAAATCAAAATTGATCATCGAGTTGAAAATGTTTGGTTCCAGTTGCCTCACTTTTTCATTTCACATTTCTGGCTTACTTACATATTCATGGAGTATTGTCTCTTTGTGAATTCCTTCCAACATTAGTGCTTAAATATAGAATCTCTGATGAGTAAGCACTTAACCAGAGTTTACTCCTAAACAATCCCATATGCCCCTTTTCACTTTTAACATTGAAGCTGTATAGTACATTTTTCTATTCCTTTCATAACCAAACAGAAAGGAACATTTTCAGCTAGAAATGTTTGTTCTTCATAAATACTTCTATTAGGGACCAATGTTCCAAATCATATTTTGTAAAAGGTTTGCCTAGGCCAAAGTTTTTATTTTTATCTACACAAAGATAATCCATTTGTGTAGATGGAATTTGTAAATCATATACTCTCAGTATCACATTCAGCATGGAGTAGCAAATGGAATAAATATAAATATAGTCTCTATAGATCACACTATTTTACTGAGGAGAAATACAGAGGCAACAGGTAAAGACAAAAGGCTACCAATGATTACATGACCCAAAACAGGTGCAACGTGGCAGTGTCCCATACTTTTCTATCAAAAGTACCCCTGGAGGAGATTCCTAGCCTCCTCCTCTAGAATTTCTTAATTCGGTCTGGGGAGGAGCCAAGGAGTCTGAATTCACAAGGTCCAGGTGTTGATTTTACTAAGATAAAAGTAAAAGCAAAGTAAGCTGGTATGCCCAAGGAGTATTTCACTAGGGAAATGAGCAACGGACTAAACCTACCAGGATGGAGACATGTAATTGGGTTTCAGCAGTGGAAGAAGGCTGTATGTGTGTATTTTAAGAAGTATGCTGGGGCGCCTGGGTGGCTCAGTTGGTTAAGCGTCTGACTTCAGTTCAGGTCATGATCTCACGGTTCATGGGTTTGAGCCCTACATCGGGCTCTGTGCTGACAGCTAGCTCAGAGCCTGGAGCCTGTTTCAGATTCTGTATCTCCCTCCTCTCTGACCCTCCCCTGCTCATGCTCTCTCTCTCTCAGAAATAAATAAAATATTAAAAAAAAAAAAGAAGTGTGCTAAATGGTGCACTTGGCTGGGACAAGAAAACTTATTTTAAAAGGAACAAGAATTAAAAGTAAAACAAGATTTTATTCAGGCCAAGAAAATGTTTGTTTTGTAGACAATGCAAAGGTATTTTTGGGCTGAAGAACCAAATGATGAAATCAGCTCTTTAGCAATAGTAATCCAGCAGAGGTGTTTCGGGAAAATGTGTGGTGAAAGAAAGCCAGGAGACATAGCCTACTTATTTCATTCTCTTAACAAGTATATATTGAACACCTATGTGTTATGTGAGTGTCCTGTGCTAAGCAGGAAGAATGTACAGCTCTAAGTATCAATGGCCAGAACTACCGAGCTGTGTCTGTGAGTTGTCTGTGTTTAATTCTTTTTTGTTCACTAAAATTTCTTCTTGTAGCCTGACTTAATTTAGGACTATCCTAACAGCTTTCAGTTCTGTATTTATGCTAATTTGCCTAGCTATTTGGAGTCACTGCATTTGCAATTAAAATGTTCTATGTAGTTGTTAGAAAACTACTCTGTAAGTGAGATGAAAAACAATTTTGTTCCATCCAAAATACACTTAAAAGACTTTGAGAGGAAAAAAAATTAAAGCCATATTGATAGGTAGCCAGATCTTGAAATACAGAGAATAGTTAAGGAAAGTGGTTTAATGGTAATGCATTTATCAGAACAGAGAGGAATCAATTGGTATACATAATGATTACTGGAAAAGATTTAAATTTTTTTTTTTTTTTGAGAGAGAGAGAGAGAGATACAGAGCATGAGGAGGGGAAGGGCAGAGAGACGGAGACACAGAATTGGAAGCAGGCTCCAGGCTCTCAGCACAGAATCTGACACTGGCTCAAACTCATGAACCTGTGAGATCATGACCTGAGCTGAAGTCAGACGCTTAACGGACTGAGCCACCCAGGTGCCCCTGAAAAAGATTTAAATTTAGAAGTATGCTTAATTACATTCTGATTGGAGGCTTGGTCTCTAGAGTCATGATTGGTATATGTCATATATTTCACTGCACAACTTTTGAAATCTTAGTAAGAAGAGACACAGATTCCAAACCATTATTTGTGTTAAGAGTTATTGTATCACACATTCCAACCTGTAAGAAATTAGCAAATTTTCCATCTTCTTTAAATCAACTAAAATCTCTGTTTACAAACCCCATCCCACCAACTGAAGGGAAACTTATTCATATGTATATATCTATATATTCATATGTATAATTTATTATTTATTCATATATAAATATGTTATTTATTATATAACAAAGTATATATTATTAATATATAAATGTATAAACATAAAGTTTATTATTATTTATTATATAAATATGAAGTTTTTTATTTATTTTGAGAGAGACAGAGACAGCACAAGCAGGGGAGGGGCAGAGAGAGGGAGAGAGAATCCCAAGCAGACTCTATGCTGGCAATGCAGGGCCAGATTCAGGGCTCAGACTTACAAAACTGTGAGATCATGACCTGAGCTGAAACCAAGAGTTGGAAGTTTAACTGACTGAGCCATCCAGCGCCCTTGATAGGAAATTTATTCTTAATTGTCTTCATTGTTATATGTCAGAAGACATGAAAGCTATATGAGAGGTCACAAAACGGTGCCCATTAGCCTACATTTAGCTTATTGATGTCTTATTGACCCACAAAGTATATATTACAAATAAATAAAATGTGTAACTACCACACAGTTTCTATATAGTTGCCAGACTTAATATGGAAGCATTCACGTAAAGTTTGCATTTTGAGCTTCTATTACAAAATCAGGAATAATTAGTCTACATTAATTGTTGGCAACAATTGACTGGACCCAAATAGCCCCTGACCTTCTTAGAAAGGGTGTCTTCTTATAGTTGCCACAGCCCCCAACATCTTTATGATCTTACAAATAAGGGCTTTAGCCATTTTGTGTTGCCTCCTGCCCTGTAGGCATTTGGTTTTTTGCCACTCTAGCCCACTGGATTTTGAGGGGGGAATGTGACCTGTGCTAAATAACCCACGCGGCTAACTAAGCATGCATTGAGCCTGCTCTGAAAACAGGGCCATCAAAACGTGAGACTTGGTTTTGAAATCTTTATGTTCTTAAAACCTCAAAGTAACAGAGAAATGCCAGATTTGTGTTGGATTTTCTAATACATATTTTGTAGTTTAGGGGGGTATTTTTAAGTAAATACAGTGGGGGCACATATGGCATACCAATAGTTTTTCAATGTTAAGACCATGGAAATCATTACGTGGACCCTAAGATGGGCCTCAAGAACTTTGCCCCTGAGATTTCAGGTATGATGGGTCATAAATTATAGCATTCATGGGGTGCCTGGGTGGCTCAATCGGTTGAGCAGCCAGCTCTTGATTTCGGCTCAGGTCATGATCCCAGGGTCGTGGGATCGAGCCCCACACCAGACTCTGCACCGAGCTTGGAATCTGTTTAAGATTCTCTCTCTCTCCCTCTGCCTCACTGCCATTCTTCCTCAGTTGTGTGTGCTCTCTCTATATGAAATAAAAATAATTTAAAAAAGAAACTATAGCATCTATAATTGAAATTACTTGGAATCCTTTGCCAGAGATCACAAATAAAATCAGCACTGTAGGCAGTGAACTCTCCTCTTCTATGGTAAGGGCAAAAAAATAGCCCAGAGAGGGTAAGGGGAAGCTCCTAATTTTGCTCTTCATTAATTAAGAATGCACATGAAACACACAAAGCTATACCAAATCCCTCTGTTCATAGCATAAGGCCACATCTGTCTTCATATTCAGTAAGGCTTAAAGTGGTTTTTTTGCTTCATGCCCAGATGAGGCCAGTTTAAGAATTCAGTCATGAGTGGTAAGAATGGAAACAAATTAAAATACATGAAAATACAAACTTTACGTTCATCACAAAACAAAGCAAATGTCAAAGATTCCTCTCAAAATGAGATTAGATAATACTAAAATTAACTTGAAATATATCTGAATGAATTTAAGATTATGTTAGAAAACTCAAAAAAGGAGGGAGGAAGAGAGAGGAGATAGAACAACTTATACTAAAAATGCTTGCCAAAAATAAGGGGAATTAAAGATTTTGTGTCATTGTTGATGCTGACTACGACGAGAAGTCTAGACTAAAGGCTGCTTTTGAAAAACTTAATGGTCAACATCAGTAAATTTCAAAACATAATACAGTAATAGTTCAATAATAACTGCTTAAAAATAGACCATGAGCTGTTTGCAAGGCACTATTCAAAGTTCTTGACATACACGGGGCACCTGGGTGGCTTTGTCAGTTAAGCCTCTGACTTCAGCTCAGGTCATGATCTCATGTTTGTGGGTTCAAGCCCTGCGTCAGGCTCTGTGCTGACAGCTCAGAACCTAGAGTCTGCTTCGGATTCTGTATCCCCCTGTCTCTCTGCCCCTTCCCCTCCCGCTCTCACGTTCTGTCTCTCTCTGTCTCAAAAATAAATAAAACATTTAAAAAAAATTTTTTAAGAAGTTCTTGACACACATGATCTTTTTTAAGTCTTCACAATTCCTTTTTGAAGCAGGAACTATTGTTGTCCCATTTTTGCAGATGAGGAAACCACAGTTTAGCATTTGTGACACACGTGAAGTCAACAGAGCAAGTGATTTGTAGAAGGGGAATAAAAAGCAAGATCTGCCTGATTGCAGGGCAGAAGCTCATTATTACCCAAGCTCTATCCTACTGCTTCCCAAAACTTTAGAGAAGACACAGCAGAGATACAAAGCTACAGGGAACAGAACAGAAGGACAAAGGGATGGTATGATAAATCATTTATTTTAATAAGTATTTGGGTAAAATTCCCATGTCAAAAATAAGTTACGTTAGGCCATGAGCCATCTTCTAACTATATGCTATTTATCGATCAACGCATAAGATGAAATGACAGGGGCAGCTGGGCGGCTCAGTTGGTTAAGTGTTTGACTCTTGATTTTGGCTCAGGTCATAATCTTGCAGTTGGTGAGATTAAGCCCTGTGTTGGGCTCAGCACTAACACCGTGGAGCCTGCTTGGGATTTTGTCTCTCTCTCTCTCTCTCTCTCTCTCTTTCTCTCTCCTCTCTCTCCTCTTTCTCTTATCTCTGTCCATTCCCCACACATGTTTTCTCTCTCTCTCTCTCAAAATAAATAAACATTAAAAGATGAAATGACAGAAAATGATTAAAAGTCAAAGGATATTGGAAAATTGTAAAATGAAGAGATAAAAGTTTTTACCACTATGTTAATATCAAACAAGGTACTCTCAAAATAGGGGCATCTGAATGTGAGAATTGTTCTCTAAATAGATACATTATTAAATTACATTATTAATTTAATATATTATGAAATGTAGATGAAGAAAAGATAAGAAATTTTATACCAACAAATGTGTATTTCACAATAAATTATAACTCATAAAGCTTTACTAAAAAGCATTGAACCAAAAGACATAGCGTCTACCTATCTGCATGGCAAAATGCTTCGAAATACTGAAGAGAGTAACACATGCAATAATGTTGGGAGATTTTTAAAAAAAAAAAATTTTAATGTTTATTGATTTTTGAGAGAGAAAAAGAGAACAGGGGAGGGACAGAGAGAGAGGGAGACACAGAACCTGAAGCAGGCTCCAGGCTCTGAACTGTCAGCATGCGCAGGCGTGTGCGTGCACACACACACACACATACACACACACTCACACGCACACACCTATACCTTAAACTAACCCAGAAGGGTGGGAAGCAGAACTTGGGCTTCTGTTCATTATTCTGGACCCTGGTCTCAATCAAAGTAGCTGATGTCCTCAGGACTACATCAAACATAGGGGAGGAAGACACAGAAGCAGTTTAAGAAAACATTACCATTTGGGGGCACCTGTGAGGCTCAGTTGATTAAGCGTCCAACTTTTAGTTTTAGCCCAGGTCATGATCTCGGGGTTCATGAGATCAAGCCTCATATTGGTCTCCTTGCTGACAGTAAGGAGCCTGCTTTGGATTCTGTTTCTCCCTCTTTCTCTGCTCCTCCCCTGCTCTCTCTGTCTCTCTCAAAATAAATAAACATTAAAAAAACAACATTACCACTTAAAGTAGAATTCATGGAGTATATAGATTACTGTTCCAAAATAAGTCTCTCTGAAAGAAAGAACAAAGGATTTTAGCAACATGAAGTAAGAACAGTAGCAAAGAAGAACCAATGAGAAATATAGGATATGAAAAACTACATCTGAAATCAGTATCTCACTATGCGTCATTAAGTCACAAAAATGGGTTCATCCCATCTTATCTGGAAGCAGAGTGACCAGTCATCCTGTTTTCCCGAGTGAAGAGTTTCACTGTCAGTTCTGAAACTAGAAAGGCCTGAGCTTTGGTCCCCTATCCAGAAGACAAGAAGTCGTTCAGAAGACTTTGGTTAGAATCAAAGTTAGAAAAAAGTTTTAAATGAGATCAAATAAAACTGTCAACATTCACGTAGCAGGAGAGCCAGAGGAGGAATTATAACCCTTTAATTATAAAGAAATAATGAGTCAGAAATTTTCCAGAAATGAAGAAAGATGAAAAATCTAAGATCGGAAGCGTTCTAAACTGTCAAGCAGGATGACATGTTTATTGTAAACATCAAAGAAAGAAAATTCTAAAAGTACACAGAAAGAGAGCAAAACGAAAGAACAAGCATCAGGTTAACAGGAAATTTCTCGGAAGCAACATTGGATATAGAAAAGACGATGTTCAAATATCTTCAAAAGTATCAGAAGATATGAACTTCTAACGTAGAATTTTGTATTCAACTAAACTGCCGTGGATATAGAAGGATCCAGAAGGCCTCGATAACTTTGTCACACAAATGATCTCTCTGAAAGCACTCTTGGAGGAAACAGTTCAGTAAGGGGGGAAAAAAAGAATAACATTATATATATGGAAGCGAGTTAGTGACATGTTCAATGGTCTAAAAGAGAAAGGAAGTGGGGCACCTGGGTGGCTCAGTCGGTTAAGCATCCCACTTTGCTCAGGTGGCCTCCTGCCCCCTCTCAGGCTCTGTGCTGACAGCTCGGAGCCTGGAGCCTGCTTTGGATCTTTGGATTCTGTGTCTCCCTCTCTCTCTCTACTCTCTACCCCTCATCCAACTTGTTCCTCCCCCCTCCCCAAGTGAATAAACACTTAAAAAAAATTTTAAAGAGAGAAGACAGAACAAAAAAGTGCATCTATAATAATTGAGAACATAAATTGTAAATATCACAGTGGGGGCAGGGGGTGGCGTCACGTGGGAAGAAATGGGATAACAGAGAGAGAAAAGTATGCTAGGGGACAGAGATGTTGAGCCAGCCCTTGACCTCCAAGCACGGAGAAGGGAGGCGGGGCAGGTGGGCAAACCGCCTCCGGGGAGTCCTCAACTGCGCTGGTAGGGAGTCCATGACCTCGCGAGGTGCCCGCACCTAAGAGACCTCGGCGGGTCGAAGGGGAACAAACACAAGGGCACTGCCAAGATCTTAAAACCACCACAAGTCCAGAAAGGAGACCAAGGGGCAGACCCAAAAAAACTGGAGAGGGAGGAAGAAGAAGGCATCTCGCAGGTGTCCGAGGAGGAGGAGGAGCAGGGACCGCTGGGCTCCCCGCTCCTTCACCGAGGAGCAGTTTCCTTCTGGGACTGGCCGGCGGGCTCCGCTCCCACCGCCCCGGCCTCCAGGCGCGCGTCACCGCCCCCCACCTGTGCCCTCACCACCACCCTCCACCGCACACCAGGGCCCCGAGGCCCAGCGGGGAGCGGTTTTCCTCGGGTCTCCAGCGAGCCCTCTCACCCACACGCTTGCCCTCCTAGACAAAGCTGACTTCCTTCCTCCCCACTCCTTGCCCCTACTGCGTCTCCACACTCAGCGGTGGGGACATAGCTGACTGGGCTCTGGGTTTGGGGTGGGGGGGGGGGTCCCTTCTGCTTCTCCACTCATCCCTCTGGCTTCCCACAAAGGGGCCTGGGAGGGCTCCCCCGGCCTTAAAAGGGGACCAAACCCCATCTCATTGTGATCTGCCCCACTCCAAGGCAGCAGGTGTGGTCAACAGGGAGGGGCTCCCAGCCCCAAGATGCCCCAGCCAACCTGTGCCTGGCCGATGGGGCCCATGCCCACTTTCTTCCTTCCCATCGTGCCTGTGCCTAGCCCTTGCTTGGGTCGGACAGTCCCTTCTGGGGCTCGGGAAGACAGGCAGGAGGGTCTTGAGCCCACCACCCTCTCTAGATGGGCTCCAGTCCACCTCACTCCCACCCTGGAATCTATTGCGGTGATGGAGTCGCAGCACCTTATATCCAGGTGAGGGCCACGAAGCCCACGCCCCCTGTGGCAGCCACCTGAGGTGGGCTGGAGCCACTGCCCAACCCATCCACTTTCACCTTGGGCCTCAGTTTCCCCTTTCCTCACATGGGGCACTAATAACAAGCTAGCCTGCCCTCCCTCACCTATGTGCTCCTCCCCATCCCCCAAGGTTCTGGTTCCATCTTTCCTCCCTTCACAAGCTACTTCTGGACAGTGTGTTGTTTTTGTTCACTGCTTCCATTCTTTGACATCCGTCATTGCTGCTGTGACCAGCACCCAATGTTCATCCTCATTGCCTCCTCCTGTTCTGCTCATATTCCCCTCCTCCAAGATGCTCTTAGAGGAAGGGGCCTGGGGCACAGCAGGCAGAGGTATGGGGCACCCCAGTCCCAGTGAAGGTGGGGCTCTGCCCCCACTAGCTGCAGCAGAGGGAGAAGTGGGATGCCCGTGTTGACTGTGGAGAGTGTAGCGACCACCTTCTCCCCCTGTTCTGCTGGCAAGGAGGCAGCCATTATTTTTCCCAGCCTGCCCCACCCCCAAACTCCTTCCTATCCACAGGCACTCGAATTTAAAAGTCCTTGAAAGGAAAAGAGAAGAGAAGAGAAGAGAAGAGAAGAGAAGAGAAGAAGGAAAGGAAAGAAAAGAAAACAAGAGAAAAGAAAAGAAAAGAAAAGAAAAGAAAAGAAAAGAAAAAAAAGAAAAGAAAAAAAAGAAGAGAAAAGAAAAGAAATTGACAGTTGAAAACTAAACAAGTATTGATCTTAATAATTTAGTGGTAACCATCTAAAAAATTAGAATATCATAAATATCTTTCAGTCTGATAACCCCTCTCAAAATCTTGGTCTGTTCAAAAACAAAACAGAAAAAAATAAGTAGGAAATATGAAAGAAGATGGTATAAAATTCTAAGATGTTATTGCATTTAATTAATGTAAATAATTTAAAAATGCACATCAAAAGAATCCTAAAACTAGATAAAAAAAGCAAAATACACCAAACTGCTTGTAAGAAAAAATATGCAAAAAGTTTGCAGATAAAGGGATGGATACAGCTACCCGCTAAACAATAACAGTGAAACAAAATAAATGCCAGGAGATTAATTTTAATATAACAAAATATAATTTTTGAACAATACGCACCTTTATTGCATGACCAAATATAGGAGGAAAGATTTATTTGCCTTTCAGGGCTTTAATTTTCCTAAGAGAGAATTCTGGCTCCTTGCCCTCCGGCACATAGCCATCTGCTCCCCCACACTGGTAACATTTTTTACCTTAACTCTAAAGGAAAACGGAGCATTAAGACTAACAAAATAATCAAGATGCAGTTTCTAATGCCTTAAGAGAGAAAGCAGCAACTAGTAGAATTTTAGGAGGAGATAGATAAATAGACAGATGTAGCTGGAAATTTTAAAGAATGGTCACCAAAATTTACTGATAAAGCACACTAAGAACAAGTTAAGTTACAGATGCTGTAACACGATTAATACATTTCACACAGATAGCTACATAATCAACAAAAATTTTTTTGAAGCAGACATAGAACCTGAACAAAAAGTCTGCAAAATGCCCTCAGCAGACTTTTGCCTACCTCTCGCTCTCCAGACCTGTGCCTCATGGCCACCATGTACAGTCGCTGGACAAAGCTTGCAAACAAGTATTGGGATTCACCAGCCTCTATTGGAGAGGCAGGCAGGGGAGAAGGGTGTTGGGAGTAGAAACCTTCTTTATCTTCCACATCTTGGTTATGTCATTATTCTGCCCCAACTTGAATGATCAAGAGCAACTGGATCTAAAATTCAAGTCCTAAGTTTTTATGCTCCGAATTTCAGACATTGACCACTGGCATCCAAAGCATCTAAGGCAAGTTTTATACCAGCCTCTTCGGAGTTCCTTTGTAGTTTTCCTAATTATTCTCTGAAGGTTTTTACGATCTTTATTTTTATTATAATGTTCTGAAATTATGTGTGAATATGCCTAGCTAGGTCTTTTTAAAAGTCATTATAGGGACGCCTGGGTGGTTCAGTTAGTTGAGCATCTGACTTTGGCTCAAGTCATGATCTCCCCACTTGTGAGTTCAAGCCCCGCGTCAGGCTCGCTGATGTCAGCCTGTCAGCACAGAACCCACTTCAGATCCTCTGTCCTCCTCTCTCTGCCCCCCTCCCCACCACCTGCTTGCACTCTCCCTAAAAAATAAATATGTATTTTTAAAAAGTCATTCTACGCAGCACTTTTAATCTGGAAACTTGAATAATACCTTTCCAATTCTAGAAGCTTTCTTCTATTATTTCTTTGGCAATATTTTCTCTTATTGAGACACCAATAAGTTTGCATATGTTGGCTCTCCTTGATTGTTTTTTTCTCCTATTTTCTGTTTTATAATTTTGGACTCATTTTTCTTCTTTATATATGATTTTTCTATTCAAAGGGTGTGCATAGCCCAGCAGTGCTAGCCTCATCTGGGAGCTCATTGGAAAAGTAGGAATTCAGGGGTGCCTGAGTGGCTCAGTCTGCTAAGGTGTGTCCCTTGATTTCAGCTCAGGTCAGGATCTCACAGGTCATGAATTTGAGCCCCGCATCAGGCTCTGCACTGACGACGTGAAGCTTGCTTAGGATTCTCCTTCTGCCTCTCTCTAAAAATAAATAAATAAACTTAAAAATAAAATGTAGAACTTCAGGCCTCACCTCAAAACTACTGAATTAGAGAGACACCTGGGTGGATCAGTTGGTTAAGCATCTGACTTCAGCTCAGGTTATGATTTCCTGGTTCGTGAGTTCAAGCCCCACATTGGGCTCTGTGCTGACAGCTCAGAGCCTGGAGCCTCGTTTAGATTCCTGGAGCCTGGTGTCTTCCTCTCTCTCTCTGCCCTCCCCTGCCCTTTCTTTCAAAATAAATAAATAAACTTTTAAAAATGTGGAACTTCAGGCCTTACTTCAAAACTACTGAATTAGTCTTTGCATTTTAATGAAATCCCCAGGTGATTCTTATGTACATTTTTGAAAGGTATTGTGGGGGTTTTTTTCTGTTACCCTCCATTTCTTTTGAAATATTTTAGTTGTGGCATTCATTTTTTTTTTGTTTCTGATAGCCCTTTCTTGTACCATTTCTTTTTCAAAGTATTTTACTCTGTTTTATATATATAATATTTTCTTGAAACTAATTAGTTTTCTTTCAAGCTCTCCTCTGTTTCATGAGTTACCTCTTTCCTCTGGGATTTGGCTGGTGGGGGGAGGGGCATCTTGGTCCAGCTCTTTCATGTTGCCTTTTTTCTTATACATCTGTTGATCCCTGATAGTTTCTTTATATTTAAGGATAGAAGATGTGATACGTTATTTCATGTAATTGCTGTAAGTTTCTCCTTCTGCTGCATAAGAATGATAACCTGTTTCCCTAAATGGGAAGTCATTATATGTGAGAGACACATGTTGAGGGGCTTGCTTTATTTCATCATTACCATCCTAGAGTCAAACTCAGGACTCCCCTTGGAAAACTTACATCTTCAAATATCTTCCTTAGGAATTGAATTTTTTCGGGGCGCCTGGATGGCTCAGTCGGTTAAGCGTCTGACTTCGGCTCAGGTCATGATTTCATGGCTCGTGGGTTCAAGCCCTGCATTGGGCTCTGTGCTAACAACTAGCTCAGAGCCTGGAGCCTGTTTCAGAGTCTGTATCTCCCTCTCTCTCTGACCCTCCCCTGCTCACGCTGCCTCTCTCTCTCTCTCTCTCTATCTCTCAGAAATAAATTTTAAAAAATATTTTAAAAAAGGAATTGAATTTTTTCTTTTTTGTGATGCAGCCTCTCTGGTGGGTGAGGTAGGAAAGTAAGGAGTTGACTGGCATAGCTCTTCTGGATTTTCAGTTTCACTTTGCACTCCAGTCTTTTTCCAGTACGTTCTGCTGGTCTCCCAGTTACACTGCTACCCCTCTGAGCTGTAATGTGAGCTACATCTCACACACAGTCACCCATGAATGTATCAGCAACATATGATGCTTTTGTAGACAAGATGATGTGATGTGGGTGGATTTGTATTCAATGGAATAATCAGAAAAGATTGAAATAGTGCTGTTTGATCCAAGCTGGGAGAGGGCTTTACCAGTGAAGAACAGAGTCATTAGTAATCAGACAGTTTTTATCGCAATTGATATAATAACATTGAGAGTATGCTGACGAAACCTTCAGATGAGTTAAAAGTAGAAGGCTAATAGATTTGACAGAAATAGAATTTTGAAAAAGGTGGTAGGTTGGAATGATGGATTTAATCTAAAAGAACAAAGTTTAATATAGGCAAGTATAACATCCAGGACTTTGTTCAAGAAACTAACCACACAGGAGCATAGTCTACAAGCAGCAAATGTGATGTGATATAGATGCTAAAAATACAAAATGGAATTTTAAGTCATACAAAAAGAAGTAGAATAGGGCCCTTAATAGGTTTGGTTCTCTCTGCATCAGGCAGTCCTATTCATAGTATTGTATTCAGTTTTGGGAGCCGTTATTTAGGAACAAACATCCTTTTTTAAAACTGTTTATTTATTTGTTTTTGAGGGGGGAGGGACAGAGGGAGAGAGAAAATCCCAAGCAGCTCCATACACAGTGCAGAGCCCAAGGGTGGTCTTGATCCGAAATCCTTTGAAGCAGATCTGAAGACAATGATCTGATGAGATGATCATAGGAAGAATAACTAGAAGTTGAGAGGAGTACCTAGGTGACTCAGTTGATTAAGTGACCAACTCTTGATTTTGGTTCCGGTCATGATCTCCTGGTCCATGGGATCAAGTACCACATCAGGCTCTGCACTGACAGCATAGAGCATGCTTGGGATTCTCTCTCTCTCTTTCTCTCCCTGCCCCTCCCCTCCTCATGCTTTCTCTCTCTCCCTTAAAACAAATACACTTTTTTAAAAAAAGAAGTGGCCGGGAGCCTGGGTGGCTCAATTGGTTAAGTGTCCAACTTCAGCTCAGGATATGATCTCACAGTTTGTGAGTCTGAGCCCTGTGTTGGGCTCTAGGATGACAGCGCAGAGCCTGGAGCCTGCTTCAGATTCTGTGTCTTTATCACTCACTGCCTCTCCCCTGGGAGTTCATGTCCCTGCTTGTGTGTGCCCGCTCTCTCTCTCTCTCTCAAAAATAAATATTAAAAAAAAAAGAAAATTGCCAAAAACATTCACTGAAGAATTAAGCATTGGCATATGCTCATATTCTTTTCAATTTTGAGATTTTATGAAATATGAGTGAGGAGGAAGGAAATACAGGTTTGATGCTTTATTAAGTTATAAATGAAAAAAGTCAACTCAGCTATTTCCAGAGAACCAATTCCTGCTCTCATGATTGTAGCCTTGTTCCTGCAAGGCCTGAGATGTGTCCTGCAGCCTCACATTTTTGCTTCTCATATCCTTTGTAATGGAAGAAAGAGAATAGAAAATGGTGATTAATCAGATTTGCTCTTCTGGGATAACAAAAGTTGAAGACGTTTGGTCTTCTGATGGAACAATTATCTTAACTTATCTTAACAAAGGCTTGCCAAACATTCCTCATTTTCTGTGAATTTCAATGATTTATTCCATTCCTGTCTTTAATAAATTGTCAATAATTATTCGAATGCTATAGGGGTTGAACTTCTTTTACCATTGATGTTAAAGTTTAATAAGAGAATCTTTAACCATGGCTGCTTTCTTGGCTATATGATAACTTCCAGAGACCTAAAAGTCTTCAGGTTTGTAAGAATACTATTAGCTAGTTTCTTTTAATTAAGTAAAATAATTAAGTGGTTTCTTTGTTGATTTGTAGTTCGAAGGATAATCTCTAAAAAGTTTAGAATAAATTTTACAAAATAATTCTGGCATTCTGATTTAGGAGACTCAGGAACATGTTTAATGAGAAATGTTAAATGTTTCTCTTTTTTGCTAAGTGGGTTAACCTTTTTTTATTAATGCTCTACCTCTATTTCTTTTGATATACTCAAGACACAGACAAGCATTCCATCCTTAGCAGAGTTAAGTGACTAGTGCATGTCTTGCGGAAGCTAGAGGTGTAGCCAGCCCCCTCGTGTGCACATTTCTCTTCATATCCAGCTAAAATTTCATGGTCACCATCATCCTCCCCAAATACATCCTCCTTAGTTGGCTTGTCGTCCTCTTTCTCTGTGGTTCCTGCTTGGTTAAATCACAACCCAAGTAACTCCAGTGCACCTCTCCCCACATGGCTATATGTGGCTAGAGGAAGATTCACAGACATGTTGCCAGTTCTCACTTGAATTCCCAGCCACTGTTCTTGAATAGGCCCTTAATGTTCTCTGCCCTTAAGGCCACCTCCCTTTCTCTTCTTACACTGCCTTCCAAATCCTTGGTCTACACAGCTCCCTATTTTACTAAGAAAACAAGAGACTTTCTATACCAGCCAACCACCCATCTACCCATCAAACTGCATCTTGGCCAGTGCCTCTTCATGTTCATGTTCTCCTCCTACTGTGGATAAGCTATTTGTGCCCCTAGCAAAGGTCAACTCTTGAGGGCCTTTGAACTGGCCACTCCCTCTGTCTGGAGCATGACTCCCTCCTTCATCTTGCTAGGGTCTATACTAAAATACCAGTGAGCGTCTCCTGTTCAGAATAGTAACCTCCACCCCCCAGTTTCCATCCTCTTTCCTTGCTTTATTTAGCACTTATCATTAAATAACATATCATATATTATATTTAAAATAAAAAATAGTTTATTTTGATTAATATTTATCTCTCCATAGACAACTCAACTTCAAAAACATATCAGTTCTCCATAATTTATCTATAAATTAGTAGGATCCAAATAAAAATATCTAGGGATATGTAAACAAGTAGACAAATGGATTCTAAAGTTTCATGTGGCAAAAATATCAAAACATTATTGACAGAATATCCCTGAAATAAAAAAGCAATAAGGTAGAACCAATCATACAATATAATAAAATATATTATAAGAGCCTGAAGTATTAAAACAGTGTTAGACAGACATATTAATTAACAAAACATAGACAATATGTGGGAACTTAATGTACAGCAAAGGTTGTTTCCCAAATCATTGGTGAAAATACAAACTTTTCAGTAAATGAATTTAGGACAAGCTTCCCATCTGGAAAAAAATAAAGTCAAATCCAAAGCAATATGTAAATTTAATGAGAGTCCCTAAGAGTAATTTTGTTGGTTACTGCTATGTAGTATGTTTCTAAATTCCAAACAGGAATTTAGAGGAGTTAGAATTGTCCAGAAATTTGGAAAAGTAAGATTATTAATTAGGGGAACTGACCATTATCAGATATTGAAGCAATATAAATCTATGGTAACTAAAACTATGGACTAGACACATGAACAGACAAATTTTTCTACATTCATGTTCATCTCTTCCTATACATGTTTGTTGAAGATAAAAGACAATGTCCAACTGAGTAAAGTATTATCTTTAAACTATCTTCTGCCTTATAACTTAATCATTCATTACTTTATTAATGGAATTTGAGTTTCTATTAATATAAATAATGCATCAATAAGCAAATTTTAAAATAATGCTTTATCCAGTTGAAGATTGTATTCTATCTTCAACAAATGTATGTATGTATGTATGTATATATATATATACATACAATACCTATAGTCATATAATGTTTAAAAATGTATGTGTTTATATGCACATCACACACTAGACATGCAAGCATCAACATGGATGAATCTCATAAGCATTATATTAATGAAAACTTGAAAAATGTATACATGAAGTTCAAAACATTGCATACTCGAAAACAAATTGTATAGCAATATACATATTTAGCAAATCTACAGAAAAAGCAAGAGAATAATAAATACACATCTAGGGGTGCCTGGGTGGCTCAGTCGGTTAAGTGTCTGACTTTGGCTCAGGTTATGATTGATTTCACAGTTTGTGGGTTCAAGCCCTGCATTGGGCTCTGTGCTGACAGCTAGCTCAGAGCCTGGAGCCTGTCTTTGGATTCTGGGTCTCCCTCGCTCTCTGACCCTCCCCTGCTCATTCTGTTTCTCTCTCAGAAATAAATAAAACATTTTAAAAAATTGAAAAATAAATAAATAAATAAATACACATCTAATGTGGTGGTTACTTGGTAAATGAGGAGAAGGTGTTTGGGATGAAGGGTGATGAGATTTGGGATAGGGATAGACAGGAAGTTGGGAGGCAGACACATTAACAGCATGTTTGAGACCCACTGTCCATAGAAAGATCTGCTTGCAAGTTTAGACCTTGGCTGGTGTCTGGGAGCTTGGATTTCATCTTGGGAGAGTTCCCACCGTTGCCTGATAAGAGTGGTTCGCCGTGCCTAACTACGAACAATGTGATTTATACCAAGCACCTGCTATTTGTTCAGAAGTCTTGCAGCCCATGTGTCCAGCCCCCAGGAAAAACCCTGGACACTGAGCGTCTAACATGCTTCCCCAATAAGTCACACTTCATGATAGGCCACAACATGTGTTGTCACAACTCATTGCTAGAAGAATTAAACACATCTCATGTGACTCCCCCTGGGATAGGACTCTTGGAAGCTTGCACCTGGTTTCCTTGTGCCTTTTCCTTTTAGTGATTTTGCTTTGTATTCTTTCACTGTAATAAATCATACTATGAACATTACTAGATTCTGAGTGTGTGAGGACTCCTAGTAGAAATCAAAATGAGTTGCTTGGTCTTAGGAATCTCTTTCAGAGTGGGTTATACAGGAGTTCACTTTTAAATTGATCTGTCTTCCATATATTGTAAATATTGTATGTACTTACCAGTTAATGAAAAGGAAAATAAAAGGAAAAATGAATAGGAGTTGCCCAATAAAGATGAGATGCAACTGTGTAGAAGACATTCCAGTAAAATAAAATAGAATGGCAACGTCTGGCATCAAACCATAGAATACCGTATTCAAGAATCTGAAATTATGAAAAGGGAATCAGGAAACAATGAAACTGGAAAATTAATCAGAAATAGCCATCTACCTTCCCAATCCCATCTACCTTCCATGTACTGCTTCCATTTTTTTGAGACAGAGTACAAGTGAGGGAGGGGCAGAGAGAGAGGGGGAAACACAGAATCTGAAGCAGGCACCACGTTCTGAGCTGTCAGCACAGTGCCTGATGTGGGACTCGAACTCACGAGCTGTGAGATCATGACCTGAGCCAAAGTGGAACACTTAACTGACTGAGCCACCCAGGTGCCTCTCGCTCCTCCTCTTCTTAATTTTCCTCTAGAGTGTGCTGCATTATTTTTCTGTACGGATTGCCCTTTTCTCTATCACCATTTACTGAAAAGACTATAGGCGCATCTGGGTGGCTCAGTCAGTTAAATGTCCAACTTCAGCTCAGGTCACAATCTTGTGCTTTGTGAGTTCGAGCCCCGAGTCAGGCTCTATGCTGACAGTGCAGGGACTGGAGGCTGCTTTGGAGTCTGTGTCGCCCTCGCTCTCTGCCCCTCCACTGCTCTGTGTCTCTGTCTCTCAAAAATAAATAAACATTAAAAAAAATTTTTTAAATGAAAGACTATGAATTACTTTGACAACTTTGTTGAAAATTAATAAACTATATCTGTGTGGGGAAATGGATGGAGGGAGGGATCGATGGATTTTTCTATTCTCCTTTTTTGACATATGAATTTATTTATACTCCATTACTACATTTTCCTGAAGCTGTAGCTTTATAATAATGTTGTAGATCAGGCAGTGTAAATCCTCCCAGTTTTGTTTAAAATAATTTTAGGCACTCTAAATCCTTTTCATTTTCATAGAAAATGTGGAATCAGCATGTAGATTTCTAGGGAAATCTATTTTTTCAAAGAAATTGCATTGAACCTTTAACTCATTTTGAGAAGAACGTCATCTTAACCATATTGAGTCTTCACTCCATGAATGTGCTCATCATTCCTGTTTAGATTATAATTCAATACTACTTTATTTGCTTCACATTGTTCCTGCTTTGGTCACTAGGAACTCTTTCAGTTGGTTCTTGTGTTATTTTGAGATACACATCAGTGTGTGCGCATGTGTACGTATTTGTAACAGTTTCCAGGTGATCACTAAGGTTGTCTGTTCTGTGAATTTTGCCATCTTTCCAGAATCCGAGAGAGAGAGAGGGAGGGAAAGGATATGAAGCGGGCTCTGCACTGACAGCAGCAAGCCCAATATAGGGCTTGGACTCACAGAGTGTGAGATGGTGCCCTGAGCCGAAGTGGAGAAATCAACTCAGCACCCAGGAATCCCTATATTAATAAATTTTTTAGTGTTAAAGTAACTACATTCATGAGACAAACCCAGCTTGTTCATGTGTATGTGTATGTGTATGTTAATTTGCCTTTCCTGATGACTCTCATTAATGTTATATTGTTTCTTTGTGACTTTAATTATTTTTGTGTGATCCCTGTTTTAGGAGGCCGAATAATGTCCCCTCCCAAAGACGTCCACACTTTAATCTGCATGCATATATTACCTTACATGGCAAAAGGGACTTTGCAGATAGAGTTAAATGAAGGGTCTTGTTGGAGGGAGATTACTTTGTAGTACCCAAGATCCAATGTTATCAGTGGGGTCCTCAGCAGTGAAGGAAGGAGTTAGGAGATGGAAGGGAAGGTGTGCCAAGGGAAGACATGACGGCAGTTTGATGTGAGAAGGACTGGAATTGCCCTTGCTGGCTTCGGAGAGGAAAGCAGGGGCCACCAGCCAATGAGTGGAGGCAGCATCTAGGGGCCGGAGACCACCAGGAGCAGGATGCTGCACCTTGAGTCTCCAGCCGGAGCCCTGCCAACACCTGATTTTAGCCCAGTGAGACCACTGTTGACTCCTGACAGTCAGAACTATAAGATAGCTTGTGTGGTCTCAAGCCACTAAATTTGTGGTAACTTGTCATAGCAGCCAAGGAAAACTAATATTCTTATTAATCTTGAGACTACACTTGCAGAATTTCCTTAAAGCCTTAGATGAAGCAGCAATCTTCCAGAGAGAACTCGTACTTCTAGTTGTGTAGGGGCACTGTTAACCTGGGAACACTGTAAACTACATTAAGGACTTCAAGTAATGAGCTCTTGAAGCACAACTCCGAGTAAAAGCTAGGTGGTGTGTGCTTGTTAATATTTCCCTCTCTTCTTGCTCCATTAGACAGACAGCTTTCTCGTAGTCCCCTGGGGTGAGGAAGAGGAGTGACTTTACTTCTCTTTCTCCTGAATCTTGGGTTAAAACCCTTGGGGGGTCCAGTTTAATGTGAAGAGAGACTCCAGTTAGACTTCCCAACCTGGGTGGCCCTAGGCTTTGACTTCTGCGCCCTTTACCTCAGGAGGCTATCAAAACCCCAACTTCAATTTTTTTGGAATGGAAAATGCCCTCAAGGCAAAAAAACAATCTCACAGTCCTCTCAGGTTCTTGCTTTATTTATCTTTTGCCTTGTTTTCAGTACTTTCAAAGCTTCTTGTATTGTTTAGTTTTAGACAGCATTTGCTGTAATTTTCAGTAATGGGACTGGTCTCAATAAACTAGTCTACAAGTTTGCCTTCCAAATCTGTCAGTGCCATCATCTAAACTTCATGTTGGTCTGATTCCGCTGTCTTTGTGTTTCTGTTCCTTTTACTCCTGATGCTTTGTTTTTCTGTTCTGTTTGTTTGTTCAATTATAATTTTATTTTTAACAGAACTTCGTTTGCCAGATTTCTTTGTAAAGTAGGTTGAAGTTGCTCTCCTCCAGAAGAATTTGCAGTTATTTTCCCAGTTGCCTGGAGGAATGTTAACCTAGTACCAATGTAAAATGATTTGCTTGAAGTTTTATACATTACCCAGGTATTATGAATGGGACCAAAATCATGCATGAAGGCTGTAAATTCTCAGGAAAAATCTTCCCTCTCCTTCCTCTACTCCAATGTTGATCCAGGCAAATTTTCCTGCGCCCCCCCCACCCCCCGCCCTCATCTTGGGATAGGTTTGTGTTTGTGTTTTTTCCCTCCCTTTACAGCTTCAACCCCTTCACTAATGATGTTGCCCTTGACATTTAGCATTATTCATGGTTCTCTTATAAAACTTCATAATGTGATCATCTCTAGTCCTGTGTCCATATCTTGAGTAGCGATAAAAATCAAAGCTTAGTAGCATCAGTGCATTTTAGTGCTATCTTATTTCTTGGCTCCTGATAACTGCTTGCTTTATACCAATTGCTTTACTTCATATCATGTCAACAATGCACTTGAAAAGAAAATTTAAGCATTTTAACCATCATTAGTAGTTGTTATGCAACATAAGTGTTTAGGGAATCTGGCCTGCCATTCCGCTGAAATTTATCATTTTAAATTGTCAGCTGTTTGAAGGAAATTAAGGGGCTAAAGGACTAAGGAGCTAAGGCTGGATTCCCTAAACTATGCACCAATGTCTCCTGCCCCCAGGAAGCCCTCCCTGACCCCACAGTTAAGATTAGATTCTATCTATCTATCTATCTATCTATCTATCATCTATCTATCTATCTATCTATCTATCTATCTATCTATCTATCATCTATCTACCTGCCTATCTATTTAAAGTAGGTTTCATGCCCAATGAGGACCCCAGCCTGGCGCTTGAACTCACAGCCCTGAGATCAAGACCTGAGTTGAGATCAAGAGAGGGATGCTTAACTGATTGAGCCACCAGGCACCCCAAATTCCATTTAAATTCAAAATGGATTAAAGATTTGAAGGCAAGACCTGAAACCATAAAACTCCTAGAAGAAAACAGACATTGGTCTTAGCAATATTTTCTTTGTATTAGTCTTCTCAAGCAAGGGCAACAAAAGCTAAAATAAATGGGATTCCTCAAGCTAAAAAGTTTTCGTATGTGAAGGAAATCAACAAAACAAAAAGGCAACCTATTGAATGGGAGAAGACATTTGCAAATCATTCATCTGATTAAAGGTGAATATCAAAAATATGTAAAGAACTTACACCACTAAATATCAAAAAAACAAGTAATTTGATCAAAAAATGGGCAGAGGACTGAATAGACATTTTCCCAAAGAATATGTATAGCTGGCCAACAGACACATAAGATGCTCAGTATCACTAATCATCAGAGAAATACAAATCAAAACCATAGTGAGATACTGCCTCACCCTGGGAAGATCAGCTATTAACAAAAAAGATAAAAAATAAAAAGCATTGGTGAGGATGTGGAGAAAAGGAAACCGTTGTGCACAGTTGGTGGGAATGTAAATTGGTGTAGCCACCATGGAAAACAGTATGAAGATTCCTCAGAAAAGTAATAAGGAATTACCATATGATGCAGGAATTCTGCTTCTGTGTATATGTCATAAGGAAATAAAATCACTGTCTAGACAGAAGAAATATCTATACTCCTATGTTCATTGCAGCATTATTCAGAGTGGCCAAGATATGGAAACAATCTAAGTGTCTGTCGACAGAAAATGGATAAAGAAGATGTGGTATATATACATACATATGTATATGCACATACAATGTATATGTACACTGTACCACATATGTGTATATATATATGCATGTGTATATATATGTATATATATGTACATTGTATCATATATATGCACACATAATCAATGACATTTTATTCAGCTGTGAGAAAGAAAGAAATCTTGCCCTTTGTGTCCACATGAATGAAGCTAGAGGACAGTATGCTAAGTGAAATAAGCCAGACATATGAAGACAAATATGGCATCATCTCCCTTACATGTGGAAGCTAAAAGAAAGCTCAGAGCAGGGGAGTCCGGCTGACTCAGTTGGAGGAATGTGCAATTCTTGATCTCGGGGTCATGAGTTTGAGTCCCATGTAGGGTGTAGCAATTACTTAAATTGATAAAACTTTTAAAATAAATAAATGAAAGAAAGTTGAACTCGTAGTAACAGAGGGAATAGTGGTTTCCAGAGTTGGGGAGCAAGGGGGTGGGTATTGGTCAAAGGGTACAAACTTTCAATTTTAAGATGAATAAGTTCTAGAAGCTTATGTAGCCTTCTGACTATAGTTAATAATAATATAAAGTATATTTGAGATTTGTTAAGAGGGGACCCTAGCTGGCTTAAAATGTGACTCTTGATCTCTGCGTCATAAGTTTGAGTTCCATGTTGGATGTAGGGTTTACTTAAATAGATGGATAGTAGATAGGTAGATGGATAGATAGATGGTTCAATAAATAACCTTAAAAAAAAGAAATTTGGTAAGAGAGTAAATCTCAAGGGTTCTTAACACACACACACACACACACACACACACACACACGGTATTAACTATGTGAGGTAATGGATATGTTAATTGGTTTGATTGTGGTAATCATCTGGCTGGCTCAGCAAGCAACTCTTGACCTCAGGGTTGTGAGTTCAAGCCTCATATTGGGCATGGAGACTATTTTATTATTTAATATTTTTTTAAGTTTATTTTCATTTATTTTGAGAGCGAGAGAGAGAGCAAGCAGGGGAGAGGCAGAGGGAGAGGGAGAGACAGAGTCCTAAGCAGGCTCCACACTGTCAACATGGAGCCTGATGTGGGGCTTGAACTCATGAACCGGGAGATCATGACTTGAGTCAAAGTCAAGAATCAGACACTTAACCTACTGAGCCACACAGGAACCCCTAGTATGGAGCTTATTTTAAAATAGATAGATAGGTAGATAAGTACATAAATGGATGCAAGCTAGCAGGGGAGATACAGTATCTCCAATATGGTCACATTCTGAAGTACTTGAGCATTTGGACTTCAACATATGCCTTTTGGGAGACACAATTCAGCCCCTAGCATCATTCAAAACCAATTCTAAAAAAACACCTTGAGAACCTTCACATTTAGATTAAAATCTGTAAAATTAATATATAATGGATAAAGTTAGGTCTTCAGAAGACCATGATTCTGCTGCTAATCTTACTATAGGCATTACATTGAGCCAAGAGGAGCAAGCACCTCAGTGCTCAGTTTGTTAAGCTTACAACTCTCAGTTTTGGCTTTGGGCTCTGCACTGACCGTGTGGAGCCTGCTTGGGATTCTCTCTCTCTCTCTCTCTCTCTCTCTCTCTCCCTCTATCTCTGCTCCTCCCTTGCTCACACTGTCTCTCTCAAATAATAAATAATAATAATAATAAAATAATAAAGTAATATATAATAATAATAAATAAATAATAAACTTAAAAAAAGTTAGCCAAGAGATGTTAGCCTAAAAACAAGAGATACTAGAGATGTTTATTCAGTACAGTCTAGGAAAAAAGAACACTACAGCTTGGGTATACGTTGTGGAGAAGGATATAGAAGTTCTAGTCACTTAAGTTCCTTTTTACCATTTAATGATTCAAAGCAACCTTCAGATTATTAGTTTCCCAGGCATCTTGATAGGAAGAACTTTGCCTTAAATAGTAGGGGAATTCCAGTCACTTCAAAGTAATATAGTAGGAACACCTTTGTGGCTCAGTCAGCTAAGCATCTGACTCTTGATTTCGGCTCAGTTCATGATCTCATGGTCATGAGACTGAGCCCTGAATTAGGCTCTACACTGAGATTGGAGGCTGCTTAAGATTCTCTCTCTCTCTCGTTCTCTCTCTCTCTCTCTACCCCTCTCCCCAACTTGTGCATTCTCCCCCCCCCAACATACACACACCATGGAATAGAAGTGTAAGAAATGGTTAACACATTTGCATTCTGGGGGTGTATATCAGACTCCAGTGTATTTGATTATCTTTCATTTGTCTATGAGGCACCAATCTACTCTGGATATATTAAGTTAACTTACTAATCTGCCAACATATGAGGAACACAACGATCCCAATTTTTTGTAACCCCGTGAGGCCTCATTTCCATGGCTACCTTGATGCCGCCCATCATTGTACCTTCTTTTTTTTAAATATTTTTATTTATTTCTAGGAGAGAGAGAGAGAGACAGCTTGAGCAGGGGAGGGTCAGAGAGAGAGGGAGACACAGACTCTGAAACAGGCTCCAGGCTCTGAGCCGGCAGTCAGCACAGAGCCCGACGCGGGGCTCGAACCCACGAACCGTGAGATCATGACCCAAGCGAAAGTCGGACGCTTAACCGACTAAGCCACCCAGGCGCCCCTCATTGTACCTTCTTAAAACAGTTGTTTGTAGCAGAAAGCTTGACCAAGTCTAGGGATATAAGAAAATGTCTTTTGGGCAACATAACCTCTTTTATCACAACCCAAGCCTTCTCTCTATAACAGCAAAATAATTTGGTCACTTCCTCAATGATTTGAAATGAACATTTTTTTGTATAGTCAGCACAGTCTCCATCATTTCACAGCAGTGGCATAAAACTCTAATGTGGGCAAAATACCCTCTTTTACAGGCAACTTGCAGTAGTGTTCATTTGGAAAGTCTGGGGGAACAAGTGAAGGTTGTGTCTGTAGGCCAAACAAATAAGTTGGATCAGGAGGGTGTGTGTTAGAAGTAAGGAAAAGTTCATTATGAAGGCAAAGACATGAATGTGCTGGTTTATTCACTGGAAAGGCAAATGTTAAGTGTAAATCAATAGTCATATTATAGAGCCTGGAAATTCAGAAGTTTTCCTAATCTTTGACAACTTTTACTGCTGCTACTACTACTACTACTTCTACTACTACTACTACTACTACTGATGATGATGATGATGATGATGATGATGATGTGTTCTGTTTTACCTTTAGCCATTTGAAGAACCATCCTTTAACAGACAACAGAACAAACCTACCAAACTCAAAATTGCTACTTAATTTAAGCTGGTAAAAGTAAAATGTTTACTTTGTATCTTTACTATCTCATGTTTCTCTTAGGAAATAACACTTGGTTTCAGTATCAAGCTTGGTGAATTATAGTGTGCCCATTAAAAAAATGAGATACAAAAATACTGAATTTTTGCAAAGGGGTGCCTGGCTGGCTTAGTTGGTAGAGCCTGCGACTTTTGATCTTGGAGTTGAGTTGGAGCCCCACACTGGGTGTAGAGATTCCTTAAAAATAAAATCTTAAAAAAAACCCCACAATCCCAGCATACTAATCTATTTTTCCCTTTTTGCATATATATTTTTAGAGCTAAAATGCATTAACAGTTCATCTTATTCCTGTATACTTCGTAGTCTATCAGATGCATTTCCCATACTTCTAGTCTTATTCCAACCATTTAAAAAAATTACTGTGGTTATGTACATCTGATATAAAATTTACCATTTTAACTATTTTTAAATGTACATTTCTGTAGCATTAAGGACATTCACATTGTTGTACAACTCTCACCACTATCCATCTCCAGAACTTTTTCATCATCCCCAAATGAACTCTATACTCCCCATTCTTGCCCTCCTCTGGCAACCACTATCTCCTCTCAGTATCCATGAATCTGACTATTCTAGGTACCTTATATGAGTGGAATCATACGTGTCTTTTTGTATCTTTATTTCACTCTGCATAATGTCCTCAAGATTCATGGATGCTGTGGTGTCAGAATTCCCTCCAATTTTCAAGTTAAATAATACTCCACTTAAATGTGAATATACCCCATTTTGTCTATCCATTCATCAATCAATGAACACTTGGGTTGTTACCACCTTTTAGTTATTGTGAATAGTGCTGCTATGAAATTGGGTGCAAAAATATCCATTCAAGTTCCTTCCTTCCATTCTTTTGGGCATTTACCCAGAAGTGGACTTGGTGGATCATATGGTAATTCTATGTTTAATTTTTGAGGAATCACCATACCGTTTCCCAAGTCTAATCATTTCTATTGGCTGTATAATATTTCATTTGTTTTCTATACCCTTACTTCTTAAGCATTCCAGGATGTTTTCTAAGGATCCTCAAATTTTCTTTTCTCCCCCCATTGGATGGGAATGAGTTTTGGTTTAGACAATGGTCCAGGCTTTTGTCCCAGTTAAACAACAACAACAACTCATTTACAGGGGCACCTGGGTGGCTGGGTTGGTTAAGCATCCGACTTTGGCCTAGGTCATGATCTTACCATTCCAGAGTTCAAGCCCTGCATCTGACTATGTGCTGAGAGCTCAGAGCCTGGAGCCTCCTTCGGATTCTGTGTCTCCCTCTCTCTCAATCTGCCCTTCCCCCACTCAAGTTGTTTCTCAAAAATAAACACTAAAAAAATAACTCATACACATATATCATTACTTCTGACAGCTAATAATTAAGTTGATTTTTTGCTTCATGTCCTTACAACTATTTCCTTATACCCAGGAAGTGCCCTATCCATGGCAGTAAGTCCTTTCTAGCTAGACCTCTGCTTTCCAATCTGGTAGTCACGAGCACATATTTAAACTTGAGTCAATTAGAGTGAAATAAAAATACAAATTCATTCCCTCAGTTGCATGAGCCATATTTCCAGTACATAATAGCCACATAGAGCTAGTGCTACTGAATTGGGTGACAAAGATATAGAACACATGATCCCAGAAAGTTCTGTGGTGAGTGCTGCTCTAGACTCTGACCTTTTGGCTGAATTAGAGCCTACGAGTTAATCCCAGAAATGATTAAGTCCCAGGAGACAGGCCAATGATAGCTACATTCAGAAGAGAAGGTCACAAACTCTAAAATGTGAGTTTCATAGTTTGTAATTGGGCATATCTCTTCCAGAGGCAGGAATACTTCTGTCTACTATTTTCCCTGCCATTCCTCCTCAAAATATGAATTAGTGGCCTGAAGTATTTTGGTGATGGTCACCTAATCCAAAGTGGGTCAAATAAATTGCTTCTCCTTCCCTTAGGAATTTGGAAGCGGGAAAGCAGAGTGTTCAGTCAAGTCCTCTAGGTGTTTTGAACTATAAAACCAGGAGCATAAATCTTATCTTACTAGTAAAACAGAGTTGGATACAGTAACAGAAAGAAAACAAAAGCAGGTAAGCAGAGATTAGGCTGCTGTTTAGGGTTTCCATATTCTGGTTCCTTAGGCCCATGTGCACTCCTGACTTTGGAATCAAGGACAGAAATCTACCCACATCCTAATAGAGAATTCTTGTATGCTTAAGCTAGCCTGGATTGGTTTGTTTTGCTATGTGGGAATTGGAATCCTAACTAACACACACACACACACACACACACACACACGCATATACTATAGATATGGGTACTGCCATGTTCACACTGTGGAAGCATGTGTGGTTGCGCAAAACTTTGTATTTAGTCATTGTTCTGAGCCTCCAGACTCCCTATAGCCCCTCTGATCTTTCTCTACTTTTCCTCTTGTTTTACTTCCTTCTCATCTTGGTGCTCAGGCTGTCCTCTACTTTTTTCCTTTTCTTTTCTTTCTCTTGATCAAAGTATGCCGTCTGCTATCTTTCAGGGTGTGGAAGCTTTATTAAATCAAGTCATGTAACATATTAACAACTGACTTTATTCTTTAGCTGGTATTGCATTTTACTCTCTCAGGCCTAGGTAATTCAGTCAACATTCATTAATGAATGACTGAATAAATAATCCTAGACAGGCCAAAGCAGTGAATGTTGAGCTTTAGAATCTGGCATGAATAGAACTGAGTAGGGTACTTATGCAAGTCTAGCACACTACTTTTACTTTAGATGGATTAATTAGGATAGACCTTACCTCTTGCAGGAGGACAGGGTGAGTCAACTATGAAAAGAATGACAGCATCAGCATCCCAGAGGGAAGGGACACATGCTAGTGTTCTAGGCAGTGAAATGCTTAGTGTTACCAAGGAACAAAAAGGAGGCAATTGTGACCAGAGTGGAGAAAGTAAGGCAGAGTAGCATGAACCTTGGTAGGCAGGGCCTTCAGGCTCTGGTAAAAGGTTGTGACAATTTCTGAAGAGCAATAGGAAAATTCTAAAGGGATTTAAGCAAAGAAGTGACCTCATCTGATTTGAGTGAAAAAAAAAAAAGTCCTTCTGGCTAGTTTGGAGATGAATTATAGGAAGACAAGTAGGGGACTCTTTAGGAGGCTATAGCAATTGTTGGCAGAGAGATCATAATTAGTAGGCTTTTAAGGATTGGAGGTCAAAGGAGACAGAGAACTTTGTGACCACATTTGAGGTTTTTAAGGTAGATATACAGGCTCTTACTGATGAAGAAGTTATTCTTTTTGCCTTTTAAGTAGCCAGCCCCCATATTAAAGTTGTTAATGAAGTAGACCTAGACCCTAGGAAATCAAGAAGGGCATCTCTCTGTTTCATAGGCTCTGGGCTCAGCTCTTAACCAAAGTACCTTGAGACTAACAATCTCCCAGCATAAAATTCTGCCATTTTCCTCCCTTTCCTTTGAGTGAACTTGGGAGGTGACTGCTGAAAAAAAAGACTCTCAGCAAGAGGACAGCGGCGTTTGGGGTTCGGCGGTACACCCCTAACTTTTAATTTCAATAAGTGTTTGCTTTTAATTTGGTATCGGTTATTTTACATTGCACAAAGTGAGAGCAGGCATTTTGCTAGCAGCATCTCCGTTTTCATCCACGAATATTGTATTCACCATCTCAACTCCAAACAACCAAGGGCAAGATTCCTTTAAAAGAATTCATCTTTCATTTAAAAATGAGTTCCCTTTCACCTATCCAAATCTCGTGCATCTGGGACCCGCTTCCCGCCGCACCGACAAATGCACTCATTGTCTGCGCACCAATCCCCCTGGATTTTATGCAGCGTGCATTTCCTGCTCCGAGCTGCTTGCTGGCTGTGTGCGTGCTTCCCTCGTCCCCTGCCCCCATCCGGATCCGAAGCTTTTGTTTCTCATATTTCCTCGAGACGCTATTAAAATGCATGGGCTCATCGTTCCTAAATAAATGAATGTCCAGGAACTTTTCTTTTGGCTGTTAACCTCTAGGCCACTGTCCAGTAAAGTTGTGAAAGGCAAGGGAACCCAGCACCTCACGTAAAGGGGCCAATCCACATGCAAACAACGGAAACGTGGACATTATTTCCCAAACTTGTCGCGTTACGGGGACACTTTGGCACGTTTCAGGGAAACGCTCGGCAGGGCCCTCCCCGGGCTGGCAGAGGCGCCCCACGCGGCCGCGGCGCTCGCTCCCGCGGCTGCAAGGCGCGAGGAGGGGGCGAGGAGCTGGCTGCCCCGGGCCGAGCGGAGCGGGACCTCCGGGCGGCGACGCTCTGGCCCGAGCTCGCTCGATGGTTTCCGCGCGGCCGCTCGGGCCCGCGCGGTCCAGTCACCAGGGGGCGCGCTGGCCGGCGCCGCGGATCTCCGAGCTGCGCGGCCCGACTCGCGTCCGCCATATTGGATGCCGCAGCCGCTGCTGCCAGCGCTTCCTCCTCCGTCTTCGCTGTGCGCTGCTGGTTCCTGCGGCCCGAGCGGCGGGGAGGTGAAACAGGAGTCTGACGAAGATAGAAGAAGGAGGGGGTGGGGAGTGTAGGGGACGGGGCTGGAGGGCGGAGGACCGAGACCGAGCGGGGCTGAGAAGAGAAGGCGCCGCGGCCCGGCCCCTCCCCCGCCCGCTGCCGACCCGCCCCGGCAGCGCCTGTGTTCCCCAGACCGGCGCTCCGCCCGCCCTAGCGGCCATGCCGGAGCCTCGCCGCCCCTGAGGGAGGCTTTCCCTGCCAGTGCTTGCCCTTCCACTTCGGCCCCAGGGTCGCAGCGGCCGGGTCTCCCGCCGGCGCCCCTCCTCGCGGCGCCGCCGCCGCCCCCGTCTCGCTCTCCCCACCCAGTGCAGTGGCCGCCGCCTCTTCCGCCGCCGGGCTCGGGGCCTCCGCACCGACAACATGGAGGCTGTGAAAACCTTCAATAGCGAGGTTGGTATTGCAGCCCGGCTTCCCCTCCTACCCACACCTCCCACCGGGCCGAGGTGCGCGCGAGCCGGGTGGGTGCGGGCCTGCAGGGCTTCCCAGGGTGGGGCGAGCGGCGGCCTAGCTGGGTCGGGCGGGAGGGGGAGGGGTGTTTCTCTGCCCCGCGCCCCTCCCCCGAATCCGAGGGGAGGGCTGGGGGAGGGCCGCCCCGGGGCGGAGGGAGGTTCCGGTGTCTCCAGCGCCCTATTGAGTGGCTTCGGGGTTGGAGGGAAGGCCCCGTTGGGCCCTCCCCCGGAGGCTCCTGGCTGGTCTCTCGGGGTCAGTTCCGCCGAGGCCCGGCCCGCCCACCCCTTCCGTGGGCTTGCGGGGTTTTAACTGCCCACGGGTCATCACTGCCCAGACCTCCCCGGGGTCCTTGACGAGGCAGGCTCCGACGGGGGTGGTACAGGAAGGGAACCTACGGGGGTGATGATCTCTGGTCACGTTGTACGTACTGTTTATATTTGAGATACTGTTGGCTAGGTAACCTGCCAGCTAGGGACCGATGCAGGGAGAGGCTGATGGGGAGGCCAGATTGTTGCCGGTCCCTCCTCTCATCATCAGAGCGTAAAGACGCAAGTGGTAGGGAGAGGTGTGGGCTTCAGGAGAGAGGGAAGATGCACTTCCCATGGGCTCGCTCATAATGTCACATGTCACGCTAGATTTTAAAGCAGGTGTCCAGTTTTCACTATTGAACTCCTTAGTCTCAAAGGATCAAGTGCGTTTATTTATTTATTTAATTTAATTTAATTTTTTTTTTTACAACTCCGACGTAAACAGACCTTAATGCAAACATTAAATACAACAAGTACCTATCTACATAGCCAGAATTATCCTTATCTGTTAGGTCTTAGGAAAAAAAGTATTTTGATGCGATGTTAACTAAAGTCGCATAAATTTTAGGGACTTTTGATGTGGAAGTGCCGGTACTCTTTTCAACAGTATGATTGACAAAAGCTTAGATATTCACCTTTTAAAATACTAGACATAATTACTGTTGATAATCAGATGAGGATAATACTATTTTTTAAAAGCTGTTTCAGAGGTTTTTTTTTTTAATTTCCTTTTTTTTTTTTAAGAATTGACATTTGGGAAGCTAAACAGAAAGGCTAAATAAAAGTTAGATAACATCCATGTGAGTTGGGCTCTCCACTCTCTACATTACCGTACACAGCAATGACACCGATGAAAGCAAACATTTTTTATAAAGGGTTTTCTTTTTTGGTATTGGCTTTTCTTTCTCTCTAGGTACTTCTTAATAAAAAGAGCAATAGACTTGGGAATCTTTTTTCCATTTTATTTATGAATTTGTAGCTAATTACGAAATTTGTTTTCTCAGTAGTACTTAGTGCTTAAAATCTGAAAGAAAAATATTTATTGGTATTATATGTTCCAATTTGTGGCAAATAGTTTCTCAGCTGTGCAGGAAAGAAAATAGCTCTATGTAGCCTTTTTATTTGCTACATACAGTGGTACAGCACTATGGAATGTTAAAGTTTTAAGAATTGTATATATTTTTAAAAAGCCTTTCTCTTATTTCCACTGCAGTTATTTGATTTACTCCCACCCCTTTTTTTCAAGTTTGTTTATTTGTTTATTTTTTGTAATCCCTACATCCAGTGTGGGGCTAGACCTCCCAACTTGAAGATCAAGAGTTACATGCCCTTCTGAATGAGCCAGCCAGGTACTCCTACCCCACCCCTTTTTGATGGGTGTCCCTTCTGTTGTCTGGGGAGTTCCTAATATGTATCTTCCTTCACTCCTGGCCCCCACCCCCAAAATTTTGAATAGGATCCCTCCTGTGGTAGGTAGAGAAAAGATGTTAACTTTTTTTTAGGGTCATATTGTGACCCTGTGGTTGTCACAGTAGAGCACAGTGGAGTCGAAATTGTATATCAGTTTTTCAGTTTAGTACTGTCCTTAAGGATGGGGGCCTAATATTTACATGGCTAGCTATATATTTAATCTCTTTTTTCATCTAATCTTTACAGGAATTTGAAATTGCCAGTAGTAGTTCCATTTTAGTGTATGTAGCAAATTCCCCTTTCTCTCTATGGATTTCAGAGAACATAGAAATAGAAAATCTTTTAACTACTTTATTTACTAATCTGCTCAAATGTCACCATGTTTGAATGTGGAGTTAGCTTAAAAATAGCAATACAGAGTCATAGAGAGTTGGGGAAGGGAAGTACATGCAGAAAAGATTCAGAAGAATATACTTTTTGTTTTAAACACAAAATACACAATCTTTTTTTCTGATTTTGAATATGGTTTCCTTGAATGTCTATAATGCTTGCTGTTGTAGTAATTTTGTTACAAGTAAGCACATAGTCATGGGAAGTAGTTCAGTAATGAATATTTTCCATTAAATCATGTATTATAAAGGGCAAAAATAAAAAATCTTGAGTTATCATATTAGGAGAAAAGGATGTTTTAGAATATTTACTCATAGTGAATTTGGCTTTTAAAGGCTGACTTAAAATATGAAATGCTTAGGTTTTATGGCTGGCTAATTCTCAGATTTTTTTTTTTCAAGTTTATTTATTTGTTTTGAGAGAGTGAGCATGTACAGGGAGAGTTGGACAGGGGCAGAAAGAGGGAGAGAGAGAATCCCAAACAGGCTCTATGCCACTGGCACAGAGCCCAACGTGAGGGGCTTGATTTCACAAACCATGAGATATGACCTGAGCTGATACCAAGAGTTGGACCCTCAACTGACTGAGCCACCCAGGCACCCCGGTTCTCAGGTTTTTTAATATTGACCTCCTTCCAGCATTGGCTTGAAAATAGGGACATATAGTACCAGAGATTTGTTAAGAATCAATTTTTTTTAAAGATTTTATTTTTAAGTAATCTCTATATTAAACCTGGGGCTTGAAATGGCTTGAAATCACAACCACAGGATCTAGAGTTGCATTCTCTACCGACTGAGCTAGCCAGGCACCGAAAGTTAAGAATATAGATTTTTAATTTGCAAACCATGGGTGAGTTTCAGTCTGAAAATCCATGACCTTATTTATGAGTCATGGTCAACAGGTGCCGCTGCCCCCACTTGCACCCACCATAATCTCTCAAAGGGGGTCTGTGGCCTCTCCTTCCCTGTGTTCAAAATCACTGTCAGAGCATCCTTTATGTGGTTAATTCCTCTTAATTATCTTGAGTTCAATGAGATTGAGGCCCAAGAATTGATATTTAAGTGCCCACTGTGCTGGTTTAGTGGGAAAGCCATAGTTTATAGCTAAGCATCATCATTGTGATGAGTTAATCCCAGGAGCAGTAACATCAGTTCTGAAACGATGAAAGAAAGTTTTTCCACATTGGAATATAAGGCTCCCTAAGAGTTGTGCTTGACCTGGGCATTTAACTCCAAGAGAATTCTTATTGCAAGTAGTATAGTTGTAGCTGCTCTAAGAAAGTGACATACCCTTGTTATGGTGGCTTAGAGTTCTCACTTCAGTGAGAGGGGACTCATTGGTCTGCTTAAATTCTGTTAACTACTTTAGGACTTCAGCTGATTACTGGAGTGCAGCAGTTTTATGTGAGCTGTCCGTAAGAATGCCACTGAATGGTGGCCATCATGGTAGGGTTATTGTTTTTGTTTTTGAAAAGATGGAAATGAATAGCAATGTATAACTCCTAAGAAAATTATAACGTAATTAGAGAGGGCACTTTCATGATATAGGAATTCTTAAAGTAATACATGGAAAATACAACAATCTGTTATGCACTGATTATACTTAGACACAGTAACTGGAGGAGATGAATTTTACTTGTGTGTTGGGTTCTTTAAAATTGTTTTTGTTTACAAATTTTTTTACGTTTATTTTTTGAGAGAGAAAGACACAGAGCATGAGCGGGGAAGGGGTAGAGAAAGAGAGGGAGACACAGAATCTGAAACAGGCTCCCAGCTCAGCTGTCAGCACAGAGCCTGACGTGGGGCTCGAACTCACAAACCACAAGATCATGTCTTGAGCTGAAGTCGGATGCTTAACTGAATGAGCCACCTAGGCGCCCCTGGATTCTTTAAATTTTTAGGGACTTACTATACTTCAGCAAGTTAACAATAATACTTTTAACACAATCAAATACGTCAGTGATCAGTTTTTCCCCCTGGATTCTTTGTAGAGCTTATCGAATTACTATAGTTGTTTTTTTCTGTTATGCATTTCTCTTTTTACTCACAAAAAGGCTGAGTGGGATAATAAAGAACCAGATATGTAGGTTTGAGATGTGTCAGGTAAATTATCAAAATTTAAATTTTGGATTTGCCTTGGTTCATAAATTTGAAATGATTCTAGTACCTTTTATCGCCTGTAGGATTCCTAAATTCTTGGTGTTTTTTTGTTGTTAGGGTCTTTCGGTTAGTCAGGATTTGCAGATGTAGACTTTTCAGAGTCACATTAACACCTAGGACATTTTCCTTTTCTGTGCCTTCTATTTCACGTCAAAAGTGAAATCCCATCTTGGTTTTACTTCATTTCCAGTTTTGTTTCCATAGTGTCCTTTTGTCCAGCTGTAGGAGATTTTATAATGTTCCCACGAGTATCTAGTAGTAGACATGGGACTGTGAAGAACAGTGGAAAAGGTAGTGGGAATAATAAAAATGTGTGAAATTTATTTGATATTTGTATATTTTTCTTTTGTCTGTGGTTCAGGAAAGGGATTTTATGTGAAGCAACTGAAAACACTGCATTTTTGTTTCATTTTCACCTACTAGAGAATCTGTCTCCTATTTTCTTTCCTGTTTTAACTTCTAGTGGGTGCTTTGGTTAATTGTATCAATCAAAACCATCTTTTTTGTTTCCACCCTGTGAAACTCTCTTAAAGATATGGTCTACTTAGTGTTATAAAGGGAGGAACCCTTCACTGCTCCAGTGGTTTAGGTTAGGGTTTTTCAGCCTCAATACTATTGATATTTTGGGCTGGATAATTATTTGCTGTGAGGAGCTGGCTTGTGCATTATATGAAGTTTAACAGTAATCATGGCCTCTACCCACAAGCTGCCACTATTGTGACAACCAGAAATGTCTGTAGACATTATCAAGTGTCCCTTGGGGAACAAAATAGACCTTGGTTTATTTAAATTACTGAATCACTAATTTAATTCCCATTACATGGTCTTAAAAAACTGTACTTTCACTTTTAGTGATTACTATAAGTAACATAGTAATAGTTTTTCCTACCCAACAATAAGTGTCATGAGGACAGTGACCATAGATTTTCATTGTTTTGTAGCCTCAGTACATAGCACAGTACCTTAATACATAGTGTATGTCAAATAAAGATTTCTTGAATGAATGAATGAATGAATGAATGATATACTGCAGACTGAATGACCTGGACCAAAGTAGTTAACATTTCTGGACATTTGGTTTTCTCCTTTGTAAATGATTGATTTGAGATTATATTTAAGTTTCCTGTTAGAAGATTCTTTGATTAAATATAAAATTAATGTGGGGGACGAGTTAGTATTTATACGGATTATATATAAGAGATCAGGTGGAAATTTTTTAATTGAAACTCTTTACTAAGGAGGGATCATTGGGAGGGGACTATTCCATTTGAAGGTTCTAGTTAGATTAAGTCCGTCCTAAGCTTTATTTCGTAATTAACGCTATTTCCAAACCTTTTGTTGCTTTACTGTTTTTCAATTTAAAACAACATATGGTAAAAGTTGTGAAGTTTTTTCCTTATAATATTTTTAAAATTTGGAAAACAAGGATAATGGAGATGGATAATAATGATTTTTTATACCATGCTTTGGGAGTGTTACAGTCTTAATTGTTCTAGACTAAATATAAAAATTTTTTTTGGCAAGATTGAAATAGCTCTCTATCATTTTATTCTAGGATAGCACTGAGTTTGTTACAGTAATTTTGATTGACATATAGGGAACATCTGTATTCCCCAGATTCCTAAATAGTCATATTTTATGATCAATTGCTTCTTTTTTTAGAAGTATAGTTGGCTTAGAATTAGTGATGATATTACTAGTTGCACGTGGAATTTCAGATATCTCTTTCTAGGGCCAGTTTCGCTGTTATTGGACAACTTCTAACTCAAAGTGGTATGAGAGAATGTAATCAACCTTAACCTTGAACACTGGCTGAGCTCCTGAACTCGAATGAGCTCATTTTATCTGGTTTTGTTTTCTCAACATCTTTCTCTACTCCTCTCTCTCAGGATTGTGCCTCTACTCCTGCTTGTACAGACTGCTTTTTCCAGCAGCATGGACACAAGAAGCATAGTAAGATGACTATAACGCACATAAGGCAGGCCCTTTGGAAAATATTAGGTTTAAATTGGTAGTGAAATGATGTCTTGATTATACGGGCTATACTTGGGAAGTGGAATAAAGTTTGTCACTTCGAATATATTAGTAATCTTAAAGAGAGCATCTAGGGAATAGTTGAATTTCTTCACAAAAAATAGGTTAAGTGAAAAAAAAGTTATTGTGCTTAATAGTCAACATAAATCGTATATACTCTTGTTGCATTTACTTACATTCTGCTCCACATAATTACACTGTACTGTAAAAGGAATATAATGTTACTTATTTAACGTGAATGAATTGCAAATCTGTTAATTTGGTGGTTGGAAGTAAAATACATCTTATATTTTGAGGAAGTTCTTCAAACTATAAGATGATAGATAATTGACAGATATGCTGCAGGGATGGAGGAACAAAAAGACTACATCAAAGTTTTGGTTTTCTAATTATGAAGGAGCAGATTTTGATAGAGCTACTATTAGAAATAATGCTTATAAGAAATTTTTATGTAGCTTGTAATTTCTTATCTAAGTTAATTCTATCTCAGGTTTGATGATACATGATGCATTTGTGCTTTGATTTTTAATTTTATGCATTTGGTCTTCTAATTTGATTTAACAAGAATATCGTATACACCATATTTTAAACTCAGGGAAAGATATGTAAACACATTGTGGTATCTACTATAGGTCAGGAAGTATCTTAGTAACTTTGAAATTACTACGTTTGGTCAGAATGGAGAATAGAGAATATTAATGTTTTTTAAAGACGGTTATGGCTATGAAGTTAATGTATGCCAAATTTGTTTTAAGAATAATTCCACAGCTTAATATAACTCATGTAGGTTGATTTGAAAGACCTGTGGTTCGTTTAACCCAGGCATTTTTCTATCTGCTGGGACACAGTGGTAAACAAGATAAGCAGGAACCATACCCTTTTGGAGCTAATGTTCTTGTAATCCCCCCCATTTTTCCCTCTCACTTGATCAGTTTTGCTTGCAGACAGTGACCTTGCTGTAGCACTAGTGAGGTTGTGCAGGGAGGACTGACTCCAGGGCTCTGCTTGCTAGGGGTTGGGGCGGCTGCAGCCCTTCTCCACGGGCGCACTTCTGCTTGCTCCACTCTCAGCATTTTGCCACGGAGACTAGAATGCTCTTCTATTCCAAATAGAGATTGAGCAAGTAGATTTACTTAGACAAGAATATGGTCTTATGTTTCAACTGTGGGAAACCAAGATGCACTACATTAAGTTTTATCTTATACCAAATTTTCTTTTTTTTTTTTCTTATATATGTTTTTTTATTTCTAGGAGAGAGAGAGAGACAGCATGAGCAGGGGAGGGTCAGAGAGAGGGAGACACAGACTCCGAAATAGGCTCCAGGCTCTGAGCTGGCAGTCAGCACAGAGCCCGACGCGGGGCTCGAACCCATGAACCGCAAGATCATGACCTAAGCGAAAGTCGGACGCTTAACCGTCTAAGTCACCCAGGCGCCCCCCAAATTTTCTATCATGTATTTATGAAATCAATTTTTATTTTGAGATCATAATTATTGCTTAAAAGGTAACAGCTTTAAGAATATTTCCCTTTGTCACTGAAATATTTGTCTCTGCATGCAGTGATTAAAAAAAGCTTAAGTAGTGACCAAACCTTTATGAATTTGGAAGAATAAATTAATAAGTATTCTTATTTTTAAAACAAACTTTTCCTTAAGTACATGAAAAAATTGGGTGTCTCTCTCTCTTATAAACACTTATTCTTTGAATTTGATTGGATCCCTCAGGGCTAATTTGAGTAGCTTGTAAGTGAAAGATGAAACACTTTGGATCATGTATCTTCTATCTTACTATGTAGAATTTAGGAAATGATATAAAGATCTTTTTATACTGCGGCACAGTACCCTGAAACTGATACAGTGTTCTGTGTCAGTTATATTTTACTTAAATAAGTTGATTAAGTCCTAGTTAATGATTTTTTAAAATTTAGTAAGATTTTTACACTGTAAATTTTTATGATTAAAAAAACAGATTGGGGTGTTTGAATTTATTGAAATACTGGAAGTATATGGGTAAAAAGAATGTTGAGTATGTGAAAATTTTTACAAACCAATATCTACTTTCTGTAACAGCTGCTTGCTGTGATGAAAAATGTCTGGCTTATGTACTTTTGAAATACTTTTTGTTTACCAAACATTGTTGAAAGTGAGCCACTTATAATATATAGTGTTGTATAGCTTACAGTGTTGACCCTCTTTTCCCCAACCATCATGTATCAGTGGAAGTTTAGGATAAGCTTGTGAGAAATGGGTAGGTGCTACTCTCCTTTTACCAACTAGAAAACTGAGGCCACCATTGTGGTTTTACCAGTAAAATGCTAGAGTATGGAAGTATATAAGTATTAGAGCAGAAACTAGAAGAGACCGAGGTCTCAACCTTTGGTTGAGTTATTTTCTTATCCTTGTTCAAATAACTCTCACTCAGTTTTTCACAGTTCCTTTCTACTGGCATAACGTCCAGTATAAATTAGTTCTACTTTTCCCACTTTTGAACTTTATTTTTACAACTTCAGATTTGCAGAAAACTTACAAGAATGAAGGATTTTATGTATACTTGATCTTGATTTTGCTACCTGATTATGTTAATTAACCATTTTTGCTTTTTTGTTCACCCTTCACATGCACGTGAAAACACAAACTCTTTCTGGCATTTTGATAGGAAATGCAACTCATTTTACTTTTAAGTGACTGTTTTCCACAAACAGTGACATCTTATACATAGCCGTAGTATAGGAATCAAATTCAGGAAATTGATATAATGCAGTGGTCTATAGATCTTGATCAGATTTTGTTAATTATATCAGTAATGTTCTTAATAATGGAAAGAGAAAATGCTACACCACACCTTGAGTTCATTCATCTTGTCTCTTCAGTATCCTTTACTCTCAAACAGTTGGTTATAACTCTTTCATTGTCTTTTATGACCTTTGATGATATTAAATGATAATAGGCCAGTTGTTTTTAGAATTTTCTCAGTTTTTCTCCTGTTGCTTCATGATTAGGTTCAGTTTATGCATTTTTGGCATTCTCCGGAAATGATACTGTGTTCTCAGAAAGCACATCATGCCTATTTATCCCATTAATAGGAATGTTAACTTTTTCCCTGCAAGGTTTCTCCATTGTAAAGTTACTATTTATCCCTTTGAAACAAGTATCTTATGGGGAGGTATTTTGAAACTAAGCACATACCTTGTTGCTTATCAAATTTTTACCCGTTTAAGCATCCATTTAATTCTTGCCTTGAATCAGTACTAAGGTGGTTGCCAAAAGGTGATTTTCTGTCTGACATTTGTTATTGGCATTCTGTAAGAGCTTTTCCTTCTTCCCACTTAAGTGTTTATGTATGCATATCAGTATGAACTCATGGCTTTTTTATTATTATTATTATTCATTGGGATTTTTTGATGGAGAGTGTCAGTTTTGACCAGTCAGAGCTATTTCAAGCTGTCTCTTGTGTCCTTTTGATGTCTGCTTACTATCTTTTGTGTATTCTCCTTACATAATAAGATATTCCCACCCCAGCCTTGGAGTCAGCCATTTCTCCAGGGAATTGTAGTTTCTTCTTGTGGATATTTATTAATGGATTGCCACAAATATAAACGTATATACGCATACATCTTTTTTTTTTATTATTATTACTGTCTTCCTTTCTAAAAAGCCATGGATTCACCCTGATACCTCCAATTCCGATCCAACAGCTGTAAGGTTCCTTCTAGCTTTTTGCCTTTCCAGTTCTGTAATTACTTTCTCTGACAGCAAGAACTAGTTTCTGTTATCCACAGTGTATTTATATATTATTTGTTCAAACCTGAAACACACAAATAGTTTCAGAATTGCTAAGCCATAGGTCTCTGAAAACAAACTTATTAATTAGCATTTAATGCTTGTTTATAGTTTTTTTTTTTTCTTCTTTTAAACCTGAGAGCATATAGTCAAAATGCTATGTTTAAACATGGCTTGGTTAATCTTTTCCCCTTAATGTAGTTCTGCTATTCATTTGACGTATAATTAGGTTGGGTTTTTTAGTTTGTATTCCATTTTTTTCTTCCTTTTCCCATTTTTGGTATTTTATTTCTTCAGTATGGAAAACATTAAACATAAATTAACTTTTATTTTTCCATTTTTATTTAGCGTCAGCATTCATAACTGTTTATGCTGTGGTTTAAAAATTTTTTTTAACATTCTTCAAATCAAATAGCAAGCCAGAATCCAGAAGTTTTAGATGCGGATAAGGTTTTAGGTGAAAGATGTATTTCTAATAGTGCAGATTCAATTCATAGGTGAAAGAGATGTATATTCAAAAAACTTTCATTCTCTTGTAAATGGAATCTCCATTCACAGGGGCCAGTAAACTTTTTATGTAGAGGACCAAGTAGTAAATATTTTTAGGTTTTGTTAGCCACTTAAGCACTCTTTCACAGACTCCTTTTTTAATTTTATTATTTTGAGAGAGAGAAAGTGAAAGAGGGAAAGAGGGAGAATCCTAAGCAGGCTCCATGTTGTCAATGCAAAGCCTAACAACAGGGCCTGAAGTCAGGAACCATGAGATTATGACGTGAACTAAAATCCAACCAGATGTTTAACTGACTGAGCCACCCAGGAGCCCCTCTTTCACATATTCATTTTTAATTTTTTTAATATTTATTTTTGAGAGAGAGAGCAAGCGAGCAAGCAAGGGAGGGACAGAGCGAGAGGGAGACAACAGATCTGAGGCAGGCTCCAGGCTCTGAGCTGTCAGCACAGAGCCGATATGTGGCTCGAACCCACAAACATGAAATCATGACCCAAGCCAAAGTTGGATGCTTACGACCCAGCCACCAGGAGCCCTTCTTTCACATGTTCTTGTTGGTCTTTTGCAGTTCTTTTAAAATATGAAAAGTGTTCTTGAGGGACCTGCAAAAATAAGCCATAGGGCATACCTTGCTGGCTCCTACTGCAAACTTTGAAACCTGAGAACTTGATTAATAGCATGCTACTTATAAGTCAGGATTATAATTGAGCAGGAAGATATATTCCTTTTGGCTTTATAATAGCCTTATTTGAACATCAAAAATAAGAACAAACAACTGCCTTAGTGAAAATTATTTATTCAAAATTTTTGAGCACTTACCACCAAGTGCAGACACTATCCTAGGCTCTAGAGATTTTACAGTGTACAAAACAGATTCCACAACAAAACACAACCCCACACAAAAAAACCCTCTGCCCTCATGGTGTTTACAGTCAATTTTGTGTGTGGATGTTTTCACATTTTTTATAAAATTCAAGTGTTTCTTTTTTCATTTAGTGACATTTATCTATTAAAAATTGTTTTCAGGGGCTCCCGAGTGGCTCAGTCAAATGTCTGAATCTTGGTTTCTGCTCAGGTCATGATCTCATGGTTCGTGAGTTCAAGCCCTACATTGGGGCTCTCTGCTGTCAGCACAGAGCCTGCTTGGATTTTCTCTCTCCCTGTCTCCCTGCCCCTCCCCTGCTTATACTGTTTCTGTCTTTTCTTCCTCAAAATAAATAAGTTTAAAAAAAAGAAAAAAAATAAAAACTTTGTTTTCATATTAATTGCAGAGTGAGCATTTTCTTGAAAACCTGTTAAAAATGCAGCAAAAGGGGCAAACTTTAAATAGCTTGGCTCATTGCTTCCCTTCGTGTGTGTGTGTGTGTGTGTGTGTGTGGAGTGTCATTTTTTAAATTTGAAAATGATTCTTAGTCATGATGCTTTCAGGTTATAACTATACTAACTCACTAAAAGAGGACAAGCTAAGTCTCACTAATTGGGACAAAGAACCCAAACTTAATTTAGTGATAAATATAGGTGTGTTATAGAATTAAAAAAAAAAAATTTAATGATTATTTATTTTTGAGAGAGAGAGAGACACACACACAGTGTGAATGGGGGAGGGGCAGAGAGAGGGGAGACACAGAATGTGAAGCAGGCTTCTGGGGCTTGAACCCATGAATGTGAGACCATGCACTGAGCTGAAATCATATACTCAACTGACTGAGCCACCTAGGTGCCCCGTTATAGAATCTTTAAAAAAATGTTAAAATACTTAATAGTGATTCAGCTAGTCTTTCTTTAAGGCTTTAATGAATAAAAGATAATAGAATGATTTTTAAAATCCTGTCTGAAGCTGAAGACTATGGTGAAAATAGTAGTTGTTAAACGTAGCTTTTTTGAAATAGGGAGAACATGCCCTGATAGTGTGTGTATTTATTTATCTAATAAAAGTTCCAGAACTGTGTGCAGGTTATCTGTCTAGTCCCTGGCTAAATATTGAATAAAATTCATCACAGTGAGTTTTTACCATGTTTTAAGTTTGTTGCTAAAAGGACTTTTATCTTTGAGTAGTTTTTCTACAAGCATTTAACTAACCAGTAAGTGCCCTTTTTAAAAACTTTATTGAGCGGTGCCTGGGTGGCTCAGTCGGTTAAACATCCGATTTCAGATCACGTCATGATCTCATGTTCGTGGGTTCGAGCCCTTTGTTGGTCTCTGTGCTGACAGCTAGCTCAGAGCCTGGAGTCTGCTTCGGATTCTGTGTCTCTCTTTCTCTGCTTAGAAATAAATAAAACATTAAAAGATTTTTAAAAACTTTATTGAGGTATGACTAGCTGCTTTTGTAAGCATTATTAACGTATTTGATTTTTTTACACCAAGAAAAGTATTATGGTAATTCCTTTTATTGAGTAAAATTTTCCAAATTGTTGTTTCTATTTCTATCAGGAGAACTCAGAACCTTTTTTAAAGGCATATCACTGCTTTGGTGGCAATGGTAAGAGCAGGGCTTGTAACCAACTTAGCTGAAGGGTATTGGCTTTTTAAAGGAGTTGGCCAGACCAGCCACATCATTCCTTGTACGTAATTTTCCAGTTTTTTTATTCATTTGTATAATCAAAGGATTAAGATGCCTTAGGCCTCTTAGAGCTGTAATAATTAATGATTCCAGATAATTCTTTTAGAATTTCCTCTATTTTACAAGTCCTTCAAGGGTGTTAGACCATTTTTTCATTCTATTTTCATTAGACTTTTCCAGTTGCTAGAATTTTATTCCAGTCAATGAAAATTTTCATGTAATAGCAACTAGCGGTTGGAAAGAATGCTGCAAGAAATAGTTGCTGATTGTTTGAGCTTTATTTATTTATTTTAAATATTTTATTTATTTCTAGGAGAGAGAGAGAGAGACAGCGTGAACAGGGGAGGGTCAGAGAGAAAGGGGGTCACAGACTGAAACAGGCTCCAGGCTCTGAGCTGGCAGCCAGCACAGAGCCCAACGCGGGGCTCGAACCCATGAACCGCGAGATCATGACCTAAGCGAAAGTCGGATGCTTAACCGACTAAGCCACCCAGGCGCCCCTCAGCTTTATTTTTTATGCTTATTTTGCCATCTATCAGGCATTGTATTCTGGAGAGTGGTTACCAGTCTTAAGTAGATATCTGTGTTCTGTTTCTCAGCTCATATTCCAGTAGGGGTGGGAACGGGAATGGGTTACTACAAAGAGTTAGAAGGTAGTGTAATGAATATTATGTTACAGAAAGTAATGATACAGCATGTGCAAACTGTGTGTAAGCTTTTCATCGTGTATATCATGATGTATACAGAATGAGGGAAGAGACGTCATATGACGCAAAGGGTAAAGGATCATTTTCAAGAAAATGGCAACTTTAGGGGTTGGGGTTGGGAGGATGATGGAAAATTAGCCAAGGATTTTCTGATGAAGGGCTTTTGTACACTGTAGATAAGATCTCGTTTTTAATCAAAAGGGAATGGAGATCCTGAAGGGTTTTGAAATTGTGTTTCAAAAAATGAGTAGTATCTTTGGAGCAGGGCAGGACATGGAGAGGTGAGATCAGGGAAGGGAGGCTAAATTAGTACAGAGAAGATGAGGGGCTCCACTAGAGAAATAATAGGGAGAAGAAAAAGAGATGAATGCAAGAGAAATTTAATAATAAGGAGCTAGATATGAGGACAAGGGTGGTGCCAGGGCTTTGGCTAAGTGACAAAGTAAACAAGGTGGTGTGGTATTAACCACTAAGATGGGCAAATCAGGAGTAAGAAATTTGAGAAAGGTAATTGGGTGGGTTGGGTTGAAGGGAAATCATGTTTCATAATCTGGAATAAGAGAAAGATCGTTAGTATGGTAGGACTGAAATACTACCCATATCTCAACCACCAAAAGATACTTTTAGTATTTTGCTGAATATAGTTGTAATTTTGAGAGTTTTCTAGGGAGATGATCTAGAATAGAGAAGCAGGCTTAGGGCACAATCTTGTGGAATCTCTATGTTCTTCAGTTTTTTTGTTTTTTTTTTAAGATAAGGCTTTTATCCTTTCTGTTATATTGTATTTGTGAATACGAGGACATTTAAAAGCAACTCTGTATGGGATATGCTTGATTTTATTAAACTGCTTATAATGCAATTGCTGTTCTTCTGTGCAGTTAATATTAAGTTGTATATGTAGTCATCTGTGAATAAAATTGATTTAACTTTCTTTGAGATTTTATTAGAATTTATTAACATTGAGCCTACTCCTATCATTCAGCGTTTTATTAGCTCCTCTTAGTCACATAATTTTTTACCTTAACTGTGTGTATAGTAATGAGTTTATTGTGAATATGAAATTGTGAAAGTAAAGTCTATATCGTTAGAAGTAGAACTCATTATTTATCTGAGAAATTTCAGCTAATAATGGTTTGTGGAGATTTTTTATTTATGAAGAAGATTTACAAATGAATTATTCTTTTTCATTTTTTTGGACCGCTTTGTTATTACTAGTACTTCTAACATTAAAAGGATATAAAATTGATATAATTTCATTTCAATGTTTTCAAAAAGACATAGGGAAGAATTGAAATTAAAGGAAGTTGGATTGTTTGGATCCCAGGGAAAATATAAACTGAAGAATTATTTTTATATATGTGTATGTTTGTTTATAGTTTTATTTTGTTTTCTCCTTTGGAGAATCATTTCTGTTTCCTTTGACTTTAGGGTAGCCCGAGACCATTACAGTCATGTTACACATTTGTAGCTGTGATTGGGTTTCTTGTTTACTTCTGTGCTTACTTTACTTCCAGAGATTACAAATTTTAGACCTGAAAGACTTGTAATAGTATGTCACTTAACAGACTCATATTATGGATGAATAATCAAGACAGAGAGACGATGAAACTTGTTTAGTATCAAGGACACATAGTCACCAACCAAATAGGAATTTCTGCTCTTTGTCTCGGAGTTTAGTGGTCTTATTTTTTCAGTATGTATTTGTTTAGTGGAATTTTGGTAGTATTTATGTGTGTTGGAGGTAGAGGAGTAGAAATAGAGTATTCTTAGTTGATTATAATCATTTCATGCTATCCTGGGCCAGGATAAGGAATAAACTATTATACTGCTGCTCTCCTGCCTGTGAGCTAAGGGGGCACAGGAAAATATGCGTGCCTTAGCAAAGAAGTACTGCACGGTAGCAGCTCCGGTAGTCAGCACTTTCTAGCAATTCGGCCCTCTACGAAAAGTGAAAAAGTCATTGGGTCAAAGCTCACGTATCTTTCACCTTCTTTGTGGGAGAGGAGTGCAGTTATTCTGTAAGCCCGTATCCTTAGCATGTTTCTAACATTCTCATTTTAATAACGGTGGCTGCTTTGTAACTACCTTTACATTTTCTGGGACTACTGTTTTAAAAGGCTTCTTGTTCAGGTATCTTAAAGCTCAGCAAGGCTGCAGGGTCATGGTTACTGTCACAGTAAGATGTGATAGATTGTAGTTGACCTGAAAAGAGATAGTTGTTTTATCGTTTATAAAATGGGACTGCAAAAGATAACCTTTAGGATCTCTTTAATATTAACCCTAATAAGCAAGTTTTCTAATTAATTTTTCTTGGCTTCAGTTTACTCATTTCAGAAATAATGATAATGATGCCTTGATCATCTCTAAGAATTTTTTTAAGTACTTAAAATATTGGCTTATTTTAGAATATTTAGAAAAGCTTATTTAAATAAAATATTTAAATTATTTTATAAAGTATTTGGAAAGTTAATACTAGTTCTGGGGACACCTGGGTAGCTCAGTCAGTTAAGCGTCTGACTCTTGATTTTGGCTCAGGTCAATGTCCTATGGTTGAGAGACTGAACCCTGTGTTGGGCTTCATGCTGACAGCACAGAGCCTGCTTGGGATTCTTTCTCTCCCTCTCTCTGCCCCTCCCCAGCTCATTCTCTGTCTCTCAAAAATAAACATTAAAAAAAATACATGAATTCTAATATTCTTTTTTTTTAATTTTTCAAGTATTTATTTCCGAGAGAGAGAGAGAAGGGAGGGACAGAAAGGGAGACACAGAATCAGCAGGTTCCAGGCTCCACACAGTCAACACTGAGGCTGATGGCAAGGCTTCAAGTCATGTCAACCATGAGATCATGACCTGAACCGAAGTTGGACACTTAACTGACTGAGCTACTGAGGCACTCCCAAAAAATCTATTTTTAACAGTTGCGAGGAGTATAATTTTGCACTGGAACGTACCATATAGATACACATTTACAGTATTTATATATATACATAGGTGCGTATAGAAAATTCTGGAAGGCAGCCTACCAGTCTTAACAGTGGTCATTTCTTAAGAGAGCAGTAGGTGGATAGTGTGCAGTAAATGAGAGCTTTCAATATTTGGAGTTTTTACATTTATTACTATGTTACTTTTATAATATCCCTCAAGCCCAAAATTCTATGTTTCTTAGCTTTTGGGAGAAAGAGGAAGTTAGTCTATCTTAATAATACTATTTTTTAAAGTTTTATTCTATTTTTGAGAGAGACAGAGTACAAGGGGGGGAGGGGCAGAGAGAGAGAGGCAGACACAGAATCTGAAGCAGGCTCCAGGTTCTGAGCTGTCAGCATGGACCCCACTGTGGGGCTACAACCCACGAACCATAAGATCATGACTCAACCGACTGAGCCCCCCAATGATGTTATTACGTTTGAATGCTGATTAAGATAATTAGAAACCATTTTGTATATATCAGCTGCACTTTCATTTTCTTTTTTTTTTTTAATTTTTATTTATTTCTAGGAGAGAGAGAAACAGCTTGAGCAGGGGAGGGTCAGAGAGAGAGGGAGGTACAGACTCTGAAACAGGCTCCAGGCTCTGAGCTGGCAGTCAGCACAGAGCCCGACGCGGGGCTCGAACCCACGAACCGCGAGATCATGACCTAAGCGAAAGTTGGACGCTTAACCGACTAAGCCACCAAGGCGCCCCTGCACTTTCATTTTTAATGTTTATTTATTTTGAGACAGAGCATGCACACAAGCTGGGGGGGAGGGGGGTAGAATCCCAAGGAGACTCTGTGCTCTCAGTGCAGAACCCAGTGAGGGGCTTGAACTCATGAACCACGAGATCCTGACCTGAACTGAAATCAAGAATCGGATGCTTAGTTAACTGAGCCACCCAGGCACCCCTGATTGAATCCTTTAGAAAGTGAGCTTCTTTGTTAAAGATTGGAGGACTCTTAAACCTTATTGAGGATTGCTTAAAATCCATGTTTAACTGAAATTTATTTAGCTGTTTGGTCAGTAGATGCGTAAACTTCACAATCTGTTGTCTTTTGATCCAAGTGTTCTTGGTTATTAGTTAAGTTGATGCTGTTAAATGGCATATCTCCACAACCATCTGCCATCTTACTCAGTGACTTTGTTGTGTATGTTTAGTTGGTTGCTAGCTGGTGGGCTTTTTGGTTTTGTTTTTGGAAACTGAGTGTCTGGGTAGGCAGAAGAACTGGGTTTGAGACATGGTTCGTTAGCTTACTATGAATTTGAATTTAGTTAGGTTACTAACCCTAAATTTATACATCTATAAAATGAGAACGATAGTAATCTCATTGGGTCATTCTGAAGACATGATAGCATTTATGACAGTACTTAATAATTGACAAAGTATATGAAAGTAATATATATTACTATTTTTTTTTTTTATTTTATCATGCTACTACCTGTACCTTGTTTTATTCTGTGTATAGCTTCTATTTCTGGAATCATTTCACCTGAAGGCCTGATAGGCTCTTGTTCTTCTTATTCTGTCTCCGGTACTTATAGTATTTATTCTTTATCTCTTTAAATATTATCTCTTCAGGAATAACTTGTATTTTTGGTTTTCTCTTCTGGGACTCAGTCTTCTACTTTTTTAGGTATTTTGTATCCATATGCACATGAACTTGTATTGTTATCACCTGAATCTAAACTTGTCTGTCTTTCTTCCACAAACTTCTTTTAGACTTCTTTTTCTCTCTCATTTTATATGAAAGAATATTTTAATTCTTTTCCTTAGGAACTATAAAGACTATAAATATTTGAAAATGAGACTGTACCAAACATTGGCCAAAGAAAAATCTTTGACTCTATGCCTTGTCTTTGTTCTGTTCACTTAGAGATACAGTGTTATCAGCTGTGATTGTTGCTTGTTGCCTCATATTACTTTTGTCTGTGTGTTCAACATAGTCTGCTCTCCTCCACATAGATGCAGGACCCCTTTCTCATATTCTAATATGCCATGTCTCTGAGCCCTGATCGGAATACTGATATTCATGTTGTGTTTTGACTGACATCACCCATCTGGTATGTTTCACTTTCCCCTGATCGCCACATCTCCTTCATTGCTGGAGAAAATACCGTGACTATGTTTTTCTCTTCCACCTGACTCATGACATGGTCCTGACCCACTTGCCCAGGTAACTACATTCATTTAAGACATATTTCAAGAATGAGGCTGCTAGCTATTTCAGACTCCCGTCTTACAAAGTGATGGTAGAGCTCTGATGCAGATTTCCAAAACATGCTTTTATTGGACTTTCCTGCAGTCTCGTCTTTGGTCCTCGCTGGACCCTCTAGCCTGAACCTGGATGACCTCTTACGTCAGTAGTAAAATCATGCTCCCAAATACTCAAGACTTGAAAACCTGGAATTTTCTTAGGTGCCTATTTCATTTATGTCTTCTCAGTCATAAAATCCAGTGAGTTATTTTTAAAAATGTGTTCTGCATCCTTCCCTTTTATTCTCAGTATTAAATAATAAAAATAAAGTGTTGATACTTTAGTCCAGGTCCTCATTACTTTCCCTGTTGGTTTGTTATAGTTGGGTTTGAATTGGCTTTTAATTTACTGTTCTCTGTTCTTTCTAGTTCATACAATAGAACTAGGTCTTTTTATATTATTAGATTAAATTTTACTAGATTCATCTTTTCAAACAACTGTTTTGCTTGAATCACTTTATCCTTTTTAAAACACTTCATATTACCTTTGACTTCAACAGTGCAGATTTCTTAGCTATGGATTTCAGGCTTTTTATAAGGCTATATTTTAGAAATAAGTTATTTATAAGTAAATGTAGAAGTATGCTTATATACATTGTATATACACAGCACTATGAGATGGGAACATTATAGTAATGTGTGAAGATATGCATTATATATTCTTACCACGTGTCTTGTTGTTTTGGTAGTCTGATTCTCCAGTAGCAAAGCACACTGTTCTCTTGAGATTCTAATGCATTCCCATTAGGAAATACTCCTCTTCTCCAATCCTTCTTGAAAATTGCTATTTGTAAAGAGAGATTTATTGTTGAGTGTGTCATGAATAGAAATAGTGTGGAAGCAGAATCACAGCCGTAACGATATTACTGCTCTCTTTTTCCAGTCAACCCTTTTCCATTTTCTTTATTAAACCCTGTCTCTCTTAGCAAATGCATGTACATTTCGTGTGTTTGGTTGTAGCATCTTTTATTCTGGCACTGTTATGCCATGGATTTTGTTTTTGTGAGGCCAAATCTTCAGATTCTCATGGGTCTCCCAAACTTTTAATACCGCTTTAGTATATTATTCCTCTGTTAAATGCAAATGAGAATTTGAGAGAAGAGAAACAAAGATCCTCAGCCACTAATAGTTAAGTAAATTATTTTCCCATACATCAGTTTTTTAATATACACACCTCAAATTAGCATCTTCACAGAATTACCTGTGATTACATTTTAAAGGCCATTGGGATTATTAGCTGACTGTGGTGAATCTCAGAATACTAAGAATCTACTGTGTCATAGTAATGGTATGTCATTGACCTCCCCTTCTATGTCAGTAGATTGTTAGATATCTGAGGTAAAGTTCTTGAAGTTTTGTTTTATTTTTTGTTTGTTTCTGAAGGGCTTAATATTGTGTATATTTGCAGATCTAGTCAGTGACTCTTGTTTTAATTAGATTTAAATCATTGTTTGGCTTTAACCTATTAATTGGTTGACTTTGGCTTTGTATTTTTCAGTTCTCTGTTTTTAGTTGATAACACGTTGATAATAAAACTTTATTGATCTGAGTAAGAATATTGAGTGCTTCTGATTAACTCTAAAAGTCAATTTGAAAACTGCATATAAGAGGGGCGCCTGGGTGGCTTAGTCGGTTAAGCGTCCGACTTTCGCTTGGGTCATGATCTCGCGGTTCGTGGGTTCGAGCCCCGCGTCGGGCTCTGCGCTGACTGCCAGCTCAGAGCCTGGAGCCCGTTTCAGTCTGTGACTCCCTCTCTCTCTGACCCTCCCCTGCTCACGCTGTCTCTCTCTCTCTCCTAGAAATAAATAAAACATTAAAAAAAAAGAAAACTGCATATAAGAATAATTATTATACAGTATTATAAATGATATTGGGGATTGTTTCAGAGTGAAGCACTCTTCTGCTTTGAAATAGTTTCTTATTTTCATGAATATTGGCATAGAATTATAAATAAAAGTCTGCAAAGATTTATTTTAAATGTTTATTTATTTTTGAGCAAGAGGAGATAGAGTGAGCAGGAGAGAGAGAGAGAGAGGGAGACAGAATCCCAAGCAGGCTCTGAACTATCAGCACAGAGCCTGATGCATGGCTTGAACTCACAGACCGTGAGATCATGACCTGAGCCAAAACCAAGAGTGAACACTTAACCAACTTGAGCCATCCTGAGGCCCGAGGCTGGAAAGATTATTAAAAGCAAAAGTTCAGGGGGTAAATATAAATGTATATCATTACCTGTAGCTTTCATATTCCACTACTTTGAGCAAAATAAGTCTGTTGCATTTAAGTGAATTTAGATATGAATTTAGATCTCAAGAATACTGATAAATTTTTGCCAGTTTGTATTTGGTTACCTGATTACCACTGGAACCCAGTGAGCTACTTTATCAAAGTCGAATCCGCATATATATGGATACCTGATGTGTTCAAGGAACTGTTTTAGGCATTGTGGGGGATATGAAATAAAGGATACTGATACTGGTACCTATTTATTGAAGATATACAATATGTGAAGTCAGTGTTTTCCAAAGTGGGTAGATGAATGGAAAGATAGATGGCTAGGTAGGTAGCTAGATAGGTAGGTATAGAGAGAGTCAGAGAGAGAGTCTAAACAGAGAAAATACTATGACCAAATAATTTTATCCTTGTGGTAAGAGTGCTGTGAAGGTAATAAGCAGGGTATATAACAGTTGCAGGAGGATATGTACATCACTGGTGGCACAGTGTGATTTCAGATATGAAAGTTATTTCCCTTTTCCCATTTTGCTGATTACAATTAGGAAAATCTGAGTTTTAGTACCACTGTGTCTTTTACATTTCTGCATATTTGCTAATTGTCTCTAAAAAAATAAAACAGACTGCACTTTAGACTCAATTCTAGCCTTTGGCAAGAATTATCCAGAGAATTTAATCATGTTTTATTTTCCTTATAATTAATTTTAGTATTACCTTCTAATTATGACTGTGGCCTAGCTAGAACAGTGTCTCAAAAAATTTATACAGCTCACAGTAAGAAACATAATTTGTGGGGTACCTGGTTGATTTGGTTGGCTGAGCGTTGGGCTTGTGATTTCAGCTCAGGTAGTGATCCCAGGGTTATAAGATCAAGCCCCAAATCAGGCTTCACACTGAATATGGGGCCTGCTTAAAGTGCTGTCCCTCTGCCCCCCTCCCTCTGCCCCTCTCCCTCTCCCCCTCCCTCTGCCCCTCTCTCCCCTCCCTTCTGCCCCTCTCCCTCTCCCCCTCCCTCTCCCCCTCCCCTCCCTCTGCCCCTCTCCCCCTCCCTCTGCCCTCTCCCCCTCCCTCTGCCCCCTCTCCCTCTCTCCCCTCCCCTCTGCCCCTCTCCCTCTCCCCCTCCCTCTGCCCCTCTCCCCCTCCCTCTCTCTCCCTCTCCCCTCCCTCTCCCCTCCCCCTCTGCCCCTCCCCTCCCTCTCTCCCTCCCTCTCCCTCTCCCCTCCCTCCCCTCCCTCTGCCCCTCTCCCCTCACCTCCCTCCCTCTGCCCATCACCCTCTCTCCCCCTCCCTCTACCCCCTCCCTCTGCCCATCACCCCTCTCCTCTCCCTCCTCTCTCCCTCTGCCCCTCTCCCACTACCCTCCTCTGCCCCTCTCCCTCTCTCCCCCTCCCTCTGCCCCTCTCCCTCTCCCCCTCTCCTCTCCCTCCCCCTCCCTCTGCCCCCTCTCCCTCTGCCCATCACCTCTCTCCCCCTCCCTCCCCCTCCCTCTGCCCATCACCCTCTCTCTCCCTCTCTCCTCTCCCTCTGCCCCTCTCCCTCTCCCCCTCCCTCTGCCCCTCTCCTCTCCCTCCCTCTCTCCCTCTCTCTGCCCCTCTCCTCTCCCTCCCCCTCCCTCTGCCCCTCTCCCTCTGCCCATCACCCTCTCTCCCCCTCCCTCTCTCCCTCCCTCTGCCCCTCTCCCTCTCTCCCCCTCCCTCTGCCCCCTCTCCCTCTCCTCTCCCTCCCTCTGCCCCTCTCCCTCTCCCCTCCCTCTGCCCCTCTCCCTCTCCCCCTCCCTCCGCCCTCCCTCCCCCTCCCTCTGCTCCCTCCTCTCTCCTCCTCCTCTGCCCCTCTCCCTCCCTCCCTCTGCCCATCACCCTCTCTCTCTCCCTCTCTCCCCTCCCCTGTCCCTCCCCACTACCCTCCCTGCCCTCTTCCTCTACCCTCCCTCTGCCCTCTGTCCCTCCCCTCCCACTCCCTCTGCCCCTCTCCCTCTACCCTCTCTCTCCCCTCCCTCACCCTCCCTCTACCCCCTCTGCCCTCTCCCGTGCTCATGTTCTCTCCCTCTTGCTTGCTTGCTCTCTCAAATTAAAAAAAAGAAGTTGTGTCATGAGCCAGTAGTCATATATGTAAATATAACAAGATACAAGTTTCACCCAAGATTAGTCAGGGTGTACTTCATTATTTTAATTGGGCTAGAATTACCTTGAAAAAGTTTTCATCTAGTTCATTAAATTATTGTTTGAAAAAAAAGTAAAAGAAAAAACTGCATGAACTAGAAAAAGAAATATGTAGTATGATTTTTGTTTAATTGTAAGAAAATTGTGTGTACCTTATAAATTATATTCATTTGTTATAACGGTTTTTGAATGTTTTTCTTATTTTTACATTTAATATTATATTTATAAAATTTTAGTTATTGCAGATATTTTGTATTTGTAATGTGTTAGGCATTTCCATATTTCTACGTTAGGAATGTATATATAAGTGGACTTTCGGTCTCTTAGGATACCTTACTCAATCTTTCTTCTTGGATGTATTTAACTTACGTAAAATGTTGATGTGGGGATGCCTGGGTGGCTCAGTTAGTGAAGCGTCCAACTTTGGATCAGGTCATGATCTCGTGGTTTGTGAGTTTGAGCCCCTCATCAGGCTTTCTGCTGTCAGCACAGAGCCCTCTTGGGATCCTGTCCCCATCTCTTTATGCCCCTGCCTTACTTGTGTGCATGCTTGCTCTCTAAAAAAAATAAAAAATAAAAAATGTAAAAATTCCATGATTATGGCCTTTTGCTTTTTAAAATATATAAAGTCACTCATAAACATTTTATAGCTCTTGTATTTAGCCCCATACTACCTTTTCCTTCCAGATATTGTAGTTTTCAGTTCTAAAATTTTCAAATTATCAGTTGATTCTCTTTTGTAATTTTTCTTTCCCTAATTAAAACTTCATTTTTGCATTTATTTCAAAAATTTGCTCCTTTACCTTATTGGGGATGATTATAATTTTTTTAAAGTTTGATGATTCCAACATGAGCATCATTCTGAGGTTGACATTTGTTGATTATCCTTTCACTGGAGTATTTTCCTGGTGTGTGTGTGTGTGTGTGTGTGTGTGTGTGTGTGTGTGTGTGTGTGTGTGAGAGAGAGAGAGAGAGAGAGAGAGAGAGAGAGAGATGTCTAGGAAGTTTGGCTGGTATACTGGACATTTTCAGTATTATACTGTAGGACTTCATTAAAATCGTCTTAAGAATGTGGATTTGTTTTCTTTAGCCAACATTCAACTTGGTTAGGTTCAGGATGCAAGTTCTGTCTTGCCTTTTTGTAGCAGTTTTAATGTCAGTTCCATTTTACAAGCATTTTGCATGTTGCTCTTTAGGTGTACCCAAAACATGTGCCACTCAGGAGTTAGTGGTTTATATAGATTTTTGTTCTCAAAGCTATTGCTGGGTTTGTTTGGGTGTGTTTCACACAAACAATTCCAGAATGAGCCCAAGACTTTCATTTATTTTTTTTAAAAATTTTAAAATGTTTTATTTATTTCTGAGAGAGAGACAGCGTGAACAGGGGAGGGTCAGAGAGAGAGGGAGACACAGAATCTGAAACAGGCTCCAGGCTCTGAGCTGTCAGCACAGAGCCCCTGATGCAGGGCTCGAACCCTCGAACCGTGAGATCATGACCTGAGCCAAAGTTGGACGTTTAACTGACTGAGCCACCCAGGTGCCCCAAGACTTTTAAATTCATACACAGAATGAGAGGATCCTTTTCAGATCTCTGTGTGATTCCCATACTCTATCTAGATCCCAAGGCACCCTTTTCTCAAAAAGTCAAGTTTCTCTCCATGTTGAGCCTTCAGCGTTGAAGTGGTAAGAAAGAAAAGGGGATTCCTCACCATACTTTTTGGGCTATTTTCCTAGTTCCTCTATCTGGAAATTGCTATTCTTTTGGTGGGGGGGGGGGGGAGTTTAGGTGCTGGCCACAGTTGCTGCCCTCTGACCCTTAGTGTGGCGTGTGAGAAATGGGAGAGGGGAAGAAAAGATTGCTCCTGGTGCCCACCTCATCATGGAGGAGTCCTTTTACCTAGTGTTCTGGCAAGACGAAAGGGGCTTCCTCTAGCGTGTCTGCTTCTAGCACTGGCTGTGTGACTCAGTCGGCTCTCTGGCATCGAAGCCTGTAGATAATACAGTTATTTACAGCATAAAACAATAGGAAATTTACTTCAGTCCCTTCTCCTGCCATCGCTGGTTATTGTTCTACTCCAGTTTCTGGTCAGCTTCCTGTTGATTTTACCTCTCAGTTTTCAGGTAGTCGCTTTTTTTGTATTTATTGTGGCCGGTTCAGTTGTTCTCAGTGGGGGAGAGAGGCGGTGTTGGCTTGCTCCATCTTGGCTCGCTGTAACTCTTGTGTACCTTTCTAAGAGATTTTTGTTGTTTTGAGAATTAGAGAGGGGGAAGAGGGGCCCAGAAGGATGGGGGGAGAGAGAAAGAGAGACGGAGAGCGTGCGCATGTGCACACGCGAGAGAGAATAATCCCACTTTGTACATGAGATCATGACCTGAGCTGAAATCCAGAGTCACCCAGGTGCCCCGAGAGTATTGTTTTATCCACTTTATTCCAAGAATTTGGAAAGGAAATGTAAATTTTTGTACTGAATTAAAGGAGCACACAAATAATTTTTTGTGGTCTAAATTTAGTTTTTTAAGTAGTAGTTTTGGGAGGAGAGTTGATTATAGTTTCTCTTTGTTACTAACACAGTTTTAAACTATAAGCTAGATTCTGAAATAAATGGCTACCTTCTTATAAGAGTGTTCAAAACTATAGTATTAACCTTAGACCCCTGCCAGGGTTGAGAAATAGAATGTTCTGCTTAGTAATATAAAAGGTTAATTATGTGAAAATACTTTAGTCCATAGGAAAAAATAATTAGTTACAAAGCATGTAAACATTTATGTTCATCATAACAATTTTGTTAGCATTTATATACATATCAAAATCTGGCTTTTTAAACAATGTTTATTTTTGGTAGAGGTGCAAGCAGGGGAGGGGCCAAGAGAGGGTGACAGAGGATCTTCAGCTGGTTTTGCACTGACAGGCTAACAGCAGCAAGCCTGATGAGAGTCTTAAACCCGTGAACCGTGAGATCGTGACCTGAACCTAAGTCGGATGCTCAACCGACTAAGCCACCCAGATGTCCTTTTTTTTTTTTTTTTTAAACTAGAGGATTCTACCCCAGCCTACTGCCTCGTTAAAAGCTTAATATATAGGTTTGATCTTACGAGACAGATGTTTGCATCTGTTTCAGATTTACAATTTTAAGAAAATAGGTATCATTTTTCCTGATAATATCTTACACTTTTATATTTGCTGTTTTTTATTTTAGAGAGTACATATAAGCTGGGGAGAGGGGCAAATGGGAGGGGAAGGGGGAGGAGAGAAAAGAGAGATCTTAAGTAGGTTCCATGCTCAGTGCAGAGACTGACTCCGGGCTCGATCCCATGACCCTAGGATCATGACCTGAACCAAAATCAAGAGTCAGATGCTCAACCTACTGAGCCACCCAGGTGCCCCACCTTTTTTTTTTTAAAAGGGGTTCTGGATTTGAGATCCTGACAAAGGTGTGGCTTTGCATACCCTTCACTAAATAATATTACTTTCATTGTATACTTAATTATACTTGGCAAACTGTTAGAATATTACCCGTCTCCAGAAGCACACTGTCTGTTCCATGAGGACAGAAATGTTGTCAGTCTCTTCTGTTGAGTCCATAGGGCCTGGCACTAATGAGTGATTTTGGAATGAATGATTTATTGTTGGATTATAGAGAATTTGCATTTTTTGTCATCTTTGGGCTTTTAAAAATATTTCCAATTTTTCTGTACTAAAATATAATCACAGAAAAAGTGATTTAAAGCCTAAAAGCCTTTAGGTTATATTTTAAAGGGAAAGATTCTTAATTTTGCTCACTGATTTTTAAATGTTGTAACATTTTAGATTTTATGTACTGTAATGTTTCAGTTACATATGGTTTATTTATTTCAAAGATGCATTTGAAACACTGGAAATTAAAAAAAAAATTTTAACCTTTATTTTTGAGAGAGAGAATGCAAGCGAGGAAAGAACAGAGAGAGAGGGAGACACAGAACTCGAAGCAGGCTCCATCCAGGCTTGGAGCTGTCAACACAGAGCCCGACACTGGGCTTGAACTCACAACATGAGATCATGACATGAGCCAAAGTTGGACGTTTAACTACCTGAGCCATCCAAGCGCCCCAAAACATTGGAAATTTTTATATTGGTACAGTATTAGTGTAAAATCAGGAACTGTGCCTTTGTTAAAAGCTTGATCGGGGGTCCTAGCAGAATATCTGTAACATACATCTTTTGCTCTAAAAAATTCTCATTTCTCCAGAATATTGCTACTTTAACAGAAATAACCCAAGTTTACATATAGTTTTAATTCAAACATTTCTTACAAAGAAATCTACTTTAAAAATCTGAGTTGGGTTACCTGGGTGGTTCAGTCAGTTAAATGTCCTGCTTTAGCTCATGTCATGATCTTGTGGTCTGTGAGTTTGAGCCCCATGTCAGGCTCTGCACTGACAGCTCAGAGCCTGGAGTCTGCGTTGCATTCTGTGTCCTCCCCCATCTCTCTGCCCCTCCCCTGTTCACATTCTCTTTCACAAAAGTAAAAAACATTAAAAAAGTAAAAAAAAAAATCTGAGTATAAATTCCCTATTGGTCACATTATTCTTTTAGAACATGCTTTTAATGTTATATTTTCTTTGTAATGAATCTGTTAATTTTCTTGTTACTTTTTGGTTACATTTTATTATGTCAAGTGCAACATGCTACTTCAATACATGTTTATAGTATCTGATATTTTATGTTGTATCTCAAATCAAAAGTAATACAGAAGATTCCTGGTATATAGGAGAGGAGAACTTGCATATTAGGGAGTGACAACTTTTGGGTATAGAGAACACTTAGTTTTTTGACCTGTTGAAGTAAACTTTGTAATAAAGTATACTGATTCTCTGGTATTACAGTCGGAGAATAATCTTTTAAAACAACTTTATCAGTGAAACAAGCCTCTTAACTTACTTTTTTATTTCTATGTAGTATATTGATTCTCAGGTATTACAGTCGGAGAATAATCTTTTTAAAATGACTTTATCAGTGAAACAAGTCTCTTACTTTTTGTTCCTATATGCAAAATACTGAATTTCTATTTTTTACTTTTCAAGTTATTTAGGAAAACAAATTTTTAAAATTTTAATTTTTGACTTTGAATTATAAAAATAATTTTCACAAATATTTTGTGAAAGTTAAAAAATTTAAACAGTCAAGATAAAGTGAAGAAAAATCATTTCTTTCTGTTTTTAACTGTATAAGTTTTTTGTTGCTGGTTAACACATTGCCACAAACTTAGCTTGTGGCTTAAAGGACCACAGATTTATTTTACAAATTCCATGGGTCACAATCCAAGCATTAGTTTGCTGCCTTTGCTGATGGGCTCACCAGGCCGAAATCAAGGTGTCTACTAGGCTGTATGCTCTCATTCAGTACAGGGGTTTCTCTTCCAACCTCATTTTGGTTGTTGACTGAATACTGTTCCTTGCTGTTTACAGGGCTGAGGTCTCTGTTTGCTAGCCATGGGTTGGGGATTGCTCTCAGTTCCTACCAGCTACCTTCAGGTCCTGGTAGTCATGTGGTCCCTCACGTGGCCATGTGAGAGAGCTAGATCTCTGGTGTCTCTTCTAATGATGCTAGTCCTGTTGAGTCAGTCTTAAAATCTCTTGTGACTTTACCGCCAGATAGGCTCTGTTTTCAAATACGGTCACATTAGTGGTTGGGGAGTCAACATAAGAATTTGCAGGGAGAGGGGTGCCTGGGTGGCTTAGTCGGTTAAGCGTCCGATTTTCGCTTAGGTCATGATCTTGCAGTTTGTGGGTTCGGGCCCCGCGTCGGGCTCTGTGCTGACTGCCGGCTCAGAGCCTGGATCCTGTTTCAGTCTGTGACTCCCTTTCTCTCTGACCCGCCCCTGCTCACGCTGTCTCTCTCTCTCTTTCTCTCTCCTTCCTAGAAATAAAAAATAAATAAATAAATAAATAAATTTTCAGGGAGAGATACTATGGAGGACCATTGTGGCAAGTAGAGTTAAAACAAGATTGTATTAAAATATAATTATTATATTTTTCAAAGTAACATAGGGCATGTAATTTTTTTAAGGACAAAAGAGATTTTATTTGAAGCTCTTCCTTCACACCTTATGCTGGATCCTCCAAAAAGAAAAATGTTTTAGTTCTTAACACTTTAGTTCTTCTGATGATTACCTTCATATATCTAAGAAGTATTTCTATAACACTGTTTCTTGAATGATTGATTTTAGATATTGACTTTTTTGCAAGAATAAATGAGGCATTAGTTCACTTGTGTTGCTCTTGCTCTCTTTAATACCTTAATTTTATGTGGTGGGACTCTGGATTTAAGCAGGACAAATCATTTTCCTCTGGCTGTATCTTCTATGTGTACTGTGGCTTGTGGTTTCCTCTTTACATCGTCAGTTACTAATCCCCTTAATTATATTTCCATTTTTTGTAAATTTGTAACATCTTTTTTGCTGATTATACTTCCCTTCCTATTCTGTTTTCATTGTGAGGGTTTTTTTTTTTTTACGCCTATTTAAAATTTTATTCCTTTATTGTCCTCTTAATAGGAAGAGGAGAAAAATGTCTGTAGTCGGCATGCTGTCTTGAGTTGAAAGTATCAGGATTGTTTGTTCCAGGATTTTTTGTAATTTCTGATTTTCAGATTTTGGAAATTTGAGGGATTTTAAATAGTACTTTCAAGGCAGTAAAGGACCATTGTTGGGAAAGGTGGATTGGACTGATCACTTTTTTAGTTATATTAGGCTTACATAGGGGTTAATTCCATTGATCATGGAACCACACCCTTAAACATTAACCTGTAAATGAACAAGATTTTACCTACATTTGGTGGTTCTTCTCTGGGTAGTCAGTTAATAAGTTCTTTGTTGGGCATTTCCAAGGTAATGATAGAATTCATGTAAGACCTATGCTCAAATTGAGAAAGGCACTAAAATTTTTGAAGCGAATTTCCTTAAAATAACAGCATGAAGTACAGCATCTTGTTAGATTTTGGGTAATGAGTCAGACTCAGTGTGGAAGAGGGTAGATGAGGGAGGACATCAAGTATACTTTCCAGGGACATGAGATTCCAGCATTTATCCAAAAGAAAAAAAAGTGCATGTTTCTAGGATTGAGAAATATTGCCCAAAGTCAGGATTGGCTGGCTTTTTGTAGGTAACTTCTGTTGGAACATACCCTTCACACCATTCATGTGTGAATTGGTCCTTGGTTGCTTTCTTGTAACGGGTAGAGACCATGTAGCCTTAAAGTGTAAAATACTTATTGTGGTGACTATTCCTTGGCCTAATTAATAGCTGACAACTACAACTTTAGAAATCTGTATTCTAAATAAGTTTTTGTTGGAGTAGCCAGCAGCAACTAAGATATCTCAGCGTAGGTAAAAAAATGTTTCTCAAAACTTGATTAAAGTCATTAGAAACTGATTTGATAAATTATTGTTTTCAGATCTAAAAATTACAGTTGATGTGACTACAAGTTTCCAAAGGGATTGAAACATAAGGAAGGAATTAATTAGCCTGAAACCCAGGCTATTGTTTAATGTCTTTGTTTAAATAAGTCTTGAGTAGCCAAAGGAAAGGACAGGTCAAGACTGGGACTTCATTTCACTTACTGAGGTCAGACAGATAAGGAGAATCTGTATTAATAAGGGATTGTCACATGAGATTAAATAACATTTGAACATACCATTTGAGGGGAAGAAGCTTGGTTTTAGGAAACGAAGTTCAGACATACCAAGTATCAATAGCCCCAGAAAAGTTAAAATAGTCTTAACAAAGGGAATAATTTGATGGAACAAACTAACAGGAATCAGCAGCTACTTTACATTTTAGAAAACACTGTAGCAGGGAGCCAGAACTCAAGAAATTGATGGGTGGGATTAAAACCTATACATGAGAACACTGGGTGTCTAGAGAGCCCAGAGAGCTTAGAGTGCATACAGCCCTGGTCTTCTGAGCCAAGCATGAGGTGGGAATCATCATACAAATGGAAAAAAGGTCCCAGAATAAACTTTCATTCTTCTCCAGCATTTTCCAGTGTAAAACCCCAGATCACATTTTGAGAGTACAGGGAGAATAACGTTCCCAATTTTTGGTGAGGGTTTGGTATATCTGATTAGAATGAGGACTGAAATGAAGCTTGGCATTTCCTAATGGCAGTATTGTAGCAGAATTAAGTTATCGTTGGGTAATACAGGTTTATTACTGTCTATCAGGCATTATGTCACATCCTGTAGATCTAAAAATTAAATATACTCTCTTGATATACATTGGGTTATTTATAAACGTTCTTAAAAGCTTTGAGTGACCTGACAGCATATTTCATTGCTATTTTCTTTTTTTAAAATACTGAATGTTGTAGTGATAGTCACACAATTCTCAACAAATAGTCTTTGATGGAGGTCCTAGAGGATTGAGTTTGATGTTGGGAATTGACAACAATGGAATATATAGCACACCTATATTGGGAGATAGAATTGAAGGAAAAGTGGATAATGACAAGCTGTCTATGAAGTCGTGTCACATTAGTTCGTTAGATGTATAAATTTATACACCACCTACCTCAAAGGAACTTTGAAACAGCTTATCAAAATTAGACACCATGAAAATACATTTTATTTTTAGATTCAATAAAACTAATAGTTAAATATAGCGCAGAAGTAGATGCCAGTAGGCATTTGAGATTTATGTTCAGACAAGTAAAATAAACATCAATCAGTAGGCTCACTTAGAAGCCATGCCACAAGGTGAGAGAAACATATTAAGGTTTTTTTTATTATTATTAAAAAAGTAAGCCTGGGGAAACTAACTGAATCATTATCCTGTTTCTGTATTTAAAGAGAATATACTTTGGGACTTCTTGCATAAGTGATTTTTTTGGGGTTAAAGGTAATTTCTTTAACAGATTGGTAAAACACAGTGTACTTAAAGTTTAGTAAAAGCATTTGGTGAGGAATTAAAGGAAATGATCTGTGCCCATATTCTGATTATCAGATTTAATAAAGAAATGAGATTTTAGAGAATCCAGAGTAATGGTTAGTTGGAAGCATATGTATTAGGTGAGCCTTGGAAAAGTACTTCATTATCAGTATTTCTCTGAGTACTACCTTAAATTTCTGCAGTAGCTGCATTTAAAAAGGGGGTGGAGGGGCTCCTGGGTGGCTTAGTCGGTTAAGCGTCCGAGCTTGGGTCATAATCTCGCAGTTCGTGGGTTCGAGCCCCGCGTCGGGCTCTGTGCTGACTGCCAGCTCAGAGCCTGGAGCCTATTTCAGAGTCTGTGTCTCCCCCTCTCTCTCGGACCCTCCCCTGCTCATGCTGTCTCTCTCTCTCTCCTAGAAATAAATTTTTAAAAAATATTAGAAAAAAAGGGGGGGGTGAGGAGATCTCTGGGGAAAGATGACTTTTGAAAATGTTTTTAAAAGTCTAAATTACATGTCCGTGTGCCATAATATGGACTAATGCTTTATTGAGACTTCGGGGCTTTGCTACACAAAATATATAGTCAAGTGTGGGAACAACCTGATGCATCTTCTAGTCATATAAATTATTCTAAAATGGACTTGTAAGTAGTTGAGTGAATAAATGTTTGATGGATCCTTTAATATTATTCATTTAAATGGAGAACACCCCAAAGAGAAGGATTTTAATTTTAATAATGGCTAACTATTGAATAATTTTTTTTCTGTTCTAAAAGCTTTATTATATGTGGTGTTTCTATGAAATGAGTTTCACTTTGTGAATGCGAAAACTAATTTTCAGAGGTTTAGCAACTTGTAATAAGGTGACATAGTTGGAATTCCTATCCAGGTCTTTCTGTGCAAAGCTTGTACAGTGTTGTGTTTTATGTGTATTTGTTAATTTTAATTTATTCTTAACAAATACTTATTTTCTCCCAGACACTGAAGATAGTTTGGAGAAGAGGAAAAAAATCTAAACAAAAAAAGACGCAGTTTCTCTTCTTGAGCTTCTATTCTGTAGTGGGTCTCAGATGGGCAGCAGCCAGAGCCTACTGAGAAATTCTGGGAAATTGACCTTTACTTTTTACATACAGCTTTTTGTAAGCACTGTAGAATGTGTTGATGTTATTTTGTAAGTGTTAAGTAGACTGGCATATGGGTAGGAATTGAAGCCACAAATATATTAAAACTCCCTGTGAGGGGCACCTGAGCAGCTCAGTCAGTTAAGCATCTGGCTTTGGCTCAGGTCATGATCTCACGGTTCATGAATTCCAGCCCTGCGTCGGGTTCTGCACTGACAGCTTGGAGCCTGGAGCCTGCTTCGGATTCTGTATCTTCCTCTCCTCTCCTCCCTGGCTATGCTTGCTCACTTGTTCTCTCTCTCTCTCTCTGGCTATGCTTGCTCACTTGTTCTCTCTCTCTCTGGCTATGCTTGCTCACTTGTTCTCTCTCTCTCTCTCTCTCTCTCTCTCTCTCTCTCTCTCTCACACACACACACACAAATAAATATTTTTAATATTTAATTTTGAATTTGTGAATTTGACAGAGGTACCTTCTTAAATCGTCCGATGGAATCTTGACCCTAATGGGTGGCAGTGTCATCAACAGGTGGGCACCTCTGTGGGTACTTTAAGGAAAGGACATTTATATTCCTCTCACAGTTGATTTCAGCTTGAACAGCTTGAACAGCTCTTGTATCATTAATGTCATATTAACTTAAACTGTAGTAAAGGAACCTACCTTCTTTGCCCTTGGTGTTACTGTCATTTGTGACAGTTCTTTTAAAAATCACGTGTTAGTTAAATGATCAACAAGTAAATGTCAGAGTATTATGATGAATGCTTCAGAGGTGAGTGACAGAGGAAGAGCATGAAAGGGGAGGTATTGATCTGGCTGGGAAGGTACGGAAGGCTTTCTTCATTAGATGTTGCTTAAACTAAGATTGATGAGTACACATTAACCAGTGAGACCATGGTGAGGAGTATTCCAAATAGAGAGAATGGGTCCATTTTTTTTTTAATAATATTTTTATTTATTTCTAGGAAAGAGAGAGAGAGAGAGAGAGAGAGAGAGACAGCGTGAGCAGGGGAGGGTCAGAGAGAGGGAGTCACAGACTGAAACAGGCCCAGGCTCTGAGCTGGCAGTCAGCACAGAGCCCGACGCGGGGCTCGAACCCACGAACCGCGAGATCACGACCTGAGCGAAAGTCGGACGCTTAACCGACTAAGCCACCCAGGCGCCCCAAGAATGGGTCCATTTTAAAGGCTTTGTGGCAAGAAACTGGAAAAAGACCATTGTGCCTAGAGCAGAGGGCTCAGGACGGGAGCATGTGGTGAGATGAGACTGGACAGGTGGACAGGAATTGAACCATGTAAATATCCAAAGCACGGGAAGTCATTGATCTTCGTAAGGGGGTATTTGTCACCTGATCAGATTAGTTTTTTAAAAGATAGACATGCACATCCTTTTAGAGATGTTCTCTGTGTGGGGGATGAAAGTGATTTGGGCTGTGGTTATGATGGTGGTTGGAGTAGAAAGAGGAGACAAATATGGGGAAAACTGGGTAAAAATTAGTAGAATTCATTGATAGGTGAAGCAAAAGCTGTAGAGGACTCCCTACATTGCTGGTTGACTAACCAACACATTCTGTTTAAGTTACGTTTAAGTCTGCTCAGATTGTTTCTGCAGTCTTCTAATGGCCAAGCTTAGTTTCCAGACTTGAAATAATAATCGTGTATCATTATAGTTAAAATCTTAGCATCATAGAGTGCAATGCAAGTTTTAATGAATATTTACTTAAGCTTAGTTATTTGTTCATTGCCTGATTCCCCACCGTTTAAAAAAAGTTATTTATTTATTTATTTTGTGAGAGAGAGTGAGAGCAATTGAGGGAGAAGGGAGAGAGAATCCCAGGCAGGCTCTGCACCATCAGTTCAGAGCCTGATGCAAGGCTCAGATTCACAAACCATGAGATCATGATCTGAGCCAAAGGTGAATGCTTAACCTACTGTGCCGCCCAGGTGCCCCCTTATTTTCCCACTTTTAACTGTTTTTCTTTCTAAGCAGTTTTATTATCCTTTGCTTATATGAGAAGTTTCATAACAAAATTATTATTTTTTTGACTTGGAGGATTACTGCTAAACCTTAAGTCCCTTGATTTCTAAGAAGTTTTGAGTTATAATTTATATACCATACAGTTAACCAATTGGGTGTATACTTCAGTGGTATTTAGTACAATTGTACATTATTACCACAATCAGTTTTAGAATATTTTTATCACTACCCAAAAGAAATGTTGTACTCATTAGTAGTAATGCATCATTTATCCCAAATTCCCTTAATTGTAGGCAGTCACCAATAGATTTGTGTTTTCTGGACATATCATATAAATGGAATCTTGTAATATCTGGTCTTTTTAATATGGCTTTTTTAACTGAGCATAATGTTTTCAGGGTTCATCTGTTTTGTAGCATGTATCATTCCTGTTTTTATGGCTGTTTTGAATGGTTATAACACTGTTCATGTTTGATGGACATTTGGGTGGTTTCCACTTTTTAAATGACGTTCTTATGAGTAATGTTGCAATGACCATTTGTGTACAGTTTTTATGTGACCTTTATTTTCAACTCTTTTGGGTATATACCTGGGAGTGGTATTGCTTTGTCATATTATATATTACTGTGTTTCACTTTTAAAAGAACTGCCAAGCCGTTTTCCAAAGCTGCTGTACCATTTTACATTCCCACTAGCAATGTATAAGCATTCCAGGTTCTCCACATCCTTTCTCGCTCTTTTTATTAACTGTCTTTTTTATTATAAACAAGTAAATGTGAAGTGGCAACTCATTGTGGGTTTTTTTTTTTAATTTTTTTTTTTATTTTGAGAGAGAGAGAAAGCAGGGGGAGGCAGAGAGAGAGGGAGAGACAATCCTAAGCAGGCTCTGTGCTGCTGCCTGTACAGAGCCCCACACAGGGCTTGATTCCGCAAACCGTGAGATGATGACCTGAGCTGAACTCCAAAGTCAGATGGTTAACCGACTGAGCCACCCAGGTGCCCTCTCATTGTGGTTTTGATTTGCATATCTCTGATGGCTAATGATGTTGAACTTGATTTTTAAAAGAAACGAGCACTTTGATTTTATTGAGAATATAAAAATGGAAATGTTTGGTAATTTCATGTAATTGCTTAGAGACCATTAGTTTTGCTGTATTTAAAAAAAAAATTTTTTTTTTTATCAGTTGTATTCCCTGAATGACTACAAACCACCCATTTCTAAAGCGAAAATGACCCAAATTACTAAGGCAGCCATCAAAGCTATTAAGGTGAGTAATAAACTTTACACTTGAGTTTTCAGAAGAAAATACCATAGTAATATTTTACAGGAGGCATAATTTTTAAAGATTATACAGTTAACCATTGAGCATCATAGATTTGAATTGCATGGTCTGTTTACACATGAATTTGTTTATAGATACAGTGCAGTTACTATGGATGTTTTCTCTTTCTTATGAGTTTCCTAATAACATATGCGTTTCTCCAGCTTACTTTATTGTAAGAATATGGTATATGAAACATATAGAAAGTATGTGTTAATCAACATTTCGTTATTGGTAAGGCTTCTGGTCAGTAGTACTTAATTTTGGGGGGAGGCAGATCTTCGACTGTGCAGGCTGTTGGTTGCTCCGCTCATGTTGTTTTAGGATCAATGTATATTTTCTTTCTCTTTATAGAGTTAATATATGTTCATGGGGGAAAAACACAAAAACAAACATCTGTTATCACCTGCAAACTCTCCTACCTAGAGATAAACATTTAACATTTTGACAAATGTTCTTCCATGAACTTTGAAGCTATCATTTTTCTTTACTTTTCGTAAGCAAGATTTTAGATAGAACCACATTGTGGAGAATATCTTTATGCTGTTGTATGTCACACTGACTTTACAGAATCTTGGTAAAAGTTTTCTAAATAGAAATTAATGTTTTTTTCTATTCTATTATAGATTTGAAAATTAGACATTATGAAAAGTAATTGAACCTTACTGTTTATAGGACACTTGAACTGTGGGAAGAGGCCCCAGGCATTTAGCCATTGCTCTGATAGAGTGATTTTGAGCCAATCTGTGTTGACTCATGGATATTCTGAAAATCTCAGAGAAAGGTTGGACTTTCTGTAGAAAAATACACAGATGCACAGAATTTTGCATAACATTTCTTGGCTTTATGGACCTTTTAAAGTTCAACCAGACACCTCTTTCTAAGAGGTTCTTGTCCCCAAAGTTAAGACTCCCTGCTTTAGTGGACTGTTAAAGTTGAGAATGAATGTTTCATTTTAATTAAGTATATTTCAACCAGTGGATATTTGGTGATATGTTTTCCTATTCTAAATAAAAAATTCAGCCATAACCAGAGGCACCAATTATTTGAACAAGTTGTCTTTGGATAACAGCATTATCTATTAGGTGTAACAAATTCCTATTTACAGAGAGAATAGTCACTAGGGGAAAATGCAGATAGTTGATTTTTCAGTGTTCTGGTGGCCAAAGCTTAGTTTTCAGATGTGCCGTTAATTTCTTACATCATTATAGTTAAAATGCCTGTACTTATATGTGGAAAATCAAAGAGGTAATAAGTGATAAGGACAGTAACCAGTAAGCATTTAAGCAAGAGAATTCTTCAAAAAAAGTGATTTTTCAGGGTATCTGATAGGCTTAGTACAGAATATTTAGTCTCCTGGACTTTCTTTATCCTATTTTACATTGTGATCTGACTTTTATGGTCAGGATCTGGAGAGTGTACAAACATGTATATTATTACCATTTTTAGTCTGAAAATAATTGATGTATTTTATACCACTTGAGCAATAATACTTTTTAAAAAAATTTTTCAGTCAAGTATAGTTGACACATAATGTTTTAGTTCCAGGTGTACAGCTTAGTGATACAGTGTGTCTGTTCCTTATGCTGTCCTCAACACAAGTGTAGCTGTCATCTGTCACCATACATTACAGAGCCATTGATTGTATTCCCAGTGCTGTGCCTTTGATAACCTGATAATGCCACAGCAGAAAGCCTCTTCTCCTATTTGCGCATCCCTCCAACCTCTTCCTTCTGAGAATACTTTTTAATTAAAATAGTCTGGAAGTATTGGTGTCAACATTATTTCTACTTTTCAGGTGTAGGAAGGGTCTAAGAGAAATTAATTTGCAAAGTCAGAATAAATACAGCTAGATTTAAATTCAGGTTTTTCTTAATCAAGAACCTAAACATTGATATACTATACTATTTTGATTTATTGTTACCACTTTTAGTATTTTAATTTTCAAAATTCTACATCGATGTTGCAAAATATAGTGAGCAACACATTGTCTTCCCTTAGATTTGCCAGTTGTTAAAATTTTGCTACGTTTGGTTTCTTTCTGTACACACAAACACATTTTTTGGCTGAATTGTTTGAGTTTCAGATTTCATTCATAATAACACTTAAATCCCTAAATATTCGATTTTGAATCTCCCTAAAGACATTTCCTAAGTAATTATATAGCACACTGACCACATGAAAGAAATTTCAGGATCCAGTAAGATCGTACATTATTACATTTATTTGTCCTGTCACTTAGCCTTACCCAGCTTTTTTCTTTTGTTTTTTATGTCATTAACATTTTTAAGAGTTCAGACCTGTTGTTCTGCAGTACTGTATTATTTTTAAAAAATTTTTAACATTTATTTATTTTTGAGCGACAGACCATGAGCAGAGAAGGGGCAGAGAGAGAGAGAGAATCCAAAGCAGGCTCCAGGCTCTGAGCTGTCAGCACAGAGCCTGATGCAGGGATCGAACCCACAGACTATGAGATAATGACCTGAGCCAAAGTCGGATGCTTAATTGACTGAGCCACCCAGGCACTCCAGTACTATATTATTTTAAACTGCATTTAGTACATACGTAAATTGAGATTTGAACTGCCTTTTAAGTCAGATTTAAAAGATACTGTGGTTCAAATTGAGGTAAGTTATTCGTTTCTTTAAGCAGCGTTTAGAGGCATGATTATTTTGATGGACAGTTGTTAACATTGCACACTGTCAGAGAAATCTCACAGATGAACCTATCAGGGAAGAAGGCCTATGTGAATTGATAAACTTTGAATTAAAGTTTAGTAAGCAGTTTTACTCAGAATTACATGTAGTAAAATGGCTAGACGCAGGAAGCACTGTCAGGATGTTTTCCAGAAGAATTATTATTTAGTAAAAATCGTTCGGTGTGTAATTAATATTTTGTGTGTTGATTTTAAATGCTTAAGTAGTTCTTACTAACTTTTAAGTAGTTGGCTTGGCTTTTTTACTTAAGCAACTTAAACTTTTGAATTAACTATTCTTTTATACAATGAAAATTTTAGCCAAGCTTAAACTTGGACACTTTGATTTGATGACTATGAGTGATAAGGTTTTTCCTTTCTTTTTCATTTTATAAATATTGGATTTCATGATGCAGTTCAGAGGAATGTTCTTATGTCTCTTTGGTCTAGGAGGATGTTCCTCAAAAATAAAATGCCTGAGGTGAAAATTATAAATAGAAGCCCAATTGAAGCTCTTTAAACAAATATGCTAGTATGCAATTGCCATGTACTAAAACTTACTGTGCACAAATTCTAGATACCTTTTGTGAAATCTGTAACTTTTATTTTATTCCTTTTTAGGTTTATTCATAGAGTTGTTTCTGAAACTTACATTTATTTTCTTGTAACTGATAGTAGCCCATTACTCATTTTTAATCTTTGTGTTGCCTTTGATTTGTTTTGGCTGATCCGTGAGAACTTAATACCTCTCTATACCTTATTACATATATTTGTTCCATTTCCAGGAGAAGCGGAAGGAGATAATGAAGTTGAAAACAACTCCTTTGCATTCATTTATTAATACTATTGGTTGAGTTATTTGATTTTTCTAGTGTAGTATATGTATTATATACTATATTCTTACAATTGAGTTAGCTGGGGAAATAAGATGTTATTAAGAAAATCATAAGAGAAAATACACGGTACTATATTTATTGAAAAAAATCAGTGTGTAAGTTCAAACCTGTGTTCAGGGGTCAGTTGTACTGACCATGTATGTATGTACATCAAGAATCCCCTTTAATAATTAGATATCATAGTTACTTGCTTATGAATGGGAGTGACATGCTTGTCTTAAAATTCATGATTAAAATTTATTGTTTAGATAAACCTCTGAAGCTATGTTAAACCTATTGTTAACAGGAAGATTTGAATCTAATTGAACAAATTTTAAAAGCACACTTCATGTTTTTTCTTTTAGTTCTATAAACATGTGGTACAGAGTGTTGAGAAATTCATTCAGAAAGTAAGTATATAATTTTCCATATGTATACTAAATGTACTGTAATTCTAGATTAATGCCTGTGCTCTACTCTTTTAAATAAAATACTCAAGTTTAAATTGTTTTGATGGACTGTTAAGTGATTTCACTTATTTTCTAATTAATAAATAAAGTGGTGGTGCTTTTTGTATAAATCTAAAAACAATAGCTTTTATTCAGGTAGATGTTATTGTTAATTTGCAGTGCCATAGTGAGTATCTGTCCCTTGAAAAAAATGGTGCCCATATGATTGATTTTAAATAGAATTATGAACTTGTTGCTTTTTATAACTTTTAAAGGAATTTTTGCTGGTCATTTCAAGCAGAATGCCTAGAGAGCAAGACTTTTAGATAAGGTGTGGAGAAGACATTGCCTACTGACTACTTCTCTTCTGCGTTTTGTCTCATCCATTAGGACATTATACATCTCAACATCTTACTGTGTAGACCTTGGGGGCACCTGGGTGGCTCAGTCAGTTAAGCGTCTGACTTCGGCTAAGGTCATGATCTCATGGTTCATGGGTTCAAGCCCCGTGTCGGGCTCTGTGCTGACAGGTAGCTCAGAGCCTGGAGCCTGCTTCATATTCTGTATCTCCCTCTCTCGCTGACCCTCCCCTGTTCATGCTGTCTCTCTCTCTTTCTCAGAAATAAATAAAATATAAAAAAAATTATATAGACCTAAATTTCCATTTTCCAGGGTAAGCAGAGGGAGATGCAGTTGAAAACAGATGTCTTACACATAAGTAGTAGTGCTTTTTATAAGCGGAGTCCAAGGTGACTAGATTCCAGTTTTTGCCTTCTTGGTGATCAGTGCCTTATTCATGACATAGTTTTTGGCAGAAGTACATAGGGCTTAAAACTTTTGAAATGATACTATATTTGCACTTTATGTAATTGAATTTAGGTTTTGTACTCTGCCCATGTCCATGTGCCTAGATGTAACCACAGCAAATTTCAGAGTCAGTGGTATATGGCATTAAGGATTCAGAAAAGTAGCAGTTTTTCTTAAAAATAGTTGACTAGGAGAAGGGTATGTGAATCAAAGTGAGGTGACTGTGTCACTAAACTAGATAGGTAACCTTGAGTAAATCAGTTAACCTTTATGTGATTCCCTTTTTTCTAACATCTTAGTTTCTCAGTACTTAGAGTATTAGTAAAACATATATATTTTTTTTATTTTATTTATAGGAGAGAGAGAGAGACAGCATGAGCAGGGGAGGGTCAGAGAGAGAGGGAGTCACAGACTGAAACAGGCTCCAGGCTCTGAGCTGGCAGTCAGCACAGAGCCCGCCGCGGGGCTCGAACCCACGAACCGCAAGATCATGACCTAAGCGAAAGTCAGACGCCCAACCGACTAAGCCACCCAGGCGCCCCTCCTAGTAAAACATATTTTGAAATGAAGAACTAGTGAGTTGAGGCTAAGACACAAGGTAAAATAAAATAGTGTCCTGTGTGTTTTAGGTAAATCACATTATACAGTAAAAATGGTGATTTGGAAAATACCATTTTTCTAAAGCTTTTAAGAGTTTTTAAAAACATTTTCAAATGTTGGGGCACCTGGTAGGCTCAGTTGGAAGAAGAGCAGGCAACGTTTGATCTCGGGGTTATGAATTCAAGCCCCACATTGGGTATTAAGATTACTGAAAATAAATAAGTGAACTTAAAAAGACATTTCATATGTCTAAAGCAGTGCATCTTAAACTTTTTTGTGCATAGGATTTACCTAGGGATTTCTTTTTAACTTTTATTTAAATTCTTGTTAGTTAACATAGAGTGTGTAATACTAGAATTTAGTGATTTATCACATATGATACCTGGTGCTCATCACAAGTGCCCTCCTTAATACCCATCACCCATTTAGCGTTCCCCAGCCTACCTTCCTTCTAGCAGCGCTCAGTTTGTTCTCTGTTGTTAAGAGTCTCTTATGATATGCTTCCCTCTATTTTCTACCCCCTATATATTCATCTCTTTTGTTTAAATTCCACATATGAGTGAAATCATAATGGTATTGGACTTAGCATAACATACTCTAGCTCCATACACATTGTTGCAAATGGCAAGATCTCATTCTTTTTAATGGTTGAGTAATACTCCTCTCTCTCTCCCTCTCTCTCTCTCTCTCTCTCTCTCTCTCTCTCTCTCTCTCTCTCTCTTTGTGTGTGTGTGTGTGTGTGTGTGTGTGTACGTGTACGTACGTACACCACATTTCTTTATCCATTCATCACTTGATGGGCATTTGGGCTCTTTCCATAATTTGGCTATTGTTGATAATACCGCTATAAATATCAGGGTGCACATACCGCTTCAGATCAGTATTTTTTTATCCTTTGGGTAAATACCTAGTAATAACTGGGTTGTAGGGTAGTTCTATTTTTAGTTTTTTTGAGGAACCTTTCTACTGTTTCCCAGAGTGGCTGCACCATTTTGCATTCCTACTAGCAGTGTAAGCTAGTTCCACCTAGGGATCTTGTTAAAATTCAGATTCTGATTCACTAAGTATGGCATGGGGCTGAGAGCCTGCATTTCTACCTGTTTCTAGATGATACTTTTGGTATTGGTTCAGAAACCACAATTTAAGTAGTTAAGAGTTTAAAGGATAAACATGAATTTATGGGTAAATTTTTTTTGACTGATTTGATTTGGGACTGGGGTACTTTTAATAAGACCTTTCAGAATCTTAGGAAGACCTTAGGTGAGCAACATTATCTCCATTGTGAGACAATTGTAGAGTCAGAGTACAAACAACTTTTATGACTCTGCCATATGTTCTAAAAGTTGAAAGTCTCAGGAGTGCCATCTCCATTTGGAATGGATGGCCTTCAGAGCTAGTTTCTGGCACAATACTTAGATCTTGCCCTTAAGAGAAATATTGCACAATCAAGTTTAATGAAGCTTTGTACCTAGACTCATTATCATGGTTTTATAGAGCTTCAGTTTTGTCCAGCCCTCCACATTTTTCAGTCATTATATTGAATTTCTTAGTTTCACTTAAACTTTCAGCAGCCTGAAAGATATTTGAAATGGCATCCAGAATAACCAGAATAATTTTGGTATCTTTAATAGTAATGAGGTTCATCAGCAATTCTATTATGTCATAGTGAATGAAGTATATGATCTGTTCCACTGTTCTGTCACTTGTATAGTTAATTGGTCACAGTCCATATAGCTTCTTTTTGTATCTTAAGTTGGTAGAACATGGAACTTTTGATCTTAAAGTCTGCTTTAGAACATCAAAAGAGGAATGACATTGCCAGTCATTGTCTAGGCAGAAATTAAAATGCTTTACTCCCACCCCTATTTAAATCAGATATTTGGCAATGGGTTAGTGTAATGGTAAATTGAATTGTGTGTGTATATTTTTAAACTCTCTATTTTGTAATAATTGTAGATTCATGTGTCATTTAATTGATACTAGATTATAATGATACTCTCAGTAGATTATAGTAAAAAGAGATCCCATATAGTCTTCACCCAGTTTATCCCATTGGTAATATCATGATAATGTAAGTATTACAGTCAAGACATTCATATAGTCTATCAAACTTATTCAGATTTTACCAGTTTTAGATGCACTCATTTGTGTATATGTACATTTAGTTCTGTGCACTGTAATCACATATTGATTCATAAATCCACCACTATATTCAAGATACAGAATAGTTCCAGTCACCCCAAGGATCCATCATGTTCCTTCCCCTTTTTATAGAGCCACACTCTACTCTCCTCCTCCCCCCACCCCTAACTCCTGGGAGTCATTAATCTGTTCTCTGTCTCTAATTTTGTCATTTCAAGAAAGTTATATAAATGCACCCTTTGAAATTGCCTTGTTTTGCTCCTTATAATTTTATTAAGATCCATCCAAATTGAGCTCATGTCTAATGGTTACTTCTTTCTCATGTTTTTTCCTTCTTTTCATTTTGAATAACATTCCATGGTATGCGTGTCTACCCCATCATCTGAGTTGTTTCCATTTGGAGTGGCTATTATTAATAAAGCTACTAGGAACATTTGTCTATGGATTTTTGGGTGAATGTAAGTTTTCATTTCTCTGGGAAAATAAGTGCATGTTTAATTTTATAAGAAATTGCCTCTATTTTCTAGAATGGCTGTACCATTTTACATTCCTACCAATAATGTGTGATTGGTCCAGTTTCCACATTTTTGCTGTCGTTTGGTGTTACCATGATTTTTTTATTTTAGCTATTCTGATAAATGTATAGTAGTGTCTCATTGTGGTTTTTTTTTTTTTTTACAAATAGTTTATTGTCAAATTGGTTTCCATATAACACCCAGTGCTCATCCCCACAAGTGCCCTCCTCCATGCCCATTTCCCCCCACCCTCCCACATCCATCAGTCTTCAGTTTGTTTCTCAGCATTCAAGAGTCTCTCATGGTTTGCCTCTCTCCCTTTCCCCCAACATTTCCCCCATTCTTCTTCCCCATGGTCCTCAGTTAAGTTCCTCCTAATCCTCCTAATACGTGCAAACATATGATATTTGTCTTTCTCTGCCTGACTAATTTCGCTAAGCATAACACCCTCAAGATCTATCCATGTTCTCATTGTGGTTTAATTTGCATTTAGGTAATGGCTAATGACGTTGAACATATTTTTACATGCTTAGTACTTGGCATTTTCAGTGAAATATCTTTTCGTGTCTTTTGCCCATTTTCTAATTGGATGCTTTTTTACTGTTGGATTTTCAGAGTTCTTAATAATATTCTAGATGCAAGTCCTTTGTTAGTATTATGGTTTGTAAATATTTTTTTTTCCCTAGTTGGTAGCTTGTCTTTTCATTTTCTTATTAACACAGGCGTTTTGCAGAACAAAGATTTTTTAGTTTTGACGAGATTACAGATTGCATATAAGTTTTTAATACAAGAGGATAACTTTTCCTCCATTGTATTAGAAAAAATTTTTTAATGTTTATTTTTGAGCGAGAGAGGGAGAGACAGACCATGAGCGGGGGAGGGGCAGAGAGTGCTGGAGACACAGAATCTGAAGCAGGCTCCAGGCTCTGAGTTGTGTCAGCACAGTGCCCGAAATGGGGTTCAAACCCATGAACTGTGAGATCTGAGTTGAAGTTGGATGCTTATCTGACCGAGCCATCCCCGGTGTTCCTCCTTCCTGTTCTTACTTGAACTTTAGTCCGGGATGGGGGGGCGGGGGTGTGGAGACAGATTAAACTTAAGTAAAAATGGAGCAGTAGTGGTTGTGGTAGGGAACAAGTTTTGTTTTCTGCCCCATAGCCCTTGAGGCCATTGCATAGATGCTTTGTTCTGTGGAACCCAGTTTGTAAAACCACTGAATTAGAGTATTGTTTATAGCAGGAAGTACTGTTTTAACAAATCTATGAGAAGGTCCATTTGTCAATGTATATAGCCAAATGAGAGATCTAAGAAAAATTTGAAGTATTATTTAATGATGTGAAATTTGTAATTTTGGGACTCTTGCAACTCTAGAACACTGCATATTGGCTTCTATGTGCTTTCCTTCACCCATCATAGACCGTGCAAGGAAAGGAGAAGTCTGGCAGTAAGTTTGATAATGTGTTACATGTGAGTCTAGGTTTTAGCTGTGAAGGATTTATAGATAAATTAGGGATAGTAATCAATGAAAAGATAAATCACCCAAATTAAATGACATTCCATAGTCTAGGAATACTACTTGAATGTTTATTCTGGCCTTGGGCCTCTGGTGTGGGTTACACAAAGATTTGGGCACTTGACCAGAGATAGTTTGAAAACAAATTTTCAGCTTTTCACTTTCCTTATGTACTTTTTACTAAAATTCCTTTGCCCTGGGATGTTTTAGATCCATTCTTTTCCTCATACACCTTAAATGAACGTTTCAAATGTATCTTGAGCTTACCAGTCAGCATTAGTCATTAAGATATGAGAAGCTTTTGCCTATTGTGCTTTATTTAAGAAGTTAATGTTTATATAAATGTTTCTTTTTATATGACATGTTTACACATTTACAGAAAAGTTCAGAAAATACGTAAAGCTGAATTTTTTAGTTACCTGTGTAACTACTGCTCAGTTCAAGAAATTGAACTTTGATTCAAGTCCCCAAGTGTCTCTTCTTGATCATATCCCTCTATAAGTGAACACAATCTGACTTTTATGTTAGTCACGTCCTTGTTTGGCATTACAGTATTACTCTAGAAGTCTGAATTCTTCAACATTGCAGTTTAACCTGCTTTATACGTTTGCATAAATGGAATCCTGTATTATGTATTCTTTCGTGCACAGTTGTTTTTATTCAGTGTCATATGTTCAGGATCTATCCCTGTTGTGTGTGGCAGTATTTCTTTTCATTGCTGTATATATTCCATTATGTGAATAAACCGCTGCTTATCTATTCTGTTGTCAGACATTGAGTGTGTGTATGTATGTGTGTAGGTTTTTTCAGTTTTGGGGATTATGAATGATATACTGCTGAGAACACACTTTCATATGTATCCTGGTGTGGCTTGCATTTCTGTGGTAGTAGAATTGCTGGGTAGGAGGATATGCATTTCTTCAACTTGGCTCGATAATACCAAATTAATTTCACAATGATTGTACTGATTCATACTCCCACTCTCACTCAGTGTGTGCATCTGTGTTGTTCCCATCTTTACCCACACTTAGTATTGTTGGACTTAAATTCTTCTAATCTATGAATCTTTTTTTTTTTAATTTAAATCCAAGTTGGTTAACAAATGATGTCAAGAATAGAATTTAGTGATTCATCATTTGCATGTAACACCCAGTGCTCATCCCAGCAAGTGTCCTCCTTAATGCCCCTTGCCCATTTAGCCCATCCCCCCACCTGATACCCCTGCAGCAACCTTCAGTTTGTTCTCCATATTTAAGAGCCTTTTATGATTTGTCTCCCTCACTGTTTTTATATTATTTTTGTTTCCCTTCCCTTATGTTCATCTGTTTTGTATCTTAAATTCTGCATGAGTGAAATCATATTTGCTTCGCTCTGACTTATGTTGCTTAAGCAATATACTCTAGTTCTGTCCACGTTGTTGCAAATGGCAAGATTTCATTCTTTTTCATCATCAAGTAATAATTCAGTGTGTGTGTGTGGGGGGGGCCTGTATGTATGTACGTGTGTGTGTGTGTGTGTGTGTGTGTGTACCGCGTCTATCTGTTGATAGACATTTGGGCCCTTTTCATACTTTGGCTCTTGTTGATAGTGCTGCTATAAACATTGGGGTGCATGTATCCCTTTGAATCAGTATATTTGTATCCTTTGAATAAATAACTAGTAGTGCAGTTGCTGGGTCATAGGTATTTTTAATTTTTTGAGGAACCTCCATACTGTTTTCCGGAGTGGCTGCACCAGTTTGCATTTGTACCAACAGTGGAAAAGATATCATCTTTCTCCGCATCCTCGCCAATATCTGTTGTTGCCTGAGTTGTTAATGTTAGCCATTCTGAAGGGTGTGAGGTGGTATCTCACAGTGGTTTTGATTTGTATTTCCCTGATGATGAGTGGTGTCCAGCATTTTTCATGGGTCTGTTAGCCATCTGAATGTCTTTGGAAAAGCGTCTGTTCATTTCTTTTGCCCATTTCTTCACTGGATTATTTGTTTTTTGGGTGTTGACTTTGATAAGTTCACAGATTTTGGATACTAACCCTTTATCTGATATGTCATTTGCAGATATCTTCTCCCATTTTGTTGGTTGCATTTTAGTTTTGTTGATTGTTTCCTTCACTGTGTAGAAGCATTTTATCTGGATGAAGTCCCAATAGTTCATTTTTGCTTTTGTTTCCCTTGCCTCTGAAGATATGTCAATTAAGAAGTTGCTGTGGCCAACGTCAAAAAGGTTGTTACTTGTTTTCTTCTCTAGGATTTTGTTGGCTTCCTGTTTTATGTTTAGGTCTTCCATCTATTTTGAGTTTATTTTTGTGTATGTTGTAAGAAAGTGGTCCAGGTTCATTATTCTGCATGTCGCTGTTCAGTTTTCCCAATACCATTTACTAAAGACTGTCTCTTTTCCAGAGATTTGGATAATCTTTTCTGCTTTGTCAAAGATTAGTTGGCCATATTTGTGGGTCCACTTCTGGGTTCTCTATTCTGTTCCATCGATCTATGTGTCTGTTTTTGTGCCATTACCATACTACCTTGATGATTACAGCTTTGTAATACAGCTTGAAGTCCAGAATTGTGATGCCTCCAGTTTTGGTTTTTTTTCAGGATTATCTTGGCTATTTAGAGTCTTTTCTGCTTCCATACAAATTTTAGGATTGTTTGTTCTAACTCGGTGAAGAATGCTGGTGTTATTTTGATAGAGATTGCATTGAATATGTAGACTGCTTTGGGTAGTATCAACATTTTAACAATATTTGTTCTTCCAGTCCATGAACATGGAATGTTTTTCCATTTTTTGTGTGTCTTCAGTTTCTTTAATAAGCTTCCTATAGTTTTCAGTGTATAGATTTTTCACCTCTTGGTTAGGTTTATTCCTAGATATTTTATGTTTTTTTGGTGTAATTGTAAATGGGATCGATTCCTTGATTTCTCTTTCTGCTTCATTATTGGTATATAGAAATGCAACCAATTTCTGTATATTGATTTTATATCCTGCGACTTTGCTGAATTCATGTGTCAGTTCTAGCAGTTTTTTGGTGGAGTCTTTTGGGTTTTCCACATAGAGTATCATGTTATCTGTGAAGAGTGAACGTTTGATTTCCTTCTTGTCGAATTGGATACCTTTTATTTCTTTATGTTTTCTGATTGCTGAGGCTAGGACTTCCAGCACTATGTTGAATAACAGTGTTGAGAGTGGTTATCTTTGTCATGTTCCCTACCTTAGGGGGAAAGCTCTGTTTTTCCCCATTAAGGATAATATTAGTGGTCGGTCTTTCGTATATGGCTTTTATGATCTTGAGGTATGATCCTTCTATCCCTACTTTCTTGAGGGTTTTTATCAACAAGGGATGCTGTATTTTGTCAAGTGCTTTTTCTGCATCTATTGAGAGCATCATGCGGTTTATTTTTTCTTTTATTAATGTGATGTATCACATTGATTGGTTTGCAGATATTGAATCAGCCCTGCATCCCAGGAATAAATCCTTCTTGATTGTGGTGAATAATTCTTTTAATGTATTGTTGGATCCGGTTTGCTTGTATCTTGTTGAGAATTTTTGCTTCTCTATTCATCAGGGATATTGGTCTGGGGTTCTTCTTTTTAGTGGGGTCTTTGTCTGGTTTTGGAATCAAGGTAATGCTGGTCTCGTAAAATGACTTTGGAAATTTTTTTTCTATTTCTAATTTTTGGAATAGCTTCAAAAGAATAGATGCTAACTCTTTAAATGTTTGGTAGAATTCCCCTGGAAAGGTATCTAGCCCTGGACTCTTGTTTGTTGGGATACTTTTGATTACTGATTCAATTTCTTTACTGGTTATGAGCCTGTTCAAATTTTCTAGGAAGAATATTTCAGTTTTGGTAGTTTTATATGTTTCTAAGAATTTGTCAGTTTCTTCCAGATTATGTAATTTATTGGTATATAAATTGCTGTTAATAGTCTCTTATTGTTTGTATTTCTGTGGTGTTGGTTGTCATCTCTCCTGTTTCATTCATGATTTTTATTTATTTGCTTCATTTCCTTTTTCTTATTGATAAGTCTGGCTAGGGGATTATGAATTTCATTAATTCTTTCAAAGAAGCAACTCTTGGTTTTATTGATCTGTTCTACTGTTATTTTAATTTCAGTATCATTGAGTTCGTCTCTTATCTTTACTATTTTCTTTTTTTCTGTTGGTTTTGGGCTTTATTTGTTGTTCTTTTTCCAGTTCTTATAGGTGTAAGTTTAGGTTGTGAATTTGAGATCTTTCATTCTCCTTTAGGAAGGCCTGGGTTGCTCTATATTTCCCACTTATGACTACCTTTGCTGCATCCCAAAGGTTTTGGGCTGTCGTGTTTTCATTTTCATTGGCTTCCGTATATTTTTAAATCTCCTCTTTCATTTCTTGGTTAAACCATTCATTCTTCACTAGGGTGTTCTTTAATCTCGAAGTATTCATGGTCTTTCCAAATTTTTTCTTGTGGTTGATTTCGAGTTTCATAGTGGTGTGGTGTGAAAATATGCAAGGTACAATCTCTATCTTTTTGTACTTGTTGAGGGCTGATTTGTGTCCCAGTGTGTGATCTGTTCTGGAGATTGTTCCATATGCACTCGAGAAAAATGTGTATTCTGCTGCTTTAGGATGAAATGTTCTGAATATATCTGTGAAGTCCATCCAGTCCAGTGTGTCACTCAAAGCCATTGTTTCCTTGTTGATTTTCTGCTTAGATAATCTGTCCGTTGCTGTAAGTAGGCTATTGAAGTCTCCTACAACTGTGGTATTATTGTCATTGAGTTTCTTTATATTTGTGATTAATTGACTTACATATTTTGTTTTTTTCACATTGGGGGCATAAATGTTTACACTTGTTAGCTCTTCTTGGTAGATAGACCCCTTAATTATGATATAATGCCCTTCATCTGTCATTAGTCTTTATTTTAAAATCTTTTTTGATATAAGCATAGTTACTGCAGCTTTCTTTTGATGACTTTTAGGATGATAGATCCTCTTACTTTCAATATGGAGGTGTCTTAGGTATTAAATGGGTCTCTTGTAAGCAGTATATAGATGAGTCTTACTTTTTTATGCATTTTGATACCCTGTGTATTTTGATTGGAGCGTTTAGTTGGCATTTTGTTGCCTGTAGACTTGGTGGTGGTCTCTGGTCCTTTCTAGTCTTTGTTGCTTTGGGTCTTTTTTGTTTTGTTTTGTCTATTCTCCACTCAAAGAATTCCCCTTAAAATTTCTTGCAGGCCTGGTTTAGTGGTCATCAACTCCTCTAGTTTTTGTTTGTCTGGGAAACTCCTTATTTCTCTTTCTATTTTGAATAACAACCTTGCTGGATTAAGAATTCTTGGCTTCATATTTTTCCAGTTCAGCACATTGAATATATCTTGCTACTCCTTTTGGTCTGCCAAGTGTCTGGATAGGTCTGCTGTGAATCTGATTAGGCTTCCCTTATAAGTTAAGGACTATTTTCCCCCTTGCTGCTTTCATAATTCTTTGTCTGTGCATTTTGTGAATTTGACTATGATATGCCTTGGTGATAGTCAGTTTTTGTTGAATCTAATGGGAGTTCTCTATGCTTCTTGGATTTTGATGTCCGTGTCCTTTCCTAGTTTAGGAAAGTTTTCTGCTATAATTTGCTGACATGAACCTTCTGTCCTTTTTCTCTCTCTTCATCTTCGGAGACTTCCATGATTCAGATGTTATTCCTTTTTAAAAAGTCACTGAGTTCTCTTAAGTCTGGTATCATGCTCATTTGTCTTTGTTTCCCTCTTTTCCTGTTTCATTATTCTCCATAGTTTATCTTCTAGATCACTAATATGCTGCTCTGCTTCATCCATCCTTGCCCTCATGGTGTCTATTTGAGATTGCATCTCGGTTATACCTTTTTTAATTCCATCCTAACTAGATTTTACTTCTTTTATCTTTGCAGAAAGGGATTCTTTTTTTTTTTTTCTTCAACCGCAGCTGGTATTCCTATTAATTGTGATTCTGAATTCTAGTTCACACTTCTTGCTTGTAGCTATGTTAAGCCACTGGCTGCCTTTTCTTCCTGTTCTTTCTTTTGGGGTGAATTCCTTCGCTTTGCATTTTGGAAGAATAAAAAAATTAAGAAAATAGTATTAAAATAAAAAAGACAAGGAAAAAAGTCAAAGGAAGCTATATCCTAGGTGTGTTTTGGTCTGCTTGTTGAAAGAAGCTCGATAGAATAGAGAAAAAAGGGAAAGAAAAGAAACAAATGGTAAAAAAAAGAATTTAAATTAATATATATAATAAAATAGAGTAAATTGAAATAGAAAATAGAATAACAAATTAAAAAATAAAGTAAAAAGTAATTTAAATAGTAAGTTAAAAAAAGAAAAATAAAATTTTTTCCTTCTGTATCCAACAAAAAGAAAGGAAAAAAAAAAAAAGAAAACAAAAAGAGTAGCGAAAAAGAAAGAATAAATGAACCCGCAAACAGAATGAAACCCGAATGAAGGTACATTCAGTTTACCCTAGAACTGAAACTGAAGCCCTCTATGGTCTGTGCACTAAATAGGTAGAGGGACTTGTGTTGGTCTTCTAGGGGATGTACTTGGAGGGAGCAGTGAGTGGGGCTTGGTGCAATGGCTGTTCTCCACTAGGTGATACTACTTAGCTTAGTGATGTAGATCAGTATGGTGCACGTTTTGCAGGAGAAGTAGAAATGGCTTTACCCAGCTACCTAGTTTCTGGCACAGGAACTTAGAGCTCTCACTGATCAGCGATCAAGCACTCCTCCTTTGTCTCTGGCCTCCGTCCATTCCCTGCCTGTACCCTGTCCATGTCCAAGCTGTCTCTCTGCCAGGTGGTACCTCTCTCCATTTCTATCTCAGATGGGATTGTATTTCAAAACCCCACACTTCAGAGACCCCCATGGCTTGGACCTGCACTGACTCTCTGGGGGAGGGCCTCGTTGAGGAATGGCTGGGTCCTGGCTTGACCCAGCAAATGTTTGTGCAGTTGCGCATCAGCAGAGGTTCAGAAATTACGGCAAATCACAGCATATAGCTGGTGCCAGGTTTCACCGCACTTTGGCATCTGTCCCAGTATCAGCAAATGTGGCTGTTCTCCAGGGTCAGCTGGGACCTTTGCCTGTGGGGAGGCCATATGGCCTCTACCAAATGCATTGCAAACAGAGGAAATGTTTCTCCCCGTGTGGCCCATGGGCCCCTCAGACCCTGCTGCCTGCTTCTGGGGATTTGCCCTATTCTTCTCCAGAACACCACCAGGCACTGAGCTCTAGAACTTCAGACTCTGCACTCCACTGTTTATAGAATCCTGGTGGTATTGAAACCCTCTCCTTTCTTCCCGTCAGTGGTTTTGGGGAACAGGTTTTTTTTTGTTCAGTCCCCTGCGAGTGTTTTCATTCTTTTTCTCTCTTTCTCTCCAGCCACTTTCATGGGAGTGTTTTTCCTGTACACTCCCAGTGTGCCACACTTTCCCCCTTTCTCTGTCCTTTCTCCACAAAAATAGTTCCCTACTGTCTGTGGCTTTTCTCTCCCCCAGATCACCTCTCTGTCCTCATACCTTCTGAGGTCTGTGGCTCCAAGTTGTGCAGATTGTTGTGTTAATCCTCAGATCAATTTCCTAGGTGTGCAAAATGGTTTGGTGCTGTTGTAGCTACATTTCAGGAAGGAGACAAGCTGAGGGTCTCCATGCTGCTCTTCCATCTTGATTGCAGTTGCAATCTAATGAATCTTCGTTCAAGGTTATTTTTGAAAGATGTTACCCTCATATCACCTTTACTCAAGGAGTTAAATTCCAACCAGCATTAAGTCTTGTTAATCAGAATGTTTTTTAGACTTTTAAAGACTCGTCAAATAGATTGAATATTCTATAATCTGACTATAGTCAGAGAGTGAAATGTATATTGTCACCAAAACTGAAAAATAGGTTGCTTTATGGCTACTGTTACTTTTCTTCAGATTCAGTATTATCATAGCTAGTTTAATCTGAAATATTTTGCTAAATTGTGTATTAAATTGGGATTTGTTTAGGTTTGTTTCATCAGGAAATGGGATAATTTTTTTTTCTTGTCATCTACCTTCTATAGTTGTGCAGTGACCCTTTATGTCAGTGAAGAACAAAGCCTTTGTCTGTCTCCTGCTTCTTTACTTGGGTGACTGAGGCTCTCTGATTATAAAGAGAAAAGGAATTAGTGATTCCCTATTATCCTTTCCAGCTTAGGTGTTGTGGAAATAGGATTGCTATTGTGGAATTTCTGAGGTTACACACATTTGAGAAAACTTGAATCATCAGAAATCTCAAAAATGACAGAAAAGTAATATGTTTACCATGTAAAAGAAAATACCACTTATTCTTTCCACTTATTTTGTGTCTCCAATTTAAGTTATGTAATTGTGTTATTTCATTAAGTAATATGTAGATTGGTTCACAGTTAGCAGTGAAGGTCTTGTAGGCCCAATAATATATGTTTAATTTTGTTGAATCTTCCTTCCCAGCTTGTGTAGCCTTTGTTTCTTTTTCTTGTCTTAATTGCATTAGCTAGGACTTCCAATATCCTATTGAAAAGCATTGGTCAGAGAGGGCATCCATACCTAGTTATCATCCATACTTGGTCTTAGTGGGAAAACTTTTAGAATGACTATGATGAGTATGATGTTAGTTGTAGATTTTTTATAGAGTCTGTACTTCTGGACCATAGACTTAACACATGCTTCTCAGTTTTTCTTAATTCTTCTTAGGACAGGATGGCTGTAGTAGGCTGGAGTTGGGTATTCTTCCTCCAGGTCAGTGAGGCTCTAGTTAAATAGTTTCTCCTGAGCACATAACTTCTTGAGAACAGAGTGCTGCTGACTGTCTCAAAATGGTTCCTTTTCTCCACCCTCTGACAGAAAGAGGAGATGCTTTTTCTCTAGTATTCACTTTGAGAACTCATGTAGTATCAGGTATGACTGTCCTGGGAACAGCCTTTTATTTCATGCTTTTTTGTCAGCATCATTCAGTGCTTTGCAAGCACAGCCACATGCTCCTAGTTTTACAATTCTAGCTTTGTTTCCTTTAATGTTAACTTTCAGTAGCTGAAAGTTGCAACATAAATTTGTCATATAAATGGTATGTGTTATATAGTGCTGATCCAGCTGTGTTTCAAGAAGGAGACAAGCTGAGGGTTTCCATACTGCTCTGCCATGTTGATCACAGTCTCAGTCTAATGAATCATTAGATTGTGTATTAGTTCATAGATTGCAAAGTATGTGATCCAAGTCACCTAGAGAGGTCTTTTTTTTTTTTTTTTTTGTCAGAAAACCTTAACCTTAACTTAGTTATTATATTCACATAATAGCTTAGATAACATTAGAATGAAAATCACAAAATAATGTTCTAAGGTGCATTCTCCTGTGTTACAGTCTTTCCCTTTCAAAAGGGCTATTTCTGCAGCACAAGAAATTAGAAATTACTAGAATGTCATTTGAAAACTTTATATCTGAAAACTAAATGTAACATAAGTTTATACTTACTATTTAAAGAGTAAAAATTTCTCATACCAGTGGAAAGTCTTAGGAATTACTACATTTTCAGTACTCATAAAACTTGAAGAGGAAATTGAAAAAACTTTTCAATGTTGTTTTTTAAAATTTTTCCTTAGGTTTCTAGTTGTTTTAAAGCATTGAGTCATACTTAAGAATTTTTTTTTGTCTTTTTATGTGACTAAAAGAGCCTAATCTGCAAGTGAACAAAATCTGGCCCACAGCATCATAATATATAGTATATCTAAAGATACTGTGGATGAAGAAATGCTTACCACTAAACTGCTAATATATTTTCAAAGCGTTGGAATCTTCACAGTAGGCCAGAATGGACCTTTTATTGTCTTACGCATTCGTGATTCTTCCGTGTTATGAGTTTGTAATCTGAGCTTTTGTTACAAATCAAAGAAAAAGATGCGTTTTTAAAAAATTTAGTACATTTATTACTTACCATTCAGTATTAATTTCTGAAGCTCTTATGAGCAACTTCTAAATTCTGTTCAGATTTACTCCCAGGGTAGTTATTTATATGAAGTAATATATGTCAGATTATTTTGTCTTTAGGAAAATTAAAATGCCAATGAAATATTTTATTAATCACTTCTCTGTATTTGTGGCATTAGGGAATAGATACATTTTAAGAAAATGGATATCCTGGTTTTCATTAAATTTTAAGGTTTTCTTCTCTACTAAGATATGTTACTTGCTTGGTTAGATTGCAGTTTATTTGAATATATGGTAATCAGGTAAATAGCCTTGGCCAGATACATGAACTGAAGGACAAATAAGCTCAGTGTTTTTGGAATGTGAGGGATAAATATTTCTTACTTTCAAAAACCTTAACTTTCAACAGAGCAGATATTTTAAGTCTTTAGGTAGGTTAAACTTAAAACTTCAGTATCCAAACACCAACATTTTGCCCTTCTATGAACTATTTCAAGTTCTTAACAGTTAGAATGTTGCAATAGGTACTTGTGAATTGGTGCTAAAGGGCTTCTCATTTTCTTGACTAAATAAGACCTTAAGGATAAGGTTAACGTGTTCTTGAAAAGGGGTGCCTGGGTGGCTCAGTTGGTTAAGTGTCCAGCTCTTGGTTTTGACTCGGGTCATGATCTACGGTTTCGTGAGTTTGAGCCCCACATCGATCTTTGTGCTGATGGTGTGAGCCTGCTTGTTCTCATTCTCTCTCTCTCTCCCTCTCTCTCCCCACCTCTCTCTCTTTCCCCCTCCCTCCCTCTCTCTTTCTCTCTCTCTGTCTCTCCCCCTTTCTCTCTCTCTCTCCCCCTTTCTCCCTGTCTCTCTGCCCCTCCCCTACTCATGCTATCTCTGTCTCTCTCAGAATAATTAAATTAAGAAAAAATATTTGAGGGAATGAATGAAGCACCATCTTGTCTTTTTGCAGAATGAAATCACTCATTGTCTGCACTGAAAATGCTGTTAGAAATGTGTGTGTGTGTGTGTGTTGGGGGTGGCTTGAGGATGCTTTTCTTACTGGTACTTGAGTTTCCAAGGATTTTTCAATAATGTAATTGTACTTTAGTGCCATATATGATTGCCAGGAATTTACTTTAGGTGAAATACTTACCTAATTACACCTGAAAGTTGAACCTGATTTTTGCATCCATGATTCCATGTTATGTAACGTATGCTAGGGAAGCAGGTTTTCTTATGCTTCTGGATATGGTGACAAACCAGGAGCAGTAAGCTTAATAGTAAAAAGATTCTTCATTGTGCTCACCTAACCAGATAGACTAGAAAAGCTTGTGGCAAGAAAGTAGGAGGATTATATTTCTCAGTTTGGGTGATGGATAAGAATGTTGAGAAACATTTATTATTATTATTTTTATAGGATAGATTCCTGTAATCATAATGGTAGTTTCTTTCTTATAGGTGTGATGTTTGAGAAGACTTTGAGACTTTAGGGTCGGTGTATTTACAGTGTTATAGCTTGCCTTGTTATTTGTTCCTTCATTAGTACAGAAACCCCTTTTGTTACACATTTCAGATGAAGTCTAATGCATGCTAACCATGCTTTTTTCTAGAGCTCTTTCCTAAATTTGCTGCTTCCTTCCTCGTGGCTTTTCAAAATGATTAAACAAAAAAATTTTATAACCATGCCCTACTTATCCTTTTATTTGTCATCCAAGCCAGTTATGCAGTACTATTTTAGAACTTAGGTGATAGGCAGTTGAACTGGGTGTCTGGAGTAGCCAAAGTAGATTGTTTAAAATGCTATTCTAGAGACAGATGGTGTGGAATAGTCAATATCTGAATATTTGTTATGTCTACATAGGCATTGTTTTTGTACTTGTATAGGATTTTAATGAATGTTACCTTTTTATTCCTTCCCTTCCTACTCTTGTTTTTTCTATCAGTGTAAACCAGAATACAAGGTACCTGGACTTTATGTTATTGACTCTATTGTACGACAATCTCGACATCAGTTTGGTCAAGAAAAGGACGTGTTTGCACCCAGATTTAGTAATAACATCATAAGCACTTTCCAGAATTTATATCGTTGCCCTGGGGATGACAAGGTATGCTGCCTTTTTTTTTTTTTTTTTTCTAGTCAATACATTAGCTTTTGGTCTTAATGAGACTCTGGATTTTCTTATTTTATGATTTTGTTACCCTTTAAGTAATTCTGAATTCTAATATTTAGTTCTTATATACTCTATGTTCTGAGGTTCTTAAAATCTTCTTAAAAATGGAGAGACATAGTTGATGTTGCTTCTTTTTAACTTACTGAAGCAATTGGTTGGTGTCAAACCGGCTATAAGAAGCTTTTGGAATTACGCTAAAAGCTTATTTATTCTCACAGAAAACTAATTCAGTGTTTCAGATTATAGAAAAGAACTACATTTAGATTCTTTTGTTATAGTGGAGTTTCATCAGTGTCAGAAACCATACTACTAAGTCCACTGATCTGAGTGAATATATGTTCCATGCCACATGAAAGGAAGGTTTGGAACTTGAAAGAAAATAAAAAAGTTGATGTGTGTTCAAAGATATTATTTTGGATGCTGATTTGGAAATTTAGTATACCCTTCTGATAGGTTGATTACAGCATTAAAGTTTTAAAAAGTCATGTAAGATAAGGACTTTGGCCTAAAGTTTGTTATTTGTTTAAAAGATAAAGTGACCTGTAAATACAGCTTCGGTGCTGAGATGAATCCTGATCATCTCAGCAGCCTTAACACAGTGTCCAGCCGAAACCATCCATCTCCGGAGGCCTCACGGACAAGCTGAAACCTAGTTGCCATTCTTGCCTTTGCTAAATGCAGCTTTCATTTATTTACCTTGTGTATCTATACAGATGAACGGGGTTTTTCATGTGTTAAGATAAGCAAATGCAAAATTACAGAAACATGATTTCAGAGGTGGAAAGTCTTATAGAAGTATTTGAGTCAGCCCTCCCATGCACTGCTCGCATTGTCTCTGAAATGACTGTGCTAAGTTTTGAAAGCAAAAAATTAAAATGTCGTTTTTTTGGTGTGTTTTTTTTGTTTGTTTTTCCTCTAGAGTAAAATAGTGAGAGTATTAAATTTATGGCAGAAGAATAATGTGTTTAAGAGTGAGATTATTCAGCCTCTTCTGGATATGGCCGCAGGGATCCCCCCCCCGGTCGTCACCCCCGTGTTGGCCAGTACTACTGCTGCCATGAGCAACACCCCCGGTAGGTTACTCCTGTCGAGGTTTGTTTTCTAGGTTTTCTATTCCTGGTTTTCAAGTGGTTATTCATACTTCTCTAGCATTAGATAATTGAAAAGATACGTGATTTGAAGGAAAAATAAACTCAGATTTTATATTTGTGTGTAATTCTTTTCTAAAAATTAAAAAGCCACATTTTTAAATCCCTACAGACATAAGTATAAAGAACTTTGGGGAATTGGTTTGTCACTTAGATCTTTTCCTGGTTTAGACTGTCTGTAGTCTTTTAAACTTGCATGTAAATTAACCTGATTTAGTAACCGGTAATTAACCTAATTAACCTAACCAGTGTAGTAGGGGAACTTAATATTTATAAGGAACCCTGAAAAACTTATTTAATGGAGCCAAGAATGCTTTAGTAATAATGTCAAAATCCTGTTTTTGGAAGTATATTTGAATGACGTTTAAGATTTGTTATCATCATTTAACGTTTGATATATATTTAGTTTTTGTTGTGTGTCTATATATCTATGCCTCCATTTTTTTTACGTTTATTTATTTTGAGAGAGAGACAGAGCAACTGGAGGAGGAGCAGAGAGAGAGAGAATCTCAAGCAGCCTTTGTGCTGTCAGTGCAGAGCCCAGTATGGCCCATGAGGTCAGGACCTGAGCCGAAACCAAGAGTTGGACACTTTAACTGACTGAGCCACCAAGGCATCCCCATATATATCCATTTTAAACAAAAATAGCTTTACATTATATGTGCTATTTTATAACTTTTTAAATTAAATTTTGAGTATTTTCTCATGTCATGAATCTTCTGTAGTAAGATTTTTAATGCCTTGTAAGCATTGTAGGCTCTTTTAAGTAGGAGCTTAGTTAATGAGGACACGTATGGACAGATCCTTTTGGTATTTTTTTTCAACCCTACCTAATTCTGTAATTATATAATAAAAACATTTATTTAAGTTAGTATATATTTTATAAAAGTGACAAAATAAATCTCTCTACCTTTTCAAGTCTTATTTATTTACTTTACATATTTGTTTGAGTGGGTGTGATGTCTTCTTTAAAAGGAACTCCTGTGACACCTGTTACTCCAGCCAATGTGGTCCAGGGTCTGCCCGACCCGTGGGTATCTCAGATAACGAATACAGATACGCTTGCTGCGGTAGCTCAGATCTTACAGAGTCCTCAAGGCCAGCAGGTGAGCAGTTTTTTTGTTACGTGGACAATGATTTAGAGCTCATTTTCATAATGTACCACCTAAAGAATATGTGTTTTCTTATTTTGTAAAAATGAGGTCACACTAATACTCTGTAACTTGCTTTTTTTAAAACTTAGTAATGCATTGTTTTATGTGCTGTTTTATAAAAAAATGTATTTCACGCTACGGTATTGATTTAGCACATAGTTTATGCCAAACATTATTAGATGCTGTTGTTACTCCAGTGACAAGACAGGGGAAAGGAGTCTTTCTTAGGGGAGACAAATAAGAAAAAAGCATAAAACTTGTGATAGTGACACATAAGTTAAAACAGTGAATTTTTAGAATGACTAGGTTTGGAGAAAGGGTCAAAATTAGGAAGAGTAGCCAAGCCAAGAGAAGGTGTTTTTGAGAAGTGGCATTTGAAGTAAGACTTGAAATGGAACTAGTCATGGTAGGATTTGAAGATAGCTCATTCTTAGCATAGCCTTTTTTTTTTTTTTTTTTACTTGACCTTTAAAAACCAAATTAATTATGATCTGTGCAATAAAATCCCCCAAACTCTTTTTCCAGATATTCATAAGGTTTAAGCCACCTGTAAGTTTTTGTTTAAATGTCACCTCAGTAAGTCCTTCAAAAAGTTATTTAAAACTGTACATTCTTTTTTTTTTTTTTTTTTTTTTTATTTCTAGAGAGAGAGAGAGAGAGAGCGTGAACAGGGGAGGGTCAGAGAGAGAGGGAGTTACAGACTCTGAAACAGGCTCCAGGCTCTGAGCTGGCAGTCAGCACAGAGCCCGACGCGGGGCTCGAACCCATGAACCGCGAGATCATGACCTAAGTGAAAGTCGGACGCTTAACCGACTAAGCCACCCAGGCGCCCCTAAAACTGTACATTCTTAATTGCACATGCTTTCACCCCCATCCTTTTTCCTCTCACCTACCTTCTTCCTTTTTTTAAGTTTATCTTAACTTATTTTGAGAGAGAGCATGTGTACGAGCAGGGGATGAGCATGGAGAGAAAGAATCCCAAGCAGGCTCTGCACTGTCAGTGCAGAGCCCAGTATGGGGCTCGATCCCACAAACTGTGAGATCATGACCTGAGGTTAAGTCAAGAGTTGGACACCTAACCAACTGTGATATAATCTATCTTCTATTACATTTACTTAAATAATTTACTAAATTTATTTTGTTCATTCTCTGTCTCTTCCCACTGGAATGTGTGCTATCCAAGGACAAGCTTTTTTTTTTTTTTTTTGGTTTGTTTTGTTCACTTGTGTATCTCCAATGTTTAGGTAGCAGATGTTCAGTACATTTTTGTAGAATGAGTGAATAGTGTATAGAGCCTAACAATGCGGGGTATATGAAAGATCTTTTAGAGTTGAGATGGCTGAAGGATAAGATGGCCTGTGTATATAAGATAATGACGACAAAGTTGAAATGGTAAACCTAAATGTGGGACCTGGTAGGCTGAAAAGGGCTCAACAGCGTGGAATCGCCACAGATTTTTATGTTGAAGTCACATGATCTGAAAAGTACTTTAATGGACAAGAGAAGAAAGAAGCCTAGAGATAGCAAGTATTGGTAACAATGATAAAGGAAGGAAAGTAATGAATATGTGAAAATAGCAGGGTTGTAGACTCTAAAAGGACAGTCTAAGAAAAGAGGGACTACACTAGAGTTTTAAACATGTAAAAACCAATTGGAAAACGGAATTGGATGTTAGATAAAATTCTCAAATTATTAATTTGATGATAATGATATTTTGAAAATAATTCATAAAGCAAATGTTCTCATTTTAAAAGATACCTGTTAAAATAAATACTTTTGGCAGAAGTGATTTTTCCAGAAGAAATAGTACAAAGAAAGTTAAGAAAATACAGTAATCAGTAGAATATGAAGTTTGAGTAAAGGGAAACATAGGATGCTACAGTGCTTTGAACCTGACAAACAATAACAGTGCTATCTGGAAGACTGGGGATGTCAAAAACAATAGTTAAAATTGTATAAAGCAGAAAATCCTCCTGGCCCTTCCTCCTCTCCCTACATTTCTTCCCCAACTCCTCCTGGCCCTTCCTCCTCTCCCTACATTTCTTCCTCCTTCTCCCCCCCCCCCCACCCCCCATCTTGTGTGTTCTGGAGCTTCCTCAGTGCAGTAAATCACTTATCGTTTATTTTGGTATCACTTTCTTTGCTTTCACAGTAGTAGCTTGTAGTAATTGTTTATTTATAGCTAAATGACCCTAGTTTGTTTCTTAATATCGTTGTTTTAGATAGGCCTGAATTTACTTTCATCTTGCAAGACTCTTGTACCTTTTCCCACTATAAGTTGATTTTCTCATAAACATTACACATTTCTTGTTTCTCTTCTCAAGTGACAATACTCAGATTTAACTCAGGTTTGGATGTTGATTAGGAAAGTATTAATTACTTGTAAGATACATGTAGGGTTTATCTAACTATGAAATATCTTTAGGATCTTAACTGTTGTTTCTGCTTTTTAGAAGGTTGGTTGAATGGGGGAATGGGGAATTGCTTTCATCACTTATTGGCACTATTCACTTAATTTCCTTTCTTTGAGATTGATCCAAGGGGCAGGTTTCTTACTTGCTTTTTTTGCATTCAGGAAGTGTGTTATCTGATGATAAATCTGAAAGATAACAGAAGCATTGTTGTAGCTTGTTCTTTTACAGAGATTAAGGAGTTTATTGAAGAAGGAATGAAAAGCTTGGTGAAAAAAAGTCAGTCTGTATATGATGAGTTCTTTACCTGTTATGATACGACCACTTTATTAGGCTTAAAGTTCTCAGACTTTCCAGAAGCAAGGCAGACCTAGTAAGGATTTTTTTTTTTTAATTGTTGTTTTGAGTTCATTTTCTTTTTCCAAAGACTATAGGATGGTGACTTTTATTGACTGAAACTTTTAGGTGGGTATTCTTACAAATAAAACTCAGCATCTGTTTGTAATAAGTTCTTTTTTTACCTTCCAGCTTCAGCAGTTGATACAGACTTTACAGCTACAGCAGCAGAAGCCTCAGCCGTCCATCCTGCAGGCCCTGGACGCCGGGCTGGTGGTGCAGCTGCAAGCCCTCACGGCACAGCTCACGGCCGCGGCCGCAGCGGCCAACACGCTGAACCCCCTAGAGCAGGGGGTGCCTTTCAGCAAGGTGGGAATGAAGTTATCACATCTGCACTGTATGCCGTGTCCAGTTGTATATACTGTCATCTGGATTGTAATTCTGTAAATTACCTTTTATTATGGAACTATTGCAATATTCACTGCACTGTGTAAGATAGGAATTTTACAAAAAGTTTAGACTTCTGAAAGAACTCCACTTAAAACATTTAGAATATTCTCTTTTAACTGAGGATAACTAGTTGGTAAAGTTGTGTTTTCACCGTTGAGACAAATGATAATTTTCTGAATTTTCTAATTTCTTTTATGAATGTTACAAATACACTAATTTTGATGTTCTGTGTTTTAAAATTTTAACCTGCTAAAATTGTAATGGTTCAAAATGTGGAACTTCAAAGGAGCACTTCTCTACAAGTCGTCAGTATGCTGTAATATTGTGTCAGTATGCTGTAATATTATGCTGACTATAAAGAATAATGGTTTTAAAGTTGAAAACCACTCATGTATAATTTATTGTGTGTTAGCCTCAATAGTCTTGTTAATTATGGGAATATTAAAATACCTTGGAAGTATTATCCATATTATATTTGCTGCTACTACTATACTTTTTAAGGAAAACAAATGTTGCTTTGTTTTGTTACTTGACTTTTTTAGCTAGCACCTTAGTCTGAAAATAAATAGCTAAACCACATTAAAAAAAACCTTTAAATTGGTCATGTAAAAGACAGTAGAGCATTCTAAGAAGAGAAATGTACTGGGAATAGATACCATTGATTATAGTTGTAGGTGTTTTTTTAATCAAGCTTTATTTCCATTGTGAAGCCACTTAATTATTTTAATCCCAATCCTCTATAAAGCATTAGTATTTATTGAGTGTATTGTGATTTGTTTTGTTACATAAGGCAGTGTATGTCAGAGTACTTTAAAGATCCACTCAGTTAACTGCTTTGTTATAGTATAACATAAGGTTATATAAAACATTTATATATTAAATGGTAGAGGTAAATTAATGAGATGTTATTGACGTTCAGAATAGCATTTGTAACATATTTTTATGTGAAGCACCTTTTAATTTGTCTTACTCTCCTCCCCCGCCCCCCCTTCTTAGAAGTTGATGGATAGGTTCGATTTTGGGGAAGATTCCGAGCATAGTGAAGAACCTAAAAAGGAAATTTCAGCTTCTCAACTGTAAGAATTTTTTCTTTATAATCATAAACTTTCCCCATTACTGTTTTAGGCATTGGATGGGATATTACCTTCTGAACCACAGAGTATACTGTGAATAAGTGGGGGTATAAGGTCAGGCTGTTGAGTGTTCACACTACAGAAAGGCTGTAGACTTGTTGTCTTGTTGCCTCTCTCTGTTATTTTGACTCTCACATCTTTGCAGATATTTGGGATATATCAAAATTCTTTATAGGAAAATTGATAGATATTGATAAATCTAGTTGTGATATTTTCTGTGTATTAGGCTTTAGATTATTTAATTCAGTTGTAAGAATATTTCAGTAATAGGAAAGAAGCTTGCTTCTAAAGTCAGTGGCTACTGTAGGGAGTCTGCCATGTCCTGGGAGTGTATCTAAGCAGAAGTAAGGATTAGGATTGTAAGGACTTTGTTTTTTTAAAGATACAGATTGTATATTTTTAATTAGATTGTTGGTTGTGGGTTTTTTTTCCCCCCCTCAAATAGTTCTGTGCAGCCCTAGGTTCTTGCGGGTTTGAGAAAAGGCAGTAGGGAAGAGGATGTTGGAGAGTGGGAGTGTAAAAATCGGGGGCTTGGAGGAGGAGTGATGAATGGGGAGAACACCTCTGGGAATCCTGTTTTAAGTAGAGGTTATTAATTTTGTATATTGGTTTAATGGTTTTAAAAACATTTATATATGTAAAAATATAAATATATCCTTTTGGTAAAGATACTCGAAGAATTAAAAACTAATGTTTTAGATTGTGAATTATAAAGTTAGAGGAGAAATATTTGAGATCACATTAGATCAGTGTCCTGAACAATGTAAGAATCTACTTTCACGTTTGTAATAAGGTGTTTATGTAATGTTTTAATGCCTTCTATGAAGAGAATAATTTTTGGTTGCTGAGTCTTGCTTGATTTACTTAACACACACTGATCCGTTTCGCATTCTGAAGCAAGGAAACAAATTTGCTCCATTATCTTTTGAGACATAGCCTTTCAATATTTGAAGTTAGGTATCATTCTTCCCCTTAGGTTTATTTGCTCCAGATGAAGTACACTTTTTTTCAACTGTTTCAAGACTTCTCACCATCCTGATTGCCCCTTTTGGGATGCCCTCTTTTTTGTTCATGTCTTACCTTGTGGCACCCAGAATTCCAGGTGTATTCCAGGTGTGAATTTCCCAGAGTATAGTTAAATTATTATTTCCTCTTACCTAAATACTGTTTCTGTTAACATATCTAATAATGTGAATCCTTTTCTAAAGAAAGCAGATTAGTTGTATAAAGTTTAAGGTCAATTACAATTGTAGATTTCACATGTACTGATTGATAGACCATTTCTCCCACTATCTTATAGTTAGAGAAGGAGTTAAAGTGACAGTGTTTAAATACTTTTAACAGTTTTTATGTGTTTTCATCGAGATTTTCTTAAAAGCTCTAATGTAAAAAATACTAATTTATATGTATTTAATAGCGTGAGACCATAATAACAGATCTTCCATCAGAGTATCTTTAACATGTTATCCATCTGTTGAAAGACTATTGGAGAACTATTTTAACATATTAATGTTCTGAGGTATTCCATTTTCTCTTAATATTTCAAAAGTAAACAGTGTAGTAGAGTATGTTTCATTTAATTGGCATTGAGGGAGTTGAATATTCAGTTATTTTCGTATTATCTTTACTGACTTTTAAAATATATATCCACTTGTTTTTTCCTTCTAGTTCTCATGTTTCAGAATCTGTGAACAATTCAATTTTTCATCAGATAGCGGAACAATTACAGCAGCAAAACCTGGAACATCTCAGACAGCAGCTCCTGGAACAGCAACAGCCTCAAAAGGTTTATAACTCCATCTTGTGGCCTTTAGAGTTATTGCTGTCTATATTCTGTAAAGTGGTGCTTCTCAAGTATGGTGATTTTTCTTCAACTTCATTACTAAGAAAATCAGCCTTTTCAGAACCTTTATGTTTTCTGCTATCAGAATGTGTTCTGGATATATGCATGTGCTCGGTATACTAGAGGTGGAGGAAAACAGAGGTAGTGTTTTAATGTTACAACTTACCTTCATGTGCTTTCCTCTTCACTCAGTTCCCTATCAAACAAGGTCATGATGATTTTGCTTTTGTTGATGGTGATGACAGCAAAATAGATTGCTATTTTTAAGTAGGCTCTTATTGTGTGGAAGGATGTTTATGAGGCATGATTACATTTAATGCTGTGAGTTAGCTTTTTGACGCCCATTGTACACTACAGGAAATTGTACCTTAGTGAAATGAAACATCCATTGCAAAAATATACAGCTAATATCATGTTATCATTAGCCATAAGGTGCACCATTATTTCATGTGTAGCTAAAAATTCGAATCACTTTAAGAGTACAACATCCCATGGAGTTACAAGAATCCTCTAAATTATAGGGATAATATGTGAAGAAGAATCACATCTTAGAATTGATAAAGTACATCAAGTGGCAAAAGCAGTATTAATTCATTACAAAGACTATTTTTGCTCTAGATGAGAAATACTCACAAATATAAACTGTTTAGAATAGGACTGTTTTCAAATATCCCCGTCACACTTTTTCCTTGTACCTAAAACTTTTTGACACTAAAATAATACAATAAAAATTTTAAAATATGAGTGAAGCATTGTCAGACAAGTGATATATACAAGATGAACAAAAAAGCATCTAGCTTCAAGTAATCTCTGCTCTAATGGAGTACATACAATATGAACACCGGAAAGAATTTTAGTTCCTGTGACAGTAGGAGTACAAATGAAGGACAGTGGGAATAAAGACAGAAGAGTTACTTAAAAAGAAATTTTTTTTTTTTTAACACTTATTTTTGAGAGAAAGAGAGAGAGTGCCACAGGGGAGGGGCAGAGAGAGGAAGACAGAATCTGAAGCAGGTGCCAGGCTCTGAGCTGTCAACATGGATCCCAATGCGAGACGTGAACCCACAAACCCTGAGATAATAGCCTGAGCCAAAGTCAGACGCTTAACTGACGGAGCCACCCAGGTACCCCAAAAGGAAAGGTTATTTTAGATTAAAGGGATAGCAAACCTTTAAGACACTGCTGGGATCTGAACTTGTCTTTTTCATGCAAACAGTAAACATAAAATGGATATTAATGGTATTTGCTAGGTTATCTTATTCCTGGAATTATGAGAATGGAATTCTGCAGTATTTTATGTCAGGCAGATAGATCTGCCTGAGTACTCAGGGACTTAAAGGTTGAATACAACATACAACATTTGGATGTTGTTTAAAGAAAAACACAAGTTGTAAATCAAGGAAAAGAAACAGGTTATTAGTAATGTAATAAAAAATCACAGAGTTGTGGGGCGCCTGGGTGGCTCAGTCGGTTAAGCATCTGACTTCAGCTCACAGTTCCTGGGTTCGAGTCCCACGTCAGGCTCTGTGCTGACAGCTAGCTCAGAGCCTGGAGCCTGCTTTGGATTCTGTATCTCCCTCTCTCTTTGACCCTTCCCTGCTCACGCTGCCCCTCTCTATCTCTCAGAAATAAATAAAAACATTAAAAAATCTTTTAGAAAAAAATTACAAGAGTTGTTAAAGAGACAGGGGATAATAGTGAAGGATACTTTATCCAAACAACAGATTGTCCAGCTGTAAGTGTGACAGTTTTGATTGTCTTAGATCTAGTTTCATTTGAGAAGGTTTAGCAGAAGCAGTAAAATCAAGGTAATATTCTTAAAATTAGCACCAAATTATTGAAGTGAAAATTACTAGAAACCTGAGGGAATGATATGTCTGAAGAATATCACAAGTTAAAAAAATATAGAGCTCTGGTTTTAGTTAATTGCTCTATAGCTTATCTACACAATTTTATTTTTTTCCTCCACAATTTTAAAGGATACAGTAATAAGATCCTTTGTTCTTTTTTTTTTAATGTTTATTTTTGGGAGAGAGAGATGGTATGAACAGGGGAGGGGCAGAAAGAGGGAGACACGGAATCCAAGCATAGAGCCTGACGCGGGGCTCGAACTCACAGACTGCAAGATCATGACCTGAGCTGAAGTCCACCACTTAACTGACTGAGCCACCCAGGCGTCCCAGTAATAAGATACTTTTGAAAGAAGTAAATGTTCCTAAAAGCTTCTGTCCAAAAACGAGTGTTAAAGAAAGGGCATAGTTGAATAAAAGCAACTTTTCAAATACGTCAGGTGGATAGTGTTCAAAACCTATGCCAAATTTAGAATCAGAAAGTCTATCAACAGAGTAACCATTCAGTTTAATAAATTGCGTAATTGGCTAACCAGTTGCCTTAGTGTGTTTAAGATAGGGTGAAATATGCAGAAAAAGGAAGCATTTGGTTTACCAGTGAGCTCATTATGGCGGTCTGAAAGTTCTTCTGGTGTCTCAGAGAAAATAGAATTGCTGGTTCCACCACGTTCATTGCAGCCCTGACCACACCTGCATTCAGGTTGAGATCTAGTGTCCTTAACAAGAGAAAAACACTGAAAACAGAGCCCTTCCAGGAAGTGACTGAATTGTGAAGGGAGTGATAGTCATGTCAGAAAGGGGAATGATTGCCGTTTTCTTGAGTAAGTTACAGTTCATGGTATTGGTAATTGTTTTATCAGAATATTCAAAAAATGTCAGGAAGGCTGTAGCTCAAAATGAAATGCTGATAATGAAAATGATATGACTATCAAAAGCGGCTTTTAAAAGAATGTTAGGAATAAAATGATTATGGAAAATTCAACTTAATGAAGAACTGTCATTATATAACTTATTTTGATTCAGTTAACTTTTTACATAAAGGAGAATATATCGAAAAAGTAGAATTGAAGATGATAAAACCTAAGAGCCTTGAGCTGCTTTAAATGAGTTGATGTCTTAACTCCTATAAATTGCATTTCATGGTACTGAGGTTGTAGGATTAAAGCACAGTCTGTGGGGATTGCAGTAAAGGCTTTGACGAAGTCTTTCCTATCTCTTATACAGAAAAAAGTGAAGGAATGGAGATCTATAACTGACCAAAATGATCATTTTTATTTTTAATGTATGTTTGTTTGTTTGCTTAGAGAGTGTGTGCAAAAGTAGGGGGAGGGACAGACAGGAGAGAATCCTAAGCAAGCTCCACACTGACAGCTGATCAGCACAGGGCTGATGAGATCATGACTTGAGCTGAAATCAACAGTTGGACACTTAACCCATGGAGCCACCTAGATGTCCCTCAAATTGTGACATTTAATGAGTGTTCATCCAGCCTTGAAGGAAGGCTCTGCTAGCTGCTGTTAATCTTCATCTTCTATTTTTTTTAGTATTGATGGTTTACATGAGGACATCATTGAAGAAAATACATACGTATACCAGGACATATACTAGATATATACCAATATATCAGAAAAACAGTCATTTGCCACCTGGGTCCAGTGGATCCTTTTTAAACACACTTGGCATCATCTCACAGATAATTTACAGAAGTGAGGCTAAAAAAGATGGGGAAGAAAACTTTATAAGCAATTTTAATATGTGTAATTGAAATGTAGCAATTAAATTGAGAGGTCATATGTTCTTAGGGCACCTTGGTGGCTAAGTTGGTTAAGTATCCAACTCTTGATTTCTGTTCAGGTCATGAACTCAGGTTTGTGGGATGGAGCCCCACTTCAGGTTCTGCACTGAGATCGAGGAGCCTGCTTAGTACCCTCTCTTTCCCTCCCTCTCTCCCTCTACCCCTTCCCTGTTCTCTCTGTCTTTCTCAAGATAAGTACACCTAAAAAAATGTCACATGTTCTTTTAGCAAAATAAAACAGTCCAGGTGCTTATTGCAAAATGGTGCAAGATAAAGCTCTTCCAGTTATGTGACTAAGCAGATGAAAAGACCCTAGTTTTGTTCTTAGAAACACTTTTTTTTTTTGCCATTAGTTTTGGAGTTTAAGAAATACCTTTAAGATGTCATCTGAAAACTCATAGTCTCATATTTCACTTAGGTATTAAATTTCACCATCATCATTAGAGTCTAGAATGTTGCTCTTTCTCTGTATTCATCTTTATTTTATGTAATAATTCTGAAACATGTTCCTCTACCACTTTTCTTCTCTTTGCCATTATGTACAGAAATTGAAAAAATCTAAATATTCAACCAAGACCTTAAAAGCAGAATACAGGGGCACCTGGGTGGCTCAGTTGGTTAAACGTCTGACTTCAGCTCAGGTCATGATCTCACAGTTTGTGGGTTTGAGCCCCGCGTCGGGCTCTGTGCTGACAGCTAGCTCAGAGCCTGGAGCCTGTTTCAGATTCTGTATCTCCCTCTCTCAGACCCTCCCCTGCTCATGCTGTCTCTCTCTCTCTCTCTCTCAGAAATAAATAAAACATAAGAAAATTTTTTTTAAAGCAGAATACAGAGTTAGTGTCTCCACTCTTATTTATACCTTTTTGAAATATACAGTATTTCTGGTAATGCAGTAAAACTGGATGACTATGATTTTATTGCACTATTGAATTACCCTTCTTGACCGTTACTTTGCTTTTTCTCTTTTATATTGTTTTTATCTTTTTTTGGGGGGGGGGAGAGAATGAGAGAGAGAGAGTGTGAGTGGACAAAGGGCATAAAGAGAATCTTAGCAGGATCCATGCCCAGCATAGTCAATCTCATGACTGTGAGATCATGACTTGAACCTAAACCAAGAGTCAGATACTTAACTGACTGAGCCACCCAGGTGCCCCTATTTTAGTCTGTCTTGAAATAATTGGGAAAAACTGATGAATTACAGTAGAAAAATTAGGATGATGAAATAGCAAATGTTTCGATATGTATAGGAAAATAAGATCCCAAGACATATCTTAGATATAGGAAAGGGTCTAGTGGATCTAATGCAGCTAATTCAAGAATATTTAATATAATTTTAATAAAATTAAATTTTAATATAATTTAATATTGAATTTTTAATATAAATTTTCTCTTCATTCCTTATAAGACCTCTAAGAAAGAATAAAGGTCATGAAATTACAGTCTTTCCAAATGGGCAAAAGTCAAGAAACTCAAAAAGTAAAATTAGTTGCAGTGGATCTTGGTGGTATACCAAGAATTAAGCTTTAAATAGAAAAATAAGGTGAACAGGGGTGGGTGGATACAAAGCTTAAGATGAATAGAGAAGTAAGAAAAATATGTGAAGAATATATGTATACTGAATCAGAACTAAATAATAAGACTCAGGATGTGGCTGATTATTCCCTTGCCGTGTTAAAAATTCTGTTGTTAGTATACTGTTTTTAAAGACATAAGCCAGGACTGTACTAACAGGTATTTGATTAGTTCTGGAAGAATTTGTTTGCTTACTGACATTTTAGCCAGTGCTATGGTATGTAATAGGTGTTTCACAGAAGTCTTTTCTAATTACAACTTTAACTTTATTTCTGAATCTTAAAATGTTACATGTTTTTACAGAACCTTTTCCTTCACAAAATAAGAGATTTGGAATGGTTCTTTAAATGCTCTTTTTGGCTCTTAATTTTTATGTTTTTTTTTTTTCTTTCAGATTAAATGTCATTAGAGTAAGAATTTTTTTTTTTTTTTAATGTTATTGAGAGGGCACCTAGGTAGCTCAGTCTGTTAAGCCTCTGTCTTCTGCTCATGTCATGATCTCACGGTTCATGGGTTTGAGCTCAGTGTCGGGCTCTCTGCTGTCCTGGAGCCTCCTTCAGATTCTGTGTCTCCCTCTCACCCTGCCCCACTCTTGCTCATGTTCTGTCTCTCTTTTTCTCAAAAATAAACATATAAAAATGTTATTAAGATATAATTGACATATAACTATGTAAGTTTCAGGTGTACAACATAATGATTTGATAGATTTATGTATTCCAATTAGCTATGACCTCTATCATGTCTTAAAACTATCATTTCTTTCTGGGAACAGTTAAGATCTAGTCTCTTCACAACATTGAAGTTTATAATACACTATTGTCTGTAGTCTCTGTGCTGGTATTCCTCGTACAGATGGGACTAAAGTTCACAATTCAAGTAACTTGTTCACAATCACAGAGTTTGTATCAAAGGAACAGTATTTTTGAGTTGCTCTTCTCTGTTAATTATTACAGTAGCTCCTAGCTTGTGTACTGCCAGGAACTATTTTTATTAATCTTCAACACCTGGGAAGATGCTTTAGGAAAGTTTATGTAGGGAGACTTTTTCATAACTAGTTTTCTCATTTTTGGTTAACACCATAGTATATGTAATTGCTGAATCAGGCTAATACTAATAAATATCATGTAAGCAGTGTCACTGTATCATGTTGCTGTGAATCTAGACCCAGCAAAAATAAAAGGGGGGTGTGTGTGGAACATTTTAAGTGTTCCTTTAATTAGTCTTAAGTGCCTAACTTTTATTAGTTTCAGAAATGTATTATATATCAGAGTACTTCTTAATATTATGTTGCAAATTCCTAGAGATGGAGGTTGAGGAAGGCCCAAGTTAGGAATTGTTTTGCTAGATCAATTAATTTGATAATGGTATTTGAGCTTTGTTTTGCTTTTATACATGTAATATATGACTTAGTTCCTTAATATACAGTATTTTAATATTAAAAGTATTGTTGCATTTTATAAAAATGCTAATTGCCAATGAAATTCTGGATTCATTTAACTTGGTTGACATTATATGTTATTCATGATATAATCCCTTTATGAATTCTTGGAAGTATGTTTATATTTTTACACAATTTAAAAATTTGAAGACCTACTTGATCTTACCATTCTAGTCTAATATATTCTTCTCCCCCATTTATGGAGATGTCCCGTGCTCTTCAGTAAACTTGGATTTCTACAAAACTGTAATTTTAGGTTGATTAACATGGGATTTCTTTATGTATTGGCCTCCTTTTCAAAACTTTGTGATGTATGTGTGTGTAAATTGTTTTGTAATAATATGCATACTTTGTTAATGTTTGTGTGTTTGTATACATTCTCAATAGGCAACCCCTCAGGATAGTCAAGAAGGAACATTTGGATCAGAGCATTCTGCATCACCATCACAAGGGAGCAGTCAACAGCATTTCCTCGAACCTGAAGCAAATTTGGATGATTCTATAGATATTCAACAACAGGTAAAAAGTAAATGTTTCTCCAGGTCATAAGTTTCTAAAATTAATTAGAGAAATTTAATTAATTAAACTTACTTATATAAAATAGTTTTTATATAAAATACTGGTAATGTCCTAAATATTTTTTCCTCACACTTAAGCTCTACACTAACCATTTTACTATTAGGCATTGGTACTACTATGGTGAATATTTTGTAAGGCAGAAATGTCCATATATACTAAATTTCAATCAGGCATTTAGTTTGCTGTTCTTTTGACTTTCAAGGACATGGATATAGATGAAGGGCAAGATGGAGTGGAAGAGGAGATCTTCGAACAAGAAGCAAAGAAAGTGGCTGTTCGCTCAAGATCAAGAACACATTCACGTTCTCGTTCAAGGTTCTACAATAATAATTAAGAATAGCTGTGTGTGAGCTTTTAAATGTTGGGTCTCTTTCCTTGTATCAAAATTAAAGGAAATGGTTTTCTTTTTTTTTTTTTAATGTTTTATTTATTTCTTGGAGAGAGAGAGACAGCGTGAGCAGGGGAGGGTCAGAGAGAGAGGGAGTCACAGACTGAAACAGGCTCCAGGCTCTGAGCTGGCAGTCAGCACAGAGCCTGATGTGGGGCTCGAACCCACGAACTGTGAGATCACGACCTAAGCGAAAGTCGGACGCTTAACCGACTAAGCCACCCAGGCACCCCAAGGAAATGGTTTTCTTAGAATGGCATTTTATATTCAGAAGCAATTAGAATTTCAGAAACAGAAAAATATACTCTTTTTTTTAATTAGAAATATCTATGGCCATTTATCTGAATAATATACATTAATTGCAGCCATTATAAGACTGGGATTTTGGATTATACCTGATTTTAGTTAATAATATTATGATGACCCCCAGCTTAGGATATTATTGCCTTTATAAACTATAAATCAAACTTATAGAGGAATGGTGTTAGACATCCCATTATATGTCTTGTATTTTGTTTCATCTTTATAATAATACCAAAATGATCATAAAAATAAAACCATAAGGCTTATCTTTATAAACATTAAACATAGTATCATATTATTATAAAATATATAATTTTTCTTTGTGGTTTTCTTTTGTGGGCTTTTCAACATGACTAAGGCTCATTAATGTACGTGCTTATTCAAGTTTGAGTTGAAGATTCCTTAACCTGTTAATTCTCATGTATATATACATTGCTTTTACTACATATTGTCTTAAAGTCATTCATCTTTAATATTAATATAACCTATTTTTTGCACATTAATACCCCTGAAAATCTGAACAATATATGCTGGAAGAGGAGCAGTATCTTTGACGGCTTTTTCAGTCATTTCTTACATGTTTCAAGAAGTTATTTGTATTTACCTCTGGTAGATGAGAACCTGTGTGTTCACCTTTCTCTAAACCCATTTGATGTCATTGAATAATCTTGCTAAAGCAGAAGCAAGTGTTAGAGCTGAACTCTTAGCAGGTTCCTTGTCTTAACAGCCTCTCCTTATTAAGCATTTTGAAGCAGTGCTCTGGCTAATGGTTGATAGGAAGAAAAGAAACCGTGTTTCCGTATCACATTATATTGTAAAGTCAAGCACCTTGAAATTTTAGACGTTGAAAACTTAAAAGCAGAAATTTTTAGTGGCCTAATCCTCTGTTGGAAACATTCTCTGTTCTCTCATTTTAAAAATGTAACATCCTCATCACCTAAGGAATCTTTATTTTCTTCAGTCTTTCATCCCTATTCTTGACTTTTGTTTGAAAAATGAGTTGGAAGAGACTAAGGAAAGTAAGGCCCTTACTAGAGTCTCACTCTCTTCTTCCTTTTCTCAGTAAGAATCATTGTAGATAAACATCTCTTACTAAAGTGTGGGCCTGAGCAGTTCATAGATTTGAGAAAATGCATGTTTGACACTTCACTATACTTAAACATTTTTTAAGAGGTAGCTAAACATAAGACAACCTTTCTGTGTGTGTCTTTTGTCCTTACCTAGAAGTGAGAAATTTGATAGAAGAATAATACTGTCATTAGAGGTAAAATAAGATTTTTTTTGGTAGATCGCCAAGAAAACGAAGGTCTCGGTCGCGATCTGGTTCTCGAAAGCGTAAACACAGAAAGCGATCACGCTCACGCTCGAGAGAAAGAAAGAGGAAATCATCACGTTCATACTCAAGTGAAAGGAGAGCAAGAGAAAGGGAGAAAGAACGACAGAAGAAGGGATTACCTCCAATTAGATCTAAAACATTAAGTGGTGAGTGACATACTTTTATAAAGCTTTGGTTTCAACGAAAATTAAGAATTATGAACTGCTAAAGCCAACTGTATTTGTAGACTAAGAAACTGGAAAGTAGTTTGGTAAGTGAATAATTTTATCCCGGTTTTTGTAATGTGAGAGAGTAGAAAAGAAAAGGAAAAGCAGGTTCTACTGAAACACTAAGATCACTGAGAGTTGATTTTTTTTTTTTAACGCAAGTTAGAAAATCTAGAACTTTAATGATAATATAAAGTGGATTAGGCCTACTGTCTATTATGTAGACACTGATTTCTATTCATAGTGTTGTAACCAAGTATGACCACCACATCTGGGGAGTAATTATTGAAGGAATCATGTAAATTTTAAAGCTAATTATAAACTTACTAGATCAGCACTGAGGGAGAGATTCCCATTGTACCAGCTTTCCCTCCTTTATATGTTAATCTGTACTATATAATTACAACAAATTTGATAGTAGTGAGAGTTTGGGGAGAGAGTTCACTTGGTGGGAATGTGAGTGGTAATTAGCGCCAGATTCTTCCTGAAGAATCCTAGTGGGTTATGATTTCTAAGGTGAATAGACTACAGAGGGGCAAAGTACATGAAATGGAGCAATTTTTCATTCTCTGAACATCAGAGAATCAGCTAAACACTGAGAATCTCTGAATAATCAGCTGAACACTCAGCTGGTTGTCTGATTTCTCGAGGTTTCCAAATAAATTCTTTGCCATGAGATAAATAATTGGTACACTGGAGCATCCTGGAAATACAGACTTATAAGTAAAGGCAGCATCCATCTTACTAAGTTCTGGCAATTTGAGCAAGCTATGGCTATCTCGCCAGATGCTTACCTGATTATGAAAGCCAGTATTAATTTAATAATGTCGGTATTCCTAACTCAGAGTTTCTGTTTGTCCCTTTAGGGTGAGAAACCAAATTCAAACATTTTAGTGGTGTCTGAAAAAGAAATACCATCAAAAGTGTGACCATAAAATTTCTGTGCCTTCTCCCGTGATTACTGTTAGGACATTCAGAATCTTCAGCTTTAGGACAGGACTTTTATAAACATGGAGTCTCTTTCATTTAGTTCCTTGCTTTACTTATCATATTACAGCTGCCACCATTTACACAGTTACTGAGCATGGAGTTTCTTTTCTATTATAGTGGGCTTTTTTATGGGTAAAGCACAATAAAGAAGAAAAATAAGAAAGTACATAAGAAAATACAGTAAAAATATAGGGACACCTCGGTTGGCTAAGTGTCCGACTCCAGCTCAGGTCATGATCTCACAGTTCGAGAGTTCGAGCCCTGCATTGGGCTGTCAGCTGTGCTGACAGCTCAGAGCCTGGAGCCTGCTGTGGATTCTGTGTCTCCCTCTCTCTGCCTCTCCCCTGCTGTCTTTTTTTGTTGTTGTTGTTGTTATCAAAAATAAACATTAAAAAAAGGAAAGAAAATACAGTGAAAAGTATGTCCCTCTTTTTTTTCTTTTACCTGAAAACTCTCCTTACTCCAAAGCAATATCAATTTCATATGGCCCCAGCACATTTTAAACACTTCAGGTAGTATTTCCCTACCCTTGGTTCTTAGAACACAAGCATATTTGTGACTAGTCCAGTGGATATGAAACATCAACAAGCAGTTATAGTCTTAGAATCTGTGTTCTCTCCTCATGGAATGAGGGAGGTTCTTTATTACTGTTTGGATTTTAAAAAGTTGTCAGTGGGAAAAATTTATAGAGAGACTACCTTAAAACAGCAGGGGAAACAGGGAAAATATTTCAGGGAGATTAAAGCAGCTGTGATGTGGGGGACAGAATACTGAAGAGGTTGAAACTACTCAGTGAAAGAGGTCCAGAAATTTCCTGCGGATTTGTGGTAGGTAGTTGAATAACAGTCCTCCGAAGATATTCACATCCAGATCACTGGTACGTTTAAATATGCTACATTACATGGTAAAAGGAACTTTGCAGATCAGATTAATCAGGATCTTGGGGTGAGAAGATTAACTTGAATTATCCAGAAGGATCCAGTGTAACTCAAGGGTCCTTATAGGAAGGATATAAGAGAGTCAGAAAAGGTGATGTGAAGGGGAAAGGAGAAAAACAAAGATAGGTAAATGCTCAACTGTTGGCTTTGAAGATGGAAGTTGGAGTCATGAGCTAAGGAATGCAGACAGCTTGTAGAAACTAGCAAAGTCAAGGAAATAAATTCTCCCCTAGAGTCTTCAGAAAGAATGCAGGCTTGTTGACCCATTTTAGACTGCCAGAACTGTAAGAGATTACATTTTTGTGTTTTAAGCTACTGAGCTTGTGATATTTTGTTATAACAATAGAATAAAGCTAACATATTGCTGCTGGAGACTTTGGTTAAATATTATGTGTTTATGTATGTAAATATAACGTTACCAGGGAATCTGTTAGCTGAACGATTCCTAAAGCTAACACAGGTCTGGAGGAAGGACATTTGAGTTCAAACCAGCTGAAATAAAGAAACCTGGTTGAAAACCTTCATTCAGTAGAGCTCTGGCAGTGGTCACATCATAGGGTGGCACTGAAATTAGCTATCTAGAGCAAAACCTGCTGTAGGCCTGCCCTATAATGATAAAAGAGCATCAAAACACTGGAAACTTCGTTTTTAAAAATGACATTGATTTAATCTAAATTTATTGAAACTCCACAAATACATCAGCTTTTGTTAACATTTTACAAGTAAGTGTCCTCAGGAAAAGGAAATGTTCACGGATGCGTGAACCGTACACATTAAAGTAGGTAAGCTGTCTCGTGTGTAGCTTGTTTCTTAAAGGGAAGTGGTATCCCATACCAACTTTAAGTATCTTTTAAGTTTTTCATGATAACAAGTTCTAATTTAGACTTTTTCCCTTTGTATCTCCATGGAAATTATTTCCTTAAGGATAAGGTGGCATTTTCAGATTCAACTGTTGATTAGAAAGAAACATCTGCTTAATCATTCCAGCAGAGAAAGATTAAACATACACAGCTAGGATTGCAGTGAAGTGTTTTTGTGACTTTGTTGCACATTAGGATTACTTACAGAATTTTAAAACTCCCAGTTCCCATCTGTCATACCCCATAACCATTCTTCTTTTAGGGTGAGACCCAGGTATCCACAAGTGATTAAAGTGTGCATCCAAGCTTGAGAACAGGTAACACACGAGGTTGATTTATAATAGATGTGGATGGATACCTGGGATTTTAGTTCATTTTAAGTGTAGCAAATAAAAATGTCACTTAAGTTTTAAATATCCATCTTAAGTTATTATTATTAGTGCTTTTTCCTGAGCTGCTTGCAAAAAGTAACTGCCTGTGTGATTTAGAACATTTGTCTCTTTTATGTCTTGACAGTATGTAGTACTACTTTATGGGTTGGCCAGGTGGATAAGAAGGCAACCCAGCAAGATTTAACCAATCTGTTTGAAGAGTTTGGACAAATTGAATCCATTAATGTAAGTAGCACTTCTTATGACAACAGTTTAAGGTTAAAAACAAACATATAGAAGATTTTCACACATACAAAGACTCACTTTGGTTCCTAATTAGCCCAGTAGTGTCTGCCTTTTTAATATTGCACACCTTTACAAGGATTATTTGACTTAAATCATTTCGTGTTTATTTCTTTTGCCATTTATCTCCTTAAATAATTTTGTCTATTTAATGGAATTCTAACAAAATCCTCTTAGGGGTTTATAGGAGTATAGCACTTGGTTCCTAAAGTCATCAAATGTTTGGGTTATCAGGAACCCTATGTGTGATCTAATTTAATTTTTTTTTTTTTTTTTTTTTTTTAAATAATGAAAATGAGGAAACTGAGTCCCACAGAATTGTAATCCCTGCACATGAGCACATGGGTAGTAGTGGAGACACAATTGGACTTGGGGACCCAGTCTTTTACCAGTCCCCTCACTCTTCCCCATCTCCCTCTCAGCCAACCCACCCAAATCTGTGTGGCCACAGCGTCTCCAGTCAAGTTATGGTAACTTGACCATAACTCTTTCACTTCTCAACTCCATTCTTGCAGTGCTTTGGCCCCACCCAGTCTCCTTTTTTAAGTATTTTTTTCCTCCTGAAGGTCTATTGTATTTCCCTGAGGCTAAAACTAAGTAATGGAATGTTTTACGTTTATTTGTTTGAGGAGCTTTCTAATTCATCAGCTCTCTGATTGTATTCACTGTTGTTAGACTTTTATGTCTGTTTGGACCTTTTATCATTATTTACCAGGAAATTGGCTCATTTTCCTTTCTAGTCTTAGATCTCAGCATTCCTCAAATGGCCTAATTTTACTTTTCCATATTAATAACAGCATTCTTCATATGAATTGACCATTTCATGTACTGCTTTCAACTATATATGACCTCTTTGGAATCTCACAAGAAGCTGGTTAAATAATTCCCATATTGTTATTTTACCAGTGATGAATCTAAGTGATTCGCCTGAGTTACACAGACAGATAGATGATTGGTTGAGTGTTTCAACTTAGGAGTTTCATATTCCTCTTTCTACACCATGAGAATGTTGTAGGCTTTTCTTAGTCTTTGGTTTTTTTTAATTGCACCTGTCAAAACATAACCGTTAGAGTCCTTGATCATATAGCCTCTGATTTTTGCCTTAGCTGAGATATCAGAAATGTGTTGACATTTGAAAAAATAGGGATGGGCAAGATCAGTGTCTTTAGGTTCTTATCAAAGTGTTCCAGCTTACACAGGTGATTGTAATGCAGAGTCAGGAATCACTACTCTGAGTAGATGCTGAATCCAAGTAGCATTTGGATTGTCATAATACTTGTGACATTTGTAGTCTTTCTTGTTCCACAGTCATTTGGACATTAGTTTGCCTTGATTCTCCCCCTCTTCTGTATTATCTTTTTTTAAAAATATTTTTATTTATTTTTGAAAGAGAGAGAGTGATCAAGGGAGGGGCAGAGAGAAACGGAGACAGACTCCAAAGCAGGCTCCAGGCTCTGAGCTGTCAACACAAAGCCCACCATGGGACTCAAACCTATGAACTGCGAGATTTTGACCTCAACAGAAATTGGACACTTAGCCTGCTAAGCCGCCCAGGCACCCCTGTATTAACCTTTAAAGAGCATACAACTTATAAACAGTAGGCACCGAGTTATTTTGTGAACTGAAAATAAATTGAATGGCTAATGATAAAATCCAGGATTTGAATATTAGAAGGAAAATTTATAAGCCTTTCACTTGGCTTTGGGGGAGTTTGAGAACTGAGTAAAAAGTCTGTTAGATTTATCACTTAGTGAACTTGAAGAAATTTTCAGTACATTGATAAAGAGTTGTATCTATATTGTAAAAGGTGAAGAAGTATATATGGGGTTAGATAGACTTCTCTTTTGAGAAGTTTAGGAGTAAAGTTTGGAAAGTAGCTTGAAATGAACTCCAAGTGAAAGTGAAAACACTGAGGCAATTTTATTATTCATGGTAAAACCTTTATCTAGAAGCACTTGGACAAAATGAAGTTTTATACATTTGAAGTGCTTTAGTTTTATCATTAGTTATAGATTATAGATTTTATATTAAGGATAAGATACTTCCCTAAATAAAAATCTTTCTCATATTACTCAGTATAACACTTAGAAACATTGAAGTTACTACTGTGAATAAATTCTTTGCTTTCAATTATGTTGGCCATACAATATTATTTTCTTTTTATCTGCTGGTGTTGTATCCATATCTTTTTACATGTTTAAAAATTTCTTTATTGTGCATTAGGAAAACTTTGGGATGTGATAATCAAGATTTTGCTTATGTTACGGCTTAGAGTGAGACCCAAATAGGTTTTGAATTTTTTTTTAACTAAGTAATTGGTTGTACATGGATTGTACCAGTAAGTAGCCAAAGGGAGAAGGGAAAACCATTCAGTATTAGTATGATCTATTTCATTAAAACCATAAAATAATGCCAGAATGAATTGCCTTACTTAACACTTTATCTAAAGAAAAAATTTTTCTTAATAGATGATTCCTCCCAGGGGCTGTGCATATGTCTGCATGGTTCACCGACAAGATGCTTTTCGGGCTCTTCAGAAACTTAGTTCTGGATCATATAAAATTGGGTCCAAGGTCATCAAGGTAAGATTGGAGAGGAGGGACCCATGCTCTTGTTTTATTGAATTATTAGAATGTATATTATTAGAATTATATATTTGATTCATCTTTGTTTTTTAACGTTATGGGAAAACCTCTAGGAAATTTTACTATTTCAGTATTGTTGGGTTATAGAATTAGATATGGGTATAGCAGTGACTTAAGACTTTACTCCAGTGATTCTTTGAAATCATACTTGTAATTCTCTTAGTCACCCAGGGCACCATTTTATGAGCAGAACTTTCTCATTTTTACAAGTTTATCTTTTTTTTAATAAGATTTTTTAAAAGAAATTTTAAATAATCTCCATACTCAAAGTAATCTCCACACCCAAAATGGGACTCAAACCTACAACCCTGAGATCGAGAGTTATGCACTCCACCAACTGAGCAGCCAGGCACACCAACAAGTTTATCTTTATTCCCTTCTTCCCAGTGCTTCCTAATCATACCTCTTAATTATATTATTATTTTCTCCTTTATCACGTCTTGTGTTATACATCAAAGGCAGTGTGAAGGGCTTATTGATAAGTATAGTTTGTTTCCTTCTACCTTTATAAACTGTTTATTGTGTGTTTTTCTTGTGACATTTTATTTCTGCTACTTGGAGATAATTTATTCCATCAGTTTCTGCAACCGAGTTAAAAACTTTATAGTAACTACTTTCAAGGTTATGCCCATGGTTTGTCGTTTCATGGCAGAGAATTTCTTTGTGTAAACTAAGTTGTCTTCTTTTGTGGAATACCAAGATTCTATTTAAATTATGACAACTATTCTAATTATTGCTAATGTAGGTTGACTTTTTCTTTTTTAATTTTTTAAATGTTTTTATTTATTTCTGAGAGAGACAGTGTGAGCAGGGGAGGGTCAAAGAGAGAGGGAGACACAGAATCCAAAGCAGGCTCCAGGCTCTGAGCTAGCTGTCAGCACAGAGCCTAACACAGGGCTCAAACCCACAAACCGTGAGATCATGACCTGAGCTGAAGTTGGACACTTAACCGACTGAGTCACCCAGGCACCCCTGTAGGTTGACTTTTTTATGGTGAAAAGTAGATTTGATTGTTTCTGGAAATGTGTCTTTTAAGTTTTAGTAAAAAGTGGAATAAATCCCATGTTATGAATGTCATTGCTTTCTAATGCAGGCTTTATTTTAAAAACAAAAACAGGACATACATGGAAAAACTATTTTTGCCTACTGTTATTTTTCTAGTATCCAGTGATGCTTTGCTGTCCAACTAATTTCATTCACATTGTTTACATATAATTTTCAATATTTTACCCTGTTTTTATAGTATATCTGAGTTCTCATTTGTTTCTTTATTCCTGATAGATTGCTTGGGCTTTAAACAAAGGTGTAAAAACAGAATATAAACAATTCTGGGATGTGGATCTTGGAGTTACATACATACCATGGGAAAAAGTTAAAGTGGACGACTTGGAAGGTTTTGCAGAAGGAGGCATGATTGACCAGGAAACAGTAAATACTGGTAAGAACATTAGAGGTAGTTTTATTGTTTTTAAAAAAAAGTATGCCTAAAAGGTTGTAATTGATAAGAGTTTTGCACGATAAGGTGATTTGTGTGTATTTCCTGGATACTAAAGCCCCCCTCCTCCCAAAGAAGAAAACAGAAGCACTGCCTTTTCCAGTGTATATGCCTAATGGGTGTTATTTCAGAAGTGTCTGAGAATCGTGTTTAGAAGTCTATAAATGGACCATTTTCTTGTATGTGTTTTAAAAAGTTTTGCACTTTTAAAAACTAAATATTTCAATTCTTTGCATTTAAATAAGAATTGGGGACTTAAGATGTTTCTTTGAAAAACTTCCTAGGTTATTTTGATTAGTATCCATGTTGAGAATGGCAGAAATAGAATGTTTAGGGGCGCCTGGGTGGCTTAGTCGGTTGAGCGTCCGACTTTCGCTTAGGTCATGATCTTGCGGATCGTGGGTTCGAGGCCTGGAGCCTGTTTCAGTCTGTGACTCCCTCTCTCTCTGACCCTCCCCTGCTCACGCTGTCTCTCTCTCTCTCTCCTAGAAATAAATAAAAAACATTAAAAAAAAAAAAAAAGAAATAGAATGTTTGGAGAGCTGTAGTTCTGATTTCTATAATTCTAGAATGCTTGTAACCAAATGATCATCTTGTCTATTTTTTGTGTTTTTATTTTTAAAAATACCAGTTACAAATCCACAAAATGATTAGCATTTATAATCAGTAAGATATCTTAAAATAGATACTTGAGAAAATAATTGATATGTGGTATATATAGTTTTTATTTCTTCACATTTTAGCTCTTTTACCAATATCAGCTAATTTTGGGGGTATTTTCTTTCTCAGGCCAATGCACATATTTTCCAAATACTTTTTCAGTGTTTTCTTCTTGTCGGTCTTTCCCCCCTTCCCCCCTCCCACCTTGATGGATATTCCTCTAAAACATTTATTCATTCAGTAAATATTTTCATTTCAATCGCGTGCCAGCCATGATTTTAGGAACTGGGATTATACCAGTGAGACAAAAATCCTTCCTCTCATTGCATGCACATTGTAGTACAGGTGATGACAGCCTGTAGGCTGTAGGTCATATTCTGCTGGCAGGCTAGTCTGTAAAATTTTATTGAAACACAGCTGTGCTCACTTACGTTTGCTTATTTTATGTGACTATTTTTTTTTCAACAGCAGTTTAGTAGTTGCAACAGAGAACATATGGTCCACAAAGTCTAAAGTACTTACTATAGGGAAAATATGCCAACCCATGTTCTAGTGGAAAGAAACATACAATAAAATAGGTAAACTAAATAGTATTTCTATGTTGATAAGTTCTTAGAGGAAAAAGCAGGGAGCAGGGAGGGGGGATATAGACAGTATTGGTGTAGAACAATGTGGTTTTATATAGTTGAGGAAGATCTAATGGAGAGTGAGATTTGAAGGAGTGAGATGTGCAGCTATCTGGAGAAAGCACATTCTGTACAGAGGGCACAGTAAGTGCAAAGTCTATTCAAAAATTATGAGACACCAGTATGGATTGAACAAAGTTAGTGACTTAGAGTAGTAGGAAGTAGAGTCAGAGAGATGTGCAGAGAGACAGAGTCCTAGAGAAGTCTTATTAGTCATCATAATGACTATGATCTTTACTCTAAAGGAGCTAGAGAACCATTGGAAGAACCAGGAGAGCTTCTTTGTTTTATTTTGTGTAACTGTATTTTCAGAAAGATATTTAAAAAATTTTTTAAACATTTATTTATTTTTGAGAGACAGAGCATGAGTGGGGGTGGGGGTGGGGAGTAGAGAGAGAGGGAGATACAGAATCTGATGCAGGCCCCAGGCTCTGAGCTATCAGCACAGAGCCCAACACAGGGCTTGAAACCACAAACTGCGAGATTATGACCTGATCCAAAGTTGGACGCTTAACTAACTGAGCCACCCAGGCGCCCCAGAAAAGATTTTTCTTTATTGGATTAATACTTTCCTTGTTGGTCTCCCCTTGTATCTTGTGACACAATATAGAAAAAGATTGGTTCCTCTTATGTCAGATAGATAGCCTTTGAGACCTGTATCTATTATATCCTAAGTGTTCTCTCTAAACTAAATATTTTAGTGTCTTTCATTTGTGTCTTGTGTCCTGCCTTTTTGGATTCTTTCATGTTCTCGTTAGATTTATAATGGCAAAACCTAGGTTGGCACTTTTTAAAGATGCATCTTAAAGATGTGCCAAGGTAGATAAAAGACTTAGAGATGAAATAAATGTATACATAGAAATAAAATGAAAATTTTGCACCTATACAGAGGAAATCAATTTCAAATATTTTGTTTAGAGTGGGAAACTGTGAAAAGCTCAGAACCCGTTAAAGAGACAGTCCAGACAACTCAGAGCCCACCTCCGGTTGAAAAGGAGACAGTGGTCACAACCCAGGCAGAGGTTTTTCCTCCACCTGTTGCTATGTTACAGGTTAGTGCTGGGTGTTTCTGTTTCTATTATTGTTAACGTGTTGTCTTATACTTATGTGTTTACTCATGTGTTGGCTTTATACAACTTGGAAGAAATTGTCCAAAGTAGAGTAAATATGAGTTTAGTCCAACAAGTTTGAGAAAAGAAGTATTTTTTAGAAATGGTGTCCTATATATTTAAATATTCATTTATTTCGTAAATATTTATCTGTTGCCTGCTTCTAGGACATTCACTGTTCTAGGCACCCAGGATAAGGATACATGAGTGGAAAACACCGCACAAAAATCCCTGCCTTTAAGCAGCTTTTGCTTTCAATAGGGGAGATAGAAAAATACTTGCATTTTCTTGATGAGTGGGTTGTGAGGTATTCTGGAAGGAAAAGGGAAGAAGTATAAGGATTATCAAGAGTGCCTGGACAGGTGCTTAGGATTTTTAAATCGTCAGAGTAGACTTAATTGAAAATGTGAGATTTGAACAACAGTTACCGAGGGAATTAACCACATGGGTACCTGAGGAAGAGCATTCGAGGTAGAAGGAACAGGCAGTGAAAGCCGTAGGCTAGGAGCTGCTTGGTGCATTCCAGGAATAGCAAGTGGGCTAGAGTGAAGTGAATGAGAGGCAGCTTAGTAGAAGTGAGATCTCTAGAAGGGCTTTGGTTTTCACTCTGAGATGGGGCATTGCTGCAGGATTTTGAAGAAAGGAGTGACTTGATCTGGCTTTAAAGCCTTTAAAAGATCTGGTTAAAGGACTGCACTGGCTGCTATTTTGAGAATAGACTAGTGGACATTAGTAAGAGAGCAGGGAGACCAGTGAAGAGAGACAGTTGCAGCAATCCAGATGAGAGTGGATGGTGGCTCATGGACTGTTGGCAATGAAGGGATTCCAAAGTGCTCAGATACTAGGGGTCCAGTAGTGATGGTGTGTTGAGTGAGGCTTTGTGACATGTTTAGATTGGAGTTGTGAGAAAGAGAAGAGGCAAGATTTTTGGTTTGCAAAATTGGAAAGATGAAGATATTATCTGAGTAGGGGAATGACAAGGAGTTCAGTTTTGTGCACGTGAAATTGGGAGTCTTTCAGACAACGAACTTGAGATGTTGAATGAACCACTGATATATGTGAAATTTAGGAAAGGGATATACCCATAGTACAAGTAAATATTTGAGAATTACTGTGTCCAGCCTGAGTACAAAATATTTATGCTAGGAGTAGAAAATTAACTTAGGAGAAATTGAAGCCATTTTGAAACTGTTATTGACAGGTTTCCTAATGGTTAGGTTGCTTACCATGTATAGGTATTATAAACTTAGTGGGGGATGGCAGTTGAAAACTGTCATGATATTCATTCTTCAAGTCAGTGCCCATTACTGTAACATCACTTGAATGTGAAATAGAGTTCAGCCTCCAGGTATACTGTTTGTTGACAATGCTACCTTGCTTTTACCTCAAGTTAGGGTCACTTAACAAGTGTCCAAAAAGGAAAATAACAAGACAACTTAATACAGTGTGGTTTTTGTTATCTCCTTAGAAATAAATAGAAATAACTTACCTTTAGTTGTTCCAAGATGTAATCATTGCAGATGGATAAAATAATTTATGGACTTTTTATTTTCTATTCACAAAAGATTCCAGTAGCTCCAGCTGTGCCTACAGTTAGTTTAGTTCCACCAGCATTTCCGGTCTCCATGCCGGTTCCTCCTCCTGGATTCAGTCCCATCCCTCCACCTCCTTTTCTGCGAGCGAGTTTTAACCCTTCACAACCACCTCCTGGTAAGGAATTTTCATCTTATTATGTGTACTCTACTTAGAATATCATTTAAATTATTATTTTTCCAGGTTAAAATGCTGCATAGAGCATCAGTTCTCAAACCTTAGCATACATAGGGGTCCCTCAGAGCACATGTTGAAGCAAAGAGTACTGGGCCTGGCCTCCTGTTGCTTCACTAAGACTGAGGTGGGGCAGGACCATTGCATTTCTAACAAGTTCCAAGGTGATGCACATGGTTGGTGGACCATATGTTAAGAAGCACAGATGAGAAAAAAATGGAATTCTTTAAAAGCATTGAAATACTCTTAAAATAATTTAAAATTTATGTTGCGTTTTTTATATCAGAATTCTCTGTAGTTATCACCTATGCATCAGGAAGTATGCATTAAATTATATAGATTGTTATTCCTAAAAATCATTAGGTTTTAATTTTCAGGAAATTAGTGTATCTTAAAATGCCAATTGAATTTGTAATACTTAATTTGATAAAAGTTTCTTGAATCAACATTTCTAGTTTAAAAACTAGAGATTACTTGACATATATCAATTAAATATAATAATAGCTTATATAGCTTAGAGTTTAAAGCATCAGACCATGGGAGGTTAGAAGAATGAAAGTAAAGCACAAAGGATTAAATGATATATATTGTTTTTCAAAAAGCTGTTTTTACCTTTCTTTGAATTTCATGGATGATTTGCATATTGTAAGAAAAGAACTTTGATTTCTATAATTTAAGATCGTAGCCATTCCTAAAACAGTCAACAAGGCCAAAAGTAAATTCATTGTCTGAGAATGGTTGTAATTTATTTGCCATGTAACATAAAATTTTCACGTTATAATAAAATATGTAATTAGGTATTAATGTAGATTTTATAAGAATTTTATCTTTTTTGTATTTTAAAGATTGGAAGATTACTCTTGTCAGTTATTTTCTGTATTTGAAATCTGAATTAAAAGTTTTTTTTCAGGGCCACCTGGGTGGCTAATTTGGTTAAGTATCTGACTTCGGCTCAGGTCATGATCTCACAGTTCGTGGGTTCTAGACCCACATTGGGCTGTCTGCTGACACCTCAGAGCCTGAAGCCTGCATGAATTCTGTGTCTCCCTCCCTCTCTGCCCCTCCGCATCTTGCGTTCTATCTGTCTCTAAAGTAAAATAAACATTAAAAATTTTTTTTCAAAAAAATTATTTTTCAGAAGATCATTTTAGGTGGTTAATTCATACCACGTTGGCTTTATAGAATCATTGTCTAGCATTTATTTGTTGATAATCACAGTATTTTTAGCCACTTTTTTTTAATGTTTATTTATTTTGAGAGAGAGAGAGTATGCTTAAGAGCAGGGGAGGTACAGAGAGAGAGGGAGAAAGAGAGAAAATCTCAAGCAGACTCTGCATTGTCAGCACAGAGCCTGACACGGAGCTCAGTCTCATGAGCCATGAGTCAAATCACCTGAACTGAAATCAAGAGTCAGACACTTAACTGACTGAGACACCCTTTAGTCACTGTTTTTTAATTGAATTGAATGGTAGCTCTGTATTTTTAAAAATTTTTTTTGAATGTTGAATTATTTCTGTGAGAGAGTGTGCAAGCAGGGGAGGCACAGAGAGAGAGAGAGAGAGAGAAAATCCAAGGCAGGCTCCAGGCTCTGAGCTGGCAGCACAGAGTCCAGCGCAGGACTCGAACTCACAAACTGCAAGATCATGACCTGAGCTGAAGTCAGACGCTTAACCCACTGAGCCACCCACCTCTGGTAGTTCTATATTCTAACAACACAAGGAAACAGGCTTATTTTTTGATCATTTGACATTTAAATTTATTAAAAGTCAATATTTAAGTTGAAGATTTATTTCAGTACTCAAAGCATAAGATAATAACATCCAAGGATAGTGGAATTATTTTGATCTAGTAGATAAACAGCATATTTAGCAAAGAAATACAGCACCACATTTTACACATTATTGCATATAGTGCTAGCAGCTTGAAATATAGTATTTAATTTCCCATGAAGTTACTGTGCTAACATACAAAACAGGTTGTTTGGCTTATGTTAATTTTGATTTTACAGCATCAGAGAGAGCGCCACAGGACTTCCACCTACGAGCAGATAAATAGGGCGTGATCGGGATGAGGATTTCTGAGCTCTACGTAGCTTATTCAGGATCAAATATGAGACATTGTTTACAAAGAATTTCCATTATTTAATATGGAAAATATATTCACAAATATAAGGTCATAGTAATGGAAAACTGTTTTAAGAATGTAGAGTTTCATGTGTAACTATTGAAATCTTTGAGTTAAAAGAAGTCAGTCTTCTGTCCTGGTCTTGTTTCCGCTGCAGGCTTCATGCCTCCTCCAGTTCCACCGCCTGTTGTACCACCGCCCGCCATCCCGCCAGTAGTGCCAACGTGTGAGTGTTCTACCTGCAGACTTTCTTTATAAATGGGGGCATTAGCCTGTTGGTGCTCATTCTTGTGAATTATTATAAAATTTTTTACATGAAATTTTTTACTTTTTATTTATTTTAATAAAGGAGATTTTTTAAAAGTTTATTTATTTTGAGAGAGAGCAAGCATGAAGCAGGGGAGGGGGCAAAGAGAACGGGAGAAAGAGAGTATCCCAAGCAGGCTCCACACTGTCAGCACAGAGCCCCGTCCATGTGGGGTTCAAAGTCACAAACCCTGAGATCATCCCAGCTGAGCCAAAAACCAAGAGTTGGGCACTTAGCTGACTGAGTCACCCAGGCCACCCCTGTTATGAAAGTTTTTAGAAAAATAACTCTTTTTGTTGTTAAATGATTTCCAAAAAATTAACATTATTATGACAGTCATTTTCCATATTCAGACTTGCACTGTTGTCTCAAAATGTCATTTGTAATTGATTTGTTTTAGTCAAAATTCAAAGAAGAGGCCCCAGATCATATTTGTGTGGTTTTGTTTTGTATATTAAATGTCTCAGTCTAGAGCAGTCCTGCTTCCACCTTCCTTTCTTTTTTAATTTTGATTTGCTGAAGAAACACTTCGCTTCTCTATGCAAGATCCCAAACAATGGATTTGGGTTTTCCTTCTTTGTGATGTTGAATTTGTTCCTCCATCTTCTGGATTTTCTTGTACCTAGGAAGTTTCTTAGCACCCAAGGTTTGCCAAGGATCTGCTCCAACATTTTTAGCAACAGTATTTAATTGGTGGAGTGTTATATAGACTTGATGTTATATCACGTCAGGAGCCATGCAATTTCTTCTTTTGTTTTTGTTTTCTTGCCGTGCAGTTTCTTCTTATCCCACGTTTAATGATGTTAAGATGGATCAGAGCATTCAGGTAGTAGAATCTGGTCTTTAAAAAGGTTTCCCTTCCAATTTTCATCTGATATTTTCATCCACTGATTACTGTTGCTTTTTAATCTACTTTCCACTAGTTGCCAAGTGGTAATCTTTTGAATTTTATAATTTTTCCACATGTATTACCTAGAATTTTTCTACTCAAAAACCTTTCTTTTACCAGCTGGTAGTAGTTACTTATCGTGAGGTATAGTTGCATAGAACTGTGGTAGATGCTAAATTCTTGCCCCGAAGTGCCATTTTTCAGCACGAGTTTAGTTCTGTGGGTATTTCCAGTTATATCCAGTGACTGAAGGGGAAGAGCCTTTCTCTTTCTCTACCTTTCGTTTCTACTTCTTTCTCCTTCAGTTTCTTTAAAAAATTTTTTTTTAATGTTTTATTTATTTCTAGGAGAGAGAGAGAGAGAGACAGCATGAGCAGGGGAGGGTCAGAGAGAGAGGGAGTCACAGACTGAAACAGGCTCCAGGCTCTGAGCTGGCAGTCAGCACAGAGCCCGACGCGGGGCTCGAACCATGAACCGCGAGATCATGACCTAAGCGAAAGTCGGACGCTTAACCGACTAAGCCACCCAGGCGCCCCTCCTTCAGTTTCTTTAATGTTTATGGATTAATAGAATTTTACTTTAGAGCACTTGCACTCACTTTGCATTTTGAAGTTCAATTTGTTTTATCTTTAGCTAGTAAGAGACCTTTCATGTTGCCTCTTTATCCTTTTGAGATGACTACATCAGTTTTGGAGAACTTCTTAGCTTTCTGGCCCATTACTGGTTCAAAGATTTTATTTTAGAGAGAGTGTATATGACAGAGAACTTACCTGTAACCCACTTCCCTAATATTTATCAACCCTTTTCTCTCCGTTAGTGTTCAGATAGGATTAGGATCCTTCTTTTTTATTGTTGTTGGTTAATTAGGAAGCATTGTTTATTTTTTCTAAAAATTAGACAAGTGCTTAGAAGCCGTTTCTGAATTCAGCATTTAGAGACTCATCTTAGAGTTCACCTCCCAATCATTTCTTTAGCTTACTCATTTTGGAAAATCTGGGATCAGTTTCACAGAGAAAGAGAAATACAGCCATGTGCCAGATACTCTCTTCATTGTTCATACTGTATTGTTTAATTCTCATAATTCCTATACATAATTGCAGGTGGTTTTGTTGCTGTTTCATAGTTCTGTTACATGCTAGCAGTTTGTCCAGGTAAGGCTGGAGTCAAAATGTGAGGATGTTATAACAGTGCTTAAAATTCCCAAGTAAATGATGTAATGGTGTTGTGACATAAATTGGACTAAAAATTTTGACGGTTTAAGTGTGATTTTATATTCCTCTGGTTCTATTTTTTAACATATAAATGATGTATGCACTTAACAGAGTTTTCTATTCTTTAAAATGGAATGTTCATAGGGGCATCTGAGTGGCTCAGTTAGTTGAGTGTCTGACTTTGACTCAGGTCATGATCTCACGGTTCATGGGTTCGAGCCCTGCATTACGCTCTGTGCTGATAGCTCAGAGCCTGGAGCCTGCTTCTGTTTCTGTCTCTCTGTTTCTCTCTTTCTCTTTCTCTCTCTCTCCCCTTCTCTCCCCCTCCTCCATTTGCCCTCTGTCTGAAAAAAAAAAATAAACATTAAAAAATTTTTTATGGAAAACTTTAAAAAATGGAATATTAATACCTTTTTATTTGCAGTTCACATTACCTCTTATGTGAGAAGTAGTGAATGGAAGGATGCTGTACATTATAATTTAAGGGGATTGAGCAGATTCGTATTGTTGTATGTGTCATTCTGCATGAATCATTTCTGTATATTCAGAAATTCTTGTAGTAACATTCTTGGAAATTATGATTATTTTTTTATTACTGGAATTTTCTTCTTAAGTGCTGGCCTGTGTTTTACTAAACACTGTTTATGAAAATATTTCCAAAAAATTTTTCCCTGATTAAAAATGAATAAAATTTTCTAAATGTAACTTAGCCTCTTCATGGTGACTCCTTTGTCATTTTGAACATCAATTATTATATAATGTGCTAGGTAATAGAGAGATGCCATTAAATGAAACAGATAAGCTGTGAGATTTCATTATAAAGTAGAGGGACCAGAAGAGAATTCATGTATGTCATGGTAACGTAGTAGTCTTCCCAAACAACTAGGGAGAGAGGAGAGGAAGTCATTGAAAACTTTGGCAAGGGCAGTGTTGACCATAGTTAATCTTTTAACTTAACACATGATTTGTGTGCCTGATTAAATCTGAAATATATTTTCTTGCTCTTTAAACAACAGCTTTAGTGCAGCCGCCATTATCCATGACTCCAGAAACTGTGAAGGATGTTGGATTTGGTAGTCTTGTTTTACCGGGTGGTTCTGTTGCCAGCAATCTTGCTACTTCCACTCTGCCAGCTGGAAATGTTTTTAATCCTCCAACTAAACAAGCAGAGCCTGAAGAAAAAGTACCTCATCTTCTAGACCACCAGATTCCTTCTGCTGAAAGCACCAGAGCAGGTAAGACAAATGAACAGATTCCCCAGAAATACATAGTTAAATTATAAGGACTACTCGTTTATATTGGTGTTTAATTCTGAGATACCTTGCACATTTGTAACCAGTTCAGTGCACCAATACTGAAGTGTTGAATGTTTAAAAAGAGGTCACTATATCCTAAAATTTCTGTTAGAAAAAAGTTGGCATTCTTTTCAGGTTGGTGTAGATTTTGGTACCTTTAAGACCTCTCCCTTCCCTTTTTTGGCCTATTGGGACTGCAGCAATGTGTTGTTATCAAAATACAACTGCACAAAATATGTATACTTAGAGAAAGATAAGAACAAGCAGGTATTAGGTCTAAATAATTTCTCCCCAGTATTCTCCAGCCAGTTCCAAAAGATAAATATGATATCTCAAAGTAGCCAGTCGTCTTTTATGGTAGTGTTGTTAGTATATTAAAATTTGTGCTTTAGAAAGACTTTTGTTAAATGTGAAGATTACTATAGTACCGTACATTTTTATTAAACTTTAAACGTTCTATGTAAAGATCTTAGGCAACACCACACTTACGTCTTAATATTTAAATTTCACTATGCATAGTAATAATTTTAGCTTTAATTTTTTTTAGTTATCTAGTGCATCTGGATTGTTGGGGGATACGAGTTGCTAACTCTAGGCTAACTACTGGAAATTAAAGCATTAGTAATTATAAAAACTGTTTCCTTTTACGTGAATGATTTTTTTGTGTGTTTTATTTTTCCTCTTTCTGTTTTAGTGATTCCAAATGATATTTCAAGTAGCTCTGCGATTTTAGGAGGACAGCCACCAAATGTGACAAGCAATTCTGGAGGAATTCTGGGAGTCCAAAGACCGAATGTATCGAGTAATTCTGAAATTATTGGAGTACGGCCATCTAACGTTTCCAGTAGTTCTGGGATTATTGGAGCCCAGCCACCAAATATTCTAAATAACTCTGGAATTCTGGGACTACAGCCACCAACTGTGTCAAGTAGTTCTGGACTTTTGGGAGTGCTACCCCCAAATATTCCTAATAATTCGGGACTTATAGGAGTACAGCCACCAAATGTTCCAAACACTGCTGGACTTTTGGGAACACAGCCACCAGCCGGGCCTCAAAACCTACCCCCTTTAAATCTCTCTACTCAGAGGATGCCTGCAATGCCAATGTTAGACATTCGTCCAGGACTAATACCACAGACACCTGGACCAAGATTCCCTTTAATACAGCCTGGAATTCCACCCCAGCGGGGAATCCCTCCCCCATCGGTACTTGATTCAGCTCTTCATCCACCACCCCGTGGTCCTTTTCCTCCAGGAGATATTTTTAGTCATCCAGAAAGACCTTTTCTGGTTCCTGGAAGACAAAGTGTAGACAATGTTACTAATCCAGAAAAAAGGATACCACTTGGGAATGAAAACATTCAACAGGAAGGAGATAGAGATTACCGGTTTCCTCCCATTGAAGCCAGGGAAAGCATTAGTAGACCTCCCCCGGTGGATGTTAGGGATGTGGTTGGACGGCCTATAGATCCAAGAGAAGGTCCTGGAAGGCCTCCTCCGTTAGATGGTAGGGATCATTTTGGAAGACCTCCTGTCGATATTAGAGAGAATCTTGTGAGGCCAGGCATAGATCACCTTGGTCTAAGAGACCACTTTGCGTTTAATCCAGAAAAGCCCTGGGGGCATAGAGATTTTGATGAGAGAGAACATCGGGTTCTACCAGTGTATGGTGGTCCAAAAGGCTTACATGAAGAAAGAGGTCGATTTCGGTCTGGAAATTATCGATTTGATCCTAGAAGTGGTCCTTGGAACAGAGGATTTGGACAAGAAGTTCACAGAGATTTTGATGACCGCAGAAGACCCTGGGAGAGGCAAAGGGATAGGGATGACAGAGATTTTGATTTCTGCAGAGAAATCAATGGAAACCGTCTTGGACGAGATAGAATTCAAAACACCTGGGTGCCCCCTCCTCATGCTCGGGTTTTTGATTTTTTTGAAGGGGCCACTTCTCAACGAAAAGGTGATAATGTGCCTCAGGTTAATGGTGAAAATACTGAGAGACATGCCCAACCACCACCTTTACCAGTACAGAATGATCCTGAACTTTATGAAAAACTGACATCTTCAAGTGAAATAAACAAGGAGAAGAATGACACAGTTGCTGATATAGAAAGTGAACCAGTGGTAGAAAGCACAGAAACTGAGGGGACATAATCATCACTCAGTAGGTAAAAGATACCTTTTGTAAAGTTGTCATCTCTCTGTAATAGATTAATGGCTGACTGGACCATAGTTGTTCACTTTTGTCTGCCAGAATTAAGTTAATCTGATGTTCATGTTCACTTTTCTCTTAAAATAATTGTACAACTGACTTGTATAGACATTGTTCTTAATATGAACATGGTAGGTAAACATTTTTTTATTTTTCTGATAAAATATAAATGTTGCCCCCAGATTCTTTTAACTTCAAGGAAATGAATAACAGCTTGTCAGAGACTTCCTATGGAAGAAAGAATTTTTTAGATACTACCATTAGGTTGGATATGGTAATAGATATATTTCAAAATAGCAAGTGGTGGTATATCTTATCCATATCTTTAGGCTGCTGCAGAATTTTAAGGTAATAGACAAAGCTGTGATATTTTATGCAAAGACTGGCTCTAGATATTTGAGGAGCACAATACAGAGATTTTAAAAAGTGATTTTGTAAAATCTACACTATGGTCTCTGTTTCTCCAAAGTAAGTGTTTGTGATTTGTTCCTCATACTGCAGTGAGTAAAAAAGAAAAAAGAAAAAAAAAAGAAAACAACATAAATATTAAAGTACGTTTCAATGTTGGGTGAATTTTGTTTTTAGATGCCAATAAAACTTATTTGTTTGATAACAGTGTTCTAGGAATTGTATTTTTTTAATCTACAAATTCTTAAAACCCTGGATCATTAGCAGCATGTGCTTAGTTGCAGAAGTTTTTTTATTACTCTTGATAATAATGAAGAACTGTGTGGTGGAAAAACATGTACTTTGATATAAAAATCATGCAGTCTCATTAGTATGTATGTAATATCTGTATATATTGTGTAAATCCTATGTAGATTTTTGTTTCTCTGTATGTCTGTCTTCATGTACATACAGAGAAAAATAGTTGATAGTTTATAAAATATTCTTTAAAATTGGATAGAAAATTAGAGACATTTGGCTAATTGACAATGCTCATAGTCAAAACTCTTAGCCTTTATGAAGGTAAAATAAGAAATACTGTAAAGAAATGCAATGACAGTTTGGCAATTCTTTTTTAACGTAGTGAGGCATGAAGCCAGAGTTAGCATGGAGCCAAAATTCACGTAAATGGTTGCATTGCTTTGTTTCACATTATATTTGCTATTCTGCATAGATAGTGCTAGTACTAAAGTACTTATTGGTCACTTGCCTGAGGTGAATTTCTTAATTGCACAGAATATATAGAGCTGTTGATGGATTTAAAAACATTATATATCAGGAACAAAGCGTCCATCATGTGTTTTGTAGGCTGTGGGTAACAGTAGCTCCAGGGTAATCTGAGTAGCAGAAAAATTGGGGATTGGTTTCCTATTTATTTATTTATTTTTGCTTTTAATTTTCACCTAATTGCTGTTAGTTTCTCCTTTGGGTTTTACATATATATACACATATATTAAAAACCATTGGTGCTTTTTTTTCATTCCTAATGAAGGCTTTTATTTGGTCCTGTGAATAGTCATTTTGTTTCCTCTGCATTCCCAGCCATTCATCATTTGCTCTATTTCTTTAAAATTCTTAAGCTACATTTGTCAACCCTTCCGAAAATAAGGATAGAACACACCAGCCCTTTAAAATTGGATTTAAGTTTAAATTTAAAAGTGGATTGGTTTGGCTTACCTCTTGATAATCTAAAGAGTTGTAAGAGCTTTAAGGTTGGTTCCTGGCCAAAAATCAAGTCCTTCTTAACAGTTCTGAACAGAAATAGCACATTATTACTTTTGTTATGTGAAATATGGGTAAGAGTGGAAATTTGGTGTTTATTTTTAAGGTAAATCAATATAGTCCAGTAATTTGAGGTAGTTTCAGATCTTTTCCTTAGGGTAACAGGAAAAACTGTGACATTGGTACAAAGTATTAATGTTCGGGAACGATTAGCCTTGTCTTTAAGGAAATTATATTGACTGGCATTTCAAACTACTTTAGTTGCATTTACCATTATTAAAATTAGGTGATACTCACTTGGATTAAGTAGCAATAAAAAACGTAAGACTTTTCAGTGACTTTTGATCCCAAGTTTTTAATCACTGCTGGGCCTTCATGTGCAAACTTGAAAACAATATGTAGAAGCATTGCACTGGTGTGAAGATTCTGGTGGTAAAAGTTAACCTCATCAGCTGTCAGTGCTGTATCTAGAAACCTATCTTGGGAGTGTGTGTGACATTCTTAAAATAGTTGAAAAAAAATTATGTATACTTGTTCTCACTTTGTCCTTATTTTGTAGTGTAGTATTTAAGAGAAAGGATATTACTCATCCTTATACTGAATTCCCAAAGTTTATATTTACGTTTACCAGTTTTTTGAATGATGGAGAGAAATTACATTTGTTTAAGTTGGAAGTAGAACCTATCACGTTTTTGATGCACTTGATCCTAGTGCTGTCACTAGAATGCGAGCCAGTGAAACCACACAAGGAGTGACCTAACCACTGAGTACAGTTGTTCCCAGTGCCACAGGCAGTGTCTGCAGGAGCCACCAAGTCCATAGTGTCATGATTTGTGGTATGTTAGAGAATGATAGGACTCTCCACGGCATTGGTAGACTACAGTTTCAGGAGATACTATGTTTTAAATTCTTTTTTTTTTTTTTTTTGGTCTTTAAACACTTCATTAAACATTGGCCTCTGTTTATAGCATAAATACATACAGTGCACTTTGATCATTTATACTGCAGTTAGAAACTTACTTTATAGCTAAGCAGTTATTATCTGCAGCACATTGTAGGTGGAATGCTAAATTTATTTCAGTATGTAGGATGGGCAAATGGTTAGCATTGGAAGGTGGAAACATAAAATTCTTTGTTTAAAGCTCTGAAAATGACTTTATATAATATTTGATAATGTTTATTCACTATTTAAGCCATTACATTCTTACCAGTCTTTTGTCCTGATAATTTAGTGAACTCATTAAATTTATTTGCCATTTTCACTCATAATAAGATTATAGTTTATGGAGCCACATGTTCAAGGCTGTTTTCAGGGTGGGTCAGTTATATTACATTCATAGAGGAAAAGTTACCTCTTTTAATTTGAAAAAGTTTTTTTTTTTTTTTTTTACAAACACCGTAGTTCATCAGATCTAAAGTGCCATTGATTGTAAGAAACGTCATTCAGAAGTAAAAAATGACATGCCAGTGATTATAAGACCCATCCTTTTTTCAGAAACGTCAAATGTAAAAGTGTCTTAGAATCAAAGAAATGTGGTTTCATTATGAACTTTATATAGATATATATGTATATATAATCCCTTATTCATTAAGTGATTTAAAGAACATTTTGATGTTTTTTGTCATTGTATATATTTTAAATGGGCACAACTTTAAAGAAAAGGTAAATTTTAATATTCAATTAAAAATAATTTCATTATGCCTTATGTGCCTTTATGATCATTACTTTATTGGGTGCTACTAATAAAATGTTTTAAGGGCTTTTAACTTTCCAAGAAAGGAGACATTAACATTTTTCCTTTTAAATATTTTACATAATGTCGAAGAGGAGAAGCAAATATCTTTATATTATTTTTAAGACAGGCAAAATTAAAAACTAAATATTTGTATATAATCATAAATATTGCAGTGTGACAGAGAATTAGAAATATTTCCTTAATTGAGGATGCTGTGGTTTTATATAAGACAACTTTTAAACTATAACTTAAGTTTTAGGCACTAAAATTTTCGTTTTCCACTTCTGAAGAAATGACGGTTACTGCTTTTTAATGGGAGATTTAAATACAAGACACCTTGGTTTAGCAAAATTTTCTAGAATTAGAATTCAAAATTAATGGCCCAGATTGTTTTCTTGTGGGGGTATACTTTAAATAGGGGCGTACATCTTGAAAGTAATTTGAAATACTCTGTGTGGTTCTCAGCCGAGAAATGTAGAATAGAATCACCTGTGGAGCCCTTTGAAACTAGGAGGTGGGAGATGTCACCACAGACTTACAAATACAGACTCCTCTCCGGAGGTACATGTTTACACACACACACACACACACACACACACACACACACACACACACACACACACACACACTTCCCTGGGTGTATATATTTGCTCTTTAGACACCCCCCCCATATTCTACCACTTCAAATAGATTAAAACATGTAAATACTTAATATGCTGTGCACTTGAGATTCTTTAAAAAATTTTTTAAGTAAAATCCTTTGGTAATATAAAAATTATTTTTAATGTTTAAGTTAAGTATATACTTAATTTGTAGCAGTTGGTACTGGTGTATGAATAAAAAATTGAGAAGTCATTATTACAGATGTTCTAAACTCATTAATATTAATCATTAAGAATCTAAAAATGAATTAAGGCAAGAAAGGGATGGAAGGAAGCATCCTGAGATGGTTTTATAGGAAATATTTTTGACTCAATTGAGACTTTGTTATAGGATATCTCAAAGTAGAAGTTACTTTTTCTTTGGATTTAAATGCTTTGATTATGCGAAAGGACCCTTTGGGATAAGATTGTGAGTGTCAAATTTATCAAGGGCTAGTAGTATTTCTAGTAGGACTGGACTATTAGATGTGGTTGCACATCAGAAACTAATGCAGATTGGTGGTTTATTTTGCATGAGCTTTGCTCAGATATTTTTCTTCCCCTCTACTTAATTCTCCCCTCTTTTGGGGTTCTCTTTTCATTCTTTATGTACACTTAGAATTACTCTGCCCTGTTCTAATGACAATACAGAACATATATGTAAACTATACCCAGTGGCTGAAGGGGTAGAATTGTGCTCACAGCCTAAGTTTACATCATGGAACTGCTAGGTGCTTCGGATAGTAAGATTGTCACAGGATTCTCACAGAGTCATGACACCGAGGCTTTTTTTTTCCCCAGGAAGCAACTTTATTAGTGCCAGGACGACTCAGTTGGGTTCCTACCCTAAGAACTGAGCCCCAAACGCCACGTGGCATAGTCTTTTTATGCATTATCAACTTCTTTGTCTTCCATGTATGGTAACACACAAACATGCAGTCTGTTTAAGTGTTCTCATGTTACAAGGTCTTGAGGGAAATTTTGTTTTGTTTTGTTTTTTGTTTTCATTCCTCAGGGAGGGACCCTACCACAGATTGACCTTTCCCGAAGGAAGCAAAAGAGGGAGCTCTTATGCACAGAATTCACCAGATGGTAGAGAGTAAACTTGGAACTTATGACTTTGAGCCCTGAGTTAATGAGAAATAGATGAATTTAATGAGTCTGTTACACTTGTGTAGCAATGGCAGATATGTTGCACTTGGTTGACATGTGTTGTTTGGCCCTCTCTGCTCTCCCTGGGAGCTATCACTATTTTGTCTTACTTTTCTGCTTTTCTCAGAATTCTCAAATACTTCCTGGGGCACCTGGGTGGCTCAGTCCATTAAGTGTCTGACTCTTGCCCAGGTCATGATCTTGTAGTTCATGAGTTCGAACCCCGGTTCAGGCTCTGTGCTGGCAGCTTGGAGCGTGGAGCCTGCTTCCGATTCTGTGTTTCCCTCTCTCTCTGCCCCTCCCCATCTCGTGCTCACTCCCTCGCTTTCCCCTTCTCTTTCTTTCACTCTCAAAAATAAACATTTAAAAAAAATTAAAAATCCTTATCATAGCACTCCAGCCTCCATTTTGACCCTTTATTCCAGGCAAGGACTATCAATTGGATATAATTGTGTTGAAAGTAGTTTGCTACCCTTTGGCTTAGCAATTTCTAAGGTCATTTCTAGTGTTTAAACACCTTGAGTATATGAAATAAATTTTCTCCTCTGTAAAAGACCAGTTGAGGAAGCCAGAGGAACAAAGGGAAAGACTAACAACTTTGGAACTTTTTAAGAGACCACAGATTTCAGTGCGATTAGGTTTTCAAAACTATTTCTAACATTTGCTAGATATATGTGTCTTTTAGACAAGTTACTGTACCTCCAAGCATCATTTCTTAATAACTAATCTGCAGGGTTACATTTTTAAAATGATTATTGGTGATGTTAGCTAATATTTAATGGACATGTACTGTATGACAAGAACTGGGATAATTTTATTACCTGTATAAGCCTCCTGACTATCTTGTATTTTAAGATCTAGTTCACTAACAGGAAGCCTATCACAGATTTAAGTTATTTCCCAGGGCCACACAACTTGTAAATATTTGAGCAAAGATTGAAACCCAGGTCTATCACTTACTAAAATTAGTGTGTTCCACCTACTAAAGTGCGAGACATACGTGGCAGAGGCTCACCAACTGTTAACTCCTCTTCTCTTTAAAAGGCAAATAAATTTGTGGCAGGCAAACATAAACTTGAACAGCCAGTCTTCTCCTTATAGAATAAGGCTGCATTTAAACACTAAACCGAATTTGTATTTTCCTTGTTACAGGTACCTATGGGACTCTCTCCTTTTCCTATAGCTAAATAATCACGTTAGCTTCATGTTCTTAGATTCTGTTTTCAGGATTTGGGTTTTTCTTAAGGTTATACTGTGACGTAATATTGCTAACTTTCTTAATAACATGCTGATTTGAGGGCAAGTTTGTATTGCACTGTGATATTAAGGAATTTTTTTTAATGCAACTGTCCCACAAGTAAAATATCAAAACTCATTTATCTTTTAAAATGTTTAAATATATGTAAAATAGAGCCAGTGATTGCTTGCAAATATATATTTTAGATTGTGGCTATAGGAAGCTCCTCTCAGAAGTCAGCATTTATACACTCTATGTATAGACAAAACTTAGTAATCCGTTTCCTTGTGTATAAAACTCCTATGTTAAGAATATTCCACGGCTTGAATGAAGTGAAATATGTCAAATTGTCTTTACACATAGTAAGCATTCAGTATTAGTCTTTATTCACCACTTAGAATCAGGCAGTTTTAGAGCCCAGCTCTGTGGTCTTCGATGGCAGTAGATAATTTGCAGTGATTTTACTTTCTTCAAATATGCAGTCTGATTCTAGATACTCTTTCTCTTCAAGTCTTCTGTTCATATCACTCAACTTAGAGTCATAGAAGTTTTAATCCATAGCATGTCATGGTGCTGGCCTTTGATCACCTTTTCCAGTCTTTGGACAGATGACTCTAAACATTGTGGCCATATTACTGGCTAATTTGCATGTCAGGGGAACATGCTTATTTGTGAGTTTTATTTCTATCTCTACTAATCTTGTCAAAGCTAATTATTATTTTACTTATGTTATGATTATTACATGAAATAAAAAGTTCCTGCATTTGAACAATGAGTTTTTAATAACAGGAGTCTTGTGTTTATTACTGAACTTGAGTCAGTTTTCATATTAAAAAGAATATTAGTAATGCAGAAGACTTGTGATGAATAAAATTAACCTTTGAAAGTAAAAAGGATCAACTGTTGCATAAGAATTGATCTTTCTGTGATGATTGAAATTACTTTGAACCTTTTAAATAGGAGAGGGTAGCATTCACCATCTCAGGAAGTTCTGAAAACATCACATCTTATATATTGTGTTCATACCCAGGATAAGGATTTAGAGATTGCTAAGTAGTTAAACTATCAGGGCTTAACTTAGGACTTTGTTTTTATCATATTACTTTCTGCATTGTTAGCCAATTACTAACAATTGTTAGCCAACAACTTGTTAGTGCAGGTTAAAATGCACTCTCATTACAGGGAGAGAAGGGCTTGGGTATGGAGAGACTTAACATTTAAAATTTTTTTTAATGTTTTTATTTATTTTTTAGAGAGAGAGTGGGAGAGAAGCAGAGAGAGAGAGAGGGAGACACAGAATCTGAAGCAGGCTCCAGGCTCCAAGCTGTCAGCACAGAGTCTGACGTGGGGCTTGAACTTGGGAGCCATGAGATCATGACCTGAGCTGAAGTCGGGTGCTCAACCGACTGAGCCACCCAGGGTCCCCTGAGACTTAACATTTTTGACCTCTATGTTGTGAACATTGTACCTAATTTATCTTCAGAAATATGCTGTTTGGTAGGATTTGTTACCTCTTTTTTACAAAGGAAGGAAATTCAAGTCCAGGGTTAAACAGATTTAATTTGCACAGGTGTTTTGATGACAGGTTTTGCTGGCTCTGAAGCTATGCTTTACTTTAAAAGATGCTATTTTGGAAAGGTAGCTTTTAATTCATGATCAGTGTAGTAATTAGTTTCCTGCTGTAACATCATTACCAAAGACTGAGAGGCTTAGAACAGCAGAAACTCGGGCAGTTCCAGAGGCTTGAAGTGTGAAATCAAGGTGTTGGCAGAGCCATGCCTCTCTGAAGGCTTCGGAGGAGAATCCTTCCTTTCCTCTTCCTAACTTCTGGCAGTTCTTAGTAGTCCTTGGTGTTCTTGACTTGTAGATGCATCACTTCAGTCTCTGCCTCTGTCATCAAATGGTGGGTGGTCTTTCCATCTTGTATCTTCACGTCATCTCTCTGTTCATGTCTGTGTCTAAGTTCCCCTTATCTAAGGACACCAGTTACATTGATTAGGAGCCCACCCTGCTCTAGTACGGCCTCATCTCAACTATTTCCGTCTGCAATGACCCTATTTCCAAATAAGGTCACATTCTGAGGTACTGGGAATTGGGACTTCAACATATATTTTTGAAGGACACAGTTCATAACAGCCTAGGGCTGAATTCTATAACTAGTTAAGATCTAAGTAAACAAACCTTGAAAAATTTAAAACACACACAAACAGTTGGAAAGGTAGTCACATTTTAGAGTGACAAAACACATCTTCATAGAATTCTATTTTTAAATTACTTTGGATATTACAACAGTCAAATTTAAATCTGTAGTACAAGAATTGCAAACCCATTAAAACACAACAGCACTGCTTAGCTTTTTAGATGAAGTTGTAATGCCCATACTATAAAAGTTAATTTCTTTAGTAATAATTGAATTAAAAGAATTTGGGGAAATCCTATACTATTAGTATTATACAGCAAAGAATCTACTGCAAATTATTCTTGCATCAAAAAATTGACTTTAAAAAGTGGAGGTTTTTTAATACTTTATTAAATATAGCTATCCTGAAAATTGCTGTATGTTTTTCCATTTCACTTCTACTGTTTGTATGTTTTAAATAGTGTTAGCATTTTCTGTTTTATCTACTCATTAAAATTTTCCCTTATATGATATGACTGTCATTTTGCCATTTGAGCAGTTTATTAGAAATTAATTTTATTATTTGCCACATAAAGTACCAATTTGCTATTTTCATTTGTCTAGTGTTATAATCTTAATAAATTTCGCTTTTTTTGTAGAATTAGTACAATTTGTATTTGATCAAGTAAAAAAATAACTTTGTATCAACGGAAATCAAAGTTACATGAATATGTAGGCTTTTACTAAGTAAGTGTCTTAATAAAAGCCCTTATAACTTTATAGAAATTTGGACAGTTCTTCTTCATTTTGTTTGAAGAACAGCAAAGCAGTTAAAACACTGCCTGGCATGTCATATTACGTAGGTGTTCACTGTGGTAATTGTGGATACTGGCCAACAGACTTCGGGGCATGCAAATCAGTGTGGTGTTGGTTGCAAATAATTAAGGGATTATTTGCAAAACACTTCTTTTTTTTTTTTTTTAACCTCCAAAGCTTCAAGTCCTCAAGTATATTTGTCTGATGCTTTAGGCTAGTGGCAAGCATCCTGTTGGTCCAAGTGGCTTTCCTGTCATGGAGAGGTGGCTGTGATCAGGAAGAACAGTTAAAAAGCTTCCTTCCTACGGCACCAGGGTGGCTCAGTCAGTTCAGTGTCCAACTCATGATTTCAGCTCAAGTCATGATCCCAGGGTCATGGGATGGAGCCCTGTGTTGGCCTCTTGGCTGAGCGTGGAGCCTGCTTGGGATTCTGTCTTCCCCACCCCTCTCCTCAGCACATGCTCTTTCTCTCTAAAATGAAATTTTTAAGGGGCGCCTGGGTGGCTCAGTCGGTTAAGCATCCGACTTTGGCTCAGGTCATGATCACATGGTTTGTGGGTTCAAGCCCCGCGTCGAGCTCTGTGCTGACGGCTAGCTCAGAGCCTGGAACCTGCTTCCGTTTCTATGTCTCCCTCTCTCTCTGACCCTCCCCTGTTCACGCTGTTTGTCTGTCTCTCTCTCTTTCAGAAATAAAAATTTAAAATGAAATTTTTAAAAAGCCTCCTTCCTTTTGTTAGTTGCTTAAATATGTCCAGATAGTAATAATTCAGTTGTTAAAATTACAGCATTCCTCATTTTTTTATTCAATAAAGCAGGAATTCAAGTTTTAAGAGTATATTTTTTTCATGGGACTTGAGAACGGCTGACTAGTTAGAAATGAAGAAAAGGTTTATACTCCCATGAATATATTCATTTTTAAAAATTGTTAATCACTGAAATAAACTAAATACTTCCTTAAATTGTGTCTGACTCCATCCCTCGAATGGGAAGCCACATTTAGAAAAACGATTTTCTAGTTTGTTATTAGATTAGTATTAGTTTGTTATTGAATTAGTATTAAATAATACTGAGAATTTGAAAATCATTTAATCCCCAAATAAGACTGTCAAATAAAATTTGAGATCCAAGAGATATATCTGTTTAGAGAGATTAACATTACTTAACTACTGCAATTCTGGAGTCTAGGCATTCAGTAGCCAGTTGAAGAAGATACAGTAAGAATCTTCTTGACTCCATTAGCAATCACAAAATGCAACAGTAACTGTAGTTATCTGTACTTTCAAATGTGAAGCAGTAATTTTTAAATCATAGCTTTACAAAAATAACAGCGAGACTCTTTAGAGGATAATGTAAAATTTAATTGTTGCCTTGATACAGAAAGCTAATTTTGGAATGGGGCAGTCCCTTATCAGGTTAAAGCTCTAATCTTTCTTTGCCACTTTGGTCATTTTAAGTTTATTTGTTCGACTAACAATATAGTTGTATCTTTAGTCTTTACGTGGAAGAATCTAAATACATAGTATACCTGCTCCCAAATTCACAGTTCAAAGCCTTTAATTTTCTTACAAGCTGTACATTTCAAGTTTTCTTCATAATACAACTTCTATATTCTGCGGAAGTGAAATCAGCGGTTCACATTTTAATCAGTGGCAGACTAAAGTGGATTTCTTACTTAATATTAGTTTTCAAAGGGTGAAAAAATGGCTTCCCTCACTGCAAAAACAATTCTATTTAACTGATAGTTAAGTTAGGGAATGTGGAAATATTCATGGATGAAGGGGAGAATTTGATGGAGGGTTTGCCTGAGAAACTGTGGGGATAAAGGCACTAGCCTTTAGATCTCATGAGCCTCTAGCTACCTAAGGGTTATAGATCAAGGTTATGGCCTTGTCTGATGCCATCTGAACATCAGGTGGAAAGGATCTTAAGAGTATAGGAATAATGTGACCAGGTCTTGAAAATAATCGCGATATCTAGGTTCAGAGAATTAAATGAAGCTGGCACTGTGTGATTAGTCATTAAGTCCTTTGAGATATACTTTTCTCAGTTTTTTCCAAAGGAATACTTTGCTACTTTTCCCTTTGTTCTTAGCAATTTGGACAGCTTTCCCCTCCTTTTTGTAGCTCTAAGTGTCTTTTTGTTGAAAAGAAAGTGATTACAGAGCTCAGCCTTCGTTGGTTTGGCCTTTAATGTTCGGTTTGTTATCAGATATCTACTCAGGCATCTTAATAGAGCACTTACTCTTGACAGGAAGTGGTTAAGCCAGGTTGATTTTTCTTGGTGAATATTTTTGCTGTTCATGAGTAGTCTGACTGTACTTTTGCTTCTGTCTTGGCTGTTTACCTTTTTAGTTTTACATTTCAAATGGTTTCTGATCTAATACAACTCATAATTGGAAATACGTGTATGTTGACACTCACATACACACATGCATGTATCAGATACCTTCTCAAAGAGTCTTCAGCAAACATATTTTCTTTTCATCTGTTTGTGATGGCACTTGACTGTTCTCTCAGGAATTAGGCAACTTAAAACCAGTGTCTTGTGTTTCTCAGCTTCGAGTCTCACATCTGCTTACAAGCTTGTACTTCTTTAGGAACCAGATCTTTAAATTCTTACTGTCTTACCAGAGTCCACTCAGTCTTTGTTAGAAATATGACTCCTTTAAGTGCTCCAGTAACTAGAAATTAAACTAAATGTATACTCAGTACTAAATATGTTATCAGAGAATGAGAACGAGCAACAGGGCCACCTTTATATGGAGTCTTTAAAGCAGTAATATTGGGACACCTGGCTGGCTCAGTCAGAAGAGTATGCGACTCTTGATCTCAGGGTTGTAAGTTCAGGCCCCATGTTGAATGTAGAGAATTCTTAAATTCAGTTTCAAAGAAATAAAGCAGTAATATTTCTGACAGCTGGCTAAAAAAAATACTAGCTTTAAATGATTTTTTAGTTACCTCATTTTCTAATTTATTACAGCCTAATAATACTCTCTTAATATCCAGTGCTCTTAATGTCATCAGTACTATGGTTCACTTTGTGGATTTGCTTCAGCTTCTTTCTTGGCTGGCTGAGTCCAAAGCTGCCACAAGTCAGCTGAGTCTGATCAGGATTTGAGAGAGGAGCCAGACGTGTGCGGCAGTGAGAGTGACTGCGGCATGGCCGGCCTGCGGCCAGATGCTTCATGTTTTCTTTCTCTCTTCTCCCTTTTCCTGTATGCACATAGTCTGGGATGTTCTAATTGATGAACCACTATTCTAAACTCCTTTTTATCAAACTGATAAATTCAAACCCAAGTACTTTGTTTCATTGAGCCAATGTACCTAGGATTGATTCATGGGAATAAGGATGGCATGTTTGGTTCATTGTGTATTACGGGCACATATTTGAAATGCCAAGGAGTAGACCTCTTGGGATGATGATTAAAAAACAAGCAAAAAACCCAGACCTTTCTCTGGCTTTGGAATTTAGCCCAGGAACGAAAACCCCTCGGGTGCTCCTGCCCAGACAGCCTGGTACACACCCCTGTGCCCTCTAGTAAATGAGCACTCATGGCATCCCAAGTGTCTTTGTGCCACTGAGATTATTCCTACACCCTTCTGCTTGCTAAGCGTAATGTAATCTGGAATGTACTTCCATAACAACCGCTGAGGCCCTAGCACCCGTGCTTCTGGCTTTCCCGTATCTTTCTGATATTACAGCTTTCATCTGTAATTTAAAAATCTTTGAAGCCATAGAAGAGGGACTCAAGTTGTTTTTAACTATAGCTCGCACAGTAGAAAGAACCCAGAGGCATAGGAAAGTTAACATTGTAATCGATGAGTAATGGAGTTTGTTATCTTCTTACACTACAGCGCTTGGGTTTGGTTTGGTTTTTTATCAAGAGCAAGATGAAAAAATATAGAAGGTATACCAGCATTTCCTTCCCCCTGATGGATAGACACATTAACTTTTACCACCACCCCCAAACTATGATGGATACCATTAAGCTATTCCAGACTCCTTCTTGCTGAGGCCCAGTTTTTCCACATTGCTGCTCTAGACAGCCACTGCCAGTCATTAACATTAGATGGGAAACGACTTCTTCCTGGTCCTGAATGATTTTACCATTTAATACTATAGCCTTTTTTTTTTTTTTTTTTTTTTAGCAGTTATTCTGATGTCATCCTCTCAGGGTATAGGGTACAGTTTTTTACTTCTTAAGGTGATGTTATATGATGTTGCTTGACATGAACCCTGTAAGGATATTATCCTGTCTTTGCCTTCACTGGCCTTGAGATGCAGTCTCATCTTGCATAAATTAGTGAATTAAGTGTTTTGTTCTGAATTCTTGCAAGTATTTTAAAAACAAAACTAGGGATACAGATAAAGTTATTTATTAACTTTTAATTTTATAGGTATCATAATGCCCTGATTATATTTTGGCCTTATTTTAGCTCTTCATAGGGAAAAGAATCTTTAACGAAGATGTTAAATGGAATAATTGCATCCTTTGCCATTTGTTTTAGGTTGGCACTAACCTTGTCAATAAAATGGCTTTCAGTTATTATTAGAAACATGCTAAGGCATGACCTTTGAACCCAGTTAATTTTTGTTTCAGATACTAAAATTTTATTTTTTTTAAAAAGTTAACAGGACAATTATTTTTATTGAGTTAGATTAGAAGAGGAGGTTTCAGAACAGAATTGAAAAGAACTCAGAGAATGGAATTAGGATTAATATATTTGCATAATTTCCCAGAGAAAATAAAACTAGTAAGAGGCCAATACTAAAATTATGTAAGAAAAGAGCAAGAATTGTTTAGCACCTGAATAACCTAGATTTCTTTTGAAATGAAAAGGTGAAGTTGAACATCAAGCTTTCATCTTTTTATAACCCAATTTGTTAGTATAAAATATTTTAAGATTATGGGTGATTGGGGCATGTGGGTGGCTCAGTCGGTTAAGCGTCTGACTTCGGCTCAGGTCATGATCTCATAGTTCATGGGTTCGAGCCCCGTGTTGGGCTCTGTGCTGACAGCTAGTTTAGAGCCTGGAGCGTGCTTCAGATTCTGTATCTCCCTCTCTCTCCGACCCTCCCCTGCCCACGCTGTGTGTCTCTCTCTCAGAAATAATTTTTTAAAAACATTAAAAAATAAATATGGGTGATCATGGAAAGCAATGCATATGGCCTTACTGACTTTAATTGTGAGCACTTCAATAATTGGATCCATATTTTTTATATAAGGAAAAATAAAAGTTTCAGAAATTTGTCCACTTTGGAACTTAACTGAACTCTGTGCTTGGAATTGATTGGAGTGTCTAGTAAAATCTGATTTGTCTAATGTTGGCTTTGAAGTAATTTGCTTTTAACATGCAGCCATACATGCAGACTTGTTTTCTGTGAGTAGCTTAAGACTTGAGCCAGATAATTGAAATCCTTAGATTTGCTGAACTATAATTGCATTATATCATGTCTAGAATGTTCTTTAACTATACTTACATTCCGTTTCTCAATTCTTATGCTTCTGTGCATGTTTCCAAAGCACATGCACTTTCCATTCTTTTTGGAAGGAATGGAGACATAACTTTACAACCTTTGTAGTTAGGTTTTGGATAAAGTGTGTGGGATTTTCCTAATATGCGCCCTATCAGAGATCATCATATCACAGGCCTTAAGTGTATAGATCAGATTTCAGTCAGAGATACACTTGAATGGTGTTCACATTGGTTTTTAAAATATGAAATTTCAGCTTAATTTTTCATCCTTTGATCAGTCTGTATAGCAGACCTGAAAGTGAATCCAACTTGAATTTTCTTTCTTTGAAAAAGAATGGGTAACATATCCAAAGCACTTACTCAATATTAATATTAACTTCAGATGGTTGTAAAGCCTAAAGGAATTCTGTTTAGGTAGTGAAGCTAATCATAGTGAGATTATAAACCAACACTGGGTTCTCTCAAGTGGTTTCTCTCATACTCTTGAACATGTGCATATTTCGAGGTTTATTTAGTACAGATGAGAATCTTTGCCTATTATATCTGGAACTTTTGTTTTAACATATTTTAGTGTGAGATATTAGTGTTTTAACATAGTTTAATGTGAGATGGATTTGGTTCTTGAGGAAGATACTGCTTAATGCAAATCCAGTTCCATTAGCTACACATGAGGGTGCTTCCCGTAAGTTTATGGATCCAAGTAAAAGAAAAAAGTTGGTGAGGCAAGTTCCCTTGTTTTTTAAAGGATTTTTTTAAGAAGATTTCTAAATGAGATACATTTCTTGGCAGATCACTTTCCTTGGTAAGGTTGACACATGTACATGTGGTCTCTTTTCCTTTGTATGAAAGCAGCTGCTTAAACTAGTAACCTTTTGATATTTTCAGGAAATTATAAGGCTATTAAAACATAAATTAAAATTTGAAGTTGTAAACACTGTATTCAGAGGATAAAATATTATCTAAAATGGCTCATTACAATGTCTTCTGAACCAGTCACTTTTGACAGTGTATAGCAGTGAATCTTCTGGGACCCAGGTATAAATACTAATTTTTTCTCTACATTGAGGATAAGTATAATGTGGACTAATACCCAGCAGCATATGAAAGCTAATAGGACAGTTTTTCAAATGTGATGACTAATTTAAAATACTAGATTATTTTACCTTTGTGTCTTAAAGAAAAGTGTTGGTTGTAATGGATAGGATTTGGGACAAATACAGAAACTTTCCTGTTGAAGACTTTACAAAATTATGATAAAGTCACATGTTCAGCAGGTGACTGGCTGGCTCAGCAGGTAGAACATGAGACTCTTGATCTGGGGGTTGTGGGTGTGAGCCCCATGTCAGGTGTAGAGATTACTTAAGAATAAAATCTTTTTTAAAACTTACATATTTGGGGAGGTGGGGAGATCAGTTTTTCCCTCTAAATTTTTGTTCTGGCCAACAAGAAGATGGTTATTTTAAGAGTCAGAACACTGTTTAGGGTTATTCAATTCCTCAAATTATTAAGGTATTTTAATAAAACCCTTCAGTGTAATCCTCAAGCTCAGGTTCCTTTTGTGTGCTATTTTCTGGAGAGTTAAGGGAGGTCACACTACTTTTCAAGCCTGAGAATATAGAAAGTATTTCTTAGTGTTGCTTTCCCTAGTTACATGCCTCTCCCATTCTCCACAAAGTCGTTCCAAAACTTTTCCACTCACCACAAAACATGCTTATTTCCCCTTAGCAGAGGACCTGCCTCCTTTCTAGTGGTACAAAGGATGGATGGGAACCACTTTGTTTCAGCCAGTGTCTATAAGCTTACTTAAAATTATCTAGTTTATGCCACTGGACCGTTTGTTCTCAGCCAGGAAGATTTTGCCCCCCTCGTTTCCGCAGGGGACATTTAGCAATGTCTGGAGACATTTTTGGTTGTCATATTTGGGATGAGGTTGGGAATGCTACTGGTAGGTATCCAGTGCGTGTTAGGAGCAAGGATGCTGTTAATACCCCGCAATACATAGAACGCCCCCCGTGACAAAGAATGCTCTCTCCAAACGCAAAAGTGCTGGGGCTGAGAGACCTTACTGTAGTCTTAGGATCACATCTCACTCCTTGCCTCCCTCCTGTATTTTTAACTTTTGCCTCTTCACTTACCCCAAGTATTCCTATTCATGTTCTCCAGTCTCTCACACAAAGTAAGTGTGCCCTTGACCTTTACAGGTTGCTGGCCTCCTTATTCCTTTATAGGAAGATATTTGGAAAGGGTGTTTGGTTTGTCTCCATTTATTATTCCTTTTACTCCTCCATGCACTGTAGTCTGCTTTTGACCTCACCAATCCACTGAAATTCTTCTTTTTCAAGTCATCGCAGCCATGCTTGACTCCATGATCTGTTTACTTTTCCCTGGTGTCCTTATCTGCTCTCTACCATAAACATCCTGTTTCATCCATCTGATAACAATCTGCCACTCCTTCAGAGTGCTTCACTGCTTGTCTGGAAGTTTCTCCTGCCTGCAGTGGGATCCTCCTCTTCTCCACCATGAGGACTCCTGTTTATCTTCAGGATGCAGGGCACAAGGGGCATCTTTAGCCTTTTCTGCTTTCCCCCGGAAAAGTAGCCATTCACACTACTTGTGACACGTGCAATTACTTGTTGACATGTTTTCTCCTCTGAGGCCAAGATCAGATCTTGTTTATGCCCCCAGTGAAGTTCTTTCTTGTTGAAAGAATTTATAATTTGGAGTGCCTGGGTGGCTCAGTCGGTTAAACGTCCAACTTCAGGTCAGGTCATGATCTCGCGGTTTCTAGGTTCCAGCCCCACATTGGGCTCTGTGCTGACAGCTCAGAGCCTGGAGCCTGTTTCAGATCCTGTGTCTCCCTCTCTCTACCCCTCCCCGCCGGCACTCTGTCTCTCTCAAAATAAACAAACATTAAAAAAAAATTAAAAGAATTAATATTTTTTAAAGAATAAATATTAGAAAGAAATTAGAAGAGCCAAAAAGGTCAGAGATCTGGAAAAATTTTTTCTGTTTGTTCTTAGCAACACAAAGCCTTAGACCACTAACGAGTTCACACTTGGAACTTGCTAGAAACTCAGCAAGTCTCAGGCTCTATCCCAGACATACTGAATCATGATTTGCATTTTTTTTTTTAATGTAGAGAATGTATGAATTGAGAGGGACAGAAGGAGGGAGAGAATCTTAGGCAAGCTTCACGCTCAGCACGGTGCCTGATGCAGGACTCAGTCCCACGACCCAGGGCTCATGACCTGAGCCAAAATCAAGAGTCACCACTCAACCATCTGAGCCACCCAAGCACCCCTGGCTCTGCATTTTTATAAACTCGTCTGGTGATTTGTAGGAATGATAGAATTTGAGAAACAGGGTTCTAGTTCATTGCTCTTTCCCCCAACAAATATCAGTTTTCAATATGTTTAGGTGGAATACACACAATATTTTTGATGTTTGTGAAGATTAGATGTACTTTCATAATTATATTTCTCCTAAGACAGCAGTTAGCAGAAGCCCCATGAGATACTTGTTTCTGACAAGGAAGGGAGATCATTTTTTAACTAGAAATGCTTCTTCCTGGTGGATTTAAGTTTTGATACCACCTCTGATAATGTTTGTAACAGAGCTTTGAGTGTATTTCTCATGTGCATTTCTCATTCTGTCTTTAAATGGAATTTCATTAAATCTCAGAATAGGCGCTGTGAATTTGGACTAAGGAGATAAATGCATAGACTTCTTTTAGTCCTTTCTGATTCAGAGGCAGAGGGCCCACTTTACTGGGAGATACAGGCATTGTGCCCATATGGAGTGGATATTATTTAATAAAGTATGAAAGGTTTTTAAAAAGTCATTGAAAAATGAGATGTAAAAATTGGAAACCATCAAGGCTTTGTTATTTAAAAGTTACTATAGAAGTATAACCCAGCTGTGCTTTAAGATGAGCATATAGTGGTGAGTGCTGTTATGTGGCACATTTGTGTATTAAATATATAGAGTTTCAATTATACTATTAAAATTTCTCTAACATAATTTCCAAAGATATAAGAAATCTGATTTTTCTGGTTAATGGGTATGGAAAAAAAAATGACAGCTCAAAGTTAAATGTTTTGTTCAGACATTTAAAGTTCCAAGTCTCTTGCCAAATTCTTTGAAACTGTTTAAAGGAGTGTATTTACTTATTTACATTTTAAAAAAATTTTTAAGTAATCTCTACACCCAACATGAGGCTTAAACTCACGACCCTGAAGTCGAAAGTCACAGGCTTTTACGAACTGAGCTAGCCAAGCGCCCCAAGGAAGTTTGTGTTTTAAATGCTAAAACTCTAAATATAAATGCTCAAGGGGTGAAAGTTGGCAAAAGCGTGTTACCACGTGGGTTTATCATTGGAATGGAGAAACAAATCCACAGTAAATTCAGCAAATACTTATTGAAGAATGTGTATATTTAGTACTTTGATAGATAAAATTGGTGGTAGTTATAGGTGATTGGGAAAGATAGTGGAGGACAGACAGAACACAATCCTTCCTTCAAGAAGTTTGCCTTCTAGGTGGGAGACAGCCAGTAAACTATGTGGTATAATGTGCTAAGAGCTGGAGCAGAAGATATACAGGATGCACCGGACACTAGTTGTTAGATTTTGGTTAGAAGTTGGATTTTTATTTCAGCAAATGAACCCCGTAAGTCTCAATATCCTTATCTATAAAAAAAAAGGGTAAATATATCTTTCTGGAAGGCTTGTTTGGAGCATTAAATGCAAATACACGTACAGTACTTTGTACAGTACCCAAAACAGCCAGCCAGCCTACTGTTACCTCGGTGGCAGTTGCTGTGTAACTGTAGAGACTCCTTCCGTCTAGCTTTGTGAGTTCTGCCTTCCTTTCTTTTTTCTTTTCTTTTTATATTCATAGCCCTCATGCATGGATTTGAAGGAAGCTCTCTGCAGTCTTGGAGGTCAAATCTAGAGATCTTTGAAAGTTTATTTTCTCTTATTGCTTCCCTCTCAATTTCAGTAACCCACGTATCTTTCCTTTTTTTTTTAACGTTTCTGGAACAGGAGCGGTATGGCCATTTTACAGGATGTTGCCGCTCATCATTTAACATCTGCGTTGTCCTGTAAGAAAGTCCGTAGGCACGTGTGGCTCTTTAACTATTAAAAATTAAAAATTCAGGGGCGCCTGGGTGGCTTAGTTGGTTAAGCGTCCGACTTTCACTTGGGTCATGATCTCGCGGTTCGTGGGTTCGAGCCCCGCGTCGGGCTCTGTGCTGACAGCCAGCTCAGAGCCTGGAGCCTGTTTCAGTCTGTGACTCCCTCTCTCTCTGACCCTCCCCTACTCACGCTCTCTCTCTCTCCTAAAAATAAATAAAACATTTTAAAAAAAAAATTAAAAATTCGTGGGTGCCTGACTGGCTCAGTCAGAAGAGCATGTGACTCTTGACCTCAGGGTTGTGAGTTCAAGTCTCATGTTGGGCAGAAGAGTTTACTTAAAAAAAAATTCAGTTTTGCAGTCACACTACCTACACTTGAAAGTCAGTAGCCACATGTGGCTTGTGGCTACCAAACTAGATGGCGTGGCTGTGGTACATTTCCAAACAGTTCTACTTTATAGCACCATGGAGAGCAGCGTTGCTGACAGTATAGGACCCAGGAAGTGGGCTTTTTACCTTAGCCATTTAATGATAAACCGCTATAATTTAAAATTTTATTTTAAAAAAAAAAAGCCTATTAACTGGTTATTTTTGCATTCAAGAGTTAAAATATGGGGCACCTGGCGGGCTCTGTCAGAGACTCTGGATCTCAGGGTCATGAGTTCAAGCCTCACATTGGGCATAGAGCTTACTTTAAAAATTTTATAAAGTTAAAATGCTTGAACAAATTTGATTTTTATAAGTATAAACTTTGGATTTGTACTTTAATTCTCATCCTAAGAGTTTTACTAAAATATCTTGAATTTTCAGATAAAATTTACGAAAGATAAAACATTTTTAGCCATCTTTAAAATGCTATTTATGGTTACAGATAACAATGTCTGATGAGAGCAAACACATCCAACAGACTGCTGTAATCCCTTTTTCAGTCTTTCGTGTGTCTTCTATTTGCCTCTTTTTTTCCCCCAACAACTCAGCCTGGTGTTTTCCACATTCAGACTGTTCAGTTAGGGGACTTCGTGCTGCAGCAACCATTTACATTTGCGTTATTACTAAGGGCAGAAACACAAACATGCTGGTGGATAATCTTGAATGAATCGGCAAAAGTAAAAAGATCCAAAAAGGCTCTCCACGGACTGCTGCTGGCAAATTTACAGTGAGCGGTTCAGTTATACTTACATTCCAGATCAGTTTACCAAGAACCTATCTGTATAATTCTTCCCTGGAATTATGTGTGCCTATCAGGATTCCCCCAGACAGACCTTTTTTTTTTTTTTAATTCTATAGCCCTAAATGACTTTCTTTATTTTTTGACTTGTTGCGATAAAAAGAAATCAGATGCCCTGTTCAATTTACTGCATACCTTATGATTTGAAGCCATATTCTCTATAAGATAGAGAAATGTCATTACAGTTAGTAATTATTCTTAAAGATTAGAAATCACGTCAGAGTTAAATAGAAAGGGAATAATCCTCTCATGTTTTTAAAAACAACTTGTATTTAGTGTTTGAAAGCACTGTAGAGATCATTGGCTATATTTTCACATAAGGAAAAACTTAAAGATATCATGACTTTCACTTACGGTGATGGATCTAGGTAGCACTTTAAAAAAAAGAAATCTTTCCTTCGTATAATGTGTGTCTGTAATTCACAGAGTATTTATAGTGCATCTCCCAGGAAATGCAATGAACAGATTTGATCAAAGTGACTCAAAGAGGGCATTTATTTCATCTGTTAGGCACAGGTTTTGTTTTGTTTTTTTTTAGTGTAAAATGGCCAGTTATCACAGCTAGCTCAAGCATTTGCTTTGAGGTCTTAAAAGTAACACAGCTACTGGGGCGCCTGGCTGGCTTAGTCTGTAGAGTGGGGAACTCTTGATCTTGGGGTTGTAAACTTAAGCCCTTCCTTGAGCTAAGCACAGAGATTACTTTTAAAAAAGTAATTTGAGGTACTAATACGTGTTACAATATGGTCGAGCCTGGAAAATATTATGCTAAGGGAAAGAAGCTAGACACAAAAGGCCACATATTGTATGATTTATTTATATAAAATATCCAGAATAGGCAAATCAATAGAGACAGAAAGTAGATTCATGCTTGCCAGGGGCTGAGGGTAAGGGGGAACTAGAGGGTAATGGGTACACGGTTTTTTTTCGAGTAATGAAATATTCTGGAAGTAGATCGTGGTGTTGCTTGTGCAGCTCTGTGAAAATCCTCCAAATTTCTGAATTGTATACTTGAAACAGTTGAATGTTGTGGTGTGTGAGTTATTTCTCAGTAAGAAAACAAAAACCAACAATGCATTTAAACCTACCACGCAATTAGCTCTCCATAAAGATTAGCTGCACTGCTGTTAGGATCCGTTTGTGAATTTTAAGAAAATAATGCAAAAAATCTAGGTAGTGTAACATTTTTATTTCACTGCCTGAAATCTTATAAGTGGTTTAACTACAGATAGCTTATTTTAATTATTTTCGTCATCACTGGCAATGCTTATGATATAAAAAAGCTACTTTTCCAAATGCAGATGTTAACTGTAGCAGTCTTTTTGCAGGAAAGGATTCCATGTTTTAGTCAGTATTACAATATCATTTCAACAGTTTTCTTAATATAAACATAAGCGCCATTAAAATGGCAAATTTTATGTCATGTATATTTTACCACAATTTAAAATATAATAATTAAACACCAAGTCTAAAGAGAGTTGTTTATCCTGAGGTAGTATTTATGTGCTGTGTTACAGTCATCTCTGTTTTCATTAATCCAGAAAAAGGTAATCACAGAAATAGAAATCTTTAAATATAGCAGATTATATATATTACATTCAGTTTGGAGCTTTTAAGTCATTAACAGCTAATCTTTCGTGTTTATATATACCAGATGCTGAATAGGGCATACTGGAAATAAATTCCATGCCTTAAATTTATTTCAAAATGTTAGCATAATAAAATAGAAGACTCAGTGATTTTGGTCTTGTTAAGGCGGTGGGGAGGCGTTAGCTTCTCACCTCAGCTCTCATATCAGTGTCAGTAACTTACACAAATAGAAAGCTCTACGTTTCAGAATCTATAATAAAGAGGTATTATGGAGTTTTATGTAATGCTGGTAGCAGAAAAAAATCAAAAGTTTCAAGAACTTATATGAGAAATAGTTGAGGATGAAGACAGTTTACTAAATTGTAGCCCCAGTGCCTAGTAATAGCACTTGATGCATAATGTAAAATGTTTACTCAGGGGCGCCTGGGTGGCTCAGTCGGTTAAGCATCCAACTGCAGCTCAGATCATGATCTCAAAATTCGTGGGTTCGAGCCCTGTGTTGGGCTCTGTGCTGACAGCTTAGAGCCTGGAGCCTGCTTCAGATTCTGTGTCTCCCTCTCTCTGCCCCTCCCCAACTTGAGCGTGCACTCTCTCTCTCAAAAATAAGTAAACTTAAAAAAAGTAAAAGTAAAATGTTTACTTAGATATTTGTTCAATAAATTTATAGGTATTCATTGGGATAGAATTTGTTAATAAATAACATAAATTGTGGTAGCTGTTATCAAGCTAATTCAATAGGACTAGCATTTGGTTTGAGTGTGAGTCTAGGTTGGGATGGAGATAGCAAGAAATTTTCTCAAAGTTATTGCCTTCAAGGAACTTAGAAAGTCATTGAGGGAAAGGAGGGTGTGGAATAAAGAACAGTGTAATAAAATACAAGGTAGAGTATGGCCCAGTGTGTCAGTATTTGGTGAAGATGTGAATGAAATAATCAGAAAATGGTAACTAGATAACCAGAAAATGGTAACTGCACTTATGGTGGAAATGATATTTGGATAGTCCTTGAAGGACTACCTTAAGATGAAGAAAGAGTGAGAGGTATTCCAGGCAGGAGTATTAACCCAGCTAGGTCAAAGGTATAAGCCTAAGAGTCAACCATGATAAGACCCAGCTGGCTGGAGCTGGCAAGGTCACGTTACGAGTAAGGTGACATGTGGTTTGACTGGTTAGGTTGACACTGGATTACACAGACTCTTTCTTAGGCATCAGGAGCTGAGAAGTTCACGTTTTGTCAGGCAGTAAGGGAGCCAGTGATTTGAAGATTTGGTGTTTGAGGAGAGATTAATCTGGCAGCTTTATGTAAGATAAGGGAGTGGGGGTGGGGAGACTAATGGATTGGCTCATAATGCCCTTGTGGGTAGCATACACTTTTTTGTGACACTTAAGACTGGTCCTAGGCAGAATTATTCTAAGTAACTGGTTGCCTTCCTTTTGCCTTTTTTTTCACTTTTTCTTCTCATGTCTCTCTTCAGTGCCCCCGTCCTTAATAATAGATGCTAGACAATTAGCTGTTATTCCTTGAGGTAGTGATTTTAGATATAATCCTTTTTAAAACTCACTGTAATAAGTGATTTTTGTAAGCAGAGCTATTCTTGTCAGATTTGCATTAGGGGTTAATGATGAAATGGCAGGGAATCCAAACTTTTGGACAGGGCACGCCGCTCAATAGAATCACGCTATGGGATGGACCACCTATAATGGTATCTCACTTTGTAAGATTAAGTATTTTTCAAAATGTGGGCCAAGGGTAACCTGAATTAGAATACCCAAAAGATTTGTTTAAAATGCAGAGTGAGTCCTTCCCAAGACCGAGCAAAGCTAAAAGCTCTGAGAGGTGGGGAAACGTGCATGTTTAACCAGAAATCAGGTCACTTATTACTCAGGTTAAAGTTAAGAACCACTGACTGAGGGCTTTGTAATTTTCTGTGGAATTATTCTAGCAAGTAGTTTTCGTAGATGCCATTTTCTGTATATTAGGTCTTTCCCAGGAAACCATATTATGGGTGACATCTTATTCTCAGGTGGAAGCCAAATGTTCATCACATCTGTTATTGGGCCCAGTGTTGCCCTTTTTCTTGTGGTGCGATTGGCTTCTTGATGCCCAGTAAAGCCACCAGTTCCCCCCTTAGGGCGTTGAATACTGCATGAGCAGCCCATCCTGTGCTGTCTTTAATCTGTCAAATCTTATTAAATCAAATTCCTTTTTCTTTTTTGTTTTTTAATGTTTGTTTTTGAGAGAAAGTTTGAGCAGGGGAGGGGCAGAGAGGCGAGACAGAGGATCTGAATCGGGCTCTGTGCTGTCAGCGCTCGGACTCACGAACCATGAGGTCATGTCCTGGGTGAAAGTTGGACACTTAACTGACTGAGCCACCCAGGCAGGCCCCCCAAATTCCATTTCTATAATAATGTCAACATTACCAGTGTCTGGAGTTGAATGATTCCTGTTTTGATGTTGGACTGCATCTTTCAAATTCCCTGTAATTATTAGACTTGTCCTTAGAGTGTCTTATAATAATCATTGAACCTGTATTTTTAAATTCTAGTAACTAGGCTTTAAAAAAAAAAAGTTGAAGTAGGAATTCTAGAACACTCAGAAGCTAGACAAGCAAGTGAAAGTAGCCTGTTTTGGGGCGATGAGAGGGATATTATTATGTATAATTTACTTTTTGCTGGGTAAAAACACTTGACCTTGTAGTTTTATTATTGCACCTGGCTCCCCTTTTAGCTCTATTGACTTTTGGTTAATATTACCATTTTGTTACTTGACTGATAAGTAAATTAAATACTTAACAGGTAAATGGATTTCTTAATATTTCTGTTAGGTGGAGTTAAGAATGGAACCAGAAATATTTATTCTCCAGAACTGTAACATATAGCATGCTACTTTTCATTCTCATTTCCTGGTTAACACTTGAAACTGAAATATCCCTTTCTAATGTGCCCACACTGATAATCATAACTAAAACGAGAACCTCTTGTTTGTAATATGAGAAGAGCCACAATAGGAAGGAAGCAATTCATTTATCCATCTTCTAACTAACCTGTAAAACCTAAGAGTTGCATTTGTTTAAGCAGCAATAATGCTTATACTATCTTCTTAAACAAATGCAACTCGGGTTTTTTGGGTGGATTAGTTCTCTACCTAAGATGCAAATGTGCATTCTATCTTCTTTCCTAAGAAAAGCACTTAACAAGGCAGACTTGTTTCTGACTTTAACCTTTTTTTTCTATATTGGTAGTTTTTGATTATTTTCTATTGACCTAAAAACATCGTTTTTTTTTTTAATTAAATTTACTTATTTTTGAGAAAGAGAGAGTGATCAGGGGAGGGACAGAGAGTGAGGGAGCAGAGAATCCCAAGCAAGTTCCATGCCGTCAAGTGCAGGGCCTGATGTGGGGTTCCATCTCGTGAACCAGAATCAAGAGTCGGGTACTTGGTCAACTAAGCCTTCCAGGCACCCCAAAACATATGTTTTGTTTAAAAGAAAAGGAATTTTATAGTTAACTGTTTTTAAGACTCCATCATAATGCAGACTCAGTATTCATAAAACCATATACTAGAGTTAATTTGATGTGGACTGTATAGCCTTTTGGTTTTAAATGAGGAATTAAGTAGCTAACTAGATCCCATCAAGGTGGGTGTTAGAGCCTCTCCATAAAAAGCCTAATTGGTATGTTTCCAAGTAGAAAGAAAGATTTTGTAATTTTGATAATTGTCAAAGATAAAATGGTCAGGGCACCTAGGTGGCTCAGTCGGTTAAGCATCTGACTTTCGCTCAGGTCATGATCTCATAGTTTCTGGGTGTGAACCCCGTGTCAGACTCTGTACTGATAGCTCAGAGCCTGGAGCCTGCTTCAGATTCGGTGTACTGTCCCTCCTGTACTCACTCACTCTCTCTGTCTCAAAAATAAACATTAAAAAAATGTTTAAAATAAAATGCTCATGGCACAGCATTACTACAAAGTAAAAAAGCCATTAGCTGTAGTAAAAAGTACTACTCAGTTCTTCTAGATAGTTTTCCAAGGATCGTTTCACATCTACTGCAATGTTGCACTGTGCTTTCAGCTACTAAAATAGAAGATCTGCAGACTCTGCTATGAAGCTCCAAAAACATGTCACCATTTAAATTCGGGCTTAGTAGTGTGAAAGCTGCATTTAAAACATTTTTAACTCTTTTAAAGGATAATCCTCATTTCTTCAGGATTGTCAATTCGTTTTTACTACTTATGTGGTTCTAGATGCATCCCCTTTGGGATATACTGTAATTTTTCATTGAAAGTTCTTCAAAAAATGTACTTTTAAAGGACTTAGTTTGGAGAGTTATTAACATTCATCCATTTGGTAATCTCCAATAGGATTGTGCCACTGCTAGATGATGTAATTGGTGTAGGATTTTAACTCTCATGAATTAAAGGTAATAAATCTTTGAAAATGGACAAGTGAATGGACTTCATAATAATTATAGCCACAAAAACATCTGCATTGTAAAATTATTCTCACTGCTAAGATTAAATATTTTTTAAGGTCAGTCAGGACTCAATGAAAGGTTTGTTTTTGGTTTCTTTTCATGCATAGATTTTTATATAATTTTATAACACACAGGGACTTTGGAAATGCAGACTGAATCTGAAAATACGAAGTCAGTTTTACAGGTGAAATTGTAAAATAAGTGTTTACCTTTTCCTTGCTTTCTTTTCTGCCTTCCTCTGGTCCATTTTAAAATCCATCTATCCCTGGTACCTTTCAGGAATTAAAAGGTAACCGGGGCACCTGGGTGGCTTGGTTGGTTAACTGTCCGACTTTCACTTAGGTCATGATCTCGCAGTTCGTGAGTTCGAGCCCCGTGTCGGGCTCTGTGCTGACTGCCAGCTCAGAGGCCTGGAGCCTACAGAGTCTGTATCTCCCTCTCTCTCTGACCCTCCCCTGCTCATGCTGTCTCTCTCTCTCTCCTAGAAATAAATAAAAAAAAGAAAAAGAAATTTAAAGGTCACCATGCCACCCCATGCACTGTCACTTTCTACCACACACATTTTTATACAGAACAAAATCTACCCTTAACTGAAATGCATGACTAATAAATGATCAGTTTGCAAGTCCAAACTGAATTCTCAGCTTCCACCTCTGACCTCCTTCACCCTCTGTCTTCACCTTCAGACAGGTGAGCATTACGTAGTTTTCAGCCACACCTCCACCCTGCCTTTATTTTCTCTCCCTGATTGCTCTATTCCAGTTGATCTCTACGTACACCAGTTACTAAATTGAAGTTTTATATTGTGGAATCTCATTTTAGATCATATAGTTGCTTTTACTGTTTGGGTTATTTTTTTTTTCCTATAGTACTTTCAAAAAGTGAAAAAGAAAAAGAAGGGGGCGCCTGGGTGGCTTAGTCGGTTAAGCGTCCGACTTTTGCTTAGGTCATGATCTCGAGGTTCATGGGTTCGAGCCCCGCGTCGGGCTCTGTGCTAACTGCCAGCTCAGAGCTTGGAGCCTCTTTCAGAGTCTGTCACTCCCTCTCTCTCTGACCCTCCCCTGCTCATGCTGTCTTTCTCTCTCCTAGAAAAAAAAAAAAAACCATTAAAAAAAATTTAAAAAAAAGAAAAAGAAAAGGAAAGCACCTGACTGACTCAGTTGGTAGAGCATATGAGTCTGGACCTCAGGGTTATAAAGTCAGGCCCACATTGGGTGCGGAAATTCCAAAAAAAAAAAAAAAAAAATAGTCATCTGCCAGATTGCCAGTTACAGAATTTTGGATCCTTAAAACGTGATCCACTTATGGGGCGCCTGGGTGGCTCAGTCAGTTAAGTGTCCGACTTCGGCTCAGGTCATGATCTCACAGTGTGTGGGTTTGAGTCCTGCATCAGGCTCTGTGCTGAATGCTTGCTCAGAGCCTGGAACGTGCTTCGGATTCTGTGTCTCCTCTCTCTGCCCCTCTGTCTCTCAAAAATAAATAAATGTAAAAAACAATATTTAAAAAAAACAAAAAAAACGTGATCCACTTAAAAAAATTATTTTGTTTATTCATTTTGAGAGAGAGACACAGAATGAGAGTAGGGGAGGAGCAGGGAGAGAGAAAAAGAGAGAGAGGTAGACACAGAACTCAAAGCAGGCTCCAGGCTCCGAGCTGTCAGCACAGAGCCTGACATGGGACTCAAACTCACAAACCGTGCGATCATGACCTGAGCTGAAGTCAGATGCTTAACCAACTGAGCCCCAAAACTTGATCCACTTTTCAAAGTTGTGTTACATGTTTCTGAATTGAGCTTGTTTTCAAAACTTTATACCGTGTTCTTAGTCCCCGTGTAGAATTCTATCCTGAGCACAAAATTTGTTGTTATCTGAGTGTCTTGAAGCTTTGTACAGATCGTTCCTCTTGTTCACATTGTTTATGCTTTTGAGATGGGTGCAACAGACGCTTCCACAGGGGAAGGAGAACAGAGTGCTGCCCAGAGTTAATTCTTGGGTGTTAACATTTGGAGCAAAGCACTGAATAAAGCAAACAAATAGGACAGTTTGTGAGGATAACTGTGGAGATAGAAAATATTTTATAAAAATGTAATACTCCCACACGGTATAACTCGTTTGTAAAGGTTTATTTCCTTTGAGAAATTCTGGCACTTAACCCAATTCAGTCATTGTCTATTTTTTTAAATTGATTTATTTTGACAGATTAATTTATCAAAATACGCATTTAGCCAAAAAAATAGGTACTCTATCCTGTCTTTATTTATTTTTTAAAGACTTTATTTTAAAATAAAATTTTTTAATTTATTTATTATTTTAAATTTATTATTATTTTAATAATAAAAATAAGTTTTTACTTATTTTTTTTTTACTTATTTTTAAGTAATCTCCACGGCCAACATGGGGCTCAAACTTACAAACCAAGTTCAAGAGTCACTCGCTCTACCGACTAAGCCAGCCAGGTCCAGGTGCCCCGTTTCTGTTTTTGTTGTGAAAAACTCCCTCCCTGACCTAGTGACTCCCCTGTGCTCTCACTGCTTTCCACAGAGCAGATGGGTTTGTTGTTTTTGTTTTGTCATTCAAAATATTTTTTTCATGATCGTTTTTCTCATTTATTTTTTAAGTAATACATGTTCATCATGAAAAATTCAGCAAGCACCGAAGGTTATAAAAGTAAAAAATTCAACATCAGCCAGCCAGCCTGTTCTCTTCTGTAGGGGCAACCGCTGTTTTCCCATGTGCCCTTCTAGAGCCTTCCAGGGCATATAAGCATGTCATTGTTTTTCATGCTTGCATAATATTGCAGTGTTTAGGCAACCATAATTTAGTTAACTAACCCACTGAGTCACATTTCATTTGTTTCCTGTTTCTCTCTCTCATACTCAGTCTTGGCAGTGCCTTAAGTGATGTTATCACCTTTTTGGGCACGTTATTTTAGAGTACTGTCAAGGTTTCAGTATTTACATAGAATTTCTTGACTTAATCTTTATCATTTTAAAAGCGATTAATTCTTTCAGAATCATTTTTTAGAAAATTGCGTTTGTAATGTCATGTTATCCTGATGTGGAGTGAAGCCTCCTCCTGTCGGTCGAGAGGAGAGAGTGTAAAGCATTCAGGCAGGACTGTGATAGACCCGATGGGTTTCCACTTAGTCTTTTCTTACTAAAAGCCATGTGTCCATTCAGCATGTGATTCTGGGGCATGTTTTATGGATACGGTTGGTGGAACAGGAGGAGAGTTATGTGGTGGTAATTGCTTTAACAAGGGTTCGTATGACCTTGGTCCAAAAAGTGGCTACAGGTATTGTTGTAGGGGTGAGAATAGGGAGCTATAAAAAATGAAAATCAGAGATAGCTTCTTAGTGAAAATCTGCATATTAAAGACAAGTTATTTAAAATATATTCTTGAGGCACTTGGGTGGCTCAGTTGGTTAATCATCTGACTCTTGATTTCAGCTCAGGTCATGATCCCAGGGTCCTGGGATCAAGCCCCACATCAGGCTCTGTGCTGACAGCACAGATCCTGCTTGGGATTCTCTCTCTCCCTCTCTCTCTGCTCCTCTCCTGCCTGTGCTTTCTCTCTCTCAAAATAAATTTTAAAATATTTTAAAAAATAAAGCATATCCTTAATTATTTGAATAGCAATCCTATTTTACATATTATCTGTTAATTCCTCAGAAATGAGGATAGTGCCTTATTTACCCTTTTATTCCTGGTGGTGCTTACATTTAGTGCAACAAATATTGACTGATAAATTAATAAATGGAAATAATGAAAAGGAAATATATAAACTTTAAATCCTAGTTATCAAAGTTAAATAGAAATATCTTCATTTTTCCTAATCCATTACTCTTATTTAGGCAACAAAGTATTTCTTGAACTCTACACTTAATCTGTGTATATATTCTGTGCAAAACCCAAGTAACTCACTAATCCTCAGCTATTTTCATTGTGCTTGTTTAAAAAGGAAGAATATGAGCAAGATGAGAGAGGCTCTATTTCCCCACAGTTGGAATAAAATTTGGCTTGATAATTCATCATTTAAAAGTATCATTTCAAGGGACTCCTGGGTGGCTCAGTCGGTTGAGCATCCATCTTCAGCTCAGGTCATGATCTCACCATTTGCGGGTTTGAACCCATGTTGGGCTCTGTACTGACAGCTCAAAACCTGGAGTCTGCTTCAGATTCTGTGTGTGTCTCTCTCTCTGCTCCTCTCCTGCTCACACTCTGTCTTTCTCGGTCTCTCTCAAAAATAAACATTTAAAAAAATTTTTAAGTATGATTTCAAGCTCTTTCTTACTTCATTTTCTGCAGTGGGAAGTTATGAAAATGAAACTTCAAAGAAATAATTTCATCCTACAAGAATAAAAAATATTCCTGTTGGTTTTTTAAAGCTCATGCTTTCCTTTGAACTCGTGTACAGTATTTCCGGCATACTTGTTGGTGCATATCTGTTATATAATAAAGTGTGTGAGGGCTGTCTTTGAGGTCAGTATTATTTGACATTTTTTCACATGTAGGTAAAAGTCATCTATTGAAAGTTTAATAAACTGGCTCCATAGTGTAATGGTTAGCACTCTGGACTCTGAAAGTTTAATAAACTTAATAAACCTATCTACAACTAATTTTATTTCTGATAACCTTTGAGACTTAAAAGGAAAAAACACAGCTTTAAGTCTAATTTTGAAAACAAGAAGGCAAAATATTCATGAGAAAATGGGCCATATAACATTTGACAACTGAACATTTCAAAGCACTTGAACATTTTAAATATATAATTATTGTCTTGGGTAACCATTCAGGGACATTATAGGTATTTCCAAAAAGGTTTTTTTTTTTTAGAACAATTTTGATACCATGATACTTTATTCTTGCTGTTACCAGCAGGAGTAATTTTTTTAAATTAAAGTCCTGTTCAGTTCTTTCCATTCTGTGATATTATATATGTGGACTATTTTAATTGGAATCTTTAATACTAGTAGAGGAAGGAATTTTTTCAGTGAAAGATTTTTTAAAGGCTGGGGGCACCTGGGTGGCTCAGTCGGTTAATCGTCCGACCTCTGCTCAGGTCGTGATCTCACAGTTCCTCGATTCAAGCTCCATGTCAGCCTTGTGCTGACAGCTCAGAACCTAGAGCCTGCTTCAAATTCCGTGTCCCCCCCTCTCTCTCTGCCCTTCCCCTACTCACACCCTGTCTCTCTCTCAAAAATAAAATTTAAATTAAAAAATATTTTTTTTAAGGTTCCAAAACAACAGATTTTTTTAATTTAAATTCATATTAGAGGGGCACTTGGGTGGCTCAGTTGGTTAAGCATCCGACTTCAACTCAGGTCATGATCTCACGGTTCGTGGGTTCAAACCCCACATGGGGCTCTGTGCACACAGCCTGCTCCAAGCCTGGAGTCTGTTTCAGATTCTGTATCTCCCTCTCTCTCTGACCCTCCCCTGCTCATGCTGTCTCTCTCTCATAAATAAAGCATTAAAAAAAATTTAAAAAACAAACCAAAAACAAATTAGTTAATATATAGTGTCGGTTTTGGTTTCAGGAGTAGATTTTAGTGATTCGTCACTTACGTATAAGACCCAGTGCCCCTCCCATCGAGTCCCCTTCTAAATGCCCATCGCCCGTGTAGCCCATCTTCCCACCCGCCTCCCCTCCAGAAACCCTGTTTGTCTCTGTATTTAATAGTTTCATACAGTTTGCCTCCATCTTTGTTTTTAATCTTATTTTATATAATCTATATTTTAGATATTCTTAATTGTTCCTCTGAAAATTCACTTGAGAAAATTGCATTTGGGGATTCTCCATTTACACCAGTAGAGGTCGCTGTGCTCCTATGAAAGGAAACCCAGTATTTTCCTGATGCTGAGCTGGTTATCTATCTTAGAACTAGTATTCATCATTGGTATTTCTGGGAATTCCTTCCCCAGCTTAACAAAGTTGCCTGCCTGTCGTCAGCTAAGAAATAGTCACTTGCTTTTTTCCCACATAGTGGGAACCTATCCTAATGTTTAGTGGTATCGTGGCACACCTTCCCATAGTGTACTTAAGTACATCAGCCAAAGCACCAGAAGTTTTGTTTTCACAAAAAAATCATAGCATCCCAGTGTTTGAAGGAACTTTCACATTCATTAGATTCAGCATCTGTTATTTTAACGTTTAAGTTGCCAATCCAAAACATTCCTAAAGGAATTCTTTTCAGTACAGTCCTCTGCTAATTAATTGTATGGAGTTTGACTTGTTAAAACTGCTTATCCCTTTGCACCATGATGTCCACATTTTATAGTGTTTCATTCTCTGAGTCTGTCAACAAAATATTTCATAGGAGAATATTGTTTTATGACGTTACCACTACAGATGCATCTACTGATAATAACAGAGGGGTGTTCAAGAACTAAACAAATATTTGTTTGTCGTAATACTGTAATGATGCCCGGACCAGAGAGTCAGAGCAAATTAGTAAGCCTTAAACTAGACCTGTGCAGCATGATCCAAGTTACTTTTCGGGTGGTCGTAAAAGGCGATAAGGAATATTGTGAAAGGAGCCAGCAGTTGGGAGGCAAGGAACAGTACGATTGGGCCTTGATTTGTAGACTGAGGAAGTTCACTGATGGGTTTACAGAGTCCTTCAGAGCTGGCATCCCAGTGCCCGCTGCTCAGTGAAGACTGCGGTGCTATCAGCACAGATCCTGGAGGGAGGTTGCCTGGGTTTGAGTCCTGGCTCTGCCACTTCCTGATTCTGACGTTACCTTACAGTTACCTCCTCTGTACGGTTTCCTCATCTGTAAAATCAGGTTGCTAATAGCACCTGCAGTATGCAGTAATTAGGTTTGTAGATGTAAAGTACTTAGAACAGTACCTAGAAAGTAATAAATACTCAAGCTGCTTTTACTACACATGCTCATTTTTCTAGACCCCATGCTGGGATATGGTAGCTGAATTCCTAGACTTTATTCTGTTCCTGACTGCTCTCTGAGGATTAAAATAGTTTATTCCGTGTTTTCTCTAGCCCTCAATTCATGACAACTGTATCAAGAAACCAGATATATATATCACTTTTAATGATCTAAGCTTTCTTCGTTTTTTGCTTTAAAGTTGCTCTCATGTTAATTCAATGAGTTTCCTTCTTTTGATCTAATATTTTGCTCTGGAATTTTTCCTGTGGAATATATAATCATATTTCAGTTGCTGTTTTTAATTACTCATACTGACACTTCTTTTTGCATTTAAATAAATGCCCTAGTTTCAGTGAAAATCACAAGACACTTTTTTTCCTTAACAGAATTTCTCTGCAACATTCAAATTTATTACAACATTTCAAATCAGAAATTTATTAGGTAATTGATAAGGCATTTGCATTCAACGCAATTAAGGAATTTTAAACAACAAAAAAATTAAAACAATAACCTGGCCATTTATATAAAAAGATCTCTCTATGAACTTTCAAATTCTATAAATAAAAATGTATTACCCACATACCAACTCTGAGTGAGAGAAACAATATTTGGCACGTCAGTGTATAGACACGGTTTTATAGGTATGAACTTGATCTTGAAATAGAAGACCCGTAAATATTTTAAAATTTTATTTTCATTATATACTTTGAAAATCCATGCCCCTAAGATCGTTATTGCCTTAGTAGGTGGGATAAATCAATTATAATAAGACATTTTGGTTCCAGCTTGCCCCATATTATAGGTATATGAACGTGGAGGGGGGATGTGTTGTTTCATAAACATCTGGCATTTTTTTAGGGGAAGGGGTTGGAGAGACTCCCTAGAATAGATAAAAGCCCATAAACTAGAATGTCTTCTCCATTAAGTTAAGAGGCACGTTCTTCTTAGGCCAAGTGTGTTAAATACAATGTTTACTGAGAGATTCCCTGAAAGAATATGCCTTATTAATACCCAGATATTTGCACTCACAGGTTTAAACTGGTCATGTACGTGACTACCCCTTCCCCCCTTCCCACCCCTCCGCCAACACAATATCCTGCTCTATAGAACATTGCACAGTACAGTATGATGCTGGCTATTTCTTATATGCAGCTGTACTTTATTCTGTAAGTCAGCCATCAGAGAAGGAGGCAGGCCTTCTTTCTGATCACTTCTCCCAGTTATGTTAGCATCTGTTATGAGTGGTAAATTCAGAACATTGAATTAATTCAGTGTATGCACATGGCCCAATAGTTAGGAGACAGAGGAAATGTTTGCTGGAATATATTATGATCTTTTTTGTAAGTTTCAGTTCCAGGGTTTTGTTTTTTATGTTAATGATAAAAACTATCATTAATTTTCAGTGTTTTCTATGTGTTTTATAAGTTTAATAAGACAATTGGAGTCAAAACACGAGTTTCCTAACTGATTTTAGTTTTCCAGAGTGACATTGTAATCAAGACATGTTGATATGTCAGTAATTCTGTGATGGATGCTCAGGAAATAGCTGAGAATACTAGTTAGATCATTTTTCAGTATTTATTTTCATTATACCCTCTTCCTTCTGCCCAGATGTATATACTTCATGTAAACCTTCAGCCAAAGAGTTTTATTTTAGGGGCACCTGGGTGGCTCAGTCGGTGAAGCGTCCAACTTTGGCTCAGGTCATGATCTCCCAGTTTGTGAGTTTGAGCCCCACGCCTAGCTCTGCGCTGACAGCTCAGAGCCTGGACCCTGCTTCAGAATCTGTGTCTCCTTCTCTCTCTGCCCCTCCCCGCTCACTCACTCTCTGTCAAAAATAAATAAACGTCAGAGAGTTTTATTTTAAGTTAGGGCTTTGGGAGAGTGGTGCCTGGATGGCTCAGTCAGTTAAGCATCTGACTTTTGATTTCAGCTCAGGTCATGATTTCAAAATTTGTGCGTTCGAGTCCCACGTACAGCTCCACACTGACAGTGCAGTGCCTGCTTGAGATTTGCTCACTCTCTCTCAAAATAAATAAATAGACTTAAAATAACAATAATAAAATAGGACATTAAGATAATGTACAGGTGAAGAACATAACTGTGACAATGGACAAATTACTCAGTTGCTCTGTTTCTTCTTCTGACATTGGGCAAGTCCCTAGTCATGTGACATCGGACAAGTTATTCAATTCCTCTGTTTCTTCATCTGTTTAAGAGGGTTTACAACAGAACTTAATGGTGCAACATGACATTTAGAATAGACTAGCACCTGGTAGCTATTATTATTTTCATTATTATATCGATTCTAGAGAGAAGGAGGTTAGGACCACAGACATCAGGAGTACTAAGTTTCACTTGTTGTTAATATTCATCATTAAGATAAAGTGTCCTAAAAATACAGAGAGAAATGGAATGGCAAGGTACCTTTAGATTTAAATAAAGTCTCTCTTTTTAGCAGAACTTGACTTTTAGAAAAGCACACATTTTACAAGACACATGCAGTATATGGTAATGTACTGGATATAAAGCCAATAAAAGCCACAGCCTCTGCAATCTTATTTATTTATTTAATTTGAGTATAGCTGACACACAATGTTACATTAGTTTCAGGTATGTAACTTAGTGGTTTGACAAGTTTCTACATTATGCTGAGTTCACCACAAGTATAGCTACCATCTGCCCCCGCTATTACATGGTTATTATAATATCATTGTATTCCTTATGCTCTCATCTCTTCACCCATTCTGCCCACCCCCGCCCCCCTTCCCTCTCCTGCCATCTTATTTAGTATTGTACATAAACACGTAGGAAAAGTATAGAACAAAAAAGTAGCCATTCAAGAAAAATTGCTACGGCAAGGACTGGGGCATTTGTTACCGCTCACAGTTCATGCATTCTCAGTCTCTCTGAAAAGACAGAGGTAGAGACAAGTCTGTGCAAGAAAGAGAAGGTACTTTGTGCAGAGGGAAGCCAAAACGGCCTTCAGAGAACTGGCTGTAGTGAGGTGGGTGACTGGGGAGTAAATAAATGCGCTGACCCAGCTCTCCAGCGGCCTCAGATCACCTGGAGTGCAATGCTTCGTGCACCCAGGTGCTGCTGGTGACAAGGCACTGTGCGGCCTCTGGCTCGCTCCATAGGATCACACTCTCCTTAGCGTGGTCGAGTTGGTCTTGCACGATGACAGAGGAGGAATAGCAGGCTATGAGTCCACGTCTGGAGGCACAGATTCTGTCTGAGAGTCTTGAAAAAATTGGCCTTGGGACTTAGCAACTTTTATGGGTCAACGATCAAAAAAAATTAGAGCAGATAGGCACTTGACAAATTATCTGATCCATGAATAAGAACTCCAATATGTCACACTGGGGAGAAGGGAATTTGAAAAGCATGTTTAATGTGCTTTGTTCCGTAATACAGAACAAAACATTTTTAATTGAAGTATAACTGACATTCAATATCCTGTTTGTTTCAGGTGTACATAGTGACTATCTATCTATCTATCATGATTATAAGTGATCCCCACAGTAAGTCTAGGTACCATCTGTCACCACACAGTTATTATGATGTTATTGACTGTATTCCTTGTGCTGTCCATTACACCCCCCATGACTTACTTATTTTCTTTTTTCTTTTTTTTTTTTTTAAATTTAAAGTTTAGTTAACATACAGTGCAATGCTGGTTTCAAGAGGAGAATTCAGGGATGCATTACCTCCATACAATACCCAGTGCTCATCACAATAGGTGCCCTCCTTAATACCCATCCATCACTCCATCAGCCTGTAGTTTGTTCTCTATCATTAAGAGTCTTTTGTGGTTTGTTTTTCCCACTATTCTCTTCCCCAACCCTTCCCATATGTTCATCTGTTTCTTAAATTCCACATATGAGTGAAATCATATGGATGGTATTTGTCTTTCTCTGACTTATTTCACTTAGCATAATACATCACATTGCAAATGATATCTACATCATTGCAAATGGCAAGATTTTGTTCTTTTGATGGCTGAGTAATATTCCATTGTGTGTGTGTGTGTGTGTATATATATGTATATATATATACCACATCTTTATCCATTCATCAGTCGATGGACATTTGGGTTCTCTCCATATTGTTGATAATGCTGATATGCATATGTCCCTTCAAATTTGTAGTTTTGTATCCTTTGGGTAAATAACTAGTAGTGCAATTGCTGGGTAGTAGGATAGTTCTAATTTTAGTTTCTTGAGGAGCCTCCATACTGTTTTCCAGATTGGCTGCACCAGTTTGCATTCTCACCAACAGTGCAAGCAGGTTCCCCTCTCTCCACATCCTCACCAACACTTGTTGTTTCTTGTGTTGTTAATTTTAACCATTATGACAGGTGTGAGGTGGTTTCTCATTATGGTTTTCATTTGTATTTCCCTGATGATGAGTGACATTGAGTATCTTTTCATTTGTCATTTGGCCATCTAGATGTCTTCTTTGGAAAAGTGTTTATTCATGTCTTCTGCCCACTTCTTAACCAGGTTATTTGGGTTTTGGGTATTGTTGAATTTATAGATTTTGGATACTATGACTTATTTTATTACTGGCAATTTGTACGTCTTAATCCCCTTCAACCTGTTTTGCCTGCCCCTTAACCCTGCCCCCTCTGATAACCAGCAATTTATTTCCTGTATGGTTAAATATGTTTCCATTTTGTTTTGTTTATTAGATTCCACATATAAATGAAATCATATGGTATTTCTTTTTCTCTGACTCATTTCACTTAGCACAAGACCCGCTAGGTCCATCCATGTTGTCACAAATGATAAGATTTCTTTTTTCTTTTTTATTTTTTTTCTAAGTAGGCTCCATGACCAGCGTGGGGCTCCAGCTCATGACCCTAAGATCAAGAGTTGCATGCTCTACCAACTGAGCCAGACAGTGCCCCAGATTTCTTTTTTTCCCTATGGCTGAGTAAAATCCATCATATGTATATACCACATCTTCTTTATCTGTTAAATTATCGATGGACTCTAAGTTGGCCAAAGTAAAACTTCTTCATATCCTCTTGGCAGAGGGAAGATATGTGGAATCTGATTCTGTACAAAGGATTATAGTCAGAGTAGCTTAGCTGCAGTTGCCGGGTGATGACCACCCATCTCTGCCTTGGTTTCCTCATCTGTAAAGTGGGAATGCAGATACCAGCAGCTATTTAGAATGAGTATCAGGTGACATCATGGTAAAAATTCCTTGGAAGTTTGGGGAAGCTTAAAAAAACTTTTGTAAGCGAATAGTGCTGTTTGTTACACTTCTAGAAACCACGTTCTCAGTCTCTGGGAATTAAAGATAAAATAGAATTTCCTCAGGCCCACTTTACGTGACATAGGTAAAGAGAAAAGAGGCAGTAGAAATGGAGTTACCAGGTTTTACAAATAAAAGTATCACACACCTGGTTGGAATTGAATTTCAGATAAACAGTGAATGGGCTTTTAGGATGAGTGTGTCTGAAATTCACCCTGTAATTTACACTGCACCCCTAATTGGAAACAGAGAATCACAGTAGAACCAAGACATTGGTTGATGTCCTAGAGTGTGTAGGGTTTCACCAGTGGCCTCGGCCTCCTTGGACTGTTGTAGATAACCTGGAAATGATGTCTCCTTCCTCCTTCCTCCTCATCCCCAGAATTGGGAAGCATTGACATTATCAAGCATCGTATGACCATCACTGTCATTGTAGAATAATAGTAACGGTCACTCTGTATTGAGCACCTGATATACTAGACCCTTTAAGTAAATTATTTGTCCTGTGAGAATAGGCACAATTATGTCACTTCACAGATGAAACACACACTCTAACCCAAGTTACACAGCTAATTTTGGTAAAAGGTGGGCTTTAGCTCCAGGGTTTATGGTGATAAATCCTGTGTTCCTTACATGCACTCTGCATGTTTTGGATGTAGGTGACCTGTAGCCAACTCTGTGATAGAGAATTGCTGAGAGCTTGTCTTCCTTCACTCTCTGTGATGTGAACTTCTCTGCATGTTCAAATGCCATGTTCAGACATTCTTCTTTTCATATTTACCCTTTGTTCACTTTGTTTGCCTAAAATAATGTCTTATCTTACTAATTAAAATAGTGCGCTGTGATCCCCTCAGAAATCTCTAGGTCCCCTCCTCACATCTGTAGATTTTCAGCAAGGGCTGAATAAGCTCATGTCCGCCTTCCATGTGACAAGTTGGAGAAAGACATGGAGGGGCCTACTGAAGCTGGTCTGTGCCCAGTCTTGATCTTTTCACTCCACACAGCTTTTAAAATGAGCTGCATCAAGAAAGAATGGAATCCATTGTTGAAAAATATTTTATCAACCAAATTATGTTCGGAGTTATTTTTATTTTCTTTCAGCTCCATCACTACCACCTTCTCCATCTGATTTCGCTTCTGCTGTGTTCTTAGCTGCAGAGATTTTAGAAAGATGACAGTTGGTTGACTATGAAATGTAGGATCTATTTTTACTCCAGATCATCGATTGAAGTTTGACAGACTAAAGCAATGGCATGTTCTATTCAGTTATAAGATTAGTACCTACCCAGCGAGTTCTGTTAGTCTAGAAAATGTTCCGGTTCTCTGGTAATTAAAAGATTAAGCTTTGGCCTAATTGAATTTGTAGGGAGATTTTAGTTACAGGAATTTAAAATTCACACTCACCCAATGAGCTTCCTCTGTGTGTGCCCACTTCCCCCCAGAAAATGTTGTCTCTTCCCAGTTAAAAAGCTTCTGAGCGCTTATGTGTGTGCTGTGTCCTGCAAAAGCTTGTCTTTGTCATCTTTCTCCTGTTTGTAAGCTGTATTTGACAGGTGCATGTGACATTTGGGAAACTGCTTTCAAAATTGCATTTGGATTTTAGTAGCCAATTTAAATATATAAGAAAACCACATCTTTTTAAAATTTTAAGCTGAAAACATTTTGCATTCAGTATCTTTTTTTTTTTAATGTCTTTTGTTTTATTTTGATAGACAGAGACAGAGAGCTAGCGGGGAAGGGGCATAGAGAGAGGCAGACACAGAATCTGAAGCAGGCTCCAGGCTCCGAGCTGTCTGCACAGAGCCTGATACACGGCTCAAACCCACGGACTGTGAAATCATGACCTGAGCCGAAGGCAGACGCTTAACCAACTGAGCCACGCAGGCGCCCCCCATTCAGTATCTTTTAAATAAGGAATAAAGTGAATGAACGACAACCAGCCAGTCCCGGTTTTAAGTATCCTTCAGTAACATTTTGGACTAAGGGGCATAGGAAATACTCAAATGCAATTCAGACAATCAATACTTCAGTATAAACTGGTACTATAACCACTTATACATTTGAATTCGCTAAATTTTGAAACCTAGTTAAGATAGATATTTGATATCATTTTCACAGAATCCATTTATATGTGGGTTCTCAAGTAGAATTAAGTAATAATAAATCATTCAAGACTGAAATGCTCAGGAGAGAGATTTTGCAAATTAATGGTAGGGAATTCCTCCTCATGCATATGTCAGTAATGATCATGCATATGGCTATTGATACCCATGAGCCAATTTTTAGATATCACTAGTATGCAACTTTTTATCTCCGGTGCTTAGCAAAATACCAGACCATGCCTGGTTCTCAGTAAATATTTGTTGAATGAAAATTAAATGTCCTGGTTGAATTGTGTCCATATTTATTATCTTTAACAGAGAAATAAAAAGATCTTTTCTTCATTTCATTTTACATGCTCCCCTTATTATTAAGGAATGTGGGAATAGAAAATTTGAGCTTCTAAAATATTTCAGTGAACAAAAATAACATTTTAGAAATATTAATAAAATCATTTATAAGAGGCTTTTTCTCAAAAAGCACATAAATCTACCTACCTCTTCATACATGGGCACCTATAAAAATGAGAAAATAATGCAAGAGATCCTGATAAAATAGACCTATGAAGATATCATGCATTAATTTTTTTATTCATAATACATGTATGTATATTTTTATCAGCATCTTTTACATCATTTACCTGTTTTTTCCCCAATCCTCTGATATTCCAAAACAAGTATGACAGAATCTCTAGGTAGTTTTTTTTATATGATATAATGATAAATATTGTCCCCAGAAGTCAGAACTTCCTATCATTAAAAATTTACTCTTAAATACAGGAGTTATAGAGTAGCGTTCACCTTGTATTCAAACTTCCCTTGAGGTGTTATTACTGAATAGTATAGCAGTTAACATCTCTGTTCTGGGGCACATACGTAAGTTCCCTCCTATGCCCAGTGACACAACAATAGAACTTTGTTCACCCAAATAAATATTAGATACAAATTACCCAGCAAAGTCATACATTATATCCCACTTCTTTCACTATATTTTTCCAGTAGGAGAAACCCCACTTTTATAATTGAAGTCAGTGAGGAAAAACGATAAAAACTTGAGGTGTAATGGGTTTTGCTAGGATTTATTCCTTCAGGGAAGAGTCCTGCCTATAGAGCAATGTGACGGACTGAAAGAATAAACCCATTGAGTAGAGTATGAAAAAAAGGAAGCATTTTGGAAAATGTGTTTCTACTCATAAGTTTTATATAGTAACTAACAATGTTGAGTCCACTTCCCCTGACTTTTTAATCTTCCTGTTAATTTAACTACAATGAGGGTACTATTCAGGGAACGTTTTGCCTCAAAGGGTCTGGCTCAGGAATCTTGTCTGGTTACTGAGAGAAGTATAAAGTTTTACTGGGGGAGGAGGGAATCTTGTCATTTAATTCTCTAAAAACTATTTTATGCCTCCAATGCAAAGTGTTTTACTTTATTTTTTTAAAATATTTATTTATTTTGAGAGACAGCAAGAGAGAGAGAGAATACATGAGCAGGGGAGAAGCAGAGAGAGAGAGAGAGAGAGAGAGAAAATCCCAAGCAGGCTCTACACTGTCAGTGCAGAGCCCAACATGGGGCTCAGTCTCACGAACCATGAGATCGTGACCTGAGCCGAAATCAACAGTCGACTGCTTAACTGCCTGAGCCACCCAGGTGCCCCTCTTTTATTTTTAATCAATCTGTATTGCACCTTTAGCACTGCTGGTCTTGCTACCTTTAGCATTTATGCCTCTGGTTTAATAATCTGAAATAGAAGAGGAGTGCTGTGCCCTTGTCCCGTTTAACTTATCCTCAAAATGTCACCAATCTTCTTTGTTTCGGTCCAGGATATGTAGTCAGAACTCGTTCTGGCTAAACTGAGATTCTTTATCACCCTACTCAAAATGAGCATGACCGTATGCCCCCATTCACCCCAGAGACCCCCAGTTTATATCTGTTGTGTGATTACTAATAGTGCTTCTTTTCAATCTTGAAATGTCGTTCTGTGGGCAAGAAATTATATGTCCTCATACTTCTACCTGTGAAATCATATGGATGAAATGTCACAGTCACAAATCGTAGAACAACGCATGAAGTTCGGATGACTTAGGAAGGAGAATGGAAGCTGTCAGAATTTGGCAGGTTAATCTACCAGCTGTGAAGGGGACGGCAGAAATAGCAACTTGCTGGTGTATTTGAGGAAGATTGATGACAGAGTGCTGCTGCCCCAGAATGGCTTTTAGCCTTGAGTTAGACATTTATCTCAACAAATTTTTATTGAGTGCCAAGCAGATGCCTGGTGTCATGGGGAGCAATGGTGATGCAGCAGTGAGCGTGAGAGGCCTGGCCCGTCCTCAGAGAGCTGGCAGGCACTATCCAGTCCAGCTCTCTGTCCAACCCACATTAATAGGTCAGTGTAAAACTTCACTTTGTAAACCAAAGGCGCTGGCGTATGTTCAGACTATCTGAATATGTGCAGACCATGAGAGTATGTTCATAGTCTGCACATATTCTCTCTAATCTCATAGTCTCATGTTGCTACTTTATTGGATCAGAAATTCAGTGTAGTATTTCAATGTGAGAAACTACCTGTAAGAACTTATGCCCCCACTAGGTCAGTTATGCACCTGGAGTGCCCAGTACCTGCCATACTAGAATTATAGCACTTCCTGCCCAGAGATGTCTGAATGTCCATTGTGATAAACACCTGACAACAAAACAAACTAATCATTTACTTCCAAAACCACTCAAATAGTCCAGTACTTATAAGAAATCCTGACTAGGGCACATGGGTGGCTCAGTCACTCACCTGAGTGTCCAACTTCAGCTCTGGTCACAATCTCACAGTTCATGGGTTCCAGCCCTGCGTTGGGCTCCAAGCTGACAGCTCAGAACTTGGAGCCTGCTTTGGATTCTGTGTCTCCCTCCCTCTCTGCCCCTCCCCTGTTCACACACTCTCTCTCTCCAAAATAAATAAACATTAAAAAATTAATTTAAAAAAAAAGACATCCTTACTGATTGAAAATTACTTATCCACGATCTCCCACTGTTCTGAAACACAGCCAGTAAAAACCAGGAAGTCGGTACCAGAGGCTCTGAAGCAGCCAGAACAGTTGCGACAAGGTCTATTTTGGAGGAATACATAGGATCAGGAGGGCTAGGCCAAGTACGACTGGTGTGGGCAGGCCAGGTCATGGCCAGGACAGTTGGTCAAGGTGGATGCAGTCAAGCAAGTGGATTCAGGGTCTTGTTGTTAGAGGGCATCAAGCCATCTGAGAGTGGGTGAGAGAATGTGTGTGTTCAAAGTCAGCTTGAAGGACAAGGACAAGGGTCCAGCTTCTTCCTCGTCCACGTGAATGCAGGCAGGTCTCTCATGAAGCCCATGTATGTGCCATAGAATGAGTTCAGGTTCATATCTGACTCTAAGATTCTTGATCATCTGGTTTTCTAGTCCTCAGTTATTGCAGAGATAAAGCTGATAGGCTGTCCTGGTAGAGCACAAAATGTCCACTATTTAGTCCAACAACGAGGCTAGGATCTAGTGTGTAGAGAAGGCAGCAGCAAGCAGTAACTGCTAGTAGCGTTCCCTTGTGAGGTAAGACAGACGTCTCTTAATGAAGAGCAAAACCCAGGCTAAGGCCTTGCTTATGCCGCTGAGTTGGGTTTACATTCCATGTGCAAATTTGTAGTCCTGAAAAATTATCTTATGTGGAATATCCCATTTCTCAATATTGTAGACAACTGAGATTTAATGTTTATTGTAGACAAGAAGTCATCTGTTTTCTTTCCAAGTTAGTTCACACAACCAGAAATCCATATTTAACTCTGAAGTCTGTTTTTCTTTCTTTTTTTTTTTTTTGGTTGATTTTCAAGGGACCAACTTTTTAATTTTAGGCGTAAGGGGGATGTTGGCTGTGGCCTTGACTTTTTCTTCCATGTGTAGAACATTGAGTACCATTATTTTTTCCTCTCAACACCAAATAATGGCTTTCTGAATGTCCACTGCTTAATTGTCTTTTCTACTTGAAAACACTTTGAAGTTCTTCCAGTATAATTAAGAAAGTTTATTTTTGTTGAATAAAAACAGTAGCAACTCTGTTTTATTCAACAAAACAGAAGTGTGTTGAATAAAGTCAACACACAGAAGTGTGTTTTTTTTTTCAAAAAAAGCTAAGTGTGAAGATGGTGTCATGTAAAGCAGGAGGCATTAGGTCCTGTTAAAAGCACATGAGCGTTTGAGGTTGATCTCATTCAAATCCAGAGTCTCCCCACAGAACAGCATTGAGATGGCAGGAAAGACACTTGAATTGTCTGTGCCCAGATTCCCTCATGTGAATCAGGGGTTCCACTAATTGTGCCTTCCTCAGGGAGCCATTTGGGGATTGCATGAAATTATATATTTGTAGTTTCCGTATAGTGCCTTGTATGTACTTGAGTATCCATGACTATTATTTTAATCAGATTTTTTTTTTCAAAAGTTCCTACATGCTATAGACTTAGATCTCTAAATAACCTTTTAGAAGCCACTTTTTCTCCCTGTTCACATGTGTCTGCCTGAATCCACCGCATTGCCAAGCCACAAGCTGGCGCTGATCTGAGCAAGGACAGGAGGTAGAGAATCAATCTGATGCCCTTGGGCATGAGGGATCTGGCCCTTAGGGAAAAGCCATGGAATATTCAAGAGAGATCAATGGATGACTGGGACAGGTACATTCCACATTACCTGTTAAAGGAAAGGAGCTTAGTTTTTACTTTGAAAGATGAAAAAATACCATAGCAAACTTTAATTTTCCCTAAAAGATCACTTCTGACCTTCAGCAACCCTGGCTGGAAGCAATCACTTTTTTTCCTCCTTAGTCTTACACTGCTCTAGACTGCAGTTCTTTGGGTGGATATTTCATTTTTCATTTTATGCCAGCCTTCTAGCTTCTTTGATTCTGTTCTATGTATTCCTATCTGAGGAGCAAGCAGAAGGCATCTTGTGTATATTGGATTTGATGGTTCTTCAAGAATCTAAGTGGGAAATGGATGTGGGTCGCATTCTGACTTGTTTCCAGAGTTCTGCGGGCTCTTAGGACCCCGTCACCTCTCCAGCACAGCTGACCAGCACCCCCTTAGCGGGGAGAACACTTGTCAGCAAGCAGTTCATGAAAGACACTTTTTTGGAACACCCTGAATATTCCTTATAGTCCCCAAGGAAATCTTACTTAAAATTACCACTCTTTAGTATACGTAACTAAAAATATTTATCACATATTGTGGTAAGGGCAAAATTGGGTTAAATATTTACATATACGTTAAAACTTAGCGATGGCTGTATTTATGAGGTGTGAGGAAGCAGTAAGTAAATGTACTGCACCCTTTACTGGAAGAACCACTCGACTGTGGAAAGGAAACAGTGTAGGATTGTACGTGTTTGTGTTTGGGGTGGGAGATTTTCTCTTTTCTTTTCTTTCCTTTTCCTTCTTTGCTTTCTTCTTTTTTTTTTTTTTTTTTTTTTTTTTTTGTTTAATGATGTTGCGCCTTCCTTGTAGAATGCACAGACAGGGCCCAGAGGAGCAGAGAGCGAGCTTGGAGATAATGAGAGGGCAAAACGAAGGGCCGGTGATGGTGGCTGAGGCTAGGAAGACTGTACCGTGCTGGCCCACAGGCTTAGTAACTCCCAGGACCCCAGGGGACGGGGTGAGGGCTGGCCAAGAGTACATGTGTAGACGGGGTGGGCCTCGGGAGGGCTCACTGGTAGAGCATAAGCACACAGTACAAAAAAGCCTAGATGGTAGGGGCTTGAAGGATGAGTGGGGCATAGGCTGTGGATTTGTTTAATGTCAGCTGACAGTCTTCTCTTTGTATTCTTCTGGAGGGGATTAGCCATTCAGGGGAGGGAAGGAGGGTGGTGAGTTGTCTGTGGGAATTCTTATTATTCTCTCTGCCTGCTTTCCAAATAATAGTATTTTACTCTGATCACTCTAGTTTGGGGCAAGGAGGTAATGTATAGTTTTCACTGAGTTTCCTAACAACCGTAGGTGGGAAGTGACATTCTTCTATAACAAATGTCACACCGAAGGTCCGGACTTTTCACAGGTAGCTGGGGTAGAGTGGAAAGAGCATTGGAAGATTGGGGTTCAGGGCTGGGCTCTGACACCTGCCTTACAGCATTATCACACCTGAGCTTACTTCTCATTCACAAAACCGCCTCAACACGTGTCTTCCCAAAATGCGAGGATATAAAATGTGCAGAGATCTTGTTCTAGAGACAGTCCTGGCATATGCTCTATAAATGTTACATTGGCTATGTCACCTGTCATCATCACCAAGGTTTTAAATATTTGGTTTATTTTCAGAGAGAGAGAAAGAGAGCAGGGAAAGGGTAGCGAGGGAGGAAGAAAGAGAATCCCAAGTAGGCTCCGTGCAGACCATGGATCATGACCTGAGCTGATATCAAGAGCCACCCAGGCACTCCATCCCAGAGTATTCTAAATGTTAAGGGCTTAGTAGGAAATGATTTATTCAGCAAATAGTGCATACCTGCCACATAGTCCAGGCACTCCAGTAGACACTAGATCTGCAGCAATGGCCAAAAAACGAAATTGACCTAGTGTTCATTCTGTACTGGTGTGGATGGTGTTACACAACAACTTTTATAACAAAATGATTTACAGTTTTTAACTGCACATATATGTACTGTACGTATACATTTGGCTTCACACAGTAGAAGTTTAACACTCTCACAGCTGTAAAACATCTGACTGTCGGCTCTCCTGGAGACCAAATGACCAGCTACCTACAATGTCTCCCCATCCAATTCTCCCCTGAACCTACTTGGTGTCCCTGGTGTTCTGTGTGGGGCCTGCCTGGACCAGCATGTTCAAAAGCCCCCTGTTTTTTCTTTCCAAAAGGTTGATGTACACACTATGTGCCCCATTTCCTCTTTATCTCTCTGCTTGTACTTGTGCTAATTCTAGTGCTAACAGCCTTTTGCTTAGACACACATTCTCTTTATCTGCTGCTTGTTCTCTGTTTCCCATCCAAGGAAAGTAAGAACGTCGTGTCCTCCCTCCTAAGCGTTTCCCCCAAATAATTTTCCGGTGCCTATGCCTGACACCACAATGGTTTTATCATCGATAGGGATTGGATAAGAGATTAGCCCCGTATCCATACAGCTTATAGGCTCATAGAGCAGCCAGTTTATAAGCCAGAAGGTATAGGACAAGATAGAAAGTAAATGCCAGAGCATGAGACCTTTTCTACTGTTTTTTTTTTTTTCAGTTTTCAAATGGAAAAAAAAACTCTTGAGTATAGATTTTCACATTTTCTGCATTATCATTTGAAATAGTACAGAAAAAGGAAAAGTTGTTAACTATTAAGAATGAGCACATATTGGTAATCAGTTTGGCTTTAGGTCTTGTTTTATTTGTTCACCCAACAGATAATTGAGTGGCCAGGCACTGTGTTGGGTGCTAGAGAAATTAAATGCCGTCCTCCATTTAGAAGCTCCGAGCATAATAGTAACAGAAGGCAGGAAAGCACGGAAACCAAATATGTACCCAGTGTGTTGCATGTGGCTCCATGGGATCCAGGTCTGGCGGCTAAGAGGAAGTCATCCGAAAGGCTTCATAAGGAAGGTTAGTCTCCTGTTTTTTGAAGACGGTAGGGGGTGTGATTTTGCAGAAAGAAGGCTGTGGGGGGGGCATGGGGAAAAAGCCTCAGAAAACCAAATGAACCTCTTTGGGACTGTGAATGCTTGTGAAGTCTGCGAAGGGAACACACACACACACACACACGGGAAATTGTATAATTTTGAGAAAGGAATGATGTAAATATAATGTGATGGTGGTTCTAAATGTTTTTTCGACTTTATCCACTAGGTTAGGAAAGATTAAAGGCAGGTCACCTGTTAAAGCGTCCAAGCGAAACTTTTTTAGGAAATCGAAACATGTTTTCAAGACGTACTGCTTATTAACCCTGGATGTGAAAGATTTAGAAAAGGCAAAAACTACAGTGTTGCTTCATATAACTGAATCCCAGGAAATCTTGGCTCTGGTCCTGAAAATCTTGAAATAAAATGTTTTCTGGAACATTAATTGGAAGACAGCTTGCTATCACCAAATTGTTAGTCTGCGGTAGAAACCCAAAACTGCTAACAGATGCCTCCTGCAGATTTTTAAAATATGGAATTATTTCAGCCAGCTACCAAACTATTGATCTTTGTAATTTTTTAAACGATGAAATATGCATATAAATCTACAAAACTGTTCAACTGAGAAACAGTGCTCCTCTTTGTGCTGTTTATCAGAGATGTCTGATTTCCAAACTGAGATTTGCTCTGATTAGAATTTAGCTATTTAAATTAACTCAGGAGTTTATCTAAAAACAGTTTACATTAAGTTTAAAAAAAAAATAGAGTTTAAATTTTAGTCCTCAGCTTCCTTAGTCCTTAGCTATGTAACTTTGGACAGGTTCCTTAACATCCCCAACAAATGCCCAAATTCCTTTAAGACCATGCTTCTAATTTGAGTATTTGAGATTTGCACAATGCACATAATAATCTACAAATATTGTTGAAATATTTAGGAAAACTCCCCAATTATCACATTCGTTAGTTAATGAATTTACTAGGGCATATGGGAGATGGCCCACTCTATGCCCATCAACAGGAATCATATTTGCTACCATGTAGGAGTTAAGTAGGGTGAGGGAGGTAAACAGAACTCCACTCCTGGACAGAGCTGCCAGTCAATTCAAAACGGGAGCACAGGGGGAAACATTAGCCTTTACTCCCTGGTGGTGGAGAGAATGGAGACCCACGTGAATACAGACCTGCCACACACCCCTACCCAATCCAGCTGACCAGGGGCCTCTTTAAAACAATAAACAAATGTATCTTTCTCTTATTTTTATAATGAAGTGCGAGTCATTGAGCCCCTTAACTTTGCAAAACTTCCCTTTTGTAATTTTTTAAAAACTTTTGCTAAATATTAAGGAGTATCCATCCCATTCTATAGATAAAATTATGTCTCAGAATATGTGGGTTCTATTTTTATTATTATTTCTATTTTAAAAATCATGCAAGTAATGCATACTGTGGGAAAAAATATAAGGTAGAGGTAAGTATGGGAAAAGTAAAATCACCTAGTCCTAAATCTGGGCTTTTTTTTTTTTTCTTTTTTAGAGAGAGATTTAGCATGCAAGTGGACGAGAGGGGCAGAGGGAGAGAGAGAAACCCAAGCAGGCTCTACACTCAGAGTGGATCCTTGGGATCACAACCTGAGCTGAAATCAATAGTCGGACATGCAACTGACTGAGCCACCCAGGCGCCCAAGGCATATTTTTTTATCCCTAAAAATATAGATTTTTATTTTCTGTATAGAATCTATGAATATATAGAGCAAGACATTGCAAAAAGGTTTTCACTGATATTTCACTGAAACTGACATAACTTTATGTCAACTATACCTTTAAAATATATATATATAGAGAGAGAGATCAAATAAAAATGCAGGAGTACCTGGGTGGCTCAGTCTATTAAGTGTCCAGCTCTTGATTTTGGCTCAGGTCATGATCTCACGGTTCATAAGATCGAGCCCTGGGATTCTCTCTCTCCTCTCTCTCTACCCTTTCACTCACTTGTGCTCTCTCTCTAAATAAATATTTAATAAAATAAAAATAAAGAATGCAATTGGAAAAAAAGAATGAAATAGTATGTATAAACATTGGAAAAGCAGTAATTAAATCATCCTCTTAAAAACACAAAAGGAAAAGAAAAACTTTTTAGAGAGTGTAAGACCATGTATTGTAGAGGAAACATCTGAGTCCTGGTGTCACCCAGAGCTGTGCTTTTCCTGATTTGCCACTCACCCACCAGGTTGCTTTGGGCCACAAGCTTAATCTGTCTGCATCTCTCTGCAAAAATGGGGACAAACGATGCCTGTTTGCCCTGGGCGCTGATGGGAATCTATGGTAAAGTCGCCCTGTAAAGTAAGCACATACCTTTCACCATTATTAAGTATGTGGGCCTGCATTATACTGGCATCGAGTGCGAGTGGCTGACCTACTGCTTGAACTATGACAGTTTTGGGGAGACGATTTCAAAGGGCTCAGAGATAAATTCAGGGGGTAGAGGTTCAAAAAGGGAAGCTGGCTCAAGAAGGCTAATAAGCTCAATAACATAATCCTGCTAAGATAGCAAAGTGACAGCTAGTCCTGATGAAGAAGAAACAAGGTCTTTGTGCAAAGGACAGTTCTGGGGAAGATACACGGTCCAAGGTGATCACGAGAGAGAAGGGCAGCACTGTGGGAAGCCAGCCGGGAGGCTACAGGTTGGTTTGAGATGCAGCTTATGTGAAATACTGAAGACAGCACCAGTGTCTTATACGTGTTGCTCAGAGTGAACACAGTGAGGAACCCAGAGCCCCACTGCCTGGGGTATGGGGAGTTACATTAACAGACAGCAAATACTCGACCCCAGAGGGAAAAGTCTAAGGAAGGTCAGAGGACAACGAGAAGACCCCAGTTATTCTCACAGTGGCCCTGGCCTTGAAAAATTACATCACTGCAAACAAGAATTTATAGGTTGACCTCAAAATTGCTGCAAAATCCAGAAATCGTGGGAAGCAGGAAAGGCTTCCTGTGCTTGGAATTTGCGAGGCAAACGTTTTGATTTTCAAGCATAGAAAAAGGTAGTTTCCTGGAACTACAAGCCACTGGACTTGTCTTCGTTCCCAGTGTGATGCTGAAAAGAATTAATTAAAAGGGTTGTCAGCTGTTAAAAAGGGATTCTGTGTCCCAAGGAGCTGGCATAGGTTCGCTAAGAGTAATTCCTGCCAGAAGTAAGAGTGTGGCTTTTAAACAGGGTAGTTTGATGGAGCCATGGAAACTGTGGTAGATGCTCTGTGTCAGGATGTGAGGAAGCCCTCTGAGAAGGTTGCTAAAAATCTATTTACGGAAAGGATGGAGGGTCAGGCCTGGATGGCAGTGCAGCTGACTGGCTCGGCCCCCTCCCAGCTCAAGGGACTGTCACCCCTACAGGCGGGACCGTAAGGATGGTCCTCGATTGCATAGTAGAGCACGGGGCGACCCTCTCTCCCCGCCATTGCCTGGTAGTGTGGAGCAGGGATGAAGCCACAGGGAGAGTCACAGGGGAGAAAGCAAACACAAATGAATAATAAAAAAGAAGCACCAAGATGAAATGAGGGGCAAGGGACAAGGACAGAAAACTCACTCGTCACAAGTGTGATGAAATAAAGTGATGCTGCTTAAGAGTAACCCGCGAGGGGATGCCTGATGGGCTCGGCCGGTGGAGCATACAAGTCATGATTTCGAGGTTGTGAGTTCGACCCCCATGTTGGGTATAGAGATTACTAAAAAAAATAAATAAAACTTAAAAAAAAAAAAACAAGTAGCGTGTGAGGAGGAGGCAGAGGCAGAGGCAGACTCACACGGCTGTCAGACACCAGGGAGAAAGCTCCGATGCCTGCAGCAGCAAGATGTGATTCTCGCCCACGTGGGTGAACACCCTTGACCATGCTGACCTGCTTCACGCAGATCAGTCCACATCTGAAGTTTCAAATTCAGTTCCAGTTTCCAAAGATAAAGGGAAATGTTTTGGATGTGTCCATAGGAGAATGATCCAGATTTGGGGTGGGGTGGGGAGTCTGTATAAGTCAGACAAGATTTAATATACTCACCTTGGAGAGTATCTGAAGGGTTTTATGACCACTGGCTTAAAACAAGTATACTTGAAAGATTGGACTTCTTTGTGACACCAGAGGGCATGGATTTAGGCTTCCTGGCCCTTGGAGGTGTCCCAGAAGAAATGGAAGCCTCAGGAGAGAGGCCCAGCCCCTGGAGAGGCTGCCTGGTCATAGGCCACTCTCAGGGATGAGACAACTCAGGGATCCAAGTAGGCGTCGGTCTGATGACGTGTAAGCCCCTTTGGACTTGAGATTCTGTGGTTCTGACTGTCTTCTATACTTCTTTGTGGTTGTGGTTACTCAACGCATCAGGTGAAAATTCTGAGTTGTTGCTGTAGAAGATGTTGCTTTTTGAGATGGTATCCTTCTTTTTAAGATGTGTGATTCAAAATTAAAATGTTTAGGGGCACCAGGGTGGCTCAGTTGGTTAAGCGTCTGACTTCAACTCAGATCTTGATCTCACGGTTTGTGAGTTTGAGCACCCACTTTGGGATCTGTGCTGACAGCTCAGAGCCTGGAACCTGCTTTGGATTCTGTGTCTCCCTCTCTCTCTGCCCCATCCCCACTCTCACTCTGTCTCTCTTTTTCTGTCTCTCAAAAAAAATAAATAAACATTAAAAAAAAACTAAAAAGTTTTGGGTTATCTTGTAGGAAAAAGACATCAGTTTCGACCTGGTTCGTTCCCTGACATTGATCATTACCCTTCAGGGTGAACCTGATTGAAATGAAAGGTAGAGGCAGGTGAAATGAAGCTGCAGAGCCTAGTTTGCATATCAACCCTTCTGGATGCCAGAGAGCAGTGCACATTCCTGCACGTCCAAGTGAGCTGTGGATTTCTACTTCATTCTTAAAACAAAAAACAAAAACAGAAACAAAACCTTTCAGATAGGTAGATTGTTAAGGAGAGATGTTTATTATTTTTATATACCTTTATATCCTAAAAAAAAAAAAGTATTTATTGTGGTAGACATAAAAGGCAGTCCTTAGAACTCTGAGTGCTAAGTCAAAGGCACCGTGCCATTAACCATAACTGATGAATGATGGCAAGGTTCCTGGTTCCAGTCAGTGATGCTGTGACCGCAACCTAAGATCAGATATTTGTCCTTGTCCATTTGAACAGAAGAGACTCGGGAGCCACGGGAACTTTGTTTCCAGTGGGTTCCCACGCGGAGACAACAACCCGCGGGTGTCTGGGTGGTGGTGAGGCGTTCCTACGAGTCCTCGTGGATGCACCGGTAGGATACGAGGGAGCTGTTTTCCTGGTCGCAGGTGTACTTTCTAAACGCAGTGTGTGAACGGCGTCAACTGTTGGCCTCCTGAGGACGTCCTGTAGACGGTCAGTGCTCTCAAAGGAGCTGTCCGCTCCCCTCCTGAGGATGCTGGTTGCCTGTGCTACAGGGTTCGCCTGAAGGCTCCTTGTTGTTGACGCTGAATGGCTCCCCCGACCCCCGTGCTTTGCTTTGGGAATGTCAGGTGACCAGTCCTCTTCCGATTCCCCTCTCCTTTCTCTCAGTCTCCGTCTCTGTGCATCTCTCTCTGTCACATACACACATACCCTCTCACATTTCCACACTCCTCAGACTCCTGCACATTCTGTCTGAATTTAGACAAAGCTTTGAAAAGCACCTTGCCTAAAGCAGTGCCCACCCCCCAGCCTCTGGGATCACCTTTCACCTACTCCGCTTGTATTTATACCAACCTTCTGTCCCTCTGCTTTCTCTTTCTACCGGGACAAGGCCGTGCCTTTCTACCTCTTTGTCTCCAGCTCCTGGAATACCCAGGCACGTGGTAAGCTCACAATAATTATCCAGTGGGGAGAAATGAGGGAACCTTGCAAAGGATGCATTCTAATAGGAATAACTAATAAAGGATACACATCCTGAACAACATCTTCAGTTCTAGATTAACCATGTTGCTGTGGAGACGAACACAACCTTTATACTGGCTCAGTGTCCCTGAGGTACCCACACATTTGACCCCCTAAGAGGGTGCTGAATAAAATACAGAACACCCAATTCAGTTACATTTCTGACATATAACAGGTAAATCTTAGTGTAAGTTATGTCCCATGCAATATTTGGGACATACTTATACTAAAAATTATTTCTTCAGTATTTTCACTGCTATACTGGGCAACCCTGGTTCCCTGATTGATTTGCCAGATTTCAGGATGTTTCAGTGTCCTTTACAGTTTTCCAAAAAGAAATCAGCTCTAATGTCAGCCTTGCCTTCAACATGTGACTCCACTGATGAGCACCATGGTGCCCTCAGAACCTTTGTTCCACTGAAATGCGTGTGATGAACAACGTTTACACCAGAAACCCCCTTAACTCCTCCTCCATTTCTCCCACTCAAGAAAACACTGAATATAAGTGATAGTGACTGTGATAGGGATAACCTGGAATCCTTTCAGCTTCTTATTTAAAAGAAATAATTTGCAGATTTGTACTTGATTATTGTCACTAAACCCAAGAAATTATTTGAGACCCCTCCTCTCAGCTAACTGCAGATTGCCCCTGCAATTGAGGGTGAGGAGCTAGAATTTAGTGGCAAAAGATGAGGATTGTGGATTTTATTTGCTTTACAGACGTGCTGCTTTCTTTGCAAGAGAAAAAGCATCTCAGACCCAAGAGGACCTTTCTAAAGAGACAGAGATAGCAGAGCAACAGACTTACCTCATTACTAGAAACACACCCCCAGCGTGGATACTGTTAATAGTCGGTCGACAGTGTCACTTTTACATGTAACAAAACAAAATTGGAATCCACCCATCTTGATGCATAGTTGTAACTAAAAGCTTTCTGAGGAATACAAAGGACTATATGTGTGAGCAATGAGTAGAGGCATATCTCAGAGATATTGTCGGTGTGGCTGCAGGCCACCACGATAAAGCAAATACCATAATAACGTGAGTCAAAGTAAGTTTTTGTCTCAGTGCAATAAAAGTTATGTTTACACTGTAGTGTACAAAGTATGCAAAATAGCATTATGCATTTTAAAAAACAGTGTATAGTTAATTTAAAAATACTCGAATGCTGGGGCACCTGGGTGGATCAGTCAGTTGAGTGTCTAACTCTTGTTTTGGCTCAGGTCATGGTTCCAGGGTCATGGGATCAAGCCCTGCTTTGGGCTCTGCACTGGGCATGGAGCCTGCTCCAAATTCTCTCTCTCCCTCTCTGCCCCCTCCCCAGTTCTCATGCATGTGTGCTCTCTCTAGGATAATAAAAAAAAAATAAAAATACTTTATTGCTGAAAAATGCTAACCATCATCTGAGCTTTCAGCAAGTTGTAATCATTGATCATAAGTCACAATAACAAATATAATAATAATGAAAACATTTGAAATATTGTGAGAATTATCACAATGTGACACAAAGACAGGGAGTGAGCAAATGCTGTTGGAAAACTTGCACCAATAGACTTGATCGACGCAGCGTTGCCACAAACCTTCAATTTGTGTAGAACATGGTATCTCTGAAGAGCAATAAAGTGAGGTTATGCCAGAATATCTTTTTTGATTTTATATCTACCACCAAATGTTTGGTTACTTAACTGTAAAAAATTACCCAGGCAGTCTAAGAAATAGAAGAGATATGTCAGTGGACTAAGGCACAATTGGAATAAACCAAAAATAAAGAATATACCATATATCCAGAGATAATTTTTTAATACATTTTCTTAAGTAATCTCTATGCTCAATGTGGGGCTCAAACTCACGACCCCGAGATCGAGTCGTGTGCTCTACTGACTGAGTCAGTCAGGTGCGTGCCCCTTTACTGAGATAATTTTTAAATTATTACTTTGAAATACAATTGGGGATTGATATACATTTTTTAAACATTTATTTACTTTTGAGGGAGAGTGGGGGAAGGGCAGAGAGGAAGAGAGAGATCCCAAGCAGGCTCTGCACTGCCAGTGAGAAGCCAGATGAGGGGTTCAAACTCATGAACCATGAGATCATGACCTGAGCTGAAATCCAGAGTTGGACGCCCAACCGAGTCACCCAGGTGTCTTGATATACATTAAAAAAAAAAAAAAAAAAAAAACCCTAACATACTACCACATCTACATTATAGCTTGAGTTTCATTTCTTTTTAGTAAATAAGAGATAAATGAGTAAACATACTATTTATTCAGCTCCTTTGCTGGTAGTCAAGTATCTGTTGTCAACACTTCTGACATCACTGATGAGTTAGTATAATGCAAACGGAAGAGTGACATTGAATGCCCATCTCACTGTCCCCCGGGTCCTCCTAGTTTAATTTATGAACTGCTGGTCGTGCGTTGTCTCCTTCCCTGCGTCATACTCCGTGCCCTGTGGCGTGTTGGGGTGAGTCCAGCCACGACTATGTGAAACCTTGGACAGCTCCGCCAGCGTGGCACTCTAGTAAGCATCCTGGGAGATGTTCCAAAGGGAGAGCTACAGAAAGTGAAAAGATGTGTAACTTGTCGTAATTCCAGAGGGAAAGAAAGCCAGACATTTTGACAACATTTTTGGCAACTAGATTCTCTGGAGATGATTTGCTCACATGCGCTTTGCTGGCAGCTTAAACCCAACAGTGAGTTCTCGATGCAGAAGAGCGCTTTGTCAGACCGGATTTATCTTGGAGCCTCGCAGAAGCTTCCTGTCACCCGGCCTGCACCAAGCTGGAGTCCTTGTTGGGGGATGAAATATAGTCCTCTGTTGAGAAGATATCACCAGAAAGAGGACAGACTGTGGGTTCAAATGTAGCCTCTAGGAGCTGGTGTTGAAATGAGGTTAATGACGGCTGCTGGAAGGTCAGGCCCTCATTTCCCTCCTTCAAACTGCACTGATAAGTTTGCAATCCCTCTGTGGTCCCCTCGCCAGGATTTGCAAAGGCTTGTTAAGAAGCTCAAGCAGTCATTTAAGGAAAAGGATACATAGTTAAGGGCAAGGTTGTCCCAAGAGGCAGAAAAATCTTCTTTGAAACTGCCAGAGAGGACATAGGCTTTGACCTTGTTAAGTGGCAGGTGGTTGGAAAAGTAAGTAGCAGTTTCTTTTGAAGATACAAAAAGACAACGGAGGGGTGCCTGGCTGGCCCAGTCTGTACAGCATTCGACTCTTAACCTTGGGGTCATGAGTTCGAGCCCCATGTTGGGCATAGAGATTACTTTAAAAAGATTGTTTAAAAAGTAACTGAATTGTGTCTCAAAATGGGTATCGTTTTCTTGTTGTGTGTAATACTTTATTATAGTTTACAGGCAGGGCTATGCTCAGCCTTTCCTGAGACCTGTGGGAATTTTGTTTTCTTAGTTCTCCTCTTTCCCAGACAAGCCACTTAGGCCAGGAATACCTGGCCCTGTCCTTGGCTTCAATCCACATTTACCCTGCTTCCTAGTCTTCAGTGTAGACCCTTTGGCCCATCCTTCTGCTGGACCCCAAGGAGTTTGCTCACCTTAACAGCTACCTTATCAATCCTACACAAATGATAAATGTACTAAAAACTAAGAGGCTTTTGTGTTGGCCTTTCTACCACTGTAGATGTAATTGGAGGAAAAGAAGAAGAGACTTAAAAGAGAAATTATCTAAGGGGCGCCAGGGTGGCTCAGTCGGTTAAGCGTCCAACTTCAGCTCAGGTCATGATCTCGTGGTTGGTGAGTTTGAGCCCCGCATCAGGCTCTGTGCTGACAGCTCGGAGCCTGGAGCCTGCTTTGGATCCTGTGTCTCTGTCTCTCTCTGCCCCTCCCCTGCTTGCGCTCTGTCTCTCTCTTTCGAAAATAAATATTGAAATAATTTTTTAAAGAGATTATTTGCAGTCACCTTGTGTTCCTGACATTTTTAGAACATCTAACACTGAACAGAAGAGGTTATTTCCTCTCAAATTATTATTCGTAAAGTGGATCAAGCTTTTCTCCTAGTACACATTAAAATTTCAAGGAGGGATTTGATTTCCCAAAATGTGATGCTTAGCGTTAGGTGTCAGTCAAGAAAATCTCTGGGTTCATAAGCAGAGAGTTTCATTCTAGGGCATCTGCAGGAGTTCTTGTGTGGATCCAGGGGGAGGTTGCCTTTGTAGTGGCCCCTAATTTGGCCTGATTCATTGATGCTTCTTAAAATCGTTGTAGAACCAGTCTTTCCAAACAAAGTTTGTATATGTTGGATCAGTGGCTTTCAAGCTGTATCCCAGAGTCCGTGGGATCTTATAAGGTCTGGGCAACCTGGCTTCTACCCAAGCTGTTGGCATTCCTGTGTCTGACACGGTGGACTCTCACCATTCGGACCTAGGAAAGTAATTACAGACTCCTGCTGGAGTCCCAGAGCATTCCTGGCCCTAATATGTATGATTTCAGCTCTCCCAGGCTGACTCAGGGCATGTGGTAATCTGTCATTTTGCTAAGGCACAGATGTGAATAACGTTCAATGCAAGTAAGCAGGAATGTGTCACTCTGCTAGTGAGTTGGCCCAGTTGACTGCCACCATCAGAGTCTCCACCCAGCCTTTTTCTACTCATTATTGCCTACCTGTTTTAGGGGGAAATTATATACTAAAATGGGATTTGTAATCCGGAGGTCTGGTAATGTCTGAGAAGTGTCCCTCACTGATGTCTAAGGTCTTCTGACTCTGGGCAGCTGGATGGAATGGAGGTGCTGTGGCTCATGGAGTCAGGAGATGTGTCCTGGAATGTTCTGTGTCATCTCACCCCGTGAGCCTGTGAGGGAGTTCTGTGTGGGGTACAGATGCCGTACCCATCAGCTCTTAAACACTGCAGATGAAGTGATTTTCTTATCCCAGATCCTGGTCAAGGCTTCTGAGAAAATGATCACAGAAAGCAGCCCATGTTTTTTTAAAAAGTCATATCCCATTCGATTTTCTCCTTTCATATTCACCCACGACAGATATTCCCTGACACTGTGCTGTTTGTAGAAAAAGAATATCTATTAGTGGCTCATTACTTTGGGTCATGTTTGGAGTTCGCCGTGAGCTTATTAAATAAGACACTGTGCCTTCCTGAAAACTATTATTCCATTCCAAAAAAGTAAAAAGGAATGCAGTTCAAGTCCAGTGTTTCTCCCTGACCTCAGAGTTATTACTCGGTGCACCGAGGGGGCCTTGGTTAAAGCCAGGCTGGTGGCTGTTGACTGTGGAGTAGCTGGTCCAAGTCTCTCCCCACTACGATGTAGGTGTGAAGATGCCCCTCGCTGTTGCATTTGCCGCTACTGCATCCTGTTCATTCTGTGAGTGGGGAGCCATCTTGATTATTTTATGTGCCCTTGAGAGAGACGGAAATGAAGGCAAATGCACGCAGTTCCCATAACTAACCAGACTGTGTGAGCCTCTTCACTAGCTCTGCCCTTCCAAGTGTACATGGAGCATAACAGTCTCTCTCTCTCTTTTTTCTTTTCATTTCACTCACTTAACCTTCTTGTGGGTCTTTTAAGCAGCAAATTCCTGATTTTAAATACTTCTTCTAGATAAGCAGATAAAGCATATACATATAAAGTCAAGAGCTGATGCAGACATAGCTGAGTCCTCCATGGCGGGGGTGGGGGTGGGGGGGTGGGGAAGAGCTGTGTATGAGGCAGGCTGGGTCCCCAGAAGTCCTGGCCACCTGGCCCTTCCCTCCAGCCCTGGGGCCTTGCTCCTTCAGGGCTCACTGTCCCCCAGGGCTGTGGGTGGATGATCCTGCCCTGAGAACCTCAGTGGTCAGCATTCCTGGGGTTGTAGTTAATGGCAGCCAAGAAAAGTGAGTGGCTTGTCATTTCCTTGACTAAAGTCATGTCAATTCTTTGCCATGAATTCAGTTTGCAAATTTAGTTTCTGCAGCTATTAAAAAAAAAGAAAAAAGGAAAAAAGAAAAGCATCTGCTCAACTTGGTGGCCATATAGTCTCTCCAATTCAGTTGTGATGACAGCTGAGGACAGCAGATTGAATTTGCTTTAAGCAAACTGGATATATGAAAATTGAAATTTTTTTTAAAAAATGGATGATTGTTCACTTTTCAAAAAGGTTCCTTTGCCTTATGAAGATTAACAATAGGATTTCTTTAAACGCCAGTTTTTCCCCAGTACTCTAAAAGTGAAACTTAATGACTGCCCTGTTTCTAGAGTATACTTTATGCGTGAAACTGGCATGCCTCTAAAAAATAGTAGAAATCTTTAAAGTTAACTTTTAAAAGTATTATAAATTTCTTCTCTGATGGGTTCAACTTTACTAAATAAATATGAACAATTTTTGCTCCAGCCTGGGAGAGAGGAAGAATACATCCCACAACTGACCATTTGAACGGATCAAATTGTATCATGTGACCATCATGTGACAGTGTCTGTTCTTAGAAACCCAAACCTTTGAACCTTTAAGCTGGAAGGAGAGCTGCCTAAAGCAAGCTCCCAGATGCAAAATTCACCAGCACTTAGCATCAGCCCCTAGCCTGGCGGCGTCCGTGCGGTTGAGGTGATTTACTACCACAGGAAAGACAGTCTCAGGAGCTGGTTTTTATTACAGAAGGTCAAGATGACTGAAGGGCAGCCAGGAGACTGTTAGACTTGCAGGATGGCTTTCATTCCTTCTGCCCTTCCCTGAGGAGCCATTGAGAAGCCCTGTGTCAAGGAGCGGGGACCTTTCACAACAGCAGAGCAAGACCTCGGCTTGGCTTGCGCGGGGCCTGCAGTCGGCTCCCCGTCCCATAAACTCGGCAGTCTGTCTTAAGGTTATAGGATGGTGCCTTTGATAACTTGCTCTTTTCCCCTTTCTCTTTGTTCTTCTGGTCTTCTTCCCCCACCCAAGTGCAAGGTGTCAGGGTGTCAAAGTGCAGACTTATCAGGTCATCTGTGAAATGTTAACAGAGATTCTGTTTTCCTTTTATCTCAACAAGGGAATACGATTTGAAATTTTATACATATATATACTGATTCCTAGTTACTTGCGGTGATTCTCTCCTGCAAGCAAACAGGAGTGGCCCTGAGAGAGAGAGAGGCGGCTGAGAAGTGACGAGGAAGGAGGGGGTGGTTTGGATGTTGGGGGAGGGTGGAGAAGGGAAGGATTCTGACTCCATAATGACCAGAGTGTGTGGCCCGTGGGATCACTGACGCCCTGATCCCTGCGGAAGTTCAGGGGCTCTGGGCCTTTCGTACACTTTTTCCGTCTGTCACAGAGCGGCTCAGAGTCAAGGATAGGAGGGAGAAGATGATGATGGGAGCCCAGCCCTCCCAGGGGCATGGACCTAGGGAGGCTGGTGATGGGGTCTTAGCCACTCCAGAAGGACTTACAGAGGAGGCAGCCGTCAGCACGTGTTCAGGGCTGACTAAGCACTCTCAAGGTGGAGACGAGAGGGAGCGGCATTCCAGGCAGAGGGAATGAGAAACCGCAGCCTCGCTCCTGGGACCTAACAATGGATGGAGCTTCTCTGCTCTCCCCTGTGTCACCAGGGCTCCCTGAGAATACGTACGGGTGCCTGAGGAAGAATCCACGTCCTCCCTGCCTCCTCTGCGATAGACACTTTGCACACAGCCCCTCCCTAAATCCCTACGGTTAGCCTCCGTGCCAGGATTAATCCCCTTTTACACTTGTGCAAACTCACAGTAACCCAAGAACTGCCCACCTGATAAAAAGCAGAATCAGAGATGCGAGGCTGCTGAGTAAGTTCCAGCATGTTCCCTTTAACCAGTGTGCCGACCTGCTTCTCCGTAAAACGAGCTTTCCTGCCACACCCCGTGGCCCCCTCCCCCCAGCTCACATGACAGTGGACTTCACCTCTGGAAACAGCTCTGTCTGTGATGGTCCGGAAGTCTGTTATATTTGGATCACTCAAAAGTCCATGTTACATTTTAGTCATTTATGCCAAATGGCATAATTTTCCAGGATATTATATCTGAGATATTTGAATGAAATGAGTATGGGACATTATATATACAGTGTTATGGAGGACAAGAAATCAGAACATCATCTAGACCCCCGGTCTTCATGTGGGCCTTAGACAAATGGCAGACCTCTGAGCTTTGGTTTGTTAATGTTTAGAATGAGAATTTTGTGCCCTGCAATTCCTCAGCTCTGTTTTAGCCTTAATATAATGATTCTCTCTGCTATGTTGGAATGAAGAATGCACAAAGACTGTACGCACGATACATGTGTGCACATGACATAGGGAAGAACACGTGATCTCAGTTTCATGAAGGAGCCCTGGGTATCCCCCGTCATAGAAATAAACTTCCCTAATAGGGAAGAACTGCCTTTATTTTATTTTAATTATTCTTACACTCGGTACCTGGAACGACTAGACTTCACACTGTTCTAATCTAATGGGACACCGCTCCACACATTGTAAGTAGGTTCTAACTACAGAACAATGAAGCATTAGCAACTGATGTTAGAACATGTCTGCACACACTGATACTTTCAGATCTGTGCCAGCCATCCTGCTCCCATATGGACTGACCAGAAGGATGAGCTGGACCAGGCAGATTGGGGTCTGGCATCCATGGATAACTCTGGCACTTCCCTTTCGACGAGGCAGGGCAGGCTGGCTGAGGCTTGGATCTGGAAGTCTGTTTGCAAGGACCTAGTTTTCTTGGTACTCCATCACCTCCTCAGTTAGCCCACTGGTGATGAATCCAAGGCCTTCGTGCCAGAACAGATCACACTCTGGGCAGGTTTTTCTGTGGCTGGCTTCATAATCTCACACCTCCTCCTTTTATAAGAGAACGGGGAGAGGAAGGCAGTGAATTCTGGTCAGTTACCTTTTCTGATCACTGGCAGCTCTGATGAGACTTCTGCTGGGGAGGAAAGGAAGGAGAGTAATTAAAAAGGGGGTCAGAGCCTCTCTGTAGATTCTCTTTCTCCATTGTAATTTAGAAACGATTCTTCAGGCTTTAGGCGGTTTCCAGCCTGCTGATTTGGAGATGTTTACTTTACGGGGGTAAAATGTGAAACAGACCACGAAGCCTTTCCAGGGGAACTGAAGTTAATGTCTATTTCTCCATGCAGCCGGCTTCCCTCTGGTGGGCAATCTGTGGAGATACTCTGCCTGGTCCTTCCTCCTTCCCTCCTCTGCGACCTCCATAATTGACCTGGAAGCCTGGCTCCTGTTTCTAGAACAGGGTTTTTGCAAGTAGGAAAAGATACAGCTGTTTGGGAAACAGATGTGCCTCCCCTGCTGTCCTGGTCACCGCCAGCCCCTCCTCAGCGGTCCTGTATGGGGGTCACAATGTTGGCACGTCTGGGGCTCAGATATCTGGGGCGCAGCAGCTTGTGAGAGGAAAGGCATAAAATTCTTGGGGTCAGGCACACCTAGCTTGAGGTCTGTCTCTGCCACCCTGGAGCTGTGTTATCTTGGCCAGATAGTGTCATTAATTCATTCATTAAAGGGGTCATGTAACCTCTCTGAACCTTATTTCTCTGGTGTGCAGCGCAGGATTAACGAAACTATCTGCTTTGCAGGGCTGTTTGCACAGACTGAGAGAGCCATGTGTGTAAATTACCCAGAGCCAGCGTGCGCGCGCGCGCGCACACACACACACACACACACACACACACACACACACCCAGTGAGTTACATCTGTATGAGGACACCTCTATGTCCATTTTGCCTTTATTATGCATTTCAATAGCTGCATTTCAAAATTAAATTGCAGCAAATAATGGCAACTTGAGCTGCAGAAAACTGGTTCTAGAACTTCTACAGTTGCCTTCAACTATTACGCTCACCTCTAGGCACAGCTGTGTCTCAGTTTATTTATTAAAAAAAAAAAAAAGGCACCTGGGTGGCTCAGTCGGTTAAGAGTCCAACTTCAGCTCAGGTCATGATCTCACAGTTCGTGGGTTTGAGCCCCACATCAGGCTCTGTGCTGACAGCTCAGAGCTTGGAGCCTGCTTCCAATTCTGTGTCTCCGTCTCTCTCTGTCTCTCTCCCATTTGTGCCCGCTCTCTCGCGCGCTCTCTCTCTCTCAAAAGTAAATAACATTAAAAAAATTAAAATAAAAAGCCCTCTTTCGTGCCATGTTCTCATTCACCAGTCGGCGCTTTGACCTCCCGCTCTTCCCTGGGAAATCGCAGCCATTATTGTGGGGCAGAGTGACGCACCCGGGCAACCGGTAACGCAGATGCGCGGGCTCTTTAAGGAGTTTGGAGTAGGCTACCTGTGCGGAGCGGAGCGTCTGCTCCGGGCCACACCTGTGGAGCAGCTGGGCGTCCTTTTTGGTCACGAGGCGTGAGACGCAGCAGCTTCCGCTGGGCCCCACGCCTAACGAGGGAGCTGCCCCGCGCGCGCGTGCACGCTGGGCTCAGGGGCCCGGAACGCAGGGTGCGCGCAAACAGCACGCGCGGCGAACGCCAAGGGCAGGAGCTCGTAACACCGCGCCCGCCCTGCTCCTGGCCGCGTGACGCCCGGCAAGGCGCTCGTCCAAACCCCAGCCCCAGCCTCCCTTACATCGCGGACACGGTTCTGTTTTGCGAGGTAGAGCTTCATAAGGCACTTAATATGTGAGGGGGAATGGGGGCAGAAGAGATGAATGATAATAATAAATAATGAATTTATTGATAGGCAGTGTTACCTGCGCGTAGAGACACCACGTAGAAAAAGATGGAGCGCTGGCGGGGGAATCGGGACCCGGTTTACGTTCCCACTCGGTGGCTCGGCCCCTCGCACTCCCATGTAACTCTGGACAGGCCGCCTAGGCCCTTAGATCTCTGCTGCTACACGTGGAGGCTGGGCCCCCTGTTACAAGAACCAGCGGTTCATAACTGTGAAGGCACCTTGACAGCCGCAGCAGGCTCCAAATACAAGCCGTGTGACCATTATCTCCACCTCTGAACCGTTTGCACCGGTACTTGATGTTTACCTTTTATTCTCCACCCTCTTCAGCGATGGATCATTCTCCATGCTCTGATAGCGATTCCATCAGGGACTGAGGACACACACACACACACACACACACACACACACACACACCCGAAATCCACCAGCCCAGCCAGATTTGTGCCAGAATTCCATAATAAGTTTTCTTCCTCTTTGTTTATTTAAAATGTATTTGTCAAGACAGAAATACTTACTTCTCTTGCTTGGCAACAGAAGACACGGAAATGTAGTCTGTGTTGGTGTGTATGTACGTGTGTTAGTAGATCATTCTTGTATGTCCCCGCCCTACGATTCGAGTAAATTTGTGTCTTTTTCCTTTTATTCCCCAGTATGGTCTCCATGCCTTTTACCGCTCGGTGGCTGATTTGCTCTGGACAGCAAGCCTATCCTGGCAAATCTTACCCAGATTTAAGGAAATGGCTGTTACTTTAGTGCCTGCTGTAGCTCCGGATAGTCAAAATGACTGAGCGTATTTTCATTATCGTTTTCTCTTGAGTAGCTTTTAAGTCAGCATTTGAAGGATAAACGTGTTAGCAAAATACTTAGAATAATCTGAAGTGACAGATACCTTGGTGCCTATTTGGTTTTATGTGAATCGTTCACACACTTCACAACGCTGTGTCTGCCCTTATGCCAAACACACAATAGAAAGATGAAAAATTTATTCCTCACTTTTCTTAGCACACGTAACGACCAGGATGCCTTCAAAAATAAACATAATAATCTGATATAAATAAATGGTTGTTTACCATCATCTAAGTTTTACCAGCCACAGAGGCATAAAGATCAAATCATAATTGCTAAATACAGTCTTTCAACTACTGACATGTATCATTTTGTTACTAATGGGAACTAAATGCCTGAAGTTGCCAAATATTTAACCTACTTCCTGGTTGTACCTATGGCATCTCTGAGAGTTCCGTTAAACTTTCCAGTCCCAGTTCATTATCATTTTAAAGAACTACGGGGAGGTAATTTGGCATAGTGGTTGAAAGCATCAGTTTTAGGGTCAGACTTCCTGTGTCAAGATCCCACCTCTGCAACGTGTACCCCAGTAAAATTACCAGTTATAACTACTTAAACGCACCCAACTTGTTGAATTTTATGGCTGTGCAGTATGTTCTTACCAAAGGCTTCTGTGCTATACTTTTCAATGTGGTTTTCAGCTTTTATACAATTATTTCTTAATTTAAGAAAACCAGCAGATCACTCCCCAAGACACTTCTTAGATCTTAAGACATCAAAAGATGGGGAAATGTATATGTTCAGAAGTTGACACCCATATAGCTTACTCACATTATCACTTCCGAATTTAATTGATTTCATACACTAACAGATACTTTGAGACTTCTTTAAAGTCTGACCATTGCCACAGACTGAAAAGGTTATACCTGGTCATGGTCTGTGTGGAGCAGGGCTGCATGAACCCATTCATGTGGTTGGATTGGCCTTCTTTTTAGAACTCACCCATTGAGGTCTTCTTAGTCTATATGTGAAGGAACGAAGGCCGGGCAAGGTTAGGTGACACAGTTACTGGTGGAATCGTGTCTGGAGCCTGGGCATACTCACTTCCAGGACGGGGGCGGGGGTCTCTCCTGAACAATTCCAGTGTGAGGAGAGTGATGAACACTGCATACTCTCGTTCTTCCTGCTCTCCTGGGAAGAAGACATGGCGTTATAAAGCACAGAAATTCATCAAACATTGAAACATTTGCTGTTGTGTTGACACCATCTCTTCCTTAGGAATTATCTTGGAAAAAAAAAACTAGGAAAAAGTTATTCCATTGACCAGTGATGACCAGTTATTGTTCCTTTTGTCAACAGGCAAGATGATGAATGACGTTCTGGCAGCTTCCTGTGTCCCAGGCCTTGTAGAAATAAATGAGACGTGCTTCAAAGTTCTAATGTGCACCACATCGGATCTTGTTTAAGGAAGCGTTTAAAGGAACCCACCGTTACCTATTGAGAAGGCTCTGTGCTCTCAGACATTGTTTCTGATTGAATCCACAGGTTGCAAGCATGCCTCCCTGTATTACCTGTTGGAACAGGTTTAATTTTATAAATTTTAAACACGAACTCTGTGAGTTTCCAGTTCATAATTGTTCTTTTTGAGGATGCACTCAGATGAACAATGTTGCATCTGTAAGAGATATGCACTTCCACAGGACCAGAATTGACTGGAATATATAAATGGCAACAACCTCCAACTGTAGCGTCATCCAGGACCGGTGATGGAGAGGGCAGATTGCAAGGAAACCCTTCCGGGGGGGGGTGGGAAGGAAGTCATCTTGTGTTGGAACTACAGATTATTAGAACCCTAGCTTTAGTAAACCACGGCTTTTTTCGTGAACACAACACACATAGACTGTAGTTCTTGACTGGTGACTTTAGTCCATCATTAATGATCTCCTCGAACACTCGCAAACACTGCAAGTCTTCGGCTTTCATTGAAAGACCAGTGCAGCTTTGAGGAAATCCAGGGTTCAATGTAGTCTTCCGGGTATTTCATTCCAACCCGTTGTTACAAACAGCAGGTACCCGGGTGGTAGAAGAGAAGCCTAGTGGGAGAAGAAGGAAATGACAGTGAATGGGCATATTACATCATATTGTAAACATACTTTATAAGTACATTTCTTATTAGCTTCTTATTCAGGCAGAGATTATAAAAGTTTGCTGCAAGTACCAGACCAGGATTTGCGTTTTGGAAATGATCAGTGTTCACGATACCTGCAGGGAAAACAACAACAGTAACAGCAACAGCAACTCAAATAAGAGCACTCTTTACACCTAAAAGAATATTTTTATCATTCTTTGATTTGTTTTGGCTCTGTCACAAATTAAAGTGCTTGGAATACAGTAGTCTGTGGTCTCTTGACACTTTATCAGTGAGAACCTACCACTTTCACAGTATGCTGTCACTTTGGACATTCGTAATAAAAACTGAAACTCGTTTTCGTTGTTAGTCATTTACTTTGCCTTGGAGCTCAGCGCATCTTTCGCGGTTCCTCTTTGCCTAGCAGCCAAGCCCTTTGTCTCGCCCTGTGTCTAGACAGAGAGGTGTATATACGGTTTGGGTGTTTCACAGTTTCTTACACCAGACTGTTGGCGATTTCTAGATTTAACAACCACCCTTTGTTATTTTTTGGAAAGGCTGAGCTATTTACGAGTGCCAAGGTGGTTTTGATTATGCATTCTACAACACGGCTTTGGAGATCACTCCTCCCTAGGAATATTACTCCTTTGCTTTCTTCAGTTTCTGACTGTACTATGCTTTCTGTTACATTGATTATCATAGAAATACATTTTGATTATATTTTCTAGTAAATACATAGAAAATTGGAGAAGGCTGTGGGTAATTTAGCCACAGCTATAGGCTTTTCCATCGCATCTGTTTTGTTTGACTCCCTGCCCAGTGTTGCAGAGTATATTTTTCTGTATTCCACAATATTCTAGTAAGAAAATTTTAAACTCCAAAGAAATCCAAACATGAGAGCCTATTCAGAAAGCTTAGACCTTGCTTGCTTCTAAATTTGATATGGAAATAAGTAAAGATCCCTTTCCTTCTAGGAAAGGTGCAACTGGCAGATACGCCACATTATCTGGCTCCCTGTCCCCACCCCACCTGCTCCCCCCAAAAGGAGCAGCCTGGATTTGGGGATTCGTGTGGACATTCTAATGCATATATAAGCAAAAGGATTTTGGAACTCTTAAAGAAGAGAAAAAGATAAATAAATAGACGGTTCTGGGGTTCTTTTCTGTGGATGGGGTGGGAGGAGAAAGTAAGATAGCAAACAAACTTAAAAAAAAAAAAAAAAAAAAAAAAGGACCGTTCCTTCAGAACCAAGTTCACACACAGTCTTAGCGCTTAGCTGGAGGTGTACGATCAAGGCAATCTTTTTAAACTCCCACGAGGCACCGTAACAAGGGCAGAGGTCATGCTTTTGTTCCCTGGATGAATTCCCTTCTCCAAAGCCTCCACCGCTCTCTGCCTGAGCATCTGGACCAGCTCTCTGTGAATCAGCTTGAATATTTAACACTCCACCCTCCTTCCCTTCCTTCTGTATGCAGCAAAGGAAAGCTTTAAAAAAAACTTTTTGAACTAGATTTTAAAATAGTGTGAGGTGACTTTGACAAACTGAAGCTATTTGGTGTTTACACAATTAGAAAGAATCGTTGATGTGAGTTGTTTGGTTTATAAGTAAACACTGGCCTTTTCCTTGAATTCTAATACCAAGATCTCATTCAAATAAGATGGTTTCAAGCAATTCCTCTGTGGTTAATAAATTCTTCAGAGAGGGGAGGAAAAAACCCATAACATCTGTTTCAGAATGGTCTCTGCACAGAAATTGCACATGGATGATTACTTTTATCAAAAGCAATTTGTGTTTTAAATGATTTAAGAATACAAGCAGTTAAGAAAGTGGGTGAGTTTGATGCTTTAGAAGAAAGCCTCTTTCCATTCATTATGAGTAATTTTCCTAAACCCATGATTTCTTGATCCAATTTTTTAAATTGGGGAATATTCCACACTATTGTGGTTGACATCAAATCACATCATTTTTATAGCGGGACTTTCAGAGGGTCACTTAAAGATTACCAGGAGGGGAGCCTACTGAAGTGCTTACACTTGGTCTTATTTATTGTCTCAAAGGTACTTACTGTGCCTTTTAGTATCTATGAGAAACCTTATGTTTACTTCTCTTATTTCTTCTGAGATACACATCTCTTTCAAAGCATTTTTAAATTTTTTCTAATGTTTATATATTTTTGAGAGAAAGAGAGAGCATGAGCAGGGAAGGGGCAGAGAAAGAGGGCGACATAGCATTGGAAGCAGGCTCCAGGCTCTGAGCTGTTAGTACAGAGCTCGACACGGGGCTTGAGCGATGAGATCATGACCTGAGCCAAAATCATACGCTTAACCGACTGAGCCACCCAGGCGCCCCAAAAGCGTTTTTAAAATTCTCATAGAAAAATACTTTACCTGTGGGCAGTAAGGAAATAAAATGAAGCTCATTTTCACACATTCTTGTGTTATTCCAAAGATAAATTATTTTTTAATCTACAAATATACAAACAGATCAAATGACTCTTACTATAGACAGCTTAGAAAAGAAGATTATAAACCAGGAAGAGATAGAGATAGAGATAGAGATAGATATGTTTTATTATCTAAACTTTTTTTTTTAAATATTTTTATTTATTTCTAGGAGAGAGAGAGTGACAGCGTGAGCAGGGGAGGGTCAGAGAGAGAGGGAGTCACAGACTGAAACAGGCTCCAGGCTCTGAGCTGGCAGTCAGCACAGAGCCCGACGCGGGGCTCGAACCCACGAACCGCGAGATCATGACCTAAGCGAAAGTCGGACGCTTAACGGACTAAGCCACCCAGGCGCCCCTTATCTAAACTTTTTTAATATACAAACTCAAACATGGAAGTCAAACATATTTTCTAAGAAGATATTATGTACAATATTAATACAAATTTTAAAATCCACCAAAGGATCCATATTTCTAGAAATAAATGTGGCTTTCAGATGGCTAAGACTGTCAGTATGCACAATTGAGAAGGAACTTGAATGCGCTTTTATAAGTTTTGCCTGGGTGATCATGGATGAGGGGAAGACGGTTATTGATTGGAAGGAATTCCTATTCAGAAGATTTTTAAAATTTTCTTATGAAGACTGGGTCAAATTCTTGTTTGAGATGACCTTAAAGGACCCTTCGTGAGGAGTTGAATTAATATTTAAAAGTGCCATCCCCCATCCCCCACCACGTCAAGCAGGGTCAGTAAAGAGCCCCGGCTAACGGTCAGCCATTGGCACCCCCACTCTCATTACATTATTCCCATCCTTTTATTACTGACGGAGAAAGGAAAAAAGCTAATGAAGAAAAGGAAGTCCTTTTTGCCAGAAATGTCCACGTTCTGCGAGTTTTGTTTTGCCTGTGTAGATGTAAGCCTCCACCCGTGCACACACTCCGTGGGCCTGGAGGCCATAGCACAGTGATCAGAATCCACTCAGCTCACAGAGAAGCAGAACTTCCAAAGATGTGGTCATCTGGGGAGACCACAGGGAAGGACAGGCCAGCCTGGGGCTCTGCGACAAGACCTGGGTCGCTCCCCGCCCAGAAAGTGAGCACCAGCCCCAGGTTGAGGCCCCCATCTCTGCCGGGGAAGCCTGGCCACACCGCGGCCCCATTTCTTTCCCACCTTTTGGCTTTTTTATCGGAATATTGCACTTTTGTCTTCAAATACCAACATTCCTTCGTTTATCCAACATGTACTTATGTAGCACTTACAAAATGCCGGGTGCTGTGTTGGACCAAAGGTGGGGTGACAAATTAAAACGGTGTCTGTGCGTATCATCAGGATCTGCATATTCAGAAGGAGGACGGGTGTGTCACATATTAGGTCACGAATGCAAGGGAGGCTCACACAGGCAGATAGAAACCACATGCTTCCCTAAAAATGACTAGGTCATTAGCTCAACTTTCCACTGTAGAAAATAGTTTCTATTTCTTTTCTTTCTTTTTTTTATTTCTTTTTCTTTTTTCTAGCCAGTAACAAGTTTGTTGTTCATTTGGTTTTCGGAATCTTTCATATTTTCGTACATTAGTCACACACTCCTGTTCAAAAGTACGGTGTTCCCAAGGACTTACCCAATTCCAGTGGCCTAGCAGCAACATTCCGTGGGCCAAGATTCCACAGATATGTTCCCAGTGGGCCTCGTAGATTCCAAACAGGATCCCGCCTTTTTCTAGATCCCTGAACATTAGTGAGGAGGCAAGTACCACCACCCACTGCATTAAATTCAACATGAGATGTGACAAGTTCCAAATGTAAGTGGATGGAAAGAAAAACTCCTTTCAAGCACAATGATTTTGACTTTAGAGACTTTGGAACATTCTAAATAGAAGACCAGATGCCATGTCTACTATCAAAACACTAGAATTCAGAGTTTCTTGGGAGATCTCTTTAAATTTTTTCTAGAAAACCTACACTTGGGTCACCTGGGTAGCTCAGTTGGTTAAGCATCTGACTCTTGATTTTGGCTCAGGTTATGATCCCGGGGTTGTGAGATTGAGCCCCACATTGGACTCTGTGCTGGACGTGGAATCTACTTAAGATTCTCTCTCTCCCTCTTTCTCTGTCCCTCCCCTGCTCACACTCATGAACTCTCTCTCTTTAAAAAAAAAACAAAACAAACCAACACTATACCTACTGGAACAAGGACAGACAATAATGAGAGAGTGGGAGGAAATATATAGGTTACGCTTGGTCCACATTTTCTCTAAAGCGAGTGTGCATTTCCTGGGTGCACCTTAGCAGCACACAAACAAGGTTAGTTTCCGTAGCTCCCGGCCACAGGAAAACAGATACATAGAAGTAGGGTTGACTTCATGTTTTTGGTCTAGTTATATCGTGGTTAGATATATTACCATTAAGTACAAAAGAGGAAAACAAAACCAATAGAAAACCAGTAAGTTGTGGATTTCATTCATCATTGGCTCCTATCTTTTATCTGAAGCACAAAGATCCATCAGATCTAAGTACAAGAATTCACCTAACTGGAGAATAAGACTTGTGATATGCTTTGGAAATTCTAGCATTTCCATTCAGTGACGAACACTAGGCCCTTGCAGGCAATACGTGTATTAACTAGGGCAAGTGAATGACCACCACTGAATCATTTGCTAATTATCCTTTCTTGGACTTGAACCAAGACTTGGCAGTAATGTTCCATGTGGCCAAAATTTTACTTAGAGTCCAACCAAAAGCAGTAATCCCTCAGTACACTTGACCATCAGACTTTTCAAATTAAGTTTCCACAAGATAACATCCCAATAAACTCTCATTTCTAGCATAGTAGATGACCGAGGCTTCTTCAACAAGCTTCCAGGGTTTAAGGAATTTGAATATGTTTCGTAAATGCATGAAAACAAGTGCTCTTCTGGATAGAACCCTACCAGTCTTTGCTGTTGCAAAAGGGCCATGAGAAGGCTCGAGTACTGGCCCGGGTCTGGCGGGTGTGAGCACTGCCAGCCACAGATCCTGGTGCATAATATTATATTATAAATAGACACCAAAGAAACAGTCACATCGGGCAGAAAGAAACCCCACCTAATGGGAGAGCTCTTCTCAGTATATTTCAGTTCATCCCTTAAAACTGAGTTGCTGGGGTGCCTGGGGGGCTCAGTCGGTGAAATGTCCAGTTTCGGCTCAGATCATGATTTCATGGTTGGTGAGTTCGAGCCCTGCATCTGGGAGCCCACTTTAGATCCTCTGTCCCCCACTCTCTCTCTGCCCCTCCCTGCTCCTTCTCTCTCTCTCAAAAATAAACATTTAACCCCTCCCCCTCCATGAAGCTGCTAGAAACCAGCACCCCATTTGAATTATCTACTCTCGCATCAGGGAAGTTACTTCTCATCAAGTTTCTTCCACTGCTCATAGAGAAACCAGATTCCTTCATTCGCATGCGCCTCTTCAGCCAGTCTTAGCACATTCTTCAATCTGCTTCCTTTTCATTCCTTTCTCTTGAGTTGCACTTGGGTTATTTGGAGAGTGTTTGCAGCAGGAGATGCTTCCAAACCCTTCACGGTGGTGCACCAGTTGGCTCACATGTTAGAAGCCTGTGGCTAGCTTCAAAACAATACCAATGCCTGTGTCCCTTCCTGAAAGATGGCAATTTCTGGGTGTGTCCTTGGCGTTGGGAGTTTTAAAAGATTCCCTGGGGGGTGGGGTAGAAGGATCCTAATGTGCGGACTGAGTCTGGGAGCTGCTGGGCCAAGGAAGGGAAGGATAGACGCGATAAGCCAGGGCCTGATGCCTAGCTCTGCCTCCTGTTAGCTGCGTGGTGGGGGTGCGTTATGTGACCTCCCCAAGCCCCGGTTTCCTCATCTGTAGAGTGGAGACAATCACGCGGGCAGCTTTCTGGTCCGGTCATGAAAATACCGTTTACATTAACTGATTAGTGACAGCCGTGGAATGCACTTGGCACAGGAAATGGTGGTTGGCATGATTTATCCCCAGGGTGGAATCAAGTGTAATCGTTCCCAAGGCTTGGACACACATTGTGGATGATGAAGTAATGTCAGCTTAATGAGAGTGAAAAGGAGTGGGTTGGCAGCCAGGCTCACTGCCACACGGGAGGCTCCCCCACCCCCAACCCCACAATTGAATTGTTCATCAATTGCTAGCCTGTTGGAAAGAATGTTATAGCCTTAGACTGAGAGATAAGGCTTTTGTGTTCGTCTGTTTTCCCAGGATGGGGGGAGATTGCCCGGGGCTCTGGGAACAGGATCTGTCTGGCAGATCAATCTGAGGAAATCTGGGAAGTGGACACTTTTGAGAGGCCAGCTTGACTCCCTGAGTTGATGGCACATTTGCTGGTGGCTCCTGGCCACAGCCCTAGTCACCTCCATAAGGACGGGGTGGCGCTGTCACCGGCTCCCCACTCCTCACCTATCTTCGGTGGTCGCCCATTAGAGTCAGACACCTGATTGTATTTTCAATCTAGTAAGTCTCTCTAGTCGTTATTTGTTGCCTTGCATTCATCTGAAATAAGCGAAAATTAACTTGACTTTTAAAAAGAACTGGGGCACCTGGGTGGCTCGGTTGAGCATCTGACTCTTGATTTCAGCTTATGTCGTGATCCCAGGGTTGCGAGATGGAGCCCCATGTCGGGAGCCTGCTTGAGACTCTCTCTCTCCTCTCCCTCTGCCCTTCACCTGCTTGTACTTGCTCTCCATCTCAACAAAACAAAACAAAACAAACAAAAACAAAACCCACAAACACAGTGCTTGTTGGGATGAAGGTGATTCCTGCTTGCAGACACTTTGGAGGAGGAGAGAAAGTCTATCTCATTCTGCCTAGTGTAACCCTGGGGAAGTGTCTTCTGCAGGGGGAGAGAGGGGAGGTTAATAGCATGCCTTCCCTCATTGATAGGACCCTGGAAAGGTGGAGTGTCAGAGCTGAAAGGCACCTGAACCCCAGGGTTCCTAGCTGTGAACGCGCTGAACTTTATGCCAGATCTTAGGCATATTGAAATGTGTCTTTGGCAAGGGCCATAGCTTTACATCAGATTTGCAAAGAGCTTGGTAATCCTCCAATACTTAAGAACCAATTTTATTAAGGAGACTCAGGTGAAGGAAGCTTGAAAGCCACCGGGGCCGAGAGGAGCACAGTGGAATAGAGCTCAGGCAGCCACCCTGTGCTGCGGCCCCTGCCCCCAGCCTCCAGCTTCATTGCATGTCTGAAGCAGCAAAGGTGGGTCCGGGACGTTTAAGCCCCAGGTTCAACTCATCCAGCCTAGATCACAGCCCAGGTCAGTGCTGATGGGGGGAGGGGGGGAAACCAGTCCAGCTCAGGGTCCTAAAAGGAATGTGGGCAGCTGTAAAAGAGTTCAGGCCACTCCTTGTGGGACGCAGGTGTCATAGTTCTGGCTGCCATCACCACACACCATCAACTGGGAGGAGTATAAACCACAGCCATGTCTTCTTTCCGGCTCTGGAGTCTGGGAAATCCAAGATCAAGGCGCTGGCAGATTTGGTGTCTGGTGAGGGCCATCTTCCCACTGTGTCCTCCCTGGAGGAAGGGACAAGGCAAGTGGTCTCCGGAGTCCCTTTTTATAAAGGTGCCACCCTCATTCGTGAGGGCGCTGCCCTCACAGCCTGACCACCTCCCAAAGGTTTCCAAATAGCATCACATTGGGGATGAGATTTTGAATTTACGATTTTGGGGTGGGGGGGTGGCCATAAACATTGTCTAGAGCATTGGGAAAAGGCCTAAAGGGAGAAGGATGGTTTAGATTTTTTTTTTCTTTTATGTAATTTAGCTTTCTTACAGGCTCATTGGCCAGAGGTTGGGCAGGATGAAGAATCTGACAATCAACTCTATGAAACCCTCACAACACCAGGAGCCCCTTAACCACACAGGGCTCCCTTGTGGCCGAGCTGTAAGTGGCAGGACTTAGCGGAACCCATGAGGAGCACTTTATGGGAAAGGCTTGGAGGGACCCCCGCTCTCCCCAGGAGAGGGTCCAGTCTAGTGCTGAGCGGCTCGGGCTTCGGAGGCAACCAGCGTGCCTGGAGTGAACATCTCAGCTCCCACACACGCATGCTGGCATTCATCCTTCACCTCCTTCAGCCTTAGCTTCCCAGCTGTAAAATGGGGACAGCTTTGCCTACTTAGTGGGCTCGTTTTGAGGGCGAAATGACAGAAGGATTGAAGGCAGCTTCCGTGTCTAAGGGACCCCATCTGTGTTGACTTGAAGGCCTTCTGCACTGCGAGATCGTGTCACTTTAAATTACAGTCCATGTTGTTAGGAAGGAGGGACTCGCACCTGATCCTTCGGTCCTGAGTCTTGGAAGGAAATTACAAGATCTTGAATGACTGCCTTTTGTTGACTTTTCACACTGGCTTCTGGGTCGTAGGACTGACCTCAGACTTTTCTTGGTGTGTTTTTTAATTACCGGAGTAAGGAAAGAACACGTTCTTGTTATAAATGATTCTAACAAGCACAGCCGTCTATAGGGTAAAAGGTGACTAGGCCATGTTTTTCCAAAACAGCTAAGGATAAACTGTCTAGGTAAACTGGTCTGGCAGAGGCCCCCATGTGGCAAAGCCTAGAAAATGTCTTTGGTGTGCATTCAATTGTTTGACATGCCTACCAAACTGGCCTGATGTCACAGCTGTCTTGCAACAAGGGTGTAAGGAATTTTGTGCTCCAGGAAATAGTATTAGACAGGACAGGGGTGTTTCATCCATCAGACACTGTCCCACCTTCCCTGGCAGCATTGGGCACAAGAGGCCGACTTTGGCAGGAAAGGACATGGGAGGAAGGAGACGGGAGATACAGACGGTTCTGGGGGACAGGGTTTCATCATGAAGGTGGAGAATTTGGTGCTATTGTTGCAGGAGACCATTGAGGGTCTGGTGCTGGGGACCAAGGTCAGGCTGACCCCAGAGAGAGGGCGGGGCTGTTGCCAGCACAGCCTGTGTCTCTGCAAATTACGGAAGGGGTCTCTTCTCTCCTAAGGCACACAGCATGGCAAGAGGAGCACTGCTGGAGTTCAGCTCCTGCTCACCCGCTCACAGGTGCATTTGTGCAGTGTGCAACTTGTACAATGTGCTCAGCAGCCCCAGCACAGACCATCCCACCCCAGCCGGCAAGAATATCGAGGAGCCAGGATCCATATGCCCAGGTTTTAGAAGCCTGGTGAGCTGGAGAAGAAGGTACTGGGGAGATGAACAGGTTAAGGACATTCCTTTTCAGATCCTGGAAAGCATCTCCTTAAGCTGATCCAGGGCTTTGTGAGTGTTCCCAACCTCTCCAATCCCTCCTCCCTCCCTACTGCTCTTCTCTCAGATTCTTCCCCAAGACAGGATGTGTTCCCTTCCTCCATTCAAAGGCCCCGCGCTCCCTACCCGACCGCCTTTGCTTCAGAGTCTCCACGGGAAGGAGAGGCTCATCTGGAGCCTGGGAACAGCAGATCTCAGGTCGTGGGCGCCCAGCCTCCTGGGGAGGGGGGACTCTGGTCTGTGAGGGATAAGTGCAGACGTGGAAGGGAGTCTGGGGCGCCTCCGGGAACATCCCTCTCCTTGTGCCAGGTGTCAGTCTCCCAGGGTGGCCCCTGTCCTCACCCACCACGCCCCCCCGTGTCTCTTCCCCTTCTTTCTCATATAAGGACACCTGTCATTAGATTTGGAGCCCACCCAGATAATCCAGGGTGACTCTATCTAGAAATCTGCAAGCACATCTGCAAAGACCCTTTTTCCAAATAAGGTCACGTTCACAGTTTCAGAGGGTAGGACATGAACATATATTTTGGGGGCCACCATCCAACCCGCTCACACTATAATCCCAAGCCTGAATTACGTCCTGACATAATTTTCTCGTTTTCCCTTGGGGTCTGCCAGTGCCTTCATGCCAGCCCTGAGGAGAACATGAGATATTCTGGAATGTCGCTTGAACAGTGCGAGGCCACTGCTGACTGTGAAACAGAATTCCATATAAGGGTCCAAGCTCAAGCCCAAGAAGCGTGCTGAGGAAAGACCTTAAATCTGTGCTCTCCTCCTTATTTTCATCATGTTTGCTAATCCAAACGACCGTCCCCTCCCCCCTGCATTATTACAATACCTTCCTCGCAGGACTCCTTCAGTTTCCTTTCCATACCACAGAGGAACCTTCCAGAATGTAGATCTCACTGGGCAAATACACATCACACGCGGGGATGCCCACACACCTGTTCCCATTGCTCTTGAGCAGAAAGCCGGGATCCCTAAGCTAGACCCACACAGGCCTGTGATCTCTCCACCCTTCCCTTCCATGAAAGCCCTGGCTTTCAGAATTCAAGCCCCACTTGTGTTCTCCTGCCTTCATGGCAGTTTCATGGCTTTGGATGCCCATGGTTTATTTTTAAGGATCTTGGCTCCTATCATATCAAACAGATGATAGGGCACCCACCTGCCTCATTAAATATTTTTTGGTGCGAAGGTATTTTAAAGGTTTCCATATTTTGGCTTTTGAAATTATTTGTGAGTGACTCCTTTTAAGAGGACATGTGATCGCTCAGCCACCTCTGGGTGCTTGGGAAGTCCTACGAAAGGAGAGCATCTACACTTGTGTATTTTTTAAAAATACAGTAAAATATTTATGACCGCTATAGTCTAACAAAAAAAGGTGACAAGGTGTTTTGTTTGCACTCTATTGAACAGTATTTTCTTTTTTTTTTTTCTTTTTTTTTTTTCTTTTAAATGTTTTATTTATTTCTAGGAGAGAGAGAGAGAGACAGCATGAGCAGGGGAGGGTCAGAGAGAGAGGGAGTCACAGACTCTGAAACAGGCTCCAGGCTCTGAGCTGGCAGTCAGCACAGAGCCCGACGCGGGGCTCGAACCCACGAACCACGAGATCATGACCCGAGCGAAAGTCGGACGCTTAACCGACTAAGCCACCCAGGCGCCCCTATTGAACAGTATTTTCAACTTTTCCGGGGTTTTCTGTTTCTTTTTGGATCTTGAGAACAGTGTATTGTTTTCAGGTCTTCTGCCTGTCGGGCAGTGTGTACTGAGATTGTGGGAATGTTGGTTTAGTGAGAGAGTGGCTGGTATTTAGTACCAAATATGCCCATGGCTCATGTCACCTGGTATGTCAGGGTCTCTGATTCTCAAATAAATGCCAGGAGCCTCTGAATGCTGTTCAGCTTTTGATTTGGGATCTGAACTCGAACCTCACAAAGAAATATTCAGTCAAATTGACATTTTGACTATTTCTAGAAAAAAGACAAGACTTGAAAGTCACTTGGTTAGGTAACCACCTCATCAAACTGTGAATGTCCCGCTAAGAACATCTGCTCGTTCCTCTAAGCTTGGCTTGCTGATCCTTCCCCTGCGGAAGCTGGTATCCTATGCTCTCAGCATCCCATTCATTCGGGAAACATTCGTTAAGTTCCTACTAAGTGAAGAATTCGGCTTGCTGTGTAAGAAAACAAAAGGCTAGGATGAGGCGCAGAGGCCCTGTCCTGGAGGTGGCTGGGAGGGCCATCACAACACTTCGACAAGGGACGATGAAGTCCCGGTTTAGGAGAGGAGCCAGAAATTGCTGTGTGGCCGGGAGGAGTCAGGATTTAGAAGGGGGAGGGAGGGATGGAGATTTGTGGAAGAGCTTCTATTCAAGCTGCGCTTTGACCACGGATGGGGTGGAATGGGATTTAGAGGGAAGGAAACGCATGAGCGGGCAGGGTGCGCCGGCTGGGTGCCCGCACGGGGTGACAGGACTTCTGGTCTGAGCACATGCCACGGGGCATGCCACGCTCTGCTTCCATCTTCGCTGCCCACCTGGAGGGCAGCATTTTGTTCATTTTAAGATTTCAGTAAGTGTATCGATTCATTTAAGAGATCATGTGTAATATAGGACAGGCACTGTCTGGTACCAGAAATGTAACAATGTATGGGGCCAAGTCCCTGATCTTATAGAGCTTTTAATCCAGTGGGAAGAGGGCATTGATGTGATCTGCTGGGTGGTTATAGGTGCTACAGACAGAACAGAGAAGGGTGAGGAAAGAATGGAAAAGGGGCAGGGGAGGCCGTGGCTAATCCTTTGTGGGGGTCAGGGAAGACCTCGCCAATGAGGCGATATTGGTTTGATTAGAGACCAGAAGGATGTAGGAAGTAGGCCAGGGTTGATTAACTGAAAAAGTTAAAGGAGAGGGGCGCCTGGCTGGCTCAGTCGGTGGAGCACGTGACTCTTGGTCTCTAGGTTGTGGGTTTGAGTTCCATGTTGAGTGCAGAGATTACTTAAAAATCTTTAAAAAAAAAAAAAAAAGGAAAAGAAAAACTTAAAGGAAACACGAGTGAAGTTTGCCCTTTGACATCATCACGTGAGTTTTGTGGTTTATGGAGTGTGGGTTTTTCTTTCCCAGGGCCCCAATCATGTCTTAAACATACCACTTAGAGTTTTGCTTTGCCAGGAGGCTCTGCTGAGCTGGACAGAGCAGCCTAATCACAACTTCCATGCACTTTTGGGAAGGTCGTTGCTCTCCTGTGTGTGTGTCTGTGAGTAAGTGGGTCGGAGTCCAGTAGCTCTAGGTTTCAGTCATCCAGATGGGTTCCGTTTCATCTCCACCACTGACTAGCTCTGGGATTCCGATGTGTGATTTAACCTTCTTTTGTTCATTTATTTTTGGGGGAAGGGGTGCAAGTGAGCAAGGGGCAGAGAGAGAGAGCGAGAGAGCAAGAATCCCACATCAGGCTCCACACTGTCAGCTTAGGGCCCGAAGTGGGGCTTGAACTCATGAACCGTGAGATCATGACCTGTGCTGAAGCTGGATGCTCAACCAGCTTACCCACCCAGGCGCGCCTCCCACCCCTGTGATTTAACCTTCTTGAGCCCATTTTCCCATGGCTAAAATGGATATCAGGAAGGTGGGTGCGTATGAAGCCGTTGGCCCAGCCTCCAACAATGTGTCCAGCAAATGTGGCCAGATCTGCAGCAGTGACGGCAGTGAGGACCGTGCCCAGAAGGTGCGTGGTCCTGGGCGTGTCCGTGGCCCAGCATTGCTGGTTCCCCCTGTGGGGCCTCATTCTGGGCACAGCCTGAGGGGCCCATGAAGTCAAACTGGGAACCCAATCCTTCTGTTCCCCCCACAGTGAGGGCTCAGTGCATACTGGATGGAGAAATCACTCGCTGACTGACATTCACCTGGGAAGGGCTTGCCACGTTTTCCAGGAGAGGAAAATATCATAGCAAAATCTCAGGAAATGGATTTCTTTTTATCATATCTATTTCACTAAATTCTTCATGGCTGCTTTCAAATCCCATTTTTATAATAATTAGAGTAGCATTACAATGATTAAGGATAATTTTTTTTTAACAATATCTCTGGGTTTCAGTCATAAAACATGCCTCGCATGGAGGGTCTGATGTATTTCACCAAAATACAGAGTGTGGCAGGAGTGGGGAGGCGAGTGACAAGCTGCCTTCTTCCAGCTGACAGCCTTCAGTCCCCTGCCCGACCCCCCCCGCACTGGCCACTGGCTGGTTGGGAATCTTTGAGGCAGAACCATCAACACAAATCTCCCCTTTGAGGGATTTAAATTTTCCCCTTTCACACAAGGGACGCTGAGACTTTGAGATGAAGGGTGGAGTGCGAGCTCGAGGCACCCCAGCGTTATGATTTTAAAAGCCCCTGAGGCGCCTGGTGGCTCAGTTGGTTAAGTGTCCAACTTCAGCTGGGGTCAGGATCTCACAATTCTTGGTTTCAAGCCCCGCATCAGGCTCTGTGCTGACAGCTCAGAGCCTGGAGTCTGCTTTAGATTCTGTGTCTCTTTCTTTCTCTCTCTCTCTGCCCCTCCCCTGCTCATGCTCTGTCTCTGTCTCTCTCTCTCTCTCTCTCTCTCTCTCTCTCTCTCAAAAATGAGTAAACATTAAAAGCCCCTGAGCCCAACTCAGAGGCATGGGCTGTAGGGGACAGATGCCCCCTAGTGGTACAAGGACCCCGGCTTCAATCAGGGCAGGAGGCGGACCTGATTGCCCAACACGGCAGGCCTCTTGAGGACAAAGGAGAGAACCAGGGGCTGGTGCAGGTCAGTGTCTATCTTAGGATCTCACCAGCCTAAAGGCCCTCGTGATCTTTGCATTCAAGCCAGACTGACCGCAGCTGTCACTAAGACTGTGACACAGCTCTGACGTATGGCTAGAGGACCATTGCTCATCTATAAACCAGTCCATGGAATGTTTATACAGAATGTTGAGCGAAGGCAACAGTCTCTATTTCGCCATCGTTCCTGCAGTGTGCTTGCAGTTTTCACACATCAGGCAGGAAGGGGGTGTGTACACCCTCCCTTCACCCAGAACAGCCGTAGTCATTCCTCTCTTTCACTAAACAAAGCCTGATGGCATGTTAGGGACTAAGGAAGAATACAGGTATTTCTGATCCTTCGGGAAGGTTGAAAACCTTGCTTTTAGTCAATGTCAAGAAAAAAGGCTGACTGAATTTGCACATTTTCTCTTTGCATCTAGTCGCCCCGGTATGCAGACATGTTGGGGGATCTGGAAGTGGGAGGAGAGGGGACGTAAATGGCCATCGGTCATAGCTGGTGGCGTAATTGGAGTCAGCCATGCGAGCAGCCACTTGACCGCAGGGTTTTGTCTTCATCCACAGGCCCCGTGTTGGCCTCCTGACAACTTTAGTTAAGAAGTTCCTCCATCTCAGGGTGCCTGGGTGGCTCAGTCAGTTAAGCATTGGCTTTTCATTTCAGCTCAGGTCATGATCTCTTGGTTTATGGGATTGAGCCTGGTGTCAGGCTCTGCCCTGACATCCTGGAGCCTGCTTGGGATTCTCTCCCTCTCTCTCTCTGCCCCTGCTGCACACTTTCAAAATAAAAAAATACTTTTTTGAAAAGCTCCACCATCTTTAGAGAACTAACACACTGGTGTGAGAAAGAGCGGTGCTATTTCCAGAGCACAAATACAGGCACCAATTCACGCTATTATTTTTAAGGAGCCAAACTCCTCCAGAGAGGTCACCTGAATTGAACCTGGCTTCATCCACTTTCTTTTCCACATTTTTCCTGTGACCTCTAGAGAGGGCACGTGAGGTGTGCACACTCAGTTCACAGGGACCCCGACTCCGTGAGAACACTGGTCCTTCTCAGGACCTCATAAAAATCCACATGTTTATACAATGTTCCCACAAAACCAAAATGAAATTCCTGGGGTCAAGTGCCGGCTGGTTGGGGACCTCGAAACAGTTCTCCTGCCACCATGCCGAGGGAGAGAACAGAGCGCGTAGCGCGCTAGAAAATGTTGTGGGACCACTCAGGGTAAGAGGACTCCATAGAGACCAGCCTCTTGCAGAAGTAGACCCAAGGATGGGGGTCACTAGTATTGGGGCTTTCCTATGAGAGGATGTACCCCCATCCCCTCCCCCCTCACACACACCCAGCTAGTGACACACACACAAGGAATAAACCTTATTTGCGGGGGCACTTTCTAGATGCCGGGCACCACACCAGGCACTTTAGATATGTTTTCTCACTTAATCTTCACAATAGAGCTACAAGTATTCTTTCTCATCTGTGCGATGGGACTTGGAAAGATGGGGTAACTTGCGCAATGTCATGGCTACTTTAAGTGGTGGGGCTGGAGCTGAACCCCACGTCCGTCTACCTACCTTCCTACCCACCTACCAGAATCACCCAGACAGAGACTAAGAGAAGGACAGGTAAACCCATGAAGGTATTTGGTTCCCTGCTCCGAGCCAGACTAGGCTGGGAGCTGGATGGGTGAAAGGCAGCAGGGCTTTCATGTTTGGGGACAAGTTCCCAGCCAGGATTAAGTCCTTTCTTTCCTGAGATGCCATATATTTCAGCAGTCTGGTAAAGCAAACCATGAATGTGATGTTGGTTTAAAAAAAAAAAAAAAAAGCATCATTGGAAGCCCTTTATCATTCTGGGGCCTCCAGCTTCAGGATTGCAGATAATGTGTTGTGCATCTTGAAGGTGACTTGGCTGGACAGAAGCGTAGCCCGTGAATTCCACCTCAGGCTTTAGATGCTGCCGTTCTTGAGGGAAGGTCTCTCGGAGGAAGGAACCAGCCTGGATGAGGCAGCTGATCTCATCCCACTGGCAGGCAGGCCATTAGCAGGTGGGAATGTGCTCCTAAAACTAAGAGAGCTGAAAAGCCGAGAGCCTGAGCAGGGTAGGCTGGGCGGAAGGAAGGGGCAGGAAGAAGTCTGAGTTCCAGGCGGGTCTTTGATTCAGCCTCCGCCGGTCCTTACTGCAGCTCTGGGATACAGACACACGGGACATATGCTCTGAATGTCCTGAGACAGAAAGCCCCAAAGAAATGGCTCACATAACTTCAGTCATAATAAATGGAATGAGGAGAGCAAGAGTCTGAAGATGAGAATTTGGCGGGGGGATGATGAGAGACAATGGAAAGTGTGGCCAAGGAAAACTCTCCCTAAAGACATTCCAGCCTCAGCTGAGGTCTGTATTCACTGTAGGTGTGAAGGGCAGTTCCTGCCGGGTGACAAGCAGGACACGGCTGTCATTCGAATTACATCACTTCTGCCGCCATGCACCACGCGGAGAAGAGATCGGAGTGGACCATGCATGGAAGCCGGGAGACCAGCTCAGAGGCTCTGCCTCCTGGTCAGGGTTGCTGCATAAAGATGAGAGAAGTAGAAACGAGAGAAGAGTGTGTATGTTTTGGGGGAGAGCCTTACAGGACTTTGGGGGGCTGGGTATGAGAAGGTGGGGAGGGCAGTGGAAGACCACTCAGGGATTTCTGACTGGACAGACACTTCCTAGACGGAGAAGGTAGTTGTCAGAGCAAACGGGCGCTGTGATGGTCATGTGGGGCCGTGAAGAGCCCGCAGAAGAGAGAAAGAGGAACCTTAGCAGGTGCACAGGTCAGGGGTGCTGGAGGGAAGAGCAGGGACGGGAGTTCATGTAAGGATGCATCAGAGGAGGGTGTTCAGTGAGTCCATCAGCGCGGTACTGGCACCATCGCGATGACTCAGTACTAACGGGAGCTACTGTTTCGTTAGGAACCAGCCAGATCTCTTGTAGGAGCCAGGAGAGAACCCTCGGAATAGGAGGGGACGGGAGTGAGGCCCGCAGGTCACTCTTAGGGCCACCAAGGGAGAACTAGAAACCTGTGTAAGGATGGAGTGGGTTCCCATCCCTGAAAACTTGCAGGCAAGACAGACAGCGGTTGGTCAGCCCCGAGAGGTTCATGTGTCCTCCAGCCTCCAGGCACAGGATGGAAGCTTCTAGATCTCTGACTCTTGACTGCAGCGGCTCCAGTAGCATTTGAACATCATGCCCAGCCTGTGTCCTGATGCCCTCGGGCACATGGCCGCTGGCGTTAGCAGGCCAGCAGGCAGTTGCCCTCACCCTGCACGGGGTCTGTTCTCGCCCCCTGGAGAAGAGGAATCCCTCCGGCTTCTGCTGTTCTGTTCTCTGTTTTGTCTCATCCCCCCAACCCCTCTGCATTGCCTGGGTCAGCCAGTAAGCAGATGAGAGCTGGGACCCAGGCCTTTTTCTTCAATCCCAAATTCCTTCTCTACGAAAACACAGTTTCAAACCCTTGCTTTTTAGGGGCCCCTGGGTGGCTCAGTTCGTTAAGCGTCTGACTCTTTGTATTGATTGGCTCTGGTCATGAGCTCAGAGTTGCATGAGTTCAAGCCCCATATCAGGCTCCACATTGACGGTGCAGAGGCTGCTTGAGATTCTCCCTCCCTCCTGCCTTCTCTCTCTCTAAATAAATAAATAAATAAATAAAATTTTAAAAAGTAAATAAAACATTTGCTTTTTAAAACTTCTAAATGGAAAGTGACACTTGAGTTGAAATCTTTACTCTCAAAGTAGATTTCCACTGACTTCCAACAGATATCTGACCCGAATAAGCTCCCTGGAGTGACCCGTGATCATGAGGAGCCAGTGCCAGTCATTGGTCACACCTGTCTTCTTGCCAGAAAAACGGAGAAAATCCCATTCACCCATTTCATAGCATGTGAGCTGTGATTACTGATTTTAAATTGCTGTTTTTAAACAACAGAACTTGTTTTCCCCGGGGTGCTTTTTAACTACAGACTCTTTACCCCTTCTAACACATACACACACACACACACACGCGCGTGCGCACGCATGTCAGCCCTTGTCATGAGACACCACACATATTTCCACGAGGCTCACTAGCAATCCTAGTGAAAGTGGCTCATGGTGGCTGAGCTATCACAGCCCCAAGGCCGGTGTCGCAAGCTTTAAGTAACGTGTCCCTGATCTTAAAAGCTTCCCACTTATCACCCTCCCCTTTTAAGTTTTCCATCTAAGATCTGAAAAGATGTCAAGGTGAAGCCGCTGGGAAATACGATGTGTGGCTTCGGTTTTCACATTTGAGACCTTCCCAGGCCTTCCCAGGCCCCAAGAGGAAGGTGGGAAAGGACACAGGCGGCCCCTTCTCGCGGCTCGTCCTTACCAGGGAAGAATGTCCAGACTGTCCCTGGGCCCACCCACTCTGCTTCCCTGCCCTGAATTCCCTTCCACCCTGTCCTCCTGTGCCTTCCAGACCCTTCTCGCTGTTGCTTTGCCCAGTCTTCTTCCAACCTCATCAGTATATCATTATCTCGACTCTCCTACCTGGGTGTTCACCCGGCTCCCACTGTTTCCTCTGTGGGAACTGAGATCGTTACTTCTCTGCCTCCTTCTCCGTCTTGTGTCTCCAAGACTGTTCAGATTGTGCAGATTCCCTTACCGGTTTCCCAGCTTGGTTTGCTGCTTGAACGTGTGGGCATAGGTGGAGTCAACACACACACACACACACACACACACACACACACACACACACACGGAGGGTACTTGCAGCCGATGAAGAAGCTCCCCATGATACCCCACAGGTGGCTGAGTCTATAGTAGTGTAGACGTCATCTCTGTTCTGATGCCAGGCTGACATCAGAGGCAATTCAGAGCAAGAGCACAAATCCCAAAGAGAAAATGTTCCTTCCCCATCTCCGGTGTCGAGCCCGTCAGGAAGGCAGCCTCCCCACAGCCTCCCCACAAGATCCAGCACGATACCTGTGATTTAACTGACCCTTCCACCAAATTGAGTTTGTTCAAGCATCGTAGGCACAGCATCTTAAAGAAGCCTGTGGTCCTTAATGTTTTCATTTAGCAAGTGGCGTCCCAAATGATGGTGAAAACATGTAGGAAAAAAATCCTCTTAGCTATAGTAGAAAATGCACAGTCATCAGAGATGCAAGAAGTGTTCCGGTGATTTTTTTCTTTTTTTCCAAAAATGGTGTCCTGCCCCTCATCTGAGAGTCTTGTAAGTGTATGTAGTAGCAGGATCAGGCGACATTCACGCTCACTTCCTGTGCATTAGGCTCTGTGCTACGGGCCCATCCTAGACTTAGTGCACTTTACTCCCTTTGCAGTAAATTCTTATCACCCCCATTTTACAGATGGCTTAAGGGGCCTTAAAAAGTTCCCCAAAGTCACTTTGCTTGAAAGTGGCAGAGTCTATATGCAAACTCTGGTCCCTCTGACTAAGCTCCACCGTGGGACACACCCAAGTCCACACCTCCCACTTCTTTCTCGGAAAAAGCTTGCTTTTCTCCACGATAAGGAACAATATCTAAAGGTAACAAGGGCACCAGAACTCTGGAATCACATTTATCTTTGTGGTTTCTTAGTGTATCCAGCTTTTTGTTATTTTATATCTAGGGAATGCATTTCATGAGGCACTGTGTTTATCTTTCTGCTGGAAGTTCTCCATTCTCTTGGGCATTGAAATTATTGGAGTTGGAGGAGAAGGTATTTACATCTATAATTGAGCCAGTATATCTTCTGGATTAATTTTATTAGTTCCTGAAAGCCGCTACAATCAAGTCCTTACGAAGACACAGTTTTCAACATGTTTATAAAATTACCTCAAGAGGGAGCTCCTTGCAAGCCTTAGATTTATTTGGCTCTTTCAGGCCCGGAACTTCATTTTAAATGTGTTTTCAGACTTAGATACTGGGAATAGAATGGTGGATTGAGGGGACCAAAGTGGGTGAAGAGGATCAAGAAGTATAAACTTCCAATTATAAAATAAATAAGTCACGGGGATGTAAAGTATAGCTTGAGGAGTATGGTTAATAATACTGTATTTACTTTGTATGGTGACATGGTAACTAGACTTATTGTGGAGATCAGTTCACAGTGTATATACATATCAAATCGTTATGTTATACACATGAAACAGATTACTGTAGGTCAATTATACCTCGATAAGAAATAATGTTTTTTTTCAGAGAGTGGATTGCAGTCCCATAGGAAGTTCATGAAAGAGGTATGAGGAAACAAAATAGAAGTTCAAGAATTTGAATTCTTAGGATGGAGGCCATGAAGATTCAGGGATTTAGATTCTATAAAAACTTCTATAAAGAAAACTTGAAGAAAAAAACCTCTATAATTCTTTTAGTATGTAGAATCACAGTACTAGACTGGCTCGCAGGAAAGCAGGGAGAATTGCTCTTCTTTATTGTTAAGTACTTTGTGGAGGACACAGAAGGATTCTCAATTCTCCTCAGTATCCAAATACATAATTTAATGTATTGATTCCGTGTCCCAAGGCAGGGGGTGTGAGGGCATTTGTTTTTGTCCTTTATAAAAATCATGTTAGCTGTTCTGAAGAAAATGCAGAGGGACAGCTAAAAAAAGCTGAAGGAAAATGAGAACGCAATTCTAATATATACATATATATTTAATTATTCAAGAAAAAGTTATGACAGGAGGAACAGAATAATTAACAAAACAAAACAAACAGTTGGGATAAATAGAAAACAAATCAGAATAGCAGATTTAAATCCAACCACATCAATAATTAACATTAAATGTAAATGGACTAAATACTCCAGTTTAAAGGCAGAGATTGTTATACTGGAATAAAAGAAAGACCCAGTGGTACGCTGTCTTTAAACATAAATACACGTAGGTTGAAGGGAAAAAGATGGAGTATGTCCTACAAACAGTGTGCTTTAGAAAACTGAAGTGGTGATATTAATAATAGATAATAGACTTCAAAATGATAAATATTACCACAGATAAGAGGGACAATTTTCCAGAGACATATCAGAATCACAAATCTGTATATACCTAGTAATAGAGCTTAAAATACCTGAGGAAAACATTGACAGAACTTAAGAGAGTGATAAACCCATGATTGTAATTGGGCATTGTAGCATCTTTCTGTCAGTAACTGATAGAACAGCTGGACCAAAAAGCACTTCCCTTCATCCAGATGGGCCATCAATTGGGGGACTTAGCTTGGGTCAGCCAATGGATGTTGAACTCATAATAGGTTTCTATTTCATTTTCTTGACTAATGAAGAAGCAGCTGTCCCAGCATTCTCTGTTACATGAGAATGTCTTGAGATTGATTATAATTGCTGTGAGAGTGAACCTAAGGTCTTTACCTTGGCAAGTGAGCTGCAGAGGATTTCCTCCTCATTCCCACACTTGAGGTCAACCCTGTAGTCTAGACAGGATGAGTTTCTAGTGAACAGAGTAAATTGCTTCTGCCCAGATAAGGCAAGGCCCCTTTCTCCAAGGAGGATTTTGTAACTACTAGAACCCAGGCTGTCAGGGAAGTGGGATCCTTGGAGGGCCCGCGATGTTCAGTGTTTGATTATGCTGATGAGCCCTTGAGTTTAGACTGGAGCTTTACCTTTATAGTGGAGTGACACTGAAAATCACAGACCCATTATCTTATAGCCACTCACTTCCAGACCAGACTGTTGTTGGACGAGCTGCTTAATGGGATTGTCCCACACAAGGAGCAGGCTTCTGTTCCAAGCTTTAGGCCGTCCCCCTTCTCCCCCATCACCTACCGATTCTCAGCTTTGCCGTCTCCTGAGAAGGGAATTTTTCAATTTCCTGTAGTGATTGGCTGAACAGTTTTCCCAGCCTGCAGAAATTATAGATTCGAAAAATTGTGGATACTCTATCAGGATAGCACAGAGTAGTTATTTAGGTTAAAGCATTTTAGGCTTCTGTATCAGTTCAGGTGCTTGTGGCTGTGGAAACTGGACCCTCTGGACTGGTCTGGAGGTAATTCTTATTTCTGAGTTAATGTTTTCTTAGTTCAGTATAAGCTTTATTCCCTTATGTTCTAACTTAGAAGAAGCCGGAAAATAGTTCTCCCATTACCCAGCTCTACAAAATAGATGGAAATAAGGGCATACAAGCTTACGTTGAACCAAGAAGCCAGTTAAAGAAATTGCACTTATTCAGTGATTTGGGAGGAACTATCCAAGATTAAAATATTATATTTTGTCAGGCAAGGGGAAGAAGTCCTAAAATGTACTGAACAAACAGGGAGCTGATTTGCAATGGGCTTTCGTCTGCAGACCAGTAACACACATGACATAAAATCTCACCCAGAGCAAGAGAAAGTCAGAAAAACATTAGGGATGAATCCATGGAAAAGAGATAAGACTAAGTCCTCAGGCTAATCATCTATGACATCATTCAGCCTCCCTTACCCTGAGACACTCGGGTGCCCAAGTCAATTCTTTTATTTTTAGAATCAAGATTGTGATAAACACAGTATTTGTTTCTTTTGTACAGTACACATTTGGCATCCATTGTTCTTTCCATCTGGTTTCCTCAGATAGGTTTGTAACTCTACCTGATGCCAAAGAAAGCCTTTGTGTGCCCCTTAAATCCTTGCTGGTCCCTGTGGTGGGTCCCCAGGTGGTAGATGGCATTTTCTCATTTTGCCTTTAGTGAAAGAAGTAGAACATAAAAGAAGGACTTTTCACTCCAGCCTCCTGAAAGGCCCTCCCATTTCCCCCAGACTTTCAGTAACACCTAGATAATGAAGGGGGGGGGGATTATGGTATCATTTCAGAAATAATCTGATCACCTAAATGAGTTACTTCTCTTCTAATGATTTAATTACATCTTCCAAAGAGGAAACAGACATTTGGAGCCATTTGTTTTTCTATTAATAATGTAAGAAAGTAAAAAAATGGTGAAAAGCCTCTTTTTTCTTTTCTTTTTTTTAAATCTGTTTCCTTCAAATTGTTTAATGAGTCAAGAATCATGGCACTTTGTTGGAAATATAGTACAGAATTGAAGTCAAAGAGGTCACTTACAATTCTGTGACCTTGGATCTCTTCGGAGCGTCAGTATCCTTTTCTCTAGACTGAAAAGTTCAGTCTTTTCCTCTCTGCCTCTGGAAGGTGGGGGAGAGGGACATGCTATAGGTGAGAGACTCATGCAGATGAGGGGCTCTGTGGCCACAGCATAGTTGTGAGATGGTTAGCCATCTTCCTTACAATCTGGAAGCCTCTCCACCTGGTTACACCTTCTTGTTCCTCGTTTTTCCTTTCCCTAATTTCAGGCCATTATTCCCACTGTAACAGCTCCCTTCTTTTCATTTTTCTTTTTCTTTCTTTCTTTTTTTTTTTTTTGAAAGAGAATGTACATGCAAGTGGGGGAGGGGCAGAGGAAGAAGGAGAGAGAGAGTCTTTTTTTCTTTTAATATAATTTATTGTCAAGCTAGCGAACATACAGCATGTATAGTTTGACCTTGGCTTTGGGAGTACATTTCCTGTGATTTGCTGCCCACATACAACACCCAGTGCTTATCCCAACAAGTGCCCTCCTCCATGCCCGTCACCCATTTTCCCTTCTCCCACATGCCCCCCATCAACCCTCAGTTTGTTCTTTGTATTCAAGAGTCTCTTGCGGTTTACCTCTCTCTGTTTGAAACTATTTTTTTCCCCTTCCTTTCCCTTCCCCCATGGTCTTCTGTTAAGTTTCTCAAGTTCCACATATGAGTGAAATGGATGATATCTGTCTTTCTCTGCCTGACTTATTTCACTCAGCATAATAGAGGAAGAGAGAATCTTCACCAGGGTCCATGCCCAGAGTTGGAGCCCAACTCAAGGCTTGATCTCATGACTGTGAGATCATGACCGGAACTGAAATCAAGAGTCAGATGCTTATGATGAGCCCACCCATGAGCCCCCCTGCTTTTCTTTTTTCTATTTGCTCTTTCACTTGACTGGTCAACTATCAGGTTTTTCATTATTTACCATGTGCCCAAGCTGCATATGTGAAATTTTTGTCTCCAGGACTATCTTTAAACAATTCACAATACCTTCCTGTTTTAAGGGATGAATTCTTCACGTTCATTTTTCTAATCTCAAGGATCTGTAGCTTGGTATTTGGTGCTGAGAACCAGGATTTGAGATATGGTTTGGGAATTCGCCTTGATGAAAAGAATTAAGGACATTTCTTTCTCTGACTCCCTTTCCTGGGGTTGCTGGGTACCCCTGCTTTCGCTCTGCTCTCAGAGTAGCTTAGCAGATGCTCCAGCACGAACTAATATCAGCTGCTTCCCAAAGCACCTTTCTTTTCTTTTCCATTCTTATTTTTCTTTTAGCTCCAGATGAAAGTCCCTTTTTAAAGAAGGTTTTTTTTTTAATTTTTTTTTTACAAATAGTTTATTGTCAAATTAGTTTCCACATAACACTCAGTGCTCATCCCCATAAGTGTCCTCCTCAATGCCCATCCCTCCTCCCCCCCACAGGTTTTTGTTTTTTTTTTTAAGTTTATTTCAATTTATTTTGAGAGAGGGAGAAAGAATATAAGCAGGGGGAAGGGATAGAGAGAGAGGAAAAGAGAATCCGAAGCAGGCTCCATGCTCAGCGCAGAGCCAGACTCAGGGCTCCATCCCACAACTCTGGGATCATGGCCCCAAGGGAAGTCAAGAGTCGGATTTTCAACCAACTGAGCTACCCAGGCACCCTTTTTTAAAAAAGAAGTTTAACAACTGATTTGTTGTAAAACATTCAGCTAGAAAGTAGTTTTATCCTGCATTGCTTTTTTTTAAAATTTGAAGATTGAATTGGGTTTATTAAATGATTCACAAGTCAGGCATTTCATCTAGCAAGTAAAGAAGAACTCCTAGGAATTGTATAAAATGGAAGGTTTTTATGGGAAGGAGGGTGGGGCAAGGAAGTTATTCGCAAAAGAAACAATTGTTTTAGGCAAGGTCACCTTCCCTTAGGGGGAACAGCAGGGGGTTTGTCATGCAGATGACCTCATCTTCCTTTGAGGGATAAAGAGAGCCCATGTGACAAATTTCCTCACTGGTGTGGACCAGAAAGTTCCTAACTGTTCAGTTAATTCTACATTTCTAAGGGAGGCTAAAACTATAAGTAGGTTAGGTAGGAAGCCCCAATTTGGTAGATGTAGCTTAAGAGACACTCTGTTAGCCTCTGGTTTTCTTTCTTTCTTTCCTTCTTTTATTTTAGATGTTTATTAATTTATTTGAGAGAGAGAGAGAAAGGCAGAGAGAGAGGGAGACAGAGAATCCCAAGCAGGCTCCACATTGTCAGCACAGAGCCCAACATGGGGCTCAAAGTCACTTACCGCGACATCACCACCTGAGCCAAAATCAAGAGCTGGATGATGGGGCATCTGGGTGGCTCTGCTCGTTAAGTGTCTGACTTCACCTCAGGTCATGATCTCATATTCTGTGAGTTCGAGCCCTGCATCGGGCTCTGTGCTGACATCTCAGAGTCTGGAGCCTGGTTCGGATTCTGTGTCTCCTCTCTCTGCTCTTCCCGCACTCATACTCTGTTTCTCCTTCAAAAATAAACAAACATTAAAAAAAAAAGAGTCCGATGCTTTACTGACTGAGCCACCCAGGTGCCCCTACCTGTGGTTTTCTTTTTTTTTTTTAAACACTTACAAATCACAATATCACAGTCCACCCCCTGGACTTCGAACATGGATCCCTTATAGCAGACCAGTCACAGAAGTCGAAAGATCCTGGCACGTGACTAGAATCTCATTACATCATGAATAACTATCCAGTCCATTACTGTGTCCCATGGAAATGTCTCCCGGGGAGAGGCCACTCAGGTTTGTAGGCTTCCATCTGGAAGGTTCTGGTCAGGTTCCCAGAGCGGGAGTGGTCTCAGTAATACAGGTCTCCTTGTTTCAGGCATGCTCCACAGCAGGAGGGAGACACCTTAAGGCAAGGCGTGGGGAGAGGGCCCGGAGCTCCCCGAGCTTCCACAGCCCAAACCCTCCCCGCACCCGCACGCAGTCACCAACCCAGGAGCCCGTACTCTACATGACTCTTAGACTCTCACATTTGAGGGTTGGCGACCCAATTCTTCTTTGAGGATACGTCTCACTGATGAAGTTATAAAGCAATTTTAAACCCCCAGATTAAGACCATGTGTCTCTTCATGTCACAATGTCGAAAGAGACTTCAACTCCTTCAAAATCTATAGGGAAGGCTGTCTTAAAGCAAAATTTCACCTCTGTAGCTCCACATTATATCAAGTCTGAGTAGGTGAGGTAGGAAGTTAGATGGCGGCCCACCCAACCTGGAATGCCTTCTCTGACAACAAAGGCCTCCAGGCTGTTTTGCTGGGCTGCGGAGGTGGACGGCGGCAGCCGGCAGCCGGCAATGTGATAAGGTGGAAAGATAGTTTTCCCTCTTTTGTGTCAGTCTCAGAATGTCAGGAATGTTCCTCAAAAGTGAGTCTGTCGGCACAGCCTTGGCTAACTCCTCCTTGAAGCCTTTTATATCATATCTGCTACCTCTTGGGACATAAGTTTTATGTTTTTATTATCTACAGTCATACAGTACTTCCTCTTTTTGTCCTAAAATTACTTCTTTCAAGTTTCAAGGAGAGCGCCTTCAGGATTTGGGGGCAACGATTGCCTCTGCAATTTCTCTGTTCAGTTCCTCTTGATCCTGGAGGCTTTGATGCTATCTGCTCAGCTTTTGTCTGTCAAGATGGAGAAAAGCTAATTTTGGTTCTGAAAATAGAAAAATTTCAAAGGAGGTTTCCTCCATGAGGCACGCCATTTGGGAGGGGGCAGCGATCTTCACCGTGGCGATGCCAGAACACAACCTGCAGGCTGTTGGCAAAGGGTTAAAGCATCATGGACAGCGTTAGTAGAAGAGAAAAACAGAACTGATCCAAAGCACATAATGTATACTCCAAAACAAGCCAGGCTCGCCCCTCTTAACGGCATGGCCGCAGACATGCCAAATTCTACAGCTAGTCAATTGTATACATATGGTAAGACTTTTCGTGCCAGTCAACGTTTGCTGCCGTATGATTTTAATTATGTCCAGATTGGGTAGCTGGAAGAAAGCGCTGGAATTAAACAGAATAAAGTTAAACACAAGCCCTTTTCTAAGTGGCCCTGGGTTAGGTTAGGATGTGTGCAGATGCCTGCAGAGGACAGGAGAGGGATGTGTGGTTTTGGGGGGCTCCCGGGATGGGCATGACTCATCTTCGATCTGGGCACCCAGTTGTTTATTGGGAAGGGGAGCATTTACAGGAACAGGGATTATTCTCCATTTGAAGTTGAGATTTATGCTGATGCTTGCACCTCGTTCCGCCCAGGCTTCCTGCCCAGCTACGGGCTTGTCTGTGCTGGATGAAATTGCTCTCTGGGCAAGCACTGCCTTTAATTTTTTGAAAGGCTGTGGGTTTTCGATATGGCAGATTGGTAGATTTGAAACCTCTTCCTCCCAACCGGGCTTTATTAGTCTGTGCTCCTTGTTTCCCCGGAGTTAATTTTACATAACGAATTAAAATGAATTCCAACTCCATAATGATGCTGTGTACTTCGTTGGAGAAAAGAAACGGAAAGCCAGTTCTGCTTCGGGTTGGCCTGGGCTGGGCCGAGAGGAAACCACTGCTCTGGAATGTGCTTTTCTCAGACGTTCACAGCGCGTCTTTGGTTTTCTCCATAACTCACTATTATGGCTTTTACTTACTGAACGTCTTTTGGGGAAGCCACTCTGAATCCCAGCTTTCTCTTTTGGGAGATGAAGATACTGACTTGCTGAGCTCACTTTACTGAGGTGTACCTGGAGGCTTCAGGACACAAAACCTGGCCAAATCACAGGCCCTGCAAACAGAGGCTGCTGTGAGCCTCTGGGGAAGGGGTGGGAGGCTTGCTGTGAGTCCCACAGCGGGGGGTGGGGGGGTGGGTTAGGGGGCTGCTGTAGGTGGGAGGGGGGAGTGTCCTGCTGTGAGCCCCTGGGTGCCCTTCTGTGAGCCCCTGGTAGGGGGGCAGGGAGGCTTGCTGTAAGCATCCCCAGGGGGGTAGGGGGGCTGCTGTGAGGGGAGGGAGTGTCCTGATGTGAGCAACCCCCTCCCCCCACCCCCCGCCCCTCTGTGAGCCCCTGGGCGGTGCAGGGAGGCTTGCCGTGAGCCCCCCAGGAAGGTAGGGGGCTGCTGTGAGTGGGGAGGGGGGTGGGGGGGTGGGGAGGAGTGTCCTGCTGTGAGCCCCTGGGGGAGCAGAGATGGGGCTGGTGTATTGAGGAGTAGAATGGCGCCGGGTTTCTGAAGCCTGTCTTAGGATCACATCAGATGGTTTCAAGGAAGGGGCAGGCTCATAACCTGCGCCTTCGCCAGTGAGATGGGGGTCCTGGGAAGTCAAGTGCACGAGGAGCAGGCAGGAGGAGGAGACGGAAGGTCAGGCAGGTAAGCTGTTTCACCCACCCCACCCCACCCCCTGTGGAAAGGGCGCAGAGCAAGCTGAGAACTTTCACAGTCCTGGGGCGATGAGCTGGGGGGATCCTAGTTGTTGGGGAAGAAACCCTGCCCCCGCCCCTCCCTCCCCCCACCGCCACCTTGGGCTGAGGCTCCCAACTGCCATGCTCACCTGTGCCCCTCGGCTGACCTGATGGCAAACGTCTCCATCCATGTTCACCCGCCTCTATGAGTGTTAGTGAAAATATTTATGTATAAGCACTACCCTGCAGACATACACACTCTGGTGGATCTTTCTATTGCTTGAGCTTTGGCCCAGTAATTTTTCTTGGGAAGGTCACCAGTTTTAGCCTAAAGGGAGTTCTGTTCACCTCCAAAATAAATACCCATGGACTGAAATATCTCGGTCTGGGGGAAATGGCGGAGCTGTCTGTGAACTAGATGTCACCACTGCATTAGGAAATTTCCTGAGGGCAGCTCCCACTTCTTACCCTCTTTTGTGGATAAATCAAGACTACATGAATGGCACATTAATTTCACTTAGTTGAAATGGATTTTTTTAACGGACTGTTTAATAATGTATTCAGATATATGAAAATGCCATCTACCGTCACACAAGTTTCTCTGCATTTGAGAAGGAAGGTAGGAAGTCATTTGTTCTTAATTTCAAATACAAGTCCTCCTTTCTTCTGTTATATTTATTCCAGGAGCCTTAACATGTTGACCTCAGGCAAAGGTAACTTCTTCCAGAAGCCACATCCAAGGAAACCAGATTGTTAGTTTCTGCAACTCAAGAGCAGGAAGAGACGGGAGTCAGTGGCACGGCGTCTAGGTTGTTACTAGTGAGGTGGCCCTTTCCAGATGCTTCCCCCCAGGCTCCAGCCCTCTGGGACTGGGGTGGCCTCAGCCACATGGAGAGCATCTTCCCCCCACACTCGGCAGGAAACAGGCTTACAGGAGTGAAGGGCTGGGGCAGAAGGGGTGGCAGCTTTGGATGGGAAGTGGCTCCAGCACCTTGACCTGGGGGCCCGGTTTTCCGTGGCTGAACGTTCGCTGTCTGCCTGGTGTGCTGAGTGGTAGGAGAGGAAGCAGCTCAGGAAGTCACAGCTCCTTGAAACAGAGGGGCTGCCCTCCGTGTAGCAGAGAGCACAGACTCGTGAACAAATAAGTGCAGCACCATGTCGGAATTTGCTGCAGGAGGGGCCTACATCCACAACAGGCAGCCCTAAAAAGGAAGCAAATAATTAAGCCTAGGAGTATAGAGGGAGGCCTTACGGAGGTGGGGATACTGGGCAGAGGCTTGAAGGATGAATACACAGTCACTAGGCAGAGACTCCAGGAAGCCAGTCCAAATGAAGAAGAGTCAACAGTAAAGAGATTAAGACATGTAGGTATCAGTGAACCTGGCACATTTCTCAATGGCAAAATAAAAAAAGGAAAACAATTCAGTGTGGTCAGGATATGGGAAAAGTGAATGAGAGACATTTCACTGGGTATCTGGTACAGATTGGGGCAAAGCTGCACTCACTGTGGTCGATTATAATCACTTATTTCCAGGCTGGCATCTCCTGCCAAAGTATTTTCACCTCGAGGTCTGGGGATGGGTCTTACTGCTTTTCTCCAGTCCTTCTGCGTCCCCTCGTGGGCATGTGTGTGCTTTTAAGGCATCTTTATTTGTAACTTTAGTTTTTTCCAACTGTATTGAGATCTGATTGACATAAAATATTGTGTAAGTTTAAGGGGTATTGATGTGATACATTAATATATTACAAAATGATTAAGCCATAGCATTAGATAACACCTCTATCCCACTGCGCTTTAAGAATACCCAATAGATGGGGTGCCTGGGTGGCTTAGTCGGTTAAGTGTCCGACTTTCGCTTAGGTCATGATCTCGCGGTTCGTGGGTTCGAGCCCCGCGTCGGGCTCTGTGCTGACTGCCAGCTCAGAGCCTGGAGCCTGTTTTGGTCTGTGACTCCCTCTCTCTCTGACCCTCCCCTGCTCACGCTGTCTCTCTCTCTCTCTCTCTCCTAGAAATAAATAAAACATTAAAAAAAAAAAAGAATACCCAATAGATTTTCATTGAATGAATGCATGAATGGATGTTGGTTGGTATTGAAAGTTATTTTAGCCCAGACTAATGAGCTGGTTAGACTGTAAACCTCTTATCTACTTCAGAGATTTGTTTGGACTTCACCTCTTGGGGAATATAGAGCCATAAAATGTTCTGAAACAGAGGAGTGATCTAAACCTATCTGTGTTTGAGGAAGTAGTTCTCACTTTAATGTGACAGATTGTCTCATTTGTGAGAGACTGGAAGTTGGAAGGGCAGTTAGAAAACTACCGTAATGGTCTGGAGGATATATCAGAAGGCTTGAGTGGGTAGTGACTTGAGAGAGATTTATAATGTAGAATTAGAATCCACCTCCAAATTTGGTGACCAATGGAATGAGAAGGAGGGAAAATCAGTGACCACGACTAAGTCAAGTGAAACTAAGCCTGACTTTCAAATAGATTTATACTCAAAGATTAAAAAGAGAAAGAACCTAACACTTAGGCGCTAAACATAATTAACTTCTTGATGTTGGTTTAGAATAACAAAACTAAGGGGCGCCTGGGTGGCTTAGTCGGTTGAGCGGCCGACTTTCGCTCAGGTCATGATCTCGCGGTTCGTGGATTCGAGCTCCACATCGGGCTCTGTGCTGACTGCCAGCTCAGAGCCTGGAGCCTGTTTCAGAGTCTGTGTCTCCCTCTCTCTCTGACCCTCCCCTGCTCACGCTGTCTCTCTCTCTCCTAGATATAAGTAAATAAATAAAAAAAAAATTAAAAAAAAATTTAAAATAGAATAACAAAACTAAGTGAATAAGAGTTGACTAACCAATAGGATTTACGTGGATATACGATAGAACAGATGTATATAGCATATGTAACTTAAATATTACTTTTATAATGTACATAATATGCAAATATATAAGCAAAGAGTATATTCGGATGTTGTAAGTATAATCAGGGCTGCCACCTGTGGTCTCACAGGTTGTGCACTGCACAAATCTAGGGGGCAACATTAATAATAGCAATAGATCCCCCTGTAAAGCTATTGTATATCCCCCTTAGGCTTCAGCACAACATATTCATAGACTGTTGGCTTTAAAGAACAAATAAATGACCTGTCTAGGATGGGAATTTGATAGAATTATAAGGTTTAATCATTGGGTGGGAGCTCTTCTGTGGCCAGGTCATTAGTGTTAGATGCGCAGCAGGTGGGTGGGATGGTGAGGGTATCCTTTCATGTTGAAAATGAGAGAAGTTTTTCTCCCTTTAAAGGACTTGAGAGATTACTCTCTTCTACTCCATTCTGACAGCAACGGGAGAATTCAGCATCTTGGTGGTGGATCTGTTTTAAGGCTTCACGGTGTATAATGTGTCCTGTGCCGTGGTGTTCAGTGTTTCTGCATCTTGTTCAAAGTGAGCGATGTGGAATGACACGTGGACCCAGCCATTAGAAAGGATGAATTCACAGAAACGGATGAAGGAAATACGATCCTTTCTGTTCCTTCATAACAATCAGATGTGGCTTTAAAGTTTGTGTAGATTTTGCTCACTGCTTCAGGGGAAATAGTTTCAAAATGTGACTACCGACCAGAATGTAGGTTTGGCTCGCTGTCAGCTGTGGCCTCTAGTGGCTGGGGTTTCTAAACCATCACAGCATTTCTCCGTGGCCTGAGACTCCGTGGCCTGTGGGAGGCTTTGCAGAATATGTCAGAGGGGAGCATGTTCCCGGATGTCAAACAACCAAGGGCCGAGGGAAGAGGAAGGAGCCTTGTTAATTTCCAAGCATCCGGGGCCACTTCGCATTGTAGAGGGTCTCCAGAAACTCCAGCCCTCGGGACCCAGTTGCCAAACTGGGGTCTGGAATGGGGCCCGGACACAGTGCAGGTAGTGTGCAAAGCGTTGTGTTTCTCCACAATTATTCATCGAGTGAAAATATGTCAGGCTGCCTCTGCCAGGGCCATGGATTTATTTTAAAGAATTTTAGAGAGGAAATCTATCACTTACCATCTTCCTCCTTCTTTGGGCGTGTTTGTTGTGATTGGAAATCATTCCAGTCCACATGGTTGTGGCTTCCCCCCATCCCCACCCTCTGTGCTTCTATGTTAAACAGCCCTCTGTGCAAATAAACGGAAAAGGGCGAAGTATTTGATTCAAGCTACAGAAACGGGAGCAAAGTTAGACTCCAGAGAACCCAAATCGTGTGACCACGGCTTGTGTCTCCTGCCGTGTGTTTTCTTTGCTCCTCTGCGGGGCCCGGCCAGGAGGTAGGGCAGGGGCCTTGGCCATGCTGGCTGGGAGCCCAGACCCAGGTAATTCGGCAGTAAACAGACTGCTAGCCCTGGTTTGTTGAGTAGAATTTGCCTGGGGTCTGTCTGGACTATTCCAATTAGGAGAGGAAATTCTGAGCTGCTCTGAACTTGATTAAAACCAAAAGGAAACATGGACGTTCACTTTTGTTCTCTTTGTCTACTCAACCTGAAAATAACAAGTAATTGATCACTGTATTGTCAGTTCCCAATTAAAAAATTTTTTTAAATGTGTATTTTATTTTTCACACACACACACACACACACACACACACACACAGTGAATGGGGGAGGTGCAGAGAGAGGAGACACAGAATCTGAAGCAGGCTCCAGGTTTCAAGCTGTCAGCACAGAGCCCGAGTCAGGACTCGAACTCACAAACCATTTGATCATGACCTGAGCTGAAGTTAGACACTTAGCCAGCTGAGCCACCAAGGTGCCCCTGTTATACGTGTGATTATTATACATGATCATTATATTACATATAATCGTCTATGGTCTGGACAAAGAATGTAAAAGAGCTTAGGGCTCTGTGTGAAATAGCAGACCGACAAACAAGGTCAAGAGCAAGGTTCGAAGTGAAAATGCAAGGGCTCTGGTGTCACAGGGGTCTGAACTTCCATCCCAGTTCTGCCAGTGTGTGATGGCAGGCAGGTCACTCTGCCTCTCTATCTGTACAATGAAGATAATTTTCACTAATCAGAGTCAATCTGTACTTCTGTTATGAAGAACAATTACTTATTAAACTTTCTGCCTTATTGGTAATGTTAACCCTTGAAAACACACTTTAAGACCTTGGTTTACAATTAAAACATGCGTGAAAAACAACATGCTCGGGAAGTATTGAATATGATTGTATTTACTTATGGACACTAATACTTTTAATTTTTACTTGATGAGAACTTAGTAGCATTGATAATAATTAAAAAATGGTCAGTCCTTGCAGAAAACCATGTAGTTCATGAAGCACTTTTACATGAACTATTTAATTTTTTTTTAATGTTTATTTTTGAGAAAGAGAGAAAGAGACAGAGTATGAGTGGGGAAGGGGCAGAGAGAGAGAGAGGGAGACACAGAATCTGAAGCAGGCTCCAGGTTCCCACCTGTCAGCATAGAGCCCGAAGTGGTGCTTGAACTCACCAACTGTGAGATGATGACCTGAGCCAAAGTTGAACACTTAACTGACTGAGCCACCCAGGTGCCCCCCCCTTAAAAAAAATTTCTTTAATGTTTATTTTGAGAAAGAGAGACAGCATGAGTGGGGAGGGGCAGAGAGGGAGAGGGAGAACTATTTAATTTCTTTCTTAATGGAATAAAACTCATACCCTAGGGATGCCTGGGTAGCTCAGTTGATTGAGTGTCCGACTCTTGATATCGCCTCAGGTCATGATCTTACAGCCTTGAGATCGAGCCTCACATGGGACTCTACACTGAACATGGAGCCTGCTTGAGACTCTCTCTCTCTCTCTCTCTCTCTCTCTCTCTGCTCTTCTCTTGCTCTCACTCTCTCTCAAAATAAAGAAGTAAACATTAAAAACATTCATACTCTAATTATTTCTCCTGCTCTCAACATATGCTAGTACTCTTTCCTTAGCCCTCACCTATAGTGAGGGGAGCTTATGAAACACTCTGTGTTTCCTAAGGTGTGGTCACACACGATGGGTGAGGAAACATAAAACCTAAATACCTAAGTTGTTATTTGTCTATATATTGGGGGGGGCCGCTGTTCATTTTGTATGGGTCAAGTTCTTGACATTATTATCGTAAGTCTGTACAAGGAAAAAATGTGGATTCAACATCAGATGCTCAGGTAAATACTTGTCGAAGGGAAGAACTCAGCCCAGAGTTCTTACAGGGCAAGTGTAAGAACTGAGTGCGATCATGTAGTTAGGGCGAGAACACAGGACTTCGCACCAACAGATGCTCAATTAATGTATGTTTCTTTGGGGTTTTCTAGACAGCTCTCCCTCTAATTCACCATCTCATTGCACTGCAGTTGTTTGTTTGGTTTTGTTTGTTTGTTTTTTAAATGTAACGAGTGCTTGAACTCCATTAGCCTAAGGCCTCAGCCCGCTCAAGGACTTTATGGTTTTCTGAGTTGCCTCAGAGCCAGGGACAAACTGCCCTTCAGGAACTGTCTGAAAACATGGGAACGTCGTGGGGAAAGAGTCCTTTTTGTCATACCCTGGCCTGGGACTCATTCCTCCATGAAAAGGAGAGACTTGTGCTTATTAGAATTTCTAAAATGAAAATGACTCCCACGTTTTAAAAGATTATCAAGTAAGTTTAATAATAGTGAAAGAATAGTGTTTTGTGAATTGAAAGTCTTTCTGAGAGCGCTTATTTCAAAGCCCCAACACCTAAATGAAGTCTGAGGTCGCAGAAAGAGTGCTGACTGGTGGTGACCTTTTGATTCCGCCCATAACTGGGGGTGGGACAGGCTCGGGAGATCCCATTTCCTCGTCCACGGAAAGGAGACTCTCACCCATCCTCAAAATTCTGTGACCTCAACCATGAACTTTGGAGTCCTTCATTTTACATTTGCCGGAATGTATTCACCATTGAGATAACATTCCAATTAAAACACATATCTCATTTGCAGCATGTGAATCTGATACAGTGCCTGAAACCTGTTCCGTCTGTAATGATTTCCTGCTGCTGTCATGTGGCCCCACTGACTGGTGTCTTACCCACCTGAGAGCCAAAGAGGCTCTCTGTTATCTGTTATCTGTATAAACTTAAGCCTCAGAAATCACGCTCTTGCCTGAATCAGCACAGTCATTTGTTTTGAATTGTACTTCATCTTGCCCATGAAATGTGAGCTTTTCGTTTAATGTGGTGTGAATTGCTCATTCACATGTGGGTAATTAGACGAATGCACTTGTGGCTTTCTTCTAGGTCAGAGTGGCTCGGAGGATGATGGAGCTTCCAAGTCTAGCAGAATATGACGTCTTCCCCTTCAGCCGTCTGGATTAAATGTAAGAAGGTCAGTAAGAGAATTCCGTCTGCTACTGCCTGGTGCCTGCACATCCTTACACGTTCCAAATGAGTGGGCTGTCCCAAAGTTGGCGGGGTGATTGGGAACGTCTGACCCGCGTAGGACCCCTGTATCTGCCTTGGCATCAAATTCGCGAGTTTTTCAGGTGTCTAGGAGAAGTAAAACATTGGTGTGGAGAGGTGATCAGTGCAGTTCTCAGCCACCAGCTCCCTAATAGGGAAGATTCGCGTGTGTCCTTTCCAGGTACTGCCCCCTATGGGGATTCCGATGGAGAAGAAAATCAGACAATAAAAACTTGAAAGCTAAGCTCCACCCACACCAAAATGTCACAAAGGATTCCCTTACTTTTGTTGTTCTCAAAAATGAACGTGTATTCAGCTTCTGTGCAATTCAGGGGCTGTCCCATGGATGCTCGTGGAGAGAGAACAAGGGGCTGATGTCAGGCAGTGGTCTTCTCTTAGCAACTTTCTCATCTGCTCATCTCGTCCATTGCGCTGGCCTTCTGACCAGCCTCCACGTTCTACTCTACCTTCCCTGTAAAATAAGGTGCTTGTCCATCCATGTCCCTCCCCTGAGATTGTCCCTGAACGGCTCCCATCTCCTGCAGGATTAAACCTAACCGTCTAGCCTGGCTCTCAAGGGCTCTGTGACCCAATCCCCCTTCTCAGCCTCATCTCTCACACCCTTTCCTCACCCTGGGCTCCGTCATGTGTTGGGTCCCTCTGTGTCTTTGCTCTTCCTGTTCTGTATCTCGTGTGATTTCTAGTTCTCTCATCCCCTACCCACCTTGCAGGACTCCCTCATGGGTCAGCCCCTCTGGGCAGCCTTTCTGGGACCTGCTGTCCCAGGCTGCCTGCCTCCCCCACGTGCCCATGGCTGCTGCACACGTCCCTGCCCTATACTCACCACATCGTGTCCGTATGACACATTTACCCTTCTCTCCCTCCTACTAGACGGGGTGCGCTTCAAGGACTCCCTCACTCTTGAGGCAGTAGAGCCACAGCAATCAAGGGCACGGTCCCTGGAGCCTCACTACCCAGGGTCTGAACCCGGTTTTATTACCTACTGACTGTGTTGGACTCCATCTCTTGTCTTACTTCTCTTCTCTATAAAACGGGGGCCATAAACATTCGTACACAGTAGGCTTTGCGTGTATGCCAGGTGCCCCGGTGCACATGAGGTACTAGAGCCCACGCAGGACCTGGTAAGAGCTACACAAATGTTGTCTATTATCAGTGCTCCTCACATTAAAGACTAAATTCAATGAAACAGTGCATTTTCCCGTGAAGATTAGTGCCATGCAAATTGCAGCGGTGATTTGTAGGCAATGTATTTTTTTCTGGGAATTTTAGAACATTTGGCTGAAGGAAGCTGAATGGAAATAGGGGCTCTGGGTGGCTCAGTCTGTTGAGCATCTGACTTTTGATTTTGGCTGAGGTCATGATCCCAGGGTTGTGGGATCAAGCCCTCCGTTGGGTTCCTCGCTGAGCATGGAGCCTGCTTGAGATTCTTTCTCTTTCTTTCTCTCTCTGCCCTTCTCCCCTGCTTGTGCTCTCTCTCTAAACTAAAAAAAAAAAAAAAAAATTGTAATAAACATTTTAAAAAGAAATATATTTTATGAAATCTTAGGGGTTTCTTCAGGTATTCTTCATTCAATAGTAGAATCACCAGACTGGGAAGCCATCACCACTGCTTGGATTCCAGATGCTTCTAAGTGTAATAGGTCTTTTAAAGGTCTCTGAAGCCTATTTTAGGTTCCTTTAAAGCCGGTCTTTGTTTGGGCTGCTATAACAGAAATGCCAAAAACTCAAAGGCTTATAAACAACACACTTTTATTTCTCACAGTTCTCAAGGCTGTCCAAGTCCAAGGTCATGGCACCGCGGATTTGGTGTTGGGTGAGAGCCCACTTTCTCACACTGTTGCCTTCTCGGTGTCCCCTCCATGGTGTCTGCTAGCTGTGCAGGGCCTCCTTCGTGAGAGCACCAACCCTAACCCTGAGGGCTCCACCCTCATGACCAAATTGCCTCCCAGGGGCCTTCCCTCCTAAGATCTTGAGGGTAGGATTTCTTTCTTTCTTTTGTAAATGTTTTTATTTATTTTGGAGAGAGAAAGAGAGGGAGCAAGAGTGGGGGAGGGGCAGAGAGAGAGAGAAAAAGGGAGGCACAGAATCCAAAGCAGGCTCCAGGCTCTGAACTGTCAGCACAGAGCGGACGTGGGGCTTGAACTCACGACCTGCGAGATCATGATGTGAGATGAAGTTGGACGGTTAACTGACAGAGCCACCCATGCGCCCCTTGAGGGGAGGATTTCAACATCTGAATTTGGGGGAAGGAAACAAACGTTTAGATCAAAGCACCTCCCATCCCCTGCACCTTCACAGTGTCTGTGACATGCGAAGACCTCTGCTCCCACCTCAGCTGGGGTTTAACCCGCCATGAATGACCTCCTTTAAAACAAAAAAAAAGCCACGTCTTTGCTCATGCCTCACTCTCCTTTCCCTTTCTTCTGTCTGTCACTGTTGGTGTCTCACTCCCCACCCCCACGCCCTGCTTCTTCAGGAAGCTCTTGCTCTCTCACCTGAGCAGCCTTGCAGGCTTTCCTGAGCTCCTGAGCAGATCCTTCCAGAAACCCTTGACTGGACCCTCTCCACCGCCCCCTGCAGGTGGGGGCATGCCCACTCTCCCCTGTTCTAGCGAAACATTTCTCCTCAGAGAAGTCACTACAAGGCTGATTTCCGGATTTGAATCTTTAGCCCTGACTCCCCTTCTGACTTAAAATTGCTGTCTGGGGGCACTCAGGTGGCTCAGTCAGTTGAGCATCCGACTTCGGCTCAGGTCATGATCTCACAGTTCGTGGGTTCGAGCCCCGCATTGGGCTCTGTGCTGACAGCTCAGAGCCTGGAGCCTGCTTTGGATTCTGTGTCTCCCTCTCTCTCTGCCCCTCCCCCACATGCACTCTGTCTCTCTTTGTCTCTCAAAAGTAAATTAATGTTTAAAAAAATTTTTTTAAATAGGGTCAACTGGGTGGCTCAGTCAGTTAAGTGGCCAACTTCGGCTCTGGTCATAAGCTCACAGTTTGTGAGTTCGAGCCCCATGTTGGGCTCTGTGCTAACAGCTCAGAGCCTGGAGCCTGCTTAGGATTCTGTCTCCCTCTCTCTCTGCCCCTGCCCTGCTCACACTCTACGTGTGGGTCTCTCTTTCTTTAAAAAAATAATTTTAAATATTAAAAAAAATAAAAATAAATAAAATTGCTGTCTGGCCATTTCAGCTTGGGGGTGTTTTCAGTTTCAGTGTGACCAGCCAACTTTATTTCCCCCACATCCACATCCCAGGGGCTGTTAGGCGAGCTCTCTTCCAGGCATCTGGTAACTGCAGCCGTGGTTGACATGTCATGTCTTCCACCCCCTTGAAAGTGTCACCAAGCTCTGCTCTTCTTTCACAGCCGTTTAGATTTGCATCTATTCTTTATGTTGTCGCCTCCGGCAACAGCTTCCGCCCTGGATTCCCACTCAGGTGCCCCTGCAAGACTGCAGTACAGGTTTCCTCTCTGCTCAGAAACCTTCAGCGGCTCCTTCTGGCCAATGAAGAGCCAAGTTCAGGTTCTTGTGCCTGGATTCCGAAGCGTCGCGGAAGCTGATCCCAACCTACCACATCCAACCTCCTGCCTGCAGCCCCTGCAGACGTCTGTGGAATGCCTGCTTTCTTCCAGCTGTGCGCCCTCGTTCCAGTGGGATCAAAGGGTCAAAGAGGTAGGGCCCCCTCCTCTGAGACCTTCACAGTGAGGTGGGAGGTTGCGGGTAGAGAGTGTTGCCAGGCACAGAAACTCACAATATAACGTACCTGCATTCTCCAAAGCAGAATAAGTGCTCTGGGGACCCAGAGAAAAGAGTCGTCCATAAGGACACATCCTACGCTATAACTTAGATGGTCACTTTCTGTCAACTTGAAACATATTAATGTTTCTTTTTTATTTTTATTTATTTATGTATTTGAGGGGGGCTGGGGAGAGAAAGAAAGAGAGAGCATGGGTACACATGCACAAGCCAAGGAGAAGAGCAGAAAGAGAGGAAAAGAATCTTTAAAAAAATTTCTTTTACATTTATTTATTTCTGAGAGACAAAGAGAGACAGAGCACAAGTGAGGGAGGGGCAGAGAGAGAAGGAGACACAGAATCCAAAGTAGGTTCTAGGCTCTGAGCTGTTAGCACAGAGTCCAACATGAAGCCCGAACTCACAAACTGTGAGATTATGACCTAAGCCAAAGTTGGATGCTTAACTGATGGAGCCCCCCAGGTGCCCCAGAGAGGAAGAGAATCTTAAGCAGGCTCCATGCCTGGCACGGGGCTCCATCCCACGACCTTGAGATCATGACCTGAACCGAAATCAACAGTCAGACAGTCAGCCAACTGAGCCATCCAGGTACCCCTAAACATATCAGTTTCATGAGCCATTTTGTTAGCAACAGATCCAAACAATCCTCAGGAAACTAGACTATTCAACTATGTTTTTAATAGAGAAGTATAAGTACTTTCCTCCAAAACAGGTTGATTTTTGAAGTAGATTGGAAGGGTGTGCCTACCTGTCCCAATTTTGGGGGCTAATCTTTGCCTGAATTTCTGTTTTTGAAAGAGCTCTTTTAAAATGTATTGCTATTGGTAAATCCCCTATTGAATTTTTATATCAATATCAACATCAAATACTGGGTTAAAAGGAAAATAGTCTTCTTGGAGACTAGCTCTTTCTGTCAAGTGCAAAAAAAAGGACAGGTGTCAGGCAAGGTGAGACTGATAGTCAATTTTGCTCTCTTTTTGTGAAGTGCTCTAATTTTAGAAGCACCCCTCAGCCATTTCCAGTGTGACCTTTATAGATAAATCTGAGGTGAAAACTCTGAGCTCAAGCTCTGGTAGGAAGATCTCACATCAAGAGAAGTCATTTCCATGGAATTTCCTAGCCTACACTCATGGTCTGCCATTCATGAGACCCTGCTGTATTTGGATGAGAAGAAGAATTCTCCATGACCTTGAAACTTTGGTTTTCGAATGGCTCCTCATTCGATTACCTCCTCATTGCATTAATGGTGCCCGTGGATCCAAGATAAACCACCTTCCCATGCCGGCTGAGAGACCACAGCTTAAGCATTTGATGTTCTCTTGCTGCGTTATGAGGACCAGCCTCCTAAGTTGCACTGTAAAATTCTAGAAGGTAAACAGTCAGGCATATATTTTCATATGTGTAAATTACAGGGCACACACACCTCTTTGAATTCTGAATGAAATTTCAAGAGGTTGCACTTAGGGGTGGACATTGGGTCCATGCCCCACTCCAACCCCACCTGTGCTTTTCCCCTCACCTGAGCATCTGAGCCAGTGGAGAATAAGAGACCAGCGCCACCCAACCCTGTCCTATGGGCAGCCCTATCTTGCAAACGCACACACACATTCATGCACACGTACAAGCACATATGCACACACTTGCAACCCTCCACCCCCACGCGTCCACACACATGCTGAAGGGCTTATAAAAGGCTCTCTTCAAACATGCACCAGCTGTCTGCACAGAGTCCAAGGATGGGAAGAGACCATTTAGAGGTACTCTCTGAATGTTTCTCTCTTTTGTCTTTGCACATGGGAATCCATGTGGGATTCCACCCTTCACAAACAGATTTCCATGAGACCTTATTTCTCATGGCTCCTGCCTTTCCTTCTGTCACTGTCTTCTCTCCCCGACAGAACTCCAGCCTGAGGTATCCTTCATGTAGATGCTACTGTGACCTGTTTTTTCAGAGGTTATTCTGAGCCATCCACACTCTTCCCCTTCCTCTTATAACCAAAGACATTGGCAAGTTCATTGGACCCTCTGGACAAGAGAGAGCTAAGCCCAGGACAGGAAGCCAGCCCTGAGCCCCATCATTAGTTTGTTCAAACCAGTGGTGCTCTGGTAGTTCAGCAATGGCCAAAGCCAGGGACCAATATTGTGATATCAGAGCTCACAGATCTAGGACCTCGTCACCTAACACTCAGTGACCAGCTAAACCACTCTCTGAGGATGCACATGAGCCACACAACCCTACTGTCATGTCAGGTTTCATTTGTCAAGTTTAGGCAAGTCACTGTGCACAAAAACCACTGGGTGGATGTATACACATTTGCACAAATTGTTTTTAGTCATTATTGCAGAAAATCTGGGGCCTCACCAGTGGGATCTGATTTTACAAGGATGTGCAAAAATACAGAAAGAGAAGAATGAGTAAGCCATGATAGACCTGAGAAGAGATTTAGGACCTTACCACCTTAAAATGAGCCTGGGCTTGCAAAGATGCAAAGGATGGTTAAAAGGACTTTTAAACTGTCTTTAGGCAGAAGAAAGTGGGACTGGTGATCACAAAGGGGATTTACTGAGCAGAGGTGTGGCTAGACTAAGCGATCCCTCTAGTCCTAGGAATCAGTGATTCTCCCAGACAGATGTCCGTCCATGTTCCTATGAGGTCCACAAATGTCCACGAATGTGAACTAGGAAGATAACTCAAGACATGTAAAGATTGGTTACTGAAGCATTATCAGTGATTATTGCTTTTAACCCAGAACGTTTAATGCGTCTTCCAAAATTACCGAATTTATTCCCAGGGTATAGTTTATTTTCTGCAAGAATCTGCTTTGTTCAGGTACTCTGTCATGAGCTGATAATACTCTGTACTTACATGGTGACTTTCATCTGTGGCTCTTAAAGACTTTTATAAGCATCAATTAGTTCTCAAGTGCGACTTTGAATTTATTTGCACACCTGTGGAGTGTGGCTAGTAAACATTTTCCCACCCAGGCAAAGCCAGAATACTGAGATAGACGGTCCCCTGGGTGTCCGACTACTGGTGAATGAGACCCTGCTACCGATGCCCAAATGAACTCCAACCTCTTCTCACCATTTAGTCCTACCACTTAATGTCAGATCTTTGTTTTGACATTAAACTATCAAATAACATGTGGAATTAGGGAGAAATTTCCAGACTTATAATCAGCATGTAGATCTGAGAACTGCATATCCCTTCTGACTTTACAAAACTGGGACTGCCTTATATCCTGCCACACACATAAACTTAAACACAGAACCAGAGCTGTCTAGAAGGTTCTGGAAGGGTCTGGAACAGAATCGAATACCTTATTGTTGTGTCTCCACCCCAGCCCCTGTCCTACTTCCCCAGCCTGTTAACCATTTAACCCTGTTTAACTAGGTATACGGAATTCCTCTGGGGTCCAAGATGAAGGGAAAAGCTTGCACATTACGGCCTCCTCCATACCCCTCCCCCACAGTTCTGACTCTGACACTGACATTTTCCTAGCTGAAATCCAAACACTACCTGCTGCCTTAATTTCCTCTGCATTTGCCCCTCCTTAACTCCCTACTATCCAGAGTCTACTCTCTCTCCTCCAAGGAATTCACTTTCTAAAAGTCTTCAATGACTTTTTCAAGTCATTCCACTTGACCTCCCTGATGCTGTTGCCTGAACTACCCTCCTCCTCGAAAGTCTTTCTTCCTTTGATCTCTGTGGCCCTGAAATTCCCATTTTTCTTTTGCCCCTCTGGGCGATTTCTCTCTCTCATTCTGAGGGCATTTCACAAGGAATCCCTTGAGCCTTTGTGGTCCTTGAGTGTCTCTGACCCTCCTTGTGGGATCAAGCCTTGCCATCCCCTCTCTGGCAGCGATGGAGATAGCTCTCCCTGTCTCCCAGACTGACAAGCTGAGGGGTTATATTCCTACTTCACTTCCTTTCACTTCCTACATCCAAGGGTGCACTGAGTTTCTATTTTCCCTCTGAAGTGGCTCTTAACACTCATGGCCACCTCAACTCGGGCCCCAAACACATAGGGCATTTCTCCCAAACTCTTCTGATCATGCACAGTAACAAAATAGGTTCATATATTGACCTCGGATTAAAAAAAAATTTTTTAATAAATTGAGATCCAATTCACTCTTCTCGTTTTAGATTATTTACATTATACACTGTATTAGTCTGCTGATGCTGCCAAGGACTAGGTAGCTTAATGAACAGAAATTTATTTTTGCAAAATTTCTGAGGCCAAAGTGCCATCAGGGTTGATTTCTGTCAAGAGCTCTCTTCCTGGCTTATAGACAGCTACCTTCTCACTGTGTCCTCACATGGGCTCTTCTCTGTGTGCTTAGGAGTGGGGGTGGGGCTGGGGGTGCAGAGGGAGAGAGGAGAGAAAGAGCCAGTGTCTCTTTCTCTCTTTATTAGGATACCAGTCCTACTGAAATAAGGCCCGAGCCTTATGAGCTTGTTTGGCCCTTATTACCTCTGGAAGGCCCTGGCTTCAGATAGAGTTTCCTTAGGGGCTAGAGCTTCAGCACATGAATTTGGCAGGGACACGTGTCTTCTTGGTAACATACACATTTGCTATTAAACTATTTAAAATATGTAAAATATGCACTAAAAACCATGGGAACTTTAAAAGTGAATACACCCAAGAATTCCCATATTTTCTTCCCACCATCTTAGTGGATCACCTTGAGCGCACCTGGGCATACACAAATGTTGTTTGAAACCACAGACGCAGGTGATGATCACAATGTCCTAATGGCTCTGTCCACTGCCAGGCTTCTTCTTTGCCTTCTGATCTAGCACAGCCTCTGTGTTAACCTCCATCAAACATTGGTTTCTTTCCCCTTCCTCTGAAGACTTTGGTGCTCTGGGCTGCCCAGAGAACAGGCCAACCGCCAGCTTGACCTTCGTGGTACCACATGTCCCACCATGATGTTTGCTTCAAGCCATTGTTCTTCCTGGTGGCTCTCTTGGGCCCCGTCCTCCTCCTCTGCAGGTCCTGGGCCTCTAGTTTGTTTCTGTACCACCTTCGTTGCTCCCTCCAAAATGTTCTCCCTCCCTCCTCAAAGCTCTGTTTCATCTCTTGGTACATTTGCTGCTCAACCGTGTTACTCATACTTTCATGGGTGCCATCTTATTTTTCAGCTGGATTGTGAGCTCCAAGAGCTCATGGTCCCAGAGTTTCTTCTTCATCTCATGTTCTTCTCTTCTCTGAACACAGACTCTGAACCTGTCCTCTGTCACCACGGTGCTTCTTGGTCCTCCTTCCTGAATGGCAAACCCACAGGACAGCCTGAGCCTTCTCGTAGGTGTGGTTGGGCGGAGACAACCACGGAAGCCTTGTAGGCAATGACTTGCTGATCACATGTGTACCCATGAACTGAACGTGTCTGGGGCAGACAACTTAACACGGCCACATTCCTCAACTTATTCCAGCTCAACTTCTTGCAAATGGTATTTCCCAGAAGTAGGTAATGTGTTCTCCTAAAGATTTAATAGAAGAGAAGTTGGCTGCCTGTTGAAAAGTATGCTTTTGACTGCCAACTCAGAACGCCTTAAATTAATGTTGACAAATGTGAGATGTGTTAGCACAGCATCCATGACTTTAGTGCCTGATGGGGCTCAAGACGCGAACGTAAATCATTCCGATGACAATTTTCTGGGCCGAGCACTTGGCATTCACCTACCACAAATCAGCGCACCTGTTCATAGACAGTTCACAGCAGTGCCGGGACACTGAGGATGATTTGAGATGATGGCCACTCAGGAGGAAACTGACTTTGAAACATTGAAAAGCAAGCCCAGAGCTGTCTCCAAATCTTCTTGAATTCCCCTTTAAAACTCACCAGGAAATGCTGAGCTAGACAAAATGAAGATATCCGCTTACCTCCTGGACGCTCGCTTTATGGCCCTCTGGCTGCAACACAGCCATCCAGGTTCTAGTGCATCCCTGGGGACTGTCAGTGCCCAGACTGACGGCCTCCAAGATCTGTTAACCCCAACCCACCCTGCTTTGTGAAGTGAATGTGTGCAGACTGAAAGTTAGTTTCTGGGTCTGTTTTAGGAGGTGATGTTCTAAAACACTGAACTGTTTAATATTTAAACTACCTATACATTTTTTTCCCTTGTTTGCCTGGTTAACTTGGCACAGTGGGTGAATGTCATAATTGTGTTCAGGGTCCAAATATCATTTCACAGTACGTGTTTCAGTTATAATACGGTTCAATGTCCTAAACCAAGAGCACCCTGCCAGCCCCATTGGGTATCCTGCAGCATGGCCTGGACAGGCTGTGCAGGCGCCCGTCGGGGATATTTTGCAGACTGGAGTGGACGTGCAACGCTCCCCTAAGGGCTGGTCACTGAATTGCCTCTGTGTTTCTGCATATGTCTTCATTGTAGCCACCTGGGTCTCTCACGTTGACAGCAAACGGCCGAGTTGGTGAGAGTGACAGATTTGGGGAAGAGCCAGCACTGTTCACGACAGCTGTTCACAGAACGTTTCTTTGAGATTTTTGATCCTTTTCTTTTAGTGAGAGACCCACAGAGAAAGAAAGGACCCACAGAGAGAAGAGGGGGCTGGTAGAGGGGAGGGATCAAGGGAAAAAGAAAAGAAAAGACAAAGAATGAAAGGTAGAGGGGAGGGATCAAGGGAAAAAGAAAAGAAAAGACAAAGAATGAAAGGAAGGAAAGGACAGAAGGTGGGAATGAGGGAAGGTGGGAAGGAGGGAGGGAGGAAGACAAAGGGCGAAAGAAAGAGAGGATGTAAGGAAGGAGAGAAAGAAAGAAAGAAAGAAAGAAAGAAAGAAAGAAAGAAAGAAAGAAAGAAAGAAAGAAAAAGAAAGAAGGAAGGAAGGAAGGAAGGAAGGAAGGAAGGAAGGAAGGAAGGAAGGAAGAGAAAGAAGGAAAGAAAGAAAGAAAGAAAGAAAGAAGGAAGGAAGGAAGGAAGGAAGGAAGGAAAGAAAGAAAGAAAGAAAGAAAGAAAGAAAGAAAGAAAGAAAGAAAGAAAGAAGGAAGAAGGAAAGAAGGAAGAAAAAGAAAAGAAAGAAAGGGAAAGAAAGAAAATAGGGTCGCCTGGGTGGCTCAGTCAGTTCAGCATCTGACTTTCGCTCAGCTCATGATCTCATGGTCCATGAGTTCAAGCCCAGCATCAGGCTTGAACCTGTTTCAGATTCTGTGTCTCCCCTCTCTCTCTGCCCCTCCCCTGCTCGCGCTCTCTCTCAAAAATAAAATAAAAGCATACCAAAAAATTTTTTAAAGGAAAGGAAGGAAGGAAAGAAAGAGAGGAAGGGAGAAAGGAAGGAAGGAAGGAAAGAAAACCCCACCTGGTGTTAAACCGCTGCTTCTCTGAGAAGAGTTTAGCTCAGGTCACGCTCTCCCTTCCAGCCCCCACCTTCTGCTGGGGCTATCGGCACAGACCACTGGGGCCCTTGCAGATAGCACTGGGGGTGCCTGGCCAGGCCGGCCTCCTGATTTCTCCCGGGCTGGTGCTGAGGCCTGAGCAGGGAATACCCACGCTGGCTGCCAAGTGAAGCATTTTCAGAGTCTGAGTCACCCAGACGGAGCTCCGGTTTGTGAACACAAAACAGGCAAATAACAGCATGCCATTCCTGGCAGGCAGGGCCAAGGATTATCATGAAGTGCCTTTAAATGCACTCAGGATACTTCTTCACCCCATTATTGGGGGATTCTGTTTTGCGTGAGGGTAATGGCAAACTTCTAACCAATGGGCGAATGTAATCCCCTCTTCACTGTTTTCTTTAAATCCTGCTTTGAAGCACAAAACCCGCATGAAGTCTGGCAAGCCTGTGTTCATCACCAGGGTTTAATTAAAACACACTGAGCCTTGCAGAAGCTCGTGGCTTAGAGTAATGGAAAGTTTGGGGAATCGGGAACATAGACTGTTCTTAGGAAGAAAGGTTAAGTTTTCCCTCAAGCACTGGATTTCTTGCCTTCCATCTCCTCCCAGACGTGCAGTTGACTCCTTCTTAAAAATAGCAGTCAGTTTAATGAAAAAGGATCCGTTAATTTTATAATTTCAAGTATGTGGTATTTACATGTTACAGAGGCATTATCCAAGTGTTCATACTATTTCACATTCCTTTGTATCAGATTAATTTATAAACATCTGTATATATTTAAAGTTTATTTTGAGAGAGACAGAGACAGGCATTAGCAGGAGAGGGGCAGAGAAAGAGAGAGAGAAAGAGAGAGAGAGAGAAGAGAGAGAATCCCAAACAGGCTTCACGCTACCAGTGCAGAGGCAGATGTGGGGCTCGAACTCACTAAACCTTGAGATCATGACCTGAGCTGAAACCAAGAGTCAGACCCTTAACTGATTGAGCCACACAGGTACCCCTATGAACATGTATTTATTGTGCACCTACTATGTGTAAGAGCAAATGTAGGGTGTGGGGGATGGCATCATAAGCAGAAAAGGCTGGTTCGGCTCCTTTCCTCAGGGGTCTTCTGAAGTTTTCGTGGTGCCTCTTGGTCTCTCCATTGTGTTACGAGCACAGCATTTAGCTTGGTCTTGGGAAGTGAGCTTGACTTTCACAAAGTGTCAAACACTTAAAAATAAATGGTTTCAGGGGACATCTGGGTGGCTCAGTCGGTTACACATCTGACTCTTGACTTCAACTCAGGTCATGATCTCAATGGTTCGTGAGGTGGAGCCCCGCATCAGGCTCTGAGCTAACACTGCAGAGCCTGCTTGGAATTCTCTCGGTTTTGAACACAGCTCTTGTCACCAGCATATAATTACATATAGTTGAATATATCTCTCTAATGGTGATGATATAGCAGTATTCTTCAAAGCATGATATACTCGTTACTGCCATACATCACACATCATTTCAACAGCTCTGTAAATCAGTCTGTGGAGTTTGCGCAGTGTTGCTTTAGTTGTTGACTGAGCAAAGGCACTTTGGGACAGTGGCCTGGTGCGCAGTTTTGCATCCAAATCAACTGCATGTATTTGTAAAAATTCCCATTTTCTTAAGCGTCACTGCAGGCCCGCAGGATGCGAATCTCCAGTGTTGGGATCAGACGTGTGTATTTCCAGCAAGGAGTCCCTTAGTCATTTTTATTCAGAGTAAAATTTAAGAGTGTTATTTTCAAGCTTTTCTCATTAAAATCAGTGCAAAAGCAATCAGCCAATTGGTCAAACCGTACAAACCCAATCCAGTGTTTGGGGTGGGGAGCCGACAGCAGACAGGTCTATGATAAGTTTCCTTCCCCCGCCCAAAGCAATAAATCATGATACGATATTGCTTATGATCAGCTTGTTGGGCCCAGGACCTTTGTCATGTCATCTGATTTCTCACTTTCCTCACCTGCAGAGTGAAGGCTTGCACCTAATGATCTTTATGCATCTTTTTTGTTAACATGAACACACTAAGCAGGTGCATGAAATGTGGCCAATGCTTTTATCCCTTCCTATCCGCACGCCCTTCCCACATTCTATGTGAACGCTGGCCACCAGGAGATTAAGGCAGAGAGGAAGAAGATGTAGGATTAGCACAACAGAAACATGTCTTAGGGAAATTATGCCTTCAGACTCTAATTCTTTCTTCTCCTCTTTTTCTTTCTATGGAATAATGTTCTTCTTTGTGCTTTTAGTGACTGAGTTCATCATTTTAAGTGATCTGTTTGTGTATTAATTCACTTATTGAACACTTCTAGGACAGGGCTCTGTGTTAAGGATGTTAAGGATGTGAAAATGCACAAACATTTTGACTTCATATGATCTTCCCCCTTGATGCCCTTTTCACTTCTAGGCTCCTCTTCCTGAAAGAATGATGTAGAAAACATTGGGGCGCCTGGGTGGCTTAGTCGGTTAAGCATCTGACTTTCGCTTAGGTCATGATCTTGCGGTTCATGGGTTCGAGCCCCGCGTCGGGCTCTGTGCTGACTGACAGCTCAGAGCCTGGAGCCTGTTTCAGTCTGTGACTCCTGTCTCTCTGACCCTCCCCTGCTCATGCTGCTCTCTCTCTCTCCTAGAAATAAATAAAAATATTTTTAAAAATGTTAAAAAAAAAAAAGAATGATGTAGAAAACATTTTTAAAACACTAAGGCCAAAAAAAAAAAAAAAAAGACTAGTTTCTTAAATTGCAAACCTAAAGTGTTGAAAGACAAATTTCACCCAGTCATATGTCACTCTCATCCACATGAGTTGACAAACAAAATGCACAACTGTATCATAGGTTTTCACCTTTCCCATTACCCATAATCACATTCCCTGGGAACAAGGTAAAGCAGGTAGAATTTTTTAAGTTTCTGAATTTCTTGCAATAAAGATGCTTATGTTTATTTTATAACATCCACTATATTCCAGACAGTATGTCTATATGGGTTCATTTCCTGCTTTTGTAAATAACTTTCAGAGGATGGCAGTACACCCAGAGTAGGGCTCTAACTCATGACCCCGAGATTAAGAGTCCCGTATTCCACTGACTGAGCCAGCCAGGGGCCCTGAAAGTTTGTACTTAATCCCCTTCACCTATTTTGCCTGTAAGAACCCTCCTTTGAAAATAATATTTCGTGGTAGGTGGGAGGGTGCCTCGGTGGTTCAGTTGGTTGGGTGACCGACTTTGGCTCAGGTCATGTTTTCATTGCTTGTGGGTTCCAGCCCTGCATTGGGCTCTGTGGTGACAACTCAGAATCTGGAGCCTACTTCAGATTCTTTCTCCATCTCTCTCCGCCCCTCCCCTACTTGCACACTGTCACACACACTCTCTCTCTCTCTCTCAAATATAGATGAACATTAAAAGAAAAAAATCATATTTCAGGGGCTCCTGGGTAGCTCTGTTGGTTCATGACTTTAAGCCCTGCTTTGGGGTCTGAACTGATAGTGGGGAGCCTGCTTGGGATTCCCTCTCTCTCTCTCTCTCTCTCTGTCTCTGCCCCTCCCCCACTCTCCCTCTTTCTCTCTCTCCAAATTAATAAATAAACTTTAAAAAATAAAAACCAAAAATAACATTTCAAATTAATTTCCCACTGATTATATTGGAATGTTTTTAATGACAAAAACTCATGAAAAGATTAGTGTGTCTCAAAATTCTTCTTTCTTGGTTGATGTAACTTAAATGTTTTTTTGTTTGTTTGTTTGTTTTTTTAGAGAGAGAGAGACAGCGTGAGCAGGGGAGGGTCAGAGAGAGAGGGGGTCACAGACTGAAACAGGCTCCAGGCTCTGAGCTGGCAGTCAGCACAGAGCCCGACGCGGGGCTCGAACCCACGAACCGCGAGATCATGACCTAAACGAAAGTCGGATGCTTAACCAACTAAGCCACCCAGGCGCCCCAATGTAACTTAAATGTTTTAAACTAAGGGGTTACCTGAATTTAGGAGCTTCTCTGTATATCTTGGATTTAGAAGCAGGGGAGGATTTGAACTTATCTTCAACTTATGATCAATTTTATATTCAGTAGAGAACTCTAACATGAAGTCCTTTTATTTAACTACTGTAAATTTCACACAATTTGAACAGATTCTTTTTTAAGTTTTACTTTTATTTATTTTGAGAGAGCAAGAAGGAGGGACAGAGAGACAGAGAGGGAGACAGAGATTCCCAAGCAGGTTCCACACTGTTGGCAAAGAGTCCAACGCCAGGCTCGACCTCAGGAACCGTGAGATCATGACCCGATCCAAAGTTGGACGCTTAACCTACTGAGCCACCCAGGCGCCCCTGAACAGATTTTTAATTAAGGTTTAATGGTGAGTCACAATGTAAATTATGCAAACATTCCCTCCCCACCCCCCCCCCCCCACGGAAAAACATGTACAGGCTTTGCTCTTGTTTTGTACGACAGGTCCATGAGTGAGCATCAGAGGGCTCCCTCCCCATCCTCAGCTGTGAGATACACATTCTGTGCCTTTTCTCTTCCTCAGTTTCGGACGCGGCCCTTGGCTCCCAGGCCTGGATGCGCCGTGCACACATCGCCAGGGCCTGATGATGGGGACACATCCTTCCTGTCTCGGATTTTAATCCTCCCCAAAAATGTCTCCTGAAATGGAAACCCTGAATGCTCTTTCCTGGGACATTCTTACTATGTGCTAAATGACTAATTTCATGTAATTGAGGAAGCTTTTTTCAAAGACTAAAACTAGTCTCACGCTGCAGGAGAGAAAGTGTAAAAACATATGTGTTGTGTGGGAGGGGCCCGGTATTTAAGGCATGATTGCATCTGCTTTTTATGAACGCTTCTCACTTGCTGGAGAAATGCAGCACCTTCGGCAGGCGACCACGGGAAGTGCAGTTTTTAAAAGCTGGTCTGGGCCAGCTCTCTACATCTTTATATTGAAAAATCACCTCCTGCACAACCTTTGAGAATTCTCAAAATTCCACATATATAATAAATTACATAGAACACCAATTATATTTTTGGAAATTCTGATATTTAAATACTAACGATGTTTAACATATTGTATATATATTCAAATATATATATATATATATATATATATATATACACACACACACACACACACCTGTCGCAGGCAGGTGAATGCACTGAACACCACACATGTAACTTCATAACAATCCAGTGAGGGAAGATGGTCCCCACGTTACACATGAGGAAACTGAGCAAGTCAGAGGAAAATGAAGGAATTTATCTTCAAACAACTAGAAAGTAATGGACGTAGGATTCCTGTCAGTTCCATTTGCTCTAAAGCTCATCATCTTTTTCTTTCTAATGTTTATTTATTTATTTGGAGGCGAGGCAGAGTGAGAGAGAAAATTCCAAGCAGGCTCACGCTCAGCGAGAAGCCCGACGTGGGGCTCCTTTGCACAATGAGATCATGGCCTGAGCTAAAATCAGGAGTCGAATGCTTAACTGACTGAGCCACCCAGGTGCCCCTGCAAAGCTCATGATCTTAATGTCTGCTGCGTTGCTTCACATTAATGATACAAACATCTCCTTTGATTAATAGTCGACTCCAAAGCCCGTGGATCTATTTTGACTAACACTTTTATGCTCTCCTATGCCATGCTCCCGCTTTTCCTTAGCAAGGACACAGGCAGAGAAGCTATGCAGGCTGTCTGTTCCTTCTCTTTATCTGGACTATTTTCTACTCCTTATGTCTAATTTCCCTGTCACCATCTTTCACAGCCTCAGAATCAATAGCCACATCTATCCCTTTCATTTAAATAATGTCTACATATTTGTAGGAGTAATCAGAAGACAAAACTGCACAAAGTATGAAAACACGGAACACCATATTACCTTAGAGACTGGACTGCAGGCTAGGCTTTGAAATGCAACATAGTTTTGTATTTTCCCTTTCATCTGGGCTCTAGTGGAAGGCTTCAACATTTTACAAAGTATACCCATGTCCTTTCTGATGGCGACTCAAACAGGCCTTCATATAGAATGTGTCATTTTGGACATCGAGCTAATGTAGCTGTCAGAAAGCCACTCGGCTGATGATGGACAGATGACTCCGATCCCCCAAACTGGGCTCATTCGCGTTCCTCTTGTAGGATAACATGTGAAGTCTTAGGTTTAGCTGCCCCCCTTTCCTTGGCCCCCAAATGTCCTTGAGTGGGATGAGCCTAACTCATCATGCTCTGAAACTTCCTCTAAGGTGAGAGCCGTGTTTTTATATTTTGAGGGGCTTGGGCTGTGCCTGGCACGGAGTACACGCATATTAGTTGTTGGAGAAGGAATAAATAAATGTATGCTGTTTGAGCAAACAGGAGATGCAATGGGTTCTGCCTCTCAATATCACACAATTTTCATGAAAATGTTCCAGTAGAAGACTGTTTCAGCTCATATTGGGAGCCCATGGGCCAGCCTTTCAAATAAAGTCTCAATGAAGGAACTGGAAACTTAGAAGATCTCCAAGAAAAAGTGCTCTGTGCAACAAATGGAAAACACTGCTCAAAGAGGAGTCTTTCTCACGTCTTCCCCATTTACCACATTTGGGGGCTTTAGGCTGGCCCTAAATCTGTAGGCCTGGCTCTAAAATGTGAAGCCCAGAACAGGAGCCGTGCTGGGGTGTGTGCCCCAATAAGGAAGCCATGGTGCCTAAATACACGTATGAAAGGCTGAATGTAAGTGCTGAAGTTTGGGGGGTGGGGAACTTGAAGCAATTTCCACAACTGCCGTGTGACAGTAAACATATGACAAAGACAGTGAAGTCTTTTTTTTGTTTAAAAAGAAAATTACTCTTTTCTCCAGATACTAATATACCCCTCAAACATTTATGAAAGCAGTCTTTCCCAATTTGCTTTTATTTCAAACAGATAAGCGGTTGTCTCTATTGCAAGAAATTGTCAGGAAGATACCAAGGTCTGAGAGGCATTTGGAGAGCACACAGGCATTGTCACAGAACCCCCCCCCGCCCCCACCATGGTCTTTTCAGCATCTTGCATGTGGGGCTGGGAGAGAGCTGGCAGAGGTGTGGCCAGGAAGGGAGATCCTAAAGACAGCTCTGGTTTTCAATTCTTTTCCACCGATGCCTACATCCAAGATCCCCCCCACCCCCGCCCGCCCCTTCAAGGAGGAATTCTAAAAGTGTGCGCTCGGCTCAGCCCCACCAGCTGATTGTAAAGAAGGCCCCCAATTTGAGAATTCAGTCTTTCATAATGTTGTAACATGGAGATGACATCTCCCCTCCCACCTTAGGACCACCGATGGAGGCCCCCGCAGCCGGACCTGATCCTTGCACCAGCTGGTCGTCTCCCTGGGGCCCTCAGAGTCTGTCTGGTAAGACAGTTATTGATACGCACCTCTTGTCACATCGTGGGCTGCTTTCACGACTTACTAGTTCTCTATGTCCGTGTTTTCCTTAGCCCTTGCTTTGGAGGACAGGAAATTTGGGTTGGAATCCTGGCTTTCCTACTTCTCCTAACTGTGAAAACCCGGCCAAGTTTTTTCTCCCATCTTGGCTGTAGTTGTCACATCTGCAGAGCAACAGTTTCTACCTCCTTGGGTTGATTTGAAGATTAAATAAGATAGGATGATGCCGGGGGCGCCTGGGTGGCTCGCTCGGTTAAGCGTCCGACTCTTGATTTGGTCTCAGGTCATAATCTCATGGATTTGTGAGTTCCAGCCCCAAATCAGGCTCTATGCTGACAGTGTGGAGCCTGCTTGGGATTCTGTCTCTCCCTCTCTTTCTTCTCTTCCCTCTCTCTCTGTCTCTGTCAAAAAAAGTAAACTTAAAAGAAAAACGGCATGATGCCTGGCACACTATAACCACCGATGAGTACCATCTTTCATTAATAATGATACTCTTGGGTAGAAGCAAGAATTGACCCAGGATCTTTCCTCATCAGGGAGGAATTCTGAGCGTCTGCTCTCAGCCCAGCTCTGCAGATGCTCCTGAAGTCCAAGGCCTTTCTCCCAGTGCCCTTTTAGCTTCAGGACTGCGGCTCTGCCAAACCGTCACCTCCCTCTGCCACTTCTCCATGCATGACATACAGACAAGTTTGTATAATGAGGCCGTGAGTCACATGAGTATGGCAGGTTCGTGTATTAAAGGGATTAGACCAAGCTCAGAATGTTCCTATTCTTCCTTCCTGAACCTCACCCCTCAGGAGGCCAGGGTGGATATCCATCTATCCATCTGATAGCAAATACCTCTGAGCAACAGCTTTGCTCAAGAGACCATGCCAAGGCTGTGGCATCACAAAGGAGTGTGAGGCACACTCCTGCCTTTTAGGACCCTCCGGTCCCTGTCGCCACGATGGCCTGTGGTATTAAAAGGCAGCTGACAACACCAGGGAGGTTTTCCATGGTAACTGTGTGGCACAAAGGGAAGTGAGGAAAGGTCAGGGTGGCTACAGAGCTCAGGTCTGGGAACGGTGGTCCTCAGTCTCAAGGACGCAGAGGAATCCTGAAGAAGAGCTTGCTGTCTCTGTGTCCTCCACGCTGGAGAGAAGAACACTGTGAGAGCCAGCTTGCTTCTCAGGGTAGGAGGAGTCCTTGGTTGATTGACCCTGGCAGGAATTAAAGCAAATTCATACAAGCAAATTAAAACAAGCAAAATCAGGGTGCCTGGGTGGCTCAGTCGGTTAAGTGTCTGACTTCGGCTCAGGTCATGATCTCACGGTTTGTGGGTTTGAGCCCTGCGTCGGGCTCTGTGCTGACAGCTCAGAGCCTGGAGCCTGCTTCAGATTCTGTGTCTCCTGCTCTCTCTGACCCTCCTCTGCTCACACACTCTCTCTCACACAAATAAGTAAAAAACATTAAAAAATTTTTATAAAACAAGCAAAATCTGGAGCTCCTAAAGGTGAGAGATCTATGAGTTTCACCTCAAGCCCTCCCATTTGGCAGTGGGCATCATAAGCAGGTTTTGCCAACAGGCAGATCTGAACACGTCTAATGATTAGATCCAAAAAGCACTTTCAGTCTTAATGATGTTTATATTCTGTTTTACACAAAGACCAAGTGCACTAAAAACTATAGTGTCAAGACTTTCAACGTCTTTCAGTGTCAAGAATCTGTGTGATAAATGTTTGTCTTACTAGCATTTCTATTAAAATTACATACATACAGAAAAATGCGCTGATTGTAACATACAGCTTTGTGGGTATAACCCCCCAGTCCCGTTCTACAAATAGAATACTCCAGAATACCTTCCTTCCCTGGTCCCCTCTACAGTCACCAGAGGTAACTGCTATCCTGCTGCCTGCACCATCGATTTGTTTCACCTGTTTTTAACTTCATAGAAGTGGAATGACCTGGTACCAATTAATTTATGTCTGGTTTCTTTCAACATTGTGTTGTAAGATTCACACAAAAGTTGATTCATTTACTATGCTATGTAGTATTCCGTAATATGAGTATATCACACTTGATCCATTCTATGCTTGAGGGACACATGGGTTGTGTCTTTTTTGGACGATTACATGCAAGCAATGATGCTATAGACATTCTTATCCCTACACGGAGCACTGCTGAGTGCATTTCTGTGGGGTGTACGCAAGGAGGCGGAATTATGGGCTCATAGATTCTGCATCTATTCCATTTCTGTAGCCACTGTCTTAAAAGCTTTTCCAAAGTGATTGTGTGAATTTATACTCCCACCAGCAGTGGATAAGACTTATACACATCTTTGCTGACACTTGGGATTATTGTCTTTTTTTAGTTTTAGCCATTTGGAGGGTATGTTGTGGGGTTTCTTTGTTGTCTCAGTTTTTAGTTTCCTGATGACTGAGTATAGCATCTTTCTGCATGTTTCTGAGCTGTTTGGGATCTTCTTTTGTGTAGTAACTGTTCCAGTCTTTCGCCCATTTTTTAATTGGCGACTGATTTTTTTAATTAATTGATTCGTCTGAGTTCTGTACATCTTCTGGATGCCAGACTTTTATGGGGCCCAGTTCGTGCAGAGATCTTTTGTCTGGCTGTCTTGGAAGCTTAGCGATTGGCAAATGCTTATAGGAGCAAAGGAAGCCGAATATTGGGCTCTTGGCTCCAGAATTCCCTTTTCTTGGAGACTTTGGTGTTAGACCTCAGTGCCTGGGCAGCTCTTTAATGACTCCAAATATGAGTGTTTGTGCTTAATAGTTTATCTGGATTTATTGATAGTTTTTCACTTCAGAAGGGTTGGTCTAATATAAGCTCTCTTGCATCTCTAGAAGCATAAAGTTAAGAACCAGATTGTTCATTTGGGGCACTTCAAAGGAAAACTGTAGAAAAGAGAAGCATGTGTGATATCCTAAGGGCAGTGCCCCTTCCCCACCCCCGTACTACTCTGATGCTGGGGATAAACACCTGTGCTGGGCGAGGGCACAGGGCAGGGGGACCTGGGGTGCAGAGAGGCTCAGAGAGTTTAGCTGGTGGCGTGCTGGGTGGTGCCCTTGTCCCTGGGGGTGGGGATAAAATCACCTAGAGAAGGTTTGGAGATCCCAGAGCAGTGTCCCTGGGGTCAGCGGCGTCAGAGGGCCACTTGGGTGGCTCTGTTCGTTAAGTGTCTGACTGACTTCAGCTCAGGTCTCATGGTTCATGGGTTCCAGCCCCGCATCGGGCTCTGTGCTGACAGCTCAGAGCCTGGAACCTGCTTCAGATTCTGTGTCTTGTCTCCCTCTCTCTCTGCCCCACCCCAGCTTGTGCTCTGTCTCTCTGTCTCTCAAAAATAAAATGTTAAAGAAGAAGAAAAGACACAGAGACCCAGAAGAGAACACCAAGGAAGGCAGAGGCAGAGATGGGAGTGAGGGGTCTGCCAGCCAAGGATCACGGTCGGAGGCGGTGACCAGAAGCTAAGAGGAAGGCACGGGACAGGTGCTGTCTAGAGCCTTAACCACACATGGTGGCTCTGCTGACACCTTGATTTCAGACTTCCCGTCTCCAGAACTGGGAGAGGACACATTTCTGTTGTTTAAAGCCACCCAGTTTGCAGTCACTTGTTACAGCAGCCTGGCAAACTAACACACCTACTAACTGGGAATGGGGGCTGGTGAACCAAGCTGAGTTCGATCATGGAGAAGGAAAGACCACTGGATTTCTGTGTCTGTCCCCATATTTTATATTAAACTCAGGATCTGAGCCTCTAGTTTCCTTACAAGGGTGATTCAGGCAGCTCTGTGTCCAGAGGGCACAAATCTTCCTCTTTCCATGTAGGCTTCTCAACTTTCTATCCAAGCTGGTATCAACTGTCTTAAAGTGTATCAATATGGCAAGTTCCCAGGGGCTTTACTTTTCTGGCTCTTGTTTCACTAAGCTGGTCTAAACTGGATTGAGTCAGAAGGAAATAGATACAGTTTACAACCATGTGTACTTTGCAGTTCGGAAGAACTCAGGCCAAGGTCCCACCAGGAAGGGAATTACCTAAATGACTCAGTGCAGTTACAGTATTTTGTCATATAAGTGTGTGCTCTCAGGGAAGATCTGTCGGAGTGATCGAAGGGCTCCGGAGAGGCCTCCTCAATCAAATTGCCCTCAGTGCTTACACGAATGTCTGAGATTGCATTCGTTCGCAATGATCGTTCCTTTGTTTCTCAAAAGCATTGTCAGTTTTTCAATTAAAGCACCAATGTCCCTTGAGAAAGTTAATAGCTTAAGCTCATAGCAACAGCCAGGGGTTGTTTATTGTGTGATTTCTATCCTCGGACCTAGAGGAGATATTGGGGAAGGAACACGGAAGGCATGGTCTGGGGTAGGGCCCAGTCATTATAATCAACAGCCAATATTCAATAAACATCCATGTGGTAATAATGATAATAACCTTGGAGATCTGGAACTGTATTTCCAAAATGGAAAGGAGTTCGTTAATAAAATGAAGAGTCCTGCCATCCCCATATACCTGGTGATCAGCCCCACCAACTCTGGGTCGGCTGGTAAGTAGGTCAATGACCACAGGCAGGTTGTTCATCCTTATCGCGACCCAGGTCACTCCTCATCTGTGAAACAGAACAATAATATTGCCTATTGCATTAGGCGGTTACAAGATGCAAATGAAATAAATTATCTAGAGCACAGAGCTCAGTGCTTGGCATAGTGTTGAATGCTCAATAAAGGTTCAGTATGTCACCGGTCTGCAAATTTTCTCTCCCTAAATTAGCATACAGTTGAGTTGCTTTATGCAATGCAGGTTTTGTGCTAAAATCATCTATGCTGTTCCACCAAGTGATCCAGGGCGGTGTTATTAATATGAATTTAGACATCTGTCCATCAAAGAGCAGTAAAGACCTTCTACACTGGACACAGCCCACACCGTGCCACATATTATGTATCTTTCATGCCTGAAAATATGTTGAAAAGAAAGCATCTGGATGAAAGGATTCTGTCATTGTTTTTAGCTTGTATAACACTTAAATGGTGCTTACTGCATGCTTTACGGATATGAACTCATTTAATCCCCATAAGATTCCACCTGGCACACGCAATTATTATCCCCATTTACACACGAGGAAACTGAGGTTTGGAGGGATAAGTCATTTCCTAAGGTCACAAAACTAGTGTAAGAACTAAAGCCAGGATTTAAACCAGAAAATCTGACTCCAGTAGGGGCCTGTTAGGTGTTACACACACACACACACACACAGATGTTGATGACATTCACTTTCCTTGAACATGTATGATGGTCGGTGCTTTGCAGACATTTCCTCATGGAATCACACCTGGGATGGTGCAGCATGATACGGCCAGGAAAGGAAAGGCCCTGGTATTTTAATAAAGGGGAGCCTCTGCTACCCACGTAGCTTCTGGAAGGCAGAGAGGGCGAGGTGAGAGCTGCTATCCCTAAAGAGCTCTAACAATATTCCTCATCTCTACCCTCAGATAAAGGTGAACAGGAGCCTGCAAGAGCCATCCATCAGCAGCTCCCAGATGAAAGGGGAAAAGGGGAGAAGGCGATTTTTCAGAACCCAGTTCTGTTAACGGATGGAGGAAGCTAACGTGATGGAGGGGAAAGACAGAAGAGACTCCTGCCCTGTGGCAGCGAAGCATTGAGCCGCATCACTGAGCAGGGCTTTGCAAAACGTGTGAGCCCAGCAGGCGACAGACGCAGCTCCGCGGAGAAAACAGCCCACTCATGTTTCGAGCAGCCCTGAAGGGCCTGTTGGGTTCTGAGTCCTGGTCCAGCAAGAGCGACACCCTCGCTATATACTAGCCCAGGGACAGGAAATTCACAGACTGGTGATAAACTAACATACACTGAATGTTTATTCCGTGCCAAGCCCTGAGCTCTGTGCCTCTCATAAGGTATTTCATTTGCATTTTGTAACCCCCATTATTGTCCCATTTCACAGATGAGGGGTATACCCCCACCCTAGGGTCCACTCTCCAGTTAGGGAATGAATAGTCATAAGGCAGAGGAAGCACAGAGTTGGGGCCCCCCCCCGCCCCCGCCCCCCAAACAGACCCAGGGAGATGTTCAGACTCTGGCCACTTCGCCAGGTCCCGAAGTGTCAGAGGGTTGCCAGGAACTTGGGGTGCGTGTCTGGGCGGAACTGGTAGGAAGGTGGAGACCAGGAGAGGTAACAAAAGGCTGGAGGGCCAGTGGTTGTGGGAGAGGAGGTCAGGAGAGGTCGGGGCGGCTCCCAGCAGTGTGGGAAGCAGGGGTGCTCTGGCCGAGGCAGGGGGGGAGACAGGGCAGGGGGGGATGGGGGTGCACAGGGCTGGGCCCCCGTGGGGAGGCAGTTAGGGAGCAAGGACTCGTTCTCTTGGACTTCGTTTTTCGTCTTCCTCCCCAAGTAAGGCTTGGTACTGCTGAACTTGTGCTGGACTAGAAGGAAAGAGGAGCCAAATGTGATTTTCCAGAATAGATGGGGACGGTGGTCCCCGGGGCTGTGGACCCCTCGGGTGGCCCCCGACGGGCTGCTTGCTCATTTACTCTTGCAGGAGCTGGTAGTGTTTGGGCTACTGGTCCCCACCACTGCGGTCATCACCCGCTGCTCACCTTGCCGCCGAGCGGTGCTGGTGACACAGCAGAGTGCTCATCTCAGGACGGCTCGTTTCTCATGACCTCATCCCCGTGACAAGAAGGTGGGTTTCTCAGCCACTTCTTCCCCAGCAGGTAAACCTGGAACACCTTCAGGTTCCTGCGTGAGCGGGTAGAACAGGGGCCCTGCGGGCTCATAGTAATCACCGAGGTGGGTGCATTTCTCAGTCACACTTCAGGTTGAGTTAGGACTCCAGGCAGATGACTAACGTTCTCGAAAACGGTGCTTTCACGAAGACATCTTCTGAAACATGGGACGCGTTGGGTCCACCTAGTTAAAAGGAACTGAAATTGCTTTATAAATTTATGCTTTATAAATTTATAAATAAATGCTTGTGGCATTGCTGGCAAGGAGTACGCATTTGCAGATGATGGAGAAAGCCAGCCGGTGAGGTGAGAGGAACAAAGTACAGCACTGAGCTCCTGTTTTGTCTCCTGTTCTCAGGGCTGCTTGTTTAAAACAGGCTGCCTGATTTTATTGGGGATTCCACAAGGGAAAGTGTATTTGCAGAGACGCTCATTAAAATGACATGAAATAATAAAAATATGCAAATGTAGTTCCCCAGGCCTTCTTAGGAGAAGGGAATAGAAGGTGGTGGAAGGAAGGAAGGACACTCTTCCAGAGGCTTAAAGAATAGACAGCAGCTATGTTTTCTTTTTCTCTTTCCTTTTTGGAAAAAAATGGTAAACTATCAATATTTTTAAAATTTGATACAATAGTGGAGAATTGAGAGCAGAAAGATTTCATCTCTCTTATGCCTTTGGGGGACTACTACAGAGGTTGATGATAATTTTATAATAATCTAGAAGAGAACATTTTAATGTTAAAATGATTTTTTATTTTTCAAAGGAAACCTGTTCGTCATAGTGTAAGGATACAAATCTAATCTTTTATAGAGAGGTTATAAATAGTCCTATAGAAAACTATATCTACTTTAAAGCCCAAAGGTGGGATTTTAAAGCTTGTGGCTTATTTCAAGTATATAGTTAGGAAGTTTGGGTTAAAAAAAGGAGTAGCTACAAGTTCAAGGGATTATTGTTCCAACTTAAGACAATAAGGATTCATTAATTCAATGAGTATTTACGTTATATGTTAGACACAAAGTTTAAAAAGCAGATTTTTTTTTGTGCGTGACACTATTTCTCCATTCTATCACTAAAATTTGTAAATCCATTTTTAAAAAATACAATAGGATAAGGCTGTTAAGAGAATTAGGTAAGTCTATATGAATTGACATGCAAATATTCATTTATATACATACATAGATGATATATATGACATATCTGATGAATGTTTACTATAATAGCTATAGGATACCCTGAGACTTTTTCTTCTTTTGAGATATATTGGACTAAAAAAAGTTGACAAGTATATAAATCTCATTTCAAGGTCAGATTTTAGCTCACTTAGTAACACAGTTTTGAAACACTAAACCAAAGTTGTATATCATCACCAAATTATAAATTTTTGAGGAGGCACAAAATAGTTCATGTGTCTATTCAGCTTTACACCAGTATACCTAAACCGATCTCATAGCTCTTCATATGAGAAGAAAGCTGCTAGTCTAAAATCCTGGCCAGGTCCATTCTCTAGGTAGTTTAATAGAAAAAAATCACTTCCCTTCTAAAGATCTTGTCCATATGTCAGATGACTTTACACTAATCCTCAACTTCAAATGTGGAATAAGTTACCATTGTCAGCAAGCAGAAGTATATCTGTTTTTCCTTTCTTCTGGCCCACTCAGAACTGTGGCATCCAAACCCCAAACACCAATGCTCTAAAAGCAGCAGCCACAGCACGTACCTAATGAAGGTTAGGAAGGCTCTGCTGTGGGCACTTCAACTGCTGCTGAGGAAAGAGTGGAAATGTCTGAACATAACGAATGGGGTTGGGAGGAAGTAAATGGAATTCAGGAAGAGTCCACCCAGAGAGGGTGTGTTCAAATCCCAGAGCAAGTTTAATAGGATGAGGGAATTGAGAAAGTGGAACTTAGGGCCATAAAGCGAAACTTGAGAGGAAAGCCGTGCTCATATTTTGTGAGTTTTGCATTTCATGGAAATTTTATGGGTTTAGCGAATACACTTCCTATGCTGAAGGCTCCAGTGAAAATAAATGCTGGCTATATAACCATCTTGTGAGCAAGAATTGACTGGACATCGTTAAGGTGGATGGCATTATAACAGGTACTATATTCAAGCAGTGGAGCCGAAAGTCTGAAGTTTTGATTCAGAAAATAATTAACTTAAAGAGACAGCACAGCAAACAGCCCCTTGGAGGCAGAGCTTAGAAGCAGTGGTTGGGAAACCACCTGATGAAGATTCGTTTGCTGATCTTGGACCGTGTGCCACAGGAGCAGGGATCATTGAGAGTTTTCTCCAGAAACAGAAGACGGTGCTCGCACCACAAGCCCAGCCACTGCACTCGCCTGCAGACCCACCCCCTCAAATACACGCTTGGCTGGAGCCCATCCAAAGTGGTGCCACAAACCTGGCATTGTGCGGACAGCCCTGCCTGGGGCCAGCACCACCCCAAAGTGACTCCTACTCCCAGGAAGAGGGAAAGATAACCACACACACCAGTCCCACTGGGGCCTGAGCAGTGGGTTGGGGGCAGACATCTGGGCTGCTTGCAGGCCTCGCCTACCAACTAAAGCTTCTTGGGACAGCCCGTAGAAAGTGCCCTGCAGTTTGGTGATACTGCGTCTCTGGCAAATGTCTTTTCTGACTCAACTCAAAACCAAGACAGCCCCGGACTGGCCTACTGATGACTGCGGGGACCAAATCCTGCCCACAACAGGCAAAGAGAGCCATTGCAGATGACTTACTGAAGGCAAAGCAGCTTTGGCATAAAAGCAGGGCACACACAACACACACAGCGGACACCCCTGAAGCACCAGGGTCAGGTGAACAGGGGACGTGGCACCACATGGCTCTACCGGACCGCTTCCTCATATGGCCACTGCTTTTAAGAGCAGGAGACATAGCTGACTTTCCTAATATGTAGAAATAAACACAGACAGTTAGACAAACTGAGGAGACAGAGGAATATGTCCCAAATGAAAGAACAGGACAAAATAACAGCAAGAGACCTAAATGAAACAGAGATAAGTAATATGCCTGATAGAGAATTTCAAGTAATGGTCGTAAAGATACTCTCTGGGCTTGCAAAGAGAGTAGGGAATCTCAGTGACACCCTCAGCAAAGAGTTAGAAAACATAAAAAAAGAACCAATCAGAGGGGGTCCGGATGGCTCAGTTGGTTGGGTATCTAACTGTTGATCTTAGTGTGAGTCTCGATATCAGAGTCATGAGCCTGAGCCCTGCATTGAGCTCCATGCTAGGTGTGGAGATTTATTTTTCTCTCTTTTTAAAGAACCAATTAGAAAATGTAAAACTTGATAACTGAAAATTTTTTAAGTACTCTGTGTTTCGGTGTGGACCTCCTTGGGTTGATTTTGTTGGGGCTCTCTATGCTTCTGGCATTGGGATTTCTGTTTCCTTCCTCAGGTTCAGGAAGTTTTCAGCTACTTTTTCTTCAAATAAAATTTCTGCCCCTCTTTGTCTCTCACTTTGTCTGCCCAGTGATAAGAAGAGAATTTTAAAAGCCGCAAGCAAGAGAAAACAGTTATCTACAAGGGATACCTCACAAGGTTTTTAGCTGATTTTTCAGGAGAAGCTTTGCAGGCCAGAAGGGAGTGGCATGATATATTCAAGTGCTGAAGTCTGCAGCCAAGAATACTGTATCCAGCAAGGCCATCATTCAGAATAGGAGGAGAGATAAAGGGTTTTCCAGACAGAGTTAAAGGAGTTTTACAAGAAATGTTAAAGAGGACTCCTTGAGTAGAAAAGAAAGACCATAAGTAGGAATAAGGAAAGTAGGACACACAAAAGCAGCAAAAATAAGTATATCTATAGAAATCAGTTAAGGGAGGCGTCTGGGTGGCTTAGTCGGTTAAGCGTCCAACTTTCGCTTAGGTCATGATCTCATGGGTCGTGGGTTCGAGCCCCGCGTCGGGCTCTGTGCTGACAGCCAGCTCAGAGCCTGGAGCCTGTTTCAAATTCTGTGTCTCCCTCTCTCTCTGACCCTCCCCTGCTCATGCTGTCTCTCTCTCTCCTAGAAATAAATAAAACATTAAAAATTTTTTAAAAACTCAGTTAAGGGATGAATGAAATAAAAGGATATAAGTTATGACAATATATACCTAAAATGTAGTGGGGAGAGGAGTGTAGAATGGGTTCAAACTTAAGTGACCATCAAGTACTATATGCATAATAGGTTATATACAAAACTAATAGTAGCCACAAATAAAAAACCAGTAGTAGATATGCAAAAAATAAAGAGAAAATAGTCCAGCCATATCACTAAGGAAAGCCAGTGAAGCATGAGAGGAGACAGCAAGAGAAGAACAGAGAAGAACTACAAAAACAACCATAAAACAGGTAACACAATGGCGACAGGTACATATTTAGCAATACTTACTTTGGATGTAAATGGGCTAAATGCTTCAGTTAAAAGACATAGTGTGACAGAATGGATTTAAAAAAAAAAAAGCAAGACCCATCTATATGCTGCCTACAAGAGACACATTTTAGACTTAAAGACACATGCAAATTGAAAGTGAAGGGATGGAAGAGCATTTATCATGCAAATGAAAGTGAAAAGAAAGCAGGGAGAGCAATACTTATATCAGACAAAATGGGCTTTAAAATAGACTATAACAAGCAACAGAGAAGGACTATGTAATCATAAAGGGAATAATCCAGTAAGAAGATGTAACAATTGTAAATACGAGATTGGAGCACCCATCTGTAAAGCAGCTAATAACAAACATAAAGGAACTAGTAGATAGTAATATAATACTAGTAGGGGACACTGACACCCCTCTTACATCAATGGACAGATCATCCAAACAGAAAATCAAGGAAATAGTAGCTTTGAATGACACATGGACCAGATGGATCTAACAGATATGTTCAGAACATTCCATCCGAAAACAGCAGGATACACATTCTTTTCAAGTGCACATGGAACATTCTCTGGAATATACCACATATTAGGCCACAAAAAATGTCTCAGCAAATAAAAAAAAATTGAAGTCATGCCATGCATCTTTTCTGACCACAGCACTATGAAACTAGATATGAATCACAATAAAATATTTGAAAAAAACACAAATACATGGGGGCTAAATAACATGAGAGTAAACAGTGAATGTGTCACCTAAGAAATCAAAGAGGAAATTAAAAATACATGGAGACAAATGAAAATGAAGACACAGTGGTCCAAAAATCTTTGGGATGAAGCAAAAGCTATCCTAAGAGGGAATTTCATAACAATATTGCTACCTCAAGAAGCAAGAAAAATCTCAAAAAACCTAACCTTACACCTAAAAGAGCTGAAAAAAAAAAAGGAACAAACAAAACCTAAAACAATTAGAAGGAAGGAAATAATAAAGACTAGAGCAGAAATAAATGAAATAGAAACTAAAAAATCAGTAGAACAGATCAATGAAACCATGAGCTGGTTCTCTGAAAAGATCAAAGAATTGATAAACTTTTAGCCAGACTCATGAAAAAGAGAGAGACAGAGAGAGAGGGAGAGTGACAGAAGACTCAAAATAAGAAATGAAAGAGGAGAAATAACAACCAACCCCAATGAAATACAAGAATTGTAAGACAATATTATGAAAGACTTGTATGCCAACAAATTGGACAATGTAGAAGAAATGGATAAATTCCTAGAAATATATAACCTCCCAAAACTGATTCAGGAAGAAATAGAAAATTTGAATAGGCCAGTTACTAGCAAATACATTGAATCAGTAATTAAAAAAAAAAAAAAAAAACTCTCAACAAACAAAAGTCCTGGACAGGATGGCTTCATAGGTTAATTCTACCAAACTTTTATTTTTTTATTTTTATAATTATTTTTAAAAATTTTAATGTTTATTTTTGAGAGGGAGAGAGAGAGAGCGAGGGAGAGAGAGAGAGCGAGAGAGAGCACCAAGTAGGGGAGATGCAGAGAGAGAGGGAGATATAGAAATCCAAACCAGAGCCTGACAATGGGGCTTGAACTCATGAACTGTGAAATCATGACCTAAACTGAAGTTGGATGCTTAACTGACTGAACTACCCAAGTGCCCCTCTACCAAACTTTTAAACAAGACTTAATACCTATTCTTTTAAACCATTCCAAAAAACAGAAGAGGAAGGAGACTTCCAAATATATTCTATGAGGCCAGTATTATCCTGATACCAAAACCAGATAAATACACTACAAGAAAGAGAGTACTACAGGCCAATATCTAACAATACCTTTAAAAATATCATTCACCACGATCAGGTGGGATTTGTTCCTGGGTTGCCAGGGTGGTTTAATGTTGGCAAATCAATCAATGTCATATGTCACATCAATAAGAGAAAGGATAAGAACTGCATGATCATGTTAGTACATGCTGAAAAAGCATTTGAAAAAGGACAGCACCCATTCATAATAAAAACCCTCAACAAAGTAGGTTTAGAGGCAACAAACCTCAACATAATAAAGGCCATATTTCAAAAACTCACAGTTAAAATCATCATTCATGGTGAAAAGTTAAGAGCTTTCCCTTAAGATCAGGAACAAGACACGGATGTCCATTCTCACCACTTGTATTCAAAATAGTACTGGAAGTCCTCGCCTCAGCAATCAGACAACACAAAGAAATAAAAGGCATCCAAATTGGTAAGGAAGAAGTTAAACTTTTACTATTTGCAGCTGATATGATACTATATATAGAAAACCCTAAAGACTCCACCAAAAAATTACTAGGACTGATAAATTAATTCAGGAAGGTTGCAGTATACAAAATCAATGTACAGAAATCCATCTCATCTCAAAAAACCAATAATGAAATGGCAGAAAAGGAAATTAAGAAAATAATCCCATTTACAATTATACCAAAAATAATAAAACACCTAGGAATAAACTTAACCAAAGAGGTAAAAATCCTGCACTCTGAAAACTATAAAACACTGATGAAAGAAAGTGAAGATGACATAAATAAATGGAAAGATATCCCATGCTCATGGATTAGAAGGGCAAATATTGTTAAAATTTCATACTACCCATACCAACCTGTAGAAATTCCAATCAAAATACTGACAGCATTTTTCACAGAATTAACACTAACAATCCTAAAATTTGTATGTAAGAACAAAACTGAAAGTATCACAGTCCCAGATTTCAAGATATAATACAAAGCTGTAGTAATCAAAATAGTATGGTACTGGCACAAAAATAGACACATAGATCAATGGGACAGAATAGAAAGCCCAGAATAAACCTAGGAATATATGGTCAGTTAATCTTTGACAAAGCCGGAAAGAATATACAGTGGGAAAAAGACAGTTTTTTTTCAACAAATGGTTATGGGAAGCTACATGCAAAAGAAAGAGACTGGACCACTTATACCATACAAAAAGAATAAATTCAAATGGATTAAGGACTTAAATGTGAGACCTGAAACCCTAAAAATCCTAGAAGAGAGCAAAGACAGTAATGTCTCTGGCATTAGTCATAGCAACTTTTACTAGATGTCTCTCCCAAGGCAAGCAAAACAAAAGCAAAAATAAACTATTGGGACTACATCGAAATAAAAAGCTCCTGCACAGCAGAGGAAACAATCAACAAAACTAAAAGGCAACCTACTGAATGGGGGAAGATATTTGCAAATAATATATCTGATAAAAGGTTAGTATCCAGGATATATAAAGAATTTATACAAGTCAACACCCAAAAAATGAATAATCCAATTAAAAAAATAGGCAGAAGACATGAACAGAGTTTCTCCAAAGAAGACATAAAGATGGCCAACAGACACATTAAAAGATGCTCTACATCACTCATCATCAGAGAAGTGCAAATCAAAACTGCAATGAGATGTCACCTCCTACCTGTTAGAATGACTAAAACCCAAAACCCAAGAAACAACAAATTTTGACAAAGATGTGGGAAAAAGAACCCTTGCGCACTGTTTATGGGAATGCAAACTAGTGCAGGCACTTTGGAAAACAGTATGGAGCTCCTCAAAAAGTTAAAAATAGAACTGCCCTGGGGTGCCTGGGTAGCTCAGTTGGTAGAACATTCAGTTCTTGATTTTTGGCTCAGGTCATGATTTCACTGTTTATGGGATCAAGCCCCACATCAGGTTCTGTGCTGACCACAGGGAGCCTGCTTGCAATTCTCCTTCTCCCTTTCTGTCTCCCCCTCCCCTGCTTTCTCTCTGTCTCTCAAAATAAAGAAACATTAAGAAAATAGAACTACCCTACAATCCAGCAATTACACTTCTAGGTATTTACCCAAAGAATACAAAAATACTAATTCAAAGGGGTATGTGCATCCTGATGTTTATAGCAGCATTATCTACAATAACCAAATTATGGACACAGCCCAAGTGCCCATTGATTGATGAATGGATAAAGTTGTGGTATAGAAATACAATGGAATATTACCCACTCTTAAAAAAGGATGAGATCTTGCTGTTTGCAACAACATGGATGAAGCTAGAGGATATAACGCTACGTAAAATAATTCAGAGAAAAACAAATATCATATGATTTCACTTATATGTGGAATTTAAGACACAAAACAAAGAAAAAAAGAGAAAAAACCCCAGACTTATCTATAGAGGACGCACTGATGGTTACCAGAGAGGAGGTGGGTGGAGGATGGGTAAAATGGGTGAAGGGAATTAATAGTTTACTTATCATGATAAGCATGGAGTAATGTAAGGAATTGCTGAATCACTATATTGTACACCTGAAAGTAGTATAACACTATTTGTTAAGCACATTGGAGTTAAAAAAAAAAAAAAAGAAAAAAAGAAAAAAGATTCACCAAAGGAGACAAAAAGTTAGACCCTGTAAACTTGGCAGTGGGCAGGGAAACTGGTCAAATGAATCCAGGAGAAAGAAGATCCATTACTCTCATGTGCAGGTGCGCACACAGACCCCACAACTCTACCTCTCAACTGCACACCAAATACACATTAATAAAAAAAAACTTATTTAAGTGTTTTTATTTTGAGAGATAGAGAGAGAGTGCGTGAAAGCAGAGAGGAGCAGAGAGAGCGAGGGAGAGAGAATTCCAAACAGGCTCCACTCTGTCAGCACAGGGCCTGACGTGGGGCTTGAACTCATGAATCATGAGATCACAACCTGAGCCGAAACCAAGAGCTGCTGAGCCACCCAGGCATCCCCGTGCAAGTGGTTTTAAGACAATGGATCTAGAGGGTGGATCTAGAGTTTTGGGTTAAACACTGCTTTTTAGAATTGTAATCAATCCTACTGCTTTCTTTCTTTCCCGAGCTTCAAAAATCGTGCACGTTCCCAATTAGCCAGAGGGAAGACCCATTTGTATGTGACCAAGTGGTCTTCAGAAAGGACAGATGTGAGCTCCGGGGAGATATGTATTAAACACAGTCATTCATGAGTGGTAACGTGTGTGCGCGTGTGTGTGTGGTCGTTTTTGTAGCCAGCAGGGCTCAGGCTTCAGTGTGTGTGTGTGTGTGTGTGTGCAAGCACGCACGTGTGCATGTGTGTGTGGTCGTTTCTGTAGCCATCACAGCCCAGGCTTGAATGTGTGTGTGTGGGTGTATGTGAGTGTGTGTGTGCGTGTGTCTGTGTGTGGTTGTTTCTGTAGCCAGCAGGGCTCAGGCTGCAGCAGAGACTTCCCATGGCAGGAAGACTCTCTTAGGTGCTGTGAAAGAGAAAAAGGAGCAAAACGCCATAACTTGAAAGAAAAAATCTTCCCCAAGTGAGACAGGTGTTTTAAGAAAACTCATTGATGTAGAACTTGGGAGGCATGACTTGTGGGTTGACACCATCACCTCAGTCCTTCTATCAGAAATACTGCACCCACTGGGAAAGATTTTGGAAACAAAATTCACTTCTGCACACGTGGCTCCCACCTTTTATGTACCAGAAAATGCAGATAAAAAGATGAATTGTGGAGTTTAGATTTGGGTGTTTTAAGTAAAGATTCTGCAAGAGAATATAGCAAAATGTATATTTCTGGGGAGTGGGATTACAGCTAATATTATTTTCAACTTTTTAGAAAATAATAGGACACTGACTGATTAGTTTTGATGGCTCTGAAGCGAGTGGATGGTGAGGAAGGCAGGGCTGCCTTGTTTTAAACCTTCAAACTGTTCTTGTCTTTGCTAAGCATGGGAATTTCAATTTATTTTTGTTTTGCAATAGATTTGCTTTCATGGGGCCTTTGGTTACACTACAGGGACGCTGATCTTGCTGGCTAATGAAGGTGATCCAAAATAACTTCCCGATGGTCCCTCAAATCCCTAGCTCTTCCTTCTCTGTTACCTTTGCTCAGCCAACTTCACCTTGACAGAGTTCTGTCTCTTCGGTCCACAGTCTTTGCCGTGGGGCACTCCAGCCACACCCTGGGCCATGCTTCATTTCTACATGCCCGTTACTTCTCAGTCTCTCTCTCTAGGCCCAACCTCTGCTCTACCCTCCAGTCTGTTCTCCACCCCCAGGGAGACCAGTGCTTAACACCCTCCAGTGGGTTTTCTCATTGTTGGAAGGATAAAACCCAAAATTCTTGACATGCCTCTTTGAGCATGCATGACTGGCTCTTATTTGCCCCATTGCCCTCATCTCCTGTTGCTCTGTCCTTAAACCCTTACTTCAGATGGCCTCAGCTCTTTCTCATCTCAGAGCCTCACATTCACCGTTCCGCTTTTCTGGAATGTTCCATGTCAGTCATCCTTCAAGAGCTCAGCTAAACGTCGCTTTCTCCAGGGGTCCTTCTCTAATTCTTTAGGGCTATGTTAACTCATTATTAGATGCTGTGTTCTTTAGCAGAGATATAGATAAGATATTTGTAAAGTGTTTTGTTTCCTATCTATCTCCTTCAGATTGTAATGCTTACTCAGATGATGTCTGTCCTGCCCACTATAGTGCCAGGTATGGAGAAGATGCTCCCTAAGTGGAGGAATAAATGAGTTTAAGCACCGGGGGACTGAAGTTCTCATCCTAACTTTACATGAATGTTCATCTTTACTGTACACGGAGCTGTATGTCTACACATTATTCTGTATTGAATAGAGTGGGACTAAGATTGAAAGTGAAGAGAAACTTGTTTTCTCTCTCGCTTGGCCCTTATGACACTGCCTCCTGGACTCTGGTGGGGGGACGCACACTGGTTCCTTGCATAGGGTTTGGGCTAAGGAGAGAGACACACTCTAGGCAGCCCGGGGGACGGTTTCACATTTGGGGGACCATTATCAGGCTTTTGCTTTTTTCTTTTCTGTTCCGTAATCCCCTTCTGTTTCCCCAAGCCTTCTGCTAAATTTTGTTGAGTCTTGACAACTTGGTCCTAGCTGTGCCGTGAGGAAGCAGGGCAGGAGGCGTCCCTGTCTCCAGGTGGGGCAGAGCCGGAGCGAGGCAAGCTGTGACAGCTTGCGCGAGAGGGCATGGCAGTCGGGAACAAAATGGCCGGCTGAGGGGACGAGATTCGCAGATGTGACAGTATTAAGTAAATGTGCAGGTGTATTTTGGGAGAGGAATGACTGTACTTTGACTTTTTTTTTTTAATGTTTATTTATTTTTGAGAGAGAGAGGGAGAGAGAGCACTCGAAGCAGGCTCTGTGCTGCTGGCAGAGAGCCTGCCGTGAACCTCAAACTTATGAACTGTGAGATCATGACCTGAGCCGAAGTCTGACGCTTAACCAACCGAGCGTTCCCCACCCCCACCCCCCGCGCCCCATGCCTGGACTTTCTGAAATTGCCTGGTGTCCTGGTTACCAGCTCATTGCCTGTCAATTCCAAGCTCATCTTTTTTTGCCTACTCTGTAAAAATGGATCTGGGCCTTTTCCATAACTTCCTTTGCTGACCGGCCTGTTAAGTGTCAGCACAGGGTGTGTGTATCCGGGCGGGTGGGGGGCGGGTACTGCAGGAGGTAGATTTCCAGCAAGTTCTACCGGTGTGATAGCAAAGTGACTTCTCTGCCATTCAGTGAGCCATGGGCATGCCCTCCCCAACAGGGTTGAGTCTCAGTGTTGGGGACCAGGAGGCTCATCTTTCGGTGCTCTGTCCCAGCCCTAGAAATAGTGGCTGCTCCGAGATCCCCGTAAGTGCTCTACCTCTTTTCTGTTGCGTTCTCTTTACTTCTTACTGGCCAGTCCTCATTGCTACAAATCCTGCTGTAGTTAAGGATTCTTTATATTAAACTTTCACTGTCTTTTTTTTTTAAGTTTATTTGTTTATTTTTGAGAGGGAGAGAGAGAGGGAGTGAGCATAGAAGTGGAGGAGGGGCAGAGAGAGAGCGAGAGCGAGAGCCTCTGAAGCAGGCTGCAGGCTCTGAGCTGTCAGCAGAGACCAATGCAGGGCTTGAACTCACGAACTGCAAGGCCACGACCCGAGTCCAAGTCAGAGGCTTAATCGATGGAGCCCCTGAATTTCTACTGTTTAATTGCTGTGTGGTTTCTCTCTCCTGACTGGACCCAGACTGAGCCACAGACTCTGGGTGATCAAGGAAGGCTGCTCCTAGAAGGCTGGGGGCGTGGAGACATTTGGATTGTATGTTTGGATTGTATGTATTCTTCCAAGTTTGTGCAATGAACATATTACTTGTATAATCAGGAAAAAAAATAAATTTTATAAGACATTGTGAATGATTGCAATACAAGAAGAGGGGGGGAACATAGGAAAAACAGAACAAGAAGATGCCAGTGTGGTAGGTCTGTGGCAGAAGTAAGTCAGGCACTGAGTGGGAAAAGCTCCTCAGAGGAGGTGATGGCTGAATTGAGTACTGAAGGGTGAGAGGAGTGAGGTCTCCACCCCCCCCTCCCCCCAGGGCCATGTGTGCACCTGTGGAGACAGGGCCTGGAGAGCCTACCAGGTGGGGAGAGGGCGGCTGGGAGCAGATCAGTGGAAGGTGGAGAGCCAGGCCCTCCAGACCACAATAAACCCTCGGGGCTTAATTTAGAAACTGCAGGTGTGTTGGGGAGAGTTGATTCCGTTGGTTCTTTTGGATTGTGGGCAGTGGGGAGGCTCTGCCTGCAGCCGTCTAGGAGCTTGATTGACCAGAGGGCCTGGCTTTTGTGCTCTGAAATTCATCCCTGGGTCTGTGCCCCAGGCCACCCTTCCCGGCCAATGACTGGTAGCCACGGACACGAGGCAGGTGGGCCCCAAGGGAACCAGGAGATCCTGCTCAGACTGCAGGACGCTAGGGTGTAAAGCCCGGCTCTCTCCTTTTCCCATTTACTCTCACAGCCATTTGCCCTAAGAAATCCTTCCGAGGCTCGTCCGTCTTGTTTCGGCGCCTGCTTCTTGAAGGATCCACGCTTGGACTACACCTCCCTTCCCTTCCCTGTCCTCTGCGGTGTGTGTGTGTGTGTGTGGGGTCCTCTGTAAACGCAAGGACCGAGGGCCGCGATCGCAGGATCACTGCCGCCTCCCGGGGGCGTCCCCTTGGTCCCCATCATCCCCGCCCCGGGGATTACTCCGGTTTCGCTCGGAAACCCCGCAGCTTCTCCCGCGCCCTCGGGTCTCCGGGCGTCACACCTCCATCTCTTTCTTGCCTGGCGCACGAGACGTGGGATTCGGCTACCGTCCTCGGCGGCACCCCGGGAGCCGTCGGCTCCACCCTGGCTCTCCGGGGAAGGAGCCGCAGCGTCCGCACGCCTGGGTGGCCAGCAGGGCGCCCAGCTCCGGGTAGGCGCCCACGCGGCGCGCGCGAGTCCTGGGTTCGCGTTAGTGGGCGCGTCCCAAAGAGAGCGCAAGGGGCGACGGTCGGGGCCGGGAGGGGGGGAGGGGCGGGGACCGGAGGGGGGGTGCTGGGCGGGGAGGAGGGGGGCGCTGGGCGGGGAGGAGGGGCGGGCCGAGCGGCCCGGGAGGAGGGGCGGCCGCGCTCGCCCGCACTGGCGCTGCTCGCAGGGCGAGGGGCGGCCGTGGCCGCCGAGGAGGAGCGAGCGACCCCGCAACTTCTGGTCCCCGGCGCCGCCGGCGTCCCCGGGGCCCCGCGCTGGGGCGGCGGCGGCGGGCGGGGCGAGGCACGGCCGTGGGGCCGGCGGGCGAGCGGGGCCCGGCGCCGGAGCCAAGGTAGGGCGGCGGGCGCGCACCGGTCCCCGTCCCCGCGCGCGGCTCCGGCGGCCCGCGGCGCTCAGCCCTTCCCCGGGAGGGAGCTGCGGGGCCGCCCTCGCCACAACTCCCCTCCACGAGGTGCCCGGGCCTCGCGCGTCAGCGGGTCGCCGCGCCGTCGCGGGGGCCGGGGAGGGGCCGGGGGAGCCGCTCGCGTCCCGCGGCGGCGCAACTTTCCGGGGCGCGCGGGCCCCGCGGGCGGTGGGAGCCCCGACCCTTCCGGGAGGACGGCGGCGGGGGGTGGGGGGTGCCAGGTCCCGCGGCGCCTGCCCAGCCGACCGTCCCCGACGGGCCCTGCTCCTAGGGGGGCCGAGGTGCCAAGTTTCTGGGAAAGCCGACACGTTGCGTCCCAAATGGATCGTATTTACCAAAACCAGTTAAGGAAGAAAAGAGTCCTTTCTTGGCCACAATGGGCTGCCGGCAGCCGCCGCAAAGGTATGGAGTAAGATTGCACAGCGTGGTTTGTCTTTAAGGAACCGCGAAACTTAATAGCGATGACTTTCTGCGCCCCTCCTTTCTTCTTAAAATCGCAAAATGGGTGACTTTATTTAATGGGGGAGGGGGAGAGGAGACTGCTTGGTTCTGAAGACAGTCCCGTTCATGAGAGTGTTTTTCTGCATTGCCTTTGTGGTGGCTCATCTAAGAGGCTGCCTGGTGACCCTTGAAATCTTCCAGGCAGCCTCGGTCGTGATAAGGCTCGTATTCTACGTGGCGAAGGTCTTGAGGTTCTCTTCTGTGTTGTTCACTCTTTCTACCTCCTGTTTCTCAAATGCTGCGGCCGTAATTATTCTAATGGATAGCACCTGGCCATCTCCAGCGGTTTAAGCTGGGGTGGCTCTAGAAGTTTTTGTCTTACAGGTGCAGACCACATGCTATACATATTTCAGACCTAGGCTCTAAGTGAAAAATGTCCATTGCTGGGCTTATAATTTGAGCACGAACTGTTAAAATCTGTCCATTTAAAGATATTTGCCGATGTTCTTTATTCTTTAAGCTTTTTACGTCCTGAAAAGGAACTATCAGACAACGTTGGTACAGTTCTAGAAGCAGATTTCTGTCGGATTTTACCTGCTTGACTCATAAGATCAGACTTGATGCTTTAGGGTATCAGAGAGTTTTGTGTTTGGTAAATGTAAAAAAATATGGCGAGGTGTAATTGAAGAAGAGTGTATTTTTCGTGGCAAAACACGTCCCTAGTGATCTCAGAATCAGGTTTTCACACCTTCACACGTCCTACCATATAAGGTGTTTCGTAGTCTGGCTCCTGCTGCTTTTTCAGTCTTTTCCCGGGGCTGTTCCCTGAGTCTCCCCCTCCCTCTCCTCTTTACACACATGCACTGCACACTGCCAGACACATCACACTAATTCCAAGTTGTCATTTCTAGGCCAGTATCTGGAATGAATGAACCTTCCGCGTACACTGTTCTTACTCCAATTTCCATCTGCTGTTTACGCATACATCCTTCATGTGTCAGTCAAATACCTTCTCCAGGAGCCTTTTCTTCCCCATTATCTCTAGGCACTTAAGCTCGCTCTTTTATAGTATACAGTGCCTCTACTAGAACATGATTTTTTTTTTTTTAAAAACACATCTAGCGGTGCTACTTTGTACAGTTGTGCAAGTTGTTCACTGCACAAAGTTATCCTGTCCAGCGGGTGAGTAGAGGCCGAAGTTTTGCACTTCACTTCCCAAACCCCTGGTGCACCATTCGTCTCCACTGGACCAGAGTAGTAGTATCTTTTGGAATTCACCCAAAAACACCATGGGGGCTAGTGATGAAACTGGCAGCCTGTACCCACTGCTGTAATCAGCACCCATCACAGACACCCAGAGAGCAGGAGCTCAGTTAAGATAGCTTGAATGAGTGAGAAAAGAAAGGATCGCTTCCATAGAAGTCTAGAAAGTTGTGAAGCAAGAAAGCATTTGGGGAAAGATTTCTCCTGCAAGTCAGCGCATAGGAATGCGCTTCAGTTTGTTCTGTCTTCTGTCTGGCTGGCTGTTCAGGGCGATTCTTAGACAGATGTCTTCTCCTTGATTACAGGGAAGAATCTAGGACTGTGAATTTGTAGGTGGGCATCAGGGATGTGTGCCAGCATGTCGCGGGCCTCCTTCGCGACTTTGGAAGGCACTAAGGTTTATAGGTCTAATCATGATTTGCCTAGAGAAGGTGCAAAGGTCTTGAAAGTCAGGCCAAAAAGAGCTTTGCTTACGTTGATAATGTGTTAATAAATTGAACGGAAGTGCCGTTTCGTCTAAGAACTTAAGACATTCTAAGATCACGAAAGTTTATAAAATTGTGGTATCAGATCTACTTGTAAGTGTCAGAAGAACTTGGCGGTTGGAATCCTGGAATCGCTAGAGTTCATAGCACAGAATGACTTGAAAGTTAATATGGACCAGTCTTCCCATTTTATGGGTCAGGAAACCCAGGGCCAGGGACTTGCCTAAGGTCACACAGCTTACGTGGGAGCATAGCTATGATGAGCTCTCGGACTCTCTGGCTTTTAGTTCACTGCTCTTCATTCAGGTGTCTGTTCAGGCGTCCACATTCTGTGTCTTCTGCCATTGGCTTCAGTTGGAAAACCTTGTATGGTATAATTCTAATTTCTCAGGGAAAGGGAAGTTTCTCAGCACCAAACACAGTGCCTGGTGTCAGATGGGCAGGTGGTAAATAATTGCTGAATGAAGGAGTGAATGAACAAGCCAGCTGACAGTTTGCTTAAAGCAGTGATTTGATACGGCACTAACCAAAGTCCTCGGAGGCCATGGTAGTGGAATTTGGCCCGTGTGTTTGTAGTTCAGAAGTGCAGTAAGGTTGGGTAAACCTCATGGAAGAGATGGGTAGGAATTGTTGTCTGTAAACCATGCCAGAACTCCTGACAAAAAGGCATCAGAGAAAAACTCACGATTCGGAATCAGTAGGTCTTTGCACAAACTAGCCTCGATTGTGCAGGCCTTAAACCTCACTGGCCTCTGTTTCTTAAGGTAACCTCGTCGGTCTCAGAGTTATTAGAGGGTCCATTGAGCACCCGTGTGTGATAGTACTTTGCACACTTTGGGAAGCTGAATGGCAACCCGATGAAAGTCCGAATCTGTGGCAGGAAGTGCCTCTCAGGCGCTGGGCTAGGCTCTGGGTAACCGTCCCACTTAATCCTCTGAAAAGAGCGCCAAGGCTTTTAGTGGCATGAGGAAGACACAAGCCTGAACGACTGGCCCTCGGCACTGAACAGGCATTTAGTGAGCCCCTACGTCGTATTAAGTACCTTAAGTCTTCAAAGTTAAAACTTCAAGTAGAGAAGAAAAGCAAGTGACCTTGTGACAGAAGAGCAGATCACTTTTGGGGCAGAGGAGATTTGCATTTTAGAGTGAGCCCCTCTTAGGCTGGTGGTGAGTAGATTTAGGAAGGCAGGGCTGGTGTGGAAAGATGAGCAGATGTGATAGAGCTGCTGATGAAAAGGCACCGGCATGGAGGGCTGGGGACCCTTGAGGACATGGTTTCCTGGAATAGAGGCGGTGGAGAGGGCTCGTGAGGGAGATAGTGTGGAGGGCAGGGAGGGCTGTGTCCAGTGAAGGATGTCCACCAATCTCCGCGACAGGGAAAGGTTGGAGACCTGTGGCGGCCCCTCGCCCAAGTTCACATCCTAACAGTCACACCGCTCTGTCTGCCTTCATCTTCTTCTTTCATCCTGCTGACTTTTGGCGTGTCTGTAGCTGTATGTGAGTCGAAGATTTCAATGACAACCTAGAATTTGGAAGTTTTTAATTTTTATGACTGAGCTCAGAATTTTAAGGAAGAACAAGATGTTCCCAGTCGGAAGCCCTCCCACAGATCAGGGCCAGCACATACAGGCTGATGCCCTGCGAAGGTTCCCTGCCAGGGGCATGTGTCAGTGCCTTTCCTGACTTGGATTCTGTCTGCCCTGGGATCCAGTGCGATTCCAGGCATTCCATCCAGCTGGAAGCTGGGCTGCTTTGTTTCCATTTATGAGGTTTCTAGATTGAATAACAGAATCTGGACCCAGCTTTCATTGTGTTTTTCATGGTGTTGGGTTACAAGGTTTCTTTTAAATTCTTGGTTAGATTTCTGATTGGGTCTCTTGGACATAGTTCTTCAGGAGTTCGCATTACTGATTCCTTTGCATTGCAGACAGGATGCAAAACTGGAGTTTTGAAGGTTCTCTTGTCATTAGTAGTCTGGGAAATGGCATAGTACATAAGCTTGCAAATTTCCCCCTATACTGGTAAAAGGTAAGGATTCTCATTGCCTTTAAAACATATTGACGGGGTTTAGTGCGATATTATTTTAAAATTCAAAGTGGTCTAGTTTTTTAAAAAAAATTCTGGTGTAGTGAATGCACAGTGTTAGTTTCAGGTGTACATTACAGTGATTCAACAATTCTGTCCTTTACTCAGTGCTTATGTGCCTCAATGTAAGTGTTCTGTTAATCCCCTTACCCTGTTCACCGGTGCTCCCACCCACCTCCCCTCTTGTTTTTTTATTTTTTTAAAATATTTTTATTTATTTCTAGGTGAGAGAGAGAGACAGCGTGAGCAGGGGAGGGTCAGAGAGAGAGGGAGTCACAGACTGAAACAGGCTCCAGGCTCTGAGCTGGCAGTCAGCACAGAGCCCGACGGGCTCGAACCCACGAACCGCGAGATCATGACCTAAGCGAAAGTCGGACGCTTAACCGACTAAGCCACCCAGGCGCCCCCCACCTCCCCTCTTGTAACCATCTGTTTTGAAAGTGTGTGTGTGTGTGTGTGTGTGTGTGTGTGTGTGTGTTTTGTCTAGTAAAGAGGTTTCTATGGCTCAAGATTTTCATCTCTAAAAGGAGGGTGACAGCAGTGCATTCCTTATGGAAGATCGCTTTGAGAATTGAGAAATTATGAATTAATTTGCATAATGTGCTTAGAACCTTGCCTGCCACAACGCAGAAGTTCCAGAAGTGTTCATTCCTCCCTCCTCGCATGTGTGAGGTGGCGTTCGCAGATCCTGTAAAATAAGGATGTTCCACGCGATGGAGCTGTGGGGCGGTGTGGCAGAGCACGGGCTCCACTCCTTCGGTTTTCCATTCCCGTTGTGCGCTGTCCCCTTTGATGGTTTTGCCCTGCTTGGCACATGCCTTGTGGCGGTCACCCGTTGAGACTCCGCGGAGCCTGCCTCCTGAGTGTCCCGCCTCTCTCGGGTTTCCAGTGCATGTGGTCTGTCCCGGTCATTGCATTCGTGGTGTGATATCTAGCTGTGGATTTCACCATCGCGTAGGGAGTGCTTGGCTTCTTTTCTTTCTGTACGCCTTCCAGGTTCAGCATGGTGCTCCGTGGGCCACTCTTCAGCGCTGGTTGAGAGAGAGTGTGACGTGTTCTTTGAAATTGTTTTTGAAGGTGATACGATTCTAGAGTTGAGTGACCCTTTGCCAAATATTTGGCTATTTTAAATGGACTTTATCCTGTCACCTGGGTGGCTCAGTTGGTTAAACGTCTGACTTCGGTCATGACTTAGGTCACGATCTCATAGTTTGTGGGTTCCAGGCCCGTGTAGGGCTCGGGCTCTGTGCTGCCAGCCTGGAGCCTGCTTCGGATTCAGTGTCTCCCTTTCTCTCTGTGCCCCTCCCCTGCTGGCACTGTCTCTCTGTCTCTCTGTCTCTCTCTCAAAAATAAATAAATATTAAAAGTAAATAAATATATGGAATTAATAATAAAATGCTAAAAATACATGTTGGGGTAGTAGCGATGCCATCGCATTGAGTATTAAATGGATCTAGATTTTGGTCTGGAATGTACCTTCTACTCATTTGGTAATTCACCTGAACATAGGAAGGCCTTAGATTTCTCAGGAAGAAAAGGAAAATTATTTTCAAGTGGTTCCCACTGTGTTCTAGTAGCTGACGCACCAAGTCCTCATCAGTTTCCTCTTTGGGCCTCACACTGGGGTGGTCATTGAGCGAATAGTCGTATTTACCCTTCCCACTCTGGATAACCATAGCGCTGGTTTAAAATGGACAGTTTTGTACTCTCAGAAGAGGGGATTTGTACCCAGGAACGAAACCGAGGAAGAGCACATCTGGAATACATTCGGCTGAATTAAGTTATCGTTTGTGTTGGTGGCATTTGAAACGTCTGAGATTAATACTTACTGTACGAAGACATGAAACCTTGATGAATGTTTGCCAAATCAAAAGCCGAAATATTTTCCCATTTAACTGTTCCGTTTTGAACTTTGCCTCTGGAAAAACATAATCACTCCAAAACCATACTTCTCTGTGATAACTCTCCCTTCACAGCTGTCTGCTGAACTTCTTGTTGAGAAATGCACAGTGTGTCATTGTGGGCAGACAACTTCATTTTACATAAGACTCACATCAGAAACACCTCTGATTGGACCCGTTCATCACATACACATCCAGAGCCTGCCGGCAGCTCGCTTCTTTTCATTTTCTGCCGGGTCAGAATTGCGGTGGTTTATCTGGAGAGCATTTACCCTCCTGGGTCATCTCACATGTCCTCCTTCTGAAGCTCTCCCTGACCCTTTCCTACCCGTTGACTTTCTCTAGTAAAGTATACTCTGTCCCCCTTTAGGATTCAGACGTGCTAAATGGTGGTGTTGCCCACATTGAGGTTGTATCTGCGTCTGTGAACCCTCTCTCAGTTGGCTTCCTCAGTAACTGTTTTTACTTTTTTTTAATGTTTATTTTTGAGAGAGAGAGAGAGAGAAACAGAGTGCGGGCAGGGGAGGGTGGAGAGAGAGGGAGACACCGAATCCAAAGCAGGATATAGGCTCCGAGCTGTCAGCACAGAGCCTGACACGGGGCTTGAACCCTATGAACCATGAGATCGTGACCTGAGCTGAAGTCAGACACTTAACCGACTGAGCCGCCCAGGTGCCCCCCCCACCCCTTAACTATTTAAAAGCGATCATTCCATACTTGTTTGTGATGCTTTGGGACCAAATGACTTTTATCAGCCCCTTTTTCTTCTTTTTTTTTTTTAACGTTATTAATTTTTTTTTTTACAAATAGTTTATTGTCAAATTAGTTTCCACATAAGCCCCTTTTTCTTCTAATGGGTAACAAAGAATGAACTATTTGAAAGATACTTGTATGTGTTTGATGGAATTGTTCTTGCTCTGCGCCCAGTCGGAGGTAATGACCCAGGCAGTCAACATGCTGTATTGAAAAAAGACTGGAGTTTATCGTTTTGGATAGATTCAAGAGCCTGGGTTCTGGGTAGTTTTGCCAAAGATAAGTGTGTGATCTTGAACACAACATGACCACCTCTTAGAGTTTCCATTTCTGAATTTGCAACTTCGGTGGTGGTGGTGGGGGGGAGTCACAGTGGACCAAGTGACGTAGGGGTCCTTTGTGCTATAAAACTCCATGATTCTGTGTAGTATTGAGTATAAGAAAACAGAAGGCAGAACGTTATGAGAATTTAAAAGCAGCATATTTGTTCCCTGCGATTACGCTCCCCGGCGTTTGAGCATTACTAGAGGGCCAGTAGCCATCACCCAATACTCGTGAGCAGGGCAGGGCTGGGGAATGTGTTGAGTCCTGGTAAATCCAAAATGAATACTTAGATATAGAGAGGAGGCAAATATCTGTGATCTTGGAGGCTGTGGATAATATGAATTTCAGGGCCTCTGGAACTGGGTGTTGGAGAATTCAGTGTTGAACTAGAAGAAGGACTGAGGAAGAAACGGATAAGATCAGTGTCTCGGTGGAGGCGATGATGAAGGTGGAGTTCTGGAAGTGTAGGGTGGGTTGGGCGGGTATAGATGTGTAGACACAGTAGCCACGTGGAGTATGTGTGGCACAAAATAGCCACATTGGTCCCTAGGTGGAGCTCCTGTGAAAATGTCCGTAACGTGATGGCATCGTTGAATCTTTTTTATGTTTATTTATTTATTTATTTTCTTCTTCTTTTTTTTTTTTTTATGTTTTATTTATTTCTAGGAGAGAGAGAGAGAGACAGCGTGAGCAGGGGAGGGTCAGAGAGAGAGGGAGTCACAGACTGGAACAGGCTCCAGGCTCTGAGCTGGCAGTCAGCACAGAGCCTGACGCGGGGCTCGAACCCACGAACCGCGAGATCATGACCCAAGTGAAAGTCGGACGCTTAACCGACTAAGCCACCCAGGCGCCCCTATTTATTTATTTTTGAGAGTTAGTGAGTGTGTGCAGAGTGGGGAGGGACCGGGGTAGGGGTGGGGGGACGAGAATCCCAAGCAGGCTCCACACTCAGCACCGCCTTCAGGCTCAACCTCACCACCATAGAGACCGCAACCTGAGCCGATATGGAGAGTCTAGAGGTCTAGTGCTTCACTCCCACGGCCCCCCCCCCACCCCCACGGCCGCCCAGGCACCCTGGCATTGCTGAGTCTTAGCGCGTGGATTGTGGAAACCAGTCAGGAGAGGACTTAGGTAACGGTCAGGTCTTGCTACCTTCTCTTAGAGGTGGAGAAACAAGCCAGAGACGGCAGTTCTCAAACTTGGATTTGCCCATCCGTCCGGGAGTTAAAAGTTCACTCTAACTGCAGGTTTGAAGTGCAGATTCCTGGAGCTTACTTGGTGATTCTGGGGACCCGGGGCGCACCTTTCGAGCACATCAGGTGTTGCTGGTGGCTCTTTGTAGTTTGCGAAACCCTACCCTTTGGGTGACTGACCATTGCCCTGGTAGGACACCCAGCCTGGAGAGGAGGTGGGGGTGTGAGGGTAGGGTCCCGGCACCCTTTCCCGGATCCTTCCCCTGCATGGTGCTGGCCTGAAGTGCCTTGACCAAGATTGGGAAGACCTGTTACTTTGCCAGAGAGGGCCAGGACACTTGGATGTCATCCACCTATAAATGCAGTGGTTTCCCCTGCTTCTGATTGATTTGTGATTTGCTGTTTGACAGGCACCATTTTTTTAAAAGAAACATTTAAAGAAAAGATTTGTTAAATGTATTAATTATAAGCATATTAAAAGTGGACACCAGGGGCACCTGATAGCTTAGTTGACGAAGCGTCTGGCTTCGGCTCAGGTCGTGATTTCCCGGTCTGTGAGTTCAAGCCCCGCACCGGGCTCTGTGCTGACAGCTCTGATTCTGTGTCTCCCTCTCTCTCTCTCTGCTCCTCCCCTGCTCACACTCTGTCTCTCTCAAAAATAAATAAACATTAAAAAAACTGAACACCAGTAGAGAATATTTCAGTGTGTTTAAGAACATCTATTTTGTAGTAACTGTTAACAGAAAAGCATTTCTTTCTCTTCCATAAACCCTAGAACCCATTTCTATCTTTCCAAGAAACCCTAACAAGCGGCGTTTTGCTAGTTCTAGTGCAGGTTTCCATGTCATTAAGATTTTATTTTTTACTTAAAAAAGTTTTTTTTTTTTAATGTTTTATTTATTTCTGAGAGAGAGAGAGAGCGAGAGCGAGAGAGACAGAGCATGAGCAGGGGAGGGTCAGAGAGAGAGGGAGACACAGAATCCAAAGCAGGCTCCAGACTCTGAGTGAGCTGTCAGCACAGAGCCCGACGCGGGGCTCGAACCCACGAACCGCGAGATCATGACCTGAGCTGAAGTCGGACGCTTAACCGACTGAGCCACCCAGGCTCCCCAATGTCATCGAGATTTTAAAATGATCTGTCTAAACGTCGGGGGATGTCCCCAAATCCGACCGTAATGAGTCCTGCCTTGGTCATTAGTCTAAATGTGTGAGGAAATTGGGTCCAGAAGGATGGTTGATGTTGCTGGAGCCTGTGTATTTGTTGAGAAGAGAATGTCATTGCAGTGTGGCATTTTCCGAAGAGCTGTCTGTCACAGACACTAAATTTTGGTGGCTTGATAAATCTTATTAGTTAGAAAATTGAGCAAAACTTGAATGGTGTCTACACAGTTGGCAGCCAGCACTTGGAATTTTCGGCAGATCAGTAAATGGGTAGTTCCGCAAGTGGGATGGGCTCCTACCCATTTTATCGTCAACGTTAAGTCACACCTCCTGTCATTTACGTGGTGTCTAAAGGAAAATCTTCAAATATTTATAGAATGCATTAGAGATTCTTAAAGAATTTCAGTACATTTCTGTCTCTGTGCAGCAAACAGGACAAACTTTGAAGAATAATAGCGGTACAGACATGAGGATTTCCATTCACATACACATATTAAACATGTCCCAGATCACAAACCGTGCTATGTTACTTTCCTTGCTGTCATGTATCCATAAGCATTTTAGAACAGAATGACCTTAGAAAGCTTGTAATTCAACCCATTTCTCAGGAGAGAAGCTTGATGTGTGGGGGAAGTGAAATGACGTACTTTAATTCTGCATGTCAGAAGTTCATGCAAGCAGAGCAGGGCTTAGGTTCCCGGATTCGTCAGACTTCTCTTGGCTTACCCGCCAGCACGACCTGCTGTGAGCACTCCGTCAAAGAACCAGGAAAGCTTTCAGATTTTCTGTGGGAGTGGAACCAAACCTGCGGCTTTTTGGAATCAGCAGAAGCAATAACATCTTCATTGGTGCACTTCAGGGCTTCCCCAAAGGAATGCACAGCTTGACAGAGCGAGAATGGCCCACAACTGGGGTTGATTATGTCGGTTAAAGCAGATCGCGTCATCTGCACAACGAGAAACGGACTTTTTCCTAGCAGTCTGTGCGTGGGGAATTTGAGGACCCTGTCTACACTATTCGAGCTGAAAGCATCCGGAGGACCCATCTAGTTCACCCCTTTATTTTGTGTAAGAGGAAATATGACGTTGTCTTGCCTTCATGTTTATAAATAGCTGTGACGTTTTTGTGGATGGTTTTAAAAAAGCAACGACTGATATCTTAAAGTCTATCAACGTGTGCTCCCCATCAACAAAGTAATTACAAAGCAGTTGTCCGTGTCATTCACAATACATTTTGGTTTTGATTATTAACGTCTTCGGTTGGTTTGCCTATAATGAGTCTATAAAGATAGCAGTTGGGGCAGGGCGGGGGGGAGGGGACAGGGACTGGCTTTCTGTGGTAAGGCAGAGGGGCCATGCTTCCAAACGGGCTCTCAGTTAAAAACACGGTTACCTGCAGCCTTGCAATGGAGGTGAATATAGTCCAAGGAAAGGAAGTCGACTCTTCAGTCAGAAATCACCCTGGAGTTGTGGTCTGAGGCCTGGTTTTCAGGTCTTGTATCTTTGCTGTTGGAGTGTTTGGCGGGTTTTTGCAGGTACATGCATACAGTGGGAGTTTGTGTGCGGTGGGGGTGGGGGTGGGGGGTAGGGTTGCTAAGAGATGAGGGCTTTACCTATCAGGTCTCCATTAACTGCAGTGCACCCCTTTATACTAATTAATCTGAAGTGAATAAATGAGTGGAGGCTGTGGCAACGTTAATGTTCTTGGTGAGCCAGTTACACGCTTCACGTTAGTCAGTTCAGCAAGTTAGCTCACAACTTCTCCCTCTTTCACCCCTCCCCGAAGCCTCTCCTCTTCGGTATATATGGTATTTCCTTTTCTCGATGAAAGTTCATCTACCGAGTGCTTCATAGGAACTAATTTGAAAGATTTTATTTCATCAAGGAAAAAATAAGTAGGGGTCTGAGGAGTAGGATTTTCATGCTGTTTCTTAATTTTAGATGTTCAAGCTTCATGTTGTAATTTGTCATTTGGCATTTGTGAAATTGGTTGAAATAGCCTGAACTTGAGGTACGGTTCACAGCAGCTGGTCGGTGTAGCACCTCTTGTATGTTTATTTTGCAGAAGGGGAGCAAATTCACCTGTGTAGATGATGGGTTTGTACCTCAAACCTTATAACCTCTGAGGTCTGGTGGAATTCATCACCTCAGGCTGGGGGAGAGAAATGGTTGCGCTTCTACTGATTTTCAAGGATCGGAACCAGATTTTTCTAGAAGGAGCCGTCTCATAGTTTAAAAATCTTCTTGTGTTCTGTCTCTTTTTGGTGTGTTCTAAGATACTCCTGATCACAGATTGAGGTACCATGACTGGTTTTCTGAAAGTAAGTTTCTCAGCATTGCTCACCCCTTTTGAGGTTTAATCTCTGAAATATTAGTGAACCCTACCCTCTTGAATTATTCTTTGAAACCTTTAAAACTTGGATCCGACCCTCCTTTTTCTTATCGTGAAAAAAGAAATTCATTTGACTGCATTATAGCTGTGTTTGAATACCTCACCACGACGTCTTTTTTCAGTGGGTGAGTCTGTACTTAGGTTCAGTATTTTGGGGCAGTTATTTCTTGTGTGATTGAGTACAGATGTGGGATTAAGAAGAGGAAGAGAATAATGGCAACAACAATGGGCTTTGCTCCAGAACAGAGATCCTCAAACTTCACAGCATGAGAATCACCTGCAGGGTTTGGTAAAAAGCGGATTGCTGGGCCCCACCCTCCCACAGTCTCCCTTTCCAATTAGGATCCAGGATTGGCCTGAGAATTTTCATTTCTAACAAGTTTCCAAGAGGTGCTGCTTCTGTTGATCCCGGCCCACATTTGGGGCAGTCCTGCCCTGGAGGGCCAGTTCTGGTCGGCACTGAATAGGGCTGGAGATCCACTCCATGGGTACCATTCAGCTTCTCTGAGTTTCTGTTTTCCTATTTGTGAACGATTCTATATTGGTGGTTTTCACACCTTTGAAATTAGAGGAATCTTTTGTTCCAGACTACATCTTTTGTGAAATTCCAGCATACAAAAGAGACAAACTGGAATTGTGTGAATTACAGCCAGGGCAGGGGACCAAAGGATTCAAGTACCCTTTTGTCTTACTCCCAAGGGATGGGAGTGGGGAAAGCCGCCGGGGGCCCTCCAGAGAACTGAATGTAGCCCTGAATCTGGTGGAAGAGATTTCTAAGGCTCAAGCATTGATACCATTCTCTCTGAATCTGTATGCTCTTGATGCTTCACACTGCTACTTAAAAAGTTGAAAGAATCTGATCTGTGCTTAAGAGGTTGAAAGAATCTGATCTATAAGAAACCGTGTTTGGGATATATGATTAGGTAGGAAGTAAACAGGTTTGAGACTTTCCTGGTCACAGATTTACAGCTCATTTCAGGTAGAAATGGAGAAATGAGTAAGAAAGGAAACTGAGAGGGGAAGGGAGAGGGGCCCATTTGGGTTACAGGGATGTATCTTCCTGCCTTTCTTTTTAGTAAGTATGTGTAATTGAATTCATATAATTTAACCTGTTCTTGTAAGTCTTATGGCCAAGCCTGAAATTGAATTTCCTAATCTTTACTGGAATCTTTGTTGGAAAATAGATGGGAGGGAAAGCAGTAAAGAGAATGGAAGCTCTCCTAGGGCACCGATGTCCAAAGAAGATGTCTGCCTCTCCTACTCTTCGTTCCTTTTGTTATCCACTTTATGGAAACCGTAAATCAGCCTAGGGTTAAATTGTGAATGAGTTTAAACTTGACTTTGGGACTCAGTGATTCTCTGCTTTGGGCTTTTGGAAACCCTCATTTTCATTCTACTATTTCCTTATCTCACTGTCCCTATAATAAAAGGTCTACATAGACACAAAAATCCATAAATATGGAAAGATTTCTGTGGTATGTTAAGTGAAGATATTCAGGTACAGAACACTGTTTGCAGTAGACAGCCTTTTGAATAAAACAGTGTTTCCGGGTGTTTTTGAAACTTTTTTTTTTGATTCTAAGGATAGATTTAAAAAAAAAAAATTCCAGTGGCTTTCTGACCCTTTTTTTTTTTTTTAACCAGTACCCATACTGAGACATACATGAGGTGGAATAATGAATCTGGAATAGAGGATCTCCAAGTCTATTGCAGTGTGGTAAGAATAACTATTTCTTGAAACTTTAAGTTCTATGTATATCAGTATTTATATACGTGTGTATATGTGCATATATATATATATGCATTGTGTGTATCATATATAGTATTTTAGGGTTCTGTAAGGTATATTAGGATATACATGTATATAATATCCATTCAGGAAGAGTTTTATTGTAAGAAAGTGGCTCACATGATCATGGAGGCTGGTAAATCCAAAATCTTCAATGTGGACAGACAGCCCCAGGAGAGCTGATGGTGGAGATAAAGTCTGATAAAGTCTTGTTCAGGCAGGGCAAGTCTTTTTCAACATTTTAAAAAAGTTTTTAGTTTAATCAGCCAGTGCTTATCACAACACACTCCTTAATCCCGATCACCTGTTCCTCCCATTCCCCCACACACTTCCCCCCCTGGTAACCATCAGTTTGTGATCTGTAAGTTAGGAGTCAGTTTCTTGGTTTGTCTGCCCCTCCCCACTCCACCTCTGCCTTTGTTCATTTGTTTTCTTCCTTAAATTCTACATAAGCATGCAATCATATGGTATTTGTCTTTCTCTGACATATTTCTCTTAGTGTTAAATTGTCTAGATCCATCCATGTCATTGCAAATGGCAAGATTTCATTTTTTAATGGCTGCATAATATTCCATTGTATGTGTTTAGTACGTTTACTTTATCCATTCACCAATCGGTAGACACTTGGGCTGCTTACATATTTTGGCTATTGTAAATAATGCTGCTATAAACACAGGGGTGCACATGCTTTTTTGAATTAGTGTTTTTGTATTCTTTGGGTAAATACCCAGTAGTGCCCCTGCTGGATTATAGGGTAGTTTTATTTTTAACTTTTTGAGGAACCTCCATACTGTTTTCTATGCACCTGCACCAGTTTGCATTCTCACCAATAGTGCACAAGGGTTCCTTTTTCTGTACATCCTCACCAACACCTGTTTCTTGTGCTGTTGATTTTAGCCACTGACAGGTGTGAGGGGTTATCTCATGCTTTTATTTGCATTTCCCTGATAAGTAAGGATGAGCATCTTCATGTGTCTGTGTGTCTTCTTTGGAGAAATGCCTGTTCATGTCTTCTGCCCATTTTTAAATTGCATTATTTTTTTTTAGGTGCTGAGTTATGTTAAGTTCTTGATACATCTTGGATACTAACCCTTTATTGACTACATCATTTGTAAATATCTTCTCCCATAACATAGGTTGCCTTTTAGTTTTGTTGATTGTTTCCTTTACCTTGCAGTAGTTTTTATTTTGATGTAGTCCCCACAGTTTGTTTTTGTTTCCCCTGCCTCGGGGGACCTATCTAGAAAAAAGTTGCTCTGGCCAATGTCAAAGAAATTACTGTCTGTGCTCTTTTCTAGGATTTTTATCACTTCCTGTCTCACATGTAGGTCTTTTATCCATTTTAAAATTATTTTTGTACAAGAAAGTGGTCCAGTTTCATTCTTTTGCATGTTGCTATCCAGTTTTCCCATTACCATTTGTTGAAAAGACATTTTTCTATTGGATGTTCTTTTCTACCTCACCAGAGGTTAATTGGCCATATGACTGTGGGTTTATTTTAGGTGTTCTGTTTTGTTTTATTGATCTATGTGTCTGTTTTTGTGCCACTACCATACTGTCTTGATGACTGCAGCTTTGTAAGAAAACTTGAAGTCAGGAATTGTGATGCCAACAGCTTTGGTTTTATTTTTTAAAATTTCTTTGGCTTTCCAGGGTCTTTTGTGGTGCTGTACGTATTTTAGACTTGTTTTTTCTAGCTCTGTAAACAATGCTGTTGGTACGATAGGGATTGCATTGAATGTGTGTGATTGCTTTGGGTAGTATTGACATTTTAATGATATTTGTTCCAATCCATGTGCATGGAATCTCTTTCCATTTCTTTTGTCTTCGATTTCTTTCATGAGTGTTTTATAGATTTCAGTACAGATCTTTCTCGTCGGTGGTTAAGTTTATTCTTAGGTATTTTATTATTTTTGATGCGGTTGTAAATGGGATTGTTTTCTTCATTTCTGTTTGTGCTGCTTCATTATTGGTGTATAGAAATGCCACAGATTTATTTACATTGAATTTTGTATCCTCTGACTTTACTGAATTCATTAGTCAGTTTAGCAGCTTTTAGGTGGAGTCTTTAGGGTTTTTTTATATAGAGTATTGTATCATCTGCAAATAGTGAATGTTTTATGTCTCCCCCCTATTTGGATGCCTTTTATTTATTTTTTCATGTTTTTTTTTTTTACAAATAGTTCTTTGTCAAATTGGTTTCCATATAACACCCAGTGCTCATCCCCACAAGTGCCCTCCTCCATGCCCATCTCCCCCTTCCCCCACATCCATCAGTCCTCAGTTTTTTCTCAGCATTCAAGAGTCTCTCATGGGGGCGCCTGGGTGGCTTAGTCGGTTAAGCGTCCGACTTTCGCTTAGGTCATGATCTCGCGGTTGGTGGGTTCGAGCCCCGCGTCGGGCTCTGTGCTGACTGCCAGCTGGAGCCTGGAGCCTGTTTCAGTCTGTGACTCCCTCTCTCTCTGACCCTCCCCTGCTCACGCTCTCTCTCTCTCTCCTAGGAATAAATAAAACATTAAAAAGAAAAAAAAAGAGTCTCTCATGGTTTGCCTCTCTCCCTTTCCCCCACCATTTCCCCCCTTCTTCTCCCTTTTATTTAAAAAATTTTTTTTTTCTATTGGGGATTTATTCATTATTTTTTTTCTTTTTCCTTTTTTTCCCCCCTTAAATAGTTTGTTGCTTGGATGCCTTTTATTTCTTTGTGTCATCTGATTGCTTGTGGCTAGGATTTCCAGTACTATGTTGAATAAACAAGGTGAGAGTGAACATCCTTTTCTTATTCGTGACCTTAGGGAAAAGCTCTCAGTCTTTCACCATTAATGTGTGTTGTGGGTTTTTCCATATATGGCCTTTATGATGTTGAGGTATGTTCCCTCTCCTTCTAAGCCTACTTTGTTGAGGGTTTTTGTCATGAATGGATGTTGTACTTTTTCTTCATCTGTTGAAATGAGCAAATGGTTCTTATTATCATTTCTTTTATTGATACAATGTATGACCCTAATTGATTTTGCCAATATTGAACCACCTGGGCAATTCAGGAACAAATCCTACTTGATTGTGGTGAAGGATTTTTAAAACTGTATTGTTGCATTCATTTTGCTAGTATTTTGTTGAGAATTTTTGTGTTTGTGTTCATCAGAGATACTAGCCTGTAGTTCCCTTTCTTTATGGTGTCTTTATCTGGTTTTAGTATTGGGGTAATGCTGGCCTTGTGGGATGAACTTGGAAGTTTTCCTTCCTGCTGTTTTCAAGCAAGTCTTTTTATTCTAGTCAGGCCTTCAAGTGATTGGATGAGGTCTACTCACATTATGAAGGGCAACCTTTTTAACTCAGAGTTCATTGATTTAAATGCTAATCTCATCCCAGAATACCCTCTAAGCTGACAACTAAAAATGATCATCACATACAAGTATATTAAGTTATAAGGCAAAGTAATGTCTCTCATATATATGTATATGTATATATATGGATATGTTTATATAAAGGGTTATATATGGGTGTATATATATGTATGTATGTATATATAGGGTTATGTCTGGATGTATAATTACTACAGGGTATGTATACACATCTACATAGAGGTATACATACATATGTTTGTGTGTATATATGAATGAATGATATAGACAGGTAGACACCATGGAATATCTCTGAAGGATTCACAGAACATGTCAGAGCCTTAAAGCAGAGGGTCTCTGTCTGGGAATAGGGTTCTTCTTAATTACTTAGGTGCGTTTCTAAAATATGTATGTCTGCGTCAGGCCTTCCTTACGCTTTCATGCCTTTTCTTCAAGAATGACTTTTAACATGAGGGGACGGGATAGAAATCAGCAGAGTATATTCTGGGAAAAGGTTGGCAGGGCTGAAGTGAAGACTGGACAGTGGCCCTGAGGATGGGTTTGAGGCATCACCCAGCGGGCGGGTTTGACGGGCTCTTGGGGACAAAGGGCCTTGCTGAGGTCCCTGGGAGTTCATGGCGCTCCCATCGTGGGTACAGTACCCGAGGCTTCTGGAAGCCAACAGACACTCGTGTTTGCTTGTTCTTAACTATGTGGAAACCAGAGCCACGTTACCTACCTCTGCGCGTTACCCGGTGCTAACATTCGTGCTGACTGACCGATGTGGAAATAATGCCTGTGGTTTGTAGCAACCTGTCCCATGTACTCGTGGGATTCCCATGACCATCTTCAAAGTTTTACCATGGTAGAATCACAACAGATCCTTTAAAATGTTATGGACCGGGGCACCTGGGTGGCTTAGTCGGTTAGGTGTCTGACTTCGACTCAGGTCACGATCTCGCGGTTCGTGGGTTCGAGCCCCGCATCGAGTTCTTTGCTGGCAGCCCGGAGCCTGTTTCGGATTCTGTGTCTCCCTCTCTCTCTGCCCCTCCACCGCTCATGCTCGCTTTCTCTCTGCCTCAAAAGTAAATAAACTATACAAACAAACAAAAAACAAAAAACCCGTTATGGATCTACCCTCTGAATCACAGGTTATCAGTTTTATTTTGGTTTGTTTCCCTAGAGGTGAGGGGCTTAGGGCATGTGGGAACTATTGCTGTGTATCTATACATAAATCAATAGGCTGCTCACTTTCTCAAGCCTGGGAAGTAGGTCAAAACAAAACAAAAAACTTAAGAGCAATTCCTTTCAGCCCTTATTAATGTTGGATGAGCACTTGATGACATGGAGTGATGTTAAAAAAAAAAAGAAGATTCCTTAGATAGATGAGGTGGCCACTCAATTTGCAAGAAGTAATTTTCATTTTAAGGGGTGGGGACGTTGTTTCGGAAGTGACATTCGTTAAGAAACTTTGGGGCGGCTATTTAGTTTGTGTTTGATCATTTGAATTAGAAGCGCTCTCTCCCTTGGACTTGACCATATGCTGCTATTTCCCGAGTGTCTCAACCTATCATTCAAAGGAGCTCGGTTGAGATTGTGTGGCTTCTCAGATTTTTCTTATCCCATGAAGATAATCGGGTATGAAATATTTTGAACAACACAGTCACTGCAGCCAGTCTCCGTGCTGAACCGTGAAATGGTTTGCCTCTGTGCACACACTGCTTCCTTCAGTCCTGTTGATCTGTTTCTCTCCCAGAGGTGTGTCTGACAGTGACCTCATGACTAGTATATAATTTAAACAAGTACGAAGCATCGTTTTAGTTCCTCTGGGATTGTGATCAGTTTTTATACCTTATCTGCCTCTCAGCAATCCATTTAATTACAGCTATTTTGGTATTTGGCCAAGTCACTAAAACCAGTGAACTCTCCCTGAGGAGACCATAAACTTTTGATGGGCATACTAGTAAAAATGGAATGCGTCTGCAAACAAACACTTTTTCAGGATTGTTCTTGTAAATGCGTTGAGAAGTTGGCAGCCTTTTGATACTTCTGGAGGGATTCTGGTGGGTACCAAATGGTGCTCTGCTACTGTCGGCTTGGGAAAAGTTAGCAAGAGACTCAGCTTTTCTGGACGTGTGCTTTGGCTTTCTGAGATAGCTTCCATGCAGGAAGAACCTTCTTTTTAAAACCAAATGTAGGCTCTGGCCTTTCTCCAAGAGAAGTGGTATAAATATATCAAAGCTGATACTGTGCTGAATTTCTTTATAGAAAGAAAAAAGGGAGTGGTTAATAAATAACATGTAATGTTTGAGTAGAGCTCAAAGTCAAAGAGAACATCTTCTGTTCTGTCCAGTTCATTGCAAACCTTTTATGTCCCAGGTCCTGATTTCTTCTACCCCCTCCCTCCATTGTTCTGTTCCATTTTATACTGTATATCTCTTCACATTACTCATTTTTTTTTCTATGAGAGTTTACTGAGACAAAAGGAACTCACAGAATAGGAAGAGAAAGATAATCCTTACATATTTGGATTTATCTTCCTTTTGAGCATTTTTTAAAAAAGTTTATTAAATTTTTTTTTAATGTTTTATTTATTTCTGAGAGACAGAGAAATAGTGTGAGCAGGGGAGGGTCAGAGAGAGAGGGAGACACAAAATCTGAAGCAGGCTCCAGGCTCTGAGCTGTTAGCACAGAGCCCGACGCGGTGCTCAAGCCCATGAACCGTGAGATCATGAGCTGAGCTGAAGTCGGACGCTTAACCAGCTGAGCCACCCAGGCGCCCCAAAAGTTTATTTTATTTTGAGAGTCAGTGAGTGAGGGAAAGGCACAGAGAGAGGGAGAGTGAGAATCCCAAGCCTCCTGCACTGTCTGTGCAGAGCCCATTGTGGGGCTTGAACTCACGAATGGTGAGATTGAGACCTGAGCTGAAATCAAGAGTCAGACACTTAACCAACTGAGCCACCCAGGCGCCCCCCCTTTTGAGCTTTTGACTGAATGTAGTTTTATAAAAACCCATATTTTTTTCTACCTCTGTGCTGAGTGGGTGGGTGGGGTTGTTAGAAGCAAAAACAAACCCACCAACTAAACCCTTTTAGGTCCTGATTCTGTAATATAGGATGATATTTTATGGAATTAAGCACAGGACCGTTTGTGATGCTACTACAGAAATATCTCCTATACACCCGTACCCACCCACCCCGCCTTAAAATCGTTCCCTGCAGAATTCGGAGCCCTTGAACTATTTGAATCCTAAAATGCCAGGAGAGACCTTAGAGTCATTCCAGACTCCCTTCCGAGGACAGAGGCGAGAGAAATTACTTGCCTAGCCACTCCTCCCTGGTAAGTGTGGGCATCACACCGGGGCTTCTGAGTTTGTTCCCTCCTTCCTCGCTGCTCACCCCTTGGGGGGGTGGTGGAGGCCCCAGGCTTTCTCAGGCATAAGAAGGTTCTCGTGGCCCCTGTAGTGGAGCTGGGGTTTGGGACCAGCTGTGCCATGGAAGGGGCGTGTGCCGTAGGTGATCTGGAAAGGTAGTATCAAATACCTCTCTGTAACGAGTTTGATATTCTATAAATCCCCACACCCGTTTGGTACTCTATCAGTCCCGCATATTTGGCAGAGAATTTTGTCCCTATTGCTTTGAGATTTTGCTTTAAGGAGCAGCACCTTGGAACTGGTGTGCTGTGAGCAGTTGAGCAGCTTCAGGAAGAGGGGAGAGGCACCGTTAGTGACTCACTGGATCTCTCTTTGGCATCAGGCACTGTGCTAGGTTCTCTCACACGGCTTTGGACTGAGTGCTCCCCGCTGCTATGTGAAAAGGACTTTGAAAATTCGTATTGTAGCAGAGGATATGGTGAGGCATGTAGCCGGGGCTGGATCTGACTTCATATCCTTCCTCCTGGCTCTCTCTGGCGAGGGGGCGGGGCAATGTGTGTGTGTGTGTGTGTGTGTGTGTGTGTGTTACAAGCCAGATGGAATTCTGAAGAGCCGCTCAGCTCTGACAGCTGTTTAAATTATCTGTGACGCCGCATCCTGCCACGAGTGGGTGATGGATTGGTGACAGTTCCCATCAGAAGACGCCGGAGCCCTGGTTGGGGGAGCAGTGCTGTGCTCGCAGCCTTTCCAAAGTGTGAAGTGCGATTGGAACTTGGATTCTGATCATCACTGCTAGGCTAGAAAACATTTAAGAAACTGTTAGATGGGCTTAAAAAAAAAACTTAGGTGGAACAGATCACTTTTCTGTTTGCTTTGACCAAAAAATGTGGGGATCTTTTCCACACACCAGAGTTCAAGAAATCTCTTTTGACTTATCTCGGGCTGTTCATATTCACTTTCCATTTGCATTCACTTTCTGCCCTTGAAAATCTGTTTCTTTATCCCTTATCTCCCTTCCTAGTGCAGGCTTCCTCTCTCGCTGGCGCAGGTAGTCTTTAAGGCCCCTGAGTGTATCTCTTGTTTATTGCCCTTCCTTAGTTACTCAGGACAAAGTTTAACTCGGGCATCAAGTAAGTGCTTATTAAGTCATCGTCACTATTTTTCAGATGACTCGGGTAGAGATGAATTATCATGCCAATTTGTCTCTGCAAGTCGTATTTAGTAAGCTTTGATTAGTTCATCCTAGTGATTTTTTTTTTCCCTATTATAACATGACTGGGGTCTTCTGCCGAGTTTGAATGCCAGCCGGTTCTGAATGTCTGATTCTTGAAACTCTGTGAGGAGACAAAGGTGACTGTGAAAGTCTTCTCTGCTGTGTGTATAAACATAGGAAGGATGCTTTGGAGTAGGGTGGTTTTTCTCTTCTTTCATCCTCAGTGTTGGCTGGGTCATTTGGGAGGACACACATATGCCTGCCTGTAGCTTCTTGTCGGTTTACGTTCTGTGATTCATGTACTTACCCGGTTTCTTTTATCTACTGCCTTTCCTCTTTAAAGCTAAGAAAGAGACATTTTCTTGGCGGGGCCAGAGTGGCAGAGGGAATTCTAGTAAGTATCCATTTACCTTCTCTGTTCCTTGTCACGGGTTTCTCTCCTGTCAGAAGAGATTCTCCTCGTGGCCACGGCAGCCAGACACGCTTCTGTGGAGTTTGGAGCCTGAGGGCGGTGTCCATCGAGAGACCGGGGAGGAGATGGGAACAGAGCCTGGAAGGTCTTAGAAGGGCCGTGCGGGTGTTTGGGCTCAACTTCAGCTGCACGTGGGGAGGCGTTGGGGGTCTCACTGACAGGTCGGGGTGCCTGCTGGGGATGGGGGTGTGAGCAGGCTGTCGCAGGAGTCCTGGAGGTCCAGGAGGGGCCTGCATCTGATGGAGGAGAGAGGGGATGCAGAACTGCCCGGATGTGGGCAGAGCCTAGGGACCCTGTGGGTTCAAGCCTGGGTGTGCGCCCTGCAGACGGCACTAGAGTGGCGTGGGGGCAGGGGGACAGATTTGGAGCGAGCCCAGGAGAATTTGGGTGTGCGCCTACTGAGGTCTCTGCAGAGTCTATGAGAAATGTCCCGCGACCAGTTAGAAACCTGGAGCTCAAGAGCGAGGCCTTGGCCGGATATGCACATTTGGCTTCAGCCCCTAGAAATGATGACTAAAAACCCTGTGAAGGAATGGTCTTGTCAAAGGAGAGCATGTGAAGGGAGGAGAATGGGACGGGACCAACATTGTTTCCTGCCTAATTTTTGGAGGCAAAATAAGACTAGGAGACCAAGGACGTGGCTCTGAAGAGGCTGAATGCCGTGGAGGGGGGTGGGGGGGGGGTCTTTCAGCCTTGCTCATCACATTGTCAGACTGGAGCACATGTCGTGGGTGACCGTATCTCCTGCTGCCGGGAGTGCTGGGAAGAGGCAGTCTCCCCGCATTGCCGGTGGGAACAGCCACTGCGGAAAGGGTTCTGCCAGAGGCCATTAACATTTAGAATGCACATGGCCTTTGACCCAGTGGTTCCTCTCCTGGGACTTTATCCCACAGAAATAAAAGCAGCCATATGTCATTTGTTTGTACAAGAGTATTTATTGCAGCATTGTTTGTAGTGGCAAAGGCCTGGAAAGTGAGTGGATGCTTTCGGCAGGGGGATGGTCGGATAAAATGCGGCACATCCGTGCCTTGGGTTTGCATACCGCCCGACCTGGAAGGGTTCCCGTGAGAAATGAAGAGGCAAAGAACCACCTAAAATATGACCTCGTTTCTGTGGACTGTAAGATCATAAAAGGCAATCTCGTGTGTGTGTTCATACTGCTTGGAAGGAGAGAGGTTGGCACTGGGAGGAGGTGGGTGGGAGATAAGAAAAAAAAAAAAGACTGCCTGCGGAATGTCTCAGATGAAGCACCAAGGAAGAGGGTGTGTGTGTGTGTGTGTGTGTGTGTGTGTGTGTGTGTGTGTGTGTGTGTGTGTACAGATGGTAGAAGGGTCCTACTGGGGAGTGTCTCAGTGTGGACATGTAGCGTTGCTGGTTTTTTACTTTCTTTCCTCCTGGCTTTTCTGTGTTCAGAGAGAGGCCACTGGAAGTGGAGTTTAGAAATCACTGGAAACTTTCCCAAGAGCACTTGGGAATGGACGTCCCAGTTGTCACGGTCAGGAATAGAGACAGCATAGAGACAGTTGAAACCTAAGTAAAAAAAAGTAGAAGAAAGTAGAGATTTTGAGGGAGTGTCTTTGGCGGCAAAAGAGAGAAAGAGGTGACTTGAGGGGGCAGGACAGAGGCAAGGCTTGTTCGGTGCAGGGTTCAAAGGCAAGTTCTGGAAGCACAGAAGGAAATGGGCGTGTTGGACGCCGAGTTGCAGATGCCCTGAGGGTGGGCTGGACATGTGGCTCATCATTGCTGTGGGAGCCCAGGCAGGGGGCCTGGGAGGTGAGAACCTCCTGTCTCCCGGGGGGATGGGGGGTGCAGGTGGGCCAGTGAAGAGACAAAGATTTTGAGGTTTGGAGGATGGGAGTTGAGGGAATGGGGTCTTAAAGAACACGGGAGGCAGGATTATCGGCTGACTGTTAGGGCCCTCGGGTGGCCGGAGGTGCTGGGGTAGCTGCGACACGTTTGGAAGAGCCTCTGTGGCGGATGGTGGAGACTTGGGAGCACGTGAGGAAAAGGTAGGCAGTTGCAGAGGGTGAAGTTAGAGCTGGAGGGCCTGGTGCCCCCTCCCAATTCAGTGACCCTTGCAGGCAAACTGGGGTGGGGGACTGGAAAGATGGGAACTCAGAATTTAGTTCCAGCAGGGGTGAATACGGCTTGTTCCAGTTGTTCAAGAAAATGGAGGGAGCAAGGAGCTTCAGGTTGGTAATGACATCATTGTGGAGACGGCTGCGAATACATAGTGTCCAACTGATAGAGGGAGACAGGGCAGGTCGGAGGGCCCCTCAGAGGGACCGAGGGGGCCAGGACCCATTGAGGGTGATGGATGGGCTGATGGGATGGAATCCAGAGAGTCCCTGGGGGTCTGATGTCTTGGGGTTAGAGCAGTAGCTGTGTCATTGTTTGATACCTCATGTCATCTGCCCTAGACCATTACTGGCATCTTTTTGTCCAAATTCAGCTTAAATTTAAGCTTGCTCTTCACGATTTCTCATCAAGTCATTGCTTTGGCTTAATTGGTTTAGTTACTGCCCTTCCACAACAACACTCCCTCCACCCCCTGTCTTCCTTGGTTTGCCTCTAGATCTGTGTGTCCATATGGGTAGCCACTAGCCACATGTGCCTGTTGAGCACTTGAGATGTGGCCAGTGCCACGAAGGTGTGTGGTAAGTGCAAGGCACATGCTGGGTTTTGAAAACATAGCATGAAAAAATAGATGTAAACTACATCATGAATCAATGTTTACATGTTAAAATGAGGATACTTTGGATGCATCAGGTTAAAGAATATCAACATTAACCTCACCAGGTTCTTTGTATTTGTTTTTTAATTTATTTTTTAAAAGACTTTATTTTCAAGTAATCTGCACCAGACATGGGACTCGAACTCACAACCCCAGATCAAGAGTAGCATGCCCTACCCCCTGAGCCAGCCAGGCGCCTGGTCTTTTTAGCTTTTTAAATACAGTTACTAGAAAATTCAAATTATGTGGCTCCCATTTTCTTTCAGCTGGGTAGCACTGCTCTCGACCTTCTCTGGTGGAGTTTCTTTCTGGGGGATGCCTTTCCGGTTTCTGGCCACCTAGCCATATCTTACCCATGTTTCAGGGGCAGCAGTAGCCTCTCTTCTGCCTGTGACACTTAACTGTTTTGTCGCTCACCACTTATTCTTAGCTCCTGCTGGGAATGTTAGAGGTCTCTGTTTTGTATTTATATTCGAAATCTGCTTGCATCCATGTTTTATCTCCCTTGCCAGAATCCAAGATTGGCATTGCTTTTACTAGATTGTAATCTTCTTGAAAGCAGGACTGATAAAATATGTGTAGTTTTTTCTTAGCTTCTGGTAACATTCCTAGTACTGGGTTCAGTCCTTAAGAGGAGCTCAAAAGTTTTTGAATGAATAAATAATGTATTTGCATTCCCGCTGGTCTTAACCAAATGAACTTTAAAATCCAAATCTGGGAGTGACTGGGTGACTCAGTAGGTTAAGTGTCAGACTTCAGCTTAGGTCATGATCTCATGGTTTGTGAGTTCAAGCTCCGGGTCTGGCTCGGTGCTGACAGCTCAGAGCCTGTAGGAGGCTTCAGGTTCTGTGTCTCCCTCTCTGTCTGCCCCTCCCCGACTCGTACTCTGTCTCTCTCAAAAATATTAAAAAAAAAAAAATCCAAATCTTTAATATTATAATGCGACCTGTGTGTTTTATTTCTTAGACATCAGTGAATTGTAGCACAGGTAGAGTATTTGAAATCGGACTGGTCTGGCCTTGAATCTAGAAAGATCATTTTTTGCTTTGTGACCTCGGGCCAGTTAGTTGATGCTTCGCACCTTAGTGTCCTTGTTTGTAATTGAGATACTGACAGTTCCTTGAGGATGAGCCTTAGTACTGAGCTCCGTAAATGTTCACTCATTGCCAAGTCCCTTTTAGAACCGGGAAAGGTCGGTGTGAATGTTGATGCTGTGAGTGGACGGTGAACTTGCACGGAACTCTGGCCGCTTGCTGCTGGAAGACTTCTGGTGGCTCCAGGCATCCTGGCCCTTGGTTGTGTTCTGCTCCTATCTTCGTTTGGTAGCTTTGTGATGATGCTAAATAGCAACAGTGTTTGCCACGGTCTATTTTTTAATTATTTAATTTTAGAGAGTGAGCGTGTGAAGGGGAGGGATACAGAGACGGGGAGAGAGAGAATCTTAAGCAGGCTCCCTGCTTGGTGTGGAGCCCAGCTTGGGACTCGCTCCCACGACCCTGGGATTATGACCTGAGCCGAAATCAAGGATGGTCAACTGACTGAGCTACCCAGGTGCTCCATGCCACTCTGTAGTAGTTAATTACTAATTAATAGTTCCCTCATTTCTACTAGAGGAGCCCTTGAAGAAACACATGTTACTAGCATCCATATTAGTAGGCAATTAATAAATATCTGCTGATTGAATAATGAATGGAAGCTGTAAGAGAACACATGTCCAGAGGACATTTTTAAAGAAAGATTAAGTTCTCATAAATGATTCCTTGAATGAATGGTAAAAAGAAATATGAAATGAAATTTAAAATTAGATACGTGAAGTTAAAGGAAGGAATGAATGAGGAGATGACATTTGTTCATGGAGAGAAGGTTGAACATGGTGGTGGTGGATTGCCGCGGACATTCTGGCGGGACCCCAGGACTACCTTTTCTCCCCAAATATGCTTTTCTGTGGTGCATTGGAAAGAGTCGGGACTGGTTGACCTGACATCTAGCCCAGGAGCCTACTGGCCAGTTGTGGCATCTTTGGGAAGTTACTGAATCTTTCTTGGCCTCTACTTCCTCATTTGCAGGGCAAGGGGGCAGATCAGGAAAGGCAGCACGGTGGTGGGGTGTGATTGGGGAGTCAGGTTGCTTCTCCATCCGGATTTCCCACGTCCCAGCTTTGCAGCCTTGTCCATGTTCCTCCACTTCTTTGACACTTCCCAAGAGTGGGAATGAGAGGGGTCCCCTGTTCCTGACAGAGGAGCTCCTAAAGCCTGTGGAAATCATCTGCAGACCTGTGGGGGACGGAACGTCTGCTGACTTGAAGAATGAAAGGGGTAACTATCAGGGAAACTTCTGAAAATTAATTTAGTTTACTTTTTAAAGTAAGCTCCATGCCCAGCACGAGCCCAGCATGGGGCTTGAACTCACAGCTCTGAGGTCGAGACCTGAGCTGACTCCAAGAGTTAGATGTTTGACCAACTGAGCCACCCAGGTGCCCCGAAAATATTTTTATTTTAAAATCAGGTGTCTTGAGGTATTATTTGTGTGGCGTAAACATCATCTTTTATTTAAGGTAAAAAATTTTAATGGTGGTAAAATACACATAACAAAATTTCCTATTTTAGTCATTATTGAGTGTACAGTTCAGTGACACTAAGCACATTCACGTTGTGCAGCCATCGCCACCATTCGTCTCCAGAACGCATTTCATTTTATTTTATCTTTAAATTTTAAAAAATGTTTATTGTTGAGAGAGAGACGGTGTGAACAGAGGAGGGAGAGAGAGGGAGGGAGACACAGAATCCAAAGCAGGTTCCAGGCTTTGGGCTGTCCGCACAGAACCCGGCACGGGGCTCGAACCCATGAACTGTGAGATCATGACTTGAGCCGAAGTCAGATGCTTAACCCACTGAGCCACCCAGGCGCCCCGAATGTATTTCATTTTATGCTCCCCGTCAGGGAATCGAATCCCAGTCTCCTGCGTATTTCACTTTAAACTGAAACTCTGTACCCATTAGATGATAACTCCATTTCTCTTCTCCCCTAGCCCCTGGCATCCACCTTTTTACTTTCTGTCTCTGAGTCTCATGGCTCTAGACACCTCATGTAAGTGGAATCATACAGTTTTTGGCCTTTAGTGGCTTGTTCCTTTCACATAGCATAATGTCCTCAAGATTCGTCTGTGCTGTATTACATGGGGCAGAGTTTTCTTCCTTTTGGGGCTGGATAACCTTCCTTTGTACTGATCTACCACATCTGGTTTATCCATTCATCTATCCACGGACACCTGGAGTTTTCTGCCTTTTGGCTCTTGGGATAATAGTGCTGTGAACACGAGCGTACATACGTCTTCAAGATACTGTTTTAGTTCTTCTGGGTGTATACTCAGAAGGGGAACTGCTGCACCATATGGTAGTTCTATTTTGAATCTTTTGAGGAATTGCCATATTGTTTTCCACAATGACCACATCATTTTACCCTTCCACGGACAGTGCACAAGTGTTCCAGTTTTCTTACAGCCTCACCAACACTTCATATTTTCTGTTTTTTAATAGTAGCTATCCTAATACATGTGAGGTGGCGTAACCAGACTTTATTATTTTTTAAAAAATATTTAGTGGTATTTTTGGTTGTTTGTTTATTTTTGAGAGAGAGAGAGAGGTCATTCATGCATGCGGCAGAAGGAGAGAGAGAATCCCAAGCAGGCTCACTGCTGTCTGAACAAAGCCTGAGAAGGGGTTCAAATCCACAAACCGTGAGATCATGACCTGAGCTGAAATCAAGAGTTGGATGCTCAACTGACTGAGCCACCCAGGCGCTCTGAACCAGACTTCAAACAATAAAAATCTATGGGATCTAAGAAGTATTCTTTGATATCACCCATTCAGTTAACCTCATAAATAATGAAACAGTTCCTGCTAGGTTAAGTGGCTTGAGCATATATCTTGTTGTAGAACTTTGCTGGTTGAAGATAGGACTGAAATTCAAGTCTCTCCACTCTCATTGTTGCATGAATGATGCAGTCTGGTCACTCCCTTATTCCCTCAGCCAGCACACAACACACACGCCGGTACTGTGTGAGGTGCAGGAGTTGATAAAGAAGGTTCGGATAAAGACCCATCCCTACCCACCCAGCCCCACCCCCACCCCCATCTCTGGTGCTGCTTCCCCGAAAGCTGCTCAGTACCGTCTAGCCCTCAGTTTAATGATCAGCTATTAGAGCCGACAGAATCAGCTTGGGAGCTCCTGCTTTTACTCCCTTCCCTGTTGTCTTACCAGTTTAGGAAAATGACCTCACTGGTCTCCATGTAGCTCTCGGAACTTGCTAATTATCCACCAAATCACCCGAGAAGTAGATGAGATGAAGGGGAAAGGTACAGGTACGGTGAGCACTCGAGCAGCAGCGTAGAAGCCTTGCCCTATTGAAAGGTGATGAAACAGCGTCGGGCGTGCTGTGTGGACCGTGTGCCTGTCTAGACCTTGAAGGGCTGCTTTACATCATCGCTGATGTATTTAACGCTAACGAGAGGCTCATAAACAGCCAGGACGCCTGAGCTCTGTTAGCACAGCTCCCACCTCGGGGTGGAGGGCGGTGGGTGTTGCTCGGGGCCTTGCTGGAGCCGTCGAGCCGCTGTTCTTGTCCGATCCTCGAGTTACGAGAAGTGAAGGCTCACTGAAGTTGGAGTGTGGTTCCCGCTTCCATGCGGGCCCCTGTCGCCCAGTGTTGGGGCTGATGATGGCTTTTAGGAAAACCTTATTACCGGGCTTGCCAGTGTTGCGTTCCGCGTCTGGTTTGGGCTTTGCGGCCGTGGACGTGTGTACGGTGAATTCGCTTTCATGTCCATCTTAGGCTTCCTTGTTTCTGGCTTCTGTTTTGAAGAAGTGGTTTTTCAAACCAGGGCATTGAGAGAGGAGGAGGAGCCTGATTCTGTTCTGGTTTTTGTTTCCCCTGGCAGATGATTTCACTTCATCTTGAAATCTGTAGTCCTTTCCTCCTTGTTCGAGGTGTCTACATTTGACTCAGAATTAACCTCCAGCCACTTCAGGAAATGGACTCGGGAGGAAAGTCTGAGCTGGGGGGGGAGGGGGGGACGGGGGTGGAGGGGGACATCTTGGCTCTTGCTGCCTCCTGGGTCTGGCACCTGACTTGTGAAGCCACCTCACTTCCTGAAGTGACTTCAGAGGTGCCAAACTGCCAAGATGCAGTTTATTGGGGGTGGGGGTTGATGTGAGGGGCCTGTATGATTCGGAGCAAAAGAATTCTTCAGAAGATTTACACGCTAATCGGCAGGAGTCTGTGTCCACGGCGCACCTCTGTCCTGTGGACAGTCTCTGGTACCGGTGGGAGCTGTACCACGTCTGTGCGTTCTCACTGCTCTCGTGGCCATGACGTGCGGGGTGACCTCCCCCCCGAACCTGGCTGTTCAAGCGGAATGGGCCTTAGGTGGCCAAGTAAAGACAAAGAGATCCTGGAAATTGGATAAAGCAGAAGTTACCCATCGTCCTTTGGAGGCCTCTCTTGTGGGGAAAGTTCTGAGTTCTGTATATGCTCAGCAGTAATGAGATTTAGGAGAGCCCCTTGTGCACAATGAATGTTTTGTGGTTTTGGTCATTGTGTTTCGAAGCCCTGATCCCTTGAGAGGCCTCGCTCACCCGCTCCCTAAACCACTCGCCGAGCTATGGATTGTTAGTTTGTACATAATGTCTCCGGCTCTCGCTTGTCCTCATCTGAGAAGTGAAGACATGGAAGAAAGTATTCCAGAACCTGCTTTGTCAACAGTGGCACTATCACCTCGTTGACTTTGTAGGAGCCTGCTGATGCCAGGGGCTTGGCCAGGCACCCCATCAATGTGTTCTTCAACTCTAGGTGCTCCAGAACGGACCCCCTCCCACTCTGCAGAGAAGGACGTGGGCTCGGAGAGATGAGGAACTGAGCCCTAAGAGCTGGGGTTTGACCCGTCTGATTCCAAAGCCCTTATTCTTTGGGCTGCGCCATGCTGTTACCTACAGCTTCATGGTTCTGGAAAAAGAACTTCCTGCCATTTCACTAGGAGGTTAAGTAATTGAACAAAAGTGGATTCTGCATTTGCTTTCTGCGAATTCTAAGCTGTGTAGAATAACTGCTTTTCTAGCTGTAAGGTTTAAGCACCAATATTTGAACCAGAGATTATAAGAGCTAACAGAAATGAAACATGATGTAATCTTTAAAATCTTACAGAATTTGCAGACCACACATTTCCTGGAAGAAATTGTGCATTTTTTTCTGAGGGCGTCATAAAAACTGAGCTTAGGAATTGCCTTCTGGTGGCGGTCGGGCAAGTTATCTTTGAGTATCTTAATAGTTTTGCTTCATAGGAAGAGAAACATCCTACATTGTTCTCTTTGGGTCTTCAAGGGTGGGCCATGTGGGCTTGCTATTACAGTAGACCTAAACCTATATATAGGGACACTCAAATGTGGTGTGAATCCATGTCTTTAAAAAAAGAAAGCAATTACTGTGTTTGAAAGCCCAGCTATAAAAAGTAAGTGAACTCATCGGAGAGCCAAGATGGGATTTCATTTCACCAGGCAAATGGCTCTGACATTCTTTTTGCTCTCGTGTCCTGCAGTGACAGAGTGGGGACTGCAGATGTGTAAGAAATAGGATGGGAGACATTCATGTGTGTCAGCACTTGTCATACATGGGCTATGAGACAGATCTGGAAGAATGAAGTGTGCAGACACTCCACTTGTACTCTCTTAAATGTCATTTTAGTTCTCTAGTAACCCACAGAACCTGTTTTTTTTTTTTTTTAAGTAGTTTTTTTATTTAATGTGTGCTCCTACCTATCATATATTTTTTTAATGTTTGTTTATTTTGAGAGAGAGAGAGAGAGCACAAGTGGGGGTGAGGGGCAGAGAGAGGGAGACACAGAATCCAAAACAGGCTCCAGGCTCTGAGTTGTCAGCACAGAGCCTGATGCAGGGGGTCGAACTCTCAAACAATGAGATTATGACCTGAGCTGAAGTCATAGGCTTAACGGACTGAACCAACCAGGCACCCCAATGATATTTTTAAAAATATATTTTTAATGTTTTATTTATTTTCAAGAGAGACCAAGAGAATGAATGAATGAATGAATCCCAAGCAAGCTCCACACCAAAAGCATGGAGCCCAACACAGGGCTCAAACCCATAAACTGCAAGATCATGACCTAATCCAAAACCCAAGAATGGGATGCCCAACCGACTGAGCCACCTGGGTGCCCCTAAAAATGTATTGTCAATTCACATACACAAATTCTCGGAGAAACTACCCCCCCCTCCCCCCCCCACTTCTCCCATTGCCAAAGAATGGAAGCAAGGGAAAAGGTTGGTAACCTTCTGGAAAGTACTTGGATCTTTTGGTACTGAGTGGCTGGAAGCAAGCCTCTTCTGGCAGTTCTGAGAACTCAGAGCACTGAACATTAATCAGTCGCTATACGTTTCTCTGTAATCCTGTGTCAGATGCTCAGTAGGCTTCCTTAACCACTCTTCGTGGCTCACAGGTGCCTTGTAACGCTGCTGGAGGTCTGATCGTGGTAGGTTGGATTTCTCTGTGGAAACACAAAACACCTTACATCCAGGCATTTTGCTTTGTCTTCCAGAAGTGCTATATGGCTTTGGTTAGATGAAAACGAACTTCTAATGAGAGGAATATTTAAGACCTGGGAAGGCTGTCACATCATGAAATGCTAAACAGTATTCCCCTTTAGGGACAGATTCAGAATTTCACATGATAAAATCTTTATTTACTCCTCAGCAAATACAAATGATCTTGGCATCATTTCCGACATGCTTTCTCCACGTTCTTCCCAAGATTCCCATTAAGAATCATCCTTTTGCAGTGGGAATTGATAGATTCTCACTCCCCCCACCCCCGTCCCCCCGTCACTGCGGGGGTATCATGTTTTCATGCTAAGCAATTACTTTTCTTTGCAAAATTCACTGTGGTTACTCGTCACGTTCTGAAGGGAACAGACCATTACAGAACAGTCAGGGGGGATTGGAAATGTTTTTGTAACAAAGAGACCGCACGCTAGAGGTGGACGTCTTCAAGCAGGGCCTGGCAGACACCAGGGGGGTGACTCATCCATGACTCACATGACAGCCTGTGTGGCCCTTTGGCCCCCGTGCCAGCCTCCGTGAGGAGGGAGGCAGCGTCTCTGCTCTCCCATGAGAACTTCAAAGTTGAAATAATCTGACTCTGATTTTGGCTTGGTTCAAATGTGGGCTCACCATTTGTGAGGGACGTGGTGAGAAGCTACTAGAAGCTTGCACACACTCCTTGGCCTTGGCAGCCTGTGTGATCTAGGAGAGGCTGCGGTCCTGCTGGGTTTGACACCGTGACACTGTGACGGCGCGGTGGGCTGGGCAGACAAAAACTTGATGGAACACCCGTTGTCCCAGGGCCCGTCTTTACTTCCTTGGAAGGCCACGTTTATCATATTCTAAGTCTCCATGCAGCTTGTATCTCTTTCTGGACTTGGAATATTTCTGTTTAGTAGCAAACTATTAAAATTACTGTAATTTTACGGGAGCAGTTTGAATCGAATGGGGCAAATGCTCCTTTGTTATTTTTTTTTTTCTCAGAATACTTCCTCTTGGCTCCTCTACAGAGTGATTCTTCTAGATGAACTTTAGAATCAGCCTGTCACCTTGTCCTAAAAATCAATTTGGGATTGTGATGAATGTGTACTCATTTAAGGAGAATTGACCTGTTGATTTGAATTTTCCTATCAAGTGACGTAGAATGTCTCAAGATTTTTTTTTAGGTCTTTTTACGCCTTTTAGTAAAAGTTTTGTAGTTTTTAAATAAATCAATATAAAAGAGAGTTGTTACTCTCTAGTTTTTTTTGTTTGTTTAGTAGTTTTTACAGGTGATAAAAAGATTTTTCGCTCAATTTTTAAGTGGTTATAACTAATGTGTAGAAGCCTGTTCAGTTTGTATATTCACTATATGGTCCCCTTACTGAACTTGCTTACTTTCAACAGACTTTCAGTTGACTATCTTTGATTTTCTAAGTTGATATCCTGTCCGTTAAAGGAGGAGCAATATTCATTTCTTATTTCTTTTTTCTTTTTTAATTTATTTTTGACAGAGACAGAGAACGGGGAGGGGCAGAGAAAGAGAAAGAGGGAGACAGGATCTGAAGCAGGCTCTGTGCTTACAAAGAGAGCCTGATGTGGGGCTTAAACTCAGAAACCGTGAGATCATGACCTGAGCTGAAGTCAGATGCTTATCTGACTGAGCCACCCCGGTGCCCCCCTCATTTCTTGATTATTGCATAGGATATCTGAAATGGTAAGCTTTCCAGCTTTTTCTGTATACTCAGGAACTTTGTGAAACAGGGATTTGCTGTTCTTTGTAAGTTTCATAGTTTATCACCCATAAAAACAGGTGGGCTGAAATGATTTCCATATTACTTTATGAAAACTTTCTATATTATTTTTATTCTCTTAAATTTTTTTAATGTTTGTTTTGAGAGAGAGAGAGAGAGACAGAGACAGAGACAGAGACAGAGACAGGTTGTAAGTGGGGGAGGAACAGAGAGAGAGGGAGACACAGAATCTGAAGTAGGCTCCGGGCTCTGAGCTATCAGCCCAGAGCCCGGTGTGGGGCTTAAACTCAGAAACTGTGAGAACATGACCTGAGCTGAAGTCGGATGCTTAACTGACTGAGCCAGCCAGGTGCCCCTTTTTATTTTATGTTGGAGAATGTGAGTGGAGTAGAGGGGCAGAGGGGGAGGGGGAGGGAAGGGGGGAGAGAGAGAGAGAGAGAGAGAGAAAGAGAGAGAGAGAGAGAACACCTTAAGCAGTCTTCCCACGCCTTGTGGAGCCTGACACAGGGCTTGATTCCATGACCCTGGGATCATGACCTGCACAGAAGCGAAGAGTTGGATGCTCAACAGACTGAGCTACCTAGGCACCCCACTTTATGAAACTTTCTAAAGCGTGATAGGCTGGCATTGGAGGGAGGAAAGATGAAACATGGGGGAGGGGGGTGAGGTAGGGAATTGACTGGCATCCACCAGTAAAGAGGATGACCCAGGGATAAGAGCAGAGTGACCTTCCCCCACTCCGGCGGCCCCTGGTACCTGACCATCCTTGAATGTCCTTATTTCATGTAGAAAGGGAAACACTTTATCCCTCAGATATTTCACAGCCAAGTTGCGATGAATCTTAGTGCTTCATCGCACTAAGTGGCTTTGGGTGGTAACGTTGAAACTGAACTTTCTTCTTTTGGGAAACTTGATTTTGAAAGTCTTGTGATGGCCGCTTACATTTTGTTACTGTGACCTGGAGAGATTAAAGTTGAGAAACGGTACCAACTGAGGACCGGACCATGGCTAGCTGCGAGAAGGAATTAGCCAACGGTCTCTCCTTTCGTTCAGCTTCCAGATCACAAGCCTGTTTACCCCACAGCTGAGGTGCTGTCTGCTCAGGCATTTGGTCCTACTGTGGGGGAATGTTCACCTATCCCGTATGTGATTGTGGAAGACACTATTTTTGCTAATTTCCCTCCCTTCTGTGTAATAAATCTTGGAAGCTATTTTTCTGTAAGGGTGAACATTAGATTTTGGATTCTGTTGTTCACTATTAATACTTTTGGTACATGCCCTGCTCCGAGCTTACGGCTCCACAAGGAAGAATCTGTGTTTCCAGATAATAAGATTAACTCTCTCGTTTTGGAGAGCTTGCTGTGTTTAGATTGAGATCTCTATTGTCTCTTGTTAGAAGACCTGGGGAATAACAGGTAAGGAAGTTTCTCGCACAGTAATGATGCCAAATAGCCATAAAATTTTAAATTGGAGAATGCATTCATGGTTTTGGTAAAATGAGGGTCTTTGTGCTCCCTGACTATTGTTATGTCTTTGTTGTATATGGCTCAGAATTTTCATGGAACGCCACACAGTTGGTATTCACAGGATACCTTCTAACATAATTTAACTCTTTGACCAGTGTGCCGAAAATCTCAGTGTTAATATGCACTTTCATAAATACTTCTCCTTGCTAATTAAGTTAGCTGATTAAAGGTGTGACTTAATTGTCCTGTTATTTTGTTTTTATGAGCCTGAATATGTATGTGCATCTGTATGTGTTAGATACCTATTAGAGTTCGCCTAGTCACATCCAAGTGAGCCTTTGTAAATGATTCAGTCACTAGTGCTGATATTTTATTTTTTTAAGCAAGCTCTATTCCCAGTGTGGGGTGTAAACACTCGACCCCAAGATCAGGAGTTGTATGCTCTACCGACTGAGCCAGCCAAGAGCCTCTGTTGCTGATATCGTAAATAATTTTTTTCCTATTTTATAGTTTGTCCCCAGTTTTTAAAAAAAGATTATTTTATTTTTAAATAATCTCTGTATTCAATATGGGGCTTGAATTTATAATCCTGAGATCACTGACAGAGCCAGCCAGGCAACCCTCCAGTTATTTTTTTTTTGTTTGTTTGTTTTTTTGTTTTCCCTTTTCTCAGATTATAAGAGGAGACAGTTCATCTGGATATTGTGACTTTCATTTAAAACTGAACAGACCGCCAATCCTGTATTAACATAAAAGGAACTAAAGGTTGCCGAGTTGTAGACTTAGAGATTAAAACATAATATTACTGGGGCTCCTGGGTGGCTCAGTTGGTTAAGCATCTGACTCTTGGTTTTGGCTCAGAGGATTACTCATGGTTTCATGGGTTTGAGCCCCGGATCGAGCCCTGCTATCAGCACAGAGCCTGCTTGGGATTCTTTTCTCTCCCTCTCTCTCAGTCCCTTCCCCGCTTCCACTGTCTCTCTCTCTCAAAAATAAACTTAAATATTTTTTAAAAGACAAAAACTCCATAGTATTATTAATTTCAAAGCTCTTATTCACTTTTCTCCCTTTTGGGTAGAATTGAGACTAAAGAAGATTCCTGGGACTGAATATCACATTGTATCTTAAATTTGAGGTATTTATGAAAAATTACTTAAGTTCATGGTGTGTAGGGTAAACCAAGGGACAATTACTCAAGGTAGAAATTCCAGTGGTCCAGGGGCTCTTAGAGGCAATGTGGACCATAAGGTACACTACTTGGTTGGTATAGCCAGATTCACTGTCATATGAGGAAATGAACTTGACAAAGTGGTCATTGAGGGCAGTGTCAGCCCCAGCATCGAAGGTGAAGAGTGGGTGTGACTATTAAAGTTGCAGGAGACAATGTGGTCCTCAGTGTAGCCCAGGATGTCCTTACGGGGGCCTTCTGATATCTGTTTCACCTTCTTAGTGCCATCATATTTTGGCAGTTGGTTAGATCCATGTTGGGGACGGAGGCTGAGAAGGCAATGCCAGTGAGCTTCCCATTCGGGTAAGGGATGACCTTGCCAGTAGCCTTGGTAATGCCAGTAGAAGCAGGGATGATGTTCTGGGTAGCCCCTCAGCCATCATGTCATAGCTTTCCAGAGGGGCCATCCATGGCCTTCTGGGTGGTAGTTGATGGTATGGACTGTGGTTATGAGTCCATCCATGATGCCAGGGTTGATGTAGATGACCTTGGCTAGAGGGACCAAGCAGTTGGTGGTACAGGAGGCATTACTGACAGTGTTGAGGTAGTTATCATAGTTCTCATGGTTCACACCCATCACAGACGTTGGGCATTAGCAAAAGGGGCAGAGATGATGATTCTCTTGACCCCACTCTTCAAGTGAGCCCTAGCCTTCTACTTGGTGGTAGACACCTCCATGGACTCGACAGCATAGCACTGGCATCACCCCATTTGATGTTGGTGGGATCTTGCTCTCAGGAGATAGAGATGGGCTTTCCGTTGATGACAAGTTTCCCATTCTCAACCTTGACTGTGGCATTGGATTTTCTGTGGATGGAATCATATTGGAGCATGTAGTCCATATAGTTGAGGTCACTGAAGCAGTCTTTGATGGTGACAGTATCTACTTTGCCAGAGTTAAAAGCAGCTCTGGTGACCAGATGCCAAATAGGGCCAAATCCATTTACTCTGACCTTCACCATCATGTCTCAGGGACATGGTTGGTACTACATCACAAGAAGCAGCTGTTTGTCAAATGGGGAGGAGTAGAGAGCTGGGAGACTTAGAAAAAAAAAAGTGTGTTGTATATAGACTAAAATAATTTTGGTCTAATATTTTCTATGTACAGACAGCAGCTGTGTGTCAAGCTATTGTAGTTTGAGATTCCAGGGCCGTGGCTCATTTGCATTTTATAGCTGTGTTGGCCATGATGGTGCCTTGCATGTGTGACCGCTGTGTTGTACATTAAACATGTCTGGTCAAACTGGTTTTGTATTTCTTTGTTCCCGGGTCTTACGGCTTTCTTTCTGGATGTTGGGAATAGGCTACTATAGCTGGGTCCCGTTTTGTGTATTTGTGTATTTATTGCTGTAATGATGGCCTCAGAACCCCCGTGGCCTTGCCTCAGCCCTTTTGGACGTTAGCCCAGAGAGACCATGCTTTGTGTTGTTACCACTGGGCCACTGCTGTGGTCTCTTAGGAGCCATGGCTAAGTTTTATGCTCTTAATTCCTGGAGGACAGCTGGCTTCTCTCTCCCAGGCAGCTATGAAATGAGATTAAATTTAATCTTATGCTTTTGAGCAATATTATTTGTGGTCTATAATATCTTTGGTTTAAAATTCTCTATTTAATGATAGTCCCTCATCCTGTGATTGGGAGAGCTCAGTGTTCTGAAATCCAGAGTAGAAACAAAGCAAGTGTTTTAGGTTTAAGGATAACAAAGAAGTAAAAGAATGAAAAGACTTAGCTTCTTATTTAAAAAAGAAATATGCCAGATACGAATTATAGTCAGAAAAAGAAATTTTGCCCAAGAGATAGCTCTCATGTGCATCTTTCTCAGAGCAGCTCTGTCTGTTTCCTTGAATGCTCTTGTCTCTTTCCTTATAGCCGCTGCTGCCATTAGCTTCTAGCTGAGCCCCTTTCTCTTGGCTTTCTTCTTTCCTTGCTCATCATTCCTTTCCTGTCGCCCTTTGGATTCTCCATCGTCTTCCCACTGTCGTGAGATGATGTTCTCCTTAGGGGACCATCCTGGGTTCTCTTTATCCTTTTAGGATAATGCTGTGTTTGCCCCTGCCTTCAACTACCATTCATACATGCCCTTTCTGCCCAGTTAATATACCTCTAGTTGGGACCTCTCTTGTGAGTCCAGAGTTGCTAGCTTCCAAACGGATATTTTCATGTGGATATTTTCTGTGTTCTTGCAACTGAGTGAATAAAAAAACAAAAGAAGCTTTTACCAGTTGCTTCTTCCTGAAGCTTCTGCCTCAGAGCATATGGCAGTCTGTGAGCCCCATATTTGAATCCTACCTAGGGTAGTTAACCAATTTTTCCTGCCTTATCACATTGGCCAGTACCTCCAAGACAGTGTTGGCCTGCTCCTGGTCTTAGGTAGAAAGTATTCAGTCTTCACCATTAAATATAATGTTAGTTGTAAATGTTTTTATAGATATTCTTTTATATCAAGATTTAAAAAATAAAGTTTAGAACATTTTCATTATAGCTAATTATAAATATTTTTATTAAATTTTTAATGTTTATTTTTGAGAGAGAGAGAGAGAGAGAGAAGGCATGAGCAGAGGAGGGACAGAGAGATGTGGAGACATAGGATCCAAGGAGACTCTGCACTCTCAGTGCAGAGCCCGATGTGGGGCTCAAATTCGCAAACCCTGAGACCATGACCTGAGCTGAAGTTGGATGCTTAACTGACTAAGCCACCCAGGTGCCCCTAATTATAAATATTTTTAATGTTTAGAGGATCCTTACTGAAAGTAACCAAAATAAAAGTCAGTCTTAAATAAATGTTTTTTAAAATTTGTTTTATTTATTAAAAATGTTGTTTTAAAAGAGAGGGAGAGAGAGTGCACATGATCAGGGGACTAGGAGAAAGAGACAGAGAGAGAGTCTCAAGCAGGTTCTGTGCTCAGCATGGAGCTGGACACGGGGCTTGACTTCACAACCATGAGATCATGGTGTGAGCCAAAATCAAGAGTCGGGCACTTAACTGATTGAGCCACCCAGAAGCCCCTGTTTACTTATTTTTTAAAGTAGTCTCTATACCCAACATGAGGCTAGAACTCACGACCCTAATGTTCTACCAACTGAACCAGCCAGGTGACTCTACCTTAAATAAATTTAGGAAAACATAAAATTTTATTTCAGTGAAACTGGAAGGGGTCAAAGAAGTTTTCATAGCTGAAGAGAAAAAGGTAGAGATAAGGTTTGGAGGAAATGAGCCTAGTATTTTGTTTAATCATGGTAGGTGCTAATTCCTCATTTACTAAATGAATATGTAAAGCAGTAAATTTAATTTTCTAACTTTTTATTTTTTGGCATTAAACTGTATTTTCCTGTGTTTAAATAAATCAGGAGACTCAGAATAATTGTGAAGTTTTGCAGATACCCTGTTATTCATGTATGTGTGTGTGTGTGTGTGTGTGTGTGTGTGTGTATGTGTATGAAAGAGAGAGACAGAAAGAGATGACCTTCCTCACTAGAACTGTAAGGTCTAGGCGATTTGGAATTGTATTTAGCCCCTTTTTCCACAATTAAGAAAACTAAACCTGATTCAGTCTCTAAAGGAGGCTTCTAGAAAAGCCTGGAAGTTCTTATTCGTATCAGAAGCATATGTTAAAACACTAAGAATCTTATTAAAACAAGTGACCATCAGTGGACTGTGATTAATTATGGGACAGGGTCATACACACAGTCCTTGCTTAACTGAAGTAGAGGCCTCTTGGAAGGCTACGATATATTATATCATATATTAACATATATTTATAAATATAAATATTATATTTATATAATATTACATAGTAACTATATATTATATATAATACATAATATATTTATTATAGTAGGTATATATATTTGCCTACCTTAGACAAGCCTATGTCATATGTATGTTACATATATATGAAATTTGTGTTTTACTTATTTAAAATGTTAGTTTGAGAAGGGAAGAGAGAATGCACATGATCAGGGGACTTGGCGGGCGGTGGGGGGAGGAGGGAGAGAGAGAGAGAGAGAGAGAATGAATCTCAAGTATGTCCTGTGCTCAGTGTAGAGCCAGACACAGGGCTTGATATATATTATAATATATATTATAGTACACCCAGTGTGGGGCTCCAGCTCTAGACCCTGAGATTAAGAGTTGCATGCTCCGACGACAGAGTCAGGTGTCCCAGTATGAAAAGTTCTAGAACTTTTAGAATTTAAAATTTCAAAATTTAGAAATTTTACTTTTCTTAGGATTTGGACCTTCCATTCGATGCTTTACTAACAGTAGTTGATCCACCTTTTGGTAAATCTGGGCAGCTTGAAGAAAGAGTTACTGTGTATACAGTGTGCATCATTTAGGTCTTTTTGGTGGAAAGTTAAGGGAGACGATTGATTAGAATTTTAAAGATGCCCTAGCACATAGTAGGCACTCAGCAAACATTTGTTGGCTAACGTTGAAAGAGGTGGGGGAGGGGGAACCTTCTTCCTTAGGCAAGCCTCCTATAACTATTCCTCTTCACCTAATTGTTCTTTCAGAGTTTTTCTGTTGTTTGCAAACTTTCTTCCAAGCTTCATGACAGTCCAGGGTAGCGTACTAGAAGGAATTAGACCAGATTCAAATCTTTTCTCTGTGAATTATTTATTGTATGTATGCCCTTGAGTAAATGTTCTGAGCCTCCACTTTCTCTTTTGTAAAATAGGGGCAAAAAAATACTCCCCTCAAATCTAGTTGTGAGCCTTAAATGAATGAAGAGCTTGTCACCATACCTGGCATATGTTAGGTCCTAAGTAAACTGGCTGTTAATCATTTTCCCCCCTTAGTCCAACAGCTCTAGCTCTGCAGTTATCTTTCAAATGATTTAAGACTTTAAAATCTCTCTTGTCCTGAAAAAAAAAAAATCCCAGCTCACTACTGTTACCCACAGCTACATGCTCTTTTTCCCCTGATGCTGTTGGTCAGTGTGAATAGTTTTTACTGTGTTCTTCAGGGTTTGTATCTGAGTCCTTACTGTTTTCTGTATCCATTGCTGTTCTGAATCTTTATCTGAAACTGTGGTTGGCTAGACCTTTGTTCTGTATCCTGTTATTGTACTATCTAGCTGACCATATGAAATTCTTTGTTTCTCCATTTTCACTGTTAAGTAAAGAGGCTGTCTTTTTCTCCCATCTTAGGAGAAAGTAGAGCTTGATTTGGAGGATTTTCTCCTTTTGAGATTTGCAAAGTATTAAAAAAAAATCTTTTTACTGAAGTCTAGAGAGCACAGGTCATGCTAGGAGCTTGGTGACTTTTCCCAAAGGAAACTTACCCGGTGAATAAGGATCCTAGTAAATTTAAGGGAAGTCTCTAACTGCTCCAAGCTTGATTAAGCCCTCTTGTCTTCAGCATCCTGCACAACCGCCTGTTGTGAGAAGCATTGCGGCTCCCTCTGCCCTCTGACCCACCATCTGCCGGCCGGTTTTGTGTGGACTGGGTTTTGCCAGCCCTGCCCTCCCTCTCTTTTCCCGGAGATAGGAAGGAGGGTGTTAAAGAGACTAACACTTTGTTCTTGATGCCACCTGCATTCAAGGAGATGGTATAAACGGAGAGAATGGCATGTGTCCACCTGCCCTTCACTGGGCTTCCTTTGTGGCCAGCAGAGATGGGATGCAAAATGTAGAGAACTTTCTGAGTGAACACTGACTGTGTGTTTGCTTGGCTTTTTTCTGTCTGTTGAACAAAGCAGTGAAGTCGTTGAGTAAGATGATCCTGATTTAAGAAGCTAGTATGAAAAAAGCCACTATGTTTATGATTAAGATTAAAAAACTAAACATATGGGGTCCCTGGGTGGCTTAGTTAAGTGTCAGCTCTTGGTTTTGTCTCAGGTCATGTTTTCACGGTTCCTGAGATCAAGCCCTGTGTCATTCTCTGTGCTAACAGTGTGGAGCCTGCTTGGGATTCTCTGTCTCCCTTTCTCTCTCTGCCCTGTCCCTGCTTGTGCTCTCTCTCTCAAGATATATAAACATGAAAAAACCCACCAAAACCAACTAAAGCCTTTTTTTTTTTTTTTTTTTGAGAGAGAGCAAGAGAGAGCTCAGCCAGGAGAGGGACAGAGAGGGATGAACAGAGAGAGAGAAAAATCTCAAGCAGGCTTCATGGAGCCCAATGTGGGGCTTGATCCCACCACCCTGGGATCGTGACCTGTGCTGAAATCAAGAGTCAGATGCTGAACCGGCGGAGTCACCCCCCGTAGAACAACTAAAGTTAGACTTTTTAAAATAAGGAGTAAGCAGGGGTGTTATGAATAGTGGGTGGAAAATTATATGGCCTATAAAGCAGAGGTCAGAAGGAAATGGGCTTAAGTTGAGGCAGAGGGATTTAGGCTGCAGTGTGACTTCCTGCTGGAGAGGGCTCTGGAATACTGCAGGTATGGGTTGCTGAGCCTTTTTTTATCCATCTCTTGGAGACATGGGGTAGTGCTTACAGTAGCTGTAGTCAAAGGTTGGAATTGACCTTCCCTCAATTATAATTCATTATTATGTAGTTTCCTGAATATGATGAAAGATACCAGGGCTTTTTACTGTCATTCATTTAATAGGAAGAGATGGATCATACAGTCTGGTATAAATTAGAGATCTTTCAGAAGGGCTGTGCTAACGTTTTTCAGACCAAAGGCATGAGTTGACACCCCAGCTCCACTACTTACTGGTTATGGGACCACAGATCAAGGATTGTTGGGAGGATGTAGGAGGTAATGTGTACGAAGGGCTTTGTAAGTTGTGCGTGATGTCCTGTAGCAGGGTGAGTGGTCATACTTCTGGTGGAATTTCTACCTGTGTATTAAGCTCACGTCTTCTCTGCCTTCTCTTGCTTCCAGACCTCCTTGTCTCTCTGTTACTTTGGCCATTTGGGCACAATTCCCTTGTTTGTGTTCTGCCTGTTCTAGTTTTCAGTGCTGTGTGGCTTTGTGGGTGAAGCTGGTTGAGATGTTGGGGGAACTCTGGGAGTGGGGAGGTTTCGCATTATTTGAGAGTTAGGAAGCTTTCTGAGAAACTGCCTTCAGAAGGGGATGCTAGAAGTAAAAGACAAAAGTGGGAAACAGAGGTAGGACAGGTGTGGCGGGGCTGTGGGGCGGGGTGGGGAGTTGGGTCGACCGCCATGGTGCTCCTGCACCAAACGGCACCCTGACCCCCGTAGGAAGGGGGAGAAAGGCCACCTTCCTCAGGACACGACATCAGCATGCTCATCTTGCCGTGAGCGTACTGGCTCAGCAATGGATGGCCAGTTCCAACTCTAACTCTCGTGACCTCCATTCTGCTTCCCCCTATGAATTGTGGGCAGGGCTGTGAGCCTGAGATCCTACCTTGGCTGCCATCTTCACAAGGTTCCCTACCCCCCCGCCCCCCACTGCTGCTGGGCCTCCTCTGATAGTAGTTCCTTCCAGGGCAGGATCTGTTGTGGGGATCTTTGCCCGGATGCCTGAACATGTTGCTTTGTTGTCATGGTAGATTATCAGATGTTTCTTCAGTGATATCTTATCTTTGATAATGATCTCATTGATCTTATCTCATTTTGTGTCTTAAAATTTGCCCCATGATAGAATCCAGTTTTGTTATGGTTGCTGGCTTTAACAACAAAAATTTACTTGCTCTCAGTTCTGGAGGCTGGAAGTCAAAGATCAAGGTGCTGGAAGGCTTGGTTTCACCTGAGGCCACTCTGCTTGGCTTGTGGACAGTCACCTTCTTACAGCCTCTTCCCATGGCCATCCGCCATATGGGCACAGCCTGGTGTCTGTGTGTGTATCCCAGTCTCTTCCTCTTGCTTTTTAAATTTGAATCCAATTTTATTAAGTTCAGTTCAGTTTTTTACAACCTTCATATAACATAAATTCAGTTCCGTATATCAAAGAATATTTTAGTCTAAAATGGAAATTTAGAAACGGAAAGAAGTATAAACATTGTGTCTTTATCATCATTAAGATAATCTTTAAAAGGGAAACTTATTAGTTATCTGTTGTTGGGCAATAAATTGCCCCAGCACCAGGAGGCTGAAGCTTTCACAGTTACTCTCTCACACCTTCTGTGGGTCAGGAACCTGGGCCCAGCATAGCCTGTGGCTCAGGAGTGTGGCTTGCTGCTGTCATTCCCTGGAGTTCCCTGGGCGAGGACCTGCTTGGAATTTCTGATAGTGTCTGAATTGTCTTTGAAGTCATTTTTCCTCTCTCTCTTGAAGAATAGCACCTGCTCTGCTGAAATGGTCTATCCTATTAATCTCCTTAATGTAGGTCACTTGGCCACCCTCTTAGTGTTCTCATCCTTTGCAATATGGATGGGCTGAGAATTTACCAAATCTTTAAGTTGTGGTTCTTTTTTTTGCTTCACAATTCCACACTTAAGTCCTTTTCCTCCACAAATTTTACTCTGAGCAATCAGGAGGATCCAACTTGCATCTTCAACACTTTGTTAGGAGTCCCTTCAGCTGAGGATCCAATTTCCTCAGTTCCAAGTTCAACCTTCCAGAAAACAGGAGCACACCAATGCAGGGCAGCCAAGTTCTTTGACTCTTGATAGCAGGGGTTGCCTTTTCTCTAGTTTTCAATAACTGTGTTTCCATCTGAGACCTCATCGGAATGACTCGACCATCCATATTTCTACACTCTGTTCAGGATTCCTTAAGTGTTTCTAAGAAAATGGAAGCTTTCTGTCTTGGTCCTTTCAGGTTGGATATTAACAAAATACCAGAGACTAAGTAGCTCATAAACTGTAGAAATGTATCTCTCACAGTTCAGGTGGCTGAGTACTTGCATCTCCACTTGGTAGGAGGGCTCGCTCAGCAAGCTCTCTGTGCTGTCTTCTGTAAGGGCATGAATCTGATGCACGAGGGCTCCACTCTTGTGACCTAACCACCTTGCAAAAGTCCCACTTGCTGTTGCCATCACCTGGCAGATTAGGGTTTCATCGTATGAATTTGGGGAGGACACAAACATTCAGACCACACCCCTTATTGTATAGTTCTTTCCCGAGTCCTTACCAGCATCATCCTTAGTGGTCCGTACGTGGCACTGTGGGGTTTTTCTGGCACGCATCTCTAAACCTTCTAGCCCCCTACCTGTTACCCAGTTCCAAAGCCACTTCCATATGGTGAGGTATTTGTGACAGCAGCGTTCCCGCTTCTCGGTCCCAATTTGGGTCTTAGTCTGTTCCAGCTGTTACAACAAAAATACCATAAAATTTTTTTGTTACCATTGTTAAACTGTTTGTATACTTTATAATTTTGTTAGACTCTTTGTTTAAGCACGGCACAAACGTTTCTCACGTTTCTCACGGCTCTGAAGGCTGAGAATTCCCAGATCAAAGCACCAGCAGAGTCTGGGAGAGCCCGCGTCCTGGTTTATAGGTAGCAGTCTTCCCGTGTGTTCCCTCATGTGTTCTCCCGTGTTCCCGCTGGGTTCTCCTGTGTGTTCCCCCGTGTTCCCACTGGGTTCTCCCGTGGCAGGAGGGGAGAGGGAGCTCCTTCAGGGCTCTTTTATATGAGCGTTAATCCTGTCCATGGGGGTTCCACCTATATAGACGCCTCACCTACCCAAACATCAACTCCTAACATCATCCCCTTAGCGGTTAGGATTTGAGCCCAGGAAGGGGGTGGGGCATGAGCAGTCAGTCCATAACAGGTGGTCCTAAGAGGCCTTTGAGTTCTACTTTTTACCCTCAAGTGTTGCTGTTTGCCTAGCACTCCTGTCCCTGAGCTTTGTGTTCTGTATTGGATGCACTAGGACAGCAGAGTGCAGTGGCCGGGGACTGTCACTTCCTGAATTCTACAGGGCTGGCTTGAATTCCAGTTCCTCAGTTCCCTCTGTCTGTGATTTGCAGCAAAGTACTTTAGCTATATAAGATCTCAGGTTTTTCTCATCCTTAAACAGGGTACTAAATTGTGTCCATAGCAGTATTGTTAAGAATTAAACAGGATGGTGTATGTAGAAGGCATTGCGTACCTCACTTGGAACCCAAGGAAATCCCAGTACATGTTAGCTGTTGTCGCAATTAGAGAACCAAAGACCTCTTCTTGAAGAATAAAATCAAACTCTGTTATTGTTTATAAACAAGGACAGTTCTTGCCTCCCCGCTCCTAGTTATTTTTTCCTAACTTGCAGTGTATTTACCGTAAGTGATTCAGCAATCTGGAACGAGCTAGCAGGCACGTGGCATCCACAACATTGAGCAAGACGCGATGTTCTGCTAAGCAAAAACCTAGAAGATGTGGAAATGGCTGATAAGCATGTAAGAAGATGCTCAGTGTCACTAATCAAATCAAACCACAATGAAATACCACTTCACCCTTCTCAGGATGGCTGTCACCAAAATGTCACCCCAAAACAAAAACCCAGAAATTGTTGGCAAAGATGTGGAGAAATTGGAACCCTTCTGCACCGTCGGTTGGAATGTAAAATGATGTAGTCACTTTGGAAAACATTATGGTGGTTTCTCAAAAAAATTAAGAATAGAATAACCATATAATCCGCTAATTCCACTTCTGGGTGTCTACCCCAAAGAACCAAAAGCAGAGATTCAAGCAGGTATTTGTAGCATATTCAAAACAGCATTATTTACAGTGGCCAAGATTTGGAAGCAACCCAGTTGTCAGATGGATGGAGATACAAAATGTGATGTATACAGACAATGGAATATTACTCAGCCTTATAAAGGAGATTCTGGAATATCAGTCTTATAAAGGAGATTCTGACACATGCGACAAGGAGAGACCTTGAAGACGCCATGCTAAGTGAAATAAGCCTGTCACAGAACAGCGTATGATCTTTCTTACACCACTTACCTGCGGTACTTACAGCAGTCAGATTCCTAGAGATAGAAAGTCGAATGGTAATTGTTAGGAGCCGGGAGGAGGGGGAGTGGAGAGTTAGTGTGTAGTGGCGTGGAGTTTCAGTTCTGTAAGCTGAGAATGTTCTGGGGATGGAAGGTGCTGGTGGCTGCACAGTGCTGTGGATGTTCGTAATGACACTGGACTGTGCACTTAATAACAGCTAAAATGGCACTTGTTTACATATATTTTACCATCATTAAAAATAAATACCTTTTCTTTAAGAGAGCCAGTTCCCCCTGTATACCGTTTTTAGCATGGGGAGTTAAATTAACATACACTAAGTTTTCAAGTTGAGAGGACTGTTCTGTTGGCCAGAATTGTTTTCATCCTCTTCAGCAATAATCAGCTGCCCCCCCACCCCTGCACCCCTTTTCTCTGCTCTACCCCCATCCTGAGAAGTAAGAAATTACTTGAAGTCTTGCCTGGGCCATGTCTTGAAGACAAAATCCTGATGGCCGTGGTGGCATCTGGAAGATTCTGGTACTTTCTTTGCCTCCCCTGACATTTCCAGAAGCTGTTGGATAATGAGGTGAAGGATATGAGAAGTGGAGTGTAGGCCCAGGGGAAATCCAGATTTTACCGGACCTCAAGGACATTGAATTTGGGGTTCTCCTAAAAAGAAAACAAAAACTTTTTTTCTATAACTTCTAATAGAGTGCCTGTTGTGGTCACATTTTGGGTCCCTTCCCAGGGCCCTGAAGGTTCCCTGAAGGTTTCCTGAAGCTTAAGCTTTGTTGGGTTAATGTATCTTGTCTCTGTTCCAAAAGAAGAGGTAGAATAAAGCAGGAACTGCGTGTAGCAAATTGCTTACTTCCTCTGAGTTTTATCCTCCGAAGCAAAAAGATCTGGAAAAATGTGTTCCATTCAGAAGACTGACAAACAGCCGGGAAGCCACTGAGGATAGAAAATGGTTTATGCAATTTGAATTCACTCTAGTCCACGTTTAAGTTGGCTGTTTTTCCAAACTTCAGTTTGGCAATAATCTGTACTGTAATTTAGTATTACGGAGTGACCTTTGACCAAAACCAATTAATTTTGAATTTCTCACCTGGAGTGATGCATTATAAAATTTTAGAGGCATTTTCTAAGAAATTGTATAAAATTTCCAAGATAATTATGACCTTGAGGTATTCCTATGTCAGAGATGACGCACACTCTTCTCTTCTTTGCCTGGTAATTACTTTCTCATCCCCTCCCCCACCCCACCTCCATTAGTCTTCATATCTGTTTCCTTACTAAGAAAAATGCTTCATCAATCAGAGATTAGAATAATCTCATTACCTCTGAAAATTCCTCAGTGTCACTCAGACCTTTGATGGAGCCATTAGGGAGCCTTTGTCCCTGAAAGCATTGCTTAGTGACCAGATGGACTCATTGGGAGCAACTTGCAGAATGTCAGACAGGAAGACATTTAATGAGGCGTGACACATGTAAAGTAAGCAATAGCGGATTTCTGGTTTTCTTGTTGCTTTGTTTTGCCTCCAGTAATCGCATAAATTCTTTATGGGTTTTTTTTTTATTGAGAAATGGTGCTTTCAGAAATAAAAATAAAATCTGTTTACTCCATATTATGAAAATGGAGGCAAAAATCAAAGAATTAGACCACCTGCTTTTTGTGGCAGACCTCATTATGAGGACAGGGTGCGGTACTTGTAATGCCCAATAGAGTCCGGGCAGCTGCTGTTGAGACTTTCCAACTCGGCCAAACCCCCTACTTTTAAGATGTAGATTTCAGGGTCCAGATTGTCTATTTCAGATGCCAACTGGGCACCCGGCTATATCTGCCACACTCATTTTCACTTCGTCGTGGGCAAAATTAGAATTTGGATCCTAAATTAAAGGTGAAAGACAAGGTCTCTAAACCAATTAAAGCTATTATCACTCAAGCACAGATTTTACACGGTTTCAGGCCACTTTAATCACAGGAAACGATTAACAAAAAGTTAGGTTTTTTTTTTCCCCCAGAGGTTTTTGGGGAACCTTTATAAAACTTATTTATGTTTATGGCGAATTGAAGCCACCTCTGCTTATTTTTTTTTTTTTTTTTTAATTTTTTTTTTTAATCTTTTATTTATTTCAGGAGAGAGACAGCGTGGAGCAGGGGAGGGTCAGAGAGAGAGGGAGTCACAGACTGAAACAGGCTCCAGGCTCTGAGCTGGCATTCAGCACAGAGCCCGACGCGGGGCTCGAACCCACGAACCGCGAGATCATGACCTAAGCGAAAGTCGGACGCTTAACCGACTAAGCCACCCAGGCGCCCCTCCTCTGCTTATTTTAGACTCTGGAAAGATGAGATGAAAAAGGAATTCAAAATCTGTTCTTCTGAGTGTCGGAGCCACTTCCACTGGATGGGATTTAGCCAGATTATTTTTGGCTTGATCTGTGCTCCCGAGAAAAAGGGTGTGGTGGGAAAAAATGATACTGAGCATGAGTAAAACAGGGAGGAATTTTGTATTGTTCTGAGTTTCTGATCAGTGGAGGAAGAAAGACTTTTAGGAAAAGAATAGGGGCGCCTGAGTGGCTCAGTTAGTTGAGCGGCTGACTCTTGGTTTCGGCTCAGGTCATGATCCCAGGGTCGTGGGATCCAGCCCCATGTCAGCCCCTACACTGACCATGAAGCCTGCTTAGGATTCTTTCTCCCTCTGCCTTCTTCCCGCTCACGTGCTCTCTGTCTTTCTAAAAATAAAAAATAAATGAACTTCTCCATACGTTCCTTCTTCATCCGAGGTATTCGTATTGCTGGGGTCATGTTAATCCTCATTACGTCAGTTTGGAAGTTCTTATTTGTAGCAGGGGAGGAAAATAAATGGTGTGCTGTCACCCAGTTGGTTTCAGGTAAATTAACAAACAGTCTCAGTTGAAACAGTTTTGTATTGGAATCTGTTGGCGGACTGGCCAGAAGCCAGCGTTAACAGCATTATTCTACTTTCCCCCAGACTTTTCATCAACAGGGTTTGTTCATTTGGGGGGAGGAAAGCCTTTCCTGTGGCCCCCGGTGGGGGTGGGCTCCTGCAGCATCCTGTGTCAGATGTCTGTCCCTCCGTGGCATCTGTGACCCTCCAGCTCATCCCTTCCCTGCTGCCCCCTTAGCAGGTTTACACACGCAGGCAGGATCCCATTGGTTAACCTGTTCCATAGGGAACTTTGCCATGTCACTTGACCTTTTCAGCTCACTTGTCCCTTAGTTACCTGAATTACAGAATTGTAATAATTCCATCTTGTGATCACTTGTTAGGTGTCCCTTGCTGTATCCATGTTCTTTCCTTGAAGAATTTTTTTAAAGTAGGCTCCACGCCCAACGTGGGGCTTGAACTCACAACCCTGACTGAGATCAAGAGTCGCATGCTGTAGGGACTGAGCCGGCTAGGTTCCCCTCCTTGCAAAATTTTGTTTCCACCTTAATCACATTATGGAGGGAATTACGCTCTCCATTATATGCATGAGGAAGGCTAGATTCCAGCAAGATAAGAGACTTGTCAGAATCACGTGGCTGGGAAGAGGCAGTGGATTTACATCCGGGTTCTGCTGACAGCTCTTCCCCACACCCTCTGCTGCCTTCCTTAGAGCCAGAGTGGCTTTTAGAGACCATCTTGTTCAGTGGTTTTCAGCACTGGGGTACGCAAGTCATCTGGGGGAATTTAAGACGACTCTCTGCAGGGGAGTTTCTGTTGTGCAGGGGGGCAGGAATGACGAGGCGGGTAAAGGAAGGAGGTGCATAGGGCCCCCTCCGCTTTCAGGGAGTCTGCAGGCCAGCAGCCTCTTGCAGGGCAGTGAGCTAGTTAGTTACAAGCGGGGACTTGACCTGAGATCTCCTGACAGCCCTTTGGTCCCTTCCTCTTGTTCTTGTTCCAAATCCCGCCAGTGGAGTCTGGGGACAGGCTCGCTTCTGAGGAATGTGATGAGGGCATGTCGAAGAGCCCTCTCTGGGGTGGTGATTTTCATGTAACTGGGTGTCCTTCATTGGCCTCCTGCAGGCGATTCGGGCCCTTTCAGCGCGCTGCGTCTGCAGCTCCTCTTGAATGGACGTTGGACCTCTGGATAGATTATCCCTCTGAACTTTCTGTTTGTCATGTTTGTCAATGTTTTCTTCCAGGTCACAGCCTTGGTGCTTAGCGTGGCTCATGTTATCTCCCAAATCCATTGGGGTTTCCTTTTAAGCGATGATTTTAAATTTACTCCTTTGTCTCCTGTTGAGAGCTCTCTTTCTCTGATCGCTTCTTTTTCACAGCGGCCTGGTCTTGCTGTATGGATGCATTATTATTTCAGATCTGTCTTAAGATACTTACTAGAATTGTTAAAACGTTTTCTCTTGTCCTATGAATTATGTTTCTTCTGGGGCTAGATCTGTTTGTTCATTATAGCCTTTTCTTTCATGTTCTGGATGTTCCTTGGGTAACTTGTGATCCTCCCTTGCTGTGGGTTTCCATGAATGAGCCCCATTGATAAGCTGAGAAGGTTGGCTTTGATCTTCTCTGTAGGCGTAGAGATCAGCCTCTCCAAGTCACAGGCAGAGTCGTCTTCCCTCCATAATTGTCAGGGAGAGGAGGTGGTGCCCCTACGTGCATCTTTCCCCTGGGGGGGTCGGCCTCTTCCAATGGCAGGGTTCCAACTGCCTTTGGTTTCTCTCCTGCACGCATGCTGGGATTTCCTCCAGACACAGTGCCCTTTTCTTGGTTTTAATCAGTGGGTTCAGCCCTCTGCTGTGACTGCCAGCCCTCAGTGTTCTGTTTTTTGTGGGAAGGAGAAGGGGACGGGGGTTGGTTGGGGAGGAGCTTGGAGGGCTCAGCACTTCTGTATTCGGTTCTCTGCTCCACCTGCCCCGGGCGGTGCCCACTCCTGCCGCTCATCTTAGCCTCGTCCCGGGACTCCCGTCCGGGGGTGGGGGGGGGCTGGCTGCTTGCTCTGTCTCCAGCGCTGCTGTCTGTCTGTCTGTCTTGTGTGCTGTAAAAGAATTGCTGTTCCTGTCATTCCAGCGCCGCCGGACAGAGGTGGCCTTTGCTCTGCAGCCGCGTGGAGCCAGAAGGCCGGCAGAGGATCTGAGTGCGGGGCGTCTGCTCCATGTTGTTCCCTAAGCGGCCGTCGACGCCCCTGCAGGCTGGGAGCCCTTCTTCTGATGGTAGCCACTGCCCCACGAGGCCTGCCTCTGCCACTGGGATGGTGACTGCGATGCGGCCCGTTCTCGTAGGAGATGCAGGGCAGGGGGGCGGTGGCAGGAGGAAGGGCAGGCATCTGCGGGTGCGTCTGCGGAGGGCTTTCCCGGTCAGGCTGGTGAAGCCAGGGGCAGGAAGGGGAGGGGGGTAGAGACGAGCTCCCAGTTTCAGACGTGGCCGGGGCCTGGTGCCGGCATCTTCACCCCTGCCCCTGTGTCCTGGCCAGCTTCCCAGGCGATGCTTGTCCCTGTCGGCTCCTTGTCCCAGCTTCATCCCGGAGCAGCAGAGGGCTGTCCAGCACCCATGGGCCTTCACACCCTGAACCTGAGCCCAGGGAAGAGGCGTCCCAGGGCTGTACTGCCTGGTCCTCCCTGTCCCCTTCTTCCATCTGTCTGTGCACAGACCTCCTGAGGTCAGAAGCAGAGTTTGGAGAGCAGGGAGAAGGCGCCGTCCTACTCAGGCTGATAGAGATGCATGTGGGTCCTGCTTCCCGCTGCTGTTCTGGTCAGGCCAGGAGTGACGGACGGGTGCCTGGGGCCGGGACGGCCAGGGCTCGGGTCGGGCAGGTGACCGGCTTGCACCGGCGGCGGTGGGGTGGCTGGGCCCAGGTAATGACAGATTTCTGATTCGTGACTTAGCTGCTGTGCTTTGCAGTGAGAGATTTGGAGCACATTGTACACGGAGTAGGAAAGGGCAGAGGAGACTCACGAGGCTGCCTGAAACAGTGTGGCCGTGGCCGTGAAGGGCGAGGAGGGAGTCTGGCGAGGCGAGAGCAGGTCGTCCTGGGTGAAGGAGTCAGCAGCGGGCCTCTGGCGTGCGGGGCACGGTGATGAGCTGCCAGGGGCGACTCCACAGGTGTCTTTGCGAAGGTGCATAAACTGTGGGAGCGTTTGGCCGAAACGCTGCAGGGTGTCTTCACAGTGCCATAACTGGGCGCACCAAACACACACACTTAGCGAGCTGGAACAGAGGGATCTCAACATCCTCCGGCTGCTTCTGGAAAGGGCTCTTGGCTCCTCGTTGGAGCACAAAACCAGAGGATGTGTTACTATCCTGACCTGGCTGCCAGACACACCTGCCAACTTGAGTCAAGGCCTTGTGCCACCCTTGACCTCCAGAAGTTCTTGGCCTTGATGGTGGCCAGAGCAGGGCTGCTCGTCTGGCCCAGAGAGCCCAGTGGTTGGGTGGGCTCCCTCCTGGAGATGGGAGGCGGCCTGGGATGGGGCGGTCCTCACAGAGGGCTGCTGCTACAGCTCATTGATCTCATACCTGGACTTTGTCGAAGTCTTAAAAAAATTCCATAATGGAATAGTACGGTTTTGTCTAGTCCGTGTGCCTTCAGAAGTTTTGCCTCCTTAGTTGCAAGCTTGCTCATTAGTGATGGGCCATTAGTACTGTGAGGGCTGTTGGCTTTGGCTGTGGCCAGAAGGTCGGTCCCACTTCCCTTGCTGTGGAGTCTCGCCATGTCTGTTGCATTAGCAGCCGCTAATCTCGTTCTGGGGTGTACATTTTAACAGCTGTTCTAACCTCCAGTTTTATAATTGGTTCACTTATCAGAATAGTTCTAATTTGAAATAATAGCAGTCTGTAAAAAGCATTAATTAAAAAAATTGGCATAAACGGTTGGTTGGAAAGGAAATTAGTTGACTTCAGGGCAAGCAAGATACTTTCCTTCACATTTTTGTTTTTAAGTGAAAGAAATCTGGTTTGTTAGAAAAAGGATGTCATAGTTATAGGGGAAAATTTATTTTTTAAATGTTTTATTTATTTCTAGGAGACAGACAGCGTGAGCAGGGGAGGGTCAGAGAGAGAGGGAGTCAGACTGAAACAGGCTCCAGGCTCTGAGCTGGCAGTCAGCACAGAGCCCGTCGCGGGGCCTGAACCCACGAACTGCGAGATCATGACCTAAGCGAAAGTCGGACGCTTAACCGACTAAGCCACCCAGGCGCCCCAGGGGAAATGTTTTTAAAATCTATGTCACAGTGAGAGAAATACCACCGTGAGAGTGTTTTCTTTGGGTAAAAATGGAGTCGTTGTTAGTTTACTAACTCACCACGTAGGCTGGTCTCTGAAGCGAGCAGTCTCTCCCGTGGAGCATAAGAAGACTGGAGATTTTGGGTGCCAAAGGCAAAGTCAGGACAGAGGAGCACCACTCCCCTGCCCCCTCACGAAGCTGCAGGTACGCCGTGGAAAGAGAGAGCTTGGTAGAGAGCCTGCAGCCCCGGAAGTAGTTCCCACTTAGGCTCTTCATTGGTGCCAATGGTGATGCACGCGCTGTGTGCTTGTTCGTTATCTCGAATCCTTTTTCCAACTCAAGTGAGGTTTTATTCTCCATGCTTATTTTCCTTAGAGTTGGGAAGAATCATTTGTTTTCCTTAGAGAAGGAAAAAATCTTGCCCAAGGGCAAAAATGCACCATCAATAACGAATAAGCCAAAATTGAGACCTAAGTCCACATGGTTCCAGAGCAAGCATTCTTTCTGCTAAAACCATTGTGTTTCCTGTAACTCTGCTGGCAAGATACTTTGGGCCTAAAATGCCCTTTTTTTAGCTATGATTCTTTTCTGTCAAGTGATTTCTGAAATCTTACGTCTCTAGACCTGAACAGATTTTAAATGAGGTGACAATTTCCTCCATACTATTCTATTTAAAGATGTCGCTCTCACAGCTCATTTAACATTTGCCCTGTGGAAAGTAGATTTTTTAACTTGTTACCTGTGGTTTGTGTGGGGAGGAGGAGAGGTGGGAATCGGGGAGAAGGGGCAAGGGGGAACAATGTGGGATTAACTATTTAGTGCTTCTGTACAAAATAAATTCAGATGCCCCCCCCAATGCAGTATATCATTTAAGTCTCTGTCTATTGTGATTTACTTGTATTATTTTACTTGTACCATTAAAGTAATACCTGTAATTGATTTATATCTCAGCTGGCAAGATAGTATTTTACAACTATGACATTTTGAAATGACGTATTGTTACTTGATCTACTGATTGGTCATAGAACTTTTAAATATTAAAATTTTTTTTTAATGTTTATTTACTTTTGAGAGAGAGAGACACACACACACAGAATGGGAATGGGGGAAGGGCAGAGAGAGAGGGAGACACAGAATCTGAAGCAGAATCCAGGCTCCGAGCTGTCAGCACAGAGCCTGATGCTGGGCTTGAACTCATGGACCATGAGATCATGATCTGAGCCAAAGTCAGATGCTTAACTGACTGAGGTACCCAGGCTCCCCAGAACCTGTAAATATTAAAAAAAATATTTTTTTAAATGTTTATTTTTGTGAGAGAGAGAGAGAGAGAGAGAGAGAGAGAGAAAGAGTGCAAGTGGGGGAGGGGCAGAGAGAGGGACGCAGAATTCGAAGCAGGCTCCAGGCTCTGAGCTGTCAGCACAGAGCCTGATGAGAGGTACGAACTCACAAGCCACGAGATCATGACCTGAACCGAAGTCAGAAGCTTAACTGACTGAGCCACTCAGGTGCTCCAGAACTTTTAAATATTTTAATGATTTCCTGATTATACTTAATAAACATAGAAGTTTTTAAGGATTATGAAATTGATAGTGTAATGTGCAACAGAGGAAAATCTCTACTCTCCATAGTCTGATTAGCCGTGACTTCGATGATAGAAGTAAATCTGAGGAAATATTGTGTAAGTTCCCTAAATGCTGAGATTGTGTTTGTTTTATTGGCTGCTATAAATTTAGTATCTAGCATGATGGTGTTATTGATATTTGTTGAATTATAAATATATGTTGAATGTGTACATAAATGAGTTATAGAAATTTATTTCTAAACATAAATGCCAGAATATATCCTATAGCAAATCCATCTTGATCTTCTGTACCTTTTATGGTACAGAAAAATGGGTGGTTGGTATGACATTGGGCATCCAAAGTACTGAAACATTAAGGAATTAATATTTATACTTAGGAAACTCAGATGACAAGAATACCCTATAGTTATCAAGATATTACTCTAAAGTAATGAGAGAGAGAAAAGTGGGGGAAGGGAGGGAGAGAAGGAGAGGGGGAGAGAGGAAGCAAATATGGTAAGTTGGTGATAATTGGAGAAGCTGGATATCTGGATGAGAGGGATGTGGGGGTTCTTTAAATTTTTAAAACTTGTATGTAGAGTTGACTATTTCAAAGTAGTTACTACAAAAACATATTACTATATATTTTATCATTAGTGGAATGCTAACAAGTTTGGCAATATTTACACATAAAAAATGATGATCATCTTTCTCAGTGACTTAGAAACAAAGATAATTCATTACTCTTTGAAAGTTAAACTGTGGGGGCACCTGGGTGGCTCCGTTGGTTGAGGTCTGACTTTGGCTCAGGTCATGATCTCACAGTTTGTGGGTTCAAGCCCCATGTCAGGCTCTGTGCGGACATCTCAGAGCCTGGAGCCTGCTTTGGATTATGTGCCTCCCTCTCTCTCTGCCCCTCCCCTGTTCATGCTCTGTCTCTCAAAAATAAATAAATGTTAAAAAGAAAAAAAGTTAAACTATAAAACAGCTTATGGTAGATCAAAGCAGAGATGTGAAATTACTTGGTAGAGACAGAAAGGTCTGTAATCTGAGTATGTAACATAACAGTAGTAATACATGCAGTGAACCTGGAATATTTATGTTTCATTGGCCAGAAATGGCTGGGGAGGTTGGATATATCAGGTCTTTTAGCCTGATAGTATTAGAATTTCCTTTTATCCAGCTAACCCCTCTTTTTTTGTGTCCAAGTTCGGCAAATACGCTCTTGATTGTAGCTGATCACTCTGTGTTTATCTGCTGTGCCAGTCCTGCTGCCGCAGATACCCTGGTGTGCTGGAAAATCACATCTTTCATCATTTGTTAAGAGCCTATTGGTCTCTGAGCTCAATTATGTGCTTCCTTCAGTAGGAGACACTTCCACTGGCACTGGCGAGATTGGATGTTCTCACCTTCTAAGCTACAGTCAGACTCTGGCATGTGGGGAATTCACTAAGATGATGGGGAGCCCAAGGAGGCCTCTTGGGTGAAAGCCAGTTGGCCTTTCCAAACGATACTCTGATTTTTTTTTTTGTTTGCTTTTTCCTTTTGACTTACTCAACCAAGATTTAACATTCAAGGGACAAAAAAGAATTAGGAACTGAGTAATGAATGTAGATAGTATTCACATCCACCAATTTCTCTCTTTTCATCAGCTGTGGATAGTAAGAAGCTAATAAGTTAAAGACTGGCCTTGGAACAGATGAGATCACATGCCCAAATGGCAGAAATAACATGAGATGCACACAGAGAAACAGTTTTCTCTGAAGATGAGTTCATGGTCATAAATTGCAAACAACATGAAGAAAAAATCCATTCTGAAGAGACAGAAAACACAATAATCAGGAATGTCTGTACTCTAAGAATTGAAGGTACTAAAAACGTGCCAGGAATTGTAAAATAAGTATGTTAGACCTAATTGTTAGGAATAAAAATAATGGTACACTATGAAGCAAGAACAGAAAATATTTGAAAAGGAACCAAATAGAACTTGTAGAAATACAGTGCAGTTATGCCTATTACAAACTTAGTAGACCATTAATAGACTAGGCAAAGCTGAAGAGAGATCTAGTGAATGTAAAGAGAGATCTAAAATAATTACTCAGGATGTGGCATAGAGTGAGAAAGAGATTGGAAAGAGTCGTCTTTTGGCATCTGAGAGACTTGCAGCTAGAACAAGATGGTTCAAAATGTCTAATAAGAGTCGAGAAGACTAGAATAAAATAGGAAAGAGCTGATACTCAAAGATAATAGCAGACAGTGTTTTTAGAACAGGTGAAGGGCAGATTCTAATATTGGGAGAATCACATGGCAACATGGGCAGGAAATACAAGGCAAGTCTGTGTATAAGTTCTATGAAACTGTAGAACTCTAGAATTGAAAAGAAATACCATAAGAGAATCAGGTAGAAAAACCAGATTACTTACAGAGACATAGCAGTTCAGTAGGCTTCTGCTTAGCCGTAAGTGAGGACAGAAGTTAATGGAATAATACTTTCAGCTTCCACGTGGATATCTGTACTCAATTAAAATCGCCACTCGAGAGTGCAAGAGCTCTTGGATTCACAGAGAAAGAGCCGGCTTACCACACACAAACCCAAATTGGATTAAATCTCACTGGAATTAAAAGGAAGAAATGGACTGTAAGATACCATGGTGAGCAAAGACTTTGGGGAACATGTACACATTTTTATAAGCGTTAGATTGAAGAAAAATTGCCTTTTGGGATGATTAAACATTGGATGTATATCTAAAATAATAGAGTAGCAGCACTGAAGATGGGAGTAAAGATACCAGAGCTGAAGTGTGTTGAATCTATGCATTGTTTACAGGAGGATAAAGGTACTAATCACTTTTTGACTTTATTTTTATTTATTTTTTTAAATTTATTTCTAGGAGAGAGAGAGACACAGTGTGAGCAGGGGAGGGTCAGAGAGAGAGGGAGTCACAGACTGAAACAGGCTCCAGGCTCCGAGCTGACAGTCAGCACAGAGCCCGACGCGGGGCTCGAACCCACGAACCGCGAGATCATGACCTGAGCGAAAGTCGGACGCTCAACCGACTAAGCCACCCAGGCGCCCCATTGACTTTAAATCAAATAAATGTGTCACAATATTTTGAAAATACTGCCTCCCTTTTTCCTTTATATATTTTTTAAAAGTTTATTTTGAGAGAGAGAGAGAGAGAGTGCACATGAGCAGGGGAGAAGCAGAGTGGGAGAAAAGGAGAGAGGAAGAATCCCAAGCAGGCTCCACGCTGTCAGCGCAGAGCCTGACATGGGTCTCAATAGCATGAACTGTGAGATCATGACCTGAGATAAAATCCAGTTAGACGCTTAACTGACTGAGTCACCCAGGCACCCCCATGATTTGCCTTATTAGGGGCACCTGGGTGATTCAGTTGGTTAAGCACCCAACTCTTGATTTCGGCTCAGGTCATGATGTCACAGTTGATGGGGTTGAGCCTCGCTTGGAATTCTCTCCCTCCGTCTCTGCCCCTCCCCTGCTTTCTCTCTAAATAAATAAACTTATAGGGTACCTGGGTGGCTTATTCGGTGAAGCATCCAACTTCAGCTCAGGTCATGAGCTCTCTTTCTCTCTCAAAAATATTTAATAAATAAACTTTTTTTAAAAAGCTATTACTGTCAGTTCATGGTAAATAATACTTAGAGACAGTCTCAAATAGAAGTTAGGTAAAGGGAGGGGGAAGGACTCAGGAAATTATTTGGTAGTGGCATACCATAAGTATTCATAGGTATTAAAGGGGTGCCTGTTCTCTATAATAACAAAGTTTTTAAAATGTGGGATTGAAATTGTGATAAAAAGGACCTGCTGAGGTATTCGTCTGTGAGGTGCTTGAGATTGGTTATGTTATCAAGTACCATTTCAGAAAGCTTCAGAAGCCTGCAGAGCATTGTGTCAGGGAAGGCGCGAGTGTACCTCTTAAAAGCATTGGTTTAATTGCTGTGGTCTGTGGATATATTGAGGAGACAATTTTGAGTGTTATATATTTGTAGTTTTCTGTGTGACGTGGGTTAAAAGCATCTTGTGGTGGTGGGAAGCCCTAGAAGAGGATTAATGGTGGTGGAATTACCAGGATGTGGCTATTCCCTTCACCTGGGGAGTCATTTCTGGGGTGTGTTTTGTGTTAAAAGGGGTTTGTCTGAAGCACTGACCATTCCAGAACACATTTCATTAGAGTGAGAAACGTGCCTGTTTGGGCTGTGTATATTTTCTAAGCGTTGGCTCATTCTTTTCATGACACCTACTGAAATTAAAGTATCCTACTTTAACAGCAGCTTGGAGATCCCAGGATCCTCTCCTGTGTTAGAAATATTACTGTATTTGTGTGCCAGGGTTTTCCAAAGAAAACTAACAAGGACGTACTGATTCACTGCAAAGTTCCTGAAGGATGAGTTTTAGGAAACAAGGTGTCCTAAAAGATTGAATTAATATGTTTTAGTATTATATCTCCAGAGATGAAAAGTTAGTAAAATATTGACTTCTTAATCTTGGGCTCCGTCTGATGAAATCTGAAACAGCTTTTGATTTCTTCCATGAGAGTTTTTTTTGCCCACTCTCCTTTAATACACATACATAATTTGAAAACATCTTTAGAAGAGAGAAAAAGAAAAGTTTGGGGTGTTAATGAGCACGTTAGAGAGGCGTTTGACGAAATGAGCACCCGCAGCCTGAAAAATCAGTCAAAATTAACCATTTTCTTCCAGTGTCTTTTTATTCCACAAATTGCTTGTTCAAAACAATGTTTTTATTATTTTTTCCCCTGCACGTTCTGTGCTCTTGTCTTCCTGGTTCTGATGGATCTCCGTGTTCCTTTCTTGCGTCCTGGAGATTCTGATTTTTTGCCCACACTTGCCTACTTCCCATATCGGAGTCCTGTTCCTTATTGAAATTTTCCATGACTCTCCAGCAATTTCTTTGTAGTCCGACCAATGACAGTGTCCAATGACAGTGTAATGATGCCGCCCATTTATCTCTTGGGCAGCTTTCTTTTCCTTTCAGTAAACTTTTTGTTGTTGAACAGTTTCGGATTTACAGAATTATTGCAAAGATAGTGAAGAGAGCTCTTGTATAACCCACACCCAGTTGTTAACATCTTACATTATGACTGTACATTTGTTACGATGAACCAATATTGTACACTATTATTAACTAAAGCCCTAATCTATTCAGATTTTCTTTGTTTTACCCTTCACATTCCTTTTCTGTTCCAGGAGTCCATATTACTTTAAGTCATTACATTAGTCTCCTCTTAGCTATGACCGTTTTTCACACTTTCTTGTTTTTGATGACCTTGACAGTTTGAGGAGTACTAGTCAGATATTTTGCAGAATGTCCCTCAATTTTCTGATTAGATTGGGCTAATGTGTTTTTAGGAGGGAGATCACAGAGGTAGAGTGCTATTATCACAGGATATCAAGGTACATACTATCAAGAAGACTTATCACTGTTGATATTAACCTTGATTTCCTGGCTTGCGGTAGTAGTTTCCAGGTTTTGCTACTGGAAAGTTGCTCTTTTTCTCTCTCTTTTCATACTGCACTCTTTGGAAGAAAATCCTATGCCCAGCCCTCACTTAAAGAATGGAAATTACGCTCCACCTCCTTGAGGCCAAAGGATCTACGTAAAGTATTTAAAGTTTGTGTGGGAGACTTATGTATTCTCTCACATTTACTTGCTGATCCAATTATTTATTTATATCAGTATGGATTCATAGATATTGATTTTATACTTCACTTTAATCCAATACACTGTGGGTCACTGGGTGCTCTTATTTTTTAAAGTTTATTTTGAGAGAACATAAGAGACTCTTAAATACATAGAACAAACGAAGGGTGGACAGGACTGGGGGTGGGAGTGAGGGGAAAATGGGTGATGGGCATCGAGGAGGGCACTTGCTGGGATGAGCACTGGGTGTTACATGTAAGCGATGAATCATGGGAATCTGCTCCCAAAGCCAGGAGCACACTGTATATATTAGCTAGCTTGACAATAAATTATATAATAAAAAAGTCATTGTAAAATATAAAATAAATACTTATAATAAATGCTATGTATTGGGATATAGAAAAACAGGCTGTTTTGAGAGAGGGAGAGACTGTGCTCACATGCGTGCATGAGCAGGGGAAGGCAGAGAAAGAGAATCCCACCAACAGCGCAGAGCCTGATGTGAGGCTTGAACCCATGAACCTGTGAGATCATGCCCTGAGCCGGTAAAATTAAGTGTCAGATGCTTAACCAATTGAGCCACCCAGATGCCCCTGGGAGCTCTTTCATTTGGCCCTTGAGTCCCTTTGATCTACCCCATCACGGTGGTTTTTCCTGCCCCAGCCCTAGCATGGGCTATGTCTTCAAGGAGCCTTGGTTTTTTTGTATTAGAAACCATGAGGGACGCCTGGGTGGCTCAGTCAGTTGGGCCTCCGACTTCGGCTCAGGTCATTATCTCACTGATCCCAAGTTTGAGTCCCGCCTTGGGCTCTGTGCTCACAGCTCAGAGCCCGGCGCCTGCTTCGGAATCTGTGTCTCCCTCTCTGTCTCTGCCCCTCCCCCACTCAGCCTCTGTCTCTCTCTCAAAAATAAACAAACATTAAAAAAAAGAGAGAGCAAGAACTGGGTGCTCTGTGTGCTTTTTGTTACTGGTATGTTGTTCCATGAGTATTTCCTTTTCTTCCAAGTAGATTAGTGGCTCAAACTGCTGCATCTCAGGCCAGTTAGAATTTCTGAAGGTGGTACTTGGGCATTAGTATATTGTTAAAATTCCCCAGGTGATTATAATGTGTGGCCAGGTAAGCAATTCTAGCCATAAAACCCTTGAGGATAAAGGCTGGTAATAATGTGAAGTAGATACTGGATAAATGTTTGTCAGTATTCATGTTAGTCATTCATTCATTTATCAAACACTGACTGAGTCCTGATCACCTGCCAGGCAGTATACCAATCACTAGAAACTCAGCCTTTGACAATTAAAAAAAAAAAGATTGGTAACATTCACTACCATTATTGAAAGCCTGCTATATGCAATTGAGCTAATCATCATATGTTACTTGATTAGATCCTTGAGTAACTGTCTTGAGTCTGTTACCAATGAGCAAAATTGCGAGTCTGAAAGATTACCCAAGATCACACGGAAAGTTTGGAGCTGGAGTTTGAACTGAGATACGGCCGGTGTCCAGAACTCATGATCATAGCCACCCATTGTCTTGTCTGCCTCAAGACCCTGTAAGATGCTGGCCAGGAAAATACAGTACAGTATTGAGTGTTTCGTGTTTTGATAGAAGCACAGAGGAATGGTGTCCAACAGATCCCAGATGATGTAGTCAAGGAAGACTTCCTGGAAGAGCAGGCATTTGGCCTGTGTTTTGAAAGGTTATTAGGAACTGGCTATGCAGTATGTCAAAGGAGAAGATATTTCAGGGATCGATGCTAGGAAGTTAAAATGGTTTAATACTGTTAACTACAGACTTATTTGGGCTTCCTCAGCTTTTCCACTAATGTATGTTTTCTGTTCCAAGATGTATTTCGTGATTGTACATTGTGTTTAGTTGTCATAGTATTTCTGTGTCTCTAGTATTTTCTAATCTATCATCATTTCTTAATTTTTATGACTTTGACATTTTTGGTGAGTAGTGATTTGGAATTTTGTAGGATGTCCCTCTGTTTATGTTTGCGTGATGTTTCCTCATGTTAGATTAAAGTTATCAATTTTAGACAGAATATCATAAAGGGGATGTGTCCTTCTCTTTGTATTGTATTAGAGGTTCATGATATCGATGTGACGTATTACTGGTGATGTTAACCATGATAACTTAAAGCGATGCCAGCTGGCTTTCTCCACGGTACAGTTATTATTTTTCACTTATCCATACTTTGGCAGAAGCAAGTCATCAAGCCGGGTCCACCCTCACTGGGAGGAGATTTGGTTCCACCTTCCGGAGGGAGGAGTATCATAATTTCTAGTCCTGTCTGAAAACCAGCACAGTGTTTCGCACATTTCGTACTTTGTACTTTTTGGCTTTGCAGACAGCGTGTTTCTCTATATTTTAGCCCACTGCTTTTTAGTACGTATCCAGCCTGAGAATATGACTGCCGTTCTAATGATGATTTTCTTTCTGCATTTAATAATTAACTGCAGTTCTTCTGTCAGGAAGATTTGTTTCTTCTATTTGTTTATTCATTTATTTATAGCAGAGTGGACTCGGGATCAGTTATTTTGTTCTTTGGGTTATAACCCAGTCCTATCATTATGTTCAAAACAGTCCAAATTTGGTGATTGAGAATTCTTTCAGTTTGGCTCCTGTGTCATTTTGGCATTCTGGAACTACAGGATGTGCCTGGTTCATCTTTGGTTTATTCTTACTCTTGCTGGAGAGTTAGCCATTTCTCCAAAAAGCCTTGGTGCCTTTTAGTTGAAATGGTATTTAGAAACCAAGATCTGAGTGCTGGGTGTGCTCACTGCTCCCAGAGTGTTGCACCTGCTGGTGGGCACGTTCAGTGAACATAACTAGGAAATGTTTGTATAAATACCCACCCATGTATACACACGTGTACTTCTCTCTCGGTATTAAAATAAACATGAGTTCATGCTGGTATCTCTGACTGTATATAGTCTGTATTTCTGTATCTGCATGTATATTAAAAATAAATGAGTTTATACTGATATAGCAATCTATACACATAATCTATATTTTTGTATCTGTTGGACTGTATATGCATACACACCGACACACACGTAAATGAAATTATCCAGAACCACAGGGCTCAGTCTATCCTTTCCCTTTGTTTTCTTGTGGAAATCTTGGCTCCCATTATCTAGTTTTTTTGAGAATTTGTTCAATCCTAGGATATATGTAAAGTAGTTTCAGAATTGTCAACTGGTACGTACTCCTGAGAGCAACAGATTTACCAACCACAGTTTTTATGTAATTTTTTCTATCATTAGTTAATAGTATTAGTCCTGAATTCCAAAGTTATTTTAGGTTAGCTTCTTTCCCCCACCCACCACAGTGATGTCATCCACTTCCGATATAGTTGCATTGCTTTTTTTTTTCGTAGTCTGCATTTTATCTTGAGATTCTCTGACACCCTTGTTGATTTTTAAAAATAGTAAGTAACCGTTCATTTTACTCTTTGTGGTGTCAAGCTCTCTGGGTTTTGACAAGTGCATCAGGTGATGCATTCACCACGCCAGTGCCTATAAAACAGTTCCATTATCTTAAAATTTTCTGTGTGGTCCCCTCCCCCCTTGCAAATCACTGATTCTGTCCCCAGAATTTTACCTTTTCCATATGTCATATAAATAAGGTTACAGAATATGTAGCAAAATGCATGTAGGATACATCCAGTTTACTGGGCGAATCAGTAGATTGTTCCCTTTTATTGCTGAGTAGTTTTCCATCATATGGATGTACTACTGTTTTTTAATCATTTGATTGTCGAAGGACACTTTGGTTGTTTCCAGTTGTTGGAGGTCATGAATAAACATTTTCATACAGGTTTGTGACTGAGTTAATTCACTGGGTAAATACCTTGGAAGGGGATTGCTAGCTTATATGGTAGATATATAGTTAGCTTTATAAAGAAACTGTGAAACTATTTTCCAAAGTTGGTGTATCATCTTGCATCCCCACCTGTGGCTCCATAGACTAACCAGCATTTGATGCTATCAACTTATTTTATTAAAAAGAATTGAGCTATTCTAATGTGTGCAGTGACCTCTCTTTGTGGTTTTCATTTGTGTTTCCCTGATAGCTAATAATGGTCAGCCTCTTTTCATGTACTTATTTGACATCTATGTATCTTGGATTGTGTATTTACACCTTTTGTCCATGTAAAAAAATTATTTTTAATGTTTATTCATTTCATTGAATTCTGTTCATTGAATTCATTTCATTCTGTTCTCTCATTGAGAGACAGAGTGCAAGTGGGGGAGGGGCAGAGAGAGGGGGAGACCTAGAATCTGAAGCAGGCTGCAGGCTCCCAGCTGTCAGCACATATCCGGACACAGGGCTTGATCTCATGAACCGCGAGATAATGACCTGAGCCAAAGTAGGACGCTTAACCAACTGAGCCACCCAGGCGCCCCAGAACCTTTTGTCCATTTAAAAAACTGGGTTATTTTCTTATTGTTGAGTTTTGACAGTCTTAAACATACATTTTGGATACAAGTTCTTTACTTGGATATGTGATTTGCAAATATTTTCTCCCCGCCTGTGACTTGTAACATTTTTTTTTAAAAAAGAAAATAACTGGTTCAGATTTAGTGGCAAGGCAGCATCATTTAATAAAAGGGGTAATGACTCACGGCTTAGAAATGCAGTAACAAGATCTCTGCATCAAATTGTAAGTGATACTTTATTTTTTCCACCATCAACTAAAAGGCAGTGTTTAAAAAGTTGCTCATACTGTGGTCGCTCTCTTTTCTGTTTGTTGATACCGCAGCTTTACTGTGATTCCAAGCATGGAGTGTGTGTGGGCGTATGCATGTGTGTATGGATATGAACAATTATGTGTACATTTCCTGCAGTGTATCTTGACCTGGGTGGTAGCCGCATGAAGTATATGCCTATGTAAGAAGTTCTGGAACTGTGCAGTTGATATTTGTGCACTTTACTGCATGCATTTTATAACTGATACGTTGTTTATAAACAACGTATATGTGGGTTTAAGGTGGTGAAGCAAGCATTATTAGATAAAAGTAATAGCAGAAAGCAGAAATTATGTAGAAGGAATAGATGAATACATATGGCACATTACTTTTCTGGAATCCCATATGACTGTCCCGTAGAAGACAGAAGATACAGAGTTTAGAAGGAAGGTGATGGATGAATATATGCCTCTGGCAGAAGACTGTAATCTGCCTTTGAAAATGGATAGTTTCATCTTGTTACCTCTGAATGCCTAGAGCCATGGTTGCAAGGTGTTCTGTCAATTCCTTTCAAGCATCTTTCACTTTTGTTCTGATTTGCTAATTACCCAGAAGAGTTCCTTTCCCAGTGTGGGAGTCTGGATGTTACTGGGGAGTGTTTGAACAAGTTCCTGTGAAGTTCAATACCTCACTTTTAAGAACCGAACCTGAACCTTGGAGTCTGGATTTTGCTTCGCTGGGATGTGAAAACCACACAGCTCTTAGATGGTCTCATTAACATTGCTAAAAGCATAAAGCCCCGATCAGTTTATGTATCTGGCTTGCCCCCGCCTTAATTGTGAATTGGGACAGTATTTTGGGGAATTTGAATATTTGACCTCAGTTTGGCCCAGAACCAAACGTAGTATGAGAACTGGCAGGCATTGCAGGAGAAGCGTCTAGCTTAGGGGTTTTATTACCTTGGCGGAGACTTTGTTTCTAAATGGGGGCAAAATGCTTTTGAGTAATTCCAGGTGGAGGCTTGACAGAGTTTGAACATTAAAACTGGGTTACATAATTACACTGCATGGCCCATGTGATTAATAACTTGGGCGCAGGCATATTGAAAATAAACAAGACCACCGTCTTGTAGGTTACGTATTTGTCCTGAGCTCTGGTTACTACTGTCGTGAAGATAAATGTCTCATTTCATACTCTCCCCTTTTCTCTCCCTCCCCTCCCCTCTCTCCCGTTCTCTCCAGAGTAGGATATTAGCAAAATTAATTTTGTTCGTATATACACAGTTACACCATTTCTTTTATTAAAATTTTTTTTTTTGAATATGTATTTACTTTTGAGAGAGAGACCGACCGAGACAGAGTGCGAGTCGGGGAGAGGCGAAGAGAGAAGGAGACGCAGAATCTAAAGCAGGCTCCAGGCTCCGACCTGTCCCCACAGAGCCTGATATGGGACTCGAACTCACGGACGGCGAGATCATGATCTGAGCCACCCAACCAACTGAACCACCCAGGCGCCCCACTGTGATACCAATTCTTTCTAGTCTTGCTTATATCCCAGCAATGTGAATTCTGTAAACAAGCCTGTAGAAATCACTGTGTGTCTCCTTTCTTCTTTTCCCTTTGTGGCCGTGTTTCTAAACTAAAGCCTTTTATTTTTATTACAAAAGCATAATTTTCTTTTTACGGTTTCAGGTATGAATTTATATCTGAAGGGCAATAATGATAGAAAGGAGGAACGATGTCGTGCTTGGCATGGTGACTCTGGTTCCACATCCGGGCAGGTGTAGGCGCTCCAGCCAGCCTGGCCGCGCTCCTGCTGCCCATGTGTGTGAATCACCCCCGGTTGTGGGCCGACCCAGGGCTGGTAACCTGGGGACCAGGAATGGGATGCGGAGCCGGAGGGCCCAGCCTGTAGGTCCGGCAGCACCGGACCCTGGAAAGCGGGCTGCGCTGCAAAGCGGTCCCAGAGTAAGAGCCATGCGGAGGGGGCCTGGGCCGCTCCCCGCTGCCCGGCCACCCTTGCCCTCCCGTGCCACCTGTTCCCAGCCACTCCCAGTCACTGCGGGCCGTGTCCAGCCCCGCCATGAAGAGGTCTCGCCGTTTCTGAGCCGGAGCCCTTCTGTCAGATTCCCATTTCCTTAACAGATTGATTGATATTTGTGGTTTATTGTTTACATCACATCACGTGAGCCCGTGAAGGCCTAGAGAGCCGGCCGACATCGGTTTTGCACGGTTCTGCTGGTGCACAGCCTCTTCGGGGGGGGGGGAGGCTGTGGGGGGTGCGGCCCTTCCAGAGGGAGCCCCGAGGGGGGTGCAGACTCTCCAGGGGGAAGCCTGATTGGGTGCTGACCCTTCACAGGGAGCCCCGAGGGACTCTGGCAGAGGGCGGGCTTCCGTGTCTGCGACCTACTTCTGGTGCATCTTACTGTCTGGCTCGGCCTTTCTTTGTTTTTAAAGTTGTATCCTTTGTAATAGGCTTCGATTTCAGAAACGGGAAACAAGCGCAGGTTTTAAGAAGAAAATTAAGGATATTTGGTGAAATTCTTTTTTTGTTGCATTCCTGATGTGTGTTACATTGATTGACACCAAATTTTTTTGATTAGTTCTTTATAGGCATGCCTATTTATGCTCGTCTCTCCCCCGCCCCGGGTGAGCAGGGTTGTGAGGAAGGCTCTGCAGCTCTTTTACAGCGCGGCCCGCACTCAGCCGCACCCTGGAGGCCCAGTTGGGTCCTGGAGAACTCGCTCTCGACTCAGCACAGAGGACATCTGTTTTTGCCTTGGTTACGTGCAGCAACGTGACATCTGATATCGAAGGTTACGGCCCTCAGTTTTGGGAGACCTCTGGCCATCCCAGTGCTGGCATTTCACTGCCACAGGTGCTGGAAGTTTCCAGTTGTCCTGTAGCTTGACATCTCTCTCTCTCTCTCTTTTTCTTGGTAATTTAATTTGTTTTCCCTCCCCCTCCCCCACTCTCCCCCCTTTTTTTTTAGTAATCTCTATACCCAGTGTGGAGCTCAGACTCATAACCTTGAGATCCAGAGACACCTGCTCTTCCGACTGAGCCAGCCAGGTGCCCCTGGAATTAACTTTCTTCTCCCAGTGTTTAAAAAACGATTCTACGGGTGTTATTAGAAGTTACCTTTATGTGAAAAAAGAGTGATGTTGAGAACCACCCCCACTCCCACCACGTATGGGGCTCTGTGCTGTCTCAGGCCCTGCACTGGGCACGGGGACGTGCAGTGTAACCAGTGCCCAGTCTCTGAGCCACATCGTCATGACTCCCTTCCATTTTCAGACACGTCTTTGAGGGACAGTGTGGTTTTGGAAGTGACCTTGTGACAGCCTTGTACCTGCTGTCTGCCCTGCTGCTGCGGGGGGCTGTGTGGGGTGCAAGCACAGGGTGACATAGGAACGTTAACACCCCTGGGCATGGCCTGAACCTGGGAGGGGACAGAAACCAGGGGACACACGCTTTTGTCTCCTTCCCCCAGGGGACAGTTCCGGGTGGCATCTCCTCATGGAATTGATGCTCTGTTGCCCACAGTAATGGCCTTGATAACATGCCCTTGGACTGGTCTTCTTCCTGGTTTCACTCTCCCTACTCTCTCTCCTTCCTCCTGGGATGACCTCCCAAATGAACCATCTGTACCCAAGCCCTCACCTCAGGCTCTGTTTCAGGAACACCCAAACTCAGATAGTGGTACAATTTGTTTGTTCCTTGCCATGCTTTGAGTTTAGAGTGAAGAGGAAGAGAAATACTTTGATTAGTCACACAGTAAAAAATGTGCCTCTCTCAACCACGAAGAGTTCTTTGAAGAAGCACTTGTTTTGGTGAGGAGTGGACCCAACCAAGCTGTGAGGATCAAAAAGGTGATAAGCTGGCTGGAGTGGGGTCAGGGAGAAAGAAGATTCTTCCAGCAAAGCTGTAGTGTATGCGGGGCGCCTGGGTGGCTTAGTCGGTTAAGCGTCCGACTTTTGCTTAGGTCATGATCTCATGGTTCGTGGGTTCGAGCCCCGCGTCGGGCTCTGTGCTGACTGCCAGCCCAGAGCCTGGAGCCTGTTTCAAAGTCTGTGACTCCCTCTCTCTCTAACCCTCCCCTGCTCACGCTGTCTCTCTCTCTCCTAGAAATAAATAATTTAAAAAATATTAAAAAAAAAAAAAAGCTGTAGTGTATGCAGGAGTCCCCTGGCAGGAGAGAACGTGGGTGTAGGGTGAGGAGGGACGAGAAGAACGCAGAAGGGGAGGCCAGAGAGGCAGGTCGAAGTTGACCATGGAAGACTTTATGTATCATATTAAGACATTGGTCTTCAAGAGTATTGGGAAGATTCCAAAGGGGTTTTATTTTACTTTTTTAGATGTTTATTTTTGAGAGAGAGAGCACGCGCCAGGGAGGGGCAGAGAGAGAGAGAGACATAGAATCCAAAGCAGGCTCTGGGCTCTAAGCTGACGCTCTAAGCTGTCAGCACAGAGCCCCACCCGGGGCTTCAATTTAGGAGCCATGAGATCATGACCTGAGCCGAGGTCGGATGCTTAACAGACTGAACCACCCAGGCGCTCCTGATTCCAAAGGGGTCTTAAAAGGGGCTTTGGGGAAGCAAGTTGAGATGCTGTTGCCTTAGTTTAGGAGAGCGATGGTGACGGAGGCTGGGTGGCAGTACAGGAAATGGAGGGAGCTGGGTGCACCAGGCAGATACTGAGGAGGAGCAGTCTACTGCCTTGGAGGTGGGCTGGGGGTGGGGGAGGGTTGCCTTTCCCTCGCCCTGAGACCCCCAGGTGGAGGTGGCAGGTGGGCAGCCTGGAGCGGGGAGGAGAAAGACCTGTGCCGGGGGCTTTGCACACGTTAACCATCTAATCACCGCAGCCCTGTGAAGTGGGTCGTCCCAGCCCCAAGTGAGACAGGGATGGAAGCAGATTTAAATGCAGGACTGACCTCAGAGTGCTCTCCCTCCCTTTCTCCTCCCTCTCCCTCCTTTCCTCCCCCTCCTCCTCCCTTCTCCCTCTTTGCTTCCTCTCTCTCTCCCTCTCTCCCCCTCTCTTTCCCTCTCTCTCTCTTCCTCTCTCTCTCTCGACTTCTAAACTGCAGGCTGCTGTATTCTGGTTCTGTTTGCTTCCTCAGGAAATTCTGGGAGTGAGAAGAACCCCCGTCTGGTATCTTATAATCCTTTAGAGCCCACCCGTAGCTGTTAGTAAACACAGCAGCCTGGTTTTTTCCATTGTTTGATTCAAGTTCAACCAGAGAATGTCTGGAGCTCCAGTCACTGGAAGAACTAACAACACGCCTTTGGGGAGACTTATGAAAGAATCTATAAAGCAGTGTGTATTTGCATACAGTCTTGGTAAAGTGCCGTCCTCTGTACCTGTGTGAAGTTAGACATCAAAAGAAAGTAAGAAATAGGCTTATGCAGAAATTACACCTTAGAAGCATGGAAGAAGTTGATGGCCTGCGTGGTTGTACGCGGTGAGCTCAGTAGTTAAGGGAAACCCTACGTTGTAACACTCATGCCTAGCGGCTAAAATAAATAAGATATAGATGGTCTATAATATATATGAAATAGAGAAGAAAAATAAAAGCAAGTTCGGATGGTTTGCTTTGTCCACAGCTGTGAGTCATTACGTAGCTTTCTACGATTAAGACGATTGAAGTCCTGCCATATTGAAGAAATATCTTTGTTTTCCAACGGTGCCATGGATTTTGCCATCCGACATACTGGCCGTGGTTTGCTATCTGGACAGCTGTTTCTTTTTAAAGCTAAAGTTTGGGTAATTTGGTTATTTAAAAAAGATCCTATACTATGGGGTCCATTTCATTAAGAAATATTTCTGGCAGGCATAGCCTTCCTATCTTTGAGGCCGTTTCTCAGGAGTTTCTTTATGGTGAGTTAAATGGGGAAATGATAAATAACTAAGGGTAGAGGGGCTTAAAAACATGAGGTAAATTAATTGTCTTAGTCTTTTAAAGGAAAATTTATGGCGGGATGATGATGGCCTGAGGTGGGGGTGGGGACGCAGGTCCGTAGAAAGCGCCTTTATTTAAGTGTGATTTCACTGCCGATCCTGTGGTTCAGCTTGGGCTCTGGATGCATAAGAAACACTAAAATGTTTGTTTTTATTATTTTTTTTAGTGTTTATTATTTTTGAGAGAGAGAGAGAAACAGAGACAGACAGCATGAGTGGGGGAGGGGCAGAGAGCAGGAGACACAGAATCCGAAGCAGGTTCCAGGCTCTGAGCTGTCCACACAGAGCCTGACCGGGGGCTCGAACCCACCAACTGCGAGATCACGACCTGTGTTTTAGTCGGACACTTAACCGACTGAGCCACCCAGGCACCCAGAAATATTTTTTTAAGTGTGTTTGCACATTGTAGAAAACGAATAGATGCCCTTTGCCTTTCCAGACAACTTTGAGGCGTGTTTTTGCGTAGTCTTCATCAAGACGTATAGACTCTTGAACCTGAAATAACTTTGGTTCTCTGGATGATAGGAAGAAAGTGGGAACAGCATTTTCAGATGGATTTATTAGCTTACACTACAGTATTCCAGAACATGTATTTGTTTACTTTGTTGTTCACGTATTGGACACTCATTGCTCATAACGCCCCACGTTAGGAATGCTGAAGAAAGACTCAGAGGGTTTGTGCCCTAGAAAAACAGGTGGGCATATGAGCAAGTTTCTGCCCAGGGTTGTAAGGGCTCTTATGGAGATTTGACTACAAACCAGTGACACGTCTGAAAGTAACAATTTATTATCCCTCTTATATGATGTTAGGGAAGAGGTCTCAGAAGAACCATGGATGTTTGTCTTGAATATGAAGAGAGATTCACTAACGCAGGGGGAGGGGAGACAGGGCAGTGCAGTACCCGGTATGCTGTGGGCCGCAGGGAGCCGCACTGGGGGCCGGGAAGACCAGCGCTGGAGGGCTCAGTGGAGTTTCTCTGCCGTGAAAATAAGTCCGGGACTTGTAATCATAAGGCACTTGTATTGAAAGGTGTCAGAGCGGAACATAATAGGATCAGACTTGGGCTTCAGAGTTTCCCTCCGAGTGGCGTGTGGAGGAGAGATTTGTGGACAGAGAAAGGACTAGAAATAGCACAGCAGGTAACGTAGAGGCGCAACCAAGGTCTGCTGTGCAGGCTGCCGCAGGGCACGGAGGAACCTGTGAAGGAGGTATGGAGGGTGAGGAGCCAGAAGACTTAATTGACAGCAGGACTTGAAGATGAGGCATCAGCCACCCTGGGATAATTGATGAGCTGTCTTGTGAGACTGGCCAGATCGGGGCCTGGCGTCCTGGTTTGGGTACCTAGAACTGGGTTATTTTGGGGCAGGACTGGGTCGGAAGTAATAACTTCAGTTTGAGTCATCTTTTTATTAAATTTTTTTCTATATTTTTAAAATTGATTTTTGTGAGAGGGGAGGGGCAGAGAGAGGAGGGGACAGAGGATCTGAAGCAGGTTCTGTGCTGACAGCAGAGAGGCCGACACCGGCCTTGAACTCCTGAACCATGAGATCGTGACCTGAGCCTAAGTCTTCACTCAACCAGCTGAACCACCCAGAGGCCCCTAGTTTGGATCTTGTTGAGTTTGAGGCGGCACATCCAGTGGGTCTGGAAGAGCCACTTACACTGGGGTCGGAGCCGTGGCAGGTGTGAGCGGTGGTGAAAGCCGTGAAGCCGCCCAGAAGGAGAACGTTGAAGGCACAAAGATGCAGACCAAGCTCGGCCTGAGGGCTGAGGAGCATCTTGGAGGTGGGTGGAGGGGTCGGGGAGCTTGGGACGGAGGCAGGGACTGAGAGGGGTGGGGAAGTGAAGGAATCGGGTAGAGTGTACACCTGCACGCAGTTGGGTAGGGAGCGGTTCTTATTTAGATTTTGTGACAAATGAAAAATTTCCTGGAGAAACAATAGTCTGTCGTTAGAATTAAAATCCTTGTATCTTATTAGGACCTAAATCAGTTTTCTTTTTTTTTTTTTAAGTTTATGTATTTATTTTGAGGAGAGGGGGAGAAAGAGAGAGAGAGAGAGAAAGAGAGAGAGAGAGAGAGACTCAAACTAGCCCCACGCTGTTAGCACAGAGCTGGATTGGGACTCCATCCCATGACCTGAGCCAAAACCAAGAGTCGGACACTTAACTGAGCCACCCAGGGACCCCGTATCGGTTTTCTTTTAGATGCCACTTCTGAGTAGGTATTTATCATGCCTAAAATCTGCTGTTAAAGTTTATAAATTAGAGGGCCTTGTAAAGACCCTGTAGGGGATTGCATTATCCATTTATACTCCTCCCTGGTCCTGTTCTGGTTTCTCATTGACGACGTGCTGCGATAGAAGGGCCTGCGACCTGAGCCAAGTCCGAACTTACAGACTCACAGCTTGTGCAGATGTTTCCACTTCAGTTACTGCCTCTGATTACAAGCCGTGCTCCTCAGAGGGGCTCCGTGCGCCTAACCTGGATTTACAGAGCCAGAAGCTGAGGCTCAAGGTCACACCCACCGCAGCAGCTGAGGAAGAATTAGAATTGAAGGGCCTCCCGTCTCTGTGGAGCAGTGAACTACCCCGCCTCCCATAATTAAAAGTCTATCGTAGTTCCCTCTTCAAACGTACCGTTTTCCTACCTGCAGCAGACACCCTTACAGGAGAACTCTGAGCCTTCCCGTAAGGCAGAGTGGGAGTGCTTCCCAACAAATACTCATTAGCCCCTTTCATCCCCAAAGATGAAAGATCTTCCAGACATCAGTAATCCCCACAAAATCCCTTTGAGTCTGGGAGGTGGGAAATGCGGTGTGAATCTGGGTGGAGACAGAGACCTGAAGGTGCTTTTCCCGGACGGTGCGTCGTGTAGCGGATCGACCCTAGAACCAACGTGCTGCATCTGGGGCACAGAAGGAGACCCGTAGCAAGTACGGTCCCTTTATTCCAGGTCTGACATGGGTCCTCTTACTTCCTGCTTCATCAGTAACAGCTGATACCATTGTTGATTCGCTGATGTGGGTACTGGGATTCCAACCAAAAGACATTTACTAACAACAGACTTAGTCACGAGCTCCGTTCCGTATCAGAGCTAATTTACTTGGCACGTTAGTCTCTTTCAAAAGAGTGTACAGTGACTTTAAAATACCTGCATAAGGTTTAAACCTATTGATCTTTTTTAAGTTTATCTTATTTTTTATTTTCTTATCAAAAATTTTTGACGTTTATTCATTTTTTTGAGAGACAGAGAGTGTGAGCAGGGAAGGGGCAGAGAGAAAGAGGGAGACACAGAATCTGAAGCAGGTTCCAGGCTCCGAGCTGTCGGCACAGAGCCTGATGCGGGGCTCGAACCCACAAACGGCGAGATGATGACCTGGGCTGAATTCAGACATTCAACTGACTGAGCCACCCAGGCGCCCCTAAATATATTACATATTAATGTAATGATAAGTTGTAATGTAAGTGTAATGATAATGTTACATTATTTCTTTCGAAGACGATATTTTTTGGGCAAATAATGGCTTTTCCAATGACTATCAATAAACTTTTTTGTGTTCATTAAGTTCTTCCTAAGGGACAAACATGTTATTAGTTCCTAAACTGACTGATGTTCTTTCTGACTTGAGAGCAAATTCCAGTACTATGTAAGGTAGCAGTAGATTCTCAGAGTTGCCTGTAGGGCTGAGGATGGGGCCACCAGTGTTCATCTCATGACCAGGGCCTTGGGGAGTTCGAAGGTGGAGGGGGTGCTGGTGGAGTGGTGAGAGAGAATTGGATCTCAGAGCACCTCCGGGCAAGGACAGTGGGGTGCAGCAGTTATTAATAGTAATTGGTTTGGAGTATGAGGCATGGGGTGTCAAGTTCCTGCGGTGGTTTAGGAGGCAGAAAGAGGTGGAACATTCATTCTGGGCCCTGAAGTGCATTTGTTACTGTCCTTCCCTACCTCCTCTCCATTTGCAGCCACTTTCCAATTGAAGTTTTATTTTTTCATCCTCATGAAATAAGTAATAAATTACCCTGGGGAAATATGCTGCTAATTCCATGCTGAAGTAATTACAATTGAAGGTCTGAAATATGTTCAGTGTAGGGAAATTCTATGGTTATGGTTGTTCAGGGATGTACAGAGAGGTTAAATGTACTAAGTAATTTGATGCTAGTTGATGCGGGCTCTGATTTGGTCCCGAGAGAGGGTGGAGACTGAATGCTGAATGGATGGCTGCAGGGAGAGCAAAGTCCAGAAGACATAACACAGCAGCACCTTCAATCATATTCAACTACTGAGTATTCAGAATTTCTCCAAACTCTTTAAGTTTTGCAGACACACAGTTTACATTTAATGCATTTGCCATAACATATGCTGATTTCTTAACAATTTCCTTAGTACATTGGGCTCAAAGAACAGGTAGCTATTAATTCTGCAAACTCCTAAAGCATGCCGAGTACCTTTCTTCATGGTAGACAATTTATTTTTATTTTTATTTATTTATTTATTTATTTTTAAATGTTTTATTTATTTCTAGGAGAGAGAGACAGCGTGAGCAGGGGAGGGACAGAGAGAGAGGGAGTCACAGACTGAAACAGGCTCCAGGCTCCGAGCTGGCAGTCAGCACAGAGCCCGACGCAGGGCTCGAACCCAGAAACCGCGAGATCATGACCTAAGCGAAAGTCGGAAAGTCGGACGCTTAACCAACTAAGCCACCCAGGCGCCCCGACCATTTATTTTTAAAGAACAGCAATCCTGGAGTGCCTGGGTGGCTCAGTTGCTGGACCATGTGACTCTCTGTTTTGGGACCATGGGTTTGAGCCCCACGTTGGGTGTAGAGATTACTTTGAAAAGGTTAAAAAAACAAACAACTAACAACCATCTGGTAGGCTTAGTCTTACATTAAACTCAAAAATAGTCCTGTGGTCGATAGCCTGCTCCTTCAGAAGGCTCCCTTGCTTGTTAATGCCCTAATTAATTTAATTGCTCTTATTTTATGAGAATATTATGAAAATAGTACTAGAATATTAATGATAGATACGGAACACAATGATTTCTGAGTCTAACTGTGCAAGTGTCTCAATTTACATTTTCTTTTTAACTTCCAGTTTAATTACCAGCTCATATCCAGTGCCTAGAGAAATATTTTTTGAAAAATGCTTTACAGTGTTTATTAGTAACGGACATTCAGGCCTAGCCTTGGCACTACTGAGTCACCTTGCTAGCCTTGCTCTGGGTAAAAAATAATTCTGAGTTTTGATTGAGGCTGTCCACTGTGGAAGAAAGCCTGCATTTATTTCTGCTTTGCAGAATCCAGGACAAGAAGAGAGAACTAACATTGTTTAATGTTTCTTACCTCAGACCAGGCCCTATGTCAGGTCATTTAAAGATTATTTTCTGGGGCGCCTGGGTGGCTTAGTTGGTTAAGTGTCCGACTTTCGCTTAGGTCATGATCTCGCGGTTCGTGGGTTCGAGCCCCGCGTCGGGCTCTGTGCTGACAGCCAGCTCAGAGCCTGGAGCCTATTTTGGAGTCTGTATCTCCCTCTCTCTCTGACCCTCCCCTGTTCACGCTGTCTCTCTCTCTCCTAGAAATAAATAAAAATAAAAATATTAAAAAAAAAAGATTATTTTCTCATTTTGTTTTCACAACAGTTCTGGAAAGGGGGATGCAGTCCCTTCCATTTCACATGGCGGGAAATCGGGTTTAAGGAGGTGGGTGCATGACCAGGGGCGGTCCGGGCTTTGTTTGGAACTTCCTCACCACGTACTCTGCATTCTTGGGACTGAGCTCTTTTCTATTTTGCAAGCATACTCTGGGATTTCCAGTTTATTTTTCGTTATTATGAGCTCCTGTCAGTTGGTGATCATTCAGGATAGGTGGGTGGTGCTGGTCTGGTGTTGGGCAGAGGGGCACACTGACTGCTGGCCTGTGACTTCTTTCCAAGTGGTCTTCTTCTAAAGCCCAAGTGACAGCTTGGACTCAAGGGGTGTCCGTCATGGGGTGTCTTGATCCTCTGCTCTGTCTGCAGTCACTTCACCCTGCGCTCATATCACACTCCACTCAACGCTTGTCCACGTCCTCCATCCAGGCCTCAGGTCCTGGTCTCTCTGTCCTTCATCCGCGCCGTCTTCCGCTCCTCACGAGCACCCAGGGCCTCCCTGCTTCCTCGCGTACGTGTTGGACACCTCCTCAAGGCCAGGTCCACCTGCGAGGCCGCCCTGTTCTGCCGGGCCTGGCCTTACACTGTCCTGGTCCAAACGCCCAGCCTGGTTCTGGAGGGTGTCCCCCTGCGCCATCTTTCTTGATCCCAACCTGCTCTTGTCTGCGGGTGTAGCATCTGCCTTTTATCTCTAGAAATAGACTCCCTGCGTCTCCAAATCTTTTAAAAAAGTTCTGTAGTTTGAAACAACAACAACGACAACTAGTTCTGTAGTTTGTTTCCTTATAGAGGTGGATGTTCTCCTGTAGGTAGGTTTTGTTTTCTTCTCCTCTTAAGCTGCATCCAGGCTACATCCTTCTCTAGTCTGCGTTGATGATCTTAGTGGCTTTGCTGCTGAAAATATCTGCTTGGGATAGGTTGGATGGAATTTTTTTTTTTTTTTTTTGGTGTGTTTTGTTTTGTTCTTGCTTGTTTTTTAAAAGCCAGCGGAAGTTTCTGGCATTGTTTTTCAAAGCACCATCTTCCTCTCATCCCGGTTGGCTGGTTCGTCTTGCATCTTTATATACTTTATAATGTTTTTATTGTCTCTTCTTCTACTAGTCCTAGGCCCTTTGATAAGTGGTGCTATGCCTGATTTGTTCTTAGATCACACATTCACAGTACCCGGCACAGCACCTTGCTGTTAATAGGGACCTAAACGTACCTGAATGTAAAAAGGGGTATTTGTCAGTCAGTACAGCTGGAGGGTCAGATGTGTCTAATGTGAACCTGGAGATTGAGTTTTTATGGATTCTAGGATTTGCTTTGTTTAAAAAGTTCCTGGCGTCGGTGTGCTCCTTGGGTCATTTTGATTTGCCCCGTAGCCTAGAATGAAGCAGCAACAGCTGTTTGACCCCACTCCTTTCTGTGAAATTAATTGATGAATTAAAAACCAAACCAGTGTTCTGGCCAGTGTTTCTCTCGCCTTCCAGAAAGACACCATGACCTGTACTGCGGCTGTCAGTTTTGTATGTGTTAGACTTGTTCCCAACCTTATCTCCGGTTCCCGTGCCACGGACACGGGACTCACAAGAACCTGCCTTCTCTGGGAGCCGGTACCTTTTCATCCCACTCGGGCTGTTTGTCAGTGGGAGGACATTAGAGCATGTAGGAAGGGCGTTTCTAGGGGAATCTACTTCAAAAGCTACACGTTCTTGAGTTTCAGAAGTAAAAGCATACACTCTGCAAGCAAGGTGTGTGGCCACAGATGCTCTCTTTCCTAGATACTTGACTTTGAACAGAAATTTAGGTAACAACATGGCCTCTTCAAGTGTCAAGTATGATTACCTTTAAGTTTTAGTGACATTAAGTGCTGTGTGTTATGCTGCTATAAAAATAGCTGAAGTAGTGTTTCATGTCCAACATCCCCAGACTTGGGACAAATCTCCAGTCTTGGAATGAGCCTTACATGGAGCAAAGTTGATGCTTTGCTGGTGGGTTCCGCAGTGCAGACTTTCTCAGCCAAGCTCATGATTTTGAAATCGTTTCCTGGAGGTCTACAGGAATTGGGCCAGCGAGAAGATATTTCTTGGGCTGTTTCTAATTGAGACATTAGCTTGTGCTCTGTATCCAGGAAGGAAAAGTGTGGCAGCTTTGGAAAGTTTAAGAGGATGAAATATTTTATTTTCTTAACTTATTTATTTTGAGAGAGAGAGAGAGAGAGTGAGTGAGCATGTGGGGGAGGGGCAGAGAGAGAGGGAGAGAGAATCCCAAGCAGCCTCAGCTTTGTCAGAGCTGGGGGTGAGCCTGCCAGGGGCCTCCAACTCAGGAACCAGGAGATCATGGCCTGAGCTGAAATCAAGAGTCAGATCCTTAACTGACTAAGCCACCCAGGTGTCCGAGGAAGATGAAATACTTTAGTCCTCTACATTAGCCTGTGTGGCAGTCTGTAGTATTAGAGCATGTGGGAACAAATCTTTCTACAGATTATTTAAACCCCAGGATTCTTTTTTTTTTTTTTTTTTTTTTTACAAATAGTTTATTGTCAAATTAGTTTCCACATAACACCCAGTGCTCATCCCCACAAGTGCCCTCCTCCATGCCCATCCCCCTCCCCCACATCCATCAGTCCTCAGTTTTTGTCAGCATTCAAGAGTCTCTCATGGTTTGCCTCTCCCCCTTTCCCCACCATTTCTGCCCTTCTTCTCCCCCTTGGTCCTCTGTTAAGTTCCTCCTAATCCTCCTATACGTGCACACATATGATATTTGTCTTTCTCTGCCTGACTTATTTCGCTCAGCATAACACCCTCAAGGTCCATCCATGTTGCTACACATGGCCAGATTTCATTGTTTCTCATTGCCATGTAGTATTCCATGGTATAGATAAACCACATCTTCTTGATCCATTCATCGGTTGATGGACACTTAGGCTCTTTCCAGGTTTTAGCTATTGTGGAGAGTGCTGCTATGAACATTGGGGTACATGTGCTCCTATGCATCAGCATTTCTGTATCCCTTGGGTAAATTCCTAGCAGTGCTATTGCTGGGTCATAGGGGAGTTCTATTGTTAGTTTCTTTAGGAACCTCCACACTGTTTTCCAGAGGGGCTGTACCAGTTTACATTCCCACCAACAGTGTAGGAGGGTGCCCGTTTCTCCACATCCTCGCCAGCATCTAGAGTTCTCTGATTTGCTCATTTTAGCCACTCTGACTGGCGTGAGGTGGTATCTCAGTGTGGTTTTGATTTGTATTTCCCTGATGAGGAGGGATGCTGAGCATCGTTTCATGTGTCTGTTGGCCATCTGGATGTCCTCTTTGGAGAAGTGTCTGTTCATATCTTCTGCCCATTTCTTCACTGGGTTGTTTGTTTTTCGGGCGTGTAGTTTGGTGAGTTCCTTGTAGATTCTGGATATCAACCCTTTATCTGATATGTCATTTGCAACTATCTTTTCCCATTCCGTTGGTTGCCTATTAATTTTCTGGGTTGTTTCCTTGGCTGTGCAGAAGCTTTTAATCTTGAGGAGGTCCCAACAGTTTATTTTTGCTCTTGATTCCCTTGCTTTTGGGGATGTGTCAAGTAAGAAGTTGCTGCGGTGGAGGTCAAGGAGGTTGTTTCCTGCTTTCTCTTCTAGGGTTTTGATAAACCCCAGGATTCTTGAGCCACCTGCCACTGAATGTTACTGTTAGTTCATTGCTTCCTTCTTCCTTCACTCATTCTCCCTCATAGTCATTCAATAGTTATTATCTACCTCCTAGGCATTGCAAATGGGGTCACTGGTGGTACTGTCTTTATGAATAAATCTTCTGGGGAAAAACCCATGAATACCTTTTGTGTAATATGCCACTTTTCAGCTCTGCCTAGATTTGGAATGAGGTGAAGTTCTCCTGGATCATTCAAGCTCTATGGCAAAGGCAAGAGCCCCCCCGGTTTACTATTTGCTGGGGTCCCCTCACACAGCATTGGCTGGTGTGTGCTATCAGCCTTGCTCTGTAGCTTTACGGTTTCTCAGCCATTCATTCCACAGGTATTTGTTGAAGGTTTTAATGCAAAATCCCTGTGGTTGGCTCAGAATCTGTAACTGATTTGAACACCCTTCTTGACACAAAAGTGGTTGATCAATTAGTTTTATATTCATATTTGCATTTTCATGTGTTTGCCCTTTCAAGGGCAGTATAAATGTTTATTTCATATTTAAAATTTTTTAAAAATGTTTTTAATGTTTATTTTTGAGAGTGAGAGGGTGATTGTGAGCCGGGTAGGGGCAGACAGAGGGAGACACAGAATCTAAAGCAGGCTCCAGGCTCTGAGCTGTCAGCACAGAGCCCAACACAGGGCTCGAACCTACAAACCACAAGATCACGACCTGAGCCAAAGTCAGATGCTTAACCAGCTGAGCCACCCAGGCACCCCTGTTTATTTCCTATTTTAAGTTTAGTAGACCCTTTGGATTTGTTCCCCCGTTTGCTAAAGGAGCATCTGAATTCATGTTACAGGAAGGGTACCTTCTACTGGTGCTCTCTTGCCTGCTATCTTTTATAGGCCCTTGTATTGTGCTCATTTGCTGATGTAACAGTGTTTCAGTGGTACCTCGTTTGATTTCAGGTATTCACTTCTTTTCATCCCTATGCTGCATCAGTAATTGAAAGGTATCTGACATATATCAAACATATGATATCTGTCCTTCTCTGCCTGACTTATTTCGCTCAGCATAACAGCCTCAAGTTCCATTCATGCTGCTATACAAGGCCAGATGTCATTATTTCTCATTGCCATGTAGTAAAGAAGGGGGGAAATAGGGGGAGAGAGGGAGGAAGGCAAACCATGAGAGACTCTTGAATGTTGAGAACAAACTGAGGACCGATGGGTATGGGAGGGGGAGGGGGAGGGGAAGGGGGGGTGATGGGCATGGAGGAGGGCACTTGTGGGGATGAGCACTGGGTGTTATATGGAAACCAACTTGACAATAAACAATTAAGAAAATATAAATAAATAAACACCTAAAACAACAACAACAACAAAAGAAAAAGTAGACTTGCCTCACTCTGAGGATGGGGGTTGAGGAAATGATAATATTGCACAAATGTAAGCTGTTTCTATAACAAATAAATAGAATTTCCTTCAGTAATTTATTTAGCTGTTCATGTGGAATACTTTGCCTGTTATAAAGACAGAGCCTTTTTATGCTTAGAGCCTGTGTTGGTCCAGCCAAACAGGTGTGGGAATATGGTAGATGAAGAGTGGTGTAAGAAGACCGTTAACTGTGGCAGGCAATTCATTTTTTTAAATGTTTTATTTATTTTTGAGAGAGAGCATGAGCAGGGGAAGGGCAGAGAGCGAGGGAGACACAGAATCCAAAGCAGGCTCCAGGCTCCGAGCTGTCAACACAGAGCCTGAGGTGGGGCTCAAATCTACGAACCGCGAGATCATGACCTGAGCCAAAGTCGGACACTCAACCGACTGAGCCACCCAGGTGCCCTGTGTAATTCATTTTTAAGAATCCCCTTCCCCCCAGCAACCTGTTAAGTTTATGAATGCTCTGTTCTCTCCTCTCTTTAAATGAATGCTGGGTATGGTGACAGGATGGTTCTGGACGTTGACGGGGCTGGAAGAAGGGGTGGAGATGGCAGGAGAGTTGACTCGCAGGGGAGCAGAGGAGGAAAAGCAGGTATTTCCTGCCATGGTCATCTAGGTGGTCTCCTGGCCGCACACGGTTTTAGGTTTCTTACGTGTGGGGAAATGGCCTGACTCCAATTTGTTCTCTATGGGCCTAGCACATTGTTTTTTGTTTTTTTAATTTTATTTTTTTAATTTTTTTTTAGTTTTATAATTTATTTTTTTTATTTTTTACAAATAGTTTGTCAGGTTGGTTTCCATATAACACCCAGTGCTCAATCCCCACAAGTGCCCTCCTCCATGCCCATCTCCCCCCTCCTCCCACACACATCAGTCCTTAGTTCTCAGCATTCAAGAGTCTCTCATGGTTTGCCTCTCTCCCTTTCCCCCACCATTTCCCCCCTTCTTCTCCCCCTTGGTCCTCAGTTAAGTTCCTCCTAATCCTCCTATACGTGCAAACATATGATATTTGTCCTTCTCTGCCTGACTTATTTCGCTCAGCATAACACCCTCAAGGTCCATCCATGTTGCTACACATGGCCAGATTTCATTGTTTCTCATTGCCATGTAGTATTCCATGGTATAGATAAACCACATCTTCTTGATCCATTCATCTGTTGATGGACACTTAGGCTCTTTCCATGTTTTAGCTATTGTGGAGAGTGCTGCTATGAACATTGGGGTACATGTGCTCCTATGCATCAGCATTTCTGTATCCCTTGGGTAAATTCCTAGCAGTGCTATTGCTGGGTCATAGGGGAGTTCTATTGTTAGTTTCCTTAGGAACCTCCACACTGTTTTCCAGAGGGGCTGTACCAGTTTACATTCCCACCAACAGTGTAGGAGGGTGCCCGTTTCTCCACATCCTCGCCAGCATCTAGAGTTCTCTGATTTGCTCATTTTAGCCACTCGGACTGGCGTGAGGTGGTATCTCAGTGTGGTTTTGATTTGTATTTCCCTGATGAGGAGGGATGCTGAGCATCGTTTCATGTGTCTGTTGGCCATCTGGATGTCCTCTTTGGAGAGTGTCTGTTCATATCTTCTGCCCATTTCTTCACTGGGTTGTTTTTTGGGTGTGGAGTTTGGTGAGTTCCTTATAGATTCTGGATATTAACCCTTTATCTGATATGTCATTTGCAACTATCTTTTCCCATTCCGTCGGTTGCCTATTAGTTTTGTGGATTGTTTGCTTTGCCGTGCAGAAGCTTTTAATCTTGATGAGATCCCAATCGTTTATTTTTGCTCTTGTTTCCCTTGTTTTTGGGGATGTGCCAAGTAAGAAGTTGCTGCGGCCTAGCACCTTGTTTTAAATGAGGTACAAGCCTCCCCTGATGCTGACCTTATGTGCTTGGCGCATAGATGCTGTGGTTTTGGAAGTGATGAGGAATTCTTATATTGCCAGTCTGTACTGAAGAAGATCCTCTCTGTCATGCAGTCAGCTATGGGGTATGGGAGTGTCATCCTCAGTCTGGATGGCAAAGTTCAGTGATGACTTTAAGACCCCAACACTGAAATCAGTTTCTTTTGTCTTGGCAAAGGGACGGAACAGGATCCTTCGTGCCTTTGCATGTGTTGGAAAATACGGTGGTAGGTGTCAGGTAGAGCTAGGGATCAAGGAACCCGACTGTGATGCCAGATACATGCTTGGTCAGGGCTTCAGGTCAAGGGCTCCAAGAAAACCAGATGGAAATTGATGGCCTCTTCTGACCTGCCCTTGGAAGTCCTGCAGTGTCAAGTTTGCTGTACTCTTAACAAGTTGACGTAGGTTCAAAGGGACGGGACATAGACTGGTTTCCACCCCACCCCGCCCTGCCCTCCCTGTAGCAGGAGTGTCCAGAATATGTACATATGTTTTAAAACATTCATGGAATCCTGGTGGAGAAATATCCATGCCGCTGTACCAGGCGCACTGAATATAGGTAATTTTTATGGTGTGGGCACATATTTTTACTGAATTTGGATCTATCTCTTTTTAAATGTTTATTTTTGAGAGAGAGCGCGAGCGGGGGAGGGGCAGAGAGAGAAGGAGTCACAGTATCTGAAGGAGGCTCCAGGCTCTGAGCTGTCAGCGCAGAGCCCAACACCCGAACCGCGAGATCATGACCTGAACTGAAGTCAGATGCTTAACCGCCTGAGCTGTCCAGGCCCCCGGATTTGGATCTGTCTTGAAGGCCGGGCTCAGGACCCCTCCTGTGTGCTTCCACAGTATCTTACCCCTTGGGACCATGCTGTCCCTACAGTGTTTTGTGACTTCTGACTTACTTGGTTATAGGCTGTGCAAGAGTGTGGGAACATCATATTCCCAACACGTAGCAGTGCCTGGACCATAGTAGATGTTCGACAAAAACTCCTTGAATTGAAATAGTTAACTTAATAAATGCCCTGCACATCAGGCACTCAGGTCAACTTTTGCATCCTCGAATTTTGCCTCTGGACACACGAGGTTTGTGGGAATCCTCGGGTTGGATTATTCTAAACAGAAACCAGTCTAGGGGCTATAGTGGCCCAAGTGGACACACCCTGCCCTGCGTCCAGCTGTCCATTGATTTTTTTTTTTGGCGTTTCACATGAGCCATTTTATAAATAATCAGGACCCTGTTGTAACTTGGTTCATACAAAGCAGTATTCTATTTTCATTTTAATTAGTCCTCCCTTTGTCATGAGTGATGGATTCTGGAACATTCTCTAGTCTGCTGGGCGACTGTCCCATCTCTTTCTGTTAAGAGGAGCCTCTGGTTAATTCCATTAGGTCTTTGTGCAGGAGCAGTGTGCTGACCTTGGTATGAGAGGTGGGTGTGTGTGGGGGTGATCACGTGATGAAGGCTTACAGCGCATCACTATGCGGTCTTACCTACTGCCTCAGAGAACTGCTCAGTGGTTTGTTCATAGGTTTCTGAAGTCTCTGTGGGCACAGAGACTGAGACAACAATCCACCTGTGAACAGAGGTCCAGGGGTGGGGGAGGCTCAGGTACACGGCGCGGACCTGGCTCCTACGACGGGTGAATGGACTTGCCTGTCTCGTTCCCAGTCCCTTTGTCCTCTCCTGGAAAACTTCCCACTGTCTTGTGTTAACCACAAACACTGAGTCTCTGAGCTGATAAGTGGCCTGGCTGAAAGCAAGGCTAAAGTAAGCCCAGAAATGTTAAAACGTTTTTTTGGGGGGTGGGGGGGGTTCAGGGAGACGGTGATTACAAAGGGGATTTAATTTGAAGAATGGGTGAATTTTGGAAATTTGTCAGTGAGAAATGCATTGTTTTGACGTCGTTGGAGAGCAGAGCCTATTTTAAGGGCATAGGTTAAGTAGTAGTAACTTTGTCTTCTTTAGCCGTTTCTTGTTGACCTATGTTGTCATGGGTCTCATGGCCACAGGCTGTCACACTCTTGTCGCTCAGGGAAAGTTTTATAAGCACTGGACGCTGTGACTTAGTCCAGAGCTTGACAGGAAGTTCGTAGGTTGGTTAACGTGGCAGCATCCTTCAGGTGTGGCCTTCCTTTGTTTTTAACGAGGACGTGGCCAGAAGGCCAATTACTTTGAGCTTTTAGGGAAGGCATAGCATCTTCAGCATTGTTGACCTGAACAGCATCTCCTCACAAAAGCCAAGGGAGAAAAATGTGAGATGTGCTTGTATGAATTAAAAGGGTGGCAAACAGGCAGCTTAGGGCTCCAGGACTGGCTGGGTTTGTGCCACACAGCGTGAGTGGCATCTGTTGATTGGTGACTCTGACCACACGTGGCACCTGTGTGCTCTTACAGATACTGCACACTCTTCGTATAAAACCGTGAAATTGCTAGAGTTGTATTGTAAACGTAGGGTACGTAGCAGGGCCTTGAATCTCATAGACTTAAGTACACAGAGGGCCCTGTCAGAGCTGCAGTCATGGGCTATTGCAGTACCTGCCCCATTGTTAACTCATCTTAAAACGTGGCATCAGTTAACCCTTAAAAACCATCTACACTGTTTTTAAAAAGGTTTTTATTTAAGTAATCTCTGTACCCAATGTGGGGCTCAAACTCACAAGCCCAAGATCAAGAGTCACCTACTCTTCTTTTTTTCTTTTTTTAGTTTTTAATGTTTATTTACCTTTGAGAGAGAGTATAAGCAGGGGAAGGGCAGAGAGAGAGAGACAGACAAACAGAATGTGAAGCAGGCTCCAGGCTCTGAGCTGTCAGCACAGAACCCGACATGGGGCTCGAACCCACGAACTGTGAGATTATGACCGAGCTGAAGTCGGGTGCTCAACTGACTGAGCCACCCAGGTTCCCCCCCTGCCCTGCTCTTCTGACTGTGCCAGCCAGGCACCCCAAACCCATCTACACTATTAACAAAATATCCACTTGTTGAAAATGGGTTGCAGGAGGGTTTCTCTGTTGAAGTCTGGAGGCAGAATGGCTTCTTCAGGAAACTTCAGGCTTTGCTTTATAGACTGTCAGCTGATTGGATGAGGCCCACCGCATTAAGGAGGGTAATCTGCTTTACTCAGAGTGTACTGATTTAATGTTAATCACATCTAAAACAATACTTTATGGCAATATCTAGACTGGTGTTTGATCACAGGATTCTGCATAATGACCTAGGCAGGTTGACACATAACATTCACCATCACAGTCCCTTTTTGATGTAATTTAGGTCATGGTGATGCAATGGAAAAGAAGGCTGGTTTAAAAATTAAATCACGTATTAATTGTGTGACGCATCCATCGATCTATTTGTCATACGTTTATTAGACACCCATGTGTAAGGCACTACGCTAGACATCAGGAAAGATGAGCCCTTCACTTTGAAAGATGAGCCCATCACTTTGAAAGCAATCAAAATCTGGTAAAGGAGACAGACAAGTGAAAGATCACTGCAGTGCCTTTGCCTAAATGAGATTGAGTGGTGAGGTAAATGAGGGAGGGTAGAGCCTCCTGTCTCTGGGGAGGAAGGTAGAAGATTGGGGAAGGATTCACAGAAGATGAGACACTTAAGGTCTTGGGGGATAATTAGGAGTTTTCTAGGAAAGCATTCCTAACAGGGCACAGTAAGTGCAAAGGCGTGGGGAATAAAAAGCCACATTCGTGAAATGGCAGCGTATTCAGGATAAATGTATGCAAAGCTTCGGTCACATCATAGATTCTGGAGGCTCAATATCATATTATCATCAGGAAAATGTAAATGTGGCAGATCTTACATTTTATAGTTTCTTGGTTAGTAAATAACCATCTATCAGGCCATCAGTAAAATATGACAGTTCTTGGCTTTAAAAAAATTGTCAGGATAATCTGTTTAGATAGAGTCCACTGAAGGTTGTTCAGTTTTCCATTCTTACCACTTAAAAATATTTTCTTGTCCATATTGGGTTAATTACAAAGCGAATTAAGAATTTGGGGTGCCTGACTGGCTCTGTTGGTAGAGCATGTGACTATTGATCACATGACTTTGAGCCCCAAGATGAGCATAGAGATTACCTCAAAAAATGAAAATGGAAGTGAAAAAAACTATGTTTATATAGGATTTACCTTACAAGGTAGGCATTCTTGACCAAATATATCAGATTTCTATAAATTTTCTCTGAACCAGCTGTGTCACTTTGGGCAAGTCAGCCTACCTCTTAGCTTTAAATTCTCACCTGTAGGGGCGCCTGGGTGGCTCAGTCGGTTGGGTGACTAACTTCGGCTCAGGTTGTGATCTCAGTCTCTGTGGTTTCATGCCTCGTGTCGGGTTCTGTGCTGACAGCTTGGAGCCTGGATCCTGCTTCAGAATCTGTGTCTCCCTCTGTCCGCCCCCCCCCATTGTGTTCTATCAAAAATAAATAAACATTAAAAATATTAAATTTTCACCTGTAAAGAGCAAGAGCTTGGGCTGGTTTTTAGAGGTCCACCCAGAAGATAGTCAAAGAGCCTATAAATGAAAATTATTTTCTTTCCTCTGTCAAGTTATATAGGTGTTTCTATAGCATGAATTGTGATAATTGCACCTTTCCCACTAGCAACTGTTTACAGTGGAAGCTCCTTATTGTCACTTCGATTGAGCATTTCATGTTTCAGCCAGTTAATTGAGCATTTTATGTGCATGATCCCATTAAATACCAATAATAACCCTGCAAAGCAGATAATATTTCCACTTTGTAGTTGGAGAAACCGGAGGCTCAGACAATTTAAATAACCAGGCGAGGCTTGCTCAGGTGGCCGTGGGGAAGCTGGGGAGGGGGTTGAACCCCAATCTTTTGGCTCCAAAGCCTGCATTCTTTATCAAGGCTGTAACTCACAGTACACAATTATTACCATAATGTAGTATTTTATGACCATAGCCGAGGTGATGTGTCTTATAAAAAGACAAGTCTCACTCTCTGAAAGCAATCTGTTTAACATTTAAAAAAAAAAAAAAAAAAAAAAGCAAGGGAGGTACTTTCTGGTATGTTGACTAATAGGGCCATGAATTTTAATATATCACCGGGCAGCTCATCAAACAACGGAAGAAGGCATGATACTCCACAGTCAGAGAGGACCCACAAACCACCTGCTTCATAAGTAACTCAACTCTCATTCTTTGATTCAGCCCACTTGCATTTGGATTCTGCCCCGCAGTCCGTGATGACCGTCTCTGACACATTGGTTTTTATTAGGGTCTTGACTGGTCCCTCTGCCCAGCAGATCGTTTCCCTCACTTTGAAACAGCACTGAGATCGCAGCCCAGTTTCCATCTCGGAGGGCCATTTCCAGTTTAAAGTAGCTACTTGTCATTCATTCTCTCTTCATCCTGTTTAGATGTCTGCAATGTACATATCACTCTAGATATATTTCATGTTTGTTAATTTGTTTTGTTTTGATTGCTTTCTTCTACTTGAATGAAGTTCAGTGAGAGCAGAGACCTTGCCCTTTTACTACTTGGCCCCTAGCCCTGGAGTGGTGGTTTGATCACAGTAGGCTTTATCTGGCTATCTCATCATACATCTGTTTGTCTGTCTGTTTTTCTTCCTCTGTCTGCTCTTTCTCCCCTCTCTCCATATATCTATCTATAAAATGGCTTGGCCATGTGGAGTTCTAGTAAATCTGCTTCTCCAATTAGGTTGTGGGAAGACCCATGTATTTCCTTTACAGTTAGTCACTTTACTTTTGAAGTTTTTTTTTTTTTTTAGTTGCTCCCTTTTTATATCAAGCCCAAGATACAGCAGAATATTGAGAAAGGGAGCTTTAATTACAAAATTATAATAAATTGTTTCTAATCACCTCTGTTTGTTTCCTCTCGCCAGGGGCTCTGTGCTTGAATTACAAAGAAACCTCTTCAGCCAGCTCATTCTGGATGAATGAATGATTCACACTACGAGTCCTGAGTCCTTCACCCTCCTTCCAGCGGTAAGTTCAAGGCACTTGTACATCTCAGAGGTGTTCATGTATGTCCGTTGTGTGTCTGTTTCCCGTGTAGCTCTGTTAAGTGCTCTTAGTGTGTGGACCTGGGTGGGGAAAGCCGAAGTGGATTCCTCACGTTTCGGTTGGAAATTGAATTTCCTGTGCGCGGTGGTGCGTCAAATCCAAGCGGCTTCTTTAAACACACTTTAATAGTATATAGTGGATGATGAGGATCCTTTCTCTGTGGAATCCTGTGTCCCCATCCTCTCTGGGAACTCAGGTGGGGAACTTGCAGCCTAGCAGGTGTTCAGTCCCATCTCTTTACAGATCACATACTGACACAGCACCCACTTGAACTCCATCCAAACAGGAAGTCCTGCTGAAGAACAGATCTAGGGTGTATTCTTCGTAACTGGAATCATAGGATCAGGCAAGCTCAGGAAACCTGAGACATTAAACCACTGAGGGAAAGTAAGGTTCTAGTGATGTTAAGGCCCTTCCACTCTGATTGGGGTGTTTCACTGGCCGAAGTATTGGTGTTTCAGTTTAAGTACTAAAGCGGAACGCGGAGCACTTCCCAAAGCCGTGTTCGGAGGGCTTGCAGGTCACTCCCCAGACTTGTCTGCAGTTCGTGCTCACTCGGCTAAAATCCACAGACACGAGCACGCGCTCTGGAGGAGGCCATCGGTCCCATCTTCCCTGTACTGCTTCGCGCCCTTTGGATCTCAGCTCAGGGCATTGCCTCTGAGAGGTTGTCTCTGTCCACCCCATCTAAAGCGGCTGCCTGCTTTATTTCTCTGCAAAATGCTTGGTGTACGTGATAGTTTTCTCTCTTGGGTATTTGCCTGCTTGCCGTTCGGCCTTCTTGTCGCGGGAGAAGTTCCAGGATGTCAGAGCACTGGCTGGTCTTGCCCCTCATGTAGCCATGGCGTAGATCAGTGTCAGTGCACAGTACTTTCCGACTGAATTATGTAAGGTCAGCTGTGAGGTGCAGCTCACTGTACACGTGGCTTAGTGTCCTATGATGAGAAATTGGCTGCCTCTACTAGAGATTTTGATGATTCGCTTTGTCTATTTAGTAGCTATTTAAGTTTATTAATTTTAAGACAGAGAGAAACTGCATGTGTGTATATGTTTTTGCAGGGAAGGGGGAGAGAGAGAGAGGGAATCCCAGGCAGATTCTGTGCTGTCAGCATGGAGCCCGCTGTGGGGCTTGAATTCACAACCCTGGAATCATGTCCCGAGCCGAAATCAAGAGTCAGATGCTTAAGCAGCTCAGCCACTGAGGCGCCCCAGGAGCTGTTTTTCAATGTGAATTATTCTCCCACAGTATTATCCAGTTTAATAGTATCTTCTGTGTAAAAAGGAAGTTTTGTAATGTTTTGAGTTTATTTGCAAGTAGAGCCCTTACTAAAGTTACAAATTTTGGAGCACCTGGGTGGCTCAGTTGGCTAAGTGTCTGACTCTTGATTTCAGCTCAGGTCTTGATCTCCCAGTTTGTGGGATCGAGCCCCACATTGGGCTCTGTGCTGGCGTGAGGAGCCTGCTTGGGATTCTCTCTCCCTCTCTCTTCGCCCCTCTCCTGCTTGTGTGGGTGTGCGCATGCTCTCTCTCAAAATAAATAAATTAAAAAAAATGTTTTAAAGTTACGAATTTTGAGGATGTTTGGTAACTTTTGTGTTGATTGACCTTTATATCATCTACATTAGAATATTTATTTATTTATTTGTTTATTTACTTACCTACCTACCTACTTACTTATTCCTACTTACTTATTTGGGGGAGGAGGGAGCCAGAGAGAGAATCCCAAGCAGCTTCCATGCTGTCAGTGCAGAGACTGATTCAGGGTGCAAACTCATAAACCGTGAGATCATGACCTGAGCCAAAATCAAGAGTCTAATCAAGAGTCTGACGCTTAATCAACTGAGCCACCCAGGAATTCCTGCATTAGAATATTTCAAAGGAATATCTGATTAGACTTGAGTACTGTTTCATTTATGCTTTTATGAAGTTCAGATGCTAAGACTGAAATACACCTATTTGAAGAGCCTGAAGTTTAGATTTTTTAAATTTTTTTGAGACAGATTGCCTGAGGTTTTTGAATCCTGTCTCTGACATTTCCTGGCTCAGTGACCTTGGGCAGGTTACTTAAGCTTTGGTGCCTTTGTTTCTTCTTCTGTAAAATGGGGGTTAATAAGAGCATTTTCTTAGCATTTTCCTCATGGCGTGATTGTGATTAAGGAGGTTAATATAGGTGTAATGTAAATTTCTGTTTTATTTAGTGTGTGATCAGAATTTTATATATTAGATATGTCAACTGGGTTTAGAGATCATGTATTTGGATACTGCTCATAAAGTGGAGACAGGACAGTGAACATTTGCTTTTGCATCACATGGATAAAAACAGGCCATCCCTGAGTCAACAGAAAGAAAAGCCTTGCTCATACTTATTAATAACTTTAGTTATCATAGTTATAAATCACAAATATGCCATTTTCCATATGGATAGCAATAACGCTGTCTCTTTGGTATCAGACAGACATGGTTTGTGTTCTCTGGTGGTGCTTGTTTTATGATCTTCAGCAGATGACTCGACTGTGGCTGGCTTCAGTTTCTCTGCATGAAAGTAGTGCTGACAGTGCAGATCAAAACAGATCGCTGTGGGAATGAGACGTGAAAACACATGTACACTCGGGGCCTAGGGCTTCACGATCTTTCTTTCTTTCTACGCCTTAGATCTAAGAATGATGTTACTATTTGAACAACAGGGATCATGGTTAGGAATGGTTCGAGTGTTTATTTATTAAATTTTTTAAAAATGTTGATTCATTTTTCAGAAAGAGAGACAGAGTGCCGGGGGAGAGGGGTAGAGAGAGAGGCAGACACGGAATCCAAAGCAGGCTCCAGGCCTTGAGCTGTCTGCACAGAGCCCACCTGACACAGGGCTCAAATCCATAAGCCGAGAGATCATGACCTGAGCCAAAGTCGGATGCTTAACCCACTGAGCCACCCAGGCACCCCTAATTATTTATTTTTAAATTTTATTTACTAATTTAGTTACCTATTTATTTATTTAGAGAGTGTTAACTGGGGAGGGGCAGAGAGAGGGGAAGAGAGAGAATCCTAAGTCAACTCTGCACTGGAGCCTGATGCAGGGTTCAGGCTCACAAACCATTAGATGATGCTTAACCGACTGAGCCCCCCAAGTGCCCCAGGAGTGTTTAGAAACAGTGTCCTGGGGCACCTGCGGGGCTCAGTAGGTTAAGCATCTGACTTTTGATTTCATCTCAGGTCATGATCTCCTGGTTCATGAGATGGAGCCCCACACTGGGCTCTACACTGACAGCACAGAGCCTGCTTGAGACTCTCTCTCTCTCTTTCTGGCACTTGCGTGTTCTCTCTCTCTAAATAAGTAAACTTAAAAAAAAAAAGAAAAGAACAGTGTCCTATTTGTAATGATGAAGGGGGCAGAATATTTAGTGTAGAAAATATTAAGTTCATTTTTAATTTTTTAATGATTATTCATTTTTGAGAGAGAGAAAGACGGATTGCGAGCAGGAGAGAGGGACAGAGAGAGAGGGAGACACAGAATCCGAAGCAGGTTCCAGGCTCCCAGCTGTCAGCACAGAGTCCAACTCAGGGCTTGAACCCGTGAACTCTGAGATCATGACCTGAGCCAAAGTCAGGCACTAAACCGACTGAGCCCCCCAGGCACCCCAGAAATATGAAGTTTAGTGGGGAGCATACTGTTGTCCTTGAGAGCAAGTCGTGTGCAGGGAGCAGGGCAGTGCGACCCTAGGACCAGTGAGTAGAACGAAACTTCAGAGCTGGGGGAAAGCGGACAGGGTGGCCTGTGCGGTAGTGAACTTCCCAGGGCAGATATGGGTCCAGAGGCTGCTGGACTGCGGATCAGGACTCCTGGAGAGAGGATTCCTCCTCCCCGGGAAGGGGACCGCCATGGCCATAAGTCCCGTTCCAGCCCCGCTTCAGCCTACATGGCCCCGTCCAGAAGCCCGTGTGCACATCCTGTTCTCTCAGCCAGGTGGGTCGTGTGGGGCCGTATGTCCCTAGAGACCCAGGATTTAGCTTTCTGAAGTCAGAGAGTTGGTACTGCTGATTGCTTTCTTTTAGAGCATCATTCAGGATTTAAAATCTTCCTGTTTGTGTCTATCATTTGGATCAGAGGTTGCCCACTGGTGGGCTTCTGGCTGCTTCTGGACTCTGGGTAAGCTTTGTGGGGCCTGAAAACGGTGTTTCTGACATGGGTCTTAAGGATATTTAGATTAGTTGCCCACCTCTATTTTTTATTATTATTTAAATGTTTACCTGTTTATATTGAGAGAGAGAGCAGGGGAGGAGAAGAGAGAGAGAGCGGGAGGAAGGGAGAGAGAGAGGGAGGGAGAGAGAGAGAGAGAGAGAGAGAGTGAGGGAGAGAGAATCCCAGGCAAACTCTGTGATGTCACAGCAGAGCCCTGACACCAGGCTCAATTTCACAAACCACATGATTATGACCTAAACTGAAATACAGAGTCCAACACTCCACTAACTGAGCCACCCAGTTGCCTACCTGTAGAAAGTGAATTTTTAGATAAAAGCAGCATGTTCAGTGTTCCTTAACAATGCGGTTCATCTGTCAGCACGGTTCTGTGCTCCCAGGTGGACAGCTAGTGCGGGCAGGCAGCTGCCGGCCCGCGTAGACGGGACAGGCATGGACCTGTCTGCTACAGTACTGACCACGCCATGCAGTCTTCCCAACGCTGCGTGTCACTTACCGTTTTTCCTTTGCTTAAGTTGTTTTTCTTCTAGTAGAATTAGGGGAAAGCTGGAGAGGTTCGATCTCCTTCTGTATTAGTAGTGGGAAAACTAAAGACCTTTCTGTAGAGTTTTGTGTTTCCAGAAAAGTAGAACAGGACGTGTTTTGTGTGCTGGCCGAAGAATACTCGTAGAAACCTAATTTGCAAACAGACGGCTTCTGTTTCTTAAGAATATAGCACTCTGGCCTCCATCATTTCATGCATTTTAAATGGCCCCGAAGGTGTGTGTGCGATTCCTCACGGGGCAGTAAAATTTTCCCTCTGCGTTCAAACAGAACTCTTTGACTTCTATTTCGGGCCATTTCCTCTTTTTTTCATCAGCAAACTTGCTCATCTTCCCCAAGATCAGTTGTCAGGACTCCCGGTTGGGTGAGATAGGAGCAATGTGTAATTTGCACACGTGTGTGGGCTGCGGAATGAGGTTCCCTTCTGCCTTCTCTAGCGGACCCCTCCCCCCAACACATCCCAGACTTTGTGGCACCAAACAGATGAGGGCCTGTAACCTCCTTGACTCTGGGGGGGTGGGGCGGGGGAGGGGGTTACCAACGCCTCTGCACCCATAGCCCACTGAGGCACAGACTCCGACCTTGGGGTGCTCTTCTGTGTGTGCGTGGATTTGATTTTTAGTGAAAAATACAATCTGGTTTTGTTTGTTCACTCTATTTTACAAGGGTGGTTCTGTGTACACTGTGCAGATAAACTAAAAGAAAGAGAGAACAGGGGAAGAGCCATGAAATTAGACGTCTGTTGTTTGTAGGCTGGTGGTTGGGAGGAGGGTGTGTGTTGATAAGGACAGAGAGACAAACTTAATTAGTGGAACTTCGAGGATGACTGGTGTAAAGTCCCTGGAAGGAGTTCTCATCCATCAGTTGGATTTTAAACAATGGAATGTGCTCCCTAATGGAGCCGTGAACTTCCATCACGCGGTGTATTTGGGCAGAAGAGGGTGGCCCATCTGTCAGGATACCGTAGGAGGTTCTCAAATTAGAAGGAAGACAGGACAGCCTGGATGACCTCTGTGGTCTCTTAGAAAACTCCGATTCAATTACTCTCTGAATTAAACTGATTAGGAACCTTTCAGCTTAAATGATTTCACTTTAGTCCATAAAAAGGAAATTCTGTACCCATGGTGTGGGAGGCTGAGAAACCACTTTTTAATTGATTACATTTAATTCTCGACAGATCCCTTACATTTTCTTAAATTTTCCAATAGAAGCCTTCAAAAATGTTATAAACAGATGTGTCTAGGGCTAGAATTTATAAGTCTATTTTCCAAATGGTTTTTTCCTGCTGAAAAGTTTTAGTTCACCTTAGTGGAAGCTCATTAATGAGTTTATTTTTGGTAGCATGATTTTTAAAAATACTTATTTATTTTGGAGAGAGGGAGAGAGAGAGAAGACAGACACAGATGGGGAAGGAGAGAGGTGGAGAGAGGGGGAGACACAGAATCTGAAGCAGGCTCCAGGCTCTGAGCTGTCAGCACAGAGCCCGACACAGGACTTGAACCCAGGAACCATGAGATCATGAAGTAAGCGGAAGTCAGGCACTTAACAACAGAACCACCCAGGCTCTCCAGTAGCATGATTTTTTTTTTATAGAGATGTTTATCATTTAGGTAAAAATCATGCCTCTTATTATAAAGCATTCCATTTAATTTCAAATATTAGGGGTTTATACATTATCAGCAATTGTCAGTTATCAAAGCATATTTAATTTGGATATAATCACCTATAGAAAAAAGTCCATGTAAAGGAAAACTTTTATTAAGAATTTGTTTTAGGGGTGCCTGGGTGGCTCACTCAGTTAAGCTTCCAACTTTGGCTCAGGTCATGATCTCCCAGTCTCTGAGTTCGAACCTCATGTCAGGCTCTGTGCTGACAGCTCAGAGCCTGAGCCTGCTTCAGATTCTGTGTCCCCCTCTCTCTTTGCCCCTCCCCTGCTCGTGCTCTGTCTCTCTTGCTCTCAAAAATAAATAAAACATAAAAAGAAAACTAAAAAAAAAAAGAATTTGTTTTAAATCTTAGTTTTTCTGTTAATTCATATTTGCGCATTCTTATAAAAGTAATTAACTGGTTATTTGGTTAAATTCTTGAGACTTGCTTATTATGTAATGTAAGGTTACCACTTGGACTTTATAAATTTTCCTTCTTTTCTTTTTTTTTTTATTTTAATGTTTTATTTATATCTAGGAGAGAGAGAGAGAGAGAGACAGCGTGAGCAGGGGAGGGTCAGAGAGAGAGGGAGTCACAGACTGAAACAGGCTCCAGGCTCTGAGCTGGCAGTCAGCACAGAGCCCGACGCGGGGCTCGAACCCACGAACCGCGAGATCATGACCTAAGCAAAAGTTGGACGCTTAACTGACTAAGCCACCCAGGTGCCCCAAATTTTCCTTATTTTCATGAGAGTTGACACCATTAAAAGTGTGTTTTGCACATTTGATGCCTTTGAAACAAAAAAAGCTTGTATTATGAAATTTAGGTTTGTTGTGGCTTTAAAGCAATACGTACTATGCCAGTTTTGCATTTTGAATTAGCTTAAAATAATAGACTATTGGTTTTGTGGGTATCTCCAGTTTACTTATAAAAAAAGCTAAAGTATGATTTTGTTCTTTATTTTCACTTAATGAGAATTACATTTTTTTAAAATTAGAAAAGTGTTTATTTGTGAAAGAGAGAGAGCACAAGCAGGGGAGGGGCAGAGAGAGAGGGAGACACAGAATCCGAAGCTGAGCTGTCAGCACAGAGCCTGACGAGGGGCTCAAAGTCACAAACCATGAGATTGTGACCTGAATAGAAGTTGGACACTTAACGAACTGAGCCACCCAGTTGTCCCAAGGTTAAGTTTTCATTGATTCTCCTTGGCTCTATTTTCTTCTTAATCAACATTTGTGGAGCTGTGGCCTTAAAGCAACCAGACCATGCTAGTAAAGCATTTTGAATTATCTTAAAATTGACTCTGGATTTTAAGGATACTTGAGCATGCTGTTCAGGCATTTTCCTGAGGCCCAAGCAGCCTGGAAGATGGGATCCTGCAGAATAGCTAGGGAATTTTAAGGCGAAAACTTTCACAAAGTTTTGCTTAATGGGTATTAATGATATGTGGGTTGGCTTATTTTAAATAAGGGGATTTTAGAGGCTCTGACAAAAAAAGGGCAGCAAATTATTTTCTTTCATTTTTATTAAGAGAATTTTTTTTTTATAGTTTATTCATTTTTGAGAAGGAGACAGAGCATGAGCAGGGGATGGGAAGATTGAGAGGGAGACGCAGAATCTGAAGCAGGCTCCTGTCTCTGAGCTGTCAGCACAGAGCCCGACATGTGGCTCGAACTCGTGAACTGTGAAATCATTATCTGAGCCGAAGTCGGACAGATGCCCAACTGACTGAGCCACCCAGGCGCCCCAGCTTTTCTCCTTTTACAGTCACAACTGCCGTCACCGTCATTGTCCTCTCCCCTCCCCACTCTCACTCACTGGATTCATCATGTGCCAGGCACGTTTTAAAATACTAGACTTAATCATAAACACTTTTTATATTTTTAGTTTATATATTTGAGAGCCACACAGAGAGCACGAGCAGGAGAGGGGCAGAGAGGAATTCTAAGCAGGCTCTGTGCTGTCAGCTCGGAGCCCCGTGTAGGGCTCAAGTTCACAAAAGTGCGAGATGGTGACCTGAGCCAAAATACAAAGTCAGACGCTCAACTGCCTGAGGTCCCCAGGTGCCCCAGAAACAGACTTTTTCAGTTTGCCCCTTTTGGTAGAATGGAGAGAAGATTCACCTCCCAAGCATTATTTCTGTGGATTTTATAATTTTCACATGATATTTCACATGCTTCATTTTCTTCTAGTACTGCCTTCATGTAGGACATTTTTACAATGGTATTACTCACGTCCCATGTTTTCTCAGTCCGCATTGTTGGAAGTATGGTTTTTTTCTGTTGGAAACAGCAGACTAGAGCTCTTTTCAAGCACATGAGTGTATTTCGAAGTCTTTTGCCTGTTAATTTCTTTGAAGGTGGGGGTTTGTATATGTGCAAGGTTATTTAATATTTTGGAATCTTGTTTGGATAGAAGTGATCTATGTTTCAACCTTTATTATTGTTATTGCTCTATATTAATTTTTTACCAGATTAAACCTTTAGAGTTGGCTGAAGATTACCAATAAAGAATGACGTTTAGTAGGGTATTTTGTTTGAACCTATATGTGTTTGACTTCAAAGGTGAAAAATATGGAAGGGGTTGAGTTTCTCGAATTTTAAGCAGACACTTTATTTCTCTCATGCTTTTTTAAAAAATGTGTTTTACAACTTGACAGTAAACAAAAAAAATGTGTTTTAAGGTCCATTTTTCTTGTAACTATAGATCAGTACATTCTTATTATTGGAGATAGGCGTTATTATTTCCAGCCCCATTTTCTGATTAAGGTAAGGGGATTCAGAAGGCTTCTAAGTTACGCACATGATTTGCTAACCCAGTTCTACTGGTTTGAGCATAAGGTATTTCCATAACCCTGTGGCCTTTTATTAATTATGACTAGTCATGTGGTAGGAGAGTGTGAGATATTCCTGTCCTTGGTTAAAATCAGGTTAGGAACAATTTTTGTATAATCTTGACTAAGACTACGTTTTACTAAAATTGTGATTTTTTAAATGTTTTTAAGAGACAGAGAGCAGGGGAGGGGCAGAGAGAGAGAGAGAGACATAGAATCCAAAACAGAGTGAGAGAGAGAGAGACAGACAGACAGACACAGAATCCAAAGCAGGCTCCAGGCTCTGAGCTAGCTGTCATCACATAGCCCTACACTGGGCTCGAACGCATGAACCGTTACATCATGACCTGAGCTGAAGTCGGACACTTAACTGACTGAGCCACCCAGGTGCCCCAGAAATGTGATAGTTTTAAAATTTTCACTTTTTTGAGGTATAGTTGACATATAAAGTAGTAGAATATTTAAAGTGTACACTGTGGTGATTTGGTGAGATGTGTGTGTACATTGGGAAAGGAATCTCCCCACCCAGCTGATGAAGAACCTCTGCTGCCCCTCTCCTGCTTACTCTCTGTGTCTTTCTCAAAAAAAGGGAGCTCCCGGGTGGCTCAGTCGGTTGAGCTGACTCTTAGGCTCAGGTCATGATCTCATGGTTTGTGAGTCAGAGCCTCACATGGGGCTCTGTGCTGACAGCTCAGAGCCTGCTTGGGTTTCTGTCTCCTTTTCTCTCTGCTCCTCCCCTGCTTGCTATCTCTCTCTCTTTCTCTCTCTCTCTCTCACTCTCAAAGAATAAATAAAAATACAAAAGAAAAAAAAAAGAACATTTGTCACTTCACTGTCCTGGGTGAGAGAGAGAACATTAACGTTCTACTCTATTAGCAAATTTCAGTTACACAGTATAGTGTTAACAACTGTGGTCACCATGTGTCACCTTGGATCCTCAGAGATGACTCATCTGTAACAAAAGTTTTTACCGAGCCCTCCTCCTTCCCCCTGGCAGCCATGTTTTCATTGATGTGATTTTGACTCTGTGTGTGTAATTCTGTCATTTCCCCCCAACTTTTTATTAAGGGAATTTGCAAACATACAAGAAGTTGAAAGAATTGTACAGTGAACACTACCACCACTTGAATTCCATAATTGTTAACATTTTGCTATGTTTACTTTTATATGTGTCTTTTGCGTTGTATGTTCGAGGGCAGAATACTTCTTTAAGTAGTAATTTATGTAATTCTTGGAGATCTTTGCCAAGGAATTTAATTTTAGATGCCTGTTGACACATAGGCCCTGTTGTTAACTCAGAATGAAGCATTAGTAAGATAAAGTCTGCTTTTTATGATTTGGAGATATGCTGGCATTCATAATTTTAGGATGGAGTACTAAGTTGAGAGTATTTTATTGTTGTTGGGCAAAGTTTAAATTCTTTAAACCCCAAAGTGATATTATACGTCCATAGAACTAATGTTATTTGGGTGACCTCAGTGATTAAAAAATGAAACCAGACAATGCAGATCCATTGGAAATGTCTGGGAAATGTTGGAGATCATTCAATTCTGGCATAAACAGATCTACATGTTACATGTATGAAAAGTTCAGAATTGTCTTAAAATCTAGAGGCAGGTCTAGAATAGAGGCATGCAAATATTTCCACACAATTCATTGTCTTTCTGATACATTTTTCACATTGAGAAGCACATCTTCGTAAACTTCCTTCTTCTTCCCTGATTCTCCTCTTTCCCTTTATATTCAAGAGCAGTTCTTCCATCTCAAGAAACTGTTTCTTTTATGCTAGCTGATACTTCATTTTACTTTTGCTTTAGTAACAGAAATGATGTGGCTTGATGACTTGGCATTTGTTTTCTTCTTCTTTTAATGTTTATTTACTTTTGAGAAAGAGAGACACAGAGGCGTGAGTAGGGGAGGGGCAAAGAGAGGGAGACACAGAATCCAAAGCAGGCTCCAGGCTCTGAGCTGTCAGCACAGAGCCCGATGCGGGGCTCGAACCCACAAACTGCGAGATCATTACCTGAGCTGAAGCTGGACATTTAACTGACTGAGTCACTCAGGCTCCCCAGCATTCTTTCTTTTTCTGTATTTACCCAGGGCATTTTTTTTTCCCTAAGTAGGCTCCATTACCAACGTGGGGCTTGAACTCACGATCATGGGATTCAGAGTTGCATGCTCAACTGACTTAGCCAGGAGCCCCACCCAGGCTATTTTTTAGCACATGTGTACACACACATACGTGTGTGCGTGCACACACACATCAAATTAACATTTTGGGAATTCCCATGTTTTCTGTTATGTGACTTGGCTTCCTTGGTAACTTTCTGACTTCAGTCCTGGAGGTTGTGGTTACTTGAGTGGCATGTCCCGGCTCTCCTGCTTCTGCTGACCAGCTCTGTGACCTTGGAAAGTCACTTCCGTCCTCCGCCTTTTGTATGTAAAGTTCAGGGATTGAGAGTAGGCAGTTTTACAGGTGTGCTCCACCAGCACTGAAAAATCCTTTGGTTCTGTGTTCGCTAATAAAGTTTTGCAGAGTTTAGACTAGTTTTTATAACTGCAGGACAGATGACCTTATGTAATGGCTTTTATCATTTGCTAATTAAGATTAGAAAGTGTACCTTCAAACATATATTAACTACATGGACCCTATATGGGAAAAAATTGTGTGTGCCTCCTCTCTTCTGTGTAGAAGTGGATCTGCATATGAAGTGATTTATTTTTCATGCAGGATAAGGAATTACAAGTTGTATGTCTGTAGTGCATATGGTCTCTGGTCTTGAATCTGGTCTTGAATATGAAGCAAGAAACTTGTCAGTGTCATACATAGATCCATTCACATTTTAAAGTTTATTTTATTTATTTTGAGAGAGAGAGAGAGAGAGAGAGCGCGAGCGTGTGCACCACATCTGAGCTTGTGGAAGTGGGAGAGGGACAGAGAAAGAGGGAGACAGAATCTGAAGCTGGGGCTCCGTGCTGTCAGTGCAGAATCCGATGCAGGGCTCAAACTCACAGGCTGTGAGATCATGACCTGAACCTAAATCAAGGGTTGGACTCTTAATGACTGAGCCACCCAGGTGCCCCATAGATCCATTTACATTTTTATTTATTTACTCTTTTAACATTTGTTTATTTTGAAAGAGAGAGAGGGAGAGGGAGACACAGAATCCAAAGCAGCCTCCAGGCTCTGAGCTGTCAGCACAGAGCCCGATGCAGGGGCTCGAAGTCAGGACCACAGATCATGACCTGAGCTGAAGTCGGACACTTAACCGACCGAGCCACCCAGACACTTCCATTCACATTTTTAAAATAATGAAAATACTACCTTAAAAAGCTGTTTGTCACATGTTTGTCCAGGAGAGCTTGAAAACTTCTGCTTACATAACTGTTTTCTATAGAATATACTTTCAAAAACCTAAAAGCTACCCCGATGTAATCCTGTTCCCCTTTTCAGCACATTTTTGCCAACAATGAATATAAAATAATCTGAAGCTGTTGCTTTACCCTTTTTGCTTTTAAAGTCAGGTGATTGCTGATTTTTCCTACAACAGTGACCTTTTGGGATAACAAGTCCTAGCAGTGTAAGGGTACCGGAGCTCAACTAACTTAAAAAAAAAAAATGAAGTAACTCCAGAACACAGAGTAAGTATATACCCAGTATTTTGCAAATCGCAGAATTATTTTGAAGGGCTGCTCTCGAAGCGGGTTTTTTATGACCGTAGCGTTCCAGCTGTGGTTTGGGAGGCAGAATGTTTACTACCGCTCCAAACACCAGGATGGTAGGTGTGTATTCTTACTGCGGAAAGGCTTAAAAAAGTAGCGAGGCTCCCTTCCAGTGAGTAAACCTTTATTCAGCACTCGCTGGGGCCGTGTTCCTATGGAACTTTGGTGGTAATTCTGGAATGTGGGCCCAACAGCAGCCCAGTCATGGGTGAGCCTGGCGGCTCCCCGGCTGGTGGCTGGCTGTCCCCGCTAATCACTTCAGGCCGCCTGTGGAAAACCACTTTCTGGTTCAGTCTGCATCACACTCCTCCACCAATGGAAAAAATTGAACATGATGAGGGTGTGTAGCTCGCAGACAAAAATACATCCAGCGTTGCACAGGGTCCGTTTTTAGCTCTTAACGGCCGAGCATTTGAAGTGTTCACGCTGCTTCCTGCCTTACCATGGGCAGAAAGCAGAGAGAGTTTGCGGATTTGTGTATCAGCCCTGACTTGGTGAAACTTTTTCTACTAATTAAAAGAGTCTGAGAAACCCTGGCTACATCCAGAGTTTTGGCAAAGGTAAGGTTATGAATATTTATTCTCCGCACCCCCCACCCCACCCCCCGTCCCCGACTCTTCTGGAGTTGAGACTTAATTTTGTATGTGAGATACAAATGTTTCTGGAAATGGTCCTTTTGGGAATATTTCACTGTGCGCTGACCCTTTCTTTGTTTGACATTATTTTGTACTTAGGCTGGTCTAAGACTGTATTACTCTCAGATTTGAGTATGTATATGCTTTCCAACACCTCCTGGGGCTTTATGATAGTTGCCCTCCCCATTTTACTAATTAATTCTCCAAAAGCTAATAACATATATTGTATGGATTTATTTCCCTTGATAGTTCAAGAAAGTATCATTTCTCAGCGTGGTTACGTTAAAAGCATTAATGACTATTATCTTATTTTTACCAGTTAATTCTTTTAGGGCACAAAGGGAAATTAAAATATGGCAGAGATCATATTTTGTAGTTTTTGGGTTATTACGTAACTTCACCAGGCCTTCGTTTTGAGCTGAGTGAGCTCCCCTGCTTAGGAGTTTCTTTTCAGACTTGTAATTTGATGTTCACTGTTTATTAATGTCTGTCCTTAACTTTTGTCTCGAACTTTCTGAAAAAAGAAATGAAATCCTGTGCAGTCCATGTACATGTGTGTGTCGGGGGCGTGGGTACCTAGTTCAGGTAGGATGATCCATTCGTGTCACAATCCCCAGAAGCTGTTCATTCATTAAGTATTTGTCTGAATCCTGAGCTTCTTAGCCTGGATTGAGGAGCCCTGGCTTGGCATAGTACTTCCTCAGCTTTACGTTCATTTGGCCAAGCATGTAATTCTCAGAAAATTGGTAGGTGGAGAGACAGAAATAGGAAGCTTTTTTGAAGTCATGGTAACTTGGAAGATTATTTATAGAATTTCTGGAAAGTTAGGGGTATTGCTGAACAGCCGCTAGGGTTTTTCTTAACACGTTGAAGTGTTTCACGGTGGCCCTCCGTCACACTTCGGGATTCTAGAGTTTATGCTTACTTTCAGTATAATGGGGTTATGAGTTATTTTAGGATAAGCAGGGCGTTTCTTCCCTGTGGATATACCATTCACTGTCCATTCCTTTAGTTCCTTGACTGAAATGTCATTTTTGGGATGGGGCAGTGGCCAGTACGGTTCCGGTAGGTCAGAACTCATAGAAACATTGGTAACATTTTTTACTTTTCCTTTGGATCTGCCAAGTGCTGCTCTGGAGAAACTGGCAAACATTTAGAACCAGGGCAGAGCACTGTCTTCTCCTCTGGTCAGATTAACATTTGTCAACGACTTTTATTTTTACCAGAGCTTGTAGACAGGAGCTGAAGTCTTTTGGAGCCCCCTCGGCCTCCAATCCAAACGAACCAGACTGTAAATAGGGTTTTGGAGGCAAGTAGATAACACTCTTCTTTCAGTATTTCAGTGCAGAGGGAGGACCTTGCAAAGCCCTCTCTCTACACCAGGCCTGTTCAGGGATGCCTGAAAGTAGAAGATAAGGGCTAGGTCCCTTGCCAAGAGATTATCCTTCCAAAGTGGTCCCTTGTTTAACCACTAAATAAAGTAGATATTTCTGTCTTGGGGGTCTCTAATTGTGTTTGAGAAGAGACACATTCCCTTTTGCAGAGATTTAAAGTCAGTGCAAGGTCGCTCTAACCACTTTGTACCGTAGATATCAGAAGCATGTGGGAACAACGGCGGGGGTGGGGGGGGGTGGGTGGAGGCTGAAAAGGAAGGCATGTGCTCCTTAAATGTTGGGCGGGAACTTTTCCGTGCCTGTACGTACCTCCAGGTTTGGTCCACTTTGTAAGATTCATTTACGTGGAGATGATTAACTGGGTTAATGAGACCCTTTAACTACACTGTGAGATTTCAAAACAATTATTTTTATGGATCCTTCAGAACAAGATCTTTTTGGACATAAAAATATTTTAAGTGATAGTCTGCATTTTTTCTTTGAAATTATACCTTAAGTAAGGGCCAAGATAAAAATGGCTTTATTAGGAGGGGTCAAAAAAAAAAAAAGAAAAAGAAAAAGAAAAGGTGTGGATTCGAAAGTAATAGCAACAATGTTAAAGCAGGGTAATGTACTAGTAATGTAATAATCCTCAACTTTGGACTGTTGATGCATACAAGCACTAAACATCGCATTTGTAAGAATTTGAATTCTGATAATGGCAGGGTGAGTGTCTTTATTACTCAGTCTTATCTAAAACAGTCTTACAAATGGTAAGAGGCTGTAACATCAGTGTCCCAGGAATATACTGTATACGTTGTTAGCTATTTACAGTCCAGAGTATTGTCAGGCTGAGAAGGGACCTTACACGATTTTCAAATGGGAAAACTGGAAAACCACAGGACTGACGTGGCTTGTCCAAAATCACCGAGATGGTTAATTGCTGAGCTGGGATGGGATACCAGGTTCCTGTCAGTCCTTTCCTGATACTACCTATTTCTTCAATTGAAAATACGTTGGTGTATACCACTCTATCTTTGTAAATGATAGAGGCATATATGTGTATACATTCGTATATGTGTGTCTCTATGTGTGTGTATATATATATGCTTACACACAAACCTCTTACAGGCATCCATTTTCTGCCCTCCCTCCCTGCATTCATTTTTCCATTTACGTAACCTACTTGTCAAACCAGACAGACTTAAAGCCGTAGTTGGAGACAAGACAGAGCTGTGTTTCTCGTATCCTAATGAAATTCCAAGTCGTGTATGCTCATTTGGTGGCCATCGTCCACACTGACTTATTACCAGAAGGAATTTTAGGCGTACATGTGCTGCCCTAACCTCTGGTTACAAGACAGCTTTGATACGACTTCATCCGCCAATCTTCCTGGTTCACCCTTAGATGAAGAGTTGTCGCCTCTACCCCCCAATCCTATTCCGAAAGAAGACTGTTTATGATTTGTTAGTTCTGTGCCTTATGAGAGGGAGGCATGGAAGGGAACAGAAAAACAGCAGATGAACTTTACTTTAGTGACAAGGTAATGCAAGGCGCCTTTGGAAAAATAAACACTTCTACAGTGATAGACTGAGTTATCATTTCACTGTAGGAAAGGGATGTGGTGGGTGCTACCGATAACATCAGAAAGAAGTTGGTCCAGGGCGTTCCTAAGACTTAAATAAAGGTTTAAAAATCCTGGCTATCTTTAGGACAACACTGGAAAGTGAAAATAATCCTTATCCTGTTTTTGTACTTGACCATGACACATTGCTATGGTGGCAGAATTGTTAGGGCAGGGCTTCTAAGACGGAGATGTGCAGAAAGGCTTAAGAGATGCGGAGTCTGTGGGTTGGGAAAAAAGCTGAAAGTTCATATGATAAAAACCAATGAAAAGGAATTCTGGGTGGAGAGAATGAAAGTATTTTCTTGTCACCTGTAGCCATTCTGGAAGGTGGAGTGACCAATGAAAGGAAGCAGTATACACAGACCATCATAGACCAGGAAAAGTCATGACAGTAAAAGTTAATAGCAAGTAGAGAGCTTCATAAAAGTATACATGAAGTCGTGAATACACACGTGCTCACACGTGCACACATGTATTCCATGGAACATTGAGACGATGCTCACAGATGAATCAAAAACAGCCAGACAGGGTACATACAGACCAACAACAGAACACCCTGGAAATAAGCGGTACCTAGCAAAGACCTTCACTTACCTTTATTTCCCCCCCACACATGACTTACAGGGGAAACATGGAAATTACAAGAAGTCACAGTGGTAAGCGGTTTCCCAAAGGGTTCCGCACTGGCGTTAACGCCCTGCTACATCTGTCTATTGTTCTCGAATGGTTTTTCTGAAGCTTCTCTAATAGTACAGGGCAGTTGCTCTTGGGCCAAGTCCTCCTCTTGTGCATGACACTCCTCTGCTTTGACTCCTTAAGGACAACATTTAGCATTGGCCCCTCTCTCTGTCACACAGCACATTTTCTCTCCAGTTGTTCCCATTCAATGCTGCGATTTCTCCTGAAGACAGACAGACAGACACACCCACCCTTATTTTGGATTCCTCTATCCTTCTAGCTACAATTTACTTCCTCTGTTCCACTTTAGAGTAAAACTGGAGCAAGCGGTTTCTGTTCACCATCTTCGGTTTCGTGGACCTCATCCTCAAACTCACTCCGACCCCGCTACCTCCCTCCACCCCCACTCCACTGCGGTCAAATTCATGGATAAACTTCCATGTCGCTAACTTCAGTGCTCCCTTATCTATCACTTTTTATTTGGACTGTCAGAAATGTCCGGCAACTTCTTCACAGTCTCCTCCCTGAAATAGATCTTTTTTAAGTGTTTGTTTATTTTTGAGTGCGGGTGGAGGGAGAGGATGAGGAGGGCAAGAGGGTCCAAGCAGGCTCCATGCTGTCAGCACAGTGCAGGGTTTCTACTTACGAACCGGGAGATCATGACCTGAACCAAAGCAGACGTTTAACCGGTTGAGCCTCCCCAGTGCCCCTGAAATACATTTTTTTTTACTTGCTTCTAGAGCAACATATTTTCTTGGTTTTCTCTTAATTGGCTTCACTGACTATTCCTTCTGTTTCTTTTGTATGCTTCAACTTGTTGGCTTGACCTCTTCATTTGGGAATGCTGACGGCCTCTTCTCTTCCTTTTGTTTACTTCCCTGGAGAGCCCATCCATTTTATCTCTTAAACCCCATCTTCATAAGGATGAGTAGCACATTTGTACCTCAAGCCCATCTTTCCCCTGAACGCTGGCTTCTCCCTCCAGCTGTCAACTCACATTGCCTCTTGAATGTCCAACAGACATCTCAAACCCAGTACTTTGTCTTCTCCTCAGCCTCCTCCACTGTGCCTTCCCCATTCTTCCAGAATCAGAATCACTGCGGCCTCATGACCTGTTGCCCCTCATGCCCATCCACGTGGGAATCTTCTTGGCCTTTCTTCCAACTGTATCCAGACTCAGGTCACCGCTCACCACCACCCCCAAGTCCAGGGCGTGCCCCCTCTCACTCTAGTGAGAATCACTCTAGTGGCCTGATCACCTCCGCACCCCCAGGCTCTGCTTGGCTGCGGACAGTCCAGTGCAGGGCAGCCACAGTGGGCCTCTGGAAGTGTGGCCCACGATGAACCTTCTGGAGTCACCACCCTCTAATCATGACTTTCAATCTCAACACGAAAGCCAGTGGCCTTTGGGCTGCAGTCTGGCTCCTGGTCCCTCCTTCGACCCCTCTGTGCCAGCCACACTGGCCCTCCTGTTTGACCTCCCGGGGCATTTGCACTTGCTGCTCTCGGCCTCAGCGCCTTTTCCCCAGAAGCCACGTGGTCTCTCTCCTGCTCGTCTGGTTAAATGTCACCACTGGCTGAGGCCTTCCCCTTCTCCCAGCGCCCCTCCCCAACATGGCCTTTTATCCCCTTCATTTTTTTTCTTGCTAAAATACTTATCACCTTATAATAACTTACTTCCCTTGTTTGTTGCTCACCCCTCCCCCCTATAATTAAAGCTCCATGAAAGCAGGAATTTGGGGGGAGGCTTTTTTTAAATTTATTGTTATATCCTCAAGGCCTGTAACCGTATCCAACACAGAATATTTACTCAGTAAACATAATACCGCGTTAATCATCGAAAGTGTATCTTCCCTAGGATGCAGTAGCTACAGCTACTTAATGCAAATGCTAAACACTGTTGGACTCCTGAATTTTACCTTAAAAATGTAAATTTTATATTTCACTTCATGATATATTTATTAAAACAATAGTAAGTTGGGGCGCCTGGGTGGCTTAGTCGGTTAAGCGTCCGACTTTCGCTTAGGTCATGATCTCGCGGTTCGTGGGTTCGAGCCCCGCGTCGGGCTCTGTGCTGACTGCCAGCTCAGAGCCTGGAGCCTGTTTCAGTCTGTGACTCCCTCTCTCTCTGACCCTCCCCTGCTCACGCTGTCTCTCTCTCTCTCCTGGAAATAAATAAAACATTAAAAAAAAAATTAAAAAAAAAAACAAAAAAACAAAAAAACAATAGTAAGTTACTTAGCATTAGATGAAATTGAACCTTCAGGAAGATGCCATTTGGTGGTTCTGTTTCTGGATCGCCCCTCCCTCCGCCCCACACCTCCTGACCTCGGTCACCACATCCCATCCCTACAGACTTTGGGGTGTATACTAAATTCCGGTAAGTATTTAGGAGATTGATTATGACGTTTATACTACCAAGAAAACAGATTTTTCTTCTGTGTGATGTTCTTTGTAAAGCACATCTTTGTAAACTGGAATAGAACTACATCTTAACCTTACAGTTCCTTAGTTGACTTAAAAGTTGAGTTTTTCACTCCCTTCTCCTGTCTTCATTCCCAACTGTGCAAGCCTTTACCGCCTGGGTAAAGGATACTTCCAGAGAAAGACTTTTTCAGTGCTTTCTTTTTGAAAGGGACATAGATCACAGCAATTCTTCTAGAAGAAAAGCCTGAACATTAAGTTGTACCTTAAAAAAGGGGGGGAGGGGTAATTTCAGACTGAAAAGTAAAGAAACATTTAAAACGATTTTGATGTAATGCATATGTTAAAAAAAAAAAAGAGATGAAAAAAAATCTAGATTGGATTCCTGCCTTTGCCCCTTAATGATCTTGGTGAAATTATTTGATCCCGGGGGCTGTAACACAGGGATGCCCCTACAGGCTTTGGGCATTCTTGTGCCTCAGCCTTGGCACACAGCAGCCCAGGGCTCTTCCTCCGTGTGCCCATCTACATTAGATAACAAAAAAAAAACTGTAAATTCCTATAAATTATAAAATTTATACCTGTTAGTGCTATTCTTTTTTTTTTTTTCTGGAAGTTTCTGTAAATTTGCCAGCTAAAATCTCACTAGGCTTGTTGTGAATCATCATATAATTTAAGGAAAAGTTCAGCAATGATTGGTTTAATTTTAGTTGCAGGCCCCAGCACAACTTGTAGTGCAGCCTTAAGCCTCAGAGAAATGAGCTCTCAAATCAGGCAGCAAACAGAGCTGAAGTCGAAGAGCTACACATTTGAGGGCGAGGAAAACACCTACTTAAATGAGGGAAAAAATGTGTGGTTTAAGCCTATTCATTTTTTAAGTTAAATGGAACAGTGTATAATGAGGAAAAATTTTGCCAAGAATCACTCGGCACAATCGCTGTGGTGTATCTTGGTCACAGAATGTGACTGAGGTTCAGGAGTGTGATGCCTGCTTGCGATTTCCTGAGGCACACGCCTTCCGTGCAGGTCTCGGAGTCCGTGAGAAGCGGTGCAGTTATAGCCCGGGTTCCTGTATAAGGTCTTCTCTTTGGGTATGAAGTTTGGGAAGTGCTTACCCATGCCTGAACTCCCTTTTTGTGGAAGGGTTCATGTTCATAAAAGTTTAAGATGACAGGTTATTTAAAAGTCATGCTAGCACATTCTGAATCTTGTGAACCTTTGGCAGCTACCAAATGCACTGCTCAAGGTCTGTAGACAGAAGAATGTTGGCCAACTTTTGGATTTGAAGTAGACTTTGGAGAAAAAGAAGGTTGGGACTGAACATTTGATGTATTAAAACACACACACACACACACACACACACACACACGCTCTGGAAAGAACATGGATGCAAATACATGAAAGGCAATTTGATAATCTGTAAAAGAAAAATGAGAAAAAGCTTTTCACTAGAATTATTTGAAACTATATTCTGTAATTTTGCTTGAAGAGGCGATTAACTGCCCTCCCCACCCCCCACCCCCAAATATTTTCGGTTTCTGTGATGGCTCAGATGGAGCTGGGCCTCCCAACTCCCCAACATTCCATCGACATACCAGTAATATTTGTGGGAATGTTGGTCTCCCCCCGCCCTTCTCATAAACTCCATGCTGTTAAAGTTGTCACACACTCGCTTATTGATTCTGCACTTGGTTCACATTGGTAAATAGCCCCTCCCCGCACAAGCTGGTCCGCCCTTTTGGGGATGGGATCAGATCATACATCTCTTTGGTTTCCCTCACGGTGCCCAGGAGGGGGCGGGATCCTTAGGAGCGTCTCCAAACTCTTGTTGAATGATGAGTAGAACCCTTTGTCACTTCAGCTCCCAAGTTTCTGCCAATGCTAACATTTTCCTCCTGTGCCAGTACTGTCTCCACGCTGGTCTTCCAGGCGTGGGCTACTGTGGGCTCCTTCTCTAGATAGTTTCCTCAGGTGTCCCTAGGCGATGGCTCACACTGTTGTGCTTCTGGGACAGTTGGGCGATGGGGAGGGGGGATGGGCTAACGACTGTTAACATCTCCCCAACCTCCCCTCCTCTCCCACCTCCCTAAACTTTGTCCCTGACACCTGTGGTCAGGCCCCTGCTGCCTTGTCCCCTTTCCCTGCACAAGCTGGGGTCTTTCTCCACTTAGTTCACTTCCTGTTCGGTAGCTTAGGGACTTGCCTTGCGGTCACAGAGTGTCCATGTCTTTTAGAAACATGTGGTTTTCTTCTCCTTGGAAGGCCCTTCTTTTCTGTCTTCATCTAACAAAACCCCACTCATTCTTCAAGACTGAGGTCTTTGGTTAACTTTTTTGGGGGGGTTACTTTTTAACTCCTATGAAGCATTTGCATGTGCAGTGAAAGTTTCTCTTAAGTTGTAGAACGAAGGAGGGTGAGGACCTCACCAGCCACTTGTGGGGCCCGGAATTGCATGCTGACGGTGGCTGCTGCCCACCTCAGTCTTCCTGTCTTTAGCTCAAGTGTTCGCCCGGGTAGAGGCTGTACAAGTGTTTTGAGGCTCTCTACACTTGGTTTGTCCTTGGGTCTCGTTTCAATGGGATGTGCCATTCTGATGGAAGCTGTGGTTTTGTAAGTCATAGTTTTTCACTTTTTTTTTTTTTTGGTCGTGAAGAAGCTGTGATTGTACTTCACAACTCGGTTTCTAGGCAGACATATGGAGACACACGAGAATTTATTTCATAAAATGGTTTTTACCCTTACTGGGATGCACTCCTCCATTTTCTGTCCTAGTTTATCATCTACACCACTGTTTCTCTTCTGTTCTTTTAACGATAGTGGTAATTGACTCATTAAATGAATTTTATGACCCAATAATAGGTCATGACTCATAGTTAAACAGACATTTCTAAAGCAATGCTGCAGGTACTAGAACTTGTTATAAAACAGGTGTGAGTGCCTAGACCCTCCCTGTGATAAATTGGCTTCCTTAGGTGATGAACTGTGTGAAAACCACACTGTTGTTTCCGTGGAATTTATTATCCACACCCCTGCCTCGATACCAGCCATGCTTGTCCTCCGAGGCGCATGTTGCTTTATCCATTCATCTGTTAACATGCATTTGGAAGGGGTCCTGCTGAATTGAAATTGAACCCGTGGGGCTCCACAGTGGATGTTTAGCTTTTGAGACTTTAGCAGCAGCTTGCTTTCTGCCCACTTTATTTGTAAGGATTACTCTTCCTGAGCACAGGTCCTAGGGAGGCCAGATGTTCCTTTTGCCTGCCTCCTTTACAAATTGGGTTCAAGCCTTGTGGTTAGTAGCAATGAGCTCCTTTGAGTCATGGCATTCAGTTCTCAAGTTCTGAGTACAGTTCATTGATGCAGAATGAGAGAAGCAGGCTTTTGGGCAATTATTTACAGTGTTTATTACTAAGTTTGGATCCTGGAGAGATGAATGCATTTGTTTCAGAGTTTTAGGCATCGTCTTGTATTTTAGTGGTAAAATAACATAGGCAGTAAACCTCGAGGGCACCGTTTCTCAGCCTCAACCTAATAATGCATACCAGGACAGGTAATTATTCGTGGTGGGGGCCATCCTGTGGATTGTAGGAAGTTTAGCAGGATCCCTGAATTCTACTTACTAAATGCTAGGACTCCAGTTGGTTCGATCGGAAATGTCTCCAGATATTACTACATGTCCCCTCGGGGCTAAAATTCACGTGGTGTTGAAAGTGACTGCTTTCAAGTAACATTAGTTGTTCAATGAGCAGTTAGGTTATGTTCTCACATTTTCTGTCAGGACTGTCCAATAACATAAGCACATGGCTTGTGTCATTGTTTGTGTTGACATTTGACAGACCTCTGACAAATTAGGTATTTTTTATATGCTGTTTTAATTTGGGGAACTGATAAAAATCATCAAAGTGCTAACAATTTGGAAGATTCCAAATTTATATATATATATATAAACATGTAATAATTAACATAATTAATAGTTAAACTGCCTGAAACAACAGACTGTCATAAGATCTGATGTCATGGTACACAAATTTCGACTTCTAACCCAAAATTAATAATAAGGCTATGTTTTTGTATTGTATTTCTCAGTTTTTTAGGTGGTTTCACATATCCTTCCACACCCGATTCTCACTCTGTGAGGTTAGGTAGGGCAGATATTTTTATCCTCAAGTTGTAGGTGGAGAAAATGAGATTCAGAAAGTATAATTTGCCCAAAGACTCGTGCTGTTTAAGAGATGGAAGCAGGTCTTGAACCCAGGTTCTCTGACACAAACCAGAGTTGGATGCCAAGGTTTGTCTTTTTAATGATTGAATTCCTCCCCCTCCTCCCCCCCCCATAAAGGAAGCCAAGGAGATATTGTTATGGTTAATGATGGTTAGGCCTATTCTTATCTTTTTTTTCCTAGTTCTTATCACCATCTGGAATGTTCCCCTTGGACAAGGATAAGGCTCCTATTTCAGTATGAGAATTTCTCTGGAAGTATGTGAGAAGCCTTATTGGTGTCTCATGGTGGTAGAGCTCCAGCTTCCCTTGCCTCCTTGCCCAGCCATAAATCTGCTTCTGTGCAGGGTCCCTATGCCTCCATTGTGCTGGCTGTCCCCATTCAGCCCCCGTCCAACCTCACAGAGCCATCCGGCCCCCGGGGGGCTGGCTCCCACCCTTCTTTAGGCTGCCCCCTTCGGAGCAGCAGGCTCAGGCCAGGGACAAAGCATTCTTTTCCTCTGCTGTAAACTCTACACTACATGGAAATGGAGACTTTGGGAATCTGACACATCAGTTCAAGGCCAAGCTCAAGGCAAATAAAGAAAAGGTAAATCTTGAATTTCCCTGAGAGGTAGTCTGCTGTGGAATTCAGTGGCTGTTGATATTGTGGTGAATTCCATCACCCTGCTGGGGATTTCTGGGGTGGTCATTGATCACAAGTTTAACAAAAAACATCCATTCTTAGTTGTGATTTCAGCTTAAAAAGCCACATGCACCATAGCAGGCTTATATGTCTGGGGAATGCAGAAAGCAAAAGACAAGGATTTTTTTGCTTATTTGTGTTTTTAGATTCATGAGACTGTCCATTTTAAAAAAATGGCAGTATCTTATTTTGCAATAAAGAGTTATTAAAAATTGTTTATACGGCACACAATATTTGCCAAATGACTTCGCTTAAATTCTCTGTCAGCTGTGGGCCTCAGTGCACATTAGCATAACCTAATAACATAAATTGTAGGTTAACATACCTAATACATGTTATTACATGTTGGTATTCCCAAAGCATATTGCAGGTTAGTATACCTACTATGTATTTTTTTCTGTTTAAAGATATGGAGGTTGAGCTATTCTCTTTTTAAAAAGGTTCACAGGAAATTGGTTGTTTATTTTCAGCCCCCTTTCTATCAACAACAGCAAAAAAGTTTTTTAACTTGAATACTGTTAAAATTCCCTCACTAAAGGAGTCAGGGGTGCCGAACACTTGACCTATTTATTCTGTTTTTCTTCCGACAAAAACCACAGCTGAAGCATGACCAGTCAGTATCTGTTTAATTTGCCAAACTCCTCAGGGCCAGTCGTTTCCCTCGGAGATTACCCTTCCTGTCAATAAATCCCTCATAAATATTGCATAAATTCTTCTCATTCCAGTTTAAGGCTGGTTTGCTTTTGCCGTGATTGGCTAAAGAGGTTGAACAGCTGGTAGGCATTACCATGTGGAACAATGCACACTGTTCGCCGCCTCTTCCCTCCCTCTCTTGCTTTCCTCTGGGCAGTGCTGGGTTAATTATTGAAACATTTCCTCGTGGGCATCAGTCCTTTGGCCAGACCCAGTTGGGATCTGCTCTTTGTCTGTGTTCAAATCAACCTTCTGGTATGTGAGGTTGCTTTCACTTACTTAGTTCAACAAGCGTTTACTGAATGCTGTTTGAGCTCCAGAGGTGCAGGCCTTGGGCGGACAGCATTTTGAAAAGGACAGGGTCCAAGGATATGTTTTTGAAATATGACATGGCTTAAAAATGAAACTATTTAATTTCAAAAGTAGGAAGATGAATGTAGGTTGTAACCTGTTGCTGGGGACTGAGCCTCCATCCCGGGGCCATTCTGTGGCTTTGAATCCTGGCTTCTGTGTGTCCTCGAGCAGCTGACAGAGGGCCCTCTCAATGGCAGTTTTGTGTCACTTATGTTGGAGACCGTGATGCCAGTGCTGTGTGTGCCTGTCTTCACGCATGTGACCTTCAGATCAGAAGGGCCTGACAAAGCCGGGCCGGCTGTGGGTGAGCAACCCTGGAGCCTTTCACCTTTGGGGTCATCACCGGGCCTTGGTCTTGAGGAGACAGTGTCTCCCTCAATCAGCTCGTGGGAGAGGTCGCAGTGGTGACAGCCAGAAGCAACTCTGGCCACTTCTAGTTCCCTAAGTTAAAAACAAGATGGGGCTGAAAAAATGCTGACAACTGAGATTGTGAGCTTTTTAAAAGGTGGGGTTCTTGTGATCCATCTCTGGGCTCAGAGCTGTCCTGGGGGCCATGTTTTAGTGGCATCTCAACCAGTGGGTTATTCCCTCTTTCAGATATTTGTGAGAGTTGCCCACTTTTTAGTGCTCCGTAGCATAGCAGGTGCCGTTTCAGGCCGTGTTAGTGAGATGGTGGCCTGAAATGAGCTCGTAGATCCTCCTGCCAGTGCCACAGTGAAAAATATTTTTGACATCCCCCTGCCCCTCAATTTAAGATCCAAGGCAGACTTGGGTCTTTGGCTTTACTGGAGAAACTTAGGGCGAGGGTCAGTGCCCATGAACTTTAAAAGTCACTCTTGAACCCTCCAAAGGAGTTATACAAACTATGCGCCAATAAGCACATAAAAAGATGGTCACCATCACTAATCATTAGAGAAAATGCACAGTGAAACCAAACATGGCATCTTCTCATACCTGTAGACAGCCACTATCAAAACCCCAGTAAAATAACAAGTGCTGGTGGAACTGTAGAGAAGTTGGAATCCTGTACACAGTTGATGGGGATGCAAAATGGCATAGCTACTGTGGAAAACGGTATGGCGCTTCCTCAAAATATAAAAAGTAGAATTACCATATAAGCCAACAATTCCGCGTCTGGGAAAGCAGGGTCTCGAAGAGATGTCTGTCCATCCATGTTTACAGCAGCATGGTTCACAGTGGCCAACAGGTGGAAAGCAATCGACGTGTCCACTGATGGAGAAGTAGGCAAAAGAAATGTGGTCGATACGTGAGCTAGAATCTGAGCCTTAAAAAGGGAGGACATTCTGACATGTGCTGTAACACGGATGAACTTTGAAGTCATTACAGTAAGTGAAATAAGCCCACCACAAAAAGAGATGCTGTGTGATTCTACTTTCATGAGATACCTAGGGTATCAAATTCATGGAGATGGGAAATAGAATAGTAGGTGCCAGAGCTGTAGAGCGAGAGGTGGGGAGTTGTTGTTTAATGGGTATAGAGTGTTAGTTTTGGGAGATGAAGAGTTCTGGAGATTATATGCATAACAATGTGAACGTGCTTAATACCACTAACTGTACACTTTACAGTGGTTAATATGGTAAGTTTTCTGCTGTGTGTATTGTAACACAATTACAAAAAATTTCTTTTTTTGAAAGGGGAATAAATCACTATTAAACCATCACTGCTCTGCTCTCTGTGTCTGCAGAGAAAATTCAGGCTTTGTGTCCCGGGAGTGAGCACTGCCAGATGGCAACTCCCCCAGGCCGCTCTCTTCCCTCCAAGTTGGGCCTCCTGCCCCTACTTCTCGTGCGGAGAGGCCCAAACACATGCTGGAGAAAAAACTTTGTATCTCCTTCATGGGGTCAACATCTGTAACACAAGTTGTTTCCGCCAAGGACTGTTTTACTGTGATCCTGAGTTGTGGGTTTTGTTTTTGCTGCTGAGTCAAATGGAGAACAATGAAGTGTTGTGCTATCAGGATGATGCTTCTGCAGTCCTGTCCATGTGCAGAGGCCGCAAGTTGTTTTCCTGACGGTGGTGACAGATGAACTGTGACTCATGCTAGAGCCTTCACCTGCCCTCCGCTGGCATAAAGGCGCACACTGGACTGCAGACTGTGCCTTGAATTAATGTCCTTTACAAGAGCAAATGGACACTTCTGGCTTCCTTGACATCTTCCAACACCCTGACGAAATCAGGCAGTTTACAGACATTTCATTTATTATTTGCAGTGATTCTGGACACTGGTTGTTTCTTAGTAGAATTTACATGAAACCTTTGTTTTTACGTCTTTGGAAGCTTGGTGTAAAACGCTGGACGGTTCTCTTGTATTTCTGGTTTTCAGGATCATTTCATGGACTCCCTCCCCATACTTGTGAACCATGCTGCCTTGTTCCTGGGACTGCATGAAGCCTTCTAACTCTTAATCACCCTCAGAGCACGGACCAGACTTCAGGTACAGCCGGCTCAGATGAGTTGTGGTTCTCATCAAGCTGCAAGACTGTGATTAAGGTAGGAGTGACTTCAGTTGTTTGATCTGGTCATTTTTGTTTTGAAAAGTGTTTGCTAGCTCCCACCAATGAAAAGTCAATTCATTTGACTTTTGTTTTGTGGCTGTACTTTCTTAGGTGGAAAAGCAATGAAATTAAAAACCTACTAAATTCATTTCGAAAGGGACCTGAGAACATGACCTCCAGCCTGCCTCAAATAGTGATATACCACTTAGAATGAAATGCTGAGGGGGAAGATTTGGATCCGATTTCAACTCACGTGTTTGGCTTAACAGGCTCATTGCACAAACTGGGGTTTTAAAAAGGAATCTCACAGGTTTTTTTCAGGGACCCATATTCTGTTAAGTCAGCTTCAAACTGTTTTTTCTCATCATGTTCTAAAGTGAGGACCCTTAAAGACTTTATAGAGAGGCACTGGAGGTTAGTATTATTAAAATGTCTTTCTGCCTCAAATGAGAGCTTTTATTCTCTCCCTAAACCCACCTCTGCTCTTCATCTCAGCCTAGTCTTTGGGGACTCCTTTTCTTTTGTTGTGTTTCTACTTTGTGTGATAAGATCAAAGCTCCAGCACGGTGTGGTACCTGGACTTTTACAGACGAGGTGATTTTGAGCAGTAATCTCTCATATTGGGGTGTGGTGTTAACTCTTCTGGTAGTTTGTATGTAATGAAAATCTAATCACTGAAAAATCAGTGTATTAGAGTGACAGATGCTTTCCCCTCAGCTTTTTTTTTTTTTTTTAAATTTTTAAGTGTTTTATTTATTTCTAGGAGAGAGAGAGCGAGAGAGACAATGTGAGCAGGGGAGGGTCAGAGAGAGAGGGAGTCACAGACTGAAACAGCCTCCAGGCTCTGAGCTGGCAGTCAGCACAGAGCCCCACGCGGGGCTGGAACCCACGAACCGCGAGATCATGACCTAAGCGAAAGTTGGACGCCTAACCGACTAAGCCACCCAGGCGCCCCTTCCCCTCAGTTTTCTATTCCAGAAATCATTTATTCAGAACCTCCCAAAACCAAGACTAAAGGAGGTCTCTGCCTTAAGCTGATCTTTATGCCTGTTCAGTGTCTGAATAAGTGTCATACAGCAAATTATGCATTTAAAGTAACTAGCACATGGGCACGCGATATTACCTACTTGGTTGATGACCTACACGGCAGGTAGAAAACAAATTCAGTAACTAACTTGTGTTCCTGTTTTTCTGAGTTGTACGGAGGCATAGCAAACACGTTGCTTAGTAGTTTTGTAAGGTGTGGAGCCTTTTTTTTTTTTTTTAAAGAAAATTCTGTCAACATGGAATGTACTTTAGGTCATGTTTCGTACTGATGCTACTGTTCTTCATGTAGGTGAAAATGGGGAACTCCGAGAGTCAATACACCCTTCAGGGATCAAAACACCACAGCAATACTCTTACTGGTGCTAAGCAAAAGCCTTGCTCCCTGAAAATACGCAGCATTCATGCAAAAGATGACAAGTCGCTGCACGGGTGGGGGCACGGCGGCGGCGGCGGCTACAAGTCCAGGTCCCTGGCCCGGAGCTGCCTGTCCCACTGCAAGAGTAACCAGCCTTATGCCTCGAGGCCGGGCGGACCCACGTGCAAGGGCCCCAAAAGCAGCGCGTACGCCAAGCACAGGGCGAATGCCTCGGGCACCGACTTCTTCTCCCCGGAGAACGGCTTCCACTACGTCGGGCACGAGCGGGCGGATGAGCACGCGGCTTCCAGGGCCTGCAATGGGCACCTTCTCAACTGCTATGGGACGAACGAGAGCGTTGCGGCCACGCCGCCGCCTCCGCCGCCGCCGGGCGAGGACCGCAAGAGCCCCAGGGTGCTCATCAAGACGCTGGGGAAGCTGGACGGCTGCCTGCGGGTGGAGTTCCACAGCGGCGGCGGCGGCCAGCAGGGCGCGGGGCCCCCGGGGGACGCGGGCGGCCCGGTGCGGCTGCTGCGCTACTCGCCCACCCCGGGCCCCGGGCCCGACTCGCCCCCGGACTCGCGGCCGCGCTCCAGCAAGGGCAGCTCCCTGAGCTCCGAGTCGTCCTGGTACGACTCGCCGTGGGGCCCCGCGGGCGAGGCCAGCGAGGCCAGCGAGGCCGAGGGCTCCCTGCCGGCGCCCGCCCCCCGCCTCCGCGCCGACTTCCCGCCCGCGGCCCGAAGGCCTTCAACCAGAGCTCCTCCCTGTCGTCGCTCCGGGACCTCGACGCCGACGCCGGCCGCGCGCCCGCGGGCCTCCGGCTCTCCGCCGAGTTCGTGGGCGCGCGCCCCAGCCTCAGCCACCGCGTGTCCTTCGCCTCGGACATGGACGTGCCGTCCCGGGTGGAGCGCAGGGACCCCGGGCCGTACGCGTCCTTCACCCTCCCCTGCCGCAAGTCCAAGGCCGCGGCCGAGGACGCCTCCAAGAAGGACACGCTCAAAGCGCGCATGCGCCGCATCAGCGACTGGACCGGAAGCCTCTCCAGAAAGAAACGGAAGCTGCAGGTGAGCAAGCTTTGGAGGCCTGGAAGGGCGGCTTCCCACAGGCCCCCGCACCCGCTCTGTAAACTGGGCGGGTTGCAGAAGCTACCGCAGAGCGCCAGCCCGAAGCTGAGAGCCCAGGAAAGCGCGGCGGTTAGCCTCAGACCGGGCTGCCGTGGGTGGTGGTGGTGGTGGTTCTCTTTTGCTTCAAATGGGCACTTTCTGCTCTTCACCCAGAACTTCAGGCTCTGATTCTGCGCAAGCTTACCCCCGGGGCCCTGGGGTGAACTCCACAGGCGTCACCCCATAGATGGGGCCAGACTGACCTTAGAAACTACAGCGTTGGAGGGGTGCCTAGGTGACTCAGTCATTTGAGTCATCTGACGCATGATTGACGCCCAGGTCGCGATTCCGGGGTGGTGGGATTGAGCCCTGTGTCAGGCTCATCCTCAGCATGGAGCCTGCTTGAGACTCTCTCTCTCCGCCTCTCCTCTGCTCAGGTGCACTGCTCACTGTCTCTAAAACAATGAAAAAGAAATATTACAGCTTTAGAGAGAATTCCCCAGTGAATTAGTCTTATGAGAATTTTACTAGAGTTCATTCTAGAAGTCTAAAACAAAAAGGAGAGATAGAATGTTGTTATTTGAGGATGGATGGGTAGCCTTCCTGAACTTGACATTACTTTGGGGAAATTAAAATTTCTAGACTTAGGTTGGCACATTAAAAAAAAAGTTGACAGTCTATTAGTATAATATTACCACTTTCTAATGGGGATAGCAAACAGTTTTGAAAACCTCTTGAACCTAAGAACATGTAATAACAAAATTATGATAATGCCTGACAAAATAAGCATTGTGATGACAGTACTTACACATAATAGTGATGTGTAAAGTTGTAATGGGGAAACAAAGTGGCTTTGTCACCAGGAAGGAAAGTAATAGGTTGCCTTTTTAGGTAACTAGTGGCAATGGCTACGTTTTCAGTTCTTTTGCTCTTGACTTTTCTGTTTTGTTTGTTTCTACTTTTAGTTATTTGTAGAAAGAAGATGGCTTTTTCTTTCCTTTTTTGTTTTTAAAAAAAACTCGCCCAATATGAGTTGCACTGTTGAAGAGAATTTGAGTGGGCAGTTTGCATTTCATCCATCCTGGATCAGTGTGTAATTACAAAATTTTATAGAGCTTCAGGGGTGAAAAATAGTGTAACTTTCCTGAGTAGATGGTTTCAGATCCATAAAACTTCCTGCCAGTTATTCCCTTCTTATGCGCGAAGCACGTCGCCACCCTTCCATGCTGTGATCTGTTGTCCTTGGCTTCCCCTTTACCCAGAGGTAAAGAACGGACCATCACCATCCTGCTACAGAACTCTTCACATCCCCGAAGGTAGTAATTTGCTGACTCCTTACTCCTCACTTCTTTATGGCTAAGCCACTGCAGAGTGGAGATTTGACCTTTTCTCTCAGCTTCCGTTTCCCAAACAGCTGACAGCAGTTGAACCTAATGAGGGAACTAGTCCTCTGCTTTCTCTGGAACTATAATTTCACACTGAGAACTTTTGTGCCTTTTTGATTCAGGTGTTCTATTGCTGACTTATGTTCAGTTGTCATTCATTGTGACCCCTCATTGATCCTGGCATTGAGCCGATTATTCAACATCTCTTGTTTGCATAGAGTATGTTTCTCATCTGCCTGTGTTTGTGGCCTGGCTTACACATGGCTCTGCTGACTCTCATTCAAGTTCAGTTTAGCTCAGTAGCAGACCAGCAGCCACTGCGTATTGGCCACGTTCCACCCCTGTCAGACCTTCACTGTCCATTGTACGCATGGGAGATGCATCCCTTCAAGTCTGTATCATCCAGAGGCTTAACTCTGAATGGTTTGTAAGCCTGTGGAGTTATGAACAGAATGGTTATGGGGCACCCGGGTGCCCCTGTTGGTTGAGCCTCTGACTCTTGATTTCAGCTCAGATCATGATGTCATGGTTCCTGAGATCAAGCTCTTGTGTCGGGGTCTGCACTGGCAGCATGGAGCCTCCTTGGGATTCCCTCTCTCCTTCTCTCTCTGCCCCTCCCCCACTTGCACTCTCTCTGTCTCTCAAAAATAAATGAACGTTAAAAAAAAAAAAAAAAACACCCTGGTTATCCAATCAAAAAATTTGAATTTGAAAGCTGGAAAGTAGTTCCCCCTCATCTTAAAAACGAAGAAAGTAAGGTTTAAGAAATTTGAAGGTCCTCTGTGAAGACACGTGGTTAGTTGGTGGAAAAGCCAGGGCCAAAACCGTTTCTGCTAAAGCTCATACATGAGCTTTTTCCACTTAGCCACGTGACCAAGTTATTGTTGATAGCCACTAGTGATTACTTTGGGCTTAATTTGAATATTCAAATAAATTACTTTGGAGTTTCAAAAAGTGTCCTTTGCAGGCAGCTTTTTAGTTTTGCTTGAGTTCCCACATTTGATGAGCTATGAAGGTGAGCAAGAGGAGTTTTTCTGGCAAGTAGGCCACTTCCATTGGTCTCTTTTCCCCCTCTGGTTTTCTTTCACAATTTATGGCAGGGATCAGGAACAGATGCTTAAAAATGTAGTCTGTGCAGGGTAGTAAAATTTCCGACTGTATATCATAACAGAGCACCAAACCAATGCATATTCTCCCACACGCACAGACTTCTGTCTGTCAGCAGGGCTGAGGTCCAGCAACCCATACTGTGATGGATAGACATCCTTGTTTTGACTTTTTAAAAAGAGATGTAAAAGGAGCAGTCCCCTTCCCCTTTTTTATAGGGCTTTCAACCAGTCTTGTGAGTTAGACCCTAAAATGAGATAAACTGGTGAAAGAACATACACAACTGAAAAATCATATACTAATGAGGGAGGGAGGGAGGAAGAGAGAGAGAGAGAACATATGCTGGAGAGAAATATGTGTGTGATGCCAATAAGCTCTCGGTATCACTGGAGCTATGCTCTGAGTCCCGGTTTCTGTCCTGAACTTTCAGTTCTGTCAGGCAGGCTGAGTCTAGGTTATGCTGAGGTAACAGAAACCTCTCACGTCTCTGAAATTTAGCACAAGCCAAGTTTCTTTCCTGTGCTGTCACACGGTTCTGCATTGTTCCTCTCTGGGACCCCAGGTGCATAGAGCAGTTCCATCTGGAACGCCACAAGCCATGGTAGCAGAAAGAGAAAGAAAATCATGTGTCAGCTTTTAAAGCTTCCAAGTAAAAAAACCCTTTTTTTAATGTTTATTTGAGAGAGAGAGAGAGAGAGCGAGCGAGCATGATCAGGGAAGGGGCAGAGAGAGAGACAGACAGACAGACAAAATCTGAAGCAGGCTCCAGGCTCTGAGCTGTCACCACAGAGCTGGACGCAAGGCTCGAACTCCTGAGCCATGAGATTATGACACAGGCTGAAGTCTGACGCCTAACCGACTGAGCCACCCACGCGTCCCTAAAGCTTCCACTTTTTACTTCTATTCACATTTATTGGCCAAAGCAAGTCACATGGCCATGCCTAATTCTGAGCGAGGAAAAGGGAGACGTAATCACTCTGCCATGTGCCTTAGGGGAGGACCAGGCATATTTGGTGGGTGCACTGACAAGTACTGCAGAGTTTGTAGTGGAGGAGATTCAGGATGCATAGATACTGACTTTTGGGCCCTCTTAATTTTAGAGCTCACTGCTCTTTGAGGGCTGCATAGTCAAAAAGAACTAGTGGTCCCTATGTGATGAAGAGCAAAGGCATGCAAAGAATGAAAAGGTGTGAATTTGGTACATTTTCCTGGAAAATTGAGGAGTGATGATCGAAGAGTTTTCCCTTAGCATCTAAGGAGTGACTGACATCTCTTGGGTACCTTTGTACTCTTTGCTGAAGTGCTCTTGTCATGAAGTTCCATTATCCGTTGTTTATGATTATCTAATTGTTGGGAAATGGAAATCAGACTACTTTGTGTACATGTGTAACATGGCTTTATAGTTTCACACCCATTGCACAGTGACCAGGAAATCTAGCTGAGCCCATTTGGGGATGGGCATTCATTCATTAATTCATTTATTCCTATCAGCTTGAAAATTAGTCACTGCCTGTTAGGATTCTAGATAGGAAGCTTTGGAAATTTATTCAAAGCTGTGAAAGTTCTTGTTTATGTCTAAGAATCAGTTATAAAGGCAAAATGCAATATTTTCCTGTTATGGAGGAAAATTTGTCATGGTTTGCTATGGTTGAATATTTAAAAGACAGCACTACAACTTGGAAGTCTCTCTCTTATGAGAAACCAGTCAGGAATGTTTATAGGTCACATTTAAGTTGGGCACCTAAGTGTCTTTCCCTGGCAGACTTCAGCTTATTTTGAAACACCCCATTATAGCTCTTGCTGGGTATCAGAGGCATCCCAGTGTTTGGTGGCTATGAGTCAGAGTCATATTCATAGCTGAAATGATGTTAATACTAGCTAAAATGAGAAGTATTTCTTCACCCCTTAGGAGTTTTTTGAAGAGTAACAAAGTGACAAAAAAATCTTAAAGCTATTTTGAAAGTTTCCTCTCTAAGTGACTCACTGCAGCTGGCTTATTCTTACATAAGCATCTGTGTATAAATAAATATGACTGTGGGACACAGTGTAAACACAAGTGGAAAATAATATTTTTGTTAGTAATCACTGTTTGGGGCTCCTGGGTATTTGGAAGCACTCTTCAGTTGATTTTCTTACAAAAGATAGCAAGTACTTGCTGCTTGCTTTCTGGATGGAATGTTTGAAAAGAAAACCCACCCACACAGTGGAATACTCAAAATAAGGCCTTTGGTCAATGGTCCTTCATTGAGTGTCCCCTCATTTTTATTTTACTGGATAAGGAGACAGGATTGAAAGCCCACTAGTAGCTGAGTAGATGATGTATTTGGCATCTCTGCAGATTTACCTTAATCTAAGCTCTAAATTTGGAATATTAGCATCTTTTTTTTTTTTTAATGTATTTTTAATTTATTTCTAGGAGACAGAGAGAGACAGCGCGAGCAGGGAGGGTCAGAGATAGAGGGAGTCACAGACTGAGACAGGCTCCAGGCTCTGAGCTGGCAGTCAGCACAGAGCCCGATGCGGGGCTCGAACCCACAAACCGCGAGATCATGACCCAAGCGAAAGTCGGACGCTTAACCGACTAAGCCACCCAGGCGCCCCATGGAATATTAGCATCTTAAATTAAGGTCATTTTCTACTAAAAAACATAGTACTTATGTTTACCAATGAATGACCTGTATGGAAGTACTTTTTATTAAATAACTTCTCATTTAAATGAGGAAACATTCATGCTTTCAGCTCTGTGCATGGCTACATCGGTGTTTAGTGCACTTAGTCTAATAGGGGGCAGCTGTTATTATATAAATATTAATTTTGCTTACAGCTGCCTAATGTTGTCATAAACATTAAAGTTAAGAATCATGTCTTTGGTATCCCCGAGGCGTAGAACAAAGTAGATTTTTGAATAAAAGGATGTGAGTAAATGAATATATTCTTTTCAAGAAAGAAATTCCCCCACTTAGTTAAAAAAATACTATTTATGAAAAACAAGTTACTAGCAAATACTCTTTACAGGTAAGGAATTCCAGGTGCATGGTTTTCACTATCTGAAGTAGAAAAATAAGGTGCTAGAGATCCTCCAGTCTTGATTTGGGTAGAGACAGTGGGAAGCAGCGGACTGTGTTTTGGGCAGAGGAAGAGAAGTTTGCATAACAACACCTAAAAACTGCTCAGTGCATATTCCTTACTCCACCCTATGACCCTGGAACTAGTGATTTTCTACTTAGCTTTAAAAGGATCCAGGAGGAAGACAGACTGCCAAGAGCATGAATTCTTTCCAGGAAGACACTGGTTCACATTAGTTTCTTCACGTTAGTGAAGAAACGTCAGCCTAGAAACCTCCACTGATGTATTTTAAACATACTAGTTAATTTCTTGATGGTCAGCATAGGTTAGATTTAGGATAGTCAGTGATTTTTTTGGTTTATGTCTTGAAGCATTGACTCCACTGACTGTAGATTGGATTGGGCAACACTGTTTCTACAGTTCGTTCTTGTTTGTTGACTTGATGATTGAAGGTGCATTTTTGTTAAAAGAATGTTACTTGCATGGATGGACCTTGAGGGTGTTATGCTGAGCGAAATAAGTCAGGCAGAGAAAGACAAATACCATATGTTTGCATGTATAGGAGGATTAGGAGGAACTTCACCAAGGACCATGGGGGAGAAGAAGGGGAAAAATAGTGGGGGAGAGGGAGGGAAGCAAACCACGAGAGACTCTTGAATGTTGAGAACAAACTGAGGACTGATGGGTGTGGGGGGGGAAGGGATGGGGGGTGATGGGGATGGAGGGAGGGCACTTGTGGGGATGAGCACTGGGTGTTATATGGAAACCAACTTGACAATAAACTTTAAAAAAATAAAATGAAATAAAATTGTTAAAAAAGTGTTGCTTGGCGGCGGCAGCATTAGCAACCAACGGTAAGACGTGTTTGCAGTGTTTGGGAAGGGATACTGTCGATGTAATGTAACCTCTGATGGGTGTTTGTCTGCACTGCTCACAGGAGCCGAGGTCCAAGGAAGGTAGTGACTACTTTGACAGCCGCTCCGAGGGACTGAATGCAGATGTGCAGGGGCCCTTCCAGATGTCTGCTTCACTGTGGTCAGGGGGCTCGGCTCAGATCCTGTCCCAGAGAAGCGAATCCGCTCATGCAATTGGCAGCGATCCCCTCCAACAGAACATTTATGAGAATTTCATGCGGGAGTTGGAAATGAGCAGGACCAACACAGAGAACGTAGAAACGTCCACAGAAACTGCCGACTCCAGCAGTGGGTCACTCAGCTCTTTGGAACAGCTTGATCTGCTCTTTGAGAAGGAGCAAGGGGTGGTCCGGAAAGCAGGATGGCTGTTCTTCAAACCCCTGGTCACTTTGCAGAAGGAAAGGAAGCTTGAACTGGTGGCTCGGAGGAAGTGGAAACAATACTGGGTAACACTGAAAGGTAAGTGCGTTGTTGACTCAAGAAAGCCCCTGGAATCATTTTGTCCAGCTGCCCTCTCTCCTAGGAAGTGCCATTCGGTCCAGGGTTACTTTGTGTCACTGTGAAGGGATTTGACACAGGATTCCCAGCATGGTTTGCTACAAATACTTTCTCAATCTTAGATAATATGGATTATGTAATACTCATGTATATTATTCATTCCAATACGTAATGATTGAATTTAATAGTTATAGCTTATTATTTTATAGGTATTTCTGTATCATTCCTAAATACTTTTCCTGCCTCTGGGTATGAAAATATCCCAAATAAGTAACTAAATGTAGATCTTGAGTCATGCTCTGCACATGTTCAGAACTCTAGTAGAGTATCCCGTCAGCTTGTATGATGAAGAATTTCATCTGGATTATTTGATTTGTGTTCTCTACCCTTTATAAACTAAGAAAGTCTAATTGTTATCACAAACAAATGTCTTTTTTTCAATGTGAAGGAAATGGGAGTAAGAATTTGTTTTGTTAAGATAATGAAAATTTCTTGTAGGCATTGCCATTTAAAAATTATAATTGCCTTGCTCATTATGAATGTATAGATTTGAAGCGATCTGAATGTCCCGGGGAGGAGTGAGGCTCTAAGTCAATACAGTGTGGATTTATACAGATGCAAAGATGATTTACACAGATGCAAACAGGAGGAGCAGCCTCACAGCCTCTGGCATTTCTTCACAACTGTCTTGTGACTCTGTCAGAGGAGCTGGGTGTGGCGTCCAAAGCAAGCCTCATTACCGGGTGACACCCTTCCCTATCCTGGGAGAAAGCGGAACTAGGAATCGTATCTGCAGACAGTATGTGTGAAAGGCCTGGAGCCTCCACCCTGCTGTTTTCTAGCTTTCTTTGCCCACTATGTAAAGATTATAAGATGCCCCCGCTCCAGCCTTGGGGAGCTGGTGACACTTCCTAATTACTCATAAGCCTCTCTGGGCTGGATGCACTTTGGAAGGTATCTTGTCCTTAAGTAACACCTTTCCCTAGCAAACTGGGAAGTTTGTAAAACTCACAGTCCAGTGCCCAGCACGGACTGTGCTCTTCTTTTCCAGCCATGGATTTACATCCTTGTGATACGTGGTGGTTGAGGAAGGCCAAGAGCTCATCTAGCTTGGGCATACTGCGGAGTCAGGTCCTTACACTGGATCGTGGACAAGATATGGAAAGTTGGGATAAGGGGATAAATCTAGCAAGATACAGTTCGAAGGGACAGGTTCTGCTCTGAGGGGTTAATAGTCAAGTAACCACCCAAGTACAGGACAGGGAGGTGTGGCTCCAGAGTATTACAAGTGAAGGATGTTTGGGGGTTTGGTCTGTAGGCCATTCACTGAATGATCTCCAAGGTGATGATGTCAAGATAAAAGTAAATGTGGTGTAAAAGAGTAAATGTGGTCTTTGGCTTCATCCTTAAAGCTGTCCCATGTTCTACAGTCACATCAGTCTCTCCTTCCTCCACCTGGGGTGGACCTGGCTATTTCTGTTCTCGGGGGCAAAATAGCACAGGAGACCTGTTAGTAAGCAAGATGAGGGTTCTTGAATAGGGTCCACCTGAAGTATTTCTCACTGGAGAGGGAAGTGAAAACGTCCCCTCAGGGAGAGCAAGCCTGTGAAATTGTTTATGAATCATAGTCTGAAGCTGCCTCCTTCCTCCATGATGCTTGAAAGAGATGCACTTCACTCTGTAATAGGACACATACCTATTTTTCAGTTATTGTATTTATTTATATTTATTTTTCAATGTAAAATTTGTTTGTTAAAATTGATGCTTTGGGGAACACTTGGGTGACTCGGTTAAGCAGCCGACTTCATCTCAGGTCATGATCTCGCAGTTTGTGGGTTCAAGTCCCGCATCGGGCTCTGTGTTGACAGCTCCGAGCCCGGTGCCTACTTCACATTCCATGTCTCCTTCTCTCTCTGCCCTTCCCTCACTCCTGCTCAGTCTCTCAAAATTAAATAAACATTAAAAAATAAATCTGATGCTTTGAGAAGTTGTTCCCTGCCTGTCCTAATGGCCCTGACAATCCCCCAGGGGACACCCCATGGTGGGGGGGGGCTGGTGAGGGTATGTGTTTATGTGTCCACAACCTACTGTAAGAATTGGGGACATCGGTGACACCAGGAGGATTTAGAGCCTTGCTGTTTGGAGGATGGTGTAAGGATCCAGGATGGGCGAGCTTGCAGAAGATAAGGACTGGGGTGGCAGAGAGCAGCAGTCTTCCAGAAGAGACACGGAATTTGTCCTGGTTCTCCAGAGGTTGGGAGGGCACAAGTAGATGGTAGACAAGCTGATTCGGAACTAATGTAGAAAGAAAAAAAAAAAATACAACCGTGACGAGAGCCACGAGCTGGTGGCAGGGACACCATCTTCCCGATGTCCCTGCCCCCGCAGACGCTTGCACAGAGCCAGAGTGTCAGAGGCTTCCTGGGGGAGATTCAGGCAGGAAGAGCTCACGTCTGGGTTCCAGTCTTCCGTCGTGGAGGCGACGCCAAGGACTTGGGCTGCTGGCTCCCGGGGCGGGCGTGGTCCTGAGCTGTCCAACATTTCCCGGGTCTGCGCTCCTGCCCGCGCATTGCTGTCTTGTGCTCGCTCACGAAACACCTCAAGACCCACGGATAAAGGCTGCTTTGTGAGAGGAAATGTTATCAAGCACACATTCCTTCCTTTCCTTTGCAGCCAAGGAAAGGCATGCGATAAAGATGTTTTTTCCCAGCATGACCTTTTCCATGTGGCTTTCTACACCTCTTTCCTCTGGGAATTCAATAGGTTGAGTTCAACTTTCTTGGCTTAGAATCCAAGCTGTAATGTTTAGACTTAACTATTTGGTTTAATCCTTGTTAAAAACACACACACACACACACACATTGTATACATATATATCTCACAATATATGTGTGTGTGTGTATATATATATATATATACACATATATCTTTAATCAGAATTTTAAAATTATCTTTGAAGTGTTTGTGTAAATGAATTGGAAACAGTGTGCCAGGGAGAGTAACCAAGAGCACACTGCCTGGGTACCTGTGTTGAATGTACAGTACGCTAAAGGCAGACGTGTTTTTTAGGGCTTGGAGGATGTTAATACATTTTTACCAGAAGTAATTCTGCTCTCTGTGTGTCTTCTCCAATGAGTGGGTTTTCACGTGGTTCACTGGGGACTCCTGGATGGGGCAGTTGGCAAGGTCGAAGAGTTAATCCCTCAGAACGCACGACGTCAGGAGAGGGGCTCCTGGAGTCATCTGGGGGTGCTGGTTGTGCGGTGTGAGGGGGCAGATGAGGATCATGTGATGATGTGGGTTGAGAGGGTGTCAACGAAGAGGTGGGTTTGAGGGAAGCCGAGACTCACTCTCTTTTCCTGCCGGTGATATTTCTAATAGTACCTCATCTGTTCTTGGACTCCCGCTGCCGCGCCTGTCCGTTTTCTCCTTCTGCCACCATGGCGAGAAGGACTGCCACTGTCAGCCTTGCGGGCCACCATCCGCTCCTGGTGGGGACCGGGCAGGGCTGATGGAAACGCTGGGTGGGGGCGGCGGGGGCAGGAGACGGCACTGACCTGCACGGACCCCTTTCCGTCAAACTTACCGCCCCAGCGTTCGAGACACAGACGAAGAGGACTTTGATGTAATAGATTCGCAGCTGATTTCCTGTTCTTTAAATGTGATAGCAACACACTTAGTGCATGTTGTTTTTCCTCCTGGCCCGAGGCTAGGATGACAGGTCCTGATTCGGTTTCACACTGCCACGGTAGAGCTGCAGTGTGTCGTAGATCGGGAGTGAGGCTTGGCGGCATCCCAGCACCTGCCCAAAGCCCAAAGTTCATTTTCTCAAGATGTAACGATCCAAACCACGGCCGCCGGGAGCACAGTGATAGGGAAACTGGGAAGTAAATGCTAACCTGTTGGAGCAGAGCTGGCATGGCTCTGTCACCTTGACCCTGGTCCTTGGATCCCCGGGTCATGGCATCACAGCAGCACTCAGGCCTTTCCTGATGGAAACATTGGGGACATTGTTTCTCGGTGCATCGTGGCTGGAAAAACAGACTGTCTCAGTCCTGCACATGCAGCTCTGGCTGGTACCTCCTGCTATTTCCCTCCTACTAAGAGCCTCTCTTAGCCTCAGTGTGGGTGTCTCTCGCGCGCAGGAAGAAAGATGCCTCATGCTTCTTGAGATCACTAAGTACCACGGAGGGAGAAAGTGGTGTCCAGGTGGTGGTGTGTCTGGGGGCAGAGCCACCTGTCAGCGTCTTTTTCTCTTGGCTTCTGTGCTGTGCTGGAGTCCATTACCCGAATGTGTCTGTCCAGATTCAGGCTGGTTTTTGAAGGAGGAAGTGAGGCTGGCTAGCGTGAAATAGTGTTTTAAAACCTTTACACTTTGGCGAATGAGGACTCCTCACTCAGGGTAAACAGTCTTGCCGTGGACCTCATTCATTCACAGCGTAGGTGAGAGCAGGCTGGTGCTTCTTTGCCCTCAGGAGAAGAGATTTTTGCAAAGTAGAGGAATGGTGGTGGCCTTATCAACTGTATTTGGGTGTCAGGGCTCAGCACATGAGAAGTGCTCCAAAGTGTTTTTTGGATGAAGTTTTTTCAACAAGAGAACATACTTGTGATCATGTTAGAATTTGCTTAAAGATTGTCTGATAATTATAAGATGCTCCTATCTAATTATAAAAGTAGATCCTTAATAAGTTCTATCTACAATACTTCACTGCCTTGTTAGGGGAAAGCTCTGTACTTGTAAGCATTTTTGGAGTAATGTTTTAAAATTGAGGGATATTTAGTTTCATTTTCCCCTCTTAACATAAACTAGTGAAATTTGTACTGTTATTTCCTCTTACTTTGAGATCAAAGAATACACTAATATTAAGTTATGTCACATAGCATTTGGAGAATTAACTGGGTGCTTTTCTCATAAATTGCCACGTTTTCCAGGTAAACTCAGTTTCTTGTTACCACAGATTTTAAGCGTAGAAGCTCCCTGAGTCATGCACATGGGTTTTCTTTGGCTTCCTGCATTCAGCTCTAATAACTCAGTGGTGTGGTTAAGAGCGAGGACTCAGGGCACCTGGGTGGCTCAGTGGGTTAAGCATCAGACTCTTGATTTTGGCTCAGCTCATGATCTTGCGGTTCGTGAGTTTGAGCCTCACGTTGGACTCTGCCATGTGTTTGGGATTCTCTCTCTCTCTCTCTCTCTCTCTCTGCTCCTCCCCTGCTCTCTCTCTCTCTCTCTCAAAAATAAATTAAAAAAGAATGGGGGCTGTGGAGCCAGTACCTGGCAGTCCAGCCGTGGGACCTGCATGGTGGTATAATCTTTCAAGTTTCTCATCTGTAAAATGGGGTTAATAACCACACCTACCTCCTGGGGCTGCTGTGGGGACTAAATGAGCCATCGAAGAGCTTAGAAGAGTTCCTGACACAGAATAAGCAATAAGAAATGCTTGGAATTGTTATCGCTGATGTCACATTCACAAAAACATGTCATTTTCACTTGAGTTACACCGGTGTACCAGGCATACTTCGGACCCCACATTTTCCTTTTGTATTATGTGGTTGCCTCTTTCCGTTTTCTTTTCTCTTTTATTTATTTATTTTTAAAAATTTTTAATGTTTTATTTCTGAGAGAGAGAGACCACGTGAGCAGGGGAGGGGCAGAGAGAGAGGGAGACACAGAATCTGAAGCAGGCTCCAGGCTCTGAGCTGTAAGCCCAGAGCCCAATGCGGGGTTAGAACCCATGAACCGTGAGATCATGACCTGAGCCAAAGTCGGACATTTAACCAACTGAGCCACCCAGGCGTCCCCCCGCTTTTTATAAAAATTTTTTCTTAATGTTTTATTTATTTGAGAGAGGGAGAGAGACAGCATGAGTGAGGGAGGGTCAGAGAGAGAGGGAGACACAGAATCTGAAACAGGCTCCAGGCTCTGAGCTGTCAGCACAGAGCCCGATGTGGGGCTAGAACCCACGAACCGTGAGATCATGACCTGAGCCGAAGTCGGATGCTTAACTGAGGGAGCCGCCCAGGCGCCCCTCTTCTCTCTTTTAGATGTATCCCCTAGCTTCTCCCTACATCCCTGGATCCTCAGGACGGTGGCGCAGATGTTCTTTTGCTTCTCTGTCTCACAGGATGCACCTTGCTGTTCTACGAGACGTACGGGAAGAATTGCACGGATCAGAGCAGCGCCCCTCGGTGTGCCCTGTTCGCGGAAGACAGCATCGTGCAGTCCGTCCCGGAGCATCCCAAGAAGGAAAACGTGTTCTGCCTCAGCAACTCCTTTGGAGATGTCTACCTTTTCCAGGTGCTGGCAAGCTTGCTAAACGTGGGGTTGAGGTGATGGCTTGTGTGCTGGGAGGCCAGAAGGAACAGACGAGAGGCGCAGCTCAGCAGTGAACTAGAGTAAGAGCGCAGTTAGGCTTCGGGTTGGGGCTTAATTAAGCAAGATTGGCCTCTGCCCACTGTCAGGTGATATGGGGCCGGTGCACAGTCATCCAGCAGGCCTTGCTCGGGATGCCCTGCGGGTGCCGAGCTGAGTGTGGCCCCCGGGATGATCTTTAGGATCCGAAGAGAGAAAAATCGCGATCCCCATTCTGGAGTAGCTCGCGATCTAGTGGTGCATGGTCTGAAATTCCCCAAGTGGAGGCTTTTCAGTGAGGCCTACAGAATATGGCTTTAGGGTTTTCCCAAGAATCCCAGTAGGAGTAAAAAAAAGCAACTTTTCAGGAAAACCTTGGAGACGAACACTGGAAGGTCTCATTTTCCAGCGCAAGTGGACTAAGGATGTTAAGATTCAGGTTACCTGCTGTCACAGCTGTCCGCGGTTTTCCAGCAAGGGTGAAGTTGAGGAGCGTGGTGGTACTGAGCCATCAAGACCGGCATCAGGCTTTGGCGCAAGCTCCTGGTGCTTTGGCCCGGGTCCCAGGGGAGCACTCACTGAACCGCTTTGAGCTTCGGTTCCCACAGCCAGTGGGGGACAGTAGCTCATAGGATTGCTTTGAGGATAAACTGTTGCATGTGTTAAGTGCTAAAGAAGTCCTAACTATGAGTGCTGTTATTATTATTAATCAACTCAAAAGAGGTAGAAGTGAAGGAAGAGAAGCGTGCTTCTCAGCTGCTACCTGAGCTAAGCCCAGTCCTGCATGTGGACCCAGCTTGGGCTGCAGATTATATCTGGCCAGAAAACTTCACGGATGACCTCCTGGCTCCTGGGTTCAGGTGTCTTGATAATGCTGGTCCTGTACGTTCTCTGGAGCCCAGCACCACAACACAGTGTTCTCTCAGCTGACTTTGGGAATCTAGAATTCTCTGCAAAGGATTTCCTGTTGCCGGTACTGGGTAAACTCATAGGGCCTGTAGCCTTATTGCTGTCCCCGACTTGACTTAAAAGATTCAGGGCCTGAGATTGGATTTTCCATCTCTTAACACAGAGATTGCTGAGGCTTTTTATGATGCTTTAAAGCCAAGTAACGAATTGCTCTGAATATGAATTTTGGGGAAGGTAAGAAAATTAGATTAAATCTTCATGGATTTTTTAGGGGCAGGTGTGAAATGAGTAGTTTGCGGTTCAGACAAAATGTCTTTAGTTCTAAGAAATGTCTCTAGTAGGCCCTGATGTATGATATCAGAGGTCATTGAGGGATCCACCCATAGCCTGATCTCTGTGTTTATTTCTGGACATCAAGGGAATAGAAACGGCTTTTCAGCCTTAGAATAATAATCTCTGCTCATTCGGCTTTATCCAGACTTGTTTTATTTTCAAAATATTTTTCTTATGTGAACATTGCATGTAGTCATGGTGTCTAAAGTTAACTGAAGAGCAGAGAAAGAAGAACCAATATGTATATTCCCAGTGCTCAAAGACCACTATTTTAATGCTGTGTACATCCCCCAATATTCTTTGATAGATTTCATAGTAGAGTTTATAGCGTAGATGAAACTTCATATCCATGTTTCAGAGTTTAACCTTTTAAGCTCTGATGTTTTCCCACTGTATCACAATTATGAAGATAAGCACCTTTTAGAGAATAGCATAGTGTGAAGACCCTGAGCTGGTGGATATGCCCTGGTGTGATTCCGCCTCTGCTCTTGGCTTACAGCTCGGTTTGTGGTTAGTCTTCCTGTCGGATCTGGGGCTACATGATAATCTCTGCTGTGCTCTGGGCATTCTCTCCGACCCTCCGGAGTCCAGAAAGCTCGCAGACCTGAGCTGAGCAGTTGGGTCTGTTTTAGAAATTAAACGGTTTTTATGAAGTGAAGGTACTTCTTGGGCTTTACACATCAAAGCCCAGCCTCCCACTTTGGAGAACACTTTGTGGTAAAACAATTCCAAATAGGTTTCTTCCCCCCCCCGCATTTAGGCCACTAGCCAAACAGATCTGGAAAATTGGGTCACCGCCATACATTCAGCTTGCGCATCCCTTTTTGCAAAGAAGCATGGAAAAGAGGACACAGTTCGGCTACTGAAGAACCAGACCAAAAACCTGGTTCAGAAGATAGATATGGACAGCAAGATGAAGAAGATGGCAGAGTTGCAGCTGTCCGTGGTGAGTGACCCGAAGAACAGGAAAGCCATAGAAAACCAGGTATTACTTATTTACATATTTTCTTTCCTTACTCATGTCACTCACAGCAAAAACCTGAGTTTGAATGCAAACTGATGGTGGTGGTGGTGTTTTTTTTTTTTCTTTTTACACATTTTTAATAGTTTTTATTTATTTTTTTGTGACAGAGAGAGACAGAGCATGAGCAGGAGAGGGGCAGAGAGAGAGGGAGACACAGAATCTGAAACAGGCTCCAGGCTCTGAGCTGCCAGCACACTACCTGATGTGGGGCTCGAACCCACGGACTGAGAGATCATGACTTGCGCCAAAGTTGGACGCTCAACCGACTGAGCCACCCAGGCACCCCAGTGTGGTGGCGTTTCTTTACACCTCTGGGGGAGATACTTTCTGTGGCTTCTCATTTCATGTACTTGGTGGCAGCACTTTTGTGGCATTGGTGATGTTGGTTGACTTTACAACATTTGGTTGTTGTTACATATACAGCGGAATATTTTGTGACCAAATCTTTTATTAAAAAATTTGTTTTTAGTATTTATTTATTTTTGAGAGAGAGGAAGAGAGAGTATGAGTGGGAGAGGGGCAGAGAGAGAGAGTGAGACACAGAATTGGAAGCAGGCTCCAGGCTCTGAGCTGCCAGCACAGAGCCTGATGTGGGCCTCGAACCCACAAACCGCAAGATCATGACCTGAGTCGAAGTTGGACATCTATCTAACTGAGCCACCCAGGTGGCCCTGTTTCATAATCTTCAATAGCTTCTTCATGCCTTGCTGATTCTCTAATATACTGTGACTTTCAGATCAAGATTTATATAATTAAACCACTAGACAACTAGAAAGATAGGATTTTAATAGAGAGGGTGGCTTCAAAAAGTTTGCTTTCATGTCATATAGCTATTCCCATGTCTGTGGATTTTTTCTGTTGTCAACAGATAAGATGCTAAAGAAAATGCTTTCTCTGGTCTAGTTCCACATTCATATCATAATTAAATAGCTAGTTTCTATGCTGTTTGCATTTTGGAGGAGGAAAAGCAGCTTTTTAATATGTTTTCCTTTGCTCACGTACCGTAAGCGCTTAAATACGTGTCCGTGAAAGTTAGAGCATCTCCGTCTTCATAAATGCAGGCTAAACATCGTATCTTCAGAAGATTAATTGGAAAATTTGGAGGACAGGTTGACAGAGGGACGTTTGTCAGTTGGTGGGATGGCCCTGGAAGTGCAGTGACCAGGGTCTGATGCAGCGTGACACTATAGAAGATTAACAACTTATACAGAAAATGGATTTTGGAGTACAGAATTTTTTTCAATCCATAGTTATCTCAGTGAGCATATCCAATACTCTGGAACTGAACTGTTCCTCACACAGAATACGCTATTTATCTAGAGTGCCTGCTAGCAGACTATGGACCACCAGTTACTGAGAAGCTGAAAAAAAGCTGAAGGTGTCAAACAGAGAATGTAGAGAGGTGGCAGGTGTTCAGGGGTTTAGCCAGAACCCAGCTGCTGGAGGAGGTGCCGCCCCAGGAGCTCCCCCACCCCACCCGGTGTTCTCTGCCCTCCGCCCGCTTCTGACTGACCAGCCTCCTCTCTCAGCACTGGGAAGGGTTCGGGTGCTGAGGCAGGCCCCGATCTCCCAGCTTTGCGTCGGTGTGGCATGTAGGGACGTGGTGCCATGTCAGGGTTGCCAGACAAATCCAGAAGCTTGCAGACAAGAAGAAACTGTTCTTCCGGTTTTCGCTGGGCCACGTCTCACGTGTGGTCCCGAATCTCCAGGATCCAGTAGCGTCAGTTTCTGTTCTCAGCAGTGGAAGTCCTGGACTCAGGGGTGTCAGAGTTTTCGGGGTGCCCCAATGAAACAATCTCAGGCTGATCGTATGGGGAAAACATGGTTTTAACTTCTACCGGCTCTCTAAAATTTACCTCTGAAGCCATACTTTAGTCCTGTAAAGGGATGTCCTTACAGAATGTCAGATGTTTGGGTCGAGGGAGATAAAAGGGAAATGGGGCAACATTCAGAGGCTCTTGGGCTGTTCTCCTTCTTTCCTTCCCTTTTCCTCTTTAGTGGCCCTAGGAGATCCAAGCAAACATTTTAGAAAAATATACATTTTCATTAAATATGATTTTGTGCCACAATGCAGTTTCATTAAGTGTCTTTCATAGCTGACAAATGATTAATTTACGATGTCTCTGGGAGGGAGCTACATTCACATAACTATAGACCCAAGGGTCTTCGATGGTTGGGTTGCCTGAAAAGAAGCTTTTTTAATTCTTACTGGTGGCGCATCATGCATTCTTTATCGGAACCATTAGATTAGTAATCAGTTCTTCCTACTCTGACACCCCCCTCTCCCGCCTCTTCCGTACACACAGTTCTCTTCTCATCCTGAGCTTGTGAATTTTTGGTAAACAATTGGGAAAGATTCTTAGAAATTCCACCTGAAAATATTCCCCATGCCATTTCGGCAGTTTTTAAGGTTGTACTTGAGTCCTGTTTTCCCAGAGGTCTTTGCAGCAGGTCCCACGAATTCCATTTGCTGCACTCACTGTCCTTTGCTTGTTTGCCAGATGGTTGTAAAGAGGGCTATTAGCTCTTTACTTGCAGACGCAAAGAGTAGGAAAAGCCAAGGCGGGAAACAGGCACATGCTTAGGATTAGTTTTATGAGATGGTCTTTGACTAGAGCATGTTCTGTGAAGCTACAAAGGCGAAGATGTTTGCAAACCCAGACCAATAAGATCACGACCCTCCACATATCCCATAATGATATACTTTTCTCTAAACTCCCTTTTAAAAGCTGCTTTGAAAGAGCAAAAGTGCTTTATCTGCTTGCCACTTAAAAACCTCCGCGTCACTATATTATTTTACGTAAAAGAAAATATTTTATCTATGCAGCTCCTCCCCCCAAAAACCCCCAAGGACCTCAGATATGGTCATTTATAGGCTAATAATGGCAGAATTTACGGTGTTCATTACATCATGCACAATAAAGTATCCGGAAACAGATTGCCTTTGATGTGCTTGGGCGGAGGAGGTCACTGCGTGCACCCGTCCAAATAAAAAGATGAAACGATGCCGTCAGGGTAACAGGGGCTGATCACCATAGCGGTGCGTGGAAACGCGCTCTGGCCGAAACAGACTGTCACGTGGGCTTGTCCCAGGGACCTCTCCGGGACCGCATGCGGCAGGACGACGTAGCTTTCATTCGAGCCCATCCGACGTGGAGCGGCCCGCACCACCCTTCCCATGTTGGGTTCCCTTTGAAGTTCCCAGGGAGGAAGAGCTAGAAATCACGCCCAGTTGGTGGTGCTGTATTTTCCTTTCCATTCATTATTTCAAACACATAGAGACAAAACCTCACCACCCTTGGGCGATCCTGGCACCCTACCCCCCGGGGGGGCTTCCCGCATCCTGATGTGCTCTCTGTGTTCCTCTCTTGCCCTGGTTAACAGGCAGGGCCGGGTGGGAGGAGACAGCCAGGATGGGGCGGAGGATGTGATACGAGCCGCAGGCCGGGCTGCGGGCTCCTCTCTGCTCTGCGGTTTAAATATTTACTCAAAGTTCCAAACTCGTAAAGATCGTGGAATGAATCTAGGCAGTTGGAAATTGAGTTGGTGGGGGACTGGCGGAGGGGGCAAGGGGGTAGGTTGGGACGAGTAAGCATGGCCTTAAGGAAAATAAGATATGGGGTGTGTGCGTGTGGGAAGCCATTTGGGGAATAAAACATTGGAGAGTGAGTTGGTGAAAGGGATTTGAGGAGGAAAGGCCAGATTATGGAGGTTCTGGGCTGTCACTTTAGTTCAGTGAATATTTATTAAGTGCGTATCTGGGCCAGGCCAGTGTGCACAGACTGGGGACTTGAAGAAGACGCTGCCTTTGTTCTCAGGGGCTCTCAGTCCGACAGAGCACCTGGCAGTTAAACATACAATTTCAAAATAATTTAATGAATCCAGGGCAAGTGATATTCCAGAGTGTTGTGAAGACAAATGGGAAGTGTCACCTCCAGTGTAGTCGTGGAAGACTTCCTGGAGGAGGGGTGCCTGAATTGCTTCTTGAAAAGTGAATGGTCAATCAGGAGAGGAATGGAGAAGGGAATGCCAGGCCAGGAGTCAGCATGAGCAGAGGCAGAGTGCTCTGAAATGGCCTGGTACACCCTGGCAGTGTGATTTTTCAGGCACACGGTGTAGGGTGAGAGATGGAGGGGGGCAGGGAGGAATGTCCTCTCCCTTCCCTGTACTGCTGCAGAGGTGGTCAGCTTTGTCCTTCCTCACATGCCTCTTCTCTACAAGGCCAGAGTGTTTGCATCTGTAAAGCAGATCTAGTCATGTGATTGCCAGGTTTAAAAATCCTTCCTGGGGCTCCTGGGTGGCTCAGTTTAGGTTAAGCGCCTGACTTCAGCTCAGGTCACGATCTCACGGTTCATGGGTTCGAGCCCCGCATCAGGTTCTCTGCTGACAGCTCAGAGCCTGGAGCCTGTTTCAGATTCTGTGTCTTCCTCTCTCTCTGCCCCTCCCCCACTCATGCTCTGTCTCTCTGTCTCAAAAATAAACAGACTATAAAAAACAATTTAAAAAACTCCTTCCTGGCCTCTCTTGCTTATAGGACAAAGCCCCTGATGACGTCTCCTAGCAGGGCCAATCGTGCTGAAGGTTCTGCTGCTTTCTTTGTGGTCCCCCTGCCCCCACCCTTAGGCAGAGGAGACCCATCTAGGCCACACATCCACGTACAGACATGCCCTGGGCTCGGCCCCCGTCATTGGGCTCACTCCTTCTCATCTGTGATGAAGGGTGTAGGAACTACTTTCATCAGGAGGCTGTCCTTGACCTCTCTCCCACTCACTCCATCAGGGACCATTTTTATACGCCATAATATTGGGGTCTCTTATCTTTGCTCTCATTGTAATTATCCCCGTGTGTATAAGGTTGCTCTTAGTCTGGAAGATGAGCTTCTAAATGATCTGTAGCTTTCCCATCTCTGTATCCCTGGTGGTTTGCTCGCTTGAGGTGGTGTGTGAGTGTACCTGTGGTGCACTGGGCTCTTCTCTGTGTGGGCCTCACCCCTGCTCCTTGACGCCAGCTCTGGGCTTCCTTCCCTCAGGCCTTCCCTCTTTCTTTCCCAGCTAACCTATCCTCTTCTCTTTGATCTCACTCCTCATCCTCAGGGCCCTTGAGCTTATTTATCAGGGCTCTTACCTCAGGGCTTGATCATGTATGATTTTGCAGTAACTCCATGCATTAAAGTTGTACGTTTCACCCGTTTCAGGGTTAAGCCAATTTTCTAACGGCACACAGCTGGTGAGTAGTGGTTTGACTACAAACCACTACTAACTACTGGCCTCTGGGTTCTGTTGCCTCTCGATAAGACTTTTGTGAATCAGATTGTGTTTTGCTTGCTGATTAATCATGTGATCAGTGGTTTTATATAAAATTGAAATGATCTCCATAACTTGGATTTTTTGGCTTGATTTGATAGGAAGTGTATTCATTGTAAATTGGAGTGAATTTTATGGCATGTGAGTTCTATCTCAAAGGAAAACAAAACAAAACAGATTCTCTAAACCTTAGCTGGGTATTCAGCCCACTAGTTAACCCCAGTGTCATCTCTGTCGCTAGATGGACTTTCCTGAGAAAGGTTGTAGTGCTTGGAAAATACTGCATGGGAGGTTTTCAACTTACTCTACCGAACAGGAAAAAAAAAAAAAAGAAAAATGAACGATCTTTTAGGACAGACCTTGTAATGGACAAATGACCAAATGCTGTGGTCAAATGACTGAATGGTAGAAAGTATTTTTCTAGGGTGTTGGGTGTGGCAGGATTGTGCTTGTCACCGTTTTTATGTATCACTTATTCATCGTTATTTTTAGCATTAGGCTTCCTCTCCACCCCCCTCCCCCGCCCCCCGCAGTCTGTCATCATCTTTCTGAGCTCATGAAGTGAATATAGTGACATGAGCAGTATTGAAAAGGAAACTTTTGCACTGCTTTTGTGACGGTGCCTAAGTGGGATTTTCCTCCTTACTGTTGTTCTCAATAATTTTTTCTTTTGCAGTGGAAGTTAATTCCTTAGAGTGAGTTTTCTTCATGTCATTTTCCTGTGTTGTACAGGACGTTAGAAGAAATAAAAGCTCAATCTGCATAGAAGTTGAGTTTTTATTTTCATGTCCTGATATTCATCTTTTTTTTTTAATATTTTGTTTATTTCTGAGAGAGAGAGACAGTGTGAGCAGGGAGGGTCAGAGAGAGAGGGAGACACAGAATCTGAAGCAGGCTCCAGGCTCTGAGCTGGCTGTCAGCACGGAGACCAATGTGGGGCTCGAGCTGTGAGATCATGACCTGTGCTGAAGTCGGACGCTTAACCTACTGAGACACCCAGGCGCCCCGATATTCATCTTAAAAAATAAAGTCTAGGGACGGTGATCAGCTTTTAAGGAATTCAGAAAAGGGAAACACAGTTTTGGTTTAAGGGAGTTGATTTGGGGCATTTTCATTTTTAATAATGTCAGAAAAAAAGTCTCCAGAAATTTCCTGATAAATGTGAGGTCAGATATTATTACTGTGTTTATGATGATAGTGACTGAGATCTACCGAGGTAGCATTTTAATCGCTACGAAACTGTCTTCTGTTTCTCCCTCTACCTTTATAAAAATGTATCTTTATCTCCTACTTTATCTCATCATTGAGGGGTAACTATAAAGTACATTTATGACTTTAGTTAACCTCATTTAAAATTTGGGCTGAACTTGTACATCAAGCCTGAGGAGACTGAAAGGCAAAAGGTTCGGTACAAACAGGACACCCAAGTGAGAGTGTACGCTGCTCCCATCCTTCCACGTTGAATGCCCGGGGATTTGGGGGAGAAGTCAGGGTGACAGTTGGATGAAAACTTACAGGAGAGTGGCTGCAGCGGGTGTCGGATGTGCACAGGCACCTGCCTTAGGAGTGACAGGGCCTGCAATTCGGGGTGCATTGCAAGTGCTTGACAGTAGCTCATCCCCATGTGCTGCTCACCTCGGATCTGCTCCGAGCCTTTGCGACTCTGGAAGGGCTAGCTTGTTAGGGGGCCCTGGTCAAGTCCCTTCCCTCTGGGGCCTCAGCTTCCTCTGCAGGGAAGCGAAGGCATGGTAATTGCAAGCCCATTGCATAAGTTGGCAGACTCTCTCAGTGTCACAAGTTCTGTTTTGAGCTCGTTTTGAGCTCGTGGATCAGCCTTTCTACTTCCCCCTTCCTTCCAAGTAATTCAAGCATGTGAATTCGTACTTTTACCTGGTTTTCTCCCAGTTCCTTTTCTACAGCTTGGTTGAGTCTCTGGAAAGAAAAATGGAATATTTCATTGTTTCTTATCCAACCACAAATCCTCATTTAACCTCCACGGCTGATCCTGTCTAAAGGAAACACAGGCTTCCCAGCAAGAAATGCTGTCTTTAAATATGGAATAGGGGCACCTGGGTGGCTCCGTCGGGTAAGCATCCGACTTCAGCTCAGGTCATGATCTCACGGTTTGTGGGTTCCAGCCCTGCATCGGGCTCTGTGCTGACAGCTCAGAGCCTGCAGCCTGTTTCAGATTCTGTGTCTCCCTCTCTCTCTGACCCTCCCTGCTCATGCTGTCTTTCTCTCTCAGAAATAAATAGAACATAAAAAAAAAAATTAAATACGGAATAGATGTGTGACTAATGATGACCGACTCTGCTACAGAGATCTGTGGTGGTGAACGCTGTATTAGGCAGGGTTCTCCAGAGAAGCACAGCCACAGGATATATGAAAGAATATATATGAAGAGATTTATTATAACAAGCGTAATCATGTGACTGTGAAGGCACACGAGTCCCACGGTCTGCGATGTCTGCAAGCTGGAGACCCTCATAAGTTTCTGGTGTCCTTCCCATTTGAAGGTTGGCTGAATCAAGACCCAGGATGAGCTGGCAGTTCAAGTCCAAAGTCAGGAAAGAAGCCAATATCCCAACTTGAAGGTCACCAGACAGGAGGAATTTTCCCTTACTTGGGAAAGGGTCAGCCTTTCTGTTGTGTATTCAGGCCTTCACCTGATTGGACGAGGCCCACCCACATTGGGGAGGGCCATCTGCTTTCCTCAGCCTACCCATTTCAGTGTTAATCTCATCCAAAAACACCCTGGTGGAAACAGCCAGGATAATGTTTGACCATGACTCTGGATACCCCGTGGTCCGGTCAAGTTGACAGATATGGAATGAACCATTTGCAAAGGCTGAGTCAGGATGAACATGGGAAACACTGTTGAAATGGAAAAGTCATAAAGTCCCTTCTCATTTGCATTTTTTATGAAATTCAGTTTTAAAACAACCTCTACAAGGTACAGTATTGACTGAGATACTCATTCTCTTGAAGCATAATCACGTATGTTAGGGGCCATCTTTATCTCGGTAAGGTCATTCAGGCTGTCTGGGTGTCCCAGTCTCTTCTTCCTTGCAGACAACGTAAGCATCTGAATTCATTTTCTTCTCATGAATTTACCTGGATTTTGGGTGGAAATGTCGAGGCATGCTGACAATGATTACCGTGTTTCTGACAAGATTTTAAGACTGTCTGGGAATCACTGAGCCAGCATGGTCTTTACTTTCCAGTGGTGATTTGATGTGGAGTCTCATAAATACATTAAAAAAAAAAAAACTTGACAAACTCCAGAATTCAGTGAAAATACAAGTTTTGTCTTCCCTGGTCTCTCACGATTGGCCGACACCCAGATTTTATTTTACTTTTTATTTTTGTCCTGTTAATCCACCGTGGATGGCATGGGCTTCTTTCTCTTGTGGCATCCAGTGCCTCATTGGTTTTCTTTCCTCTGATGCCTGTACCCTGCAACAGAGCCTCTAGAAGAAATTCCCTCATTAGCAGTTTCACATGGAAGTATGAATGGGGGATGCGCTTGAATAGACTACCCAGTCTGGAAACATTACATACTATTAGGAGACAAAAGAATGCATCTGCAGTTGTGGATTTTTAGGAATCCGCTAGAGAAGATATTTGAGAGGCAGAGGTGGGAGTATAGTTTTCACTGCGGCTCACAGCTTCTAGTAGCTGTCAGGTCATGGTTGCATAAGACCCTTTCGTTACTTCTGGAATCTGGAATGCTCTCCTGTGGCAAGCTCAAGAAAAGATTTGCAGTTTCAGTTTGGACTGTCCTGTTATTGTAGAGCTGTCGTCCTCACTCTACGGCTACGAGCCAGGATTGCTGGAGTTTGACATGTAAACTTTCCTAGGCTTCACACTGAGTAGACTCTTCAGGTATGTGGCCTGGACGTGTTCATTTTTAAAAGCCAACAGATCATTCTAGTTTTCGTAAAATGCTGACACCAGGAGGCTGTCACATCACTAATAAGGATGTACAGAAGCTTAAACAGGTTAAATTCACTACGGAGCTTGAGAGTTTTCCAATATGCTCCAGGACTTTGGTGTTTTGCCCACACCATGATGAGTCAACAAATTATTTTAGGTCTCGTAGCCATTGTGTTTCTTTCTTTTTAAAAACATATTTTTTAATGTTTATTTTGTTTTTGAGAAAGAGCATGAGTCGGGGAGGGGCAGAGAGAGAGGGAGACACAGAATCTGAAGCAGTCTCCGGGCTCCAAGCTTTGACAGCACAGATCCCAGCAGTGGGGCTCGAACTCATGAATGGTGAGATCATAACCTGTGTCAGAGTTGGATGCTTAACTGAATAGTCCTCCCAGGCCCTCCCCCCCAATTATGCTTCATTCATGTAGAGAAAGTGTATGGTGACCTTCTGAAGATATCCATCCAGAGGACTTGGAGGGCATCTGGGGAATAGCCAGAGTTTGTAACTGCTTTCCTCTCAGGAGAGACTGCAGTGAGCAGTAGTGTTTAGGGTTGGAGATCTTGCAAAGTATCATTTACCCAGAATTAAGGACTGGCCTGGGAAGTTTGCTGTGAATAGTTAAAATCTGCTTGGATGTGGGACATGGCCAAAGTAGAGAGGCAGCTGTTGCAAATGAAGTGGCATGTGGATCTTAATGACAAGCTCTTGCTGTAGACCTTCTCCTGGATTCCTGGACGTGGAGATGGCTCTGGCTACCATTGGAAGGCCAGCTTTCTGCCCTGCTGCTGAGTCCCTGTGTGGGCGAGTGACTAGAGCCTTCTTCATAGGTGATACATAAACATAACTGATCCTTGTTCTGATCCTTGGAAGAAGGGGGAGTGCCCCCTCCCCGAATTTGATTCTGTTTCTTTACCAATTCATAACTTCAGTTTTGAGGAAGCACATAGAAATTTCAGTTGTGTAAATAGTTCGATGTGTTTTAATTTTATTCAGATGTATAGATGGTGATTATTCTCTAATACACTTAAAACAGGAGTAAAAGCTCTATTTGCCTTTACCCCTGAAGTCCATTGCCTTCTTTCTTTCTTTCTTTTTTTAATGTTTATTATTTTGGAGAGAGAGACAGAGTGGTGCAGGGGAGGGGAAGAGAGAGGGAGGCACAGAATCCGAAGCAGCTCCAGCCTCTGAGTTGTCAGCACAGAGCCCCATGTGGGGCTTGAACTCAGGACCGGTGAGATCATGACCTGAGCCGAAGTCCGATGCTTAACCATCTGAGTCACCCAGGCGCGCCCCCTCCCCCATTTGAGTCGTTCATTGAGAATGTACTGCAGTATAAAGTCACCGTGTCCATTATCCAGCCTCTGTGTGCCATTCAGTTAATCTGGTTCAAGATCATAGGCTGTAAATGTGTAGGGAAATTAAACAGTGTGAAATAACTGGCTACGTTATGCCTCCTGCCTTATGCTGGCATGGGTCAGAGTGCTGGAGTTCTCCAGGGGCCCTGCTGTTGCGGCACATGTGATCTTGCACTGGGACCCCCGGCGTTGGTTTGTCCTTGGCCATCCCGATGACGTACATTGCTGGCTGACCTGGCATGCTTAGGCAGGAAGGCTTGAGTGGGGTGAGCAGCGGGGGCTGATGTCAACCACGCGGCCCCAGCTGCAACCAGCTTTTCCTTGAAGTTTATGAAAAGGATCCTATGTTCGGCTGGACCCATGAAAACTTCTCATTTTAATTTAAATTATCCCCGTTCTTCCCCAAACAGATCCAGCAATGGGAGCAGAATCTGGAGAAGTTTCACATGGATCTGTTCAGGATGCGCTGCTACCTGGCCAGCCTGCAAGGCGGGGAGTTGCCCAACCCCAAGGGCTTCCTCGCCGCCGCCAGCCGCCCCTCCAAGCTGGCCCTCGGCAGGCTGGGCATCTTGTCTGTCTCCTCTTTCCACGCTTTGGTGAGCTCCCAGGGAAGGCCATGCTGGTGGTTTTCGGGGACGATGGTGGAGGCCCGCCTTTTCCCATCTGGTCCTGCGACTTGACCCAGTAACTGCCCAGGGGCCGCCCAGGGCCGGACACTGCGGGGATGGAGGGTGGGAGGCATCCTGCTGTCAGGAGTGCTGGCTTCTCTGCTGTTTTCTCCTAGGAGCCCAGCCACTCATAGACAGGGATTCAGTATTCACATCTGCACCCACCTATCTGTTATACTTCGTACTGTCAGGAAGGTAGAAAACCCTGAAGAGTAGCTGCAGTGGTGTGAGGAACCCAAGGACTAAGTGAAGCTTATGTTGTTTGTGCTTCACAGAACCCCCTCTGGGGTTTCTGAAATGGCTTCTGTGGCTAGTACTTCGTTGTGCCTGCCCACCCAGCTGCCCACCCTGGAGAGATCTGAAAGCGGTAACTAGTTCTGTGTTGTCCAGATGAGATGGTAGGTGCGCTTCTGGAATGTCAGACATGCGGTAGCTTTCGGTGCTGGTCAGAACACAGTTCAAGCATGCAAGGTTTACCCCTGTTCAGGCAGCGGATAATTCTGTCCCCCAAATAATAACGTTTTAAGATTGTTTTAAAACTGTGTTTTTGATTAGGTCTGTTCTAGAGATGACTCTGCTCTCCGGAAAAGAACTCTTTCCCTGACTCAGCGAGCAAGAAACAAGAAGGGCATATTTTCTTCATTAAAAGGACTGGACACGCTGGCGAGAAAAGGGAAGGAGAAAAGACCTTCCATAACTCAGGCGAGTTCCTCGGTAAGGGAGGGACAGCGGACTCAGTGGAAAATCCTTGATGGTCAGCAGATCGTAAGTGTTCATCATCCGTTAAGAATGAGATAAAAGGTGATTCAAAGGAATGCAGTCGTTAGCACGGGCTTTTTCCAAACGAAAACACGCATGTTGCTCCGCCTCTTTTTGGCGCTTCTGAAAAGGTATTCACGCCTTGCTCACACCTGCAGCCCCAGGAACACAAAACTAACACCAATCAGAAAAGAAGCCACACTTCTCATTGCCTTTAGAAAATTTTTTCCCCATAAGAGTTTATATTAAAACAAATGTGTAAGATTAATAATAGAGTAACGGTAACCAAATTCTATCGATGGGTTGTGCTACTAGACACTTTGCTCACTTAATCTTTCTGACACAAAGTAGGCATTTTGTCATCACATTTTATAGATAAGTAGCCTGAGACCTGCCGAGGCAGAGTCACTTCCTCACTTTTGTTCACTCAGCGCTTGCAGGGCAGGGCTGGCCTTGACCTACCTGGATCCAGACGTCCAAAACATTGGGCTATTGCAGTGGCTTACTGACCTAGAAAGGCACCTGTTCTAATATTTTACAGATAATCTGAGCACTTCTTGCTGAAATGGGCCCACGTATAGTGAAGGTTTTTAGAACATTTTGAATACCCCTGTCTGAACCATTTCCTAATGACGTTAATATGGTGTATGATGATGAATTTTATATTGCAGATTGATATCTTTTAGAATTATTTTTTCCAAGACTGTTGAAAAGATGAGTTATCCTGTGATAATCTGACCATTTCAATGAGAGGGGGAAATGTGATTAAGGCAGAAGTTTTGTTTTTACTTTTAACATGTTATTCTGAACACGCTTCCCATATCATCTGGAAGAGAGGGTCACATTTCATGGAACTTTATTTTCTAATGGTATATGGATATTTATTTTATTGTGTATCATAGTTTCATGAATTGTATAAATGACCAGTAGAATCCACTCCTTTGACCTGTTCACAGCCCTGAAACAATAAAGGTGGAGGTGGTGGGAGTGGGTAGGTTGATCGAAAGGGGCAGAAACACATGAACCTTCTTCACATGGCCTCTCTTTTACATACTCCTATACAATCTTTATCTACTCCTGTATGATGGAAAACGGATATCACATTTAAAGTTAATGGTTCTAATTATTCTTTAATTGTCAAGTTATATTGTGTTGGTTATAAATGGAAAAATATTTCTTTGTTATACATGGTAGTTCAACTATAGGCCACTGGTTAATGCTAGGCTTTTCTTTTTGAACTGAACTTCTGTGAAGTTTAAATAATGTTATTTGAGGCAAATATTGACTTTAATCAAGATAGTTCTTTTTATCTTAGTGTTTATTTTTGAGAGAAAGAGGAGAGAGAACGAGTGGGGGAGGGGCAGAGAGGGGGAGACACAGAATCTGAAGCAGACTCCAGGCTCTGAGCTGCCAGCACAGAGCCCAATACGGGGCTCAAACCTGTGAACTGTGAGATCATGACCTGAGCCGAAGTTGGACACTCAACCCACTGAGCCACCCAGGTGCCCAAAGACAGTCAATTCTATGTGATGATAATGATAAATAACTTGATAACTTGCTTATTTTTCTTAAGTGTTGACCTGTAACTAACTGTATATGAACATAATATGGTCTTTACTCCATCATATGTGGTATGTTCTTATTGTAAGATTTGAGAAACAAAAGCATTTACACATGCTTTATTTATTTACTTATTTAAGTTTTAAAACTTATTTTAATATTTAAGTTTTAGTTAACATAAAGTGCAGTAGTGATTTGAGGAGGAGAATTCAGTGGTTCCTCACTTACCCACAACAGCCAGTGCTCAGCACAAGTATCCTCCTTAGAACCCATCACCCATCTAGCCCATCTCCCGAACGTGTTTGTTTCAAAAGGATAGAAACTAATTGTGGTGTTTTTATTTATATAAGGGAATGAAGTAGATGTGCTATAGGTATCCATAAGTGTTTAAATGGCTAGTTCTTTAATTTTTATTATTTTACTACAAAATCTAGAAGACAAAAATTAGAAAAAGTAAATTATTCCTTGTTCCTCTACCAAATCACAGCCACTGTTATTTTTATTTTTTAATTTTTTTGATTTTAGAGCAAGAGAGAAAGCATAAGAGCATGAGTGGAGTAAGGGGCAGAGGGAAAGAGACAGAGAGAGAGAGAGAGAGAGAGCGAGAGAGACAATGAGAATGAATCTTAAGCAGGCTGCGTGCTCAATGCAGAGCCCTGTGCGGGGCTTTATCTCATGACCCCGGGGTCATGACCTGAGCTGAAATCAAGAGTTGGATAGATGTTCAACCAGCTGAGCCGCTCATCCCCAGACACAACCACTTTTAATATTTAGCTGTATTTTTTTCCCAGTTTTTGTTCTATGCACATTCGGAACATAGTTACAAGCTTGATTTTGGTGGGTTTTGTGAACTCAACTTTGAGCTCTGTTTCACGTCTTCAGAAATATGTACTGCTTGGTTAAAAACAACATCAAGTAGGGGCGCCTGGGTGGGTCAGTCAGTAAGCGTCCGACTTTGACTCAGGTCATGATCTCACGGTTCATGGGTTCGATCCCCGCGTCGGGCTCTGTGCTGACAGCCAGCTCAGAGCCTGGAGCCTGCTTCAGGTTCTGTGTCTCCCTCTCTCTCTGACCCTCCCCTGCTCATGCTCCCTCTCTCTCTGTCTCTCTCAGAAATAAATAAAACATGAAAAAGTTTTTAAAAAACAACATCAAGTAGATCCAAGATAACTTGAATAATATATGACATTATAGAAAAGTAAAATGTGTAACCAATGGGAAGTAAAAGGGAAAAAAAGGCAACTTTCCCTTTAAAGTTAAAACTTTAAATGTAGCAGAGTAGCACTTAGTATAAATTCTGATATGAAGATACTGTGAATATTATGGAGCTTAAAATTGTAAATACTGAAAAAGGGTAGTTGCCAAATGAACCATTGCAGGGCCATTTTGTTTGTCTTTTCTCCCACCTCCTGTCCATCAGATATTCGAACCAAGTAGCAGTTAAGGATTTTCTGGAACTCTGCTGTCTCTAAACTCTGTAACTCCAGTGAGGGAAACGTTTCTGTAGGTGGCAGCCATCTTCTTTTACATCAGTGTCGCAAATGCTAAGGTTTGCAGGCAGTGCTAGTTCAGAATGTTTATGTGCATCTGTTGAAAATAAGTTTAGAATTCAGATGGTCTCTAGTGGCTAAATAAGAGGTGTTCTCAGAATGCAGAGTAATTTTGAAGATATCTAAATTCATGGAGATCCTATCTTGAAAAGGCTAGACTAAAATCAGAATAGTGACTTTCATTTATACATCCCAATTGCTCAGCAGTACTTACACTTGTTTGAAAGTTTAGTGAATCTAAAATTGTATTTGCCCCTCAAGGTTGTTGGAGATCTTCACACAGGTAGTACTTCTATGCTGTGATCACCCGGTACCCTCAGTGGGGAGCACAGGTCATTTCTAGTCTCTAGAATGGCTTGACAAAACAATTGTTCAGAACCATTTCCGAATGGAATTGTGGAGTAGGGTAAATTGTCTGGATGAGCATATGCTTTTTTGTTTTTTTGTTTTTCGCATCCATACCTTCCTCTTAAAGCTTGTTTTGTGTCATGGAATGATTTCTCTGTTGTCTTCACCAAATCATCTCATCTCACTTGTCCGGTGAACCTCTAAACTATTTGTTGAGTCTGAAACCTGATTTTAACAGGCTCGGACAGATTTAATATGCTTTTGCAGAAGTAGGCAGTGTTATTTCAATAAATTAATTGGGATAATTCAGTCAGTTGACAATTTTGTTGGACAAAACCAAGAAATGGTTGAGTGTTACACTATTGATGGGTCCTGAGGGGAGGGGGTAAGGAAGGTGCTTTCCGGTGATCCTAAATTATATAAAACAGACAACTTCCTCTTCTGCCTTCATGTGAGTTTGGCCCCCACTGTGGGCCCCAGGGCTGTTGAGTATACTGTTGTTATTATTGACATTGTTCCCAATCGGCTGCTCTGCCTGAGGTGTCCTCAGAGGGGACAGAAAACCTCCACTCAAAACCCTATTCCCCTTGATCTCGCATTCTCAGAGGTCAGAGTCTGTAAGAGGGTGGGTTATGAGACGGAATGGCTGGTGCAAGGGGCCATGTTGCTGCGTTGTTTCTCTGTGTTCCCAGTGCTCTCCTTTTGCTAGATCTGACCAGCCGTGGGGCTGCAAAGAAGACTAATCCAAACCTTCCTCTTCATAAATTATGTCATCAGAGTGTCAGACTTCTGTAAACAAGTTATCAATAAATAACTTCTATTCCCTTTACTTCTATACCCATGCAGAGCCTATTTCAAAATTCAGATCAAATCACCATCCTCCTTTTTTCATTTGATTAAAAAAATGGTATTGCCCTTATAGGCCTCCTCTCTAATTGAAAGTAGAACATTTCTGTGAAACTTTTTGTAGGCGGGATTGTCCTAAAGTGAAGCTGCAGATACCATTAATTTGTATGGAAAACTTTTCAACATTCTCAGACCCAAAAAATAACCTCGTGGGCTTTTCTGATACCTTCGGGCACATCTCGCTAAAGGATGCACAAAATAAATCGAGGTAAAGCCCAGATGCTCACAGACACAAGACCGTTCAAAGCTCTGGTGGCGTGATGCTCAGGTGCTGAGCGTAGCTCTCGGGGAAGGAGCTTGGCGGTGACACTCTTGCTTCTGGGGTGTGCATCCTGTTTCTGTAACGGCTTGTTGCGAAACAGACACCGAACACATTATTGCTTTTCACCTGATTTCATAAAAGTGAAAACCTTCTATAGATTTCTTTTGGTTAGTTGTAACAGGTACACATGTGGGTCTTGCATGAAAGCAAAGTGGCACATTGCGATCTGTGGAAAAGCAGAGACCCCTATATTTCCTCGGTTCTTACTACCTTTAACCCTTAGTGATGCGACCCAGTTCTGTCTCCTGGGGAGGGTTATAATTGGGACCCTTGCTGTGTATAGTTTGTATTTAATGATTATATAGATATTCTCAGTCCTTAGCACACTGCTTAGGATATAGTATCACTTAATGAATTTCCCTTTCCGCTGTATTAAAGAATTTTTTATTTTTAGAGAGCGCGAGTGGTGGAAAGGGGCAGAGGGGGAGGGAGGGAGAATCCTAAGCAGGCTCTATGCTCAGCGTGGAGCCCAGTGCGGGGTTCAGTTCAACAACCCCGGGATCATGACCTGAATCAAAATCAATTGCTGGATGCTCAACTGACTGAGCTACCCAGGCGACCCTGTCTTTTCTCTGTATTCGATGTAGTCCTTTAATAATAGTTGAGAAGTGTTTGATCTGCATTTCAAAAACCATACTTTTAAGGTTGTATCTCTTCCAGCGTTAAATAACAATTTAAAATTCTTTGAAAGTTAGGAAATTATATCACCAAAGCATTTTTTATTAAGAGATCTTATATCAGACCTTGAAAATAAATTTTGCTGGGGTGCCTGGGTGGCTCTGAAACATCCAGCTTTGGCTCAGGTCATGATCTCATGGTTCATGGGTTCAGACCCTGCATTGGGCTCTGTGCTGACAGCTCAGAGCCTGGAGCCTGCTTCAGATTCTGTGTCTCCCTCTCTCTCTGTCCCTCTCCCATTTGTGCACACTCTCTCTTTCCCTCTCAAAAATAAACATTAAAAAAAGAAATTTTGCTAAAAAAGCTGTTGATGGTCAGAATCAAGCCTAGTGCTTATTTAAATTGGGCTCAAATTACCAAATGATCTTATTGTGATTTAATTGACAGGTGCTGTGGGAGGCAAATATTGCATCTGTTTTTTAAAGTATATGTGCTTAAACATTTATTCCTATTTTAACTAAAAATTGCCTCTGGTATAGGGACACTGAATAAATTCTTTTGACTTCCGTGGCTGTTTTAATGGTGTTTTTATCATTTCTGTATGACAGTACTCAGATAACTAGGTTTAAATTGAGTTGCCGGTGGAATTAAAGATATTTGTATTTTGTGTCTCTGGGACTTAAAATTCTGCCTGTAGCTAGCTGAATAATATTTCCCTAGTTTTCCTCTACTCATCACTCTTGGAGAGTGTTTATGAGCTGCTTAGACCATCTATTTATATATAGTCGGTGTATCATGTCCATCAGCGACACAGCAAGGCAGCCATTCCCGAGCATTGGTAGGGAGGGGTCACAGGCATTTTTAAATATTCCTCTCTAATTGGTGCATCCTGTAATAGTCCCAGCAGTGAGTCATCCTAATTCAAAATCTGTTAAGATTGGAGTAAAGCCAGTCTTATTTGAGCATTTTTGAAAGGACATTTTGGCGAGCCCAAAATGAAAGCTTTTCATAGAGTACTTTCTGATGAGCAATAATGAGTCTCAGGCAGCGTTGGAAGGGAGGTGTTTGTTATGGAGATTGTGACAACAAATCCCCCACCCGGGCACTGGCCCACAGCTACCCCAGCAGCTTAGCTGCAGAAAGGTGGCGCCCCTAGGCCCTGGCTCCCTGGCTCCCTCTCTCTCGGAAAATTGGCTTGGGGTGTCCCAACTTTCTGTGGCTGCGAGTGAATGAAGTATTGTCACATGAGTCATTAGCTCCAACGTTAGTAATGTTGGTTTCTTAAATGGAAAATATGAATGAAACCCACTTACTCCTGAACATAACCTAGTAGTCTGTCTAAATAGAATCAGTAGTGTGGGACCCCACATAACCTGTGCCCATGTACAGATTGGTCTTTGTTTGCCTTTCATATCAACTGAGGTTTGGGCATCAGCCCAAGAAGGAGATAAACACTTTTCTCCTTCATGACATTTTACTGTTATTAAGAAAACCAAGAGCAAGGAACTCCTTTTGTGTTTTCTCCTCATCTCACTTGCTAATAGACTTTCTTTTTATCAGCAACTGTGGTAGAGGGCCCATTTGTGACAGCCAGATTGTGATTTTGCTACTCACTTCCCTTCAGTGATCCAAGTAGTAATTACAAGCCATTTGATCCAAAAGCATCTGCTGTGAGAACATGCGGAGTTTCAATTTTCTCTCCTTGAGGCACACTGAGCATAAGTAATTTGACATGTGCTTTCAGGACCGTTAATGGAATGGTAATAATAAACGCTTCCGTAGAAGTCGCCTACGAGGAAGGCAGACCTTAGCTAGTGGGTCCGTAGTGACCGCGCCTGCGGTTCAGCGATGATAATCGCATCTCTTGGGTGCCCAGAGCTGACCACATGGTGGTCTGGGCACTGGTAGCTCTCCAGGGTTTTGAAACAAAGGATGGTTCTCAGGCAGTTCTTGACAGTGGCTGTCTTTGAATTTCGGTGGTTACGGCTACTAGGATGTGATTCTACCATCCAGACTGAATTTCAGAAAAGTGCCTTTACATTGTACCAGCCCTTTATGGTTTATGTGCCTTCAAGTGCCATGCCTCACACCAGTCTCCTGACCACCCCATGAAGCTGGAGGGTTTTAGCTCCCCTTTAAAGGTGAGGAAACGAAGTCCAGAGACATTAGATAACCAGCCTATACACGGCTGGGATTTGTCCAGATTGTCTGTTATGTTTTTGCTGTCTATGTTCATCTCCAGGAACAGGAAACCTTGAGCAGGCTAATTGGAAACTAGTTTTAAGTGGGGTGGATTGTGGGGAGAGGTGGAGGAGGAGGCCTCCTGTGGGGTGTACAGCCTTGGCAGAGGAGCCGACCATGGGCTTCTGGGTAAGTGGTTAAAAGATGAACGGAGTGCCTCTGCAAAAGGTAGTCTGGAAACAGAGCTTTACAGATGGCTTAGTTTGTTTGTTTATTTTCAGGATTCTCTGTTCATCTTAGGAAAAAGAATATAGGAGAGTCTTTTGTCTGACTTATTGAAAGTAAAGCCATGTGTTTATATTCTCGGCATGGATGGACAGCATCGACCCTTGAGGGAATCAGTTTAGTTTTCACTCCAAGTGAGCAAAGCTCACCACAACGTAGGAGGTCTGTAAACACACAGCCTTTCCTTTTTCTCATTTTTATTCATTAATCAACTCCACATGCTTGATACTTCTTCGGAATAACCAGATTTTACCTTTCTTTCACTGCAAATGTTTGAGATTGTGTGCTATGCACAGGACACAATTACATGTAAATTTCCATTGCAGGATCTCTTGAGAGGCTAGGCATCTTTCACAACCTTGGCTTTGGTAGGCATCTTCTCTTTTATTGTTTACTCGATCTTAGGTCAACAGTATAGACTTGGGAAGGGATTTCACGAAGCAGCTATAGGCACAAAGCCTTGTTTAATTGATAGAGTATGAACAGTCTGTCCTTCTCCCAATTTGGCATTTACCTGCATCCTTTTCTCTTGTCTAGGACTTCTTCCCCTTCAGTAATCTCCTATTAATTTTTCTTCTTGAAACTTAGGGAAGATTAAGACCTTGACATTGTATAAATAGGGAGCTTGCACCTTTCAAGCCAACGCATGACTGTGAATTTCTAGTTGTATCCAATTTAGTACCCATGTGCTGTGTATGTGGTGGGTGCAGAATACACTGTGTCAAGGGCCAAGGGAGACTCAGAGGCAGAAAGACAGCCTCTGCTGTCATTTGCCTTAGCGCCTGGGGGTGTGAGAGAGGCCTAAAAATGACTATCCAGTTAGCTGGGCATAGCTCACTGCTACACCAGGGATATAAGACAGTAGACTCATTTTTTTTTTTTTTAATGTTTTATTTATTTCCAGGAGAGAGAGAGACAGCATGAGCAGGGGAGGGTCAGAGAGAGAGGGAGATACAGACTCTGAAACAGGCTCCAGGCTCTGAGCTGGCAGTCAGCACAGAGCCCAGCGCGGGCTCGAACCCACGAACCACGAGATCATGACCTGAGCGAAAGTCGGACGCTTAACCGACTAAGCCACCCGGGCGCCCCCAGTAGACTCATTTTTTAAAATTAATTAATTTAATTATTTCCTTTAACATGTATTTATTTTTGAGAGACTGACAAAGCACAAGCAGAAGAGGGACAGAGAAAGAGAGAGAGAGAAAGTACAGAATCTTAAGCAGGTTTCAGGATCCGAGCTGTCAGTACAGAGCTCAACGCAGGGCTTGAACCCATGAACAGTGAGCTATGACCTGAGCTGAAGTCAGATGCTTAAATGACTGAGGCCCCCGGGCACCCTTATTTATTTTTAAACTTTATTTATTTTGAGGAACAGAGACAGAGAGAGAGAATCCCAGGCAGGCTCCACACTGTCAGCACAAAGCCCAGTGCAGGGCTTGAACTCCTGAACCATGAGATCATGACCTGAACCAAAATCAAGAGTTGGGCATTTGGCCAACTGAGCCACCCAGGAGCCCTGACAGTAGACTCCTTTAATTGAGTAGAATTGGGGGGGCAAAGGAGGGGGGCAGGAGAGACCTCGTTAGCGAGGGAGTGGGAAGCATTTGAAAGGGTGTCTGGGATTCAGTGCTGAAGCTATGGTGAATGTAAATCGGGCAAAGGAAATGAAGTGAAGGCTCTGGAGGCAGGACAGAGCTGCTGCTTTGTGGGAGTGTCGGGTAAGCCACGTTGTCTGATTAGAATGGTGGTTTGTATGGTAGAATGACAGAAAAGAATTGAGAAATGTGTCCATTTTGTGGGGAGGTAACTGCCAGGTTGATATTTCTTTAGTGCAGTGGTGGTGAGCACAGACTGAAGCCAGGTTTCTAGTTTCAAATCCACATAGTACCACCCATCCCAGCTCACTGTGAGCTTGGGCAAGTTTCTAGAATTTTCTGAGCCTCATTTTTCTCAGCTGTTACATAGAGGGGCAGGACAGTGCATAGAGGGGTGTTAGTAGTGAATGAACTGACAGCATGTGAAAAGCTTGTTCCATCCAGGGGCTCCTGGCTGGCTCATTCATTAGAGCATCACACAACTCTTGATCTCAGAGTCGTGGGTTCAAGCCTCATGTTGTGGGTGGAGTGTTCTTAAAAACAACAACAAGAAAACTTATTCCATCTGGCCCCATGTAAGGCACGTGCTCCGTGCTGGACAGTAAAGGATGGGGACAGGAGGGCAGGAAAGTTGTGAGTCTGTATTTCTCAGGTGCCGCCCCCACCTGTCGATCTTCAGTTGCATTTTTTCTGTTCTGCTCTGAAAATGCAGGATTAAATTGCTTTGCAGGAGTAATGGACTTCCCCTTGGCCTGGTTTCTTACTCCACAGTGACCTCTGCTGGGCTTTTCCTCTGATTGTCAGCAAGCGTGGTTTGAGAGGTGAGGTCTGTACCTCTAAGACAATACTTGCTTATTGCTGATGCACCTGGTTGAAATCACTCCCCAGAGGGGGAGTGATGTGAAGGGGTAGGGTCCTTCAGGAGAAAGTGCATCCCTGCTGGTTTCCTGCTCCTTGGCTCCAGGCATCTGCTCCTCTCTTTTTCTCCTTTGGTTTGGCACGTGAGGTGGATACTCATTCTGGGCTATGATCATCTTCCCGGAAAAAGCACAGAAAGTGACAGATCCGCGACAGACCTAGGAACGTCACTGTAAAGATGAATACCACATTTTCAGAAACGCAACACTGAAAGATTGATTCTTCCTTTGCTTTTCCTAAGCCTGTTCTTTCGAAATATTTAACATATCTATTCTCCTTTTTTAATCCTGCATAGGAGGAATTTTTACTCTGAGGGTTTTTTTTTTAAATGCATGGAATTCAAAGTAAAATCATCCATTTATAACCTTAATTTATGACAAGTAGGATATAATAATGTGACAGTATTGAATCTATATGTAACATTTTCTAATGTATAAGGTATTTTCACATCTGTATTTTTTTTTTTTTTGCTTGCAAAACCTGTATTTATAAACTTAGGTAATTATATTACTGATATCCCCTTTTACAGAATGGGCGACAAGGCTCAGCAAGTGAATGTCCTGTCCTAGTGTTAATTACACGGTAGAGGTGTAACTTGAACATCAGGTTTTTTGTTTTCAGATCCCCACGTCTTTACCACCAGGCTAGTGCAAGAAGCTAACCAGAGGGCAGCATTTCGGAGTTGCTTAATAAATGTTAACTGCTTTTGTTGATAAATCATGGAAGTTCATGTTAGCGTGCGGTCATCGAATTCCCATAATAATGGGGCCTAGGGGAGTAAACATATTTGGGAAAAGCTTCCTATTAAAAGTGGTATGTTTGGAAATGACTTTTAAGAATGTGTAGATCTGAAATAGTTGAAAGAAAGAAAAAATGTCCCTAGGATTAGAGACTGACTTAAAAAAAGCAAATAGAAGAGATAAGAGAAACATGGTTGGATTAAGTGCAATTCAGGTGACGTGGTGCGCAGGCATCAGTGGCTGTAAACAAGTACTGCAATTCACTGGGGTCGGGAAGGCAGATTTCACAGGGCCCTTGTCAGCTGGCATTTCTGGAGCCGCGAGCATGGGCGTGAAGCACGCTTGTGTCCACTGTGTCGTGTTGTAATGTGGGCTGGGTGGCAAATGGAACGTGGCTAGAAGGCTGGATGAGGAATCCATTGCCTTCCGGTCAGCCTTCCTGGGCTTCAGTTTTTGTGGGTTCAGTGAATGAAGAGACACTGGGCTTGGCTGCCCCCAGAGGGTTAGGAGAAGCCAGATCTGGAAGGACTGCCTCTGGGCTTTTTATAAACTACGCCGTGAATCCGGGGGATGTGTTTTTAGTAGCGTCCGTCCCTTGTTTATCAAATCTGTCCGTGTTTCCTTGTGGTATCTGAAAACAGGTCGATGAACTTCTGCATATATACGGTTCAGCAGCTGATGGTGCTCCCCGAGACAGCACCTGGGAAGCCCAGACCTACATTCATTTTCAGGATAATCAAGGAGTTACTGTAACAGTCAAGCCAGAACATAGAGTGGAAGATATTTTGACCTTGGCGTGCAAGGTAATGGGTTTGGCCACAGAACTGTGTCTCCATAGAAACAGTCATTAATGTTGCCCTCCTATGCCTTCTAAATCCGTGTGGTATTTAAGACTTCCCTTTCTGCGCTAGAGAAAAGATTAACATCCATTAATCAATGTGCTTAGAAATAGTCATATTTATTAACTTAATTTGCATCCTCCTCTTCCATCTTTTAGAAGAATAAGTGGTTAGGTTATGGCCCCTCTCCTTCATAAAGAACCTGACCTATTTTACTGGAATCTATGTATACCTTTAGAATTAAATGTAGGTATATTGGAATAATTTTTAATATCTAGAATAATTTTGAAAACTGTTGTTATTAAATTCCTTAGAGACACTGTGAGAAAGTGGCATGAACTTGGAAGTAGATTTAATCCTAAACGGTTTTGCTGAGATTCTCCAGATTAAACGAGTAACTTAATACACCATTCACAGCTGCAGCATGGAGATGGTTATGAGATGATGTCTCACTCGTTACTCAAACTGGGTTTTATTTCTGAAAAGAACATTTATGTTAAGTCTTAAAGGACCTGCTGAGATAAGACTCCACGTCAGAGCAGATGTTTTTAATCCACCAGGTGGCGTAGTAGAGCTGAACTATTTTTAAGTTTTCAGAGAAAATGCCATGGAATACATGAAATGGTAAGAAAAGGCATGTAGACTTTGATGACTTTATCAGGTACACCTAACAGGTGTGGATAATCTTTAATTTTATCTTTTAATTTCCTTGCTTTGACTGAAACCTTAGGATACCATATATATGTAGCTTACATTCTTAAGAAAATTAATTTCCTTTTACTTCGCTATGTAAGGCTTTTACTCAGACAGCCAACAATATTGCTTTATACAAACAATGTTAGTTATGAACTTCATAAGTTTTCTTTTTTTTTTTTTTAAATGTTTTTATTTATTTCTAGGAGAGAGAGAGAGAGACAGCGTGAGCAGGGGAGGGTCAGAGAGAGAGGGAGTCACAGACTGAAACAGGCTCCAGGCTCTGAGCTGTCAGCACAGAGCCCAATGCGGGGCTCGAACCCACGAACTGTGAGATCATGACCTAAGCGAAAGTTGGACGCTTAACCGACTAAGCCACCCAGGCACCCCTGAACTTCATAAGTTTTCTAAATGGTAGAGGATGCCAGAGGTCACAGTGGGTCAGTTAGACCCAGTTACATAGGTCTGAGATAATTCCTGAATCAATGAATGAGCACGTGTGCATACACTTTCCTTCTGAAAAATTTTTGGGGTACGAAATCCTAATTCTGAGATTGTTCACATTTTGCAAATTAGTCATGAGAAATAGCTTCAAGCTAGGTGAAACCAACGTATAAAATGATAGTATTTGCTGAGATGGTGAGATCTATCAGATGTATACCACCGTCACCTCTTAGACGTATATCTCCTGGCTTTAGTAACAAGCAGTGTCATTTAGAGAAAACCTTTTTTATCTAAAAAAATATTTTTTAATGTTTGTTTATGTTAGAGAGAGAGAGAGAGAGAGAGAGAGAGACTGTGAGCAGGGGAGGAGCAGAGAGAGAGGGAGACACAGAATCAGAAGCAGGCTCCAGGCTCTAGGCTCGGAGCTGTCAGCACAGAGCCTGACATGAAGCTCAAATCCATGAACTGTTGAGATCATGACCTGAGCCGAAGTCAGACCCAGGCGCCCTCTTTAGAGAAAACCTTCTTAAAAATAATTACATGTCCCTTCTTTCTTGTTTTGCACATTTAAATTCGAGCTCTCATATATGCGTTTAAACTCTACAAACCATATACAGTATTTCCTTCAGAAGTCTCCACTTTGAGTCTTAATGAACAACGGAGAATTGAGAAAGAACCTGTAAAGTCTGAGGAACCGTCACTCTCATTACAGATGAGGCAGCTGGAACCCAGCCACTATGGCCTGCAGCTTCGGAGATTAGTGGACGAGAGCATCGAGTGCTGTGTGCCCGCACCGTACGAGTATATGCAGGAGCAGGCAAGTGCGCATTAGCTCTAGGAAGGGGGGCGGGAGCCATGGCCATGGCCTCTTGGTGGTAAAGTGTGTGATTTGTGTGTGTGTTGGCAGGGGGCTTTGTTTGAATTTGGCATCTAGTTTGAAAATCATCAAAATAAATTTCCAAGACACTGTGACATTAAATTTCTGGGGTTTTTTTTGTTTGTTTGTTTTTGTTCCTTTTGTAGATTTATGACGAAATAGAAATCTTTCCACTAAGTGTCTACGATGTGCAGCTCACGAAGACGGGCAGCGTGTCTGACTTCGGTGAGCCTGGGGCCCCTGTCAGGGAAGCCCATCCTTGCTTAGTTTGGCCCCACGACGTTTGGATCTCGTTTTTTAAAACTTACGTTCACGTTTCCAGTGTGAACTCTGGCAGAGCTTCTTTTCTCTTCCTTCGTCTCTGTTTCCATCAGGCTAAAGAGAGAGGTATTGACACTAGGGGAAAAGGCCAAAGTAATACTTCCCCAAAAGGGAAGGAGTATAAAAATTGATGAGTTTGAAATGATGGTGATTAAGAGTAACAACGAATTCAGTGTGTGTGAGGTGCTGTTTGAGGCTGAATAACGCCTGATTCACCTCCATGTGTTTGCTCTCAACTTTTCACCTGTCTGGAATGCTGCCCCTCATAGTTCCCATCCACCAAATCCACCATGCCCTCCAAGAACTAACTGAAGGTCTAGCTTTTTGTTTGTTTGTTTGTTTTCCTGTTTTATTATGTTTGAGGGTGGGGGCGGGGAGAGGAAGGAGCTGAGAGAGAGAGAGAGAGAGAGAGAGGAAGAGAGAGAGAATCCTAAGCCGGTCTATGCTGACAGCACAGAGCCTGATGTGAGGCTTGAACCCACAAACTGTGAGATCATGACCTGAGCCAAAATTGAAGTTGGGCACTTAACCAAGTTAGCCACCCAGATGCCCCATGAAACTCCTGACTTTCTTCAGGAAGGTTTATCTAATTGCTTTACCTTCAACTTAAAAATTAGGAGTCAGTGTTACCCAAGTCACTTTGTAATATCTGATCCTTGCATTTCCATACGTATGTATTTAAATTTGGCTTTGAGCTCCTCGTGGACCGTGCTCATGTCTAAATGTTCAGTTCCATATTTTATTCTATTTTTCACCATGGGAACTCAGTAATTAGACATGATCAGGACACATCTCTGTTAAAGACTGTTTCTTGTCTTGTTGGATACGTTGATGTAATTTTTCCCCTTGAATTCTACCTGATCAAATTCCAGTCATTGTAATATGTTAATGCTTTCTTGTGATTTGTTCTTTTTTTTCTTTTAACTGATATAACTGACATGCTCTTTGTTTCTTAATTTACATAGTCTGTTTTGATCAATGCTATGTTGGTTTTCCCTCTGAAGCCTTCGTAGCGTTTTGCCTATGTGCTTTTGGCCTTTGCTCTCCTTTCCGTGATGGGTGTTTGTGAATCTTCTTTGTATTTTGAATAACTGAAGATACTTCCAAAGATACCCTTTGGTGACCCCCGTCTGCCAGGCTCTGCCTGAGGCACAGAGGAAACAGGGATGTGTCATTCTTTTTATCATCAGAAAACTCCCCATATTCTGGGACCTAGTTGTGGAAACGAGGGCTCCCCACTGTGGAATCAGAGAGAAGGGCACTCTCCAAGTGAGGGGGATGCGTTCTGAGGAGGAGCTCTCTCACCTGGGTTTTGCATGTGGTCACATTTAGGGGAAGAACAGTATCCATCCAAGTGGTTTTTTACCTGCCTAAAGTGCCTACCCCCGTATAGAGTTGTTTCTTAACAAATATTTTGTATTCGAATTTTATTTATTTCAGCAAGAATATCTTCTGGTTTCAACTTCTAGAAACTTTTAAAAAAGAATTTTTTTAATGTGTGTTTATTTTTGAGAGCGAGAGAGACAGTGTGAGCAGGGGAGGGGCAGAGAGAGGCGGGTACAGAATCTGAAGCAGGCTCCAGGCTCCGAGCTGTCAGCACAGAGCCCAACACGGGGCTTGAATTCACAAACCACAAGATCATGACCTCAGCCGAAGTCAGATGCTTAACTGACTGAGCCCCCCAGGTGCCCCTAGAAAAATTTTTAAAAATGTATGTAGTAAAATACACATAACAAAGTTTACCATTGTAACCATTAAGCGTGGTTCAAAACAACCATTCAGTGACATTAAATACATTCACATTGTTGTGCAGCCAGTAACATTATCCCTGTTCAGAACCATTTTCATCTTGCAGAACTGGAACTCTGTACCTATTGCACAGTCCGTCACTCCCCATTCCTCCTCTCCTCCCTCCCTGCCAACCACCATTCTACTTTCTGTGCCTGTGAATTTGCACTAAGAATGTTCTATAAGTGGAATCATACAGTATTGTTCTTTTGTGACTAGCTTATCTCACAGAGGATAGCATCCTCTGGGTGTGTCCCTGTTATAACAAGTATTGGAATCTCTTTCCTTCTTATGAGTGAATAATTCTGCTGTATGTCTATACTGCATTTTGTTTTCCATTTATCTGGCAGGAAGTGGTTGGGTTGCTTTCAGCTTTTGGCTCCTGTAAATAATGCTGCTCTAAACGTGGGTATATTGTCTCTGCTTTTGAAGAGGGCTGTGCACTCATATTAAACCTTTAGATCTGACACGTTCCCCCTTTTCTGCCCTTGCTAGATAATCTGCGTTTTCAAATTACTTGCAATTTGACTTTCTTGACACTGTGTACTTGTGAGAGTAGATGTCCCGGGGAATACTGCCGACTGAGTTGGAGAAATTAATTAGTGCGCTGAAGTTAGACTTGTATTTTCTCTCCTTTTCCCTCGTAGGGTTTGCAGTGACAGCACGGGTGGACGAGCACCAGCATCTCAGCCGAATATTTATAAGTGACGTTCTCCCTGACGGGCTGGCATATGGAGAAGGTCCGCACAGCACGCGGTGTCTCTGTTCTCTCTTAATTCAAAGCTATGGGATGCAGTCTGCCCAGGGAAATGTCTTCTTACAGCTTTGTCAGGAAGTGGTTTGTGCTAGAATTAAAAATAAACTTAACAGTTTAATTGAAAATGCATACGCATAGGGTGCCTGGGTGACTTAGTCGGGTGAGCATCCGACACCAGCTCAGGTCACGATCTCCTAGTCTGTGAGTTTGAGCCTCGCGTCGGGCTCACTGCTGTCAGCACAGAGCCTGCTTCGGATCTTCTGTTCCCCCCCTTCTGTTCCCCTCCATCGCTTATACTCTCACACTCAAAATCGAATAAAACATAAAAATTTAAAAAAAAAGAAAATGTTGGGGTGCCTGGGTGGCTTAGTTGGTTAGGTGTCCGACTTTCTCTTAGGTCATGATCTCACGGTTCGTGGGTTCGAGCCCCGCGTGGGGCTCTGTGCTGACTGCCAGCTCGGAGCCTGGAGCCTGTTTCAGAGTCTGTATCTCCCTCTCTCTGACCCTCCCTGCTCACGCTGTCTCTCTCTTTCTCCTAGAAATAAATAAAAATATTAAAAAAAAAAAAGAAAATGCATCTGCGTACATATGTACATGGAGGATTTTGAAGGAGAGTATGAGCATATACAGAGACAGTACACATGCATGTGTACAGACAGGCGGAGAAAGAGAATGGGAGAGTCAGACATAGGTACAAGTGTTATTTCACAGGGCGTTTAACATCAGGTACAGGAACAAAAGACTTGCCTGGCTGGCTCATTCGGTAGAGCATGCAGCTCTCAATCTTGGGGTTGTGAGTTTAAGCCTCATATTCGGTGTAAAGCTTACTTAACCCCTGTCCCCACAAAACTTAAAACTGTTCCTTCTTTGTTTTTTAATGTTTGCTTATTTTTGAGAAGGGAGGGAGGAGGAGCAGAGGAAGGGAAGGACAGAGAGAGAATCCCAAGCAGGCTCTGCACTGTCATTGCGGAGCCCGATGTGGGGCTTGAGCTCACGAACCATGAGATCATGACCTGAGCTGAAGCTATGCTTAGCTGACTGAGCCACCCAGGCGCCCCGTTCCTTCCAATCCCAGTCCTGAGAGAGTGAAATTTGTTATCAGTGCCTTCTGAGTACTGTACGCTTTGGTGTTTGAAGAGCGCAGTGGAACAGTCCCTAAGAACATGTGGCTTCAGCTTGTAGCTACCCTTCGTCTTCATGTTAAAATCTGTCAACAATCTCTTTTTCCTTCCTCTGTTTCCTCTTCCTCGTTCTCAGGGTTGAGAAAGGGCAGTGAAATCATGACCTTAAATGGGGAAGCTGTGTCTGATCTGGACCTTAAGCAGATGGAGGACCTGTTTTCTGAGAAGACCGTTGGGCTCACACTCATTGCCCGGCCGCCAGATACAAAAGGAAACTTGTGTTCTTCGTGGTCAGACAGTGACCTGTTCTCAAAGGACCAGAAGAGTCTGCCCCCTCCAAACCAGTCCCAGCTTCTGGAAGAATTCCTGGATAACTTTAAAAAGAATACAACCAATGGTAAGGCTTTGTTCCTTCTTTGGTTTTCACAGCTATTATCAACAGTTGATATTTTTAGGCTGTAATTTTGCTTGCAAACTTGGATGATTTAGCTCTTCAAAGAATGTTTTGTCATTTATTAGGGGAGCACAGATGCCAACCAAGTAGATTTAATAAAATTTCCTTGCATTGTAGAAATTAGAACACTTTCATGAAAAATATAAAATAAATTTCTGCACAAGTCAATATTCTTTAAAATCGCAGAATCTTTAAAAATCACCCACAATGTTTTGTTTTGTTTTTTTAATGTTTTTTATTTATTTCTATGAGAGAGAGAGAGAGAGACAGTGTGAGCAGGGGAGGGTCAGAGAGAGAGGGAGTCACAGACAGAAACAGGCTCCAGGCTCTGAGCTGGCAGTCAGCACAGAGCCCGACGCGGGGCCCGGACCCACGAACCACGAGATCATGACCTAAGCGAAAGTCGGATGCTTAACCGACTAAGCCACCCAGGCGCCCCTCCCACAATGTTTTGTATTGTAATTGCTTTGTGACTGGAGATAGATGAAAGCCAACATAAATGGCAAAGTTAATTTTTCTCTTCAGTTGACTCTAAGGCAAAAACATTTTGCAGCAATCTCTTGGGTTCTTAGAAGATGGATACAATTTAATTCTCTGCCTCTGTTGTTAAGTACTACTTTCTCAGGAAACTGCAAACTTTTTTTTTTAAAGGTTAAAACTTTGTTTAATGTTTAATTTTGAGAGAGAGAGAGACAGAGACAGAGACAGAGACAGAGCATGAGCATGGGAAGGGCAGAGAGAGAGGGAGACACAGAATCCGAGGCAGGTTCTAGGCTTCTGAGCTGTCAGCGCAGAGCCTGACACAGGGCTTGAACCCACGAACAGTGAGATCATGACCTGAGCAGAAGTTGGGCGCTCAACTAGACTGAGCCACCCAGGTGCCCCTAAACTGCAAACTTTTAATAGGGGTCATAAATGTTAAAATTTTGCCCATGTTTAAAAATGAAAAGCTGTATGCCAGCTTATTTTTCTAAACGTAAAATTCCCATGTGAGAAATTAACCTGAAGGTCTGCATTGCTTAAGTTGCTTCTTCAGATGCACTTCGTATGTAAGTCAGAGGCCCCAGCTCATACTGGAAACCTGTAGTTTCCCTCTGTGTTCCCCGGGGAAGCTGGTGAATCCCCCCAGGAGACTGAGCACAGGGTCTTGATGTTGTGTGCACACAAGGGAATTTGTATTCTTAATTGTAGTGATAGATTTTCAATTGAAGTCTCTGCATCATTACCAGAAATGAGTGAAAAACACAAAAAGAGTTGTTCGGAGAGATTTAATTATAAAGCCAGTTTATTAGGTCATTTTTGGAATTAAAAAATCAGATATAAGATTTGTGATTCAATAAGGTGCACAGTGCTTTCTCCGCCTCTCTTGGGGCTTTGCTGCAATTTAAAATGCCATTAAATGGACTCTTGGCATATGAAAGCAGGTGTCATAAAGCAGAAATCGTGATGGAACTAATTAATTACTTGGTTATATTAGGGCCATCACTCAGTGATCCTGGGCTCTGTTACAGGCCTGAGTACTCCGTATAATACGTGCCTCTGTCCATTCATTGGATTCATTATTCTTAAGGGATATATTCACTGCCTGTTATATCTCTATGTATTTTATCATAATAAGAAATCGTTGAAGAGTCTCTAACATTTTTGATACTGTAGGAATGAATTTCTCTAGAAAGTGGCAAATTTACCTTTTTTTTTCATTAATAGTGTGGATCAAGCAGGTCAGCTAAGCTAATTTATTACCCCATTTTGTTTGTTTTGTGCAGAAACAATACACAGAGGTCCTAGGTCAGAAAGTCGTTATATTATTCATCCCAGGGAGCCATTCTCATGCTCAAAACCTTTATAACTTGCCTCAGGGGTACCGATGTCTGTGTAAACATGTGGCTTAGCTGGTCAGACTGGCAGCGCTTTTCCATAGCTGGTCTTCCTCCGGGTCCCTGTCCAGCTGCCGCGCGTCCGTCTGTTCGACCGTCCCAAGGCATGCTTTCCTGCCATCCGTGGGAGAGCCACTGACCACTCCCTGGTTTCGTGGCAGCCCACGTGTCCAGCGGGGCTGAGCCCTTCTCCCCGGATCGCCCTGTGCCCTGGGCCTGGGGTTTTGCCGTCTGTCTCCCTTACTGATGTGCTTATGTTGGAAACAAAACAGCCATAATGCGCTGCTTCCCCAGATACTTGGCAAATTTATTTGCTTTCTTTGTTTTTTTTCTTTTTTGTGTGTTTAAGTTTATTTGAGAGAGACAGTGCGAGTTGGAGGGGGGGCAGAGAGAGAGAGAGAGAGAGAGACACTCCCAAGCAGGCTCTGCGTTGCCAGTGCAGAGCCCTGTGTGGGGCTGGAACTCAGGAAACCGAAGAGATGACCTGAGACGAAAGCTAGAGCCGGACTCTTAACCGACTGAGCCACCCAGGCGCCCCTGGTTTTTTTTTAAGTAGTTGTGTAGCTTGTGAAGGAAGAAAATGCCTGAGAATGAACATCTCAGAAGGAAGTCTGTGTGTTTTTAAGGATGGAGGAAAAGAAAATAAGGGGTAGGTGTGGACATGGCGAATTGGAAGATAAAGGAAAAGAGTGTGCACAAAAGAGTCCGTCATTTGTGCACAGTATTGCGATGACCCCCGAGAGAGCCTGTGTTTGGGAGATGCAAGGTGGGGTGATATGGTGGAGGGCGCGCAGCCTTTGAGCCACACCTGGACTCGAATCCTGGCTGTCCTTGCCAGTGATGTGACCGTGGGCGCAGGTGGATCACCAGATGCGGGGACAATTCTGAGGTGCGTACCACAGTTCTTCACGTGGTTCCAGAGGAATTGAGCCTCGCTTGCATGTAGCAGCCTCATTTGCACACCTTTGATGGGATTTCTCCCCTTCTGGTCTCACCTTCCCTATTCCGTCACTTGGGCCTCTTGGGATCACCTTCCAAATACACTTGTAACCCCCCTGTCCTTGGCTTAGACTCTGCTTTTGGGGAGTCCATATTGAAGACATTGAGCCTTGGTCTCTCATCTGGAAGATAAGCTTTCCCCCCTCACCCAAACAGGTCACTGTGAGGGAGGCCACATCTGCGCGTGTCCAGCCCAGCTCCTTACATGGCAAGAATTCCAAAAACGGAGTCTGCTCTTCCCTCTCTGATGTAGCTTAATGGTTTATTTAAAATTACCTTGTTGCCCTTTGGCCACTGAATTAGAAAACGGTAGTCCCATTTTCTTGCTAAGAAAAATTAGAAATTACACAAAGGAAACAGCTTAAATGACTTTGATGAGCAACTTTTCATATAATTTTGAGCTGTACCTAGGAGCGGGCATCTCAGAGTCTGCCTTTCCCTCAATTTCATGTTCCCTTAGCACTCCCGGAAGGCGGCCCGATTTGTGAAAAGAAGGAAGATTTTCCTGTTTTGTTTTCCTCTCCCTGTTACAAAACAAACAAAAAACCCCCCAAAACCAAAACACCCAGCTGGTGCTCTGGAAGGGAAGACCTGTGTTTGTTGTTGTTGTTGTTTAGAAACGTAAGAATATCAGAAGGTAGAAGAAGAAGTTGAGCTCTCGTTTTGGGCATATCTTGACTACCCATGAGGAATGTTTACTGACCCCGTATTGGGTGTTCAAAATGTATGAGGCCCTGGGGACAAGCTACTTGGAGTTTATTTACTTATTTATTTATTTTTTATTTTTTTTTAATAGTTTATTGTCAAGTTGGTTTCCATATAACATCCAGTGCTCATCCCCACAAGTACTACATTGAGTTTAGGGCTTTTGGTCTACTTTTGGTTTGGTCAGGTATCCAGGAAGTTATCTTTTTTAGTCTCTTGATCAGGTTAGAGCAAACAAAACAGAACCCCTTATCATGTACATATCTGACTGAAAAAAAACACTGGCAACAGTCACAGATCCAAAGAACCAGGGCAGTGATTGTAGCTCCCTGATGAGCACCTGTGCTTTTCTAGAAAAGAAGTGTCCTAATGGTATTTAGGACCCATTGATATGTATGATGTTGAGGGAAATGGTTCCCAGGTTTTGTGGTGCGTTAGACCTGATAAACTTGAAATACACATTCCTGGGTCTGGCTGTCCGTTCCTTCAGGAAGTCTGGGGTGGCCTGAGCTCCACTGTTAACTGGGCTCTGGGGGTCAAGTCTAAAGGAGGCAGGTCTCTACCTGAGAGTTAGGACCTGCTCTTTCTTGAACCTTCGCGTGCCAAAGGTCTGGGGATGAAATGAGAGAATCTGTGTGAAGTTCTCAGCAAATGACAGCTACTGTGTTTGTGTGTTTTTATTCTCTCAGTGAGGGATTATATGCCCCAAACCACCACCATTGTCCTCAGTGGCTCAGGATGCAGCAAGTTGACCTGTTAGCTCATTTGCTCCACAGCCCACTCTCAGGAGACACTGGCCCATTCAGCCAGTTGAGGACACCGAGAAGCAGAGAACTTCGCAGAGTCACTGGCTGTGCCGTGATCTTCCTGTGATCCTCTGGTGAAGAGTGGAGTAGAGAGGAACACATCGAGAATTGATGAGCATTCATTATTAAGTTCCTTGGTTTCCTTAGAATGAATGACCGTTTGATCCTTGCTTTAAGGGTGTGAATTTCTGTTCTGCTTATCCCCAGTGGAAAGAGAGGAAATGTATATACACTGTGTTTGACTTTGAGTGGAAATCTCCTCTGTAAAGACTTACTACAGAGAGATTAATTTTGCTGCTGGAATCCCCCAAAGAGGCTGGTGTTAGTTTTGAGCCAACAGGGCCACCTTTGAATGGCTTGGGTGCGCCAGCCCACATTCTACCAGATTCCTGTTAATGCCAGTTTTGTGGTTTATATTGAAACTCCTTCTCTGGGGTATGCCATCTTTTAAGAAATTCCAACAGCTTTTAAGAGAGTCTTGTTGGGCATAGAATTCCTGAACAAAGTCTTTCTGTCAACACTGAACTTGTGGCATTCACGTAGTCTCCTTCCGCAAACAGCGATTACACTGTGCTGGGAGAGTCGGGGGATATTTAATAGGAGACCAAATAGAGACCTGTGTTCCTGCTCCCTCTTCAACAAGATCAGCCCAGCAGCGCTTATCCGATGATGAGGGTAATTGCAGCCTGAGGTTTTTTTGTTTTTTTTTTTTTTAATTCCCCACCCAGCTTTGAATCACTCTCTAAAGTTGATTATGAGTAGTGTAGATCCTTGGAGCTACCAGAAGCCACTTAGATGCAAATTTGCTCTTTGGAATGAATTGCTCCTGGGACTGTGTCTGTCCCTTCTACAGCTTTTCCCCGGGGGAGGAATTCCAGAGCCAGCTCTGATGTGACAAACCCACTAATTTCCTGTTGGGGGGCGGTGAGGGCACTGGGGCTTCCATAGTCTGGTGTGGGATGACAAGCAGCACTCAGTCCCGGGAATGGTCTGTTTGTGCGTGAGACTGCTGTTACCGAGTCTGGCTGGCTGCCACCTGGATCCCCAGATGTAAAAGTGTATGAGTTCCTGAAGATGGTTGGTGCCTTAAAAAACTCAAAAGCAAATAAATGTGAAATATACCACTTTTACCAGGACACAGAGAACTTTGGTATCAGAAGTCTTTGTTCCTTACAATGGTGCCAAAGGTCGTTTTCCATTTCATCAGTGGAAGTGAGCATGTGGCTTTCTGTGGGGAGAGGAGGGAACTGTGGTCCTTAGATACAATTCTTGTATAAAATAGTGGTGCTGGGGGATTTGGTCCCCTTTTTCTCATTCTTCGCCCTTCATTCATTCACTTGTTTATTTAACAACTAAGCAATAGTGTTCTGCTAAATGTTGCAGATACATAAAGATGAATTAGACATTATTTTCTATCCCCAAGAAGCTTATAGTTGAATGGGAAAAGTAAAACACCTGTAAATAATAATTCGCTGTTTAAAAAAAGAAACTTTTCAATAAGGAGAAGTCCAGCTCAATTAGAATTCCCACTGATGTTTTTGTTTTCTTTTGAGCAAGGGTTCCAAAAAAGAGGCATGCGAAATTGGAGAAAGGTTGGCATTTGCTTCGAGCACTGCTGATGGACAGGTTACTGATCGGGAGGTGTGCAGAGTGGGGTCCGGAGGACGTTTCACATACAGTATGCAACCTGGGACCCAGACCACGTGTGGAGGTCGCTGAGCTGGTGTGTGAGCTGGAAATAAAATTGGGAAGTCTTTTGGGGATTGTAGAAAAACCCTAAATTGCAGGAATATATAACATGTATCTAAAAAACCTGCTGAGTATGGCATTACTTTCCCCTGCCTTATATAAAATGCAGAGGATTTGTCTGGTCACTTAATGACCGCTGACGCACAGCTTGAAATGCTTCTAGGTGGGTATTCTGCCTTTTGCATATCTGCTTTATTATTCCATTACTGTGTTTTCATTCCTTTGGGCCTTAAAGCATTGTTTTTAATGACCACAAGCCCCTTACAAAGTAAATACTCAAATAAATGGCTTTTTTTTTTTTTTTGGAGTGGGGAGAAGAATGAAGAATTGAATTACTGTAGATGTCCCATAAAGTTACTGTGCGCCTCAGCCTGTGAAGCCATAGCCAGGAATGGTGTGGTCCCTGCAGGGCTGGTTAGGGGAGTGGCGGGAAGAGCCATGCTCAGCTGGCTTGTGGTAGGGGAGGGGGGTGGCTAGGAGATGCCCCTACGGCATGGAGGTTGAGGCCATGTTGGGACTGAGGGAGAAGCTGGTAAGTGAGGTTCGCAGCATTTTGAATTAAAAACCGGTCCTACACTATCTCTCCTAACCTTAAAGGCAAATTCAGAATTTGCCAGAAATGGACAGAATTTCTCTGAAGAACACCATATGAGATTTCTGTGGGATATGTCACTTTTAATAGGCATTTGGGAGTTTGGGATGACTGGGTCGAAGGTAGTCCCCTGTGCATGCAGCGTGAGCCAGCGTGCTGTGCGGTAGTACTTCTGGGAAGCCGTGGGGCAGTGTTGGAAAGAGGAAACTCTTTAGCCTGTTACATAAAAGAAGAAAAAGATCTGTTCCTGTGGGTACTATGAGTCCTGATTGCTAAATGATGCCTGTCTACATTTCCGTGCTTGTCCTTTGCGATGAGCCGAGAAATGAATTACGTTCCTGACCTTTTTCTTCCTTGTGAAGGAATTGAGACCATCAGGAAGAACCATGTAGGGATATCTCCTATTTAGCTTTCGCTTCTGGAGATGGATATATTGTGTATCTCTGATTGTTTGGATTGGTAATACCTGTGCCCAGTGTGAAATTCCATTAGTATGAAGGGTTACACAGTGCAAGCTGTGTAGGGAAGTGGTTAAGAGCGTGGACGCTAGGCAGACGGCCTCGATTCCGTCTTGGTTCCAGGGTTGCCCCCTTACCAGCTGTGTGACCTTGGTTGGAGAAGCCACTTAATGGTCTGTGCTTAGTTTTTGCAACTGTAATATAGCCTAGGATTTTTATGGGATTAATAAGTTCCTATTTGGAAAGAACTAGATCCTGCCTGGCACATAGAAAAGGCCACGCAAGTGTTTGTTAACTGAATAACATAGGTAAATTTTTTTCCCCACTCTGTCCTTAGTCACCCATTTCTCTCCCGGAGGTAACCGTTGGTCTTTGTTTCTTTCTCATTCTGGTCTGGAGACTCTTAAATGTTGGGGGAAATGGTGGGGTATTTTTCTGCTCTTTTTTATTACATTATCTTCATACATGGCTATGGAAGGCAGAAAAATCTACTACTTCCTCCCCAAGAATGTCGACACCCTAATCCCTGGAACTTGTGAATATAGCAAAAGAAGTTACATGGCAAAAGAAACTTCAAAGATGTGACTAAATTAAGGATCTTGAGATGGGGATGTTATCCTGGATTATCTGGATGGGCCAGTGAAAGACAGAGGCTGGAGAGGCAGAATTGGAGATGTGAGGACCTAAGCAGATTAAGAGTGATGTGGGCCTGTGAGCTGAGTAATGCACGCAGCTTCTAGAATTTGCAGAGGCATTGGAACAGATTCTCCCTTAGAGCCTCCAAATGGAATACAGCCCAGCTGCCCACTTTAGTCTCCTGACCACCAGGACTGTAAGATAATACATTTGAGTTAATGTGTCAAACACTGTGTTTGATGGCAGAGATACAGAAATAAAGAACCACAGTCCTACGTTGAGGCTGCAATGGGGGTGGAGCAGATGTGCCAACAGACGACAATCACAGTCCACCTCATACAAGCTCTAGTCACACAGCTCCTAAATTTATTGGTCTCTAGGTCCTTGACTGTGGAAAACTGTCAAGGACTCCAAAGAGCTATTGTTATGCAGATTATGTTTATCGATGTTTATTATGTTAGAAATGTAAACTGAGGAATGTAAAAACTATTCACTAAAATTTATTTTAAAGTAAGAACAATGAATCTACTTCATGTTAACACAATAAGCATATTTTTAATAATTAGCCTACAAACAAACAAAAAATCAGAACAGTAGTTTTGTTTTACATTTTTGCAGTCTATTCATTGTGTATCCCCAGAGAAGAAAGCGGGATTTTAGATCACCTTCTGTGTATTAGCCTATTGCTGTGTTTGTTTTTATGAAAGTGGTTTGGAGAAAATCCAGCCTCACAGAGATATGTAGTTGCAGAAGAGAGAGGTATTTGAGTCATCTTTCAGATAATTGTGGATATTCTTTAATATTATACCAAAACTCAACAAGGGGTAATTCCTTCAAAGTGAGTTGCAGCGTGGGATCTGAAACATAAATGGTGGACTTTCTACTTGCTCCCATTAAAATCCATTGGCCTTACACTTTGAATGGATCTTTTAATCACGTGTGATTTTTGTAACATGCAGTGACTGCTTGGAAAATACTAGGTTGCTAGGTTACTCAGATCTTTCAAATATGGACATTTCACTGTACTACATTAAAGTTACATTGATTTTTTTAATTTAAAAATTTTTTTTAATGTTTTATTTATTTCTGAGAGAGAGAGAGAGAGAGAGAGACAGCATGAGCAGGGGAGGGTCAGAGAGAGAGGGAGACACAGAATCTGAAACAGGCTCCAGGCTCTGAGCTGGCTGTCAGCACAGAGCCTGACACAGCGCGAGATCGTGACCTGTGCCGAAGTCGAACGCTTAACCGACCAAGCCACCCAGGCACTCCTAAAATCGCATTGATTAACATCACCACCAGTTTCCTGTGGAAAAGGCTTGATATTGGGAAGCAGTCAGGGTAACAGTGGTGAACACAAGTTTTCCAGGATTTGAAGTTTTGCTAGAAAGTTGGAATTCTATCTACAGTACTGTCACATTTTTTTTCTTGGAAGTGATAGGCTGATTTTACCATTTTATTTATTGAGAGAGCGTGCGTGTGTGGGGGTGGGGAGGGGCAGAGGGAAAGAAAGAGGAGAATCTTAAGCAGACTCCATGCGCATTGTGGGGCACAGTCTCACAACCATGAGATTATGACCTGAGCCGAAATCAAGAGTTGGACACTTAACTGACTGAGTCACCCAGGCGCCTCTCACTGTGTTCATTTCAAGTAAAATAGTTTGTCACTTATTGTTTTGAGTAAAAATGGTTTTATAAAAAACAAAAACACAACTAATTCGGCGTGCAACCCAACGGTGTAAGTGCATTTTCTTGAAACAGCCATGGGTATTTCTCAAACATGTTCTCAAGAGCTGAGTTGTAATAAAATCAGCCATTTTTACTGCTTCATTGGGGACATTTTTTTGTTTTAAGTTTTTTCCGAGAGAGATAGCATGAGCAGGGGAGGGGCATGCACTGTGAGATCGTGACCTGAGCTGAAACCAAGAGTGGAACGCTTACCTGAGTGAGCCACCTAGGTGTTCCCCCTTCCCCAGCAGAACATTCTTAATGGATGCTGCACGTTTCTTCATGTAAGCCTGTGGTAACGGAGTCTGTGATGACTAGTATGGTTGGTGCCACTGCTCTGATGTGTGGTACGACGCTAGCAGATCTACCCACGACTGCCTTGTGCTGTCATTGCAGATGTCCTCAGGGATAAAAAGGCAAATGACAGCTAGCATTATTATGAAAATAATTTTGAACTTGCAGACTGCTTGCATGGTCCTCAGTGGCCCCGTAAGTCTACAGACTACACTTGGAGAAGGGCTGTTCCAGTACATAAGGGCAGTAACTCACATTCCAGGTTCTCGGGGCCACTGCTAAGGGAGAGTATCACTGTGTTAAACGCTGAAGAAAGCGGAGCGCATTCTGGGCACAGAGAAGTTGCGGAGGGTGGGGGTCAGGGTCTTGCTGTTGGGAGATGTGCGAGTCATTTTTGGGTTTTGGACAGTAAGGTGTGAATGGGGGAGGTGGAGAAGATAAGACTGGCGAAGACCAGGACACAAAGGGCCTCATGTGCCAGGCAGGGAGGCCCGGGTGATGAGGAGCCGAGGGGGTGGGGTGGGGGTGCGGGAGGGGAGGGCAGGTGCACTGAAGCGGCTCATGGTCCGACTGAAAAATGATACAGGCGTGGGCCAGGCTGGCAGGGGGTTGAGGAGTGGGTGCCACTGGGGTGGCGGGACAGCCCCTGGGCTTCCTTCCACCAGAGCATTTCGGTTGTCAGGGGTCATCATCCTTCCTCTGCACAGGGTCTCTTGTATTTTATCACTAATAAGTCGCCAGACACATAAGTGTAGCCACTCAATAAATACTTGCTCAAATATAGGAATGAATGAATCAAGGATTCAAGAATGACAGGCCTTTGAGCTTTAAAAAAGAAAACCAAATGGGGGCACCTGGGTGGTTCAGTAGATTAAGCATCAGATTTTGGCTCAGGTCATGATCTTGCAGTTCATGGGTTCAAGCCCTGCATCAGGCTCTGTGCTGACAGCTCAGAGCCTGGAGCCTGCTTCAGATTCTTTGTCTTCCTTTCTCTCTGCCCCTCCCTGCTCATGCTCTGTGTCTCTCTCTCAAAAATTAAACATTAAAAAAATTTTAAGAAAAACCAAACCTCCACAGTCTTGCATTTCCAGTATTAACTTGATTTTTCAACAAGATGATAATACTTACATTATATCTTAAAATGTGGTTTAAAGTGCAAAAAATACTTGCCTTATATTTTACTTCCAGTATATTTAAACTTATATTTAAAGTGTTAAGAAGGGAAACAGGCCTTGTTCAGGAGGCTGAGTTTGTGGTGGAAACAATTGGACTTTGAGAAAACTTTTTTCTCTGAAGTTAGCAAATGAGGCATGATGTTTGATTTTAATCTTGATCCTGAATTAATTCAAACCCTAAAGTTGTCCATGACACGAGACTTGCCGTTTTCCACCCCCCTGCCATGGCGAGTCCTCCTTACTCGTGAAGAGTGTCCGAGGCCAAGTAGAGAAACCCGGGGACTCTTTTTTTTTTTTTTAACTTTACTTTATTCATTGAAATAAATGCAGTGGCTGCCTGTTCTGTGTCAGGCACTGTTTTAGAAGCGCTGGAGATGACAGCAGGGAACACAACAGGTAAAAACTGCTTGAGTACATGGAGCTTATATTTCAGTGCATGGAAAATGGTTATGAACAGTAAACATAATAAATAGATTATATCGTGTATGAACAGTTGATAAGTGTGATGGAAAACAAATAGATCAGGGGAGACGGGACCAGGAGGTGAGATGGGGGCAGCTTACAGTTGTAAACAGGGCACCAGTAGTGGTCGGTGAGATGGAGGCATTGGAACAGGCGTGGAGGTGAGGGATGGAGCCTTGGGGACATCTGGAAGCAAAGCTTTCCAGGTGGAGGGAACACCCACAGGTGCCCCAAGATGGGGACATAAGTGGCATGTTTAAGGCGAATAGCCCAGCATCCCTGGGTGAGAGAAAGGGGGCTGGGGAGGTGAGGCCCAAGGGCACATGTGAGGCGGGATCTGGGAGGACTTTCCCGGTTCCAGGTCTCAGGAAAAGGAGGGGCCATCCGTGGTTTTGAGCAGACACGTTGACATCCTCTGACCAGGATTTTGAAACGAGCACTATTGAGAATAGGCTGTAGGAGGCAGAGGGTGGGTTGAGGCTTTTGCAGTGAACCGGGTGGGTCATGATGGTGCCCTTGCTCTCAGTGGTAGCAGTGGAGGTACAGCCAACAGAACTTGCTCAGGGATCGCGTGTGGGGTGTCCAGGAAGGAGAGGGAGCAAGGGTGACCCCCAGGTTCGGCCTTGAGCAACTGTTAGCAAGGCGCTGCCATCATCTGAGATGGGAAGCTGTTGATGGAGCGGTCTGGGGGGAGACCAGGACTTGACTTCAGAACATCTTGTGTTAAGCCTCTGTGTTTATAGTGAATATTCCACCTGCTTCGAAAATGGCTGTAAAATGACTTACGCTGAAAGGTCATATATAAAAATTCACAAAATTCATCAAAGCTAGCAACATGAGGGGAAGAGGAGGAGATTTGAATGACAACTTGCCTACTCTAAAGGTTTTCAGGCACTAGGGGCAAAAAATATGTTCCTTTATAAGAGAAAATGATGAAGTTTGAAATGGTGCAGCAAATTCCTTTCCTTTCACCCAATTGAGTTGCGATTGGTTGCGTCTTATGAATTTGTTTCTGATCCTCCAATTCTCAGCTCTGATTATCTATTTATAAATTGTTCATTCCTGTAACATCTTCAACATGTTAAGGGAAAATGTGACTGAGTTCACCTTATCCAATTTTATGACTTGTCAGTAGCTCTGGGAAAAGTTATTTGGAAAGAGATGTGGGAAATTGTTAGGAGAATTGTTTTGTGTCTTTTGTGCGGAGGCCTGACCGGCTGCCCCTGGAAAGTGGGCAGCTGTGGGACCATGAAGAACAGGGTGCAGAATGTTCCTTCCTCCCAGATCTCCCAACAGGCTTCCTATAGAATCTGGAATTTCCAGGGAAGCACCGAGAAGCTTCTAAACATAGCTGTCCTCAGCTTTTCTGCATTTACCTCCCCAACACTAATTACTCCTAAATTGTCACTGGTGAATTTAATTCTGACTTTAATGTTTCAGTTGGTGAATGACCTGTCACACTTCTGTGAGGTTGAGGCATCTTTGCATAGTAATATTAGCAACATTATTTGACTGTCTATTGAAGTGTGTCGTTATGATGTTACAGAAATGAGGGAAAAAGGCTGGAAAATGCTGATAAGGAGCCTAGGTTTCATCAGCTTAATACCTGTGCCCCAGAAATGCCAGTCATGAGGTGTGCCCCAGCCAGCGAGCCTGTTCTTTAATCTTCAGTAAGCCAGTAGGTGTTCACCAGGGAAGGAGGAGGAGAAGATTAAGATATGTAAAGGTGACTATAAATAGACATTTTATAATTTGTTTAGATCCCTGGGAATACAAATTTTCACAGAACCTACACACTCAGTTTTCACACTTTTGGGATTGTATTCTGTGAGAAGTAGGGGGCTGCGCCCGCCTCACCTTGGGGGATTGCGGACTCTTCCTTTTTTGAACCTGGTATTTCTGATATGGAAGTTAGGATATATTGCCTTGCCATATCACTGTGTACTTACATAATTTCCCTACTAGATTGAAACTCCCTTGAGGAATATCAAGATTTTTAAGACATGGAAGCCATCACGACTCTTGGGAATAGCAGGTGTGTCCCTCAAATATCTATTAAGTGAAAGTAAGGTTCATAGGAATCTCTCTTCTTTAGGCTGAAGTAACCTTTTTAAAAAAATTTTTTAATGTTTATATTAGAGAGAGAGAGAGAAAGAGCATGAACAGGGAAGAGGCAGAGAGAGGAAGACACAGAATCAGAAGCAGGCCCCAGGCTCTGAGCTGTCAGCACAGAGCCCGATGCGGGGCTTGAACTCACAAACTGAGAGGTCATGACCTGAGCTGAAGTTGGATGCTTAACTGACTGAGCCACCCAAGCGCCCCCCCCATAAGAATCTGTTAATGTGAAATAAAGGAGGTGTTCCAGAGAGTGGGTTCTCAGAGTTGAAATCTCTGCTCACCTATACACATATGTAAGGGGCCCTGGGATGGCCCATGATGCTGTTCGCCGAATGATATGCCGAGCTGCAATGAGTTTGACTGCTTATCTCAGAAGAAGAACAGCTCACCACCCTCCACCCTCCATTTGTGCTGCTCTGTAGCTTCCATGGGCTAATTGGTAGCCATGACATATGATTCCTTTGGCAGATAAACCAAAACTACAACTGAAAGGGAATGGCCTATATCACCGCTGTAGGGCCATGTGGATAGTGAGATGTGCTTTAAGTTTAATTTGGGGGTAGTAACATGTCTACAAGACTGGATCTGCAGTAAGGGAATCTGGATCGTAGATCCAGCCTTGTGCTTGACCTTGGGTGGGTTACTCTAACTCCTGTTTCCTCAACTCTTAAAATGAAGGGTCAGACAAAACAATTTCATAGTTTTATTTACCCCCCCGAAACTCAGTTATTTAATAGGCTTAACGTACCAATTGAAGTGATATGAGAGTGCGCATTTCTCACAAAAGTTTGTGCAGTGAAAAAAGCAAAGTAATGGATCAAGCATTCCATTTTGGTTTTGCAGCAAATCTCATTACCTCTTTAAATAGCATCAGGTTTTGACTTCTGCAGAGAAGGTGTTTGTTAAGGCTTTGTAATGATAGGCTGACTCGAATCTAAAGATCACAAAGAACCTTAAAAGCATTAATTACCCCTTACATCACCCTGATAGAGCAGAGATGTGTTATTATCATTTTACTTTCACAGCTGGGTAAATCAAGGCACAGAGACACATTAAACTGCTGGCAACTTGGACAAGGTCATGGTCAGTGGTAGGGAGAGAAGTGTATCTTCTTGTTTCTCCCTCCAGGTAGGGGAAATGTGTGGATTTTAACTCCTTGTTTTCCTTTAAAAATTTTTTTTTAAACATTTATCCATTTTTGAGAGAAAGAGACATGAATGTGAGTGAGAGAGGGGCAGAGAGAGAGGGAGACACAGAATCTGAAACAGGCTCCAGGCTCTGAGCTGTCAGCACAGAGCTCAACACAGGAGTTGAACTCATGCACTGTGAGATCATGACCTGAGCCACCCAGGCGCCCCTCCTGTTAAGTATTTGTCTATTAACATATGTAGAGTGAAATGCCAAGATGACATGCCATGCAGGGAAACAAATCCAGGTGCTAACTGGATCCAGAGGTAACGGCCTCTGCATTATCTGTGCTCTTCTCTGAAGGCCGGGGATGGGATTGGGAGCAGACCACCTTGTGTTTGGGGCTTTCTCACTTTAGGGGAAGGTCACTCGTTCAGTAATAGTTTCACCATCATTATTCTTACACCTTTTTTGATAATTCACACTGATTTTCATTAACCTCACAGTAACATGACTGTATATTTTATGTAGTTTAGTTCTTTGGCACTCACGTAGTGGACTTGAACTCTAATTTCTCTCCTGTAAAATCCACACTAAACAGCCTTACCTTCTTTAAAAAAGAAATAAGCTGGAGCGCCTGGGTGGCTCAGTCAGTTGAGCATCTAGCTTTGGCTTAGGTCATGATCTCACGGTTTGTGGGTGAGATCGAGTCTGCTTTGAATTCTGTGTCTCCCTCTCTCTCTGCTCTCCCCTGCTCGCACTTCGTGTCTGTTTTTCAGGAATAAATAAATATTAAAAAAAATTTTAAGTATAATTTATGTACCAAAAAATTCACCTTTAAAGGGTACACATCAGTAGTTTTTAGTATATTCACGGAGTTGTGCAGCCATCACCACTATCTAATTCCAGAATATTTTTGTCCTCTCAAGAAGAAACCATGAAAAAAAAAAACAAAAAACCATGAACCCATCAGCAGTCACCCCTGCCGCCTCTCCCCCCAGCCCCTGACATCCACTAATCTGCTCTCTGTGTCTGTTGATGTGCCTGTTCTGGCTGTTTTGCATAAATGGAGTCACAGACCATGTGGCCTGTCATACATGACTGCTTTCACTTAGCATGACGTTTCCTAGGTTCAGCCGTGTTGTAGCATGAATCAGCCATGGGTCCTCTTTAAGGCTGAGGGGTACTCTATTTTACCCTCTCTTAGTCCCACCAGGCTATAGCCCTTCCTGAAAGGTGTTCCTCAGGTTTTCTCTCTCCTGTAGCCCCGCCCCCAATAGAACCATGTGCTTACTCTTGTTAGAAGTTTCCTTTCAGGGTCCTTAAGTAGAATTCCACCTAACTAGTTTGGAAGGGTTTTGAACTTAACTTCTACTTTATTAAAATTCTTAAGTATCTGAAATACGGCGGAGTGTATGTTCGATGCCCCTGAATGTAGTTAAGTGTAGCGTCTAGGGGTCTTTTTAGCTCTGGTGGATACCAGTATTTTGTAGAACCGAAACCTTAGCTGGAAATCCCTCTTACCGTTGACTGTTTTTCATCAGGGACCCTGATAAGGTACGACAGGAGACCCTGTGCCTTCTTCCTTTGGGTTACGTGTATGCTTCGGTCACAACCATAGGCTTAGAAAATGAGAATGTGGGTATATCTGATTCCCTTCTTCCCCCTTCTCAGAAGGCTCTTCTGCATTATGTGGCCTGGTGGTGGCTTGCAGTCCACTCCTATCCTAAAATCAGCCACCATATTCCTTTTCCTCTAAAGATTCTTTCAGATGTTGGGGATAGTTATGATAATTGACTGGAATCATGGCAGCCTAGTGTTAAGAAACATTTCCTACCAGTATTTACTTCTGTCTGTCTGTCACCAGAGTACTTGCATTGTCAAGAGCATCACCAATTGCAGTGTAACCTCAAGTGAAATGGATTTGGCAGATTTATGAAATTTACATTTTTTTGGCATGGTATTTATGCTGTGATAGAATTTACTTCTTTGCAAGCTTAACAGTGACATTCAGACAGATGCCTTTATTTTTTTTCTTGACACAAAAATAGTAACAATAATGAAACGTAGAGTCCCAGATCTCCAGAAAAGTTGATCAATTTTTGCCTGTATCAGAAGTACATAGCATCAGTGGTGATGTCTTTGATAATGGTGCAGGAGGCCTTGACTGGCGTTGGAATGCTGTCAACTCAGAGTTACTGTTTTCTCCCATTGAATAAGTAGTCCATCTCTTTCACTTAAATGGTTTTATTTTCATTCTGTCTCACTGACCAATGATGAGTAGTATTTGCCTGGATGACGGAGCACAGCACATGTCATTAATGAAAGGTGTCATGAATCACTGCATTTTAAGTAAAAGAATGCGTAAAATTTAGGGAAATCGGAGTTAATTAAAAATAATGCCATACCAGGTCTGCACATTTATCCTTAAAAGTTTTAAGCTTTTCTGTGCAAAGAAACTCAGTGTTCAGTGTGCTCTTGGCTCTTTGAGAAACTGTTGTGGGCACTAATGCAGAATTTTACAACAGTGGGTGAAGCTTGGAGAAAATGAAAGATCCATAAGATGAAGGAATTCAGTTGGATAATTTCTAGGATTCTTTTCAGATCTAAAATTTATAGATTTTCTACAAGCTGTTCGTTTGTGGAATTACGTAGTGGAGATTATAAGAAATTAAATAAATGGAATAGATTGAGTAGATTAAGAACATAAATCTCACAAACTATGTTCTCTGAATGTAATTGGGTATAAAATTATTAAAAGTCAAAGATGTACAACTGTAATGCCACAGGGGATTAGGTCGTTAGAAATGTAATAAAACCATTTATTATTTACTTGTAAATTCTTGGATATAATTTTCTAGATTTTTTTCCGTCATCTTCATAGAAGATCATCTTTCTATTGTTTCCACCCCATCGGGGGTCCTATGAGTTAATGATGAATCAACTACAGTATCTTTGAGCCTAAGATGAGAGTCCCAATTAAATACGCTACATTGTTTTTCTGAACACAGTGCGATCTTTCTCATTGCCTTATTTAGCGTATTTCATTTTTCTTCAGGAAGCGAGGGAGCTAATACTCCCATTGCACCTGCTCTCAGCTGTCACTTATGGTTCATTTGGCCTCCTCTCATGTCACGGACCTTCACAGAGGTGAACATGTAGACGTGGAGAGGCAGAAGTGGTTCTCAGTGGGGGCAGGGATGCGTTGCCCACCAGGGACATTTTGGAAGTTTATGGATTTGTTTTGGTTTTCATAATGAATTGGAGGATCATAGCATTTAGTGGTTGTAGACACGGCTCCTGGATGTTCTGCACGTTCAGGTTCATTTTGCACATTGCAGAATTTTCCCACCGGATATTCACATAGGTGAAATACTTGCGTCATTAGCTGAGCCAAGAACTGGCATCAGTTTACAGATGACCACAAATTATTTCTGTTCCCACAGCCATAGGCTACTTTGACTTTTTTAGGAACCAGCAGCAGACCAATAAACCAAGGGAAGTTTGTCCTTTATTTTGCTCAGAACTTGGCCACAAGCTCTTATCCATTTGGAAAATCAGATCACTGATGGCAGCGCCTCGTATGCATTTGAACCCACCAAGGAGCATTGGCGCGGGGCTGTGATGAAGCGGCTATACTTACCGTGATTCTCTGCAGTGCAAGTGTTGGACAGACTTCTGGAGTGGGTGCAACCAAGCATTTACATATTGAAACACACATTTTTAGAAATTGCAAATTACTTTCCATATATTTTTCTCCTTGTGTTACCATTAGGGTGCTATATTGCTTTTTGTGAAACTGTGTATGGAGATAGATTATATTATATATGAACGTTATTTCAGGATAGTATTAAAAGAGGGGCTTGGGATGTGGTGATAATGAGAATCTGCATGACAGTGCATGCTTGAAGCATGAAAAAGGATAGTTTAAAAATAATTTCCCTTCTCATTGCCTCTTCTTTGCGTGTACTTCTAGTGAACCCTCAGCCCACAAACGGGGAGCAGGTTTCCCTGAGGCTAGGATCACTGTCATCAATTTATCAAAAAGGTCTTCTTGTAGCTAACAGGTGAAAACATTCTGGTTTCTTATTTGGGGCCTCAGGGTTTGATATCATCTTGTGATTTTACCTCAGCTCCTCAAAGAGTGGCTGTTTCTAAGAACGCAAGCGGCATTCCCAGCCTTTGCCGTGGGGGGTTCTGGATCATTCTTTCCTAGGGGCCGGTTGTCTGTCCTCTGGAGGCCACTCCTGGCCGCTGCGGGCAGTGTGCCTTGCCCACCCTTCTCAGCGCCAGAAGCTGCCTGGTGTGTCTCTGCGCTCTGCCACTTGGTAGGCTGTCCCGGGACCAGGAAGAACTTCTCGTGTCTCGCTGGTTGAGGAAGGAGGAGGCGGCAGACAGCAAGATCGCGTGTATGAGGTGGCCCAGCTCGGTGAGCCAGACACCCCGGCTGCCAGCTGAGCAGAGCAAGGGCTCCTGGGCAGTAGTGGCCGACGGGAGACCAGCGGGGATGCCACCATGCGCCCGAGCCCTTCCCGGCCCTCCCTGTGGCTCCCCGCTCCTCAGGCCTGCCCCTCCATGTGTCTGTCCACATCAGCACCCGCATAGCCTGGCGCTTCCTGTGGCCATGCGGGAAGTAAATGGCGAAGCCTGCACACCTGCCTGTTAGCTGTGCTAAATTGGAGTTGGAAACGATGCAAATATTAACCTTGATTGCACGCTGCCAGCTGTATGGGCAAGGCAACCTTGACATTAGCGTTTCCTGATGTTTCTGTTTTTAAGTTGACCCCCAGGATGTTCCTGGAACACAGGTTTGGCTCTCTGATTGTAAAGGATTTGGGATTCCCAGCTGCTTGGCTGACACTGGCACCCGCAGGGTCTGTGCTGCCGCACAGGATGGGAAGACACTGAGTTACTAGACGTCTCCTACCTGGATTTTTCCTTGCTTGTCCGTAGGGAACGGGAGGGCAGGGACGGTCACCTTCCAGGAGAGCCTGCCTAGTGTGTCGTCACTCGTGAGATATGTTTGGTTTTGAAGGAGAGAGATGTCTGGGCCTGGCCTCCTGTGTGGCACCTGATGTACCTGGTACTGCGGGAGAGGGTGGGGGTGCAGAGCCCAGCAGCTATCTGACGAGGGAGGACATAAATGGAATGAGCAGGTCCAAATGTGTGTCTCGACTTGTGGCGGCGGCTCTGTCATGCACCTGCCATGGAGAAGTCCTTGTTTGTCGTGTTGCATGTGAGGTGTGTCACGTGGCCAGCCCTCACCCCACGTTGTTAATTTCCACAACAAATAAGATGAGAGAAGACAGGGTGTACTTACCAGATATAAATGGATATCTTGACTTGGATTTATGGTTTTGCTGTTTTTCATTATTTTTTTTTTTTTTTTTTTTTATTTCTAGGAGAGAGAGAGAGAGACAGACAGCGTGAACAGGGGAGGGTCAGAGAGAGAGGGGGAGTCACAGACTGAAACAGGCTCCAGGCTCTGAGCTGGCAGTCAGCACAGAGCCCGACGCGGGGCTCGAACCCACGAACCGCGAGATCATGACCTAAGCGAAAGTCGGACGCTTAACCGACTAAGCCACCCAGGCGCCCCTGCTGTTTTTCATTATTTATGATCGTATCGGCTGCCTGCAATTTCTGGAGCAGGTCTGAACTTGTGAACCGTAGCGCTGAGCACGGTCTGGGTGGAAGCACTTGCTTACTGTTTTAGGGAAAAAGTGCCCTAACCCGTGTCCTGGTGAATACAGCCACACCAGGAGGCTCTCCCAAGGTGAGAGGCAGCCTTTCGGTTGGGAGGGGAAGGATATATTTACTCACTTCAGCAGCTGGTGCTCAGGACGTGGGCAGACTATAAGTGGGACTATACATAGGCATTTGGCACCTAGGACAGGATGTCAGTGCAGTGCCTGTTTAAAACAGCTTTGTAAGTAAGCATTCGGATTTTACTGGCCTACACATTTTTTTTTCTTTTTTCAAAAAGCCAGTCTGCTCTTCTCCCAAGGCTCACTTTGTTCTTGTTTCTCCTCTTGAACACTAAGGGCACACCAGTGTTTATGGGGATACAGGTCCTGGTGAAATTTGAGGCTCCCGGAGCTGGGGTCCGAAGCCAGGGACCTCCCAACCTGGCTCCCCTGTGCCTTGTGTCCAGGACTGTGTCGGTGCATTGCCGGGAAGTTGGAATAGGGGTCACCGTAGAGACTCGATTTCTGCCCAGATATCATTCCACCTCTGTGATATTTGGGTGGTGGAACAGCCCTGAGATTTCCCGTCTGACTCTGGAAGCATCCAGAACTGCTTCCACCGCTCAGATCCCTGGGGCCTGCCTCAGGGGGAGTTGGTCCCTGAGATCCATTCTGTCTACGCTCATGTCTCAGAGAGGATCTAAGCTGTACCCAGAGGCCCTACGGTTAGAGGGTAGCGGAGGAGATAGGGGAGCCTCACTGATGCACGTTAAAGCCTCGTTGGCAGAGGTGGGCGGAGTCTTGACCCCAGAAGGGGTAGCCAGTGTTCTGTTCCCAGCTAACCATTTTGCCTTTGTAAGAGGTACAAAGTTTCGGGAGTGTTCAGCATTTCAGTTCTAAAGTTTTGTGAATATGTTGAATAGATGACTCAATTCACTTGGCACCCACTTTTGACATCAGCCATGTTATTTTCCCTAGCATCCATCTGTCTCCTCCAGGCTCCTTATGCCCGTGCCATGTCTGAGATCTTCGGGGGACTCAAGGTCTCCTTCATCTTTGTATCCCCAGCACGTAGGACGTATCTGATACGTAATAGGTGGTGTAGACATCTTCATCATGAATAAATGTCTTGATTGTGTCCTAATTCTAGTCCTTGAGACAACTCTTGGGAAATGCTGATGCTCTCTGTTTACAAGGTAAAGGTGGCAGTAATGGTGACCTGCCTCTCTTGCCCGGCCGAGGTGCTGTTACACCGTATGGCTTCTGTGATGTTGCTCAGGTCCTTTGTTATTTCTGAATGAACAGAGGTATGTCCTCTGAGGGCCTCTTTTCCCCTGCACACTCTGATTGGCTTTACTAGGGTTCACTCCTTGGTCTACTTCATGTCTCAGTCTGCCCATAGCCCCCGCTGCCGACTGCTGACTCCACACCCACAGGCCCGTGTGGACTTTTCTGGACGGCCGGACTCCTGACCGTCTCCCACTGGACGGCCCACATGCCTCTTAGACTCAGAACTGCCAGAGCTAAGCTCATGAGTTCTACTCTGCCCCTTCCTGTTCCCCGTCTGTCCCGTCACCTATGGCAGAAAACCAGGTCCTCTGCTGTCTCCTTTCCAGATCTTCTGTGAAACAGGCAGCAAAGAGGAGATCCGTAGGGTCTACCTGCTCCGATTTCTGTGTTCATTTCCTTGCTCTTACTCAGAGTTCATTTGGGTCTTTCTACCTCAGACCAGTAGCGTCGCTGTGAATTTCTGACCTGTTTTTCTACCAAAGGCTTGCCCTCTATCAACCCCTCTGTCACAGGGCACCCTTCCCCCTTCTCCACTGTAGCCACACTCAGCTCGTTTCCGCGCGACGCTGGGCTCTTCCTGTGATTTGCCTTTTACTCAGCTGCCTCTTGCTTCTGGAATCCTCTCTCCCCACTGCTCACTGGTCATTATCAGCCTTAAAGACAAATAGATACCCCTCAGATTTAAAGACTGCTCACATGTTTCCTTTGCTATTAAGTCTTTTAGGATCTTTTGCAAAATTAACTTCCTGACTGTCTCCACCATGTGGACTTTTCTCACATCATCTGTGACCTGTCACCTCCTCCAGGGCTAGAAGCCTGCCTTGACATAGTAACTGCATCTCCTTCATTTTTGTACCCCTAGCACCTAGCACAGTGCCTCGAACACAGGCAGTGCTCAAACAGTGAATGGTGAATGGATGGATGAAAAGGCGTCTTTGTGCTAAGCACACCAGGAACACTGGCTGGTTTTTGTGGTTCCTGTCAGTTGGTCTCCCTTAAACACAGGTGCACACAGCAGCCTAACGAGGCAGTGATGGAGGAACTTTGGGTTCCTCTAGGCTCAGGGTCTAATCTTGCTTCCCGAGCAGTCAGCCTGCTGGTGCCTGGACTGCCTCGGTGGTGTGGTGTTAGGGGCCTGGCAGAAGCGAACCAGTGTCCCCACCTGTCACTGCTACCCGACATTTTCCCAGGGACGTCTCCTGCATCTGTGATCAGCACTGCCTTATCGAGGCCAAGTTACTCCAAAAATAAGTGTGACTTGAACTATCTGGTTCTTTTCTGTGTAGTGTTAGAATCTTGGAAGCGGCAAAAGGAAGAGAAATTAGAGCTCCGGAGTTCTGTAGACCGTTCAGATGTTTTCTTCAGGTCTCTCCTTGTCTTGGAAGCAAGTGCCTGTGTGCTGGTGGGTTATGTCAGCATGGATCATGGACTGGCATTCCTATCCATGAGTTTCACCAATTTCCTAGGGCTCCCATAGCTTCTGAAGGCCTAGAGACCAGTGCCCTCGCCCCCATCATGCTGGACAGTTTCTTTGTCAACATCTATCTACGCCTGGTCAGCCTAGATCAGCTCCGACAGCTTTGAGATCAGTGACTTCTTGTTGGAGCTTTGGGACCAGAAACCACCTGGCTTCACCTGGTTGAGGGGACAATCTACCAAATACAACAGTTAGAATGGAAACCTGTGTTATATTTTGAAAACGATTAATCTTTCCATCCTTCTTAAATTTGTTAATTTGAGAGCCATTGGAAAAATTGGGCGTGGCAGGTGTGTATGACTGTAGGTTGGAAAACACATGCTCTACTTACCTTTGATACTACTTCTTAACCATCACTCTGGAAGTTAACACAGGCTTGCTATTCCTTATGGGGCTTTCAATTCAGAATAAAATTGTGATTGATGTCAGAAAAAGAAGAATTAAGCTTTCAAAGGAGCAAGTTTTAGGTTATAATAAGGGGCTATGATACCGTATCGTTGGTTTTCTAAGATAACCCTGGTGATTTTGCTCTCGCTTTGCCAAAAATGGGGAAGTACCAACAATGGTCACTGGTGTTTGATTCTTGGTCCAAATAACATTATTCAAGGTCAGAGCTTAGTGAAGTACTGTTGCACAGAAATAGGTAGAGTGACAAGACATTTAAGTCACTGTTTTTTTTTTTCAATGTTTATTTTTGAGAGAGCAAGCATGTGGGGGAGGGGCAGAGAGAGGAGGACAGAGGATCCGAAGTGGACTCTGTGCTGACAGCGTTGAGCCTGATGTGGGGCTCGAACTCACGAATGGCAAGATCATGATTTGAAGTTAGACGCCCAATCGAAGGAGTCACGCAGGCGCCCCTATGTCACGGTTTTGATTGGTCATTGGTCACCTTTGACTGAAAGTGGCAGGAGATGTTGCAGCTTCCTTAGTGAGAGCCTCAGTCTGTTTCAGAAGATCAGCTCGTGTCCTGAAGGTTCACAGCTGTGCGCTGCCTGCTAGGCTGTGGGTTGCTTTTTCCTGTCATCTCTTTCTTTAGCTGAACCCTTAAACCTGTCGTTATTATTCTCTGCAAGGGGCCAAACTCACTCTTAATGTGTGTTTTTGTCACTTTTTATGCAGATTTCAGCAACGTCCCTGATGTCACAACTGGCCTGAAAAGGAGTCAGACTGATGGTGCCCTGGCCCAGGTTCCCCACGGGGAGAAAGCAGGGCAGACGTTCGGGGTAAGATGCTGTCCCAGAGCTTAAGGAGGAACCGGGCCGACCGGTGAATTCTGACCTCCAAGTGACGGGGGAAGAGCATGGGGTTATCTGATTCCTAGGTGCACCAACTGAAACAAACATCCCTTTTTTCCTTAAGGGAAATAGTTTCCTTATTTATTCGAAATGAAATACAGTATATCAGTTCTGACACAGAAAACCTAAGTTCAGGCTTTCTGAAAGTCTTGTTTAATGACTTATTCCTTTCTTACCTTTTTTTTTTTTTTTTTTGGCCAAAGATAAATTATTTTTGTAATGTTATCACTTTGTTGTGGTACAATACATAAAATATGGTATTTTAACCATTAAATTTTTTTTAACATTTATTTTTGAGAGAGACACAGAGTATGAGTGGGAGAGGGGAGAGAGGGAGACACAGAATCTGAAGCAGGCTCCAGGCTCTGAGCTGTCAGCACAGAGCCTAACATGGGGCTTGAACCCAGGAACAGTGTGCTCATGACTTGAGCTGAAGTTGGATACTTAACCTACTGGGCCCCTGTTTTAACCATTTTTAAGAGTACACTTCAGCCATTACCACTACCCATTTCAGAACTTCCGCATCAGGCCAGATAGAAACTCTACACCCATCAGACTGTAACTCCCCATTCGCAGCTTCCACCCTCCCCACCCCCCCACTGACCTCTGTCATTGTGTCATTTCCTACATCATTTGCCTGTTCTAGGTCCCTTGTGTAAGTGTGACCATACATTATTTGTCCTTTTGTTTCTGACTTATTTCACTTAGCATGTTCCATGTCATAGCAGGTGTCGGAATTTCACTTCTTTTGAAGGCTGAATAATATTCTGCTGTCATAAATGCTGCATCTTGTGTGTTCATCTGTCGGTAAACATGTGGCTTGTTTCCACCGTTTGACTCTTGTGAATAATGGTGTACTGAAGACTGGTATACAGATACCTCTTTGAGTCCTTGTTTTCAGTTCTTTTGGATGGAAGTCAAGGAGTGGAATCGCTGGGTCATGCGGTCATTCTGTTTAGCCTTTAGAGGAACAGCCCACCTCTGTCCCACAGGGCTGCACCATGCTACATGACACTTAGGGGCAGCCATATGAGGGTTCTCATTTCTCTGTATCTTTGCCAACACTTGTTATACTCCATGCCTTTCCTACATTTATCTTTTATTTACTTATTTATTTTGGTGAAAGAGCATGTGTGTACATGCATGTGGGGGCGAGGGGCAGAGGGAGAGGGAGAGAGAGAATCTTAAGCAGGCTGTATGCCGAGGCTTGATCTCACGACCCTGGGATCATGACCTGAGTAGAAATCAAGAGTTGGAGGCACCTTTTGCCACCCAGGTGCCCCTCCTACATTTTTAAGTGTTCATGGACATCCTTTCAAGAAATGGTCTGATTGATATGATGTAGTTTTAGTTATAACCCTGTTTTCAGATTCTTGCTTTTTTGTCTTAAATATGAAATAAGAATGGAGCTACATAAGCTACAACAAGTATTTACGTAAAGCTGACGTACAGTCTGCTGGCTTACGCTAATACTAGCAGGGGCCAGGACCTTTGGGGAGAGGCCCTGTGGCACTCCTTTTGGTGATGGTCACTGTGAAAAAGGGGATTGGGCTGGAGCCTGTCTGCCTCAGGTGATGGGCCCTCACCTCCCGCCTTGCACCGCTCCCCCAATTCCTGATTCACCTCCTGTGAAGCTGCTCTCCTTTCCGATTCCTCCCATAAAGCACTCAGGTGCCTGCACCGGGCTGGCTGTGCCCCCAGGATGCGGCAGCTTCTACTAACCTGAAATCGTCAGCATTTTTAGTCTTAGGCCTCTGTTCTGTCTCTGGCGGATTATTTACCTTTGGGAACCTGATATTATAGCTAATAGTTATTATTTTTTTAAAAAATTTTTAACTTATTTCTGAGAGAGAGAAAGAGACAGTGTGAGCAGGGGAGGGTCAGAGAGAGAGGGAGACACAGAATCTGAAACAGTCTCCAGGCTCTGAGCCGGCTGTCAGCACAGAGTCCGACACGAGGCTCGAACCCACAGACCCTGAGATCATGACCTGAGCTGAAGTCGGATGCTTAATAGTTATTATTTTTAAGTAATACACCCCAGAGCACCCACTGGAAGTGTTCGGATCGCTTTGTCTTATATTTATAAAAAAAAAAAAAAAAAAAAGCAAATATTTCTGAGACACTTTAGAAGCTAGGCTGTCTATTTAAGGTAAGCATGCCTGAGGGCCCCTGGCACCGCATGGTGGCTCAGGGGAAATCACTTAACACCACGAGGGGTAATGATTTCCTCTCTGTCGCAGTCTACTTGAGTTCCACATTAAAGTTCTTAAGAAGGAAATGAAGTTCTTTTTTTCCACTTTTATTTCAAGATTCCATAACATAAATATGCAAAAAGTTAACCGTGTGGAGGCTGCTTCCAGCTCTTGCAGTTAAGCACATTGGTCACAGCTAAACAGACGGTTTACCAAATGAGCATCGGCACATTGGGTAGAAGTTTAGGAAAGCTGCGGGTCAGTTTGAAATCGGAGCTGTCTGGGCCTAGTTGGCAGGTAAAGGAGAAGGCAAATAAATCGGTACTGAAGAACAACACAGAAGAAAAAATATCGAAAGAGAATATGATCACGGTGAGCCTTGCTGTCAGTGGCTCTCAGGTCTGGGGTGACCTGATACCGTCTTCCGTTTTTCAGCTCTGAAGACCCTTTCTCCGTCTGTAATAATGGATTTCAGTCCATTTCTCAACAGTCCTAGTGAATGCCTGCAGTTCCTTCATTCACACGTTTTTTGTCCCTCGGGAGAGAAGGACGAGTGACCGTCATAAGTAATCATTGTGACGTGTATTAGTGAAAAGAAAGTTTTGAATTTAAGAATGAAAAGACATTGTCTTCTGTAATCATATTTCCAGCCCCCCCCACCCCCCCCTCCTGGAAACATCAGGTTATGTCGGAAAGCAGTCGTTTTCTGTTGTCCGGCGGTGGTCGTGGAGGTTTGCGACGTGTGTCCACGTGACGGGCGTGGGTCCTTCAGGCGTGCCCCGGCGCCATCCCACGGTGCCCACGGGTGGCAGTCGCTCTGCGGAGAGAAGACCTGCCTCTGTCTCCTGGGCGTCCCGCCCTGGCCCCTCCAGCTGCCTCAGGGGTCATTAACTTCTTTTCAGATTAGACCCTGGTTGAACCCGAGTTGTTTGGGATATTTTACTAATACTATTCTAGACTTGAAATAAGGAATAATTTCCCTTGAAAAGCAAATGCAGCCCGGCTTGATGGAGCACAGCTGTAAGTGGGGCTTTTGACAGCCCCACAATTTCTACAAATGGTTCATAATTGATTGCCTTCTTTCTCTTCGAGGGTGCCTATTACTGTCACAGCTCTTTGTGTGCCCTTGTCAACCTCTCCCATGTGGGGGCTCTTTTTCCCCCCACAGTATTGTTAGCAATTAGCCTGCACTATTGTAATAGTTTGGATTTTGAAAGGAATAAACAGTTTCTCTTTGGGCGAGGGGGTTGAAAGAGTTTCTGGGTTGTTCTGGGGAGCTTGAGGTGTGTTAAGCAGCCCCTGCAGAAATACTGCTCGCGTTCCATTTTCCTCTCTCTCAGCTGACTCGGGAGCTGCGGTTCCTGGTGGCTCTGTGTGCCCTAACCCCGTGTGTGCCCAGAGCTGGCAGGCTGGGCATGGGTTGGGGACCTAGAGGAAGGGGGTGAGCTTCTCCAGCCAGCAGCACTGCCTCAGAGGAAGAGCTTGGTGGCGCTAGGACATCCTTGCGAATGTGACTTGGAACAACAGTTGGGGATTTTTTTTTCATTGCCTGGGGAGGAGAGGGAGAGAAACGTGCATCTTCCTCAGTTCCCATCAGCAGACCACGGATGTAATCGCTTCTCCCGGAGGAAGCAGGTTTCTTTGAACTTTTCCTTCCTCTGCACAGTGTGTAAGTAAGCGGGGCTCTGATCTCAGGGGGGTGGATTCTGATCCAAGCGTGGGCATGCTTGCATGGTTTCCTTTCCTCGGTCTTGAAAGTTGATTTTACTCTAAAATGTCTATAGATTGTTAGGCAGATGAGCAGACATGCCTTTCTTTCCAGAAGGCCTCCTGACTGTAATCTTGAAACACTCTTTACAGCTAAGGATGTGAGAATTTCTTTAGGATTCTGGGGTTTCTGAGGCATCGTCGACTTTTCCTTTCTCATTCCTCTGTGGCAAGGGTTTTTTCAGTGGCTCCCCGAAGTAGTTTTGTCTTTTTGAACTATGTCAGAAAGCCCAGAGATTCCAAGTATTTACCCTGTATGATGCGCTTGACAAGAGCTGGGAATAAACTGAGGACAGTAAATAATTATATGCTTTGTGAAATTTCCCTGGTCCATAGCACATTGCTCGTATGGGACTTCACACCGTAAAGGAAAATCCACAAAACTGAAACCGTTTTCTTTGAGGTAAGCAGAGTTTTTACTTTAGTTATTCCTGATTAAATATTTTTTCCCCCAGCTTTTTAGGAGAATTTTATGTAATCACCTCGTGCAGCTTTGGCAGTGATTATTTTTGCAGTTTGTGGGCGTCGTGTTGATAGAACAGAGAGCATTGGGAATCTGCAGATACACAGCGTGACAACTGTGTTGTCCTCTTTGCAATTGAATCATGCTCAAGGTCTGTTTTGTCCTTTTATTTGTGCAAGGTGGCAAAAAGGGACATGCACTAATGCTTAGTTTTCACAGGGCAGCAGGAACATAATTTGCATTTAATATTTAATGCCTACTCTCCCACTTAGCTTAACCTTTTGAGTGTTTTTACATGAATTCCTTTTAAGAGCTCGCCTATCTAAGAGGCTAAGGGAAAAGATTATTGGACCCATGGTTTGTTTTTCAGCATTCTCAAATTGTACATCTTTCTTACTTTCCTTTGAGTCTCCTGCATTATTTCGAGATCTGTTTGGTTTTGAGATGTTTTGGTAAAAAGTAAAATCAAAGTATAATTTATTTATAAGTCGTGGTCTTTCTGCATGGTGGCTATCCAATGGTTTCATATGATCATGACCTTTTTTTTAAAGAACTAAACATACCTCTTTCTAAATGCACGTTACCTGACATAATTCCCATATGAACGAACAGCGATAGCATTCTCCAAGCAAGCCCATTGTCCCCGAAAATGACTTGGGCTCTGACGTTCTCCAGTAGGGAGATGATCATCTTTCACAGAGAATAAATCCAGGTAGGCAATGGTATCAGACCTGATGGAAACCTAACCTACATCTTGGTCCGCAGGGCTCTACCGCCTCAGGACCTGGGTCTTGTGGGTAAAAATAACAGTGTCGCCAGCCCTGTGTTGTTGAGTTGATCCTGCACCATCACATGTACACACGTGAACGATTGTTAGGCTCGGGGTCCTTCCCGCTGCATCTCATGCACGTACAGTGTTCGGAATGCTTTCTCATTCTGCGCACCTAACACACGACTTGCCCGTCTCAGCCGCTACCCGGGCTGCCTGAAGTTAGTGTCAGGTGGTCAAATCCTGTTGTGCTGTCCCAGGAGATACAAAAGAATTGGAAACTAAGGGTTTGGCGACTGGGTCCTTTTAGCTGTGTGTCACCTGCACAGAGACAGAGCCCACCCACCTTTGAGCCAGTTCTCCTTACTCAGAGTACCAGGCTTCACATAATTAGACAAAATAGTGTATGTGAGGTCTGCCTTTCTCTTCAGCAGCAGTGGGCCATGAATACTGCAAAGCTTGGTGAAGCCCAAGGCATAACCCGTCCAGGAGGTCTTAAAACTTGCAGCTTTTGGAGGAGAGGGGTCTCTTCAGGCCATAGAGAGGCGCCAGGGATACAGGCTAAAAAGGATCAGGTTGAGCTGAGTGTTCTGCCCAGCTCTCAAGTGCACTGTTCTGCATTTCTGAGACCGTACATCTACATCCATTTGGCAGGGACTTGGTGGCAACTTTGTGGATTTGTCGGAAGCCATGGTGCTTAGTTTGCTTGGGAGTCTAAAAGGCCGTTTGATCTCTTTGGAGGTGATTGGATTTTTTAAAATGACCATCTTCCTAGCTCCAGGGTATTAGTGCCCTGCTCATGGTCTGTCCTGATCGTTAGAGCTGATACGTCAGGAAGATGCCAACTCTTTCCTGGGTGGGCGGGAAGGGACATCCCTGCCACATGAAACACACAAGAGCCCAGTCGTCTGTGTTGCCAAGGATTACTTGAGTGCTCTGTTCAGCCGTTAGAGACGTCCCCCTCAGTGTCAGATGAGAGAGAGAGAGAAGGAGACAGGGTGAGAGGGAGGGAGAGAGATAGGAAGATAGAAAGAAACCGCCGTCCCAGCTCAGGGTGCGGGGAGGGCCGACAGTGGGAAGCCGGGAGCTGGAAGTCGGGCGGCATTGAGAACCAGAGGTGAACCCTCTGAACCAGTGCTTGCATGGCGAGCAGTTGGGGCAGGGAGAGCTCGTCCAGGGGACCGAGGACAAACAGTGGGGTCGGCACATAGGCAGTGGGAAGAAATCTTGACTGGTGTTGACCTCTCCCTACTTTTTTTTTTTTTTTTAATGTTTATCTCTATTTGAGAGAGACAGAGACAGATCGGCGGGGGGAGGGGGGAAGGGGGGGCAGAGAGAGGTGGAGACACAGAATCTGAAGGCTCCAGGCTCTGAGCTGTCAGCACAGAGCCTGAGACCTCTCTACTTTGGGCCACAGCTGCCACGCTGTCAGTGTGGCCAGGGAGAAGGGGGGCAGGTCCTAAGGGGTTTGTAGTAGGCCTGCGTGTTGCTGGGCACAGGCAGACTGAGAAGTGGGAAGGGGGCCCAGAGCTGTGGGCTCACTGGGGCCAAACAACATGGCCTCCTTTACCGGGGAGGCTCTGGGAGCTCAGGTGCCGAGGCTGCCTGTTGAGTGAGGCTTGGCTGGGGTGTAGGGGCCACAGGGAGCCGTACTTGAGTGCCCTGTATTGGTGTAGAGTATGTTTGTTAAGGCAGCAGGCTGTGTAATCCCAAGAAGACTGGTCTGGAAGCCAGGCTGTAGGGTGTTAGCTTCAGGGAGTTTGCCTGGGGCTGGCCACGTCCCTCTTGCTCTTCTGTCCCCTCACTGTGCTCTGGGCACGACAGCCCCTGACTCCAGTGAGGCTGCGTAGTCCCTGTCTTCCCCGTCCCTTCTCATTAATGTGGCTGGTTTCACTTCCAGACCCTTCCTTCCTCTCTTCCTGTTTACCACCTCCCACCCCCAACCCCTTCCTTTCTGCCTCCCTCTGGCCCCTGCTTCCTCATTCTCCTCCAGACTTCACCTTTTGTCCTGGTCTTCCGGGAACAAGAAAGAGTTGTCGCAGGAGCCACCCTGGGAACTGCACAGAGAGGGAAGAAGGAGGAGAAAGTGGCCAGGAGGCCATGCCCATGCTGCAGTGGGAACCAGCCAGCGGGCTGGTGGGCTTGTCAGGTAGAAGCGGCCCTGGAGCAAACCCATAGTGGAAGCCGCCCCAGTGCTGAGGCGATGATTACCCTCCTTCCCCCTTCCTCAGCCCACTGGATCCATGACTCCCAGGAAGGTGCCTGAAGACCCCCGCAGCCATAGCCCCACCGAGGGCAGAGCAGAAATGGCTTGTGGGTGTGCCTGCTCTGCACATGACCACTTACTCGCCATGTTGTTTTCTGGTGCAGACCCCTCCCTACCCTTCCTCTCCTTCAACAGCGGGGGCTGGGAATTTGTGCCCATGGTCTCTGAGAGGAGACTGTAAGAGGGTGTGTTTGGCCTTTCCCGGGCAAGCACAGGCCTACGTTCAAAGAGCAGCCGGCCTGCTACCTGTATTCTGGGGGGTGAAAAGGGACCCCCAGCCGTGCTCCTGGGAACCCCCCCTTTGGCCTGGGCCGGTCTGCCTTCAGTGGGTGGCAGGTTCCCTGTGGTCCGTGTTGGTTGCAGAGTGGGCCTTATGCTCTTGGACGTGGTCATGGAGGACAGGCTGCCACGTTCCATCGTCTTCATCCTCATTCTCCATGGTGTTCAGCCGTCTGTTTCTCCATCTTCATTTTCTTTCTGGGCTTCCTGGATAAGAGATAGAATTATTTCAGAATAACCTCCCTTTTTAAAAGTTTATTTATTTATTTTGAGAGAGAGAGAGTGTGTGTGTGAGCAGGGTAGGGTCAGATAGAGAATATATTCCAAGTAGGCTTCACACTGTCAGCACAGAGACTGATGCAGGGCTCAAACTCACAAACTGTGAGATCATGACCTGAGCCAAAATCAAGAGTTGGATGCTTAACTGACTGAGCCCCCCAGGTGCCTTGATCTCTCTTTCTGGAGGAGAAGAAAGCAGGGAGTCTGAGCAGAGTCTCAGGCCAAACCCTATTTTCAGTAAACACCGTCTGCAGACTCCCGGACACTCTCCGCAGAGGCCCTCTGGACTTGGCCGTTTGCAAAAGAAGAACGTGTGGGATTTGGCCCCAAGTCTTACATGGAAATCCCTTGTCCTTGGAGAGGTTATCAGACTTCTTACACCTGGGTACTGAGGGGTAGGTCTACCAGCCGTGGAGGCCCGTCCTGGCTGTGTCTGTCTCCTCTGACACCTCTCCGGGTCTGTCTTTCTGCTTCAGCACCTGATCTGAAGCAGTCGTTTGCTTGATACAGCCTTTTCTCTTCATGAACACAGATAGGTAATTAAAAGAAAAATAGATTCTAGAAGAACCCAGTTAGAATTACCACCGGTTATTACATTTTCCTTTACGCAGTTACTCAAGTTAAAACCTGTAAGATCTCTGGAGGTTTAAAGTAACGGGAAGTAAAGTTGAGGATGGTCAGGGGCTTTATTCAAATATCCACTCTATGCTTTTCCTCTCTTAACCTGGTTGGGGAAAATTAGTTCGTGCGGATCGTTGAGCAGCTGACAAAAGTGATGGGCCCTTGGGAAAGTGCTCATGTCCGTGAGAAGCTACCCGGACTTCTGGGGAGTTTGCTCACCCTGTGACGTTTATCCACAGGTTTCCCCCTTAGGAACCTGTGAGCTCCAGGTTCATGATGCTAACTTCGGTGAGCACCTTGAGTCGGGCTTCATCATCCACGTTACAGACTTAATTATCATGTGCTTATAAAAGGAAAACCACTGTGTTTCTTTGGTCAGGTGGCATTTTGAACGTTGTCTTTGCCTTCAGGTCTGGTTGGTGGGGTGGGCTTGGCAATATTAGTGCCTTGTTACCTCCGTGTGCTGAGAGACCTTGAACATTACATAATAACAACCCCAGCCCGGGTGGCAAAACTGTGAGGCAGAGACCAAGGAGAGCGTCGGTGGTGGTGGCGAGGCGTCCCTGCATGGCGAGCGCCAACTGCAACATTATGCGCTGGTGTCCTAGCATTTTCAGGATTTCATGTTCTGTAATGAATGAAAAAAAATGTGAATTTTTTGGGAGGAGGCATAAATTTAGATCTCGACCTCAACTCAGCATTTTGTAGAACTCGCTTTAGTAAAATCAACAGCTGTCTGTGAGATCAGAGGGGCGGTTACATGCCCGGTTCAGGGGATGGGCAGGCAGCAGAGGATCCCACGGTTTCCCCAGGGACACCGAGGGAACTTCACCTTGATCCCGTCATGTCAGCCAGCCAGCGAAGGCTCTGATGTTCACCCCTCTCCTTGTCTTTTTAAGGAATAAGGGCCACAAAGGTCTAATTTTGGCTGGCCACTCTTTGGGCACCGTGAGTCGTATCTGTCTTACCTTCAATATTTACCAAGAACGGGGGTTGGTATAGTGTCACCTACTAGTTTAATCATTTGTTGGGACCTCCTTCACAAAGGTGTTCCCACATGTCAGCAATTGGTGAGGCCGGAGACCATCCTGTTATGGCTTCGTTAGGTGCCTTGTGTGTGAGAGACGGTGGTCCAGCGAGGACCCTGCTTGTGCGGCATGAATGCAGACATCTCTGAGGCTCTGTGCTTTCTTTTCACGCCTTTGTCACTCACAGCAGATTCTCACCTTCTAATGTCCCAGCCCCACACGGTAGCTGCTTTCGCTTGTTGAGAAAGTTCTGAGAAGTTGCTGTGAGTCATTTTGCAATTTCCTCTGCAGTGTCAGCTGGGAGCTGATTTACTCCCACTGTGGTAGGGGCGAGGCGCTGAGGGAGGAGAGGTTTTGGGGGACCCTGCTGGGAACACTTCACCCCCTCAAATACCAGCCTCTAACTGCCCAGAGGAAAGCTTGGATTATTCATTTCGCAAATCAGTCTCCTGCTATTCTTGATAATAACACGAAGGACCAGGCAACAAAAAATACATTCGTCAGTGATGTGGGAGACAGGAGAAAACCGAGGGCGTGGTTTTCAAGGCGCCCCCGATTCTGTCTTTTGTCTTTTCCGTTCTTCTGTTTGTTGTCACGCCTCCTTCTCCCTTCTTTTGTTTGTTCAGCCCCCAGTGCATCCCTTCTCCGTGACTCACCTTCTTTTGCACTCTCAGATGTTTTTCGCTGCCATCTAAGTTCTCTTGTGTTTTCAGAAAACAGATGTCAGATGAGGAAGCTCTTAGATGTGCAAAAGCTTAGAAGGCCCTGGCTTGGCGTCTGCACCGGCTGAGGGTTCCAGCGCCAACCGCTCGGAAACCACAAGTGTGGTGTCACTTGAGGAGTCCTGCCGCTTTGCTACCTCAAGTTGGCTTTGGAATTTTCTAGAATCCAGCACCTTCACAGTTCATTCAGCCATGACACGAGGGATGGTCAGATGAGAAAGCTGGCCTCAGCCGGCTGTTCCAGGCACAGGGGGGGTTGGGGGGGGAGGGCGTCTGTACCCTCCTCTGAGTTGCCTAGGGAGATCTTGAACACAGTGGCTTTATGGATTAGTTTCCAAATGGAGAGATGATCATCAAACCAGTAATCTCAGGTGAGATTGAAAAATCAATTTTCTATGTCTGAGGCTTAAAACAAACAAACAAAAAAAGTTTTCAATTTACATTTTGTCATGGTCACGTCCTCTCTGACATCTTTTGGGTTTGCTTGGGCTCCCGCCTGTCTGTGTACGTTTCTTAGACCATCAGCTTTGCTCCTCACCCCAGGGGAGACAGGGCTCTGGTTACTTCGATTGATTGACTTGCATTTTCTAGACGTTTGATCAAATTGCAGAACTGTTGGGGCACCTGGTGGCTCAGTCGGTTGGACTCAGGTCATGATCTTGCAGTTCATGGGTTCAAGCCCCGAGTCGGAGCCTGGAGCCTGCTTCAGATTCTGTGTCTCCCTCTCTTTGCCCCTCACGCACTCATACTCTGGCTTGCATGTGCCCTCACTCTCTCAGAAATAAACAAACATTAAAAAAAAAAATTCTTAAAACTTGACGAACTGTTCATCAAAAATAATCATTGTTCTAGTTTGAATTTTATTACCTCATTTCTATTATTCAGTGTTAGATTTTAGAGATTGGTTGACAGTAAGGTCTCAGCTAAATGTGCAGAGGCAGACAGTGTTCCATATGAGATGATTAATTTGAGGCCCTGTCAATAAGATACGATCCAGAGTAATGTGACAGACTTGATTATAACACCGCTTACATTGAGGGAAAAATAAAGGAAAGGGGTATGTTGGATGTATCTGTGCTCATTTGAGGCAGATAACACTTGGCAGTATCCATGCCCAAGAAAGGTGGTCAGTATATTAACAAGTAATTTACATTTTCTATTTTTATGATTTTCCCCCCAAAACCGACACTTTTTTAGAAATCAGATTCCAAGTATTATTTTCAGCCAAATATTAAAATGGAAAGTCCAGGCTTTTTTAAGCACAGAGGGAAGTGGTGGGTTTCAGGTAAGTCATGGTGCCTGGAGTCTCCCTCCTTAACCCCCGCACCATTCTGCATAAGTGACTAAGGGCCATCCTTGACCCACGCAACCTACTGAAACAGCAGCCAGTAGAAGTCAGTGTCATTGTCAAAGGGTCACAAAGGGGCCAGCCACTGGAGTGGGTGAGGAGAGCCGGCTGCTTTCCTCCGGAAGCTAGAGTGGGGGTCGCACCGTGCGGGCCAGTCCAGGTTGCAGCCTTGGTCGGCTGTGCGGCAAGAGATCAAGAGATCGTAGTTGGTGAAGTCTCAGTGCTCCAGAAAGCTTTTTAAGAATTCATAATTTAGGGGCGCCCGGGTGGCTTAGTCGGTTAAGCGTCCAACTTTCGCTTGGGTCATGATCTCGCGGTTCGTGGGTTTGAGCCCCGCGTCGGGCTCTTTGCTGACTGCCAGCTCAGAGCCTGGAGCCTGTTTCAGTCTGTGACTCCCTCTCTCTCTGACCCTCCCCTGCTCACGCTGTCTCTCTCTCTCTCTAGAAATAAATAAAAAAGCATTAAAAAATTAAAAAAAAAAAAAGAATTCATAATTTGTATCCCGTTCAGGCAGGGAACAGCCCCCTTCACTCTGCCGAGCCAGAGCAGACGCCCCCTTCTGTCAGTCCCAGGGAGAGAACCTTCCAGGGCGGCAGCGGGCATGCCGGCTGTTCTGTGTCTTCTCTGTCAGTCGTGGGGTGGCCTTGCTGACTCCGATTGTCCTCAGGGCCAAGGCTATCCCACACAGCATATTTGCAGTTTACGTTTGGAGAGCGGGGTATGTAAGAAAGAAGATTCACGAGACAATTTCATCCGTTGCTATACTAAGGCGGGAAAGAAAGTAGATGTTTGTGTCCTAATTTGCTGTTGCTGGAATAGGCACAGAGTGGAAGGACCCTGGGACCTGAGCGTGGAGCCTGTCTCGCTTGCTGATTGGTGGGCTTTCAGAAAGCCCCCTCATCCCCTGAATCCCTATATCCGTATTTGTTAAAAAGAACAGGACCGTATTTCCATGGTAGTTGTGAGGAGGCTAAAGGAAGAGCCATGCGGGAGAAATAGTTTTGCAGACTGCAAGGGGCGCTAAGTAGAAGCGCATTAGGGGGACTGCTTCCTGTGGGCTCTGTTAGTCTGGGCTGCTCTGAAGCCCCCTTCTCCCCCCTCCCCAAACCCTTGTGGACACGGGGACTCTGTGGGAGTAGGCAACCCAAGGCTCATGTTCCAGAAGAAGATGGAGCAAGCCAGCTAGATGATACAACCAGGGGCTGCTGCCCTAAGGCGGCCCGCAAGCAGAGGCGCTCAGGGAAAGCGGAGGAGGTGCAGCTGCCTTATAGTTTTGTGAGCATCTTAGAACTGCTCGCACGGCCGAGTGCTTGGTCGGCAGCTGGGAGCCAGGTGCTACCCTGCTGCTTTTTCTAGGCTAGGCAACCAGGAAACCACGTAGGTGACAACTGGAAAGAAAACATACTTCTTAGGGAACCCCACGAAAGGGGAGAGGCCTCAGTTGGGGGACATTCTGGGCCTCGGTTGCTGGGGAAGAGCTGTCCCAGGCAAAGCCAGACGCCAGCCTAAACTGTTAGCCCCAGATGTGTGGGAGTCCCCTCTTTTACGATTCACTTGTATTGTCCTCAGTCTTCTATTTAGCATGTAGACTTGACTTGCCTGGAGAATTGGTGGCTGACAGATTTATCAAAGCTTTCATTGGTCAAGAATATGATTACTACTGGGGCGCCTGGGTGGCTCAGTCGGTTAAGCGTCCGACTTCGGCTCAGGTCACGATCTCTCAGTTTGTGAGTTTGAGCCCCGTATTAGGCTCTGCTGACAGCTAGCTCAGAGCCTGGAGCCTACTTTGGATTCTGTATCTCCCTCTCTCTCTGACCCTCTTCTGCTCACGCTGTCTCTGTCTCTGTCTCTCTCAGAAATAAAACCTACAAAAAAATTTTTTTTAAAAAGAATACGATTACTATTGGCATTTATAGTGATGCATTTTTTTCTCCTTTCAAATCCAGTGACAGAAAAAAATCTCAACCCAGTAAATCCTCAGAATATATAACACTTAAAGACCTTCCTTTCCTGCAAAAACTGCTTTAATAATATATTATCAGTTGCCAAGAATAAAGTCAGAGACCTAACTCTTGAATGGAAATGTTGCATTTGGGAAAACAGGCAGGAAACACAGAAACTGACTAGAATGTTCAGTGAAGACCTTAACTGCTAAAGGAAGAGTTATGGTAAATACAAAAGTTTAAGCTAATTTATGTCATTGCCAGAGTGGAAGTAGGCTATGGGAGAATACTGAAGTGAGAGACGCTTTAGAAGCAAAGCTGAGCCCAGAAATCAGTACTTCTGGGTGGGAATGCGGGCGAGGGCAGTAGCACTAGGAAACAAGTCATTGTTAAGTGTGTGTTTTCCAAAAAGAATTCGTTGAAAGGCATTGACTTAGAGACTTCTTTGACCAGATAAATATATTGAGAAATACTGTTAAATTGATCTAATCACAGAAAGAATTTAAATTCAGGTCTAAATGCCCCAAGTCACAGGAAAGGGAAACAGAACATCACCTCAGCCATCGAAAAGCGACACAGGGGCGCCCGGGTGGCTTAGTCGGTTAAGCGTCCGACTTTCGCTTAGGTCATGATCTCGCGGTTCGTGGGTTCGAGCCCCGCGTCGGGCTCTGTGCTGACTGCCAGCTCAGAGCCTGGAGCCTGTTTCAGTCTGTGACTCCCTCTCTCTCTGACCCTCCCCTGTTCACGCTGTCTCCCTCTCTCCTAGAAGTAAATAAAACATTTAAAAAAAAAAGAAAAGCGACACAAAATAAAGCAAAAACCAGTGAGAGAATTTGCATCCCTTTTCAGAGCCTTGGACCTGAGTCAGGTGAGCATGCAGGTATTTTGTTTGGTGTTGGGAAGCAGTTGAAAGCATAGAACATAAAAGGGTTTATGTTGTATGTGAATTAAGATACCACGTAGCCTGTTGAAAAACAACATAGAAGTCATTTATTAAATTTATACTTTAGTCACTAAAAATTTTCAGAGTGAAGTTTTATAGGTTACGTTGAGTTTCAGTTGAGGCTAATTTCGAAAGAGGAATCTTGTTTGGTCTCCGTGCATCTCTCTACACCAGGAGTTGGCAAACTTTCCCCACAAAGGGTCAGATAGTAAATATTTGAGGCATTTCAAGGTGGAAGCAGTCGTAGATGTTGGGCAGGTGAATGGGTGTGGCGAGTGCTAATAAAACTTGATCTACAGCAGTGGATGGAGGGGTAGGTTGGCCCAGTGGCCTTAGTTTGCTGATCTTTGTTCTGATGACGCATCCACCCTTCCCTCACCTGTCTGTTTTAGAATGGGCTCATTGAAGTCTCTCTTATACCATTGGCTGCATATTGTAAAAAAAAATTTTAATGTTCTTTTTTGAGAGAGAGGGGAGGGGAAGGGAGAGGGCGGGCAAGGGGTAGAGAGAGAGGGCGACACAGATCTGAAGCAGGTTCTAGGCTCCAAGCTCACAGCACAGAGCCTGATGTGGGGCTCGAACTCATGAACTGTGGGATCATGACCTGAGCTGAAGTCAGACTCCCAACTGCCTGAGCCCTCAGGCACCCCCACTGGCTGCCTATTTTTGCATTCAGAGGTCAAGGAGAAGTCCTGGCCCACGTGCACCTCTCTGGCTGAGGAGGTTTACCTGCATTGGACGTAAGCCATAGCTTGCTTTCTGGGTGAAAAATGGGAAAGTGAAAACGCAGTGCCCGGGGCAGGATGTGTTAGTTTGGAGGAGCCCTTCTGTGCAAATTGCTTATAAGTGATACTGACACACTTGTAGTTTGTGCGAAGGGGGCGCCCGGTGGTGTAGAGGTGCTTCCCTAACCCCAGAGACTTCCTGGACAGCGACCGCACATCGCACTCCTTCCTGAATTCTGACCAAGCTCTGGTTAAATAAGGAAGCAGAGCGGGAGGTGGCAGCGGTTCTGGATCGGGCTCTGTCGCCGAAGGCCACTGCCTGGGAGCCATAGAGTCTCCGCCCTCTTCCCTCATGGGCGCCGCTTGCCCGCCCTCGGACGTTTGCACAAACTGGGCTTCTCCTCCACCAGCTGTAAAAGTCTTGGGCCCTGCTGGGCCCTCTGTGTGCCTGCTTGGTTTCCTGGAGCCCTTCCGTCCTGGGGGAGATGCTATGTGCCTTCCCTCTTCTTTCTCTGATCCTCACACCCCTCCCCTCCCTTCCTCTGCCTCCTCACCTCCTCCGGGAAGGTCCAGGGTTTCACACTGGGATGTCAGTGCTGCACCCTCAGCACCTAGAGCAGAGCCTGCCTGGAGGAGGCCCCACAGGACAGTCCTGAGGTGTGGTTTTTGTGGCCCTTCCTTCAGGGGATTCAGAGGATGTATATTCTTCTGTACGTCGGAAAATAACAAAACTTGACAAGTTCAATTCCTTGTATAAATGTTAGCTTTATCAAGCCCTGGCTTTTATTGATCACTCATACTGTGCTAAGTATTTTTATGTTTCACTTCACTGACTGGTCACCAGGACCCTGAAACCCGTGATCCCTGCTTTCCAGGTGAGCACCCTGAGTCCAGGGGTATCCATCAAGGCCGCACCCCTGGGAGCCACCCTGGCCGCGGTTGCACCTCCAGAGCCTTTGTGCTTAAGCCTCCAGTCTTGGACGGAGTAATTGTCCCAGAAATCTTAGTCCAGTGGGTACTCTAGGCCCTTGGCCCGAGCTTTGCACGTACACCAGGGTGATGGAAAGGGGCTCAGGTGACCGGCTGTCCCGTGAGCAGTGCAACGCTCCGCGGTCTTCCGTGCCACCACGTCTGCTACCTTGCCATCCTCTGTAAGGTGGCAGGGATTGCCACGGCATCACAGCAGGTCACCTTGCCTGCCCCTGAGGTCCAGCCCCCTGCCTGGCCATGACCATCTGGCCACGCTGTACTGGCCCGCAGCTCCTGGCATACTCCGTGCTCCCTCCGGCCCCAAGGTTGGCATAGTTCAGACGACTTGTTTATCCTTGAGCGCGGGGGTCAGGGTTAGCAGCTCCGATGCGGGCAGGTCTCTGTTCTATCTCTGCAGGACCCACACTTTGGGCACTGGTCGTCTTGCGTGGCTCCGAGCGCGTCTTCACAGCCAGCCTTGGGGCACCTCGAGCAGGATGGTTTTGTCATCTGCTCATCACCGTGTCCATAGAAACAGAACACTCCGAGCCTTTGCAACCGCGGATCCGTTTTTTAAAGCGACAGGAAAGGAGTCCATTCATTAAAAAATCACTTAAAATATTAAACCCACTGTAAAAGGGAAAATTCAAATGAGCCAAAGGATAAAAATATCTTGGTTAACACTGCATTTGTGATATAGATCATTCCATTTTTAGAAAATCTGTGCACAGTGTTCACATGTAGTAGATCTGCGTGAAGGGTCACTTTCCTGGTTTCTGCCCTTCGCACTAAGTCGTGGCCACCTCCAGTCAGCAGGTGCACGTCTGTCCCGTCGCGGGTGACTGTCATGTGCTACCTCAGTGCGTTTCTGTGCCCTCGCATATTGAGGTTCATCTTTACATGTCAGTGTAAGGCCAGGGCTGTCCTGTGACATGAGCTCATGTTTGTTTTTACCGTTTACATTCCTTCTGCCTTTCGAAAGAGAACCCTGTGGTCTAGAAAACAGAGGGTATGAGTGTTCCCTCATCCTTTTTGTACCATTTTGATAACTCTAAAAACCTTGGTCTGTTTTTCTAGAGTTTTCCATTCAGGGATTGTATCACTAAGAGCGGTGATCCCCCAAATAGAAATTTGATCCTGTTGGATGTTTTTTAACCCCCACCTCACCCCGCCCACGGTGCTGAGGCTGCCTGCTTCCTCCCCTCCCCAGAATCCCAGGGAGGAGGGGGCAGGGCCTGGCACTGCCCTCTGTGCTTAGCCGCCAGGCATGGGACCGAGTTTAGCCACCGTAGTCCAACCTGGCCATGATAGGGCGCCCGAGGGTGTCTGCAGCGGGTTCTGCAGGGCGCGGGCCCACCTTGCTCCCTGTGGGATGAAGCCCGTCTCAGCCCATTAGCCTTCCTGGGAAGTCGTTTAGCTCTTTGTAGTCTTTCTGGATTCCTGCTGCCGAGACCATTTGGGGATGATATTAGATCTTTCTGTAAGTTAGGGACTTTAATGAAGTGCAGAGCAAATTGAAAAGAAGTCCTCTTTACAGTTTCTAGACAACTCTTCTTTTATTTTGTTTTCATAAAACTAAGGGGAACTTTTCTGACAACTAATTAGCTAGGATGTGACAGCTGACCCCAAAGTCACTCTCAGATTACTTAGTCATGCAGACTCCGAATAGCTTCCAGCCAGTGAGCGGGAGGTTTTCAGTGCACCCTGTGAGAACACACACCATGCGGACCCCACGTCCCCAGGGCAAGGCTATCCTTGCCATTTGCCCTAAGACTGACACTTGTGTTTTTATTTTTCCCAACATTTCTTTTTGAGGGCAGTAGAAATCGCAGAAACCTAATTCTTCTGCTTAGTAAGCTGGTATAGTGAAACCCTGTGCCCATTATCCAGACCTGGATCTGGTCCACGGCGATGGCTCTGTCTAAGCTGGCCTCCATCGTACAGGGAGAGGACGCGGTGGCAGCTGGGATCTTCCAGACTGACGACGTGTCATTGTAGGGCCAGTTACCCAAACAGTACAGGGTATCTTTTCTTTCAGGTCTGTGTGTTGGCCAGATCTGCTATGGATCTTCCCTCTGAGGCTACTGCTTCAGCTCTTAACCAGGAATTGAAAGCGCACACTGCAGATGTGGTCATTTACCTTTAAGTATTTCCCCGTGACATAGTACTCCAATTCCCACAGCACTCTTCAACCCTTTTTCTTAGGCTAAAAGTATTTTGGGGCCCAAGTGACAAATGAGTGTACAGTCTTGGCAGCCCCTGCATGAGGGGTCTTGGCTGCGGATGGAGCCGGGAAGCCCAGGCCGAGCTTGGCCTCTGCCACCTGCAGGCCTCCTGATGGCTCTGGTGTTTCATGGAGTAACTGCGAAATCTCTGTCATCATTCCCAGTTATGGGCAACGCAGTGTACTTATCCCACTGTAATTTTTTTTTTAAAGACCCAAATCCTAGGATGAAATTGAAAAGCCTTAGGAAGCCATGTCTCCAAGTAAGAGCAAAGTAAACATCAAAGTTGTCAAGCGCAGGGGATCAGATTTTATTCATCGGAGGCAGGAGGAACCTGGCCCACCACCTTTCTGCTGAAAGAGTACTGCACTGCGTCCAGGTTGGAAGGGTCATCGCAGAGTCGGTTTGAGAAAAGACTCTGGCCCTGCGTTCCTCCTGAGAGCGTCAGGCCGGGGGGCATGATCCCCCTTGTCCTGTGGCTGCTCCCGAGAGACGGGGCTCCTGGAAGAAAGACATATTTCAGTCCTAGTGTAAGGAAGCAGAGGCCTCTTACCCATACATTGAAAAACAACAGGACCAAAAAACAAAACCCAAAAAGCTGTTCAAATCTCTTTTCTCCCCTAATTTGATTGAGATGTAATTGACAAAACTGTATCTTTAAAGTGCACAGCTTGATAATCTGTTATACATAAACATTGTGAAATAAGTATCACAGTCAAGTTAGTAAACATATTCCGTCACATAGTTATGTGTTTTCTGTTTGGTGTGTGTGTGTCTGTCTGTCTGTCTAGACCACTTAGGCCCTTAATGCCAGAGTCCTCAGTGAGGTGTTCCTCATGTGTAAAGACGATCACATCGTTTTTCAAGCAGGGATCAGTCTTAGTGTAAGCTCAAGTCCTGAAAACGTTCGGTTCTGGCCACCATCACTGCTTTTCTGTACAACACAGTTTTAGGGAAAACTGTTTCCATTTCCGTTTTAAGCAGAATTCCTAAAGAGAATATTTGTTTTGTGTTCTCTAATAAAGGAGGCCCATGATGAACCCAAGTTTCTTAGCACGGATCCTACGAACTGGGACATCCTGTTCTGAGGTGTGCATCTGAAGGCGGGTGCTCTTTCCCTGCACGGGCACATGCTGTTGGGCCTACAGGGTCCTCCCGCACCCCCGGCCCTGGCCTGTGAACGCCTGTCTGTTGCTTTAAATGCAGTGTTCCCAGTGGACTTGGGACTTGGTACAGAGGATCTCCTAAGAGATGTAGCCGTGTGTGTGGACGAGCGGGGGCTACTTGTGCTTCTCTGAGCACAGGTGGCCTCCAGGGGCCGGTGGCTGCATCCGAGCATACCTGGACTGTGTTTGGATTCTGTCGGGGCCAGGACGCCATGACCTCATGGGCAGGGCCAGAGGGTAGATCTACTAGAGAGGGGGAGGGGCGGGCACCCTGCAGAGTTGGGGGGTGTGGGGGGCACCCTGCAGAGCTAGACAGGGGAGGGCCTCTGCTGTCAGGGCCCCGCCCACACCTCTGGGCCTCTCATCCATACAGTCTCCATCCAGGTGAGGATTAAATGCTAGCAAACTCTGGAGAACACCCAGCACCTGAGTCTTCCTGGCATACAGCGGGCACTCCGCAAATGCACCTTCTCTTTTCTCCATGAGCCAGGTGGCAATTTGAGGGGTTTAATGGGATAGGGAATACCCCAGGGAAGTTGCTCAGAAACGAGCCTTGCCCCGGATCGTGCGGAGCAGTGGGGGCAGAGCCAGCAGAGTGCTCCGGGCCTCTGAACTGTGCCTCTGCTTTTCACCACCATCACTGTCCTGGGTGCGAAAACAGTCCATCCTGCTTGCCAGACACTGAATTCTACCTTTAACCTTTCAGTGCTGTTGACTGTCCCTAAGTAGAGAAACTGAAACGTAAGCAGCCGGTCAGACTCTTGCAGATACAATGTAAAAACACATTGCGATCCACTTTTTGTGAGTCCCTGCTGCCTCCTGATTCCAAGTACTCCTCCTTCCCTCCCGGAGACAATTGTGAGAGTGCTGTGCGTGAGAAAGGGGCTTGGTAGGCGCTCGAGCACTTCGTCCATGGCTCCTTAAAATGTTCATTTGCTCTCAGAATCTCCGCTAACACTCACTTTTCCAAGTTCATCTTCCCAGAAGTGTTCCTTAAGTGAATTCTGATTTTCTAAAATGGCAAAGATACTTTATTTTTAAAACCTCGTTATTTTAACACTGCATTGTTAGGTGTGATTTCTGACATCCCAGCAAGGCAAAGCTGTAAGCTCACCAGCTGCCGTTAACGTATGGTGCATTTTGTCAGATCCTATTTTATGCAGTACATGTGAACTTCATATAGATTCTATAGCCCTGGAATCTGTTATTTTTCAGAATTGCAAAATTATATTGTCTGAGCTTGTGGTGCAAATGCCAGTATAGAGATTTCAAATGAGTGAGTTTTGGAGTCTCCATGTTATTATCTGGGGTTGGTTAGCTCAGTTCGAGGAGGGCCAGATCTGGAGTACCACGGTCATGAGTGTGATTCTGGCTATTTCCTCTGTCTTGTGAGCTCAAGTCTACAAATCTTTTAGATGGCTGTCCTTCATTCTAGACCCTGGGGACAGCGTGATCAGGCTGAAGGCCGCACTCCTGGGAATCCCAAGTGGAGATTGCTCACTGTACTGATAGGGAGACCAGTGGTTCTTTTGTGGCTCATACATTAGTCGCACTTGGGAAGCTTTTGGAAAATACTCGGATGCCTGGGTGGCTCAGCCGGCTGAGCGTCTGACTTCTGGCCAAGGCGTGATCTCCTGGTTCATGGGTTTGAGCCCCCTGTAGGGCTCTGTGCTGACAGCTCAGAGCCTGGATCCTGTTTCAGATTCTGTGTCTTCCTCTCTCTCTCTGCCCCTTCCCCACGCATGCCCTGTATGTTTCTCAAAAATAAACATTAAAAGTAAAAAATAGATTTAAGGAAATACTCCTCCAGGTGCTTCACAGATTCTGAGTTATTCTAGCCATGAGCGTTTCTCAAAGTTCCCAACACAGAGCTTTGGTGTGGCCAGGGTTGAAGTGCCCTGGAAGGGGGGAGCCTGGGGCTTGGAGTGGTCTCATTGTATTTCCTAGGACTTCTTAATGATGTCTCACATCCTAGAAGAGAGAAGAGCTGTCTTTTGGCTACAGTGTTCTATTTGGCTTTTACTGTATGTCATTTGGCTTTTAGGAAATGGCTGAACAGTGCTGGAATTTCTTCAGTAATGAATCATAAGATTTGGTTGTTTTAAACATGAGACATTTCGATAAATTAAGATGCATTTTTTTTTAAAAGAGTGTTTGTTTACTTTTGAGAGAGAGAGAGAGAGACAGACAGCATGAGCGGGGGAGGAACACAGAGAGCAGGGTATACAGAATCTGAAGCAGCCCCAGGCTCTGAGCTGTCAGCACAGAGACTGACAGGGGGCTCAAACCCGTAAACTGTGAGATAATGACCTGAGCTGAAGTCAGACACCTAACCAACTGAGCCACCCAGGTGCCCCTAAATCAAGATGCAATTGGATTGGTGCCTTACGATCCACATGCGTTTTCTTATATTTTGAAAGTTTACCAGAATGAATTCTTCTGACAGGCGATAATACTGCTTCACAGTGAGGAACAGAATCATGGATAATGTGCACATCCAAGGAGAATCCTTAGTCCTTACACGTTTTCAGCTACTTAGAAGTACATGATTTTGTACGTGTGTCTGTGTGTCTGGTCGGAAGCCCAGTACCGGCCGTGGAGTTGATTGAACTTTCGCTCCAAGATTTACGTGCAAATAAAAGAGAAACGACTCTGTGTAAAGGGCCCAGCAGTCTGGCTCCTCGCAGACGTCCTGGTGGAGAGGAGGCTCGCTTTCATGCCCCTGAGCTGGGATGTCTGTGTTCCTGTGCTCATTCCTCACTGCACTTGCGGCTCATTCTGTGGCTCTCCCTTCGGGCGCATGTGCTCCTTCCAGGACCCGTGTGACAGCCCACTTCTGCCCTGAAGCCTCACTCACACGGCGGAGGGACTCCCGCTGGTTTTCTGGGTCTCACCCACTTCGTCTGTTCCGCAGAGCTTGGGGTGGTGTTCAGCTTGCCCTCGGCTATGCTTTAGGGTTTCCTACATTATTGCCTCGGGCAGGACCTGTCTTCCCTTTGGAGACAGAGCAGGCCCTCGGGTGACACCAACTGGGTTTGAAGATGAGCCAAGAGATCGGTGTCGAGGGGAGGGCTGGGGACACAGCAGGGGGGCAGGACCCCCGTTTTCCTTCGAGGCTCTCAGTTTGTCAGGGGACAGCCTCTATAACAGGTGTGCATCACAGCCACCATGGTTGTGTGACACACACGCTTGTGTGAGTTGTGGTGTTCTAGAGCGTCCCAAAAGAAATGAATTCCGCACGAGGAGACGGCTCTTCAGCGCTTCACTGCAGCCGAGGGCGGAGCAGGCGTGAGGGCATCTACCCCCAAGGAGGGGGAGTTCTGTTTGAGAGACAGAAGGTTGCCAGAGGTGGAGGGACGCCCGTCATCTGTCCGGGGACCACGCTGCCTTGTCACTCCATGACCGGTGCAGTGCGGGAGAGCCGAGCGCTCGCCGGGCGCGCAGGGCAGTGACAGAGACGCAGGGCCCCCGCCAGGGGGTGGCGCGGGGGAAGAAAGAGAGTAAAAGGACACTGCGTGGCATCGGGTGATGCTCCGGGCATCATGGAGACACCTGGGAGGAGGCGACCAGCGTCAGGCAGGACTCGAGCACCTTTCCTCGTCGCTGTGCTGGGGTCCGAGTGGGAACCGGCACCGCAGGCTGTGGGCCCCCAGACGTTCCCGCTCCTCCTGTCCCTCAGTGTGCGCCACCCCCCACCCCCCCCGGCTCTCACACAGCCTCCCACGGAGACCGCCCATCCCTCATCTCCGGCACCCACTGGGGTTTGCCGGGTCCCACGCCAGGTTGGCAGGTGCGGCAGCGCTCCCCCGCCCGCTCCCGTCCGGCTGGCGTGAGCCCGCAGGGCTGGGGTGGGTTCAAGGGCAGAGCTGCGAGCCCCGGAGGCCAAGCCGCCCCGCACGCTGTAACGCCAAGGCCGCCGGGGCTGCCGGGTACGTGGGGCTCCCAGGACGCCATCGGCTTCGTTTAGAGCAACTTCGACTTTGTTGCTGAGGGTTAAGCCCGGGCCGTGTTTCCTGGTTCCGTACGCAAGAAAGAGCCGTGTGTCGGACCGCTGTTAGACAACAGAAATGCATCCTGTGGAAACGCTGAGCTTCCGTCCTTACTCCCGTTGTCTAAGTGATCGCCACAGCGCTCTGAGAGCAGTGAACCCGGTGGCGCTAGGTTGTTGCCCGAGAGGGTGTGGGGCGGGAGACAGCGCTGGCGTCCTTGCTGGGCAGTGGACATGGAGCTGCGCCTCGGACGTGATCTTGCACGTCTTTCCTCCCCCAGAGCGCCGAACAGCTCGCCGTGCTGTGCAGGAGCTTCCACACCCCGCAGACCAACGGCATGGAGGGGCCGCAGGGCACTCGAGACCCACCGCCCAGGCCGCTGGCTCGCCACCTCTCTGACGCCGATCGCCTCCGGAAAGTCATCCAGGAGCTGATGGACACAGAGAAGTCCTACGTGAAGGTAACGGACGGTCCCGCACGTTCTTTCCTGCTCTGTCGCCTGCTGTAGTCGGCAGGGGTCCCCAGGTCCCATCTGCCCCGGCACTGTAGCCGCCTGCTCTGTGAAGTGGGGAATTGCTGCCCGGCAGGGGGGAGGGTGCACGAGCCCCGAGGACTTGGAAGGATTAGATCCTCGGCTCCTTTTGTTACCAAGGTAGCTCTCACTATGGAAACAGATGTTGTGGCTTGTCATCTGCAGTCTGTGGGAAGGGAGTCTGTACTGGTTGAGTTAGAAGGGGCTGGAGATCACTTGAGGGGCGGGGGACCTGGGAACAACTTGCTCACAGGAGACCATTGCCGTGGCCCCCAAACCTGCCTGGAGGAGGTCCCTGTGCCGGACAGAGGCCCACGACGGAGCAGCTGGCCTTCACGTGGCTGCTCCCAGGCCGGCGCCGATGGGTGGTTGCTGAGAATCTTCACCTGAAGAATTCATTATCTCTGAAGCCGCCACTTAATTGTTTGAGAAGCATTTTTATTTTTTATTTATTTTTTTAATGTTTTTATTTTATTTCTGAGAGACATAGCATGAGCAGAGAAGGAGCAGAGAGAGAGCAAGACACAGATTCTGAAGCAGGCTCCAGGCTCTTAGCTGTCAGCACAGAGCCCGATGTGGGGCTCGAACCCATGAACTGTGAGATCATGACTTGGGCTGACTTGGGCTGAAGTCGGACGCCCAACCGACTGAGCCACCCAGGCGCCCCTCAAGAAGCATTTTTACTAAGTGTATTTATTTTGAGAGAGAGAGATAATCCCAAGCAGGCTCCACACTGTGAGCATGAAGCCTGATGCAGGGCTTGAACTCATACACTGTGAGATACGACCTGAGCCGAAATCCAGAGTCGGGCGCATAACTGACCGAGCCACCCAGGAGCCCCTGTGGTTTGAGGCATGTTTTATGAAGAAGGCTGGAGCCTGGGAAGTGAAGGCAGAGTTCCTTTGCTCTAAGTATTTGCTGAAGCTCTGCACTGCCGTCCGCTCACTTGGTCCGCCCGTTCCGGAAGCAGCCTGGCACGGACAGCGGGCCGAGAGACCCCTGGCTTTGCTTCCGTGTGGCAGCCCGGCCTGGGGCGGCCCCTCCAGCACCATCCTCCAGGGTCTCAGACAGGTGTGCCCGGGTTCCTGCACACGTGCACACGCACAGACACAGCTGTCACCTTCCTTCTCTGCGACACAGGCCTGAGCTTCCCCACTCATTAGTGTCACTGTCATTGTATCTGGGCTTTACTGAAGGCCTTATTCGCAGGTAGCCAGAGCTCCTGGCTCTGTACCCAGGAGAAAAGTACCCAGAGCTCCTCCTCTTTGGTCCCTTAGGGGAGAAAGGAAAGCTATAAAGTTGACAGTTTGGTTCCTATCCCCTTAGGTCCTGCCCTGCATCTATATGGGGACAGGACGTGAACACTGGGGAGCTGGGACTAGATTTCTGGATCTTCCTGGGGCCACGATGGCCTCTCCCACGCAGCTCTGTGCGCTGTGGTTTGGGGCTTCAGAGGCTACCTCCTGAGGGCGGCCGTGAGCTTTCCACCCAGATTCAAGGACAGAGTTCCTTCAAGTCCCTTTAGACCATGGTCGCTGATGTTCCATTTTACTGTCAGGCCATGCAGCAGGAGGCAGGTTTCACTGACACGCTGGTAAGGTGTTGAGGTGGATGTCGTGGGCGGGCGGGACAGAAAAGGCGTTGTCTCTGCAAGAAACCCGCACTCTGTTCCCTTAGGGCTGCAGCTGTCCGGCCCCGTGGCTCCGCGCCTGCCTGCTCGCGGCGTGTAAGTCCCGCCGAGCGGCACTGGCCGCGCGAGGGAAGAGGGCGGCCCCTCACCGTCTCTCACAACATAACCAGCACCTGGTGCCTATCGTGACTCGTGCACACACACCGTTTTTATTTTGTGGTTTCTCTTTGTGGCTGATATTTAACACGGGATTTTACTTGTTCGTCTAACCTTGACCCTTGCATGCAATGTGGAGTTTTCGGCATCTGTGTGCTCCCTGAGATTCGCTGCAGTAACTCCCCATGTCTCCCCGCTCGGAAGCAGTGGCTCGGAGGATGGCGAGGGAGGGGAGGCCAGGGAGCTGTTCTTTGCGAAGCAGTAAGAGGCATCCCAGGCCTGGCTGCTCGCTCCCAGGCCCTAGGCCATAAGGTTCTGGGGGCTTCAGGCTCTTACAGCAAGCTCTCCGGGCCTAGATTTCCCCATTGTAAAATGAGAGAGCAAAGTAATGGACTTTGTAGTCAATTACCTCTAATATTTTCATGCCCAGAATTCTAAAGAATAAATGAAACAAGAAAAAAAAATCTTTCCTGTTACAAAAATATATCCTGGTCTTGGGTTCAAATTATTAGAAATAAACCATTTATTTAAAGCATTTTATAAATGCTGTCGACTCTCAGTATTCTGGACTACTGGAGCCCGGTGTCCTGGAGGCTCAAATAAGGCCTGGACTATTTCCACTCATCTTTGGAAATTTTTTCTTGCATTTGAATATGGGAGTTTGAAATTCTTCTAACGCATCACCCCCAAAGTCTAAGAGCTTCCCAGTTCTTCCCATGTCCCTCTCTGCTCCGAGGTGGTGCTGTCACCATGCTCCCCAGGGGCAGAGGAGGAAGCTGGTGAGCCTGCAGGGATGGCCACGCCCGATAGAAGTGCCTCACCAGAGCTTGCCTTCTCTGCGGGGAGATGATATCCCTCCCCCTCCCCGCACAGGTGGACAGAGCCTGGCTCTGTCCCCAGGCTGTCTGAGCAGCATAGGTGACCCAGCTGCTGATGGGACTATGGGATTAGCCCCTGTGATCTAGGGCAGAAATGATGATAGCAACCACTTGTATCTATGTATGTATTTACTTACTTGCTTATTTAGTGTTTATTTTTGAGAGACAGAACATGAGTGGGGGAGGAACAGAGAGACACACACACACAGAATCCGAAGCAGCCTCCAGGCTCTGAGCTGTCAGCACAGAGCCCGACGCGAGGCTCGACCCATGAGATCACGACCTGAGCCCATGTCAGAGGCTTAGCCGACCGAGCCACCCAGGCGCCCCTGACTTAACCACTTTTAGGGTCATGAATTTCAACGAGACACGAATTCTGTCCTTGCCAGTGGGAGTCTGGAGCTGTGGTCAGGGGGTGCTGGAAACGCTTGGCTAGCTTGGAGACGTGAGTGATAAAGATTCTTTTCTTCCATCTCTCAGGATCTGAGCTGCCTCTTTGAATTATATTTGGAGCCACTTCAGAATGAGACCTTTCTCACCCAAGATGAGGTAATGGGCCCCCTTCCCCCCACCTCCCCCGTCCACTGACGCACAGGCTAGTCCTGTTTGCCCTTTACTGGGTCTCCCCGGAGGTTATATTTTCTTTTTTTTTTATTTTTTTTATTTTTTTAAAATGTTTTATTTATTTTTAGGAGAGAGAGAGACAGCGTGAGCAGGGGAGGGTCAGAGAGAGAGGGAGTCACAGACTGAAACAGGCTCCAGGCTCTGAGCTGGCAGTCAGCACAGAGCCCGACGCGGGGCTTGAACCCACAATCCGCGAGATCATGACCTAAGCGAAAGTCGGACGCTTAACCGACTAAGCCACCCAGGTGCCCCCCGGAGGTTATATTTTCTGATCCCCAGAGAATACACAGGACTTGAGGATCGTCACAGGGGCCAACGTGGCCTCCTCCAGGGCCATTCGTGTGGCCTCTGCCCCATGAGGCACAGTGGCAAGTGCTTACAAATGCAGGACAGTCGCGCCCTTTTATTAGAAGCTGTGGCCAAAAGTCACTCTTTAATTCATGACTCGTTCATGTTAAATCTCCGTCATTAGTTCTTTTCTACGGGCTTCCATTTTTTTTACCAGTTTGAATCCCGAAAACATTACATCCATTTAGAAAGTTATTTGACCACTCCCAGAGCCAGAGCCATAAAACTGTGTGTGCAGACTGTGTCCCAGAGTGAGTGCGCTGCCTTCGTTCAGGGGCTGACTTCTGTCCCCTGCTCGGTGAACGACTTGGGGTTTGCCTGTTCATCTGGGTATTGTGGGGGGCCCTCTCCATCTCCATTGCCGACGCCCTCTATGCGACCCTGGCCTTCATGCAGATGGAGTCACTGTTTGGGAGCTTGCCAGAGATGCTGGAATTTCAGAAGGTGTTTCTGGAGACTCTGGAGGATGGGGTTTCAGCAGCATCTGACTTCAACACCCTGGAGACGCCCTCGCAGTTTAGAGTAAGTATTTTTGACTTAAGCTTAAAGCAGAAATAGGTGGGCAGAGCACAGAATTCGCCCTTGAAACAGGAAGTGCCCCTCGACTACTGACGGGGTCAGCTCAGTGCTTCTGTTGCACATTGCTCCCGGGGCAGGGGGTGAAAGGCTGCAGTTTTACTCGTGCTCCTGGTAATGAGGTCCAGGTCTGATGGGACAGACGACTTCTGTGGTCTGCCTGGCGGTGGGCCGTGTCCAGGCTCTCGGCACAAGTCCGCTGAGGGATACGGAGGGAGTTGCTTGTGAGGCGGGAGCACCGGCCCGGAGTCTAATCCTTCATCGTCACCGTCCCGTGACCCTGGGAACCGGGTCAGTGGCACTGAGAGAGCCTTCTCTTCTGTGGAGGCCCGTCTCCAGTGCGAGCTTCAGGGAGGGAAAGGAGGAAGACGGTGGAAAGGGGTAGGGCGGCCCACAGGCAGAAGCATTTGTTCGAGTGACGCACAGTTGGCTTCATTAATTATCCTCTCAGGTCATTTGTATCCCATTTTGTCAGGTGTATTTTTGTAGAACTTTCTTTCCTGCCCTTTGCCTGTAGTGTCCGTAGGCTCTGCTGCCAGAAAGCTTTCCATCAAACTCAAGATCTGTGAGGGAAATACCCGACTGTTCTCCGTCTGCCGTGAAAATGGCACAGTCCTGGTCCTGGGCTTATTGCATTTGGCGAATTCTCTGAGGCATTAGTGCTCTGGTGTCTGAGACGCCATGGACGCACTGAAGAGTCAGTCCGATGGCACGCCAGAGCCCGCGGACACTGACTAAGCCATGACCGATGTGACTTTTCCCTCCCCTTCCAGAAATTACTGTTTTCCCTTGGAGGCTCTTTCCTTTATTACGCGGACCATTTTAAACTGTACAGCGGATTCTGTGCTAATCATATTAAAGTGCAGAAGGTTCTAGAGCGAGGTAAGTTGCTCATGCCCTTATATCTGTGTTTTTTGTTTTTTTTTTTATTTAACAGTAAATTTGCATGTAATAAGTAGGGAAAGGTACAGTTTTGATGGATCATGCTCCATTCTTGGCCTTGAAATTGACAGATGGTAAGGGGAAATTTTTCGGCCTATTCCAGCTTATTGGTAACAGTGAACCATGTCCTGAAAGCAGAGGGGCTTCCCTCCCTTGTGTCACCTCACTGTTCAGTTACCTCTGGATTCGTTTTTGCCAAATAACTTGACCCAAAAACCCAGAATCACGAGCCCCTGGATGGGGACAGAAAACACCATGTGCTGTTTTCTTTCTCTCTTGTTAACCTTCCCATGCTGAGGAACCACTGCAAACACCACCACCAAACTCACAAGAAGTGTGTTAACGAAACTTAAAGCCTTTTCGGTAGAACCAGGAAAAAACTAACATTTAACAGCCCACACCCTCTCGTGGAAATATTTCATCTTTCCACTTAAAGAAAAATTTTTTTAATGTTGATTTATTTTGAGAGAGAGAGAGCAGGCCAGGGAGGGGCAGAGAGAGAGAAAAAGAACACCAAGTAGGCTCCCTGCTGTCAGCACAGAGCTTGATTTGAGGGGCCCAGTCTCGCAAACCATGAGATCATGACCTGAGCTGAAATCAAGAGTCGGACGCTTAACCAGCCGAGCCACCCAGGAGCCTCTCTCTACATTTCCATCACCTTATTTTATTCTGGTGGCTTTAACTGAAGACTTTTTTTTTTTTTTTTTAATTTGGTCTAAGTAGACCCTGTGTGGCTGACGTGCTCACTCTCCCCTTCCGAGCCGGCAGCGGACAGCGCTCCGCGGAGCTGAGGGAGGTGCCGGGGCGGGTTGCTGCCTGGCGGTGGGTCGGTGTTAGGCACGTGGCCCGTGTCCTAATCCACCTGGGATACCTTTCGTCACGGGCCAGCCTGTCAGCCCAGCCCGGGAAGCACATTCGGAGACTGGATGACAGCCACGACCTCCAGGGGCACGCGTGTTGTCAGGGGTGTTGTGGTGTCAGGGTGTCAGGGGTGTTGTGACACAGCTGCTGTGTCATGTCAACCTGATGTTCCATCTGGTCTGGTGACTCCCAGACCGGGAACACTGGTCCCCCTGCGGCGGCTGTGTTACTGAGGCTTCTCTAGGTCCCCACACGTCTCTTGGCGGAGGCGATGACAGTTCTCACATCGGTCTCTCTCTGAAGACGTGTCTCTATCCCATTCTCTGGAATTCTCATTCATCTCTGGTGGCAAGGTTCAGAGGAGCAAAAGTCAGTGACGCTGGCATAGGACTTGAGGCCATGCGCAGCAGCGAGTTGGTTGGCACGGAGAGCGTCAGGCAAAGACAGGGGTGTATGTGAGGCTCTGACCGGGGAGGCAGCGTGTGAAAGAAACCGTGTGATCCTGTTGATGTTCATCGGAATGGCCTCCAGACGAGGCCACCAGGCTACCTGTGTTCTCCTACGTGAGCTGGGGAGTAAGACCCGGACCTGCTAAAGCCTCCGCTGTTCTCGTGTCTTAAACTCCTAGGATCAAAATGGCGTCCCCCTGAACTTGAATGCCTTCTTTCAAGTACAGGCGGCCTCCCGCGGTTCATTGCCATTATGATTTGCTCCCACTCCAGAAGCCAGTGAGTCAGCGCGCTCTTCTGGGACAGAACTCTTCTGTATTTGCATCAGCAGGGCAGCAGCAGCCCAGCTCAGTTCTGAGCCCCCTCCTCTGTCGTCATAGGCTTCCAAACGGCATAGTCCAAAAGGATCTCACGGTTGCCATCAGTGTTTCTTGCTAAAGACCAGGGAATGGGCTCTCTGCAGTATCGTGGAAGGCACGTGGATGTGTGTTCAGTGCACAGAGCGTGCCACGGGCGCAGCTCTGCCGTTGGGTTACATCTGAATCTTTACGGCATCGTAGAACAGGCTCAAGTTTCAGAAATGGAGTCCTGAAGCGCCAGGATTAACAAGCTCCAGCCCAAATCCGTCTCCTCTACTTGTTTGAACACAGACCTAACTCCATCGGCTTTTCCTCCCAGGAACACCTTCTTCGTGACAGACACAGTGACATTAACGCAGCACCAAGGCTTTGCTCACTTCTGAAGGATCATCTAACCACCCACTCTGTCCGGTAGTCCCATTCAAAATGGTCCCGCGTCTCCTAGAAGTTACAGATTTTGCCTTTGTAACAGAACCCCAAATCAGGGTGTAATTTCATTCAAACTGGTGGAATTCCAAACAGCTGGTCAACCAGGGTCAGCAGGTAGAATCCAGAGCAGCCACTTGTCCATCCATTGGCACTTGTGAAACTAAATAGAGTTGGGTCCCTATGGATGCCCTTCGTAACGTCAGACACAGAACACAGGTAGTAGTCACTGCTTACAGAGGTGTGAGTGTCCCATGTGGTGGAAGGTTTGGATTGCTCAGAGCTGTGGAGGTGAAGGCAGCAGTGCTAATAAACTTATCTTAAAAGAAAAAAAGAGAGGGTAACCTGGTGGCTCAGTCAGCTGAGCATCCGACTCTTGATTTTGGCTCAGGTCATGATCTCACGGTTCATGAGTTCGAGCCCCACATCAGGCTCTGCACTGACGGTGTCAAGCCTGCTTGGGATTCTCTCTCTCTCCCCATCTCCCCCCAACCCCCCTCCAACATGTGCTCTCTCGTGCTCTCTCTCAAAATAAATAAGTAAACTTAAAAAGATAGCCTCTAAGTGTACAGAATAAGTAATGATCTGTGCAAGGATGGTGGAGGAGAACTAGTTTATTTTGCTATAGAATTCTTTCGTAGACTAGGGTGTAGCCCTTGCATGATACTGTTCTGTGGCTTTATGAATTGGTTGAAACTCACTTATTAGGCACTTAGAACAATCTCTTATGCGTTTGCATGTGACTATGCCTCTAAAGTCAGACATTCAACTTGGTGTTCCTCTTTGGTGGATGTAAGCTCCCCTTGCTCATGGGATTGGCCACAGAGCTGTGATGCCAGATCCGTACTGATGGCCGGGGCTGGACCCACTCAGGCATTTGGGTTTGGGTAAAGAACAGCATTGGGAGGACTGTAGAAGTGGACGATCTGGAACTCCACTAGAGACGAAACGAAGTAGGGTTTAATCCATCCTGCTGTGCTCTTCTACGGCTCTTTTTTCCACCTGCTTGTAGCTAAAACTGATAAGGCCTTCAAGGCTTTTCTGGACGCTCGTAATCCCACCAAACAGCATTCCTCCACCCTCGAGTCCTACCTCATCAAGCCGGTTCAGAGAGTGCTCAAGTACCCTCTGCTGCTCCGGGAGCTCGTGTCGCTGACGGACCACGAGAGCGAGGAGCACTACCACCTGACAGGTAAGGAAACAGGCGGCACTTGTAAATGTGACGGCCGTCATCCACTCAGCCCACGAGTCACCTCTTCCCGGCTTTGTTTCATATATCAGAACATCCCACGGTTCGACCATGAGTCTTCGATATAACCGTAGCACGCGGAAATAGCCAGCGCTGTGGCCACCCCTTCAGATGGGCAGATGAAAATCAGGTCACTGCAGTGGCCCCAAGCCCCTCTGGACGGATGGTCCATTTTCACTTTTCAAAGAAGGTATTTGAACTCAGTGAGTTGAAGGACGTGACTTTGGGTCTCCTGCAAAACAGGGCTGCCGGAGCCGAAAGTGGGGCCTGTTTTCCTGCCGCCTTGTGCACTTTGGTGTCCCAAGCTGCCTGTGCTACTGATCAATGCATTGGGTGGGGCTCCACCTTGTGGGGACTGGAGAGCAGAGCCCGGCCGAGCCTGGCTCCCAGGGACAGTTTACGCTTCCTGCGTGATGCTCATGTGTCTTCTTTTGTAACCTTGGCAATTACTGATGCGGTTTGTCAAATCCACAAGACCCGCGGTTTGATGTGAGCAGATTATCCCTCAGAGAGATGCTGTGTTTGCATGAGAGAGAAATAGTGATTTGTTCTCTCCAAGTGAAAACTACGTGGTCCAGTTAAGCTGCCTGTAATAAAATACCTAGGCTGAGAGTCAGATTTGTTCATAAGCATTAGTATTACTGAATAATAAACACCGAGAAGAATGTAAATTAAACTGGCTCTCCTTCTCTGGCAAGCATACTTTTGTATAAGTCACAAAGACAAACAACTTCTTTTACATGGAAATTAAATTCTACAAGTAAATGGTCTAATGATGATTCGTTTTCAAATAATGTGTGAGAAGGTCCATTAATGTTTAAATGGCTATGTTAAGAATTCCCTTCCATACTTCCTTCCAAACTGAATTAAAATACTGAAACAATAAAATACAACAAATAGGTAACCTGGAATTTTGCTTTTTGACTTTGGCAAAACCGTTTTGTCCCTCACATTCCCTGTAGAAAGTTATAAACACCGTGCATAAATAATGCAGATAGTTTGCTCTGGTAAGTAGATGTTTACAGAGGCGTTAGTACGTTCCTACTAAAAAATTAGTGTGGTGCACTCACCATTCCATCAGCCCAGGAGGGGAGGGAAGATGTGAGGGTAGGTATCCGTGGCCAGTCAGTCTTGGGTTTCAATTTTGGCCCCACTCCTTATTTCTCTCTTGAGAAGTCTGGCCAAATACTTAAAGCCTCTGCACATTAGTTTTCTTGTCTGTGAAATGGGGTTGATTGCAGTTCCTATAGTCATCGAGTGGGGATTAAAGGAGATGATTCACATAAACCGCCCATCAGAGCACCTGCCAGGTAGAAAGTGCTCAGTCAGTGTTGGCTGTTATTAGCCATACTTTCTATTTGCGTTCTGCCTCATTCCAAAGAGAACTGGAGGTGGAGATCAGTCTACGGTTCTTCGTTACGATGACTGGATGACAGTGGGCTGCCTGAGCGCTACCTGAGCAACACTTCTGTTCGTAAAAACAGTCTTGAATCCTGGCTGGGATCTTGAACCTAGTACTGCTGCTGGTAGGCCTTAAAATTAATAATAAAAAAATATTTCATATTTTTCAGAGGCTCTAAAGGCAATGGAAAAAGTAGCAAGCCACATCAATGAGATGCAGAAGGTCTATGAGGATTACGGGACCGTGTTTGACCAGCTCGTGGCAGAACAGAGTGGAACAGAGAAAGAGGTTAGCGGGACTTGCAGATTCCCAGAGAAGCGTAACGCGTTTGCTCACTGCATCTGCAGGCGTCTTCTGGACTAGGCCGCCCCGTTTGGGCTCTTGGGAGGAGAAAACCCTTAAAGTTTTGTGGATCTATATGCTTACAGTAAGCCACACCATTTAAGTAGTAATGTCAACATAAAATTCATTACACTGGTTTGAGGTGTAACCTTATGTCACCATAACACTGTACAATAGAAAATAAGAAATCTCCCTTAGCTTCTGTCCCCGCTTTCTCCTCCGTTTTCAAAGGGCAGGAGGCAAGACAGCCCAGAGGCTGGCACACCGATGGAGAGTGCAAGCTGGCAGGGGGAGCGTGAGTGCAGGCGGGAGCCAGCCTATGGAGAGAGCCTAGGCCTTTCCCACCTCCTTTCTTCCTATCTGACATCGGCAGCCACCTCCTTATTTACAGAACTAGTTTAAACGGAGTGTGACATCTAGATTTTTCTTTTCTGACTGATTACTCACTTAGAACCCTGAGCTCTCAAAGTCTACGTATAACAGGGAACATAGTTTCACTAGGAAAAGGCAAGGACAGAAAACAATTGGAGTTTAGTTTTTCATCCGTGTCAGTGTTGCTGCGTCTCTATCTGCAGGCCCGAGCAGTCTGTGGATTAGGGCTGGTTAGGGTACTGGAGCCGGAGGTAAATAAATATTCGCACAGTCACTGTCGCTGAGCCTTGAACTGTCGTGGAGTTGATGCCGTGAAGTAGGTCACGAGGCGTGTGTCACCCGTGTATGATGTGTGTGCTGAACCCCGATGTCTTCCCGGTTGGGTTATGTTTCAGACAATTTGATGCTTCGCTCATGTTTTAAAAGCTGATACTATTTCAAGGCCCCGTGTCTACAGGGGCCATTGTAGTCAAACTGAAGGTGCTTGCATGTCAACTGTCACTAGATACATGGCTACGCATAGATGTGATTCACTGTCCACCAGGAGCAGCCCGCCCCGTGATCTCCATGTCTTCCTTATCGCCCGCTTTTTGTGAAACAGGTCACAGAACTTTCCATGGGGGAGCTTCTGATGCACTCTGCAGTTTCCTGGTTGAATCCGTTTCTGTCTCTAGGAAAAGCCAGAAAGGACCTTGAGCTCACAGTGTTTGGTTAGTATGGCATCCGGAAGAGTGTAAACTTAGCCAGGCTGGGGGTAGTACAGGACTTCCTAAAGCCGGCAGTCCGGCCAACGTGCTTTCTGGGAGCCAGTCATTGTCCTAATGGCTTCTGACTTCACAGAGCCAGCCTCCCACTACGCAACATGCGCTCACCGTGCATACTTGTCATCTTGTTCTCCCTTCTGCTTGGCTTAGTGGTTCTGGCCAAGTGTTACAGGAACAGATCTCTCGAGGCTATTTTGAAACCTGTTACCGTAATTGTTTGCCTCATTTCAAAATGTCTTAATTCTGAGACCCAGTATAGACCCTGTTTTCTCATTGACATCAACACCATGTCCTCAGAGTTCAATAAAATAAGAATTTTTTTAAAAATTGCCAAGATTGATTTCAGATAATCACTCTTACTTATTTTTTGAATGTTTGAGAGAGCACGCATGTGAGCGAGGGGAGGGTGGGGGGAGAGAGAGAGAGAGAGAGAGAGAGAGAGAGAATCCCAAGCAGGTTCTGTGCTGACAGCACAAAGTGATGAGTCGGACACTCAACCTGCTGAGCCACCCAGGTGCCCCCAGATAATTGCTTTTAGATAAGCGAGTATATTTTCATAATTCAAATACGATCAGAGGGAAATGCCATTTATTCACTCCTGTGCTAGCATAGCGTCTTAGAGCGTCAGAAGTTTGAAGAGCGTTGTTCTCTTAGAACATTCAGCCTCGGGGCACGTGGGTGGTCCCGGTCAGTTGTGTCCGACTTCGGCTCACATCCTGATCTTACTGTTAGTGAGTCCGACCCCGCGTCGGGCTCTGGGCAGACAGCTGAGCCCGGAGCTTGCTTCAGATGGTCGCCTCCCTTTCTCTGCCCCTCCCCCACTCGTGCCCTCTCTCAATAGTAAACATTACATTTTTTTAAAATTCGGGTATTTCCCATAAATATCCAAATTTCTTAAAAAAAAGTTCAGTCTTACTTAGGACTTTGCCTTGGGATAAAATTTGTATCAAATAATGAAAGACTTTTTCTTTTCTTTAGTCTTTAAGAGAGCCGTCATCCTGGTTTATAAAGAACACTGCAAACTGAAGAAGAAACTGGTAAGATGAGAAGTACTTTTGATTAATTACAGCCACCTTCCCATGGCTCCGTCTTCCTAGTTGTGCTGAGAGGCCTGCTCAGGGCCACAGCCTCGCTTGACGAGTGTGACTTATTCCTGGGGTGACTGACCCACTCAGATACTCAGGGTATTTCTTGTTCTCCCCACAAATGATACCTATTTTAAAAGAAGACACAGACAGATAACCTGTGCTGGGGCTTACACAGAACGTCAGCTTTCATATCCCTGAAATGGCCCACATCTGCCCCAGACACGAGAGACCACGTAACTTTGGTTATTTTCAAATCACTTTTACCTTGGCTCAGAACCAACCCACCAACCAAGCAGCTTAGCTGAAGCTAACAAGCCGTCAGTCATTACTGCTCAGAGCTGATGGGGACACAGGAGGCTGGTGGTCATTCTTGCTTGTGGTCTCGAGGTCTCTGTCCCCTTAACCCCAGCTCTCCCCTCTCGCTGCGCACCCTGTGAGCTGAGAACGGGGACCTGACCTGATTGGGCTCAGTCAGCACCCTGAACACTCACCCTGCCCACAGGGAGAACTCAAAGCTGCCATCCCACGCACACCCCCCTCACATACACCTTCTCTCTGGGCGAGAGCGTGTTCTCACACCTTTCTCGGGGGCTTTCATATTCCAGCCCTCCAATTCCCGGCCTGCGCATGGCTCTGGCGACTTGGATCCATTTAAGTTCCGCTGGCTGATCCCCATATCGGCGCTTCAAGTCCGCCTGGGGAACACAGCAGGTAAGCGTCCGTGCGGGGGGCGGCCAGGAAAACCAGGAAAGAACTTTGGGGATAATTTTTGGGTTTTGTGTTATAGCAAGGAAAATGACAAGAGAGGTTGTTTTGAAATTTTCTTTTTAATGGACTTTTGGAGAAAGTAGATGCCAATGGACGGCTTTTCTTTGCCAAGTATCTCTCTTCATTGTTTCCTTATTTTCACCCTCAGTGGTTTTCAACATTGTTTTCTGCCTGATATCCTCGATACCCTCAAATTTGTTAAAGAAAGGTCTACAAATTTAAGAGTTTTTGTTAATCCAGAAAAGTTCTTAGGATTAAGCAGTATTATATGTGATATTAGGGGGAAAGAGTATCCTCAGCCTTAGAGAATGTTCAGAGATCCTGGGAGACTAACCGTGTTCTGGTGACGATGCCTCTGGGGGGAGTGGGGACCGGCAGGCCGGCGCACGTGGCGGTGCTCCGGGTCCCTTTACTTGTCGTGTGAACTGCTCGCGTTTCCTAGAACCGCCGACTCCCGGCTGGCCTCTTTCACCGCAGGTACCTGAGCATATCTGACTGTTCCTTCCAAGGAATACAGTGAATGGAATGGGGTCGAAAAACAGGTTCCATTAATCTGCTTCCCAGAGAGATGGAATCCAGGGCTAGGGAGAAAGCGTGTTACGATTGATGGAAAACAACCAGGAAACGTAAGAAATAACTAAAACGTACGTTATTTAGCTTTTGAAAACTAGTTGTGAAAGTCCAACATAGAACGAGCCTCAGAAGAAGATGAGACTCAGGGCAGGGAACACCGGACTGGAGTTTTCTTAAACTTCGCATCTTTGGCAAAGGTGCAGACCTCGTTCCTCTCGCACAGGGCCGGAAAATAATTCCTTGTGGGAACTGATCCATACGAAGTCAGAAGTGGAAGGACGGCCGGAAACCATCTTTCAGCTGTGCTGCAGGTATTTCTACCCCCAGAGAGAAAAGGCCGCGGGCGTAAGGCAGAATCAGGGTCTCTCAGAGAAGGGAGTGTAATTTTAGCGCCCTCCTGAGCTGTGAGGACTTGGGGTTCACACCCAGCCCCCCTCCCCGCCCATGGCAACTGTGCCCGTAATCCAATACGCTGATTAAATATATATCCAGATCTTTGTGCTCAAAGCCACTTCACGAGCCGTCACTTCACACTCTTTTTTTGTAAATGAGGAGACCAAGGCACAGACCGGCTGGGCGACGTGCCGTCTGTCTGTCCTGAGATCAGTGATGGGACACGGAAGGACCAGGGCATGGGGGCTCGAAGCATGACGCTGGACGGTACCGCTGTTTCCTCTCCTCTCCTCCCCAGTGACAGCGAAAGCAAAACCAGCATCGTCAAGGTCATTCGATCTATCCTGAGGGAGAACTTCCGGCGCCACATAAAGTGTGACTTACCCCTGGAGAAAACGTGTAAGGATCGCCTGGTACCTCTTAAGAACCGAGTTCCTATTTCGGCCAAGTTAGGTGAGAACTTCACTGGCCTTGTGTTTGTTCGGGAAAACATTCTGAGCTCCTCTACAAGGATGTGTGTTCATGTAATAGAGCAGCGAGTCATCACCTTGTAAAGGGGGGCGGGGGGGTTGGAAGTTCTAAAGCAGACCGAGTCCGCGGGTGGTGCGACAAGGTGGTAGCGGTTCTGTTTCCTTGTAAGAACCCTGAAGTGCCTTTGCTCCCAGACCTTGTAGTAAACTGTGACCACACCCAAGCCCAAGGCCGCCTCTTACACCAGCGGGCACAGCTCAGTCACCATGTCACCTGTTTCTTCCCCGAGATGGGGCGGGGGGCCTCACAACAGCTCAGGGCGTCTAGAAAGTCACTGCTCGAGGAACAGAGATCTTTTGATCCACTCAGCGTGTCGGCAAGTAAACATTCCAAATCGTGCTTAAGATTTTTGCTTGCTTTTTAAAATTTCAGTCTGTTTTAACCGTCTTTCTATATTAACTATTTTGTTAGGATCTTTGATCTTGTTTGTAGTCTTTTAAAATACTTCTCTTTATTCTTTTTAAAATTTTTTAGCATTTATTTACTTTTGAGAGACAGAGATAAGAGTGCAAGCAGCAGAGGGTCAGAGAGAGAGGGAGACACAGAATGGGAAGCAGGCTCCAGGCTCTGAGCTGTCAGCACAGAGCCCGACGTGGGGCTCAAACTCATGAAACACAAGATCATGTCCTGAGCTGAAGTCGGACGCTTAAGAGGTCCTCTTAACTTGACCTCTTCAAATTTACTGCATGTATGTAGATATTTTCCCTTTATTGCCAGAATACGCTATAGCCATCAAAATGTGCTGTGATTGTCTGCAGAAACCTCGCAGCCCAGAGTCCCCTGTTCCCTTCAACCCAAGAGTGAGGAATTAAACACACTTCAACCCAAGAGTGAGGAAAGATTATTCCCATTAAGTCTCTGAAAGTTAACTAGAAATGCCAATAGAGACTGTCCTCATGAGTGATAAGGGCATTTTTTACTTTTAATTGAGCAGCAAGGGGAAAAAGCGGAGGACAGGCAGAGCACTGTGGTAGAATCTGGATATCAGATTACAGAGTGCTCCTGAGAAAGGAAGGAACGCAGGTTTTGTTAGTAACTGACTTTTCTTTTTTTTTTTTTTAAATGTTTTATTTATTTTTAGGAGACAGAGAGAGAGACAGCATGAGCAGGGGAGGGTCAGAGAGAGAGGGGGTCACAGACTGAAACAGGCTCCAGGCTCTGAGCTGGCAGTCAGCACAGAGCCCGACGCGGGGCCCGAACCCACAAACCGCGAGATCATGACCTAAGCGAAAGTCGGACGCTTAACCGACTAAGCCACCCAGGCGCCCCAGTAACTGACTTTTCCATGTATTCATTGGCAGACTAACAATCCTAGCCCTGGTCACAGTTTATAGCTTATTATTCGATGTTCACCAACTGAGCTCCGGTGATTGGTCATCTGAAAATGCCAAACCCTTGGGGCGCCCGGGTGGCTCAACCGGTTAAGGATCCGACTTCGGCTCAAGCCATGATCTCACAGGTCATGGGTTCGAGCCCCGTGTCAGGCTCGGTGCTGACCGCTCAGAGCCTGGAGCCTGCTTCCGATTCTGTGTCTCCCTCTCTCTGCCCCTCTCCGGAGCTCCCCTGCTGTCTCTCAAAAATAATAATCATTTAAAAAAAAGTTATTTAAAAAAATGGTCATTAAATTAAAATGCCAAACCCTCCAGCATAAAAGTGAAATAAACCTATGTAAAAAAATTTGCAGTATCTTTTTTTTTTTTTTTTGCCCAAGTCCCAAGATAGTTGGTAATAGAAGTGAGAAGTGATTAGGACGTTAGCTCTTACAACGGGCAGTGCAGAAACTTCGTGGAGTCCGCTTCTCCACGGTTGAAGGGAAGCGTGCTTTTGTCATTGCAGCGTCCTCCAGGTCCCTGAGAGTCCTCAAGAACTCGTCGAGCTGCGAGTGGCCTGGCGAGCCGGGTAGGGGCAGCTCCCTGGACTCGGACGAGGGGAGCCTGAGCAGCGGCACGCACAGCGGCGGCTGTGCCCCGGCCGGGGGAGCACAGGACTCCCCGAGACACCAGCCGGCGGGCCCGGCCCACCTCTCCCCCGGCCTCATCAAAGAGAGCGACATTCTGAGTGACGAGGACGACGACTACCATCAGACCCCGAGGCGGGGCAGCCCCACCAAAGACATTGAACTTCAGTTCCAGAGACTCAGAATCTCAGACGAGGCGGATGCGAACCCGGCCGAGCGGCGGCCCCACGGCGAGCCACCCAGGCTGGTCCGGGGCCACTTCTGCGCCATCAAACGAAAAGCCAACAGCACCAAACGGGACAGGGGCACTCTGCTCAAGGCCCAGATCCGGCACCAGTCCCTCGACAGTCAGTCTGAAAATGCCAACCTCGATCTCAGTTCCGTTCTGCAGCGAGAGTTCAGCGTCCAGAGTTTAACGTCGGTCGTCAACGAGGAGTGTTTTTACGAAACGGGGAGCCACGGAAAGTCGTAGTACAGTGTCCGCCCCACAAGGGTTAAATGGCTTGTTTTACTTCTAAACTCGTGGCAACGTGGAAATTGCAGAAAAACTATTCGTTACTGGGTTTTGTGCAGCATACATTTTCCCACGAAATAGTTGTAAAGATTTAAGTTATTTTAATTTATTGTAGATCAGAAAACTAGATTAAACTGATCAGAATCTGTAAGAATCTGTAAACTACTTAGTTTATATCCCTTTTGAGCAGGTATCAAAATGACTTAGGATCCTTAAAATTGCAGTCTATTTTAATTTATGTGGGAAAAGATGGGGGAGTTGTGATTAATAGTTTTTAAAAGGTCATTTCCTCCCTCCCCCAATCCTCTGGGCATTTTCTTTGAGCTGTTAGTTTCTGCTTTATTTAAAGCATATTTATTTTCACGTGGGTGAGGGGCACAATGTGCAGATATTTCATTTTTGTAAGGTTGTAATAGATGCTGTTTATACTGAACATGTCCTATCTATGCAGTATATATATTAAAAGAAAGCTTGTACTGTATGTTATTTGATTATTTTCTCTACCAAGTTGTACAGTAAAAGGGAAATAAGTCGCATCTGGAAATCGTATTTTTATTGTCCGTCCATAGACCACAGAGTACACGTGTGAGCAGCTCAACACTGTGAAAAGCAGCATCCGGAAAGCTGCTCGCCGCCGAAGCAGCAGCTATAGTCTGGATCTCTCCTGGTCGTTCTCTTTTTCCGGATTGTTGCTTTTATTTTGCTTGAGTTCTTCTCTGAAATTGTAAGTAAAGAGGCGTGGGTCTTCATCACACATTTTCCGGTACACATCACAGAGGCTTTTAAAATGGGAAACAGAGAGTTGGCTGGGTCGAAGGGTAGGGTCCACGTCCGCCAACTCTAGCAGTTTCTCAGTGCTCTCCACGCGCTGAACTTCAGGGAATAACATTCTGAGGAGAGAAAAGAATCTGACTTTTACTCCGGGAACTCTGTAAGTCACAATGCCTCCTACTCCTGTTTGAAAATGACATCATTTGGACAACTGACCACTGGAGGGAGAGACAGGCTGGCGTGGCTCCGGGGCTCCGAACCGGCGGGCAGGGGTCTCGGACTCGCCACCAGGCACGAAGGCCGCTGAAGGCAGAGCTAATGTGTCCTGTGCCGTATGTCCACCGGGAAGGTACGTTGCAAAGCTCCGGCAGTACAAGTATCGTTTAAAGTAACCTCTGCTCGGTTGCATTCTTAGAGAAACATTTGATTTGCCTCTTTTTATTTCACCACATTTTAATATGAAACTTGTCTAATTTCTTCTCTATAATTTGAACTTAGCCTTTAGAACCATTCAACCCCCCGCCGCCCACCAACCCTGAGAATGACCTCTCTTTGCAAAGTTAGAAAACCGGTGATGTGAAAATGCAAACAGATCGTTCCCTCTTTAAGATTTACGTTGAGGCATCTTTAAAATTGATTTGAAGTATGTATTTTAAATTTCATCTAACCAAGCCAGACCACGGTTTTAAAATGAATGACAAACTGACTTAAATGTTGGAAAGCTACACCTGGATTTTCTTTCTTTTCTCAACAGTTGGAGGCTCTCCGGAGCTCAGACGCCATGGCCGGTGGAGATGGAGTTTTTCTCACAGGCTCATGGTCATGGTCCCTACAGTGTACGGGCGAGCCGTGATCTCAGAGTTCAGTTTCATGACAAGGAGGGGTTTGATCCCCCAGACCAATTTGTGGGTGTATGTGACTGAAGGACACCCAACAGGTCCAAGTGGGTCACACTACTTGGGGTCCCTAGCTGCACAGGGGACTGTGTGTGTGAAATGAAGAGGCCCATGACTTAGCCTGGACGCACAAGACCAGCTCTGGGCTCAGGCCAATTTCAGGATTTACCAAAAGCAAACTGTGCTTTTTGTGATCTTTTCTTCCCCTCCATGAAATCACGGTCATCACGTACAGTTAGTTGTCTGAGCCACAGCCTGTGTAGAAGGGAAGCGTCCAGGCCGGAGCCTGTGGCCTTCATCCTAACCAGCACCGGGCCAGCCGGTGGGGTCCATCCCCAGCTCCTTCAGTCTCCGCTAGAGAAGTTTAAACCCAGCCTGATTTGTCAGCAAACGGCAAGCCTGGGACTGAACATGAGTCTGCTCAAGTGCCCAGGAGCGAGTTCTGGGGGTGGTTCAGGATGCAGCTGGCCGGCCGTTCCTGAAATCGTGTGCTAAGGGGACACGTCACAAAACTGGAAAAGGAAGAGGTGGAGCTTTTCATACAAGGGGATTTTTAGAAAGTGGGAAAAATGGGAAATGCATGCCTACAAGGCCAGGCCCCTTTACTCAGCTAAAGGCTGACTAAATTAGTGGCACGCTTTTACACACACACATGCATGCACGCACACCCCCCTCCCTCTCCCCCTCTAGGCCGAGTTAAACATTTTCTTGGCTGCCACCGGATATAAATTATCACTGTGGTCACTGCAGGGCCTTTGGAGGCAAGTGGCCCGGAAGCCTCCACATTCAGTTTGGGTTTGCTGCCAGGGGCCACGTGCGTGTGCAGAGCAGTGAGCATGGCGGAACTGACAGGCCCCCATTAAGTAAAACTGCGCTGTATGAATACTTGATATCATTCTGGCTGCTCTGATGTCACACTTGCTGTCTAGCTGTGTCCTACAGCAACTTGATGGAAAGAAAGCGTTTAGAAAACCCAATCAGATAGTGTGAGAATACGTTCATTCGGCCTTTGCTCCAGGTTCCTACAAAGAGCTTTAAAAACCTTTAATTTCTGGATAGGGTGACAGCATGTTTGTTATTCCTAAAAAACCCCTTTTCAACTATACCTGAGTTTGGGCTGAGGGGGCACCTGGCGGGTCACCCGAGAGCTTCAGGATGGGGAAGGGCGCCAAAAGAAACCACCCTGATCAGAAGGTTGGAACTTTCAGTCCTCCCTGCCCCCCAGGGGCCAGTGCTTCCACCAGCGGTGCCTAACGGAACATCCAGGGAGACCCGTAAGTGACGGGGTTCACAGAGCTTCCGGGTTGGTGAAAACTGTGAGGGGCCGGGAGGGTGATGAGCCCAGAGAGGAGCCCTTGGCTCCCGCACAAACCCCGCCCTTCATCTCTTCCACCTGGAAGTCCCAAGTTCTAGCCTTTATCGTAAACTGATAAGTGAAAGGGTTTTCAGGAGCTCTGTGAGCCATTCTAGCAAATTACTGAACCTGAAACGGGCGGGTGGGGGTGGTCACACAAACCCCAGAAATCCCCAGTTGATAGCCTGTGGGTCAGAAATACAAGTGGTGAGCACCTACATGGCTCAGTTGGTTGAGCACCTGACTTTAGCTCAGGTCATGATCTCGTGGTTTGTGGGTTCGAGCCCCACGTCGGGCTCTGTGCTGAGGCCTGGTGCCTGTCTCCCTTCCTGAGCCCCTCCCCCACTCATGGTCAATCTCTCAAAAATAAACATTAAAAAATAATACAAGTGGCACCTGGGACTTGTGACAAGCATCTGAAGGGGGAGGGTGGTCTTGCGGCCCCGAACCCTTAACCTACGGGGTGTGTGCGACTCTGTGGTCAGTGTCAGACTTGAACCGCGGGACACCTGGCTGGCCAGTATCACACATACAGGTCAGAAGTGCTGAGTGTGAAAACCAGTTGGCGCCATCTGCCCTGGCGAAGAAGTCCTGGCCCCCATGGTGCATCGTGTGACTGTCTTTCAGGTTGGGCTGGTGTCGGTGCACCCGGGTTAGATCCCCGTTTGGCTGTTTCCTCGTGGCTGTCAAGCTTTGTTCCCCTTAAGGGGAGCATTCACAGACAGCCTGAAGAATCCTAAAAACAAAGTCCTTCATCTTTAAAAGTATTAGGCTTGTAGAAAGCGTGTGGCTAACAGAAGAAAGCGTTCTCACCCCAGGCCTCGATAGCAGTATTTCCTCCGGAACTGAAATGCATTCTGCACGACTCTCTCCACCAGCTTGAAAGGCTGCTTGATCTGGGGCCGCATCAGGGGCGTGAAGCGCACCACACCCACGTCCACCTGCGTCGTGAGCAAACGCATGTCACTGCAGCACAGGAATCAGGTGACTGAAACAACTCATCTCTATAAAACGTGGGCAGGTGACGGGGTAGTTTTCAAAAATCTTTGCAAGGGCTTCGCCTTCACCCTGTGTAGCCAGGTGAGTCGCCGCCCTTGGCTTTGAGTGGACTTAGAGCAATCAGTGACTGTGCTCATTCTGTAAGGACACCCATTAGACCTGTGCTTGGTGGTCACTGAATTTCAAGATGGAGGTTTACAATGGCCTTTTAGGATCAATCCAAGTAATCATTCAAGTTGGTGGGCAGATAACAGGTAACTTCAGAGAAGGTTATTTAGCTCTGGAATGAGTGGAAATGAGCTGCTGCAGCAGTTCTGACTGTAAAGCTGGGCTTTGAAACAGAGACGAGAAGGCAGGTGACTCCTCAGGGACCACTTAGTGCTCAAGTCCCCAGAAAGGGAATCAATTAGGACGCTGCTTACTTTGGGTACGCACGCTGATTAATCAGCTGGACTGAATTCACGATCGTCACCTGCATACCACGTTCTGGGAGCAATATTCAATGCCCTGGGAGCCCCAGGCAGGTTCAATAGGAAATGGAAACCCCCAAAATGTCACTGTTTGAGCAGTAAGCTCCTACCAGCAGTGGGGATTCTTTACTTATCAGAAAATAAAACTCTCCAGGCATATTTGATAGACTTATATACCGTGTCATATTCTAAAACTGGACTCAATGGTAATTCACAAGTATATAGTCAAAATAACAAAGGAATAGTATTGAAAGTAAAGACAAAGGGAGAAACGGAGCGAAGCAGTTACCACACACAAAAATGCTTGACAGAGACGGTGGTCTAACAAATGGGAAGTCTGTTCCTCATGGACAAAAGCCTTAGTCTCTGAGGAGCTGTTCAACCTGCTCCCTAGAACATCACACAGACTCTCAAAGGCTTAAGAAAAATATAGCAATTTATGGAATGGGGGTGGTACCACTGCTTTTCAAAAAATTCATTTTTTTTTTTTTAATTCCACAGGGTTATCCTATCCTCCTGGGAGGGCTTGCTTCTAAAAATCCATGTGGCTATAAAACTCCTTAAAAATAGCCTGTAATCTGTGAGGATGGAGTGTTTTCAGGGTGGAGGGAAAGTACTTGCATGTGACATGAGACCGTGTGGACGAGCAGAGTGTGCCCGCGTCAGGGGGAGACCGCGTGGACGGGCTTGGAGAAGGGAGGCATGGAATGACAGTTATTCAGAGAAGGACTATCTGTAATGTTAAATGTTCTCATTAAATTTTAAGTTTTCTGAATTGTAGTTTCTGTGCTGCTTCATCAGTTTCTCCAAGTTCAGTAACAAGTACTCCTGTAGGAAACAAAGTGGTTAAAAGGCCAGGGCTTCTCAAGTCCCGCAGGAAAATCCCCAGGGAACAGGGCGGGGTGTGGGAGAGGGGCAGTGGACAGGACAAAGACTGTGGGGGCGGCTCTGGGTTTAGGGGCAGGAGGACGGCGGTAAGCAGGGGAGGAAAGATGGCTTCACTTCAAAGCGCGTCTGTGGCCGGAAAGAGATAATCTGTGAGCGGAGGGCAGTGGAGAAGCCCCCAGATCCACTAGAATAACTTTAAAGGTCAAAGCCTCTGCTCACAAACTCAAAGATCCATCCCCACCTCTCCTCCTGTTGATCTGGAACAGAGCAGTGAACCCAGCCGTCCAGGAAGGTTCTAGGTCTCGCCCCATCACTCCATACCTCTCCACGCCACCTCCCCCATCTGAGCCCACTGGCATCCCACCCCCGTCTCTCTGCCGGCCTCTGGGACTCCACTCCTCCAACCCTTTTATGTCAGTTCATCCACGTTACAGCCCCCAGATGTGGGCCAGCAGCCTCCCAGTCTCCAGGGAAGCTCAGCTTTCAGCAAAATGGGGTGCAATCTAAGCCCTAGCCAAGCCCAGACCATTATAAAAACTCTATGATGTTCGGCTGCTATAAAGAACAAAGGCACCGATGCAGGGACAGACGCACTCCCAGTACACACACTGCCACCGCCAGCTTCTCTGGACTTGAACACGTGGCCTCCTCTCGGGGCGCCTGGGGGCTCAGTCGGTTATGCGTCCGACTTGGGTTCAGGTCATGATGTCAGGGTTTGTGGGTTCGGGCCCCACGTTGGGCTCTATGCTGACAGCGCAGGGCTCCAGATTCTGTGTCTCCCTCTCTCTCTTCCTTCCCCACTCACGCTATGTCTGTCTCTCAAAAATAAACAGTAAAAAAACTTTTTTAAATTTGGCCTTCTCTTTGCCCAATTTTATTTCTTTGAGATACGGTTGGTGTTTACAAACATAGGAAATGTCTTATGTTTATTTTCCATAAAGTTTTAAGCCCTGTACAAATACAGCAGCACCTAATGTAGCAGACTTCTGGAAGATCAAATGTAGTCCTGACACCCACTTAGGTTGGCTAACCGTGTATCCCAGCTAAGAGAAAACACCCACTCACAATCAAGCACGGTTTCTATCTAGTGGAGGACCCTGCAAAACGCGGTGTGACAACGGCCTTTCCAGTAGTGCGCCCTGCCTCTCTGCGAGACCCCCCGTACCGCTCTCTTCTCTACCCCGGCCCCCAACGCCACTTTTCAGAATTACTGTGAATGACGGAGCCCATTTTCTCTAGAACTACAGGAGAGCTGATTGGTAACTAGGGTAACAGATACAAAAATGCTTTTTTTTACTAATAGCTGAATGTTTATTTTAAAAATGCAACTATTATTTTCCTTCCTTGAATTTTAACTCTATTAAAGGGTTTCATTACAAAAAAGAAATGAGTACACAGGCACTAGATGCACTTACAAATTCTATGTTGCCGGCCACTTTCCAAACTCAGTCTATCAGGGTACCAAAATAATCTGTGAAAATTTCAAATTAAAGGATTTATAACGAACTTAAATATTCACCTCCCAAATCCACTCTTAATATCAGTGCTGTACAAGTGGAGGCGATGTTTCTCAATGTCAGCAGCCCCTGGCTGCCCGAGGCTCAGGCGGAAGTTCCGTTTTCCAGGCCAGCGTGTCCAGGGTGCAGCTGGTTAGGACACTTCAGGAGACCCGGGCTAAGAAGCCGGAGAATCTCCAGTCCCAGATATTGCCAACTCAGATCCCGAATCAACGTGACAACAGAGAAGGCTGGAGAATGTGTTGCCCAGTTCCTAATATGCCAAAGAGCCACCTAACTACTCGGTGAAAGGCACAGAAAAACAGGAGCCGTTCCCTAAGAAAGGGTCCTCAACACATCCGCTGGCATTCAAGACCATCAAGGGACAAGCCAGTAGAAAGGAAAAATGATTAGGAACCTACAAATTATAACCGGCTGAGCTACATCCGTGACTGGGAGAGGAGAGAAAGGCGAGAGAAGGGCTACAGGGAGCATCAGGTGAGCCTTCAGGAGCAGTGAGAGAAGGACTCAAAGTTCAAGGTGGGACCGTCTCAAGGTCACTGTACATGCGAGGGGGAGGGTCTGGCTGGCTCGGAGGGGCCCGGCATCACCTGGTGGAAAAAGGGACAGAGGTCTGCAAGAGTCACATTCAGCATCAGGCGAAGTGACAGTAAGGGAGCACACCGGGGGTGCTTGGTCCCTGTACCCGCCAGTGTGCGACTCTTCAGGTCCCTGCGCTGAGCTAATGACCGTCTCCACTTACAACTTCCCCAGACAAGGGTGACTGAGTGGCAAGTCATTAATGCCTAGGATACTCGAATTTATAGAAAAACATTTTATAGAAAAACATTTACAAATTGGAATGTCTATCAAATTTCCTATAAGTGGTTTATTCTGCCTGTAATCTTTGTCCCAAGCCCAATTTGAGGACAGAATTTCAGTTCTAAAACCTTAAAATATGACGCTTTAATGGCATTCCGGGTGTTCCAAACCCAACATATTTGACACAGGCTGACAAACTTTAAAGAAAGATTTGTAGGTATAACAGTGTATCATTTGTATTTTCCTATAGCAGTATTAATTTCTCCAGAAGCTCACCTTTTTTCCCCTCCTATAGATTTTTGAATGTTTTTTTTCTCTTCCTCCTTGAAATCCCAAAACAGTCACAGTACTTCCCCTGCAGAGCATGAGCACGTAAGAGAAAGACAGTGAGCTGAGAAGCGTAAGAGACGCCCACGTGAGGGGAGCAGATGGAGAGAGAAAGTGCTTTACCGTGTAAATTATGCATGTAAATATATGCATGCCAGTAAATGTACGTATGTGCATATGTATGTATGTAAATTATGCCTATTTGTAACAAGCAGGGCAAGATGAGTCAGGGTCTCTTGGTCCCAAAATAGGGAACCGATTTCAGGGAGGTGAATGCTCAATTCCAAACAAAGCACAAGAGGGACAAGAACAAACATCGGATTAAGATACTCTTACACTGAACTTGGAGTTCCTGGATGGCCATGGGGAAGACATCTAAAACCATGGCCTTCCCCACAAACCAGGACTTTGGTGTTTGCGCAACAGCATCTGGAGGGGCCCTGTTCTCTGGGGCCGCAGGCTGGTAGCCCAATGGGCCCCCACGGGGGCCCGGCCTCTGCTTTTGCAGCCCCGGTACGGTCTGTTCTTCAGGAGGATGTCCATCTAGGCAGCACAGGACAATAATAAGCACTGCTGCTCTAAAACATATTCAAAGTCTCATAAATGAACACAGATGCCAACGTGCTAATTCTCAAGGAGCCATAACTGCCGAAGAGACTAGGGGGCTGTCCCCAAGTTGCCTTGTCGGTCCCTTCCCCTATGTGCACATACAACTACGAAAACGACCCCTAAATGCAGGCTCCGTTACGGTCAGAAGACCGTGTGGCAACATGGAATGGGAACAAGTATATACAGACTGATCGTCCCCGTGGTGTCCACCCGAGGGCCTGACCTCTGACTGGCACAGGCGGCACCGGACTCTCCCCGTCCAGTGCTACGAGCACCCGGACCGTCTCCCCTGGGCTTCTGTGCTGTTCCTTTAAATGTCTTCATGGTGTCTGGATCTTCTGGTTTCTGACTGGAAAGACAGTCTGTCTTTTTAATGTTTATTATTTATTATTGAGAGAGAGACAGAGCGCAAGCAGGGGAGGGGCAGAGAGAGGGAGACACAGAATCCGACCCAGGCTCCAGGCTCGGAGCTGTCAGCACAGGACCTGACGCAGGGCTGGAACTCGTGAACCACAAGACCATGACCTGAGCCGAAGTCAGACACCTAACCGAATGAGCCACCCAGCTGCCCCCATGACATTCTGTCTTTAGAAAGGTGGATTCTACAGTTACTAGGTCTCACATGCTTATTTTGCTAGTTCAACTCACAGAGCTCTGGGGGCCTCAGTCTTCCCTATGTATCTATCACCAGAGGTAAAAAATAAGAGAAAAGATTCAAACTGATGCAAGCTTTATACTCTGGCAAGATCACAAAGTCCTCGTGGACTCAGCTGGGGCCCTAGAGTGTGGGCTGGGACGCAGGACACCTAGCGGGCAGGAGACAGACAGAGTCATGGGGGAGAAAGGCACAGAGGAACAAGGAAAGAGGAGTGATGGGGGCTGCGGGTCAGGCCCGCACTAGGCACATTCAGCGCACGATCTTGGATATGGCCAGTAAATGAGGAGGTTTAAAAAAAAATGTCCTGCTCTTCAAAATAATGTGTAAAGAGGGTGTAACAAATACATGTTTACACTACTTATTAGACTGAAAAAATTAGATCGATCTGTAAATGTCACCACAAAAATCTTAATATTCCAAAATATGTGAGGAAAACAGAAAACAGGATCCTTTCTCTGAAGACATAAAAGAAAAAACAAAACGTAAAAACTAGGTAACAGATAATAAACAAATGTAAGTGTAACTTACACAGCCCCCCCCTGCCCCCCCGCCCAACCATGGTCTGGAGGCAGAGGACCCTCCTGATAGTGTCAGAGCGTCCGCATGGCCTAACACTATGTCACAGTGCCTGCGTCACTAGCCTCCCTTCATCTCACCACGCGGGCATTTCGTCATCTCACATCGTCATCATCACAGAAGAGTGATACGGTAAGATACCGGGACCGCATGTAACTTGTATGACAGCGTGTTGTTAGAAGGGTTCTACTTGATCATTAGTTACTGCTGTTAATCTCTTACGGCACCTGACTTACAAATTAAACCTGAGGTATGTATACACAGGAAAACGCATGGTATATATTGGGTTTGGTGCTCTCTGCCGTTTTAGGCACCCCCAGGGGTCTTAGAACATATTACCTGTGGATAAAGGTGGGGGGTAGTACTCTATGAGGAAACATACCCGATTTGATATAAAAATCAAAAGACTTGGGCTGGCTTCACTGGACATTTGAGAACACACATAAACCAAAGACTTCATCTTCATTTTAAACAAAGTCCTCGCTACAACAAGCTGATCTGTAAGCTATCAATCTTAAGAAAGTCTTTGGGCTAGCCCGCAACATTATTTTAAAACTAAAATGACCATAAATGACCATAAATATGGAGGAAAATAACGAACCGATCCTGCTCTTAGCTGATACTATTAATTTCCTCAGACTCGGTCCGAAGAAAACATCATTTAAGATTAGTCAATCACTTTAAATTTGTGGGACTGGAATAGTGAACTACTTTATCCTACGCTGCACTTGCATTATTTTCAAAGCTGAACAGAAAGCAAGTAAGAGAAGATACTGCTTTTAAAGTCAGAACCTCAACTTTTCACTGGAATCAAGTGGGCAGCGTTTTAAACATACCGTGAGTGGGCACCTCCAGACCAATGAAACAAGAGCCCTGGGCCTGGACCCCGGGCTCTCGTCGAAGCTAGACGGTGGCCATGTGTGGGCAGGGGTGAGGCACACAGGTCTGGTGAACAACCTCATACAGAAGGACGTACTGTTGTTAGTTCTAAAATATTCAATTAAATTATTAGGTCTTTCAGAGAAAAGAGAAAAGCTTGTCTCAGCTTCAAGTGATCATTACTGAGAAAAACACACTAAGGAAATCACATGCACCTTTTTCTTAAAGACAGCTGAGTGGGAACTCTGGAAAGAAGAGAGCTGGGCTGCTGGGTCACCGGCCACGTCACGGACGGAGTACTTCGTCACGGACTCTGCATGAAGGAGAAGTGTTTCTATGCGAAGCCACGGAGAGGCTGGGGCTATGTTTTCGCAACGTTCTCCAGGTTACCACAGAAAGGAGCGGCTCACTCTAACGAGACTTACAAGTACGTTCCTCTGTAAGTGGAGGCAGGGAAGTGCTGGGAGCGCATGAAGGGCTTCCAAAATCACAGCACCCTGGGCCTCCGTCCCATTCCTGCTGCTCACTCATTCGCAACCTTAGTCAAGTTACTTCCCTTCTCTGGGGCTCAGTTTTCCCATCTGCAAAATGAGGATTCCTACTGTTTCACAGGCTCGTCGCGAGAAGCGAGCTGCACAGTTGCCTCAGACGGTATCCAGCACACGGGGAGCAGTTTTATCAACAGTATTAGGCTCGAATGACAACACTGAAGAGCTACAAAACTACTTAAAATTGCCGCCTCACTCAGAAAGGATAAAATTATACTTTTAGACTTTTAACCATACAAAGGTATAGTTTATTTTAGATACTCAGAACTAGTTTCTGAATTCATTTAACAAATATTTGCTGGGCCCTGACTATTCCTGGCACGGAAGACTCGGCGGGGCAGGAGACGGAAATCCTTGCCCCTGGGAGGTTCTCGAGCCAGGGAGTGAGCAGCAGAGGGACTCAGAGGTGGGAGGGTTCCTGATCCTACTTTGAAGTTGAGTAACAAGATGATTTGTTAATTCAATGGCTGTTGGGTATGGAACCAAGGACGCTTTTAAGATCTGGGACCTGCCATATGCCAGGATGAGTTTGGCCTGAATGGACACGAGGAAGCCTAGGAGAACAGATGTGAGGAAGGTCCCTGTCCACAGTGGGTCTGAAATGTCTGTCGGTGATGTCACATAGGCACCTGGATGTATACTCGGGTGGTCAGGGGAGAGGGCCAGTGAAGAGGTCTAAGCTAAGGTAAAGATAAGATTTATCTACAAAAGTTTGTGGACTTAAAAGGTTTAATTCTCATAACATGTCCACAGTGGAAGTAGAGGAGGTCAATGAATTCTATTTCTCTACAACCCTCTACGTTTCCATCTCTTTTTGTACCAGGAATCCCACACCTTGATTAAAGGTCTGTAAAATTTTTGAAAGTTACTTGCATTTCAGGAGTTTGTTTTTCTAAAAGAGGCAGTTAAGATGTTATAGGGTTAAGTGTTTTCATCAAGGCAGAAGAGCAATCAGAAATGTTCTGAAAACGGAAACAGGGCCTCCGCACCCTGGAGGCCGGAGCCGCGAGAAGCCGGGCGCTCCACCTGCCACGGGTCAGCCTCAGCACAGGGCCGTCCATACTGTCAACCGTGGCGCAGGGCAGACAAGGAGAGGTGCTCACGGGGTCTGGCGGGACCCTCCCGCTACAGCAGAAATTACAATGCCGGTCCTGTTAGTGCCTGAGCTTCAATTCTACTTCACCCAGTATTCACACAAAGAACTGTTTAAATACTTCCATGAGACGGAAGAAAAAATTTCATATATTAAAATTACAATACTGTGGCTAAAAAACAAATCCACAGTTGTCAGATTTCTAAAAGAAGAAAAATACCTTGCTAAATGCCAGATTTAGAAAAGATGAAAACAAAACTAAAAACAGAAAATCAAGAAAAATCCAGCTAATCAAAATGCACATTTTATTATTTACTGTTTTTAAAGAAATGGCTAACATTTAATATGGCTACGCTATTTGGGAAATAAAAAAATCAAATTACCTTCTTTATAAAGTGGCTAGGATTTATAGCTTGTAAAATTAAAATTAGTGAAGGAAAGTAAAAATGTGAACCCAAAGTAGATAGACATGAAGCGTGTCTGTGTCATTATTCATGGTACTAGGTCCTCAATATTTGATTTCACTATTTCATTTAATATGCTCCACATCATTTTGGTGTTATTTCATCACATTTTCTAAAAGCACTGATTTATTAGATTATACAATTCAGGACACAGCCCCTCCCTGATCCCACAAAATACTTGTAGATTTACTGATCAGATTCTAGTCAACAGTTGTTGCTGGGTTTCCTTTTTTTCTTTTTCTTTTATTTAAAAAATATAGTCTTTCTTTTATTTAAAAACAGTCTTTTGGATGTCTTTTTGAAAGCCCCCAATTTTGTGACTCTTGATTTCAGACGAGTCACAAGCACCAGAATAAAAAGATCGTCTTGACTATCATTTGCAAAGCACAATCTAGTTAAAAATATTTCAGACCATATTCTTTAATTGGGGACATAATAAACTGCATCTTCCAGCATGGATAAAAATTCAAAAATAAATTATAACTGTGGACTGCAACATAATATTAAAGGAAAAGAAAGCCCTTTTGTGAGCATGCAAAGAATTCCTCCTCTGCACAGCAACACAAAAGCATTTCAGCTTTCAGGTTTCGACAAATCCTGTTGTAACAACAACTCCCTCCCTTCCCCGCCTCTCCTTTCTTAATTCTCCCACAGCTCAGAAAATGAGATGGAGAACCTGGTATTTATCTTCTAGCACCATCAGCAGTCTCCACCTCAGACTCCCATGTTGGTGTCTATGTGCGAGTTAACCTGGCGCAGCGGTGACCTAACGCTCAGAAGCTGGACAGGAGCCTCACGTGAGGCTTCTCCGCCTCAGACAGCTGCCTTTGAAGACAACTGACAGAAGGAGCTAAGACGCTGAAGGCTCCTGACAACAGGTATGGAAAATGAGAGGCTTCTACGATGCTCAGAAATAGAAGTAGAGACTTTCAGGTATCATTTAGTTTGAACTATGAGTTGTAAATCTGTTTTTAAAATACTAGGTTTGTTATAAGCAGCAGATCTTGTCTGGAAAACTGACTTCACATTTTAATGAAATCCACTCCAGACTTTGTTGGCAAATTAAGTCCACAAAGTTAACACTCACAGGTTGTGCTGGGCAGCAAGGTGCTGTGGAACGTGGAGACCTCCTGTTTAGAATTAAGTTTTACATGCACCCTTCGGCTGCTTCTGCTGGATTTCCTCCTATTCCTCCACCACCACCACCACCAGTGAAACAAAGTATGCTTTTATTCTGTACGAGATAGAAATTTGAGAGAACAGGCCACAAACTGTATCACACTTGTGGCTGGAGAGGAAAAAAAAAATCACAGCAAGAGACCTAAGATGCCAGTATATTTTTACAAAAGGAAAAGAAACAGTGACCTTCACTGTGGAGAACACATTTTTTTCTGTACAAGTTCTCTGTACAGTAGAAAGCATTTAAAATCCAATATTCAGCAGTGAGCAAGCACTATGCTAACCAAATGCAATGTCATATTGTTTACACCGATTGTGGCTGTCTGTAATTCATCACTGCCAGCACGTGTTAATTAAGATGAACAAGCTGTCTGCAAGCCCGAATTACACTGAAATTTATAAAACGCAATGGTTAATGGGAAGAAAAAGGTTGTAATTGGGAAGCTAAGCATAGATTGATCAACACATAAAGGTTACTCAACCAAAGTAAAAATAAAGAGAGAAATGAGATGCTCTTAGACAATGTTAACAGCCATCTATCTCCATGCTGAAGAAACCATAAGCTGACAACGGTCTGGGAAGGCAGTAATTTAGGGAACTGCCTGGAATCTGAAATGTTAAAACCCAAACCTGAAAACAACTATTATGGAACTATAAACATGTACTTCATTTTTTTCCCCTAGAAACTTTAACTCCTGTGCTATTTTGGTCTCAGGTATGAAAAGAGGTATGGAAAACAGAAAAGAATTTTAAGGCTGCACCAAAAGCCGAAGTACTCTGATGTATCTATAAGTCTGATGCTTAAGGATGTAAAGTTTCAGGAAACCCTTTTCTAAATTTGTCATGTTTTAAAGCTATGAACAAAAATATAACAAGTGAATTTAGACAGCCCAGGATTTGACTTCTTAGAGAACCAATGTTCTAACTATGTTAAGTTTGTACTTTTAACATAGGCATGGATTAGCATTACCGCAGATATTTTACAAAAGCCAGGCATCAACCTCCTTGGCTGAGTCTGAGACTAAGTATTTGCCCCATTAATGTCCTCTAAAGTGGTTTTTTTTCTTCTTCTTCTTGGTGGGACAGGGAAGAGATGAAGCTGACAGCTAATGGTGCGTTCTGCCTGCAGATGCAGCGTTTTCTGTGCTTCCCTGGGTGCACACGGATTGAGTACTGGGGGGCGGGCGGGGCGGGGGGAGGCGGGCACCCGGACACTGCTGCTGAGACCTGCATGGCCTCTGGGGATTTACCACCTCAGTGTCCTTCCCAAGTACAAAAATGACGACGCCTAAAGTTGTATCTACACTTTCATTCAGCTCTAAGATTCTACGAAAATAAATCAGCTCAGTGATGGAAGAGAGAAAAAATTTCTAATGTCATTATACAGCAATTGTCACACGACATAAAACATACTAGCAACAGTGTCAATTATAATTTATGGAGTACTTTCTAGGTGTTAGATACTGTTCTCTAAGCCCTTAAAATGCATTTAACTCTTCAATATACATACTATAATCCTATTTTCCAGAAGAGGATACTAAGGCAGAGAGAGGTTCTGAAAAGTGAAGATTTGAGCCCAGTATTGTGGATTCAGAGCCCCATACTGCCTTTTGTGAAATATAGAAATCGTGACGGAGTCACTCTAATACATCATTCAAAAATTAATTCAGAAAGACACAAATGTTATTCCTGTATTTCAGAAGCCATTAGGTTTCCCTCAAGGAAGGTAGTAAGTACTGCCAGATTAGAGCACAGCCAGGCCACAAATTCAGTGCTATCTTTTCTTTAAAAAAAAAAAAAAAAGGTTACTTTTGGTATTCGTTCATGTACAACAAGTGATGTGGTTTTTTTCTGGCATGTACTTTCAAGATTCAATGTGACTACTAAATCCTTCTGAACAACCGGTTTTGCGGCAGACACTTCATTTAGGTCAGGGAAGGATTCTGGTCCCAGCTAGAAAGGATCTCACATTCTCATAAGCAGAAGACAGTGGCCTAATTGTTCCAGCACCGAGTATCTTGTACCCGCAGTGAAACGAGTGCTAACCTAGATAAGGATTTTGTTAAAGTTTATTAACAGGAAATTAGGGATAATCATGCCTGTGGCTTTGACTTCTTTCCACGAATTTCCTTTCCTCCTTAAGCAGTTTATTTGGTTTATGTGTCTGGCACATAGTAAGTGCTTAATGAATTTTTTTTTTTATGTTTTTTTACTTATTTCTGGGAGAGAGAGAGAGAGACAGCGTGAGCAGGGGAGGGTCAGAGAGAGAGGGAGTCACAGACTCCAAAATAGGCTCCAGGCTCCGAGCTGGCAGTCAGCACAGAGCCCGACGCAGGGCCCGAACCCACGAACCGGGAGATCATGACCTAAGCGAAAGTCGGACGCTGTACCGACTAAGCCACCCAGGCGCCCCTGAATTTTTTTTTTTAATGTTTTATTTATTTCTAGGAGAGAGAGAGAGACAGCGTGAGCAGGGGAGGGTCAGAGAGAGAGGGAGTCACAGATTGAAATAGGCTCCAGGCTCTGAGCTGGCAGTCAGCACAGAGCCCGACGTGGGGCTTGAACCCACGAACCACGAGATCATGACCTAAGCAAAAGTCGGACACCCAACCGACTAAGTCACCCAGGCACCCCTGAATTTTTTTAAAATACAATCATTTTTTGGATACTTAAAACTTTTCTAATATAGATTTATAAATCATTCTTTAATTTTTAAAAATGTTTTTATTTTTGAGAGAGAGAGAGCACGCGCATGCTCAAGTGTGAGCAGGGAAGGGCAGAGAGAGAGGGAGACACAGAATCCAAAGCCGGCTCCAGGCTCCGAGCTGTCAGCATAGAGCCCGACATGGGGCTCGAACCCACAAAAGGTGAGGTCCCAACCTGAGCTGGGACGCTTAACCACCTGAGCCATCCAGGTACCCCTATAAATCATTGTTAAGAGATGGGCTCAAACTCATCTTCCTTATTACCTATGGAATATTTTAATTAGAAATAACGAATTTTTAAAAAACCTGTAAGCTATTAAAATTCTTTATCATATCCTACAGCTGGAATTTGATATGTCAAAGTCTCCTAACAAGGCACATGCCCACATTACAGCCTTCAGCACAGCTTAGGCTTACAAAGAACAAAGCGGGCACGTATCAAGAGCCACCCATGCGCACTCAGGAGAATGAGCCGTAGCCTCCGAGGGCCTGATGCGAGCTTTCCTCCTGGGCCAGGCTATCCTCATCCACTGCTTGGCCTATTCAGTGTGTCCCCCGCGCCCCCCCCTCCCCCGTGCACGGAAACGTAAGCCTTTTTGTTATTCCTTCTTTCAATCCTGGTTTTGTCTTCTTTCCTTAGCCTTTGTTACTTGGTCCTCTTACCGCACCGATAAGGGCCACCACAGTCAAGCACCAGGTAACGGGGAACACAGATAAAGGTAGGGGCATGGCGTCCGTGGGGCTCCAGCTGCTGGCTTTCGCCCTGGCTCTGTCGGGGGTGTCCGGAGTGCTCACGGCCACCCTGCTGCCCAACTGGAAGGTGAGCGTGGATTCGGGCTCCAACATCATCACAGCTGTCGAGCAGCTGCAAGGACTGTGGATGGACTGCACATGGTACAGCACCGGGATGTTCAGCTGCGCCCTCAAGTACTCTATTCTGTCCCTCCCCATGCACGTGCAGGCCGCACGGGCCACCATGGTCCTGGCCTGCGTCCTGTCCGCGCTGGGGATTTGCGCTTCTGCGGTGGGGATGAAATGCACTCGCTTAGGGGGGGACGGAGACACAAAGAGCCATGCTGCCTTTGCTGGAGGGGTCTGTTTTGTGTCTGCAGGGGTCTCTGGCTTAATCCCCACAGTGTGGTACACAAAGGAGATCATCGCAAACTTCCTGGACCTGACAGTGCCAGAAAGCAACAAACATGAACCCGGAGGAGCCGTCTATGTCGGATTCATTTCGGCCACGCTGCTGTTGATCTCTGGCATGATTTTCTGCACTTCCTGCATGAAACAGACTCCAGAGGCTTGGCTCCATCCAGCCAAGCAGCGGCATGAATCCACCGCACAGCCAGAGGGCACCTCCGCGTACCACCTCAAAGACTATGTGTAAATGACTGTGTAATGCATATGGAATTTTTAGGTGGCCGTTCTGGCTTCTGTCTTTTCATTTTAGAGAAAAATACAATTGAGGTCATTTAAAATGGCACCAAACTACTGTGTACAATTAGATCTGTTTTAAGATTATTTTTCCATTACTTTTTTCATGTTTTATCTAGTGGCTTATAACTTTAAAAGGTTATATAAGACAATTCATTGATGCGTGTTTTTTCTCCCCTTTTGAGATAAACTGTTGACAGATCTTCTGAATTGTTATTTAATTGGATTTTATAAAAGAACTAAATTGCCAAGTATAAAAAGCGCCTTTTTCTGTGTTAATCCAGGGTTATCAGCTGCTTTTGCCAGCTGTTTGCAACCACAGTGACTTGCTTCTGTCTTCAAGCTGGCTTGGAACCCGAGGCAAAGAAGACATGTCCACCTCTCTTAGGTGCTGCCCAAACCGGTCTCCCCAAGTTCTCACCCACTGTGACCTCCTGGTTCCTTTTTCACTTTAGAAAATAATCTACGTGTCTGTGCATGAGCCAACAATAGGGTGGTCAAAGATAAGGCAGGCAGGGCAAAGGAAAAGAAACTGGTAAATGCTCCCACAGCAAAGCAAAACCAAGCCAAGCATAAACTGAAATATCCAGGATTTGAAGGCATTAAGTACAAAATAAGTGACAACAGGGGCACCTGGGTAACTCAGCTGGTTGAGCGTCTGACTTCAGCTCAGGTCGTGATATTACATTTCGTGGGTTCGAGCCCTGCATCAGGTTCTGTGCTGACAGCTCAGAGCCTGGAGCCTGCTTTGGATTGTGTCTCTCTCTCTGACTCTCCCCTGCTCATACTCTGTCTGTCTCTCTCAAGAATAAATATTAAAAAAACAAAAATTATTTTAAAAAACTGCTTTTAAAATGACAATAACAACAGTTTGCTATAGAATGCTTAAGAAGTGCCATCTTTTGCTGCTAACAAGAGGATGTTCTAGATTCAGTTCACTTATCCTCCAACTGAGATTCTATACCCTACAACTTGGTCTTCCACTTTCCTCTCACTGATAAGTATTTGGATAAAAGTTACTTTTAGGTTGTCATTTTTTTTCTCAACTTTGATTCACGTTAACCAAAACTTTGCTGTTCTCTTATAAGTCAACTGCTTCAATTAGTTAACAGAAAGGATAAAGAATACTTTTAAAAATGTAAGTTAAATTATGTAATTCAAATATCTTAAGAAAATAAAAACTGGAGTTTCTAATGTGCAAAGGGGACAATCAACACATTGTTTCTAATCATGATTCATGTAATTTAGACTTAGTCATCACCCACCATAAAATGGTAAAGGGGGAAAAAGGGTCATTTCTTCGTACATTAGTAACTCAGGAAGTGGGAGGAATATCTTTTATATGACTACATATTTTTCATTTGTGCCTATAGAAGTAGAGACTAAAATATTTTATACCTAGTTTACTCATTCTCTTCTGCAACAATGTCATTAGCTATTAATAGAATGGCTAAAATGAAAAGGTACCATTTCATCTGGGAATCAGAAAAAGAATTATTATTTACATTGAAGTTTAAAGTATGGGTTTCTTTTGGATGGTCATATTATTTTCTTTAAAAAAAATTTTTTTTAACATTTATTTTTGAAAGACAGAGCATGAGCAGGGGAGGGGCAGACACCCCCCCCCCCCAAATCAGGCTCCAGGCTGTCAGCCCAGAGCCCAATGAGGGGCTGGAACTCACCAACTGTGAGACCATGACTTGAGCTGAAGCCGGACACTTAACTGACTGAGCCACCCAGGAGCCCCTGGATGACCATATTATTTTCTAAGCACACGTATATCAAAAAAACTGACAAAAAGTATTTTTATGCAAATTAACGTGACGGGACTGCTTTGGCCCCTGTACATCTCTCACTTTGCTTACTGTGACTGGCGTTATATGCAGTTTACGTATCTGACAGTCCTAGTGCTAAAAGTTTATGTATTCTAACTATACTTCAAAAATAATTTTTATTTTTGCTCTAGAGTATTTTCTTCTTAAAATGGCACAGGGGTGTTTTGAATTTCAGAAAAGCAGCCATTTCATACAAATTGATGGCCTAATTCCATCCAGACTGGACACAGCAATGATGAAATGGCTCTGAGCCCCTCTGTCCCTCCAGGACGCACCCCTGCTGCATTCCTCCACCTGAACCCTCCCACCCTCACCCTTTGCACGCCCACACTCTGACTCAACCTTCGGGGTTCACTGGGACCTCCTTTGTGAACCCAGCGCTGACTCCCTGAATTGGAGCTTGCACCTCCGTCCTCCCTGGGAATGCTCTATTTAAACAAGTTACCAGTTCACATGACTGCATCTCCAACTACACTGTGAGACAAGGTGCCGTTTTTACCTTCGTATCCTCAGGGACCCGGCAACAGTGCTAACGATGACGGCCTAGCTCAGTCCTTGCGGATGGACCCGGACTGGTTTAGATCCCAGGAGGTCTCTAGGAGGCAGGCACTCTTCCTAGCCCGGAGGGGCTCAGAACACGGGAAAGCCCCCCCCACCCCCCCATCTGCGCAAGGCGGGCAGCCAGGAGGCGGAGGGACGGGTTCCGCTGCAGGGCGCCGGGCTCTCGAGTCACACCAGGTGCGCGCCAGCTCCCGCGGGCACAAGGCTGCACGGTGCGTGTCACTGAATCTAGGTCTTGCCTGCTCCGCTGAAAAGGAGGAAATGACGGCGCTTGCGCACAGAGGGGCTGTGAGGCTTCGATGACAGGATGTGCACAAGGCGTGTGGGGGTAAGTATGCTCCAGCGCTGCCGGGAAGTTCCCGGCCTAACCCAGCAGTTTCCAAGCGCAGGAAACACGGGGAGGCACCGGAGCCGGCTGTGTGGCCACAGCAGGGGTGGCGGTACTGGGACCCGGGGAGGAGGCCAGAAATGTTGCAAACAACCTACAATGCCTGGGCAACAAAGACTTTTTTAGCCAAAAATGTCAACTGTGAGGAGGTTGAGAAATATATATATATATCTGAATATATGGTCTAATATATCTGAATTCTATTTAAACATTCATTTTTTAAAATAAAGTTACCAAACCAAAAGAAGAAAACACCAGAAAGCCCCAGAATATCATGCTTATTTTACCTATAGAGCAGATATGTGTGTATAAGTATGTGTGCATGTGTGTATATATATGATATATATATATATTATGTATATAAGTATATACTATATAATACATATTATACTATATATCATATATATTTTATATATATAATAAGTATATACTGTATTATATATATAGACTGAAGAAATCAGTAATTTGGGTCAAGACAGAGACAACAAATGAGGTCAGGAGAACTGGGTACAAGAATGGATAGATTTACTAGGAACGTAAGTGATGTCAGAGCTGCTAACTAGTGGCTAGTTACGCAAGCAAAGGTAAAGGGGGTGGCCTCAGATGTCCTCCAGGTGATCCATGCCCGACGTGGCAGATGGGCAGGTGAAGAGGCCCTCAGCACACTACGCATGTATGGGCAGGAGCAGGCTGGGGTATAGACAGATTCAATTCTGGATTCAGTGTTTTCTCATTACGTCTTTTACTACTATATTTTTAGCTACATGATGTTGGCATAAATTCACTGTATCAACTTTTGAGATTTGTATCACAGGGTATAATCTGTGAACCTGTTGCAATCTCTTCATTACCTCTGATAATTTTTTTTATTCACTTCATTGCACTTTATATGTACATGAAAGTGTCACCTGCAAAAATGCAATTTTGTTTCTTTCTTCCCTGGGTTTATAATACTTGTTTGTTTTATTCTTGAGTAATTATAAAAACATAACTCATTAGGATAAATTGTAATAATAAATATCGTTTCTATCCAACACTTACTTGATTTTTAAGAAGGACTCTGGTACTTTAATTAGAAAACTAGTTTTTAGTTTACATATTTATTATTTTAGACCCACCCACTTTGAAAGAGCATTTAGGACTACTTACAATTGCTGGCACAGTAAGAACAAAAACAATACACAGGTGAAAGACTAAAGTTACGAAGGCAAGAGAAAGAATGCTATTAAATAATCCTGGTTGAAGGCTACTAAGGGAATAAATATGAAACTCAGAACTTGTGAGCAAGCAAGGCACAGAAGGCCACACGAGGCCTGTGACTGCCCGTCTCCGGGTAGGACCCTACAGAGGCTGCCAAGGTGTCCTGCCCAAGCTCCCCCTGGGCTGTGCATCCGTCCTGGCTGCTGTGAGTGCTGGGTGCTAAGGACTCACAAGTACGGAGTTGCTGACCTTGGCAGGTTAGGGCACCACTGCTCCCAGGAGGTGGCCAGGAGCCCAAGAGTGACCACACACGGGTAGAACATGCCACTCCCTTGACTGACTGTGGGACAATCTGTGCCCCAGAGCTCCCGCTCTCCCCTTTGACCCAATGGGCCCAGGCTGACGCCCGTCTCCAGGCACAACAATTATCCTGCTTACCAACCCCCCGCCCCACCCACCTTGCTTTTACCCTGCTTCCCTCACTGCTCTTCTCAGAACAACTCAGTACAGGACTTTCTTAAAAATTCTCATCTCAATCTCTAATTCCAGGAAACCAGACCTAACACAGAAGAATATTAGTTAAGGAGAAGAATGTCTTCTGACCTTAAGTCCACAGGGTTCTCAAATATAATATTCAATAGAAATAACATCCTATCAGTTTCAAAAAACACAAAGGCATGAGAAATGGCTTTCTTATGTGATTCTACCCATTTTATGAAGATCAGGATTATTTCACAAAGAAGTCAAGGCCTCAACAGCTGTCAGCAAGGACAGCTGAAAGCTTCTAAAATGTCTTCAAAGGTCAGGCGTGGATGCCCCAAGTCCTGACCTTTTCTTTATAATGTCATGGGTGTATCATCGTTAATTCTCCTAAAATTGTATTGACAATATGCTTTAAATCTGTACCCCTACCTCATGTAGGGGTAACTTGCTCCATATGCAGTACTCCTAATTGGCAAAATTGGATATAAACTATATGGAAGTCTAAGAAATTAAAATCTATACAACTATATCAGTATATACTAACTTAGTCCATAAACAGTTGTTTATAACCATAACAACAATGACCTTCCACTGACTGCCTCCAAATGCTAGATACTCACATTACTTCACATTGATTATTTCTCAAAACAATCCTTCAAGCGTGACATTACTGCCACAACTTGGGATATATTAAAATTCAGCCTATTAACCTGACCAAGTTCTGATAACTAGGAACACTGGAATTCCAGTATGTCTAGTTTCCTTTAAAATACTTCTGGGGGTGTCTGGGTGGCTCAGTTGGTTAAGCATTGTCTGATTGTCTGACTTCAGCTCAGGTCGTGATCTTGCATGAGTTTGAGCCCCACTGTGGGCTTTTGTGCAGAGCCCGCTTCGAATCCTCTGTCTCCCTCTCTCTCTCTGCCCCCACCCCCCTTGCACTCATTCTCTTTCAAAAATAAAATTAAAAGGCATATAAAAAACTAAAATACTTCTAGTTATTCCACTAGAGTATGCTGCCTCTATCATAATAATCAAAGGAGCATGTTGTGATTCTCATTTTATGTCTAAGCACCCTATCTACTAGGTTCAAGGATAGTATAATGGTTAAGACCCAAAGTTTATCCATTCTGTTGGGAGTTATGTTAGATTACGAGCCCCATGACCACAATTTTAAGAAGAAAAAAAAAATGACACAGAATTTTGAGGGTTTAGCAAATAGCTCAGTATTTCTAAAATTTGATTAATGTGCAGATCAGCTTAAAACATTACTATAGAACCCCAGAAATATATGGATTCTCCAGGGTCTAAAAAAGTCAGCTTGAAAAACTTAAGAAATAAGCTTTATTTGCTCATGGAAGCATTTTTCAATTGTAAATCTGCCCTGTAAAAGAACCATTTTGTCTTATCATTGGAAAAATAATTTTATGAACTCAACAGTGAAATGAAAATACAAAATTTTACGAATCCTAACTTAAACTCTATATATGAAAAACTCTAGAAGTTTAAGAAACACTAGAGTTAAGTCAAGTAAACTAATTTTATGAATCTAATCTAAGAAGTTGCATTTTCTGTAGATAGAAAAGAATTTTGCAATTGAATGGGGCCTAGAGAAGCTAAAGTAGTGAGTTTGACAAGAATTTAGGTCAACTAGTCTGGACAGGATTGTTATAGTTCACGGAAGTAAAAGCTCTGCCATCAGAGCTTGATTTAGTTGGTCTAAAGACCAATAACTAGGAGGGATTACAGATTCTCCAGAAAAATCCTAAGGTGGTTATAAATACATCCTTGAAATACCACAGAAGAAATTCTCCTATCTAATTCTCAGGGTTGGATGAGAATAAGTACTGACTTTTAGGAAATGTCTGCGATCATCTATAGAGAATTAACCTCCCTCTCTCAAATTCCCAGTGAACCTGCCTGTCCCTCTCATTTATCACTTAGCCTATTTCACTTGTGTGAGGAGTTATCGGTGTTTATGACTGTCTCCTCATGTATTCAGAAAGGTTTAGCCAAAGGGACAGCCTCATGCCATTATTTTATCTTCTCTAGAAGAATCTGCTCCTTTCTTAAGAAAATAAAATTTTTTTAAATTTGCTCAATGCAACCATTAGTCAAATATTTCCTGGCTTTCCTCAGAGTATTCCTGATTTGCTAAATAGTAAAACTACTTCAGAGCAGCAGAGAATTCTTTTAGAACCAAAATTTGATCATTTGATTTGTTTTCCTTTATCATAATACAGTGTCTCTCCTCTTTGGCAATGGCTTTCCCAGATTACAAATTCCCTGCATTTAATATTTATAACATGAAAAGTATCTAAAGAAAACTGCTATGAGTATGTCTAACTTGCCAAAAAGCAAACATCCCTCAATAAAGTGAACCAAAAACATAGCTAGTTTTTTCCCAAATAATAAATATTTTCACGAAGCCCTAATCCTGGAGGAAAGAACATTAAGTTAACTAACTGCATGTGTATCTTACCCCAAAATCAAAGACAAGGCTGGTAACAACCTCTAAAAATGCCCTCGACTAAATAATTAAAACAAAAAGAGGGGCATCTGGGTGGCTCAGGCAGTTAAGCGTCTGACTTCGGCTCAGGTCATGATCTCACGGTTCGCGGGTTCAAGCCCCGAGTCGGGCTCTGTGCTGACAGCCAGCTCAGCCTGGAGCCTGTTTCAGATTCTGTATCTCCCTCTCTCTTTGACCTTCCCCTGCTCACGCAGTCTCTCTCTCTCTCTCTTAGAAATAAATGAAACATTAAAAAACCAAAAAGAAACAATCCACTAAAAATATTCTTAAAATCCACCTTAAGAAACACTTGATAAAATTTAAATAGCTTAAAGATTCTGGATTGTGGTAATAACCCTAACTATAAAAGCCTAAAAATAAAGATCTTTGGTTCTGATATACTTGGGTCTTACACTATTCAAATGTTACATACACTCATGTGCATTATGAGAAGAAAGCAAGCTATACAGTCAGTTGTTTTTCTTCATTACAATGGCCACCTGGTCTAGGCTAGACTCTCTGAAAGCACCAATAAGTTAAACCTGATGATGACCCGTAAGACATCTCCAGTCATTGGATTACACCCGGAATCTAACAGGATCTGTTATTTTGGAAGAAATCATTTACAATGTCTGAAACCTTGAGATGCTAAAAGGAGGTGGTACTGAGAATGAGTGTTCTGAACCTGACTTAGAAAAAAGCTGAAAACTATTATAGGAGAGGAAGATGGACTGAATTCCGACGGTTACCCAAAAGCTCGGCTAACTGGGGTGGCCGACACGGCAGAGGAAGTGGACGATGGTAGAAACTATGGAGGCTCTCAGACCATCTTCAAGATGGACAAGAAGGCTAACGCTATTGCTCAGGGCCCCATTCTAAATACAGAATCTCTATCTAAATCTAAAAAACCATACAATTTTTTTCATGCTGTCTACTTTCCTTAATGAATCTCAAATGAAACGTCACAAAACTTATTTCTTGAGACTTTCAGGAAGAAGGAATCTGTCCCTCACCAGCTGTAAACTTCCTGAAGGCAGACTCCACGTGTGATTGTGCCCCATCCCTCTCATGCATCCCCCCGCCCCCCAGAACCGCTCTGCCCAGCCCAGGCCTTTCCATGCGATAGCTGCTCAATGCACATCCGACAAAGAAATAGATGAGTTTTTATAATAGATGTCCTGGAGTAACGCATCCAGTAGTAGTTTTGCTGAAACAGACACCACTTTATCATTTTTCATTTCTGGCAGAGAAACTTTGTTTCTGTAATTAGCTTACAATAGTAACAGTCTCATTTAATATCCAACTATTTTCCACAGATGATTAATCACAAGTAACACTGCCAAAATAGGATCTCTTAAAAATGTGGAAAGAGGAGGACCGGAAGAAGGCGGTGCGGGAGGAGGGGGACCCCTGGCCCACCTCATCCATGGACACCCCAGGTAATAGGTACATCTGTGCAATTAACCCTAAACATGACCTGACAACTGCAGAACGGATCCTGCAGCTAATCACAGAAGAGGCGACACTGGAAAGGGGAGGAGGAGCAGAGCTGTGGCTGGGAACCAACCCCCACCCCCTGCCCCCAATAAGAGGGACAGCAGGAGGGCAGGAGAAGGAAGGCTGCACCAGATACCAGGCACCCAGCACCGGGAAGACAAGCACCCATTACAGCTGGCTTTGAAAACCAGCGAGACTTAATTTAGGGAGCTTTTAAAATCAGCAGCGGGCTTGGGGCACCTGGGTGGCTCAGCTGGTTAAGCGTCTGACTTTGGCTCAGGTCATGATCTCACCGTCCATGGCTTCCAACCCTGCGTCGGGCTCTGTGCTGACAGCTCAGAGCCTGGAGCCTGTCTTCAGATTCTGTATCTCCCTCTCTCTCTGACCCTCCCCTGCTCACACTGCCATTTCCTCTCTCAGAAATACATAAAAAACATTACAAAAAATTTTAAATCAGCGGGGCTTAACTCTGGGTACATTAAAACTCAGTGGAATTAACTCCAGGAGAGCAAGAGGTCATAGGAAACTGAGTCCCCACCCTTAAAGAGCCAGCATATTAAATAGCTCCACCCAAGACACAGCACAAAACCAGGAGCTTGAAAAGTGCCTGTGGTCTATGTGCTGGAGATTTACTTACTAATCTCAAAACGTGCACTAGATGAGCAGGTCTTCAGAAGACCTCCCCGAGAAGACAAGTGCTGGCAGGTGCCAGCTCTTACCCTCGCTCAGCCCAGATAGCCGCGCATTTGTGGGGAGCAGCGCTGGCACCGCGCGCCTGTCCAGCTACGCTGCGTGCCCCTCTCCGGTGCTCTCCTGTGGACCGGCCTCATGTATCCTGCCCGCCTTGGCAGGCGTCCCTCCAAAGTGGCTCCCTCCCTGCCACATGCTGCAAGCAGCCCTGGCAGGGCCCGAGGCCATTTCCAATGTGCCTCCTGCCCTGGGGAGGAGGAGGGAAACCTCCACGCAGCGCCGTGTCCAGTTCCAGTAGCTTAGCCTCTAGCTGGCTACACAGGGACAAAACCTTGCCATCCGGTGTGCCCGCAGCTGTGCAGACACTGACTGCAAACAGCTGGTCTGATCGCTGACCTTATCCACCTAGAGGCCCATGGAGTGCTCAGACGGGCACCGCAACAGCACAAGGGCCAGGCCCTGTCCGGCGCCCACAGCACGCCAAAGTGGGTCATACAGCTGACTGGGCTAAGGACCACCTGGCGAAGCCACGACAGCACAGTGCACCGAGTCCATGCAGGAGACACCCCTGTGGCACCTGCTTCTGGTGACCAGGGTGCACTGGGCTATAGCGCACCACGTGACTTCTTCTGTGCAAGGCCAGGGGACATAGCTCACCTCCCTCATACACAGAAACAAAGTTAGACAAAAACAAAGAGACAGGAATATGTCCCAAATGAAAGACAGGACAAAAATCATAGCAGAAGAGCTAAATGAAGATAAGCAAAATGCCTGATAAAAATTAAAAGGAATGGCCATAAAGGTACTAGACTTACTAGGAACTTCAACAAAGAGAAGATATAAAACAGAACCAGTCAGAGATGGAGAACTCGACAAGTGGAATAAAAAACAAAATACACTAGAGGGAACCAAAAGCAGATCGCGGGAGGCAGAAGAATGGATCAGTGATCTGGAAGACGGGGCACTGGAAAGCAATCAAGCTGCACAGCAAAACAAAAAAAAGAATAACAAATAAGAGTAGGTTAAGGGAACTCAGAGGCATCATCACGTTAATTACAACTGCATTAATGAGATCCTAGGAGGAGAAAATATAAACAGGCAGAAAACTTTCCTTGGAAAAGAGACATCTGGATCCAGAAAGCACAGAAAACCTCGAACAAGATTAATCCAACGATGTTCATACCAATGCACAAAATAATTAAAGTATAAAAAAGCAGTAATAAAGAGAGAATTTCAACAGCAGCATGAGAAACAGTCACATACAAGGGAAATCCCATAAGGCCTTGGCATGATACACTCAAAGTGTTGAAAGGAAAACACCAGCGACCAGAAAGACTGTATCCAGTATGATTACTATTCAGAACTGAAGGGGAGATAAGGAGTCTCCCCAAACAAACACTGAAAGAGATCATCACCCCTAAAACAGACTTACAGGAAGTGTTAAAGGGACTTGAGTGGAAAGAAAAGGCCGTAAGTAGAAGAAAGCTATGAAAGGAAAAAAAACTTCACACATAAAAGCAAACTTCTAATAAATGCAGTAGATTAATCATTTTAAGGCAGTATGGAGGTTAAAATACAAAAATAGTAAAATCAATTATGTGTATAAAAATCAGCCAAGGGACTTCACATTTTGCAAAATAAAAAGATGTAAAATATGATATCATATACATAAAACATGGGGGGGAGTAAAAATTTAGTGCTTTTAGAATATGTTCAAACTTAAGCAACCATAACTTAATACAGACTGCTATACACATTAAGATATTATACATGAAGCTAATGGTAACCACAAACCAAAAACCTGTGATAGATATACAGAAAATAAAGATAAAGAAGTTCAAGCATAACACTAAAGAAAGCCATCAAACCACAAGGGAAGAGAGCAAGAAAGGAATGGAGAACTATAAAAACAATTGGAAAACACATACTGTGTATGTGTATTACACCATATACAAAAATAAACTTAAAACAGACTAAAAACCTAAATGTGAAACTCAAACCATAAAACCCCTAGAAGATAACATAGGCAATATGTCTCTGACACAGCCACAGCAATATTTTTCTACATATGACTCCAGAGGCAAGGGAAAACAAAAGCAAAAATAAACTATCGGGACTACACCAAAATAAAAAGCTTTCGCACAGCAAAAGAAATCATCAACAAAACAAAAAGCAATCTAATAAATAAATGGAAGAAGATATCTGCAAATGATAGATCTGATAAAAGGTTAGTATCCAAGTTATATAAAGAACTTAACTCAACACCAAAGAAACAATTCAACTGAAAAAATGGACATAAGACTTGAGTCAACATTTTTTTACAAAGACAACATTCAGATGGCCAACAGACACATGAAAAAAATGCTCAACATCCCTAATCATCAAGAAACGGAAATCAAAACCACAATGAGACATCACCTTCTATCTGCCAAAATGTCTAGAATCAAAAAGACACAGAATAACAAATGTTGGTGAGACCGTAGAGATTAAGGAACCCTTGTGCACTGTTCGTAGAAATGTAAACTGGTGCAACTACTGCGGAAAACAGTTTGCACATTTCTCAAAAACTTAAAAATAGAAATACCAAAAGATCCAGTAATATGATTACTAGAATTTACCCAAAAAACACAAGAACGCTAATTTGAAAAGATATATACACTATTTATAGCAGTTGTTATTTACAACAACCAAGATATGGCAGTATTCCAAGTGTCCGTTTATAGATAAAGATATTACTTAGCCATAAAAAAGAATGAGATCTTGCCTTTTGTAATAACATGGATGGACCTAGAATGTATATGATAAGTGAAATATGTAAGAGAAAGACAAATAACATGATTTCAATTACACACGGAATCTAAAAAAACAAAACAAATGAACAAATAAGACACAAAGAAACAAACCAGCCTAAAACCAGACTTAGCTGCAGAGAACAAACTGGTGATTGCCAGAGGGAAGGGGAATAAGATGGGTAAAATAAATAATACAACTTCCAGTTATAAAATAAATTAAGTCATGGGGCACCTGGGTGTCTCAGTCGGTTGAGCATCCAATTCTTGATTTCAGCTCAGGTTGTGATCTCACAGTTCATGGGATCGAGCTCCGGAGGGACTCTGTGCCGACAGTATGGAACCTGCTTGGGATTCTCTCTCTCCCTGTCTCTGCCCCTCTCCTGCTCACACTCATACACACACACACGCTCTCTCAAAACAAATAAATAAGCATTTAAAAATTAAGTCATGAAGATGAAAGGTAGAGCACAGGGAATATAATCACTAACACTCTAGCAACGTTGTATGAAGACAGATGGTGACTACACTTAGGATGTGAACACTGAGTAATGCAGAAAACTGCTGGATCAATATGTTGTACAACTGAAACTGATATAACACTGTATGTTAATTGTTCTTCAAAAAAAAAGGTGGAAAAAAAATTCATGATAAAAAGTGTTGGAAGTGACTTGATTTAGAAATCTATCCAGAAATCACAAAACAAATGCCGATTTCTTTCTCTGAGGATTAGGTGACCATATAACTTATCTTCCCTCCTGGAATACTTTGAAGAGTACAAGGCGATAATACCACCACCGGGCAATGTGGATAAGCCTAAACATTTAGTCACTGGAAAAGGGAGAAAAATTAGGACAAGAACTATTCACACATTGCGATTTTTCTTATTCAGGAGAGATAAAGAAACAGTACAGTTTGCAGAGAAGTGAAGATCAGATCCTGGAGATAACTTCCTGGGACATAGCCTCTGATGAACAAAGATGTACAAAGAAATGGAAACTCACCTCTGGCTTAGGGACAAAAGCCTGACCTGGAATGGTCAAGATGTGCTCAACGTTGCACAGGTACTGGGCCATGATGGAAAGGCGACTGCGCTGTTTGCTTCCTGTACTGGCTGTAAGTCTCTGTAAGACAAAGAGGAGTTTTTAGCAAATAATTAATCCAGTCTGATTAGATGGAATGCAGCCAACATTCTATTATCTACGGACACTAGATGGAGTTTTGAGATAAATTTTAAAAGTACAGGCACAGGTAGAACGGGAAACATTTTCCTCCAACATCAGTGGAGGTGAACCCAAGTGTGAATTATATCCTATATAATGTACTCAAAAATCCAGTCAGAAAACCTATCACTAGGGGCTGGGGATTTTCAAACCACTGTTATATTATTTAAATCTAATAAAACTTAGGGGTGCTGGGGTGGCTCAGTCGGTTAAGCAGCCGACTGCAGCTCAGGTCATGATCTCCTCATTCCCGAGTTTGAACCCCACATTGGGCTCTGTGCTGACAGCTCAGAGCCTGGAGCCTGCTTCGGACTCTGTGTCTCCCCCTTTCTTTGTCCCTCACCCACTCATGCTCTGCTTCTCTCGCTCTCAAAACTAAACATTAAAAAAAATCTTTTAAAAGCTAATAAAACCTTGAGTATTCAGAATTCTGGGAGAACGATTTTTTTATTTTTGCAAAAACCAGTAATTTATTCTTTTAAGAACCTAAACAATTTTAAAATCAGGTAGATCTAAATTAACTCATAAATGCAGTGCAATTTCACCCAAAATCTCAGGTTTTTCTTGAAGGAAACTTAAATTAAATTTCATAAAATTATATATGGAAAAGCAAAGGGCCAAGGACAGGCAGGAGGCTCCTGAAGAACATCAAGAACATGGGAGGGTCTGGGCAGACCCTCCACCTGGTGTCAAAGTTAAGGCAGATTATGGCATTGCTCTAGGCACAGATCAACGGAGCAACATCCTTAGAAAGAGACCCAAGCCTGTGGATGTTTGCTATGTGACAGATGTGGGGCAGCAACCACTAACGGGAGAAGGATGGAACACTGGTTACAGGGTATTGGTATAAGGAAGTAGATCTACAGAAGAGAAGAGTAACTCCCCATCTCATACTATAACCAAAGTAAATTCTAAGCACATTAACAATAAATAAAGAGCAAAACTTTAAAATTTTTATAAGTATGTATTTATTACTCCATGCTTGGTAAATATTTCTTAAAGATGCAAAAGCAAAAGCCATGAAAGACTGATCTTTTGCTCTATTAAAATTTAAAACTTCCATACAATAAAAACCCTATGAACGTAAGTCACAGATGGAGCGAAGGTATTTGAAACTCTTCTCCGACAAAGGATTAGTGTTCAAAACATAGAAGAGCTCCTACATGTCAGTAACTAAAAGATAAACCATAGAAAACAGGCTAAGAGCACCCAAATGAACTGTGACCATGAACTGTGCTCAACCACACTACAAATTAGGGCCATACACGTTTAAGCTGTAATGAGATAAGCTTTCCTATCCATGAAAGGAACGGAATTTCAACCACAGAACCTAGAACTGGTGAACGTAGGGAGCCAGCAGAACCCCATCTCCTGCTGGGAGGATGGGTACAAACACTCTGGGCTACAACTTGGCAAAACGTACCGGAGCGCTGAAGCAGAGCACGCCCCCATGACTCGTTAGGTCCCTTCAGGAACATGTCCTGGAGAGCAGTTCATATACTTCCACAAGGAAATACTCTGCAGGAACATCCCGCACCACATCACACATGCATGGCCTCAAAAACAGTGAAAAAACACAGAGGCCCATCATCAGGAATGAGTAAGTAAACTGGTAATTTTGACAATGGGATACTAAGTGACAGTTAAAATGAGTAAGAAGGCATTACCAACATAGATCCCAAAAGAGAGTAGAAAATAATGAAGTGGCAGAAAATATGTGGAGTATGATGACTCCATTTATAAAAAAACTTCAGAATATTACTCCTCATTGTTTCCTGTGTGTGTGTGTGTGTGTGTGTGTGTGTATCTGTAAAACACATGCCATGGGAATGATGAATATCAGTTTTAAGAGTACGACTCATAGGAGGGAAAGAAAGGAGACAGAAGAGGGTTCTAAGCAGATCTGTCATATTTTATTTCTTAATAAAAAGACAAAAATATGGCAACATGTTAAGATTAGACAAAACTGAGTGGAGGATTAAAAAATTAGGCACCACTAAAAAAAAACAATTAGGCACACTAATTTTTAAAAATGTATCCTGGAGAGGGGGCAAGGATGGGAGAGAAGTGGGGAGCTCCGTACATTTCGCTCGTCCCTATTTCTCAAACAGAGAAGGCCTGAAGCCGTAGGAGCCCTTCCAGGATCACAGGAGTTTGTAAGGAAAAGGAAAAGGAGGTAGAGTCCGCTGAGAAAACAACCTTATAGGTACGGGAACTGGGGAAGATAAAAACGGGCCGCGACGGAGGGAGGGAGCCCCCTTTGTGGGGAGCTGCGGTGAGTGAAGGGGAAAGAAAGAGCGGCTGAAACTGCCCAAAGAACTGTCCTTGTCCCTGGAGAAGAGAAAAACCTAGGCTCCAGACAGCGAGTGACCTGGTTCCCAGCTGTGGAGCCGACTTTCAGCTGGATCCCCAGTGCCAGACGGCGCCAGGAGAAACTGCCCCTCTGCTTTCCAACTCGATTCGATTCAGAGAGGAAGCAGCGCGGCCTGAAACCACTGCCGCCCAGCTCTCTGGCTAGATCCCCAGTGGGGAACCGGTGAGGCCCAAACCACTCGCCAGCCGCTCATGCGGCTGGATTCCCAGCGGGGAAGCATCTCGGCCTGAAACCGCTCCGCAGCTCCTCCGGCTGACACTGCTTGGAAGGACTCGGCATGCGGGTTCATATTTCGGGTGTATCAATAAAGCGGGAGGACGAGGATTTGGAAACGAGGCGTGGTTTGGGACACAGAACACCCCACACGTTGGCCGCGCCCGCAGAACAAGGAGATCAGACCCAAAAGAGTGATTTGCAATGCTTGGTTCGAGATGGGACTTGGGCGCTACCACTTTTCTCCCCACAACCACCGAGTTGAGGCCTCAGGGAGCAGGTGCAGGACACAGTGGAGGCTAAGACCCACCTACACCAAACCACGCCCATCCGCACTAGAGACTTTTTGGGGTTTTTTTGTTGTTGTTGTTTTTTTTAACGGAGCCAGGGCAAGACTTTTTGGGTTTTTTTTTTGTTGTTGTTGTTTTACCGGAGCCGGGGCAAGCCCAACATGGATGCACTACCATGATTAATTCTAGATTGATGCTGTATACTCAAATATAGTTTTCCTTGTCTCATTCGTACCCCTCCCCTCTGCTGGACTGGGCACTCTGGTCACTGGTTTGCTTAAACAGACACATTTAATACATTCTCTAGATGTATATTCTACACCTCCACCACTACCTTTCTCTCCCTCTCTCTCTCTCTCTCTCTCTATGGAGTAATCAAACTATATAGTTTCTCTTGAGTAATATTATTTTCGTTTCTTTCTCCTCACCTCTTGTCATATTCTCCTCTTTCTCTCTCTGAATTAAGCCTCTTAGTCTCTGCCTGGTTATTGTCCAGTTTCACTTCCTCCCTGCTGTGTCATTTCTTTGTATCTGCTCTTCCATCAGCACTGCATACACCCTGTTCTTTATTTGTAGCTGGGAATTCTGGTTTTATGCTTTTAGACTGTCCTTTGTCTCTTGGGTTTCTTTTTTTTCTTCTTTTTTATATTTATTTTTATTATTTGGTTTTCCTCCTTCCTCTTTTTTTTTCTTTTTCCCTTTCGGTTTGCATGTTTGTTGATTTGTCTGTGTTTATATGCCTTTGTTCCCTGTGTTTGTCTGTTTTCGTTTCCAGTGCTACCTCAAGAAACAAGCCAAAGTACACATGGTGGAGAGTCCCAAATACCACTACGAGTAGGGAAATAAAATAACCAAAGTCTCAGCAAGAAAGACCAAGACACACCATTCTAAGAACACATCCAGAATGGACAGGCCCTGGACAGTCAAAGAGCCTTCTTTAATACAGCAGTACTCACAGGTGCAGAGTGCATAACAAGCTTTTAAAACTAATAAGAGACAGAAAGCTAGCCAAAATGACAAAACGGAAGAACTCTCCTCTAAAGAAATTCCAGGAAAAATTGACAGCTAAAGAACTGCTCAAAACAGATATAAGCAACATAACTGAACAAGAATTTAGAACAATAGTCATAAAATTAATCGCTGGGCTTGAAAAAGGCACGGAAGACATCAGAGAAACTATTGCTACAAAGATTATGAAGCTTAAAAATAGTTGTGATGAATTAAAAAATGCTATAAATTGGTGCATAATAAAATGGAGGCGTAAAGTGCACGGACTGAAGAGGCAGAGAGGAGAATAGGTGAATTAGAGGACACAATTATAGAAAAAGATGAAGCCGAGAAAAAGAGAGATAAACTGATCCAGGGACATGAAAGGAGAGTTCTAGAACTGACTGATACAATCAAATGGAACAATATCTGTATCATAGGAATTCCAAAAGAGGAAGACAGAGGGAAAGGCGCTGAAGGAGTCCTTGAACAAATTATAGCAGAGAACTTCCACAATCTGGGGAAGGAAACAGACATTGAAATACATGAGGCACTGAGAACTCCCTTCAGATGTAACTTGAATCGATCTTCTGCACGACATAGCATAGTGAAACTGGCAAAATACAAGGACAAAGAGAGAATCCTGAAAGCAGCTAACACACAAAGGGAAACCTATCAGAGTGCTTACAGACCTATCTACTTAAACTTGGCAGGTCAGAAAAGAATGGCAGGAAATCTTCAATGCGATGAAAAGAAAAAATATGCAACCAAGAATCCTCTATCCAGCAAGCCTGTCATTCAGAACAGGAGAGATAAAAGTCTTCCCAAATAAACAAAAACTGAAAGAATTCATCACCACTAAACCAGCCCTAAAAGAAATCCTGAGGGGAACTCTATGAGGGAAATGTTGCAAGGAATACAAGGTACCAGAGAAAGCATCACAAGCATGAATCCTACAAAGAACACATGACTCTAAACCCATATTTTTAAATAATAACACTGAGTGTAAATGGACTAAATGCTCCAATCAAAAGACAGAAGGTAGCAGAACGGATAAGAAAAAACAAAATCCATCTATTTGCTGTCTACAAGAAACTCATTTTAGACCTGAGGACACCTTCAGTTTGAAAGTAAGGGGATGGAGAAATATCCATCATGCTACTAGAAGTCAAAAGGAAACTAAAGTAGCCATACTTATATCAGACAAACTGGACTTTAAAGTAAAGGCAGTAACAAGGGATGAAGAAGGGCATTATATAATAATTACAGGGTCTATCCATCAGGAAGAGCTAACAATTGTAAATGTCTATGCATCGAATACAGAGGCACCCAAATACATAAAACAATCACAAACAGAAACAATCTTATGGACAAGAATGTGCTAGGGGCGCCTGGGTGGCTTAGTCAGTTAAGCATCCGACTTTCGCTTAGGTCATGATCTCACGGTTCGTGGGTTCAAGCCCCACGTCAGGCTCTGTGCTGACTGCCAGCTCAGAGCCTGCAGCCTGTTTCAGTCTGTGACTCCCTCTCTCTCTGACCCTCCCCTGCTCATGCTGTCTCTCTCTCTCTCCTAGAAATAAATAAAAACATTTAAAAAAAATTTAAAAAATAAATAAAAAATAAAAATTGAAGCCTATCATTAAAAAAAAAAAAAGAATGTGCTAAAAACAGGGGAGTTTAATACTCCACTTACAGCAATGGATAGATCAACTAGACAGAAAATCAATAAAGAAACAATGGACTTGAATGACACGCTGGACCAGATGGATTTGACAGATATATTTAGAACTCTACATCCTGAGGCCATGGAATTCACTTTCTTCTCAAGTGCGCATGGCACATTCTCCAAGATAGATCACATACTGGGACATAAAGTAGCCCTCAATAAATATAAAAGAAGTGAGATCATACCATGCACACTTTCAGATCACAATGCTATGAAACTCGAAATCAATCACAGGAAAAAGGCTGGAAAACCTCCAAAAACAGAGGTTAAAGAACACCCTACTAAAGAATGAATGGGCCAATCAGCCAATTCGAGAAGAAATTTAAAAATATATGGAAACAAATGAAAATGAAAATACAACAATGCAAACTCTATGGGGTGCAGCAAAGGCAGTCCTAGAGGAAAGCACACTGAACTCCAGGCCTATTTCAAGAAACCAGAAAAAGTGCAAGTACAAAATCCAACAGCGTACCCAAAGGAACTAGGAGAGCAACAAGAGTACCCCAAACCCAGCCGGAGAAGAGAAATAATAAAAATCAGGGCAGAAATAAACAATATAGAATCCAAAAAAACAGTTGAACAGATCAATGAAACCAAGAGTTGGTTTTTTTGAAAAAATTAACAAAATTGACAAACCTCTAGCCAGCCTTCTCAGATGAGATCGGGCATGTTCAGGGTGGTATGGCCGTAGACTAGCCAGGCTTCTCAAAAGAAAAGAGAGAGCACCCAAATAGACAAAATCATGAATTAAAATGGACTTATTAAAACCAATCTCTCAGAAATACAAGCAATTATCAGGGAATATTATGAAAAATTATACGCCAACAAACTGGACAACATAGAAGAAATGGACAAATTCTTAAATACACACTCATTACCAAAATTCACCCGAGAAGAGAGAAAATATGAACAGACCCATAACTAGTGAAGAAATTAAATCAGTTATCAAAAACCTCCCATGAAATAAGAGCCCTGGGCCAGATGGCTTCCCTGGGGAATTCTACCAGACATTTAAATCAAAGTTAATACCCATTCTTCTCAAGCTATTCCAAAAAATAGTAATCGAAGGAAAACTTCCAGACTCGTTCTACAATTCCAGCATCACATTGATTCCCAAGCCAGACAGAGACCCAGCAAAAAAAGAGAACTACAGGCCAATATTCTTGATGAATATGGATGCAAAAATCCTCAACAAGATACTTGCAAGTCGAATTCAATGGCACATAAAAAGAATTATCCACCATGATCAAGTGGGATTCATTCCTGGGTTACAGAGCTGATTCAATATTGGCAAATCAATCAATGTGATACATCACATTAACAAAAGAAAAGATAAAAACCATATAATCCTGTCGATAGATGCAGAAAAAGCATCTGACAAAATACAGCATCCCTTCTTAATAAAGACCCTCGTAAAAGTCGGGATAGAAGGAACATACTTAACATCATAAAAGCCATCTATGAGAAGCCCTCAGCTAACATCATCCTAAATGGGGAAAAACTGAGAGCTTTCCCCCTGAGGTCAGGAACACGACAGTGATGTCCACTCTCACCACTGTTGTTCAACATAGTGCTGGAAGTCCTAGCGTCGGCCATCAGACAGCAAAAGGAAATAAAAGGCATCAGAATTGGCAAAGAAGTCGTCAAAGTTTCACTTTTTGGAGACGACATGATACTCTACATAGAAAATCCAACAGACCACCAGAAGCCTACTAGAACTGATCCAAGAATTCAGCAAAGTTGCAGGGTACAAAATCAACACACAGAAATCGGTTGTATTTTTATACACCAATAATGAAGCAATAGAAAGAGAAATCAAGAAACTAATCCCATTCACAACTGCACAAAAAACCAGAAAATACATAGAAAGAAACCTAATCAAAGATATATAAGAGATCTGTATGATAAAAACTATAGAAAACTTATGAAAGAAATTGAAGAAGACATAAAGAAATGGAAAAACATTCCATGCTCATGGATCAGAAGAATAAATATTGTTAAAATGTCATTACCACCCAAAGCAACCTACACATTCAATGCAAACCCAATCAAAGTTGCATCAGCATTCTTCTCAAAACTAGAACAAACTATCCTAAAATTTGTATGGAACTACAAATGACCCAGAAGAGCCAAAGTAATATTGAAGAAGAAAATCATTACAATCCCAGACTTTAGCCTCTACTACAAAGCTATAATCATCGAGACAGTATGCTAATTGCTTTATTGCACAAAAACAGACACATAGACCAATGGAATAGAGAACTCAGAATTGGATCCACAAATGTATGGCTGACTAAATCTTTGACAAAGCGAGAAAGAGTATCCAATGGAAAAAAGACAGCCTCTTTAACAGATGGTGCTGGGAGAACTGGACAGAAACATGCAGAAGAATGAAACTAGATCACTTTCTCAGACCATACACAAAAGTAAACTCAAAATGGATAAAGGACCTGAATGTGAGACAGGAAACCAGCAGAACCCTAGAGGAGAAAGCAGGAAACAACCTCCTTGACCTCCACTGCAGCAATTTCTTACTTGACACATCCCCAAAGGCAAGAGAATTAAGAGCAAAAATGAACTATTGGGACCTCATCAAGATAAAAAGCTTCTGCCCGGCAAAGGAAACAATCCATAAAACTAACAGGCAGTTGTCAGAATGGGAAAAGACTGCAAATGACATATCAGATAAAGGGCTAGTATCCAAAATCTATAAGGAACCCACCAAACTCCACACCCAAAAAAACAAAGAATCCAATGAAGAAATGGGCAGAAGACATGAACAGACACCTCTCCAAAGAGGACATCCAGATGGCCAACAGACACATGAAACAATGCTCAGCGTCCCTCATCATCAAGGAAGCACAAATCAAAAGCACACTGAGATACCACCTCATGCCAGTCAGACTGGCTAAAATGAACAAATCAGGAGACGATAGATGCTGGCGAGGATGTGGAGAAATGGGCACCCTCCTACACTGTTGGTGGGAATGCAAACTGCTACAGCCCCTCTGGAAAACAGTGTGGAGGTTCCTCAAAAAATGAACACTAGAGCTCCCCTATGACCCAGCAATAGCACTACTAGGAATTTACCCAAGGGATATAGGAGTGCTGATGTATAGGAGCACACGTATCCCAATGTTCATAGCAGCACTCTCAACAATAGCCAAAACATGGAAAGAGCCTAAGTGTCCATCAACGGATGAATGGATCAAGAAGATGTGGTTTATCTATACCATGGAATACTACATGGCAATGAGAAAGAATGACATCTGGCCATGTGTAGCAACACGGATGGACCTTGAGGGTGTTATGCTGAGCGAAATAAGTCAGGCAGAGAAGGACAAATACCATATGTTTGCACGTATAGCAGGATTAGAAGGAACTTAACTGAGGACCGTGGGGGAGAAGAAGGGGGGAAAGAGGCAAACCATGAGAGACTCTTGAATGCTGAGAACTGAGGACTGATGGGTTTGGGGGGGGGAGGGGGAGATGGGCATGGAGGAGGGCACTTGTGAGGATGAGCCCTGGGTGTTATATGGAAACCAACTTGACAATAAACTATTTAAGAAAAAATAAATAAGTAAAAAATGTATCCTGATTCTCTATATTCTTAGAATTTACCGGATACTCTGATTCTCTTCTAAATGATACAGGGTCAGCATTACAAACACCAATGGCTACTGGATTTATCCTGGAGGTGGGTACACTGGCAGTGTACCTCACCACTAGACAAATGAGTGTGTTTACCACATTTGGTTTTGTCTTCTTGCTTCACTGTCAAGAGAAGATTCCTAAAATTCCCTATTATTTGCTACTTCTAACCTGCTGTGGGCATGAAAACCACATATTTGGCTCGTAAGAGTTTTGCATTAAGTAGGTTTTAAAACTGAGATGCTCAGGCGTGCCTTGGTGGCTCAGCTGGTTAAGCATCCAACTTTGGCTCAAGCCATGATCTCATAGTTCATGGGTTCAAGGCCCACATCAAGCTCTGTGCTGTCAGCCAGGAGCCTGCTTCAGATTCTGTGTCTCCCACTCTCTCTCTGCTCCTCCGCTGCTTGGGCTCTGTTGAGCTCTCAAAAGTAAACAAACATATTAGGGGCACCTGGGTGGATCAGTCAGTTAAGTGACCAACTTTGGCTCAGGTCATGATCTCATGGTTCATGGGTTTGACTCCCACGTTGGGCTCTTTGCTGACAGCTAGCTAAGAGCCTGGAGCCTGCTTCAGATTCTGTGTCTCCTCTCTCTGCCCCTCCTCTACTTCTACTCTGTCTCACTCTGTCTCCCAAAAATATGTAAAAAAAAAAATTTTTTTTTTAAAGTTAAACTGAAATGCTCAAGAAATTTCCTGTGGGTAAAATTATAGATTCTGTAACATCTATTTTGTTACTCAGAAGCCATCCCTCCACCTCATCCTTCTTTTTAAATTGCCTGGCTCCTGTGTATTATTTACACAGTTGAAGTTATTAGGAGGCCCAGTTCATGATAAGTGATAAGCTGCTACAATATAAGTGACAAAGTTCATCCTTACTAAACTGTGAAACCAAGAAATGTAGATATTCTCAAGCAAATATCAAAAAAAAAGAAAAAAGAAAAAAGAAAAGATAAACACTGGAAGCATATATTTAAAGAATAAACTTATGCATTAAATGGTCAAAAATATTTCTAGTTCCTCACAAATTTCTTTTGCAGCTTAATTGTACCATTGCCACGAAAGTAAAAAATTCAAAGTGCACTGTACAACTGGCACAATTCAAAGCAGTTGTGTAAAACTAAAATCTAGCACATACATAATCACAAAATAAAAAAAATAAACCAGCGGGGCCTGGGTGGCTCAAGCAGTTGAGTGTCTGACTTTGGCTCAGTTCATGTTCTCACAGTTTAGGAGTTCGAGCCCCACACTCTGCGTTTCCTCTGTCCCCCACTCTCTCAGCCCCCCCCCCAAAATGAAAGAACATTAATAAAAGAGCATGTAAAAATTATTATTTCATGCTGGGTTGTCTCCCAATATTTTACTTTACATCCCAAAGGTGTTCTCATTGATGAATTCAACAGAATTTGAAAAATCACTTTAACCAAAGAGCAAACCAGTGTGACACAGAGCGTAAACTAATTTGACGTAAAGGCATGGTTACGTATAGTTCACTCAGAGTGCTGGCTGTCCGTTCCTGCCAGGAAAGCCTGACCCCCCAACCTGACCCATCCAAACTCTGCAGCAATACACCTCGGCTGTGGAGAGGAAACCGTGTGGACAGTACACCTGCGCTGAGAAGACAGCAGCACATACCTGTCCCGCATTCACTGCAGAGAAGTTCAAGCCACAGAACAGAAAGCTCTGAAAAAGGTTTCATTAAAAATTAGCCCAAGAGTCAAATGGTCAATCAATCATCCAAACAGGACTTGATGCTGCTGTGATAGATATGTTATGTGTAAAGCTATGAAAGTTCAAACTCCATGACAAGACAGAGATTTTAACAACAAAAGGCCAGGAAACCAAACCAGTTAATTATTCAGTAAAAGGAAACCTCTAACCCTAGAGATTTTAAAAAGCATTGTGAGGGGGTATGAGAAACACCAGGCACAAAGACGCCACAAGGACAGTGTTATTTTCTTCCTCATTCATCTAAAATAATGTTAAGTAGAAAAATTAGGCTTATTCTTGGGAGGCTACACAGCCAAATACCAGGGACGCTGAAAACTACATCATTCCTGGCGGGGTAACTGCCTCCCTCCCTGCTAGGGAGGTGCCCATGAAGCAGCCAGGGGCCCCTGAAGATGGGAGGAGATCAAGAAGCGAATCCTGGACCCCGAAAGGAGAGACCACAGGTCCAGTCACACGGAGAACTGGAAAATCATGACTGCAGCGGGAAACACACGACCTGTGTTCGAGTTCAGCTTTCCCTGTAACGAGCTCCATGACCTCCTGCAAGACACTAAACTACTTTAAGCCTCAGTTTCATCATCTATAAAATGAGGTTAGATGAGATTTGTTAAGGTCTCATTTATTGCTACAGAGTCTGATTCTATTTTATGAGCTGGAACTTTATACTGTCTATATGTTCTTTAATGTGTGTGAGCTGAATTCCTATCTTTAGACCCTGCAGACCTAGAGAGAAGCAAAGAGGACTGTGTTTGGTTACTTTTGCTCTATCACTCACAAAGCCAAGCAAAGCGAACGCCTACAAGTGCTATCTGTGGAATACAGAATTACAAATATGATAGCGTCAAGAGTAAACAGAGGGTATATAGGAAAATACTGTTTGCCATATATTCTTCTGTTGAAACTTTCGCTTGCAAAATGTGAAAACTGGTCAGAGGGCTAGTGCTAACCATGCTTCTAGAGCATTCCATAAATTATAGACTCCATGTAAACTTTTCTCAATACTCATACTAAAATTTGAGTAAAATCCACACTTTTTTGGGCTAAAGAAAAATAATTGCATATTGTGAAGTTAAAGCAACACTATTATTAATAATCACAACTGACATTCTGAGTCACTGAAAATAGTACTCCACCTCTTAAGCCTCTGTTCCTTTGCATTTTCCCCCAAAAGAATTTGAGTACATAGTGTTTTGCATCTCTCTTGTGTTATTCAGGAATAGAAATACCGTAATAATCATGTCATCTGGGAAAATTAAAGTCCAAGGACAAATCAAAAGGCTGAGAAAACAAGAAAACTATTACTATATGCTCAACTCACACACACAGAAGACAGTGAACAGAATCATAAGCCGGAAATGACACGGGCCTTAGGAAAGTAGTGACGCCTCAGAGGTCCTAACAAACACAAAAAGGTCCTACATATTGGTGATGGGAAATTCTAGGACGGCTGAGAAAAAGATTTTATGGCTAAATACTCTAAAGCAAAGTTTCCTATCCTTGGCATTGCTGACATTCTGGGAGGGTGAAAGTGGAGCAGTTCTCTGTTGTCGGGAGCTGTCTTACGCCCTGCAGGTTTACCAACATCCTAACCTCTATCCGCTAACCCCCCCCCCACCCCGCTGTGACAACCGGAAATATCTCCAGACAGGCAGAAGGCAAGAAGACAGCGAAGTGGGAGCACCCTGAGCTCGCTCCCTCCCCTGCTCACACCAGGGCTGCATCCGGTGCAACTCTTCCTGAGAATGACCTGAGGCCCCACAGAACAGCTCTGGAGGGCTGCAACTATAAAGACAAAGCCGCATCAGAAAGGGAAAGAGGGACAAAGACACTGTGATTTCAGGAACCAACACCCCCCCTCCCCCAAGCGAGAGAGGATCTATCACAGGTGCAAATGTCTCCCTGAGAAGTGAGGGCTTCCGGCCCCACTCCAGGCACACACAACCCCCGCCCCAACCCTGGGGATTTGCACCAGGAAGTTAAGCGCCCCTAACTTCTGTTTCTGAAAATCAGCTGGGCTGAACTCTGGGAGGATGGGGGGCTAGCGGAAATGCTCTCACTTGCCATGGGACTCCTCACATAGGCAGCAGCCTGAAATGTGCCTGGCCATACGCGAAAAAAATTTATTGACTAATTTTAGGGAGCAAGCCAAACCTACGGGGCGGTGTAAGAACTTTATGCAAGAATGGAAATGCCTGCGGCACTATTCTTACCCTGTGAGCCCTCACGTCCGATGCCCGCGGGCACTAGTCAGCACTCCCCATACACCTCTCTAGCACCGCCTGCCCTGCCCCGTGCTCCCCCACAGCCCTGCCTCGCCGGACCCACCTTCCTGGCAGACACCCCTTGACTCCGACCCCGCACACCTGGCAGACAGCCTCATGGAGACTGTTGCCCCCAAAATCAACTCCTGCCAGGGAAGTGGGGAAGGGGCTCTCTGCCCACCAGTGTACCTGCTGCAGTCATAGCCAGGTCCCAACAGAGGGTGCACACAGCCAACCCAGGGGACACCCCTGACGCACACCTGCCACATGAGGCCACTACCTCCCTAGCCAGGAATCACAGCTGACCCACCTAATATATAGAAATAAATACAGAGTTAGACAAAATAAGCAGACAGCAGAAAAGTTTCCACACAAAAGAACAGGACAAAGCCTGAAAAAGAACTAAATGAAAAAGACATAAGCAATCTACCTAATAAAGAGTTCAAAGTGATGATTATAAAGATGTTCACCAAACTTAGGGGAATGGATGACCTCAGCAAGGACTTGAATAAAGAGATAGAAAATATTAAAAAGAGCCAATCAGAGCTGGAGAATACAATAGCTGAAAGGAAAAACACAATAGAGGGAGTCAACAGCAGATCAGAGGATGCAGAAGAACAGATCAGTGATCTGGAGGATAGGGCAGTAGAAATCATTCAAGAAGAACGGCAAAAAGAAAAAAAGGCTGAAAAAAATCAGGATAGGTTAAGGGGCCTCTGGGACATCATCAGGCATACTAATATTCATGTTATAAGGAGTCCCACAAAAAGAAGAGAGAAAGGACCAAAAAACTTAATTTTAGGAAATAACTGAAAAGCTACCTAACAAGGAAAAGATAACAGATATCTAGGTCCCGGAAACACAGATACCCCTAAACACGATGAACCCAAAGAGGCCCATTCGGAGACAGATAATTAAAATTTAATGTTTAAACTCAAAAGTTAAAGACAAAGAGTCTTAAAAGCACCTAGTTTATACAAGGAAGTATCTGTAAAAAGTGATTTTCAGCAGAAGATCTGAAGGCCAGAAGGCATGATCTATTCAAAGTGCATGAATGGAAAAAAGCTACAACCAAGGATACTCTCCTCAGCAGAAATATTATCACTCAGAATTAAAAGTGAGATAAAAAGGTTCCCAGACAAACAAAAGTTAAAGGAGTTCATCACCACTAAACCAGCCTTGCAAGAAATTTTTAAGGGATTTCTTTAAGCAAAAAAGAAAATGCCATAACTCGATGAAAATCACAAAAGAAAAAATTTCACTGGTAACAGTATTATACATTAGTCAATGTATCCCTTATAAAAGCTAGTATGAAGTTTAAGACAAAAGACAAAAATAGTCAAATCAACTATACCTAGGATAATTAGGAATATACAACATAAACAAGGGCATGAAGGAAAAAATTGTAATGCTTTTAGAATGGGTTTGAACTTAAGCAACCATCAAGTTCAACAGACTACTCTATTCATAGGTTGTTGTAGATACCTCATAGCTACCTCAAAGGTAGCCAGAAGGCATGAGGTGGGGTCAAAAGAGGTTGTTTTGTTTTTTTAAAGTTTATTTATTTATTTTTAAAAGAGAGAGAGAGTGCATGAAGGCACAGGGACAGGAGGGGCAGTGAGACAGAGGGAGGAATTCTCTGAAGTGTAGAGTCAGACTTGGGGCTTGAACCCACAAACCATGAGATCATGACCTGAGCTGAAATGAAGAATCAGATGCTTAATTGAGTGAGCCACCCAGGCTCTCATTTTGTTGTTTTGTTTTTTTAAATAGAAGACATTAGAGCAGGTAGTAATCCAGTAAAGAGGGAGTAATCAGTGAGGGAAAAGAAAGGAAGGTAATCATGATCTGAAAATTCTGACACGTCAATAATTAAATAAAAGTCCCTTAAATTATATGAAAAACTTACAGCAAAAACTCCTTAATTCTGTTTGTTTTAAACTCCTTAATTTTGAACAGTTCTGTGAAGATTTCTGTTGTTTTGTTAGCTGCTTCTCATTACCTAAGTATTTAATTTTGAGTTTACATGTATCCAGTATTCTGCATGCTCAGAGTTTAACTTTCCCTATAATTTATACATGTCACAGGTAATAAATCTGTGCCCATGAGTATTATTTTGTTGTGCCTAGCAGATCAAATTTTGGGAGCCAGACTAGCCTGGCCTAAGTCCCAGCTGGGCTATGTGGTAGCTGTGTGGCCTTGAATAAGCTAATTAAAATCTCTGAGCTTCAGTATTCCTTTCTAGCAAAAACCTAGTAAGTCACAAGGATGAAAGCGACAGTACAGGGAATAGAGTCAGTGGCACTATACTAGCTTGTGTGCCGACAGAGGGGAGTTACACTTGGGGCAAACACAGCGCAATGCAGGCAATTGTTGAATCACTACGTTGTACACCTGAAACTAATAGAACATTGTGTGTCAATGTCAATTAAAAATTACCTATTAGGTTGCTTTGAGGCTTAAATAAGAAAATATATGTAAAGTGGCATCTAGCAGACATTCCATTAATAGCTGATATTATCATTATCAGTACCACATAGGCAAATAAAAAGCAAAGTTAAAAATATTCATATAATTAAAAATTTACACCTGTAAAACTCAATAAATTGCCTAGTTGAGTTAAATGACAAATTTCTTCTGAATCACCCAAGTCATCTCTGCTTTCATCCAGCTTTCACAAGGTATGCCTTAAATATTTTATGGAACTAGACAGAGGTAGTGCTTGCCCAGTAGTGTAAATGTACTAAATTCCACTAAATCATACACTACAAAAAAAATGTCTCCATGTACTGCCAAATGTCTCTGAATGGGGGGCTGGTGGCAAAATCGTCTCCACGGAGAACCACTATTCTCAAGTGGAACATGGGTAAAAAGAGAGCGAGAGATCTAAGAAACAGAATTCTTACACGTGCATAAATGCAGAAGAAGGCATCTCAAGAACTGAACTAACGTGACATTTTATATATGTGCGTGTGTATATATATAATATATACGTATAATTCTCACATATGTATATAATTTCAGGAAATTCTGATATTAAAAAGTTTTCTACAAAAAAACCACTATGAAGCTGAATAAAATATATGGATGACAGTTTTCCTGAACTAAACAGCAGCACTGCGGGCCTCTGAGCAGGGACACATGAGGAAGGCGCAGGGAAGCCTTATAGCTGCGCAGCTCACAGCCTGGAGGCCGCACTCAGGCGGCGGCACTGGAAACCGAGCCGGCGGCTGCCTGATGAGAGGAGACAGACGCCAGAGCTCTGGGGCGCCAAGGCAGCCAGCGCTTGTGAGGCACACTATTGGGTATGGAAACACACACACACAAACACACAGAGATGGGGGGGGACTGGAGACAGGAAGGGAAGGGAGCTCCTGAGAGATGCAAAGGGATCCCTTCCAGTCTTTGACGAAGCATGGATCTCTAAGTGCGTTACGTTGGAGGTTGAGAAAGTAGCATCAGAAAGTGGGACAAAATGGAGGTCACAGAGGCTAGAAGTAGTTTGTACTCCCAACAGCCAAGTAAAGAGCCCTTGAAATACACAGGATACTGGGTAGATTCCTCAGGAAGGCTGTGACTTAAGTAGGGGGGCTTTAGCCTCAGATTAAAGGCTGCTATAGACTTGTTACAAGGAAGCTTAAAAGCCAGCTTCAACCCAATCTGCATGTGACTCATTTATGCGCCAGAATAAAGCCCACCACGCAGGCCGACACAACAATATCCAGCCCTCAAGGCGAAACAAAGCAAAACAAAACCTCACAATATCTAGTATCCTGTCCAAAATTACCAGGCTTGCAAAGGAGCAGAAAAATAGGACCCATGGAAAGAGGGAGGGGGAAAAAGCAAATGGCAAAATGGTACAGAAATGACAGATGTCGTGAAGTTAACAGGCCCAGGTCTTAAAGCAGCTATTACAAATATCATACATATGCAAAGATACCAAGGAAAGCATGAACATAAGGGAAAATATAAGACCCAAATGGAACTTCAGAAGTGAAGCTACAATACCCCAAATGAAAGTTGAGTAAAACCAACAACAGATTGGCCACCGCACAGAAGAGTAGTGAATGTGAAGACACAGTTACTGGAACTTTTTTTTTTTTAGTATTTCTTATTGGTGCTTCTAAGTATATGTGTTTATAACAGTTAAAGTGGGATAGAGGTGAATCCAAGAGTTCTACAGCAGCTGTTCTAAAATATACTGCATACTCGACAAACTATTCAAGTCGCACAAAACCATTTTTTCAGTCTTTTCAACCGAGAAGAGCCCAAATGCAGCATGCTTCCCCTCCTGAGATGGTTCATACTGAGCAGGCTTTGGTTTCAGGTTTTTGTTTTCTTCTACAATAGCTTCATATTTCTCTTTCGTTTCTGTCAATTCTAGGTGAAGCGGCTCTACTTCTGAGGTTTCTTGGGTCGCAGCTCCAAAGTGATGCTTTAGAAGCCCAAAGCCCTAGTAGGTTTCTCTAGTTCTTCCTAGAATGCTACCAGTACCTTGGTCAGTGTGCCCACACCCCGACTTCTCCTGGGACCTTCAGAAGAGCTCGTGCCTCGAGGTCGTGGTGTTGTAATGGGCCACAGCGACCCTGACACCAGTGCAGCTCGTGCCCCAAACTGTGGCCGGTGGGCTCTAGGAACTGGAATTTTTATGTATGGTGAATTATTTGTATTTTTTATTATGCGTGGTGAATTATTAAATTGTTTCATGGGACCTAACCAAATATCCAAGCATTTGTTAAACCTTTTTTTCCTTTGCTGATGTAAGATACAATCGTTATCAAATATGAAGTTGTCTGATTCTGTCTTTTTAAAATTTTCTTAATGTTTACTTTTGAGAGAGAGAAAGAGAGAGAGAAAATGAATGTGAGCGGGGGAGGGGCAGAGAGCGAGGGAGACACAGAATCGGAAGCAGGCTCCAGGCTCTGAGCTGTCAGCACAGAGCTCAAAGCAGGGCTCGAACCCAGACAGGGAGATCATGACCATGACGTGAGCCGTAAGTCTGACACTCAATTGACTGAGCCACCCAGGTGCCTCTGATTCTGGGCATTTCTAATGCAGCCATCACTCCGTGTCATAATGAGTCATGGTGCTTCAGTTATTAGAGTTGACAATACATTTTAACATTTGATAGGCAAGTCTTCCCTCATCACTCTTCTTTTTTTCAAAATTGCTTATCCATTCTTGCAGGTCCACTCAAGGTGATCCCTGGAACTTCACTGCATTTCAAGATGTTATTGAAGAAACATAAATTTGGAAAAGTGAAGCATCTTTATGATATCAAATTTTTTCTTCCAGAGACTCTCAGTAAAGTTTTGTGATTTTTTTTTATACAAGTCCCTCTTTTTTCCTTCGGTTTCCAAAATAATTCTCTATTTCTAACATTTTTACTTGTCTAACAGTGATATATTTTGTTTGCTTCAATCCCTACTGTATTTGATTTCCTACTTATCACTAATCCAATCCCACTCTCTCCCCAACTTACCTATTCTTTCAGTATATCCAAACATAATAGGTGTTTTATCAAATTCTTTGTGCTGCTCTGATGTGAACTCAGTGTTCTTCTGAGGATTCCCTGCTCTGTCTTCTGACCTGGGCCTTCTGTTTCCTAGATTTCATACAATCTTTCTACTTGCTGTCTCTAATCAGATTAGTGCTTACATAGGCTTTGTCATTATGTCACAGGTGTTGCTAGAGGTCGTGAAAAAGACTTTTCTGTAACTGGTGCAAGGGGATCATGTATTAAAAGCAGTAAAACTGGCTTCTATTTCAACCATACACAAAAATCAATCCCAAGTGGATTACAGATGTAAATGTGCAAACAATAAAAGCTTCTAGAAGATCAGAAGAATATCTTAATAATAACAAGATATAAAGAGTTCTTCAATAAGACACAAAAAGCACTAACCATAAATTTACAATTAAAAACATCTGCTCTTTAAAAGATACTATAAAGACAATAACCTGCTGAAGAGTGGAAGAAATCTGCAACACACTTAATAAAAGACTAGATCGAAGAATATGTTAGAACTCTTCCAAATCTGTAAGAGACAAGCAATCCAACAGAAAAATGAGTAATGGGTAAGCAAAGTACAAAAAAGAGGCGATCTTAAAGGTCAATAAACATGCAAAATAGTGCTCAGTTTTTTAAAGAAGTTTATTCATTCTGAGAGAGCGAGAGAGCGTGCATGTGTGCACAAGGCAGGGAGGGACAGCGAGAGAGGGGGAGAGAGAGAGGAGAAGGGAGGGAGAGAGGGAGAGAGGGAGAGGAGAGGGAGGGGGAGAGAGGGGGAGAGAGAGAGGAGGGAGAGAGGGAGAGAGGTGAGAGAGGGAGAGAGGGGAGAGAGAGGAAGAGAGAGGGAGAGGGGGAGAGGGAGAGGGAGGAGAGAGGGAGAGGGAGAGAGAGGAGAGAGGGAGAGGGAGAGAGGGAGAGAGAGAGAGAGAGAGGGAGAGGGAGAGAGAGAGAGGGAGAGAGAGGGAGAGGGAGGGAGAGGGGGAGAGAGGGGGGGAGGGAGGGGAGAGGGAGAGAGAGAGAAAGAGAAACAGAGAGAGAGAGAGAGAGAGAGAGAGAACGAACCCCAAGCAGGCTCTGAGCGGAGCACGTGGCTCAATCTCGACAAGATCATGACCTGAGCCAATATCAAGAGTCAGACGCTTAACCACCTGAGCCACCCAGGTGGATCCGGTGCTCCAGTTGATTAAAAATTCAGCAAAAGACAGAATAAAACCACAAAAACACACCAGCTCTGATTAACAAAAATGTACAACACTGGCAATATCAAGTACTGGCAAGGATATGAAGCAAAATGAACTCACACGCACAGTTGGTGGGAATACAAACAGGCATGATGATGTCAGCAAACAAATTAGCATAATCTAGCCAAAGTGAAGACTGGAGGAACTTAAGACCCAACACTGCCACTTCCGGCTCTATTCTCTAGGGAAAGCTTGCTTATGTGCTCCAGCCGACATACACAGGAGAATCTCCAGGACAGCTTGGTTTTTAGCAACACTGGAACAGGATCCCAAAACCGGAGAATGGATAAATTATGACTTAGTCGAAGAGTGGGCAGTATGTAACTACACAAACAAACTACAGCTCACGAGCAGCGTCAGCAAATCAGGATAAAAAGAGTACATACTGCATGAATCCATTTGTAGAAGTTCAAAAATGAAGCTAAAGTATATGAATTATACAGGGAAGAATCTATGTGATGAACAGGGAATTATAAGTTCCAAATTCATGGAACTGATTACCTTGGTAGCAGGTGGAAAACAGGAGATACAATCAGAATGAGGCATACAAGAGGATGTCGAAGATGTTGAGAAATTAACTACTGAGTTGAGTGGTGGGGATTCAGGTGTTTTTTTCACTAAGCCATAAAAATACATCACATACTCTTCTGTATTTGTAGGTCAAACTAATTAAAGTGAAAATTTTTTAATGCCTAATTTTTGAGAGAGAAACAGAGTATGAGTGGGGGAGGGGTAGAGAGGAAGACACAGAATCTGAAGCAGGCTCCAGGCTCTGAGCTGTCAGCACAAAGCCTGACGCGGGGCTCGAACTCATGAACCATGAAATCATGACTGAAGTGAGGTCGGACGCTTAACCAACTGAGCCACCCAGGCGCCCCTAAGATATATATATATATATTTTTAAAAAACACTTATAGTCTGTAGATCCCCTCATTAAACCTTAAGCATTAGGCCTCATTAAACCCTTGCTTATTACTTTGTAGGATTGTTTTCTAGAGTGACCTGGGGACACTCCTACCATGGGAATGCAGGCATAGCAGGCCCAGGGGAAGTAGGGGATTAAGTGAAAGTCTACATACTGCATAACAACCACCCCCCTTCCCTTTCTCCAAACTGATCACCACATTCCTTAGCTATCATCTCATGAAGTTCAATATATCAATTTTAACCTATCACAAGCCAATTCCCTATGGGTTACTATATCCCACAGATGTGCTCTCTCCCTGCTCTATGGCCCTACTGTGTCCCCGTACGAACGACACGGCCTTCCCGGCTGGGAGCACAGCACTCGTGCTCTCCATGGAGAGCTCACGGCAGTAACACGGTCATCATCGTTACGTGCTTAACTTTTGGGTGAGCTGTTGGTGGTCTGGGTGTGTAATGGTGTATTAACTTAGAAAACATAGTCTGTGACAAAAATGCAAGAGTATCTGTTTTAGAATTGATCATGTGATAAAAGAGCCAAAAAAAAAAAAGGTTAAGACTTACCTCTGCCACTTCCTTTTGAAAAGTCAATGTCATCTGGGTTCTGCCATAAACAAAAGGTCCATCTCTACAAGAAACATTTTCAAGCCACTTGATAATCAGTGGAGTCGATACATTAAAGGGCAGATTTCCAATAATATGTACGTTTGGAGGATCTGGTTAGCAGAAGAAAAAATAACTTGTAATGATTTCATCAAACCAGTCTGAATATTATTTTAGTTAAGAGTAAAATCAAGTTGGATACTAATAGTATCACACAAAAATATATGAAAAGACATGGCTAAATATTTTTCAGTCCATTTATTCTTCAAAAGCAATGTTTTCTCATCATCAGCTATGAATTATTAAGAAAAACATTCTACGTTAATTAGTGTTCAAAGTCCTCAGGTTTTCTGGCTTAGGAAAAACATGAAAAGACTTGGTGTGAGGAAAAAGGTAATGTGATCTGGACATGAGGAGGTCACAGTGTCCACAGGGCACCCGAGGGAAGCTGCCGGAGGATCAGATGCCCAGGAAGGGGACACGGGCTGCGTACAGAGCTGTAAGTGTCTGCAGCACACAGTAGGGAAGTGGCACCACAGGCACAGAGTAATCTGGGCAAATCCGGAGCACACGAGCAGGTGCTCGAGAAGAAACATCGCAGGAACAACATCTAAGAGGCAGCTGGAAAAGTAACCACCAGCAAGCAACAGCTGGAGAAAGTCACACAGTGTAAAAGGAGGAACGGAAGGACCTGTAGCAGGAAGACAGGAGCAGAGAAAATGTCCAGAAGAAGAGTAGGGAGCAGTCAGACGAAGGCCCGAGAACCCAGTCACGTAAGGTCTGAAAGAGGAATTCAGGAGGTCACTCTGACTCCGGTGTGACTGGGCGGGAATGGAAACCTGAAGGCAGTGTGCTGAGAACATGCCGGAAGGCGGAGACAGGCAGTGCCCACCTCTCTGCAGGAGCCTGGCGGCGCGGAAGCACTTAGGTGAAGGGGCGCCAGCGGCACAGGTTCCGAAGGGCTTTGCAGGCAAGTAACACCCCATCTATTCTGTCTTCCAAAGAGACGGCACACAGCAGGGACCCAGTAAACCGTCTAAAATGAAGACGGCCTCGTCTGGTCACAGAACGTGAGACAGTGGTAACTGGGTGTGGCTTGGCTTACCAAAACATTTCTTTTTTCACCATTTGGAAAAAGTAACACTTCATAGTTTATCCCATCATTACATAGTATCATAAAAATAGCAAGTTTATTTGGAGAACCATAAACGTTTGAAAAGTATGAGACAAAATAGAAGAAAAGGTAACTAGATTTATCATTTTGGAAAAGAGGAGAAAAGCAGAAAATATTATAATGTACACTACATATTTAATTCTGTTTTAATATGTAATATAGATGTATAATATTTGTAATATGTAAAGGCATAAGTAATAAGTACTGTAAATAATTATAAAAGAAAATAAGAAAACCAACACAAATCACTTACCATCTTCCCACTGTCTTTTAAGACTTTCTGGAAAAGCCCTTTCTACCTTATATGTCAACACATCTCCATGGACAATTCTCAGTTTTCCAGGTGCTGCATCGGAAAGCATCTAGTTTACAAAAAGGTCAGTAAAATGAGCTCATACTTTGGAGAACAGTGAGATGCACACACACACACTGTATACACACGCACACACACACCCCTGCACCAAACATAAAACTTGATTCTTTAAATCCATGGTTTAAAAAACAACCACCACCCAGACGCAGTCCCTGAAGCCTCTGAAGTTGAAAACGCAGGAGTGAATACGTAGGTCACTAAGAGCGAACACACCTGCTAAGGCAGAGTCTAAAGAAGAGGTGACCCTCTTTCCACATCAGGTCTCCCCTCAAGCAGCTCAGACATCCTTGGCTCCAAAGCAGGGAACTTTTGCCCGGAGCACCCCTTGGTCCTGCGCATTTTCTCTCCCCGTCCTCTCTCTGCCTAATTCTGGCCACTGAGAGGAAGGATGAAAGAAACATCACAGAAGTCAGAGAAGAGACCCTGGCCCAAAGCACCCACTTGGTAGGTCCCTCCCGCCGCCCCCGGGGAAATTGTGCCGGCACAAGCTTCTGTGCAGCATGTGACACAGTGCCCTGCAGTTATGCAGGTGGGCTGCTTCTCCCTGTGAGGACACAGGCACCTCCAGGGCAGCACCTGTTTCTCATCTGTCTTGCTGTCCACTGCAGCTACAGAGTGCGTAGCTGGTGCCTCACATTTTTTGGTAAGTGAATGATTAGGTGAACATTCAACTATAAAGCTGGAAACTTCCCCTCCCAGCTGGAGATTTAAGGTTTCCAAAATTTGTAAGGTCAAGAAACTTTTCAAAAAGTTATTTCACTGATAAATCAGGTAGAATTATACAAGTAACACTTCAAAAATACAGAGCTGAAATGCTTATCCTGGTAAGAAACTGAACATTTTCAGTTTGGGAATCATCTAGTCTGGTGTATTTAGTCATGGTAGTTTAGCAAAAAAATAAAAAAAGGTGTGTATCTCCAATACTAATGTACTTATGGATTATTTTAAATTACCAAATTTGCTAAAACTTAATCTGAGGAGTTCCAGACAGTAAATCATGGAAAAAATAACTTCCAACATATTATGAATAAAAAAAGAAGATAACTCTCTTTGGGAGCAGGCTCTTATTGCATAAAAGCTATGTATTTAATGATTGCATTTACCATTAACGAAGAATAGCAGTTGTTTTCTATAATTATGCTTCACATAATTAAAACAAATCTGCACAGCAAAAACAAAGAACTAAAAGCTTATGCTTCATGATTGTATATACAGAAAGTAATAAAGTAGTCAGTAATTAAGACTAAAACAAAAACATGTAAACTTGGATCGCTGGCATTAATATACATGTGCTCTGAAAATGATGTTTGAAATGTTAATTTTTTTCTGCACTGACACAGAACTGCAGAGCAGAAAACTGGTCTAACCCATATTCACCTTACTTTCCCAGGTTTAAAGTTGCATTTCTATTCTATTTCTCTAGGATTCCTCTTCAAACTTAAGTCTCAATGACAAAGCAAATCCTCCCATTTTCTAAAAAGTCTACCTCATCCAAGACTACTCTCTAGTTTGATTTTCCCTTTTCAGACTCCCCAACTGAGGAAGGAATGAATACTAGTGACCACAGCTTTATGTGAAAGCCCTAAAGAAATTATGGGGGTGAAAAACACTATACAAATAAAATGATAGTATGAACGATTACAGATAATAGCCATTTAAACACCTAATGATATTCAGCACACACTTTCTAACCAACCACGAACAGAAAATGATGTTTTCATTACCGTGACAACTTTGGAGGACGGTGGAAAGGCGGGAAAGATCACTATTAGATCCATTCAAGAAGAACGTGGCTGGCTACTCTACACTTTAAAACCTTGATGGTGTTCGTTCATAATGTGCTCAAAGGCACAGCTGACTATGAATGCAGGTACCCAATTATAGTCAAATGAGTATTTTTATAGACACTCAAATTGTTCTATCATTTTTATTTTAGTTTTCAATCCTATATCCTTCCAAAATGAGATTTAAGTCAGTTTAGAGTAAAAGGCATTCATTAGATAAGGCTGTAAAAGAAGAAACAGAAAACCAGACGATGAAAGGAGAAGCAGGCATGTAAATCCCACAGGTGTTAGCTTTCACAGTTTATATACTGAATTATAGAATTCTTACTCTCTATTGGAAATAATTATACTAAATCTCCAGAAGAGAAAACATTTTTTTCTCCTAGCATTAGGTTTTGTGAGGGGCATATGGAACAAAACAGAGAATGCCTTTAACAAAAATAAGGAAACAAATGCAGTATTCTTCATATGCTCACTTAAAAAAAATCTCTCTTCTAAGTCAAGATCTTAGAGGTAGCTTTTCTGCAAGGGGCAAGCACCTATGGTCCATCTAGGTAATATGTTGGTCATCTAATTTGACAAGGAAATACAATTTTAATTTATTTATATTTACTTTGAGAGAGACAGGAAGAGAGAGAGCCCACAAGCAGGGGAGGCGCAGAGACAGAGAGGGACAGAGGATCAAAAGTGGGCTCTGTCCTGACAGAAGAGAGACCAATGCCGGGCTCAAACTTAAGAATTCAGGTTATGACCTGAGCTCAAGTTGGACACTTAACCAACTGAGCAACCTAGGTGCCCCGGATGAGGAAATAATTAATCCAACTTTTGGAACTTATGCACAACTAGAAATTCCTTGAGAACAAAGAACTATACTGAATGGCCATTTTGTATGTTTTATGCCACCTTCTCACGGTAGGGGAGGGGCTCATAGCAGCCCACATTGTAGAGGGAGTTAAAGCCTTCATTCCACAGCCTGGTGCTGTTACTTTCCTCCTGACCTGTTAGAGAAGGGACGTGAACATTGCTGAAGTAAGTGCCAGGCAAACTATAGGAGAATGAAAGAATCTGTGATACAGAATATGGCAGGTGAAAAACAACTTTTATTCTCCTGTAGAATACAACAGAAAAGATTAGTGCTATTATTCAAAAGGAATTTAAGATAATGTCACAAGTTGTTTTTTTTTTTTTAGGATGAAGATGACAGCATGATTTCAAAAAGTCCACTTGTTCTATTTTTTAAACAGGACCAAAACATGCATAGCAGAAACTCACTTACTCAGCCTCATCAAAGATTTAGAGATTTAATAAACTTTCTAGTCAAGCACTGCTTACTTACTCTTTTAAGTGTGAACATTTCTTAAAAAGGAACTTCTATAGTATCCTATCCTTTCCTTGTCTGATTGCTATGGCTAAGATTTCCAGCATTACGTTGGATAAAAATGGGGAGAATGGACATCCTGGTCTCATTCCAGATCTCACAGGAAAGTTCTCAGTTTTTCACAATTTAGCACAGCATTGGCTATGGATTTTTCATACTATGGCCTTTATGATGTTGAGGTATGTTCCCTCTAAACCTACTTTGTTGAGTTTTTATCGTGAATGGATGTTGTACTTTGTCGAAGACATTTTCTGCATCAATTGAAATGATCATAGATTTTTATTCTTTCTATTGATGTGATGTATCACACTGACTGATTTGTAAATATTGGACCACCCTTGCATTCCTAGACTAAATCCCACTTGATCATGGTGAATGATTTTCTGATGAATAATAATGAAGTAGCAGAAAGAAAAGTTAAGGAAACCATCCCATTCACAGCTGTACCAAAAATAACAAAATTCCTAAGAATAAACTTAACCAAGGAGATAAAAGACCCATCCTCCAAAAACTATGAAATCCTTATGAAAAACATTAAAGACGACATAAGTGGAGAGATATTTCACACTCATGGATTAGAAGAGCCAACGTGGATTAGAAGAGCCAACGTGGTTAATATGTTCATACTACCCAAAGCAATCTACAGGTTCAACGTAGTCCCTATCAAAATAACTAACATTTTTCACAGAACTAGTACATATTACTCAAAATTTGTATAGAATCACAAAGACCCAAAATAGCCAAAGCAATCTTGAAAAAGAACAAAGCTGGAGGTTATCACAATCATAGATTTCAAGATATACTGTAAAGCTACAGTACCTAAAACAGCACGGTATTGGCAAAAAAGAAAAAACAAAAAGAAAAACAGACACATGGATCAGTGGAGCAGAATAGAGAGCCCAGAAATGAAACCAAGTTTGTAAAGCCAATTAATCTTTGACAAAGGAGGCAATAATACAGTGGGGGGAAAACATCCTCTTCTCAACAAATGTGCTGGGAAAACTGGACAGCTACATGCAAAAGAATAAAACTAGACCACTTTCTTGGACCATATTAAAAAATAAAATGGATTAAAGGTCTCAGTGTGAGACCTGAAATCACAAACTCCTAGAAGAAAACACAGGCAGTAATTCCTTTGACACTGGCCATAAAAAACATTTTTCTAGATAGGTCTCCTCAGGCAAGGGAAACAAAAACAAAATTAAACTACTGGGACTAACCAAAATAAAAAGCTTTCGCACAGTGAAAGAAACCATCAACAAAACAGAAAGGCAACTTACTGAATGGGAGAGGATATTTGCAAATGGTTTATCTGATATGGGGTTAATATCCAAAATATATAAGGAACGTCTACAACTCAACACCAAAAAAACAAATAATTCTATTGAAAAATGGAAAAGTGCCTTTTTCCAAAGACAGAGATGGCCAACAGACACATGAAAAGATGCTCAACATCACTAATCAGAGAATTGCAAATCACAACCACAATGAAATATCACTTTAGACTCATCAGAATGGCTAAAATAAAAACCACAAGAAATAACAAATGTTTCCACAAGAAAAAGGAATCCTTGTGCACTGTTGGTGGGAATGCAAATTGGTGCAGCCATTGTGGAAAACAGTATGGAGGTTCCTCAGAAACTTAAAAACAGAATTTCTATATGATTCAGTAATTCCACTATTGGATATTTACCCCCAAAAAACTAAAACAGTAATTTGAAAAGACATATGCACCCTTATGTTTTCTGCAGCATTATTTACAATAGTCAAGATATCAAAGCAGCCCAAGTGTCCATGGATAGACGAATGGATAAAGAAGACGTGGTGTATATATACAACTGAGTATTATTCACTCATCAAAAAGAATGAAATCTTGGCATCTGCAGCAACGTACATGGACCCAGAGGATACAATGTTAAAATAAGTCAGTCAGAAAAAAACAAATACCATATGATTTTACTTATTTGTGGAATTTAAGAAACAAAACAAACAGAAAAAAAAAAAAAGGCAAATAGAAATGTTCTTGAATACAGAGAACTAGTGGTTGCCAGTGGGGAGCTGGGTGGGGGAATGGGTGAAACAGATTATGAGGATTAAGAGTACATTTACCTTGATGAGCATGGAGAAATGTAAAGAACTGCTGAGCATTATCTTGTACACCTGAAACTAATACCACACTTAATATACTTCAATAAAAAAATTACGACAATAAAGAAAGTTGTGGATGGAAATCTTGCTATACAGTATCACAAAATTCTCTTCCTTAAGCTGAGAACAGTGAACCCAATTTCATCCTTTTCTCGTTGCCTGTAGAGTAATGGCTTCAATGGTTATGATCCCTTCCTACTGCGTTTTTCAGTTTTGTTTGCTTTTTATAACTTGTCTGCCACAGTAATAACTGTTACTTCTTGCTGTGGTCAGTGGGTCTGCTCCTAGCACTGCTCTCTGTACTTCTAATGTGTAGTGGACTCCTAGTAGTGGACTAGGAAATCACTTTGGCTGTTGGCCATCTTTACTTACTTGTTGCCTTTTGATTAACTATGGCTGTAGCTAGATCTTAAAGATAAGTTACATGATGTGAAGTATGTAATCATGTCACTACAGAAAGTCAGGCAATCTTCCCTTTTGGAAAATTTGCTAGTGATGAAAGAATTTAAAATTCTATGGTCTCTGATGAAAAACTGCTCCTTTGGCCAGGATAACTAAACTACTTTACAGAACCCTTTATAAGATGACAGAGAAGGGGTATACTTTTTTTGAAACAAAAAAGAGCATTTTAATTATTTATTTATTTATTTTTACAAATAGTACAAACAGTTTATTGTCAAATTAGTTTCCACATAACACCCAGTGCTCATCCCCACAAGTCCCCTCCTCCATGCCCATCCCCCCCCCACATCCATCAGTCTTCAGTTTTTGTCAGCATTCAAGAGTCTCTCATGGTTTGCCTCTCTCCCTTTCCCCCACTATTTCCCCCTTTCTTCTCCCCCATGGTCCTCCATTAAGTTCCTCTAATCCTCCTATATGTGTAAACATAGGATATTTGTCCTTCTCTGCCTGACTTATTTCGCTCAGCATAACACCCTCAAGGTCCATCCATGTTGCTACACATGGCCAGATTTCATTTTTTCTCATTGCCACGTAGTATTCCATGGTATAGATAAACCACATCTTCTTGATCCATTCGTCCTTTGATGGACACTTAGGCTCTTTCCATGTTTTGGCTATTGCTGAGAGTGCTGCTATGAACATTGGGGTCCATGTGCTCCTATGCCTTAGCATTTCTATATCCCTTGGGTAAATTCCTAGCAGTGCTATTGCTGGGTCATAGGGGAGTTCTATTGTTAATTTTTTGAGGAACCTCCACACTGTTTTCCAGAGGGGTTGTACCAGTTTACATTTCCACCAACAGTGTAGGAGGGTACCCATTTCTCCACATCCTCGCCAGCATCTAGAGTCCTCTGATTTGCTCATTTTAGCCACTATGACTGGTGTGAGGTGGTATCTGAGTGTCGTTTTGATTTGTATTTCCGCGATGAGTAGGGATGCTGAGCATCGTTTCATGTGTTTGTTGGCCATCTGGATGTCCTCTTTGGAGAAGTGTCTGTTCATATCTTCTGCCCATTTCTTTACTGGGTTGTTTGTTTTTCGGGTGTGGAGTTTGGGGAGTTCCTTGTAGATTCTGGACATCAACCCTTTATCTGATACGTCATTTGCAACTATCTTTTCCCATTCCGCTGGTTGCCTATTAGTTTTGTGGGTTGTTTCCTTTGCCGTGCAGAAGCTTTTAATCTTGATGAGGTCCCAGTCATTTATTTTTGCTCTTGATTCCCTTGCTTTGGGGGATGTGTCAAGTAAGAGGTTCCTGCGGTGGAGGTCAAAGAGGTTCTTTCCTGCTTTCTCCTCTAGGGTTTTGATGGTTTCCTGTCTCACATTCAGGTAGAAGGGGTATACTTAAAATAGCAACCATTTATTGGCTATTGGCAATATGCTATGCTCTATATGTCAATCTCATTATATAAATTCCATACCATCCTTGTAAAGATCACAAACAATAATTATTATCCTCATGCTGCAGAGGAGAAAGCTGAAGCTAAAATAGGTTCACAACAGCAAGCTCAAGATCAGAAAGCTACTGAGTGCCAAATGTGAGCTCTGACCCCAGCCTATCTGATTCTCAATTCTGTGAACTTTCCATCCCACCTGTCCAGTAGACACAATCACTGTTTACCGATTAAAAAACCCAGAGGCAATACTAACAATAATCATGACTTCCTATCTCCACAATTCCACAAAATAAGCACATAATAATTACGAATCCTACGGCTTCTTACTCTGGCTAAGATGGGAGTACAGAAGACCAGATAGTCTCCTCTGGCTTAAGCAGATTTAAAAAAATAGACAAAACAGATGAAACTACAGTTTTTAGACACTGGGAAAAAGCAGGAAATGTAGGAAATCCTGCAGATCCAAGAAGCTCAAGGAATCACAAACTGAAGACACATGAAGGAAAGGACACCAAGGTGTGCCACGATGAAACTGTTCAAAACCAGCAAGACATCTTAAAAGAAGCCAGAGAAAAATGGCAGAAGAGCAAAGATAAGAATGACAACAGATTTCCTGTCAGAAACAATCCAAGTGAGAAGACCGTGGAGCCACATTTTTAGAATACTAAAGGAAAAATCTTCCAGTGTGTTTTTCAACAACAAAAGCAAAATAAAACACTTTTACAGACCTACAAACTGAAAAGTTCCACAAAACTTACAAAAAATACTAAAGAAAGTCTTTCAGATAGAAAATAATACTAAGTGGACATATGGATAAGGAGCACTCAGAACAGTAACCATATGGGTAAACATGTAACAATTCTTCTTATTATGGTTGACCCTTTAACAACAGGGTTTGAACTGTACTGGTCTGTGTATATGCAGCTTTTCTCTTATGGATTTGTAAATATACTTTCTCTTATGATTTTAACATTTTCTTTAGATTATTTTATTGTAATAATATAGCACATAGCACATGTAACATACAAAGAATGGGTTAACTATTTATGTTATTGGTAAGACTTCTGGTTAATAGTAGGCTTTAGTTAAGCTTCTGAGGAGTCCAAAGTTATACGTGATTTTCAATCATGCAGAGGTCTGTGACTCTAACCCCAACATTGTACAAAGGTCAACTGTATTGAAACCTCTTTAATTAATACAGAATTGACTGTTAGAACAAAATAACACTGTACTGAAGTTTACACCATGGAGAAGTGAAATCTATGACACCAACAGTACAAAGGCCTGGCAGAGAAGAACACAAATACATTATTCTAAGATCTGTATGCTCTACATGAAGTGGTATTTTATAACCTGAACATTAACTGGGATATGTTAAAGATGTATGCTATGGGGCGCCTGGGTGGCTTAGTCGGTTAAGCGTCCGACTTTCGCTTAGGTCATGATCTCGTGGTTCGTGGGTTCGAGCCCCGCGTCGGGCTCTGTGGTGACTGCCAGCTCAGAGCCTGGAGCCTATTTCGGAGTCTGATTCCCTCTCTCTGACCCTCCCCTGCTCACGCTATCTCTCTCTCTGTCTCCTAGAAATAAATAAAAATATTTAAAAAAAAAAAAAAAAAAGTAAAGATGTATGCTATATACCTTCGATAAACCACAAAAATAACAAAACAAAGAGTTACAGATAAAAACTGCAGTAGGCTGAATACTGGCTGCACAAAACGTCCACATCCTAACCCCTATGACTTTGTTACCTTATATGGCAAAATGGACTTTGCAGATGTGATTAAAGATCTCAAAATGGGTAGATGATCCTCGATCATCTGGATGGACCCAACATAATCAATCACAAAAGTCTTTACAAGAGTGAGGCAGAAGGATTAAAGTCAATGACAGATGTAGAAGCGAGAGGTCCATGAGCTAAGGAATGCAGGTGGCCTCCAGAAGCTGGAAAAGGCAAAGAAACAATTCTCCCCTGAAGCCTCCAGAAAAGGAACACAGCCCCACTGACCTTCATTTTAGACTTCTAATCCTGAGAACTGTAACAGAATGAATGTATGCCATTTTAAGCTGTTGTGTTTGTGGGAGCTTGTTATAGCAACAACAGAAAACTAGTACACAAGGCAGAGATGGTCAGACTGGGGATAAAAAAGCAAAACCCAACTATATGCTGTCGTAAGAAACCCACTTTAAATCTAAATACATACAGGAAAGGATGAAAAAGAAGATCACTCTGACATTAATCAAAAGAAAGGTGGCATGTTTGTATTATTATCAAAGTAGATTTTAGAGGAAAGAATATCACCAAGGCTCATGATGGTCAATTCATAATGAGAAAGGAGCCAATTCATCACGAAGACATAACAATCCTAAATGTTTATGGACCTAGTAACAGTGTTTCAAAATAGATGAGAGCAAAACTGACAGTTTTGCAATTAGAGTCAGAGGCTTCAATACCCTTCTCTTAATCAATGATAGAACGAGTAGAAAATCACGAAGGATACAGAAGACTTGAGTAATTCCAACTTGACCTAACTGAACTTCCCATAGCATCCAATAGAAGAATGCATTTCCTTTACCAAGATAGATCACGTGTTATACCAAAAAACAAGTATAAATTAATTTAAAATGATTCAAGTCATGCAAGTTATGTTCTCTGATCACAACGGAACTAAATTAAAAATTAGTAACAGAAAGATATCTGAAAAACAAGATAAATGATACACTTCTAAATACCCCAAGAAGTCAAATTAAGAAATTAAAAGGGAAACTGGAGGTAAAGGTTTATATGGGAATTCTCAACTTCTTTTAAAAGTCTTTCTTTAGGTCTAGTATCTCTAACTTTTTAAGTAAATTCGTATTTTGAATGAATAAAAATGAAAACACAACATCTCAAAATTTATAGGCTTCTAGTCAGGTTGTATGGAGAGGAATATTTATAGCACTAACACCTATAAGAAAGGCTTCAAAGAGAAAACCTCAGCTTCTACCTTCAAAAACTAAAGAAAGAGCAAATTAAACCTCAAGGAAATGGAAGGAAGAACATAATAAGGGTATCAGAGCAGAAATCAGTGAAATAGGAAACAGAACACAAGACAGAAAAATCAATATCAAAAGCTTTTTTGTTGTTTTTTCAGAAGATCAGTAAAGTTGACCAATATGTAGTCAGACTGATAGGGGGAAAAGGGAGACTGATTACTAATATTAGAAACGAGAGAAAAGATATCAGGTTGGTTTACCATTAGGGGGAAAAAAATCAATATAATTCACTATATTAACTTAAAAAAAAGCCATATTATGTCAATAAACTTAGAAAAAGTACTTTTGCAAATCCGTTATTTAAGAAAAAAACAAAAATAAACAACAAACAAAGCACCACAACTTCTCAGCTGACTAGGAACAGAAAGGATCTCCCTCAGCCTGAAAAAGGAGATCTAGGAAAACCCTACAGCTAACTTCATACTTAATGGTGAGAGTCTGAATTCTTCCCCTCAAAGATCAGAAACAGGCAAGGATGGGTAACTGTGCTGGAGATTCTAGCCAAGACAAAAACAAATAGGCAAACGGATTGAAACAGAGGAGGTAAAACAGCATTTATTGCCGATGAAATAATACATGCAGAAACGCCTAAGATCTCTACAAAATAGCCACTAATAAGTGCACACAGCAAGGCTGCAGGATACAAAGTCCACTCCCAAACAAATGCGATTTCTAAATAATAGCAACAAACAAATGGAAACTGAAATTAAAAACCAATACCAAGTATAATGGCATCAAAAAATAGGCCACAGTGAGGGGTAAATTTGACAAAAGAGGTGTAAGACTTGTATACCTAGAACTATAAAATACTATTGAGAGAAACTGAAGAAAACCTAAATAAATAGGGAGATATACCAAATTTAAAGATCAGAAGCCTGTATCATTAAGATGACCGTTCTCCCTAAAGTGATCTATAGTTTTAATCAGGCTTAAAAAAAAAAAAAGGAAATTGATTATTTAATTTTAAAACTATATGGAAATGCAAAGGATGTAGAATAGCAAGAATAATTTTGGAAAGGCAAGGTTGGAAGACTCACATTACCTGCTCTCGAGTTATACTTTAGAACTACAATAATCAATACAAGTTGGTATCAATGAAAAGAGAGATCTAGAACAATAAAAAAAGAGCTGAAAGTCTAGAAACAGATCAGTGTACATAAGACCAGCTGATGTTCAACAATAGTACCAAACCAATTCAATAAGGAAAAGATAAAATTTTCAACAAATGATGCAAAAAAATTAACTTCTACTCCCATTTCACACTACATACAAAAGGTAACCCAAAATATTTTATAAACCGATATGCAAAATCTAAAACTTTAAAACACCTAAAAGAAAACAGGAAAATTCTTAGCTCTTGTTTTGGCCATAATCTTTGTTTTTTACTTATTTCTGAGAGAGAAAGAGAGAGAGAGTGAGTGAGTAGGGGAGGGTCAGAGAGAGAGGGAGACACAGAATCCGAAATAGGCTCCAGGCTCTGAGCTGTCAGCACAGAGCCTGACGCGGGGCTTGAACCCATGAACTGTGAGATCATGACCTGAGCTGAAGTCAGAAGCTTAACCAACTGAGTCAACCAGGCGTCCCTTGGCCATTATTTTTAACATAAGACACAAAAGACATCAAATTCAAAAGGAAAAAAACTGATAAACTTGTATTTAATTAAAGCTAAGTTTTACTCTTTGAAAGACACTGTTAAATGTCTAAGGAAATGAAAAAGTCAGTCATATCTGAGGAGGAAGCATTATAAAACATGTACAAAATACTTGTCTCTGAACTATATAAAGACGTCTTACAATACAGTAATATGAAGCCAAAACAAAAAATGGTCTGGATATTTGCCTGATTCCCCAAAGAAGATATACAGATGGCAAATACACACATGAAAATAAGCCCCAAAGTACAGATTAGGAAAATGCAAATAAAAGCCCCATTAAGATACTATTATACACTCACTAGGATGGTTACAATTTAAAAGACTGCCCACACCAAGCGTGAGAAGCATGTGAAGCCACGAACGCTCGCACGCAGCTGGCAGGAATGATAAATGGTAGAGGCACCTTGTAAACCACTTTGGTAGTTTCACAAGAAGCTTAACACACACCTGCCTTAACATTCCGACATCCCGCATCTAGCTCTTTACTCAAGAGAACTCAAAGTAGGTATTCACACAAAGACTTGCATGTGAATGTTAATGACAGCTTTACATGTAATTGGCAAAAGATAAAAACAACTCCAAGTCCACCAACTGGGAATGGATTTATAAATTTGGTGGTATATCCATACAGTGGAATACTAGTCAGCAATGAAAATTTTAACTATTGATAAAAACTGCACCATGGATGGATCTCAAAATACTTATGCTCAGTAAAAGACATCAGAGAGAAAAGAACACATACCGTATGACTTCATTTACATAAAAATCTAAAAAATGGAAATGCCCTAAGGGTTGGCCCAAGACAAGGGGGGAGGGAGGGATGGACTATAAGGGAACATGAGGAATCCGGAAGGTGATGAATGTCCGTTTTCTTGATTGTGGTAATCGTTTCATGAGATTACGTATTTGTCAAAACTCAGTAATCTGTACACTTTAAACAGTATGTGCAGCTTACTGAACATCTAACCCAATACAGCTGTAAAAATAAAGTACTTAGTGCAGTAAACCCTCCATAAATATTGTTATTAACCTGTAAAATCTTTAAATTTGTTTTTATTTTGAGAGAGAGAGAGAGAGAGAGCAAGTGAGTATGAGCAGGGGAGAAGCAGAGACAAAGGAAGACAGAATCTGAAGCAGGCTCCAGGCTCTGAACTGTCAGCACAGAGCGCAACACCGGGCTCGAACTCATAAAGCTGTGAGGATCATGACCTGAGCCGAAGTCGGATGCCTACCCGACTGAACCACCCAGGTGCCCCAAAATATAAAATCTTTAAAATAAAAAATGAAGAACCCAGATTACTTACTTCAAGGAGAACATATTATTTATGATGTTATCTCCGATTCAGAAATGAGAGAAGAATTTATCAAGTTTTCAAGTTCTTTGAGGTATCAAAAAAAGCTCACTCCCCTCCAAAGCAGAGAGAATCTGCTCAGCCACAGAAATGTAACAACTAATAATTAAAAAATAATAAACATCCCCCCCATGCACAATCACAAGAGAATGCTACAATATTTAGAGAAAGAAACCCTGGATGTCCAATGCTGGTTCAAGGAGGTGGGAGAAAGCTCCAACGTTCCCACAGCACTAGGGATTTACTTTCCAGTGATCCAAAGGAATAATTTTTCTCCTCTACCTCTTTCCAGATTACCAGTCTCGTGATCAATCCTTAATAGAAATGCCCAAGGCACAAGAATAATTTAATTGATTGCTTATATCGAAAAATATATTGCATGGTTAACTAAGTATGAGGCATTCATTTAATCCTCATTACTATCCTACAAGCAAACTTAGGCCTAGAGACATAGTTACCTGCCCAAAGTCAGACACCCAGTAAACGGTGGAGCCTGAAGTCAAACCCAGGCAATCTGATGCTGAAGTCTGTTCTTTTAAGGCAGAACTCTATTATCATGCTTTCACATATTAGACAAGTTTTTTACCTTACAACATGCTGATGATGAAACCCCTATGTTAGCACGGTGTTATTCCCCCAAGATCCTAAAATGCCTTATGATGATATTGTAAGAATTGGTTTAGACACAAATGACATACTTTCAGCTAGAAGACATTTTATAAGTTATTACAATTTCTTTAAAAAGGAATTCTATTAGCTCAGAAACCACTAAAATGGAATCCTTAAAAACAGATCACACTTTCTGCCTTTATTCAGTTTTATGATTAATTTAGCACCTCTAAATGAAAGTGGTTTTATATATTGAAACCTTCTTTACAGGAAAAAGAAATCTATTTGATATTTTAGTACCCAACATTTCTTTTTAAGGCAAATTCTTTTCCTACATGTAAGACACTAGGAATTAATTTTGCTGCTTCTACACACGTAAGACAAATGCACCTGTATAGCAGAGTATTTACCTTGAAATAAATCTTTGTATTTAGAAAAAAAGATCACAAAACTTTTTAAATAATCAATGCCACACAATTATTCATTTTCACTATTAAGCGACCTCACTGTGGGGAGATAGAGCCCTGTGTCAGGCTCTGCACTGACAGCACAGAGCCTGCTTGGGATTCTCTCTTTGCCCCTCACCGGTTCAGGGGCCCACCCACATGCGCCCTCTCTCAAAATAAACAAACATTACCAAAAAAATGACACACTTAGTTGGCTGATTAGATAGACACATAAAGTCAACCTTTCATTTTCCCATTTAAGACATTACTGAACATTTGCTATAAGCCAGGCACTGTTACATGTGGTAGAGATACAGGAGGGAAGGAAACACACAAAAATCTCTGTGCTCTTTGCACATACGTTCCAGAGGGGTGAGGTCAACAACAAATAAGGACATACTGATAATGTATCAGAGGATGATCAATCTAACGAGACAAATAAAACGAGGCAGGGGTTAGGTGCAGGCAGTTGAAAAGAGAAGGGTGTAGCTGCTTTTAAATAGTCCCTCTTCAAAGATCTTTAGTTGGGATCAGAAAGGAGAACATGTAAATTACGGTGGGGATGGACAGAATTTTGATTCACCTCCCTGCCTTATGAGAAAAAAATTACACACAACAGATGGCAAGAATGAGGCTTAGACGTCTCTTCAAGGGCAATAAACTCAGAAGAGTATTCCTCATGTCTAGAAAGGGCTAGATGAAAAAACCTGAGGGGCACCTGGGTAGCTGAGTTGGTTAAGCTACTGACTCTTGATTTCAGCTCAGGTCAGGATCTCAGTTTGTGAGTTTGAGTCCCTCATCAGGCTCCACACTGACAGCATGGAGCCTTGCTTGGGATTCTCTCTTTCCCTCTCTCTTTCCCTCTCCCTGCCCCTCCCCTGCTCATGCTTGCTGGCGCTCGCTCTTGCTTTCTCTCAAAATAAATAAAACTTAAAAAAGAAAAAGAAAAAAGAAAAAAACCTGATGATCTCACTAAAAATAAAATAGTCCCACTTTCACTTATAACTGAAATATAGTTCTTAAAAGAAGAAAGTAGTTCAAAGCAAAAATCAGTATTAAATTCCACATTTGATCAAGGAATACGCACTATAAGACAATCCCAAAATTAAGTTATAAATCTAATTCTGTCAAAAAACTGGAAATATGAAACTACATATAACTTTTTAAAGCAAAAAACTAGAGGTAGCCAAATAACAAAATCTGATAAATAAAAACTCCTTAAAAAAAAAAAAATCCATTGTATGCACACAAAGCCCTAGATTTTCAAACAAATTTCCTCAAACTGTTCTGGCAGAAATTGAACATTTTTCAACCATTGCGTCCACAAGCCTTAGAACGTACCAATTTTAAACCAATTTGCCTCTTGTATGAAAGTAATAACACAGCTAACTATTTTTCTGTTAGACTCAATAAATTGCTACTTATCTAAGCCAAAAGATAAGGGCTCTTCTAAAGTTTCAGAATTACTGAGGAATCAAACAAAAGGCCCTTAAGCCATTAAGTGCCCCCTGTGAAGAATTCCCTTTACAATATCCCTGATATAATGGGTTTCGCTGTTTGCCACCATTTAAAAAACAGAAGTCCCACCTTACTTTAAATCCACATCTGCCTCCCTCAATTCTCACTTATTTGTATTTGGGTTTTTTCTTTTCTAGAAATCAAAATAAGCTGTCCTCCTCACTGCCACCTTTCACAGGCAGCTATGAATCCCCTCATTCAAATCTCCTCTTCTCCAGGGAAACATGCCCAGCCCCCTCAAATTGTTCTCATATAATAGCACCTACTGTTTGATTTCATTTAAACCTCATCTTAAATCTCTGTGTACAGTGGTACAATGTCATTTCTTCATCTAAAAAATTCTTAGCAAATGCCTAAGTTTAACAAGTTAGTCTAAAAGAACCCAGGCTTTCTCCATCTTTTGCTTATAGAAGGGATTTTCTGAATCTAAATGAAGTTCTCAGAAGTCATGCCAATAACTGGGTCATTATTGGCATTAATTAGTTTACTTAGTTTTGAAGGAATGGGCCAGAACATGTATGGTTATTAGACTTAAAAAGTGGGTCACACAAAACAACTCCTTTAACATTAATGCATAAAGCAGGTTTATTCAAGTAGTGGTCAGCAGACCATGTGGGGATGCTTGTTAGAAATGCAATTCCTCTGGGTGCCTAGGTGGCTCAGTGGGTTAAGCGTCCAACTTCAGCTCAGGTCATGATCTGGCAGTTTGTGGGTTCGAGCCCCGCATCAGGCTCTGTGCTGACAGCTCAGAGACTGGAGCCTGCTTCAGATTCTGTGTCTCCTCCTCTCTCTGCCTCTCCCCCCCACCCCCACATGCTCTGTCTCTGTTTCTTAATAATAAATAAATGTTAAAAAAAAAAAAAAAAAAAGGAAGAAAGAAATGTAATTCCTAGACCTCTCCAGAGACAGGATGAGAATCTCTGGAAAAGGATCTAAGATCCACAGCCTGAGAAGCAACCTATATGATCTTTGGAGATCCTCAGGTTAAAGAATCATAGCCTGAAGATTTAAATTGGATTTTTACCTCCTAGAAAAGACATTTTAAGTATCTCACCTGTAATCCAGGAATAAATCGACTATCCTTTTCAACCACCAAAAGTTCAGCCACATTGGCATTGAGAATGGATCTTGTGATTCCCCCTGGCCCAGGGCCCACTTCATAAACATAAGCATTTGTCAGATTGCCAGCTTTCCTTACAATTTTATCTAGGGAAAAAAGAAAAAAAGTTTTAATTATCTTGACAAATGTCAATGTCTAGAATTTAACAAAAAAACCATCTCTACAAATTCTTATCCACCATTACTCAACTAATCATTTATACCATATTTATCTAGCTATTTAACTCCTAGCCTAAACCTACAAACATGTAGTTTGTACACCATCCAATATTCTACATTATAGTTGAACTGTATCAGTCCCTTAGGAAAAATAGGATTATCATGACAAACTTTCCTAACTTATATGTAGTTAACATTGTATTTTCAATCTGCCAAACCAATCCCTTCCTAAGAACAGACCATCTCTCTAGTCACCAGATACTGAATATTTGAATAAGACTAGTTTCACATTGTTTCCAATACTTAGTTATAAATTCAAAAGCAGAAAGTAATGGCAGTCTCCTTTTTACTTATAGGCATCTAGTTGGTCAATATGGCCATAGCAACAAGTTCCTAGATCACAGGACTAGCAGAAATTTATAGAGTTTGGTCATTTTTAGGGAAAAAGCTAAACTTATCCTTGGAGGTTTTTAAAGCTTTGCAAATATGCAAATTGATATGGAAAAGTTCATGCTTTGAATTAATCAACCTCTTTAAGTCAGCAGACATTAGGAAATCATGAAAAGGATTATGGTAACCAATCATCACTTCTGGAATAACATACAACGGGCTGGTCTTATTGAGAGAGATACTAAAACCCAAGTAACTGGGGCTCCCGGGATAGTGGAAATTTAGCCACTGAAAACAGACCAGCATTTGTCTGCAGTGTTCGTTGAGATGGAATAGTACCATTTTTGTAGGCTTAAATGCAGTAATACTCTTTCAACCATCCAAAAATAGTTTGCCTTTTAACTATCTGGGGGGGAATTAGCATATGCTCACCAACCATTTGTTTTAGGTGCTTCACATGCTTTCTCATAGGCATCTCAACAATCCTTCCAACAGTGAGAACTACTATCCCAATTTAACTTTTGTTTCATTTGTGTAAGGTCATTTAGAAAGCAAATGAGAGAGAAGGGACTCCGGCTCAGGTGTAAATTCTAAAGCAATCCTTCCTCCACTACAGACCAATGCCCTTCAGAAGGAACAGAGACTATTATTATCCTTTTCAGAAGGAAAAGGCATTAATGAACTCAATATTCTCATTGTTTTTAAATAGAGAGCTTGGACAGTAGGGAGGGCATGGTTTCTGCCCTCAAGTTTTTCAGACACATTCAAATACAAATGAATATCAAAGAGGCACTGCCAATTCACCCAGCATCTGCTCCCACCTGACTTTCCCACCTCAGCAAGTACTTTAATCTCCCTTCACTCTGGTTCTCAGAGAAGAGGGAATACTGAGATTCCAGAATTTATTCCTAGGGGTGAATAAAGACTCACAAGAGATATTATATATGAAGAAAATTTTTTTTTATCTTAAAAATATAAAGATGGGGACACTTGTGTGGCTGGGTTGGTTAAGCTTCCAACTCTTGATTTTGGCTCAGGTCAGGTCATGATCTCATAGTCGCGGGATGGAGCCAAGAGGGGCTCTGTGCTTGAACTGGGATGAGAGCCTGCTTGGGATTCTCCTTCTCCCTCCACGAGCACCCCCCCCACCCTCCCCCCACGCCCCCGTGCTCTCTCAAAATAAACGTTTAAAAGTACACATATAAAGTCCTATATTTTCAGTCTTGAGAATGGTGCTTTTTGTCTATCATATGTGACCAACAACTGGCAAGGCTGGTTCTGGTCATTACCAGAACTGAAGAATTTTAGAAGCAGGTGGCCCTTAAAAGCTCTGGCAGCAGGGCCCCTCCTCCAAGTAACAGACAAGAAACTGAAGCTTAGTGATTTTACTCGAAGTCATACTTCTACTGGCAGAATAAAGATTCCACATCCAATTATTGTGCTTTGTAATATACTTCATTTAATGGAAAATGAACTTCTTGGGTAAGATTCGCTGATCTTGTCAGCTTCTGAAAGGAGCCAAATGGAATATCAATATCGGATACGGTACTCCAACAGTGAATTAGTGAGCACATTTGTAAGGCAGGGATTTCTTGCAACCTCACCTTTTAGAAGAAATCACCGACATAGAGTGATGGTTAAACAAAAGCATGCGTTCGTCATCAAACTGCATCTCAAACTAGTTCACTAAATTGCACATAAATCTTACTAAAGAAGAAACTTAAGCTCCATGCGGACAGACTTCGCCTTGTTCCCTCCCCCACTAGCACCCAGTAGCTTGTTTGATGTGTATTTTACTGAATGTTTGCGCCCCCGAGGGTTTTAGGCTCACCAAGCAAACGTTTAAATAAATGATCCCGTAAACCATACACTCTTCGACGTGTTATCGAAAACCGCCCCGCACTAATTTAAATTCTAACTTCGGACTGCATGAAAAGCAAAGCTAGTGTTCACGCACAGGCGCCTGCCACGATTCGCGCCCCCTGCCTCCGCGGGCGTCGGCCCCACCTGCCTGCCCGGGCCCACGACCCCCGCCCCCGAGCGCGCCCTTCAGCGAGCAAACGCGTTCCCCGCGTCTCTGGGCGGCGCTCCGATTTCTCCTGGCACAGAGCGGAAGAAGGACCTACACTAAGGCCCACTGCACCCCGCCTGACCCCAGATACCCGCCCGCAGGGTCGGCGCGCAGACCCCGGGACCGCGTCCCCAGCGATTCCCGGGAGACAGCGGCGGGGGGCGGGGGGTGTCACTGAGAAGACAGCCACCTGTCAGCCTCAAGTCCAGGAGAAAGTTCTGGGATAGCTGCTTCACTGCTTGCAGCTTGAACAACTTAATGATTTCTCGAATCGTGGGCAACGGCGGAAGACGGAAAGTGCTCAGCGTCCCAGAAGCAGCCATCATGTGCCCCAAAGAACCGCCAAGGCCTCTTGGTTGATTTTTTTCCGCGCTGTTCTTAAGTCACCGGGGAGGGCGGGGTGGGAGCCGGGAGCATTAAGGCCCGCCCCCAAGTTCATCTCATTGGCCGGTGAACCCCGCCGGAAGGGAAGAGGACAGACCGGAAATCCGGGCGCACCCGGAGCTCCTGCTCCGCGTCTAGCTAAGCGCGGTGCAGGCTGGGTGCGTGCTGCTTTTCCTCCTGTGGGCGGGGCCTCTCCTGGTGGGAGAGCGGCCCGGGGGGCGGGGCGAGGCGGGGCGGGGCCTAGACAGGAAAGCGCAGGCGCGGATCTCAGGCTGGGGGAGACCCGCTCGCGCTTTGGTGAATTCTCCTGGCGCTTGGACGAGCCTAGTTCCCCTCTGTGGGTAATCGTGGAAAAGACAGTGATTAGAGGCAAAACTATTGGTCGCTAACAATTCTCTTTTATGGTATCTGTTTTAGAACCTTAGCACTGCAGGTGCCGAATGGAAGGTTTCTAACTTCTCTCCGCCTTAGTTTTTTCATCTGTGAAATGGATGTATCTGCCTTAAAATTGCAAGCACTAAGTGAGAAAGTCGCCAAGTGTGCAGATTCAGAACATAGTGCAATGCACGGCATGTGGCAAGCCCGCAATCAATGGTGGCCGTTACTGCTGTAATGATCTAGCAGGTGATCGCGGCCCAGAAGGTTAAACAATCTGAGCACAGTGAATAGTGAGAACGCTAGAAGTACAATCCAGTTCTTCTGATCCTTCTAAACGTATCCTGTCAACGAGAAAAGCTGCCTTATTGAGAGTTTAGGAAGTGTTTTCGTGTATATCGAATAACGGTTGTTGAGCTTTTCACTAGTGCCATGATGTAAGTATTACTAGTCTCAGGTCTGAGGGAAGGAAACAAAAACTTAGGTGATATAAATTAATTGATATCCACAAAGCTAGAAAATTGTGGAGTCCACATCCAGTCTAAGTTTCTGGACCTGTGTGGTGGCTGTTCTTTCTAGTCTTCTGCCTTTGCATTGAGTACCGGTTGCCACTCCTTGTTTACTTTCCCAAAGCTTTCTTATTGCCCTACGATGCTCCCTTCTTGCAGTAACCGGAAACGTAAGGATAAAGAGGAAGGGAAATAAACATGACAGTACTAATAATAGCTAAATTTCCCAAAATACCAGGCTTCACAGCTGAGTGCTTTGCAACTATTATCATTGTTACAAAGATAGAGGCTTAGAGAGGTTCAGCAATTTTTTCCTAGGCTGTAGGGCTAATAAGTAGTGGAATCAGGATTTTAATCCACAAGTCTGTGTCCAGAGCCTGCCTCTTAAGCAGTGTAGTCAAGGTAGAGAGGTTTGACTTGCCGTGATTGGTTACATCTAAGTACATTGAATGAGTTTTGTCTTTCTATTATAACAAGAAAAAAAAAAGCAAAGAAAGACTGAAATCTCTCTGCTAGATAAGGGAATTTAGCTTTTCTGGCCCTGTTTTTGTAAATTGCTGCATTGACCACAGTAAATCACAACATTTTTTATTTTTCTGAGAAGTAAGCTTAAAATCAAGCTAATAGAAAACCAAGTAACTGGGGATATGATATGAGTGAAATCAAATCAATGGAATTTCCATTGAAATCTCAATGGGAAACCACTTTCTGTTACACCTATATTAAAAACTGTGAGATCATCTGACACACCTCCTAGCTTAAGAAAATTGGGGGGTGACTCTCATAGAGGTAAGGCCATTGGCCCAAGGCAGTATAAAATGTAGTTTGAAAGCCTGAACTCTCTTGATTCAGTGTCCTTATTTTCCACAACATACTATACCTGGGACTACAGTCATTCAGAGTTACATTAATTATTTCATTTACTCCCTCAGAGTGTTCCTATGTGAACAAGATTACTTTCCTTATTTTACTGTGAAGGAGGTCATTTGACTTACCCAGGATCACAGAGCAAAGTACAGAAAGAAGATTTAACTAGAATTTTTTCTTTTCTGAGTTCTGATATCATGAGCCACACCCCTCAAGTATTAAAGTACTTTTAACTAATGGATGTTACTTTTATAATGTTATTTTTTAAAAGTTTTTAATGTTTATTTACTTTTGAGACAGAGAGAGACAGAGCATGAGGGGGGAGGGGCAGAGAGAGAGGGAGACACAGAATCTGAAGCAGGCTCCAGGATCTGAGCTGTCAGCACAGAGCCAGATGTGGGGTGTGAACTCACAATCCATGAGATCATGACCTGAGCAGAAGTCGAATGCTTAACCAACTGAGCCGCCCAGGCGCCCCTAAAATTTTATTTAAATAAATGGAATATGAATCTCAGTATAAGCTTCAGTTTACAGTTTTCATATGGCTATGTAACTAAATTACAATAAATACCTGCAAAGCTGCAACATCAGTACAAATGATGCAGGGTGTTAAATCACTGCTCTTAATGCAGACTGGCAGGATTCTGTTTTCTTAAAAGTTCACCTTACTAAGGTTATGGTGTACCATGTAATGATTTTCTTATCAGGTTTCTAGATCTACATTACTACCAAATCTCTGCTCAGAATTTTTGCCCATGTGCCTTGCCCTTCTCTCGGAAGAACACAGAAGCTACATGTTAGAGTCAGTTTGTATCTGTTTTCAATAACTTGGAAACAAATGAAGCTGAATTACTTGGCACTAATGCATCTTGAACATATATGTTGCATGGCAGTTGCAAGGAGGATATTTCGAAGATCTAGAATGTACTCCATGAACTTTTTTAAAAAGAATAACACCAAGGTAAAAACACAAACAAAATTAAAAGGAGTAAAAACACATTTACTTGAAGAATTTGTGGATTCCACAGAATTGGTCCTCACATCTAAATAGGAGAATTCTTGTCTTATCGCATGCTAAACTCAACAGTCTGGATTTCTGAGGTTACATCCTATTATTTACAAAACAGTTTCCCAAGTTATTTCACTTAATTCTCATTTCAATTCTGTGTTGCAGGTTTACAAAGACATTAGATGAGCACGATTATGGTGTGGGTAAGCATGCCGCTGAATTTCTAACTCTGACCTTCTGAGTCTACTCTGCTGTTTTACCTCTGGCATGTGTTAAATAACTGTTGAGCTGAATTTTTAAAATTGCATTTTAGGAGACTCTTCCAAGTTTTTAATAGTTCTTGAGATCTCATAAATACTGATCCTCAGTCCTTTAATTTTCAAAAAATTATGCATAACTCCCTGCAAAGCCTATGAAATCAGCAGGGGGTGTTTTAGTAGTATATTTCACATATTAATGCAAACAGTTTTATCCCTTAAAAGAGAAGTATGCAGTTTCATCAGTTTTGAAGCTTTGAAGTATCTGCTGCATCTAGATATAGATTTTACCATGCTAAAATATTATAATTAATACAGAAATTACTAGCCCCCCCTATCAGTGAAGATGAAGAACTACAAATGGTTCAAACAAAACTGTAATGCAGAATTCTAATTTTCATAAATCCCAGAATGGTTATATAGGAAAACGGCTTACTATTTTAGTATTTATATAATGAAAACTCATATGTAACTTTATTTGGTATAAGTGATGTAGTGTCTATTTATAGGAAAAGTGCTAATTCCAAAAGGTGGTGGTTTTTTTTACAGGTCTCTGAAATAGACTTGAAAGCCACAAAGAGCAGTATCTTTCTGCCGTGTGGGAATTTTCAGAGAAAATTAAATGCAGCCTGGAATTGCCAAATTGAACTTTACAAAATGACTATGATGGTATCTAAAGTGCCCTTTGCTGATAGTATTTTATAATTTCATATAATATGACTCAATACGACTCGGTGCTCTTGAGAAATATTAACAGCTGCATTGTGTACATATTTAGGTTTCTTTTTATTTTTTAATGGCTGTTTTATGCCCACTGTTCACAAAGGAATCTGGTGACCTTTGTAGAGGGAAGAAGGAAATACACGATAATTCTGAGCAGACAGACCAAATGCTTATTCTCTGGGGATAGAAACAGGGCATTGTAGGGCAAGCAACACTGGCTAATTGCTCCAGGGAACAATCTAACAGTTACACTATTTTTAAAAATATAGTGTTTATCACTAACCCAGGCAGCATTTGAAAGCCTGCTGATCATCTCCAAAGATCTGTGAATTATTGTCAAGTATCCTAATGAGGTGATGAGGATAGACCACCTTTTTGACTCAGGGTGACTCAGAGAGCTGTATGTAGGGTTTGTTTTTTTTCCCTGCACAATAAAGCAAAATCTTTTTTGTGAGCCAAGAAAAAAAAATCAGCACATGCTAAAGGCATTGTAAAAATAATTGGTCTTTATTATACTAATAGTTTTTGGTCTACACCTCAACATTGAATTGGAAAAAAAAGGTAAGAATAAATAAAACTGTGAACATGAGTACATTTGCCTTTAAGGCTTTTCCATGCATTTAAAAACTGATGCGGGACCAAACTGCACTGGGAATGGAGTGGCTCTGGGTTCAACCAGTTAGGGACCTCTCTGGGCCTCTTGGTGACAGCTCTGTCCTTCCACGGCAAAAGGACAGTGAGTGGACTAATAAATAAGGCCACACCTAATCCTTCTTTCTCTGTTCTAGGTCCCCTCTCCTTGACCATTGCTACCTTGAGCCCCAGAAACCAAATGGTATAGACAGAGGCCACAGGAGAAAGGCAGTGCCTCCGGGCCCACTTGGGCCTGTGATCTGCCTTTTTCTGTACAAGTTAGTAAGTTGGAATTCATTCACAGCCACTGGCTGCCTATTCTTCTGAGAATAGAGAAGGAGCAGGTGAAAACAAAAGGAAGAAGGTAGGGGAAGACTTGCTCAACTTTGATCAGGAGGGCCAGAGTGGGATTTTGGCACCTTCTCATTTCCCTTTTGGGCCACATGGAGCCTGGTGTCTTCAGAGTGCTGTTGGACTTCACCATATTCCTCTACCGTATGAGACTTCCCCTCCCCTAAATCATACCAAATTAATACTTTCCTCACTATCCTCTGCATTTCAGATTTGAACTATCTTTCCCCTAGAGAGTTTCAGTAATTGGGTGAAGTGACCTAGAACAAGCATTCTTATTGGTTTCCCAGTTGATGATGATGTTTCTCCAGTTTGGGAACTAGGACCAGGCTGACATCCTCGTCAGAAGTCTAAGTGGGCAACCTCCCCCCTTCGGCTGAGATGAGGGTCTAGACGGGCCATTCCTGCTTGAGATGTCACAGTGGATGCTCAGGAGGAAGGAGGAGGGAAAATCACTGTTGGCCCTCCCACTTTAGCCTCATCTTGAAGAAGAGGAAGCTCCCTTGTTCCTCATTTCCTGTCCACTCCCCAGCCCAGTCCATCCTTGCCTCTAACATGACCATCATCAAGAGTCCCAAGGATCCCTATGTTTCCAAATCCAAAGGACACTTACCAGAATAGGTAAGTTAATGTGTACCAACAGTTCGATTTAGCAACGCTTTGTACATAGCCTGCCAAATTCTAGGTGCTGTGCCCATATTAACTTTTTAAACCTATTGTCTGTCCCCTTTCACTAATGAGGAAACCGGAGCACAGAGAAGTTGAGTGTCCAAGTTCATATCGCTCTTCACTGAGAGAGAAGCAGCTCGAACTCAGACAATGTGACTGTAACATCCACACAGTTCCACTCTCGGCTCTGTTGACTCCTGCAATGGCTGGCAGTTGACCTCTCTTTGGAGTAGTCTGTTCTTTAAACTTCTACTAGAGCCTCATGAGCTGACTTCTCTTCTACCCCAACTCTCAAGTATATGATTTCTCAGGGCTCAGCGCGAGATCTTTTTTTCCTATGTCTCTCCTGCTTCTTCCTAGACGATCTCATTAATTTTCATGGATTCCATGCCACCTTTATACTGATGCTTCTCAAATGTATTTCCAGCTCCAAACCTGCATTTATAACTGGCTGCTTTATGTGCCGCCAGTTCTCTCAGATGCCTCAGTCAGGATGTGTTCAAATCGAATGCCTGCTTTTCCCCCTGAAGCTTTGTTTCTCCACCAACTATTCCCTACAGTAACTCCAGAAACCCAAGTCTCTCTCTGCCTCCCCTCACCACCATACCCTATCACCATCTTCACACCTGAAGACACATCTCGACAACAGATCTCATGCCTGACTCCCGCTTCCACGTTTGCATGGCCGGCATCTTTCATGGACATCCTTGCAATAGCCTCCAGTCCTCTTCCTCTACAATCCATTTATATTTAGCTGCAAAATGATCTTACAGCTGTAAGTTGGATCCCTTCAGTCATCTGTGTTCAACCCTTCAGGGGCCTCCAATTGCATTTAAAATAAAACTTTTATTTTAACTTGCTGTTGTGGCCTTAACAAGCCTCATCTGGCCATTGTGTCTCTCCAGCCTCTTCCCAGTAAGCTACAGCCATGCTGGTCTTCTTCGTCCCTGAGGCATGCCAAGTTCTTGTTTCCTCTCTCTTGCTGCACATGTAGTTTTTCTACCTTCTACTTTTTGGTTGCCATCTTTTTTTCCATCTGTGATCAGTAAGGTTACCTCCTCAGCTTGAACTTTTCCTGTCAAATACTAACAGGAAAGAAAGCTAATTTGACCTTTGATTACTTTTCCATAAAGTTAGCTTTTACATTGCTTCTCTAATGTTTTATTTCTGGAAGAGCCTTTTTTTTTTTTTTTTTTTTTGAGAGAGAGAGAGCAGACATGTGCATGCACATGTATGGGGAAAGGGCAGAGAGAGTCCTAAGCAAGCTCCACAGCCCCATGCAGAGCCTGACTTGGGGCTCGATCTCACAACTCTGAGATCATGACCAGAGCTGAAATCAGGAGTCGGACACTAAATGAACCGAACCAGCCAGGCCCCCCAGCATAGTCTAAATAACTGTCATATCAACACATTTCCTCAAAAGGATCCATTTTGGTAGAACAAACCCGGAGCTAGCAACTGCTGCCTTTCCTCTCTATGTGTCTGTTAATGCACCGACCAAGAGGTGGCAGTCAATGTCTCACAATCAGCAAGGATGGCAGAAGTCCTGGAACTACATCAGGACCCTGGAGGCTCCTTTCAGTCCAAGCACAATTCCTTGGTTGCTAGTTGATGAGGACTTCTAGGGAGTTCCGTGGGAGAATCCAGTGTGGCTCCCGTACCATGTGGAGGTGCTTAGGGAACCTGAAAACATCTATTAAAATACGGGACAACAGGGGTGACTGTACCCTATTGTAATATTTTAACAAGTATGGGGCACTCAGGGTAGGTCCTAATCAGTCCTGGTTTTACCCAAGGGACTGACTCCTGTATGACTTTCTGTCTCAGTCCTTTGTTTCTGTGGAGTCCTTGTCTCCTTGGTGCAACTACACTTTCTGTTGTGGGATTTCTTTCTTTCTTTCTTTCTTTCTTTCTTTCTTTCTTTCTTTCTTTCTTTCTTTCTTTCTTTCCTTCCTTCTTTCTTTCTTTCCTTCTTTCTTTCTTTCTTTCTTTCCTTCTCTTTCTTTCCTTCTTTCTTTCTTTCCTTCTTTCTTTCTTTCTTTCTTTCTTTCTCTCTCTCTCTATCTCTCTTTCTTTCTCTCTCTCTCTTTCTTTCTTTCTACTAAAATGTGGGAACCATGACAACAGCTCAGTATCTATTTGTTCACTAACCTCAATGATTATTCACCTGGCATAAAGCCTGAAACACAGTTAACTACTTAATAAATATTTGCTGAATTGGGGCACCTGGGTGACTCAGTCAGTTGAACATCCAACTCTTGATTTTGGCTCAGGTCATGATCTCAGGGTCATGGGAATCAAGACTCATGTTGGGCTTTGTGCTTGCCTTGGAGCCCGCTTAAGAGTCTATCTCCCTCAGGGCGCCTGGGTGACTCAGTCAGTTAAGCATCTGACTTTAGTTCAGGTCATGATCTCGTGGTTTGTGAGTTTGAGCTCCGCGTCGGGCTCTGTGCTGACAGCTCAGAGCCTGGAGCCTGCTTTGGATTCTGTATCTCCCTCTCTCTCTGACCCTCCCCTGCTCATGCTGTCTCTCTCTCTCTCTCTCAGAAATAAAAACATTTAAAAGAAAAAAAGATTCTATCTCCCTCTACTGCTCGTGATCTCTTTCTTTCTCTCTAAATTAATAAATATTTGCTAAATATATGAATGAAAATTATTCCCTTCTGATTAAAGAAGACTGTATTTTCTCTACAGGAATCTGAGACTCTAAAATTGCAAATTATCCTCAAACCTTAAAAAGTTTGGATAGACTTTTTGTAGACTGCCTGGCATTCCTTCCTGAGAGCACCTATAATGAAATGATCACACCATCCCTTCCAAACAGTCTCTCTTTCTCCAGGCTTTCCATATCCTCTCATGTCCTGTCTAGCTTAAAATTTTTGTTCCTGGTTCCTATTCTTCACTTAGAGGAAAAATTCAAGCTTCTTGTCCTACATACCATATTGCAGTATAAAATGCATCATAATATACTGCACTATAATAATAGAACATAGGATCTCCTTTGTCAGACCCTCAGTTCTACAAAAGGAACAATGTATTTTGTTCATCTTTATGTACTTTGCATTAACACTGTGCCTGGCACACAACAGTTGCTCAAGACACATTTATTTCTTTTTAAATGATTTTTTTGTTTTTTAAATTTATTTCTGAGAGAGAGGGAGGGAGACAGAGAGAGAGAGGCAGCGTGAGCAGGGGAGGGTCAGAGAGAGAGGGAGACACAGAATCTGAAACAGGCTCCAGGCTCTGAGCTGTCAGCACAGAGCCCGACGCAGGGCTCGAACCCACGAACCGTGAGCTCATGACCTGAGCCGAAGCTGGACGTTTAACCAACTGAGTCACCCAGTGCCCCAAGATACCATTTCTTGAACCGACCCAACCTGTGGAGATTTCTTTCTGATTTTAGACACATAAACTGTTCAGCAAGGTGCAGTGCATAGAGCAGCAGAGGCAGTGAAGTCAGGCAAATCTGAGTCAGAATCCAGGCTCCACTCTCCTTCTACTTATGTGACCTTGGGCAAAGTATTTCAGCTTTTTGAAACTCAGTTTCTGCGGTAGGCAAAATAAGAACTGAAGATGGCCGCATCCAACTTTCTGGAATCTGTGAATATATTAGGTTACACAGCCAAGGGGAATTAAGATTGCAGATGAAATTTAGCTTGCCACCTGGCTGCTTTTAAGGTAGATTATCCTGGAGTATCTGGGTGAGCCTGATATAATCACCAGGGGCCCTAAAATTGGAAGACGGAATTGCAAGAGAGACCCAAAGAAACTGCAGCATGAAAAGAAAGTGGCCCAAAGTTGTTGACTTTGAAGATGGAAGAAAGGCGTTAAGAGCTCAGAGGATAAAAACTTCAAGGTGTAGGTCTCTAGAAGATGGAAGCCTCTAGAAAATGGAATGATAAGGAAATGAATCCTTCCACAGAAACTGTAGAGAATAACACAGATCTGCCAACATCTTGGTGGTAGCCCGTGAGACCCACTTCACACTCTAAAGTATGGAATTGTGAGATAAATGTATGTCGTTTCGAGCCAACAAGTTTGTGGTAATTTGTTACAGCCGCCAAGGAAACTAACATAGTTTCTTTAACTGTAATGTGAGAATAGTGATAGATAACATATTACAAAAATTTTACAATATTAAAATATGACAAAATACTATATCACTATATCTCATAAGATAATGCATATGAGAGACCAAATATAGTGCCATCGCATTGAAAGTATTTCATAAATGTTAATGCTTTTCCCCTTCTCTCTTCCTGTCTGAACATACTTATCTAGCGGATAGATATAAATCTAGCTATACACAATCAACATTGAATTGTTAATACTCTTACGGTATTGAAATCAAATAACCATTAGAATATTGTTCCTTTATTGTTGTACCATATGACAAAGTGAGCTCAGAGGATTACCTGCTCATTTATTATTCTGTGGCTCTCATGAAAGATGACTTTCCCTTCTGCAGATTTTTATTGAGCCTGGCGGTTGAATATTAACTCTTTATTCTTTTTTTTCATTATTCAGAGACACTGACAATTTTAACGATAGAGAATTATCTTAAGGATAGAATTACAAATGTTCTACTTTAGGAAAAAAATGTGTCATTTGATCTCATTACTACCCAGTTTAAAAACTGTCATAATTTTGCCCTTTCAATTTTTTCTTGTTCTTTTTGGGGACGGGAAGGCAAAGAAGGGTAAGGGGTTGTAATTAGGCAGAGAGGTTCAGGTAACAATTATACCAAATCAGCTGGCAATACAAAACATAAAATATTAAATTATCATTATAAAATGTTAAATTGTGTTGTGAAATGCATGTGGATGACGTCATGACTGAAATCTTTTAACTTTAGACTTTAAAACAGTTTACTGGGGGTGGGGGCAGGGGGGACAGGCACCTGGATTGCTCAGTTGGTTAAGTGCCTGACTTTTTTTTTTTTTTAATTTTTTTTTTAAATGTTTTATTTATTTCTAGGAGAGAGAGACAGCGTGAGCAGGGAGGGTCAGAGAGAGAGGGAGTCACAGATTGAAACAGGCTCCAGGCTCTGAGCTGACAGTCAGCCCAGAGCCTGATGCGGGGCTCCAACCCACGAACCGCGAGATCATGACCCAAGCGAAAGTCGGACGCTTAACCGACTAAGCCACCCAGGCGCCCCTTAAGTGCCTGACTCTAGATCTCACTCAGGTCTTGGTCTTGAGGTTGTGAGTTCAAGCCCTGCATTGGGGTTTATGCTGGGTGTGAAGCCTATTTAAAACAAACAAACAAACAAACAAAAAACAGTTTGCTCAGGAGTCCCGTGAATGGGAGAGATATGGGGAGAAAACTGCAAGTGCTGGCTTAGGGCTATCATAAGTACAATTGTTAATTTATATTATGTCCATTATATTATATCACATCATTATATTAATCCTATCATATCGCATTATATCATATATCATATTATAATTCATATATGACCTATATTATGAGTTAAATGAAGCTTGTGGTTTTAGCTAGACATCCAGTAGTGACAAACTATTATTTCTTTAGGAATAATGCCTCCCAAATTCCAGCGAATTTACAGATAATCTGCCACAAATTGCCAAACTGTGTTCTGGACTATTCCAGTGGTTCTTCCCCTCTTGCACTTCAGTCTGTAGCCATGTTATATTCTTTATATGTATTTTTCAAACTTTTTAGGCTGTGACTCACAGCAAAAATGCCATTTATGTTGTAGCCCTGTACACACAACCACATGCACAATTGTCAGAAAACACTTAAGCTAACTATGTGTGATGCACTCTATTTTCTAAACTACTCCATTCTGTTTTAATCGTGAGTTTCTTTTCCAAAAAAAATGATTGTTACAACACATTATACTAATTTTTACCATTCAGTGATGGATTATGATCTGCCGAGATCTCTGTCATCCTTCCCCTTCCTTTATCTGCGGTGACTATTTTGTGATTCATAGGACACATTTATTTTGTTTGTTTTTTTAAATTTTGAGGTGTGAGCAGGACAGATTGCCAGCAAATGCAATAGATGGGTAGGTTTTTTCTTCCTTGAATAAATGCACACTCCAGTTATTATAAAATATACTGATTTATGTCATAGCAGAATATCAAAAACTATTTTCTCACTCATATGGATTGCCTTTTGGTGGGGGAGGTCTTATAGTACATACTCGTTTCTGGAATATAAGTAGAACACAGAGCATGTTGCTTCTTTTCTGTTGGATGTATCTGTTGCATACTTTCACTGTTGGGGGAAGACTTGGAAAGAGATGGGCTCAGAAGCTTCTACAATTTGGAAGGCCCTCTTTAAAAAAAAGAATAAAGAATTATAAATCCACAATTAGATATGAAAGCAGTAGTTGTTTCGAATAAGGAAAGAAATCCTAAGCAATGACAAATATTTAATGACAAAGAGCACAAACATCACAACACCCATAAAAGTAACTGAATAATTTTTATAATTAACTACTTCTTTGATAATGTTTCCCCTACATTTTTGGAAGCAAACTCTTTGGTGGCCTCTTCATATGATAAGGTCTGGGGAATATTTTCCATAGAAAGAATAGAAAGATAATTTAGTGTTTCCTCTACCATGATTGAATAAAATTTCATTTTTGTTCTTGAGAGTTTAGAAACATTTCTCCAGCTTTATAACTTGTTATGGCAATGTCATATAAATTGTCAGGATTGTTGTCACATTTGGAAAACCTACTTTTTGCATATATGATATGTATGTTTTTAGAGCATTTCAAGTTTTTTTATGCAGTGTCTAATTTTAAACAGTTTGAATTAATGGCACTCATTACCCAATTTGTCATAGATGTCCTCATTCTAGTGATGTATTGTAAGTTTATGTTATATTCATTGTTGTCAGCATTTGGTGTTAAGTAATCAAGATATTTAATTCTTTCCAGTGTATTTATATGATTCACACCTCTTTATTAATTGAGTTATCAAACAATCCAGGAGCCTATTCATTACTTCTACTCAATTTATTTATTCCTCTTAATAAATTCCCGCATTTGATATGATGGAATTTTTTGGTGTAATTCACTTTTTGATATAGGAATACTTGCTACTGATTTATTGCTCCATTCATCAGCCTATTTCTTGTGTGTTTTACCCCATTACTTTTTCTAATCTAAATTATCCCTCAATTCTTTAAATACTTATATCTAAAGATAACAGAAAATGCACTCCAAAGTCACACAAATCAGCTGTCTATAATTCTGCATTTGTTTTACTGAAATGTTCTAACATATTATTCCTCATTTCAATTAAAATGTGTATTCCTAATTTTTTCCCCTTTTGCCAGATTTTCAAGGGATCCTCTGGCACCAGAATACCTCCTGGAAAGGGACAATGGTCTTAACTGCAGTGAAAATGTCTTAGTTTTGCCAATTTTAGAAAGACATACAACCACGTGGGTACATTTGCAGGGTACTTCCTAGGGCCTCGAGAGAGACGTGTTCAGGTGAGAAGCCTGCTGGCTTCCTGAGCTTCAGGGCCCACCTGTTGTGTGTAGGATGACTGGACTCAGCGGCCTCCAGAGACACCGTTATCAGAGGACTCTTCATGCCACAAAGGCAATACAAGAGCTCCTTTCTTTTTTTTTTTTTTTTAAATGTTTTATTCATTTCTAGGAGAGAGAGACAGCGTGAGCAGGGGAGGGTCAGAGAGAGAGGGAGTCACAGACAGAAACAGGCTCCAGGCTCTGAGCTGGCAGTCAGCACAGAGCCCGACGCGGGGCCCGGACCCACGAACCACGAGATCACGACCCAAGCGAAAGTCGGACGCTTAACCGACTAAGCCACCCAGGCGCCCCTAAGAGCTCCTTTACAATATGGGCATCATCCTACCTCCTCAAAGTCAGATTCTAAGGCAAGGACTTGGGATGCAGGCAGGTAATTTTATCTGGCAGGTGGGGCCAGGTATCACAAGTGAGGAAATTGGAAACATGTGATAGGAAAGGGAGAAGCCCCAATTAATGTGGTTAAAAAGTAGTTTAATGAATAGTAGGGCTCTACAACAACTAAGGTTCAATCCCACCAGAGACCCTTTGAAAAAGTTTGTAAAGCCCAACACTGAGTTTCCCCACCAGAAGCTTAGGGAGATTCCCAAGCCCTCAGAACAGAAGACAGCAAGGTGGGGGTGACGTGGGGGGCGGGTAGTGTTCATTCTGCCCACCTGTCACCCAGCTGCGGGTGACGTTGGGAGGACCTGTGGAAATAGGGCAAGGATGTGTGGCACCTGCTTTGCTGTGTGAATCCTAGCCCACCTGGGAATTTAGGGACTCACAGTTATTTAGAGCGATAAGGAATCTTCAGTGCCATGAACCATTCTTATTTCATCATGATGAGTGAAGTGAGAGGAGAGGAGGTTGAAAGACAGTGTGCATTGTCCCAACTTGCCAACGAAAGTTCTGTAATCAGTGCAATTAAATTATAGAATCAAGACATTTTGAGCTAGAGATAAGTATTTTCTTTAAGCCCCAAGGGAGCAAGCACAGTTTAAATTTCTGATTCCCTTCATTCCCTTCGAGGTGTAAAGAAAAGTAGTGAAATATTTTTGTATATGCCAACAAGAAACCATTCACTGGTGAGAATGAATATTGCCTTTTTGTAAAATCTTTTACTTTTTACATTTTATTTATTTTTTTTAATATTTATTTTTGGAAGAGTGCAAGTGGGGGAGGGGCAGAGAGAAGGGGTCAGAGAGTTCAAAATGGGCTCTGGTGCTGACATGTGGGGCATGAACTCACGAACCGTGAGATCATGACCTGACCTGAAGTCAGTCGCTCAACCGACTGAGCCACCCAGGCACCCCATGAATATCGCCTTTCTAAAGGCTCCTGTGGTGTATTCTCTTCATTGTGAGGAAGGAAAACTTGACCACTTTATTCTCAGGTACTATGGTCACCTATTTAATACTGGAATTATGATGGTTCAAGGGAGAACAAGAAAACATTTGGTTCTTATCCAAAGACAATCAACTTTACGAACCTTGGGAAGTGTTTCCTTTCTCTGAGGCTCAGTTTCCTCATCTGTATGAGAGAAGGCTTGGATTGAGTGACCCTAAAATTCACTTCCGTCACTGAGGTACTGTCACTGGAAAAATTAAAGCCTTGTGTGTCATGAGGCATGGGTCTTACTGTGACACTGTGGCCTTGGCCAAATAGGTAAACCTTTTTGAACTTCAGTTTTGTCAAATGAAAAATGAAGGGGCTGGGTTAGATATTCTTCAAGGACACCTCTGCTATACACAATCCAATGAAATAAAAAATGTGGAGGGGAAGATATCTGGAAGCTTGCACAGAAGGAAGCCTAGCTTGGCCACTGGGTGGCGATCTTGTTCCATGTTAACAAAGGATTTTATAGATTTTTACCAATAGTGCCAAAGTTTGAATTAACCAAGCACAGTGAAGAAAGATTTTCAAAAGGATACTGAAATAAAATCAGGTCAGCAAAAACCCAGAATTATGGTGGATTGACAATAAATAGCAATGCCAAATAGGAGACATAAAATCCCTATAGTCCAGGCAGTAAAACATACAGGGGTATATGAGAGTTGTGTTTTGGGTATTATTTAAAGGAATATAGGGAGAGGAGTACATTGTAAATTTATACGGTTTTTGAAAAACATGATTTAAAAGTTAACTGTACCATTTAAAGATTTAACTTGTAGAGTAACCAAATACCTTAAAACTGCTGGAGTGTAAAAGCCTACACCTATGAAAACTAAGCCAAGTTTCAGTGATTTCTTTTGTCTAAACCTAAAGGAGACACAGAAGGGAATTCTAATCCTGTTCCAATATTTTAGCATTAAAGAACATGAATCAATCAACAAGTTTTGAGTTTCTTCGCATTTTATCAGAGACCCCGGTCCCTGTCAGGTATCTAGCTTACCTTTAGGATTTGGGAAATATTGCTCCTAGAGTTAATGATCTAGACTGGTGTCCGCAGGGCTTTGAGTCGAGGTCCTTTTCTGTGGAGTATGAGTAGGAATGCAGGGGAGGATAGAGGCTTTCTGATCACAGTGCTGCTCACCTCTATGTCTAGGAAAGGTTATATTCACAAGGAAAACAGAATCTCCCCAATAAAGCATCAGTGAACATGAAGAGGAAAACCCAAGGGCTTGGGGAAGAGGGCAGTGCTGGAGAACTAGACTCTGGCATATAAACTTTGCCCTTGCCTGTCTTGCAAATCATGTCTTGTACAGAAAGCTGAGAGCCCATGGCAGAAAGAGGGGTTGGCCACAGCCTGCCATTTTCCACTGCTGATTCCCCTGCTTGCCTTCTCCGCTGGTCTTCTCCCACTTACATCCTATCCTCCCTCGGAAGGTGGGTGCAGGGTTCTCCTGAAGGCCAAGTGTGGGCCTCATGGCTCTAGTTGCCATGGCGGCTGCCTTCCTCCCCCTTCTTGGATACATTCGCTATTAGCTTACATAATCCTCCGGCAGGAGGATGTCCCCATTCAAAAGGAAAAAAAAAAAACTTATATTGCTAAGTAACCTTTAACAATGAATAGCATTCATTAGGCATTTGCTTAATGATACAAAGGCATTGTTTGCTCTATTTCAGGTGATAACAGCAGATCAAAGGCACCGAGACCAGAATGTACTTTAGAAGAGCCAGCAGAGACTGTATGGAAATAATGCTTAGCATTTATGTCGCACTTTATACTCTCAAAGGATCCTGCAATTATTAATTATCCCACACAATAGTTCTTTGAGGAAGGTCAGTGTCATTAGCTGTATTTTGTGGATGGAGAATCAGATAGCAGTTAGGTGATTCCCTGCACCCCCATTATTTAAAGATCTCAGGTCAGAGCAGACCCACGGGTGGGGATTGCAGGCAAATTACAAAGTGGCTAAAGGGTAAACAGACCGAAGGTGCCCCTTTCTGAGGTTCCATTTCCTTTGATCTGGCTGTTGAAAATCCTCTGAACAGAACCTTGTTCTGGACTTGGATACTGCCCCACCCCCTGAGACCTGATTCTTCTTACTCTTATAGTCTTTTCTACTTATCCACGTTTTTCTCTGAAACTTCATTCCCTTTTCTTCTTTCTTTCTTTCTTTCTTTCTTTCTTTCTTTCTTTCTTTCTTTCTCTTTCTTTCTTTCTTTCTTTCTTTCTTTCTTTCTTTCTTTCTTTCCACCTTAATCAAGTACTTGTTGTTGATTTGGGCAGCAATGTATAAAGAAGAAGAACCCTGATGCTCAAATGATTGCTGTGTTCAGAGACTTTTATTTTCTAGAAGATACACAAGCACACACTCCTCCTGAAAGATGCCAAAGGAGGGAAGAGCAGTTCTCCTGGTGAAGGACGGCACTGGGGAGGTGTTGGCTGTGAGTCCAGCAGTGGGGCTCCTGAAGACCCCAGGGAGGGGAGAGAGAAGTAAGGTGTCCTGAATATTGGCTACTTCACATTTTTGCCTTAGGCTAAGCCTTCTATTGGCTAATATTATAAAGACATATTCTGTAGTGTTTTTATTATTCGTGGGATGTCTTCCTTTTTTATGGGAATAGAAACAATTTGAAAAGAGGTGCTAATTCTTATAGCACACAGCTATTGTAGGAAATAATAGCATGAATAGCCACCATGTGTTGAGTACTGCTGTTTAGTGCTTCACAATGCTGGTCTTGGCTGAGCCTCCCAATGACCTTTGAGGCAGCTATTGTTGTTACCCTTTTTTACAGTTGAGGAACAAGGACGTAAAATGTTTAAGTAATTTGCTCAAAGCCACATAGTTCTTTCAGCCATTTAAAAGGAATTTGGTGACCTATGCTTTGTGCTAAGCACAGAGATCCCAATGGTGAGCAAAACAGATGTGGTCACTTCCTATTTTGAGATTAGAGACCGTAAGAGCAGACAGACATTCATCAAATAATAACTACATATCAACATGGAATTACAACCTGTGAGAAAGACCATGAAGGAAAAATGAAAGGTGCAGTATAGGGGAAGCTTGCACAGGGTGACCTGATTTGTTCACAGGCCTGTGAGATGGGGACAGATATGCAGGAAAGGCCAAGGTCAAGGAAGGTGTACCTGAAGGCCCTGATGTTTAGCTGAGTCTTGAAAAATAACGGGTCAAAGTGAACAGTGAATGCAAAGGCCTTAATGTGATCTCATTGGACTCTGGAGGCTAGGGTGGAATTTGATGTTTAGGGGCAATAGGTATTCAAGGATTTTAAGTAAATGCTACCTCCGTCAGAGGGAGAGTCCATCTATATACAGCAACGAGAATAACCTGCCAAACAGTCCGAGTGTGCAAGGGGTCTCTGACACGGAGGGTGTTGTAATAGTTTGGGTGGAGATGACAGTCAGACCGGGGTGGCCATGGTAGAGATGGTGAGAAACACACTGGGTTGTGAGATTCTTTGGAAAGCCAAGTGCATAGGTTTTGGTGATGAGCACGAACAGATGGGGTGGTGAGCAGAAGGCAGGTGTCGAGGCTGGTTCCCAGGTTTCTGGCTTGGACAAATGAACGGCTGGAGATTCGAGAGGGGACCACGAGTTTGGGGCAAGCTCTTAAAGGGCAGAGGCAGCATTTGAATCTAGCTCTGTTTCTCATCAAAACGTACTCTATTTGAGTAACACACACACATTTCTGGAAATCTGATATCGAAATGCACTTCCCACTTGCTAATTGTGATCAGCTTCCACTGTGTCACTGTGATCAGTTCTTGAAGAAATGCACTTCACCTTTGTTGTCTGCTCTGTAGTGACATCAGTGGCAGAAATGTCCAGCCAGGCAGGAACGTGAGGGACGTCCCTTTTGGGAGGAACACCTGTAATGCCACAGACCTTGTCGTTCAGCAGTGAGGCAAGAAGGCTCGGGCTCAAACTGTTAGGGTTTGACTCTCTTCCTTGTGACTTGTGATCTCTTTGACATAAGACAAATTAATATTTTAGAGCTGTTTTTTCCCCACCTGTGAAGGAAGACTTATAATAGTGTCTTCTCCATCACAGGGTTGGTGGCAGAATCCAGGTTGTTGCTAGCTCACAGGACACCTCTGAATGAGTTAGAGAAACGTTCCCATTCTCGCGTAAAAAAAATCTTTTTTTGAAGTTCACATATGATATATTTTTAATTAATTATATTTATACAAACATAAAATCATTTTGAATAAATAATACAAATCAAATTATTAAGCATATATAGTAGCCAATTTGAATTTTTAATCACAATAATTAGAAAATCAAATTTAAAAATAATAGATACATAACAAGCCAAAAATTTTAATAGCAGTTAATTATGAAATTTCCATAGCAACAAATAAATAAGTGCTCTAATGTAATTAGCAGCTTGTTACATAGTAACCTCTAATTTGTCAATTTAATACTTACTTTGTATATTATTAATGCTAAATTAATATTAGTTATTACCTAGTTATTTGTTTCATAAAGAAAGTGCCTGTATATTTAAAATGGGAACTGTGTGATCTCACTTAGTACAGAAAACGAATTGGCAGAGTGTATGAATTGTAGTATATTGACACTGATAGAGATTCATTTATTTAAGAAACTGATCAATAGTTCAGTAAGAAAGCAACTTTTTATTTAGAAACAGAAGCTATTCTAATGTTGTTAAATCATCAAATTATTTTAATGCTTTTTAAAAAATTTATTTATTTCTGAATGAGAGAGAGACAGAGAGAGAGAGAGGGAGAGAGAGAGAGGCAGCCTGAGCAGGGGAGGGTCAGAGAGAGAGGAAGACACAGAATCCAAAGTAGGCTCCAGGCTCTGAGCTGTCAGCACAGAGCCCGATGCATGGCTTGAACCCATGAACCGTGAGATCATGACCTGAGCCAAAGTCAGACGCTTAACCAACTGAGCCTCCCAAGCACCCCAATCATCAAATTATTTTAATAATCAGACATATTCACTCTTTGTAAGTCTAAGTAGAAAAGGATATATATCAATCCTATTGAAAAAGACATTTTACAGTCACCTACCACAAAATTGTATTAATAAATATGTAACTTGCTCATCTTTGAAGCTAAGTTTGAACTTACAGTAAAAATTTTTAAAAATCTCAAAACTGTAAGATGGCTATGATGTAACATTCTCCTTAGATGTGCTACTTCTGTGCAGTGTGCAACCTAAACCACTGTATGCAGTGGTTGTGGGCAGGATTACAAGAGATAATTCTCTAAAGTACTTAACATACAAGGGGACTGTCCTACATTGAGTGATCACAAATGTTGGCTTTTTATTTTTAGTTATTAAACCTACATGTACTAGAGGCACTGTAGGATAAAAATGTTCTTGCCTCAGTCTTAGCTGGCTTTTCAGTTAGTACTGAATGTTCATTGTCAGTGTGGATAATGCAGTTTACAGAGTGATGCTCAAGTACATCACACACATGCTTTCTCAGTGAGCTCCCCTCTTCTCCAGGACCACACCACCGCAGGTATAACTATAATAACGGGGTGGCCAGTGCTTTGCTATCAGTTGAACTGGATTACTTGTTCGCAGATTCACTGCAGAGAAAAAGCCGCGTTTTGGTTTGTGTTTTGCTTTAGTCCTCTTCATGGCGAGAGACTGGGAAAGGAAGTCCAATGCCAATGGCTAAAATACAAATGACTAGTTGCCCAATAAGCTTTCCATATTGGGATATTCAAGGGAGAGAAATGGGAACCAATGAATGCTCAATGGTAAGCATATTTAAGGTAGAGGTGAATAAGAGAACCTTCCAATGTGACTTAAACTGATTTAGGAGAACAGAGAAAAAAGATGTGGGAGAGATTTTCATATGACGAAGATGCTAGTTAGCCCAAATGCTTCTGTTACGATCTGAAGACCATGAAGATGTGCCCAAGAAGCAGGAGAGGAAGCGGTGTGGGGAAGAGGACAGTGGGGAGGGGCAGTGGCATTGGTTTGGGAAGGAGCGTGCAGACAAAGGTGAAAGCCCCACTTGAAATGCAAGGTTGAGAGCGTGAGGACCAGAGCAGAGCAGAGACACAGCCCAGCTGCAGCCAAGCCTGGCGTTCCTGCCTGCGGAGCTGCGGCCAGCGGCCACTTCTGCAGGAAGGGAGAAAACCTCAGTCTTGTGTTTTGTTTTCTGTTTTACAAAGTTACTTTGTCTTTGCTGCCATGTCACACTAATTTCAAAGACCTGTGTGTGTGTGTGTGTGTGTGTGTGTGTGTGTTTTAAGTTTATTTATTCACTTTGAGAGAGAAAGTGAGCGAGTGGGGGAGGAGCAGAGAGAGAGGGAGACAGGATCCCAAGTAGCTCTGTGCTGCCAGCGCAGAGCTGGAGGTGGAGCTCAAACCCACGAACCTGGATCATGATCTGAGCCCAAGTCCTAGGCTGGATGACTTGAGGCACCCAGGTGCCCTGAGGCCTTTGTTTGTTTCTTTGTTTTAAATGTTTATTTGTTTTTGGAAGAGAGAGAGAGAGAGAGAGAGAGAGAAGTGGGGAGGGGCAGAGAGAAAGGAAGACATAGAATCTGAAGCAGGGTCCGGCTCTGAGCCATCAGCACAGAGCCCAATGCAGGGCTCGAACTCATGTACCATGAGATCATGACCTGAGCTGAAGTCGGTCACATAACTGACTGGCACCTGAAGTCTTTTTTTTTTTTTTTTTTTTTAAGAAAAATCCTGTATCATTTCAAAACTTCTTTATATATGGAGCTAATTATGGACAAATATTTCTGGAAGTTGGACATGAAGAAGAGAGCGAGAGGAGGAGACAATGAACACCAGAAAAAGCTTTCGAGGGAGGTAAAGGGTGATTGCTGTGATCAGGGAGAAAACTAGTAGAGAGAAGCAGAGAGAGAGTGAAGAAAGGAGAAGTCTAAGCTCTGAGGAAGGGAAATCATTCATAATGGGAACAGTTTTTCTATTACATGTGCACACACTTCTGTACTTGTATATCTGTCTACATTATAAAATCAGGAATAATTAGTCATACAGTAGATAATGTTTCAGTCTTCGTGGGGCCATACAGCCTCTGTTGCTGGCCCTCAGCTCTGCCATTGCAGTAAGTTCCCACGAACATCACAACTCACTGGCATGAAGTGGAGAATAAGAAGTGTTTAGGTATATGCTAATTCTGGCAGGCTCTCGATCTTTTTTTTTTTTTAATGTTTTAGTTATTTCTGAGAGAGAGAGAGAGAGTGTGTGTGAGCAGGGGAGGGTTAGAGAGAGAGAGAGAGGGGGAGACACAGAATCTGAAACAGGCTCCAGGCTCTAAGCTGTCAGCAGAGCCCGACACGGGGCTCTAACCATAAACTGTGAGATCATGACCTGAGCTGAAATCAGATGCTTAACTGACTGAGCCACCCAGGTGCCCCCTTTTCTTATAAAAAAGTTTTCTAGGGCTCTTAATATTGTAAAGCAAAATAAAACTTAATTGCAATGGAATTCAGACTCTCACACACTTTTTGAATGCTTCTCTCAGGAAAATCGAGGCTTCCGAGAAGCTCAGGGGGCTTGCTCTTATAGCATCCAAGTCTTTCCATGTTAATTAACATGGTTAATTGGAGAAATGATCTTTCTGAGGTCTGTGATGTTTGGCCACCCTTTTTTAAACAGCATATAATTTGACCTTTGTGTAAAAGGAGAATCATGTTTGTCATTTAAAAAAAAAGATCAATTTTGGAGCTAAGAAGCCCATTAGATGTCATCTAACTGAGGGCCTCAGGAACTTCTGTGTCTCAGAATCCTGCTCAGCCTTTGCAGGTCCCTGTTCCCTCGTTCAAGGGCATCTGTGTCTTTGCAGATGTCAGTTGGTCAGCGGTTCTCTGACTATGACAGTGCCTATGCCCAACAGCATCCCATTCCCCACCCACAGTCGATGACCAAGAGGATCAGATGATGAAGCTTGTCACCGCTGGGGTTTGCTGGAGACTCTCTGTCCTTCACTTCTTCCTGCCTGGCTGTAACTAAGGGATATCTTCCCCTAGCTGCTAGCCTAGCAGAAATTAGAAGCCTCATTCCTGCGTTTGGTATTGTTGTCCTTTTTTAATTAATATTTTTTACATTTATTTATTTTTGAGAGACAGAGCATTAAGTGGAGGAGGGGCAGAGAGAGAATGAGACGCAGAATCTGAAGCAGGCTCCAGGCTCTGAGCTGTCAGCACAGAGCCCAACGTGGGGCTCAAACCCACGAATTGTGAGATCGTGACCTGAGCTGAAGTCGGATGCTTAACCAACTGAGCCACCCAGGTGCCCAATGGTATTGTTGTCGTAAATCTGATATGTGGTCCATAGGTCCCTCACCATGTGAACTCCCCAGGAGCCACTGCTCTAGAAGCTTCTCACACGCATGCCTGGTCTAGAGCCCTGACTCTTTCCTGTGACTCCTATTTAGCTCTGTCCTCTGTTCGAACATGGGACTGCTCTGAATTAACTCTCTTCTCCCAGACCCACCTTCTTGACTTTCGCTGTCCTTTTCTCCTTCATCATTTCTTACCTCTCCTGACTGATCCCTGTAGCCCAACGACTCCCTGGAAATACTGGGTACAAAGTCCCGAGACCAAGACTCTTCCATTGCCTGAGCCTGGAGTCTGGGTGCCGCATAGGTGCTCAGCACTGATTTAATATTTGAATCAGACATTAGCCACAAGTTCACTCAATGCCCATTGTGGTTTGGGCCATTGGCCTTATTCGTCTGTATGAGACTCCCAGGTTCAACCCTGTCCTTTTAGGCTGACTCTGTGCCCCTCTCCTGTCACCTACGGGTGGCGTCCTGCCTCACAGTGGAACGCATCAGCTATTACAAGGAGCAGATAAGCTCTGAGAGAAGGTCTGGAGGGTTCCTTACGTAAGGGCATGGCTTTGAGCCATTATATTTCTAGAGTGAGTGTGTGTTCTGATTTGCCTGGGCTCATCTCATTTTACATTTGTTATCCTGGCGTTATAGTTAATAGGGCCCCAATTATTTTCCTGATTTGGATGACATCTTATATGGTAACCCTACATTTCTCATCTGAAAAATGGGGATAATATTGCCAACCCTTTCTTTTGTACAATCCTATTAAGAGGACCAAATGAGATTATGCTTATGAAAGTGTTCTAAAATAATTTAAAGAAAAGCTGCCCTGGCAACTTGAAGTAGTGGTATTATTTTTGGTTGTTATGATCTATTCTGGCTTTCATAGACTTATTAGTTCAATTCCATTTTCTTGGATATGTTTTAGATTGTTGAGGTCATGAAACAAGTTATCTCCAGATTAGAGAGGTGTTATTATATCGATATATGGTTCCCATAGCAGTAAAAAAATCTCATGTTTTCAAGTTAACACTTCATTTAAAAATACAATTGATTTTTACAAAATAGACACATGCTACCCCTATAATTTTTTCCCCACTGTTTGTGCTAGACTTCTAAATGATAAAACAAAGAAAAAGATATACAAGCAGAATTCTAAGCAAAGGAGAAGCAATAAATCAGTCATTATTGCAATAGCACAAATAAGGCAAAAACCAGAACACAGAATACCTAGCCTTGTGTGTATGGAGTGTGTGTGTGTGTGTGTGTGTGTGTGTGTATGTAACAGTTTTAATTCAACTTAAGAACTATAAACTCTATAAGATTTTTTCCTGTACCTTTTTATGTTGAAAAGGACAATTATTCTAAGCGAGAAAGGAAAAAAGGTGGAGCTGGATAACCAATAAGATGATGGATTACTTCCTAAATAATGGAGAGTTGACTTTCTTTTAAGCAATGGCATTTCTTCTCTTTAGCAAAACAAACAATCCCATCTGTAATTAAACTCCGGCCTGATTGTGTTCTGTGTCTAAGTATTGCCTCTGGTGTAATAATGCACTTTCTCAAGTAGGATTACTTTTCTATTGCTCTTTCTTCCTGAATGACCTGATCTTTCCTAAATAGGGAGAAAATGTGCATATCTTAATGAAATAATTATTTCTTTCAACGTCTGACAGTGTTATTTGGGAAGATACCTATTTTCGGGCTTCTGAAGATGCCTCCAGGCCACAAAGGAGTTAATTTTCCTCAAATGGACAGTGTGAGGTCCTTCAAAGGGAGGAAAGCTTTTATGGATTTCACAGGAGGGTTCTTGGCTATTCCACTAGAGCAACCTCTTCTGGCTGTTCACTGTAATTTTGTTTTACGTGGTAAAAATAATTTACCTCAAGTTGAAAACTGGTAGCCTAAATGTCCTGTTTGAGTTGAAGTTATTTAAAAATAATTTTAAGTAATGAAATTTCATGTAAAAGTGTAGATTTCTGGCTTCTCAGAAAAATTAGACTATTTCATGTCAACGAGTTGGTGGGGAACTGAGTAGTGAGTGGCTGTCCTTCTAATGATGGCCCTCTGTCATCTAAGAGACTTAATCTTAGAATTTGTGACCCTTAATCTGTATGTTCATTCATTCAACAAATTATAAAGCCCTGTTGTATGTAAAATCCTGTTCAAGGAGCTAAGCTAATATGTATATGGCTCTGTTATCCAAAGGATCTTATAGAATGTCACTCTCCTGAGATGATCTAGTGGAAAGCATTCCTTAGACACATGAGTTGGGACATGCTACATATTTCTCTCTTGAAAGTTCATAATGCATATTAGCATAGTAAGGGCTCTGAACAGCCCTTCAGTAAGGAAACTTTTAAATATTGCTTACCATTGTTTCTTTACTAAATAGTAATGTTGTAAGTAACATCTATCCACCAGGGCTAATTCTAGGGAACACATTTTAAAAAATAGTGATCTGTAGACTCGCCCTAAATTGAAGGCTACTCATGTTTACATATTAATAAATGTAGAGAATAAATTAGAAAACTGAAAGAGTCTCTTGCAAAAATATTCAAAGGGGAAAAAGTAACTAAATTAAAGACTGTTCGTCTATAACATGAAGTAAGGCCCATAAGAGGTAAGGGTTCGTGTGCCTTGTTTTGTAAAACACTACTATTGGCTGGACCTTTTACTTTCTCTTTTTTAATGTTACCATCTGTATAGAGAATTTTTCTAAAATTCAGCTGGTATGGTAGTGGGAAGAATGGGTGCAAATTGTGAGGGCTGATTCACTAATAACATTCATATATTTATTTAACCAAGCCAAGTCCTATGTGTCCCTAGAATGCACGTGCTCCTTTCTAACTCACACGTATCTCTGTCACAGGCATCGGTGCCCTCTAACTCAGGGGGACCGGAAGGCCTCTTCATTGAAGTGTGTTTCCCACCCTGCACGCAGGAGAAGCTTTTAAAAATATGATTCCGAAAAACTTTGAATGGCTTCTACTTGCTCTTGAAGATCAACTTCCTTGTGAGGTCTGCAAAGCTTCCCATGCTTTGGGCCCATTTCTCTCCAGCTTTATCTCATTCCACCTTTCTACTCTTCTACAGCTTTTTTCTATGTTGCATTCTATTAAGCCTTTCAGGTCTTCAATGAGCAGACTCCTTCCTGCCCCAGGGCCTTTGCAGATGATGTTTTTCCTTACCTGCAACTTTCTCCTCCCACTCTTGATTCCCCCCCCTCCCTCCCTCCCCAGCCACCTACCTTCTGCTGGGTTCATGTCTATGTATTCAAATCTGAGCCCAAATACTGCTTCTTTCTTGACCCACCGCCTCCCCCTGTATCAGATTCCCCTGTTTTAGCCTTTCTTAGAGCATGTTTAAGTCACCATGATTTGTAATTATGTACTTTTTATGATTATTTAATCAATATTTGTCTCCTTCTTTTGTTTATTAGTTTCTTAGCACCTGGCATGTTAAGGAACACTCAATAAATACAAATGAAGAGGTGTGTGAGAGAAGATAGAATTTTTATGAATATTGGCAAAGGAAGTGAAAAAATATGCCTTTTTGGAGATTTAAACATAAAGCCAAGACTGTTTATAAACTGGGACCTTGGTCCATATATTTTGGTATAAACTTTGTTAGCTGGTGGAGGGAGGTGAGTGGAAGATGAGATGCAACGAATCTAGCAGCAAGGAAAAACACATTTTTTTTTTCTGGTGAAATAAGTAATGGTTTTCTGGTTGGATAATTCCACACAGAAAATGATTGATTAAAGCTTCCTGCAAGCTTGGGCTATGCAAATATAGCAGGTGTCTATGTATATGCAAGGCTCGAACACAGTATTCAATTATTTTTTGGAAGAGTTGCCCTGGTTGAGTTTGAATCATGCTTCCACATCTGTCAGTCTGTTGCAATCACTACCCAAACAGGAATCAGACATGGCCACCTAGGCCAAAAGATAAAATAAAATAAATAAAAATAGGGTGGAGAATAAATGTTCCACCTTACTTATTTCTGTTTCAATGAAAAAAAAAAAAGAATGCTCATGGAGGCATAAGTATTGCCTAACAAATTCACTGCAGTCGCTGTAAATCCACCTAATATCAGCTGAATAAACTAGCCAATGCATAAATTTCAGCAAGGAAAGAGCTCTGGGATTCTGTTGCGTTCTCTCCACTTGATCCCATGGTGATCCAATATGACCAATATCTCTTCTGAGAATTAGTTCTTCACTCATGGTCTTCTAGTACACAAGGGTTCCTTTGGCAAATACTTTTTACGTGGCATTAACTGCTGCCATCAGGAGCTTTTAAAAGTTGAGGAGAGGGGCACCTGGGTGGCTCAGTCGGTTAAGCATCTGACTTCGGCTGAGGTCATGATCTCACGGTGTGTGGGTTCGAGCCCTGCCTCGGGCTCTGTGCTGACAGCTCAGAGCCTGAAGCCTGCTTTGGAGTCTGTGTCTCCCTCTCTGTCTGCCCATCTGCCGCTTGTGCTCTGTCTCTCTCTCTCAAAAATAAATAAACATTTAAAAAATTTAAAAAACAAATAAAAGTGGATGAGAAGAGATCCATTTTGTTCCAGGAAATGTTTACCGGGGATCAGTGTTTCTGGCCCATTTCTAACTGCATTCCATTCACAGTATCGTTTATTGTGGTCATCTTCTGATCTCTTTTTTCCTCCTAGGTCTCATTAAAGGGCTCCCCAAAGAGACCATGACCACTAAAAAGTGACTTCTGGCAATTAATTCAACAGCAGAAACTTATTCTGGAACACGGCTATGCTATTGCTCAGTTCCACATTGTCTTGTACTGCAAAAAAATAATAAAAAGTTCAACCATTGAAAGTAGAAATTACTGAAAATAGTGATTAGGATGGACTCATATATAACTGGCACTTTCTTTCAAGATTCAGTCTCTTCATTATTGGTAAGATTTTCAAGTTGACATGTATTTATTAAGTGATGACAATGATTATCAAGTTTCCTTCTAATTCCAAGAAAATTCTATTATTCTTTTCTTGAGTAAACCATCTTAATTTCTGATTCTATGACCCTGATTTAACACATGAGTCTGAGTTTAAACTCTGCTCGATTGAAGAGAAAAATAACACCTATTTCTAGTGTCACAGCTAAGAAAATAATGAGTCATATTAAATAAATTAAATAATTGTATTCACCTTGAAAACGGATGTTAATATTTTGATGTGTTAGAGTTGAAGGTAGTAATAGTATCACAGTAGCTCCCTGAACACCTAGGTTACTTCAAATCTGAAGAAAGCAGTCATGAAAGAAAGTCCAGTTAACCTGAAATACGGAAGAAACTTAATGCACCCAGCGACCTTTGATAATTCCATTAATGTGTGTGACTCTTTAAAATACTATATAAATTAAGCTTCCCAGTTAAATGTTATACTTTTTAAAAGGACAAATCCATGCAGTTTATCTAATGGGTTTCTTGACAATTTAAAATGAAACATGGCTTACTCTATGCCGTGATTTTAAATGCATTTATTTAAATGTGCCATACTTAATATGCAACTTGAAAATCTCTGGGCTGACATGAACACATATTTGTCGAACTCTGATTTGCTATTCTAAAGCCTGGCCATATTTCTTAGTCTGGCTTCTCAGGCTCTCAAGGAACTAATGAGAAATTCCCCAGGTCTTCGGATCAGTTTCTGTAATATAAACTCTATTCTGAAACTATGCTTTGTCGTTGTATACTTCCGAGCCTTAGATTGACATTCATTTAATTATTTTAAATTATTGCCTAGTGCCTCCTTAGTTTTATCATGCTCTTTGCCTTAGAAAGGGATATTCTTTAAAGGAAAAAAATGCCTTAAATTTAGTAATAGGCTTAGACAGGTAGGATGGAGAGTCTGTTATAAACACAATCAAAGTAACCAGAGAGAGTGTTGCAGCCTTTGTTCAGGGCCATTTAAATAACACTAGAATTCTCAGTGTTGATTTTTACTGCTTTAAGTGTAGTGTAATTGTGTATTTGTGTTGCTGTGTGTGTGCCCTTGAGGGTATTCCATTCCCTAGTCTAAGATCTTCAAGCTTTATATTTTCCAATTTTAAAACTCAACTAACATATCACTTCCTCAAAGACATTCCGAATGAAGCTACCTTGACTCGCTCCATAGCAGTTACAAAATCTCTCTTAATCAGGTGTCAGGGGGCCTTTCTGCTTAGCCATTCTCACCTCTACTGCTCTCCTTTTCTGGGGTCGATCAAATAACTACGAGACATCTCAGTGTTGACTTTAATTAAAGATAATTACGTTGCCTTGCTCAACTTGCCAGGGATAAAAGGCGGTATTTTATAAATGCTTTGAAAAGTTGAAAATTCTCACCATTTCCCTTCTCCCCTACTAATGGGAAATGGGACTGGGTGACCTTGGATCCCAGGGATTTTGTCATTTTTTCTGGCAGGACAGGAGGAGGCAAAGGAATTTCCATGCGAGGTAGGAATACGTGTTGGGGAACCCAGAATGCTTCTATGTCATTAGGAGCCCCTGGTATATATGACGCTCCACAGATTTATTCATAGGTTCCTTTGTTCATTCATCCATTCGTTCATTCATTCATTTCACAGATATTTTTAGAACGCCTGGTCTGTGTCAGGTGGCAGCATAAAGGACTGATTTGTGTGTCCTGGAGCTTTAACTCCAGGGTAACTAGTTTGTTTTCTGATTTGTTCTGGTTCCTCTCTAAGGGGGCTGTCTGTTCTCACTACCTGTGTCTGCCAGGTTCAAAGTGAGTTCAATAAACTCTTTTTATTGACGATGATGTTTACAACAAGGCTTTTAACCTAATTTAGCTGCTGAAAATTTCTTATATAAGAGTTTTTCCTTTGCCCAAATTGTCTCCTCTCTTCCTTGTTCTTTGGGATCATTTAAGTTCTTAGACAACTGTTTGTCGTTCTTAGTTCCCCGATCCTCTCGAATTCATAACTAAATAAAAATGCTCGGAGGAGTTTTTTACCCCAATTTTTTGTCTCTTTTATCTCTACATGACATTTTTCTTTTTCTGATAGCTCTTTCATTTTAGTGCTTTTTTTCTTTTGCCTTTTATTTGGTATTGCTTTTATTCCTGTGCTCAGTGAAGGCAGTGTTTTTACACATTCTACCATTTCTTTTCAAGTTGGCCTGTGTCCGCTCTCCGTTTCTCTCTTTATTCTTCTTCTCAATATGTCTTTCTTTTCTCTCTGATGTTTCCCTCTCTCCTCATTTCCTTCCCTCATTTTTCAAATTTCCCAATATACCCTCTTTGTTTTCTCTTTTGTGATCTCCTTCTTCCTTCTTCCAGTTCTTTTATTCTCACTTAGTACTTTAAGGGAAGAAAGATTTGGAAACTTTTTTTTAAGCCATTGTCAGGAAAGGGCACACTTTCTAGGTCCACCTGCTAAGCACAACCCAGGTGGCACTGGGTTTGAGAATCTGCCCTCCCCAGCCCTGTGATCAGAGCATCGGAGGCTGAAGACGCAGCCAGGAGCCCACGCCTCAGCCTCTACGCAAGAGTGCTCTCTCAGCCCAGATGCACACAGCTGCCTGTCCTTTTTGTTGTGACAGAAAAGTGACATCTTTATTGTTTGGAACACCTTGCAGATGAATACCCCAAGAGAAAAACGATTAGGAAAGGGAACAAACCAAAAAGACACTACTGGAAATGTACAAAGTACAAGAAAAGGCATGCATGTTTTATGAGAAGCAGTAGAAGTCTTGTGTTTTTTCCATGCTGTTCTTTGTTTGATAAACTTGATTTTTATGTGGTCCAACAGGAGAGGACACATGTCCTTTTTCGGTGTGTTTGTTTATTTGTTTTTTAAGGTGGCATCTTTTCTTTGTTGTTCTTGGGCTTTAGGTTTTGCTCTCTTTTTTTCTAGCTTTTATTTTAATTCCAGTTAGTCAACATATTATATTATATTAGTGTCAGGTGTAAAATATAGTGATTCCACAATTCCATATATCACCTGTGCTCATCATGACACGTGTGCTTCTTAATCCCCATCACCTGTTTCCCCCATCCCTCCACCTCCCTGCTTACCCTTTTTTTGAAAACGTTCAAAATGACTCTGTTGTTTCATAACTTTCTCACCTTGTCAAAGTACCTCAGCCTGATATTACCCCCAGCAACCTGAATGAGGCAAGATGACCATCTCCATTGGAGGCATGGGGTAGCCGGAGGAGAGCCAGGATGAGGGTGTCTCCTGAGTCCCACAGTGGCTATGCGGGCCGGCCACCAGCATAGAGCTGGTCCAGGCTTCCCACCCTCGATTCTAGATGGGAATCTCTCTATTCCTTCTCATCTGTCTCCTGGGAAGGCAGTGTTTCTTGCTCTACTTCTCTCTTCTCCCTTACCCGCCCTGCCCCCCCATTCTCTGAGAGCATGGGTAATAACATAGTTCTCGATCTGTACATCATATGTTTGGGGAGGCGTTGCACAGGTGTGCACTGGGTCTCACACACTGTGAAATGGATTCCCGACTCTCTTTGGCTGCTCAGGGAGGACCGTGGGATTCGCCAGCGTCTGTGGTAATTTTGTATTGTGCATGGAAATGCCTGTTGTGAGGATTTATTTAAAAAGCAAATGTACATTCCTCTTGCTTCTATTTAAATCGATAATTCCTTTCATATTTTCTTTCCCTGTTTTCACTTTCCCTGTCCTGCACAAATAATTATCCATAATCACGTATGTTTGAATGTAGACTGTTATCAAGTACCAGCTTTTTCTTCTCTAGGGTATAACCCAAAATTATACAGAGTTCAAGGTTGTTGGAGCAAGAAGGACCCAGAGATAGGATCAAGACTGGCTTTCAACTTGGGGGCTGGTCTCTGGCAGTAGTAATGCAAGGGTAGCAATGATCTATTTTCAGTTTTCAAAAGGGGAATATTTACCAGTCATAAATTATAGACTGTAAAAATGTAAGTTTTCAGGTCTTGGCAATAATCATATCAACTTAGTGCATTAACACTGGTTGTCTCAAGAGAAAAGTAAAACCTTATCACCTAATGAAGGGGATTTGGCAGTCCAAAATTTTCCCAGCATGAGCCCAACATGGGGGAGAAGTAATAGCTATGCCCCTTTGTGTTCAAAAGGTAAGAGACTCCTCATCAGAACTTACTCTGGATCCAAATGCCCAGAGTACTTGAGGCAAGGTTAAAAGTCAGGAATTCTGACTTTTACCCAAGTGCTTCTCACTGCAAAACAGAACATTGATTTGCTTTTTCATTCGACAAACATTTACTGAGTGCCTATATTGAGACAGAATGGTAGAAATGGAAAAACGCAATGGATACAGGGCCAAGTAGAAAGATGGCCGTGCCACTCTGTAGAGAGTGACTCACAGGTGACACCACAGGAATTGTGTGCTATGCTCGAGTAGATGAAGGGCTGAGGAACCCCCAAACCTCATAATTTCTGCTTGTATTGACTATTTCAGGTCTGTTATACTTACAAAATGTGCCCATTTCATATCTACTTGTGTCTATCTTGTTTTGCTTTTAACATAGGGTATTAAATTCCTCACTGACGATCAGCCCTTTTTCTACTTCTAAACCTCTTCCATCATAGTTATATCTCCCCTAGCTTGGCGAATATTCAGGAAATGCTTTCTTGATAGTAACGATAGGCAGTTGTTCCTCTCCCACTTAGATGATGACAATCTTTCATGAATCCCCATCCAATTTCATCCGTGTATGTCTGTCTCCACGTCTCCAACTTGTGATCCTTATTAATGTGAGACAAGGTCTTAAACTTGTGGAGCATCCCCTCCAAATTTAATTAGCATGTCCTCAGTTCATTTATCTAAGTGATAATAAAAGTGTACAATAGAACTCCATCGGGGGCTGACCCTCATTGGCTGCCATGGTCCCTGCTCACCAGCTGGCTCTGTAAGGAGGCTCAAGTCATCCAAAGCCTCGCTAGAAAGTTGTTCTAAAATTGAGGACACCAAATAGTGTTCTTGGTAATTCAAGTTTAATACTTATTGCAATAACATATTAATTTTAGTCATGTTCATGACAAGATAGAGTTGTATTTTTATGGAATCAATGTTCCTACTGGTAGGCTAGGGGCCTTTCACAACAATTGTGCACATTCTATTTTTGTTCGTTGTAGAAGATCTGGGACCTAATTTTATTATTAAAGTTCAAATGACTGTCAAATTTTATAATTGTGTCTCTTCCTTTTTAATTAATTAATTAATTAATTAATTATCTCTTTTATGTTTATTTATTTTTAAGAGAAAGAGAGCATGAGCAGGGGAGGGGCAGAGAGAGAGGGAGACACAGAATCCCAAGCAGGTTCCAGGCTCTGTGCTGACAGCTCAGATGTGGGGCTCAAACTCACAGGCTGTGAAATCATGACCTGAGCCACAGTTGGACAGTTTACTGACTGAGCCTCCCAGGCACCCCTATTATTTTTTTAATGTTTACTTATTTTTGAGAGAGAGAGAGAGAGAGAGTGCGAGCAGGGGAGGGACAGAGAGAGAAAGAGGGAGACACAGAATCCAAAGCAGGCTCCAGGCTCTGAGCTTTTAGCACAGAGCCTGACATGGGGCTCAAACTCATGAGTCGTGAGACTATGACCTCAGCCAAAGTAGATGCCTACCAGACCAAGCCATCCAGACACCCCTTGCATCTTTTCCTTTATGACATATTTTTAGTCATATCTGTGGTTTATTGGACTTGAATCCTTGATCAAGAACCCCTAATTATAAGCTGGGTTCTCTGGGAACATACAGTCGGCATTACAGGGATATTTCATGATAGAGTTTTTCGGGAGCTCATTGTGGTACAACTGTGGATGATTTCTCACTTAGAGCTGCTTCAAATTCAAATTCCTATCAGGGTTCCCCAAGAGGGGAAAAAAAAGAGTAAATGTTACCACCACATTAATTAAACCAACAGAATTTCATTGTTGTTTTGTTGACAGAGAAAAATTTGTAAATTATTGTAGTTTCTATGCTTCAAGAGCAGAGAATCTAACAACTTCTTTACCACAAAAGGGATACTGACGTGTTTTGACTTACTGCCATGACTGTTTAAAAATGTTTTAAGTTTATTTATTTTGATAGAGAGAGAGAGAGAGAGGGAAGGAGAGAGAGAGGAGGACTTGGGTAGGCGCAGAGAGAGAGAATTCCAAGCTGACAGTGTGGAGCCTGATGTGGAGCCTGATGTGGGCCTCGAATTCACAAACCATGAGGTCATGAGCTAAGCCAAGATCAAGAGTCAGATGCACCCCTGCCACCATGACCATTTAAAGGGAAAGAGTCGCGAATGATATAAAAGGTAAGAGAAAGACTGAGTCAGTGGAGTGAAGGAAACTGATGAACCCTAAATCTCTGTTGGTCACTGCTCCCATTTTATCGTCGAAAGCCCTCTGAAATAAATAGTGATTCTCCAAGAACCACTGTGCGCAGGGCTGCGAGCCTGACACCCTGAGGCTGGCCCAGCGCAGGCAGGCCTTCTGTGGGACGAAGTTCCTTGGTTTTGTCGCATGGCAGGTGCAGCCAGGCCACAGGTGGAGTTGGCGCTTGACCGGTGAGAGTCTCACCCCTGCTTCTCTGGCAGTGAAGGCACCCCCGAGGCGGGTGTGGGGTGGGCACTGAACCTGTGATGCCGTAACTCCTGCAAGTCCAGTGGGGTCCCTGCTAGGCGGCTTCAACACAGTGGATCCCCTCCTGCAGTCTACTTCCTACCTTCTGTAAACTTCGTCTCCCCCAACACCGGGGAGCTTCTTAACTCACCCCCACAACTGCGCAAGTGTCCTCCAATTGCTCCACCCGAGGTGAACTGACGTCATTCTCAGTCATGATAAATAGATAAACATGGCATTGATCTTCGAGAACTGCTAATAACTGGCCGTTGCCTGGCACTAACATTTTACAAAAATATTTTTAGCGGTGTGATCTTACTAATTCCTACATTTTTGCAAGGGATACATTATAATCACCATTCCCATTTTACAGATTAAAACAACAGGCTCAAAGAGGTAAAGTAACTTGCTTGAACGTCCCACAGCTAGGAAGTAGCATAGTGACCACATAACCCTCTGGTTCTAGTTCTACCAGTTGTTCTATATGCCTTCGGAACTTTCTGCTTCTATTCAAAATAAATCTTTGATGACACGTCAGGCACAAATAATTCTTAACAGTACAAAATGCAGGGATCTCATTCTTTCAAAGGTTAATATTTCCTATCAGAAACCTCTACAACTTTGTTCGTTTTTTGGGGGGGTCTCAGATGCTTATGCTTTTTCTCTTGCTTTTACTTTTATTTTACCAGCCAGGTTCTGTACTGTCTTCTGCCCTTAGACTGATACATTTGATTTTGCGGAGGGAAGACCATTTTGCTGCGGCTGCTCTGTACCCCAGCTGTCCCTAAGTGCTTACCGTGCTTCAATCAGAGACCGACATTAGTTCGGAAACAGCTGAGAGCCATGGAGTGGAGAGACTAGAAGAATCTTACTCATAGACTACCAGGGCGAGTGGCCGCTTTCCAAGAAAGCCAAAGTCATGTCCAATTTCTACCCTTAGGTGCCTCTTTTCTTTATATCATACACATCATTTCTTCCTGTGTCAGTCCTTATTATTGTTATATTTGTATCTTACACAAATATCACTAGGAAAGCTGGCTTAGCAAATGTTAGCATAAACTACCGTGATAATATCATCTATAACTTATTTGAAAATCTGAGTGACAGACATCAAGTTTTCCAATTACTAAGACATGTGTATATATATTACAGAACATATTATGATGGTAAACACTCCATCATAATATATTAATAATAAAAGTATAATAGTGATTATGTGTAATATATATTATCACATAATTGTAGTACATATTATAACATACTATATATGTGTGTTGTACTGAGAAGATATCCATTTTATATTTCACAGAAGCTAATTATTCTAACAAATTATATTTCCCTCTATTTTACTAACTGCAGTGTCTTTGATGATAAGATTAGAAGGGGAAGGACAAAATGGGAAATAGAGAAATTTCTTGATGAGTGTCTTGGTAATTTAATAAATTGGTCTATAATTTATTATGTGGCCACTAGTAAATACCATACAAAGGAAAACTCTGGAACTATTTGCCTGCCTCCGAGAATTAACAAAGTTGAGTGTTATTACACACAAGAAGGAATCATGGGGACTCAGGCAGTTGGATACAGGATCTGTGCAATTGCCCTTGATAAATGCAGGAAAGAGATCTTAACAAACTCATGACTACCTTGGCCAAGTTTTCTGGAGAAGGTGACAGTGAGCCCAGCACAGAAGATGGTCCTTAGAAGCACGGAAGCTTGGAATGCACAGGGGCAGCTTTGGCGAAATGTAAATGAAACACAGTTGGATGACACACTGATCTTCCCTAAATAGTTGAGGAGATCCCAAGTTGCTGGAAGTCAATACGCATTCAGAAAAGGACATGCACCTAAGTGGGTCCATCCAACAAAACAAGAATGAATGCTGAAGAAATGCTGAAGCCATGGGGGGGGGGGGAGGGGCTGGAAGAATAGTACTCATAGCCAACACTACACCTGCCAGAAAATCAGCTTCTAGCTTCTTGTCTCTCTGCTCATCCTCCCTTCCTCCCTTGAGGGCCTCCTTTTTGCAAACTCTTTTTTAAATGTTTTATTTATTTCTAGGAGAGAGAGAGAGACAGCGTGAGCAGGGATGGGTCAGAGAGAGAGGGAGTCACAGACTGAAACAGGCTCCAGGCTCTGAGCTGGCAGTCAGCACAGAGCCCGACGCGGGGCTCGAACCCACGAACCGCGAAATCATGACCTAAGCGAAAGTCGGACGCTTAACCGACTAAGCCACCCAGGCGCCCCATCCTTTTTGCAAACTCTTGACTGGAATTAGGCACAACCAAAAAGAGCAAATATTGGAACTAATTAATGACAGAGACAAACGCTGGATGCTGAGTAACCTGGTCTCAGGGCCTGTTTCTGGCTGTCTGCGCCTGGCTGATTCAGCCCTCAGCCCTCCACTTCCCCTTGCACTTCATGCGTATCCTCATCTGCTTTTTCTCTGAAATGCTAATGGCTCTAGAGCTTTGATCTACTGCCGCACGTTCAGCTCACACCAGACAAGACTATGCCGTATTTCCCTTGGATGGTTTCCAGGCACTGTAGACACCACATGCTGAGTCTGCCCTCCTCAGTCCTGGCCTCACTTCTTCTAGAAACATTTTTCCTGTTTCTCTTCATGGTGAGGTCATGCTTCTAGCCACAAAGGCTCAAAGTCATCTTTGAGTCATCTTGCTCATTCCGGTATCCGGTCAATTTCCAAGTTCTGTCAGGTTTTCCTTAAAAATCGTTTCTTCTTCCTCTTCTTTCCATGTGTACTGTTAATCCCTCTGTGCCTGGGTTACACTTTAGCCTCTTACCAGTTCTCTCTACAACCTCACCCGCTCCATTTGGCCTGACATACTAATGGCCACGATACTATTTTTTAAACATGTAAAAAAAAAATCATGTTGAAAAATTTCCAGAGACTTTGTTTTGCCAATGAACTAAAGATTACATAAGACCACACAGCTCAGTAGAGATAGAGTTATGGCTGGAGCCCAGGATTTTTTAACATCAGTTCCAGTATTTTTTCTACTAGAGTATACTGTGTCTTATGAATTCCAACATAGGAATGCATTATCTATCCGATTTTATCCCTAAATGCTTTTGCATTTTGCACTTCATTTTAATCTATAAGCTGCCTTGATTCATTTTGGATGTGGGAGGGATCTTAAAACTTGAATAAATCAAAACAAATGTCAGTCACAATAAAAATGTGATTTAGATGGGCAGGTAAAACTATATCAAACAGGTAGTTTCCTGTTCCTGTTTTTCTTTTTCTTTCTCCAGAGATAATTCATATTGAAAGAATTTGGCTTTATGCACCATTGGCTCCCCAGTCCAGGTGATTTTTAAATCAGGATTCTTCCTTCACTGATTCCTGCTTTCAGGGCGGGTATCTGTTCTGACTGCACAAGCCAGAGGCAGCTCTTGGTGCTGAGTTCTGGCTCGTGTCCTGCTGGGTTTCACGAATGTTTGGATGGCACAATATTTCAGTATTATTCAAGATTAGCATGACATCCATCCAGCGCATATTGACTAAACTTCCATTTTCACAAAATCTAAATTCAAGTTGGAAGCATCAGCATGGCTATTTATAAAGTCTTCAGTTGGCCTTAGGAGGCCTCCAGCAGTGGGTCTATGGGGAGTCAGAAGAATTGGCAGACAAAAGCAAGGAATCACAGGGCACGAGGGATCCAGAGCTGTAACCCCACAGCTAGTTGGGAAACCTTTCCCAGAGAAAGGTTATGCCGGGCTCAGCCAAAGATCAAAGGCCAAAGACCTTCCCTAACCCAAACTGGGCAGAATATTTTTCTCAAATGTTAGTAGACTGGTTTCTTATGTCATCCAGTTGTAACAGTGAGAAATTGGTTCAATGTACAAAACCCTTATTTGGCAATTTTCATCTTCAATGCACTTTCCAAATGTTAACTAATTAATCTGCTTGACAGTGTTCCATTTATACACGTTTTATGTTCATAAACTCTTATAAACTTTTATTGCTTTGATATCTCATTTCTAGTTTTTGTTTCCTGGCTTCTTTCAAGGCCAAATTAGCATAGCTCTTTGCTAACATGGTGCCATTTCTCCCCCACGATCCAAGGGCTCATAGTTGTAGATCCTCAAGCATGAAACTGACATGTAGATAGGGGAAGAAGAGACGGAGTGAAGCAGCCTCACCCTGTAAATGACAGAAGTGCTACTGGGGACAGATTCATACAGCCATTGCTTCTGAGAGTACCGCCAAGATCAGTCTAGCTCTTGAGTGAGCAACAAGTGTCCTCGAGTGCCTACTATGTTCCAAGCACTGTTCTAAACTCTAGGGAATAGAGCAGCCAACAAAACAGACCTCAGTCATTGCCCTTACGGCACCTCAATATCAGAAGCTTAGAGACCTACTTCAAACATCTCCCTCAAACATTCTCATGAACTCATTGTCTTCTTATTCTACAGCATTTCTCAGGGAAATGACTAGTACATGTTTGCTTTTCATGGGGTGAATACAACTTAATTTGTTCTCAACCTTTCTCTTCTAAGCCTCAAGATCTGCTCCTAGAAGTTAGTGACCAGATCTACATGCTTACCTCTAGACCACTAGTTCTTGAGATTTTGAGTTCTGAACCCTGTTAAGAATCTGTTGATAACTATGTACCCACTAAGCAGAGGAAATATATATTTGAAAATTATACATTTTTAAAATTTATATATATATTTCTATACAAAGATATGTAAATAGGTACATGCATATGTACATGCATGTATACATGTAAATGTGCATGCCATTTTAAGGAGTTTATAGATCGACTAAAGTCCATGCATCCTAGGTTAAAGATGATCACCTAGTCTAGAATTATCACCATTTTATAGTGATAATTCTAAATTATCTCATTTAGATTTCGGCTATCACAGTTAGATTTTGCAGATTTGAGAATGGCTGTTACTAACACTGACTCACATAGGCTAGTATCTTCACTTCTTTGACCTCTTTGATCATTTCTTTGAGTTATTTTGACCCTTCTTCATGCACAGAACATTTTAGCTGTGGATATGCAATTATTTTAGAGAGTAGAATATTGGTTTCTGCCTCATTTTCAATCCTTTTGTCCAATGAGTACGTTGCCTTTAAGGGATAGTGGGCAGTGATGGCACGTTCCATGTTCTAGACACTGACGGAAACTTTGGAATCCATCGCTTTCCGTGATAATTGGTCTTACAGTCTCCTAAATTCTCTTACACTTGCCCATAAGGAATTTCATCTGCCAGTTTTCTGCTCCCATATGTAGTCTTGTGAAATTTTCACAGTTTCCTCTGCATAAATGGCATAATATTTCATTATTAAAAAGAAGTTAGCGTCATGGGCAAACCTGAGGACTTTATTGTAAACAGTCTCTTGTTACATCTTAGCATCCATTTGTGAGTTGGAACTATTTAAAAAATATTTATCCTCGCTCCTTTCTCTCTCACTCGCTCTCTTTTTTTTTGGAGCCAGTGTCAGTTCTCTTTGAAGATAAAATAGTTAATTAAATTCTACGTTAGGTCCTAAATAATATACGGCAAAATATTAACAGTGGACATCTCTGGTTAGCCGGGTTATAGATGATTTTAATTTTATTCATTTTGGTTCTCTGTATTTTCCATATTTTCTACAAAGAATATATATTGCTTTTGTAATAAGAAATGTTATTAAATATGCATAGTTTTTCATGGAATCTTATCCCAGTCTTACTAAGTATTTAAATAGAGGACATCCATTGTATTTTCTTTCCCACATACTTCCTTAAAAGTATGAGAGTATAATCTCCCTTTCAGAAGATACTTTCCTTTTCTTACTGAAGATTATCTTGTTCTTAAATGCACAGGGAATCATATCCTTTCATCCTTATTCATGAATGCCTGTCACATTAGCTCTATGTATGGCGGCCCTCTATTAAATTGATCTGTCTACACAAATTTCAATGGATCCAAAATTTCACCCTTGAGTTTCTTCTAAACTCTTGGGTAGAGCACATTTATTTCCAGTGATTACTCAAGTTTGGGATAGAAAATTGTGACAAAATGCATTATTGATTCAGCCAAGAACATCTAGTTTATTTATTGCTATTTGATTTTGTATCTGTGACCGATACGCTTCAAAAGTTAATTTAAGAGCAGGAATGTCACTAATGCCTTCCTTTATAAACTGATTCATTCTGTTATCTCTTTTTCAGGCTGGCATGGTCTTTTTATATTGTGATCATCAATCAATTGGTCTCATTGATTCTCTTGCTGTCTTTCTGCCTCCCATGTTTCCAACAAAGATTTCAATACTGGGGTTGGTTCCCCAGAAATATCCCCCAATTCTCTTTTAGCTTTAATTTTTTTTGTTTGCATCTTTTCTCCTATGTGTGACACCTCTTGTATTTTTCTTCTTGGTCACTTTTTTTTTTAATATGATGTCTTTTGAAATATTATCTTTTCTCTTAAACCTCGTTTAGCTTGCAGCCTGCATAGAAATAGGCTGTGGGTTGGACTTGGCCTGTAGGCTGTAATCTGCCAACCTCTGATCTAGATATTTAAGTATGGCATTCCTACCCACCGTGATTCTATTTTATTTCCTTTTCCCATAAAGTTCTGCAACTTGCTTTAAGATGTCCTAAAATACAAAGCTACGTCCCCTCCTGTGTGCCTACACCGTATCCTTCCCATACAGAGTTTTCGTTTGGCAGCAAGAGGCTATCTGGCTCCTTACGTGCTAATTATATCATAGTTATAACATTTGTTGCCAAGTACTCCCATCTGGCCATTTGGTCTGGTAAGTCTTTAATGTTTGTTTGAAGCAGTTTTGCATACTGGATTGGTCTTTCGCCACTTCTCCCATTCATTAGTTCTTAGTTAGGGTCTCTGTATTTTATTCCTTTTATTTTTCTCAGATGCATTCTCCTCTTCCTCCCTGATTGCTCCCTAACTCAAATATTACATTTTCATCCATTTTCCTCCACATTTCTTAGTTTTAAACTTTCTGAAACTTGAAAAATATCCATAACTATTTGACCTCAGATAGTTGCCTACCTTTTTCTATAGAGGCTCGATTTACCCAGCAGATATCCTGGTTCTTGGTGAATTTATACATCTCTTCCTATACCATTCACTTGTCTATATTTTCAGACTCTGGAAATCTGCTTACTTTTGCATTTCTTCATAGAATTGACATACTTCAGGAGATTGAACTGAAGCTACTTGCCTTAGAACTTAAATTAAACCCAGGCATGATTCAAACTCCATTCCCATGAATCTTAAACATTTATCCTCCCCCACATTAGCGGCCTGTTTTACAAAGGTGTTATGACAGCAGTTCAGTACATAGATCATGGCCAACACTATCTATTACTCATGAACCTAGCCCCTCTCTGTTCAGCATCATCTTGGAGAAGTTTAGTCAGAGCAGGATGACTTTGGAAATCTCTTAAGAGTTTGATTCCAGATAAAAATCAATTTCTTTTCTCACTAATTAGATATTTTTATTTGGTGTGATGAAAAAAGCATAGAAATGAGTTCGAGAGATCTGAATTTTGCTTCTAGTTATACAAACCTTAATTAAGTGAGTTGATCCAGTCAGTCTGGACCTAAGTTTCCTCAACAGAAAAACAAAGACTTTGATGTAGGTGGCCTTCAAGACTCTATCTTCAACATTCTGAGGCTCTGTAGTGGACTGCACATTAGGAAGGATGATGTACCCAAGTGGTAGGATGACTGGCACATGGAGATGTGCTTTCCAGGGCTGTGACACTTTCAGGTGAAATGAAGTCTTAAGTTTTAATTGCCTAACTCTTAAGAGCATTTTTTTTTTCATTGATGATGGAAATGACCATGTCAGGACCTCAAAGAACTTTGAAAAACACTGGCTTGACTCTGTACATGAAGAATCTAAGGCTCAGAAAGGCAGACTCTTCCTAAATGAGAAGATAAGTGCCACGTCCCGGAATTAACTGTAAAGTTTAACATACAGGAGTTTCAGTTTGAGAAAAAGCATTATTGCTCCTGAATATTATTTCTAATGATGTTTTCATGATATTCAGTGTGTGTTGTTTCAGGACCAAAGTTCAAACTAGTTTTGACTTCTTTTTCCCAAAGCCACTTTTCAAAAGAGTTAACAACTATTCAGGACAAAAGATATCTTTTTCTTCTGGGTTTTCAGACCAAAGTGTTTTTTTTTTCTTTTTTAAAAAATAATAAAGTAAGGTTTTAATGTAGGAGAAATAATATAACACTTAATCAAGACCCCATTAAGATTTTGGATTTGGTATCTCCAGAGGTAGAAATGAGATGATTGAGTTAAGAAATATGATTTAAATGGTTTATTAATATATGAAATAAACAATGAAAATGGAGAATATGAAGTATTTTCCTCATATGTCTCATATGTTGGACATGTTTTGCTGGTAGAGGTCAGGATCTGCCCCATGTAACAAGCTGCTGGCCTCCAGTGGCGCTGTTGAAAAGGCACAGTGGAGGGGTGCCTGGTGGCTCAGTCTGTTAAGCATTTGACTTTGGTTCAGGTCATGATCTCATAGTTTGTGAGTTCGAGCCTGGGCATCGGGCTCTGCGCTGACAGCTCAGAGTCTGGAGCCTGCTTTGGTTTCTGTGTCTCCCTCTCTCTCTCTCTGCCCCTCCCTTGCTTGTGCTCTGTTTCTCTCTCTTTAAAATGAATAAACATTTAAAAAAAATTTTTTTAATAAAATGCACAGTGGAACTTGATTTAGTTTTGGCTTCTTTGTCTATGATGACTTTTATTGTTTTTTGATAGCCTTGCCTTTAGTTTTCTGACTGGCTGGTTTTGCTCTGAGTTTGGCTTTGGCCCCTTTTTTTGGTTATCTGGTGCCCATGGTCCAGGCCCACGTGTGGGAGACTTCTGGTGCAGAGGACACTTTTTGCACCAGACCGATCTGAGAGTGCTCTGACCTTATGAATTTGACTTCAGACAAAGCAAACAGGCCACGGCGCAGAGGGTTTAGCTGACATGGTGACGACTAGATTCAAAAGTCAAGTGGAAAGATGTAGCCTTTTGAATGTAAACTGGCCTGGCTTATGTGTTGGTGCAATTGGTAGGTCTATCAGGCAAAAAAGCCCACAGTAAGGCACACTTTAAGTGACAGGCAGAGGGCATGAAAGAACTCACTTAAAAATAATTGTCTTTAAAAAAAAAAAAGACAAATACTGGAGGTGCTTGGGGTAAAACGGGGTGGTTATTGTTTAATCGGTACAGAGTTTCAGTTTTGCAAGATGAAAGAGTGAAAGAGTTCTGGAGATGGACATGACGATGGTCACAGAATAATGTCCCTGTACTCAACGCCCCTGAACCATACCCTTAAAAATAGTTAAGAAGGTAAGTGTTGTTATACACATTTTACCATAATTGAAAAACATTTAAAAATAATTGTTTGTTTTTGCCTTATGTGCAGCGTGTAGCTGTTTTGCGCTGCCATCAAAACCCACCGTATCAGTTGTTTTGCCTGTGAATTTACTGACTTAGCCTCCTAGGAATTCATCTCCTGATGGTTGAAATTATTAGGCGAGGAAAAGGTCCGGATGGTCACTGGGAGGGCTTCCAGTATGCCGTGGACATTTCAACCCCAAGCTTGACTTTAGCATTTCCCCAACCATAGAGAGAATTAATCACTAAAGGACCTACTAATTCCACACTTGTAATGTCTGGAGCCTGGCTTTCTTTCTTTTTTTTAATTTGAAAAATTAGAATACCTAGGAGAGCTGCTGGTAAGTTCGTATTTCATTTAGCTTCGCTCAGAATGTTTTCCAACTTGAACATTTCTTAAATATAAGACTCATAGGAAACCTTTTGCCAAGCTACGTCTGTTTTCTAGTAATATTTAGTATACTGAGCTTATTTAAAAGCATGGAACAGATATCCCAGATCAACTGTGTTTTCCTAAAATTCAGGAATTTCTGGGCATTTCTGCATGGCCCCAGGGCTGAACATAGATCTGGTTATAGGAAGGACCCAGGAAAGAACTTATTTCCAAGGAAAAATCAGAGGCTCACATGTTTTAGTCCAGGACATTGGGGTTCAAGGAGGCAGACACATATCTTCTTCTTCCATCTAAGTTATAAGCCAAATGAGATGATAGGATAAAGAGATGAAGGAAAAAAGGCCAGTTTTCTTATGATACTGGAGAGCATGGTGTAGGCCTGCGGAGAGCACACCAGATAACATGTCCTGCCCGGGGAAGGGGCTGAGTGGTTTGTGCCTAGTGCTCACTCCCAAATTTGCCAATAAAATAAAGCAATCCCCCCTTAGAGAAGAGTGAGTGAGGAGTATAGTGTCCTCTCTCTGTTGTTCCTTCATGCGGGACATGAAGCCAAGGTCAGGAGCCTTCCCTTCCCCATCCCTCTTCCCACTACAGCACAGCTAAGTCATCTCTGTATTCAGAGCTATGTTTCTGAGTCAGGCACAATGCCTGCCACACAGGCTCTCCTCTGATCCAGCTCCCAGGAAAGAGGCTGCATTAAGAGTGATCAAAAGGGGCACCTGGTGGCTCAGTCAGTTAAGCATCTGACTTTGGCTCATGTCATGATCTCACAGTTCGTGGGTTTGAGCCTTGTGTCGGGCTCTGTGCTGATAGCGTGGAGCCTGGAGCCTCCTTGGGATCCTGTGTCTCCCTTTCTCTCTGCCTCTCCCCCACTGTCTCTCTCTCTCTCTCTCAAAAATAAAGAATAAACATTAAAAAATTAAATAATTAAATATACATAAATAGATAAAATGTCACTGATAGAAATGTTTCCGTGAAGATAAATGAGCACTGAGTGTTATGTGGAAACTAATTTGACAATAAACTATTTGTAAAAAATAAATAAATAAATAAATAAAATAAATCTCAAATAAAAATGATCAAAAATCAACATGTAATTAGCAAATAAACTTAAAATAAATAAACAAACAAACATTAAAAAAAAAAAGAGTGACCGAAAGCTTTAAAAAAAATCTTGCTTATTGAGAGCATAGGCCCCAGCAACGCTGGCTTAGGCAGGGCCTGGGGACAGCGGCCCACACGGAAGCAATACTCTGACCTTCGGACACAGCCGCCTTTGTGGGCATGTTGGCAGGCATCAGTAGCCGCAGTGATAGCCCAGAAATAATAAAAACAATAATCATGATATAAGCCAATGCTAATAAGCATCTGTCGTGTGCCAGGAATTTCGTTAAATAATCCACAGGCATTATATTATCATTTAAAATTTTCTTATTATGAAAATTTACACACTGAAAATCAGAATATAAATAGGGACTATCCATAACCCTCTCTTCCACATTTAATAATTATTCATATCTTTCTGCCTCTGTGTCTTTTTTTGAGGGGGGTAAATACTTAAACTAAGTTACAAATATCGTGACGTTATACTCCTATTTTAATATATGCTTCTAAAAATAAGGACATTTTTTACATAACCGGAACAGCATCCTTGAAGAAATGAACAATAATTCCCCCAAATCATCTAATACTTACTCTTTATATACTCAGATTTCCCCGGTTCTTCCCTATAGGTGTCTTTTATAGTTCATATGTTTAAACCAGAATCCAATGGTTATATTTATTTTTTATTTATTTTTTAAATATAATTTATTGTCCAGTTGGCTAACACACAGCGTGTACAGTGCGCTCTTGGTCTTGGGGTTCAATTCTCATGGTTCATTGCTTGCATACAACACCCAGTGCTCATCCCAACAAGTGCCCTCCTCAGTGCCCACCAAGTGTCACATATATTATGCCTCTTAAATATTTTTTGATCTAGAAAAGTCTTCCGTTCCATTTTTTTTAATACTCCATCATTGCTTTTTATGTGTTTTGGTTTCTCCTAAACCTTGACATTGGCTTGCTGGAGAGAGCAGGACTATTGCCCTTTATGATGTCCTTCTTCTGTGTTTATTTCGTTGTTTCCTTGTGGTGTCATGTAGCCTATTCCTCTAGCTCCAGTGTGTAAAGTCCTGATTGGATTGAGGTTAAACATTTGTTAAGAATACTTCATAGGCCTTGCTGTGTATTTCATCCTGCGTTGCATGGGGGGCCACTAATTTCTGGTTATCTCACTTGATACTAAAATTGATTACTGATGGGGCGCCTGGGTGGCTCAGCTGGTTAAGCATCTGACTTTGGCTCAGGTCATGACCTCGCAGTCCGTGAGTTTGAGCCCTGCGTTGGGTTCTGTGCTGACAGCTCAGAGCCTGGAGCCCATTTCAGATTCTGTGTCTCCCTCTCTCTCTGCCCCTCCCAGCTCGCATTCTGTCTCTCTCTGTCTCAAAAATAAATAAAGGTTAAAAACAATTAAAAAATAAATAAAATTGATTACTGGTTAAGGGGGCATTATAGCCTGATCTTCCCTTTGTTGCATTATATCATCTAAGCCTCTCAACGGTGTTATTTTGCACATTTTGACTGGCGTCTGGCAGTGGCATCTGATCCCAGATTCTATGTGCTTGAGCACACCCTCACCCTGCCACCTGTTAGTACCTTTACCCTGGGTCAGAGGAGGTGTGGCTGGCCTTTTATAAGCGATACATATTCCCACAGTGAGCTGGTGTGACAAAAGCAGAAAATGACAGATTGCTATTCTGGGTATTCCCAGTTCATCTGATAGAAATTTGTAAGAGCGGAATTTGGATTTTTTTTTCTAAACTGGTATCATAAGTTTAAATTTTGTATTTGTTTACACTCTAACTCTAAGTTGTTTTGGTGTGGAAAATATGGTTAGACAAAGCCAAGTGTGTTCGTAGTGACTTACCTTCCCCTTCATGATGTAGATGTGAGTGTGAATGGGTTGGTCACTGTGGCCAGAGACCAGGATGCTGGGGCTGAGTATGTGTGAGGAAGGCTCGGGAAGATCATATGCACAGCCCTGACTGGGCGCATTCTCTTTTCTCTTCATCATGTCCTACCTTGGGCAGTTTCTGTCATTTACATGCTGAGTGTTGCTTCTCTATCTGATGGTAAGCCCTTTGCGGGAAGGCTTGGGCATTTTGCCTTTTAGAAGAAATGCTTATGTGGCATGAAGCTGGTGTTTGGAGTCAGAACCAATTAGTGTTGAATATGGGTTACAATATGTATTTCTTGTGTGATCATGTAGAAATGGTTCGATTTCTGACTCTGAGCATCCTCATTAGCAAGATGGGGTAATGATAAAACATCACAAATTTGCTATATGGATTCATTCATTCATTCAGCAAATATTTACCAAGCATGTTCTATTTGAGCAGCTCACCCCTAAGCAAGAGGAGTACAACGTGGCTTCTGAGACAAAATTCCTGCTCTCATTGAACTTCCACGAATCAGATGCTGTCAAGTGAAATATTTCCCATCATTCCAGCACAGCATGGAGCTCAGAGCTGGTTATCTTCTTTGATGTCCTCTGGACTGTACTCGGCATCCAGCACTATGTCGCCCTGTGTGGTAGGTAGTCAATTACAAGCTGACACGGTAAAAATGTCTAGATGCTCATCTACACTGCTGTGGCTGTGATGTGAAGACAAATGCTTCCACTGTCGTACAGATCTGTAGTCCATAGTGTGGCTTTGATACGCAGAAATGTAAATAAATATGTACGTATGTATATAAACACATTGTAGAGAGAGAGAGGCTGGATTCCTGGGACATTTTCCCTTGAATCTGGATCACAGTTTTTAAAGTTTATTTATTTTGAGAGAAAGCAGAGAGAATGGGAGGGAGAGAATCTCAAACGGGCTCTGCATGGTCAGCAGATAGCCTGATGTGGAGCTCAAACCCACAAACCATGAGATCATGACCTGGGCCACAGATCAAGAATTGTATGCTTAACTGACTGAGCCACCTGCTGCCCCTGAATTGGGATCATTTTAGTACCTCACTTGAAATACCCCCACTTGCATTTCTTTTTTTTTTTATTTTTAAAAAACCTTTATTTTTGAGAGACAGACAGACAGACAGACAGAATATGAGAGGGGGAGGAACACAGAGAGAGGGAGATACTGAATCCAAAGCAGGCTCCAGGCTCCGAGGTGTCAGCACAGAGCCTGACGCAGAGCTTGAACTCATGAACGAGACCATGACCTGAGCCAAAGTGAGACGCTTAACCAACTAAGCTACTCAGGTGGCCCCCACCCTGACATGTATTTCTAATGATCTCTCTATGTGCATTTGTTTTGACTGTGCACCTGGACTCTGAGCTCCTTGCAGACAGCACCAGTGTCTAACACAGTGTCTCACCCAGCTCAGCGGCTGTGGGCAAACATTTTGCTCGAGGAGAGTCACAATCAGGGCCCCGGCACAAGCCACTCTGAGGATGCCAGGGTCCAGGTCAGCATTTCATTCTTTCAGATAGACAACTTCCACGTAAGGCTGCATAGTTCTTTGCTACTCTCTTTTGGCCATGTTACAATTCCACACCTCCAAGCATTTTCTGCTAAAGAAGCTGACTGAGCAAACCCTTGAAGATATTTTTCATTTCCTTTGATGGAGCATAATGCTTTCGTATATAAACACAATAACACAGTCATCACATATGCACTTACATTATGGGAGCAGCACTGGCCGGGCAAGGTGCCCATGAGCTCTATTTTCCATTCCGATCTAAATTATGTTCATAATAAAAGAGTTTTCAATCAAGGTGAATACAATTTCATCCCAGCATAACATCTACATTGCTGTTCTCTCTCTCTCTCTTTTTCTTTCTTTCCTTTTATTCTAGGTCACTCACCCTTGGTACCCAGGAGATTTTTTCTCTGGTGGGAATAAACAGCCCTTGCTCCTCAATGAGCTATAACATCGGCTCTAAATGCATCGCCTGTAACATACCTCTGTGATTTGCAAAAGTGAGACTAAATCAAAGCACAGGAGAGATGCACCTTAAGCCAGAAGCTAAATGTTACATCATGTAGCGCCAGGCTTGGGAAGGAGAGAGCCTGCTTTTTCCTGGCCGCACGCTATCTTTGCGCCTGTTACCTCCGCCCCAGCCCCATTAAAACAATCATTCTGAATCTGCAGGAAATTGTCACCTCTTTCTTTCCTGCCTTGGCAGCTGGTATTGGAGGCTGCGGACATTGCTCATTCCCTTCAAGGTTCTTAACACACCCGCAAAAAAGAAAATGAAGCTTAATTTGTTAAAGAAGGAAAAAAAAAGTGTCAGCTTACCCTCAGGCTCAGCGCAGGCACCAGGGGAAAAAAAAAAGCAAAGATAAATGCCTCTGGGGTGAGCCAGCGCTGACTAATTCTCCACTCACTCTGCCGCTCCGCTCTGTGTATCGCATTAATCATGCCGGATGGGGAGACGTTTCAAAACTTAAGCAATTTTCAAATAAAGATGCACCGTTTAAAAAAATACAATAACATAACTTTATTTTGCGTTGCTTTCTTTGTACCAGCAGTGGATCTGAAAAATGTGCTGCAGATGTTAGTACAAATAATTAATGCCTGGGTGGGGACAGGAGGAAGAGGCAGGAATAAATAGAGGGACTGAGCAGAGGGCAGCTGCCCTCTTCTTTCCACGGCCTTCCCCAGATCACAGGAGCTGGGGCAGTCTTCCTATTCGCCACAAGGCTCAGCTCTGCACTGGTTCCTGGACCGAGTCAAACGACAGATGGGCCGTATTTAAACAGCTCCATCACTTCATCCCACGGAATTTAATATGCCAGCTTCCCAGACCCCAGAGCCCTGTGATATCCCTGGGCTCCTGTGTGCTCTGCTGCTAAGAACTGAGCCCCGATTTGGGGCTTGCCACCCTGTAGACCTCGAATGAGTCCATGGACTGCTGCTTCTGACATCCAGCTGTGTAACCAGCACCCTGATTTGCTTCCTGATGCTGCAACTTGCCATCTCCAATCCAATATGCTACCCACTTGGGATTTTGTTGTTGTTTTGTTTTTGTTTTTGAATTTTTCAATGTTTATTTATTTATTTATTTTAAAATTTTTTTTTAATGTTTTATTTATTTCTAGGAGAGAGAGTGAGAGACAGCATGAGCAGGGGAGGGTCAGAGAGAGAGGGAGTCACAGACTGAAACAGGCTCCAGGCTCTGAGCTGGCAGTCAGCACAGACCCCGACGCGGGGCTCGAACCCACGAACCACGAGATCATGACCTAAGCGAAAGTCGGACGCTTAACCGACTAAGCCACCCAGGCGCCCCAATGTTTATTTATTTTTGAGAGAGAGAGAGAGTGAGAGAGAGAGAGAGAGAGAGAGAGAGCGCCAGCGGGGGAAGGGCAGAGAGCAAGGGAAACACAGAATCCGAATCAGGCTCCAGGTTCTGAGCTGTCAGCACAGAGCTTGATAAGGGCTCAAACCACAAGCTGTGAGATCATGACCTGAGCTGAAGTTAGATGCTTAACCCACTGAGCCACCCAGGCTCCCCTGTTTTTGTTTTTAAATGTTTATTTATTTATTTTGAGTGGGGGAAGGGAACAAAGAGAGGGAGACAGAGAATCCGAAGCAGGATTCTCTGTGCTGTCAATGTGGCACCCAATGGGGGGCTCGAACCCATGAACCATGAGATTACAGCCCAAGCCTAAGTCGGTGCTTAACTGACTGAGCCATGCAGGTGCCCCCCACCTTCACTTGGGGTTTTTGCTAGCCTGGTCTACTTTCCTTCATGGGATGCACCTATCTATCTTTTCTCACAAATCTTAAATCCCACGTTTGCCTGACCCACAGCTCTTCTTCAGGCATCAGTCTTTGTAGCCCCTACCGGTTTCTTTTGCACCTGGGTTGGATCTGCCTTCCAGCCCTCACTCTGCTGTAGTTTGTGAGGTTTGAGGCAGACGCCTTCTCGTATTTTCTGTCTATCCACACTCTGACCCTTACTCCAAGGTTCAAAGAAAATAAATGAATAGAAGTGAAGCAGAGGTTCCTAGAAGAACAGGTAATGCATCTGTGGCCAACAACACTGAGCACTAGAAAAGGCCATGTTTGTGGACTGGAGTATCTTGGCATAGTCTTAAGACCCCGAATCCTGAAGAGCCTGAGACAAATGAATGTGTGTGTTGAGGGATGGTGGTGGTGGAGATCCCGGGGCTTTTTAACTACAGACTTCTGGAAAGTTTCTAGACCTCCGTCATTGAAAGATAAGTCGGGTTTCCTCTCACAGACACAATGAAGAGCTGGACACATTTTCCTCAGTCCCAGAGAGCCAAGTGTCCAAAATCTCACCTGCAATTTATGAGATGCACATACAGAACCCTCAGTGAGGATGAACTTGGGACACTCCATTCAGGGAGGAAATTCCATTTGTGCCACAGTGACTTGAGGAAGCATTCATAGTCTAGTAGAGCAAAAATCTACCAAGAAAGTTTGCATATTATGAAATGTATCATGTGCATGTAAATTAACACCTTAAGGAATGTAAATTTTAAAATTCAGTTTAAGGGACGACTGGGTAGCTCAGCCGGTTAAGCGTCTGACTTCAGCTCAGGTCATGATCTCACAGCCTGTGAGTTCAAGCCCCGCATCCAGCTCTGTGCCAACAGCTCAGAGCCTGGAGCCTGCTTCGGATTCTGGGTCTTTCTCTCTCTCAGCCCCTCCCTACTCACACTCTGTCTCTCTCTCTCTCTCTCTCTCTCAAAAATAAAATAAAAACATAAAAAATTTTAAAAATGCAGTTTAAGAAATAAATATTACTGACACTATGAGAGACCTGTGAGTGTTCCCATTGTCTCTTCTCATCAGAAATAGCTATTGTGAGAGCCTGTGTGGCTCAGTAGATCAAGTTCCTGACTCTTGGTTTCAACTCAGTTCATGATCTCATGGTTCGTGAGTTGGAGTCCTGTGTCAGTCTCTGCACTGGTGCGGAGCCTGCTTGGGATTCTCTCTCTCTCTCTCTCTGTCCCTCCCCTCCACTCGCATGCATAGTCTCTCTCCCATTCTTTCTTTCAAAATAAACAAGCAAATGTTAGAAAAGAGAAATAGCAATTGTTCTGAATTTGGAGCTTGTAATCTAATTTTTGTGCATTTGTGTTTACTTCCATGTATGTGATTATGCATGTGTTTGTAGGAATAGTGTTATTCTGCAGTTTTCAGTCTGGAGCAGTTATACTCGATGTATATTCTTCTACCACCTTTTACTCAATATGGTTATGAGGCTTGTTCATGCTTTCTGACTCTGGGATCTGCAAACTATGGCCCATGGGGCACATTCTGCTGGTGCTCCGTGTTTATAGACTCCTTGAGCTAAGGATGGTTTTTGCATTGGTAAAGGATTCAATAACAAACAAAATCAAAGCAGGAGACATGACAGAGGCCATCTGTGGCCAGTGATGCTCCAAACATGTATTATCTGGCCCTTTACAGAAAAAGTTTGACAGTTTTTGTTCTTATGTTTTGTCTGGGTTATTCTTATTCCTATATCCTTCTAAAACACATTTAAAAAATAGCCTGCCAAATTTCATGAAAAACCTTCTTAGGATTCTGAATGAAAGTACTTTGAATTTATAGATTGTTTTGAAAGGAACTGATGCATTTATGGTATTGTGCCTTTCCATCTGTATGATCTATTGCTACAATAGTAAATTATGCCGAAGTCTGAGATAACTGAACTTTATTATTATTATTATTATTATTATTATTATATTATTATTATTATTTTAGGTCACACTCCACTATGCATCTCACTGGGCTAAAATCAAGGTGTTTTGGGGCTGTGTTGTTTTCTGAAGGCTCTAGCAGACACGACTTCCTTGACTCTCCCAGTTTCCAGAGGCTGCTTGCATTCCTTGGGTTGTAGCTCCTTCCATCTTCAAAACCATCAATCACATCATTCTAGCTTCCACTTTGGCCATGATGTCACCTTCTTTGACTCTGACTGACTTCTTTGCCTCCCTCTTCCATCTCTAACCACCCTCGAGATAACATTGGGTCCACCCAGATCATCTGGATCATCTTCCCTTCTCAGGGGACCCATCTCAAAGCAACCATGATTTCCTCTGGAACCTTAATTCCCCATTGCCATAAAAGTTCACATATTCACAGGTACCAGGGATGAGGATGTGGACATCTTTGAGGTACCCGTCTGCCTACCACAGGCCCATCTCAAGAGTTTTTTCTTTCAGCTATTATGTTTCTAAGTTCTACAACTTGCATTTGGTTCTTTGTACATCTTTGCTGAGGCTGTTTCTTTTTCCATTTGCTTCACGAGCAATTGCAGTTGTTTGCTGGAACATTTTTATGACAGCTGCTTTAAAAGTCTTGTTAGATAATTCCAATGTTCGTGTCATCTTGGTGTTGGCATCTGTTGATTTTCTTTTCTCATTTGAGTTGAGATTTTCCTAGTTCTTTGTATGACAAAATTTTTGGATTGTATCCTATACATTTTAAGTATAATGGTATGACACTCTGGTTCTTATTTAGATCTTTAATTTTAGCTGGCAGTTAGCAGGTTTAGGTTCAGAACATACATCCTGGCCCACTTTTGCGGCTTGTGGTTCCAGTATCCATTTAGTTTTCAAAGCCTTGTGTTGCTATTCTGGTACACTATACTTGTGTGCACCCCAGAGGCCAATCTGCAACCTGGGTGGTAGCCCTCACTGGAGTTCAAATCTCAGGTCTTTTGCTGTGTTGATTTGGGTTGGTTTAGCACATTGGCCTCTGGAGAATTTGAGCAGGACTTCATATTTAGAAGATATCCCTTCTTTCTGTACCATCCACTTCCTCCCCTGCCACCCGGGGGTGGGAGGGGTGGTGGGGGAGTGAAGGAGTAACAACTAGTGTTCATATAGCTCAGCATAGATATGGTTGATAGAGTTTTATAATTTTCTTTGTGAAGGTTTCATGCATTGTGTTAGAATTGCTTGTTGGCACCTTGCATTGGTGCTCTTCTTCCACTTCCAAACATTTATAGAAAGTACATTTGGATTTTGAGGTAAGTTGGCTGGATATTTGGATGGTGTGGCACAAAATTATCATATAAATAAGGTAATAGTGATGGTCTTTTCTTAGGGGATTACTTAATTGAATTAGCATATTGACAATGGGTCATTATTGAGCTGTTGCCTTTGAGACCAATCAGGAATTTTCATAATAATTTGAAGACGCTTGGAGCCCAAAAAGAATTCTTAAATTCTCTTCAGTCTGAGGGGAAGAACTTGGAGAAAGTAACTTAAAAGGCTGCAGATATTCTTATGAAAATTGATAAGGAGAATGATGTAAGAACTGAAAAGAAACAAAGAAGAGAGGAGAATGAAGTCCAGCATGATGAAGCTGGTTGATATCTAAGAAGGCACTTTAGTTTATTTGGTAACAAGGCATCTTACGTAGATAAAAACTGGGATGCCAGCCACCTCTTAGAGAAGGGAAACACTAGCTAACTGGATAAGCAAGGCTTTATTTGTGCTAGTAGCATGGACCAGCTTTGCCTATAAGTGTGGACAGATTGTCTGTGTTGGAATACACATAAGTGGTGGCATTGACTTGTAATTTCTTTTTTTTCTTTTAGAAAATTTGTTTAATGTTTATTTATTTTTGAGAGAGAGAGGGAGAGAGAGTGAGCAGGGGAGGGGCAGAGAGAGGGAGACACAGAATCTGAAACAGGCTCCAGACTCTGAGCTGTCAGCAAAGAGACCCATGCGGGGCTTGAACCCATGAACCATGAGATCATGACCTGAACTGAAGTGGGACGCTTAAGTGACTGAGCCACCCAGGTGCCCCTTAACTTGTAATTTCTATTATACATATTGGAGGTCATAAAAGCACATCTTGTACTTTATTGAAATGTTTATAGGAAAACGTGGAACAAATAAGATGATGAAGTAGTAGTTTGGAATAGGTGTTGGAGGATGTGCTGAGAGCAAGAGAGAAATTAAAGGTGACTCAGAGATATTTTGTGTTTTTTATCCTAGGCATTTTGGTATCAGATGATGGTGCTATTAACTGAGATGAGAAAAAGTGGAGAAAGAGTAGGATTATGAGGAGAAAAGTAAAGTGCCTGGTTTTGGATATGGAAAATTTGAGATGCCTACTGTATTTCCAATGGTAGTGTGTAGTTGGATATATCAGACTGGAATTTAGACAAGTCTATGATGGAGTTTTAACTGTGGGACTCATCAGCAAGCAGATGGTGTTTGAAGCCATAGGAAAGTGTGAGATTCTTCAAGGGAATAAGGTAGATCGAAAAAGAGAAGAAGGACTATGGCCAAGTCCCGGGACACTCCAACACTTTAAAGTTGGACAGAAAAAGCTGGGGAGAAAACAGAGACTGTTATGTCACCCAAGTCAAAAGAAGAAAATGTTTCAAGAAAGGAGAAGTGGTCAACTGTTCCAGTTGCTGCTAAAAAAACAAAACAAAACAAAACAAAACAAAAAAACCAGTTGGATCTCACATCCTGGAGATTATGGTGGACCTTGAAGATCATTACAGTTGTGCAGATAACATTCTTATCAGATTATGTTAAAGAGAGAAGGTTGTGGACACTCAACTGTGGAGAACTGATTGATACTGCAGGGAACACATACACATTCATGAACAGATCAGATAAAGGACAAACCCAATATGATAAATTTCCAAAGCTTGTCTGCAGAAGGAGGGGAACAGAGGATTCTGGAGCAGAATGGAGATCAGCAGTATGACTTGGCTTTGATCTCACCCTACTAATCTGGAGTCCCATTCATGAGTCAAAAAATTCCTGAAATGTTTCACTAAATACTCTTGATTTTGGAAAGAAGTGAAGAGAGAGAATGTTCACTTTTTTCCTCTTCTGATGGGAAGTTTTGAATGAATCCAGAAAGAAATCAGCAGAGCTGACATTTCTTGTTGGAAAAAAAGAGCCAAGCTTCACATTTAATTGGGAGATAGAGTCTGAAGCCTGGAACTGTTGCCTCCTTATGGAAATGTATTCTATCCTCTTCCCTTGTCCCCGTTAGCTAGATCAAATCAAGGTACAGAAGGGTCAATAGTCTCAGAAGCTAAGTGGAGTCCAGGAAATCCAACTTAGTCTGCATACGACCCAAGGTGAGAGTCCTTCCTCTGTAGCATACGGCTCCATCCAAGCTGCTGCTTTCTCAGACCACAAAAAGTGGATAAAACATGAAATATTTGAGCTAAAGCCAAAGTGTAGAAGAGAAAACATGATCCACACAAAAATTGGTACTTAAATGTTCATAGCAGCATTATTTGTAATGGCCCCCAAAGTGGAGACAACCCAACATTGTACACAGTGGGATATTATCTGGCAAAAATAAAGAAATAAAATACTGATATGTGCTACCATGTGGTTGAATCTTGAAAACATGCTAGGTGATAGAAGCCAGCCACAAAAGGACACATATTATATGGCTCCTTTTATATGAAGTAGAATCCATTTATATGTTCAGAACAGGCAAATTTGTGGACACAGAAAATACTTTAATGGTTGCCTAGGGCTGGGAGCAGGCTGGAAGAAAATGGGGAATCACTGTTGGTTGGTATGGGTTCCCTTTTTGAAATGTAAAAATGCCCTAAAATTAATTGCAGTAATACTGCACGGGTTAAAAATCTACAAAAAACTTTGAATAGTGTACTTTAAATGCATTAATTTTATGGTATGTGAATTATATCTCAATAAAGCTTTTAAAGTTAAAAAGAGAGAGAGAGAGAGAGAGAGAGAGAGAACATGGTCTTAGAGAAGGCACTGAGAAAAACACACCAAAAGTATTCATTCACAATATGGAAGAATCATTACAATGTCTGGGCAGAGTTAACTAACATAAACAAGGTAATAAAAAATATATATAGGATGCATAGAAACTGTGCAGAAGGACTATAGGAATAAAAAGGGAAATGACCGTGTAGAATAAGAAAAAACAAACCCAATCCAGAAGAAATTATAACGCAGGTGATTCTTTCATATTGCTTCATGTAGTGCCAAATTTAATGAGAACGTTAAGTTAATAAGGCAGAGAAAAAAGACAAAATTATAAAACAACAGAATGAGATCAAAAGGGAGACAGCAGATCTAAGTTGGGGCTACAAGTAACATCCTTATAAAACTAATTAAAAAATTGTAAGCAGTAAGGAATAAAATAGACATTACAGGAAGCTGAATTCCAAGTCCATAATCTCTCCCTATGCTGAAATTCCAAAATCCAAAAAACTAAGAAAATTTAGAGGATAATTTTTTTGGTAATCAATGTGGTAGCCTAGCCTGTCCTGAACAGATGTGAGGTTATTTATAATCATTGCTTTTCCCACTTAATTTGAGTATTCATATTTATCCGTTTTATTGAAAAAAAAAACATTAAGAAGGTGACTTATTTATAAAGGGGAAAGAATAAATTTGGCTTTGTACATCACTACAGCAATATTCAATGACAGCAAACATTGGAGGAATATCTAGAAAGTTCTGAGGAGAAGAGAATATGGTCCAAGAACACTACATCCAGGTAACTATCAATTGAGTGGAAAAGCAAGAGACTGCATTCTCAAATATAAATTAAATCAGGGAGTAGAACACTCATGAGTCTTTCTTAAAACAAAATGCTTGACAATCCAAAAAATTAGTAGTTTGGGCTCGATGAAAACCCCAAAATGGAGAAAGTTAGGTTAAAAGGAATGGTGATGAGCAGGGAATAGGTTTCAAGTTTTCCCTTTTATGTTATTTATAGAAAATTACAAAGGCTACCTTGAATCAATATCTCTTTTATCCTCCTGAACGTATGCGGACCTTGGAATACCTTGAGTCCAGTGTTATGCCCCCATCTTCCATACTATTGGTGTCTACCATTTCCATTTTACTTTTGAAGACATTCCTCCTGAAATACTCGTTTTCTTTTACAGTCGATGCTTAGAGCTTTTGACAAAATGTATTTCAACTTCTTTGCTCATCACTGCCTCTTGTATCCCATTAATCAAATTTTCTCCTTCCTTAAATATATCCTTCAATGGTTGTTTCAGTGAGGTAGATCAGTTTTAAGTTTTGTTTGAAAATATCTGTATTTTGCCTTCACTTTTGAGTAATAATTTCACTCAGTACAAGATTCTCAACTGAGTCATGTTCCTTCAGCACTTGGAAGGTATTACTTCATTATCTGTTGGTCTCTACTCATGCTTTTGAGAAGGCGGCTGTCAGATTAGTTGTTCATTGGTAGGTAATTTAGCATTTTCTCTTTGGTTACTGTAGGGTCTTCTCTTTCGTGATAACCCTGGATGCTAAATTTTCTTTTCCTTTCTCTTCCTTTTTTTCTTCTTTCTTTTCTTTCCTCTCCTTCTCTTCCTTTATCTTTTTCACATATCGTTGCTTGTGTCTTTCTCCTATAGTCTTCCAAATGAACCTTAGAATATCCAACATTTCAAAAATTATAAAGAGAAGTTAAGTTTTGATTTGGATTTTTGTGTAACCTATTAATTAATTTGGAACCAATTGATATTTTTAGTATCAAAAAATTGATATTCCCATTTAGTAATGTACTGTTTCTATCCATTTGAACATGTCTCTCTATAAATGTTCGGTCATTTATCAAATCATCTTGCCTCATTTATATGACATAAATTTATGAGTTTGCTACATTTTTGTTTCTATTTTGAGTTAATTATTTTCTTTTTAAACAAAATCTACATTTTCTATTGATTACTTCTGCATTAAAGAAAACTACTGATATTTTATATTTTTTCTATCAGGAGATGTCAGATTCTACACAGTATGTAGGGAAGTAGCACAAAGGTCAAAACTAAAAAGCTGATTCAAAGAACAGAGATTTTTTTAAAGATGCAGGAAAATCAGTTTTTTTTAAAAAAAGTCAAGACTTTATTTTTTTAAAGAACTGTTTTAGGTTTACAACATAATTGAGAGAAATGTAGAAAGATTGAAATCTTTTTTTAAAAGAGATCTGTTTTTAAGAACAAGTATATTTTAATTCATCAGACAAAATTCAATACCATTCAAAATTCAATGACTAAAGAGTGCATTTCAGATAGACAGGGAAAGAAAACTAATAATTGAATACAACCAAAAAATCTTTTAATACATTTAATTTTCCTGCTAGATATTAGATATATACATTGCAGAATGTTCTGGTTATAAAAGCTGAATCAAACTTAATGGAGAAATACACACACAGAATGACTTCATATATTAAAGTTAGAAGAGCTTGAGTGATATCTATCAAATGATACTTAAAAATACTAAGAAATTTCAATTCAGAGGTAGTAGAAATAATTTTTGAGACATCAGGGAATATAGCCACCTCTTTTTCATATACTAAAGTAGGTCTTAGAAATCATAGAATGAAAGTTAATATCTGAGGATAAAGTGAAAGAAATGATCAATTTATAATTTAGAAATCTCTAAAAGAGCTTAAGTGTCTGCCTAACTTTGTAAAAACAAATCATGTCGAACCAATTTAATCCTCTTTTATGGCAGAATGACGGTCTACAAAGATAAGAAGCATTTGTAAAACGTAATCTATTTTAACTTCAAGAAATGTTTTTGTTCTGTTGTATATCATGTTAATTATAAGCTAAGAGAGTATGATGTTGGGTATCATTTTCAATAGCTAGTTATCATTAGCCTGTTCCCAACTGGGAACTCATATTATCAGGTAGTTGCAAGAATTCATGGTGGAGTTCTTTGGATTCAATAATTTGGTTGAAAACCTAAACAAAAGATTTGAGATTTTACTAATTAAATTTGTGGATATTATGAAGTTAAATACTAGTATTGTTATTTGGGGCTGAGCTTCAAAACAATCTTGATATATTAGAAAAATATAAATGATTAATCAATATTATTAGAGAAAACTGTAAGATGTGGGAAATACTTTGGGAACATTTGGTGGGGGAGGTAAAATAGCTGCATGGTAAAAATAGATTGGCTCAATGGAAGTATAAAATTAAGAAGAAATTCCCAACATATTTTTGGGGCAGAAATTGAGTTGGGGCTTAAGTGTCAAGATGATCATAGATCAAAATATGATAGTAAGGGCCACTGGCTGGCTCAGTTGATAGAACATGTGACCCTTAATCTCAGGGTTGTGAGTTCAAGCCCCAGGTTGGGTGTAGAGCTTACTTAAAAAAAAAGAAAGAAAGAAAGAAAGAAAAGCATGCATTAAAAGAGAATCAGAAAGAAATATGGAAGGAAAGAAGGAAAGAGAGGCAAATATAGAATTTAGTTGTATTGAAAAACATGGCACATGAGATCTAAAAAATCACTTTTCCCGCCAATACTAGTCATACATCTATTAGATATTATGTCTCTTTTTAGGCCACACATTTTAAAAGGATGTGAAGAAATGGAAATGGATTCGAAGAAGAGCAACAAGAATGATTGAAGGACTAGAATATATATCCTAGGCTGAAAGGTTAAGAATTTAGTATTGTTTGGACTAGAAAGGGGATAGGTAAGAGATGATTTTACCACTTTCAAGATAGAAAGGATTTTTGTGAAAGATAGCCCCCATTGGTGATTTCTCAGGTCTATAGAGGATGAAAAGAAAGCACAAAGAAGCTTAAGTTTAAGCAGAAAAGATCAGGTTTGGTTATAAGGCAGATGTCTCTGCCATGAGGGTGACAGAAATATGAAATGACTTCCAAAGAAGACTCTGAACCAGGCAGCCTTATCAGTCTCCATGTTGGATGCACTGCTGAGCATGAAAATGAGTTTGAGAAAAATGATGTCCATCGGGGGTCAGCAAACTACCTCCCATAGCCCACCCCTGGACCATCATCTGATTTTGGGACAGCCCATGTGCTAAGAATGACTTTTACATTATAAATCATTAGAAACAAATCAAAAGAATGTTCCATGACAAAAAAGACTTATATAAAATTCTATTTCAATGCCCATAAATAAAGTTTTATTGGAACACAGCATGTCCGTACCTTGATGTATTGTTTGTGGTTATTTTGGTGGCATTTGGTGCAGAGCAGGGTAGTTGTTACTGAGATCATATGGTGTGTAGAACCTAAAATAATTACTCTACGGCCCTATACAGGCCCTATACATTTCCTGACTGCTGACCTAGTACATGGAATTTTTTCTCTGAAGGCTAGAAGCTTTCTTTATTGTAATAAAAATGGACCCCCCTGGGGTCGGCTGAAGAATACAAGCGGCACATCTTTTGAAGCGTCTTCGAGAGAGCTTTGGGTCCACAAAAGAACACGCCAATGTTGCTGCTACAGTGGGGTGAGACAAGGAAAGACGTGTTATGCAGGGCCAAGGCTCGCCAGAAACCAAGACAGAGTTATACAATTAGTGAAGTGGTTGGGGTTGTGACTTTAGTTTTCTCTGCTCACTTCCTTTTTCTTAGATCTCTTTCCCACTCTCAGTACCACGCTCCCCCACAGGTTCCTAGAGTCTTGTAAGACCCTGAGTCACACAGGCAGGCGGAGCCAACAGGCTTAGACTATCAGGGCCCTGATGACTGGGGAGAGGGTGTCAATAACAGAGGTGCTATCACGTGGATTTCTGGTCAGGTGACCCTGATTGACATCCTCCTGGCTCAGTGGCTAGAATGTGAGGGGCCCGCTCTGCATTACTCATCACTGTCATCCCAGAGCCTGGAATAGTGCTTGGCATATAGTAGGAAATATACATTTGTTGAGTATTGAGCTCTGGTGATTATTACCTGCATGGTCTTTAGCAAGACCCTGGATTTCAGTCTCTGTGCATGTAAAACAAAGAAACTAATGAATACATTATATGTTTTCTTAAGAACAGAATGAGATAATGCATTCAAAAAGGTTTTAGAAGTGTTAGTTATTATGAATATCTTGTTCAACTCTGTCTTTTTATAGATAATGAGACTTATACTAAAGCGATAGCAACTTAGTTTATTTCTTCTGTTGGAATGCCTTTGGTTCTCAAAGAAGGCCAAAAAAATAAATAAATAAAAAAGAATTGGAAAGGAAGAAGACATTGCTGAAAATGGAGTCACCCAAAAGTTGTCCTCTCTAGTCATGGCATTTCAGAAAACTGTTGAAGAGGTATTATGCATATAATGACTGTTCCAGGGCTGCTCACATCCCTTGGGACCATGGCTGCCGGCTCTGCTTATAGATAAACAATCCAATGGAGCAAGGATTCAGGTTGTCTTTGAAAGTCAGGTGCAGCCAGCCTCTACAGGGACTTATGGACCATGTTTTCCCTTGTCTTGCAATGTTCTATTCCTTATAGCATTTTCCCCATCTCTGGCCCAAGTTGAATTAGTTACTCTAGTCTAAAGCAACAGTTCTCATACTTTGCATGAAATCACTTAGGCAGATTGTTAAAACACAGATTCCCAGGCTTGAATCCAAGGAATGCATTTTGAGCAAGGCCCCAGGTTAATACTGAAGCACATGTTTCTGTGAGCCACACTTGGAGAAACATCATCCTGGAGAAATTCCTGGGACTCTAGGACCAGCCCATTGAACACCTCTTCTTCATGGCTGCCTTTTGTTGGGAAGCTCCTCTATAGGCTCCTTCTTCTTAGCTTATATACCATCATTGTTTTCTGCCATGTGTTCAATCCACATTTTAATTATGTGTTCCAGGACCATAATAACCACGGTAGAAATTGATGGTTCAATTACATTTCAAACTCTAGCTTCAAAAGAACTTATCAAGTGGACTCATTTGTAAATGACAATATTTTGAAAATATCTAAGTAGCATTTTTGAAGGCATTATTCCCATGGCTAAATTTAAGGAAGTGCCTTTTTATAAAATAGTTTTCACTGAGAAATATGAGTTTATGACTTAATGAAGCACTTTACAGTGTTTATGGAAATTTAAGGCAGTGGTTAAGAATGCTGTTTGTTCCACCATTCATTGCTGAGGAGCGTTGGGCACATTATCTCCTCAAAGACCCTTGTCCTTATCTATGAAATGGGGTGCATTATAATTACCTAGCTCCTAGAACCTCAGAGGAGAGTAGACAAGACACGGCAGGTACAGCCTTCCATCCCGTGCTTGGTGCATAGTGAGCTTCAGTAACAGCTTACACTATCGCTGTCATCATCATGGATGTCAGTGGAGCTGAACAGAAGTTGTGATGTGGACCGTTGACCCAACGATGATTAACAGTCTTCCTGGATCAGCACTCCAGCACTGGGTTGTTTGAATTCTGGAGTGAAACATTTTGAATGATAGATGGGTCAGGCAAAACCCTTTCCAGCAAGGAGTCGCAGCTTGGCTTTGTGTCTGATGCCCAGAGGTATCCTTGCATCTAAGTTCAAAGACTGCTATGGTGGTGATATTTTTCCATTCGTGTAGGCGTCACCGAAGAGATTGCCCACTGGCCCATTCCCAACAGGCTAACGGTGCTCTTTCGTTTGCAGCCACAGTGGCTGTTTGCAGATCCTGAGGCTACCCTTTGATGCTCTGCCTTTAAGACTCCATTTCAAAGGCTTCTGATTGCTCATGGGCAGGTGTACCACTGGTGTCCCCAGCAGCTCACAGCAATCCTGCCTCTTTTGAAGTTGTGGCTATTACTCTGCACAGCTAAGTACACACTCTTCCGTATTCATGTAACTGTCATGGTTATGCAGTCACCAAAAAGTCTCACAGAGGCCACTCATTATCTACCTTCTGCTGAGGCAGAAAAGCCAGTCCTTTGATAATGCTCTGTGCATTACTGTCCCCACACATGACCGTCTTTCGTGTGCTGTGCTTACCCTCCTCGGCATTTGTGGTTTCAGGGATGGAGATTTCTGGTCATGGATACACACTGTGTGAATCAGAGCTGAGAAGCCTCACAAAGTGGTTAAGGCACAGATGTGGCAGCATTTTTTTTTTTTACTTTTATGAGACAACGGACAAGTGCAACAGAACCCTAATGGGGTTGGTAAAGAAAAATTCTTCTATAAAGTTTAATTTCCCACGATTGCTTAGAATTAGAAAAATAAAGGAGTTTCTCCGCAAAAGAAGTATAAAAACACAAGACATTATTCTCCAGTTTACAGCCTGCGAGCTGCAGAACTTGCACATGAATGAGGGGTTGGGTCCAGGACAACATTAACGGCATCGATCAGTCTGGGCTGCTGACTTTGATGAGAAAAGGACAAATTTTACATGAGTTGCAAAGATGGTTAACATTAGCAGTACTGTTTTTAGTTCTGATAAACTGTTAAGAAAATCCTTCTGTCCCCCTCTTATTTGCTAAATAACTATTGTGCTCTTTTCTGTGGGGTTGATGCATTTTTCAAAAACAGTTCAGCAACGCCATGCATGAAAGGCATCCAAAATGTCACCCACCAGGAGATTTCTGCTCAGCAGATAAATGGGAGAGTGGGTGTGCCCGGGAGTAATCCCACCATCTTGCTGGATTCCCAGGTTCTGCTGCCTTGAGCCCTTCTCTCTTTAAATTGTATGTTTGTTTTTATGTGTTGGCTTTTATGCTTGGTAAGTTATAACCCTGTAGGGGCAGACCCTAAACCCCATTTAAAAAAAATCAAATTACTTTATACCCTGAGTGCATTCTGCAAATAAAATCGATAAACAGAAGCTTCCCGTGGATTTATGGAGGCTTAGAAAGAAGACAAGGAGGGCTGCAAACTTGGTATCAGACAATGGACACGACTTCTGGTTAAGCTTTTCCAGTGAGTGTTTTTCATTAGAAATTCCTCCAAATGATTCATTGTATAATTATATTTTGTACAACACCTTGTTTTCACAACCACAGATGATAATTGTGTTGGCCAGCATTTTTAAAAACCCATCTCCCGGTTGATTTGTAGCAGCCTCCTCTGTTACTTTTCTCTGCATCCTAATTACTCGGTGGTTCATTAGGAGTTACGAAGGTCCCTAACAGTGGTTGCTCACTGCTGAGAAGTGACTTGCTATTCCCACCAACTCCATTTTCTTTGGAAAGAGCTTGGAATTTGGTCCCAGCTTCCACACCCTTCTCTTTGTTCCTTCTCTTGCAGATGCTGCCTACTGTGCTCAGCTCTGTGGAGCACAGATTAAGTTGCTGCCCTTGAGGATGGTCATGGTCAAATAGAAAATGAAATAAGAGAGAAATAAAAGTAGTGATCTTGTGGCATTGGATGCCAGGGAATGGTGGAGCCATTTTTTCTGCCAACCCCTCCTGATAAAACACTAAAATATTCATCCAGAAATATCCTAATATATTTGTCACGTCTAATGATTTTCTAGGTAATGTCATCAAAGGCACTTTGCAGAATAATGACAAATCCACTTGTGCTCACTCACCTCCCTAATCTTCACTACCACAAATAGAGTAAAGCACGTAATTTCCATTGAATCTTCCCTTGACTATAGCTAGATGTCCTCGGGTGGGAAGGTACTGCTGAAATATGCTAACAACATCCCAGACATAAGTTAATGGTGGCTTTACTTTTCTCATAAAGCTATGATTTATCATGTTTGGGATTTCCACTTAAGCCTCTTTCTTTGGGTACTCTGAACATTTTAGTCATATAGTGAATATCCTATTAGATAGAGGGCCCTGTATGCTATAGTCAGAATGTTAATTTCTTAAAAATATCATTTAAAAACATTTTGCACATATGCATGTACAAATGAGGATTGGAGAGTGTGCACACAAGCAAATGGGGTTCCAGATGGACACATTTACTCAATTTAGTCTAAAGGTATTTTTACATTTCTGAAAACAATGGGTGGTCTAAAATACATTTGTGCAATATGGATTAGAATCTCCCAATCATATGGTAAGTCAGCACCTTTCTTTATCGTTGGGTTGGATTGAGCAGTTCTAACCAATGGTAGTGTTCTTTTACTCTTTATTCCTTTGAGATACGGGAGACACTTCCACTCAAGTTATGAAGAAATGGCCAAATCTCCAAAGCTTTTATGATAATTAATTACATAAAGTTTTACATTTCCATGGCATGGTAAAGTTATCTCCAGATAAGCCAAAAGTGACAAATGATAAATACAATGTGAAATGGAAGAGCGATGAGTGAAGTCCAGTGGAAAATCATTTTACTCAATTAATTAAAAAAAAAAGTGATTCAGAAACCCAGACGGCTTGGTATGTGCACAATGTGTGTTTATCAAAAAAAGTAGCTAGATATGGCAAAAGTATATTTATTTTCATTCTCTGTACCTTCTTGGAAACGGTTCCCTGATTTTCTGAATATTTGTTAAAGCTTGGGAACATATTGAGAATGCTTACAAAAAGTGAAATACAGCTTCCATTTTTGTGAACAATACGCATTTCTAGAGATGACTAAGACATGACTATCAATGCATGTATTTAATTAACCAACCATATTTTAGTTGGTAGAATGGTTTTCATTGGTTTGTGAAATACTTTTCTGTGCTTGTCCAGCTTAAGCAGTGGATGGCAAGCATCACATGCCTGTGACTTTGGCCATGTCAGTCAAAGGCTTCCTTTCTATATACCCACTTACTAGTTGTTGCTCTTCTTTTAAAACTATGCTTGTGTTCTGATAAAATTACAAAAATTCATTGCAAATAAAAACAATAGAATGCACTTTTCCATTTTCTACTTTTGGTCTTTGATGTTTTTTTAATTTTTTCCTCCCTCTTCCTTATTTGTATTCATTTTGATGCCCATCAATTTGTTTCTCTATTACTGTTATTTTTGCAATTTTCTGGTTCCTTTGGAGCTTGCACTATTCTCTTTGATCTGCTTCCCTTCAAGCTTTATTTTCGGTGCTGTTTTTCATGTTCTGTAAAAAAATATTTTTGCCCCTCTCCTCTTTATTCTTTTGATTTAACTCCTTCTTCTTAGAACAAGAATCAACTCCAGCTTTGAGTGAGCAGGTAAATGTTTTTAAAAGAGTAAGCCCTAAGAATCCTTGGCTTCGTGCTGATGAATAGAAATGGTTGAGAGCCTACTTCAAAGGCCCTCAAGAACAAAGAACCTTTTCTGAGGCCACTAACAAATCCACCAATTCTTTCTGACCCATCTTTGCCAAAAGATATGAGCTAATGACAGGAAAGACCTGTCTTGTAAGAGTATCCAAGTAGGCTTGGGAACAAACATATCCTTGACATAATTAAGGAAAAACATACTGTTTATCTCTTTAATAACCATCTTGAAGAAAATTAATGTTACTTTGTCCTTTGTGTGGAACAATAATTGGATTGTGTGTTTCATTTATATCTGGACAAAGGCCAGGATATTGAAATACTTCTCAAAATTAGATTTTCTTGTTTAAAAATTAGATTTTATTGGCATTCCCTTTCTGAGATTTCTTCATTAAAAGCTTCATTAAACATAAATCTTCTTTTACACAGCAGAAAGCAAAATTATTTTAAGGAGGTCATTTTAAAAGTCTTTTGGAAGGGCTACACTCTTTACCGGTGACTTGTAACCAGGATCTGGCATTCCAGGGAAAAAATGATCAGTGATCTTTGCCTACATGGGTCTAATATTAATTGCATTGATAGTTGGAGCTATGTAACAAGTTGTGGTCTAGTGCCCAAGGCTGTTACAAATACCCTATTTTTAAAATTGGGGGCTAGGAAGTATGCTGTAGAGGCTTGATTCAGTGACACCCTTAGGTGGCCTCTTTCACCATGGGGGAGATGAAGTCATCCATCAGGAAGAGTTTACATAGCTAATGTGTTGAAAAGTTCAATTGGGTTTTAAGTACATTTACGTACTAAACTTTGATTAAAGCTTCTGAAAAGGAACAAGCACTCTCCTCACAATGGCAACAAGAGAAGTACCAACTACATGTTTCTCCTGCCCTCAAATTGTTTTCTCCTCCTCATTCTCTGAAACTTGGACAGACTCACTTTTCAGCACGACTCACCATAATTGTTTGGGCAGAGTTTGTGCAAATTCAGCTCTGCTCTTGGTCTCCTGGTGCTGTTTCTGGCTCACACCTTTCTGAGGGAAGGGAGCTAATTAAATGGTTTGGTTTGAAAGACCTTCCCCACTGGGCCGCAAACTTCAGGTAAAAATAAAGAAATGCAATGTAACACGTCAATAAGGGGCAATCATAGCAAGGAGTGGCCTTATCTCCAAGAACTCAAAACAGAGATGTATGTGTTTGTGTCAAAAGCCTGCAAGTGGTAACATTCATCCTATAATTGAAAACAAAGTGTAGAACATTTATCAAATGAATAGATGTTTTTCTCCAAAAGGAGAAGATACCAACAAAAAAATCTGGTCATGATTGTAACATATGCTCTTGTAACATTTTGTTAGTTTTATACCTATAATTAAAAAAAAAAAAAAAAAGAAACCCACAGATAAAATGATCCAATCTCTTCCTCTGGACAAATACTCAATGCGTGTGAGATGAAGAGTAGTGACTTTCAGGCCTCAGAGGAGGCTAGGGGTCTAGGAGCTGAAACTGAACATTGAGCAGGCAGCTCAAAGGAATCAGATTCTGAGGCTCCAGAAGCTGGGAGGTTCAAAGCACCACATCTAGAGAGAGGATGGGGCACTGGTCAGGACTGTAGGCCTAGTGTTAGCAAGAGTCAAGGCAAGGAGTAAAATGGAGCTGGTGGGTTTCAGGACTGGGGCCTGGAGAGTTCCAAGACCACTTGAGCTTGTCCAGCTCTTACCGGTCACCTGAGGCTAAACCTGAGGGTGGGAGTGATTGCACAGTTGGTCTTCTCCCTTTCTCCCTCAACCAAGTTAAAGGTTAAACTTTTCTGGCCTCTCTTGTTGGAAATCTTTTACTCTCAGGATGATTCAAGGTCAGGAAATGGTTCCCATCACCTCCAATGGACTCCTTCTTAGGTGGATGCAGGCAGGCATGGAGTACAGAGCCTCTGCAGTGAATGCTCTTGGCTTGGGCCTGGGGTTTCTTGGGCAGGCTGCCATGGCACAGGGTACAGAGCATTGGCTGGGGGTCTCACAAAGCTTGAATTGGATGGGTTATGAACCTTGGACTTGGTCACTCCTTCCACATACCCCTCCTTACCATACCTCCTTCAAACAGCTGGTCTGGGGGAAGTCTCACACATTCAGTGACAATTAATAAAAAAAGAAAATGGAATAGTGCTGGCACAAAGAGAGTATAAGAAAAATGTAAGAAAGAGCAACCAAATTGACCACAAGATGAATAATATTCACCAGAAGAGCATTCCAAAGAGCAGAAAACATGCTAGGGAATTATAGAAGGTTTTGTAAAGCAATGGCCCTGAGGAGAGAAGGGCTGCAGGGAGAGGAGAGATGGAAACAGGGAGTTAGTCAGAAAGACCCTAGTAGATTTTAATTTACTCTTCATGGTTCAATATTGATAAAGTGGACAGAAGAAAGGTCAGGATGTAGAAGATGTAAATAACATGATTAATTTGATAGCTATGAGTAATTTATATTATACTCTGTGACCTGCAAACAGAGAATATATTGTCCTCTCCTCCAAATATGGTGGTTCTTTGAACTCTTGTCTGTCTGAATTTGCTTCTTTGTCCATCTCGTCTAGTTTCATGGTTCTAACACAGTTCACATCTGACATCACATCTGTGTATCTCCAACCTGAACTCTGACGCCTGACTCATATTCACCTGCTTACTTGAGGTCTCCACTTGGATGTATAATAGGGATCTCAAATTAACATGTCAAAAAAACGGAACTCTTGATACCCTTTACCTGCAAAGTTGCTTTTCTTAGCCATCCCCGAATGAGTAAGGATAACTCGCATTCTAGGTTGGGTCATGCCAGTCTCTCATCTAATCCATCAACAAGCCATGTCAGCTCTACCTTCACAAAATACCAGCATCCAACCACCACTCAGCACCTGCTCTGTCCTAAGCCAAACCACTACCACTGTTTACCCCCTCCCTGGACTCTCCACTTCTGCCCGAGGGCACTTATAATCTATTCTCTCACAACAGCCAGAAATGATCTCATTAAACATAAGACAGATCATGTCACTCTTCTGTTCAAACCTTTAAGTGACTTCTCTTCTCAGAATAAAATCCAAAGCCTTACAATGGTCTGCAAAAGTCCCCCAGTTACCTCTCCTATATGCCTTCTGCTATTCTTCCTCTTACCCACTGTGTTCACCCTTACTAGCCTCATGGATCATGCTGGGAACAGTGTCTGGTGCTTCAGGGTCTTAGCACATGCTGTTCTGCTCCTTTCCAGTTATCTACATGGCATAATTCCTCACTTCCTTGGCCTTTCTTCAAATATGGAAACTATTCTTTAAACAAAGACAGTCATAAGACATACTGACTTTCAAGAGCCACAGATGATGGGGATTCAAAGCAAAGACCAACTTAAGGGACATAGAATAACAATGATAAATATTTGCATTAGTGCTTGGCATTTTACCAAGCTATGTATTTTTTAAATTATGAAAAAAACACTGTGACCTCATGGTATCATCTATATTTCACTAAGGTCACAGAGCCAGTAACTTCTAGAATCAGAAAACACAGCTTCACTCCTGTCTTATGGTCCCAGAGCAAATGCTCTTCCTTCTCTATATTGAAGTTTATTATATAATGTTAATAATACAGTAATAAGTGATATAATGATGATGATGATGATGATGATAGCTGCTAATATTACTGAATTCATTCCTTTAGGTGTTTTATATGTATTCACACACTTAATCCACACAGAAGCTTGAGAGGTAAGCACTGTTAGTAGTTGCAATTTACAGAGGAGACTAAGTCAGTGGTAGGATAAATAACCTGTCCAAGGTAAGCAGGTGATAATGGCAGAGTCAGGATCTACACCCAAGAACTCAGGCTCCAAATCCTGTGTCTTTAACTGCCATATTAAATCTCTGCTTGGTCTTATAACATTTTTTGTCTGTCTTGCTAAACATGTTAGGTACAGTTTACAGTTGGACATATGTGAATTCTCCAGTTGGGTAAGTTGAGATCACCTGTGTTCACTGAACATTTCCTCAAGACATAGGTAGTTTAAGAAATGCCATCTTTAATTGAGTTTAAGTGGGAAAAAATTCAGCTCAACTGCTAATGTTCAAATGTTGTAAGCTAGTCAAACAGAGGTCCGTGGTTCCTAGGAAATCCCATGACCACCATTTCTCAGGTCTAGGTTTTATTTCTAAACAAGGTGCCCACTACTGCACATGAAGTAGCTTGTGCCCTAGACTTTTCTGCTCGAGCAGCAACCTCCCGTGAGGCTCCCACAGGCAGAGGAAAGAGAGCACCTTACCTGGGGTGGGTGTAGGCCATCTGCCGGAACTCATGGTTCCAGTCAGGTCTTCCATAGAACGTTTTCTGCTTTAACCCCGTGATCACATCAATATTTGCATCCCAATGTAAAGCTATGTGAACAGCCTAAAAGAAAAATTGTGCTATCAGGTGAAACTTACCAAAAAAAATGGAAATGTGCTACTAAAGATCAGGCAATTATGTTCATTTGCAGATTTAATACTCAAAAAACTTCTTCATGGGCTGGAAATGCTTATCGTTATTATCAGAAATCACTGCTTTTGCATTTTGGGATAGGCATCACATCTCATTTATCTTTGTATTCTGCCTCGGGCACTACTGAAACACAGGGCCTTTGCCATGGTTGATGTGTAATAATGTGAGCCTGGAAAGATTTTTCTTTGCAAGGCTGAGGGCTGAGAGTGATACAGTAAATATGGGTAAAGGAAAGTACACATTAAGGTACTTCCTTTTTTTCTTCCAAACTTCTGAAAAATTAATCTCTACCCTTGTCTTCTTTCACTTAATATTAAACCTCAGGGATTTGAGAAGGGCACTGCCAGATTAAAATGAATGGGAAATGTCTAGGAAGAAGCTAGATCTTACAATAAGATCCACCGACTGGGTTGAAACAGTTTGAAGTGTACTGTCCAGGTTCAATGCTTGGAGAATGCTGAGTCTGGCAGATGGACCACGATGGCCAAGCATAGCCATCCATGGTTGGAGCTCTGTGCCCAACTGTTTATCTTCAAATTAGACAGATGCACCCAACCATCAGGTAAGTACTGGTTGATAATTAAGAGCCTGGAGCATAGCACTGTCTACTGATGATTTTTTTAAGTTGCTGAATCCTGGTAGCTACTTTCCTTCTTACCTTCTGGGATTTATGTCCTCCATGCTTATCCCTTAGACCCCCCTACAGCTCCTGAGCTCATGTAGTTCACTCTTTGGCACTCCATTTGCTCATATCCCCTGACTTGTTCTGCTCCTGAATAGTTTGGCTCACAAGTGCTAGGCTCAACTCTTACCCTAGGTTTCTGCTGCATACTTGGCCTCCCAGGCTGGTCTCATCAGGCCAGGAAAGCAGCCAGAGATAGGATGGGTGAGCAGAAAACAATGGAGGTGCCCCAGTGGGCAAGTAGGTGATGGCCGACAATGGTAGAATCGCAGAAACCCGGGTTGCAGGCAAGCCTGACTCCAGGTGTCCAGATTCCTATTGGAATCGAGTTTGTGAATAGCGACTCCAAGAGAGGGTGCAATAATGAGAGGATGGTGAGATCCTCTTCTCAGGCAGGTTTATTAAGACAAAGAGTGAAGCATGAAGTATGAGAGAAGAGCTCAGGAATGAGAACTGAGGTGTAGTTGGAGATTGAGCTTTGAGAACTCAAAGAAGCCCTCTTATCAGAACTGGAACTCAAGGTCAGAGGGAGTGGTATCAGCCTCCAGATGAGAGTGCAGTATTGCATCCCCACCACCCTCTTGCTTAACAGTAGGATTGACTGATGCCATGCAGTTAGTTGGTTTCAGCTGTGAGCAGGTAAAGAGGCAGAGGCAGCCAATTTACCCTTGACCAAGTGCCAAACCTAGTGACCAACTCAGAGCTGCCCTCCTTGGCTTCTCGGCCAACCTCAGGGCTGAACATTGCTTCTCCTTGATTTTACGTGCATTGTATAATCCTATTTCTTCTACTTCTCTCCGACTCTTCATTCAAGGATGAAATGTTACATTTTTTTTTCCTAGGACATTATCCTGTCTCACCATAGAGCTGCCTTCCCAGTCCGTAGTCACTTTTGGGGCACTTCTCTCCAAAGAACTTTCATTTTCATGCTCCCAATTAGCTGACCCTATAAAGATGACTACAAACTTTCTCTTCCGTGACCTCATCTTCCTGCTTGGGTAGAGTCTTGGAACTTGAACTCTCCAAGCATATTTTTATGTAGAATATTTTCTGGCCCTCCAAATTGATCGCCTTAGCTAAAAATGAATTGTCAAATATTTTGTGACTTCAATTTACTTCCCCATACAATTGTTGAACGATTCCTATAAGCAGGAATGAGTGAGTGGCACAAAAAGAAATAGAGAAGGTCTATGCTTTGTGAGGAGCTAGTCATCAAAGGAAGGGCAAGCTCAAGTGTACAACTACAATGACATAAGTCAGACCACTGATCCTTTTTTTTTTTTTTTTAACTAGAGACAGAAACAAAGGGCTCCGGAGAAGTAACCAAATTACCCTGCTGAAGCCCCCAGTAATTTTGACTAAGAAAACTGGGGATGGCTATATAGGGAATGGAGCTTTAAAGAACCATGCGTTGCAGTAGGCAGTGGGGACGACAGAAGACATTAAGTGATTGTCAGGGAGCGGGAACAAAGAGGGAAGACCCGCAGGCATGCAAATACAAGCCATTGTTCCGGGGGCTCCTGTGCTGGAGGAGCCCAGAGAAGCATGGTGAGAACGGATTGGAACAAGTTCTTTGCCATCAGGTCAGGAAGGGCCTTAAAGCACCTGCAAAGAAGTTTGGGCATTATATAATAGAAAGAAGGACACTTTTCTACTTATGTTAGTGGTCCTGTCGAACTACCAATAGGTGATATTCAAACATTTGGAATGATATTTGTTCCATATTTCTCAGCCCAACATTCAATTAATCTCCAAACCCTGTTGATTTGCCCTTCATAATACCTTTTCCATCTGTCCCTTCTGTTCTTGTCGTTCTGCCACTTCGAGGTTGTTGAATTCAGCTTAACAATTGGCTATTTCTAAAACAGCCTTTTGATTCCTCGCTGACAGAATGCACCAATTATTTTTTCCTGGAATTTGAGCATCTAAAGAGTTTCAACATGTCATGACAAAAATTTAGGAACACGTCTATTTTAATTTACTTGTATTCAGAAAAAAGTGTATCTTACAGCACACTGTTAGAAGTGGCAGAGATAGGACCAGGCAGAGTTGTACTGTCACAAAATCAAACAGAGCCTCAGTCTCAAAACTCCCAAAAGACTGGAAATTTCTAGGTGGACACTCAGAATCCATTCACTTCAGAAGCAGAGGGCAAGCACTGTACTTGAAAGCAAAACACAAAGGCTGTGTCTGTATTTCATCAAGAGGATCATTAGTCAAAAATCCCATTTGAATAAGGAAAATGTTTGTTTGGAAAACATAATTAACACTATTTAGTTCATTAAGATGTTTTAAGCCTGGTTCCCAAGGAACCTGTCTTTCAAATTATCCCAGAGGAATAAATATCTAAGGCCTATTGCAAATAAGGCCCTAAAAATTCATTTAGCTATTTATTTTCAAGCTAAGTCTTACTGGACAAATTTCAGTGATGTCCTGTACAGTCTGCATGCATGTGTGTGTGTGTGTGTGTGAGAGAGAGAGAGAGAGAGAGAGAGAGAGAGAGAGAGAGAGAGAGACAGAGAGAGAGACAAGAGAGGGAGACAGAAAGGGAGGGAGAGAAAGAGAAGGCACTCCCAACACCCACTCTCAGGAGCACATTCATTTGTAAATTTAGTGATTAATGCAAATCTTGGTTCAAACATACTTTCCTTAAAGTAAATATCAATCTGAGCAGCTACAGAAGTGTTGATTAAAACATAACATTTCACAAACCTAGCGATCTCTTCATTGTTAGCTTCCACATTTGAAGAGCTAAAAAAAATAAAACTTAGTAGTTATCATTCAATATTATCAACACTGAAATACTGCCCGAGTGCAATATTTTGATATACATTATTTTTGGTAAGCTCCACCTTAATATTTCATTAATACAATATGCTTCCAAACACCTTCCACAACAGAAGATCATCTTGATCTTAGGTGAATAAACGTATGTGCACACAATTTCTAAGAATGCCTTAAGAAAAAGAAGTCTCTAGATAAATCATGTATTCCTACCGCGTATTTTCTGTAGACGTTCACATACTTTACAATACAAAATATTGAATGTAAACACTTGGGGGGTTTTCCTATTTAACTCTGAATAGCTCAAAGCACAGAATTAGACCCAATCAGGAGCTGAACAAGACAATACAGCTAATCAATTATATTTGCTTGGTATCACTGAAATGACAAATGCAACTTTTAGTGACATAATTTTTCTTGGATTTCCATGCTTGGGATTATCTTCCATTAACTAACCTCTTTTCTAATCGTCTTATCTATTCCTCAGCAAGTTAACTGTAGATGTTTTTTATTGCTATAATTTGAATAACCCTTCTAATCTGGTTTTATTTTATTCTTCTTTCCTATTTAAGAACATGCAAATAAGTCTTCCATGCTGCCAGATAACTATATAGCTCAATATTGACATTGTTTCTCTTCCCTTCGCTCTATTATTAGATGACTTATGTAATATTGATCATTTTAAGCATCTTATCAATACCTGATTTTCATCCCAGCTGGTAAGAAATATATGATAACTCAGAAAGTGAGCTTTCCCTCGCTCACTCATGAGTGTTTCCAGCGAGAGTAAGAGATCAGCAAACCATTCAAAAGCCCTTGGATCCCGGCAAATCCAGTAGAAATACACCTGTCAAGAGAGAAGACAAGAGCATGATCTGTCCCTCTTTTCATAATGTGCTGATAATCACAGACTACTTTATCTCCATTAAATTATTTGAGCTCAAATGGGCACTTCTGCAAAATGACATGCTTCTCTCTGCCAGGGAACAGTCACACTGTGATTTCTTTTGAAAAAATTCACATTGTGTTTGAAAAAGTCCAGAGTGAATTCAGAGTCAGGAGTCTGTGGGCTGTTGCCAGTTTCACTGGATGAGGATCAATTCACCACATTCCTGGCTGTGCTTCTTTTCAGTGAGGTTAATAATCATAACTAGCTGTGCCTTTTGTGGCTCCCCAAGGGGGATAAACCATTAGACCAACCCCCTTCATCTTTACTTATGACCTAAGCTCAGGATTTGAACTCTCTTCTCCAGAGACCCCAAAGGCTTGTGCGCTAATCCACTTCACCATCATGACCTCCGGAGGGTGGAGATTATGGTAATTGCTGAATGAAGCCCACAGGCCAGAAGTTTCCCCTCAGCCAGACATATCAGTGTCCAAGAAAGCTAGTGGCTGGCAGTAATGGTTGTGTGTCAACTACTATAATGAAATTATGTCTATGAACATTTTTTTTAACTCTGTGTTTAACAAATGGTATGTGGCAAGAAGTAGTATGGATCTGCTGAAATAAAGGCTTAGTTTTTGTGCTTTGAGTTTTAGATAATCGTGCCTAGAAGAAACCACAGGAGATAGATCTGTTAATTCTCCTGATTTTTCTCACAGCCTATTCCTTGCTGCTCATGACTGTTTCTTGCATCCCCCACTAAAGAGACATCCCTGTTATTTAACAAGATCTACCAGGGGGCTGGCCTTGACCTCCACCAGGAAACATCTCCTCTGCTAGGTGGTATTCTCTGCCTCCTGTCTCCACCAACCAGCCTGCAAGCTCACAATCATGATGAATCTTATAGACGAGATTTAATTAACAGATCAAGTTCCTGAAGAAAAAAACATACCACAGTATGTATTTCAAGGTTAAACATCTTGCCTATTTCCCCCAGGTTTGTGCAGGAATTTCTAATATTAACAGTCAGTAAGAGCAAAAGCTAGTGAGGATAAGACGTTTTCTCTTAAGAATTAGAGCCCAATAGTTGTTGGACAGCACTACTGCAGCTCAAATAATAATCTCTAAGTGCATTAGCCCCCAAAGGAGTGACTGTTTCTTGGCAGTCGTAAATCCGAGCCATGGTTGCTTCTGGTGAGCACCCCAGGGACCCCCACAAATACAACGACTGTGTTTATCTACTCACTTGTTGACTCAACAAATGTATATTACATGCATACTCTATGTCAAGACTCTTCTTGGCTCTGGCACTTTAAGAGCAAACAAAAAAGCAAAAGTTTACCATTCTCCTAGGGTTTGCATTTAGATGGAGAAGAAAGAAGATAATAAGCACAACATAGAAAACATCAGAGGGTGATAAGTACTATGGAGAAACACAAGGCAGGCTGGAAACGGCAATAATACCAAGTCGAATGGTCAAGGGAAGGGGACATTTCAGCAAAGACGTACAGGAGGACAGGAGCCCTGCTGATGGAGGAAACAAGGAGTGGGGCCTCTGGGGAAGAGCCAGGGGGCTGGTGTGGCTGGATTGTGAAGGGGGGGCAGTAAGAGATGAGGTCTGTGGGGCGCCTGGGTGGCTTAGTAGGTTAAGCGTCCGACTTTCGCTTAGGTCATGATCTCGCGGTTCGTGGGTTCGAGCCCCGCGTCGGGCTCTGTGCTGACTGCCAGCTCGGAGCCTGGAGCCTGTTTCAGTCTGTGACTCCTTCTCTCTCTGACCCTCCCCTGCTCACGCTGTCTCTCTCTCTCTCTCTTTCATAGAAATAAATAAAAATATTTAAAAAAAAAAAAAAGAGATGAGGTCTGAGAGGAAGGCCAGGAAGCACAGATGTGGGGCTTGGTGCCATCTTGACTTTGCATCAGATGGGGAGGCACCGGGGAGTGTTGCACCAAGTCTGACGAAGAATTCCGAGGCAAGGGAGGCTGGGTTTGCATCTTAGATGCCGATGAGTACTGCTATCTTCTTTCCTTTCACTTCGTGTAGTGCCTACTCTAAATTATTCTTTGCGGGGCACCTGGGTGGCTCAGTCGCTTAAGCGTCCACCTCTTTATTTTGGCTCAGGTCATGATCTCATGAACCTGAGATGTCTGGCTCTGCGCTCACAGTATGGAGCCTCCTTGGGATTCTCTCGCTCTCTGCCCCTCCCTGACTTGGGAGTGCACACTCCACTCTTAAAATAAATAAATAAACCTAAAACACTTATTCTTTGAAAACCTTAGCCTTCCTTTTGACTTGCTTTGCTCTTGGTGGAAACAGAAAACCTATTGATTGGATTTAATACCATTCTTACTTATGCACCTCCCCTTCCTTCTTGTTCTCAGTAGGTTGTTTTACCCAGGAGCATTAATGGTGGCATTCGGACTAGAACAAACACCATTGACTTATTTTCTATTGTTTCCACTCCTTAAGGAACGTGCTTAGCATACATTCATGTAGGAAAAATACCCCGTTTACTTTTTTGAAAACTTGTCAATTTCAATTCCAGTCTCAATCATCCTTACTTGAAAAATGCCCACATCTTAGCTTCCTGCACATTCTGACCCTCATCCTTTCAAACAGAAATCATGCCTGTTCTTGCTTTCTTGTGGCTTGGCAGCATGTCAGCGTTCTTAGGGCTTTCCAAGCCTTTTATACTTTTTACTTCCTTATAATGGCTTTGTGTGTTTTTCCCTCTGTAATTGACTTATAGGTGACACAGAGCAGCTTTGGTGCAAGAGGCAATGAAGGAAAGCTGAATAGGCTCAGAAGTGCTTCAGGCAGAAAAAGAAGAAAAGAGACTTTGAACGGAGAAAGAGGCTATTTACTTTGACTCTCTTTCATCCTTCTAACGGTGAGGGATACTCACTGTGAAGGGACAGGACAGTTCGACTTCAGCATTTCGTCCAGTAGGAAGGACCTGGTCACTGGTAGAACAAATATCCCAAACTACAGGCTACACCTGTGATCTTCCCCACACTCACCTCTCCTCAGTCTCCAAAAATACAAAATAAAAAAACCTGAAATCAGTTACCTGTTGAAAGAGTGGCTTCCAGAATTCTGTAGCTGGTGTCAGGGGCCCCAAATACTTAAGGCTACTTTAAAAAGTTTTGTTAAGTAGAAAGTCATGTTCAGTAAAGAGATGAAAGTTCAGAACTTTCACAGTAACAAAGTTATTGCTTTTACAGGACTCATCCCACACATTTCTGGAGGTATAATAGATCCCTAGACGTTTTAGGAGACTGCTCCAGCAGCTCACAATGGGTTTAGAGTGCTCTGTATGCACATGGCCTGTCACAAGACTTCATGTCACATCATTCCTGGCATGAACCACCACGCCAGATTCAGCCACCTCCACCTAAGCAGGCCTGGGTCTGAGCAACATGCGGCACTGTATTCTCTTGCGAGTGCCACCCACAATCTGTGCAGCTGGGCTCCTCTTGGAATTCTGCAGAATTGCATGTGGACCAGGTCAAGGTGATCTGGGGCCAGAAGGAAATGGATCTGTGCTGCTTTTGGAGAAGCAATCTCAGAAAATGAAACAAGAAAAGCTACCCGTTGCCTTTACTAGCAGGGTCCACAGATGTTCCGTTAGAGGCTCCTGTCTCACCGCCTGGAGAGTGATCTCTGAACACAGGCAGAGGATACCTCCACAGATGCAATCTGTGTTTCTTCAGACCTTAAATCAATTTCCCGAGGCCAACAATTATTTATTTATTTCCTCTCCAGAGAAGGCGATTGTACCTGAAGACATGGTTTTATGATGTGGTGAGGCAGAGTAATTAGACATTGTGAGCTCGTGAGTCCTCTAACCTGTCCTACACTTCCAGCTTCACCAGCTCCAGGCTGGGTACCTGGAGGCAGGTTATTTAACACGAACCTAGATGACCACGTACGTAAAATAGCGGAAACCCCACCACCCTCTAGAACAACCTACAAGATTATTGTGAGGATGAGAGAGAGGATCTGTGGTCACAGAAGCATCGGCACAATGTGGGACACATGCATTAGGTGCTCAGAGCTGTGGTTTGTGATCTCTGCTCTCTTCCCTGTTGTTTGGAGGAGCTTCCAGAATGTATACCACAAATCTATATTGGAGAGAGCAAAAGGAGTCGTTTGCCTTACTTGGGGGTCTGTGTTTCCATTGGTCACTTGTGAATTATAGAGGTGGTGATCACTGAGAAGAGGTGAAACCAAGCTTTATCTCCAACACCAGTCTCTGAACATCAACATTGATCAAAGGATGCTGTCCTAAACGAGGAACGTCTTTACCAGCCAAGTGCACTCCAGGCTCTGTGTGTACTAAACCCACTGGAGGCATTTAAAGAGTGCCATGGGTGATCTTGACCTTGACCAAGGCCTCCACACAGGAGAAGGCCAGTGGAGTTACACTGTGACCTTCGTCCTTCTGGACAGCGCCCTCTGTTCTCCACTATCATGAACTGAATGTTTATGTTGTCTCCAAATGTATAGGTTGAAACCCAATGTGATGGTGTTGGGAGGTGAGGCCTTTATGACCAGGAGAGTGATGGGATTAGTGTCCTTCGGAGAAGAGGAAGAGACCAGAGCTCTCTCTATGTGTCATGTGAGGACACAGCCAGAAGGTGGCCATCTGTAAACCAGAGAGGTCTCATCAGAACCCAATCATGTGGGCTCCCTGATCTCAGACTTTGAGCCTCAAGAACTGTGAAAAAAAATAAACATGTGTTGTTTAAGACACCCAGTGCATGGTTTTTCTGTTATAGCAGCCTGAACTAAATGCTATATGCTAAGACAGCCATGCAGTACAAAATACAGAACTGATAGAAACTCCAAACAAGTAGGGTGACGGAGACTTTCTACTGAGGGAATCATGACCATTTTCCAAAAAATGAATTTTTCGCTCTAAAAAGATAAAGATCGTGGCTGATTTGAAAACATAAATAAATGATTCTTATCCTCAATAAAGGGTAGCTATTATTGTCCTGGCTTCTATTTTGTTGATGTTGTGAAAGTCCTCTGGATGAATATAATTGCAAACAAATTTTGAAGCAATATTATTTCTTATTGAGAAACTTCCTTACTGTGGCTTCCATGTTCCGTTTTACGGAAATATAATTATAGAATAATTTTTCTGATTAACCATTATAAGACTGAGGCCAGTCTTTGTCATTCACTTTTAGCCTCCCAGACTTTTTCTTTAAAAGATCTTTAATGTTAATTATTTCATGGTTATACTACTGCTTTGCCCTGTGAGGACTGACCTTGTTTGTGCCTCTGTTTGTTCTCATTAATAAGACTTGTTGGACAGCCAAAATGTTCATTAATAATAAAATCATCATATACATTGTGAGATATCCATACTTTGGGATGCTCCAAAGGCACTAAATAAAATGGAAGCCAATCAGTAGGTATTGACATTGAAGGTGCTCGAAGCCGTGTTATATAAAAGGAAACAAGAAAAAAACACAGTGCACATCTCTGTCTCTCCCTACCCACATCTCTGTTTATGTATGAATAAAATAACACCCTGATATGTATATGGGTGAGTTTGTGCATGTAGATGCAGGGAGAAGCAAGGGAACGACTCGACACACACCCTTGTTGATAGTGAATCCCTGAGAACAAAATGGTGGTGGTGGTACTTTGGGGACAAAGGCCAATGAAGGGAGATTTTTGACTGAGTATCTTATTTGAATCTTTTACAAGGACATTATAGTCTTGCATGGCTTGTGTGGTTAATAAACCAAAATATTAAAACTATTAATACTAGTCACCTCTCCACAGGGCAAAGGTGAGTCCTGATGAAGAACTGAAGTCTTCTGAGGCTGTCTAGTGAAAGATGGGGGACACAGGTGTCTTCTGGAGGGGTAAATGTGGCCTCTGTGGCCCAGTTCAATTTATTACAGCACTGTCAGTGGTTAGCAGAGATGATCAATTCCAGGAGTAGCCAGAGCTTCAGCGTGAGGAAAAGGGAAAGCAAATAATTTCTCAAACTAAACAGATTAAATTAAGTGCATTTTTCATTCATTAGAAAAGAGAGTGGGCCCTCCTTTGTTTTATTAATATATTTAAGTAGAGTATGGATTTTTGCCTTTCTTGGCTGCCTTGCCTTGTTCCCACTGGCCCATGCTGTCTTTTTATTTGAATTATCTGTTTATTATATTAGGTTAAGAACCCAAGGCCATCTTGCATGGGACACACTATAAATACCCATTATCATGGTTATGTATTATTGAGGCGATGAAGGAAGACAATTTATAAAGAAATGAGATTATCTCAGTTTTTTTTTGTAATCTATCTTATTATAGTCTGACCATTACATATGCAGTTAAGAAAATGAACCAAATCTTCCAGTTGGCCGTTCTCTTAGCCCTGTCTACACAGCTGTGACATTAGGGGAACTAAAACGTATAAGCCAATATATTTATGCCTGCAATCCTCCCTCCCCATTTGTACACACCTATTTCATTCATCATTTTGACAGTTTGCACAAGCAAACTGTCCTAATTTTTTTCAAAAGCTCTCTTCACAAATTGAGTGTGATGTGGAATTAATCATCCCGTTAGGCAGGCGCTGGAGGACATTCATTGCGATGTGGTATTTACACCCCCAGCACTCAGCTTCCTTCGACTTGTTTCAGGGGCTCGTCAACCACCCACACCTCCTTCCCTCATCCCGAAGGTGTGTTCTGTGCTCATCTGCCTTCAGCGACGGTGTTGAAAACACACCTTTCACTTATTACAGGCTTTCCCCGTTTCTTTTCCCCTGGTGAGCCATCATTCTACTTACCGTTACTTTGCTTTCTTGGGAAATTTCCTCCTAACCACTTCTCCCCCTCCTCCCCACCATCTTTAAAAATAAAAGATAGTTAGAAAGAAAATTTAAAACACCAGCTTCAAATAGAAAATGCTACACACGATCCTAAAAAAAGCAGTTGGCATCCCATTGGCTATTCTCCTGCATTTAACTTAGAAGTGTTCTAGAATAATGTGGCAGAGGAGAAGGGTAAAGAGAGAACAGTTCACAATGGTAACAAACAACAAAACTTTTGGTTTTGTTATTGTAGACTTGCAACATCAGGCTTGTATGTAAAAATATATGCTTTTATGCCAACCGGTCTTTTATACAGGGAGGATGAAATCCCACCTAGTTCAGTCAACCATCTAGTCTTAAAATTCTAGCTCAGAACCCCATGCTGCATTTTTCCCTTTCCTTATTACAGAAGAGAACAATCTGAAAACTATAGGCCAGATCTATAATTGCGAAGACGCTGTTAGATAAATATGTACCGCTGTGCTCTCCTGCACTTAAAAATTACATAGATGTTGACAGTTTCATGGAAAGAGTATTTATATCTCAAAAGAATGTAGGTGGACCTGACAAATATTAGTTACATAAGCCTAATGATAGCCATACTCAAACCAACACATGGCTTTAAAACAGAAAAACTTCAGGGTGCCTGGGTGGCTCAATTGGTTAAGTGTCGGCTCAGGTCATGATCTCGCGGTTTGTGGGTTTGAGCCCCGCATTGGGCTCTGTGCTGACAGCCAGCTCAGAGCCTGGAGCCTGCTTCAGATTCTGTGTGTGTGTCTCTCTCTCTGACTCTCCCCTGCTCATGCTCGCTCACTCTCTCTCTCTCAGAAATAAATAAAACATTTTAAAAAAAACCCAAAAACTTTTAAACTTCTTTTCTTACTTGTAGATTCTAACAAGGTGGATCGTAAGCATAATTTTCAGCCTAAACATTCAATAGCTTGAAATCTCACTTCTTGCATAAAAGAGCCTTGATGTGGAAATTAGAAACATAGGGTCCAACCCTGACTTTGTGGTTAACCAGCTGGGTGACTTCAGAGGAATCATTTCCCAGTCTCAGTACTGATGCTGACTTTCACAGTCATATGCAAAGCTGGGAAGTTAAGACCTCTCAAATTATTTTGTGATCCTATGCTTTTAGCTGTCTTCTCCCATATGCCAGTATTCTGACCTTTATTTTTTAGTGGACTATTGCCCCAATATTCCCCCCAGTTTCTGTAAGTTATAAAAACATTTTTAAATTTCAATCCTTTGGTTTCTGTTCTTTTGCTTTTTTTTTTTTTTTTTTTTTTTTGCTTTTTTTGGATAGAGATCAATGTCTCTGCTTTACAATTTTCTGGTAACTGCTTAACTCTCCCACTGAACAGCCTTGAGAAGCCCCATAAACAGAGCCCAGAAATAACAATGAAATAGTGATGAAAGGGGTGACATTAGGATTTTGTGGGTTCCTATATGAGCTTTAAGATTTTGTGGGTTCTTATAAGAATTTTTCCTATTTGTAGTAAAATAATTGGAACATATTATTTGGATTATAACATTACTGAACAGATAGCCTTTTTGGTTAAATAAAAATGAATTAATCTTAGTAATCTAGAATTTTATCAAAAACTGCATAGAAACCATTTGTTCATTTGTTTTGGCATGGAGATATTTATTCACTAAGTGATTTATTAAAAAGTTATAGTATGTGTGTGTGTGTGTGTGTGTGTGTGTATGTGTGTGTGTGTGTGTGTATGTGTGTGTGTGTGTCTATATCTCATTATGTGTATCCAAAGAAGCCACATGCAAGGAGCTCAGAATTAGTTAAGGGAAATGAGATCCTTTGTGAACATGACATAAAAGTATAAGGCTAACAAATATTGAGAGAAGGGTGAGGTGTTATTGAGTCTGGTGTGAGGAAAGTGAGAGGCTTGTCATGTTGGTATCCCAGGGCCTGGCACATAGTAGGTGCTGAATAGATATTCATTGAGTAAATACGTGACTGAAAGTCAGACCCACAATCCATTGCCATTTCCATGTGAAATATAACGTGACCTTTAGTGTTGTGAAAACCATGAAGGAAGAAGCAGCCTATATGGATGAGTTTTACTCCATAGACCGCAAGAGGAAAGAGAAAGCTTAGGAGGATTGAGAAATCACCACAAAACACAACAAAGCATTGCTGTGAGGTCCAAATAAATAGAACAGTAGCTGTTTTACTTGTTTTCTTCCATAGACTGAATGTCTATGTCCCCTAAAATTCATATTTTGAAACCTAATCACCAAAGACGATCATATTGGAAAGTTGGGTATTTGCGAGGTGATTTGTTCATATAGGAGGAACCCTCAGGAGTGGGAGCAGTGCCCTCATAAAAAAGACTCCAGACTTCTAGACTTCTGTATCTATTTTGTCTTCATTGAGTTGAAAACTGTAAGACAACAAATTTGACTCTTGCTGATTCAAAAACAAGAAAAGACTGCAAAAAGCCCTGTCACTCCCTTCTGCTATGGAAGTTATAGGCTAGAAGACTGCCATCTATAAACCAGAAGGCAGACTCTCATCAGACACCACGTCAGCCAGTCCATTGACCTTGGACTTCCCAGCAGCCGGAACTATGAGAAATACGTTTCTGTTGGTATCATGGGATAGAAGCCCCAAATGACTAAGACACTGTTGAACTAATTTTGGTAGAGAAGACAGATGATGGGCTTTAGCACAAGAAGTGTCTGGATTTGGTCTCTCCTACTATTTACTGGCTCTCTGTGCTTTGGGTTCCTCAGTAGTAAATTGAAGATGTTACTTGTCTGAAAGAGCAATTATGACAATTTGATAATATGACTCTATCATTCCTATTATCATTGTGATCAGCTTCAATTTTCTCATCTGTAAATGGGAATAAAAATGGTAAGGATGGGTAAAATGCCCTAACTTCCTATCTGCCAGGTAGTCAAGTCTTGAAGAGTGTAAGCTATTAGCAGTAGCAGCAGTATTAGTAATCTATCCACATCTTTGCCAGTGATAATGAACTTTTATATCAGTTAATACACATTTACATTACATTCTTTACATGTTACATTATTTATTTGTCTTATTTGGTATTAAAACTCCATGTTGGATATGGACTCATATTTCTCCATTGTGCAGATCAGGAAACCTGGTCAGAGAATCCCTGTCTGCGTATAACACAAGGGTGGCAGTCATATCAACCATATGTTGGTTATGTCGTGGAAAGAGTCAGATGGATCTAATTTAAATCCTGATTCTGCCTTTTATTACCCATGTATTTTTAGGGAAGACACTTTGGTTTCTCTAACCTTTCTTTTCTGGGAAAAAGGCTTAGTATTACCTACTTTATAAGGTTGTTGGGAAGGTTGTAACAATCAAATGGGAAAAATATATGTCAAGCACCTGTCATTGGAAACTCATGAACTGGTAGCTAATTTTATTCTTATTTCTTAGCTGGGAAAGCCCCAGCTGTAGAGATCTTCTAGTCCGTACTGCCGCGGTGCTTCAGAGAAGGCTATTCCTTAATAAATATTAGGAGAATTAATAAATAAAGGAGAAACTTTCCACGGCTAATGAAGCTTGACAAAAGTGGGTGAAACAAAACTGAACGAGGTCCTTCTCTATAGAACTTATTTAATAGGGTAAGAGATGATGTGAATCTTCTAGAGTGAGATTTGTAGTACTTTAAGTTCTTTTGACCACAGAGTTCTCTTTTGTGGGCCATATCATAAGACTGATGCTCATATCTAAGTATGTTAGACAGATAGGCTAATCTAATTAAGCAAATCCCTTTGACAGATGGGGAAAGTGCAGCCGAAGTGTGAACCAGAGAAGAAGCGGCAGCATCAGGACCAGAATCAGGCTTGCCTAACATCCTGAGTTCTCCTGAATTGACACCACTCGGCATCAACATGGCTCCCTTTTTCCTGCCGCTCTGGTGTCTGCTGCTGGTCCTCAGATGGTTAAAGTATGGACAGTCTCTGGGTAGGACAAAGGAAGGAAGGTAACCATGGAGGGATCTGGTCGGAGAACACACGAAAAATGACAGAAGAGATTCTGAGCCTGACAATACCAAGTAGGCAGGCCAATGAATTCCAACTGTGGCATCCTCGTTAAGATTATGAGTCCACGGAAGGAAGATGTTGAATTGCACCCTGTAACCATAGCATCAGGCTAAAGAGACTACGGGACAGGCTGCCTGTTCATATCACGAACTGTAGCCCAGTCACAAAGCCATTTGCAGCCTGTCCATATTTTACTGACATGAGCAATTACATGTCCTGTAACGGCAATGAAGCAATAAAATTTATGTCTTGTCATCTTTAACAAGATTAGACATAACCCTTCTCATAAATGTAATACTGAATGGAGATTTTTAAGAACATAAGTATAGTTAAGGATCCTTGAATTTATCCCTCATAGTTAATTAAAATCCTCCCCAAGAATTGGCAGATGATAGATAGAAAGATGTGGAAGCTTTTAATCCACGTTAAGTGTGAACTAATGATTTTTTTTCGCATACCTTGCTCAGCTTCAGCTGGGTGTGTGACTCACATTTGTACCATATAGATTTCAGGAGGGAGGCGAAGGGTGTGACCCCTATTCCTGCAGCGATGCACACGCTCACCGGGTAGTGGAACACGTCCGTCAGTGCGGTTCCAAACGGCCCGTCCACTGCCAGCCTGCAATCACAAAGTGTGGCCTTTGTGACGTTCAAACGCTCCGCTCTTGAAAACAAAGCCATCCTCAACCACTGCTCTTTGCAGGATGTGTTTGTAACTGGGTGCAGGGTCTTGGCTCTGAGTTTGAAAATGCCCTGTCTGGAGAGCCTGGACTTAGCATGAGGAACTGGGGATCTAGTCTCACAGGGGTGACGACCGGATAGGTCAGCCCAGGTGCATTCATGGTGGGACAAAGCGTGACTTTTCTGGCTTGAGCCCACACCCCTTCCACATGGCCAGCTCCTCTTATAGTTCCTAGAGCTTGTTTCGGCTCCAGGTATTATGAAGCCTCTCCTCTCCTCTCCCCTTCCTTTCCCTCCCCTCCCCCTCATCTTTCTTCCCTTCCCCTCCCCTCCTCTCCTCTTCTTTCTTATACCATCAAAGGAATAAAGCAGAAGGAGGTTTAGAAGGCTTATCTGTCTTTTTGCCAACATGCTTCTCCTCTAATTTTACTTATTCAGTCCCACATCTTAGTACGTTCATATCATTTTCATCTAACAGAAGACATTCATTTGGAATAAATATAATTTTGAGATCATTTGTCAGGTATGTGTAATTTCTAAAATTTGTTGTTTCAGATTACGTGAGCTCAGAACCTGTGATAATCAGGCCAGGAATGGTACAGATGTTTTGTCTTTGCTTAGCAATTTTTTCCTTGTAAGGATGAAGCATATATTACGGAATAAATATGATCATCTGTAACATGGTCTGGAAGAGACTGGCTCTTGGATTCGACTCCATTTCTCAACACCAGTTCTCCACACTGGCTTTTCTTTCATTTCCTAAAATACACAGTACCCCCTTCTGCCACAGGGCCTTTGCATGTGTTAATCCAAGCAATCACTAGGAATACTTGGTCTTGGTTCATAGTTATCCTCTTGTTAGGTCTTATCTGGAACATCATTTCCCTGGGGAAGCTCTGTGGATCCTTTGGATTTAGGCTAAATCCCCTCTTGTATGCTTCATAGCCCCATGTACCCCCCCTCTGGAGTATGCATCACAGTTGTAATTTTAGTTTTTTGGGTGTGTGCGCATGATTTGGTTTGCATCTGTCCTGATCACTAGACAACACGTCCTCCGGAGAGAGGGGCCGGGTCCGTCTTCACTCCCCACATGCCCTCTGCAATGGAGCTGTTTGGTAACAATTTGTTGAATAAATTGTAAAGGGGACGTTGAAAATATTTCAGTCAGCAGAATGTATTAAATAACCTCAACTATTCCAAAAGCACACATTTACATATGAACAAAGATATGCTAATTAAAAGGCTTCTAAGTTATTCATAACCATTCCCTAAGGGGTGTCTGTTGAAGGTACCCGAGGTTGGCCCATTTGGGCTTACTTTGTGTTCATGAAAGTTCAATTGGGTTTTATTTTTAAATATTCCATATGCCAGCCCTCCTAATAATTCAAATTAACTCTCTTCAAGTTAATCTTAATTAATAAGGCTTTATTACATATTGATATATGGAAATGGAAGAATAAAAATAAAAGGTCATTAACCAGAAAGGGTTAGTATCTCAGCCCACTGTAGATTATTTTATAAATAATTAGATAAGGGGAATTGAGAGAGAAAAAATGAAACTGTCCAAGGATTAAAATATCTTACCGTTAATTGTTTTTATAATTAGTTGTATTGGGGATTTATTTGACACTGATTTGAAAAGAGAACAATTAAACCCAAAGGAGAATTGTGTCATATAATCCACAGAAATATACAATAAATAAATTTCTGCATAATTATGAATTGTGAATCTAAGCTGGAAAAGGCAGGAGGAAATACTGAGTCTGACTTTCCTGAAACTATAGCACTCCTTCCTTCCACGACCCGACAGTGGATCGCATTCTTCTGTTAACTTGCCCAGACACCATGTTCCACGCAGGGACAGTTCAATGCAGTAGGTCGGTTTTCTCACATCTCACCGAAGTCTGTCTTCTGACAGCTTCCCCCACTTGCCTTCCCAAGGAACACGCACCAGCTCTCTTCCCTTTCTCCTCTCAGGTCTTTAAATGGGCCATTGTAGCTATCGTGACACCTTGATTGTTCTTTTTTGGACAAAAATGTCTCCCTTTCTGGAGACCTTTTGCAATCCTGAATTGACTCTTTTTGCCCAAATTCTTGTATCGAATTCACTTAGCTACTTCCTCTTCAATTTGGATCCAGAGTTTAAGGATGCCGCTTAGGAAAGGACGACCGTTTCTGACATCCACACCGCACATTCCTTGTTGCTTATACTCAGGGGCACACCCATCCACTTCATCAATTCCACCTTCCACTCTGCACCCGTGGCCTTTGCTCATATACACGTCCTCCCTATCATCATTGCCGTTCCGGACATCTCTGGCGTAGGTGACCTTTCACAGTTTGCTAATCATAATAGCCAGGCTTTCTTTTTTTTTTTTTTTTTACACTATGCATTATGTTAAGGGCTTTTTAAAGACTGTCATATTTAAACCTAAACAAATTCTTAGGTACTACTATTATCATCTTTATTTTGCAGATGGGGAAACTGAGGCACACAGTGACATACATTGTCTGAGATGACATGCAAAACTGGGCTTTGAATCGAGGCTGTCAAACACTGGAACCCTGGGCTCTAGGAAGCAGGGTAAATCTCTAGCATCAACTCTGAGAAATTCCTCCGTTTTACCTCAAAAGGCAAAGTGTTTTAAAATAGCTCACATTTTCTTCCTTTTTCCTGGGCTCAGAATAAAGACATTTCCCAGCTTTTTGTACAGGTTTGCTTCTCGCCTTGGCCTCACAGATTGCTGGGGCTGATTCAAATTCTTTCTGGGGACACCTGGGTGGCTTAGTCGATTAAGTGTACTGATCAGGTTGTGATCTCTTGGTTCGTGGGTTCAGGCCCCAAGTCAGGCTCTGTGCTGACAGTGCAGAGTCTGCTTGGGATTCTCTCTCTTTCCTTCTCTCTCTCTACCCCTTGCCCCACTTGCATTTTTAGTCTGTTTCCCTCTCTCTTTCAAAATAAATAAATAAACTTACAAAAATCCTTCCTGGGTCCAAAGCAGTGAACAATTATAGTGCTCCCTCCAACATGTTTGATTCAATTCAAAATCAAACTAACATTAAGAGATAAAACTATCCAAGGAAGTCCAGTAAAATCCTGATTCTTCATATGTTGAAGAGTTAAACAAATATGCCTCCACATGTATAGAGGCAGAGGTCAATGAGCTTAACAAATGAAGGAAAACTGCACTGTTTCCAACAACTCATTTTTAGTCATTCAATAAATATTTACTGAGTATCAACTAAGGGTTAGGGCCCATTTTAGACACTGAACACAACAACGTGAGCCGAATGGATAATGTCCCTTTTCTTGTGGAACTTCCATTCTAGTGTGGGAAGATATCTGGGAAACAGATCAACAAGCAGACATTCAGTGTGTCAGGTGGTGATGAGTACGCTGCAGAAGAATGAAGTGGGGCACAGGACAAAGTGGTTACTCAGAGTCAGTTAGGGGTTGTTGCTTCAGATAGGGCAGGAGGGAAACGCCTCACTAGGAGACCTCTGAGCAAATGCTTGTGGGAACTAAGGGAACAGAACAGCCAAGCAGAGATCCGGGGAGGCGTGCTCAGGATGGAGGGGACAGAAGTGGTAAGGGTGAACTGCTGTTCAACATAGTGCTGGAAGTCCTAGCATCAGCCATCAGACACCAAAAGGAAATCAAAGGCATCAGAATTGGCAAAGAGGAAGTCAAACTTTCACTCTTCGCAGATGACATGATACTCTACATAGAAAACCCCACAGACTCCACCAGAAGCCTACTAGAACTGATCCAAGAATTCAGCCAAGTTGCAGGGTACAAAATCAACGTACAGAAATCGGTTGCATTTTTATACACCAACAATGAAGCAACAAAGAGAGAAATCAGGAAACTGATCCCATTCACAATTGCACAAAAAACCATAAAATACCTCGGAATAAACCTAACCAAGGATACAAGAGATCTGTATGATGAAAACTATAGAAAACTTATGAAGGAAATTGAAGAAGACACAAAGAAATGGAAAAACATTCCTTGCTCATGGATAGGAAGAATAAATATAGTTAAGATGTCATTACTATCTAAGGCACTCTACACATTCAATGCAATTCCAATCCAAATTGCACCAGCATACTTCTCAAAACTAGAACAAACTATCCAAAAATTTGTATGGAACCACAAAAGACCCCGAATAGCCAAAGTAATCCTGAAAAATAAAACCAAAACGGAGGGATCACCATCCCAGACTTTAGCCTCTACTACAAAGCTGTCATCATCAAGACAGTATGGTATTGGCACAAAAACAGACACATAGACCAATGGAACAGAATGGAGAACTCAGAAGTGGACCCAAAAGTATACAGCCAACTAATCTTTGACAAAGTAGGAAAGAATATCCGATGGAAAAAAGACAGCCTTTTTAACAGATGGTGTTGGGAGAACTGGACAGCAACATGCAGAAGAATGAAACTAGATCATTTTCTCACACCATGCACAAAAATAAACTCAAATGGATAAAGGACCTGAACGTGAGACAGGAAACTATCAACACCCTAGAGGAGAAAGCAGGAAACAACCTCCTTGACCCCCACCACAGCAACTTCTTACTTGACACATCCCCAAAAGCAAGGGAATCAAGAGCAAAAATAAACTGTTGGGACCTCATCAAGATTAAAAACTTCTGCACAGCCAAGGAAACAACCCAGAAAATTAATAGGCAACCAACGGAATGGGAAAAGATAGTTGCAAATGACATATCAGATAAAGGGTTAATATCCAGAATCTACTAGGAACTCACCAAACTACACGCCCGAAAAACAAACAACCCAGTGAAGAAATGGGCAGAAGATATGAACAGACACTTCTCCAAAGAGGACATCCAGATGGCCAACAGACACATGAAACGATGCTCAGCATCCCTCCTCATCAGGGAAATACAAATCAAAACCACACTGAGATACCACCTCATGCCAGTCAGAGCGGCTAAAATGAGCAAATCAGAGAACTCTAGATGCTGGCAAGGATGTGGAGAAACGGGCACCCTCCTACACTGTTGGTGGGAATGTAAACTGGTACAGCCCCTCTGAAAACAGTGTGGAGGTTCCTCAGGAAACTAACACTAGAACTCCCCTATGACCCAGCAATAGCACTGCTAGGAATTTACCCAAGGGATACAGAAATGCTGATGCATAGGAGCACATGTACCCCAATATTCATAGCAGCACTCTCCACAATAGCTAAAACCTGGAAAGAGCCTAAGTGTCCATCAACAGATGAATGGATCAAGAAGATGTGGTTTATCTACACCATGGAATACTACATGGCAATGAGAAACAATGAAATCTGGCCATGTGTAGCCACATGGATGGACCTTGAGAGTGTGATGCTGAGCAAAATAAGTCAGGCAGAGAAAGACAAATATCATATGTGTGCACGTATAGGAGGATTAGGAGGAGCTTAACAGAGGACCAAGGGGGAGAAGAAGGCTTGTGTGGGGAAAGGGAGGAGAGGCAAACCATGAGACTTTGAATGCTGACAAAAACTGAGGACTGATGGATGGGAGGGGGGAGGGAAGGATGGGCATGGAGGAGGACACTCGTGGGGATGAGCACTGGGTGCCGGTGGAAACTAATTTGACAATAAACTATTTGTAAAAAAAAAAAAAAAGAAGAAGTGGTAAGGGTGATTAGAAGAGAAAAACAAGAAGGAAGGCTAGAAGAATGGCAGAGTTCAAGGGGGGGGGCTGAAACTCAGGGGGTGGGGCAGAGAAGCCCAGGGAAGCTTTGAGGTGGGGGAGAGGACGTATCGTATTGGGCCTTGAGCTGACGGCGCACTCCACAGATAGAAGGCATATTGACTACTGAGAAACATGTACTGAGTTCTTGTTGGTGTATTGGCTGAAATGCCAGCTGGTTTGCAGAAGGGAAGGCTGGTTAATAGACCAGGTAAGTGTATACACTAACAGCGAGACCAGGCTAGAAACAGGATGAAAGTGGTGATCTGGGCAACGCCAAAAGGAGGGAAGGGATGTGTCCGTGTCTAATTTTACTCCCAATTTTAACCATTTGCACTGCATTCTGAATCTTAGAATTCTGCGACATGGCTTCCTTTCCTTTTTTTTTTTTTAATTTTTTAATGTTTTATTTATTTCTAGGAGAGGGAGAGAGAGAGACAGCGTGATCAGGGGAGGGTCAGAGAGAGAGGGAGTCACAGACTCTGAAACAGGCTCTAGGCTCTGAGCTGGCAGTCAGCACAGAGCCCGTAGCGGGGCTTGAACCCACGAACCGCGAGATCATGACCTAAGCGAAAGTCGGATGCTTAACTGACTAAGCCACCCAGGGGCCCCTTCTTTCCATGATTAAAAGGAAAAGGTCTTAAATGGAGTAGTAGTTAGGTATTGTCAGCTGACTTGGGGCTCTGGTCTCAATAGATGTTGCGTATACAGTAAAACCTTGGGTTGCAGGTAACTCGTTCTGCAAGTATTCCACAAGACAGCCAAACATGTCAAATAAATTTGGACTCAATAAAGGAGTGATGTCTTGCAATATGAGTAGTATGTGAGGCCGAATGTCACATGACCACAAATGAGCCAATGACTCTTCTCTCCCCCCTCCTTCTCTATGGGATTTTGGATGATCGTCTCCCATGCCCGGATGCTCGGTCTCAGGCCCTGGTGTTTTGCAGACATCAGTGATTTTTCAGAACAATGGAAGGTGCCCACAACTGGCACTAGTGTATTTTTTTGTCACTTCAAAGCACCTATGGACAGTCCTTTGTTTTTCCAGATAAGAGTAAGCTTAGGAATGCTTTACTTCATTCTAGATCATTGGATAAGTTCCTTGGTAAAGTTGCGTGAAAAGAAAAAGATTCCTTTGAGCCAATAGATAGCAGTGATTACGTTAGTGATAGTGAAAGTCGTCCTACACAATCACCCTCCTCTCTCTCGTCTCCCTCACACCAGCCTCGAAGGTTTTCAAAGGTTGGTGCAGGTTAATCTGTTCATAATTTTAAATATTTTGTACTTTCTTTATTATCTTATATGATATTACATCATTGGGACCATTTTTACATGAATATTTTTGGGTCGTGGAACAAAACATCTGAGTTTCCATTATTTCTTATAGGGAAATTCGCTTTGGTATACAAGTGCTTTGGATTATAAGCTTGTTTCTGGAAAGAATTATGCTCACAGACCAAGGTTTTACTGTACTTGGTTTCTTATCATACCACTCTTTAGTTCCAACGTTTGAAATGAAGCCATGTGAGTCTTCCTACCTACTGAACATGACCAAGCACAGTGCTACATAGTTAAAGTTCAGTGTCCTATGGGAAGGGGGAAAGAGGGACAAGAAGCTGAATAGATTCTGAGCCTTACATTTATTCTAGTGCCTAGTTTGCCTCCTGTAAATATTTGTTAAAGTAAATGAGCTAAGGCATCCATATTGGGTCTAAGTACTCATGAATTCTTCATTAAATATTTACTCTGTACCCAATACATGTCAGACACTGTTCCAGACACTGGACATATAGAGGAGGTCAGACAATGCCTTGCCCTCAGGAAGTTCCATTCTAAGTGTTCAACACCTAGTTTCTTAGGGCACTGGCCACTGCTTGGTAGTTCCTGATACCCTCCAAGGATGGCAGAGGAAGGAATCTCTGTTTTTTTAATTTTTAAAATTTCTATAATGTTTAGTTATTTTTGAGAGAGAGACAGAGACAGAGTGTGAGCAGGGCAGGAGCAGAAAGAGAGGGAGACACAGAATCTGAAGCAGGCTCCAGGCTCCAAACTGTTAGCACAGAGCCGGATGTGGGGCTTAAACACACGAGCCAGGAGATCATGACCTGAGCTGAAGTTGGACACTTAACCTACTGAGCTACACAGGTGCCCCGAGAAGAAGGAGTCTCTTGATGGTTCTTTTGAAATATCAGATCCTATCAAACTGTCTTTCTTAACATTTTGTGTGTGTGTCCCTGTTTCTTGGGGGCCTCAACAACAGGTTTTGCCTGCTTATTGGGTAATCCTGCTGTAAGAGTGGGAATAGACTTTAAGCCATTGTTTGCTAACGGAGGCCAAGACCTGGTAATTTTCTCTGGGACTTCGGTCTGGTGCCCAGGCAAGTCTGAATAGGCTGTCATTGTGGGTTGAGTTGTGTCTCCCCGCTGATATGTTGAAGTTCTAACCTCGGTGCCTTAGAACGTGACCTTATTTGGAAATAGGGCTGTCACAGATGTAATTAATCAAGTTAAGATGAGGTCATACGGGAGGAGGGTGGGCCATTAGTCCAATATGACTCGGATTTATAAGAGGCTGTGGAGACACAGACACAGAGAAGAACTCCCTGTGGAGACAAAGGTAGAGACCGAATTGCTGTAGTTGCAAACCAAGGAACACCATGGATTTCTGACAAACCCATGGAGGCCAGGAGGAGGCGAGGAAGAATTCTTCCCTAGGGGTTTCAGATGCAGCCCTGGGGCTCCCAGAACTGGGAGAAAAGACATTTCTGTTGCTTTAGGCCAACCAGTTTGTGTTCCTTTGTTACCACAACCCTAAAAAATGAATACAGAAGCCATGAGCATTCTTCACCCTTCTCAGACCGACCCTCTGCGCATCCTCCTCCAGCACAATTAAACCCTCTGCGTCCATGTTGATGTTGATTCCATTGGACCCCCAAGAGTTCTAGAGGATGGAGGTGGCGCCTTGCCATCTCTGTGTTTCTGGCACACAGTGGAGGTTAATTAATACTTGTTGTATACACACAAGCAAGACTGGCTGAATAAAGAGGCACAACTAACTTTCTTGACTCTCAGATCATTTTGTCATTCTGTGAGCTTCCATCCATCACTGTTTAGCTCTTTCTTCAGTGGAGGGGGCCCTCTGGATTCATCCTGACCATAAAGTGTCCTCCTTATGAAGACCAAAACGACAAATATAATTTAAAGACCTCAGAAGGGAAGAGCAAAAAAGTTCACGGGGCTTTCTTACTCTTGACAGACTGCGTATAATTATTAGCCAAGGGCTGTTTTGTAGCCGAGGAAACAAAATGTTCCTTCTTCCTGGATTGCTCTCTGCCTTTGTTGAACATTTGTTTGTTGTTTCTTTTTTTTTTTTAAAGAAATGTACTTGCCTCTACTGGAAATCTACTGAATTATACATTTTATATAGGTTCTCAAAGTTAAAAAGTGGATTAAAATTTGCCATCTAGAATAAAGGTATTGCTGCATTTGGTAAGCACGTCGATGCACTAAAATGCCTTATTTGTTCTACGGTTCTAACTTGTATGTAAAAAAGAAATGGACTCTGACCTTGGCAGGCTCCAGGGCTCCTTCAAGGCCTGTTCCCCTGCCCCAAAGGCCTTACATAAAGCTTCTGTCCAGTCTCCTGCTTCGCGGATATGCACACTGAAGAAGTCCTCCTGCGGGGCGGACGTGAGGGTGAAGGGGTGCCATTCCAGCCAGGATATGGACGGGCACTGTATCAAGACGTATTGCCCTGGCGCCATTTTAAAGTTACGCTTTTTCATGTGAAGTTCCAGAACTCCACATGGGTGGCTCACCACCTAAATCGGAGCAGAGGGATCATTTGTTTTTTTTCCTCAGGTTAAAGAAGAACAGACTGGCTTTTTCTTCCATCAGATGTTTTTACATTTTATTTATTTATTTAAAAAAATTCTTAACGTTTATTTATTTTTGAGAGACAGAAAGTGCCAGAGCACAAGTGGGGGAGGGACAGAGAGAGAGGGAGACACAGAATCCAAAGGAGGCTCTGGGCTCTGAGATGTCAGCACAGAGCCCAGCTCAGGACTTGAACTCATGGACCACAAGATCATGACCTGAGCCGAAGCCGGACATTCAACCAACTGAGCCACCCAGAAGCCCTGGTTTTTAAATCTTAAAATCAGCTTTTTGGAGGCATTTTAGTATTTTCCATTAACTTCCAAGGATCTTGGTCATCCTTTTCATATCTGGCTCAGCAACTCTAGCAAGCATGAAGTCTGTCTCCCTTGGATCACTGTTTGAAAAGTGGGTAGCTGCACCCAGGTACCATGTGGTGCCTAGCATGTGACTTTAGGTCTCAAATGGCTAAGCTTTTGGCAGCACAGTTGACCAGGACCAAGAGAATAGAAGCTAGCATATCAGCCATTGCACTTAATTATGCTTAGAGTTATTAAAATACTTACAGAAGTATCTCCATGTTTTTAAAATGTTGACCCAAGCTTCTTACTGTTTTCAACAATCTGTATCTTTTCTCAATCTCTGGTTGATTAACTCTGTGATTTTTTTCTTTTTCTAAAAGAATTTTTTTAAGTTTATTTATTTTTGAGACAGAGAGAAAGAGAGCACAAGTTGGGGAGGGGCAGAGAGAGAGGAAGACACAGAATCAGAAGTAGGTCTCAGACTATGAGCGGTCAGCACAGAGCCCATCACAGGGCTTGAACTCACCAACGGTGAGACCATGACCTGAGCTGAAGTTAGATGCTTAACTGACTGACTAAACCACCCAGATGCCCCAATCCTGTGATTGTTTCATTCTAGGTGGAAACCAATCTTCAAATTCCCTGTGAAATGTTTTGTTTCATTTTAGTTGGGTCTCTTCCAGTTATCCTGCTTAGGCTCTGAGTTTTAGGTGGAGAGAAGCAGCATGCAAAGACTCTTCTTATTGTTTTTTGTTTTTTTTTTTAAGTTTACTTATTCTGAGAAAGAGAGGCAGAAAAAAAATTCCAAGCAGGCTCCTCACTTTCAGCACCAATCTGGACATGGGGCTTGAGCTCACGAACCATGAGATCATGACCTGACTTAAAACCAAGAGTCCAATGCTTAACTTACTGAGCCACCCAGGCATCCCTCTTAATCGCTCTTTTAAGAGCCTTATGGGGTGCCCTGGGTGGCTCAGTTGGGTAAACATCTGACTCTTGGTTTTGGCTCAGGTCATGGTCTCATTGTTTCTGAGATCAAATGCACATTCGGTTCTGTGCTGACAGCTTGGAGCCTGCTTGAGTTTCTCTCTCTCTCTCTCTCTCTCTCTTTCTCTCTGTCTCTCTCTACCTCTCTCTCTCACTCTCTCTCTCAGAATAAATAAATAAACTTTTAAAAAAAGGAGCTTTGCAACTTGGTGCTTATTGGAAGGAAAGAACTAATTTCCCTTCTTCGATTTCCATCTCATTTTCTGAAGAAAAAAAAATCTGTCTAGGCCTCTGTGCCCTCTTTTGTGGCAGGAGGTGGAGGGAAAAAGAAATCAAATGTCTAGATCCTGTGACAGTATTTTTCCATTCAGAAGAGAATCTCACAGCATTTTAATCATTAGCTCTGTCACCCATCTCCCTACTGATATTTGTTCTGATTCTGCTGTTAAATTGTCTCCCTAGTAACGGCTCTAGTGGATTTCCAGAAGTTTTACTGTCTGGCTTTTGACGTAGCCTGATATCCTTTGGTGCTTAACTTAAAAGCAGCAACATGGAAACAGCTTAAAACAGAAATATGAAGCAATTTTTATGCATCTGCTTCCATGAAGACAGTTTAGGAGGCAGAGGACTCTGTTAATATTGTATTAGCAATACAGGTTTGGTTAGCAGAGTATTTCTTCTTGAAGGTTTAAAACACCAGGGGCGGGGTATTTGGTACGTTTCAATCTCCTAGACATGTTTCCTGGTCTAGGGACTCATATCTTCTTCCAGCACACAGTAGAATTGGAGAGCTGTGAGGAGGGGTACAAGTTTGGAAAACACTCCTTAGAGCCCTCACTCACTAGGTGGGGCACTGTCATTCTTCCGCTCTGAACCTGAGTGTGACTGTCCCCCCCCTCCCCCCACCCCCCGTCTTCTGCTCAGTAGTTCTGAGTGGGAGCGTGTGCCCTTGAAAATGTATGTCTATTATTAGTGTGCTTACAAAATTCCTGACTTCATATGTGGAAGGAAATGATTATAGTGTAAGTTACCATGACCAATGTAAAGCTTAGTCCCCCCATCCAGCACCCCCCACCAAGTCCTCTAATGAGAAACTGAAAGAAAGAGAAAAAGCGATGGCTTCTATGCAGCACCGTAACCTTTATCAGACAGAAGTCCATGTACCAGTCTGGAGTCCCGATCCCTGTCTTCAGTAAAATTAGTCACACTAAAAGATGTGCAGGATACGAGCAATTATTAGAACAGAAGATGGGCCTCTAAATTACAGACAGTTCTGCTGTAAAAATGGCAAATTAAAAACTTGGGCTAATAAAAAATTTTCATCTACACTCCGGCTTTTATTCAGACATAAAGCTACACGCGTACCTTGGTAATGACAACTTCTTGTTGAGACCGCCAGAACCTAATTATTCTTTCACACGCATATAAGACCACAGGGCCTAAAACCCATTTCCAAGCCTGCAGAGAGCAGCAGAGAGAGAGAGAGAAAGAGAGGAAAATGAAATGAAAATAGAATCCAAGTCTTTTCAATTTGAACGAAATCAATATATAACATGATGGGATTCAGACATTTTCCTTTAACTTTGGGCCAGTTATCAACAATAAAGATATCTCCTTATATTAAATACTATAACATTCAATTATTCTTTGAAGTGTACAAGCTTATTTAAGAGATTAAACTCTCCTGTATTGGTTTTTATGCTTACTTGATCAATGATGCCTTTATGTAATTAGAAATAATTGAATTTGCAAAGAAATAGGAAAGTAGATTGATGTTTATGTTACATACGACAGGGTCGTATAAATGCTCCCAACTCAGCCAGAGTCAAAGGCTTACGAAACTACATTCCTGAGCCAACAAAGGACATGGGAAATTACACAAAAACATTTTGAACAGTAATACTTTTGGGCCAATGATGAGTCACAACGTGGGTGTCTGCCTGACGAAGCACCCAAATCCACACCCACATCCACACACACCCACACAGGCGTGCATATCCAGTGTTATCAGGAATAAAACATAAAGGTGGTATCTCAGAACTTTAAATCTAGGTTTGCAGAATCAGAACACAATCCTCCACTATTTTCTGGACAATTGTGATGGTGAACATTTTCATTCTTAATAAATTCCATCCTATGTCAACCTTTTATAAGAACAATCTGCATTACTAATGATGGGTTTGCCACTGGGCTAGTCTTGTACCGGTGGTTGTATACAACATAAGGCATCCTCCTCCCCTGGAAGGAATGGGAACTTAAAATGGTGGAAAACTGGGGCACCTGCGTGGCTCAGTTGGTTAAGCATTTGACTTCGGCTCAGGTCATGATCTCACGGTTTGTGGGTTTGAGTCCCGTGTTGGGCTCTGTGCTGACTGCTAACTCATAGCCTGGAGCCTGTCTTCATATTCTGTATCTCCTTCTCTCTCTGATCCTCCCCTGTTTGCTCTGTCTCTCTCTGTCTCTCAAAAATAAGTAAAAAATTTAAAAAATAAATACATAAAATGGTGGAAGATTTGTACCAGGTCAGATACCAAACAACCCTACGAGGCATATGATATTCTCTTTGTTTTACAGAAGAGGAAACTGAGGTTCAACAAGATCAAACAGATTGGCCAGGGTCACAAGGGCAATTAGGTGCACCAGGAACACCTGATCCCAGAAGGGTCCGACTGCCTGGCCTGTGTACTTTCCATGTAATCATGCTTCTTTCTGTCTAATGCTGACATTGGTCCTGACCCTTGTCTTACCAAACATGAGATACTCAGTCATTTGTTGAATTTTAGGATATCACACGTTCTTAGAAATCTAGCTTAATTCTTCATCTAAAGAAGAAAAAGCCCTGATGTTGTGGGAATGGGTAGAACTGCCGAGGGAGACAGAACTCCAGGTTGGGGAGCCAGCACCGGGATTTGAGCCTTTCATAATCCTCCTAAATTCCCTGCTTGGGATCCCAAATGCACTGGGACCTGCCTCCTGACACACTACCTTAAAACACTACCTTAGGAGTGGGAAGGATGTCTCACACTTTTGAACCCAGGTTCACTAACCCCTCTCTGGCTGACTCCCCATCTTTGTTGATCATTACTCTCTTACCCATTATCCTGCTCTGCCTGTTGTGTTGACAGGTCACAAGCCCTTTAGTGTTATTTTTGCTTCTGTTATCTTTCTTGTGTTTTTGGGTCTCTTTTGTTTACTGTTGGCTCTGTTTGTGTGGCACCTCTTCTCACCTACATCAGCCCTCTTTGCTTTTTCCTGGGGAGCCTCTTGTTTGCCTGATAAAGGCTCAATTTACACAGGCAACACAAAGCAATTTGACCTGCTTATTCTTTTCTGCCTCAGTGGGGTTCAGCAACATGTTCAGAATAGCAGAGGGAACAAAGCCTTTTGTCCACCTAGGCTGTGGGTAGGCAGTATGATGAGCAGAGTAAAGGAGAAGATAGCAAGGGGTAGACAAGAAGGACGGGATTGGATCAAAGGAGTGAGTCTTTAGGTCTCTTATGCTTGAAAGAACCAGAAAGCTTTTTCAGAATTGGTGTGGATATTTACAGAAATGATAGCAAGAATGCAATTCTTTCTGTATAAGCTTAGAGAGAGATTTGCAAAACCACTCACATAGTCTGTACGTATTTTTACAAATAATCTTCCGCACTCATTGTATGAAGTTTTAGACACCACACACTTCATTCTGGTGGTGTCACATCAGTCATGGTCTCTGATTTTTCCATGTTGATAAAATGGAGTGGATTGTTTTTCTTCGTACAGTTAGTCAGGAAGGGGAATGTAAGCTATTAATCCTCAGCTCCTTCTCTACTCTAGTATGTAAAATGCTTCAGGAGGAAAAAGCTCAGTTTGATTACATTGGATGATATTTCTGGAGCCCCTGGAAGTTAGGGAGTGAGGGCGGGGAATGGCCAGAGGTGAATAGTAGGTTATCTTACAGCAAAGATCTGGATAGACAAGAGTGAGTAAAGACAGAAGGAGGCCATACCCCAGAGCAGGAAGGGCACATGTGAGGTAGAATTTGGACAGGGTCTTAGAAGACCTGGCTTCTGATCTTGGGGTTACCATTCTTCCCCTATGCCTTGAAGCAAATCTTGGACCTTTTAAAAAAATGTTTACTTTTTGAGAGAGACAGAGACAGAGCATGAGCAGGGGAGGGGCAGGGAAAGAGGGAGATGCAGAATCTGAAGCAGGTTCCAGACTTAAAGCTGTCAGTGCAGAGCCCAATGCGGGCGATCTCTCGCATCTCACGGACTGCGAGATCATGACCTGAGCTGAAGTTGGACGCTTAACCGACTGAGCCATCCAGGCGCCCCACATCTTTGGCCTTTTATGTTGAAAGTGTCTGTTTTGTAAAATGAGACAGTTGGAGGAAATTATTAATTGGGTTTCCTCCAGGCCCTTAAATGTTTTAGCTTTATTCACCAAGATAAATACAGTGTCAGGGGTATGTTCTCATAGATAGCAGCAGAGAGCAGACAAAATGAGGGATGAGAGATGGTTAGAGTTTCAGAATGAATATTGAAGCATGTAGAGATGAAAGTTCATAGCCACGGAGTTAAAGCTCTGGTTCCCTGAAGTGGCTTTCCTGGGAATGGCCTTTGTGACCACAGGTCAGAAACCACATCTTAGGCCACTAGCCCTCCGTCTGTTCAACAAAAGGGCAGGCTTATTAGGCATCTGAGTTTCTTTAATGCTAAAATACTCTGTGGCTTCTTTGCTTGACTTTTTCTCCTCCAAAAAACCTCAAAAAGTCATGCAACAGTGAATATTTTATGATAGAAATAAAGCTACATTGATTTAAAAGCTGTAATAATGAAACTTGTTTCTTCCACTCTCACTCCTGGTTTTTCATTCCTACAAGAAAATAAGAACACACTGGCTCTGATTTTATTTTATGTGTGTGTTTATAAATGGCCTCTTTTTCTAGACAATAAGATTTTCAGAGGCAGGAACCATGCCTCTGAAGTTTCCACATAGAGCAGCTCCACGCATATAACAGCTATTGAGAAACATTTGCTGAATTGGCTTTCCCTCAGTGAAAGCTTCCTCCTATACTGTTGACATAATTCCCTAATAGTTTAAAAAGTGTTAGTCTTATTATTGTCATTATTACTATTGTCGTTATTATTACTATTATTACTGTGGCTGATGTTACGGTTAAATAAAATGAGGCGCTTCTTTGTCTAAGAAAGACCAGGCTTCTTTGGAGAATAGATTTCATGAGCAGTCCTAGAGTCTGGAGCCTTGAACATGTCTGTGAGTCTGAGATAGAAGGGGACCACAGGTGTGATCAGCTCCCTGGATCCGTTCAGTGCCTACGACGTGCTGTACAAAGTGTGTTCTCCATTCTAACACGGACCGTAGCGCACCACTGAAGGTGAATTGATAAATGTTCTATCGATAAAAGTACTGGGAAAATGCAGTTAGGAGAGGCAAAGAGGAAGCGATGGGTAGACGTGGTGCAGTAAAATGCAGAGCCCTTACTCGTCCTTGGGATGCCTCCTGGATTCAGTGTCTATGAGACATCAGAGAGAATATCGTACATCCAGCCAAGCAGTAATTGCACAGCCCACACATGCTTTGAATCAGGATCCATTAAAAATAATGAGAAAGAGTGACAACATGAGTTTGGGTGTGCAAGGAGGTGTAGCAGGGGAGAGTTAACTGAGAGATGGGAAAGTTCCCCCCTTTTAATAATAATTAATGTCAGCATGCGCTGCTGGAGTGGGCTCTGGTCTGTATTCATGAGGTGTGGGAGAGTATTGATTTTTTTTTTTTATGGAGACGCTGGAGCTGAAGATTTTAGAGAGGCATTCCCATTCCTCATTAATATGAAGGCTGGGTAGTGGCTACTGATAGTTGAGTTTAAGACAGAGACAATCTATACTGACCATTAAAAGAACCACAGTCTAATGGGCACATCCATTTCGTTTCTCTTGGTTTTAAACATTCCTCCAGGCAGTTTTCACTTTTAAAATCCAGTGCTTAATTTAATATATTTGAAGATTTCAGAAACAGCCAATTATTAGAGTCTTCATAAGTTGATGACTTAATTTCCTGAATCCCCACCATTTATATACTATTACCCCGTTTTTAATGACACATATTTTGGGGTACTGTTTTCTTCTAGTTTTAATCTGCTGGCTTCATTTATTTGCTTTCATGAATCACCCAGGTGCCCCAAAGTTTGCATTGTTCTAAGAAAACCGTAAATATTTCTATTTACCTATGCCACAAATGGTAATGACTACAGCATGTCCAGGAAATCTTCCTTTTCAGATCTTGTGGACATTGTCATTGACTCCAATGAATTAGGTCTCTTTTTGCCTCACATCATTATTTCAGTCATGGAAGCTTAATTAGAATAGGAAGTAAATGTGTTTAGGACCCCAATTTTTTTGATCCCTGAAACTGTAGGAAGCAAGAAGGCAAGCTTAATAAAGAGGGCATGCTTCTCACTTGGTTGTTGCTTAATGTTCATTTGAGAAGTGTGGTCAGTAATTCCTAGGATGGAGAAGGCGTTTTCGCAGGGGGCCAAGGAGCCCAGTTTGCTGAGCAGAGGGTGGTAAATCAGAGACGGGGTCGGTCATTCGTGTTTGCGGTGCTATGAATTCTACCATATCAGACGTCCGCATTTACATGTGAGCACAAGAGCCCATTTCAAAATGGACAGAGTACTTTTGGCAGTAAACCTCTTTTAAAATGATCCAGAACCAGATTTCTCCATTAGCACACTTAATAAAGAGCTGGCTTTGTCTAGTGGTGACATGGGCTGCTCTTTTCTCAAGCACATAAAGCTCTAGCTATTTTAACTGTGGAGACAGCTATTTTTAAAAGCTCTTGGGTGCATTCTTACCGAAGGCTCCTTGCCAGAAAATTGAGGCGTGGGGCACTGGGCGGCCGTCTGCCATTGAGCATAGTGGTCTCTGCAGAAGGTGACATTGTGGAGCAGTCGACTCTCGGGAGTTTGGCCTCGAACTATCCGACTTGCCATTAAAACAAAACAAAACAAAACCTAAACATTTAAAATTGATTTTGTGCAGTCTTGTGATACTACAGATATATCCTCTACAGTGGGCTCTGAAATAACACTTCAACTGTCTTGAAATTTGGACTGTCATTCATTTCTCTCAGCATCTTTAAAAATAGGAATTTAAGAAGCTTCAAGTAACTTTGAAGATCCCAGAAAAGAAGTGCCCCTCTGCGGTATCCTGTGTTAAATTGAAAGTGTCTATATTAGAGAATTCATAATGAAGGGAAATTGTTTGAACACACCCTTTTGTAGACTGTTGAATTTAATTAGGTTACATCTCGTCCTGATTGCTGATTCGGGCTAATTGGCTAACTTTGTACTATTCGGGTCTTTTTCAGATTTATTTAACATCTCCCCTTTTTGGATTTGTTTCTGAGCACCTAGAAGTTTTCAAGTAAAGTCAGAAGTGCCCTGAATAATGATATTCTTTTCCCTGGTGACCACTAGTAGGTGTAGTGTTCAGCAGAGTCAAAATAGGTCAGCGTGAAGTATGTCTTCAGGTGTGTGTTGATGAATTTGAGAGCTAAAAGGAAGCCTGCCTTCATGAATGGAGCACTGGATCAAGAATCCTGTAATCATGCTGTGCTATATTTGCCACAAATGTAATACTGACTGACCTTTGGCAAGCTGCTTTGGTATACCCAATGGTGTACCGGGCTGCAAAGCGTAGGGATTGAAGTTATGTAATCTGGGAGTTGCTCACTTCCTCGGTGTTTATGAGTAAAATACATTGACTTATTTTTGAGAAATAGGCTACTGAGAAACTGTAGCATCATACAGGCTCCCGTCTTGGGCAGTAACATGTGAAGTAACATGTCCCCTTTTGCCCTGTTGGGTATGGGAGGAGGGAGTGGCAATGGCCTTGGGGACCTTAGACATCAGCCTAGGGAACTGATGTTTTGGCCTTTGGCCCAGTCTGTTTCATGAAAGTCATCCAAACATGACAACATTCCTTTGATTTAGAAGAGCACAACTATCTGTGAATCTCCCGTGAGCAGATGATTGCCAGACACAGGAAGGGCAAATAATAAATAAAAACCCAAGGAAAAAATTCTGTAAATTTTAACACCATCATTCTCAAGCTCTAGGTAACATTCCCCAGATTATCTAAAGAAACCTCAGAACATTTCACAGATGCGCTATCTTTTTAAAAATTAAAAAAAAAAAATTATGTCTTCATCTATGCTATCCCATAATAGAAAGATTAGTGGGCTTTAACACATTCCAATAATCCTCCTTTACTTGGCATTTTGTATAGAATTTGCAAATTACTTTTCACTGTAAACAGTAGCTGTAGAATACTTCAAGCTGAGAGGATTAAATGAGACCCTTATCCCAAAATAAGCCTTTCAACTAAGTTAAAATGACTAAAATATTTCATCTCATGAAATGTTATTTGGATATTAAAAAATATCTCCAACGCAACACCACCTATTGAAATCCTCTCGCGTGAAGGCAGGATCAGGGCGCCGTGTGTGTAATTTTGGGGACAAGGAATTCTATACACACATGGGTTATGAAGAGTTTCTCAAATGTGCTTCCGGGGTAACTGCCCAGCCTCAGGAGGAGAATCCACAGAGAAAGAGAGGACTGACAGTCTTTGGGGGAGCCCTTTGGGACCATCCATCCTGTTACCCAAAATACCGAAAGTCAGGGTGAGGGATCACGTGTGCAGAAGAGGCAACTGCTGAAATTTTAAAGACTAGAAAGGCATTAGTTAGACAGCACATAAATGTAAACATTGACTAGGATTGTAAGGATGAGCAGAGTGATGGACAGTTTTTCCAGGTAAAGTTCCCTGAGGGAATGCTTCTGTCTACAAGGTCTGTGTGTCAGAGGAGCTGGAGGATGGTGGGGGCCTCTTTGTCAGGCTTAGGCTGTGGCCGTAGCAGAAGTGACCCACTTCAAGACATGGAAGGCTGAGCTGGAAGGAGCGTTTAGGGTGGGGAAGAGGATTGGTGGTGGAGACTCACGCAGAGCTGCAGAGGGGCCCCGAGGCGGGACTCACGGTGATTGTGTCGTGTGTGTGACTTGCTAGGTCTCACAGTCTCTGCGGCCGTGTGCTTCTGGGTCAGGGCAGAAGCAGAGCCTGCCTCCAGTACCAGACCCCTCCACACGCAGCAGCTGCAATGTTGGGAGGAGAAGGTGTGCAAGAGAGGGCGTCTGCTGGTGTGGGAAGCAGAGGAAGAGCTGGTGGAGAGCCACGCAGGGTGTTTGCAACATCCCTGACCACGTTCCTGCAGGTGTGGAGGGATGATTAATGAGAGCACGTGAAGGGCTCTTCTGGGGGCTTGTGACCAGAAAAGGTTTGACTGTCTGAAGCCTGGTGCCCTACATCTGATACTGGCATTTATTTGTTCTGGGACCTTGAGGGAATCACTTAACCCTCTGAACTTGTTTCTCCTTGTGAAGTGGGGGTTAACATCGCTGTCTTTATTGGACAGGACTGTTGTTGGGGTCAAACGGATCATGCACACGGATGTGTTTTGAAAATTGTGAAATGGAAAAAAAAAAACATCAACTTATGAAATAATTAATGTTGGAAAAAACTAGTTAATAGACATTCATTGGTGGGTTTGTCCAGAGCCAGTTTAAGACTGTTCAAGGAACTGAAAACATTATATTTGAGGGTGCTATGTTTCAGGGTCTACTCTAGCTTCCTGATGAGGAGACTAACAGTTTCAGACAGGTGTTGAATGCCAGAACAGCTTTATATGGGATGTTTGGGCAAGAAAGAATCCCAGAAGTCAGATGGCAAAATTGAGGTCCAAAGAATTTTTTAAAAAATATTTATTTCTGAGAGAGAGAAAGAGAGAGAACTATCAGGGAAGGGGCAGAGAGAGGGGGGAACATAGAATCCCAAGCAGGCTCTGCAGTGACAGCAGAGAGCCTGATGCAGGGCTCCATCCAACAACCCATGAGATCATGACTTGAGCGGAAATCAAGAGTTGGACATTTAACTGAGTGAGCTGCCCAGGTGCCCTGAGGTTCAGAGAATATAAGGGGCTTGCATGTAGCCACCCTGATAACTAGAGGCAGAGCCTGGGTCTGATTGTCATCTCACACACCTTTCTCTCTCCATCACAGGGTTTCCTAATGGGCAGCTTTGGTTAAGCAGAAGTGAAATCGAGGTGTCCAAAATATATATCTTGACTAACTGCAGGTCATTTCGATCACAGAAGTATATTCTTTTTTTTTTTTTTAATATTTTTTATTTTATTTCTAGGAGAGAGAGAGACAGCGTGAGCAGGGGAGGGTCAGAGAGAGAGGGAGATACAGACTCTGAAATAGGCTCCAGGCTCTGAGCTGGCAGTCAGCACAGAGCCCGATGCGGGGCTAGAACCCATGAACCGCGAGATCATGACCCCAGCGAAAGTCGGACGCCCAACCGACTAAGCCACCCAGGCGCCCCCACAGAAGTATATTCTGAATGAAACATAGGTCTACTGTTTTTTCAGCATTCATTAAAATTTCTGCATTTTATAAACAGGTCAAGTCTCCCCAACAGTTAGCAAGAAAAAGAAATATACTTCACCATCTATGTTGCTTCTTTCCAGTTTCTAAAATAAGGTGCTTGCTCCAGTGAATGTTCCTTTAGTCCCTGCCATTTCTTATTTCCCATCCAAAGGGTTTCTAAGTTGATTCTGAGGTTCGCAGAGATAAAATCTTATACGCTGAGCACAGTGTGGACTTACCCTGCGCCGTGGATAGCCAGGCTGATGAAGAAGATGATGAACACATGGTGTGTGTACCAGAACAGCTCATAGGAGACCTGTCTGATGAACTCGGTGGAAGAGGTCATGATCAAGATCAAAGTCAGAGAGATGATCAGGCCAGTAACACCCGCAATCGTCGTTAGTGACACAGTGATGGTGTTCTAAAAGAAACAAGCACCACGACATTAATACCCTCGTTCTATTTTTCCATTTTAGGGTCAATATTTGAGAGTCCAAGCAAGGAGTCATTCAAAACGTCCTAATCAGGGGCATATGAGCTTCAAAAAGGGTCCCTCTATGACCCAAGAATGGAGCCTCTCTGTTCTTTCCTTTGTTCCATCTGGTGACAGACTTTTGCTTTGCTCAAATTTCATCAAACGCCATTTAATCATTTACATCTTTTCCATCTGTATAAATCAACTTTCAGGTCAAAGTTATGAGGAATTGAAATTAAGAAAACATACAAAAATGCATTTTTAAGATAAAATCCTGTAAAACAAATCCAAGTTTCAAGTTTTTGATTTTTTAAAATAAAAGTGTGGATTGCCATGCGTAATTGCATTTTAACATTAATAAACACTTTTTTTTTTTGAGAGATCCCTCAGGGGCATTCCTAATAAAGCAGCTGCACATTCTGTCCCCTTGGTAGTTATTCCTTCCTCTTGCTTTTTAATTGGAAGGACCATGACTTGCATTTCTTTCATGCTACCTCAGGGAGGATTGGAAAATGGCTTTGTAAATCCTAGGTGATCAATAAAGATCCAGGTCTTCTTGTTTTTGGGAAGACACTGCCAAAAGGCCAGAATTCTGACCTGTGAGTGCAGAGGATGGTTAAATAGCCTTTTAGAATATGAACCACAAAGCATTTTGTATTTGTTGTGAGTTTTCCACATTCTTGCCAAGTCATTGGTATTCATACGTTGTGTTACCATCGTTGAGCCGACCATGAGCTCAATAAACTCACACTGTATCTTTTGTCAGTAAAATCTCATTAATTTGGGCTGCTTTGAGATCTCAAGGTAATTTGGATAGGGACTTCTTGTTTATTTTTTTCTTCATACAGCAAATAGTTGAAATAGAATTGAAAGGGCTATGTCTAAAACATCGAAAAGATATGTTTCTTTTCAAGTGTACTCAGGCATTTTAGAAATCCATTTAGATCATAGGACGTGCTAATTTCAAATCATTCTTCTTTCCTTATTAAAGCAAATCCCCACTTCCCTTTTCTTGCAACATACTTTTATAGACTGGTTTGATTTGCCATGTATCCTCTCAAATAATGCTGTTACATCTCTTTAGAAATATTCTATCATGTACACTTTGTGTTATCGATACTTTCTCCAAGCACATCAGTTTGTATTATTGATCTTTATCCAAATACCCCAAGGTAGTTATTATTTAACTTAAGGTATTACTTGAACTTAAGTAGCACTTACATAGTATATTGCTTCTAAAATTTTAAGAGGACTATATTGAAGTAACTTAATTATCTTGTTAAATTCCTTTAAAAGCATTTATAATAAATACTATCCACTGTATAGTCTTTTCAAAATATTAAGGCTTATTCTTGGTTGGGTTGTCTGTAACAACGAGCATTTCAGAGCCTTGGGGCAGGGTGGGGGGAAGCATTACCCTCCGTAAGTGCCGAGATAAGTACTGCAGCTCAAGTGAGTGACCCCACAGGCCTTCCCACAGGCCTTCCCACAGGCTTACGGCCATCGTTAGTTTCAACTTATAACTTTGAAACTTGTGCTTCTAATTTTTGTCAGCCAAGAAAATGCAGCTTTACTTCATCAACAGCCTGATACTGGAAATCATCACAGTGTAATTAGGGACATGCCTTGGAAGAATTCCCCAAAAAAGAGACTTTGAATTTTGCTTCTTCAAATAAGGCTGTACGGGCAAACTGGTCATTAAAGAGATGGCTCAGATGGTAACAGAGGGATTTCCGTTGCTGGAGTGCATTGTATTAGGGTTCTTCTTGGGCTAATTCTTAATTAGCCTGGTCAACATGCTGGATACAAATTCCAATAGGGCAGGACATGATAAAATATTTTGATCAACCAGGAAGAAAGGAGTAGGTGGTGGATGAAGGGAGAGAATGCTTGTAATCTCTATAGGTGGATTTCTGCCGTTACATTTTTTGGTTTTCTTTTTGTTTCTCACATGTGCTGCCACTCTGTGCACACAGGTAATTAGCATTAATGATGTTACTAGCCATGCAGGTCTGATTATGAAATTAGCTACTTTGCCCAGTATCTGATTTGGCAAACCAGCGAGGCACATGTGTGCCAAAATATGACACCGGAGAAGAGATCCAAAACCAATTTGCAAATTGAAAATGAAGACGTCCAATTTATAAACCCTGGATTTAGACAGCACTTCACATGCTTTATGATTCTAACATCAACAGCAACAAAAAATATCTAATCATGAACTGCTTTAAAATTTAAAATATCAGGGTTTTAACAGGTTGCAGCATTTCCTATTTAGGTGTATTTATTATGTTTGGATATAAATTAAGTGGCATCAGTTTCTCTTCCTGCTTATAACCTCTTAGCAACATTTATGAAAAAATGTCTTTTTAAGAAAAATTGCTTATTTCCCAGGGAGAGAGAGAGAGAGAGAGAGAGAGAGAGAGAAAGCGGGGGAGGGGCAGTATGAGAAGGAGACACAGAATCAGAAGCAAGTTCCAGTCTCTGTGCTGTTAGCACAGAGCCCAACGTGGGCCTTGAACTCACAAACTGGGACATCATGACCCGGGAGGTCATGACCTGAGCTGAAGTTGGATTCTTAACTCACTGAGCCACCCTAGCACTCCAAGTATATCTTTTTTTTTCTCTCTTAAATTTGAGAGAGAGCATACATACAAAAGGGGGAAGAGGCAGAGGGACAGACAGAGAAAATCTTAAGTAGGCTCCACGTTCAGCATGGAGCCCCATGCAGGGCTCAATCCCACAAACCTGGGATCATGACCTGAGCCCAAATCAAGAGGCAGTCGCTCAACCGACTGAGCCGTCAACGTGCCCCCCAAAATAGCCGTTTTTTTAAAAGTGAAATTGATGTTCATATTTGGCAAAAACTTCTCTCCAGCTCTTTTATTAAAGCTTTTGAAACACAATGTTCCTGATCGAGGGATCGGGAAAGGAAAGGCTGTTTCAGATGAGAAACCGAGGAGCCTGGATGGACGGACTCACTGTGTGGAAGGTCCGGATGGGGTTGAGGTAGCTCTCATTTGGGGAGTTGCCAAGTTTGGCAAGTGCAGCCAGAAGTCCCTCTGCTTCCGCGGACTGGCTCCAGTGGTAGCGCTCCAGGTTGCACAAATGTGCCACGGTGTGGATGGCTACGGCCAAGGAGATGACGTCAGACATGCGCCACCTGGATTTCTTTCTTTGTGGTTACTCAAAAACACAATGCCTCTATGGTCAAGTTTCCCTGTTCTGGTTTTTGTAATGTGCAAAGAGCGATTTATCTGTGCATCTTTCACCGTGTCTTGAATGGAGTGGACTGGCTACTTCTAAAGATATGGTATGATTCACCACATTCATTTTAATGATAGGAAGAAATAAAGCAAATCTTGATTCATCCTAATTTAATTATAAACCTATGCTCATTCTGCAAGTGGGATAGGTATTAGGATATCACAGCATAATTATATATATGTTCCATTGTATATGTAGTCCATATTTTATGTAGAACGTATTCTGTTATATGTATATTCCATATTTTATATCTTATAATAGTTTTCAAGCAATCACAGAGCATTATCCTAGAGTACTGTATATCATATACATGAACATATGTGCACATGGCATCTATGATAGATTTCAGGGAAGAGTTTTTGAACTCTTTCAGACATTATATTTTCTATTCTTCCTTTATATATTTTAGTATATATGTATATATGCTCCTACACAGACACATATACACGATATATTTGGATGTGTTATTCCTAGAGGATCGAAATAAACTAGTATTTATAGAACTAATCCTCTTTGTATATTCTTCAGAAGAAAACTCAGTGTTCTAATTCTGAGAATTGGTGAGGTCTACATTTTAAATGAAGAGAGTAAGATTGGGAACACAGCATCATGTAGCCCGAGGAGACTGTGCTCAGTGCCGCTCTTGGGAAATCTGTGGGGAAGCTAGCAGTCACAACATCCAGACAAGGATCTCTTGATGCTGTTCCTATAAATGGAAGCCCTATTGGGTGACCCATTGACACCAGCCATTGGGATCAGATTCAAGTGTGAAATGAGAATTCATTACCCAGGGTGTAGATAACTTCCCAGTTGCTACCTTTTTTCCCTGTCCACCATGCAAAGTAGCAGTGGCTACTACTGTTCTATAGTCTCCCCATGTTGTATGCAAATTCTGGAATCCTCCGTGGCTGTATGTTGTGGGTTGAGGTGTGGGGGAGTGAAGGAAAAAGGAACTGCAGAAACTTCTGAGAATATTGGTAGCATGTTGGTCTCTGTGGTTCGAGTAGCAGATTTATTTGGAAATGCCATCTGCTATTTAGCTTTTCTCTCTGCCCCCTGAGTTCCTTCGATCAGAACCATTCCTTTTTCTGCGCTGAAAAGTTGTATTCATGCTTTAAGACCCAACTCAAAAGTTGTTTTCCATGAACGTGTTCTTCAATTCCACAGGCGCCAGTGATACTTTGATTATAACATTTCCTAGAAATTACTGTTATGAATATTTATTTTCCTCTATGTTGTCCAATGGGCTCTGATGCCTCAAGGCTTATTCATCTTGAAACATCAATACTGGACACATTGCTTACTACCAGTGTGTACTTAAAGGATTTGCTGAGTGACGATGAGCTTATAGAAAGAGAGAAAGGGTCAGGAGGTTGTCTGCAGATGCAGATGGAGTAGTGTTTTCACTGCTGATACACATTTTTGACCATTTCCTGCAGCCTTCAAGTTAGAAATCCATTTGAATATGCTTTTGGTTGAAACCCACCTAAGAAGGCAAAGCACATGATAATATTTCTGAGTCCATGATGTTGACTCACTCCTTATGGGTTTTGTGAGAGTGGCACCCAAAAGGCATTGTGTTTCTTCCTTGTGTTCCATTTGTCACTATATGTGGCATGTCTGTGAAGGAGCTGCCTTGTTTAGTCTCAGCATCTACAGAGCTAGGAAGTTTGTCTAGTACCCATGTCTTCCAATATGCTCTATTTGAAATGGAAACTAGTTGCTAAATTGAACACAAACATGTTCAGCAGTATTCCTAATTGCTGTTTTCTGGTAATTATCTTAAAGTTAAAAAAAAAACCAATAGGTAATACTTCTCAGAGCTAACAGATATTGAATACTTACTATACTCCAAATGCCATTATAAATGCTCTAGGCATATCATCTCATTTAATCCTCAGGTATTAGTTCAATTACCATTTTACAGACCAGTATTCAAAAAGTTCAGGCACTTGTTGTCCATTAATGGTGAGGGTGGGATAAAAGCCTATTTGCCTGAACCCAGGCCCCTTTACATTTTTTTTTTTTTTTTTTGAGAGAGCCATCAGGCATGGAGAGGGGCAAAAGAAGAGAGGGAGTATCGTAAGCAGGCTCTATACTCACTGTGGAGCCCGACTCAGAACTCAATCCAATCCCACAACCCTGGGATCATGACCTGAGCTGAAATCAAGAGGCAGATGCTCAACCAGCTGAGCCACTCAGATGCCCCCAGAGCTCAATTTTTGACCTTTAAGTTATATTGCTTCTTTTCACGGATTCATAATTGTTATACTTTACTGTTTACTGAAAACTAATTTCTCCTGCAGGCTTAGCTAAAGCTCTTTGAATGGTTCACTTGGTGTTTTTAATCTAGAGTCAAATAGCTCTTAAAACTAATCACAACCTTTGCAGGTAGGTGGAAACTCTCCTTCCCTCTCTGCCCCATTACCCTTACCCCTCAGCCTCTGTCCTCAGTTCTCCTCTGTGGAGGAAAGCACACTAGACAGAGAGGCGCTGTCCCCATTTTACAGAAGTAGATACTGAGCTTCAAACCAACTTAAGTGACAACAGTTACAATTCCATAATCCACATGTGACAAGCAGAAGGGAAACAGGATAGATTCTGTGTCTTTTATATTCTGCATTCTAGAACATCCTTCACCTGGGTAAGAAGTTGTTGATCACAATCTATTTTCTATTAGATTGATTTCCACATGGGAATTTGACACTGTTAAACTAAGTTTAAGTGCACGTATTGAATGAGCAAAGATATTGAACTAGTTATTTACTCTTATTGCCAGGTCTCCCATAACGGAGCTCAAGAAACTAATGAAGTAGTATAAGAAAACCCAACATGCTTTTTTTTTTTTTTTAATTTTTTTTTAATGTTTTTTATTTATTTCTAGGAGAGAGAGAGAGACAGCGTGAGCAGGGGAAGGTCAGAGAGAGAGGGAGTCACAGACTGAAACAGTCTCCAGGCTCTGATCTGGCACTCAGCACAGAGCCCGACGCGGGGCTCGAACCCACTAACTGCGAGATCATGACCTAAGTGAAAGTCGGACGCTTAACCGACTAAGCCACCCAGGTGCCCCACCAAGATGCTTTTTAAGAGGTAGCTCTTGAGGGAATATGTTGAAAACTACTCTTTCTAGCTTTTTTTCATGTACTTTAAAATTCATGTCTTAAATGCTCCTTTGCTCTAACTACCTCCATTTTGTTCTCTTTTTACACATAGAAGGTGAAAAGTAGAATATCTTATTTTATTTATCCCAGGAATTCTCAGAGGGAAAACTACTTATGCCGTCTGGTTTGTCCAAACATTTTATTTCCTCTTAGGTCTAACCCTAATTTTCTTGTGATCTTGGCTTGGAACTCAAGGTATCCTACTTACCAGCCCCCTGGTGGCTGGGACCTGGTAAATACCTAGGAGATACTTATTTCGCTGGGTTGTTTTCAGACATTGCATTTTCTAGTCTTCCCTTTACACACCTCAGTTGTTTTAATGTGAATAGCCACGTCATCTATGTTGACAGGGCCAGGTGCTTCCAGTATGTGATCAAATAGTGATATGGTTTGCCTTTCCTCTCTCTTACTCATCAGAATTCTATCATGTTACTAGAATTAGATTTGCTACAGCCAGGACACGGAGAAGGCTGCCTCTCGTTACTTCGTTTCTTTCTTTCAGCCCACTTTCTTATCTGTAAAATGGGCAGTTTGATTGAAACTAACTAGGCAATATCTCGGCTTCCTTCTGGCTGTCTGGCTCCCGCATCTCCATCAAAATTAACTGGGACCAATTATCATCCCAAAGGGATCCTTAGTTCAATGGGAAAGTAATGCAAACACGAAACACATGTTTTAATAAGTTTTCAAAATCAACACTGACTAAAAGGGGCTTTGTGGGTTTTGTGGCAAATTCGATACCATCAGTTATGCAGGTGTGCTTGCTCTGATACCTCTGAGGACTTTCTGTTGGGCCCACGGAAGAGCCTAAGATACCCGTTTCCAGAATCCACCCAAATGCCAGGTTACAAGATGCTATAACTGGGTCTTTCCACAATCCTATTTTCACACCAAAGTACTTCTACAGTTAAAAGACAGTAGCAGTCTTGAACCAACCACAAAATGCACATTTAATTGGTGTGTGAACTTCTGAGTTCAAATAAGGAGGTTTTATTGAAGAATGAACAAAAAAAATCATAAAGGCTACAATTAAAGCCAGTTGCCCTGAGAAAGTTTCTTTTCCTTCTTTCTTTCCTTCTTTTTCATTTTTCGGGAGATCAAAGGAAGCATAATTGAGGGAGAATCTTGGAAGGGCAGTCAGTTCTTGCTATCTTTCTGCCTGCCTGTCAGTGATAACAGTCATTTTGGAGTTAGTCACCTCCTAATTAAGCGGCCTTCAGAAATAGGGACCCAGGGACAAATCCTGGCTGTGCTTTACCCAAACGTTCAAGCTTGTGGGCTGATTTCTGCAGAAATACATGGACTCTGGCACCCCGTGCATGCACTCATTTCTAAACCACATGAAATCATTCAGACAGGGGGCACCTGGGTGGCTCAGTCAGTTAAGCTTCTGATGTCAGTGCAGACCACTATCTCACAGTTCCTGAGTTTGAGTCCTGCATCGGGGTCTCTGCTGTCAGGGTGGAGCCCACTATGGGTCCTCTGTCCCCCTCTCTCTCTAGTCCTTCTCTGCTCATTCTCTCTCTCAAATATAAATAAAAATATAGTTATTAAAAAATCATACTAGACAAGACCGAGGAGACAGCGTCCTTGCAGCCCCCAATGCCTCTGGCACAACTGGATTCATAGCAATTCTTTAGGGGTGTGGTCCTGAAGAGTTTGGGCCTCTGGCACTGTTCTCTATCTCAGGCTCTCCAAATCTTTTTTCTCAATACTCTTTTCAGAGACCACTCCTCTCAACCTCATATGTTTATTGAGGTTTGTGAACTCATTTTAGCAACTCATCAGAAGCTGCACGTGAGTCGCTGCAAACCCCTGGAGCCTACTGGATGGACGCTGTCTGGGTCACTATTTACACCCCCCTTTGAAGGAAGCTCAGGCTCACAGTACTACTCTTCAGTTGGAAGGGTCTTTGTCTACTGTGGACCAGAGTCCAAAAAGATCCACATTAATAAGAACGCAGAGGCTGTGATACCGGGATTTTTATACCACTGGGGTTACAGGTCCCTGAAAATGATTTATTAGTGGTTGGCGAATGCTCCAGCAGCTCTTATCATAGGCAGGCGAGCGGGAAGGCAGGAAGCCAAAAGAAGAGTTCCTGTCACTGCGTTTTCGGTGATGCCCTTGATTATAGATACCATTGTTTGCCTCTCCCCTCCTCCTCCCCAGCCTCCTTCCACCAGCCTCTAATTACATCCTTTAATGATTTGACCAATTAAAGCCTGCAGTTCAACTTCTAGAGGAACGGATGAGAAATTAGGGGCTGGCACGCAAACTCCGATGTGGATGCACTTCTTCCAAGGTTACACACCTCTATTAAGCCAGTCGGCTATTTGAAAAGCAGCATAATGGGCGATGCTAATAAAATAAGCACGGGGACATTTTCAGCTGTTCCCAAGTGAATACACCAGAAGGACAAAATGTGAAAAGCGCGGGGCATCTACGAAACGAGGGCTTAGCATTTTTTTCCCTCTTCTAAAAGCGCAGTTGCCAGCCGCATTTCTTAGTTAGTGTGAAATGTAATAATTGCTATGTCAGGGTTTGGGAGAAGCAGAGAGCTTTCTCCCCACCCTCCTGCCTTTGCTGGAAATGGAAACAGCCCCGTGCGGCTGGTTGCCATGGAGGTGGGAGACCAGCGCTTGGCTCTCAGAAGCAGTCTGACCCTGCTGGGGAGCCCTTGGGGGGTTTGGGAGCCCGGCAAGGCAGTGGGGGTTCAAGCAGAAGAAGGCGCCGAGGGGATGCTTCCTTCTCTCCAGGGATTCGTGAAGGAAGGAGGGAGAAAGAGCGGCAGAATGTGAATTTCTCCGGGACAACCAGCTTCATTGTGAATCTGTTCTCTGCCCACGCCGTGTTTCCCCCACCCCAGCCGCTGCTGGGTCCCTGAGCCCTGCACTGTCGCGGCTTGGACCTTTCCCACAAATTCCTCTAATCCCCTGCTGGCCGACTCCTGCTCATCCTCAGGCTTGACCATATTTGTTGAGGACCTATTATGTGCCGGGGCAAGGAAAGGCAAGGTGCATAAGGCACATCTCAGCCCTGGAGGCCATCCGCGTCTGAGAAACTTTACTAGGTGGTAGGAGGTGTCGCTGAGGTGCCCAGGAAAGGTGGCTCAGGGGGAAGGCGGGCCCGGCAGAGAGTCCTGCATGTGCCGTCTTCTGCATTGAGAAACGAAAGGAAGAGCATTTAACAGGGACAAGGGCACAGCCCACTCAGGGACCCAGTGGCTGGGTATTGCCAATGGGAAGAAGCAAGGGCGAGTGGAGAGAAGGGAGGGTGGGGGAGGGGGCAGGGCTCACTGAACGGGGCATGGGGGCCATCCTAACCTTGGGTTTGACTCTCTATGCAATAGTGGCAAGTGCATGACCTTGTACTGTGTAGGTTTCCAAGAGGGCCGTCCTGAGAACTAGTCTGCACATCTGGAGATGGGTAGATTGTGTTATTGTTCTTTTAATTCCATCAAGCAAAAGGCATACAAAAACTTAGATCACAGGACCAGTCAGCAGCAGGAGTATTAAATAATTTGATCATGTGATTCTAGTCAACTGCTGCCCCTGCGAAATCATACTCCATTCTGAAAACAGTATTGACTACACTAGTTTCAGGTTTTAGCTTCTCTTAGTGTATCTTGCACATGGGAGATATTCGATATACATCACGAATGCATCTATTCTAATGATCTATGATTACATAGAAATATACATACCCAAAGGTTTAAGGAGAAAACTATTGCATAACACATTTTTCTTTATTTTTTGCTTCCTTTTCTGATGTGTTTTGATGCTGTAGGTTGTTTGGTTCCTTCTCTTTTTCTCTTAGAGTCCAGTTCTGCCTTAAACCTATCGCATAGTGATAATATTCGTCCTGCCGTTTTACTGTGTTTTATCTCCTCTTTTAATGCAGGGACTAAATATTCTTAGGATTTTATTTTATTTTTTTAAGTTTGTTCATTTATTTTGAGAGAGAGAGAGCACAAGCGAGTGACCAAGCAAGGAAGGGGCAGAGGGAAAGGGAGAGAGAGAATCCCAACCAGGCTCTATGCTATCAGCACAAAGTCTGATGTGGGGCTTGAACTCACAACCTGTGAGATCAAACCTGAGCTGAAATCAAGAAAATGCTTACCTGATGGAGCCACCTGGGGAACCCCAATATTATTAAGATTTTAAAGGAAGCCTTGAAATCCCTTGAATTCTTTCTCCGAAGAGGCTTGCAAGGATCATTCCGGACTCCACTCTGACACCACCCATGACAGGGAACTCCGTATTCTCAGGGAACCTCATTCTAATTTGAGATGATTTGGAACGTCTGGAAAAGACTTCCCTATCTGAGCTGAAATCTGCTTCCCTGAGTCTTCATACCTTCATGCATTTAATTCATTCATCAGAGGGTTTTGGTCCCTCTGTGGACTCAGCCCTTTGTAGGTCTTGGGACATAAAGATGCATTAGCTTGTTTTTTCCCCCCCATCCCTTGGCTGGTTTCTCTCTAGGACACAATGTCTTTTTACCCTTATTTCTTAACAAACTACAAAGACCTTTCACAAACATTTCCTGGGTTGTTTACTCTGGCACTGAAGACAATCAATGGGGAAATCTCCCCACAACTTCTCTGCACACCCGAAGTTGTGTTAATTGGCACTCGGACACTGTCTGTCATGTCTTGCTGCTTAATTAAATCCACATTTGTTTTGAGTGTTCTTTTTACTCTGCTATTTTTTATGCATGAAAGGATGAAAACAAATGAGGAAAACATTTTATAGTTAAATTAGTTTGAGGGAAACAGTCCTGAACCATAACTCTTTATTGTGCAGATAGCCTTTTATTTGTTGTCCAACAAAACCACAAACGAGGTGGTTATCACTTGGCTTCTTCCTCACCAGGGTTTAACCTTGGCCTTGGATGCTAATTTTTTATTGTATTTCTCTTGAATTCTCTTGTTTTCTTATTCAAGAAATAACAATAACACTTTATATGCTATAAAGCTTCATATCTTTTCAAGGTCCTTTTATATCCACTAGCTCCATACGATTCAGAACCTTATTCACCCAATCTTGCTTTTATTTTTGCTTTTACTGCCTATGATGCCATTTGGTAGTCATTTTGCTATGACTGTGAATGAGATTTTGAGTATAGGTCAGTTTTCTTTCCAATGTGGATTACATTGAATAGCACAGTAGTCATTTTGCAAGTAGGTATTTATTGTTGTATTATCAACAAGTTTAATTATTCACAAATGAAAATGAAGTTTCATATACTTTTCCTTGATAAATTGAAGGCTTGCTAGGGAAAACTGCATGAGTGTAAATTAGAAATTTAAAAATCCTTTTACGTAAGTTTTATGTGGTCAAATGGAAGGCAAAGATTTATTTAAGGTGAGCCTTTGGCAGAGGGGGAAATTAAAGCAAAATTATCAAATTAGGCATTAGGTTGGGTAAAATCCACCAGGCAATGAATAAGAAACACTTACTTGCATTAATGGCTATCCCATAGGCGACCAGTTTGTGGAATTTGAGGTTTTTGTCTAATTGCCTCCTCCATGGTCCTCTGCAACACTAGAGTAACATAAAGTAAAAGTCTAATTTTAAAGAAAAATCATAGCAATGACAGCATCCTGAGTGCCAAGAGTGCTGGACTCAGGCTCTGCCTCTAAATTCCTGAAGGTGGAGCTGTGGGGCCCAGAAGTTAGTGGCCATTAATTAGCCCAATGGACAAACCAAATGGTTATTGTTGGCTTTACTGAAATTTCAACTCAATAAAGTGAAAGTAAGAAAAGTTCCCTGGCTGTAAGTCAAGCTTCTAGAATAAACCTGCTAATATCCATGCCACAACTAGTTTAGAAAATGAAGATGGAAACCAACACCCTCATGGATGTGGTTTAAGTAATCTATGAAGTATTCCTTATTACACAAAGAAAGGCCTTATGTTCATCTGTATCTAAATATTCATAAAATTATGATGATGATTGTATAATAAATCATTTCATCTAGTAAGAGTTATGGAAGTTCTCATTTTTCTGTATAGCACATTACCCTGTTTAGCAGGAAACACAGTATCTAAAACAGTGAAGCTAATATAATTAGGAAATGTCCCATTATGTCCCATTAAATCTACATACTAAATTCTGTGTATTATGACTGTGCATTCCTGGGCTGAGAGCTCAGAGAGATGTGTCCTTAGTGGCATTTGGCTCAACTACTCATTTGTTTCCTTTCAATTAGAAATGGTAGTAGTTCTGGGGTGCCTGGGTAGCTTAGTCGGTTAAGCGTCCGACTTTCACTTAGGTCATGATCTTGCAGTTAGTGGGTTCAAGCCCCGCATCGGGCTCTGTGCTGACTGCCAGCTCAGAGCCTGGAGCCTGTTTCAGAGTCTGTGACTCCCTCTCTCTCTGACCCTCCCCTGCTCATGCTGTCTCTCTCTCTCTCCCCTAGAAATAAATAAAAACATTAAAAAATTAAAAAAAAAAGAAATGGTAGTAGTTCAAACTGTTATAATACTTGCATCTTAGTGAGTCAGGTCAATTTTATTAGCCATCTTTTTTTCAATGGAGCAAATGTATCAGAGAAAGGCTGAACAAAGACTCCAATGTCAAGCAGGGAGTGAATGGCAAGCGCATAAGTCAAATCAAATGTACAAATTTCTGATCTTTAGTTTTCACCATTAGGCCCTCTCTTACAAAGAAATGAACCTCTATCCCAACATGAATTATTAGGAATTTCACAGTAAAGTACATTTTTGTCTTTCATGGCACTTGCTCTAGTAAATCATAACAACTGGAATTATTTTAGTACTTACAATACTTGTCCCTCTCACGAATGAAATAAGATTTCGACTGATGGGTAAGAGAATTAGCATGGAGTTAAAATTCAGGCACACTGCAGATGCTCGCGCCCAAGCCAGTGTTGACTGTCCATATATAAAGACACAAGAGAGATGCAGTGAGTAAGGAAGCTAGGAAAGATGGAATGCTTTCTGAAATGATGATGGCAGTCACCAACTCTACTTACACCCAGAATAACTCGTGTGTAAAGGAAAGACTCTTCCTCTTCATACCAACGGAATGTGTCGATAAACAGATATAAATTCATTCCCAGCCATGAGAGCTAGTGTTGAATGAAAAGAGACCAATCAATACTATCTTCAATCTTTTCTTCTGTTCAAAATCACTTGGGGTTCTTCTTTTAAAGGATGAAATAAAGAGCTTCTCAATATTAATCACACTTACTCGATACTTATTTCTCATAGATTAGTTTTAACTGTTGATTACAATGGTAATAAATTGTTAACTTTATAAAAAAAGATTTTAAACACATATGGGTATATTTAAGGCATTTAATGAAAATTACAAAGCCTTCCTAATCAACATTGCTCTAATGTTTTTAAGTCGATGATGGCAAAAGGAGGAAATCTTTAAAAACAACTCAGAAAGCACTCTAGAAAAATTTCAATTTCATAGTCTAATTCAAAGACTTCATTTGATTTAGAGAAACAGTTCATACATTATGCAAAAACAAACTACTTGACTTTAAAAATAATTAAAAATGAACTCAATCGAAAAACAACTTTACATGATTCTGCAAGGGTAAATTAAATATAGCTACTGAATGTTTTCTAACAAGGTTTAGTCTTTTACCCAAGTAATACTTCAAGCTATTTAGCATTCCTTTACAATTATCTTAAAAATCAAAAACTAGTTAATATATACATTTTAAGCTGAATAACAAAAATGATACTTACTCCTAATATGATGGAGACACTTTCATTCAAAATCCAGCAGCCCATCATGACAGCTTTTCTCTTTTGCTGTCAGAAAATTATTTCTTTCATTCACCTGAGCCTGGATGTTGTATCCTGAGTAAGGGCTTCCCTGGTCGATTATTTTGTCTTTTTATCTTAGGAAGCACCTAGTGGGAGCTGCTCTCGAAGAATTTCTAATTAAGGACTTCTTGCCAAAGTCATATCATCAGGCTGACATGCTTCTGACCTGGCTGAATACAAGGTAAGTCTCTGTCTAATGATCCTCTTCCTCAAAGATTTCATAAGAAAAGAAAGCTCATTTTATGAAATTATCCTCATGTACTTTATACCCCATTCATTTTCTACATGATTGCAGTCAATATGATAATGCGTCTTTATGTAAATTCGAGAAATAACCTCATTGCCGAGGGTTGGATACAGCAAAACACTTCACTTGAACTTTCTCTACTTTATTTTCTCTACTTCTTTACTTCTTTTCCCTGCTCTTTAAAAAAATCCTTTATAGAAGATAGAGAATAGTGGCAAATAAATATGAATTAAACAGTCTTTCAGAAGATGGAGAAGAAACGGGAAAAAAGATCTTTGAGTATGACTATAAAGAATGAGGTGGATGATATTTGTGGGATTGATGGAATTCTAGGTTTCCTCCTAATCCCTCTTGCCCCACTCATGACATAGATGAGAATGTCCTTCTATGCTTAGTGATTCCAAGAGGAGCTGTGTGTGAACCTGGCCAGTCCACGATTTTGTGGTTAAATACATGTTAAATACAATAACTATGACTACTGTGGTAGACAGAGTTGTTCTGATTGAGGCAATTTTCTGGTTAGTCCTGGCCTAAGTATTTCATTTAAAAATTTCAGGCAATTAAGATGAAAATAGGAGGAAACAATTGCCTAAGCTTCTGTCTTTATGTGGTGAATCTGTTTAGTGGTCTTATAAGAATTAAAAAAAAATTTAGACCTGGTAGGAGCAATAATTTGGTATTCATCACTTCAATCATCATCATCATCATCATCATCATCTTCCTCCTCCTAAATCCTAAATAATTCAGGCACTAGGCTAAGAACTTTTCTAGTATTGTCCAGTTGAATCATATATTAACTCTATGGGGTAGGTTATTAAAAGCTCCATTACACAAATGTGGAAACCGGCCCAGTCAAGTTTCTTGCAGTAGGAGCAGTTGGGACTTGAATTTGGTTCTCTCTGACTTGAGCAACTTTATTATTAACCACTACCTTATACTGTGCTTTTTATTAAATACTAATATGTGGATTTGTTCATCAAACATAATTCATTATAGATATTAATTTCATTCCTATAAATTGGGCACATTTAAGTTCTAGGAATTAGTGTAATTTAATGTATTAATTACAAGCAATAAGTTATTATGCATGATTATGTACGTTGTCTATTTCAACATAAAGAGAATGAAAATGATCGCTATGATCCAGTAATTCTACTGCTGGCTATTTACCCCAAGGAAATGAGAACACTAATCAAAAGGATATATGCACCTCTATATTTACTGCAACATTATTTAAAATAGCCAAGAGAGAGAAGCAGTATTTCTGGACATCTTGAACTTGGAATTGCAGGTTAAGTGCTTTGATGAATGGATGCATTTTCTATTTGTCATTTGGCCCTGACTACGTGATGTCTTTTGAGCCTGTTTCTCCATTTGTTTTCTTGGGCTCGTTATCATATCTACCTCCTGGAGCCAGTCTTCACCCCCAGTTTCCCAAACCAACACGCGGACACCCACACTCACAAATACACACACTCCCACTCACGGAAGATGACGCCTGTTTGGGGGAAGTGTTAAATTTACCAGTAAAAATCTAGCAACTTTGCTGCTCTTAAGAAAAAGACATCATTCTTGAGGAACTTTCCCCTCCAGAAATAGATAAAAGTACAGGTATTTTGACAGCATTAACCTGAGGTTAGAGCACACTAAGTGAAAAATTTTCAGGAGCCTGTTTAATAGTGAGCAATATAAAGATGTAAAGTCTTCATGTTCATTTCTTTAAGCCAATAATCTTCCATGATGAAATGATTTGTTATTTTTGAAGTGTTTAGGATTTACATATCTTAGAGGCCTTATTCAGCTGGGTTATAAAAATTAATTCAGAGAGAATACATCTAGAATGTTATACTATCTTGTCTATTTTAGATTCACTAAGTGTGAGGAAGGCTGGAACTTTCCAGCCTTCTGTACTCTTCACACAGCGTTACAAATGAGAAGCATGTATGGCTGAATAATAATGCACAGTCTCATTTTTTTTGTTAATTGCTTAGAATATTCCTAATGCTACAGTAAAAATAAAATGTAACGGCTTAGGTTTAAAAACACATCTTTTCATGCTCCTTTCTTATTTCCAAAATGCCATGTGTTTTATTCCTCATTTGAATATGTAAAGGCACGTTGTGTTCAAGTGTAGCTATTATTCATTTAGAGCCCACAGAAATGGTTCATGGTTGTATTATAAGAGTATAACTCATGACTTTACTTCAGTGTTTTTCTTCAGACATTTTATTTTGTGGAACTTGCAGGGATATTTAGTTTACTCAAATGAAAAATATGTGAACTTCAAATTATATTCAAATTCATCCAGAGCTCAACACTTTTGTGCAATGGATGTACGTATCTTTTCATCTCAACCTTTCTATTTCCACATTTAAGAATAATCTGATGATACCACTGGTTGGTTTACAATATTGGAACCAGATTTCATAACACTCAAGATATCTTATACCACACACCTACGTCCAATTCCATTCAGCTTCTGGGTTCCTTTTCTGAAGCTCTCAGTTTGGATCAATGAGATGTGGTTGCTCTCATTAGTTTAAATTTACCTGGGGAAAGTTTGGTGATGCCTATCATGACCCAAAGGTCTGCCTCAGTTTTTACTTCAGTGAAGGAATCTGTACAGATTACAATTTAAATCAAGGCTATCTTAATCATTTTCCTAGAATCAGGGCCAGGTTAATGGGGTTGCATATAAAGAGAGAGGAAATTGTAAAAAATCTACTAAAATGATGTAAAGGCTTAGAATTAGTTTCACCTAGTTGTTTTCATTGCTGATAAGAAGTGCCCATTTTATTTCTTAGAATTTCCTCAAAACAGACAAAATGAAATTTGCATTGTTTGTTTCCAAAGCAGATTACAGTCTTTCTAATTAAATGAGCACACTCACTGGCCTTTCCAGTTCACCGCAAAAGATGATGTGGGTTTTTTTCATTTGTGAAGATCACTGATAACAAACGATTTTTAAGTGCGAAAAGTAGGAGGGAAACAGAACATATATATTTATAAAGGTAGGTTAATTGATTGTGTGTATGAACACAAATTATACTCTGTCTAGAGGACATTCCAGGACTGGATTTGCTCTACTATATTTTTGGTCCCTTTTGGTTTCATAGTTGAACAGTTGACCCAACAAAGAACCGCTTAGGGCAAGACTGATCATCTAGCAATTTTTTTGCTGCTAACTTTTTTGCATACTAAAATCTAAGCTCCCTGTAGATATAGCAGAGTACTTAACAGTATAAAAATAGCATTGTCAAATTTTCCTCTTCCTAGTGTTAAACATATTTTTGTTTTTTTCCCCTAAAGCAATGTAAACATGTATTAAAGTAAAAAGGATGAACAAAATAAAGAATAAAATACAAACACATATCATCTCACATCCTTACATGGTTATTTTGAGGAGGATTTGTTGTGATAGTTATGTAATTATATTAGACAAATTACATGTTAGATAAATTCCATTTTTAAAGGAGAAGCAGAATAAAAGAAAAAACAAAGCCCATACATTCAAATATATCTGATCTCAGGGAGCCTGGGTGGCTCAGGCGCTTAAGCATCTGACTTTGGCTCAAGTCATGATCTCACAGTTTGTGAGTTCGAGCCAGGCGAAGAGTCGAGAGTCCACTTTGAATCCTCTGTCTCCCTTTCTCTCTGCGCGTCTCCCCACCCAAAAGAAAACAAACATTAAAAAATGAACAATAAATATATCTGATCATAAAATGAATTTTAATTAAGTATATCATCAATACTTCACCTTTTACTGCATTAAGTATATCATATCTTTATTTCAGGAAGCATTATGCTTTCTTAATATCATTTTAAAATGATGCTGTGTCACAAATGTAGTTAACCTTATCCAGGTCAAGCTTTCCCTCTACTGATGGCATAATTCCTTCATTTATTCAACTTTCATAATTACAAAAGATTAGTTACTGAGACCAGCGTGTGTATTGCACAGTGCTGGACACAGTGGGCAGAAGAGATCTGGATTCCATCACTGAGAAGCTTCCAGTGTAGTAGTGAGGCAGCAGGTGGACATGCAATAAGTACAGAACCATTAAATGTAAGCGCACCCTCGAGTGGCCGGGGCCACGTGGGATCACCTACGCACAAAGAGCTGGGTGAGGATTTACTCCAGAAAGAATTGTGTCTAGAGGTGGATCAAGTTCAAAATTATATGCTGTGAAGACGAGAAGGAGGAAAACAAATTTTAGTTTCTGTGTCTCCTAAAAGGAGAGTTTAAAAAGCGCCAACCTCCCCGCCCCCTAACCTCAAACAGTAAATAAAACATACTCCTGCCAAACGTCTTCCTGTGGTCACTTGCAGTTTGGTCTGCTAAGCCCGGAGGGCTTGGTTCTCAAAGTTTGTTGGTGCACATTCTCTTGTCTTTATCTTCCTCATTGCTCACATACATTTGCAACACAAATCTTCTTTGTATTCATCAAGTTTTGCCTGCAACGCTTCTCAAAGCCTTTTGGAAAGCTACTTATAGGACACTGGCATCGCCTAGCCTTGGGATAATGGTTCAAAAGAGAGCAGAATGAATGACTCATTTCTTACCCCAAACGAAGTGGCGCTACAATGTACAGTTTTGCCAGTTTAAACTTTGTGTTTTAGGGATCTGGTGAAAGCCAGAATTATCATGCTTTTTACATGTTTTATAGTGTGTCCAGCATCGGAACTTAGTAGATGTTAAATAAACAGAATCACATTCATTCCTTTGTTTCTTAACACATAAGAGAATTCTGTACAAATCCCTCTATAGACACAGTCCCCGAATTTTCAAGCTGTCAGGGTTTTCCCTTAAAGTTGAAAAACGAGAAGGAAGTTTTCCTGTCTAGGGAATGAATCATTTAACTTCGGAGTTCACGAAAATTTAAAGTTTAAGAAGGCTAGTCTAGAAATCCGTTCTTTGCATATTCAAGCTGTTCATCTCTCAAAAGTCAAAGTGGATGCCAGGATTCCATAGATTTCATTTTTCAAGATGAACATTCATATTTGAACATATTTCAAGGCAGATGGTTTACAGTTCATGTATTTGTTGCCGTTTTTCTGCCACAACAACTAAATATTGAAGCCACATATTTGTGATGAGGAGAGCACTTCTAAACCATCTCCCTGCTGCTCATTCACGCCTCATACTCCCTGATCCCCCATGTGCTGTAGGGGCCGGTTCTGAGGAGTCACGCGATGAATTACATCCATTTGATTTAATAGACAGGGGAGGGGGGAAGTAATATATAACAAGCTTCCTATAAATAAATATTTCTTGCAACTGCCATGAATTTTCTGGTAGCAGATAAGAAAGCAAATGAACATCTATTGAAATGTTCTGTTTTCACGATCCATTTAGAAAAGCTGGAAAGTTTACTTTTAATCTTCCTAGTGCCTTAGAAGGTAGTGTGCCAAACTGCGGGACTGTTTGATCAGAGTTTAGAAAAGAACAGGAGGATCAAATAAAGGTTTGGTATTTTTTAAAAAGTAAAATCATCAGATACGATAAAGAAGCTGGAGAAAGCATTGCGTGTTTGCCAATGTCATTCAACAAGTTCGGTGGCATCTTTCTGCTGGGATGAAATGGTTTGTTGTTCATTTCTCATGTGCAGTTTGTTATCATTCTGCCCAACTGTCAGTAGTTGCATTATTACAACTTTGAAGAATCATCATGTCGACAAAGGACCAGTAGGAAGCTAAACTAAAAACAAAATTTAAAAAAATGGGAAACGAAAGAAAGGAGGTAGGCTTGCTTGGTGCCATAGCAAGGTTTCTCTTGAGTGTTCAGTAAGCACTAAACAAGAAAATGGCAAAATGGGACAAACCCATCCGCCATGATGATCGTAGCCATGCACACACAGGAAGACCGAGTGATCTGTTTTAGAGATGGTTTGCAGAGCCCCATACGGTGAATCAAAATTTCTTAGAATCGTAATACTTAAGGACGGAGAGAAATCTTAGGGATAATTCAGAGCAATATTCTCATTTTACAAAGGAGAAAACAGATGGGGAGGTTAGGGGCTAGTCTAAAGCCATATTGCTGGTTAACAGAGAAACAGGTCTAGAGCCTGGGATATCCCAGGCTACTAGCTATTGCATTACATCTCTCCTACACCTCTGTTTCCATCTTTGTAGTGTATGGGGGTAGAGATAAAAGAATTAGCAAAACCCACGTCCTAAGTGCTTTCTTCAGGAGGCTTGATGCTACAGGATGGGGTCTGGAAGTGCTAACAAGGAGGGTTTAAACACTCTCTAGAAGCCTAGGGAATGGAGCGCCTCCCAGGTGCCAGCCATTTCACATTTTGTGATACAGAATCCCCACAGAATCATTCTGTGGAAGGTATGACAAGATGCGTTTCACAGAGGAGGAGGGTGTGGAGAGGCAGAGACTCAGCAACTATGCTAAGATCTCCTAGTTAGCACATCTCACAGCTGAGTTGCAAGCCCGTCGTGCCTGCTCCATGTAGCCTTTTTTTTTTTAAGTTTATTTATTTTGAAAGTGAGAGAGAGCGAGAAGGCACCAGCAGGGGAGGGGCAGAGAGAGAGGGAAAGAGAAGATCCCAAGCAGACTTTGTACCATCAGTGTGGAGGCCGATTTGGGGCCTCCCATGAACTGTGAGATCATAACCTGAGCCAAAACGAAGAGTTGGAAGGTTAATTGACTGAGCCACCCAAGAGTTCAAGATCATGCTGCTTTTAAGACAGATGCACAGAGGGATTTCCCACACCATCGATGGCAACTTTCCCCATGTGCATAAATGCTCCTGTTTTGATTGGTCTTCAGAGCTGGGGACATCTTATGATGGCCTGACTGATGAACTTGATCCAATAAAAAAAATATTATTCAGGATGACTGGTGCCATTAAGCTGTTTTTGACACATGTAATGACAGGAACTGTCAGCTAGTGCTACGCTGCCCTAGCTCACCACAGTGTAATGTTTGGAAAAGTGTACATTTGATGTCGAACTTTAAAAGTTTATACTTACAAGGTAGATTTTTCCAATGGAAGAGTACAATTTAATAGGATAATTGTCTTGAAGAAATACCTTGTAGATAATTTAAAACTAAAATGTAGTTTTCCCATTGCAATAGTTTAGGAATTCTTTTGGCCATGAGGAGAAAGCAAAGTAATGGCAGAGTCTACCTTAGATTGCTCATCAAGAACAGTGACCTCCTGTAAGCAAGTTGAAGATGAGTACATCAGTCTCTTGTTACTTTTGAGGCTGGTTCGAGTCTCACATCCCTCTCCATCTACTCTTCCAGCCAGTGGATGTGTTTGTTGAGGCTGCAGGTGCTAGCTACAGTCTCTGCCACTCTTCTATTTTTCAGTTCAAAGTCCTTTCCACGAGGTGACTGGATCCAAAAGGATCCAATGAATTGAAGATCACAGGTGCACATTACTGGAATAATTGATGCTGGTTATGAATAAATCCATCTGTCCTTCAGGCTTTACCTCTTGTATACATAACTTCAATTTTCCCTCTTTATCACATTCTGTGTTAGTAGTACAACCTCCTTTCAGATACCCCACCCCTTATTTCCTTAGTCGGAGCTAGCTTAGCCATATATCTTTCAGCTTATAATTAGTATTTACCTAATTTGCAAAAGTGTTTCTAGGTATGTTATTATTGTCATAAGAAAGATGATGTGTTGTCAAGGTGATGAAGGTGGTAGAGGATGCAACTTGGCCTTTCTCACAACCGTGTGGTCAAACTCCAACTGTGTTCAAATGGTTTTGTGAGATGACTGCAAAATGCCATGTGATGCCTTGGCATCTTCTTCATTTTTTGCCTCTTCCCCTTGCATAGGTAGGTCTCACCTACATATACAATTTTCCCCCTAAGTTTGTTAACTTAATAATTCTCCAAACCAACATTGATTGTACTTCCATCAGGCTAGATCTCCTCACTGATCACCTTGCCCTCAACCTCATCAGTCACATTTCCTAGGTTTGGGAAAGGAAAATGAGAAGACGGGAATAGAATGAGGCTGGATGCCTGTGAAATTGGAGGCAAAGCTCGAGGGAGACTAAGTTTTGTGGGAAACTAGACCCACACTGTTCCTGATTATGTTTAGACGACACAGAGTTTGAAGATGAAAGTAGAGCTTTCAAAGGCTGCCGAAGGGAAGAAGAAAATGGCCATTCTGCGTAGCAGCAATAGGACTGCCTTTCATCCTTTCTCAAGTCTCCTCCTGGAGCGACCCCCATTTGCTCCTCACTTGACAAACTTTATTGAGCCTTGGGTCTCAGGGGTGCTGGGCCCTGGGGTGCCAAGATGGATACACGTAGGCCAGTCTCCAGAAGTTACTGTTCAGCAAGCTGGCCATCAGTCTCACGTCACTTGACTCTGCCTCTGTATCCCAACCTGTCCTGTCCCATTTATTCCTCATGCCTCACTATCTGCCTCTTTTACAGTTCACTTGGATTTTCGCAGGAGTCCCTAACTGATATGTCCATCTGTGGTTGTTGTGCTTTCATCTCGTCTCTGCAACCGCAGTTGTCTGTCTCAAGCACACAATGAATCACGCTGTGACTCTGTGTCTGTGTCTGAAATGATTCCGGTGAGAGGCTGGCCTTGGAGCCCCCACACCAGCTTTGTCTCTTTGCATGTTTCAGCCACATGTGAACTCAGAAGCACATCTGTGTTTGTCTCTGCTTTCCGGAATGCTCTTCCTTCTCTTTTCTGCCTTGAATTAGTCAGGGGCACACACATTAGTCAGGGGCACATACACACAATAGGTTTATTTTATTTTAAGCGATTGTCTCATGAGATTGTGGGGACCGGAAAGTTTAAAATTTGTTGAGTAGGCTGGAAGGCTGGATAATTGGGTGAGAGCTGATGTTAGTCTTGAGTCCAAGTTATAAAGGGAAGCAGGCTTGAAACTCAAGGAGGGTTTCTACATTGACATCTTGGAGAGAATTCCTTTTACTGTGAGGACCCTCAGTCTTTGTTCTTAATGCCTTCAACTGATTGAGTGAGGCCTATCCACATGATGGAGAGTAATCTGTTTTGCTCAAAGTTTACTGGTTTAAATATTAAGCTATTTTTTTAATGTTCATTTATTTTTGAGAGAGAGAGCAAGTGCACAAGTGGGGGAGGAGCACAGAGAAAGGGGAACGGAGACTCTGAAGCAGGGAGACTCTGAGCAGACTCTGCTGTCAGCACAGAGGCTGATGTGGGGCTTGAACTCGAGAACCATGAGCTTGTCACTTCAGTCAAATCTGACACTTAACCAACTGGGCCACCCAGGTGCCTCACTAGTTTAAATATTAGATACATTTTGGGGTGTCATTTTGGAGGCTCAGTCAGTTGTGCATCTGACTTTTGATCTGAGCTCAGCTCATGATCCCAGGGTTATGGGATTGAGCCCCACATCAGGCTCCATGCTGAGCATGAAGTCTGCTTGAGATTCTCTCCCTCTCTCCTTCTTTCCTTTTGCTCCTCTCCCCTACTCTCACACTCTCTCTCAAACTTAAAAAAGTACATATTAAAACATTTAAAAAATACCTTCACAGTAACATCTAGACAGGTGTGTGACCAAACAACAGGGTGCCATAGCTTAGTCAAGTTGGTGCATGAAATTAACCAGCACATGCCTCATGACTTAACCTCTTTCAATGACTGGTTCAAATATGAGCTCCTCTGGAAGGTTTCTTATCCTAGAATAATTTCAGCCGAGTGTGGTAAGTGGTAGAAAGGGAACTATATGGCAAGGTGGGGTATCACCAGTAGGGAGAAGCAATCTGCTCAGTTAGGGGGATGTGGAGGAGATCTGTAAGGAGCTTGTCCTGTGTTATGAGCCTTGAACAACAAATTGGAATTCAACCAGGCGGAAAGAGATGTAAGAGTTTTCTGAGGTGGGCAGGGAGGGAGGCAGGTGTAAAACAAAGTCACAAAACCACATAGATGTGAGTGTGCCTTGCAGGACACAGAGGTGAAGAAGACAGGAGAGGCCAGAGAGAAGAATGGGGATGTAGTTTCCTAGGATGACCTAGTAGTTTTCTAGGATGGCGATCACAAAGTATCACAACGTTGGCAGCTTCACATCACAGAAATGTATTGTCTCACAGTTCTGGAGTTCAGAAGTGTGAAATCAAAACTTGGGCAGGATTAGTTTCCTCTGGAAGCTCCTAGGGGGAACCCCTTCTGTGCTTCTCTCGGGGCTGCTGGTGGGGACCCTTGGTGTTCCTCAGCTTGGGGCTGTATAATCCCAACCTCTGTCTCTGCCATCATATGGCCTTCTTACCTCTGGGTGTCTCTGTGTCCTCTCCTCTTCTGTCTCTTATAAGAACACTGGTCATCAGATTTAAGGCCCATCCTCATCCACTGACCTCATCCTGAGATCACTTACCTTTATTGTGTTACTTACCGTATTACATTAAAGTCTCATTCTGACAGTCCTGCTGGACATATCTTTTGGGGGACACAATACAACCCACTCCTGCCTTGTAAGAAGAAGAATAGGTTGGGATCTCAGTCTGTACTCAGGGGTCACAGACTCAGATGGTTATGGAGCTGATGTCAGTGAGTCCAGGGCCTAAGATGCCGCTGCCATCAACCTCGTCTGAAAGGGGTAGCCTCTCCTTAGTTCCAGAAGCAATGTGGGCCAACGTTATCAGATCTTTTTAATTTTTGAACAAAAGTTAGATTTTTAGAATTTTATATGAAATCTCTTTATTCTATAAATAAAATTTTTTTTGACATTTATTTTTGAGAGACAGAGACAGAGCACAAGCAAGGGAGGAGCAGAGAGAGGGAGACACAGAATCCGAAGCAGACTCCAGGCTCCAAGCTGTCAGCACAGAGCCTGACATGGGGCTCGAACTTGTGAACTGTGAGATCATGACCTGAACTGAAGTTGGACACTTAGTCAACTGAGCAACCCAAGCACCCCTGAAATCTACTTATTTTAAAATTGGGAAACACATTTAAATTAAAACCCCAAAACAGGACTTACATCACAGTATGAGACCAAGAAACAGATCCATTGGCTGGAAGTGACTCATAGACTATTAGCCTAGAACTGCCGCCATAGGGGATGATAAGCCATGTCAAAGCATGAAACAGAGGGGGACAGGCCTCAGATTTGCTATATGAGAAGATGACCCTGGTGTCTGGGTGGAGAATGGACTGGAAAGGGTGAGCTAGGAAACCGGAAGGCAAAGTAGGAGGATGTTGCAATAGCCCAGGAGAATGTGCTTGAAAGTTGAACCAAGGAGGGAAGCCATTAATACATTGGCAAGCCCCATATGAACACTTACTGAAGGAATACAGGAATTAGTGGTTATCCACAAATTCTAGGACATATACGATAATAAAACCAACCCACCGAAGCAGAAATATTTTCTTATGGACTTAAAATATCAAATAATTCTTTTCTTTCTCTTTTAAAAACTAGATCTATCAACTAATATTCTCCTTTCATTTTCAGATGAATAATATAACTGTATACACAGCTAATTAAATTAATATAGCTTATTATGACAAAAATAATTTCTTTTAACTTTGTGGACAGTACCACATTTTATATTAAGCTGTTAATACACATACCCATATGATTTCAAAATCAGCCGAGCTTGGAAAATTATTGCCTCCGACATTCCCCATGATCAAAGCAACCCCAATTATAATATTATATTAACCAAGTTAAAAAATAGTATTACGATTTCTAACCTTTCTGAACTGTAATTAGCCATCTAACTATGTATCCAAATTTATTTCATATATTTGCATAATTAATTATGATTTATTTAAAAGTATTCCATTTGTAAAACTTAGCTCTCCTTAGCCTACAAATCAAATTGCTAAGGGATACATTTAGTTTTTTTAAAGAAGTTTTCTTTTTACTATCATTATTTTTTTAAGTTTATTTATTTATTTTTAGAGAGAGAGAGCACAAACAGAGGGGAGACAGAGAGAGAAAGAGGAAGAGAGAGAATTCCAAACAGGCTTCATGCTGTCAGTGAAGAGCCCGATGTGGGGTTTGAACCCATGAACCATGAGATCATGACCTGAGTCAAAACCAAGAGTCAGACACTTAAACTCCTGAGGCACCTAGGCACCCTGATAAATTTAATTTTTAAATATCTTTTAAAAATCATGTTAAGATGTATTGAAGACATAGAAAAAGCAAGTGCTGAAATATATGACTCTCCATTAAGAAATAAAACTTTTAGGATGAGATGGGGGCTAAATTTGAGGAACCCAATAACATAAAGGAAAATGACACATCTGAGGAGCTGTGAAGTCTCTGTCAGACAACTGACTAAATGACCTGGAAAAGATGGTGCCCCTAAAATCCACTTAATGTACATCCAGAAAAAAAGCTTTCGAACCTGTGAGATCTACTAGGTTTTCTTCAGTGCATTTACACCTCAGTTCAAATCACATGACCTAGATTGCAGTAGAGTATCCTCACTGGGTGCCTGAGCATTTAAGTATCATGTTCAAGGTCAAAGTATTACAGAACATAAATTAAGTGTTTAAAAACCTTTTGAAATAAATACCAGAAATTAAACTGGATGTTTATCCACATGAACTCAAGTGCCCAGGCAAAACAATTCAGCTATTCAGATGTTTGCAAATACCAAAATATCTGGATGAAGAAAGCTTCCAAGTTTCATGTGGATTTCATGGATTGTGTGAACATGTATCTGTATAAGTTTAATTTCTAGACTTCTGGTCAAGGCTGTGACCTTACTAGATGCAGGGGATTGATTCTGTCACTTTTTTTTTTAAGTTTATATATTTATCTTGAGAGAGAGAGAGTGCAAGTCAGGGAGAAATAGAGACAGAGGGAGAGGGAGAGAGAGAATCCCAACAGTTTCCATGCTGACTGTGGAGCCCAACACAGAGCTCCAACTCATGAACTGTGAGGTCATGACCTGAGCAGAAATCAAGAGTTGAATGCTTAACCATTATGCTTAACAGAACTGAGCCACCCCGACACTTCTATCTGAATTATTAAGAATGAAAGAACAATAACTATGCAAAGAGGAATTATTCCAAGTTATTTTTAAAAGACAACTGGACTACATTTCGAGATATATACCACAAGGACAAAAATAAAATACACATTTAGTGGTAATATCATTCTGAGACTGTTGTGTGTAAATGAAGGATAAAGAAAATGAATATTTATTTGGATGTCATTGAAAACCAAGGCTTTCAGGGGCGCCTGGGTGGCTTAGTCGGTTAAGCGTCCGACTTTCGCTTAGGTCATGATCTCACGGTTTGTGGGTTCGAGTCCCGCGTCAAGCTCTGTGCTGACTGCCAGCTCAGAGCCTGGAGCCTGCTTCAGTCTGTGACTCCCTCTCTCTCTGACCCTCCCCTGCTCACGCTGTCTCTCTCTCTCTAGAAATAAATAAAACATTAAAAAAAAAAAAAAAAGAAAACCAAGGCTTTCAATGGTGAGGAAACACTAACATAGGTGTGAGACCAATGGGGCTAAGAAGAAACTCTATAATTATAGATTCGCACTAGAGGTATTCGTATAAAGTCATGCTATATATTTCTCTAAAAGGTTATCTTCTAATTTGTTAATTAAAAAGGTTTAGGAGGAGGAAAAAAGAACAATGACATGACAATTGACAATGAGCAGCTCTTGGCTCAGGTGGTGGTTTCTAAATACCATTTACCAATAAAAGAAACCACAAATCCATGGAGAAGTGCTGAGTCCAGGTCTGGAGCAGGAAATTTATGAGAGCCTGGAATATCTTGTCATATCAGAAAGCAAGGGAGCTTTCTATCAAAGACTCCCAGTAACATGTCAGGAAGTCATAAGAGCCAAACTGAAAAAGTTCCCAATGGCCAGAGATCAGACAATTTGAGGATCAATAAAAATAGCAAATATATGTTTATTTTTTATTTAAAAAATTTTTAAAGATGTTTATTTTGTTATTTTTGAGAGAGAAAGAGAGAGACAGAGCATAAGAGGGGGATAGGCAGAGAGCTAGCAAGTTCTAAAATGTCAGCAGAGAGCCTGATGCGGGGCTCAAATTCAAAAAACTGTGAGATCATGATCTGAGCCAAAGTCAAACATTTACCCAACTAAGCCACCTGAGTGTCTCAGCAAATATATGGTTAAATCCATGACATCATAAAAGATATTAAAAAAGAAGTACTTTTTTGTCACCTCTGGAAGCTATTGGAACACCAATTCATTAATTTGAAAACTGATAAATGGAAAAAATCTAAATTTTTATAAAAGAATTTTTTTTAAGTTTTATTTATTTTGAGAGAGATAGAGAAAGCACGAATGGGGGGTGGAAGGGCAGAGAGACAGGAAGACAGAGAATCCCATGCAGACCTGGCACTGCCAGCACAGAGCCTGCTGTGGGGCTCAATCCTACAAACGGTGAGATCATGACCTGTAAATGTTGGAAGCTTTACTGACTGAGCCACTCAGGCACCCCTAACAGTTTTATATTTTAATTTTATATTTCTGTTTAAATTGTACAGAAGGGAACCAAACAGTTGATGAAGAAAAATTCCTCTTTTTCAGAGTACTGAAAGCTTATGGTTCCAAAGGGAACAATACAATTAAAAATTTTTTTTTAATGTTTTATTTATTTCCGAGAGAGAGAAAGAGAGACAGCGTGAGCAGGGGAGGGTCAGAGAGAGGGAGACACAGAATCCGAAACAGGCTCCAGGCTCTGAGCTGTCAGCATAGAGCCCGATGCAGGGCTCGAACCCACAGACAGTGAGATCAGGACCGGAGCTGAAGTTGGTCACTTAACCGACTGAGCCACCCAGATGCCCCAATACAATTTTTAAATTATCATTTTGCACCCTGACTAAAACTCTGACACGAATTCCAACTGAAATGAATTTAGGCAAATTATGCCACTAACTGTTAACATTAAAAAAAAAAGGGAGAGAGAGAAAGAAAAAGAAATTTAACCAGACATTATGAATAGAAAGAAAAAAGAAATTCAACCAGACATTACACATCTCTTTATGGTACATAATATTATTTAGTACTTACCAAACAAAATATCCCAAACTTTTATTTGATCAGATTTCTATACATAACCACCAGTTTTCAGGAAATATGGGCTATAAAAGGAGTACTATGTAAAGTAATATCTGGTTGTATTTACCAAATTCCAGATTAAGAGATACTCTGTAGGATAACTGGCTTGATTTCTTCAAAAAACGATGCAAAAGTTGGAGAAAATCTATACATCAAAAGAGACTTAAGAGACATTAACCATTTGTAGTGTATGGACCTTAATAAAAACTTACAGGAAAATAAAACTATAAAACGTATAAGACAGCAAGGAAAATTGAACACTAAGTGGATCTGGTGATATTAAATATATATATTTTAATCTTTAGGTATGACTATGCTACTATGGTTATATTTTTAAAGAGTTCTTATTATTAGAGATGTATACTGAAATATATATGGATAGAATGATATAATATCTGAGATTTGTTTTAAAATAATCAAGCAGCGGGGCGCCTGGGTGGCTTAGTCGGTTAAGCATCCGACTTTCGCTTGGGTCGTGATCTTGCGGTTCGTGGGTTCGAGCCCCGCGTCGGGCTCTGTGCTGACTGCCGGCTCAGAGCCTGGAGCCTGTTTCAGTCTGTGACTCTCTTTCTCTCTGACCCTCCCCTGCTCACGCTGTCTCTCTCTCTCCTAGAAATAAATAAAACATTAAAAAAAATTTTTAAATAATCAAGCAGTAAGAGAAGGTGAATGGTGCAACAAATGAATAAAGATTGGCCAAGAGTTTTATTATTTTTGACTGTGAGGCAGACACATGGGGGTGTTCGTAATATCACCCTCTATGATCCATAACACAATAATGAGTTCTAGACGAAGAAGTAATAAAGGGATGATGATCACTAATAGATGAAATGATAAAAGGTAAGAATAGCAAAACAACAAAGATAGAACTGAAGCAACTAACCAACAAAGTAGAGATTTTTTAAAGCATCCATTATTATGGACAACTGTAAAATTTTGAAACAAAATAGATAAAATATATGATTTCCAGGAAAATATGAATTAGTGCAATATACAAGGAAAATAAAAGACCTGAGTAGAACAGTAATGATTCACAAAATGAGTAGTCAAAATGCGATCCTCTCCTTCCCCAAAGCAATGATAAGAAAATAGGCCCAAGAAGTTTTAGAAGAAAGTTTAAAAAAATTTTTAAAAATGTTTATTTATTTTTGAGAAACAGAGAGAGAGACAGAGTGTGAGCAGGGGAGGGGCAGAGAGATAGAGGCAGACACAGAATCTGAAGCAGGCTCCAGGCTCTGAGCTGTCAGCACTGAGCCCAACACGGGGCTCAAACTCATGGGCCATGAGATCATGACCTGAGCCAAAGTTGGATGTTTAACTGACTGAGCCACCCAGATGCCCCTAGAAGAAAGTTTTATGGAAACTTTAAAAGAGATCTATATCTTATAAAACCAATTCCACTCTAGTATAAGATTGGCAATCCAACTAGATAAGGAAAGTAAGAGAAAGGAAAATTATAGACAAATTCTGTTTTGAAACATGATGTAAAATTCATAAGCTAAATACCAGCAACTTGAACATAAGAGTGTACAGAATGTTTTGTTAGGATTAACTAGTGTTTATTTAAGAAAAGCAAGTTTTTTTTAGAGATTTGGAAATCTCTAAATATTACTCACTACATTAACAAATTCAGATCAAAATCCATATAATTATCTCAGTACTAAAGAAAAATCATTGAATAAAAGTAATGATTCATTACTTCATTTATTCATTTATGATAACAACTCTTTTTAAACTAGGAGTAGAAGGAGGTTTCAAGCCAAAGCAAGTCATCTAACAAAAGATATATTAATCTCATACTTAAAGATACAATTTTAAAGCATTTCCATTAATATACCATGTAAGGCACAGGTGTTAAGGATAGTCACCCCATCTTGTTCTCATGAAACTAATTACCAAGAAAGGAAATAGAATTACAATTTATAGAGAAATTTAAAGAAAAGGCAGACAACAAATGATCTTCTACAGATATACTCTGGGAGAATCAACTGACAAAATATTATAGCTACTAAATATTTAGATTTTAGGAAAGTTTGTATATATAAGATTAACAAGTGTAGTTAATATACTTCCAATTTTTAAAATATAATCAATTAGATAATCCTGTTCACAATGGCAAAATCATTTATAAGGTAGCCAGGAGCAAATTTAACAAAAGATATAGAGAACATTACAAAACTTTGCTGAAGAACATTGAAGGAGTCTTGAAGTAATAAAAAATATATACCATTTTCATGAATGGGAAGATCCCATTGTCCCTCCCAATTAGTTTTTAAGTTCAATGCACTTGAAATTAAAATCCCATCACTAAGTTTTTAGAATTTGAGTGACACTCAAAAATTAAAATGGAAAATAGTTCCCCCAAAGTATTTAAGAAAATTCTAAAAACAAAACAAACAAACAAAAAAAACCAGGTGTAAACAAAGACAATTTCTGTATCAGGTAACAATATAAAGCTCCTTTTAAAACATATGGCATTAAAAATATAAATTAAAAAAAATAAATAAAACATACAGCATAATATAAAGCAGTATAAAAAGATGTGTTTAGGAGATAAGAACAGTGGTTGAACAGTACAGAATATAATGTCTAGAAGCTGATTCATCTTGTATGAAAACTTATATGAGAGGTGGCTTCTGCAAGTGGGCAGGAGATGGGCTATTTAATACATGATAAGAAGATAGCATGGCTTTCAATAGAGGAAAAATAGAATCTGTTCCTTCATCTCACATCAAACACACATCATTTCTGTGCGGATTAAGTGCCTAAAGGGCAAATTATGAGAGACCCTTGAATGCTGAGAACAAACTGAGGGCTGATGGGGGTGGAGGGGAGGCGAAAGGGGGTGATGGGCACGGAGGAGGGCACTTGTGGGGATGAGCAATGGGTGTTATATGGAAACCAACTTGACAATAAACTATTAAAAACAAAACAAAACAAAAACAAACAAAAGCCCCCCAAAAAAGAAGAAAATACAGAAGATAAATTTATCTGGGAATAGAAAAGGACATGTTAAGCAAGGTATAAAAAGTACAACTCTAAAGAAGTTTTATAAATTTGACTACATTGAAATTAAAATTCTAATTCATATAATAAAGCACAATATATGTACTTGAAGAATATAAAAACTAAGAAAAAATTTTTAAAGTGTATAACTGATTAGAATTAGTATCTTTAATATAAGGAAGATAAAATATAAGGAAGATAAACCCTATAAAAATTTTTAACAGAAAACTAGGCAAATGAAACTGGACAATGAGTTTCAGCGAGAATGCGAAAAGGAAATCAAATTGGTCAATACACATGTAAAAGGAAATTTAACTTTATTAATAATCAGAGATATACAAACTGAAGAAACGAAGTCTCCTTTTATACTTGCTTCATTGGCAAGCATTAAAATGCCAGGCTCTATCGAGTTGGCAAGGGTAAGGGGAAAGGAAGTCTTCCAGGCTGTGGGTGAGTATGTTAATGGTTACAACAACCTTGGAAAGCCATTTGGTAATAAGAGGCTGTCCTGAATATTTGCACACCCTGCCGCCTAGCAACTCTTCTAGGTACTTGCTTTAACGAAACTTTCACACATGTATCCAAGGAGATATATGCAGTGTGTTGAAGATTTTTTTTTTCAAAAGAAGTAATACATTTTAAGCCACCTGGTGTCCAGGGATAGAATATACTAAAGGCATTTGATTCTGAGCTACATTTGTTGCCATAATTCTGAGTATTAACTTTATGATTCTTTTTTAAAGTTTACTTATTTATTTTGAGAGAACGAAAGCACACAAGCAGGGGAGGGGCAGAGAGAGAGGGCGAGAGAGAATCCCAAGCAGGTTCCTCACCATCAGCACAAAGCCCACTTTGAGGCTCTATCTAAACGAACTGCGAGATCATGACCCGAGCTGCAATCCAGAGTCGGATATTTAACCGGCTGAGCCACCTGCATGCCCCTACTTTTGTGATTCTTACTCAAATTCCTCTCTTGACCTGCATTTTGCCATTGATTTGGTGTATAAAATTGTGTGGCCTCCTCTTTTTTTCAGTGATTTTTCTGTGATTGCATTTCTTTATGTTCTTATGGATCCTGAAATAGGAAAACAAATGACCAGAAATTAAAAATAAAAAAGGCTTGGTGTCGGAGGATAGCCCCGAATAGTAACCCAGGACTCAAGAGAAAGAAGAAATTTTTGGGGTGGAGGGAGTGTTTGAAATGAACAGTGATCAGAGCTCTGTGGCTACTGGGGACTGTGGAAAGGAATGTGAACTGATTTAAAAACCAGAGGTAGTAGGGGCGCCTGGGTGGCTTAGTCGGTTAATTAAGCGTCCGACTTTCGCTTAGGTCATGATCTCGCGGTTCGTGGGTTCGGGCCCCGCGTCGGGCTCTGTGCTGACTGCCAGCTCAGAGCCTGGAGCCTCTTTCGGTCTGTGACTCCCTCTCTCTCTGACCATCCACTGCTCACGCTGTCTCTCTCTCTCTCTAGAAATAAATTAAAAAAAAAAAAAAAAACCCAGAGGTAGTAGCCTTCCAATACTGTTCTAGGTCAAGTGCTTTATTCTCTATTTGAAATAAAAAAAATTATTGAGCAAATATTTTATTAAAAAACCATGTTATCGCCATTAAAAATATTTCTAAAATCATATATAGCCTTTTAAACACAGTCCTCTTGTGTTGACTTTGGGGCACAAATGTTATGAGACTATTTTCTTTTTTTATGATTACATGTTAATTAAATATTCTGATTACATTACATAGTGATTACATATTCCCTTGCTTCAATCTTTCCAAAGGCAGGCATTTTAGACGATCTTGAAGTAGTCTTTCATAAATTATCACTTAATAAAAGAAAAGAAGCGTAGCCAATTATAATTAAGTGTTCGAGAGCTAACAGTTTTTTTTTCTTTTCAAAAATAAGTTCTGGGAAATTTGTGCAGCCTTGTGTTAGGAGAGGCTAAAAAAAAACCCTATAGCAACTGAAAAACGACATTGTTAAATAAATGAGGTGCAAAATTTGATTTACCTTAATATTGTTACAGTCTGCTGGGGAAAGCTACAATATTCTTCATTCTGTCACTTACAAATTAAAAAAGTATCCATTGTTTATTTAGATCCAGTAATGCTGTGGCTTGCCAGTGCATGCAGACACTGTGATTGATCTAAGCTCTTCCATGTTAAAGAACATGTGAATATTGTGCTAATCCACACACACACACGGACATATTTATGTCTGCTCCTTGAGGACAGGCATGATATATTTGTGTGTGTACCAAAATGAATTTTAGTTACAATGAGTTACAATTTAGGGCAGCTGGTGATACTCTTCGGCTCACCTGGCTTGAGTAATTTACAAACTTTCACTTATGTGCAAATTTAGTAGTTTTTATCATGCAGATAATTTAGAAAAAAATTTTTAATGTTTGGTAATTACTCTACTAAATCATTATTTAAGCTTATGTCATTGTATCCATTCAGTTTTGGGTCACTTAGGAAGGTAGAATAGAAATGCCATTCAGGTTCAGTGTTGGGTTTAAGCAAAATTAATTATCTGTCTAGTCGTTTATCTGGATGGTGTTGGATCTGCTAATTAAATGTGCACAGTACATAGTTAGCCAAGTAAATGATGTAAGGATAACTTTGGAAATTGACAACATGATATTCCTCAATCTTTGTGTAGAATCTATAATACAGTTCATTTTGTGTCAGTCCTAAATGTTCACTTCTGGCTTTATTCTTTGGTCTGTGTACCGGTGGGCACTAATGATTTGGTCATTCTGCATTGCCAGCCTTGGCACTTTGGTGATGGGATTGGTGATTTAAACCTGACAGGCAGCAGATTTAAGCACACAGGTTGGGTTCCTGTGACTCCTGGCTCTGCTCTTACCAGCTAGCTAACGTTGGCTGAAGTACAAACCTTCCTGACCCTCAGTTTCCACAGTCATGTAAGGGGGATGATGAATACTCATAAGGTGATTGTAAAGATACATTAGGATGGTATACCTCTATTCCTGGGTCTAGTGCAGCAACATGCATAAAACATGTTAGTTATTTTTGCTGATAGTCCCTGCCATGCAACAGAAATCTACAGATTTCTTCCATGAGATAGCAGGGAGCTTGTGCTTGCTTTCTTCCCTCTTCCCTGTGATAATAGTCCTCAAACTTGGCTGCAAATTCAAACTACTTTTGAAGCTTTAATGTATTTTTTCAAGTAGGCTCCATGCCCAGCATGGAACCCAATGTGGGGCTTAAACTCAAGACCCTGAGATCAAGAGTCGGATCCTTAACTGACTGAACCACCCAGGCACCCCTCACTTTTGAAGCTTTAAAACAATGTAGATGTCAGCAGTATTTCAAAATCAGTTGGAAATGAATTTTTGCATTTGGCCTGGATATCATTATCTTTTAAAGTTTCTTGAAGTGGTTCTACTAAGAAGCCCAGGTTGAAAAGTACTGGCCAGAGAAAATTCAGCCTTTGGCTGAATGGGGATACAGGGGTGGAAGTGGAGAGAGCTCTCTCTCTTTCACTTCACCAAAAATCACCTAAAAATATAGCCTATTGTTTTGTTTTGCTTTGTTGTTGTTACATATCTAGAATAATTCCTAGCACATAGAAGGGGTTTCTTTACTTTTAAAATTGACCTACCAATGAATTGAATCAGAAAACTGCCTCAAAAGGGAACAGAATTTGGTATCATTCAGTGAGTGGTGATGGGAAAGAGGAAGATGGTGTTTCATGAACTTCAGGTTACCATGCTGGGCATATCCATTGGTAGAGTGATGGGCTAAAACTTCCATCCTATTAAAGTATCTTCATCTTGACATGTCTCATCATTTTACATAAATTTGCACTCACATGTTTGAACTTACTATTCTCTGCCTTCACCTTTATATTATCACATTTTTCTTCTATTTATTCAAATAATATAAATCCTGCTGATACTTCAAGACTTGTGTCTTAAGTTTTATCTCTTCCATGAAATTTTTTTAAGAAAACTAATTTTAGCCAAAACAGAATATCTATTCACTAGAATATATTATCTACAACCCAAAATTTAGGCAGCTGATCAGAGGTGGTAGAGTGTAATGTTTAAGCACATGAACTTTGGAGCTAAAAAGAGAATTGAGTAGCTGACGACTTTGGTAAATTATTTAACTGCATTGAGCTGAGCTTTCTCAGCTGCAAAATGTGGATTTCAATGACAATGGGTATATAACACAGTGAGCAATAAATAAAATAGTACATGTACAGTGCTTAGCACGTTGAGTGACACATAGTGAGTACTTACTAAATGGTGGGTAATACTACCTTTGTCATTCAATGCTTATACTTATCTCAGTGTTCTCATAGTGTTCTATTTTATACTTGCATGCTTTCACTTCCCAGGAACAATGTAATTATCTCAAGGGCAGAGAAAGTGTTCAGCACATCTGGCAAATTACTAAATACTCAATAAATGCTAAATGAATGGATGATTGCACAACTTCTTTTGCTTTTCTTTCAGTGGCTAGCATAATATCGGACCCTTACCAGACACTTAAAAAACACTACTTGAGTGTTTTAAAATTATTATTAAAAAACAGTGATCAGTATGATCTCATGCTTGATTAACCTAATTGAATGGAACTCCAAGTACATTGTAACCAGAGAAGTTTTCTCTAAATTGCAAGCAGCAGAACATTGGGCTGATGCCTTTTCTTGGTATCATTAGTATCTGCATGAATATCTTCATCTGGAAATTCTTATTTCCTTCACATTTATGTCATTGCTAGGACTTCAAGGGTGGAGTCTCTTAGTTTATGGAAAGAATGGAGCAGATATTCTTCCTCTCTCTTCCCTTCCCCCCTCCTCTCTTCCTTTGCTTTGCCGCTCCCATTTCTTTACATTCTCCCTCCTTTCCCTCCTTCTCTCTTCTTTTAGGGAGAGACCAATAAACAAACTACAGAGCAAGAAGACAGAACAAAACACGTCATGGGGAAAGCTTGCGGATCACTAACTTAAGATTCATGACATCATTTTCTGTTGTCCTGGAGTTATCCAAGATGTATTTCTTTGAGCAGACTAAGTTAATGTGTAAACACATCATTGTGACCTTCAATCTGGAAAATGGAGGGTAAAATTAGGCTGGAGCATCTTTTTCTCTTCCGACATTATACATCTGATTTCACTGATATATAGTACACAATTACTTGAAAGAAGTGTCTATAAAAGTCCATAAAACCAAGTGACCTTTCAAGATATAACAAAGGTGAAAGATTACTGTCATCACTTTCTATGAATCATCTCATCATCAGTATTTTAGACTTTGAAGTAAAATAATGGAAAGCTTACTCAAAGCAGTGATATCAGATAATTAAGTCATTCTTTGGTATTTGGTAGCAATATTTCAGAACTAGGACTCCAAAGTATTTCTACATATGCTTATGTGTCCTGATTGATTGTCGGTTTACCATTCCTTTTATAACTACATTGATGTGGTTGTTTTTCTTCACATGGGATGTGATTGTGGTGACATCTGTCATTCTGAGATTAACTAAGAAACGTGACACAAATGGATAAATATAGAGGTAACAAGGCAAATATTATAAAACACATAAAATATTTTATTTTTATGCCAATTTCATTGTCTATCATATTTACTTCTTATTTAATGTTTTAATTTGTTCCATTAATAAGTGTTCCCGCACATTCATACGTTTATTTCACAATGCTATTGCTAGAGTATACCCATCAATGTATCTGACTTATTAAAACAAACAGCTATGTATGTACTTGTGCTGTCACCCATGTGACAGGCTACAAACTCGGTATCACTACAGTAGCTGTTTACAGGAAATAGAATAGTTATGCCACTGCTGTAAATTATAAGATTTCTCATTGGAACCATAGACTGTTAATAAGGGCTGCATTCATTTCAGATTTATCAGGTTTGTGTTTCTGCTGTGAGTTGGCATTTACATATCTGTAAATTCATTTGCATAAGGAATTGAAAGCAATTGATTGAGGTCATTGGAAAAAGAGCGTTCAAATCTTGTGAAGTTGTGATCTGCACAGTTGAAGATGGAAAGGTCCTAAATCTGGTCTAAGCGAAGCTCTTCATGGGTTGCCTTTGGACCCCTTCAGGAAACCGTGTTGTTGTTTTCTGATTATGTTATTTTTGGAATCAGATTTACTAAGGCCACTATTTTGACCAGGTTTGGGTTGTCAATTACCGGCAACAGAACGGAGGACAGGAAGTATACCGTAGCAGTCAGATCATAGTGGTCAATAGCAAAGGCTCTGCAATCAGACTGCAATGACCAGAATTTCATTCTCTCTTTGGCTAGCAGTATGGTGTTGACCAAGTTCTCTCTGAACTTCTCTTTCATCAGCCGAACACAGGAACATCAATACTATTCACCTTATAGTTTTTATTCTAAAAATCAAATGAAAATAATATCAAGACACTTGGCAAGGGGCTGGCACACAGTAAGTGCCCAGTACGTTTTAGCTATTGCAAAACACATACATTTCAATGTTTAAAAATTGAGATAATTGGGGGCGCCTGGGTGGCTCAGTAGGTTAAGCATCCGACTTCGACTCAGGTCATGATCTCACGGTTCGTGGGTTCGAGCCCCATGTCGGGCCCTGTGCTGCCAGCTCAGAGCCTGGAGCCTGTTTCGGATTCCGTGTCTCCCTCTCTCTGAGCCTCCCCTGTTCACATTGTCTCTTTCTCTCAGAAATAAATAAAACATTTAAAAAAAAAAAACAAAAAAACAAAATTAAGCCAGCAAAAAAAAAATTGAGATAATTGACATGACATGCAACATTGTATTAGTTTTACGTGTACAGTAATGATGTGATATATGTACATACTATAAAATGATCACTGCAATAAGTTAAATCAACATCCGTGATGTCACAGTTACTAATTTTTTTCTTGTGCTGAGAACTTTTACCTTCTACTTTCTTAGCAACTTTCACATATACAAAACAGTGTAGATAACTGTAGTGTTCATGCTGTACATTATATCCTCAGGACTTAATTACCCAACAACCAGAAGTTTGTACCTTTTGACCACCTTCTCTCATTTTGCCCACCATGATCCTCTGCCTCTGGCAACCACCAATCTGGTTTCTATATCTCTGCATTGAGTTTTTTGAGGATTATATGTGTATAGTGAGATCATACAGTGATTTGTCTTTCTCTGTCTGACTTATTTCCCTTAGCATAATGCCCTGAAGGCCCTCCATGTTGCCACAAATGGTGGGATTTTCTTTTTCTTATAGCCAATATTTCGCTTATTTACATATACAAAATATAATTACCTATTATTTTATTTATTATTATACATAAATATATAATATAAAATATGTAATTGTATAGACAACATATTTTCTTTATCCATTTATCCATTGGTGAACACTTAGTTTTTTTCTCTGTCTTGGCTATTGTAAGTAATGCTACAATAGGGAACATGGAGGTACAGGTATCTCTTTGAAATAGTGATTCTGTTTCCTTTAGATAAATACTCAGAAGTAGAATTGCTGGATCATATGGTAGGTCTATTTTTAATTTTTGAGGAATTGCCATACTGTTTTCCATAGTCGTTGCACCAGTTCACCTTCCCACCAACAGTGCAACATTTCAATTTTTAATGTTGATATGAGCATGGCAGCTTATAAACCTTAGATTTGTCCTCTCAGATCCTTGTTCTGATGATCTTAATTACATTCTTAGGCTTAGCATGAAAACAGATCCATGTGGTAGAGTAACTGATGGTAGAGATGTAATAGCTCTTCACAGCCTTATCAGAATGATGCAGCTATTCCTTTTCAAATTTTAAAACAGTATTCACAATTACTACACCCTAGGCGAAAGCAATAGATGAAGATCAAAAAATTAAGTTCTTAAAGATGGTTTCAAAATACCATATGATCTCACTCATATGCTGCATTTAAGAAACAAAACAAATGAGCAAAGGGAGAGAGAGACCAAGAAATAGACTGTAATTACAGAGAACAAACTGATGGTTACCATGTGTGGGGGGTGATGAGTTAAATAGGGGATGAACACCGATTGATGTATGGAATTGTTGAATCACTATATTGTTCACCTGAAACTAACTTAATACTGTATGTTAACTAACTGGAATTAAAATAAAAACTTTTTTAAAAAAAAAGGATAATTTCAAATTTAGAGAAACAGTAAAAATAAGTTGCATGAACCCTCAATAAAAATGAAAAAAATAAAATAGAAAAAACTGTATAGTGTGATTTTGTATGGTGACAGATAAAAACCAATTTGTTTATCATCTACTTTCACTTTTAAAAAATATTAACATCAGATTCCCTGTAGTGATCATGGGGACCTTCAAACTGTCATTGAAGGATGGAAAATTCTTGCACATATTATTGCCTTGGTTTTCTAAGGTCATATAGACCTAGTATGGTCTGATGGAAAGAACCTTGTAGAAGACAGAGCCTTGCATTCTGATCTAACCTCTTCCTCTAGACAGCTACAAAATAAAGGCGGTAGCCTCCATCATCTTTTACGGGTTCCTGGTACTGCTGATGTCCTGTAAGCTGGGACATTTGTTAGAATGTCAGTGTAGATTTGCAGTTGCAAAGCCCTCCACGTCTGCTTCCACTTTCTGTCCTAGTGTGTAATGGTGTGTTTACACGGATTGGTGCTTGCTCTCACATTTGCAACACTGCCTGTCTGAGACGGGTTGGGGAAATCTGTCATACTAGAATATTCAAAATTACAATCTATTTAAAACAATTAAATCACAGTTCTGTGTTTTGCCATTGTGTTTGCATTTAGAAGAAAATAGCTATTTAATCTGTATAACAAGTTGAAACTAATGATGGTTGTTAAATCACCTAATGCTCCTTGATATCAATGCAAATTAATCTGAAATTTAACTCCATTTGTTGGAACTTTGCAATCTCCAGACACTTGCATTAGATCTCCTCTAGGAAATGATTTAAAAACACTCTGACATCAAATCCTTCTTGACTTTGGGGACTGCATTTCCAAGTACAGGAGTTTTTCATATTGGATCATAAATCTGCTCCACGGGAGTTTGGTCTCTGTAGGTTCTAGCTTTTGGTTTATGCTTCCAAAAACAATTATACTAATAAAAATGTCTAAGCAGGGGATAAACAGAAGTAGCAAGTACTTTAGAAACTACAGCAAAAAAAAAAAATTTTAACAGAGAGGGAGAGACACCTCTTTGGCATTCACCATTATAAAACACAAGATTAATGCAGTTCTCAATAAGAAGGCTTAAGTGCATAAAATAAAAAAGCACAACCATTATCCATCTCAATGGATGTGCCTCCAACTCACCAATCCCAACAATACATAAAAAATACATGATGTTATTAGGTGGTGGAAGCTGGCAATATATTGTCCATAACTTATTTATATAAGGCTGTCCTGAGAAGCAGTGTTTAACTCTGTCGGCTAGGCGGATAAGAGTGGGGACCCGAGTCATTGCTTACTGGGAGTCAGAGGGTGACTGCCAAACACTTTTTGAAAACAGAGGGAACATGGGACATCTTAACACCTCTGCCATTATCTTCTGGACAAGTTCTCAGTTTACCTCCAAGACTCTGCTGCCGGCACGAGTCATCTCATTGTTCTGTACAAACTTATCGGTAAATATATGAAACGAATAAATGTCACAAAATTTAGGAGCTGATGACTGCAGTCAATCACAGACATATTTGGAAGGACCACCTCTGTCTCTAGCTGAAACGCTGGAGCCTGATTTGGGCTTTCATGGGTCTAGGGCTGCTTGGGATGTCAGGGGTCCTTAAAGATGGGGATGTTCAGCAATCGGTTGTACAACATTCAGAGAGGTGAGAAAGAGGTGAGAAATAGAACAGACGGGGCTCCTGGGTGGCTCAGTCGGTTAAGCATCCGACTTTGGATCAGGTCATGATCTCACAGTTCGTGGGTTCGAGCCCCATGTCAGGTTCTGTGCTGACAGCTAGCTCAGAGCCTGGAGCCTGTCTTCAGATTCTGTATCTCCCTCTCTCTCTGACCCTCCCCTGCTCACGCTGTCTCTCTCTCTCTCTCAAAAATAAATAAAACGTTAAAAAAAAAAAGAACAGAAATAAGATTCAGCCACATGAAAGCAACTCTTGAATCTGGATATTCAAGGATCCTGGGCCCTTGGCAGAACACCGGCAGGCTAGGGCAACTCATGGGAGGTATATTCCCTGGATAGTTATGACAATTCACGGTGATCACTATGATTTTTTTGTATCTACATTCTGAAAGTTTCATTTCCATGACTACCTCCAAAGTTTGCCTATATACGAATGACTTTCATCTCCTTTAGAAAAGGAAATGTATTGGGGCATCTGGGTGGCTCAGTCGGTTAAGTGTCCGACTTCGGCTCAGGTCATGAACTCATGGGTTTGTGGGTTCAAGCCCCGTGTCAGGCTCTGTGCTGACAGCTAGCTCAGAGCCTGGAGCCTGCTTCAGATTCGGGTCTCCGTCTCTCTCTGACCCTCCCCTGTTCACGCTGTCTCTCTCTCTCAGAAATAAATAAGTAAATAAATAAATAAATAAGTAAATAAATAAATAAATAAAAATTAAAAAAAAAAAGAAAAGGAAATGTATTGCTTTTAAAATAAAGCATCCTGGGGTGTCTGTGTGGCTCAATCAGTTAAGCGTCTGACTCTTGATTTCGGCTCAGGTCATGTGATCTTACCATTTGTGAAATCGGGCCCCGAGTTGGACTCTGCACTGGCAGCTTGGAGCCTGCTTGGGATGTCCTCTTTCCCTCTCTCTCTGCCCCTCTTCTGGTAACATATATGGCACTCTCCCTCTCTCTCAAAATAGATAAATAAATGTTTTAAAAGATAAAAGATTTCAATTTAAAAAAGTACTTTATAAGGAACAAACTGATAGTTACCAGAGGGGAGGGCAGTGGGGGGATGGGTGAAATAGGTGATGGGGATTAAGGAGTGTGCTTGCTGTGATGATCACTGAGTGATGTATGAAAGTGTTGAATCACTATCTGGTATGTCTGAAACTAGTATTACAGTGTATGTTAACTAACTGGCATTAAAATAAAAACATTAAAAAGTGAGTTTAACTTTTTTACAATTTTCTAATGTTTATTTTTGAGAGGAAAGATAAACCAGGAGTGGGGGAAGGGCAGAGAGAGAGGGAGACACAGAATCTGAAGCAGACTCCAGGCTCTGAGCTGTCAGTAGAGAGCCCGACATTGGGCTCGAACTCACGGACTGCAAGATCATGACCTGAGCTGAAATCAGACCCTTAACCAACTGAGCCACCCAGATACCCCAAAAGTGATTTTATTTTTATTCAAGCAGTCAAAACAATGAGTAAGGCCACACAAAGTACCTACTAAAATTGCTCAATATTTCTGCTGACTCCCAAATTCAGAGCTGTCTGCTCCTTCATTCTTTCTTTTTGTGGGGACTCAAAGTTTCCCATTCGGACGTAAGAGGCTGTCATCACTCTAACTGTGAAAAGTGCTCTTCCATATTTGGTAGGGATGGCACATGTCTTTTAAGGTCATCAATTTATAGGGAAGTTAGATCATTTATTTTCCTGGGATACTATTCAATTGATTTCTCAAAGGTCACCAATGAACTCCTTCAAGTGAATTCAATTTAAAATTTGGTTTAGCCTTAAAGGGCATTGCAGTTCAATGGTTTAAATCAAGGATTAACAATTGAAGTTCTGACTGGTGTTTTTCTGGCATATTGGTGATAGGAGATATTTCATGGATGCTTACCATTAGCAGAGGCTGCAGACTCTTCTCCTGCTCATGTGTGTTTCACTAGCTCAGGACGTGGGGTGTGTTTGCTCCTTTATATAAATATAAATGTCTTGAGAATTTAAGGTTTTTGATTTCACAACTTAACATAACTTATTCTAACCAGTTAATTAGAACTCTGCCATTCTGCTGAGTTCAATAGCAGTAAGCCGGCAATCTTAACCAAGAGGGCTCATATAAATCATCGGTTTGTAATCCATAGCATAGACCCTATGTAGAGATATTCTGATTTGGCAGTTTAAGGTTAGGTCCATGGAAAGTATATCTTCACAAAGTTCTCTGGTGATTAAGCCAAAACAGACAATAGCAATGAACATGCACATATATGAACATATATAAATGAATATTTTTTGCTTAACAATATTCTCTGGAAATCTTATAACATTAATATACATGAAATGCTCATTCTTTTTAATAGCTGCAATGACTTATTTACTGGATGAACATTTTATTTGAAAGCAAGTTTCTTTACTTCTCTGTGCCTCATTTTTTTTTTCCATTTGGAAAGTGGGGATAATAACAGTTCCTGTCTAATCATGTTATTATGAAGATTAAAGGTGTTAATATAGGTAAAGCGTTTAGAAATATGTCTGGAAGGTAGTAGGTATTATAAAAGGTTTGATATCATCATCATCATCATCATCATCATTTTCAACCACAATCTGGCAGTATTCCTAAGAGATATTAACATGTGTACAGAATTTTTGGGCTTTCAGGTAGTGGCAATTTCATGAGAGTTGGATGATTTTTTTCAAACTTTTGTATGCGATGACATTGGTAATTTAGTTTTGAATGAACTGGAGAATTAATTAAGTGGAATGAGGGAGGATCACAAACCCCCTTGGAAGCAGGGGAACTTCAATCTTATTTCACTCTATCGCTGAAGAGTACAACTTTGGAAAAGTCATAGGGAAATCCGAGGACTATAGTTCTCTCTGCATAAAATGAGGGTAATGGAAGAAATGGTCTCTTAGTTTCCAATAGCTTTGACTGCGACTTGGTATTTTGGGAAAAAAAAACAGAGAGAGAGAAGATATACATATAATATAAAATGTCCCCAGCAGATACGCTTGATGAAGGAAGTCATCTCAATGTCTTATCCAGAGCTAAAGCCACAGTGTCTAGAGCATACCTTTTGCTCGAAGTAGGAACTCAATAAAACTGTTAAAAAATGTTTAATGAGAATGGTAAAAAATGCGATGTGACAACCAGGCACAAAGTGGGTCTTCACACTGATTTTATAAAACTGATCTGTTGAATTCCTCTGTAAGAACCTCTCCAGAAATTTGGCCAAATATCTATCTAATCTTTCAACGTCAGAAAAAATGTAAATCAATTTAATTTGATTTCTAGCACTTCAACGTGCATCTATTTCTATTGTCTTATTAAACTACTATAATGGAACCACTTCAACAGCTGCAAAATACTCAGTCTAGAGTAGCTGGTACAAGTCAAGGAACGGAGGATGCATTAAGAATTCCATCTGCACTTGACGTGTGGAGAGTGAGCATCACTGGAAATGTCTAGCTCCTCTTGGGGAAACCATTTAAATGCAGTAATGCACTTGGAAGGACCTTTTGGACTAGTAATTAGAGTGATCCTTTTCACATTGATGAATGAGGATGAATTTTTATTTTTATTTTTATTTTTTAAAATAGTTTATTGGCAAGTTGGTTTCTATATAACACCCAGTGCGAGGATGAATTTTTATACACCAGCCCAATGAGATACGGTTCCATTGTGCTTTGATAACATTAGCATTTGTTATGTGTTTGCAGAACTTAGAGATGTTGGAAGGTGAAAGGGTGGGCCCCTTGAATTCTTTCGTCTCACTTTCTACTGGATGATTTGAAGCCACTGCTTCTAGGGATTCTGAAACATACATGTATCCTTCCTGTAAACAGAATTCATTTTTTCATGCTGGAGTATGGATTTTTAAAATGCCAAGTTTCATTTAATGGAACAATGAAACCAAGCTCCACTTCTTCTTAATCAGGAATATTGTGGGGGGAAAAAGTTTGGAAAGCCAATGAATTATAATAAATAATAGTGAGTCTTAATATAAAACTCCTTGAAAGATGCAACAGGTCAACCAATCTATGAACCTCTGGAGGGTAACAAGACAGTAAACTTGACATTGCACAGTATTTGACATACTGTGGTATTTGACATACAGTGAATCATTATTTACATTTTATCCAAAAACATTTACCTGAGAAAAGGTCATGACGTTAAATTTGGAGACATTTACAGCAATTGCCAAATGTTTACTATCTACATGAATGTCATGCTTCTCAGTCAAAAGCAGGTTGATGTGCTAAATGTCAATTATTTCAACTTGTTTGATGGTAGCACAGATTGCCAAGCAACATAAAAAGAGGTTTAATAAATATTATATACACTGCTAACCATTAATCTTGCCTAGCAGAGGCTTGAGTTTTACATATAGAGGATTTATGACAAGCAACGACTCAGGACATTAAAACTCAATTATTGCATCCTGGATGGCGGCACTATCATTAGCTTCTGGAAGCAGCACCTTGTTTCTTCTGGTTCTGCTGTCACTTTTGAGAAGGCACTGGGGAGAATAAAATTATTTCAGGAATAGCACTTTGATGTTTTCTTTGTGTTTTCTGGTCCTTTTCAGAATTAGCAGCAAAGGAGGATTACCCAGTTGTGTTGATAGGAAATTGAATCGTCTTATTTTTCTCAATGATTACAAGACAAAATGATATTCTGCAACAACTCCAAGGACTTTAAGGGAACAGCACAGGTACGTTAAGAGGAATGCAAGAGGCACTGCCATGGAATAAAAGCTGTGAAGGAACTAGCAGCAAATTAAATGCAAAATAGCCTCCAGGATGGTTCTTCTGTACCTAAGCTTAATGAGAGCAAGTTAGGAGCTTTTTTTCATTTTCTTCTAATAGCAAAAGATGTATATGACAAAAGACCACAAGCATGCCTTGGATCAAGTGCCTAAGCTCCGTATTCTCAAAAGCTGGCTTTAGGTCTAAAATGAATGCTTATATACGCCATTTATGTATCTGTTCTTTCTTGGTTTTCTTTTCAGTGGCATTTGAATTGATGAGAAACTTGTCCCTGGCCTAGGTTTGATGCCATGTGATAAATACCTGCTGAGTGCCACTGGAGTCCAACACGGTACCAGGCTCTGGTGTAGGAGATTGTGAGAGTCAGGGAGGAAAAAGGACAAATCAGTGCACGTTAGACTATGTAACTGCCGCGAGAAAGAAATCACACCGATTCCCAGAGAGTTTAGAAGCAGGGATTATGAACAGTTTCAAAGAACCCTCCATGAGAGCCGGTGTTAGACTCTGAAGGAACGTAGGACCTGTTCGTTTGGAAACAAGTAGCAAAGGGCATTGCAGGCCGACGAGACATCAAAGCTGGTGTGAAAATATTAGTGTGTGTTTGCCGGGGGCGGGTGGGGAGCAGTAGGATGCTTAGCTTTGCCTGAATCAGAGGGTTTATGGAAGATATGTGGGCATCAGCCCAGAAAAGGAGTCGTCAGATGGCTCATTGAAGAACCCGGATTTCCAGTTGAGAGTTGGGCTTTCATTCCAGAAGCAGGTGTGACCACTGGAGTTCTAGAAGCTGACCGGTACTGGCGTGGCAGGTCTGGGAGAGTGAAAGTATCATTACTGGAAGAACAGAAAAAGGCGGGGAGTCTCAGGGGGTTTGAGATCAGGGTGAGAACGGCGGGGGGGATGTACAGTCTCATTTAAAGGCCACATTGACAAAAATAACCACAGGATACAGTGGCGGTGGCGTTCCTTGCTGGGAGACCTCTAACTTCTCATCAGTCAGGGAAGGTTTAGGAGTTCTGCCTTGATAGACAGCTGAGCTAACAGCCTCTCCATCCATAGAATAAAGGGATTTCCAGAAATGAGGGTAAGGAATTTTCTTCCCTTGAATATGTGAGTAATCGCAGGAGAACGCTTATGGTAAGCTTCTTACTTCCCAGATGCAAATGCAATTCAGCTGAGCTGATTTACACTTTATGCCAGAAGTGTCGAATCATCTCCCCAAACAAATTACATAAGCGATTCTTTCAACATTGAAATGCAGGTTTGTTCTAGAATCCGAAACCTATTCCTATTATTCTCCAGCACTGGGACCTAGGGTAGACAAAGGAAGTTTTCTTTTAAAAGGATCAAAAACACTTTCCAGGTCTCAATGTCTTACTACTTTCAGACTGCTGGGTCGTCGGATGTTTGTAACATCATGTACTTATTATTCATGTTACATTTTGGGGGTACCTGGAAGATAGAATGATGTTACCAGAAAAGGCTAAGTCCTTCTGTTCAGTTCACTTTTGGTCTGAATTCACATGCTAGATTTTTCACCAATCACCTAGTAGGGTCTTAGGGGAAATATAAGTAAATATCCAGGAAATGTGTAAAGTAAGGGCTCTTCTGGAGGAACAAACAGTGCAGAGACAGAAAAAGGCATGGGTGGGATAGAAATTCAGGAAATAGCACTTCGATGCTTATTTTGTGCTTTCTGCTCAAGCTGATGAGTAGGTAGGTCAACAAATTGATTAATTCAAAGCTGAACCTAATATATGCCCTACCTAGCTGACTGTAGCCAGAGTCTTGGGGATTTCAGTGGACTTGAAAGTCATTTCCACTATTTGATCAGCTTCATAGGTGAAAAGTAAATTTCTATTCTCCTCTGAGAACACAGAACAATAGTTGGAAGCCACAGCTTTTTTTGTGAAAATAACAACAACAGATGCCAAGAACATAGATTTCCATTGTCCAAATAAAGAAAAGATTGACTCACAATTTTGAGTTACCTGTAGGCTGAATAGCCATTTGGGGCTCTTTTTATTGGTCTGCTGGAATAGGATTTAGGTATTAATTATGTTGCTGGACTAAGGTGATCTTTAAAATTCCTCCCAATTTTTGAGATCTTTTGCCAGAAGAGTGCTGGGGACGACAAAGAGATCATATTAAGGGCTTAAGCCTGAAGAAGGTGGCTAAAATAACTCAATATGCCTTATATGTCTTAGGTAAGTGATGAACTGGAGATATGCAATAACTCTTGACTGCCATCTGAAAGGTAAAAAGAAGTGTAGGATTATATATAGTGCCAAGAGGAAGTCTAATGAGAAATAATACCATGAAATTTACTAAAGGAAACTGTAGGATCTGAATTAGAAACATTTTTTCAAATTAGATTGTGAAAATCTAATGTGTTTTGGCACTATCTCCCAAGGGCTGCCACTGAAAGCCCCTTTGAAGAGCACTGCACAATCTTGGTTGGAACGATTTAAGCATCATGCCCTTTAGGGGAAAAAAAAAAAAAAGCTTTTTCTGGAAGACAGGGTGGGAAGGATTGTACAATATCTTTTCAACATAAGGTATTCGGATGTGAGGATTTCTGCTTAGGTCTTATCCCCCATAGACCATTTCTTCTATAAAGAGGCGACAGGAAGACACAGGCTGACTTGTGCCTAACATGTGCCTCTGAGGGTTGGATATTAAGAAACATCAGCTGGGGAGCGCCTGTGTGGCTCAGTCCATTAAACGATGGCCTCTTGGCTTCGGCTTAGGTCATGATCTCACGGTTCGTGAGTTCGAGCCCCAGGTCAAGCCCAGAGCTGACAGTGCATAGCGTGCTTAGGATTCTCTGTTCTTTTTTCTCTGCCCCTCCCCTGATTGTGCTCTCTCTAAAGTAAATAAATAAACATTAAAAAGAAAAAAGAACCATCACCTAGAAATATCTGAAATAGTGCTCCAATCCTACTTTCCTATAGTCATGCAGACAGCTACCTCTTGGGATAGTCTTCTGCCCTCTTTCCTCTCGGCGAATGGTTTTGGGGAGCCCAGGCAGCTCTGTATACCTTCTCCCCGACCTTTTCCTCTAAGCTAGTATTTCAGACTTTAGTCTGGTGACCATCAACTTAGCAGATGTGGAGGAAGGGGAAAAGCACCTCTCATGATTGGGGCTTGGTGCTTCCTGAACATTTCAGCCTGCTTACCTTACCTTCTCCCTCTTCTTCAAGGACTGAATCTTCAGGCAAACTCACCCTCCACCCTCACCTCCTTTATCCCAATTGAAAATGTCACACCCTCATTTTCATTCAAAATAAGCAGGTGGTAGTTTATACTCGGTGAGCAACATCAGGACCCAATAACCCCAAATTCGAGTCAGAGCCCTGGATCTTTCTGGTTATGTAATCTATTTGCATTTCCTTGGGCAAAATCACTGAAATTCTCTAAAGCTCAGATTTTACATTTGTAAATTGGGGAGGTCCACTTTATGAGTTCCTTATGGCTACCACAGGGATTATAAAAAACTGACATGAATGGAGCCATTTTAAAATAGAGTTGAGCAGCCATTGCAGATATCTTCCTTGCCTTCCTTTGAACTGGGCCAAAATCTTTGGGCTGGGCCAAGTGGCAATTGTTTTAAGTGATTGCTTGAGAAATCAGCAGGAGAATAGACATTCTGATCATAGGACTGACAGTTGTAGATTTTTGAAGATAAAATCAGCAGCCAATCAATGTATAATGGAGTAGCTTAATTTGTTAACACCCATAGATAAATTTTTCCTTTTCTTCAACTTATGTGATTGCCCCCTCCCTTTCATCATAAAACCCCTTGCTTTTACCTACAAGTGAGACACAATCTGGGTTTCAACCTGAATTTGTATTCGCTGAATTGCAACACGTTTTTTTAAGTTTATTTATTTATTTTGACAGAGACAGAAACAGCATGGGTAGAAGAGGGACAAAGAAAGAGAGAATCCCAAGCAGGCTCCACACCTTCGGCACAGAGTCCATCTGATGTGGGGCTGGAACTCACAAAACCATGATGTCATGACCTGAGCCGAAGCCTGGAATCTGAGACTTAAATGAATTCTCCACCCAGGTGCCCCAAGAATTACAATTCTTTAACCCCAAAGAAATGCTCGTTTGTCTTTCACTGTTGCTTTTCATTTTTAGGTTGATGGGATCAATAGTGATGCTACATATATACTTTGGTGGTAAAGGTCTATGTTGATGTGAATTACTCTTCTCAACAGTAAAATAGGCAAATCTTTCTTTGGACCTCTCTTGGTATGACTATGGCTCTCCTAATCAGATTTAAGTTCTGGAAGAAGGAAAGGACATTCATTATCTGCTATTTGTAACCTTTAAAAATCCTCAAATAGCCTTAAGTGTGCTTTATGGGCTAGAGAAATCAGAGAGAAGCTGGCAGGGTGTATCTGTACTTTGGTAGAGTGGAGTAGGAGGAAGTCTAAATTCTACACAGCTGGTGGTGGTCATGGAAAGGGAAATGGGATGCATAGGTCCAGGGACAGATGAAACAAAAGGAAAAGGGGAACTTAGGAATGGGCTTTAGACTTCAGCATTTCTGAGTTGCCCCAGAGAAGGCTACTATAGACTGAATTGGGTCTGTTCCAAATTGACATATTGAAGTGCTAACCCCTAGTATCTCAGAATGTGACTGTGTATGGACCCTCACTTAATATGACTAGTGTCCTTAAAGAAAGAGGAAATTTGGATACAGACATGCACTGAGGGAAAACCATGTGAAGTCCCAGGGAGAAAACAGTCATCTACAGGCCAAAGGGCGGGGGCGGGGAGGAGGCGGGCAGAAGAAACACACCACTTTGGTCACTTTCATCACCTTGATCTTGAACTTCCAAAGTTGTGAGAAAACAAATTTCTGTTGTTTAAGCCCCCTAGGCTGTGGCATTGTGTTAGTACAGCCCTAGCAGAGTACTCTAGAAGTCTTGAAAAGACATGGCTCCCCATCTCTGGTTGCATGAACATGCTCCCCTCTCAAGAGTTGGTCATCACCAAATGTATGGAGTTGGCAGTCTATCTTCCTCTAGATCCACTGAATGCCTGGTGGACAGGTGCTTCTAATACTCTACATTGTAATAATGAAATGATTTTTTTTCCTGAAATACCACCCCCTGTACATGGCATTTGGTTCTATGGGTCAGTAAGGACAGTACGGTGTTTTAGGTACATCATGAAGAGAACAGGGGTTGACTAACTACATTCTGCTGCCCAAAACTGTTCCAATGCCTATTTTTATAAATAAAGCTTTATTGGAATATAGACACACTCTTTTGCTTATATATATTGCCAATGGCTGCTTCTGTGCTATAATGACAGAGTTGAGCAATTGTAACAGAGAACAGATGGCCACAATGTCTAAAATACTTGCTATCTTATCCTTTATAGGAAAAAAAAAAGTTGGTCACTGTGGTTGACTGAGGTGCCTTCTGTGACTAAGCCCCTGACTATCATGGATGTGCATGATTCTGGAGGGGAAAAAGAGATATATAAAACAAAGAATTTACTATACAGCCAAAGGTCATTTGTAAGTCAGGGATGACATATTTTAAATCTTTAACAGCCATTTGTGGGGTGACTTTCCCCAATATCTCCTGGCATATTATCTTAATTTCCATGTTCACAGTCATTCAGTTCCTGCAATTTATAATAAATTAACCTTCAGTAAAAATTATTCATTCAGCACTTACAAATTAGCTTCCTATAGAGTACCTTTTACTTTTCATACTGTGAGAGAGAGACTCAAAGTCAATAGAAAAGAAAATTCTTGTCCTTAAAGAGCTTTTACATATAACAATTCAAACTACCTGGCTCGTTGGCATAGTAGCAAATAATTTATGGGACTGATCATTTAAAAGGTTTTTACATGGAATAATAAATAACTTTAAAAGGATTTAAGGAAATTAAAATAAGGCAAATTAACAAAAAAGTGCAAAAGTTGTGCACTGAAGACCACAAAATATTGTTGAAAGAAATTGAAGAAAATCTAAATGAATGAAGAAAGATATCCCATATTCATGGATTGGAAAACTTAATGTGGTTAAAATGGCAATACTCTTCAAATTGATCTATTAATTCAATGTAATCTCTATCAAAATATATCGAAAACCACTTTTATTTTCCAGAAGTTGACAAGGTGATCCCCAAACCTGTATGGAATCTCAAGGAACTCAGAATATCAGAAACTATCTTGAAAAAAAATTAAAGGATTCATACTTCCTAATTTTGAAACTTACTACAAAGTTACAGTAATCAAGACAGGATGGTACTGACAAAAAGATAAACATAGATCAGTGGAATGGAATTAAGACTCCAGAAATAAACCCATATATTTGTAGTGAATTGATTTTTGGCAAGGATGTCAAGACAACTTAATAAAGAAACAATATTTTTTTGATAATTCCATTAAGAAAGTAAGAAGACAATTCACAGAATGGGAGAAAATGTCTGGCAAATCATATATTTGATATTTGTATCCAGAATACATAAAGAACTGTTACAACTCAATGACGGAAAAAATAAATAAGCCAATTAAGAAATGGGCAAAGTAGCTGAATAGACAGTTCTCCGAAAAAGACATATCAATGGCTAATTAAGAGATGATAAACATAATTATTAACTTCAAAGTGCCAATTAAAACTACAATGAGATACCATTTCCTATTGACTAGCATGACTATAAAAAAGATAACAGCAGGTGTGATGAAGATGTGTGGGCCATTGCTGGTGGGAATGTTCCATCATGCAACCACTTTAGAAAACAGTGTGATAGTCCCCAACATGTCAGCCATCCCATACGGTCTGTTATTCCACTCCTAGCATATACCTAAGAGAAATGAAAAGATATGTCTAACAAACCTTAGAATGATGTGTGTGAATGATTACAACTGCATTTTTCATAATGATCAAATAAGGAAATTAATCCAAATGCCCAGAAATTATAAATTGTAAATAAAATGAAGTATATTTATACAATAGAACGTGATGCAGCTATAAAAATGAAATGTGGTACTAATACGTACCACAACACAAATGAACCTTGAAACATTAAAATTGAAAAAAAAATGTTATAAAAGGCCACATCTTGTGTGTTTTCATATGCTTATCAGATATCTAAAATAAACAAATCGATAGATACAGAAAGCAGACTGATTGTTGTCAGGGGCTGGGGGGAGGGAAGAATGATGGAGTTAATGTGCTTCTTCCTGGAGTGATGAAAATGTTCTAAACAGATTATGGGTGATGGTTGTACAACTCCAAATATACTAAAACCACTCGGAAAACACTTGAAATGGGTGGGTTTTGGGCATATAAATTATAGTTCAATAAAGTTGTGAAAATAAAGGAAAGAAAGAATGAGACCATGGTAGGTACTTAATAAGTATTTATGGCATGACTTTTCAAGAAGAAGCAGACTTCAAGAGCAAGTTATATATGAAAATAAAAATTCCAAATGCTATTTTGATGCATGGGTTGTCATAGGACACTGTGAAATTCCTCTTTATGGAGGACTTTTTCAAATAGGAAAAGTTTTTGTATGCCTCGGATGGTATCAGTGTTGTTGAGAAGAGGAAGAAGGATTATATGACTTCAGTCCTTAAGCTCCTTTGCACTTCACCGATATCCATGTGCAATTTTAGAAATAATTGACTAAATACAAAAATTTCCCTTCAAATTTCTCTGCTATTCCTTTATTGGATTCCATTGCAGGCGTGCAGTTCTCTCTAGCGAGTTCCACTATGGCAGGATGTTCTCTTGGGAGGTACCGACACTTTGTTCCAGCTTGGTGGTTATTGATATCAAAAGATTGAAAGTGGGCTGAATCTCCTTCCCTCTGCAATATTTACCTTAGGAAGGAGGGAATTGGTAGTTTGTTGGTAGTGAATTGGTAGTGGCTAATAAGCCACTATATCTTAATATTGGATCAAAGTCTGGGGATAAGCCATGTGAAGAACTAAGACCTTGCTAATGATCCAGAAATGTATTCCCTCCTCTGGAGTATTTATTCAGTTACCAAATAAACAAATGAGATCTTTCCAAATCACCCACTGCACCACTGTACCCCAGAAACATCCCTCCTCTCTTTGCAGTTCTTTAGTACTATTTTGTAGTTTGTTAATAATGATAATCTTGCTGTGAGTTAACTAATGATCAGTTATACTATGTCTCCCCACAGCGCAGATTACAATACTCCAATCCTGCGGCTATTTAGATTGTCAACGAATTTTATTCTCAAAGTAAAGTTAGCTTCCTTAGCTCAAAGTGACAGGATTATTTTATTTTATTCTTTTATTTTATTTATTTTGTTTTATTTTATTTAAAAAATTTTTAATGTTTTATTTTTTGACAGACAGAGAGAGATACAGTGCTAACGTGGTAGGGGCATAGAAAGAGGGAAACACAGAATCCAAAGCAGGCTCCAGGCTTTGAGTTGTCACACAGAGCCTGATATAGGGCTTGAACCCACGAACGCGAGATCATGACCTGAGCAGAAGTCAGACGCTCAAACAACTGAGCCACCCAGGCACCCCCACAGGATCCTTTTAGAAAGATGAGATCATTTGCTGGACAAGATGCAAATACTAATTATGTGCCCCCCTAACCTACAATGACCTTGTATTCAATGCCGACAAGAGTAATTCAAATGAAGTTTCCGATCTTCACTACCAGTGCAGTAGCCTTGACATTGTGTGGTCACAGTATAAGAGCTAAACAAATTCAAGAGAGAAATATTTATTTAAACTCTCTGGCAGTGATACTCTTATTCTCTTTTGTTATTGAATAATTGAAAAGGTATCAAATAGCAAAGTTTCAATTATTCATCGAGTTATTTCATTTACTATACAAATGTCTGTAGGCAAATAAATGATACTGGAATTAAAAACTGGCAACATCTCTATAGGTTTGCTTATCAGGTCATCACTGCTTAAACCCTCAAATATGAAAGCTTCATAGAAATTGTGCATCAGCAGCTGTACAGGGGGTATTTGTATTTGGTATTTGTATTCGTTTCTGTTTCTGCCGTAACAAATTACTGCAAATCTAGCACTTAAAACAACACCCATTTATTATCGAACAGTTCTGTAGGTCAGAAGTCCCAGATACAGCTTAGTGTCGCTGGGTTCTCTGCTTTGAGTACCGTAAAGCAGAAATCAGCACGATGGCATACTCTTTTCTGGCGACTCCGGGGATGAATCCACTTCTGAGCTCGTTTCACTCATGGCTGAATTCAGTTCCATGTGGTTATGGGACTGAGGTCTCTATTTTCTTGTTGACTGTCATTGAGGTCTTCACTCCTAGCTAGTATTTGCTCCCAGAGGCTGCCCATATTGCTTCTTGTGAGTTCCACATGGTGCCTTTCCAGCAACGATGAATGGAATCCCTTCCGCACTTCAAATCTCCTTGCCTTCCTCTCTGCTGCATCTTTTCTGCCTCTAGCTAAAAAAGTTCTCTGCTTTGAGGGGCTGGTGCAATTAGATAGGTTCCCCCAAACAATCCAGAATAACCTCCCTAAAAGTTTGAAACCTTAGGATACCTGGTTGGCTCAGTTGATTAAGCATCCAACTTTGGCTCAGGGCATGAACTCACGGTTTGTGAGTGAGTTCAAGCCCCACATCAGGCTAGCTGCCGTCAGTGTAGAGCCTGCTTTGGATCCTCTGTGCCCCTTCTCTCTCTTTGCCCCTCCCCTGCTCATGCTTTTTCTCTCTCAAAAATAAACATTAAATCTTTTTTTAAAAAACGTTTGAAGCCTTGATTATATCACCAAGGTCTCTTTTGCCATGAATTACAGCTTATATACAGGTTCTGGGGATTAAGGTATGGAATTTTTAAGGGGCTATTATTCTGCCAATTATGGTATTGAGTATAAGACAGTGAGTCTCATAATCCAAAATACTGGGGGTCATTTTGTCCTGAAAGAAGAAAATGAACAAAATGATATGTGGATACCCTGTTAGGTGCTAATCATGAGTGTAGACAGTGCAATTTATTTTTCTAATTCTACAGCATTTATTTTTCTGGAATATTGTACTTTGCAGTTTGTTTCTACAAGGTACCTTTCTAATCCTTTCTTCCACTCTAGAATTGCAAGAAAGCAGTATACTGATCATGCCAGGGCAACCAAAAGAAAAAAGGGATTATAGTTTACAGATAGAGCTACTTTAGCTGTGTGTGTGTGTGTGTGTGTGTGTGTGTGTGTGTGTGTGTGTGTGTTTATTTATTTATTTTTTGCAGACTTATAAAATATACTTGTCCCAAATCTTCCTGGTTCTGGCTCCCTGCCAACCCTTTCTGTTTGTGAACCCCATAAACCGTGTAGAGGGTACAGCTGGGCCATGAAAACAAAATCACTGTGTTCTGAAATCCTGCCTCTATCATATTCTTTCTGACTTTGTCATTGTATCTTACATTGACAGTCCCTAGAAACCAATGCTATGAATTTGGTCCCTTCAAAAAGATTAAGCCTCCACATTCCTTCTCCATTTGTGTCATTCAATCCTCTACTGACACCTTCAAACCTTTCCTGCCATTACATGGGAAGATATTTATCTGAAAGTGTCACCTCACTGTAAATGTTACAGCTGCCAAGAACTATGAAAAGTCTGAGATCTTATCCTATTTGCAAGCTAATAAGTTAGCCTGTTATAGTTTTATGGATGCTTGCAGAAGATATGAGACTCCTGGGTCAGAGACAGAGGATGTTATTACTTATGGCATAGCAGGAAGCATGAACTTTATGCTTACGGTATTTCCTTTGTATCCAGAGACCCAGGAGTATGATGTGGATGAGTGGGTTTGCCTTGTGGCTGAGAAGCCCTGAACTTTTATTTTATTATTTTTTTAAGTTTATTTATTTATTTTGGGAGAGACCGAGACAGTGTGAGTGGGAGAGGGGCAGGGAAAGGGAGAGAATCCCAAGCAGGCTCTGGGCTGCCAACACAGACCCTAATGTGGGATTCAAACTCACTAAACCATGAGATTGTGACCTGAGTGGAGTCCCACGCTCAACACCCAGGCGCCCTGAGAAGCCCTGAACTTTTAAAGATAGCTCAGGAGCTACTCTTTCAAGGAGGCTTAAAAGGGAGCTGCTAACAAACCTGGACAACCTTTGTCTGGACCCCTGTTCTCCAGAGGGAGGCTCTATGTCTTCTAAAGCTGTGTACAAATGTCATTCAAAAGCAGTGCTGAAAAAAAAGCTGCCAGTGTGGCTGGTCACCAGGCATGCAAAAATGTAAGAGGCCCATGGAGAATTGTTTTCTAACAGCTGCTTCTTGTTTAAAAAGTGTCCCTTTGGAGATAAGTGGGTATGCCTGTCTGATATAAACCAGACTAGCCTTGCCTAGGTTTAGAAAATAAGTTAGAGCCATTTATAATGATCAAAATTATATACATACAGTTTATAATTATTTACTTATTGAAAATAAATTGCATAAATATACGCACTTACCCAAATCAACACTTTCCAAGAGATTATTTAAAAACAAGCAACAAACTAATTATTTCTGACATTTACTAAGCAGAACAAATGAAACAACATACCTATTAAAAGATTAAGTGAGATGTGGTTTAGAGAACTATGCTCACATCTTTAAGGAAGGATTTCTCTTGGAAAATAAATATCACTTTAAGACAGCTTTCCCAAAGTTTGTTTTTCAAACACAAATTTCAGTAGCTCTTCCTTAATAAAATGATTCGTGGCCAAATCATTGGGGGAGCGTGTATCTTTCTCCAATGTGACTCGCAATGCAGGTTAACATATTAAAGGTACTGAGAAGTCCTCAAACTGGTTTTATTTTGTTTAATTCAATATTATTGTAATTGGTTTGATAATGAACTCATGGTGTGTGAGTGTGTGTGCATGGTCAACACTTACACCTTCAGCACAGTGCATGCAAGATGCTGCCAATTTAAGGTGATCAAGGTTTACTAGTTTCTTCTTTTCTTATTCAGCACAGGCTATTTAAAGTCTTAGAATGTACCTTAGAATTTGATTTATTCTGCACACTGCACATTTAAACATAACATTTTTAGTGGGCTTGATTATCTGGAAATGTCGTTAGCTGATTCTCAATGTCCTTCGGCTTACTCTGATCTATTTATAAGGTCAGTCCCTGAAGTTTAATTTTCATATTGATGAGGAGATGTGCGTGCTTAATGTTACAGGGTTGATTACAATGAATTTGAAAGCCAAGTAGGGAAAATCTATTCCCATCAATAAATTTGTTTTTCAAATTTTGACAAAATAGTCTAGAAGTGAAACTGCAAGAGGGTAAACATGGATATTATCCCACTACTTCTTTATTATGATTTTACCTAAAGAGTAATGACTTATTGTTATAAAAATCAGAATGCTCTAAACGGAACTATAGTTCAAATGAAGTACTGGAGGTAGTAAATATTAACAGTTGTGTAGATATCTTAAACTACTTAACAAGTCACAATGAAGATAAGGATCCATGTGTATTCTCTGTACTCTAAAATACATCTTAAAAAACCACCCGTTACTACAAATTCCACTAATTTTAATATAAATTCATTCATACCATTTGATGATCTTTCCACATAGTTAACTTCAGTTTTAAATAGCTTGATTTTTCCCTGCTCAATAGAAGATAAAACACACATCAGGACACTGAATGCAAGAGCAATTTCTTTTAATGCAGAATTTCTAATAAATGGTGGTTGCCTTTTATATATTTACTTCTAATCTTTTCAAAAGATAATCTTCATTGATGCATAATTTTACATTAAAATTAGCCAATTTTAATGTACAGCTTTGAAAAATCGATACAGCTAAGTAAGCATCACCACAGGCAAAATATAAAATATTTTTATCAGCCAAAATATAAAATATTTTTATCATATTCTCCTGTGACCCTTTGCATTTAGTTTTCCTTTCCATTGCCTGACTGCTGGCAACTACTGATCTTTCCACCATCATAGTTTTATCTTTTTCATATGGTATATAGTTCTTTGTGTTTGGTTTCTTTCATTTATAAAATTCAGTTGAGAATCACCTATGCTTTGAATCTATCAGTAGTGCATTTCTTTTTATGACTGAATAGTATTCCCTTATATGACTATGACATTTGTTTATTCATTCACTGCTTGAGGCACATTTAGTTTGTCTTCATTTTGGGGCTATTACGAATAAAACTATTATGAACCTTCAGATATAAGCCTTTGCATGGCATATTTTCATTTCTCTTAAAATATGTAGGAGTGGGATTTCTGGGTAGTATGGTAAATGCACTTTTAGCATTGTAAGAAGCTGCCGAGCTTTCTTGTGAAGTGGCGATGGCAATTTCCTTTCCTTTCCTTTCCTTTCCTTTCCTTTCCTTTCCTTTCCTTTCCTTTCCTCTCCTTTCCTTTCCTCTCCCCTCCTCTCCCCTCCCCCCTCCTCTCCTCTCCCCTCCCTTACCCTCCCCTCCTCTGTCCTTTCCTCTCCCCTCCCTCATTCCCTCCCTCCCTCCCTCCCTCCTCTCTCTTCTCTTCTCTCCTTCCTCTCCTCTCCCCTCCCATCCCCTCCTTCCCTCTCCTTTCCTCTCCCTTCGTCTCCTCTCCCCTCCCATCCCCTCCTCTCCCCCTCTCCTTTCCTCTCCCCTTCCTTCTCCTCCCCTTCTCTGTCTCTTCTCCTCTCCTCGCCTCCCCTCCTCTCCTCTCCTCTCCTTTCTTCTCCTCTCTCCCCTCCCTTCCTCTCCCTCTTCTCCCCTCCTCTCCTCTCTTCTTGTGTGTTTGTGTATGTGTGTGTGTGTGTGTGTGTGTGTGTGTGTGTGTGTGAGAGAGAGAGAGAGAGAGAGAGAGAGAGAGAGAGAGAGAGAGAGAGAGAGAATCTTAAGCAGGATCCATGCCCAGTGTGGATCCCATGACCCTGGGATCCTGACCTGAGCTGAAATTAGATGCTTAATGGACTGAGGCATACAGGTGCCCCATATTTTATTTTATTTATACATTGAAGCAATGTATGAAAGGTCAGTTAATCCATATCTTCACCAATACTTGGTAGAGTTCCTGTTTTTGATTTCAGCTAATTTAGCAGGTATCATAGTATTTGTATTTCCTGAATGACTACTGAACACCTATTTCTGTACTTATGTGCCATTTGTACGTCTTTTTTAAAGAAGTGCCCACATGTTTTACCTAGTTGTTTTTAAGTTGCTTGATTTAGTATAAATTATGAGTTCTTTGGAGGACTTAGGTAGAAATCCTTTAACAGGTATATGTTTTGAAAATATTTACTTCCAGTCCATGGCTGATCTTTTAATTTCCTTAACAGTGTCTTTTGATGAACAATGTCTGTTTTTTAAATCTTATGAAGTCCATTTGACATATTTCTTATGGTTTGTATTTTTTTGTGTCCTAAGAAATCATCAACTAGCCCAGGGTCACAAAAATTTCCTTCTGTGCTTTATTGGAGAAGTTCATATGGGATTATCATTCACTTTGAGTTATTTTTTGTATGTGGTGTAAAGTAAAAGGTCTTTTTGGCATATGGATATCCAATTGTAGCACTATTTGTTGAAAAGTATGTCATTTCCTTATTGAATTACCCTGGCATTAGTGTTGAAAAGCAATTGGCTATATATATGGTCTATTTCTAGACTCTCTAGTTCAATGGTTCTGTATGTCTACACTTATACCCATCCCACACTATCATAACAGCTTTTGGAATCTGTAAGTTTTCTAAGTTTGTTATTCTTTTTAAAAATTGGTTCAACTCTTCTAAAATTTGGCAATTCCATATACATTTTGGAATCAGCTTGTCAATTTCTGTCTAAAAGCCCCCTGGATCTTGGTTTTTACAGTGTTGAATCCATGGCTCTGCTTCAATAATATTAAATCTTTCAGTCCACTCACTGGATGTACCTCTTCCTTATTCTAAGTTTTCTTTAATTTCTCTCAGAAATGTTTTGTAGTTTTCAGTGTATAGGTCTTACACAAATTATGTCAAATTTATCCTCGAATGTTTCAGTTTTAATGGTGTTATATTGGTATTGTTTCTTTTTTTTGAAAAATCAGTTTTCAGGGGTGCCTGGGTGGCTTTGTCGGTTAAGCGTCCGACTTTTGCTTAGGTCATGATCTCGCGGTTCGTGGGTTCGAGCCCCGCGTCGGGCTCTGTGCTGACTGCCAGCTCGGAGCCTGGAGCCTGTTTCAGTCTGTGACTCCCTCTCTCTCTGACCCTCCCCTGTTCACGCTGTCTCTCTCTCTCCTAGAAATAAAAATAAAACATTTAAAAAAAAAAAAGAAAAATCAGTTTTCAATAGTTTGTTGTTTATACAAAGGAATACAATTGACATTTTCATATTGAACTTTCCTCTTGTGACCTTGGTAAAACGATTTCTTAGCTTTCTTAGATTCCTTAGAATTTTCTACATTGATGATCATGTTGTCAGAAAATTTAAAAAAAATTTATTTTTTTTTCCTTTTCCTATCTGTATGTATTTTATTTACTTTACTTACCTTTTTGGACCCACTAGGAATCCAGTATAATATTGAATATGAGTGGTAAGGGAAGATATCTTTGTCTTATTCTCAATTTTAAGAGTAAATTGTTTCACTTTTCACTATTGATTTTGGTAGTGGTTGTAGACTTTTTTTTTGTATATGTCTTTTATCAAGTTAAGAAGTTTCTTTCTTTTGGCAGTTCACTGAGAGTTTCTGTTATAAGTAGGTATTGAAACTTTTCAGATACTTTTTCTACATATATTGCAATAATTATGCCGATTTTCTTTTCTTTTTTATCTATCGCCTCCTAATATGGTGAATTATACTGATTTTGAATGCTGAATTCCTGAGTTAAATCCCACGAGGTGATGATGCATTGTCTTTTTAAATAGGGCTGAATGTAATTTGCTAACATTTTGTTAAGGCTTTTTGCCTTTATGTTTATGAAAGATCTGTAACTGTAGTTTTCTTATAATACTTTTCATCTTTTTTCAGAATCAGAATAATTCTGGTGTTTCTCTTCTATGTTCTGGAGGTTTTGGTGGTTTTTTTTCACCTGACATGCTTAGTCCTACCGATAGGATCACAGAAGTTTGGGATTTTCTTTTTGAGCTAGTTTTTAAACCATGAGTTCAGTTTCTTCTGTAGATATAAGTCCTTAAAGTTATTTCTTTCTGAGTGGACTTTTTTTGTTTTGTATTCTGTTTTTGTCTTTCATGGAATTTTTCCATTTTATCTAAGCTGTCAAATGATATAAGTATGTTTGTAATATTTTCTCCTTATTCTTTTAGTGTGTATGGAAACAGTAGTGATGTTGCTTCTTTTATTCCTGATATTGGTAATTTATATCTGCCTTTTTTTCCAGGTAACTAGTTTTTGGTGACAGTGATTTTTCTCTATTATTTATCCAATTTCTATTTTGTAGTCCCTTTTCTTATTATTCCCTTCCTTCTGCTAACTTTGGGTTTAATTTCTTAGATAATTATTTTTAGACTATTTTCCTTTCTTTTTCTTTTTTCTTTGAGAGCGAGAGAGTGAGCGAGAGAGAGAGAGAAAGAATCTCAAGCAGGCTTCATGCAGAGTGAGGAGCTCGGTATGAGGCTGGATCCCATGACCCTGGGATCATGACCTGGGCTGAAATCAAGAGTCAGATGCTCAACTTAATGAGCTACCCAAGTGCCCCATGTTTTTCGTTTTTAATGAAAGCATTTTAAGCTACAAATTTCCCTCTAAACACTATTTTTACTGCATCCCACAAATATTGACGTGTTATATTTTCATTTTCATTTAGTTTAAAATATTTTCTCATTTCCTTTGGATACTTTTTTTTTTTTTAACCTGTGGCTTATTTAGAAGTATGTTATTAAATTTTCAAATAGGGATTTTCAGGATATGTATTTTAACGATTTTTAGTTTAATCCTACTGTGGTAAAAGAACATACTTTGTATGATTTCAGTCTATTTAAATTTATTGAGACATGATATATGGTCTGTCTTGGTGAATGTTCCATATACAGTTGAAAAGAATACATATTCTTCTGTTTTGGGGTGGAATGTTCTATAAATGTCAATTTGGTCAAGTTGATAGATTGTGTTGTTCCTCAGGTCTTCAATATTTCAGTGATTTTTCTCTCTACTTATTTTTTCAATTACTGAAAAAATATTATCGACATATCTAACAATAATTTTGGATTTTTCTGTATCTCTCTTCAGTCCCATCAATATTTGCTTCATATATTTTGTTAAGTCTGTTATCAAGTATATACACCTTTAGGATTGTGATGGATTGACTCCTTTATCATGATGAAATGTCCCTCTTAATCCCTGGTAATATTCATTGTTCTGATGTCTAGTCTTTCTGGTGTAAATATAGCCACTCTGGCTTTCCTCTGATTATTTTTCATGATGTACCTTTTTTCATTCTTTTACTTTTAATTTATCTGAGTCTTTATATTTAAAACTGGTTTTCTGGAGACAGCATATAGCTGGGTTTTGCATTTTTATTAAATCTGACTATTTGTTTCTTAATTAGTCTTTAGACCACTTATATTCAACATAATTATCAATATGTTTGGAGTTAAGTCTACCATTTTGCTAATTGTTATCTATTTGTCTCATTTTTTTTTCTCCTGCTTTTTCCTGCCTTCTCTTAGATTCATTTTTCATCCTACTGCTTTCTGGTTCTTTCCCAGGCATTGTGGAGTTTAACCTTACACATGTACACATGAATGTTCATGCCACAATTTGAGTGGATACATCTGCGGCTCCCTCAAGCTGTTTCTGTGTAGCTTCCTTTTGTCCACTGTCCTGTCCTGCAAATTTTAGACACGCTGCTTTCTCCCAACTACAAACTGTTTCTTCAACTCAGGGAGACCTACCTCTCTTTGTTTTCTGGCTCACTGCTTTTGGTCCTAGAAACTGTCCGCAGGTGATGAACTGGGGTAATTGTAGGATTTACTTCAATTTCCCCCTTCTCTCAAGAACCCCTGACATTCATCCCTTATTTTTCACTGTCTGGAAACACTTGTTTTCTATATTCTTTCTGGTTTTTCCAGTTGTGTATAGCAAGTGGCAATTCCCATAGCGGTTAATCCGTTGTGAGTGGAAACTTTGATGATGCTTTCTTTATTACGTAGATATAGAAGTTGTCCATATAAATTTTTAGTACCATTTTGTACACGAGTGAATGATAGCCCCTTAGAAATTAGTCCCCACAATGGAAGAATGACTTTCTCTTCCCTTCCTAAACTTTGTTTTCTAAACCTTATTTCTCATGAAAGAATTTTCAGACTATAAGGTTGAATCTATATTCTTCTTAGCTAGAGCTGTTTAAGGAACTAGAAAAAGGTTTTCAGAAATCTCATTTATTCTTCATTTTAGTATCTTGATGGGATTTTATTTTTATGTTCCTCCCAACTTTAGAGAGGGCTTTAAAGCCATTTTTTTCCATTTACAAAATGTTGTTAAAAAACCAAAAGTACTCAGTTAGTCCTTTATTGGGACTGGAAAATTCATAAAACAGAGTGGAGTTTAAAATGGGGGAAACTGTTGAATTATCGAAGTCTCCATTTGCTACAAACAGCTTACTTTTCTCCTTGGCCTTAAACCTGAATCTGTGACATGATTCGTGAAGAAAGAGAAGGGTCATTCCACACAGGATGGGGCCAAGAATATCACTGCTAGAGAAATCTAGAACAGACAAGAGGGTTTGTCCTCATCTTCAGTAGACGACAGAAACCGTGGATGCAATGGCCGCCCATGGGCCACCATGTGTCTTCAGAGTCAAAAGCCTACATCACCAACACGATGGGGAGAAGTGGAGAGCTGCACCAGCTTCACGCAGGCTTCTAGAGGTCCCTTCTCTGAGGTCAGAAGAAGGAGGCTCAAGATAATTAAATTCTCCTTCCTTTTCACTTAGTGAGGAAATTCTCTCTGATGGGTGAAAGGAGTTTCCTACGGGATAGCAAAAAGCTCAACAGGTTGGAGATAGCATTTTCTCTGGAAAAGTAACCAACTGGTATAGGTATAATCGAATTCTTTCCTCGCAGAGTAAAGGAGCTTTTTCAAAGTTGCCTTCACAACAACTTGCAGTTTATAAATCAAAATTTGTAGTTTTGCTTGAGGAAACAAGCTGTTTAAGCAGGCCCATTTTAGAAAACCTTTTCTGAGACTCTCTCTTTTCACTCAATCATTTCAAGTACGAAACCTAGTGATTTGGGCATCAAGGGTATTTATTCAATTTCTTTTCATACTGTACTGTACGAAATGAACGTAATTGTGTTCACTTTTCTGTTTATACAAGGTGATATACGAGTCCATTCTCATTTCAACATCTCACAGAGATGCACTCAGATTGCCCTTAGGCACTGTGTAGAGAGTTATACCAGATTCCCTGCTAAAAATCTTCCATCCAGGCTTTCTCTTCCGTCACTGGAGAACTGAAGTCTTATGAGCTGCTGCCAAGGGTTTGGCTATGCTTCTAACCAAATGAGAAAAAATGAGAAAAAATGCGGGAGACTATCAGTCATTGTAAATAGAAAGTGAACATAGTCAAATGCCTGGTTACTATTCAGTGTAACTAGTAAACACCTGTTGTATGAACTTCTACTTGACATGCACTACTGCTTGAGGTTGGGGACACAGAGATGAATGATAGAAAACTCCTACTTTCATGGAGCTTATTCCCCATTCTCATGGTAGGCAGATAATATCAATTTGGTGGGCTATGTCCCAAGATAGAGCAAGAGCATGGAGGATTGGCATATTCTCATAGAGCAGAGATGCCCCAGATAGCTTACACAATATCCACAAGAATAAATTTCCTATACTTTGCTATCATTGCAACCAAGTGAAAGCTGTAAAATTCAGAAGGAGAATGTATCACTTATTTCTACAAGCCTCCAGTGGAAGAACTGTAGTGTTTAAAGAAGGCATGCAGTGACGGATTTGCTGTAGCATTGTCACTGCAGAGTAAAATGTAGACAAATATCAGGTCACAGGAGAGTCTCTGAAGGATATTGGATCCGCTATTTGTAAACCAAGACATTATGTTTTTGTTTTGATTTAATAAATTTATGCTCCTTTCACCCAGATCTCCCCCTTACCCCCCACCTCTGGCAACCACCAATCTGTTCTTTGTATCTATGAGCTTGGTTTTTCTTAGAGTCCACATATAAGAGAGATCATATGGTATTTGTGTTTCTCTGTCTGACTTATTTCACTTGGCATCATACCCTTGAGGTCCATCGATGTTGTTGCAAATGGCAAAATTTCATTCTTTTTAATTGCTGAATAATAATCCATTGTGTGTATGTATATTTCTTTAATTTGGCTATTGTAAATAATGCTGCAATGAAGACAGAGGTGAATGTATCTTTTCAGTTAGTGTTTTTGTTTTTTCAGATAAATGCTCAAAAGCTGAATTTCTGGATCATATGGTAGTTCTATTTTTAATTCTTTGAGGAACCTCCATACTGTTTCCCATAGTGTCTATATCCATTTCCATTCTCATCAGTAGTGCACAAGGATTCCCTTTTATCCACATCCTTGCCACTTGTTACTTCTTGGGTGTTTTTTTTTTTTTTTTTTTTTTAATACTAGCCATTCTAACAGGTGTCGAGTGATGCCCCGTTGTGGTTCTGATTTGCATTTCTCTGATGAGTAATGATGAGCATTTTTTCATGTACTTGGTGGTCCTCTGTATGTCTTCTTTGGAAGAATGTCTATTCAGATCTATCCTTTTCAAAAATTGAACTGTTTGTTTTGATAGTAAATTTTATGAGTTCTTTATATATTTTGGACATTTCCCCCTTATCAGAGATATGATTTGCAAATATTTTCTTCCATTCAGTAGGTTACTTTTTCATTTTTTATAGTGTTCTTTGCTGTGCAGAATCTTTTTAGTTTGATGTAGTCCACCTATTTATTTTTGCTTTTGATGTCAGATATAAAAAATCATTGCCACCACCAAAACTGAGGAGCTGATTGCCTATGCTTTCTTCTAACTTTATAGCTTCAAGTACATTTAAGTCTTAAATATATTTTGAGTTAATTTTTGTGTGTGGTGTAAGATGGTGATGCCTCTAGGTTTGTTCCTCTTTCTCAAAATTGCTTTGGCTATATATTTTTATGGTTCCATAAAATTTTAGAAGTATTTGTTCTTTGAAAAATGTTTTTGGAACTTTGCTAGGGACTGCATTGAATTTGCAGGTGGTTTTGGGTGGTATGGACATTTTAACAACACTGATTCTTCCAACCCATAAGCCTTTAACAAGAATTATAATCACATTCTTCTTGGGGTGGCTCAGTTGGTTAAGTTTCCGACTTTGGCTCAGGTCATGATCTCATGGTTTGTGAGTTTGTGAGTTCAAGCCCCGCATCAGGCTCTGTGCTAACAGCTCAGATTCTGCTTCAGATTCTGTGTCTCCCGGTCTCTCTGCCTCTCCCTTGCTCATGCTTTGTCTCTTTCTTAAAAATAAAAAAAAAAAAAAACACTAAAAAAATAAAAAAAGAATCATAATCACATTCTTCTTTAAAATCTATAAAACTACTACTATTTATTTGGTTGTAATACACGCAAACTTGGAACACGTTCCCTTGGTTTTTGTATCAAATATAATGAATGGTTCAACTTCTGAATCAAAACTGATTTTATCAAGTTATTTGTGACAATAGATAACTTTCTTCTGATAAAAACACCTAAAAGATTTTACACAGTGGTAAAAGAAGTTTGAGTAGTCACATTTACAAGGGACTCTCCCTCAGACCTCATATTCACAGCAATTTTTTTTTATCATTTTCCTAAAAAAGCAGCTGGAATTTCCATGTATTGTTACTTCTGCAGGGCAGGTAATCTAACTAACTACAGAGGGAGTCTAGCTGACCACCCTAAATCTAAATACTATTTTGCTTTTCTCTACTCATTTTCCATATTCAAAATAGCTCTTTTTGGAGGGATTGAGGATGCCATTTGAATAAATTTTTTTCATGGAAAACTCACTTCATCACAGTGAGGAATTTAAAAGCTATACTGATGTATGTTAATTTGTGGAGACACAAAGGTTGGGATTTAGGTCTCCCTGAATGTCAAGAGTTATTACATTTTTAAAGATATTTTTTAATGTTTGCTTATTTTTGAGACAGACAGACACAAAGTGTGAGTGGGGAGGGCAGAGAGAGAGAGCAAGACACAGAATCTGAAGGCTCTGAGTTGTCAGCACAGAACCCAGCGCAGGGCTCAAACCCACAAACAGTGAGATCATGACTTGAGCCGAAGTCAGAAACTTAACCGGCTGAGTCACCCAGGTACCCCAGGAGTTACTATATTACTAAGGGCAATTTGATGTTTCGGCATCAAATAACCAGAATTTTTAAATGGTCTCTTCAAGTTGGTCCCATATGTGGGTTTACCTGAGGAGTTAGTGTTGACATTACTCCATGTTGGAAATAGTGATGAGCATCAGGGGTACCCCAGGCACAGAATATTACTGGTGGAGCATGAGTGGGGCACTGGCTGGAAGCTGGTCAAGCAAGGCTTCAAAACAGAGCAGTAAATCTTAGAGAAACGTCAGGTGGGAAACTTGGGTGATATGGGTAATCTTGCAGGTTAGTCAAGAAATTCACGAGGTTGGTAAATATTTTCCCCAGCATGTTCAGGCCTAGTGCTCTTATTACAATGCTGCTGATCATGCAGCAAACATGTACACACCGTTTTCCACCCGGGCAGGTATATTGCTGATGCAGGTTATTTCCTATTCTTTTAACTCTTTAGATTTCTTTCAGTCTCAGTAGGATGTCTGTCAAGGCTCAGACTACGGGCTAGGGTTTATCTGTATTATTCCTATTCAGGAATTAATAATTACAAAAATAATAAGAGTGGCCGGTAAGGAAAGGGAGGTTTTCCTCGAGGGTGCTTTGTGATGTGTACATAACAACATCTAAACCTCCAAACTGGAGCATGAGTATATACTTTAGGTCCTTTATGTAAGGCATTCTTCCTCCTTAAACCATCTACAAGGTCGATTGGAAACAGTGTGCTCCGACACGTGCATTTTGACATTCCTACAGAAGCTCAGCTACCCTGTGGTGTGGCATTATGGAAATCCAATGTGCCAGCCAGCAGTCACTTGCATCTTCCAAAAGTTAATACATTTAGTAGGAGCTGTTTTGCTATTAGAGATGGCTTTAAGTTATGGGACCAGACTCCCCACACCAGTGTCTAATCTATCTTGCAGTTAAGTTTATAGTAACAAGATGGTACTGCCTAGCTATATATGCTAAAGTCCTTGCATAGCTGGTGTTACAGTTCTACTCTAAATAAAGCAATCAATCAATATTTCTTCTCTGCTTACACTCCAATCTTCAGAACTGCTTGTTACGCTAGCTAGATGGATTTACTTAGAGCAGTGAAAGACATTCAGCAAGTCCATCCAATTTCTTGATTTATTTGCTATTGATGCATAAAATAAGCTTGTCTGTGAAATAGCCAGGTTGAAATTGCTGTTCTCATGCATTTTCATTGTTATTATTTGGCTAGATTGACTCTTGAGGGTCAAATTAAAACTCATTCATCCAGAGCTACATGAGTGACAATAGATAGCTTCTTCAGTTAAAATCAGTACTAGTACTGTATTTGAATAAAACTGTTGGAGAATCGTAAATCAGATCTGGGTTTACTAAATATCCTAAAAGCTAAGGAGAGAGAACATTCACATGAATCGTTGGCCTTAGAAACTTGCTTACAATTTAACATCTAGATTTTATTATCACTAAAAATGAAAAGGAATAAGCCATAAACCTAAGACTCCATGGTAGCATGTGTGGAATTTTCTAACACTAACAATAATCACAATAGCGATATTTATATTTTGTATTGCCTTACAGTTGAAAAAAAAAGATCTTCACGGGTATTCTGTCTTCAGATATCACATCTCAGGATATTTTTAAAATAAATGACTACTAGCATGTTTGAAAACTAGATAATTAAAAAAAATCTTATAGATACTCATTATGCAGAAAAGTCACACCTGCCTTTCCAGTTTTTTTTTTTTTAATGTTTTTTTTTTTTATTTATTTCTAGGAGAGACAGAGAGAGACAGCATGAGCAGGGGAGGGTCAGAGAGAGAGGTAGTCACAGACTGAAACAGGCTCCAGGCTCTGAGCCGGCAGTCAGCACAGAGCCCGACGCGGGGCTCGAACCCACGAACCGCGAGATCATGACCTAAGCGAAAGTCGGACGCTTAACCGACTAAGCCACCCAGGCGCCCCATGCCTTTCCAGTTTTAATAACACAAGAATCTTTTCAAAAAATCATAGATGTCTTATATTTTATAAAGAGTATTTTTGCAAAATATCAAAGTAAAAACATTTTCAAAGAAAACAATATTTAGTCAATGTGTTACATCTTCCAAAATGTATACTTAAAATCTTTTGACTCTTAATACTTAAAAATAGATTTCTTATTGTGTCAAACTTAGAAATAATTCCAGTCCAAGGCCTTCATTGAATAGATGAGGAAATTAAGACATACAAAGTTGAGTGACTTGCCCAAGGTCACACATTCAGTGTCCGCTAATATTACGAACTTTATCTTATGACTCTTACTTCACTATTTATTTTCATAAGACTAAATCTCCAGAAGATAGGCCATGGTTTCTCAACAAGATTTTATAGGGCAGAGCCAGTCCTATAAGGTAGAATGTCTCCATACCAAAGATTCGATGTAAATCATTTCTACCTTTCTCCAATGGTGATTCATGTTTCTTACTCTTCTTTTCCTCTGTTCTTCTCTTTGTAATCATTTGTATCACTGAAAAATTTGTTGTGCTGGTTGCACTACTCAGGTACCAAGTCTTTAAAGACAGGGAAAATATTTTAGGAAGGTTTTGTATTTATAAAAATGTCTGGAACAGATCTTTAGACTTTCCTCGTAACTATTGAATGAAGGTGTCCTGACTATGTACTGCCCTTCTAAACTCTTTTAGATTAAGGTTCCCCAGATTTCTCTAGTACTACAGTGGAAACAAAAAAGGAAATAATACATTGACTTAAAGACATTTGGGTCTTCAAATACTTATATATATTTTTTCACGCACTGGCTTAGGGCATTTTGTTTTTCTAGGTTTAAATGATATGACCCACAAGAGTAAAATATTCCCAAATGACTTCTGTCTCTACTTTGGTACAAGAATTTGAATATGGAATAAGGAAAAGGCCATCACTCACAATAAATTGCAGCATTAGGCAATGAGTTTGGGCTTTTCTGGTTGGAGGCCAAATGGAAGATGGTATTCTTGGCTTCAAGAAAACTGAGTCAATCCTAAGAAGCCTAAGTCTTCTGGTGAATGGTAGTGCAAGATCTGGTCTGCTTTTTCTTGTTGATAGATATGTATAGGCTCTAGATACTTTGTCTAGGATAAAATAATGATGTAGAAATTAACAGTTCATTTGACTATATAGAAACCCCCTCTCCATTTCCATGTGCTAACTAATACATCTTACTTATGCACAGGAATCAAGTGAACTTCATTTAATAGTGATACGGAAGGAATATGATAGCCATTCACTGTTGTGTCACTGCTAAGGCCACTTGATAGAAAGAGACAAGGTGACAAAGATAGCTACCTGTGTCCATAAGACTTTTTGTTTGGAATTTTTCTTATCTTTCCTTCCATTTAATGTAAATATTCTTCCTCTATCTCCAAATAGCACTCCTTTGCTAGATCTGAATCACCCTTACAAATGTATTTTCTTGTACTGTTGTACTATTTCCCAGACTGGGGTGGGGGTGGAATTCCTGTCTTTTTATTTAAGGATTTTGGACACTATTATATTTTATTTAGATTTTTTTTTTAATTATAGAGTTTTGATCAGGAACTTGAAACATTCTACATTCTGTTTCTTTTGGCAATAAAATTAAGTCTGGAGTGAAAGAATTGAGTCACCTCCAGTATATCCATTTGTCAATGTAACATCCTGAGTAGTACACTTTAAACTTTTAAGCATATACATTTTTAAAAGATTTCCCTATAAATAGCTAATGGGGAAAATTGCAATGTATGAAAGCTCTGAGTCATCTGTCTCACCCACTGCTACTGTCATGAGAAAAGGAACAAAATTTGTCATCGGGGGTTCATTTAGTAGGACATTCCCTTTCTGGATTTGAAAATGGCTACAGCTGTGTTTCAAACACGCTATAGGTACTTTAAGTAATTTGTATGTCAGAAACAGAATTCTTTTATTATCATTTAGAAATAGTACTTAAACAATTAAAATAATAACTCTTGTCAATAGGCATCATCATTGAAAATTTTGAGAACTCTGGATATGTGATTTTTGGTCAAAGCATTAAGTTCTGTCACACGAGTGGCACAGGCCAAGGTCATGCTGCTGTCATCTAGTGGGCAGTTAAGGAACTCTGTTCTTTGAGATGGCAAATGAAGTGAACTTGAACAACCACACAAGGCTGTGTAGAATTCCAATGACTGCATCCAGATTTCTGTGAATCTCTACTGGGTGGGGGCAGGAGAGTGAGCAGGATATATTTTTTGGTCAAATTGGGCCCTATTTTTGCCTCTGCTGAACTACTATTCTTCATTCTTTACCTCATGGCTATTGCAATCCTGGTGCAATACCCCATTGCAATCCTGGTGGTGACACCAAGAGAGAAGAATGCAGATTCTTTTCCTTGATCCCCGTTCTGTTCTAGAGCAACATTAATGTAGATTGATCACATGCAGTAGGACTTTGACTAATGATTTGTAGTTTGCCTTGAAGAGAGGGCTCTCATCATATGATTACAGTAAATAATGTAAAATTATATTTTAGGTAGTCCTGACCTTTTATAATCAAAGTCACTTTCCTCAGTTTATTTTTATAGAATCTTAATTAGTGCATGTGCTATTTTTTTTTTTAAGAGCATGGAAGGGAATACAATGAAAAATATTCTCATACCAGATTTCCAGCTGCCCTCACCAGAAGTAACTACTGTTAGCAATTTACTGTAACCTTCTAGAACATTTTAATACATATACAGACCTATGTAAGTAAATGAATGCTTTTTTATAAACAACTTTCTCTTTTGACTTACCTATGCTATTGAATTTGAAGTAAATTTCCTATAAACCCTAGGTAGATGGATTATTTTTTTGTTTTTTAAACTCTGTCAATTTCTGCCTTCCAGTTGGCATATTTAAACCATTTAACCCTTAAAGTAATTACTGATATGTTGGAGCTTAAATCTAACATTGTAATATTGCCTTCCACTTATTTATTCTGTTTCTTGTTCTTCCTTTTTTCTTTCATTGCTCTTCTGTGGGTTGTTTGAACATTTTTAAGGACTCTACCTTGATACATTTATAATATATTGGAGAGTGTCACAGTGTATATGTACTAGTGGTTGCTCTGGGTATTATAGTATCCCTATATGCTTTATCACAGACTACTGGGATCAACATTTCATCACTCCAAGTGAAATATGGAAATCTCACTTCTACTTCTCTGACTTTGGCCTCTATAACTTTTAAATATCATTGTCTTAAGTATTAGGTGGTGTTATAATTTTATTTCTATCATAGCATATATTTTAGAAAACTCTAAACTATCTGTTTAGAGGAGAAGAACTATCTGTTGTATTGCTTTCCTTACTGGTTTTTTTGTCCTTCTTCATGGCATGGATACGTTCTTTTTCACTTTATTTCTATTTGAAGAACTCCCTGTAACCATTTTTTTAAGGTAGACAACTGTTTTCCAACAGTTCCCTGCTGGTGCTGCTTGAAGAGTTGGAAGGAATGACACCTGACTGTCACTGCATGTAATCCTCTAGGTGAGGGAACAGAGTCTCTGGCTGTGGGAACAGAGAGCCCTTCCCGTGTAGGTGCTTGTTGTGGTAAAATCCTCCCTTGTAGGTGCCCAATGCCCCCATCAGGTCATGTCTTTCTGTAGAAGGAGAGAATCTCAGGACCCACAGAGAAGGAGAATTTTCCCCGGTGGCCTATTCTTGCGTGGACTTCAGATCTATCCCCTGTGGTAATTCTGTGGACAGAACTTCCATTAGATCCCATTGTTATTATGACTACCTGGACCATGTTCCGTTGTTAGTTTTGGGGTCTGGAAAATTCCAGGTCTGATTTGCCTTATTCCACTGGGCAGTAGGTTGTAAGATACCCCAACATTACATTGTTTCTTTAGCCTGGTTCCTTAATCAGCTTGCCTCCCTCTTACCACTCTCAGAGTTCTCTTTGACTTTCTCTTGCATTATTGTTGGGGTTTATATTGTACTTAGCAGGGAGGAACAGGGCAAGATGAGTCTATACTAGCTAGTTTATTTGGATAGAAGTCTCTCTTGTTAGATTTTTTGAAGTTAGATTATCAGATTCTTAGATATATTTTGGCTAGCACAGAACAAGAGATTTCTCACTGGCAATGCAGTGTCTGGATTCTTGACTTCACTTTTCCATCTCTATTCCAACCCCATTTTCACCCAGGCTTTCTAGAGAATCACACATTGTCACTTAATTATGCAGTGAACTCTGCTCTCTCTGGCCCCTAACCTATAACTCTGCTCTAAGTTTCTTTGTTTCTCTCAAGCCCATCAATTGACACAGTTGAATAAAGGAGTCTTCTGTTCTCTTGGGCAGCTCAAAAGATAGGCAGAGACCCAGGGCAAGGGATCTTCCCTTTCACAGTAAGCTTTATCCTTTGAAGACATTCACTGTTTTAAATAGCATCTTCTATCACCCCTATATGTTAACACTTGTGTCGATGGAACATTTTTGCTCCACCTTTTGGCCAAAGACTATGATCTCCTTAAGAGTTGGTATTACATTCCCAGCACCAAGCAGAGTATCAAGCACAGAAAGGGTCTGTAATAAATGTGTGTTAAGTGTAGGAATAAAAGGCAGGCTGTTACTATTTTTTCCACCATGTGAATGGGTTCAGCATGACAATAATAGATCTGGAGGTACTCTAAAAGGTCAATTAGTTCATTTTCCTGCTTCTGTCCAAGAACACATACCAGATAACTAGGTAGTGAGTCTGATTTTAAGTATATAAAAGGAAAGAAAATTACAATTTCCTCTGGTAATCCATTTCAGTGTTTAACAACTCTCATTGTCAGCAAGATTTTCTTTACATCTAGCCTAAAGCTTCCACACTGAATTCTTAAACCTTAGCAGGTAGAAACGTGCAGCCAGGATTCAAATGGTCTTTATTTCTTTAATTACTTTTGAGCAAGTATTTACAGTCTAAATATTTCCTTTTATTCATAGGCTTTCTTTATGAGAAGGTATATGCACGTATCTGGTTTGTCACTTAGCTGCAAACTATCAATGCCCTGATTTGGACTCCTTACTGTGGTATATTGATTGCATTAATGGTTTCAATTTGCACCATTTTTGTTTGTTTGTTTGTTTGTTTGTTTGAACCCTCCCATACTGGCTTTGGGCTTAACCATGTGACTTGCTTTGACCAATGTGAAACAGTCAGTTAGATGTCAACAAAGACTTGAAAAATTGCTTGTGATTCCCCTTTTTTGGTATCTCACCATGAGAACATACCCAGCTTAACCTGCTGGAGAGATAAGACTATCTGGATAGATAAGATAACCTACCTGGAGAAGAGATGAGTCTTCTGAGGTGAGGCCATCCAAAAAACAGGCAGCCCCCAGAGAATGCACCAGCTGGCCACAGACACGTGAGGGAGCTCAGGCAAGATCAACTGAGCCTGGTTCAGTTCATCAGAAACGACTGCCCAAGGGGCTTATATACTCAGGGGATATTGCTTAACACTATTAATAAGGGGATGTTGTTTGAAACCATTAATTTCTTTTTAAAAATTTTTTTGTTTTAATTTATTTATTTCTGAGAGAGAGAGAGAGAGAGAGAGAGCAAGAGCAAGCATGAGCAGGGGAGGGTCAGAGAGAAGGAGACACAGAATCTGAAGCCGGCTCCAGGCTCTGAGCTAGCTGTCAGCACAGAGCCCAAAGTGGGGTTCAAACCCATGAGCCGTGAGATCATGACCTGAGCAGAAGTCAGACGCTTAATCGACTGAGCCACCCAGGCGCCCCTGAAACCATTAATTTCTAATGTGGTTTGTTGGCAGCAAAAATTGACAACTCTCCCTAGGAGTAACATCCTAGCTCTGGTGGAACTCAACTTCAGCAACAGATTCTCCTTACTACTTATGAAGCTACTTTCCTTGCTATTTTGCTTTGAGTGATCAACCAGCACAAACCACCTTGGCCTAGATGGTTGGATTCTGACCTTCAACTCTTTGTCAACTAGTGTTGGGGAGGAAAAAAGTTTACTTTACCCTTTTAAGTTCTTCTAGCTGGTCTAAGAATTAAATTGACATGAGAAAGATTAACAGGAGAAAATCAGACAAGTTTAATAACATGCATATTTCCTGTATCCATGGAAGATACTGGGTAACTCCTCAAAACAGTTGAAGACATCACCTTAAATACCATCTCTAGCTAAAAGAAAAATAAGATGTTGGGGATATGGAATAAATTATGGGAGGTTACTAGGAAAAGCATGGTAAGCAAAGGTAATGCAGATTTTGGTTTAGGCCTTTTCCACTGATAATAGTTTTTAGAGGTTTAGAGCCATCACCCTTTTCCTGGTACTGAGGGAGACAACCTTACAAATAGAGATTTCTCTTATACATGTAAATGTTTCTTACAAAAGGGTAACTTCTACTCAGTTTTCAGAGCTTCTTCTGTGTCTGCAGTTTCTTAAAAATAACCAGTTTAGAATAATCAATACGCCAAAGAGGCATATCTTGGAGTGTCAAAATTTGCTTCCCTATGGATTTTAAGGACTGAAAGTCATCAAAGAAATGGGCAGTATTGTTTTAAAAAGTGAATTTTAAGATCCTTGTAGTATTAAAACATATCAACACTAAATGTGCTTATGTTTTTCTCAGAAGTCTTTGTATTCTGCTCATGTTACCTCCTCACTGTTTCAGAACAATCCCACTATTCTAGAGCTTCAGTTCCAACTTACCCTTCACAGAAAAGACACTGCCACCATCTATGACTAGGATACTGGAGCCCAGGCATGGATCTCCATGCTATGTAGTTTCAAGTGTCTTCCATGTATTCTGCTCTTGTTAATTTTTTTCATACAAGATTAAACACCTCCATTTCCATTTACTTTATCCTGAAAATTTAACACTATCTAATCTCATTTTCATTGACTATACTATACTCAAGGTATATCAATGATCAGCTACTTGTGAAATCCAGTGACTTTTGTTAGTATTCATACTTCTTGAACTTTATTGAATATTTAATGATATTGGATACCTCTATCCCTTTCCTGAGCCATTCTCTTGTCGTTGGCCAATACATTCAACTGTGACTCCTTCAATAGATCTTTCATGGCTCTTCTCTCTCTACCGGTCTCTAAATGTAAAATTTCCCTAAGGTTAAGTCATTGGCTCTCTGTCTTCCTTTCTTTATACTTCCTTCCATAATTCCATCCCTTCGGCTCTCAATCTCACACTTATTTTACTCTAATACCAATATGGCTCGACCTATCACAATGTGCCCACCTTGCCTGCCAAAGATGCACTTCAATATTCAGGCAAGTCACACTGACCTTGACAACTGTTGAGTAAAGAATAAGTCATTTTTTCTCCTTAGTATTCAATTTGATGTGTCATAGCCAAAATCATTTTGTCTAGAGCTATGACATTATGAGGCACATAAATTATGTTTTATTATTTAAACAAGTGAGTCAGGCCACAAAACTGCCAAACTCAAAGGTCTATGAGTCTTCTCTTTACTGTAGGCAGATGAATCCGCTATTTCTGAATATACTCACATCTATTCCCACTTATATTTCTGTTCAGTTAGGAAAATGGCTCTCTGACTTTGCTTTGTTTCTCGATACAGCACAACAGGGTATCCCAGAGAACTCTGTAGGGAAGGTTCAAAAGTAAATGGATTTTATTCAGATACTGAATGGTTTAATTTGGTATTTCTACTCTGGTTCTTTCATATAATGTCTCCTTTCCTTTCTTCTATGTTGTTAACGCTTAACCTTTGATGCTGAGTGTTCCCTGGAGAGGGATATGGATGCTCACAATGGCCCAGCATGGTTCTTGGCACTGGAGTTTGGAGGAGGCAGGAGGACTACAGAGCCTGAGGAGAAAAGTAAGCAACAAGCTGCTGTCCTCCAAGTAGCAGAGAGCACCTCCAGGTCTTTCTATGAGCCTCATCACTCTTTAGGGCTTTTCCTAAAGTTCAAGGCTATGTAAAGACATCTTGTCCACAAATGAACTTTTAACAGGGCTTTTATTTTCTATTAGATCTCAGCTTTTCCCTGTTTATGTCAATCATTCTGATCACTGAGTTTTATACAGTGTTGCCACGTATAATTCTGTTTCATTTTCCTATAAATGCGGAAAGTAGTTAAGACAAGACTCATCTTGTAGCTCTTGAATTCAAGCACTAAAGACTCATGGCAACAACCACAGGGTATTCATCAATGATTCACACTGTGAGATGAAGGGAACTTGAATTATAGCACACTAATAAAAGAATGATTCCTTCCCATAATGTGATCATGATCCCATCAATGAGCTAACAATGATTCAAGGGACTTCTAAAATCACTTTTAGCATTTACTTACATTGTGTGGATGGCTTCTTTATCAATTTGAGGAACTAGGCTTTTTGTTAGCATGTTTGAAAATGCTGTCACTCAGTGTGAACTGTGGACCAGCGGCTTCAGCACCACCTTGGACTTGTTAAAAATCCAGAATCTCAATCTCAACCCAGGCTTAATGAAAAAAAGCTTGCATTTTTTACAGCATTCTCAGGTGATATGTACACACATTCAATTTTGAAAACAGTATTCTAAGGCATTGTCTATTATTCTCAATTTCACTCATTGATACTCCAATCTAGTAACCTTTTTTCTCTCATTATACATTTTTTCCTTTCTGATTCTTTGAGAGAATATCACCCAACCACATACATTTAGTTGAGTTCAGGACTTCTTGGTCACACTGATTAGAGTATCAGTCAGATCATGTTGAAAGTATCTGAATGCAAACCAATGAGAATCTATTTCTAAATCTTTAGTTGACTATTTGGTAAATCAGTTCTGAGCACTCTGTCTCTCTCTGTGTGTCTATCTCTCCATCATAAATACCACATCCACCCACCCATCCACACACTAACCCCCCCCCCACTGCCATTGAGCATGTGAAAGTCCAGTTTTCTAGTTCCAAGTACAAAGCTGGTTAAACATTATGTTTGAGGCAGACTTTAATTCACACAGTAATTTTAGGAGCCCAGAGGTAAGAGTAAAAATGGTTCTAATAAAATTCTATTGCTAGATTACCTGGCTTAGGAAAACTATTTACCAATAGGCCTTTGTTCTTACAATGATATCTCATCCAAAGAGAGAAATGTTTGCTCAAACTCATAACTACAACTCAACACAGTTAAGTGAAACTGTCAAGATAAATCTCGGGGTAACTTTATTTATATAGAAAGAGCAAAATATTATGGATAAATCTTGTTTGCCTCCATCTGTGAGAAGGGTGCTTTGGATGGGTTTGAAAATACTAATTGTGTCTTAGACCCACTCAGCCTATAATGCTAATGTTCTGAGTTTTTACATTGACATGGAAGATGAGCTGGAGTGAGGTCTCTTTTCCAGGGAAGAAGAGAAAAAGAGTTTACAGCACTGGAAGAGCCATCTGTACTGATTGTAGATCCAAACATCAGACAGAGAGTGACAGCTTTCATTACTAAGGATTGACTGGTCTCTGGAGACATTTCAAGGACCTTAGTTGGAAGTGAAGGAAGGCCTAGAAAAATAAATAGGACATTTGGACAGAACTCAGGGGTACCATATGGAAATTCCTTCAATTTGACGACTTCACTTATTCTTTAACTCATTTATGTATTTATCCAATAAATAGTTAAGGACCTGTTATCTGTTCGACATTATTCTATGTACTGAGTTTACAGCAGTGATTAAAATGGACAAAAATAACTGTCATCTTTTAGTAAGAAGCCATTAGAGGGTTGGAGTGGAGGTGTGACATGATTTAGCTTAAGGTTTAGGAACGTCCTTCTGGCTGCTCTGTTGAAAAGAGATTGCATTTACTAAATGGAATGGAATGGTGGATTACCAAAGACATCAGTGAGAGGCCTCCTCTATGTCCATCTAGGCTTTTGAGGATACATTCTCAGGCCTAGTTGCTTAAGACCTCAGAACAATTCACTCATGATAGCACTTTTGATGTAACATCTTCTATGAAAGCTGAAGATGAGAAAACTCTTCCCCAGAAGCCATTACGTAAATTTATTTTGAGTAGTAGACTTCTCTTCATGTAGGGTAATTCAGTTTGAATGTTTGGTGCAGATTACTGTAAAAAATTCTAAAACTTAGTGTAGTTGCTGAATGTCTCCTGGAACTTACCATCAGACTTTTGTTAAAAATTCAGGTCTTGATCTCTCAATATATTAAGTTGCATGAGAAATAAATTTGGGGATTAAGGGAAAAGAAGCTAACATTTGTTGATAGCATATTATGTGCCAGACACTTGATGTACATCCTTTCATTTAATCCTCATGCCAATAATGTGCAGTGCAGTAGATATTGTTATTCCTGATTCACAAATGTGGAAAATGAACTCAGAGTGGTTAAGTATTTTCCCATGATTCACAACTCGATATTGGCAGGAGCAAGATTGGGAAACAAAGCTGTCTTCTTCTTCTTTTTTTAATGTTGTATTTATTTTAGAGAGAGAGAGAGAGAGACAGTGTGAGAAGGGGAGGGTCAGAGAGAGAGGGAGACACAGAATCTGAAGAAGGCTCCAGGCTCTGGGCTAGCTAGTCAGCACAGAGCCTGACATGGGCTCGAACCCACAAACCATGAGCTCATGACCTGAACTGAAGCTGGACACTCAACCAACTGAGCCACCCAGGTGCCCCTAAAGCTGTCTTCTTTTTTGATAGCACTATACTGCATCAATGGAGACTACTGGTACATACTGTGGGCACTGCTATTGGACTACTCACTATTATTACATTTCAAATTAATTAAATGTACAGATTAAAGAATGTTGCAAGTCTTACAATTCTGTGATTCAGGTCATCCAAGCAACCCTCCATCTTGAATTGCTTGCTACAAAGTTTCCTGTTAAAATCCTGGCTGTCACCGTTGAATTCAGTGGGGCGACATGTGCAATCATCATCTATTTGGATGGCCATTAATAAAAGAAAAGGTCCAGTGTGGATGAAGATGTGAAGAAATTTCAGCCCCTGTGCACTGTTGGTGGGAATGTAAAATGGTGGAGTCATTATGGAAAACAGAATTGAGGTTCCTCAAAAAATTTAAAATAGGTAAATTAAAAATTACCAAATGACCTAACAATCCCACTTCTGGGTGTATATTCAAAAAATCTCAGAGTAGGATTTGAAAGAGATAGTATTTGCATACTCACGTTTATTAAAGCATTATTCACAAGAGCCAAGAGGTTGAACCAACTCAAATGTCCATTGATGGATGAATGGATAAAGAAAATGTAGTACATACGAAAAGGGGAATATTATTCAGTCTTAAAGAAGGAGGGAATCTTGTCATAAACTACAACATGTGTGAACCTTGAGGACATTATGCTAAGTGACGCAAAATCGCAAGTGATTCCACTCATGAAATATCTGAAGTAGTCGAAGTCATAGAAGCAATATGGAAAGGTGGCTGTCAAGGATGAAGGGAGGCAGGGATGGGAATTAGTGCTCGTTGGGTACATAATTTTAGTTTTGCAAGATAAAAAAGCTCTAGAAATTTATTGCACAATGAGAATATACTTGATACTATTGAACTCAACACAAAATGGTTAAAATGGAAAGCTTACTGTTATGTTTTCTTTCACTATAATAAAAAAAATCCAAGAAAAAGTTTTCCACTGATTGGCATATAATCACCATTACCAATTGAATATCTAAGACAAGAATTAACAAGGTATTTCCACCCTCCATTTACAATAGGCTTGTGGATAAATGATATTTGTTGGTTGTTTCTTTTCAAGGACACACATCATCTCTATAAGTGCTTCTTTTATATTGTCTCCATTTTAAACAACTCATATTTAAGGATATGTCTGAACGCCCTTCTTTTAGTATAATATAGCCATCTTATGGAATTGGTGTTATTTTACTATGCAAGATAAGAAAATAAAGCATTTTCTATTTTTAAAAAGTGTTCACTGAAGACATTCATTTGTCCATATTCTCTAAGATCCACCTTGTATCAAGTTAGTTCACTTAAATGCTACATACCTAGAAAATATTGGTGTTTAGCCTTCTGTAGAAGTGGTTTGACAAATTTCCAGAACAGCAACTTGTTTTTCATCTTTATCCAAGTTCAACCCAAGAAATTACTTTATGAAGAGTACTCTTCCATCACTTGTTAAATTGCTATTGAACACACTGTTATACAAGCTGAATGTTCCTGATTAAAACAAACAATAAAAGCTTGCATTCTATCCCTCTGATTTTTTAAAATTCGGTTAGGTTTGCCTTCTTTCCTTATACAATAGTTTTCTTCATTTACTGTAAGATGAGAATGATACCACTTATTCTATTTACTTTCTACTTCACCTTTAGGGATCTCAGATTATATGATTTTATGAAACTTCATTATATTTCTAAGTTCAGTTTTCTGATATAATTGCCATCATTGCCACTATTAAGCATTACATTTTTACTTTGTATTTTCTTGTGAACTAACTTTAACACTATCACCAATTTCACAAGCGACATTTCTGGACTTGTAGACCTTATCAACCCATGATCAGGTCTCCGAACTTGTCACACCGGAAGGCTTTCACTCATGTGCAGTTGCCTATTGAAGCATTTCTCAAATGCATAAAAACTGTCCTTAAAGGCAGAAAGAATGAATGAGAATCCTTCAGGGATTTTGGAGTGTATCTCAAATAGCCCTCTCCAGGCATCATATTCCTTTGTAGTTTCATGTTTTATCTCTCCCATAATATCTGCATTTTTAAAGATAAAAAGATAATTTTTAAATCACTTGCCAGCTGAAATATTAAACCCTTTCTCCTCAAATCTTTGAATAAAATTAATACTCAAGGTAGATGTACTGTCTTTATCCTGTGACTTTGAAACCCCTTTAATGCTTAAAACTAAATGTGTTACAAAAGAGAATTTTAGAACTGAAAGCAAACTTGGATATGACCTTTCCCAATCCTTTGTCTTCCATGCAATGCAAGTTAGGTAAAGAAAAGTTCAACCAAGATCACCCAGAATGGAATATGTTTCCGGTTTCCTGCAGTAGGGGACTGCATATTGTACAACTTGCCTCATTCTTTGGTCCTGTATCCTGTTAAATCACACAAGGAGGTGGGATCAGATGATCTCCAGGTAACTTTCTAGTTCAACAATTTTTGTTTTTGTATTTTTGAAAACCATGAGGATGCTGGACTTCAATAATGCAAGTAGAATTAAAAAGAAAAAAAAAAAGGATGCGAATGGCTGCTCTGAAATTGTCCAAAATTATACACTCTCTACACATGTTCCACATGTGAATATTTTAAAGGATGCAGTAATATTCCTAGATCACACTGTACACAAACGAGTGTGAAAGTTTGCTTTTTAATCCCTTTATTTCCACTTCAGAATGTCAGTGACACTGACAGGGGATATGATTCGTATATATCAGTTCCGTGAAATACATTTAGTTCTTTGAGCCATTATCCCTCAGGCCCTGCTATCCGGTAGAACTTTCTGTGGTGAGGGCAATGCTTTCTATCTGTCTTGTGCAAGATGGCAGCCACAAGCCTCATGTGACTATTGAGCACATAGAACATGGCTAGTGCCGGGACGCCTGGGTGGCTCAGTAGGTTACGCGTCAAAGTTTGGCTCAGGTTATGATCTCACGGCTGGTGGGTTCAAGCCCAGCGTTGGGCTTTGTGCTGACAGCTTAGAGCCTGGAGCCTCCTTCGGATTCTGTGTCTTCCTCTCTCTCTCTGCCCTTCTCTCACTCGCACTCTAGCTCTCTCTCAAAAATGAGTAAAGGTTAATAAAAATTTAAAAAGAAGAATGTGGCTAGTGCCATTGAAGAACAGAATTTTAAATTTTATTTAACTTTAATTAACTTAAGTTTAAATTGCACACATGGCAACTAGTGACTACTGTACTGCACTGCACAGTATCAATCTGATAGTCGAAGACAGAGAAGTTTGAAGAATGAGGTGATCAACTTTTTAAACACTGATGCAAAGAATAAGATGTAAGCAGGTAATTTTCTACTATTTGAAGTATTTTCAGATGTATAAAATTATCATTACTCATATTAAACAATATCTCAGAAGAAGAAACATCTTTATCTTTTTCTTAAAAAAAACAGGTGAGTCATAAAATCAACTTCTTAAGAGAAAAAAAAAGTGAGCGCTACTGCCATCTTGTGGATTCTGGATGGCGGGACATGTTCAAGCTCAGACTGTGTGCTCATTAGCAAGCTGTGAGGTTGAGGCCATGATCACAACAGCCTTTCAAATACATCTTTTGAATGTGGGAGGATGAATTATAGTCACAGGGCCTCAAAGAATACCCACCTGTCAAAAATCAATTTTATAAGAAATAAATCATCTCTTAGCCTTGAATGACTGGTATAGAGTGGGCAGCTACCTGAATTCAGTAACAATGGGATTGCACAGAATGAAAGTTGGCTCCTGTTTTGCTTCATTTCCACAACAATAAACCATTAGAACATTTACCCAATGTCCTCTTTTACCTCTGTGAAGTATCATGGCAAAGGAGGTATAAGAAAGTATTTAGAAAGTTTTCAGGATTCTTGAATCAACATAAAATGTATTTTTATACTTTTTTTTTAGTTTCAAGTTTTAATTTAGATCCCAGCTAGTTAGCATACAGTGTAATACAGTTTCAGCTAACAGTGTAATATTAGTTTCAGGAGTACAATTTAGCAATTCATCACATACATACAACACCCAGTGCTCATTACAGCAAGTGCCCTCTTTAATACCCGTCACCCATCCAGCCCTCCTTCCCCACCTCTCCTCCAGTAACCCTCAGTTTGTTGTCTATAGTTAAAAGTCACTTTATGGTTTGCATCTCTCTTCTCCCACCATTGTTAATCTGTTTTATTTATTAAATTCCATATATGAGTGAATATCTTATGTACCTTATTTTAAATTTCTGAAAATGCTTCTGACTGCCATTCATGGCACTATTTGTTTAAACACACACACACACACACACACCTGCAGTAATTCACTGTCGTCTCTCATGCCATATATATTCCTTTCATTATAAGAATTGTAGGACCCTTTAGGGTAGGAATTCTACCCTTGGTAGTATGGTGCTGGTCAAATATTAATTATAATTTATACTTATTAATTGATTTGTCTTCTGGATCTCGTTTTATTAAGGTTCTCACAAATGCTCCCTTGATACAACTAAGGATATGGAGATTGCTTTTATATTAGACAATGCTTATCTGATAAAGTAAAAAGATAATAAAATAATTTTATACATCGGGCAGGGATGAGGAGGACAGGGATATATAATTATGATAGGGTATAGGGAAGAAGAGATAATTATAGCTCTGGAATGGTGCTAATGATTGATATTGGAGACATTTTCCTAAGTATAGCACCAGTGAGTGGCTTTAAAAATGTTTTATTTGGCAATATCAAAATAACCATTGTGTTAGGGTCTTCTGTAAGCCTGAATTAAAGGGAAGGGAAAAAGAGGGAAAGGAAGAAATTGTAATTAATGGGAAATCTTGAATTCAGAATTCTGGAAATTTAACTTAGGAAGTTGTAATCATGCACACTGGTACACAGATGAGGCAGAGACTGAAGAGAAGATAGGACCTTAAGCATCCAAAGACTCTTTGTCCCCAAAAGATAATTTATTGGTACCCTAAACTGGTTGCTACTATTCTGTAGAAAGAAATAGCAGGATTTTAAACATATTGTGATAAACAAAAAGTGCAATGTGTGCTGTAAAAGATCAAAAATGTTGAGTCTGAGGCAGTAAGTCTGTTAGAAATGGGTTAGGAAGAGTAACCAAAGCTCTAATAAGAGACCTGGTCATTCAGGTACATGAGTGGGATCAGGAGAGGAAAAGAGCTTCCGGGATCATTGACTCAAAAAGAGAACATAGGTCAAACTTTCAGTGGGATAGGTAAGAATAAGGGAGCATACAGGTACAGGAGAATCTCTAGAAGAAATATTAGACAAATCAAGTATAATTCCCAAGGAATAGAAAAGACAGCAGTATCAAAGATATTAAACTTGACAATAATAAAGATGAACATATGAAAACCAGGAACATATCAAATGAAAGACAGTGCTCTCCTTGCCTAATTTCTTTCTTCTGGAATAAATTTATTGGCCAAATGTAGGTCAATGAAATAACAGTGGAAAATTTTGAAGGTTTGCACACAGGAATTTCAGAGGAACATAACTTATCCTGAGAGGCATTCATGAAAGAAGACTCAAATGTTAGCATGCATAAATTCATTTTTTTTCTTCTGCTGGAATTTAAGCAAAAATGGTAAAAGGGGATGAGTAACATTTATATCATGTAAGTTTAAAAGGAAACAAAATCAGTACTTCCATTTGTGGTGATATGGTAAAGTAGGCGATCTGAAAGTTCCCTTGCAGCTAACAACTAGGAATGTGGGGTGAATAATACAAATTATTTGAAACATAGAGGTGAACTACGATGGGAGCATGATATAGGAGACAAAAAGGAAGAGTGAAATGAAAATCACCATTGTAAGTGTGTTAACCAAGACTCTCGAAGGGCTACATGTGCAGTAAATGGGCATCTTAGGTAATTTCTGCATACCAGTCGGGAAAGATGACAATGATGATTGCGTGTCCCAGCCTGGATTCTGAGAACTGATAGATACAGATGTATCCGTACCTTAACTTGGGGACAGAACTTATGTTGTCTGAACTGCCTGGATATTCTTTTTTTTCTTTCTTTCTTTTTTTTTTTAAATGTTTTATTTATTTCTAGGAGAGAGAGAGACAGACAGACAGACACAGCGTGAGCAGGGTAGGGTCAGAGAGAGAGGGAGTCAGAGACTCTGAAACAGGCTCCAGGCTCTGAGCTGGCAGTCAGCACAGAGCCCGACGTGGGGCTCGAACCCATGAACCGCGAGATCATGGCCTGAGTGAAAGTCGGAGGCTTAACCGACTAAGCCACCCGGGCGCCCCTGAACTGCCTGGAAATTCTTAAACTGAGAAATTAGCATGAAATGGTCCTGGGCTACTGATAGCCATGAGGCTCCTAGCAGGAAAATAAAAAATCACTAGAAATATTTTTATAACCCAGACCATGAGAAGCTTCATTGGTGGAGGCCCCATATGCCAAATAATGAGCTCACAATACAGTATTTCAAAACTCGAGATCCGACAGTCCACAATGGGACAAATCGGCATATAAGGTAAACAAGAACATCAAAAACTTGAGATAAAAAGGTTGTAACATATAATATGAAATATAAAGCAAATGTGTTTGATGTGTATAAAGAATGGTCTTGTTAAAAAAGGGAACTAATAGATTTTCATGAAATTAAAAACACAATCTTTAAAGTAAAGAATCTAGTAGACAGATTAAACAGCTGGATGTAGACTTAGCGGAATAAAAGATATATTTGAAGGAACTGCGCAATGTTCAGTAAAAGAGATAAAAAGATGGAAATATGGAGAGAAGTTAAGAGATATGGAGATTAGAATAACAAGTATCAACACATTAAATAGCAGATGAAGAAAGACAAACTAGTAAGAATAGGGGGGAGGTAATACTCAAAGGTACCACATAGAAGAGTTTCCAGAATTTTCCAGACTCAAGGAGCACAATGAATTCATGGCAACACAAACGAGGTTTCAGATCTAGAAAAGCCAGAGCCCCCAAATAGAATACTTACTTCCAAATTAATAACAACTAGGTTGTCCGCACACTTTCCAGTCCAAACAAAAGCAAGGAGAAAACAAAGAACTAAGATTTCAAAGAGGTTTGAGAGATACTCTTCAACTATATTTCCATACCTAGCTCAATTTTAATTTAAGAATGAGGGTTAGGAGGGGCGCCTGGGTGGCTTAGTCGGTTAAGCGTCCGACTTTCGCTTGGGTCATGATCTCGCGGTTCGTGGGTTCGAGCCCCGCGTCGGGCTCTGTGCTAATTGCCAGCTCAGAGCCTGGAGCCTATTTAGCTGTCTGTGTCTCCCTCTCTCTCTGACCCTCCCCTGCTCACGCTATCTCTCTCTCTCTCTCTCTCTCTCTCCTAGAAATAAAAATATTAAAAAAAAAAAGAATGGGAAAATCTACCATTCATGGGACAAAATTGGAAGAATTAACAAAGGGTGAAGTATGGAAACAATTGCGTACTCACTCTTGTGTGGGACACAAGAAGCAATGATAAATCAGCAAAATGTAAAGATGTGGGAAATCAATGATGATGATAATGATAATTAATTTAGTAGGGTATAAACACAAAGTTTAACTAAAAATACAGAGCAAGAGAAGCATGTAAGATCCAAGAGATACGATTAGTGTTAAAGATTCTGCTAGGGTAAGAGTGTAGATAAACTAACTTCAGACTTTATTATGTTTATTTATTTAATACATTTTATTGTGAATATTAAAATTTTAAGAGCTAATAGTAGAAAAGAAACAGATGTGTGTGTATATTTGCATAAAGTAACCATTTTTTTCTCCTAAAGAAACAGACTTATATCACAGAAATTTATTTTATTTATTTACTTATTTATTTATTTATTTATGTTTTTATTTATTTCTGAGAGAGAGAGACAGCATGAGCAGGGGAGGGTCAGAGAGAGAGGAAGACACAGAATCTGAAACAGGCTCCAGACTCTGAGCTGTCAGCACAGAGCTCGACGCGGGACTCCAACCCACAAACTGTGAGATCATAACCAGAGCCGAAGTCAGATGCTTAACCGACTGAGCCACCCAGGTGCCCCTGATATCACAGAAATTTGAAGATGTGATGGATATCCTGTGTTTCATTTATATATCATCATTTTATTATTTTTTATACTTCTTAAAAGGTGGGAACATTTCCCTATATATCCAAATAATATTATCTCATAGAGTAATAATGATTTCTTAATATCTCTTGATACTCATTTTGCTTACTTGTTACAAAAAATCTTTTAGAGCTGTTTTTTCTTTTTTTCCGTATAGAATTGTGTTGTTTTTCTTTGTGACTGTGTCATGTTCCTTTGGTATCAAAACAATGTTCTATTTCCTGCCAACTATTTACTTAGTATTAACAACAGTTGATAATCTTGTTTTGAATAAATTGAGGTTATAAAAGGGTGAATTCCTTTTTTAAAAATTTTTCTTAAATTTTTAATGTTTATTTTTGAGAGAGACAAAGTATGAATGGGAGAGTGGCAGAGAGAAAGGAAGACTCTGAATCTGAAACAGGCTCCAGGCTCTGAGCTGTCAGCATAGAGCCAGATGGAGGCTGGAACTCATGAACCGTGAGCTCAGGACCTGAGCCAGAGTTGGACACTTAACAAACTGAGCCACCCAGGTGCCTAAAAGGATGAATTCCTAATTCCATCATTTCCTCTAAATATATTATCTGTTATTCTTCTATCAAGTAGTGTTTTTTGTTTCCTCAGTTGAGACTATTTGGTTATCCTAAAGTAAAGTTCTTGCTTGAAAGGCAGAGTAAATGCTTCATTTCTTCGTTTTATTTAACACTTTCGAAAACAAGGAGCTGCCTGAAGAGTGATCTCAAGGGGTAACAAATGTTTTTTTCTTTTCTCTTTTTTTAGAGTTATTTTAGATACAAGGATATTCATAGATGCTAAGTGCTTCAATCAACCCCAGTCATTATTCTTTCTGATGCTCCAATTGACATAATTCTGGCTATGGAAGAGCCCCTTCAAGTTGGCTCTTGCATCCTTCTGACAGACCCCATTAATCTTGAAATGTTTTTGCTTTTTGGAAGAACAAGATATTCCAGGCTCACATTGTACCTTCTTTACTCTGGCTCGCACTTAGCCATTTCCTCAAGGGTCCTTGTTTCTCTTAGTCATGAATTATATTAAAGATGAGAATCCTTATATGAAATGAAACTCATTACTCCTGTGGCAACCGTCCTTCTAGGCCCTCCGAGTGAACAGTATGGGGCAGTCAGCAAACTTATTTTGCCTCTTTGCCTTTCTCCCCACTGTCCTCCTGTCCCCGCCCCCCATTCTGCTACTTCTACACTGTCATATAAAGTCTATGTTCTTTAGCCACTGTAGCCCTTATCGTATCAGCAATCATCAGTGAACATACACAGACAAAACATGCGAGTTAGAACGTAGAGATTCTCTCAAAAAGTCTCAGATAGGCTGTTTACAAGCAGCATATCTACAATGTCATTACAAAGAATGAGAGTAAAAGGAAACTAGCAAATACATGCAGGGAACACTAAGAAGAAGGAAGGTAGAGTGACTCAGTTAACATCAGAACAAAACAGACTTTAAGGCAATTACTTTATGAGGAACAGTGATGAGTGTTCCAGAATGGTAAGAGGGAAATTCTTGTACAAACTATAATGATCCTTCAATTGTACAAAGCTAGCCACACTGCCTTGAATTTTGTGATGTAAAATTGTCAGAAGTTGCAGAGAAACACATCCATAATCATACTGGAAGAAATGTATTGGAGGTGTTTTAGTGGGTGAGGCAAAAACTTAATAAGTTTTTTTTTTCAACGTAGACGTTGAAACAGAACCAGCGGACAAGCTACACATAATGGAGGCGTGTAGAACCTTGGGAAGCTTACGGTCACTAAATGTACCTCCAGACATACATGAAACATGTGTGAGACCATCACTCATTGGACAACGCGACAGTATCCGCAAATACCGAAGAATCAGTATCACATGGGCCACATCCTCTGACTGATAAAGTGGGAGCTCAAAAAGGCTAGATGATAAAACATGCCCTTCTAAATAACTAAAATAAGCAAACAACACCCCCCCCACACACACACACACAAACCCACTAAAAATTTAATGGAAACGCCACATATCAAAACTTGTGGAATGCAAGTCAATCAGCGCTTAGGAGGAAATGTGCAAGTTCCGAACATGCTTTTTAGAAAGACTGAATGTTAAAGGACCAAGCAGGAACCCCAAGAAGTTCAAATAAAGAACAGTAGGGCACATGCAGAGAAAGCAGAAGGGGAAAAAACTGTATGACCTTTGAAAATTAATAAAATAAATAAAAAGGCAAATAGCATTGATGGAAGTAAAAACGATTCCTTTTAAAAGACTAACAACATAGAAGAAACCTTGGCAAGGAAGACCACGAGAAAATAAAGAGAAGGCGAAAAACAAAACCAGGAAGTATTTGGAATGACGAGATGTGTGTCGGTATAGCCTCGGTAGAAGATCACCTTCATGAATCTTTCTCAGGCTGCGTTTTCCATGAGCAGCAAGATCCCTGGCAGAGTGGCTGCTTATAACATTTCTCGAAAGAACTGCATGAACCAGGCAAATGTCCTTGATGGTTGTGACATATTAATAACTAACATATGGAACAAATGAATTTATTAGATAATTTTTTTCCATGACAAGAGAGCTAAGAGAGAGAGGAATATTCTAAGGAATAATGTGGTAGTTTGGCGGAGAGAGGACAAGAATAAGGGGTGATGACATAAAAAATATAATGTAGGCTCTGCATGTGTTATTTATGAGAATGCACATGTTTTGGGGGGATTCCCAGCACAGAATGGAATGAAAGAGTTTCCAGAGGTTTCAATCATGCGTTTAAAGCAGTAGGTCCACGGTGTTCTTTAAGAAACAATGGACAATTCACAAGAAAGAGGGATATTTTACATTTTTAAAATGTTTTTATTTATTTCTGAGAGAGGGTGAGAGACAGCGTGAGCAGGGGAAGGTCAGAGAGAGAGGGAGACACAGAATCCGAAGCAGGCTCCAGGCTCTGAGCCATCAGCACAGAGCCCGACGCAGGGCTCGAACCCACAAACCGTGAGATCATGACCTGAGCTGAAGTCGGACGCTTAACCAGCTGAGCCACCCAGGCATCCCAAAAGAGGGATATTTTAAATGACAGGATGATATACAAACTCAGAGATATATCTCTGCAGCTTTGAGCTCTGTGTCCTGCAGAGGTTTTAAGAAGGAAAAACCATGTCACAGAATTGCATGGGCCTCAAAGAAAATAATATTGAAGGATACTCCCTAAAGATTTATTTTTTTCTTTCCCTAATTGTTTGAAGCGTTGCCACGCTCTGGTAAAAACGACTTGCAAGAGAAATACCAAGTAACACATAGAGTATACATATTTATAATACTTCCAGATATATACACAACTCATTTTGGACTCTGACATATTAACACTCAATGCCTCCTTTCAATGTTTATTGCTGAGAACAAATGTGATATTAAAGAGTATTGATTTGGATATGATCTTACCGTCCATTGTGGATTTTATATTTGAAAATCAAACCATCTTTGATTGTACTCTGAGGAGGCTGATCCTTATCTGGGTTTGATTAAGACAAATCTAGTTACATGGCTTTTGCCAAGTGATCCTAAAGGTAAACCTTGCATGGAAAATACCCTGCTTTATTTCTGGGGAGAATATAGTACAGGAAAAAGTACACATGTCACAAATTAGTCCAAAAAAAAAGTCTGCAGACATCAAAAACACTTATTCTCTGATGTTCTGACATCAGCTGTCAAGTGATGTTTTTGTCAAGCTCCTGGTGTTACAGGCATATGAATTGAGATAAGTAAGTCAGAAGTCATCGCTGTGCTAAACTCTCTCAAAAGATGTATTTGGAGGTGGGATTTGTGGTGGGAGGACCATAAGTGAAGCCCAACAATTAAAATTTCACAGAGTTTCTTCCAGTTAAATAAAATTTGCATCTTGCACAAATTAATTGGAATTTTATAACAGATGGAGCCGGATCTGGGGTCAGCAGAAAGAAAGTTTCAGTTGATTGATGAGACTTGATGAACATTTCCTACTTCCTTTATATAATAAAAAGAGCTTTACAAAGAGAACTCGAGTACATCAGGGCAGTTTGGGCCTTCACAATGGGCACAGGCATCAAGGTAAAAATATATTAGGGCCATGTCAATGTCTTTTCTGAATCAGCACATCTGACACTCCTCTCCCAGGAAGGTGTTTTTCTCTCAATTGTGTTGGCTAAGTGACAACACAATGGAGGTGAATTTCTCTCGGTGTCTCACTAAGCACAGCTGATGCATTGTACCACTTAAGGACTTTTATTTCAGCTTTGTGAAAGAAGAATCTCGGAGTGGCATCTGTGAATAGACTTCCTTGATTTGTATTGAAAAACATCACGCCCAACCAACCACCACATTAGGTAGCATAAAAATCTTGTCTTTGTCTGTCATCTGACTGAGTTAAATTTGTATACAGTTTTACTAGAAATGTCGGAGCCGATCGAGATATTTCTTTTTAAAAGACGCAGACTTTTTTGTTGTAAGGCTTAAAAAAAACCAACTTTACATGCTTCTGGAAGATTGAAAAGATTGAAGGTAAGGCAATTGCAGACGCCTATGGAGATATTTTTCTGAACATTTCTCTGACATACCCACTCAGTTTGTTGTCCTTTGGTGACCTGCATTGACGGCTGCTGCTCACAGCAGTGGTTGAATATACATTTGTCATTGAAGGGACTAAAAATCCCCAAAGTGTTACTGGCCTGGGTGTAATAAAACAGACAGCTGAACTCGAACTGATTGAAATGCAGTCTAGCCTACAGCTACAGGCAAAGTTAAAGACGCAGGCATGGCAGTGCTTATAAATTGACTTAGGTTTTAACACTGGCTGCATGCAGTGTCTACTACCGTCCTTGTATGTACGTGGCTTGCTGAACTTGAGGTTATCCTGAGTCTGATAGTCACCAGGAAGAGTTTAACATATATATATATGTACACACACACACACACACACACACACACACACACACACACACATGTTCTGAGTCCATGTGTGTGTGAGGGTGTATGTGCATACGCACAAAGATATAATGACCTTGGAAAATGGACATCCAAGGGCAAACACAGAAAATAATAATAGTTACTTTAATTATCTCATTGAACACCATCTTTATCAAGTTCTGGTGCATGTGAAGCACATATAATGTAGGATAAGGGTTAAGTTTCTCTATTTGCATCTGAGATTACAAATTAGACTTTGCCAAGAATACATCAGACACTTTCAATTTCTCAACTGCAAAAGCGCTCTGGGCATGCTGACAGTCTCTCCAGAGCCATCTCTATGGACTCCCTTCTGGTAGGGCATTGCCCTGAGGGACAGGCAAAGGAGTTGCTTTCATTACAATAGGAGATTTCCAAGGTTTGACCACAGTACCTGGGGCTTGTTTCCCAGTGCCACTTGTAGACGTGGCCATGGAATAATGCAATCAGATGCCAGTTTGCTTTCAGAAAGCATTGTCTCATCATGGATCTCCCTCCAATGCCATATGGACAATGCTCCATGATTCCAAGCCCCTTGATTTTATGTTCATGTAAAAGATACGCTAACAATTCAATAAGGAGTGCATATGGATATGTATCCCAGGCAGGGTACCGTTGCTACCTGTCCTGGCTTGGTAAAAGGGGGAAAGCTCCCTTGGACACAGATAGAACAGGAAAGATAAGTGAGCAAATAACCGAGCAGAGTGCCCAGCCGGTTAACTTCAGTTTTCATGGTACCTTATCGGCTAGCTCGCAAGCTGTCCTAGCCCTTGTCCAAGAGCATCGCATAAGGTCTGAGACCATGCCTAATGTCAAAGGGGGACACAGGGCCAGCAGCTCAGGCAGAGAAAAAAGAGACGATCTCAGCCTCCTAAGAAAGAGTGTTGTGCCTGTGGCCATACTTTTCAGAGTGTGGATTCAAGGCGAAAATAACGTTTCTAGCACATTTCATAAACCTGAATGATAATTGATGCAGAGAGTTGGAAACTGGATAAAAGTCATATGTAATTCTATCTTGAAATAAAGCTTCTGAAGATGTTTTCAAATAAGAATATGCTTTTAGCTTGTGCCACTGGCTCTTCTCGTTGTCTCTCCCTTAAATCAGAGGAAGGGGGGAGTAGAGATTTTTTTTACAACATTAAGCATTGTTTACTTCTATAGCTACCTTTCTAATTAGACATTAGCACAGTTTACATGCAAATAAAGCAACTATACAGGTTTATGTGTGAATCTGCTTGCACTTGTCCCTGTAAGTGATTACAGCTAATTTTGGTAAATAATTTATATTGCACTTGGAGGCATAAAATGAATTTACAAATGAGAAAAAATTAGAACCATTGTTTCACACCCTCTGACATTTCTTCACATCTTGAATCTGAAGGTTTTTATCTCCCTGGTTGGCCTTAATTATCCTTGCATTACAGTAATTCTCTTAGAAGCGATTATCAGAAAATCATCTTAATTTTTTTCATCATATCGATGACACCAAAAATATTTTCTACTAATATGCTTTTAGGCTACATTATAAAAGTTGCTTTTGAAAATGTCCTATTATTGCACATGCAACTTGGTAATTGAATTTATCATTAGCAAGTATAATTTAGACATTTGCATCGATTTTGAAGATACAAGTGACCAAATACTTCTCTGTTCTTCTCAATTACCGTATGTGAAATACAAGTCTTTTAGAATATGTAGGGTATCCTTTCTTGGGTTCTTAACAGAGACCCAAACACAGGCATTACTTATGACAACTGATGGATTAATTAGTGATTTAACAAATATTTAGAGAGTGCCTAATATTTACTAAGTCTAAGCAAGTTCTTAGAGATAGGCATATGGGTAAGAGCCCTACTTTGAGGGACCTCAAAATCTAGAGGGGAAAACCAACGTGTAAACAGATACATAATGTAAGATTAGATCCGTGCTATAGTAGAGGTAATCACATTTGTACTGCTAATGGAGTAGAAAAGTAACTAAGCTTCCAGCTAAGCTCACAGGCTAAGAGCAAGAACTCCGTATCCAGTCTGCCGGGCTTGGAATTTTAGCTCTACCGTTTACCTAAAATGGTACCATTTACCTACCATTTACCCTATAAATGAGGCACAAAAAATAGCACATAGCTTGCAGGGTGGTTGTTGTAAGGAAAAAGTGAGATAATATTTGAAAAGCACTTGAGATGGAAATCATAAAGCACTGGTGATGGTACATGCGTTTTAAAGTGTCTGTTTAATTAATTCTGCAGGAGCTGGGGGTTAGGTAGGGAAGTCTTCGCAGAGGTGATGTGTTAATTGAATCTTGAAGGATGGGTGGAGATTTGTCATTGTACATAAGGGGGTTGATCAGATGGGTAGCTTTCGAGGGTGCCACTCTATATGGGGTGCTAAAACATCACTTGACAATTAAAAGATGGTGAGATTGTATTTATTAGAGCTCCTCCCAGGGAGAACACTGATTGTGGTTGTAAGGAACGCTATGGAAGCTGATTGGAGTGGAGGAGAGGGACTCCCAAGGGGGATGCGCATGTAACAACAGATGGTCACTAAGTGGCTTCCTAGGAGAATGTCTGCGTAAAGGCTAGATGGTTATTTGGATGAGCTCTTACCCCACAAACCTTTCATTCTTTTCTCCAGATTAATATCAATTTGACACAGTGCTAATTGCTAGCTTGCCTTGAAGCAAGCTTATATGGTTATCCTAGGCAGCGAGGAGCCTGGGCATAGCCAGGAAGCACAAGTCAGTGAGTGTAAGGGGATAAACCCAGGAGGAGGTGATAATGTAAAGACAGACAGAGCCACGTGAGAAGGAGCTCAGACACATATTGGAGAGTCAGGGCTTAACCCGTTAGGCGTTGGATGGCCATTGGTGGAATATAAGCTCAGGATGATGTAAATAGATTCAGGGGAGTGGGAGACAAGGAAATTCTATAGGAGGCTTTCAAAATAGCTGGGAAGCTGGAAGATGAGAATCTGAAATCTATCAGTGGTTGTGGAGTCAGAGGGATTGGAGCCAAGGGTTGAGAGAGGGCGGCAGTTTTAGACCTTGGTGGCCAACTAGATGCAGGAGGTGTTTATTTTGTTACTGTTATTATTTATGTATGGTAGAAGAGTAAAAACTCAGAAGCACAGCGTGAAGTCCTGCCAAATCAGATTTGAGGCTGTGAATTGCAACCAGAAGAAGCTTCAGCCACATCAGAACAGTCTTGGCACCTGTGTGTCCTAAGGGATGCAGGGCTCCTGAAAGAGTTCCAATCAAATTATGGACTATTGTCATTCAGAAATGTAATGATTCATAGCTTCTCAAGCCTAAACAGCATCATTAATAAGTGATATCCGTGTGCACTTTTTAAGAAGAAATCCTCAATATAGCTTCCTTCAGCACAAAAGATAAGTCACTGTGCAAACACAGAAGAATATTATACAAAATCCTATTCTTTTTTTTCACCAGTTATGTTAAGGTTTCCTTCAGAACTTTATTTATGTCTGTCACTCTCTAGGAGCACTAGAAGGTTCTCTGTCCCTTTCTCTGAAATGAATTTGACAGGAGTCTACATATCCTTTGAACTTTAAAACCCTTGGCTTTCCACTAGCTTAATTAAAGATTCTTTAGCTTAACTAGGTTGTATGTATATCTTTGTTCCATCCTAATTGGGCTCTAAGCTGGGTCTCAGAGCATTACTTGACTAACATTTCTGACGTATTTTTTATTGCCACTTCACGATAACCCCTTCCAGCCTTCCTTTCCACCCTAAAAGAAGAATGGGCTCTGCTTTAAACAGATTTCTTATAGGAAAGCCCAGAACGTCTTTATCACTTACATAAATTACATAATCCCATATGCAATGAGCATTTTATTAAACTCAGAACAATTCAACATATAATGCTGCATTGGAGCATTGAAGTAATGTCAGACCTAAAACCTTGTGTGTGAAGAGGGACCTCCTTGATACAAGCTTCTTAGATGCTTAGAGAACCAGGATCCACAGTATCAGCTCGCTCAGGCCGGGAGGGAAGAGCCTACATCAAAGAAGCTTCTCTCTTTGAACTTGCTGCTCCTCAAGAGGGAATCTCACAGGGCAGACTCACAAAGGTGGAGACACAGTCTCAAGCAGTCCCTGTGTTTCAGTGGATCCTGGGAAAAGAAATGTCCTCTCTCAGATCGAACACAAAAAATTTCATTAAAAAAAGAAAGATAAAGGAATAAGGCAAATAATGCATATTGAGTAGCACCTGCTGTGTGTGGATGCACTTTACATATATGATAACATGTAATTCCCATAGCAGACTTATAAGGGGGATGTTATTCTCTCCATTTTACAGTTGAGGGAACTGAGATTCCCAGGGGGTCAGTGTGGGAATTTCTGGAAATGCTGGTAAGCAGTGGAATTAGGGTTCAAAACCTTTTGACCTACTGCAAAAGCTCAGGTTCTTTTTACTGAGCCATACTGTCTTATCAATTTTCTTTTGCTCTGATTTTTAGGGATTTAATGTGTAAATTTAATTTTCAAAATGTGGTCATGGTAACAGAAATATCCACATTTTCTTGAGGGGGGTCAGAGCAGAGTAGAGGAAGGGACAGGGGAAAGGAAGAATCTTCTTTTAAAAAATTAATGTTTGTTTATTTTTGAGAGAGAGAGACAGACAGACAGACTGCAAGTGGGGGAGGGGTGAAGAGAGAGGGAGACAGAATCCAAAACAGGCTCCAGGCTCTGAGCTGTCAGCACAGAGCCTGACGGGAGGCTCAAACCCATGAACTGCGAGACCATGACCTGAGCTGAAGTCGGTCGTTTAACCAACTAAGCCACCCAGGCGCCCCACATTTTAATGTCTTTTTTCTTCCTAAGAGTTTATTTATAAGTTGATTGTATGGAACTAAAAGCAGGTTTTGCATCATTAATGTGATACAAAAGTAGGGTTAGTTTCCAAGGCTAATCTCTAGTTTGGGATCCTGCCGTACAGGGACTAGTTGGGAGAACACAATGTAGGTAAGGAGATGGAAGACGGTAATTGAGTTCTCTTCTCATTTCCTAGGGTTGAGCTTAACTCTGTGTGATGTGTTGCCTTTGGTGAAGGTTTTTGTTGATGTTTTTATTTTCTTCTTTACCATCAGCCATTCTCCTAGGGTCTTGTCTCAAAGCCCTTTGTATCAGCCTAGGTCCAACCAGGAGACAGAAACCAACAACAGTTATTTAAAGAGTGAAAATTTAATATAAAATATGATGAACTTATGATAGGACAGTAATGATAAAGGTGTAGAGAAAACTTTAAGCTTTTAAAAAATCTTTTTGAATGTTTATCTATTTTTGAGAGAAAGAAAGAGAGAAAGTGCAGTCAGGGGAAGGACAGAAAAAAAGGGAGACACAGACTCTGAAGTGGCTCCAGGTTCTGTGCTGTCACTGAGCCTGACCTCACGAACTGCAAGATCATTACCTGAGCTGAAGTCGGTCGTTTAACCAACTAAGCCACCCAGGCGCCCCACATTTTAATGTCTTTTTTCTTCCTAAGAGTTTATTTATAAGTTGATTGTATGGAACTAAAAGCAGGTTTTGCATCATTAATGTGATACAAAAGTAGGGTTAGTTTCCAAGGCTAATCTCTAGTTTGGGATCCTGCCGTACAGGGACTAGTTGGGAGAACACAATGTAGGTAAGGAGATGGAAGACGGTAATTGAGTTCTCTTCTCATTTCCTAGGGTTGAGCTTAACTCTGTGTGATGTGTTGCCTTTGGTGAAGGTTTTTGTTGATGTTTTTATTTTCTTCTTTACCATCAGCCATTCTCCTAGGGTCTTGTCTCAAAGCCCTTTGTATCAGCCTAGGTCCAACCAGGAGACAGAAACCAACAACAGTTATTTAAAGAGTGAAAATTTAATATAAAATATGATGAACTTATGATAGGACAGTAATGATAAAGGTGTAGAGAAAACTTTAAGCTTTTAAAAAATCTTTTTGAATGTTTATCTATTTTTGAGAGAAAGAAAGAGAGAAAGTGCAGTCAGGGGAAGGACAGAAAAAAAGGGAGACACAGACTCTGAAGTGGCTCCAGGTTCTGTGCTGTCACTGAGCCTGACCTCACGAACTGCAAGATCATTACCTGAGCTGAAGTCAGACACTTAACCAACTGAGCCACCCAGGCACAGAGATGTAGAGAGATCTAGAGAGAACTTTAAAAGGTTCCCCAAGATGGAAGGAGAGTACCTAATAAAGCACAGACTTGGAAGGAGATGCCCCTCCCCCAGGCTGGGATTTAGACTTTGTTAGAAAAGGAATGTAGAGGTCACTGGATCGTGGAATATTTGTTGGATTATCCAGTTGGGAGCTGGTCCATTCACTGGGAAACAAGGAAGAAACCTCGTGTGGGTGGAAACAAGCCAGGGCTCTATAACTTGGGGTGTAGGCGAGCAACAGTGGTGGGTGGGTACACCTTGGGGGTCAAAGTACTGGTGTAGGCATGGCGCCATGTGTAGGCATGAGGCCAGGAGCAGGGGTGTTTGCACTGGAAGGACTACAGGAAGGTAACTGGAGCAAGGCCAGGGTCGTGGGCCAAGGCCAGGGTCGTGAGTCCATGGAGGAACTGTGAGCTCCTGGGTAGAGCCAGCACCATATGGCTTACACGTACCCACAGCACTGCAGAGACAGCAACAAAGATAATAGTAAACACAGTGCTCAGAATTAACAGGGACCCTGTTCTTCAATATCTCTCCAGTGGCATCTACTCACAAAGCTTACATGATGCTTGCTGTGAAGGAGAAATGTTTAGAGTCCATCCCCTGACCACCATGCAGGTGGTGCAGGCTGAATTGGGAGGTAAGAAGCAGTAAACTGATAACTAGCCCACGTCGAATAAGGGCAGAAAATCATGTTCCCAAATCACCTATTTTCCTCTTCATCCACACCCGCAGTAGTCTTTTTCCTCAGGGAAAATAATTTCATGGGAATGCCAGCAAAGAAAAAGCAAATCAGTTTAAATAATTTTTACTAATTGTGAATGGCTGTTCATATACCATCATCCCCAAATGCATCTGGGTGGATTTTGTTTTGTTTTTTTTTTTTGGTTCTATATTGCTAGTTATTAGCATAGCACCTGGCATGTAGTAGATTTCAATCAATATTCATTGAATGAATAAATCCCAGAAACATTTACATTTATAATAAAGAGGTATTAACTAGCACTAATCATCTGTAAGTGGTAGAATTTTAGATAGTGAAAGTAAGTGAAACAGGAAAAGACATAGAACAAGACATACAGCATAGGTAGGAAGATGATTCTGGACAAGTAAATAATCTGTTTTATGGATGGGTGGACGATGGATGTAGGTACTGAGATCTTGCCTCTGCTTTCATACCTTCTCTTCTCTTTTGAAATTACAGATTCACTAGATCCTTCAAATAGCCTCACTAAGTGTTTCTGAATAGAGAGAGGAATTGGATAGTTCCTCAGGGCTTTGGATTATAAGCAGGAGTGGTAGGGACTGTTTTCTTGATTAAGATTAATTTTAAATGGGGAATTGTCCTCATCAGTGGAAATTAATGAGTGTCTTATACATGAAAATATGGTTCCTATCTACATTTTTTGCTTTCTTGTCACCTAAATATGATTTAAATTGTGTTATTGCCAGGGGAATCAGCAAGCCTCAGGTTTAAAATCTATTTGTGTGTCTATTTATTAATTTATTTATGATACCCCACCTTTCCCCAAAAGTGGTTAAAAGCAAACATAATTAAACCACATAAAACATTAATAAAAAGGCCAGGAAGAAGGATTAGAAACACATAAAAGGTGATGGAAAGATCTATACCCCAAATTAGAATACTATGGTTGGAAAGTGAAATTATTGAATACCGTATGTTGGGTGCATAAAATATTTATTTAGTTAGGAAAATAATTGACTTGAGATCTAAATATCAAGAGTCAGGTTCCCACTGTGCCATGTACTAGCTTTGTGGCCTTGGAAATCAGCTTTCTGGAGTCTCAATTTTCTTACCTGTAAAGTAGAGGTATAAATTAATATGTCACTATGAGGATTAAGAGAACTTTTGTATGTGTACATGTTCTATAAAGACGCTGTACCTATGTGAGATATTATTATGAGGGAAACAATTTCCATAAAGCTATTCATATTAAATATGGGGGTAATAAAATTGGCATTTAATTATGAAGAGATTAACTCATATTTTCCCTCAATAAAAGTGATAAGCCAATTGTTCCTAGGCAGACTGTAGGGGTGCGTATGCTCAAATGTTCTAAAAAAAAAATCCTGGTTAAATATTTGACTGAAACTCTAAAACTCAGTGCTATAGGGCATAAAAGAGCCAAAGTAACTTGGACATTTTTAGGGACAAAATTTTATCCCATCCGCTGCAAAGAATCCACCACAGCATAGTTAAATTTTTAAAAACTACCATTTCCTCATAGATGAGCTGCAAAACATACCTCGAAGTACATTGCAAATTTCTGTCTTCAATGGAGATGTTTTATTATTCAGAATGGCCTGGATGACTATCTGTCTGAAATGGAACTTTTGATTTAGGATTGACTGTGTGATGAACCCACAGCTTCAAAAATGGAACTTGAGGGCAACATTCTAGAGGTTCATCTTCAGTTTAGGGGTCCTGAGCATGTCCCTTAGGGCTTAGTATGGTGCCTGGAATGAAAGCAGGTATTGAATGAATGCATTCACTAATCCCACTTACTGGGAAACCCTGGGAAAGTCATCTGAGGAAGCCAGTGACTGTTCCTCTGAGAGAATCATTAGCCATCATGTTGCTCTTCTTGTCCAGAACATGGCTGGCATATTTAAGTACTGGCCCCTTGAGTTCCCATGTCTTCTTGGCCATCATGGCCTCCTGTGTGATTGCATCCATTCCGTTGGCATCAGTCATGGGTTCTATACTCAAGGCTCTGGACTTCTGTCTGGAATTCCTGCCAAGTGCCCACCATATATCCAATTGAGACAGTATCACCTGCATGTCTTAGAGGCATCTCAAATTCAACATTTCTCTAACTCATTCTTTTACCCTCCAAACTTCTCCCACAAAAACAGATGTTGGTCATAAAATCCAGAAACCTGAGGCTTCTTCTTCATAGCCCCTACTTCCTCATTATCCCTGAATTTCCAGCCAGTCATCAAGTTCTATTTATTTCACTCTCTCCCATGAACATATCTCAGTTCAAGCCCCTCTTCATTCTCATGCTGCCACCGCCGTTGAAGTCACCACCACTAGGTCAGCCAGCTACCAATCCAGGTTTCCTCATTTCTGTCCACTATTCAGTCTGGAGTATTATTCTAAAACACAGATCTGATTATGTCCTTCCTCTAAGACGCAATAATTTCTGTCCAGGCTTTAGTCTCAGCTTGGCAGTCGCTTACTTTGAGAAGACTTGTCTGATTCTCTGTGGGTTAGATATAAAAGGTGTGAATTATACATGTAAAGAGGGTTTTTTCTAACATGAAAATATGGATCATACATAAGAGGAATGCAATGCTAAAGCATTGCATTATATGTCCAATTTGTTGAATAAACAAATGGAACTTATCTCAGAGTTATTAGAAGTTGTTGAACATCTTACAGAATAAACATCCCTGGAACCACATGGAAATCAAGACATTTTGCTAGTATTGCATTCAAATTCCATCTCCACCTTTTTAATCCCATTTGCTCTCACTGTGTCCACTTAAAACCATCAAATTATTTGCCACCACCACCATAGTGAATCCCTTGACCACCGATAAACTATTACTAGATTATTCTATCTTCACCCTTGCTTGCTTTCGGAGTCCAGTTTTTGAAGCTATTTTTCACTGTGCGGTAAATCTCTATTTCAGCCTGCTGACTTGATTACATCTCCCTGTTTTCCCCAACTCTGTCAGAGAGTCCCACTGTCTTCTGAATCAAATACAATCTTCTGATAATAGGTCTGAAAGTTTTCCATCAAGGCTTCTTCTCCAGACCAGCTCTCATAGAGTTGTAAATCAGCTATGGTTCTCTATGTCTCCTTGGTTCTCTTTCTGTTCTTAGTAAGCCCCCAAGGTACCAAAGACAGACTCAGATTAGCAGTGCTAGAATTCATCTGTATCAGAATCATTTGTGGACTTACCTACTCAAAGAAAATTTTTCCTATTCAACATTCTTCTTCTGCAACCTACAGTAACATTCCCTGACACCCAATGCCCTTCTTAACTGATTTAAAAATTATGTTATTTTTTGAACACACTATTCATATGAATCATATATTTCCCTGCCTTCTAAAATCCTTTAGGGCAGGAACAATTTCTCTATGTATTTCTCTACACTGTGTAGTCCTAAGTGCTCAGAAATGATAGTGTTTCTCTATAGGTGTTCAGTAAATATTTGCTGATTTAGTGATTAATCTGTGTGTTTGTAACTGTAATGGGGATTCCACATGGGAAAAATGCAGAGTCTAGATTCTGCCCTGTGTGCTAATTGTTTAGGCCTAGAATGCAGATGTAATTGAATTTATGTTACAAAGATTTTGAATATACTAAAACCCTTAGAAACTACATCTCATAAAACCTGATGAAAAGCAAATTTACATAAAAGGTAGTATCTAAGAAATAGGTACAGTTAGGTTTGAATATTTCCACTTCACATCTTTAAGGAGTATCTTATGTATTAGAAATATAAAGAAATATTCGGAACTTTTCATCACTGGTCACACCAATTTTTGATACAGCTGAAGACATTAATTTCTGACATTGGTCTCATGATGGCCTTTGAAAATTATAAACCATTTTTTGCCATTATGATTCATAAAGTAATCACCCTGAGTTACTTACGATACTTTGTAGAAATTAATGGCTTTTATCGTTCCAATTTTTGAAAATTTCTCGTCACTCCTGAAGACACATTGTGGTGGGTAAAATTCTGAAGACATCCCCCCAAGATTCCATTCTCTGGCTACTCAGGCAAATATTAAACAGGTGCCATTTTGAAGACCTATTGCAAGTTAATGAAGGTTATTAATTTGCTGACCTTAAGATGGAGGATCCTGGATGATTCTTCAGGTGGGCCCAATGTAATCACATGAAACTTTAAAAGTAGAAAAGGAAGGCAGAAGGGAGCTAAGGCTGGAGAGAGAAAGCAAAAAAGAACACCAGGGAGATTCAAAGCATGAGGAGGATTCTACTTGCTGTTTCTGCTTCTGAGAAATACAAGGAAATGTGCCGGAGAAGTCTCTAGAAGTTAAGAGTGACTCACTGCTGACAGCCCAGGAACTTCAGTCCTACAACCCGAGACACTGGATTCTGTCTCCTACCTGGATCAGTGGGGACACGGATTCTTTCCAGAGTATCCTAATAAGAGCTGGGCCAGCTGACACCTTGATTTGATCTTGTGAAATCAAGAGTAGAGAAACCAGTCAGAGCAACCTGGATGTCTAAGTACAGAACCACGAGATAATAAATGTGTGTTATTCTAACCTGCTCAATTTGTGACAGTTATAGTTGCAATAGAATAGAATACACTTATCAAAGACAAACAAGTGTTGCTTTATTCTTTCCTTTCTGTAGGGGAAACTTGAACTCATTTCATGCTGGACCCTTCCAGGCACCATCCTGAAATTTATGGTGCTCTGTCGTTGACTAATCCAAGCTTTGCTTTAATACACTTTGTTGTAGAGAAAATTTGGTTTTATAATGCAAATAGACTTTCAGTGCTATTTAGAAAGACTTCTGAACCTTAGCCCAGGATGAAACCTTATCATGATGGCAGTCTCACCTGTTCTGCACTATTTGTGCAACGATACTTCAGGTGGTGGCTTCAGAGTCTATCTCAGTAGTAATATGATCGTAAGTTAAAATATTTATGCGGTACGATCAGAGAAAGGTCCAATGGAATTTTCCTCTTCCTGGAAAAACATTTCTTGCCTTCGCCTGCCTGAAAATTTCACCTTGAGAGACAAGATATTAAATGGAGTCGTTAAAATGTTACCTTGAAGAAGTAACACTTAATCATAATGCCTGTAGAGGTTGTCATAGTTTACAAAGCATTTTTACATACATTATCTAGTTCCCTTATCACAGCAATTCTGTGAGGTAGATGGGTGAGTAGGGTGATTTTTTTTTTTCTTCACAGCATTTTCTATTCTCTATCTTGTTATCAGCACTTTTGTTTTCTTATGGGAAAATGCCTTCTTCACTGTTGGATACTGTGGGTTGGGACCCTGAATCAGGTGCATTGGCCATTGCAAGGCACATAGACTTGTCTCACCTCTAGGCCAGCTTTGCGCCCTCCCTCTGTGGGGGGTGCTGACCAAAGGCAGCTGGCACACCTGGTCATTCAGGCCAAGACCTGTCACTCTGTTGATGCTCTGAAACGGAGCTGGAGTTCTCACCTCCAACACCCAGAGGCTTCCTTCAGCCTTCTGATTTTCCAGCTTGGATCCTCAGGCTTCCTGTCCTTTCTGTGAAGTCTTAGAGTACTTCCCAATAATTCTCTTTGTCCAAATTACCCAGCGGTGGTCAAAGAAATTACTCCTTTCTTCTATGTCATGCTTTAACCCTTTTATAATGATTTTGGAGGCCATTTAATGTAGATAAAGAACACTCGGCTGAAAGTTAGAAGATCCAGATTCTAGCCTTCACTTACCATTTAATTAGGTAGCAATGAGGCCATTTCTAGGGGGGAGTAACCCAAAAAGATGTTAAAAATTAGACTAAATATACCTTCTCAGTTTCTTACAGGCTGGGATAATCAGGCTGTTGGGAGCACTAAAAGCAAGGAAAAGAAATTCCGCTAAATTAAACCCAACATTTATTTAACACCAATTTAAAAAACATTTAGAAAGAGGAGATTGGAAATGGGAGAGTGGAAGGAAAAGAATATGCTGTTTGATAAAAGAGGTTCATCACTACAAGATTAATGTGGCAAGTCTTCTCAGTATTCCTTTGATTACAGCTTTCCTTGGGGAAATTTTAAGTAGTTTAGGTAATTAATTTTATATTAAATGATATAATTTTCATAACACAAAATTTGAGTGAATTTTAAGGTAAAATGTAAGATTCTAAGATACTTTTTATTGTGATAAAATCTTAGAAACTTACTCTTAGTTTCTTGGGGATACCTAATTACTGAAAACTTTGGTGGAAGTTTGAAAATTATTATATATGAAGAACAAAGGGGAAAGCTAATCATCAAATGTACATGGGCACAGCTTGGGCAATATCAGTTATTTGACCAGTTTAACACAGAAGGAGAATGGATAAGAAAAGAGGAAAAGAAGAAATGGTTAAAAATAGCTCTGATATTCAAAACTGGGTGGAAGTATGTACCATAAATATGTATCACTGATCTCACAATCAATGTCATCTAAGGTTTTTTTCTCTCTCTCTCTCTCCTTTTTTTTTTTTTTTTTTTTTCTTCTTCTGCTCTGGACTTCTTAGTTTTCATTTTTGACATTGCTGAATACTTTATTTTTAAATAAAAAACTCAGGTTCTTTTCTTTTTTTAGTATTAGGAAAAAACATATAGTCTGTGAACAATATTCAATCAATATGAAGTTTTGAAAGTAGTTATTCCCTGCTCCCACACCCCATCCCTCCTCTCCAATAAAAAGATGTTTATTTTGCCATGTGGCTTTCCAATTGTCTATATTTCTGAATGTTTTATTCTAATTGTTTGACAAGTTGATTTGATAATATTTTTGTATCATTGTCAAATGATGACATTTGTTCTTCTTTTTCAGTATTGATGCCTTAAGTTTTTTTTACTTGCGAAAACTTCAATATACAGCTAAATAGTAGCAATGACTGGGCACTTCAGTTTTGTCTTTGATTTAATTGGACTTTTAATGCATTATGATGCAGCACATTTATGGTAGAAAAGTTATTGATTTGTGAAGTTGTCTATATGTGTCATTGCTTTAGGAGAAATTGTGTAAGATGGGGAATTTCTGATTCTTGAAAAGTGGTTAGAATTCTACCATATCCAGCCTAATTCTACCTTGTCCATGCTTAATAGCTCTAGGGGTTATGTATTTATCTATGGCTTTAATTTTTTTCAATAGAAATGGTCTACTCAAGATTTAATTCTTGAGCCAGTTTTGAAGAATTGATTAAACTGTTTACAAATTTATTAATATACACTTGCTCTTATCGTTTTCAAAATACCCCTTATCTATTTTTCTTTTTCATTCTTAAGTTGTTTTCTTTGTGCTTTGGGGGGAAAAAAAGATCTTCATTGTGCTTACTAGTTTTTCTAAAAGCAGTTTTATATCATTTTTTTAATTGGAAAAAATTAACATATATAAATGTAGAGTGAAGAGTTAATAAATCCAATGCATCCATCATCCCCCTTCAACAATTATCAAATGGACTTCTTGTTTAATTCGTTTGTCTACCCAGGTCCACTTGCCATACTCCCTAGGTTATTTTAAGCAAATTCTAGACATTCTATCATTTCAAATATAAATATTTAATGTAAATATTTTATTTTATGTTTCTAAATAGTAGTTACATTAAAAAATAAATAGCAGCAATACTATCGCTATCTAAATGGTGGTAAGAAGAATTCATTGCTAACAGATATAAAGTGTTCATATATTTTGGATCACTTTACATGCACATGTGCACATGCACACAGTCAGTTAGAATTAGAATCCAATATAAGTCCATCACTGCAATCGCTTGACATGTTTCTTAAATCCTCTCTAATATACAGATTCTTTCCTTCTCTCTCTTTCTCTGCAATTTGTCCATTAAACAAGCTACAATGATTTGTCCTATACAGTTTCTCACATTGTGGATTTTGCTGATTACTTACTTCTCTACTTATTTCTCTGTCCCTTTTTTATCTTGTAAATAGTAATGAGAACAGACTGAAGCTTGAACAGACTGAATCTGGTTTTCTCCCCCTCCTCCCTTATTTTAGTTTCTTTTTTCTTTTTTAGTTTTGGCAAGCCTACTTCAGATCACTGTATTCTTCATTAGTACTGGTTTTTCTCATTCTGTGATGTTACCAGCCGCTGATAATGAGTGGTGATCCCACATAACTGTCCTTAGGTTAGATCTCATAAGAAAAGTAAGATATACATTTGATGTTTTTTCTTTACTTACCAGTTTTCAAAACAATGAGTTTGTGAATATGAACAATGTGTTTAAAAATATCATTACAAGCCTATTGATTTAAACCTATCTGTGTTTCAGTGGATTGTGGCTGTTGTCATTATTGATGCTGTAATTGTCCTATCTGTAGCCGGAGGGAGCTCATGTAGGTTGAAGTCTAAATCCTCTTGACATGACCCTTGTGGCCTTTGATAACTTTCTTCTCTCCGGTATGACAAGAATCACTCATCTTGTGCATTCCCTGACCCTGACCTGGAATCAGCCTTTTGTCCAGAGAACGCTGGTTTTTGTTTTTGTTTTGTTTTAAGTGAGAAATAATTATAGAGATCTGTTTTGGTGTTAGGGATGTTCTTTGCTACTGAGTTGGTGATTCTTTTCAGGCCTTTTCAGTGAAAAAAGCTAGACAATTTTTTAAAACATAAATTTATCATAAGTTTGTAAAACCTGGTTTTAAAATTAGAACTAAAAAAAAGATATATTAAAAGAAGTAAAGCCAGCATGTACTAAGCTGTAGTCTTCATAAGCATTAGTTAGCCTTAGTTCTAAGATAAATAGGTATCGTTAAGAGTCTGACATCTTTTCATGTAACTGATCTGGCTTTTTGCCAAGATGTTTTGTTTATTTGTTTGTTTGCCTCTTTGTTTAATGTAATAGTTTCACTAGAACATATCTTGATATTGGTCATTCTGGTCCGGTGCTCAAAGACGTATGGTGAGTCTTTAACGTATAGTTTCAAATCATGTTATATTTCAGACAACTTTCCTTGAATTCATTTTAGTGTGAGTTTTAGTCTCTGGGGATTCTTATTATGTGTGGGTTAGTTTTTCTTTACCCATAGTCCAAATCTATTCATTTCTTTCGATTCCTATTCCTTTCTCTCATCATAGAATTTCTTTCTTTCCATATATTTTCTCTTAAGACATTATCTGTTATGTTCACTAGCTCTTATGTTCTTTCTAGTTTATTTTTCATTTTGTTTATACTAACTTAAAGAAAGGAAAAAAATTCTTTCATGAAGTATGTCACCTCTTTGAAATCCTATTGTTCTAAAATGTCTTATTGCTGGATTTTTTTGGATTTGGATTTAATATTTTTCATAGTTTATGATGTAGCTTTTGTTAATATATGAGGTTATGGTTTTATTTGTAGTGCCTTCCATTTATTGTTTGTTTGTTTGTTTGTTTGTTTATAGTGACTTCATATGGCATTTGACTGATTCTGTTCCTTACTACGTAAGTATTCTTTTCTTTGTAGAAGGGAAATGGAGAAGCGAGTCAGTGTAGGGTTCATTTTTTTGGGTGTCTGTCTGTTTTTTGTTTTCATTTTGCAGCTCTCAAAATCTTTTGTGTCTAAAAACGGTGAAGGAGGGAGGAAAGCTCACACTTTCTGGAATCTGCTTTCACTGCTTGCCTCCCCAGACTTTATGTGGACTTTTACTTTCCATTGTTTTTATTATCTTTGCCTTGTTCAATTTGGATCTCGCTCCCAGCCATTTCTCTTTGACAGAAAGCTTTGTCTTGGAATAGAGCTCTGATGTGCTAGTTTTAAGGTACAAATGTTCCCAACACCATTGGACCCATTGCAAAGTGGTCCCTTCCATGTACCTGTGAACTGGACCTGCAGATCACCTCGTGTGCACTACTGTTCTCAGGTTGCCACGTGGAGCTTTACTGGGAGAGTATCTCAGCTTCTGAGGCCTGTGAGAAGGTCAGGTACCCCCTTGCTCCCACTGCCTCCTTTCACACAAATTTGTGGTCTTGTGGCTGTTGGTGTTTTACCCTCATCACTTGAATTTGGGGGGTTTGTGGGATACCTTGCCACCTAGCCTTGTACATCTTTAGTTTTGCTCTGTTTTCATGGTTTGGGGAGATCAAAGAAGAAACCTATGCTAAATACCTTAACTTCCATCCAGATTTGGGCTTTATTGAACAATTTTTATTTGTGACTATATTGTAAATTTTTGTCTTTAATCCTTTCTTCACACACGATTAATACCTTGCCTGATGTAGATCCCTAGTTTCTAAGTTATTTTTCCCTATGAGTTTGAAGGTGTTTTATTGTTTTCTTTCATCACTAATGAGATGACATGGTCAGTCTGATTTTAAAAATGGTTTGTTATTCTTAAAACATTTTAGATTTTCTCTTCAGTCATAATAATCTGAAATTCGGTGGTGACATTTCTAGGCAAATGTGCATGTGTGTGTGTGCTTAAATTCTACTCAAGATCAGATAAAGTATTTTGATCTGAGGATTTATTTTTTCCTTCAATATTGGGAATTTTCTCCACTACTTCTTAGAATATTCCCTCCTTTCTTTCTATCCTTGCCTTTCAGAAGTCCTATGAGCTATGCATTAGAGCTTCTGGGCCATTTTCCATGTCTCTTGCCTCTTACTTTATAATTTTCTTTTTATTTATTTATTTATTTATTTATTTATTTATTTATTTATTTAGAGAGTATGAGTGAGGGAGAGACAGAGAGAGAGAGAGGGAGACACAGAATCTGAAGCAGGCTCCAGGCTCTGTGCTGATAACACAGAGCCCGACCCGGGGCTCCAACCCACGAACCTTCTCACTGTATAATTTTAATCTCTTCATCCTTTCATTTGGCATTCTGAAATAATTTGTTGTCCCAGTCTTCCAGCTCAGTACTTTTCTTTTCAACTAATCATTTAACTACTGAGCCCAAATGAATTTTGTCTCTTCGTGATTGAATTTTAAATTTAATTCACTTTACTTGATTTTTTAAAAATAGTCTCACAAACAAAAGACTCTTCAGTATATTTGTTCTAGAGACCTGTTCTGTTATCCTTACAAAATGTTTTCTTGGCTGTACTTTTTCATTTTCGTGAAATGGATGCCTTTTGTAATGGAGCTGGTTTTTTATAAATTGTTCGGTGATTCTTGCTACTCACTCCTCTTTTAGTTGGAGAGTCCCTGCCAGACCTTTGCTTTATCTGTTTTCACACACTTCTGGGCAGGCATGGCAGTCTATTTGAGGCTCACTGAAACATCTTCAAAAGGAAGGAGAAAAAGATGCCTTGCTGGAGGTCTTCATGACTCGTCTCCTGGACCTAGGCAGTCTCTGTTTCTTTCAGGTCTCCCCACCACTGAGGACACTAATTGTCTCTCCAGCTTTAGCTCCTGGATGAGAGGTGAAGGGCTTAGTATTCACAGCACAGCCAAAGAGTATGAACTTCCCATTCACATCTGTTCTCCTTTCTCTGCAAGGACCCCAGGGGAGACCTGGAGTGGCCAGGAGAGATGGTGCACACAGTGGGTTTGCATCACAGCTGAGCAAGCCTGAGCTTTTATTATAATGAGCAGTGAACAAATCTGCCTGACCTTTGCTCTGGAGAGAGATGTTATTTTTATTTTACTGGACCGTAAGCAAACCTGCTTTCTGTTTCAGAGAGAGATACCATCTCCATCTTCCAGCTGTTTGCTAGTCACCCATCCTTGAAAACATAGCCTGGAATGAAAGCTATCAGTGCTCAGTTTGCAAGACATGCAGAAACACGAGGCCTGTGAAGACCTGTCTCTCGCTACTGCGTTATTAACTATATCATCGATATTAATAGATTTTGAGTCTTTCAGACTTTCTAGATATAGTCATACCTGCAAATAGGGATAATTTCTTTCCTCTAGCTATGTTTACAAGCATATTTTCTCATCTTATTGAATTATCTACCACCTCTAAGTCAATGTTAAATAATGATGTTGGTTAATGGGTAATGCTGTTCTGATTTCTGATTTCACAGTAATGTACCTCTTTTAATACATTTGCTATTAGTTTCTGGAAAAATAATACAACATTTTTAATGTATGTGTATTTATTTTGAGAGAGAGAGACCATGAGCTGAAGAAGGGCAGAGAGAGGGAGAGAGGGAATCCCACAGGGCTCCAACTCAAAAACCATGAGATCATGACCTGAGCTGAGATGAAGAGTAAGATGCTTAACCAACTAAACCACCTAGGCACCCCTGGAAAATATATTTTATTGCATTTAGAAAATATTCCTCAACATTTATTTTACTTGTTTTTTACTGAGAAAAAATGGCTAAATTTAAACTGATACATTTTCTTCACATACTTATTATACTAGCTTTTCTTTACAGTTTTAAAATGCAATGAACAACATTAAATACTGGTGTTGAGTCAACTTGGGATAAATCCTTTCTAGTTAGAGTACATTATTGCTATATGGTTCTAGATTTGATTTGTTAATATGTTATTTCAAATGTGTATCTGTTAATAAGAAAGAAAGGAGATTATGTGGATTGCCAAATTGACATTTTTTTTTTTTTGCTTAGTTTTCTGTTTACCTACTGCCAATTATTCCCCAATGCTCCATGATGAACACATCAAAAAAGTTACCTCTTCAATTTCCTTTCTCTGGCTATTTCTCTTATCCTCTTGTTCCAACCAGGACTGTAGCATAGCCTGGACCCACAACATAGGTATTATCTTTTCACTTTACTTTTCTTTCCTTTTGAGAAATCCTTAACACTCTACTACATTGATCCTGTTTCTTGGATCCAGAGTCTTTCTCTTTGTTTTTGGTTCCTTACTTAGTTTTTATGATATTTTATTACTATAAATATAACAAACATCTCTCTTAGCTCAGTAGTATTTTTCTATCTGATCGTGTTATTTTTTTAAATATTTTTATTTTTATTTCTAGGAGAGAGAGAGAGAGACAGTGTGAACAGAGGAGGGTCAGAGAGAGAGGGAGATACAGACTCTGAAAGAGGCTCCAGGCTCTGAGCTGGCAGTCAGCACAGAGCCCGACACGGGGCTCGAACCCACGAACCGCGAGATCATGACCTAAGTGAGTCGGACGCTCAACCGACTAAGCCACCCAGGCGCCCCTATCTGATCATGTTATTAAATAAACTTTCAAACACCTTTGTTCTATGTTTGTTTTACAAACATATCAATGTAACAAAGATTTACAAAGACCAGGTTGTATGTGTATTTTTTAAATGATTATTTTTCTAAAATAAATGAAAATAATGTGCCCAGCCTCCCATCCCTCCCCAATCAATTTGGGAGAAAACTCTGGTTACATTGGTGTTTTGAAATTTTTAAAATTTTAATGTATTAGCTAATTTAATAACTCCTAACTCTTTACACAGATAGACCAGGGTTATAGTCTTAGAATATGGAAGTAGGTACTCTAAATCTAAACCCTGGGTTCTCATTTGAAAAATTGAAAGGTATGAGGTTGACATGAAATAGTATAAGCAGATTATTTAGCTCTGTACCCAAAATACAGTGATGCTATTATTTTTCTAATTATAACTTTATAAGACCCAATAAAACTTGAAAATATATATTAGAAACAGAATGTGAATAATACTCTGCTCCTAATAAAGAAAATGAGAAGTAGTATTTAGAAGTACAGAATGACTGAATCAGAGTACTTTGGGAATTCTGGAAACTCTTATTCAATTTTAGAAGTAAAATGGGTTAAGAGAAATTTCATGTCCTTATTATAGATTTTATTAGCTAGCAATATACAGAATATAGTAAATTGCCAATGTAAAATGATTTTTATACCATTTTTTATTTACTCTTTACGGACATTAAAAAACATATATAATAAGTATCTTACAGTTTTATTATCAAATGGATATTTAAATAGATTAACAAATTATGTCCTGATAGAGAACATGAGAAAATTGCTTGAAAAAATTGTTTTATGAGTCATAAAATTTTCAGTGTAGAATATATTAAGCAAGTTTATTTTCACCAGTTCTTACACATATCTTTCTTCAGGTACCTGATTCAGTTATGTTGCCTTTGGTGCAAATAACAGGAAACCTGAATGAAAATGAAAAACAAAGAAATTCTTTTCTCATATTACAAAGCGCTTGGTAGAGTATTTCTAGGATGGGTGAAGTTTTCAAGTTTAGAGCTGTCGAAGTCCAAACTATATTGAGGCAAGAAGGGGAAAGTCCTGCATTCAGCTTTTTTTCTTTTTCTTTCTTTTTTTTAAATGTTTGTTTATTTTTGAGAGAGAGAAAGAGACAGAGCATGAGCGGAGGAGGGGCAGAGAGAGAGGGAGACACAGAATCCAAAGCAAGTTCTAGGCTCCAAGCTGTCAGCACAGAGCCCTATGCGGGTCTTGAACTTGTCAACCGCGAGATCATGACCTGAGCCAAAGTAGGAAGCTCAACCGACTGAACCCCCCAGGCACCTAAGCTTTTTTAGGGCTACTGAATATGAGAACAAAATGGGGCTCTGTTGGGAAGAGAAGAGAGCACCCTGAAGTCGGCCATGAATTCATGTAAATACTTAGCAGTGAACCCTGGGCATCTGATTCTTAAAATTTCTCAGTTCCCTGACCAGTCTTCTTCTTAGTCTCATTTCTTGCAATGCACAGCCTCCCTTCCCTCCCCATTGATTCTTCTCTCCTCCTCTTCCTTTCTCTACTTCTACCCTCCCATTCCTTCCCAGAAGCAAAAATAATCTCTTTTCATGTGAAGCAGTTTCCCCATAATGACTTGTTACCTAGCTCTTTGCCTATAGGGTCTCCCTTTCTACCTTTGGAGATTCATCAAGGTGTTTTCCCAGACAAAACCACTAGGTTTCCTGAAAGTGCACTCAATGTGAGCTGGTACAGTAATTGACTTTTCTCATTCTATACACAGTGGGTTAACATAAACACAGAATGAGAAATTGCATTAGAAAATTTCATTAGAATCCTTTGTAGCTGTATGAGTCAGGGCTCTTCATAGAGACCGGATCATATACAAGGAATTGGCTTCCATGATTACAGAGGTGGGCAAGTTCCATGATCTGCAGGGTGATCTGGCAAGTTGGCAACCTAGGAGAGCTGATGATGTGGGTTCCAGTCCAAAGACCCAGCTGGCTTGATACTCAGGAAGAGCTCATGTTTCAGTTCAAATCTAAAGATTTGATGACCATCAAGAAGAGTTCTCTGACTTGGGGAGGGTCAACCTTTTTGCTATATTCAGCCCTTTAATTAAATGAGGCACACCCATGTTAGGGAGGGCGATCTGTTTTACTCAGCCCACTGATTTAAATGTTAATCTCATCCCCAAACACCCTTCTAGAAACGCCCAGAATCATGTTTGACCAAATATCTGAGTAGTGTATGGCCCAGTCAAGTTGACACATAACACTAATTATCATAATCTGGTTATGACTAATCACTACTGGTTGTGAGCTTTTAGAGACTTGAAATTAAAAATAAAGGAAGCTTCTAATCTTTTTACCTTAAATATTACTATCATAGGAGCAATTATTCCCCGAGTCATGGTTAAGGTCTCTGAGATTGTGGGAAGCCACCAGCCTACCTGGACTCTACCTTCCTTCAGTTATCTACCTGATGTTCTGCTTTTCCTAAAGTCATCCTCTCTCAGGGACACTTTCCTTCACTTTCTGGATGAGATCAATATCCTGATTATTCTAATGGCGTCACATAGTATAACCTCTATTGTATGCATCACAGTTATATTCCTTTATTTTTAAATCGTTTTCACATGTTTAATCAAACAATTGCAAAGAGATCATGGAAAGGACCATGGTATTTTTAACATTTTAACTCAACACTGGGAACACCTGTACATGGTAAACACTGTTATCTGCTGAATAAATGAATGAACAAAGCAAGTTATTGAACATAGCTGAGCATGTAAAGGTAATGTCTATCTAGGAAACTATTGGTGAATCAAAGCTGGCCTTTCTACTAGTTGGGGAAAAGAAATCAACCATGGAACTACAAGATTGAACAAAAGTACTGGCAAAGCCTGTGTTCAATGAGGTATGGTTACTTTCTTAAGTTTGAGGGTTGGTAGAATATTTACATGAAGATAGATATGCAGCCAGCAGTTGATAATGAGGAATTTGAATATTAGAAGGCAGAGATACAGATCTGGGAAAGCTTGTCATCATCTAGAAGACACTACAAGAAGGTAAGTATAAAAGGCAGAAAGAAATGTCTGCATTAAAGGATAAAATAAAGATGTGCTAGTAGGAGTGGGTTATAAAATATAATCGGAGACTTATTAAGAGAACCAGGAATTTTTTTTTTTTTTTTACAAATAGTTTATTGTCAAATTAGTTTCCACATAACACTCAGTGCTCATCCCCACAAGTGTCCTCCTCCGAGAACCAGGAATTTTTAAATATGGGGAAGAAGGTAAGAAGAGTAACTGTGTAAAATGCTCCAAAGTCAAGGTGAGGGTGTCCTGAGAGATGGCTGATGGGAATGGTGGTTATCTTCGAGGCTGTCAAGATTAGAGTCTTAGCAAAGTTTTGATAGCAAAGGATGAAAGAAGAATTAGGTGTGGATCAAGTAAGTGTGGCTGTCTCATGTGGACATGGTGATAAACAAAGCAAAAGCTTGTACCATAAACCAAGGGAATCTGATTGAAAAGGGAAGATATTTTTAGAATAGGGAAGATGAAGATGGCTATATGCACCAGGGAAGAAGGCAGTATATAGAGAAGAGCTAAAGACACATAAAGCTAAAGACTGTTTTCTGTACTAATTTTGCTCTTTCAAAGTCCTTATTTGTGTTATATGAAAAACGGTTGTGAAAACATGAACACTTCTCATTTTTATCTCCACATTGGTTCAGCTTCTAAAATGTTTTCTGCTCTAGCATGGAAATGACGACCTTGAAATAGTTTCAGTTGATATTTTCTTGAACATCTTGTTCTTTATATTAGGACTATCCAGTGTTCATTCTCAGACTAATTTCTTCTCTCGTAAATTCTAGGACATAAAATGTATGGCACACAGGATGACATCATGGGTCACTGTACTCAGATGGGGAAATTCCCCACAGCTGGTAACATTTTTCATATTTCCTCTCATTCCATTAGGCCCACTCTATGCCTGAATCTGGATGATGTCCCTCCATCACACTGTTCTCTCCAGCCCTCTAACCCACTTTAGAGTGACCATTATGGTAACCAACCCAGATCTTTGATCAAGAGAGACACTAATTAGTGGTTGCTTTAACATATTACAAGTTAATTTGCAGTCAAGAAGTCTGTGGAAGGGATAGCAGAAACTGTTGGTCTTTATCTCCTCAATATGTAAATTCAGCAAATTCTAATCTGTGTGATACCCTGGGTTCTCTGACCTCCTTTCCAGAAACAAGAGGGAGCGATTGTTTTTCCCTTTTCTTCCTTCAACATGTTTTCCATTGTAAATAAAATTCTTTTTGCCTTTCTTTCTGAACCATTGATTCAAAATCTCAAGTTAAAACCATCCTTGGGGTATTTTGTCAATAGCCTTTGAAGTAGTTTGGTAATACCATATTTTGTGGAAGTAGATTTTATTCAAATAAAAATGGTTTGCTATTCTTTTATTGTGCTTCTGAAAAACTTATTAGACTTAAAATGTGATGGATCCATGCAATAGCCTGCCCAAGGCCTGAATTTTCTTCACTTGGTCTTTTCTAAAGTGAATTACAGGAATAAGTTGGTTTTCAGCCTCTTCTTTGGTTTGCAGGTAGGTAAAGCACTATTTGAGCTATTTTGATTTTCATTATATGTTAAGATAAAGACATAGCTTTCTCGGGAGTATTAGATACTTCAAATATAAACATTTGAACATTAAACTATTACGAGACTATGAACAGATTGCAAGAAAGACAATCTCCTGGAGAAGAAAGTTGGCTCTAAAGTTATTGGTGAAAGCAAGAGAGAACGACTAAACGAATACATGTGCCTGTTCTCCAGAAACTCCATTTCCCTCCCATCCATACTGGATGTGACACATGACACGGGTATAAGAGTTATCCAATACCATTTACCACTGTGGCCTCCTTGATTTTGAGTGCTTCTGTTGAGTCATATTTTATCCATCCTATTATTTACTTTTATTCTTATGATCGGAAATAATTGTATTAGGGTTGTACACATTTGATACTATTTTTATATAGAAATTGCTAGTTGTCTGACATTTTTTTATAACAGATATAAAAGGCATTCTAATTATTGTTATAAAATGACTTCCTGAAGTATTTCTTAGAGCCTTATTATAATTCTCTGAGATTGGAATGACCAGTAAATGGCTGGTCCACACCACTGAAAGGCTTAGCGTTACATATATCTGTAGAGTGAGGAGAAAGCTATGGCTATATACCAACATGCAGAATAAAACATAGCTAAATAGTGACTTTGGTAGGAAAGCAACTAGTTGAAGATTTTTCTCTAGTTTAACAATAACCAAGGAAGAATATGATAGGTTTCACTTCTGGTATCTCAATTCTGCTGATTTGTAGAAGTAGATACAGTTGAGAATGCAAAATCAGCTATTTATATTAGTTTTATGGGTGGAATTGTATCCCCCAGAAAAGAAAGCTTGGAGCCTTAACCTTTACTACCTCCAAATACTACCTTATTTGGAGATAGGGTCTTTACAGAGATAATCAAGTCAAAATGAGGCTATGAGGGTGGCCTCTCTACCCCAATATGCTTGGTGTCCTTATAAAAGAGGAAAGTGGATACAGACACACAGTCTTCATATGTCATTGTGGGGCTTGGAGTTATGTGAAGATTGAAATGATCCTGCCACAAGCCAAGAACTACCAGAAGCTGGGAGACATGTCTGAAACAGATCCTTCCCTAGAGCCTTCAGAGGGAACATGGCCCTGCCAGCATCTTGACCTTGGACTCTCCAGCCTCCCGAACTATAAGAAAATATATTTCTGTTGTAAAGCCACTCATACTTTGTTATAGTATCCCCAGAAAACTAATGCAATTAGTTAAAGCAGGTAAGGTCATATGGTATAAAAAATAAGCCTCCAAATCTCAGTGCATAAACACAATGAAAAGTTGTTTCTTGCTCATGCAGAGGGCAGTGACTTTGGTGGATCGCTTTCCATACAGTTATTCCGACACCCAGGTTGCTTCATTATTCAGATTGTTCCCATCTTATGGCTTCCCCAGTCCATAGGGCCTTGAGTCTTTTGCTGGGTCCTTTCTATCTACATGGCAGTGGCTGGGTTGGAGGTAGGGCGGAAGGGAGGAAAGTTACATTTGATTGACGAAAAATTGGATTCTTAGAGTTTAATTATTCAGAAGTGTACTGGTAATTCAATATTATCATCAACAAATAATGCTGAGACGTTTTTAAACCCTTTATACCAGACATTTCCAAAGCACTTTGTAGGTCACAGTTTGTCTTGTTTTAGTTAATAGTTGGTACTATTATTAACCTCACTTACAATGAGAAAACCAAGGATCAGAGGGGTTAAGTAACTTGCCCAAATCACACAGATGGGCATGACAGAGCCATGATTCAAACCCAGCCATAATGACTACAGAATCAATGTATTTAATTCTGATGTCGCTTCTATTACGTACACAAATGTATTTACGGGAATTTACAATAGCCCATAGTCATGTATACCTGTGCTTGTCATTGGTATAAATACAATGAACATAACCTCATGAGAAAGTCGTTTCAAGCATCCTCGGGAGGGAGGGAGGGGGCATAACTGGATACTGGTTCATAGCTACTCCTTGTCTGAACATAATTTAAGAGCCCAGAAACTTGTCTTGAGAATTTTTACCTTTCCTTTTATATTCTTCCTTTTCTCCCCTTGTCATCCCCAATTTTTATTAAAGCATTCAATGCCCTTCTTTCTCCTCCTGCCCTCTTCCAGCCAAAAGAGTAAAAATATCAACTGTTATTTTCTGACACTTACTCCTGCCGGTCTCTTAACTCATTTGAGTAATTTGTCCTTCTGGGCTTTTTGTTGTTGTTGTTCCAGATTTAGAATTAGATTCCACTCCAAATAAGAGTAATCCCCCAAATAAAGGAGGCCAAACAAGATAAGAGTTTATTTCTCTCTCTCTCTCTCTCTCTCTCTCTCTCTTTACTGTGCGTGGCCATTTTCAAGGGCATGTTCTGTGTAAGACAGCCGTTCCACGTTCAACGTTCCATATATATATTCTGGCCAGGAGGAAAGATGAAAGGGGAAAAGAAGAATACACTTCTCTCTTCTGGGAGCTTCCTGTAAGTTACACCCACTTCACATCTATCCCAGAGGTTAGTCAAATGGACATAACCTAACTATAAGGGAGGCTCCCTGCTTAAAACCAGGGACTCTATTACAGTAGAAGATAAGGAAAATCAGATATCGAGAGATAATTAGGAGTCTCTGAGCCACGCATTGAAATTCTAACAGTGGAATAACAACAATGCTCCAGCTAAAAGAATTCCAATAGCTGGCACTTTGGAACTATGCATTTTCTTTTTCTTCTTTTTTTTAAAAATATTTTTACTTGTTTCTAGGAGAGAGAGAGAGAGAGAGAGACAGCGTGAGCAGGGGAGGGTCAGAGAGAGAGAGAGTCACAGACTGGAACAGGCTTCAGGCTCTGAGCTGGCAGTCAGCACAGAGCCCGACGCGGGGCTCGAACCCACGAACCGCGAGATCATGACCTAAGCGAAAGTCAGACGCTCAACCGACTAAACCACCCAGGCGCCCCGGAAGTACGCATGTTCTGTAAGTTGCCTCATTCTTCTTGGCTTTGAATCATTTCAGTGCTAAAGCTGAACTTTAAGATGGATCTTCTCAGGCTGTTTAGGGCTGGGGTTTCGGCTCAATTAACAAGACCAAGTGTTTTTGCTTCTGTGAACTTTTATGTTAGTGTATCTGTGCGAACATTCTCCAGTTTGGAGGGGGCAGGCTTTTTTCATATTTTGTCTTCTCTATATGTGTGCCATCAGCTTAGGCTCATGAAATTGCACTTGCTGTCACTGCGCAGAGTGTCTGTTGCTTTGATTCTATTCTCACCATCCCTATGACACACCGTTTATTCAAATTACAAAGTCAGCTGAAAACATCTCGAAGCCTATCCTGGGAGGTCCATGGTGATTATTGGTAGATGACATTAGAGGTAGGAAAGCAGCCAGCTAATAGCTTGGGATCCCCATGATCTGTTCTACTATGTCAAGCTCATGGTCACAATATTTTTGTTACAGTTATTTTCAGTCTTTAAGCTTTTTCTGTCCTCTTCATTAATAAGATTTATATATCACACTAGGTATGAGTAATATGCACTAAAGACCTAATTAGCATATCAATATAAAGTAATTTGTTTGTCTGACCAGTGAATACTGAATCTTCACTGATATGGAAATGAGAAAATCTTTTTTCTGTCTTTTCCAGAAGAATACAAATTAAAATAAATTTTAAGTTGCTTGATCCTTGGCCACTCTTTTCTCAGGAGGCCCTTTGTCTTCATTAATACAGGTTAAAATAGTTTGTATGAATGTATTTTGTTTACATAAACAATTCTGTAACAGTGAAGCAAAATGAAAAAAATTAAAACTCTTAAAAAAAAAAACCAAAGGGAACTGGAATCCACCACTGTAATTTTTATTTTATTACAGGTTTTTAATCCACTTAATTGTCAAATAGGTCACTTAATTTGCAAGTGTCAAATAGGTCATTTATTAGGGCTGAAGTATCGCTCACACGACGCGTACAGGGAGGGAAGTGTTTTCAGTTTAATGAAGTCAACATCTGTACAGTAAATAGAAGTGCTGTTTTGGTCGGAGATTTGTTTCCTGCCAACCAATGCTGCCTAACTCTGCCACCATCACACTGAGGGTCCCGACAGCAGAATGAGTCACAGTGTGTGGCGTTCCTGTCTTAAATATAAACAGAACGGACCTTCTGGGTAAAAAACTGAGCCCAAGCAGTAAAACTACTGATGCGAATGTTTCACCCCAGTGGCTTTATTTTGTTTGTGTGACTGAGCAAAGTCAGAATACCTCCTGTTTACAATGATTTGTTTGGGTTATTTTTTTTTTCAAGCTCTTTAGTATATATTTTTGTAATCTTGGTCACACTGGATCATTACTTGTCCAGGACCAGGTAGCTTAAGGCGTTTCCCAATTTAATTGAAAGATAATTCGCATGCAATGAACTTTTCGTATTTAAATAATGCCAGTTTCTGTCGATCCCCAAACCCGCCTTTGCTTTACATCTTCAGGCTTCCTGGTTTGGGTCAGTGTCACATTTTGATTTTAATTTTAATTTCCCTTGTGACTAATGATTTTATTAAATATCTTTTTTTTTAATGTTTTATTTCTGAGAAAGAGAAAGAGAGAGAGACAGTGTGAGCAGAGGGGGGGTCAAAGAGAGAGGGAGACACAGAATCCGAAGCAGGCTCCAGGCTCTGAACTGTCAGCACAGAGCCTGACACGGGGCTTGAACCCACGAACTGCATGATCATGACCTGAGCCGAAGTCAGTCCCTCAACCGAATGAGCCACCCAGGCACCTAATTAAATATCTCTTCATGTGCTTTTTGCCCATTCTTATATTGTCTTTGAGAAAGTGTCTTCAAATCTTCTGCTCATTAAAAAACAAAACAAAACCAAAAAAACCTGGGTTGTTGGACTTATTAATGAAAGTTAGCTTTTTTTTATACCCAGTGTTCTAGGATAGATAGAAGTTGTTTGTCTCAGATGCATTTTCTAAGTATTTTCTCCAAAACTGTGGCTTGCCTTTTTGTTTGCTTGAAGGTAACATTCATTTGAAGATCAAAAGCTTTTAATTTTGATGAGGTCAAATTTTTCAAAAATTTTTATGGATTGTGGAATTTGTGATGTAAGGTATTTTAACCTATTCCAAGGTCACAAAGATCTTTTCCTATGTTTTTTGTAGAAGTTTCATATTATTAGGTTTTACTTTTGAGTCTGTGATCCATTTTAAGTGGATTTTTATGCATTTTACTTTACTGAAAAGTAAAGTTCAATGTTCATTTTTAAAATACGGATTATCCATCTGTTCCAATAACATTTAATAAAAAGACTCTTTTTGTTCCATTGAATTGCCTTGGTAATTTTACCAAAAATTAGTTGACAGTGTATATGTGGGCATACTTATGCACTCTCTTGTATTTTATTATCTCCAAGTTTATCTGTTTACCAAGTCCAAACTGTCTTGATTATTATAACTTTATAAAACAGCTTTTTTATCATATGGGGGAGGTCCTCCAATTTTGTTCTTTTAAATAGTTTCCTAGGCTATTCTAGGTTGTTTTATTTACACATATACTTTAAAATTAGCTTGTCATTTTTAGAAAAATAAATATTCAGAAAAATAAAGTGTTGATTGAAATTCTGTTAAATTCATAGATGATTTTAGTTATCACTGATAGCTTAGTGATATTGAGTTTCCTAATCCATGGATATGGATATCTTTGTTATATCTATGTTATATCTATATAACATCTGTCTATATAGATATCTATGTTATATCTTTCCACTTAGGTCTGTAAGTGTTTTACAGATCCCTTGGGATTTTTGAAAATAGGAACAGTTTTACTTCTTCCTTTCTGATTGGTATGCCTTATCTCTGTTTTTTGCCCAACTGTAATGGCCTAAACCTCAGTTATGTTACTGTATACAAGTGGTGAATATGAGTATTTGTGCTTTATTAGTGGTTTTAGGGGGAAATGTTCGTTATTTTTGCCATTAGGTATGATATTAGCTATGTCTGCTTTTTTAAAATCAGATCGACAGTGTACCTTTCTATTTCAGTTTGCTAAAAATTTTTAACAGTGTTGAATTCTGTTGGTTGTTTTTCCTGCATCTACTGGACTGATGATATGAGTTTTCCCCCTTGTTATTTAGTAGATTAGATTACATTTTAAAAAATATTCAACCAACCTTGAATTCCTGCATAAACCTACTTGTAATAATGTATTATATTTTTTATATATTATTGGTTTCTATTTGGTAATATTTTGCATGGGATTTTTGTGTCTATGTTCATGAGAGATATTGGTCTGTAATATTTAAGGTTAATAGCCCCAGAAGATGAGGTTGCCAGTGCTTCTTCCTTTTGTTTTTTGAAAATGTATAAGATGGGTCTTATTTTTTTCCTTGGTGTTTGATAGGATTCACCAGTAACTATTTTTGGTTTTTGTTTTGTTTTGGTTGTTGAAATTTTTATAATGAATTCAGTTATGTTAATTGATACAGGGATATTCAGGTTTTCTGTTTTATTTTTTGTCATTTTTATAAATGTCATATTATAAACGTCATTTTTAAAATATTTGTGTTTTCCAAGCCATTTGTCCATTTCATCTAAGTTGTCAAATTTATTGACATTTAAAAAATTCTTTTTAGGGGCACCTGGGTGGCTCAGTCGGTTAAGTGTCTGACTCTTGATTTCGGCTCAGGTCATGGTCTCACATTTCCTAGGTTCAAGCCCTGCATTGGGCTCTGCTGACAGTGCAGAGCCTCTTTGGGATTCTCTCTCTCTCTCCCCCTTTCCCTGTCTCTTCCCCACTTGCTCTCTGTTTCCTTTGACATGAATAAATATCCTTAAGAAAATTAAAAACTTCTTTTCAATATCTGCAAGATCCAAATTGATAACTCATTTTTCATTCCTGATATTAATAATTTGTTTTCTTTCTCTTCTGGATCGATCCAAGTTTGTTAATTATGTTAATATATTTTCAGAAATTAGTTTTGTTTCCCTTCTGTTACCTATTTTATGTTATGCTGCTTTTAATTTTATCTTTATTATTTTATTCTTTTTACATATTTTGCCTGTCTAAAAATATTTTTTAACTTATTTTGAGAGAAAGAGAGAGAGAGAAAAATAGCAAATGGGGGAGGAGCAGAGAGAGAGGGAACCAGAGAATCCTCAGCCGGCTCTGCGCTATGATGGTCGTGATGATGTGACACAGCAGGGCTCAAACTCCCCAGCCTTGAGATCATGACCTGAGTCAACACTGAGAATCGGACACTTAACCGGCTGAGCCACCCGCGTGCCACCCTGTTGTTCCTTTATTTTTTTCTAAACTTTTTGTTAGAATCTTAGGTCATTGATTTAGGTCTTTATTCTTTTCAAAATGAACATTTAAAATGATATGTTTTCCTCTCAATATGGTTTTGTTCTATCCCCCATATTTTGGCCTCCTGTATTTTTGTTGTTCAGGTTAACGTATGCTTAGATTTTGTGATTTCCTTATTAATCCATGAATTACTTAAGAGTGTGATTTCCACAGGGTGCCTGGCTGGCTCAGTCAGTAGAGCATGCGATTCTTGATGTGGGGGGTATGAGTTCAAGCCCCATGTTGGGTGTAGAGATGACTTAAAGAAAATTTAAGCAAATGGAGCATGATCTTTGTTTTCTGAATATCTGAGGGTTTCCTAGATATTTTATTATTATTGATTTCTAATTTAATTCCATTCTGTCCAGAGAACCTCAGCTATATCATTTCAATCCTTTAAAATTTATTGAGAATTGTTTCATGGTCAATCTTGGTAAATATGCCACCTACACTTGAAAAGATTATATTCTGCAGTTGTTAGATACAGTGTTCTGTATGTGTCAATTAGATGAACTTGTTGGTATGGTTGTTTAAACCTTCTATGATGTAGGTAGGAATAATTTTCTTTAAATTTTCTTTTTGGTTTTTTTTTTTTTTTGAGTTTCTTAAATATATCAGTTTAGAACATTCACATACCTTTGGAGTTGTTTGGCTAATTTAAGTTAAAACATTTTTCCTGCCTCATTTTTTTCTCTCTTCTCTTCTTTTGAAATTGAACTGGTATGTAAAATAATTCTCCTCCACTGTTCATGGTAAGCAGAATGGGCCATTCAAATGAATTTATATTGCTGCAGAATTCGGCCTAGAGTGGGTTTTATTCTTTCATCCTGCATTGATCAGATCTTTCCATTTTCCAAATACAAGTTCCAGAAATGAAGAAAACTCCAGAAAATTTTAAGAGAATTTAGACTAACCAGTGACAACTGAAAAGTTAGAAAAAGGTGTTCCTTAGAAGGAACAGGCAGTGGGCTTAGTTAGTCTGGAGTCTTGAGGGAAGCGAAAAATACTGGCTGGCTTAGAGGATGTGCTCCAGGTGTGTGCTCAGGCAACTAAAGTGTATACTAGAAGGATTTTCAAATGACATGTGCATTCATCCTTGGACTAGATTGTGAAAGGAGATTGTGCCTACAATCTCTTGCTAAGGTTTGAAAAAATGATAGTTTCCCTGGGTCTAGAATAGTTTATATGTGGTCCCTACAGAGGCTGGATGTGCTGACTGTTGATCTCTCAAGGTCCCTTTCAGCCCTATCATTCTATGATTTTATAATTAATTAGTGATTGAGAGGATCATTTAATTAATGTTACAATTAAATCTGCCTGAGGTATGCTTACATCCTTGGCATTTCTGAGAAAGCCATAGATGTGGTTTCCTTGAAAAGACCCTTTTGGGAAGCAGTTAGAGGTAGTCTTGCTGAGTTATCAAAGCATTGTCTGCCTTTTGGCATCATTGAAGGATCATTTTGTTTATCATAGGACAGTGCGTGATAGAAAATTAGTAATCATACACAGTAGCATGGCAAGAGATCAACTGCTTTGCTTTTGGCAAAAGCTAATGATTTTTTTTTTTGCAAGAGCAGCATAATGCATAATTTTGCCTTCCATTTTTCACGAAATAAAAAAATTTGCATACACTTCTGCAAGAGTGAGCCACAGTATTGAAGAAAACTAAGACTCATCTAAAACAATAGTTTAACATAAATAAAAAAGATTGGATGTAACACAGTAACAACAGAAAATAATACTAGACCTGCCTCATTGCACTGAAATTCTGCGGAGCATAAAACTTTTCTCAGAAAGCAAAACAGTGGAAATAATAAATGGACACTATAAATTAAAACTGGTGTAATTACAGGGGACACCCCCCAAATAATTCTTCTATGTGCAGTACATTCCAGTTGCGTTGGACGTTCTCTTTTTTGTTTTGCAAAACAAATTTCACTCTGTAAATTAAGTAAAATAATTTTGATGTGCATGATTATAATAGGCTGTTGAATTAATATTCTAAATCTTTTGCAAAATAGAGAATGTGAATAGTCCTAATACAACACAATCTAATACAACAAAGCTGAATTTCTCTTATTATACACAGTTCTCTTTTTCTACATTCAAATGATTTCCCAGTGATACACTTAAGCCCAGACTCATTATAACATTTATACTATTCCTATTGTGGTTAGAAAGTATAGTTGGAGTTCATAGAAGGAAAGGATATAATTGTCATATGCATTGTTAAAGTCAGAGGAGTGTGAAACACCTGTTTTAGTTATCTAAAGAAACAAGTATCAGTTCATTTAATCTAAACATATTTGAGTGACTCTTGGATGTTAATTTAAATCCATGTTTACTCAATTTTGGTGGATGACTACTATGGCATATATTGCTTCGATAATGAAAACTTATCTTTTCTGAACTTTTCAGCCAAGTAACTTACCCGCTGGGAAATTTGCTTATGTAGTGTTAGAAGCTCTCTTGGGAGACAAAGCCAAACTTTTGCAATCACTTTTTTTTTTAACAGAAAGACAAGCACATTGATAGTTCTTATGAATTTCTACTTTCCACTCCAAATTTGTTTTTGACTCTGCTGGTATGTGATTACAAAACACCTGCCTTCCACTTTCATAGAAATTATTTGGGAAACGTGACAGGTTATTAAATGGCGACTTCCATCTTTTATCTGTAGTTGAATGTTGGCTGTAAAGTCTTTGTCTTTTGGGGGGCCAGGATGTCATGTATCCAGTGAAACAGATGATTCGTTGGTGCGGGGCCAGCCCCATCCCATGTATTTTCTGGATCATTAGCTACCACTTGGCTCCTTTCCTTTATTGGTTTAACAAAATTGTTAGGATTGTCACTGGCTCAAAAGGAGGAACCAGGAAGAAAATAGGAGTACATAAGAGAAGAATTTAAGCATCTATCTTTGTTATTGTTATGCATTCCTCTCAAAGCTAGTCTGTACCATTGACTTCTGCATGGTGGTAGTTTTCCTGGTAATATTTTATATTTGGGAGAACTAGTTAAAATAATTCTGATTTCTGTTATATATTTGAAACAATACCTCTGCTGCTTGCAACTTTAACAAATTTCCATGATACCTGGTAGCTCTTTGTTTTTAGGAAAAAAAAGGAAAACTAGGTAAATGTATTTATAAAAACTCTGTATAAGGTGTGTTATGGGGAAAGTAGAAATTCAGGCTGTTTTTGTCTACTTAGCCTCTACACAGATTTGGTTATGATGTAGCTTGAGATCTGGACATCTATTGCTTCATTGTCCAAGTGGTTTTCACCACCTTGTCAAGTCCTGATATAGAGCCGATGGTTGTAACTTGATCATTCTGCACCTGGAAGAAGGTGTGGTGCCAATACTTTCATGGCCAATACCTTCATGGTCTGCATAAAAGGGAAATACATAATCTATGAACCTTGGGAGAAAAAAATTAGTTCTTCTTTAGAAAATGTTGGGAACTGTGCCTTACATTTTCTACAAGGAGCTGTAATAAAATGACGACCTTGAGATACTATCAGATGACTATTTCACTTTTTCACGTCACAAGGGAATGTTCTCCCTTTTAAAGCAGAATATAAAGACACTTGGATGTATTAGTTTGAGTTTCACCAAAAGCGACCCTGAAGGAAAGATGTGGGAGTCGAGCCAATAGTTTGGAAGGTGATCCCAACAGTGCTGTGTGGGAGTGCAGTGAGGCAGGAATGGACAATGAGCACATCACCACAGGGGGCAGTCAGGATATAAGTCCAATGGGGACTCTCATAAAAACTGAGGAAGGCACCTCAGAATTATCCCGTGGTAGGGCGAGGAAGCTGGAGAACTATCTATCACATCCCAACCCTATTTGTTTGAGGGTTACTCCTGTGATGCTAACTTCCCAACACTTCTGCCCTCCCCCAGCTATGATCCAAGCATACTCTTGTGGCCAAAAAACCCATTCTGGTAAACAGATGCATGGAACCATAGTGTACAAGAGCAGTGTGCAAGTCATCTTTGGCATAAGGTGAAGGAATATGGGTAGGATATCTACTGCTATGTAGTAGAGGGAGATAAAACCTATAAAGTAATAATCAATCTAAATCTATTGCATAGGTTAGGTCTCAATCAGGAAGACAGACCATTGTGCATTATGTGGAATAGGGAATGTTGGAAAAGGATATGGAAGATGTTATTGTGGAGAACCTGTGTTTGCTATAGGTTAGCAGGGACAGTAGGCAGGAAGAAAATCTAGACATAGTGGTAGTGAGCAAGGGCAAGTAAAAACCTTCAAGGGAACTTTGGAACCCATGGGGATAAACTGGCACCTGTTCTCCTTTGTTATCACATCCAACCTTGATGACAAGGAGCACTCTTTGCCAAAAAGCAGCACATATATCTGGCCCTAGGCCAGATAACCTAAAGAAAGCAATATAGCAGAAGTTCAGGGACCTGTGGGCACGACCACTGGATCACTGGCCATTGAGGTGGGGCAGAAGATCAGTGACAATGTGGGTAAAATGCATCCCATGCCCATCAGAATAATGGCAATATTTGTCTTCTGACTTCCAAATCTCATGAAAATCTCTTATGGTCACTCCTTACTCCAGGTGATGAAGAGAAAGGTCTCTTGTTATACCACTAAATTTACATGGTGCAAAGCCACAACGTCCATGATGTATCAATCAAATCCTATTTTCTGAGAAGGGCTAGTGAAAGGTACATATACATTTATAAAATCTAGGAAACAGTCTTGATAGTTCCTGAAATTTTTATCTAGCTCTAAAATTTTGTTTAAGTTGTTAAAAGCTTTTAGAAATTTAGAGATACATGAGTGAAATAATCCTCTGAATTGATCTTTATTTTAGTGAAAAATTATTTAATTTCTCCTGGTGTTGAATAATCAAGGCTTTATTTGATTAGGCATAGTGTGTGTCTACACACAGGTAAGGAGACAAGGAGATGTTTATCTGTGTGATTCTTCAAGGTGTGAGCTTCATATTTCCCCTGAATTTCCATCCAATGATCCCCTAAATCAAATTCATGGTGAGGCTTGGACAGTCGCTGCAGAGAGTAAATGGAGGAACTTTATAAACCATATCGGTCCTTTTAAGGCACTTACTTATTATTTAGTACATTATTAAACTTGTACTTTTAATGGTTGACATTCACAGGTTTAACATGGCTTTAGAGAATGGTTTAAAAATGTTTTTGTTGGTTGAAAAACATTTGGAATTTGCCATCAGAATGTCAAAGGGCCCAGAGCAAATTCATAATTTTCTTTTACCTCAGGTGGAAAAACATCATAGAAATCCTGTGCCCACAAAAACCTGTGGATCAGCCATGTTTCTTTTGGTTCCATTAATATCAGACTTATAGGGAACCCAAGGGAGTGGTGAAGGCATCTGCAAGTAGGATGTAAATCACAGTAAAGGTGATACAATGGTGGATACAATGCTAACAAGAGGGCAGAGGGGAAACTCAGAATAAATACAGTGGATACTGGAACTGACTTGAATTTGCTCACATGAGCTTATTGTGGACAACTTTTCCCAACTCCCAGTTTGTGATATCACATTGGTAACTTGAAAACATCCATGATGGAAGTATTACCACTACAGAACATGGAAGACACTGCAAATCAGGGCTTCTTCCACCCTTCCCCCACACTACCAACCAATGCAAGAGCAATTAGAACAGCACATTCTCGGTAAGTGTATTTGAAGTTACCTAGTTGCTTATCTTCTTCAAGGTGTTGGGCAGACCTTTCTATGCACAGGATACTGAATGGTGGTTGATGAATGCATGATTCTTTTTGTTTTTTTAAGCCATTTGCAATTGCCCTCCCGAGATTTGAAGTCAGGCAGCCTGCAGACCTTTGTCTAGCACTAACATTCACTTCACATTTACTGCAGACCCACAATGTGCCAGATACTATGCTAAGTGCCAGGGATACAACAGAGATTATGATCAACATGACTCCTATTTCATAGGGTTTCATGTCCAGAGGATCTCAACCTTGGTACCATTGACATTTTGGCCTGATGGTTCTTTGTTCTTTGTTTGTCCCTTCTTTGGGACGTTTAGCCACATTCCTGGCCTCTATCCACTAGATGTCAGTAGCAACTCCCCCCAGTTGTGAAAATCAAAAATGTCTCCAGACATAGTGAAATGTCCCTTGTGGAACAAAACTGCCTTAGTTGAGAACTCCTGTTATAAACACCTATTATGTAAGAGAAACTAGTTGTATGAGAGAAATCAACACTTAAGTGGGTACAATTTTTACCTCCTTTACAGATGGAGAAACTGAGGCACTCAAGTGCCTCAATCTAAAAGATTTCTTGGGTAGATACCTTTTAAGTAGTCAAAGTAGGATCATGACTCATGTCTTCTTGGCTTTACAGGTAATTCTAAAATAAGACAAAAAGGAAAAAACAGGCTAGGGGCCAGAAATAGTGTAAACATTGGGAGAAAAAATCGGTGATAGCCAAGAACAACACTGGTCACAGCTTGTTGGAAATCAGTTTTAAACATTGGTTAGAAGTATGGATACCATTTTATGGCCAAAGATCATATATAAGAAAAGAAAACTCAGTTTTCCTATAAATGAAATTCTAACAACACAGTCACAAAGGATCCTGTTGAAAAAGGACAAGGGATTGTCTACACGGCTTCATGTGACTCTGTCCAGGAGCTATCTGATGAGTTCATGTTTGAAAAAGGACACCCACAAGACGGAAAGGCATTGAACCTGAATAATGAATGGTGCGGATATAGAAAAACGATTTCTGGAGGGTGATGCCCAGAATAAGCTGAGGTTTGCAAAAAATGCCAAAGACAATAAAAAGACCCTTTAAAGCTATGTTTGGAGCAAGAAAGAAACAGAGAGGCCCTCTGCTTGCAGCAGATGGTACAATGCTAACAGATGACAGAAGGAAGCATGGCTCTTAAGCTTCAATTCTGCTAAGCCTACTCCGGCAAGGAAAATTGTGTTCCAAAGGGAAAGATATTTTAGAGCAAATATTTTGAAAGAAATCAAAGTATAAGAAATTGAAGAAGCCATAAAGCACCTGTTTTAAAATGGTTTTATCTACATGTTCATTCATCAAATATTTTTTAATGCTTTTTAAAAGTTTATTTATTATTTTGAGAGAGAGGGAGGGAGAGAGAGACTGCTCACCAGCAGGGAAGGGGCAGAGAGAGAGAGGGAGAGAAAGAATTCCAAGCAGGTTCAATGCTATCAGCATGGACTCTTAACTGAAACTCAAACTCATGAACTGTAAGATCATGACCTAAGCAGAAACCTAGAGTCAGATGCTTAAGAGACTGAGCCACCCAGGCACCTCTCATTCATTAAATATTAACTGTAAGTCTAACACATGCCATACCCTAGGCCAAGCGAGGGAGAAATGGTTATTCTCAGTTCTTGCATTCAAGGTCTCCATCCTTTAGTGGCAACAAATGAAATTCAATGGGAGACTTCATGCATCTGGTATTCCACGTACCATGTTAGTAGGGACCTAACTTGGTGTGAAGAAACCAGGACACGGGGGACTTAGAGTATAGACTTCTCAGAATCCTGAAAAATTAGGAGGTTTTTTTTTTTTTTTTTAATGTTTTATTTATTTCTGGAGAGAGAGAGAGACAGCGTGAACGGGGAAGGTCAGAGAGAGAGTCACAGACTGAAACAGGCTCCAGGCTCCGAGCTGGCAGTCAGCACAGAGCCCAACGTGGGGCTCGAACCCACGAACCGCGAGATCATGACCTAAGCGAAAGTCGGACTCTTAACCGACCAAGCCACCCAGGCGCCCCAGAGGAGGTTTTAACAAGGTAGAAAAATGAAGAGTAGAAGAAGCAGGAAAATCCATGCCCAAGGGCCCAAACCTATGTCATGTGCTCCTGAGGGGGTCTGTCAGTGTGGCCGTGTGCCCACTGTGGGCAGTCTTTGAGAAACCATGCTGGATGGAAGTGGTTCCAGGAAGCTGGAGATTACAACAACTTGATTGCCACAATCTGGTCATGCAGGATAACTGCTCCAAATCATAACTGTTTCATTCAACCATATAGATCCAATTTAATCCTCTTTGTACCAGACATTAACCAAGTAAAAAAGAGAGGCCTATTCACCACGTGGGTATTAACACGGAAGGAAGAGATCCCAATTATGCATCTCTTTATCCTCCACATTTGGTTCTAAGTAAGATGTTCCTAGGTTCAGAATTTTTTTTTCCTCTTTGGATGGAATCACCTTGTGGCATGTGTTGATTTTGGTGGGCTATGTTTAGAGGACTGAGCTGGGTGAGCTAGGACACCACCTTTGGCCGTTTAAGTGTATTCAACTCCAGAAGTCACCAATCGCAAGGTCTCGGACCCATAGGTGGTATGGTTAGGCGCAGAGATAGGAGGCTGGTGGAACAATTTAGAATAATTTTATGAATGCATAACTGCTTCCAGGCAGGAGGTTTTTCGTGAAGTAAAGCAGGGCTCCAGGTTCTCTCCCCAGCAACATTACTTTAGCATTGAAATGCGGTGACCAAAATTACAGATGGCAAGTATGTGGGAGACATAGCTTGTAAGTTGGATGAAAGAGTCAAAATTAAACAATTGCCTCTTTGTAATAAAAGACCAAAGCAGAGAATGTGAAATTTATCAAACATCAAATGTAAAGCTCTGAATTTTGTTTGGGGAAAAAAATCAATGTTATGAGTACAAGTTGGAGGAGATGAAATGACTTATGTAAAAGAAGGCTTGTAGAGTTTAATTAATCATGAGCTCGGTATAAACCAGTAATGTGATGTGGCTGGTGAGAAAACAAAGGTGATCTTTCTTTTCTCTTGAAATTTTCCTTCCTGATGCTCTTCAAAGGACAAAACTAATAAATGCTTGTTTTAAAAAGTGAAACCAAAATAAAATTTTTAAAAGGGTGTAGAAAGGAAATGTGAATCCTCTCTTCTTTTTGGCCCCCTCTCAACACAAAGAATTATCCAGCCAAAATGTCAACAGTCATGAGGTTAAGAACACCCTGTATCATATTTATATATTCAAAGTATTTCTCTGCATACCATGCGTCCTGGAAATTGCCAAGTAAATTTCTCATTCCAAAGTCCCCCCCGCCTTGATAAAAAAGTAAGAGTGATGGCACCTACCTGGAGAGTTGTTATGAAAATGATATTAAATAAAACATGTAAGGCACTTAGACCAATGTGGAAGGAAATCAAGTGGAACACTCTGAAGAGTGAGCCTTTATTCCAAATGCCACGTCAAGAGGAGACGCTGAAGGAATGTTCTGCCTTGGGAAGAGGGCCAGGGTTTTTATCGAGCAAAGAGAGGTCAGCCGTAAGTTCAGCTAGTTCAGGGATGGAGGAGTTGCTTGTTTTTAGGACTAGCAGCTGTTGGCTGGGCAATTCAGGTTTTATCAAGAGGAAAAGGGAGGAGGAGCTGCAGTGTGAGCTCATCTGAGGGCCAGGAGAGAAATTGTCCGGCGCTTTAGAGGTTCTTTCCCTGGCATATAGAATGTGTTGAATAAATGCGTGTGGTTGAAGTTATTCTGTTCCCCGTACCCCATCCTAGGCAGACTTTCTATAAACCTTCCCACTTCCCGGAGCCAACAGGAAAAGAAAAGCTAGAGGTCTTCCATGCTCTAGGATCCCACGAACTGACCTAGAAATTCAGCTGCATCACTTGGGAAGCCTGGCTCCTTTGTGTGGAAATAAATGGAGACCAGGCAAGTAAGACCAACAAAGGCTATTTATCCAGAGCTTGCTGTCCAGGAAAGTCAGCCACCACCACTTACGTTTGGCAGAGACTCCACAGCAGGTAGAAGGGGGGAAGGTTTTGGGTGGGCCCTAATGGGGGCTGTTTGTGCAGGAAGCTGTATGTAGCTAACTAGAAGCTGGCACCCATGTGGTAGGGTAGGGGTGTGTATTTGCTTTTCTCTGATTGTTTGTAAGTTGGAAGTGGGGACAAAGACGAGAGAAGCTTGGGGCATCTGAGTGGCTCAGTTGTTTAAGTATCAGACTTCAGCCTAGGTCATGATTTCCCAGTTCTGGGTTTGAGCCCCACATCAGGCTCTGTGCTGACAGCTCAGAGCCCAGAGCCTGCTTTGGATTCTGCGTCTTCCTTCTTCTCTCTGCCCCTCCCCCACTCATTCCCTCCCTCCCTCTCTCTCTCTTTCTCTCTTTCTCTCTGTCTCTCTCTCTCTCACTCTCAAAAATAAGTAAACATTAAACAATTTTTTTTTAAATGAGAGAAGCAGTCAGATAGTTATGAAGTCTTAGACATTTGGGGCCAACATTATAGACATTTTTGTTTAGCTTCCTGCATTGTTCCTAAGGATAGCAATATGGCTCTCTGGAAATCTGGCTGGGAGCAGGCTGGCTTCTTGGGTAGTTTATCATAGATAAGGGGTTCATCTCCTGAGCAGGAAGCTGTGGGTTGCAGATCAAGGTCTACTTTTAAGTCTGGTCCAGCCATCATCCATTTATATCTTCAGGTGTAGTCTCCCATTTTGCTTTCCTTATGGTCATCTCTTCCTTCCGAAGCTCTGGTTATTTTATCTGGTCTGGGGACAGAAAAACTCTGGCTTTAATTGATGATATATTCATTTGAGTTTATTGATTCTGACATGTTTTATAATGTAATGGGCTAAGGACTTTGACACTCAGTTTCTTGAGTCCTTAAATTCAAAAGCTAAGGGCTGAAAACTCTTGTTGCCCTCACTCTGTCTGTCGAGAGGCAACCACAAGGAACCAGGAGAAGTATACTTAAAAACATTAAACAGCCCATAACACATATTACATAGGACTTCTGATTTTTGCCTTACACCATTTTGAGTTGCTCTATCTGGAACTCAACAACAAGCTTCGAATGGTGGTTTGGAAACAATGTGGAAGAACAAGGTTTTAGAGACAGAATTTGGGGCAGAGTCCACCATGAGGCCTGGTGATAAATGGAGTTAGGCGAAGAGTGTCCTTTCTCTCTCTTTTTTAATGTTATATGTTAATTGCTGACTTTACTTGGTTTTGTATCTTTTTCTTTCTAGGTATACTTGTCAGTATATACAGGTCAGTTCGCCAATAGCTGTGGTATTTGTTGTAGATTTTGAAGTGTGTACATTAATTAAGGCTGGTATCTGTATCCTAAAACTGAAAAATAGTTCGAATTAATTTACTTGAATGTCGCCACATGCACCCTCTGTAATTTCTCATCAGGGTGATTAGTCTGAAGTTAATTTCTACTTGCAATTCTCACAGGGCTCTGGCATTTTTATTTTAGCATCAGGTTCACTTTTTGTAATGAAAGTGCCTGAGCATGGTTATTTCCCTGATCTTCCTGTGTTAAGATTATGACTAAATAAAATACAGATTACTAGATAAAATATAGTTCCAATAAGTTGGAACTTTAGACATATTTATTCCATTTGACTTTAAATGAAGCTATATTTCCTAAAATATTTATAAACTAACTTTGGATGATCAAATTAGAACATGTCAAGGTAAGGCTATTAATATTATACAACTACAAGATAAAAATAAGATGCAGAGAGTAGCTTTTCAAATATCCCTAGCATGCCAGCACTGATGAGATATTTTTGCAATAAATATGTTTTGCATGTGACATTTAAAGCAGTTGATTAAAGGAAAGGAAAGATTGAAACTTAGCAGGAATAGAGATAAGATTTTCATTTGGAACTTTCTGTCTTTTCTCTTTATGATTGCATTGGGGAACTATCAATGGGGTCTGGTCCATGACGCCTTAGCTGTAACCTGCTGGGATACTCACAGGTAAAAGATTGCTGAGCTCCGTTTCCCTGGTCCTAATGTCTCTTCCTTGCAATGCTTGGGATATATGAGAGGTGTTTTCATTGGTTTGTATGAGTGCAGTTGCTTTCAGAAGACTTATAATTTGACTAAAGGGGGTATCTGTGAAAAAGACATGGTCAGGTATGTCCTACTGCACTGAATACTAATATACCTTTGGTAGAAGCACATTATGCTTTTATTTCTGACTGTACATTGAATTATTTACACCTTCAAGGCAGCTGATTGAACTGTAGCTTCAGTCAATTAGCAAATCAAAAATTTATATGATTCCAATTTAGCATGGAGTCCTTCTCTCTCTCTTTTTTTCTTTTTAGATTTTCACCCTGACAGTGACAAATTACTCCTCTGCTGGCTGAGATTGGAAATTAAAAGCATTTAGAGTTGCTCATGCATTTATGCTAATGAGAACTTCTGATATGATTTGCATGCAAAAGAGGACAATCTGAAAGCTCATCAGTTTTTCATGCTTCCGCATTTTGATGTAGCAGAATTTTTTTTTGTTTTTCTGCGGAGCAAAATTTTTTCTCCAGGAAACAATACCAAATGTGAACAAAAAAGAGTTCTTTTAAGTCAGAAAGTTCGTTTTTTTTACCCTCCAGATCCTTGTCAAATTCGTTTGCTGGCTCCTTTAGAACTGCAGCCCACATTCATTAGCATTTTAGATGTTTATCAAAGGAGGAATCCAGTATCTGCCACACAAGATTAGAGTTCAGCTTCATTTTCAAATCAGCAAGGGGAAAAAAAAAGACCTGGGGACAGACAGGAAGAGGGACATGCACCCTCACAATTTTTTTCATACATACACCCGAATTAATCCCATTTAGAGCAAATTTGATTAATCACCAAAGGTGGCAGTTTTAACTTTCAAGATGGCACTGACAAATTTTAGGCAGAGGCTTGGTGTAAAAGTCCTCTACTGATATTTGTATAAAAATGAGCAATGCTGAAAATGAATACAGAGCACTTGAGGGAAAATCCCAATGAGGAAGAAATCTACTATCCAAAAATTTTGAAGGGGTTTAATTATTTCTATAAATATGCATTTATTAAACCATTAAGATGGCAAAGGGGGAATTGTAAGGAGGGGGAATGTTTCATTTAAAAATTTTTATTTTTCTTAGAAATTAGTCCCTCTCTTGGGATTCTTCTAATGTGGTGAGTGAAATGTTCTATTATTAAAATGCGGTTGGTGCCATGGAGATTTTATTTTTGTCAAAATTGCTTTTGTTATTGCTTTCAACTGCTATCATTTGGGGTCTTTATTTCCATTTAATGCAGCACAAAACTATTTTATACCAACTCTGTGAAGGACAATGTTCACCCCATGAATACGCTGTCCATTCAAACAGAAAAGTCAGGAGGTTTCTTCTGTTTTAAATGCACATGATCTTGTTTACGAAAGATGTTTTGAGGATGAGTCCATAGAATTGCCTTTCAGTAATGGAGTTTACTTTAAAGATGAAAACAATGACAATCTATGTGCCTGCTTATATCTGGTGCCCTGAGGCTGCTCCAAAACATAGAGAAACGTGTAATTCTAGCTAGGGTATTGCCTTGTCTTTAGAATCCATTTGGGTCACTTTCTATTTTATCTGTGAGTCCTGCATTTTTTTTCCTGACCCTCCACCCACTTGTGTGCTCTGACTTCCCCTTGCTACAGCTGGCTGACAAACTGGGTCAGTTTATAGTTCAACTGGCCCACTTACCTACCACATAAGGAGATCAGCCTCAACTACTTTTGGGTAGTTTTCTCTTTCATGTCAGGGGAGTGCTGTGGACTGAATCCTGTCCTCCCGCCAACAAATTCATATGTTGAAGCCCTAACCTCCCATGTGACTGTGTTTGGAGATAGGGCCCACGAGCTGCTGAATAAGCTTAAATGTGGCATAAGGGCAGGGCCCTGATCCAATGGGATTAGTATACTTACAAGAAGAGACACCAGACTGAGATTCTCTCTCTCTCTCTCTCTCTGTCTTTTCTTTCTCGGTCATCTATTTCTCTGTCCCCACCCCTTTCCATGTGAGGACACAGCAAGAAGGCTATCCTCTGCAAGCCAGGAAGAAGGTTCTCACCAGGAACCAAATAGGCTGGTACCTTAATCTTAGACTTCTCAGCTCCTAGAACTGGGAGAAAATACATTTCTGTTTAAACCACCCATTCTATGATATGATATTTTGTCATGCAGCCTGAACAGACTGAGAGAGACTGAGAGACAGAGACACAGAGATAGGAAATATATTATTACTAGACTTAGAACTTAATAATTTGTTGTGGTCTGTGTTATGCTTCCCGAATATGCTCTAACATGATAGTCATATGATGAAATCTTTTGATCTATTATCCTCTATGACCAGATAATTTCATGTATCATCTTGGTATGGAGCTATATAAATACTTTTTGAATGAGAGGACATTCTATTCACTGTGGATAGTGATATGTGCAATGTAGAAAGTAATCACTTAGCATTTTGGCAATAAGGTTACTCCTGGAATCCATTAGGCATCTATAAACCCCTCTCACCTATTGAGCACATACACAGAAAAGTCTTTTCTACACAGAGAGAGTAAACCTATTTGTTATCTCGGAGGGCAGTTACACAATCTTAAACTCAGGAGTTGTAGGTCTTGCTTTGGTGGTTAGAACGCAAGAACAAGCCAGAAACAGTTGTAGACTATAAAGCTAGACAACTCGTTTAAAAAGAAACTAAGAATGCTGTAGAGTTAGAATGTTGGGCCTGCTATGAAAATTATGTTGAAATTTTTCTGAAAAAAATCCTGTTTTTCTTTGTCAGAATATGCATATAAAGAAAAGGATTAACATCTTTTTATTTATCCCAAAGTATGTTGTTTTTCCTTCAAGCTTTCTAAGAAAAAGCAAAATTACATTTTGGTGCTGCCATATTGATCCTGGGTGATCAGTTTGCCTTTTGATATCAAGAGAGGTGTTAACAGGAAGGCACCATGAATTTGCAATAGCTGTGCTGGAGTAGGAGAGACAATGGTCAAGAGTGACTGAGACACATCTTGCCTTAGAGAAGGACAGAGGGCCGAGTAACTTACCCACTTTTCTTTGCCCTTGCTGGCAGATACCATCTTTTTACTATATTGCTGGTATAATTCTTTCTTCCTCTGCCTTATAAGATATGTATCCTTTTCTTTTAATTGTATATTTGTGTTTCATTACAAATGACCTCCAGTTCTTTCAAGGGATGTCAATAAATGTAATAATCGCTGACACTTATCGGAAGCATACTAAGTGCTAAATGCTTTAAGTGCTAAATATTGATGTATGTTACAGTCACATAAGGCAGAGAGCATTTTACAGATGGGAGAACGTAGACTCAGGAAGGATACAGAGCTTGCCCAAGGCCCAGAGACCCTGTGAGTAACAGAGCCAGGACTAACATCTGGACTCACCTGTCACCAAAGTAGACAGCACAGTGACACTAGTGGCAGAGGGCTGCTCTCTAGAACTTCCTCAGATAGTATCTCCTGGGGTATTTGTCAAAAATATTCAACTCCAAAAAGAGATCACGTCCTATCTGTTTGGAAACAGATTCATCAAGTGCATGGAAAAGCCCAGAACAGTGTTTACTTCAGCATGTTGAGTTACTGCTCTTTGGTTGGTCTTTGTGGTGGTTATTACAAAGAAAAGGTTCAAATGAATGATGCAGATCAGGTTCCGTGCCCCTGGCTTTAGCAGTGCATGGTCCTATCCTGAGTGAAGACAGTCCTCTAACATCTGCCTGAATGATACTTAATGGAACGTGTCTCTTGCATTAGCACAAGCTGCATCCATTTTTTTTTTCTAATGGATCCTCCTACTATACAACGGTGTGAGTTCGTATTTACCCCAAACCGTTATCTGTGTCCAGCTGATCATTCACTTACTGAAGGCTTTTGAATGTGCTTATGCTAGAGAGAGCAGGCAGACAATGCTCTCTGTTTCTTTAGAACGCGTGCTTTTGTGGCACAATTCTTACTTTGACAAATTACAATGATGGTTTTGCCAGATGGAATATAGACTCCCCAAGGAAATGTGAGGGCTGCTAAGGACTCTGCAAAGGCAGCAAAACTTGTTCCACTTGGAACTGGAGGTGATAGTGAGAAGTCAAATAGAGGTTGTACCAACAGCCATTTACACTTATAAAGCCCCCTTCACAAAGGAGTCCCAAGGCACAGTGCATTTAGACTTTTTAAAATGTCAGTGGTTAAGGACAACAGAGAGCAGCAGCAAACATAACCTTTAGTGTAGCCCTGAATACTGACAGAGGAAGAGGTTGTGTGCTTTTCATAGGAAGTGCATTATACTCTCCACATTGTCTTGAACCCACCATTGTTCCAAATGTGAGGCTTCTATCAGATGCCAATGGAGTCCTGTGTTTCTGCGTAAAGGCAGGATCTGATCGTAACTCAGCACTTCTAAGCTTTTTGCCACATGAAATAAAAATGCTACAAGGCAGCCCTACTTTGTAAAAACTAAGAATTATGACTGATCACTGCTCTTTTAAAATAAGGCACAGCATAGGTAGTCTATATTGATACTGCAGTAATCTTTCTAAAATATGAGCATGCTTTTCTATTTTGATTTTTTGTGAGATTGTTGTTCTCATTTATTCCAAGCTGATGACACTGATAATTAACAACACCCACGTGGGCTTCAAGGGGCTTTGCTGCACTGTGTATGGGTGAAACTTTGTCTATCTTTTACAAACACAGTGGTACAGGACCCTGAAGACCAGTGTTGTTACAACTCCAAAAATTCGGATTCAAAATCTACTTTAGTATTTCCTTAAGGAAAAAAAGCAACCATTTTTAAAACAGTGTGACTCATAAATTTGGCAGTTTATTGAACAAAATCTATACTTTTGTATTACATTTTTATTCACTTGACTAGATCTACTAAGTCACCGTAGGATACAAATGTTTTCTCTGTATACTCTTCTAATCTTCCAAAGACTAAGATGCAGAAATAGACAGGCAGACAGTGGTCAGCAGGCAGTTCTAAGTAAGATATGCGTTGCTTCATATTATCAATTGCTTTACAAATATTATCCACCCCCCATATTTTTGTGGTAATTATAGGATGAAAGAAGAATGTAAAGATATTTTGGCGGTGATTTTAGCCTCAGCTTTCACATTTCATCTTAGAGGATTTCCTTTGACTTTTTCATTATAATTCATTTTTTAGTTTTCAAAAGAATTATGAAAGTGGATGAATCTTATCTCTAAATATAAATCAGACCTAATTCACAATAGTTGCTAAGTGATTCCAAATCCATCATGAATCTGACTCTCGAAACATGAACATTCTTTTTTTTAATTCATTTTTGACACAGAGAGAGACAGAGCATGAGTGGGGGAGGGGCAGAGAGAGGGAGACACAGAATCCAAAGCAGGCTTCAGGCTCTGAGCTGTCAGCACAGAACCCGATGCAGGGCTCACACCCATGAACCATGAGATCATGACCTGAGCCAAAGTCAGATGCTCAACCGACTGAGCCACCCAGGCGCCCCATGAACATTCTTTTAACAGATTATAGTTCTTTAAATTTTACCATAAAACACATAAAATTTAACAATGGGAGAGGTATGCTAAATTATATTTATGTCAGGTCCTGGTATACCACATGTGATTTTTGTGCCTAAGAAGCTAAAATAGTAGAAATTTGTATTCCCCTCGGTTGGCTGAGGGCCTATGCTTCAGATTGCAGGTCTGCAAGTTGGCTGGGGAAGTGTCATGTGATCAGTCTGGTTCCACCCTGAAGCCCAGGTGGAAAGAATATTGATTATCTGGTGTGTGTTTTCATAGAAGCAGCAGAGGCCAAACTTCCATTGATATGTATTATCACATTCTAAGCCTCTGCTCTGTCATGTCCCCCAAGTTCTTACTTAGCAAAACAAATCAAACGGCTAAGACCAAAGCCATGGTGTAGAAAAGTATACACTGCCTTCCATGAAACCATGGTAAGTGTGCGAATGCGCAGTACTGGTGCAGGGGAGTAACAATAGTAACCAACTCATCCATTTCCACTGACATTAGCTCTAGGGGAATATATTGTCTACAATGGTAATATCGCGTCTTAATGAAGCATATAGTATAATTATGATCACTTTACAAAGGAAGATACTAAGGCAAAGAGAGAATTAGTAACTTGCTGAAGATCGCATAGCTAATAAAAGGCAGAACTTGGCTTCAAATCATGTAGTTACACACCAGAGTCCTGATTAAACTCCTGTGTGGGTATGACAGCCTGGCATGCCAATTTCTGTCATGGGTATTATATGAAAGGCAATGAATAATAATAATAATAATAATAATACACACTTCTGTAAATTTCATCTCCACCAAAATGAAGAGATAGAATAGTGTTATGTTGTACCTTACCATTTTATATTATGCCAAAATATTTTACATTGAAACGCACAAAAGTTACCAAAAGTAACTGAAATTAATACAGAAATCACAGGAAGTGAAGTGCTTCTAAAATCAAGTTGGAAAAAGTAAAATGTGAGATCCCTAATGATGGCAAACCTCAAAAAGAAAACACCAATCACAAAAAAATGTATTTCCTGTAAGTGAGAAGAAGCATGGTTCTAAAACCCTAAGCCAATATCATTTGCATATAACAAAAGCGGCACAACCTGGAAAGCATCACGAGATTGAGCAGCAGGTGCATGGGGGAGGAAGTTCACAGAAAAACAAGATGGCAGGTCTGAGAACATACTAACATAAACCTGGGCCAAGATTTCTAAAAAAGGAATTGTCATAGCACTGATCCACAGGCACTGTAGGGAAGCAGGTGGAAAGGGACAACACAGCTTACCACCAAAGAACACTCACCAGAAAGTATTGCCACGTGCCAGATTAAAATACTGAGATTTTACCATCTAAAAAAAAACACCAAAAAAAACCTTAAAAAAGGACTGGAAATGAAACCCACCACCAAGAAGAAGCTCAATAACTGAAAGAAAAGATGGTGAAAAAATAGAGAGAATTGAAACATGATCTGGCAGTATTTAGGGGGAAAAAAATACGGTAGGATAAAAATAATCACTAGAGATACAGACAGGAAATAGTAAGGAACCCAAAGAAAAACACACATTGTAGTTAAGTACAGAGAGAGACCTACCTAAAAGTTTCCAAAATATTGACCAAATTAAAATAGAAATTTAAGAAAAGATTGGGGAAAATATTCTAAATATAATATAAAGCAAAGGAGGTGCAACATATATATAATTGACATCTGGAAAGAAAAGCAGGGATGATGGAGTGAGGCAAATATTTAAAGATATAATTCAAACAGATTTTCAAAAAAGTTATATATGCTTTATATGTATGTATGTATGTATGTATGTATGTATGTATCTATCTATCTATCTATCTATCTTTATCTACTACCTATTACCCATAAGGAATAGAAAAGAAACACCTGTACAACCAGATTATAAGGGAAAGTATCACTCTGGTTTCAGATTTTTCCATAGGAACATTTGTAGACCTGAGTAGCTGTACTAAAGCATAAAAATGCACTAAAATGCCTTCATAATTAAAAAATATAGAACAGAAAGAAAAATACCATAGTCTAGACATAGACACCAAATACATAGAGAATGTAGGAAATCACAAAGAATGGCATCACAAACCAGTGGGTGCATAGATTTTTCAATATAAGGACTTTGGACCACTAAGTGATCATCGGGGGGGGGAGGGTAATGAAATTGAAACCATGCTTCAAATTTTTCATTAGGATAGTTTTTAAACCAATTCAATAACTAAATGTAAAAAATAAACTATGAAAATTCCAGAAGAAAACATGGAATAATTTTTTGAAAATAGAGTAAGAAAATCCTCCTAATCATAACTCAAAATTCAGAATCTATAAGAGAAAAGATTGATAAAATTCCATATAAGGAAAAGATGTATAGCTTTTATAGCTAAAGAAAGAATATAAGTAAGTCAGAAGACAACTAACAGGGAAAATCTATTTTCAACTTATATAACAAAGGTCATAGAAAACTCTCATGAGTCAATAGAAAAAAGAAAATACATAGGAACAGTTTACAAAGACTTGTCAACATATGACAAAATGTCAGTCTCAACCTTAATAAGGAAATATGAATCAAACTGCACTCGAGTGTTTTATTTTCCCCTATTAGAGCAATTTAAATATCTAAATTTGATAATAAATTCTACTACTGAGTCTGTAAGGAGCAGATATCTCATTTATTGATGGTTAGAAGGCAAATTTCTACTCCTACCAGAGTTTTTCTATCATTTTAACAACACTTACAGGGTTTTTTTTTTTTTCCCCTTCTTTAGACTCCATTTCCAAGAGTGGGTTTTCTTTTTATTTCTTCATAAGCAAATGTTCAGTTTTATCAAATATTTTTTCAGCTTCATGAAAATTGTCATGATTTACTCCTACAGTTAGCAAATAAGTTGAGTTAATAGAGATCATATGATTCAAACTTCCTTTTTGTATCAATGAGACTAGAATTGGGAAAACGGAGTTTTCCATTAACCTCACTCCATGTTCTTTTACCTTCTATATTCAAATGGTTCATTAGTTGTAGTGGTTACAAATACTTTTTCTTCTAAAAGACTTTCCTTTTCACTGGCTATCATTTATAAATTCAAGATTTTAGTTTCAGTAAACTATTTAACACATAGGTCTTCATTAGATATATTTTTATGTCTTCCTTAAGAAATCATTTCCTACCGTATTGCCATAAAGTTATGGTAAATGTTTGATAGCTTTACTTTCTAGGAGAAGTATTTAATTGGTACTTTCTCCATTGCTTTATAATCCCATCCCTGACACATTAAAAAACCCCATCTCATTTATGTATAGATCGGTTAATACACTGTATTTTCTGTACCAATGGAATATTTGTTTATCCTTGTAATTTCTCCCATTTTAATTACTATGGCTTTATGGTAGGTCTTGATATAGAGTATAGAAAATTCTCTATTTTTGTTCTACAAAATTGTCCTGGTTATTTCTTTGCTTTTTATTTTTTTGAATGAATTTTAGGATCAGTTTACCAATTTTCATGAAAGACATTTTTAGAGTTTTGATTGGAATTCATCTAATTTATAGATTAATCTGTGAAAATTTATGTTATTGATTCTTCCCACATCTTTTTACTTATGTTTTCTATTGTGACTTTCACAACTTTCACCATAAAAGTATTGTTCATCTTTTATTTATTTCTAAATATTTTATTATTGTTGTTGTTACTGCACATTATTATTAGTAAATTCCCATCTTTAACTATCAGCTGAGGGAAAGAGAAGAGCAAAGCATGCCAATATGGGAGGAAATGCAGAGTGACAGTAGATGAAACTGTACCAGCTAGACCCCAAGACCTGACCTTTAGAGCCCACCTGCATTGTGCCCACTGGCCTTTGTCCAACATTTTCCTTCAACATTGTTTTACCAGGCATGGCATCCTGTGATGGAAACCAAAACTACCCTTCAAGAGGTAATGACTGTCCCCAGGCAGAGCTCTGATGGCCCAGACCAACCACACAGACGAGTCTGAGCTCAACTCTCAACTCACACCTGTGCAGATGGACCATGGAGTGACCTGACAGTTATCTTTATCTCATTGTAATGCTAAAATCTCTGCCCAAGGAGGAGCTTAAGCCTCATTTACTTAACACACAATGTATACAAAAGCATGTTTCCTCAAGGTGCAGGAGTAACTTATTGCCAACCTCCACCTACAGACAATGACAAGGCTCCCTTTCTGAATATTCATCCTTACCCTAAATCAAAGGAATCCATTCAGCCTTGCTCCAGAAGTCACTGCTTTGGAAGTTTTGCCCTGGAATCTCCTTATTTTCCTGCAAATAAAGTTTCCTTGGCGTGACATCTCCACCTGGCAGAGTTTCTATCTATAATTCACCAAGCAGCAAACTCATAGAAGTTCAGTTACAACCTTCTCAAGTAAATTGGCTACTGAGCTGTTGCAGTGTCTAAACCAGGGGAGGGATGATAAGATATACTTGCCAACATATATTTGACTCTAGACTACCAGCACCTAATTAGAGAGCCGGTAGTATTCAGAGAGCCGTGTATTCAGAAGGGCAGGGGATACTTGTCACTTCATCTGAACCTTACTGGCTTGAGTGTTCAGAGCAATAGCAATGGCTAAAATGAAGAACATAGTGGCCAACCCATCTCAGGAGAGTGACACTGACATTTATCACACAATAGCAATGGATCCCATTTTCTAAGGTGGTTAGAGATGAACTTTTATGTGTACCATACTTATGGGCTTAGATGTCAAATCTCAGAAGCCAAGCTCCATCCTAAAGTAAGGTGGAGCTTACTTAACTTTTTCTCTTACAGAAAGTAAGCTAGTTTAGTGGGAGGGTTAGGGGAAGAAGGGACAACATTTTGACATTCTTGACATAACACATTTCATTGTCTTTCAGATGCATAAGGACTATCTGAGCTTCTGTGATTTAAAGGAATTTTACAAATTTGCTTTCATGTTCCTTTCTTCCAAATTAAAGTAAAATCCCTATGTTTTGCATTGTTGACTCAGGGTTTATTGATATTCTTTTTGATGCAAAATTATTCCACTAGAGCACACCTACAAAATTATGAAGCTAAAAGTGTGTGCAAGTTATTCCAGCACAATTGACTATGAAATGAAGGAAATTTTGATAACCAACAATTTAAGCTCATTCACATACACACCTTTTCCCATACACATTCATATCAGCCTTTCTTCTGAAAAATGCTCATACAAAGGTTTTAATATTCTGTTAGAGAGTCCTTTAAAAACCTACTTTATGAATATTTAAAGGAAATATTTGCCAGGTTACCTAGTATTCCCTTTAGATTACCAGTTCCCTGAGGGTCCCAAATCCATCTTCCTACAGTATGTAAACCCACATCATGCCTAATGTAGGTAATGCATGAAATATTCCTAGCGCCCCTTGAGGCTCAAAGACCATAATCAGTAGATAAAGTTCCAGTGTTTATAAAAGCTTTAGATATCAATACTTTTATGCTGCATTCTAGTTGTTTCACATCAGGCAACAGGCAGATAGAAAATTGGGACAAACTCATTGCTGATCTTGTAAAATTTCAAACACAAATGTTCAACAAAAAGCAAAATTTCAAAGAACTTGTTTCCTCCACCTTAATGAAAGGTCTACATAATTTTAATTTCCCTTCCTTTGGCCAATGCCACAGTAATGTTTGTGATATAGATTTCTTTTTTCCTCTGAAGAAATGTTTCAGGAACTCTGTAATGCAAACAAGACCCAATGATTGAGAAGGTAAGCATCAAAGTCTAAAGCAAGCAATGGGCTGAGGAAGATATTTTAAGCAAAAACATAATGAATAAGCAGTTATACAGAGCAAGGAGGCCAAGGAAGAGAAAGGCAGGAGCAGTGTCATCACCTAATAACAATTCAATAAACAGACAGTGATTTAGAGAAGGTGGTAGAAAGGCAACAAGGAACAGACTTCAGAAGATGCTTTGAAAGGGGATTACTCTGTTTATTCGAATGTTAGATCGATTCTCTTGGTTTCTAAATTTAATTTACTTTAAATTTACATACAATAAAATTCATTCTTCATGATATGCTTCTCCTAAATTTTGATATATGTCAGTAACGACTACAGATAACTGTAGTCACTTGTCTAAATAAAGTCAGCAGTAAATGAACACACACACACACATGCACACACGAACGCGCGCACGCGCTCATATGCACACACTCGGCCACCTTCACAAAGTGTCATGGGATTTTCTGGCCCCTACACATAAAAGACCAGAACATTCATTGAAAGAGGACAATAGTGATCTTGTTAACATTCTAGAGATCTCCAAGGGCATAGTAAGATTGTCCTGCCCCAGAGACCTTTCCTATTGTCCCAGTGACAGCAATTTATATGCAAGCTGTGTGAAAGCTCGGCACCTGGCCTATTTGAATCATTGTTTTGATGATTTACACTTTAAGGTTTGCTGGGACTACCAGTCATTAAGATTTGTACCACTGAGATAAATATTAGTGAGTTAAAATTCTCTACCTTTTCCATTAACTCCCTTATCACAAAAGAATATCCTACAAATCTGGAAAGGGGTTATCTCCAAGAGCCTTTGGAGGGGGTTTTTGTAACGGTATTGGATTGAAAGATTGCATCGTGTCATTATTTTTTTATATAACCCTGCACAGTCATAAGCAAATATATTGTGATGGTCTCATCAGAAATTCCACAGTTAAGTTCTTTCTAGATAAATAATGTAAATGATGGCATATTCCACTTTCATCTATGGGAATATGATCTTAGAGACAGAATTAAAAGACTTTGGAAGATATTGGGGCCAATTCTGTCTATTTATACTCAGAATAAGGCTCATAGGAACCATATAATGTACAAGTGAAAAAAGAGAAAAAAAGATGTCCCACTGGTATTCATCCATTTTGTTCCAAACAAAATGAGAATTGAAAATGACATGTATATGACTTGAAATGGCATATATATTGGCATTCTATTCCCTTTCTAATGCCCAGACACAAGTGGAGGGGTATGGGACTTCTTGTAGCAACGAATACATCAATTGACTCTTTAATAAAAGATTGGTAAGGATACCACTCTCTTGTCTACACAGCATTGGACACTGGCTGGGTCAGTATATATTAAGTAATTTCAACAACACTATTTGACTTTGAGATGTGGTGTTATTTTACGAAGTTCTGGCCCAGAGGTGTTTTTTAAGAGATGCAGTATTTTTTTTTTATTTTCCAAATAACGTTATTTTAATTTGGCTTATTAACATACAGAATAAGATTTCTCACTCTACCCTACTGACTACAACATCTTCCTAAAGCTTGGCTAGGATTACCCAAGGAGATGAGGTTGTCCCCCAGCTGTTTATACCTTACAGGGAGAAGAGGAGTCACTTATGGGAACTTCTCCAGGAAAGTTGTTGAGTGAAACTCTTCCAATTTTTGGGGGGGAAGGATCCTGTCTATATCTCCCTTTAATACTACCAACAGCTTACATTTGCATCGCAAGAAGCTGATTTTCCCTGTATTGTGAAAAAGAGGCTCACACAGTCTGGATTCACCAGCTGTTAAACATACAGATTAGAATTACACCTGAGTGAAGATTCTTGTGCAAGCCAACATTTTTCATACAGCTTTAATGAGCCCCGATTGTATTGGTAAGCCTTGACCTCTAAAACTCTCAAGTTTGCTCCAGCATGGGAGACATCCAGGAAATTGTGAATTCAGGTTAACTCTCCTGTAAACACAGGTGAACTATAGGAGAAGCCCCAGCTAAATCCAGGAAACTGACTAGGGAATTGTGTGGTTTTAAGTACCGCCTTTGTGTCAGAGACTATCTCAGAGATAGCTTCTGGGAATGCATATAATCAACCTTTTATCCCCTCTTATATGAATGGGGCCTATACTATATGTCTGAATGAAATTTTGATTGTAAAATCTTTGTGAGGGGGCACAGTACAGTTATGTTATACTTTCTATGGGGCAATACATGGTAAATGTTATAACAAAATAATTGAATGCATGATTAATAACTCATAAATGTCCATGTAATACAGGGTGGTAGTTTTCACTGAAATATCTATTGCCCATTGAGCATTTAATTTGGGTCAGACATCACTAACCATTGCCAGGAGACTTTATTTTTCTATAGCAAAGAGAAAACATAATGCAGTCTCTATTAATGAATGCTTGACAACAATCCCATTCCAAGCTTCCTTTGCTTCTTTAGAAATTTTGTCTTCATCCTTATGAAAATATCTGCTAATGACTGACAGGGTGGTCTACATTTTAACTTCAGTCCTTTCTATTTTTCAGACAGAATGCCATTGACATCATCGGAGAGATCATTAGGTTGCCTGGTATCGTCACCAAAAGCCTGATGAGTGAATGAATGAATAAATTGACAGTGCTCAATTTCCTTATAAATACTATCAGATTCCAAACTAAAGCTACTTTTGCTGATATGAATATTTGATGCCAATAGGGGAAGAAGTTCAATGTCACTGCTGAGAGCCACTGAAAGTAAACAATGTTAAATGATGCCCAGGTCACCTGATGTGGCTTGTAAGATGTTTTTGTTTTCTGTAATAAACATTTGGAATTAAGACATGGGCTTGGCAAGGATGTGTGAGATCCTGGTTTTATTTTTCTCCTCTACTCTCTTTCAAAGAGAGATATCATCAATTAAATTATTTCAAAATCCAGTTTCGAATCACAAGCCATGTTAAGGGTCTGTAAATGTGGACTCCATACAGATGTAGCAACCTCATAATCATAGCAGTGAACACGTAGAAAGGTGAAATGTCATTTGATTTGGTTTAACGTAGACAATTGGAAAGATCACAGCCTGATGAAAACGGTGACTAACTACCGATACGTCAACAGACGTTGGAGAAAACCCTGACCCTGCCAGAATGCCTCACAGAGCACTACTTTCAAAGGCTTTTAAACTTTTTTCTTTCTTTTTTCTTTTTTATCCAGTCCAATTAACAAATTAGCTAGCAACCCCGCTACCTGAAAACGTAAAAATTCATGGACTTTTATAAAGATGCCACACTGAATGGAGAGTTACTGAAGAGCATAGCTGATGGCTTGGCAGTAGAGTCCTTCCTGAAGCATCCTAAAGGCAACTAAGAAAAAATTTAAAATGTCACCTACACTTCTTTTAAAGTCAAGGTGCACTATTGAGTAAAAACACCCCAGCAGGGCATATGTGCCTGAGGTTGACGTTAGATTTTACACTCAATTCAACAGCCAGAAGGCTGGTGACAGTCAGACCCCCAAACGGGAAGTTAATTTAAAACCATTGTTTATTTAGGCCTAAGAATTAATGGTTTGAAGAACAACAAAAATTATATGGCTGGAAATAACTGATTAACAAGAAAATCATTACAAGAACACCAGACAGAGAGTCCAGAGACATCGATTATACTCATGCTTAACTGAAGGAAACTGCTGTTTCCTGGGGCTGAAAGTGTGTGCTTTTCCTAAATCCTATGACTCAGAGGAACAACTGAGGGAAAAATAAACTTGTTTAGACATTTTCAGTCGAAATGGTAGATGGCCACATTGGGAAACTGAGGGTGGCAGTTAGGTTTCTCCAGAGAAACAGAACCAATTTTTATACCTTTATCTGCATCTTATATAGCTATATCCAATATATATAATATATAATGCTGTATTAAATACACATATGTGTATACATACTATGTATGTATATATAATATTCATATTTATACTATTTTGTATTATATATAATGTATACATTTAAATATGTTTTTAGAGAGTATTAGTTTAAGGAATTGGCTTATACAAATATGGAAGCTGGCAAGTCTGGAATATGCATGGAAGATTGCAGGCTGGGAAGTTGGGTAAGAGTTGATATTGCAGTCTTGAAGCCAAATTCTTCCTTTTTGAGGAAACTTTGGTCTTTGCCCTTAAAGACTTCAACTGGTCAAATGAAGCCCACCCACTCACAGTCTTATCAAAGATAATTCACTTTGTTCAAAAATCTACTGACTTAAATGTTAACTACCTCTAAGAAATACCTTTCTAGCCATATGTAGACTGGTATCTGGCCAAACATCTGGGCATGATAGCCTTGCCAAATTGACAGATTAAATTAACCATCATTGTAAGCCTCTACAGGTTTACCAGAAGATATTTCAAGGGACAATCTTGGCGAATTCAGTCCCAGGCTGTGGCCTCATCTTCATCCCGTAAGGCTTAGAAACCTGACCTTCTCAACCCCTTCAGAGGTGTCTGCCTTTCAAAATAATACTCACAGTAATAAATCTTATAAGACTGATAGGTAAATGAAAATGCCAAAGTTTGTGGATTTGAAATACGCCTATCATGAAAATTAAAATCTTTGCATTGGCATGCCCAGTACATTCTTTTTTCATGTAGATACATCTACTTAAGAAGCCAAATTATTATCAAAAGTTTGCTCAGTGAACCAAAAATCAAGACAAGAAATTAGGCAATTCAAATGTTCAATAGCACAAGGTTAGGGCAGGTTAACATTCTTTTCAACAACAGGAATATTATTGCTGGTGGTGTTGGAATGAGGTTAGATGTTATTTTTGGCCAAGCTCTCCCTTTCCTTGATACGATTCAGGTATACTGAAAGCATTTTGCTTTTCTAGACTTGCATTGCAGATACCTCCCCTTTTGATTGGTACATTTTTTTATATGTTAATATATCTAATCTTGTTAAGTTTTTACAAGTTTGGTAATTCATTCTGTTTCTTTGAGATGACTCTATCTATTTTTCCTGATATTTTCTTAAATCCTCAGAATTCAATATTGTTCTTTAATTACTGTGATTTTGGTGCTGGCATCATTTACCAATGATACTTAATATTTACCAAAGAAGAGAGGAAATGGAGGAAATAGACAAATGAAAAACATTGCAAACTTGAAATCGAAGCTACACTCTAGAAGGAAGATGATTAACATTGGCACTGGGGTGCTAGGTTCACATCTTTGTTACAAACTCCCTTATCTGTACAATGAAGGCAATGGACTCAAAACGCTGCATTATTTTGATGACTGAAATGAGCTAACATAGGTAAAACCACTAATAAATATTTACTGGCATAGAAAAGGTGGTTAGTAACCAGTAATTGTCTGAAATTGCTTCTTTATCCCCTCTCCTGCCTTCAAACGTGCATGTATTTGAAGGTAGAGAATGACATATTTGTCTTTTATTGAGATCACCATGCAAATATTTGACAGAGTTAGAGCCATCGTGCGTAAGCAGAAGTCATGAGACCTCCACTTCAGTTCTCGAAAATTCTAGAAAAATGGGCAATGAGCAAATAATTGTCAATTTCGAGGCATGCGATGATGTGGGGCATGTCCCAGCAGTTGATGAGCACAGCAGAGTAGGCCTGTGTCTTTGATGTGGATGACTGGTCTTATGAAGAATGTTGAGGCAAATGGTCAAGGATGAAGGAAATTATAGAAGAAAATATTCTCTCTTAACATAGTATAGGACACAAGAGTTATAGCTTCTGAGAGTTTGCTCTGATCTTTGCCTTCCATGGTTTAGGTTATGAACTATTAATAAAGCTGCTAGGAGATGAATATCTATTTAAAAGTAATTTCTAGAAATGGCACAGAATGACATGATCTAGGAAGCCCAGGTTGGGGGGTCTGATGATTTTGATTTATGTTCTGATTTAGGCCCAAATTAGCTCTCCGACCTTTGGCACTTTGAGTGTCTTGCACTTCAGTTTCCTTATGTTAATCACTACCTTCAGGACGGTATGGAGGATTAAATGAGAAAAGTCTTTTGCACGGTGCTATTCAAATGCTCATCATTCAGATATGCAAATATCTGTTATTTTCATAACTGCAAAACTTTGTAATTAAAATATTTATGTACAATATTCTTTGCATGTTTTGTAATACCTCTCATTTGGGACCATAAACAGCTCATGAAGGTTAATAGTGTATGCGTTATATATACAATATACTTAAACATTGATTTTCAAATATATCCGGTTACACTAAATGTAAGTTATCTTAATTTGAGCAGTGTCATCATATTTCATATTTAAGTGTACATATGAATATTTTTACACAAGTTTAATAGTTATATATTTAGTGCATTTAGATGATTTTATTTTATTATTAATTTTTTTTTAATGCTTATTTTAAATGTTTATTTTTCTCTCTCTGGAGAGAGAGAGAGACAGAGCAGGAATTGGGGAGAGGCAGAGAGGCGGAGACACAGAATCCGAAGCAGGCTCCAGGTTCCGAGCTGTAAGCACAGAGCCTGATGCGGGGCTCAAACCCATGAACTGTGAGATTATGACCTGAGCTGAAGTGAGGCGCTTGAACCGACTGAGCCACCCAGGCGCCCCTAGACAATCTTAGATCCAAAATCACAAAGAGCAAGATTTCACTGAAAACAAAGGGACAGAGAAAAGCTAGCATGCCGTAGATTTATTCTCCTAGATGACCTGGAAACTGGCCGAATTCTCTGGCAGGTATCTTTAGGGTCCTTTTTGTGCAACCAACCCCACAGGAACCAAGAGGCTAGAAGCAGAACCTTGGTCTTCTGTCCGCGCTGAGATCATTCCAGGCCTCACCTGCTGCCTTCCCTCTCACTGCCTGCCACCACTCACTGGAATCCATCCAAGGAAGAGGGTGCATCTAGGGCTTTCCCCCTCCTCTCCCCTTCCTGGAGAAAGCGCTTTCTGGAGTGGACGCTAATGGGCCTCCACCTAGACCCCTTCACCTGTGCCCTTTGGCTTCTAACAGCTCATTGTGAATGGATGCTCTATTTCTTCCAATAGCCCGGGCCTGCTGGAATGGCTCTGCCCTCAAAGGGAAGGTCAGAAGTACCACGGAGTTAAAGCCTTTGGAGGGAGACTGATGGCACCCTCAACTCAGTCAGGGATAAATCTTTACATTCCAGAGCTCCTCTGAGGGTTCAGGAAACATTCACCCCGTGCAGAGACTGTCTGGGATGTGCCCTTTCTACTCTGTGCCTTACATCCTCTACTCCTTCCCTGTTGTTTTGCTGGGAGCATTTCCTTAATAAGTCAGTTGCTCGGGAGTCCTCCTCTGAGAAACTGACATTCTCCACCCCTGGCCTGAAACATCTGGCCCCCAACTCCGTTCCAGTCCTCATTCTAGCGCACTGTGTTTAACACAGCAGGTCGATAACTGTATAAGATTGGCTGCGAACCAACCTAATAGCAGATAAGCAATATGCTGATGTATGTTGTCACTGACACACTATGGAACTGTCTTCCATTAACTTATTCCATTGGATCCATAAAAATAAGCATGGCTCCTTTTTCATCAGTTACAAGCGGGTGATTCTATGTTTAACCTAAGGGTATTTGTCACCTCGGAGGCGGTTTTCCCCCATAATATAGATTGTGAAAATATGTTAGATTTCTCAGAGCCACCAGGACTGATTAGCACCTTTAATTAATACATGATTTTTATAGTTAATATGCAAATATATAACATAATATGTTAACCTTTAAATAGCAACATCTCTTTCTGTAGAAGCAGGACACTTAGGATTTTCAGGAAAAAATGGTTCATTTGTCTACCAATTTAAAAAAAGATAGAATTCCGGTTGAAGGAGTCATTTCAAATTAAGTAATCTATATGGATGAAGGGAGGTCCGTAACAATGAAAAGGGAACTCTTCCAGTAAATTATTTACTTTTTCCAAGAAACCTCATCCCCTGTTTGGATAAAAACGCACATGCATGCACACAGGCAGGCGTGCTCATACACGATGCAGCTATTAAAGTACTTGCTTGTCCAGCTACAAATGGTACCTGCCCTCATGTCTACGAAGCAGGTCTTCCTCACCCATCTTCAGTCTCCTCAGCCAGATGTGAGCTTTCCCTCTTCCCGACATTTCTGCCTCAGCCTCTCTTGTGCCATGTGGTGTGTTTAGTCTCGAGCTGTGTGTGTGTTCACTCAGCTCGTCATATCCTTAAACCTAACCTGTGGGCTCCCTGAGACAGTCCAGAACATATTCATGTCCCTCGCCACATTTTAAAAATTCCTTCGCACATTGGAATCACTCATAAACCTTTAAAACTCAGTAAATTAACTTTTTTCTGATTATAAAAGTAATACCTGCTCTTGTAGAAAAAGAAATTACAGATCTCTTAAATGGACAATAATAAAACTATTCAAGGTCTAACCACCAAGAGATAACTACTGTTAATATTTTATGACAGCCAGTTCCTTTAGCAATTTTTTCCTATATATATTTAATATAAACAAACACATGTAACTCTTGGAAGATTATTTTTTAACTATATATTGTTGTAAAACTAATTTGGTATCTGACTTTTCTAATTTAATATATCATTAGAATTCCCTCTTACTTTATTCTGCAAAGTCATGACTTTTATGTGCTATTTGTTATTCCATCATCGCTATATCATTTTTTATTTAGTCTTCCCTATACATTCTGGACTTTTACATTGTTTCCAATATTTTACTCTTAGAAATATTATAAATAATGCTGTAAGAATAATAATAAACACTCTTGAATATATGAATATAATCTAGAAGTAAGTGAATATAACCATAGACATGTATTATTTTTGGAAAGTTTGTACCAATTTGTTTTCTTATGAATAGTGAGAGAAGGTATTACACAATCCCTTCAACAACTACAGGCAGTGTCATGAACAAAACCAAAGAAAACCTCAATTTCACAAATGAAAAATGCTACCTTGTTGTTTGTTTTAATTTGCATTGTAGAAGGGTAGTAAAGATTAATTATTTTCACCTTTTTTTAATGGCAATCTAGGGTTTTTCTTAATGATTTGCATGGATCAAGAGGAAGAAGATATTAACAATTTGTTATATACATTACAAATGGTTTTGTTATGTATATTATACTTTAAAACAGTACATACATACATAGATATGGATATATATGTGTGTGCGTATATATATATGTACATATATATAACTTTAAAAAATTATGCAATGAACACCCACCCATGGTTCCCAAACTCAATCTTAAAAAATCAAAAGTGACTAGTACCTTAAGGTCCTATTTATGTTTCCTTCCTTATCACTTTCCCTTTCCCTTGAACCCACAGGTAGCTATTAACTTATATAAATCGTTCCCTTGCTTTTTTATAACTTAAAAATATTTGCATGCTAAACATCACATTGTTTAATTTTGCCTGGGATCATGCTTTATATGCATGAGAAAATTCTGTTATTATGGCTCATTATTAATTTAGTTTACACGATCTTTTTTTTTTAAGATTCATCCATGCTCATACATGAAGCTGAGGTTCATTTATTTCCATTGATTTTTATTATTTCATTGACACACATTTGGAATATTTACATTGTTATGTTCTTATAAACAGTGCTGTCAACACATGTCGTTCCTGCATTTTTCATCTAGTGTGTATGCCCAAGTGTTTTTCTAGAGATTTAACAAAACATGGATTTGCTGGGGCTTCCTTATTACAGCTTTATTCAATAACACCAAAGTGCTTTTCAAGTGAACTGTACCAATTTATACTGCTTTCAGCAGTGTATAAGAATTTAACTTGTTCTATATTTTTGCTATATCATTATAGTTCAACTATTTAACGTTTGCCCAAGTAATGGGTTTGAAATGGTATTTTATTGTGATTTCAGTCTATATACGTTGGATATTCGTGTTTCCTCTTCTGTACTCATGTTTGAATTTGAATATCTTTCTACTGTGTACATTTTCTCATTGATTCATATAAGATCTTTATAGATTCAGAATAATAACTATTTGATTGTTGAATGTTTTGCAAGTATCTTCTTCCAGTTTAAGGCTTATCTTTTAACTTTTTCCATGTGTCTTTTTTTGGTCTTTATGTGTCTTTTCTGAACAGAAAATATTAATTCTAATATAGCTGAGTCTCTCTGTCTTTGCTGGTACAGTTATGATTCATGCTGGTTGTGTTTGGCTTAAAAATCCTTCTTTATTCCAATAGTACCACTTTATTTTTCTATATCATCTTCTGAAAATATTGTAGTTTCAATCTTCACAGTTAAATCTTTAGTCCACCTAGAACTTATTTTTGTGTATGCTTTGAGGAAAAGATCCATTTTAAAAACTTCCATATGATGAACATCTGCTCCAACACAATTGACTGAGTAGCCTCTCCACCGATTGAAATTTCTGCCGTATCTTTCCAGCATATTTCAGATTTCCATACGGGTATATATAACATCTACTTCTGGGCACCGTGTTCTGCTTCTGTTGTCTATTTGTCCACACTTCCTCCAATTCCACAGGGTTAACCAGTCTAGCTATTCGGTAGGACACCTTGTATTTTCTTGCCTTTTTTACCTTTAAAAGTAAAGATGATTTATAAAATATCTTGCCAGATTAAAAAAAAACACAATAAGCAAAACATCCAAACTTATGGGAATTTTATTCGAATTGCTGAGCCCTTAACTCAATTCAGGAAAAATGGACTCGGACTCTTTCTATCCGTGAAGAATGTATTTGATTTCCATTTATTTTTTTTTAAGTTTCCTATTTTATGCATAAAGGTCTTACACATTGCTTGGTCAAGGTTTATTCCTAGGTGGCTTACTTTATTTTATTGCCACCATAAATCTCATTACTTTTTAAATGTCCTTTTCTGCTTGTTGCTTACATCTATTGATTTTGTATTTGGCAAATTTACCAAAGTTTCTTGTTAATTCCATTATCTAGGCTATTTGATGACTTTTTCATAGGTGATCATACTATCGACATGTAACATTTTCAATTTTTTGGAAATACTTTTAACTGTAATTACTATTTCACAATTGTTTAAGACACTTAGATGCATTCAAGTTCAATCTCCAAAACAAGGGATATTTGGAGAAATCTATGTCCTTCTGTTCACATATATGCCTTTTAGTTTATCTTTCTATTTTTAAAAATTCCTCACATTCTTAGCTAATGATACAATACTATACTCACTTTTCTATACCTTGCTCTTTTCTCTTAACAAAATATCCTGGAGACCTTTCTATAGGAGCACATGGAAATGTTCCTTATTTTTTTAAGCAGCTGTACAACATTCTACTGGGTGTGTTTACTTAACTAATCTCCTATGGAGTTTATTTAACTAGTTTATTTAACTAGTCTCCTATGGATGGGTATTTGAATTCTTTTTGTCTATTAATTTTTAAAGTTATTTTAGAGAGAGGGAGAGAGTGTGAGAGCAGGGAAGAGGCCAGAGAGAAAAAAAGGAAGACAGAGAACCTCAAGCAAGCTCCATGCTGAGCATGGCGTCCAACCAAGGGCTTGACTTCACAATCCTGGGATCATGGCCTGAGCCCAAATCAGGAGTTGGGCACTCAAACAATTGAGTCACCCATGCACCCCTATTAATTTTGTTAATGAATAGCTTTGTATAAAAACTTTTAACATTTTTGCAAGTATATCTTTGAGGACTGTCTCTTACAGTTGCATTGCTAGATGAAAGAACATGTGCATTTATAATTTTGTTTGGTATGGCCAAATTCCCTCCAGAGGGTTTATATTATTTTGCATCTTACCAGCAATATATGAGAAGGCCTGTCTCCCCACAGCTTCCCCAACAGCGTGCTTCATCAAACATTTGAGTTTTGCTAACTTGATATATAAGAAATAGTATCTCAAGGTAATTGTAATTTGAATTCTTTTGACATGAGTAATGGTTTAATATTTTTTCCATTGTGTTTGGAGTTACATGGTTTCATGAAAATATTTTTGGGCTGGCTTTTCTGTTACTTATTTTATTTGTATTTTACTGGGATTTCTGAATTACACAGATGTCTTTTACCCAGTCCCAAATATTCTTGACCACCTGCATTTTTGAATTTTGAATCTTTATTATTTTTTTCCTCTTGGAAAGAATAAAGTATTGTTGACTTCCTTAATCTTCCCATAGTACCTAAGCTTTCTTTTATATTTTCTGACACTTTGACTCTGTGCTACATTCTAGATATTTCTCCCTCTTCTAGTTCATTAATTCTTTCATCAGCTGAGTCTAATGTCCTATTTAGTTCATTCATTGATTTTCTGATTTCAGTAATAATTTTGTGTCTGGATGTTCTATTTGTTTCTTTTTAACATCTCCCTGGTGAAGTTAAAAAAAATTTTTTTTATTCTTTATTTATTTTTGAGAGAGAGACAGTGAGACAGAGTGAGAGCAGGGAAGGAACAGAGAGAGAGGGAGACAGAGAATCAGAAGCGGGATCCAGGCTCTGAGCTGTCAGCACAGAGTCTGATGCCGGGCTTGAACTCACGATTTGCAAGATCATGATCTGAGGTGAAGTTGGTCGCTTAAGTGTCGGAGACACCCAAGTGTGCCTCTCTGGTCAAGTTTGATCAAGCTTCTTCTTCCTTAACTGTACTGTCGAGCCTATTTTTTATTTGTTTAGACATATTAATCTATTTGTGATATGTTTCTGATAATTCCAGTAGCTTTTATCTATGTGGCCCTGATGCTGTAGAATGCTTTCCTGTGGATTTTTAACCATGGTGGCTTGTTTCTTCATTTATTTGTCTTTTTGTTGTGAGATTATGGTCTTTGGGACTTTATTTCTAGAATTTTCTGAAAAGTGAATTCTAACAAGTGTTGCACGAGAAATGATTTATATTTGCTCCTGTCCAGTACTTTGTGACGACTTTAAAATCAGTTTTTTGATTTGGATATCTCTGGCCACAAATTGTGTGAATTCTAGCCTTAAACACAGCTCATAGTTAGAAATTCTTAGGAGACATGGATCCTTCTCTTGGCCTTTATCCTGAACTAAGGGTGAAATTGGCAAGCTTACCTGCAGAGTTGGTTTTTTTCCCCGACTTTTTTCCCCGACTGAAGCTAGATCACTTTCTGTGGTGCTGGGTTTATATAGTTTCTGATCCAGATCTCACTCTGGCCCCAGGCTTCTTCTTTTCCCTCTTGCTAATGCGACCTTTTTCTTTTTCTTTTTCTTTTTTTTACAAATAGTTTATTGTCAAGTTGGTTTCCATATAACACCCAGTGCTCATCCCCACAAGTGCCCCTCTCCGTGCCCATCCCCCCTCCCCCCTCACATCCATCAGCCCTCAGTTTTTGTCAGCATTCAAGAGTCTCTCATGGTTTGCCTCTCTCCCTTTCCCCCACCATTTCTGCCCTTCTTATCCCCCTTGTTCCTCCATCAAGTTCCTCCTAATCCTCCTATACGTGCAAACATATGATATTTGTCCTTCTCTGCCTGACTTATTTCGTCAGCATAACACCCTCAAGGTCCATCCATGTTGCTACACAGGCCAGATTTCATTGTTTCTCATTGCCATGTAGTATTCCATGGTATAGATAAACCACATCTTCTGATCCATTCATCTGTTGATGGACACTTAGCCTCTTTCCATGTTTTAGCTATTGTGGAGAGTGCTGCTATGAACATTGGGGTACATGTGCTCCTATGCATCAGCATTTCTGTATCCCTTGGGTAAATTCCTAGCAGTGCTATTGCTGGGTCATAGGGGAGTTCTATTGCTAGTTTTTTGAGGAACCTCCACACTGTTTTCCAGAGGGTCTGTACCAGTTTACATTCCCACCAACAGTGTAGGAGGGTGCCCGTTTCTCCACATCTTTGCCAACGTGACCTTTTAAAACCCAGACTCTCCACCACCAGGAATTGACAGATTCCTTAGGGCATCTCTGAGTTTTGGGGTAATTTTTCTTATTCATTTCTGACTTCCAGTTGTTTATTACAGTTAAACTTGTTCCAAAGAGCCATTTTTAAAGATTAATTTTGTATCTTGTTATTGAAGAAGAAAAACTACACAAAAGAGGGAGCAAATTGTAAGGATACCGCCTGATATAATTTTACAAACTGAACACATCTCAATCAGCACTGGATAGATAGTTCATTATCATCTCTCCAGATGCTTCCTTTGTACCTCCTTCCAATCACCAGGGGATATGACACAACAATAAACTTAAGTGATTGCAACCGTCCATGACACCACAGATGATCTCACAGATAGAACGATGGACGCAAGAGGCCTTACATGGGAGAGCACATGCTGCGTCTGTCATTCCATTTATGCAAAACTCAAAGTTGCTTCTGGAAACAGACTCTTGATGTTATGTTTTGAGATACAAAAGTTTTAAAATTTCCATGGCAAAATCTACTGGGTTTTCTCCTTATGTTATCTATCCCCTTTTCCTTTGAGCAAGATCAGATAGCTGTGTTCCTGTAATGTCTTCTAGGTTTTTAGTAGAAGTAAACATTCTGAAGTCAAGTTGGGTTAAATTGATTGTCAGTTAATCAATTGTTCCAGAATAATTTATTGATATGGTCTTTCTGGGTTGTATCATTTCCATTTGTTTGTTCAAGCATCAATACATTACTCTGTTTATCTTGTCCTGTTTTGATTATCACAGCTTTATATAATATACTTTTTAATATATGTTAAGGCACCATCCACCTTATTATTCCCTGTTTTTCTTTCTTTCTTCAGCTATTCCTGACACTCAAACTTTTTAGGTGAACATTAGAACTACAGACTGTCCATAAATATGCCATAAAGATATTAATTAGAAGTGCATAATTTTTATAAGGATATTTGAATGGATTTAAAACTTCAGCTATCCAATAAAAGAATATGGATCGTTCCCCCTTTATTTGTACATATTCTTTTGTCTATCATTATTGTTGACACACCTCATTGCAGTATATATTTACTGTAACAAATGGGGTCTATTTCAACATTACATTTTCTAACATGTTAAAGTGCTAACATATAGAACAATTATTGATTTTTAGACATATTTATTTTGTTCTCTGCTGCCCAACTATTCATTTTATGTTGGTTGAAAACTCATTTGATTCTTGTGTATTCTCTAAGTCAAATATATATTTATATGTATAAAATAAATGATTGGTATATATCATTTATTTATGTATTTTTTTCTGGGGGGTATATCATTTCTATGCTATGTGCAGTTGCATTGTCTATAGATGAAACATAATCATAAATCTAGAAGATGTCTTTGTCTTTCCTCTCGTTTTAGTGGGAATGTATCTAGTCTTCCCACCATAGTATTTTTTACCATGTTAAGAAAGACTTTCTGAGAAATACATATTTGGGTTTGTTTGATCTTAAGTCATTTGAAGATGATCACTTTTTTTTAATCATCTTTTTTAAAAAATTTGTTTAATGTTTATTCATCTTTCATCTTTGAGACAGAGAGAGACAGAGAGAGACAGACAGACAGAGCACAAGTAGGGGAGGGGCAGGGAGAGAGGGGACCGCAGAGTCTGGAGCAGGCTCCAGGCTCTGAGCTGTCAGCACAGAGCCTGAGGAGAGGCTGGAACCCATGAACCATGAGATCATGACCTGAGCCAATGTTAGGACGCTTAACCGACTGAGGCACTCAGGATCCCCTAAGATCTTTTTTGAAAAAATTATTTCATTTCGGGGCACCTGAGTGGTTGAGTCAGTTGAGCGTCTGACTCTTGATTTCAGCTCAGGTCACGGTCCCAGGGTCATGGCACTGACCCCTGTGTCGGGCTCTGCACTGAGTGTGGAGGCTGCTTAAGATTCTCTCTTTCCCTCTCCCTCTGCCTCTCTTCCCAGCTTGTAAATGCTCCCTTGTTCTCTAAAAATTTTTTTAATAAATAAAATAAAATAATTTTATTTATTAAATGTAGTTAACTGTACTATGTTCCAACTAGAAAATAAGCTGTGAACTGTGGGTATCCCCAGATCTGTGGCTTTTTAAAAATCCATCATCTATTTTTTCTATCTAATCTGACTATACATGTCTATAGTTTATAAAGATATTTCCCATGAGGAAATGTAATCTTTTAATTCATTGTATTGTTTCAGAAGTTTATGTAGTTTCTCCCTTTTCCTCTGTTATACATTATATAATTTATATTTGTACATGTTTAAAATTTTAATATTTTATTATATAATCAATTAATTTAAATTATATTTGTGTAATCTATATTTTTTAATTTAACATTTTTTAAATTTAGTTTTTAAAATTTACCTCCAATTTAGTTAGCATATAGTGCAACAATGATTTCAGGAGAAGATTCCTTAATGCCCTTTACCCATTTAGTCTATTCCCACCTCTCACAACCCCTTCAGTAAATCTCTGTTTGTTCTCTCTATTTAAGAGTCTCTTATGATTTTGTCTCCCTCTGTTTTTATATTATTTTTGCTTCCCTTCCCTTATGTTTATCTGCTTTGATCTTAAAGTCCTGATATGAGTGAAGTCTTATGACATTTGTCTTTGAATGACTAATTTCACTTAACGTAATACCTTCTAGTTCCATCCACCTAGTTGTAATTTGCAAGATTTCATTTATTTGATTGTCGAATAACACTCAGTTGTATATATATATATATCACATCTTCTTTATTCATTCAACCATCGATGGACATTTGGGCTCTTTACTTTGCTATTGTCAATAGTGCTGCTATAAACATTGGGATGCATGTGCCCCTTCGAAACAGCACACCTGTATCCCTTGGATAATTACTTGGAAGTGCAATTCCTGGATCATAGGGTAGTTCTATTTTTAATTTTTTGAAGAACCTCTGTACTGTTTTCCAGAGTGGCTGCACCAGTTTGCATTCTCACCAACAGTGCAAAAGAGGTCCTCTCTCTACATCCTTGCTAACATCTGTTGTTGCCTGAGTTGTTAACATTAGCCATTCTGACAGGTGTGAGGTGATACCTCATTGTGGTTTTGATTTGTATTTCCTTGATGATGAGTGACATTGAGCATCATTTCATGTGTCTGTTGGCCATCTGGATGTCTTTTTTGAAGAAGTGTCTGTTCATGTCTTTTGCCCATTTCTTCACTGGATATTTGTCTTTTGGGTGTTGAGTTTGATAGGTTCTTTATAGATTTTGGATAGTAACCCTTTATCTGATATGTCATTTGCAACTATCTTCTCTCATTCCATCGGTTGCCTTTTAGTTTTGCTGATTGTTTCCTTCACTGTGCAGAAGGTTTTTATCTTGATGTCTCAATAGCTCATTTTTGCTTTTGTTTCCCTTCCAGAGACGTGTTGAGTAAGAAGTTTCTGCAGCCAAGGTCAAAGAGGTTCTTGCTTCTTTCTCCCGTAAAATCTATATTTCTAAAAATTAGCTTTAAATATCTTGAGGAGGGGAGACTGGACTGGCTCAGTCAGTAAAGCATGTGACTCTTGATCTCAGGGTTGTGAGTTCAGGCCCCACATTGGGTATAGAGATTACTTAAAAATAAAATTTAAGGGGCGCCTGGGTGGCTTAGTTGGTTAAGCGTCCGACTTTCGCTTAGGTCATGATCTCGCGGTTCGTGGGTTTGAGCCCCGCGTCCGGCTCTGTGCTGACTGCCAGCTCAGAGCCTGAGCCTGTTTCAGTCTGTGACTCCCTCTCTCTCTGACCCTCCCCTGCTCACGCTGTCTCCTCTCTCCTCTAGAAATAAATGAAACATTAAAAAAAAAAATAAAATAAATTTAAAAAACCAACAAAACAAATAGCTTGATTAAATGGTATAAAAGTACCTATAATTCAGTATTGTATCTTCATAACATATTTTATATTTTTTGTCAATGTGAGATTATCTTTCACACACCTGTCATTTTTTAAACTTTGAATTTTATTTAGTCTGAAAACAACAATGTCAAGCCTCTTATCTCATATTTGCATTTTCTCTTACAAATATTTTACACAATCATATTTTTAATCTGATGTGTTTTCCTGTTTGTAAATTTCCCTCATATAGCAATGTTGTTGGAATCTGTTTTATAGTCTCATCTAGTCTTTGCTATTTAATGGGGAGCTTGAATAATTTATCATATTAACACTTGTATTTTAAGTCATCAGTCTTTTGTGTCCTGTTTTTTCTGTTTTCTATGCCTCCTAATGTTTAGTTTTGTTTTCTATGTTTGATGTATGGGCTTTTATTTTTAATGCTTTTACCCGTTTCAACTCAATTCTACTAGGAATTACCTTCTTACTTTTCCTCCTACTATTTTTCTTTACCAAAATTCAGGAATAAATGGATGTCTTTGGAGGTCCCTTTTCTGCATAGGAATTTTGCATATTCCCTAAACTCAATAAACTCTTTTGCTCAAATTTTTGCATTTTTACTTTATATATATAACCCCCAGCTTTACAAGATTGTATATTTTTTACTAAGTCATTTTCTCCTCAAGTATAATTATTGTCATGCAAATTCAATTTTATAACTCAATTTGCTACAATTTCTAGACATAAATCTATATTTGTGATTTTATCAACTTCTTTCAACAGTCTTTGCCAGGGCAACTTTCCCACTGTGGTACATTGAATACTGGTCAGATGGAAAACATTGTTAAGTATTTTTAGTGGGATAAATGAGTGGCATGTTTTATGAGCCATGCATATCTGAAATATACTATTGCTTTTACATAGGAACACACACACAAGCAAAAACCTTAACTGGGCACAACTTCTTGAATTTTCACATTTTTCTTTCGAAATTCTAGAAATTCTTCCATTTTAAAGAAATATAGTATTGTAGGGCACCTGGGTGGCTCAGTCAGTTAAGCATTTGACTCTTGATTTCATCTCAGGTCATGATCCTCATAGTTTCATGACTTTGAGGCACTGCGTCCAGGCTCTGTGCTGACAGTGTGGGTGCCTGCTTGGGACTCTCTCTCTCTCTCCCCTCTCTCTCTTTAGCCCCTCACCCCACTCTTGCTTGTGGGCTCTCTTTCTCTCTAAAAATACATAAACTTAAAAAATAAGATACAGTATTGTAGAGATGGTTGAAAAATGTCTAATTTTAGGTAATCCATGCCTCACATACAGTCTTAATTTGCTTGTTGATTGAGTGTCAGTAAGATATGTTTCCACCTTTAATAAAAAATTTACTTCTGTAGTCTGCCTTCAAAGATTGTAAGTTCTTTGATTCTTTCTTATGTATAGGAACTTATTCAAATCTGTATGCTAATTGTTTTTATTGGGTTAATAAAATAATTATGTGAGATATATCTTTGAATTTCTCTTCATTTCTGATTGTTTGTATTCCTCCAGAAACATAATTCTAGCTTACTTTTGAACCTATGCCATTTTGTCTAATGTTTTCTCTCCTTGGTTCTCTTTGTCCTTTTCCTCCATTCAAAACTCTAGGAGTTTTGGAACTTATTCAATGTCACAAATTCAATTTTCTGTAGATTGATCTTCCTATTACTATCTGATTTAAATTATAAACACTATAGACCCCACCCAGCAAATTTGCTCCCATGATAATGCTAATGTTTGTTTAACAATTGACTTTCCCTCTGTGTAAATTCTCAGGCAGGAATAAAAGTTATCTTCTTGAGATGGCAGGAAAGCAAAGCCCAGCAGAAAAATTTGAGGGTGCTTGGGAAGCGCAGAGGAAGAGAGATGGTTCTCTGTTCTCCAGGATTATCTCCAGCTCCATTTTGCTGAATTGGACAGATAAAACTAGTATAACCTGCCCAGGAGGCTCCTCCAAATTGCTACCAATGTCATGGCAATCAGCCAGCTACAGAATCAGAATTGTCCCTGTCAATGCCTAGGTAGGTGGATGGCCCTCTCAGGAGTACTGAACATCTTCTAAAGCAGAATCGTTTGGATTGTCCATTTTGACCTCCCTTGTAATAACATAGAGCTTTTCATCTTACTGATGTTGGAAGTTTGGGGATTTTACTGTGTTATTCCTCAACATTAATTTCATTGAAATCTCCGTTCATCCTCTTTTTCATCATGATCTTTTCTCTCTTAATAGTATTTTGTTCCCTTGCCTCAGTCATGTCCTTCCACAGCTCGGCATTTCTATAGAATCTTCTGAGCTGAATAAATCATTATGCAAAAGCCACCATCCTGCATATTATTCTCACAGGGTTCTTTCCAGTTCCATATTCCCCTGCCACTTACCCAATCCATATACTGCTGGGGTCTCATTATCCCAAGAAACAGTAACTCATCATTAACTCCTCTCTATTACCCCCACTTACCTTATTGTTTCTGGGAGTAGCTGAAAGATAGATGTTTATGGTTGGGTGGGAAGAAAAAGTTCAGTAAGTACAAAAGCCTATCAGGTGGTCTTATACAGTTGATTTATACGTGCCCTTTATTGATACTTGTTGATCATGATGGAGTATTTGGCCAGGAATATTAATAGTTTCATGAAATCTGCACAAATATTCAGTGTTTTAATTGCTGGCTGTAAACTTATTCACAAACACCAATCATACCATCTCTGGAGAAATGCCTGTCCTCCCTGTGAAGTCAGTTTCTGTTTTGTTGTGTTTGTTTGTTTTGTTTTGTGTTGTTGATTTACCAGGAACTCTTCCCTATACAGATGTCCTGGTAAGTATGTCTACTCTCTGACCTGAGATTTCTGAATGAGTCTATATCATAGATGGCACAAGAGGGGTCAGTGGGTCATAGTCCACACTAACCAAAAATCCACTTTCTGTGCCAGGTACTTACAAGTGAGCATTCATTGTTCTACTTAATTTGCATACTCATATGATGAGAAAGCACTGACTTACCTTCATGCAACATATCAGAAGGGTCAATGCATGAAGCAGGGAAGATATTTCACTTCTCCCACATCCTTACAACTTGTAAGTGGCACAAACTAAACCTCAAACCCAGCTCTGCACAAATTAGCCTCCATAGTCTTTAAACTGCCCTGTGTTCTCTCCCAAAACCACCTCCAGCCTTGCTAGATTCTTGGGAGTAGGGTTAATTTGTGGGACTATGTCCCAGCCACCATGCTCAGGAAAATATTTTTAAAACAATTATGCAGTTAGACTAACATCCTGAGTCTTTGTAATTACATTGATTGAGGACATAGTCAAATATATACTAATGAACTTCATGTTCAATGAAATAAAGTGTCTTTGTTTTTATGCACATTCCATCTGCATATTGTAGAAGATCATATTTCTACAGACCTCTATCTTAAGTTGAACAACTTTTCCCCTCTTTTTTAATTGGAGAGATATTAGGAGAGAGGAACATAAAAGAATTTGATACAGTATTAGAAATGCATTGCCTGTTTTGCTAAATGGTATCTCAACCCTACCGTCACTTCCCACAATTTCCCGAGTTTGGGGCTATGGAGTCAGCGACATTCTAACTCTTGCTGCTTATTCTTTTCAATTCATACCATATATCTCTGTCAGGCTTTGATGTCAAAAACAAGACAGACAGTTAAAGTATCGAGTTTCATGTGATATTCTTTTCAGATAAGAAAAAAAATGTCTAAAAATTAAACTTATATATGTTTTTATAATCTTATAAACATGAATTATTATTCATTTAAGAGCTTCCATTTATATGCTTTTTCAAAATTAATAATCAAATCTCTAATATGTTCAATTAAATATGTAATTAAAACTAATAGGACTTTAGGATTCACGGAAAAGCTGTGGGAAGTGAGGGTAGATTTCACAGCTTTCTTAGAAATATAAAGTACCATTGAGGTGTATATTTTGCCTTGTGGTAAAGCACTACAAATAGATACAACTGGCACCCTGCTCCATGTCCTCTCTGTGGAGCTCCACCCAGGTATGCTGATCCTTCTTGAGCTCTTAACATATTAGAGGCTTGGGAGAAAGGAGAGAAAATGTGTCAGAAACAATTTAGCAAAACGAGAAAGAACCAAAAGATCTGCTTAGGAAAGCAGGTTCAAACTCTACACACTACTTCTGTTAAAAGCTTTGGGTCCTCCCACCTTGTTTATCTGAAATCTTGACACCCAGCAGACCTACCTTTCTTGGAGGTGAAGTGGTGGATTGTAGAACCAGCATTAGGTGGGGCTGTGGGTGAGAACTGAGAAAATTTACAGCTCCGCCTAGAGGAGGACACTTGACTGACATACAAACCAGGCCATGGGGATCTGAGTAGTCAACAGCCCAGCCCGGGGGCAGCACACTGTATTTTATTGCTTCCTGTATGGGCTGCTTCCTTTCTTAGGTGAAAGTAGATCACTGATTGATTTTCCCTAATCGAGCCCTATTGACCCTTGCCACCACTGGACAACAGGTTTTCCTCCAGGCTTGATGCTCTGTGCTACTATGAGATCATGAACTTTTTACCATATTTGTAGTCTTTTCAGGTGGGTTAGAGAAAGTTGCTAGGCCGATGACTTTTTTTTTCACATGAAAGTACTGCACTGATTGACTAAATAAATGAATCAAGTGTACTTTTTAATTAAAAAATGTTTATTACTTTTGAGAGAGAGAAAGACAGAGCATGAATTGGGGAGGGACAGAGAGAGAGGAGACACAGAGATCCAAACAGGCTCCAGGCTCTGAGCTGTCAGCACAGACCCGACTGTGCCAGAGGCTTTGAACCCACAAGCTGTGAGTGCGATCATGACCTGAGCCGAAGTTGGACACTCAACAGGCGACCACTCAGGCACCCAATGAATCAAACTCTTAGAAAACACTTCCTAACTTCTTTACCCAAAAGGCCAACTCCTACTAGGATATAGCAACTCAAAGTAGCCAATGAGAATAGCAAATGATTTACTTTAAGTTACACTAGATTATCTATTGTTCTTAAAATAAATATACTGTATTAGATACTTTATAAAGTAGAAATGTCAAGATGTGTGTGTGTATGAGAGAGAGAGAGAGAGAGAGAGAGAGAGGGCCTGGCATCCACATGTATGTCACTTGGAGCCTCTAACTCCAAGGGCTCTGTTTTTAAGTGATTCTATTCTCTTTCTGTAATTTGGTCAGTTCAGTAGTTTTGGTCTCCCTCTACAATATTTTGCTGATAATTTTTCTTTTCTTTTTTTTTTTCAGCTTCTTATTACTCTACAGATTTCAACTCTTGAAATTTTATACACAAACCTTGCCATGAAATATTCAAAAGATGCTATATTTCATACTGCTGAATAAGCAGTTTGTTTATACTCTAGCAGCTATGCTACATAACATTGTTTCTAGGAAAGGGTTTATGTGGGATGATTAAAAATTCCATCTTCATAACATGCAATATCTGATAGACTGCCCATCCAGCCCTCGATATTTGTGAAAACTGTGAAATTGTAGATTACAACCAAACACTTCAGTGGCTTTCCATTTCTGCTTGCTCAGATGAAGACTTTCGAAGCCATAAACTTCTCCATTATTACTTCAGCTGACTTCTTTTGCCACATCTGCCCTTTTCTCCTTTTCTATTTTTTTCACAGGGAAAGAACAAATATTTCTACTTTCCAAAGCCGGCCCCTGTGCTGTGACTCTGGGACTGGCGTTCTTTCTCTTCTGAGCTCTCATGCTAACAAGAGCATTTCCTCCCCAATGGTTTTAATCTCTTTTGTCATTTCCCATTTCTTCTCTTCCTTCATGTAAACGCTGGCCCCCATCTAGAAAAACATTGGATATGACTCTTCTGATTATTTCAATCCAAATAAGCTATCTTAGCTTTTCCTTAACCATCAAATTTTGACTTTAATTGAATACAATTGAATACAATTTAGTTTAAACTTTCTGTTATTTTAAAGCTTTTTAAAAAATGTTTATTTATTTAGAAAGGGTGAGGGAGAGAGAGAATCCTAAGAAGGCTCCAGCTGTCAGCACAGAGCCCGTTGTGGGGTTCACTCTCACAAACTTTGAGATCATGACCTGAGCTGAAATCGAGAGTTCATTGTTTAACCGACTGAGCCATCCAGGTGTGCTTTTTTAGAAACTTTCTGATAATATCAAATTTGCAGCCAAGTTTATCAACAACCTCCTAGTTACCAATTCTGATGTTTTTCTCATTCCTTTGTTTCTTTGCCTTTGGCAACTACCAACTATTCCTTCTTATACTTTACCTTTGAATTCCACATTGCTTTACATCGATTTCTCTCTTAGTCTGTGTATTTTCGTTTCGATTTTCCTACTTGGGGCCCCATATGTGACCACTAATACTATGAATTTCTTAATTCTAGCACCTTGGCCTTTTTTCCCTCTTCCTTTAACTTCTTTACCTTAACAATTTCACACAGTTCCAGGGTTTCATTTTTTAAGAATTCACCAACCATTCTGGATATGAATTATATATTATTATATATTTATAATATCTCCTGACCTTCATTCTGAATTTCCTTCTTCGTGTTGAATTATTTTATCTGAAGGGCTTGCTTTTAGTCCAAAAAGGAAAATAAAAATAAAAACAAACATAAAACAAACAAAACAAAACAAACAAGCAAACATAAGCCCGAGGCAGAGCAAAATAAAAACAAACACGACAACCCTCCAAACCCTCCAGAGAATTTACTACCCTTCCTTCCAAACGAGTCTCTCCAGGTGAACACACTTACAATATCGTTGATAATTCTTTCAGTCTCTCAGGCTTAATGTGGTAGTTATTTTTGGTTTCTCCCTCTCACTTCTTCCCTTTGGTCAAGCAGCCTCTCAGGCCACGAGAGAAGACACAAGAAATGGACTAGAAGTCTGGGTCTTTGGGTAGGGTTCTAATAATGAAGACTTTGTGTATGACTGCAACCAAACTAGTGATCAGGAACAGCTAGGTAATTGCTGGGATCCACCACAAAATGAAAATGCACGGCTCCTTGTTCAAAAGTTATTAAAAATTTTAAAGGTGGCTCAGAGCATCCGGGTGGCTCCGTTAGTTAGGCCTCCGATTTCAGTTCAGGTCATGAACTCTTAGTTCATAAGTTTGAGCCCCACATCAGGCTCTGTGCTGACAGAGGGGCCTGGAGCCTGCTTCAGATTCTGTGTCTCCCCTGCTCATGCTCTGCTCTCTCTCTCTCTTTCTCAAAAATAATAAATAAATTTTAAAAAGAATTTTAAGATGGTAATAGCAGAGCATTAAACATCATGTGGGGGATGTCTAAGCTTTGGGCCCTGGGTAGCTTCACAAGTCACCAGACCCTGACTTCTGTCTTGCTGTTTATCTTCCTGGACCATAGTTTCCCTACCAGTTAAATGAAGAGGTTGACATAAGTGATAGCTAAGGTAACATCCCACTTTTCTCCAAAATTGAGTAATTCTAAGTTTTCTTTCTCTGCATCAGCTCAGGCATCACTGCCCTTATTCCTTTCCCACCTTTCTGGTTTAGTAATGCCTAAATACTAGATGGTAGTTTTTTTGTTTGTTTTGTTTTGTTTCTTGCCTATTTCCAATCTAATCTCAGTCCATTCTGCTTATGTTATTCTCTTGAAACATTAGTCATGAAATAAAGGCTCATGTTCAAACTTTATTTATGCAGCAACATTGTCTTCCAAACTTTAGTTCACTGTATTCATTTGGTAGGCCTGCCATAACAAAATACTACCTGATTAAAGGACAGAAGCTTATTTTCTCATGAGTCTAGAGGCTGGAAGTCCAAGATCAAGGTGTTGGCATGGCTGAATGGTTTCTTCTGAGTCCTCTCTGCTTGGCTTGCAGATGACTCCTTTCTCACTGGGTGCACACCTGGCCTCTTTCCTGTGCACACACATCCCTTGTATCTCTCCTTCTACTTGTAAAAACACCAGTCATATTGGAGTAGGTCCCCACCCTTATGTCCTCATTTAGCCTTAATTACCTCTTCCAGGGCCCCGTGGCTAAATATAGTCACCCTGGGGTTTAGAGCATCAACATGAGTTTTGGGGGAGTGCAATTCAGTCTATAACTCATTAGTCCTTTAAAAAGAGTCAACAGGAATTGAGGAAAAGCTCAGTGAAGGCTCAGCACATTAAAAACACTATAGGCACCCTGAAATGGTAATAGATGAGTGAACGCTTTCTTTCTGTCAAACTCACAGCTCACCAAACAAGGCTTACTGTTCCCTTCTGTACCTTTGTTTCTGTTGTGCACTGCATATAAAGCCAGCTTGCTTTTCTTTGGCAATGTCTTCTCCTCTTTACCTCTAGCCTGCCAAATCTCCCCCGTTTCAAGCTTCCACATGAAGGCTCACCTCTGTAGGCATATGCAACATCTTGTCCTTGACTGTGATCTCCCTTTCCTCTGAATCTCAAAAACATGTAGTCTTCACCGCCCATTCAAGGTTGTATAAGTACAGCCTTGCATCATGCTCTAACTTTATCCTTACATATCCTGCCCCCTGCCATCCCAGTGAGTCTCTGAGCTCTCGTAGGGAAGACACTGAACCCTAGATCAGTGCTTCTGAAATCTAACGTGTACAAGCTTCCCCTGGGGCTGTCGTTAAATCCGAATTTTGACCCAGTTGCTCCAAATCAGAAGCGGGGCCTGAGATTCTGCGTTTACAACAATGTCTCAGGTGGTACTGATGCTGTTCCTCTATGGACTTCATTTCAGTAACAAGGTGCTAGCCTTCCTGGTCCAGAGCATCCCCTTCTCTGACTCACCTTTTCCTTCCAAACAAGAAACATGCAGATATTTTCATAATGGATTATATTCTATTGATTCACCTCCTCTTAACCTTCATGTATTAATTCATCCTAGACCCAGGATGCTGGGCACAGTGGAAAACTGTGATCTCTGGAGTTCAAGCCTGGGAAGGTAACATTTACTTAGACATTTATGTAGCTATGTATTCTTTGTTAGGGGACCACAGGGTAAAGTGTATAATAAAGCAGCAATTCCAATCAGTTAAAGTTCAATTTTCCTTCCCAACATAAAACTTTGTAGGACTATATTTCTAAGAGAGGGCTAAACATACACTGCTGTGGGTTGGAAGGAGTCAGAACGGAACACGTTGTGTTTATTCTTTGAACATGCAGTGCATTTACTTCATGTGAAATTATTTATCTCTTAGAATTTACTTTATTCTGGAAGAAAAATATAAATGTCTTTAGGGGATTTCGTTTCGTGAAGCCTATTCTTTTACTCTTGTCTTTCTCACTTCAGACATAAAATAACTTTTGAAGCATTAAATTCTAATGAATAAGAACACATTTTAAAGCCTTTTCTTTGTATTTTATTCAGTAGCCGACTTTAGTTTCCTACAAAATGCTTTCTAAATTCAGTTTCTTATCATGGGCTCCATCCAGAATAAAATATATACTGCCCCTGGAGCACACAAGCTGTTTATGTACCAGGCCAATATATCTCAGGGAGAGGTCTGCATGATGCATAGGCTGTAATTTAAAAAAAATAAAAATAAAAACCCAACTCCACATCAAGTATTTAGAGCTGCTCAGTGGGAAGAAAAGGCAGAAAAAGAGAAAAGAAGGCAGCTTATTAATTAGCTCCTTTTTCTTTGAACTGTGCATTTCTATGCTGTTTTCAAGCCATAGATGTTCACATAGAGCACTTCAGAGCACATTCTGGCTCTCGTTTTAAAGTCAACTCAAAGAAAGAGAGGGTTGGAAAGATGATGTAATTTTTTGGGAACTAAATTCTCTTACAGTATTTTCCAGTAACAGGTTCTTGGAGGTGAAGAAGAGGCTATTTCTAACTTACTACCTTTTCAAAGAATGCATGGAAAGTAGAGTTGTGCAGGACAATTTGCAAGCTTTATTTGGAAAGGGGGCCTCTTTCTAGGGCGCTTCCATCAGGGAATTCTCATAGGTGAAGGTTTCCGCCTGTCTTTAGCAAAGCACTGATAATGTGGTAAATACTGGCAGTGTACAGCTCAGAATTGCTGAGCCATACCTACAGCCATCTAATCAAGCACCCAGCAAAAACTGGGTCCAAAATCTGCGAGATGCTGTGAGTCCAAAGACAAAGGGCTTAGACCCTGCTTAGGGCTTCCCACTGAGCAGCTTAAAGGCACCAGTGATAGAGGCAAATGTGACATGTCTGACAGACATAGGTATCAATGCCATGATGAAGACAAGACTTAACCACCATACTAGCTCTTTCTCAAGCTTGAGGTTTCACTCATGCTCTTCTTGTCAGACTCCTGAAGGATACTCTAGGCTTGTTTATCCAGTTCTCAACCTTGCCAATTGCTGAAAATGCAACTCTGCTAATCATTGGCAGGAATGGAGGCCAGTGATGGCTTCCCCACTCTTCTTGCCAATGAAGATAGTTAGCTCAGGGTATAGGGCCATGATAGTACATGATGATACAAGCCTTCTTCGGGTTTATTATTGCTCCCTTGTGCTACCTTTTGTCCAATTTCAAGCATCCTGAGGGCTTAGTCCTCAGCAAACAAGAAGTGCTTGTGTGAAAACCTGGTGATTGATTGATCGCTTCATTCATGCATCTATCCATTCATTCATCCACCCATCCATCAAATGTATATGGAATACTTACTATTTGATAGAATCATGCATGCAGTACTTGAACTCTAGGGGCTCATAGTTGAGAGGAAAGACAGACCAGTAAGGTGAAGACTACAGTACAGTGTGATGAGTGGAGGGAAAACATAACTAACAATCAGATGGAGACCCCTGAGGAGAGATTGCTACATCAGAGTGCAAGAGCAACAAGGGGCCACACTGCTTACCTTCAGGGGGCACTGTTCACTTTGCATTGTAAGTGATTGACACTTCCTGAAAATGTTTAGTGTATAGTCCACTCAGCCTGCAGAAGGATAAGGGAAACTTGGTTTGTAAGGTAAATTGATGTTGGCCAAGCTCCCAAAGGGTTTAGTATAGTGTTAGAAAGATGGTGTCTGTGAGCTCTAGATGGGGATTTGGAGGAGTAGTGGTGGGAGAAAAGCTTGATCAGTAAGGTTGCTAGGCACCAAATACTATGGCATTTTTTTCTGTCATGCCAAAGTTCAGACTTCAATTTCAGTGAAAAAAGCAACTGAAGGATTTTCAACAGGAGAGAGCTCTGTTTACTGGTGTAGCACAGAGGTGGAGTGACAAAGCAAGGTGATCCTAAGGTCATTTGAAGGACATTTCAAAACCACCCAAAATGTGCTGCCCTCTCCCAGCTCCATGCGAGCACAGGCTAGGGCTGGAGTAAACCTAGAGAGGGAAGTGCTGATCCCCACATTCTCCAAGGCACATCACAGTTTAATCCTTGTGTTTAATCCTGATCAGAAGCCTGAATGCCTTTTAATGATGTTCATAGCCAGTGAAGCTGGAAGACTCTCAAAGTAGTCAGAATTTTCTCACCAGCTACTGGGGCTCTTGTGTCCTTAAGCAAAACTATATAAAACTCTGACCTAATCAGCCTTACCATCGGAGAGCAGCTTTGTTGAATTTCTCTGGGAGGCTAACCTTGCTTCATAGCTTCAAGAGTCCAAACTACTCATGATATAAAATGATACTGAAGGACTGATGAGTACAAGAATGAGGTCTTCATGCTTTACTTGTGTGCTCCTACTATATGTGAAATGCAGTCAAGTTGTAGTGAGGGTCTCATAGCACTGTGAGAAAGAGCTTCCTTTGTAAATTGTCTCAACTCAAAGAATCCCTGTATTGCTGTAGTCTGAGCCCTTGCTCCCATATTGATCATCTCCAGGGAATGGGAAGTGTCACTTAGGATCCACACTCACTTCATTGCTGATTTTCAAACCATGGTCAGACCAACTGCATCAGAATTACTGGGTGATGTCCTTTAAAACACAGCTTGATCCTATCTGCTGGATTCAAATATCTACTGGGAGGCCTAGGAATTTGTATTTTAAAACTTTTTTATAATGTTTATTTATTTTTGAGAGAGTAGGGGAGGGGCAGAGAGAGAGGAGGGCAAAGGATCTGAAGTGGGCTCTGTTATGGCAGCTCAGAGCCTGGAGCCTGCTTCAGACTCTGTGCCTCCCTTTCTCTCTATCCCTTCTGTGCTTGTGCCTTGTCTCTGTTTCTCTCCCTCAAAAATAAATAAACATTTTTAAAAATTTAAAAAAGAATAGGACAACAACAGACAATAAACCAATGGAATAGAATGGAGAACTCCTAATTGGGAGTTGAAAATAAACTATTTAAGAAAAAAAAATGTTTGGGTTTTTCTGTAATGCAATCCTGGGTTCTTCTGTAATGGTTAGACTCTGGGCTTCTGTAATATAGCCCATAGTGTGTGCAGGCATCAACTGAACTTCTTCACATCACCTTCTGGGAATTAAGGCTCCAGGAGCTGATACAAAGACTGACCCTCTGGCTACTACTATTGCTGTGAAAAATACAGTCATTTGCTTGTGACCCAGGAGATTTTGGCTTTCTGCTAGCATTTGTTAGACTTTTTAGCTTGAAAATAGGATAAAATCTCAGACCCTTTAAAGTTCTTCATAGTGTGGCTTTAAGAAGGGAAATTAAGATATACATTCCATTCGTGATTGGTAGAGTTCTTTCTCTTGACTTTATACTGAAGCAATGCTCATTTCATTTATACAACCCAGAATTCTATCTTGCTGGGACCAAGGAATTACCCCTCTAACAACAGACATCTGTTTATCTACTTAAAAAAAGATATGATAGAAACCTTTCAATTTTTTAAAGTCACAGGCAACTGTACTAAAATATGACTGTAATTTTCAGCTGCAATTCTCTGATGATTGAATCTGTCTGTAGAATACTGTGTTCACCCAAAGGGTAATCCCCCAACTTTTCTCAGACCGGACAGTTTACTGTTAGCTGTGCTTCTGATCAAGAATTCAACCTCAAATAAATTATAGACATTAGTTTAAAAAAATGAGTCTATAAGTAAAAACTAGGGACCTCAATTTGTTTGCAATTATTAGCAAAACTATTTTCCAAGTCATATAAAATCACATACATATACTATCCATACTGATTATAGAGACACTCAGTTTAGGAGGGAATCCAAATATAGCCTATGCTTTATCCTTAATCACATTTGCAAAGTGCCTTTTCACAGGGTGTGGGTTTCAGGTCATGGAAAACTCTGTGGCATCGTCATTTTGTCCAACAGTCTCCCCATCCACATCTCTCCGAAGATTCACATCTATACCAGAAGCAAAATACATTTATGCCACCCCAGAGTTCCTGAAAATCTCAACCCACTATAAAATAATCAACCCAAGTCCAAAATCCCATCTAAATATCATCAGTTTAAAAAGTCCCAAATATCCCCATCTAAATCATCTAACTTCAGTGTAGTTGAGGTCTGGGTGAAATTCATTCTGAAATAATTCTTCTCAATCTGTAGACCTGTGAAACCGAAGAATAAAAATTGTCTGCTTCCAAAATACAATGCCGGGACAGACACGGGATAATAGTTATAGACATAGTGGTTCAATAAAGAAGAGAACAGAAGGAAAAGGGAAGTCACCAGTCTCCAGCAATTTAGAAATGCCCCTGGGCAGACTTTGCGAAGTTTCAAGGCTTGGGGATAATCTCTGCTCTCTGGAATCATCAACTTTCTGGGTTTTCAGTTCTCCCTTCAGAGATATGTGTGTTGGTTAATTTCCATCTATTTGTATATTTCCCAAAATTCATTTTAGTATTTTTTCTAATGTCATTCTTGTGTGATTGGAAAATATACAGATAGGCATTTCTTTATTACTACTTTCGTTAATCGGATAGTTTCTTGTGTATCACTTTAATTTCCTTTTTTTTTTTTTAACTATACTGTCTTTTGCTATATTGTCTTTAGTGGCTTTTTAAGTTGTTATTTATGAGATCAAAATCAACCTCTTAATGTGAAATAATTTAATTTGGATGCATAAAAGCTTTGTTTCCATAGCATAAAGCAAATTTGTTGCTGTATATTTTTGTTCCTTCCCCACTTTTTTCTGTTCTTATTTTCATACAAATTACATCTTTGTACGTCTGTACCCATTAACACACTGTATAGATTATTGTTTTATCCAATTGTCGTTTGAATTAGGTAGGTGAAAAGAGTTACAAACAAAAAGACATTTTTACTGTCTTTATAATCACCTATGTAGTTACATTTTGGCGATCTCCATTTCTTTGTGTAGATTCTAGTGTTTTGTTTGTTTATTTGTTCATTTTATCTTGAAGGATTTTGTTTAGTATTTCTTGTGGTGCAGGCCAGCTAGTGATGAAGTTCTCTTAGTTTTTGTTTACTTAAGAATTTGTAAATTTATCCTTCATTAAAAAATGTTTTTTAACGTTTATTTTTGAGAGGAGGGGAGGGGCAGAGAGAGAGGGAGACAGAATCCAAAGCAGGCTCTAGGCAGAGCCGTCAGCACTGAGCCCAATGTGGGGCTCGAACCTGTAAACTGTGAAATCATGACATGAGCCACCTGAGCTGAAGTCGGACGCTTAACTGACTGAGTAACCCAGGCGACCCTATCCTTCATTTTTTGAAATGGTTAACAGTCAGTATTTTGGATTTTTCTTCCCCAGTGCCTTCTGGGCACCATTGTTTCTGATTAGAAGTCTCTTGTATGTGAAGGATCTTTGCTCACTTTCTACTTTCAAGATTCTCTCATTGTCTTGTGACAACATGACTATGAGATGTAAAGTATGGATGCCTTTGAGTTTTTCCTACCTAAAATATATTGAGATTTTTAAGTGGCCAGATTAATATTTTCATCAAATTTGGGAAGTTATTGATTTTTCTTTTTTCAAATATTCTTTTCTTTTACCTCGCCTTATAGGACTCCCATTATACATGGGTTGGTGTGTTTGATATTGTCACAACATTCTGAGGCTCTTTTCATTTTTCTTCATTCTTTTTCTGTTCTGTTATATCAGCTGTATAATTTCAATTGAAATACAGTCAAGTTGGCTAATTTTTTCTTTTGACATTTGAGGTCTGTTAATATCTTTAATGAATCTTTTCAGTTCCTATAATTTTCAACTCTAGAAGTTTAATTTGGTTGTTTTCATACTTTCTATCTGCTTTTATCTATTTGGTGAGACAGAGTTTTTATGCTTTCCTTTAATTTTTTTCACATGGATTACTTTTATTCTTTAATCATACTTTTAATAGCTGGTTTAAAGTCTTTGTTTAGTAAGCTCCAAATCGGGACTTACTCAGGAACATTTTTTATTGACTTCTTTTTCCCCGCAAGTTTATGTGTCATAATTTCCTGTTTCTTTGCACACTTCATAATTTTTCTGTTAACAATGGAATATTTTATTTTATTTTATTTTAAGAGTTTATTGTCAAGTTGGATTCCATATAACACCGAGTGCTCATCCCAACAAGTGCCCTCCTCCATGCATATCACCCCCCTTCCCCTCTCCCCCACCCCCACCAGCCCTCAGTTTGTTCTCAGCATTCAAGAGTCACTCATGGTTTGCCTCCCTCCCTCTCCCCAACTATTTCTTCCCCCTCTCCTCCCCCATGGTCCTTCGTTAAGTTTCTCCTAATCCACCTATACGTGAAAACATATGGTATCTGTCTTTCTCTGCCTGACTTATTTCTCTGAGCATAAGACCCTCAAGTTCCATCCACGTTGCTACAAATAGCCAGATTTCATTGTTTCTCATTGCCATGTAGTATTCCATCGTATAGATAAACCACATCTTCTTGATCTATTCACCAGCTGATGGACACTTAGGCTCTTTCCACGATTTGGCTGTTGTTGAGAGTGCTGCTTTGAACATTTGAGTACATGTGCCCCTATGCGTCAGCATTTCTGTATCCCTTGGATAAATTCCTAGCAGTGCTATTGCTGGGTCATGGGGGAGTTCTGTTGTTAATATTTTGAGGAAGCTCCACACTGTTTTTTCAGAGGGGTTACACCAGTTTACATTCCCACCAACAATGTAGGAGAGTGGCCGTTTCTCCACATCTTTGCCAGCATCTATAGTCTCCTGATTCGTTCATCTTAGCCACTCTGACCAGAGTGAGGAGGCATCTCAGTGCGGTTTTGATCTGCATTTCCTGATGATGAGGAGTGCTGAGTGTTGTTTCATGGGTCTGTGGCCATTTGGATGTCCTCTTTGGAGAAGTGTCTGTTCATGTCTTCTGCCTATTTCTTCACTGGATTATTTGTTTTTTGGGTGCGGAGTTTGGTGAGTTCCTTATAGATTTTGGATACTAGCCCTTTATCTGATATGTCATTTGCAACTATCTCTTCCCATTCTGTTGGTTTCCTATTAGTTTTATGGATGGTTTCCATTGCCATGCAGAAGCTTTTTATCTTGATGAGGTCCCAATAGTTCATTTTTGCTCTTGATTCCCTTGCATTTGGGGATGTGTCAAGTAAGAAATTGCTGCGGCTGAGGTCAAGGAGGTTGTTTCCTGCTTTCTCCTCTAGGGTTTTGCTGGGTTCCTGTTGTACATTCAGGTCTTTTATCCATTTTGAGTTTACTTTTGTGTATGGTGTGAGAGAGTGATCTAGTTTTATTCTTCTGCATGTTTCTGTCCAGTTCTCCCAGCACCACCTGTTAAAGAGGCTGTCTTTTTTCCATTGGATACTCTTTCCCGTGTTGTCAAAGATTAGTTGGCCGTACATCTGTGGGTCCAATTCTGAGTTCCCTATTCTATTCCACTGGTCTATGTGTCTGTTTTTGCGTCAATACCATACTGTCTTAATGATTACAGGTTTGTAGTAGAGGCTGAAGTCTGGGATGGTGATGCCTCCTGTTTCGGTTTTCTTCTTCAATATTATTTTGGCTCTTCGGGGTCTGTTGTGGTTCCATACAAATTTTAGGATAGTTTGTTCTAGTTTTGAGAAGAATGCTGATGCAATAGTGATTGGGATTGCATTGAATGTGTAGATTGGTTTGGGTGGTAATGACATTTTAACAATATTTATTCTTCCAATCCATGAGCAGGGGATGTTTTTCCATTTCCTTGTATCTTCTTCAATTTTCTTCACAAGTTTTCTATAGTTTTCATCATACAAATTATATCTTCGGTTCGGTTTATTCCTAGGTATTTTATGGTTTTTGTGCAATTGTGAATGGGATTAGTTTCTTGATTTCTCTTTCTGTTGCTTCATTGTTGGTGTATAAAATTGCAACCGATTTCTGTACATTGATTTTGTACCCTGCAACTTTGCTGAATTCATGGATCAGTTCTAGTAGGCTTCTGTGGAGACTGTCGGGTTTTTTTATGTAGAGTATCATGTCGTCTGCAAAGAGTGAAAGTTTGACTTCTTCTTTGTCAATTCTGATGCCTTTTATTTCCTTTTGTTGTTTGATGGCTGATGCTAGGACTTCCATCACTATGTTAAACAACAGTGGTGAGAGTGGGCATCCCTGTCGTGCTCCTGATCTTAGGTGGAAAGCTCTCAGTTTTTCATTGAGAATGTTGTTAGCTGAGGTCTTCTCATAGATGGCTTTTATGATGTTTAAGTAAGTTCCTTCTATCCCGATTTCTCGTGGGTCTTTATTAGGAAGGGATGCTGTATTTTGTCAGGTGGTTTTTTTTGCATCTATCGACAGGATCATATGGTTTATCTTTTCTTTGTTGATGTAATGTATCACATTGATTGATTTGCCAATAACCAGTCCTATAACCCAGGAATGAATCTCACTTGATCATGGTGGATAATTCTTTTTATGTGCTGCTGGATTCAATTTGCAAGTATCTGGTTGAGGATTTTAGCATCCGTATTCATCAAGGATATTGACCTGTAGTTCTCTTTTTTTGCTGGGTCTCTGTCTGGCTTGGAAATTTAAATGATCTTAGCTTCATAGAATGAGTCTGGAAGTTTTCCTTGGATTACTATTTTTTGGAATAGCTTGAGAAGAATGGGTATTAATTCTGTTTTAAATGTCTGGTATAATTCCCCAGGGAAGCCATCTGGCCAAGGGCTTTTATTTGTTGGGAGATTTTAGATAACTGATTCAATTTCTTCACTAGTTATGGATCTGTTCAGATTTTCTATCTCTTCCCTTGTGAATTTTGGTAGTGCATGTGAGTTTAGGAATTTGTCCATTTCTTCTACGTTGTCCAATTTGTTGGCATATAATTTTTCATAGTATTTCCTGTAATTCCTTGTATTTCTGAGAGATTGGTTGTAATAAGTCCATTTTCATTCATGATTTTGCCTGTTTGGTTGCTCTTTCTTTTCTTTTTGAGAAGCCTGGCTAGAGGTTTGTCAATTTTGTTTAGTTTTTCAAAAAACCAACTCTTGGTTTCATTGATCTGTTCGACTGTTTTCTTGGATTCTATATTGTTTATTTCTGCCCAGATTTTTATTTTTCTCTTCTCAGGCTGGGTTTGGGGTCTTCTTGTTTCTCTCCTTCTGGTTCTTTTAAGTGAGCTGTTAGATTTTGTACTTGTGCTTTTTCTAATTTCTTGAAATAGGCCTGGAGTGTGATGTACTTTCCTCTTAGGACTGCCTTTGCCCCATCCCATAGAGTTTGGATTGTTGTATTTTCATTTTCATTTGTTTCCATATATTTTAAAATTTCTTCTCTAATTGCCTGATTGGCCCATTCATTCTTTAGTAGGGTGTTCTTTAACCTCCATGTTTTTGGAGATTTTCCAGACTTCTTCCTGTGGTTGATTTCAAGTTCCATAGCATTGTGATCTGAAAGTGTGCATGGTTTGATCTCACTTCTTTTATATTTATTGAGGGCTGCTTTATGTCCCAGTTATGTGATCTAACTTGGAGAATATGCCATGCGCACTTGAGAAGAAAGTGAATTCCATGGCCTCAGGATGTAGAGTTCTAAACATATCTGTCAAATCCATCTGGTTCAATGTGTCATTCAAATCCATTCTTTCTCTACTGATTTTCTGTCTAGTTGATCTATCAATTGCTGTAAGTGGAGTAATAAATCCTTCACTATTAGCATATTCTTATCCATATATTTGCCTCTGTTTGTGATTAATTATTTTATGTATTTGGGTGCTTTCATATTCGGTGCATAGACATTTATAATTGTTAACTCTTCCTGATGGATAGACCCTACACTTATTATACAATGCTCTTCCTCATCCCTTGTTACTGCCTTTACTTTAAAGTCCAGTTTGTCTGATATAAGTATGGCTACTTCTGCTTTCTTTTGACTTCTAGTACCCTGATGGATATTTCTCCATCCCCTTACTTTCAATCTGAAGGTGTCCTCAGGTCTAAAATGTGTCTCTTGTAGGCAGCAAATAGATGGATTTTGTTTTTTTATCCATTCTGATACCCTATGTCTTTTGATTGGAGCATTTAGTCCATTTATATTCAGTGTTATTATTGAGAAATATGGGTATAGAGTTATTGTGTTCTTTGTGGGGTTCATGTTTGTGGTGGTGTCTCTGGTACCTTGTGTTCCTTGCAACATTTCCCTCAGAGAGTCCGCCTTAGGATTTCTTGTAGGGCTGATTTAGTGGTGATGAATTCTTTCAATTTTTGTTTATTTGGGAAGACTTTTATCTCTCCTTCTTTTCTGAATGACAGGCTTGCTGGATAGAGGATTCTTGGCTGCATATGTTTTCTGTTCATGACATTGAAGATTTTATGCCATTCCTTTCTGGCCTGCCAGGTTTCAGTAGATAGGTCTCTAACTACTCAGATAGGTCTTCCTTTGTTTATTAGGGATCCTTTATCTCTAGCGGCTTTCAAAATTCTCTCTTTGTCCTTATATTTTGCCAGTTTCACTATGATGTGTTGTGCAGATGATCGATTCAATTTACATCTGAGGGGAGTTCTCTGTGCTTCTTGGATTTCAATGTCTGTTTCCTTCCCTAGATTGGGGAAGTTCTCTGCTATAATTTGTTCATGTACTTCTTCGGCGCCTTTCCCTCTCTCTTCCTTTTTTGGAATTCTTATGATACAGATATTGTTGCATTTGATTGTATCACCCAGTTCTCAAACACTCTTTTTGTGCCCCTGGGTCAGTTTATCTCTCTTTTTCTCAGCTTCTTCTTTTTCTACAATTGTGTCTTCTAATTCACCTATCCTCCTCTCTGACTCTTCAATCCGTGCATGGGATGCCTCCATTTTATTATGCATCTCATTTATAGCATGTTTTAATTCATCACAACTATTTTAAGCTCCATAGTCTTTGTAGCAATAGCATCTCTGATGTCTTCCATGCCTTTATTAAGCCCAGTGATTACTTTTATGACTAATGTTCTAAATTCTTGTTCAGTTATGTTGCTTATATTGTTTTGAGCTGTTCTTTAGCTGTCACTTCATCCTGGTATTTCTTTAGAGGAGACTTCTTCCATTTTGTCATTTTGGATAGCTTTCTGTCTCTTGTCAGTTTTAAAAGCTTGTTATGTGCTCTGCACCTGCAAGTACTGCTATAATAAAAAAGGCTCATTGACTATCCAGGGCCTGTCCATTCAGGAAGTGTTCTTTTAATGGTGTCTCTTGGTCTCTCTTGTTGAGACTTTGGTTATTTTATATCCCTACTCACAGTGTTATTTGGGACTCTCGAAATTTGGCTTGTTTCTTGAGGTGGCCCTGGAAAGGAAAGCAGACAGACAAACACACTGGGAACAAAGGCACGCAAACTCATAGACAAATCCAACAAACACACAAACCAAAAGAGAAAAAGAAAAAGAAAAAAAAGGAAGGGAAAAAAAAAATAAAATCAAAAGACAAAAGACAGTCCAAAAGTGTAAAACCAGAATTCCCAGCTACAAACAGAGAGTCGGGTGTATGCAGCGTTGATGGAAAAGCATATATAAAGAGAGAAATGACAGGGGTGGGAGAAAGTGAAATTGGACAATGACCAGGCAGAGAGACTAATTCAGAGAGAGAAAGAGGAGAATATGGTAGGAGATGAGGAGAAAAAAACAAAGATAACGTTACTCAGAGAAACTGTATAGTCTGATTACTCCAGAGAGAGAGATAGAAAGGTAGTGATGGAGGTGTAGAATACATATCTAGAGAATGGATTAAATGTGACTGTTTAAGTAAGCCAGTGGCCAGAGTGCCCAGTCCTGCAGAGGGGAGAGATACAAATGAGACAAGGGAAAGTATATCTGAATAGAAAGAATTGATCTAGAATTAACCATGACAGTGCATCCATGTTGGTCTTGCCCTGGGCTCTGGTAATAAAAAAAAAAAAAAAAAGCAGCTCTCTAGCTGGGATGGGCGTGGTTTGGTGTAGGCAAGGCTGAGCCTCCACTGCGTTCTGTGCGCTCTCCCTAAGGTCTTGCCTTGATGGTTGTGGGGAGAAAAGTGGTGGCGCCCCAGTCCCTTCTGGAACCAAGTGTTGCAAATCACTCTTTTGGGATTTTCTCCCTGTGCCTCTGGCTTAGTCAAGGTGGGCCATGTTTTATGCCCCAAGCCCCTCCTTGTTCCCACGTCTTAATCCGTGTGCTTTATTGATACTGCTGGAAATATAATCCTGCAGGCCAGGCATCTTCCCAGCAGGGATTGAGCCAGGAGAGCAGCAGAGAAGTTTCTCTGGGCGCCACCTGGGCCCAGGGCATCAGCCCAAAGTCAGCACCAGAGCTAGAAATAGGATCACTCTCCATCCCGAGCTGAGGTTTTACTCTTCTCCAAGGACAGTTCTATGAGCCGTTTCAGCCGCTCTTCCCCTCAACTCTCCGTGGCTCCCAACAAAGAGGGTTCCCTCCCCTCTCTCCGTGTCTCTGGTCCCAGCCTGTTTTTATCTTCCCCAGTTCGCACTCACGCACCTATGAGGTTGTCTTCTTTTTTTTTTCTTTTTTAATATTTTATTTATTTCTAGGAGAGAGAGAGACAGCGTGAGCAGGGGAGGGTCAGAGAGAGAGGGAGTCACAGACTGAAACAGGCTCCAGGCTCTGAGCTGGCAGTCAGCACAGAGCCCGACGCGGGGCTCGAACCCACGAACCGCGAGATCATGACCCGAGCAAAAGTCGGACGCTTAACCGACTAAGCCACCCAGGCGCCCCTATGAGGTTGTCTTCTTAGCGGACTCTGTCTCTTTTCTTCCCAGACTCCTGCGGTTCAGTGTCTTATGGCTTCAGGCCTTCTCTGTTTGAGAGATGGGGGTGAGCGAAATATACGGAGCTCCCTACTTCTCCACCATGTTGCCTTAAACCCGAAGATGGAATATTTGAAATAATGTAATATGGCAAGTCTGAAAATCTAATTTCTCTCTATACTTCATTCCACAGGGTCTTTTGTTAGCTTGTTTAGTTTGTTTCTTTGTTCAGTCACTTTCCTGGACTAATTCTGTATAATCTGAATTCTTTGTTATTTACCACCACTGCTGTCTCTGCTTTCTTAGCCTAGTGGTCAGCAAATGAACGGAGCCTATAAATCTCCCAGCTTTGCAGAGGGGCTCTCCGTGTGTGTAGAGGCATACCTTCGATGTTCCTGCAGGCAGTTGACACCTCTGCCTTAGCTTTCATAGAACCGTATGGTCAGTTAGAGATGAAAGATCAGGACGTTTTGGGGTATTTTCTGGCTCTATAAACAGTAGTGCATATATGTACTTGGTTTTCTAGATTTCTAGAAAATGTTAGTAGTTTTAAAAGCCCTCTATGTGAACATTCTTGTCCCTGGTTTTTTCTTATCTTTCCTTGTGTGTGTGTGATCTTGTTGCCATTTTTCTAATTAATTAATTAATTTTTAAATTTACATCCAAGTTAGTTAGCATATAGTGCAACAACGATTTAGGAATAGATTCCTTAGGGGCGCCTGGGTGGCTTAGTCGGTTAAGCGTCCGACTTTCACTTAGGTCATGATCTCGCAGTTCGTGGGTTCGAGCCCCGCGTCGGGCTCTGTGCTGACTGCCAGCTCAGAGCCTGGAGCCTGTTTCAGTCTGTGACTCCCTCTCTCTCTGGCCCTCCCCTGCTCACGCTATCTCTCTCTCTCCTTGAAATAAATAAAACATTAAAAAAAAAAAAAGGAATAGATTCCTTAATGCCCCTTACCCATTTAGCCCATTCCCCCTCCCACAACCCTTCCAGCAACCCTCTCTTTCATTTCTATATTTAAGTCTTTTATGTTTTGCCCCCCTCCCTGTTTTTATATTATTTTTGCTTCCTTTCCTTATGTCAGCTCTTTTGCTTCTTAAATTCCTTATATGAGTGAAATCATATGATATTTGTCTTTCTTTGAGTGACTAATTTTGCTTAGCATAATACCCTCTAGTTCCATTCACGTCGTTGCAAATGGCAAGATTTCATTCTTTATGATTGCAGAGTAATACTCCATGATGTGTGTGTGTGCATGTGCACATGCGTGTGTCTCACATCTTCTTTATCCATTCATCTGTCGATGGACATTGGGCTCTTTCCATACTTTGATGTTGTCGATAGTGCTGCTATAAACATTGGGGTGCATGTGCCCCTTTGAAACAGCACTCCTGTATCCCTTGGATAAATACCTAGAAGTGCAATTGCTGGGTCATAGGGGAGGTCTATTTTTAACTTTCTGAGGAAACTTCACATTGTTTTCCAGAGTGGCTGCACCAGTTTGCATTCCTACCACCAGTGCAAAAAAAAATCCTCTTTCTCTGCCTCCTCACCAATATCTGTCGTTGCCTAAATTGTTCATGTTGGCCATTCTGAAGGGTGTAAGTTGGTATCTCATTGTGGTTTTGATTTTGATTTCCCTGATGATGAGTGATGTTGAGCATTTTTTCACGTGTCTGTCAACCATCTGAATGTCTTCTTTCGAGAAGTGTCTATTCATATCTTTTGCCCATTTCTTCACTGGATTATTTGGTTTTTGGGTGCCTGTTTCTTCTTTTTAAATGTTTTGGTCAGCTTTTCGTTAGCTCCAACTGGAGTCACTGCCTCAGGCAGCTGTGATGTTAAACAATTGCTGAAGATTATTCTCTACAAGTGTTTGTACAAAGTGAATCTGAACTATTAACCCATTCTGTCCTACCCAGCAGCAGCCAGGCTACCACAGCGTTAGTGCTTGTGAAGGTGTTGTTTTTCAAGGCTTCCCCAGAACTGGGGGAGAGGGTGTGGGCATGCCAAGTTAAAACGCCACAACACCCGTTGCTCTTACCAAGATCCAGCTGTTTTCTTGTATAGTTTCTTCAGGTTGTTGCAAGTTTTTAGTTGATTTCCAAAGTTCTGAAAAAGTAAGTTTTGACTATTTTTTACAAGTTTCCTGTTGATTTAATGGAGGGCTGGATGTCCAGAGTTCCTTACCCCATCATTCCAGAAGTGCTTCTTCTCTTGTTTTAGTAAGTTTTACTCATGATTTTAGGACACAGTTTAGATGTCAGTTCTACTAGGATTCTCTTGATTGTGTCTCTTCTATATATCCCAGAGTACCTGTACTTTTCACATGTGTTTCTTAATGGCTTGTTTCTTATCTATCTCTTCTGTAAACTTCTAGATGCATAGATCATGTCCTGCTTGCTCTTTTCTCTCCAGTGCCTAAGAAATTGCCAGGCATATTGGACCCTACTAACAATTGTTGAACGAATGAATCTATCTTATGTATTTTAAAAATGCAATAGCTGAAATAACCAATTAAATATCCAACAGATATAATTCTGCTTGTATTAAAATTTATTTAGGGTTTTAAGTCTATAGGGTCATTCTTTTGGGTATATTTTGTATTTTTACAGATTGAAAATGTCCTAGACATGGATACTTGTCTGTCTTTGCAGACTTGATAGAAAATACACTTGACCCTGAAGAATTTCCATTTTTTCTTTCTTCTACCATCTACCATATGTCCATCCTGACAAAAGAATTGCCAAAATCAGAATACTAGGAAAAAGCAACATAAGGATAGTCTTGGTAGTGTGTGTGGAAGGAAAAAAGGAGGATCATACTTTTTCCCTTGGTGATGAAGGGGTGGTGTTTATAGGCTGATTGCATGAATACGAGTTTCATGATTTTTTTTTTTAATTCTAGCACCAACAGCAGGGTTCCTTCAGCAGAAATCCTTGATTGAGGAGCTAAAGGCAATGAGAAATAAGTGTAGCTGCTAATTAGACACTTTGAATGAGCAGAGTGGGAATATGAGCCATATAGAACAGCAGGGACCTGCCTATACTCTTTTGATATCCAACAATCCAAATTTTAAGGCTGTAGAGGCAATAGACATAGGGTTACTTACTCTGGACAGTTTTGATTTGGGTTTCTTGTCAAGCCAATGAAAATATTGGGTAAATCAAGTCAGAAATGAATCACCATTACAATACTTCATTCTTTTGTGTGTTTTCCAAAAGGTATTGACAAAATACCTGGATGTCGAGTCCCATATGTCGGCTGTACTCCATTATATTATATGTAACAAATTCATAAAGAGAATGGTATTGACATTTTAATTACCTGCTTTCTTTTTCTTTCATGCTGCTTTTTGTCGCTGAAACGGTAGCCGACTATTAACAGCCTAAGAGCAAAATAACATATTCTGGAACAGCATAATACAATCACTTAGAATGCAGTGCATGACTGATCTGGTGATCTTTGTTCCGTATTATTCTGCCACAACCTCAGCAAAACTGCATTTGTACCGGATGCACTTAAACTTCTCTGGTTTGTAACATTGTCTCAGCGCAAGAACATTAGTAATCGAGTCAAACATTAAAAGGTAAAAGTACATGTATATTCTCTTCTGCAAGTCATCCATCCAGAAAATAACTTGTATGCTTGAAAAGGAGCATGAAGCACATTCGGCAAGCCAGAAACAAAGGTTTCAAGCACAGGATGTCAAACATTTCATGAGATTCAAAAGTGCAGTCATGTATTCAGATTATTATTATTATTAATAAACCTGCCTGATGAACACAGATACTTTTACCATTTTCTTTAATGTTTATTTTTGGGTGTCTTGTGAAAAGCTTTACGATACTAATTTCATTGGCAGAATTTTAAGAATGGTAGATTTCTTTTAATTTGCTATACAAATTAACAATAATAGTAATTAGAACCTAACTTTCTCTTATAATGTGCCTCTGATGTGTATGGTTTTACTTTCGGGTCAATTTATATAATCATGTCAGGGAGCTTCTTTCCTAGATTATCTTCTTTTTTCTCCCCTTAATATTGGTTGACAAGTTTGCTCTGAGAAATGTATTCGCTCATTTAGGAACACACCTGTTCTTGGTCTAGCACCATCATTCTTCAGGCTTGGTCTAGAATTTGCGACAGGGTCCAGACATAGTTCCTGAAAAAATCTGAAAAGTGCAACTTTAGTTGTAAATGCTTCCCTATCTTGGATACAAGGGACAACAAATTATCATCTAAAATACATATTTGATTCAATTTTCAATCTAGTGGAACAATTTCCATTCTGTTCCAACAATGACTTGCTATGCATATTAGCAGAGCAAAACCAATAGGAAAATTTAGGGAGGAAAGTTCTACCGCTCTGTTCACAAGGACAAATGGAGAAGGCTTTGCCTCCCCATGTTGCTCTATCTCGGTTATCATGTTTATAGCATGTGTGTTGACTATTTGCAAAAGATGTAAGTCTTAGCCAAACAATCTACAGAAGCACACCATTGTAAGAGGCTTCTGGTTTTATACACTCTATCTTCTGTGTGAATGTGCCTGTCTTCCAGAGTCCTGCACTACTCTACCGATAATATTGGCTTCTCAGTAGTACTGACTACTTCATGGCCTAGGAAGTGGCATTGAATGGTGATCCAGAAGTCACAAGATGCTGATATAGGCAGCAAACTGAGAGACACATGTGACTTTCAAAGATCTGTTCTTTGAAATCATGAAGTGGAACCCTGAAGGCTAATTAAACTCTTCTTGGGCTCTCTGGTAGAGATATTGATTCCAATCAGAAGTTCACTACTTCTTACTAAAAGCTGATCCAGAAACCAAGGAAATTTCCCTTTTGTTCTCTTCCACAAGATAAAGGAGTTGAAAACACTTTCCAGGCAGTGACATGTCATTCACAAAGATGACTTTCAAACTTCAGGTCATGGCCACACGCGCCTAGCCAAAAACATCACTTGGAAATGGCATCCTACATGGGCTATGTGGCATCCTAAAATAAAAAAAACTTTCTGGAAAGAGGATTCATGACTCAGAATTTAACTCACTTTCTATAATATGGATTCCAATTTTCACAGCAAACGTTACCTATTTAACAAAAACTGGGGCATGTGTATTACCTTCATTAAATTGTTAAAGAATTAAAATAAGATTTCAGTGGTTTATTTATTATTATCTTAAAAAGTTGCAAGAATTAATTTGTATTGTACAGTTTCTAATTTTAGTCATGGATTTACTAAATAAAAGCTTATAAAAATAAATAACTGGGGCACCCGGGTGGCTCAGTCAGTTAAGCATCCGTCTTTGGCTCAGGTCATGATCTCACGGTTCGTGGGTTCCAGACCTGCATCAGGCTCTGTGCTGACAGCTCAGACCCTGGAGCCTGTTTCAGATTCTGTGTCTCCCTCTCTCTCTGACCCTTCCTGTTCATGCTGTCTCTCTCTCACCCTCAGAAATTAAAAAAAAAAAAAAAGAACATTAAAAATTTTAAAAAAATGACTCAATTTTCATCACCCTCAATGACTTTATGCGATCAAAGCTTCTGATCTTAAAACAAACTGCGACTATCAGAACTTTTTAAACAGTTGATTATTTCCTTAGTATGTACTGAAATTTAGACTATGAGGCTTTATAATTTCAAAATAAGGATATGGATTCTTAAATGCCTGGAGGAATTTACATGTTTTCCCTCAGCAACTTGATTCCAGGGTGGGACATAAACTCTGGAGGATAAAAAGAATCCGTTTGTGTTTAAAAAGATAGAGATAGGGGCGCCTGGGTGGCTTAGTCAGTTAAGGGTCCGACTTTCGCTTAGGTCATGATCTCGCGGTTCGTGGGTTCGAGCCCCGCGTCGGGCTCTGTGCTGACTGCCAGCTCAGAGCCTGGAGCCTGTTTCAGTCTGTGACTCCCTCTCTCTCTGACCCTCTCCTGCTCATGCTCGCTCGCTCTCTCCTAAAAAAAAAAAAAAAAAAAACATTAAAAAGATAGAGATAAAAAGGAAGACTCACTCACCCCCTCAGCTAGTCCAAGACAAACAATGACTTCAAACAAATAATGTTTTATCTAGAAATTCTGAAATCCTGGGACCAGGGAAACATTTTTCAAGGAGGAAATTAACATAAAATTAAATAGAGTAAGACATCTTATAGAATTGGAGGGGCCCTGGGGACTTTGGTGGGTGGGGCATAATGGGGAGAAACTCATTTCCTGTCCCACACCCAGATGACTTTATTCATCTATCCTACCCCCTCTTCACTTTTTTCTCCCTGCCTTCTCTCACTCTCTTTCCCTTTCTCTCTTCCCCATTTCACAGATGGCCCATGGCTTTGATGCAGGGAGGGTAGAGTGCCAAATATGTAATGAGTACATATTGACTACTCAGTGGATGGAATGAAAACTGAACTTGAAATAAGAAGGGTATTTGGGGTGCGCTGGGGTCGCCCAGTCAGTTAAGCATCTGACTTTGGCTCAGGTCATGATCTCATGGTTCCTGGACTTAAGCCCCCTGTCGGGCTCTATGCTGACAGCTTGGAGCCTGGAGCCTGCTTCAGATTCTGTGTCTGCCTCTCTCTGTCCTTCCCCCACTCACATACTGTCGCTTTCTATCAAAAATGAATAAAGGTTAACAAATTTAAAAAAAATGTATTTGGAGCACTTCAGTTGATTGTGTCCAACTCTGAATCTGGGCCTGGGGAACTAGGTTATGATCTCATGGTTCTCGGGATCAAGCCCAGCATCAGACTCTATGCTGACTGCTTGAGATTCTCCCTGTCTCTCTTTGCCCCTCCCCTGCTCTCTCCCTCTCTCAAAAATAAATAGATAAACATTTAAAAAAGATGAATGGTGTTTACTCTTAGCTCTTCAGCTTACAAGCAGTGTGACCTTGGAAAATCTCTCAACCTCTCTGAGCTTCAGTTTTCCCAGATGCGGAATCTACTGGGCAAGGCTGTTGTGAAGCACAAATAAAACAATATATGTCAGAGTGTTTCATAAATTAAAAATGGGCATAATCCAAATGCAACTATAACTACATTTTCTGTTTGAGCTGTGCTTGCCTGATAACTACTTCTGTAATATTCACATCCCTCCTATCAGAATGTCCAGATTCCTTTGCGGTGATGACTGTTTCTTATTTATCACACACACACACACACACACACACCCATAAAACCAAAACCACTTATCACTATGGTTTGTGTAGAGTCACGATTTTCTAAATTGAAGTACTACATTAAATAATAATAAAACAAATTTAGGTCATGAAGGCCTTTCATATTAAAATTTAAGTTCAGAGAGGAGACCACAGTGTTTCAAGGGGCAGCTCTGGAAGTCTCAGCTTTAGGAGATGGTCATATTCCCACCTTGGACTCTTTCAGGATTCCCGTCTAAATAGTCAGCCAATTTCAGTCTCCCTTTCCCTCTTAGAACATTCCACATCTTCCCAAAGTCCTGACACTCCCAGTGTATCCCCATCTGTGTCTTTTCCTAGCAAATGATGCCTTGTTAGAATTGTACAATGCTGCACATGCAATAATACTGATTTCCATTTTTTTTAAAGTCCTAAATGTCATACTCTGCTCATGACAGTTTCAGGAAGATCTATGATGCTCTTTCTAACATTTCTGACTTCTTTGGAAATATATCCCTTTCTGTTTTTGTTCCGCGAAACAAAATCTAGGCTTTGTATTTCTTGTTATTAATTTACTGACTTATTTTATCTCTTCAGAGGCCTTCTGACTTTCAGAATTGGAATTTCCACGAACAGTTTCAAAGACAGAAAAGAGAGTGAAGAAAATCTGCTGCTGCTTTGGGCCGGGTGACCGTAACGAAATGAATATATGCTACAGAGCCTTCAAACACCTCAGTTTTCCACTTCCATAAAATTCCAATCTCACAGGGTGGCGTGGATTGCATGCACCGAGCAGTCAAGGGGTTAAGCAAGCTTTCTATTTTATGGGCCCTTAAATCCTAAGTGATGTTCTGTGTTGCACATTACGAGGACAGACACGAAAGGATATATATAACTTTTTTTTTTTAAGTCTTCACATCACCTGAGTGAGATTTTGAAAGCTTGGTAACATCCCAGGAGCAAGGAAAGCATAAAAGCATTCACTAGACACAGAACGTAGAGTAGATGCATTAAGATTACTCGCCACTTTGGAAAATATATGTGCACGCACACACACGCACACACGTGCACACACAAAGGAAACAATTTCAGAAAGGTTTCAGGTTCTCTTTTATTTAAAAAAAGAGGAGCTCTAGAACACTTGAAAGAATCTGTTAAAATGTCAAGTTTTCTCTATGACATGGGGACATTATCAAACACAGAAATGCCTATTTAAGTTGTGCTTCTAAAAATATAGCATCGTCATTGTTTCTTGGTTCATATTACTTTTTATGGATACAAAATGTCCTTATGGTTTTGCTTTAAAATAAAGTCTTAAATTTCAAACCTAGATAAATTCCTCAAGATCTTATATCCTCTAAGCTTTATGGATGTTAGTTTTATTACTTATCCTTTGTAATTCATATTAATATATCATTGTTGAAGTAATAATCTATGTGACATACTTTTATATTCTGCATTTGAAAGCATTCACTTTATGGACTGAAAGGTTATAATATGGAGGATACAAGGTCAGGGAGATGAAATTCATACATACATTTGTGCATAATTCAAGGGTCTCCTTTTTTGTTTTGTAAAAAGAAATCAGCAGCCTACTGTGCAGAAATACTTAAAGGATAACAAAAATAGCAAAAGACCTTCATCTTTTAAGCGTAAGGCAGTACACACATATATGACAAACATATATATTCACTTTCTTCGTAGTTAGAAACAGTTTTAAATTGGATCTATCACTAATGAAGAAAGTCTTACTGCTCATAACTCTATATTAGATAAAACTGAAGCAAACTATTTTAATTAAGTGATTCAAATTATTCCCCGTTGCCAGGGTGGGAAGGTACAAGAACAACATTATTTCAAACTCAAGCTTGTGAAAATTAAGTACCAAAAAAATGGGGCTGTAAAATACATATCATAATAGTGCATAGCTTTTAAGATTGTTATGAGGAATAAAATAATCATTGCAAATACATAGCACAAACTAAGTGGCTAATAAACTTGGCTATTTTAATTATTATTGATTTACTTATTGATAAATGAGGATAATATCTATCTTTTATTGGTTTCAGAAATATTAGTCACATGAGTAATATGCATTTCCTGCATTTATTTAAATGATTATATGGTTTTTTCATCTTTGACCTGTTAATGTGGTGTATTACACTAATCAATGGATTTTGTCATAGTAATCCAACTGGCCTTCCTGGTATAAATTCAGTTTGGGTATGCTGAATTATCTTTTCATAATTTAGTTGATTTAGCTTACTTGCATTTTGTTTAGAATCTTTGTACCTGTATTTATGAACAAGTTTAGACTTTAGATTTTCTTTCTCACACTATATGTTTGGTTTTGGATTTAATAATTTAAAATATATTTGGGAGTTTTCTTTTTTTGTCTATTATATGGAAGAGTTTACTTAAAAATGGAATGTGAGGATGAGCACTAGGTGTTATCTTGACAATAAACTATTTGTAAAAAAAAAAAAATGGAATGACTTGTTTCTTAATTGTATGGTAAATGAATTCTAACTAAGGATTCCACTTATTGGTTATCTTTCCAGAGACAGTTTTGCTAATTATGGTTTCCTAAAAATTTACTAGTTTTGTCTGTTTTAAAAAATATTGGCAAAAATCTATATAAAAAAAGATGGTGTAATAAAATCCATACCTCAAGGAGTTGCCACAAAGATTAAATGAAGTCATAAATATATAACACACTTAGCGTAAGCCTGATATTGGTCAGATATTCAATACACGTTACTAATTATAATTATTATTGTTATTATTCTCTTCTAAATATCTGTCCTATTTCTGGTTCTATATCATTCTTCATTCCTTTTTTTAAAAAATGTTTATTTATTTAGAGAGAGAAAGAGAGAGAAAACCTGCACAAGCGGGGGAGAGGCAGAGAGAGAGGGAGACACAGAATCCGAAGCAGCTCCAGGTTCCGAGCTGACAGCACAGAGCCCATTGCCGAGCTCAAACCCACAAACCATGAGATCATGACCTGGGCCGACGGAGCCACCCAGCCACCCCTCATTCTTCATTCCTAACATTGATTTATCCCACCTTTCTTTTTCTTATTCAAACTTGCTAGAACTCTGTTGATTTTATCCGTCTTCTAAAAGAAGTATCTTTTTTAAAACCGTGGATTCTATCTCCTCTATTGTTTTTTTCTGTAATTTTTGCTTTGGTTTTTTAAAATATTCTTTTTTCTACTTTTCTTTTCTCCCTCTGCTTTTTTTTCTGTCCTTTGATGTAGTATGCTTAGTTCATTGAATTTTGGCTTTTGTCTTTTCTAAGCATAGTGTTTTTGAGAGCTTTAGATATATAAATAGAAAGCGAATAAAATGAAAAAAAAAGAAAGCGAATAAAATGCACTGATCTTAATTAAGCATGCAGTTTGAAGTACTTCTACATTTGTACACCTGTGATGATACCCAGACCAAGCTATGAAACATTTTAGGCACTCAGAAGGTCTCTCCTTTCTCAACCCTGGCAGTAAAACCCCACCTGAGATAGCCAGTTATGCTGACTTCTATGCTGTGGATTAGTTTTGCCTTTGTTAAAAAAAAATTTTAACGTTTATTTATTTTTTGAGAGACAGAGAGAGACACAGTGAGCAGGGGAAGAGCAGAGAGACACAGAATCCGAAGCAGGCTCCGAGCTATCAGCACAGAGCCTGACGCGGGGCTCCAACTCATGAACCGCCTAACATGAGCTGAAGTCAAACACTTAACGGACTGAGCCACCCAGGCGCCCCTGTTTTGCTTTTCAAAATATCTTGTGGAATAATGCAATGCCTTCTCTTTTGCATCTGGTTTCTTTGGCCCAAAACAATGTGGTGATATTAATCTTTATTGTATATATCATAGACTTATCAGTTTTTACCTGTATGAGTATAGCATACTGTCTCCTTTCTAATGTTAAGGGGAATTTGTTTTTTCCCCCAGGATTTGTCTGTCATAAATAAAACTGGTAAGAAATTCTTGTCCTTGTCTTTTGATAGACAGATGCTCCCCACGTGTTTGCTATGTATGCATTTGCATCTTGGTTGGCTGTCTCCCAATATCTCGATTAATTCCTTCAGAACTATCTTGAAGTTCACTAATTATCTCTTTAGCAAGGTCTAGCATGGTTTAACAATTAATGGATGTTTTCATTTCAGTTTTTATATTCATATAACATAGATTATACATTTTATTATGGTCTCTTTTATGTTGTATTTTCAGTTGTATTATAATATTTCTACTTTATTATATTACTTTCACCTGTATTTCATTTTTTATTTTTAAAAATTTTTTGGTTTATTTTTCAAATCTCATAGGTTAAGTTTATAGTCTCTTGTCATGTTTTAAATTCTGTCTTATATTTCTTGAAGCATATGATTTTTGTGTTTTATATTCTATGTCTCCTAATTCTAATATCTGATGTCTCTTCAGGTTTAATTTTGCTCTTGAGTTGTTTCTCTTGACCCTTGATTAAGTACCTTTGTTTTTCATGTGTGTTGTGATTTTTAAATAATAAACTGTTTTCATTAGAACATTATTCATCAGAATTAGTTGAGGGTTGGCTGGAGTCAGCAATTCTCCCTAGAAGCTTTGTATTTGTGCAAGAGGCCTGGGGCAGCAGCAGCCATGAGCCATCCTAAACTACTTTTAAGCTCCAGATTAAAAAAAAAAATCTCTTGAATCTCTTTTTTTAAATCTCAATACATTCTAGAGGTCAATGAACCAACTTGGCAGTACAGAGGATTGGGGAGGAGACTTTTGGAGCTTTATCAAAACCCTAGCTATGCCATACCTAAATAATTTGCAAAAAGCATTGAGATTTCAAATATTTTTTATATAGTTGCTGTAATGCCATCCAGAAATTTCCCTTTTTATCTTTTTTTATTCTTCCTCTTTCTTTCCACTCCTAATATTCATCTGTACCCTAAGAGAACATAACCTTAGGTATGATAGAAAAACATCTAACAAGATATCCAGGGCTACTTTTCTCATGCATATATTTTTGGGGAGTCTCCTTCATCATCCCAGAGTAGAGCACGTTCTTTCCTCTTCTAATGCCAATACTACTTACTGATTATAGTACTAATAATGTACTTCCCCCAGCTCTAAAGGGTTGCTACTGTTATTTATTTATTTTTAGGTTACACCTACATAGTCATTCTTTATAATCAAACTATAAGGTTCTACAGTCAGAGACCATGTCTTTATCATTCTATATCCTTTATCATCTTTACAATATGCTAGATAAAGTAAGTACTTAGGGAAAATTTGCTGATTGATTGGTGGTCCATCTCTGCCTACCCTTGGATCATGCTGTGAGCATTCACATCAGCACTGACCTCACATCATATAGTTCTTTTATTTGGCTTGCTAACTGGGTCTTTCTTTCTGTAGGTTGAATCTGCTTCTTTCCTGATTCCAAATCCTATTTTTCTGACCCTCATCTACTGTATCTTCAACTTTATCCTTTTGAAAACAACAACCTTTTGGGGCAGCAAGTATTTCAGTCACAAATATTTATGAAATTTAAACTAAAAGCAGAGTAAATGTCTTTTATTTCAAATGTCTGGCTTTTATCACTCTTGACTTTGTTCCTTGTGATCATAATGCTTTTCTTTTAATAGAAAATCATTAAAGGAAAAGAGGAAGAGCCTTCATAAAGGCAGGCACTAACCTGTAATGCTAATAACTTGCTTTTCTATTCCTGGTAGCATTTCACTCCCAACTACATGCATTATACTTGGCCGTATCCAAGGATCACTCCTGGCCTGAAGTGTGAACACAGACAGAGCTCTCATCCATCATCCACTGGCGTAACATCAAGAACACCTTGTGTGTGTTGCTTTGTATCTGAATTTTAGCAATGTAAATATTTTCTTTCTTTCTTTTTCTCTCATGCCTGTGTCCCTGACCTAATACATAAATGGCTTGGTAGCCCTAATTTTTTTTAGCTTGGGTCTTGTCCATGTGGGGTCCTGTTGTTGATTCTCCCTAATGTCGCCTGTCTTCCTTGTCTTCCCTTTTGCTAGGAGTTTGGATCTCCTCTGATAGCTCTCTCAACACCTGAATATCTACCTGTTACCTGAGTTTACTTGTTTTGGTGATTCCCAAAGTATTCATATAGACTGCTGCTTATTGAAGACTACTTATCACCAAGCTAGTTACTAAAGCTTTCAGAAGAGTCAAGGAAAGAAAATAAAGTTGAGCAGTTAACAATAATTGGAGACAGATAACTTTCACCTCTACTTCTAAATCATAAGTTGATAGAGTCAATATCCTTATCCTTTGGGCAACAGATAGGAATGCATCTGAAAATGGGTGAGATGACTGTGTTACAGGTATGGCATAATTAGAATTATAAATTTTTAGGGACCATATATTGTAGACACATAATAGTGTCATTAAATAAAAATAATAAATAATTCCCAACATCTCCATAGCCTAATGTATCTTTACTGTGTTTTTCACTCATTTTATCTGCCCAAGTTATTTGCAGAATGCTATAAATTGTACAGTGTAAGAAAATTTGTAATAATGCCACTAAAATTGGTTTTCATGTAGTGTTGTGGTTGAGCAATAAGTCATCAAAATCGTATTTTAATTCTCAGATCTCTAGAGAAAGCCGTGCAAACCAGTTTTCATCTTAGAGGTTTCTGAAAACACCATCTCTGAATTCTTACTGTTTAATAAGAGGGGGCCAGTGCAGAGGGGACAAAAATTGATAGAAACATACTTTCTACAGACAATATTTGGCAAGAATGGAGTACGATCAATACGAAACCTCTAGTTCAATACCATTACACATAAAAACACAATACCAAACTTTTTAGCAGCAAAGAAACATGTTAAAATCAATATTAAGTACAAGTATGTATCAGTCCAAAGAAATTGTCAGATGAAAAACCTGTGGGGATCAATATAAGGAACCAAAAACTTCACGTGTTTTCTTTGTGAGATTGATGCTAAGTGAAGAAATCCGTGTAAGTGACAGTGACAATGTGCAAGATTCTCTCATTAAAGAAAATCCAGCTTAATAAGCACCTGTTAGGATGTTGAATGGATTCCAAACTGGCATTTACTGATGCAGGAGATTCTGTGACACGTGGTGAGTGTGACCTGGTATAAGTTTCAGTCTGGGTGTAGGAACAGTGAATGGTGTGGGTTAGCAGTGGTAGAGCCTTGAGAGAGAGAGATAGAGAGAGAGGATGGGAGGCTTGGGGACATATATGATATGCTGGTGTGTTATTGGGAAAATAAACACTGAGAAACATAATTTTATCCTATAGGATTTATTTTCCCCCTGAATAATAGAGTTAATGCTCTGTCTCTAAATAGCTTTTAGAAAAAAGTCACCTAGTCTTCTCACCTCAGAGCCAGAAGTAGGCTTGAGTACCTGAAAACAAACACTAAGTTACATAACAAATGTAGTTTGTGGGGCGCCTGGGTGACTCAGTCAGTTGAGCTTTCCACTTCAGCTCAGGTCATGATCTGACAGTTCCTGGGTTTAAGCCCTGTGTTAGGCTCTGTGCTGACAGCTCAGAGCTGGAAGCCTGCTTTGGATTCTATATTTCCCTCTCTCTCTACCCCCAACCCCCCAACTCATGATCTGTCTCAAATATAAATAAACATTAAAAATTAAAAAAAAGATGTAGTCTGAATACATTTATTTTGAGCTGAGTGAGAGTCCATCAGAGAACAATTTTGCATTGAAACCTTTGCAAGTTTCAGTAAAGTTTCATGCATTGCTACACCGTGTCTCTCTGAACACCTCTTTGCATTATAATGATTTGGCTCATGAAGGAAGCACTCCATAAGGTCGGGACCTCTTGTTCCTTGTTTCGTTGCTTTGCCCCAACGTTAATGTCAGTAGTTAATATCCTGTTGATAACCCCTTTATGTAATTCATCTATACCATATATTAGCCACAAGATCCAGACAGGCTACTCAACCTCATTGGCTGAGTTCCTAATTTGTAATACGTATGTAGTATTTCCACTGCATACTTCATGGGCTGTAACAATAAAAAAAAAATGATATGTTGTAACTATGCTTTTGAAAACTGTAAAGGGCTGTATAAATGTGAGGTGTCCTTCGATATGGGACCTGCAGATGTGAAACTACATGAGTTTAACTATGATGCCGTTTGAGATATGGGGGCTAGTGCAATGCATGGAGCTCCCTACTTCTCCGCCATCTTGCCCCTCCTCTATGATGCCGTTGCCCAAAGTGATGGAGACTTTCACATCTTATTTAGGGGCTGGAAAGCATCACTGAAGTTTAATCTCCAGTATAGGCAGCCAGCCAGAGTGAGTTGTATCAGTGCTAGACCTGTCCTGGCTTTTCAGTGTATTTGCAAGTCCTTGACCTCATGTACCTTTCCAACTGCCCTTGTTGGGAATTGGTTAAAAAAGATTCAGAGGCCCTTGGACTCTCAGGGTTGTTCAACGAATGACTCCAGAACAACCACCTGATCCATCAAGACATAACTGTGATATAATTTAAATATGCAAAATTAATAAAAAATTGTTAAACACATTTTATAACCATGTTGAAAGAGATTCATAATTTGACAAGGATGTGTGAATCTAGGTTCTGATGTTCTGAAGTATAAATAAAGCAATTTGCAGCCCACATTGTAAAAACTAGCACTTTGCCTCCCCCATTAGAAAAGTGTCCTTTGTCTTTCCCCATCACCATAATTAACTAGATGCTATTCATTAAACAATGAAACAGACAATTAAATAGTAATAATAGTACTTTAATTATGAAGGTATTGTTATCTGCATAGAACGTGGAGAGAGAGAGAGATCACTTGAGCTTCATTTAAAACATTTGCTTGTCTGGTTTTTAAATACTGAAGAAGCAAGTGTTCATATTCTCAGAGCGTCTAACAGGAAAAAGGATAGAATCTATATCTTCATAAAGCCATTTCTGATAATCAGGAGTCTCATTTATTAATGGACTAAGATTTGATGAAGACGCGTGAATTCTTAATAAGCATCCTTAGTCTTTTTTCAAGAGGCATCTCTAACGGTTCTAAGAATCATCAGCAAGTATTTTTAGACACAAGGATGCATGCTTAAGAAAGTCCTGTGTGTGATGACTTTCAGAGTGTATTAAGCACCACAATACCAAGCTTAAATTCAATTTAGACTGCTCTGTAACTTGCCTTCTCTTTTTCCCTTTGGGCTGAGGGTGATTTTAAGAGTGTTATTATTTTACATTTGATACAACTGAATAAATGATCCTATTCCAGTTATACAAAACCTAGCTGAAACTCCAAAATACATTTTGTCCAAATTTGTAACAATTCTCCATATGGAGGGGGGCAACTGGGTGGCTCAGTCGGTTAAACATTTGACTCTTAATCTTGGGTCAGGTCATGACCTCACCGTTTGTGAGTTTGAGCCCTGTGTGGGGCTCTGCATGCACAGCGTAGAGCCCACTTGAGATTCTTGGTCTGCCTTTCTCTCGGTCTCTCCCCTGCTCACTCACCCTCTTTCTCAAAATAAACAAACTCTAAAACAAAGCAATTCCATACATTGGGGTTTCTATTACTCAGGACAAAGCTTCAGATATAAACAGTGTTCTCAAGGGGCACCTGGGTGGCTCAATCGATTAAGCATCTGACTTCAGCTCAGGTCATGATCTCACGGTTCACGGGTTCGAGCCCCATGTCTGACTCTGTGCTGACAATTAGCTCAGAGCCTGGAGCCTGCTTTGGATTCTGTGTCTCCCTTTCTCTCTGACCCTCCCCTGCTCACGCTGCCTCTCTCTCTCAGAAATAAATAAAACATTAAAAAAAAAAAAAAACAGTGTTCTCATTCATCATCTTTCACCCAGTAAAATCTTAGGATATGGACAGCTTTGTCTGTGTTCCTTTGTATTTCATAATTAAATATAAACCTAGTGTTTAATAAATGTGACATATTCATGGAAAACAGGGTAACATTTTGACCATTTCATTTAGATTTAAATCTATGATTTGCCACCTAGGGGCTCTGTGACATTGGGGAAAATCACTCTTCTAAACCTCTGTTTCTTCATATGGAAAATGGTGCTACACTGTAAGCTCTGAGGATTAAATGATCATTATATATAAAACACTTAGCATGGAACCGGTTTAGTGAGTGTTCACTCACCCCGCTTGTTATTATCATAGTACATATCTTAGCCTGTTGTCTCCTCTAAATTTGACATGGTCCTGCATATAGTGAGTGAGTGAAACCTCCTCAAAGATACAAAAAATACTCAGTCAGTTTTTAAAGTTTATTTGTTTTGAGAGACAGAGAGGGAGAGAGAGTGTGTGAGCACGTGTGGGGGAGGGGCAGATAAAGAAGGATCAAGAGAATCCCAAAGAACCCAGCACAGGGCTCTATCCCATGAAGCTTAAGATCATGACCTGAACCGAAATCCAGAGTTGGACATTTAACTGACTGAGTCACCCAGGTGCCTTCTAAATCAGTTATTCTTATTTAAGAAACAAAACAAATGAGCAAAGGAGAGAGAGAGAGAGAGAATTTAAGAAACAGACTCTTAGCTATAGAGGACAAACCACAGGTTACCAGAGGGGAGGTGGGGGTTGGGGATTAGGAGTGCACCTGTCCTGATGAGCACGAGGTGATATGTGGAATTATTGACTTACTATATTGTACACCTGAAATTAATATCACACGTATGTTAACTAAACTGGACTTATAATAAAAGCTTAAATTAAAAAATCAGTTATTCTGACGTGTGTAGTGATATCTCATTGTAGTTTTGATTTATATTTCCCTGATGATGAGTGAGGTTGAGCATCTTTTCATATGTCTGTTGGCCATCTGGATGTCTTCTTTGGAAACATGTCTATTCATGTTTTCTGCCTTTTTATAAAACTGGATTATTTTGGGGGGAGATGTTGAATTTTATTAGTTCTTTATATAGATTTTGGATACTACTCATTTATCAGATATGTCATTTGCAAATATTGCATTTTAGTTTTGTTGATTGTTTCCTTCACTGTATGAAAGCTTTTTATTTTGATAAAGTCTTAGTAGTTTATTTTTGCCTTTGTTTTTCTTGCCTCAGGTGGCATATCCAGTATGAAGTTTCTACAGCTGATGTCACAGACTTTACTACCTGTGTTTTCTTCTAGGATTTTAAGGGTTTCCTGTCTCACATGCAGGTTTTTCATCCATATTGAATTTATTTTTATCTATGGTGTAAGAAAGTGGTCCAGATCCATTCTTTGGCATATTACTGTCCAGTTTCCCCTGCACCATTTGTTGAAGATGCCGTCTTTTTTTACACTGGATATTCTTTCCTGCTTTGTCAGAGATTAATTAACCATATAGTTGTGGGTTCATTTCTGGCTTTTCTATTCTGCCTTATTGATCTTTGTGTCTATTTTTGTGCCTGTACCATAATGTCTTGGTCATTACAGCTTTGTAATATAGCTTCAAGTCTAGAATTGTGGTGGTTCCAGCTTTCCTTTTCTCCTTCAAAATTGATTTGGTTATTCTGGGTCTTTTGTGGTTCCACACAAATTTTAGGATTTTTTGTTTTAGTCTGTGAAAAATGATGCTGTTATATTATAATCCAGCAACTGCACTATTAGATATTAGCCTAAAGTATACAAAAATGCTAATTCAAAAGCATATATTACCTTGATATTTATAGCAGCAGTATCAATAAGAGCCAAATTATGGAAAAAGCCCAATGTCTATCAACTGATAAATGTGGTATACATTTGTGGTATACAATGGAGTATTACTCAGCTATTAAAAAGAAAGAAATCTTGCCATTTGCAACGATATGGATGGAGCTAGAGAGTATTATGCTAAGTGAAATAAGTCTCGCAGGTAAAGACAAATCCTATATGATTTCACTTTATGTGAAATTTAAGAAACAAAACAACCATGGGAGAAGGAAAAAGAGGCAAAGCAAGTAATAGATTCTTGACTATAGAGAACAAACTGATGGTTACCAGAGGGGAGGTTGGTGGGGGTATGGGTTAAATAGGTGATGAGAATTAAAGAGTATACTTGTGATAAGCATTGGGTGTTGTATGTAAGTGTTGAATCACTAAATTCTACACTGGAAACTAATTTTTAAAAATCAGTTATTGTGTTTTCTCTTTTCCTTGATCAGGTGCACCTGGGCTTTTGAATATTCCTGAAAATAATGACATTTTCTCTCACTTGAGCTAAGAAGTCTCCACAGGACTGAGAAACTTACCAGCAGTCATCTACCTCATCTGAGTTGGCTCTACCATCCGGGTGTCCTGATTCAGCTCTTGCTATTTCCAAAATACAGTAACCTTTCCTCTTCTTTTCTGAACTGAAAGACATTTACTTTTACCCATTAGACATTAAAATATCCTTTAATGCTAAAATCTTAACAGTTTAAGCAACCATAAATTGCTTTGGAAGTTTATGTCCATATTGGATTTTTCTACAGATAATAATGACATTCTCTTCAGACATCTTAGTCTTTCCTGGTCAACAGTAAATTGATGGCAGGATACTAGTTGGCAAATAGTTTAAAACCTGAACCATGGAATAGACACTGTAAACCCAGATATCAGAAAATTCTGACTTGGATGTGTGAAATTTTCATTTACAAGGTCAACTACATGAAAGGTACAATTACACAGGTGAATGTATATTTGGAACTCTGGATTCTATTTTTTGTTCTTTGAGTGCCCAATGCATCAGTCTTTAGACAGCCCCTTAGGCTAGTGTTGGATGTGAGGCTCTCATGCAACCCCAGATAAATAAATAATTCTCTGTCTTTGTAATTAAAAAGCAATGCTTCTTAATAAGTCTGTGTCAAGTTATACAATCAATCTCATTTTCTCTGGCAAGTAGGAGAATAAACCAAAGGAAACATATGAGACGTGCCCCTAGCATTGGGTAAGGAAACTCTTTAGGCTAAGGAATAAGGCACTTTGTGCCTAACTGTGTCTGTCAAAACTCCCCATTGTATCCAAGACACATATTGACCTTTCAAGTGCCACATGACCATTTGAAACTCAACAATCTACTTGTGGCTCTTTTCTGAGTCCTACCAAGGAAGGATTGTTTTGATCAATTTAATAGTCAATTTTTTTGCCAAGGTCGTATTGTATTTCATTAATTTACTGTCTAGTAACTTCCTTTGTTAATTAGTGAGCTCATGAAATCAGAAAGAATTAATATCCGTACCTTTATGCACACAATACTCCTGAGTGATTTTCAATATTGCAATCTGCAGCTATTCAATTTTATTTTTAACCTATACTTCAGAGTTTGTACAAACACCATTTTGTATTTGATTGTAATCGCAGTATTGTTTCAGTTGATCAGAACAAATGCTTTTTGAGTATCTACTTTAAGGAGATTTTCAAGGAAGATTCCACCATGAATAAAACACAGGCCTGCCCTCGATTGCTTGATTCTTCACTTGGTGAGGTAAAGACATATCACATTAATTTTTATTTAAAAATTGTTTTTAGGGGCACCTGGGTGGCTTAGTTGGTTAAGCGTCCAACTTTCGCTTAGGTCATGATCTCGCAGTTCGTGGGTTCGAGCCCCGCGTCGGGCTCTGTGCTGACTGCCAGCTCAGAGCCTGGAGCCTGTTTCAGTCTGTGACTCCCTCTCTCTCTGACCCTCCCCTGCTCACGCTGTCTCTCTCTCTCTCCTAGAAATTAATAAAACATTAAAAAAAATTGTTTTTAATGTTTGCAGTGCCTGGGTGGCTCAGTCATTTACGCATCCGGCTTTGGCTCAAGTCATGATCTCATGTTCATGGGTTCAAGCCCCACATCAGGCTCTGACCCTCCCCTGCTCACGCTGTCTCTTTCAGAAATAAATTAAAAAAACATTAAAAACTTTTAAAAATTGTTTTTAATGTTTATTTTTGACATACAGAGAGAGACAGAGAATGAACAAGGGAGGGGCAGAGAGAGGGAAACAGAGAATCTGAAGCAGGCTCCAGGCTCTGAGCTGTCAGCACATCAGCACAGAACCCGATGCAGGGCTCCAACTCATGAACTCACCTGGTTGCTCCAAGACACATTACATTTAAATGAGGTAGAATACAAACAAAATGAAAAAGATAAAATATAAAAACAGCCATATGGTAGATTCTGTGCCAGTGCCTTATATACATGATCTCATTTAATCCCCCTAATACCTATGTGCTAGGTATGACTATCCCCATTTTATGGGTAAAGAAATCAGGTGAAGACATTAAATAACTTGCCTGGGGTCATACAGCCAGGGAGTATAAGGAATGAGATTGAAGTCATTCTGACCTATATTAATATATTGACTCTGTCTATACATAAAACATGCAGACACAGGATTATAATAAAAGAAGGAAGATAATAAATGTCCTAAGAGAAGAGAAGATCAATAATCACGGGAAAATTCAGAGAGGGAAAGATTACTTGTGATTCTAACTCATCAGGGAATTTCACTGAAGTGGTGGCATTTGATCAGAATTTTAAAGGACAGGTAGGTTTGAGCCATTTTGGAGTAAAGGGCATTCTACATGGATGGGATAGCTTATGTGAGGAAAAGGCATTGGGGGAAGGGAAAGATACATCCTGAAAAAGTGAATAGTCAAGTTTGGCTGGAGTATGGTTATGAAGGAGAGTAGGAGGTGTGTTTGAAAAAGTAGACTGGGTGAAATTGGTGGCCTTTGGTTCTGGCTAAGGGATTCATACTTAATCTAAGACACAAGAGAGAGCTCTAGAATGTTTCAAGTAAGAGAATGATGTGATTTTCGCTCTGTTTATGCCAGATACATCTAAAATTTGGGTAGTGGACTGCAGGGACCAGCATGTCATAAGCCTATTGGTGAATTCAGAGGGGGTAGAGCTGGAAAGATGAGGGCAGACATGCAGTAGAACAAAGGAAAGAGGAGTGACATGTATCTTCAAGATTCTAGAATCCGAATGACTGTGAGAATTTTGTGACAAATAAGCATTGCTACCAGTAGGAAGAAGTTTTGGCTTTTCGTGCTTATTTAGTTTTGTAGAATATGTTTATTTAGTTTTTGCAGAATATGTTTATTTGCTTTGGTAGAAGGTGAAGTTGAGGTGGTCATGGGATATCGGCTCAGTCCTTTGGGGGCTGCTATAACAAGATAGCATTGACTGGGTGCTTTACGAAAAGCACATTTCTCACAGTTCCAGAGGCTGGAAGTCTAAGCTTAAGGCATCAGCAGATTTGGTGGTTTGGTGATTTGGTGTCTGGTGGGGGCCCACTTCCTTTTTCATAGGTCGTCATCTTCTCACTGGGTTTTCACATGGCAAAAGGAGCCAGAAAGCTCTCTGGGGTCTCTTTTATCAAGACACTAATCCAGTTCATGAAACCTCGACATTTCCCAAGGGCCCTACATGCAAATACCACTACACTGGGCATTAGTGCTTAACATAAGTGTGGGGCTGAGGATATGTTCAGTCTATAGCAGACTTCCAGGTGGCCATATCCCAGAAGCAGTGGGGGAAATTCCAAACAGAACTAAGAGCAGTGTAATAAAATGTAGATATAGGTATCATTTGCCCCAGAGAAGAGCTACAATGGAGCAAAATGATAGGGGACCTCTAAGGAGCAATCCCAGAGTATAGCACCATGATAGAAGTTCAAGGAATATGTAGCTTTATGAGCGTGAAGAAGAAAATCACCTGGAGAGAGAGGGTGAAAGGAAAAAGTACTGAATGCTTTGTTGAGAACCACTGTGGACCAGAGCCAGGGCTGCACGTCTCACATGTGAGAGACACAGCAAGCCTGCAAAGTGGATATTATCACACTTGTGTGCACACTGAGGCATGGAGAGTTTGGTTTGCCCAAGGTCTGACAACAGATGGTAGGTGAGGAGCTGGACATGTGATCTAATGCTTCTGATTCTGAAGCCTGTGCTTTTTTCTAGGTCAGGGGTTGCCCAAGTTTCTGTAAAAGGTCGGTTAAGAAGTATTCTAGGCTTTCTGGGCCACACAGTCTCTGTCACCATTACTTGGGTCTGTTGTTGTCATGCAAAAGCAATCACGGATGGTGGTGAGTGGGCATGGCTGGGTTCCAATAAAACAAATTTATAGACACTGAGATTTGAAATTTCATATAATTTTCATGAGTCACAGAGCAGTATTCTTGTTTTGAGTTTTTCTCAACCATTTGAAAACATAAAAAACATTCTTCAAGTACCAGGAGTGCAAGAAGAAGTGGCAGTGAGTGGTGAGCTGGAGCACTTCAGCAGAGATGGGGAGGGAGAGGCGTCGGAAATATGTCAAACCACAGAAGTAGACAAAACTGTACCAGGACTATTGACTCCAGTCTTTCTCTGATAATTTGTACTGACATAGATTTTGTTTGATGTCTTCTCCTAGAGCTTCTAACAGCAAATTAGCTTAATTGCAAAGTTACTTCTCAGCTTAACGATTCTTCTGGAACAGGGGAGTCTCCTCAGGCATAACGTGATCAGCTCTATTTTCTCACTTCACTCAGCAGATTTTTCTCTCCTCTTTGTAATTCTGTAGGAAAATCTGACCCTACACTTTAAGCCTTTTCTCCAGGTGCATGAGCTCCATTTTAACTCTGGCTCTCGATTCAGAATAATTCTGCTTGTTAAAGATGCCACAATCTAACTTCTTCCATAGTAATGAACTTCCAGCACAAGAAGCAAAACAAAGATCATCACTCTCTGCTCACTTTTCATTCAAAATCACTATTTCCAGTTCCGTTCTTGTTTAACAATCAAGCATGGGAATTTTTGTACACTCTGCCTCTCACCTTCTATCCACTTCATGTAATTGCACTTTTGTTTGAATGTCAGTTCTTGTGACCTACGTTTCTCTCTTATACACACATACGCGGGCCCAAAGCAACTCTTGCTTTCTGAAAATGTGAGCCTCCTTTGCTTATTTTTTTCCTCAGTGCTATTTTTCCTTTTTCTCCTTCTTCCTGGCAATGCACTTAAGTTGTACTTAACTTTACTAATTTGGGGGAGATTATGTTTACTAAAAAAAGACATGACAGAGAGAAAATCAGGTTCTTTGCTTAGCTAGAAGAATATTTGGCAGGAATGGAAGTGCATTTCATCATGTCATGCTTTACCTAGTTCTGTAGTATCCCTTAAAGTGGACCATACATTTTGAAAAGTTCAAGAGAAGACTTCAAGGGTAAGATTGGCCAGAAACCATGTGAGAAATTGGGTGAACATGTAGGAGGTCTATGACCTCTCTTTTCAGGCATAATCTCTACTCTTGAGTCGTTTTCCCAGAGATGTTTTTTTGTCGTTGTTGTTGTTCCATTCCTTGATGACGAAAGGGCAATGACACCCTAGCTGTAGAGGCAAACAAATGCTAGATGGTAGATGGGGATGGGGTTGGCATCTCCTTTGTCCACAAATAGACAAAGGATGCCTCACTGGCCACTAGGCTTACATCTTTCCCAAATTACCTTTCTCCCTTGCTTGACTTAACAAAAGGGGGCCATATTCATCTCATTCTTTGTTGATAAATAGCATCAAGTAATGATATGATGCTGATAGGGGCCACCTGAAAATCATAAAAACCCAAAGAACAGCTTCTGATTGAACTTAGCCTCAAATCGTTGCTTTGGAGAGAGAATGATATGAATAACTGTTTCCATGTCATAAGCACTAGTTATGGGCCAGGCCCTCCACTGGTCCTTCACATACATTGTTTCATTAAATCCCCACTCTTTACAAGAATGACTATTGTCCTTCCATTGCAGATGAAGAAACTGAGACCCAGGGAGTTTATTTACCTTGCTAGGACTTAAACCCAGGTGTAATGGGTTCCCAAATATTGCATTATGCTACAAGGACCATTTATACAGGTAACCTTTACTTCATATTGAATTTGATTGTTTTGTTTTGTTTTGTTTTGTTTTTGAGATCTGTGACATCTGTAAGCCTTCAGGCAATCTTACCTGGGAGAGAAAGGCAGTTTTTGTCCAGGGTGTGTAAAATGAAGTCAAGGGGCAGCCTTGATTCCAAGCCGGTTCCCAGTTTGAATGGCTGCCTGGGCCAGAAGCACAGGATTGATCCATAGGCATCATGTCCTGATATCTGAACAGGGTTGCCTGTAGATGAAATGGATTTGGGTCTGTGGGACGGCAGAAGGGCTTTCTGGTTGCCTAGGAAAGAGTTAACTCTTACAACTAAGGAACATTTACATGTGAGAGGAATAGATTCCAACATTTAATGGGATCTTAGATGACATCTTTGTATAAAATTTTCAAAGTGGGATTCTTACATACATAATTTATCTCTGTAATTAAAAAGCCTAATTTAAAAAATAATACAGATGCAACACATAATGGTGTGATTTCTTGTCACAAAACAAATTATTATCTTGATAATGCAATATTGTAATTTACATTGCTACAAAATACAGCACTTTTATGAATTGCATGATAAATGTTGTCTAATTATGTTTCTCCTGATCCTCTCTTTCTTCATTTGTTTTGCTTATTAGATGATAAGGAGTTCAGTTGGCACTGGTGGGTTGAGACCTTTCCATAAGCATCTGTGGGGTGAGGAAAAAATTCAGGAAGTTCTCTTGGCTTGGCCCCATTGGACAAGCAAGGCAAATGCCATCTCGTGCTTTGACATTGTTAAATATGGGACAATAGTCTCAAAATGGAGTCACTTGTGCTAAGCCCACATCATCAAACTGAGACTTAATACTGAAGGTTACTACAGTTTCAGCCTCTCCCACAAATGGAATGCATCTCAGTCAGTCTGGAATTTCCTGGTCAGCACTAGTGAGGTTATCTGCCTGATAGATCCCTACCGTTCCCCGAAGAAAGGTGACCTTGCCAGAAACAATCTCCTCTTTGCTTGGTCCTTGCCCCTCCCTTCCTGTCTATTAAAGTCTCCCACTCTGTACAGCTCCTGGGAACTCCTTTCTATCTGTTAGATGGGATGCTGCCCAATTCATGAATCGTTGAATAAAGCCAATAAGATCTTTAAAATTTACTCAGTTGAATTTTGCTTTTTCATAATATGAATGGGCATGTCACAGAAGGTCTCTTGGGGTGGGGGGCTGTGTTTTGTGTGTGTACGAGTTTCATTGCAAATTCCTCAAGTATGCCGCAGATGAGAGCTAGGGGCCTCCTGTTATGGAGGTACTTTAGCCATAAATGACCATTATATTTCTGAGCAGCCCCTTCAATTCCCCTCGCTTTCCTCCTGGTTACAGAACCATAATTCTTGGCCGGGAAGGGAGTGTAAATAGCTCTCCCACCGCTGATGCCACTTAGCTGGCTGCAAATTGATGTGGATGGCTCTTTAGCTTTGGAGACTGTGCGGTTCACCTTCACAGCGCGCACGCCTTTCATTGGCCTGGGGCTTCAGAGCCTGAGATAAATCCTTAACTAGAGCTTGGCTCTCTGCATTGCAACACATCAGAACTAGTGGATGGAAATTTCAAATATTTTGGAAATTTACACCTTGTCACTCTCTGAGGGCGATGATTTTAAGAAATTATGCCATCTCCACCCACCTTTGCATACTAAGTCTAAAAACCCAGAGCCATTTCTAACTCCTGCTAAAGTGCTGAAGGTCAGAGGGGTCAAGAGGAGCCAAAGCTTTGTGCCTGTTTCCCATTATTATGCTAATCATATGCATGGTCTTTCTGCACTTACACATCCATTTTCATGGCCAAAAAAAAAAAAAGTTGGTGTTTTAAAGAATGCTAATATTTAAAGCAGTGACAAATGACTGAAAATTCCAAGTAAAGACTCACATTTTGCCCTTGGCTTGTGACGTTTGGGAGAAGGAAGTAAAGATCTGACCAAAACTGTGGTTTCTAAATTCTGTTAACTCTTTCTTTGCCTTTTTGTTTCTGTTTTTGTTTTTGTTTTTTTGTTTGTTTCCTGACTGGTCTTCATACCATAACATTGCTAACAATTTCTTTTCCCTCTGTGAGCTTTCTCATGATTTTGGTGGATGGTTGAAAATAAGTTTTAAGATATATATCAACATATTTTCCATGAGACCACCTCAGGTCTTTGAGAGTGACATTATGAAGAGTTTGCTGCTTTTGTGAGAAACTTCAAACTGATCCTGATTTTCCACTCTAACAATCTGAAAACGGTTATTAGTAAAATTAGTTAGCCTTCTCTCCTCTGGATGAAAACTATTCCAATTCATGTAACCCTTCTCACACTTTCAAATGAGTGTCATATTAATCATTTTTAATTTCCTCTGTTAAACTCTATAGATTTCTTTAACCAACAACTTTTAGTGAGACCAGTGCTGTCCTAGGCATTCAGTACATGAAAAGTGCAAGAAATCTGGAGTAATACAGATGACAAATGGTAATAGCATGAAATGACTGCTATTGATATATATATAAAAAAATCATACTAAAATAAGATTCGCAAGCACAGTTTGGCTACATTAAAGGAGAGGTGATCAAAAAGCTTCCCAGAGAAGGACTTGTGACCTTCGGTGTGGACAGTGAGTGAAATTCCCCTGGAGGAGTACAGAGAAGGGCTTTCCAGGCAGACTGTAAAACATGAGACAAGTCATGGGTGATCCAGGTGGGGCTCAGGGATAATCCAGGTGGGGACTGGAGAGTGTGTAGGAACCTGAGGGGCGGAGGCAAGCCTGCATTATAGGGTCTTTTAAGAAATGAGGTTGGGGCACTTGGGTGGCTCAGTTGTTTAAGCATCCAAGTTCAGCTCAGGTCATCATCTCACAGTTAGTGTGTTCGAGCCCTGTGTTGGGCTCTGTGCTGACAGCTCGGACCCTGGAGCCTGCTTCAGATTCTGTGCCTCCGTCTCTCTCTGACCTCCCCCACTTGTACTCTGTCCCTCTGTGTCTCAAAAATAAATAAAAACATTAAAAACATTTTTTAAATGAGGTTTAGTAAGGGGGGGCTGGGGAGTACTTAAGAGAGGCTTTGGATGATCAGCTGAGTTTTAGAAACATAAATTGTGCATCATCACGTCACTGAAATTTTTTCTAACTATCTAAAATACTATAGTCCTCATCATCCATATCAGTAACATTATCACTTAAACTGTCTCATCCCTTTACTGTGTCTTACCTATCACAAAATGAAGAGAAAATCCCATACTTTACATTTCCTTTCTATCCTCCTCTTAAACTTGGCACCATGCTGACAATATACTCCTTACTCAACACATAGTAATTTAAAAGAATTGACCCTGTGGTGTCATTGTCTCTAGAGTACTAGATGCAGCCACAGGCCCTTTGCATATGCTGTCTAGGCAGTGTGCATACACGGAGTCCCCATCTGTCCTCAGGTTTGCTACATTAAGACAACTTACCACTTCTGGAATCACAGTTCATGATTAAAGCACTGTTTTTAGAAAGCTACGGAGAAATGCTCTCTAGTGTAGCTGGCCCAAACATGGGATCCCTTAGGATGAAACTGTCAGGTGAACTGGCTATCTCTGAATGGAGACCACAGAACCTATTGAGTTATGGCTTCGTGGTCCAGCAGGTGGGACCTTAAGGCACTAAGAGGCAGTGAGAGAGCAGAGGCATCATGAAATGACTGGGAGCAGGGGTGCTTTCAGTTCCTCCGTGTGGCAACCCAGGCATCCAGCAGCTGGCCTTGCCCTTCCTTCCAGCCCCATACGTCTCTGTCGCCCTGTGGCACCAGCTTCTCTCTGCCGATACCACGGTGCCTGTGTTTCCCTGGGCACACCACAAGGTTTCACCTCCATTTCTCATGCTTTGCTCGCCCGTCATCCCGTGCATACTCTGAGCTAACCCCTCCGCACTCTCTAACAGTCCTCAGAGTTATAGGCTCCTTGAGTCCTGGTGGGCCAGGCACTCAGCACCTGTAGCGTCTCCCCAGAAAAGCATTTAATTTTATGATTTCATTCATCGTCTGCATTTGTTGCATTCCCTAACTTCACTGTGGGAGTCTCATGAGCTGGGTGGGCCAGGCCTAGGGTGAGGCAAGGCAGGCAATGTCCTTAGGCACAACATTTACAAAGCATCAAAACCCCTCTGTAATCAAAAGAAATGTGTTGATAGAATATTTTTTTGAAATTTAAAAAAATGCAAAAAGTCCATAATAAACAAAATATTAACATTTTATTTTATTTTTGAAAGAGAGCAGGAGCAAGTAGGGGAGGGGTGAGAGTGGGCAGGTTCCATGCCCAGTGAGAGAGCCTGAGGCAGGACTAAATCTCACAACAGTGAGGTGATGACCTGAGCTGATATCAAGAGTCAGAAACTGACTGAGCCACCCAGGCGCCCAAAGGCATCAACAAATTTGTGTTTAAAATAAACACAAGGGGGCACCTGGGTGTCTCAGTTGGTTAAGCATCTGACTTTGGCTCGGGTCATGATCTCCCAGGTCAAGTTCGAGCACTGTGTCAGGCTCTGTGCGAACAGCTCAGAGCCTGGAGCCTGCTTTGGATTCTGTGTCTCCCCCCACCCCCCCATCTTGCTGCCCTCCCTTGCTCTCACTCTGCCTCTCTTTCTCTCAAAAATAAACAAACATTAGAAAAATAAAAAAATAAGTAAAATAAACACAAGATATGCATTACCGATTTTTCTTTTTGCCACAGGCTCCAATATGGCTTGATACAACCCTGTAACTGCTCTTGTATTTATTTAAAATGTTGATATTTTGTTAATAATTGATTTTAACATTAATTGTGATTTTTAAAAATATTGCATTAAACCCTTAGTCATCATCGTTAGAAGGGATCTTTTTGGTATGCCTCCTAAATTTTTTTGTCTTTCTTGACACATGAGGACAGAGTATTATTCTTCATTCATACCTAAACCTTGGCACAAAGCCTTACCTGGGATAGGTGTTCGCCAGACACCAAATTATATACCTGCAGATTTAGTTTAGAGTGAGCTCTAGAATGTAGACACATGAAATTCACTCTAAGCTTCAAACTTTTTATAAATACTCCTAATTTCACTGTCTTTGGCCAATATAATCTCAGTTGTTGAGAAAACTGCTTATTCTCTAAAACAAAACAGAACCCCTCAGTCTGCTCTTCAGTCTGGTCTTGAGTATCTAGACATATCTGATCCATCCATCTCTGTTCAGGTATGTACTAAGTACCTACAAAGCTGCCCTGGGCATCACCCCTATTCCTGTGGATCTTCTTAAAGTCCGGAAGGAGAGAAAACGCATGAATTGATGATGCGTGAAATCATAGAAATACGTGCAAGATAAAGAAGTAATCCAGATGCGTGAGTGATCACAGCATAGATAAAACTTTCTCCAGCTTGCTTTCTACTCCAATGGCTAAAGATCATAAAATAAGGATATGTTTTCTTTCTACTGGCCCATCGAAAATTGTCACTTACACTGGGTACAAAGATCTTTGCGGGGCTGCTTTTATGACATACAGCTACTTTCACCTGGAGTCAAAGCATTTCAGAGATCAATTTTCACAGCAGCAGCAGCAGCAGCAGACAAGGGATATATATCTGCTAGTTGCCCTGAATTCCCTTCTGACAGTGATTGAAACGACCAAGACCACCTCTGGCCCAGAACATTCCCACTCAACATCAGTTACCTGAAAAATGACTACAGATTATCAAGCAAAATGCAGCTTCCAGGAACACCAAAGGCTAGTCATTTGGCATCTGCCTCACTGGGATGAGGTTTGGATCATATTTTGTTAACATATGCATGAGACTGTCATAAAGGAGAGAAGGAAAAGCTGTACTGAGAATTAAACACAGAATAACTTTTTCACCTTTCACAAATGTATATCTTGCTCTTTGCTTGAATCTAGGGACTGGGTTTTCCATTTAGTTCAAGAAATGTTTATTAAGCACATGCTATGACCTAGCACTATTCCATAGGTGTTAGCGATACAAAGATCTATTAGACGTGGTCTCTGTCCTAAAGGAATTGATCGTAATATGGAGGGAGAAAGTGAAGAGCAGAGTCACATAACCATAGAGACCCAACAGACATATAGCCTGACCATTAGAGGATGGGCTCTGGTGTCAGGCTGCTTATGTGGCCTTGGGCAAGTAACTTAAACTATTCATGCCTCCATTTCTTATTCTTGAAACTGAGAATTATATTTCCTTAAATGAGTAAGCATATGTAAAGTACTTAGAATAGTGCCTAATACATAATAACCCCCTGATGAATAATAGCTGTTGTTATTAATATAATATCATAATGACAGGATTACATGTGGACATCTGTGAGAGCACAAAGTAGAGTCCCTTTTTCCAAACTGGATGGAGTCCCTGGACAAGACAACCTGAATTGATTCTTGAAGAATTCAGTGGAATTTTTCAGAGGGGGAGGAAGGGAGGTCACTCAGAGGCCACCGCATGCACCCAGTGGAAGAGGGTGAGGAGGACGGCAGCTCTAGGATGTGCTTTACTGGAGTTTATTAAATGAGCAAAATCATGGGATTGAAGTAGACAGCTGGATGGAGGTAGAACACACAGAGCTCTGTTAGTTAAGGATTTGAATGGAATTAGAATTCTCAAGAAGCCATTGAGGAGTTTCAAGCAAGAAGGCGACATGGTCCACTTTACGTTTTGAAAAGAAAACCCTGGATACACATGCAGAATGGAGAGGGAGGCACAGTAATTGTTGGGAGACTAAGAAGAAAGTTAATATAATGAGCCAATGGTGGCTTCAAATGGGCTGACAGCAGTGGTGGAATTTGGCGGTTGGATGGATGTGAAGGGAATGATAAGGGACAGATTGTTTCCAAGGACGTCCATATTTTCTTGTTCCTACAGCCTGAGTAGATGCTGATGTTCTGATCTGTCCAAAGGAAAACACTGGTGGAGAAGTAGGTCCGGGAAATTATAAACTGGGATTGGTTTTGTCTGGGTATAACAGAGGACCCCCTGCTAAGTGTAGTTTAGCAGGAAATAACATACAAAACATTTGCAGGCTGATGTGGGCTGGTGTGGCCCTCCACAGTGTAAGGAACCCAGATTTTTTTCTCTATCTTGTTATATCATGTGTGGTTTTTGTTCCCAAGGTCACCTCACGAACCACTTAGATGCTGGTACTAATATTGTATCCACCCTCTGGTCGGCAGGTAGGAAAAAGTGAGAGAAGAAAGGAGCATCTTTACCTTTTAGGACACTTGCTAGAAGTTGTACAGACAACTTCTACTTCTATCCCTGTGATGGTTAATTTTATGTGTCAAATTGGCTAGGGCATAGTACCCAGACGTTTGGCCAAATACTCATCTACATGTTGCTATGAAGGTAGTTTTTAGATGAGATTAACATGTAAGTCAGTAGACTTTAAGCAAAGCAGATCACCTTTCATGATGTGGACAGGCCCCATTCAATCAGTTGAAGGCCTTAATTTTAAAAGACTAATGTCCCCCAAGGACAAGACAATTCTGCCTACATCCTACTTCTCATTTCTTCCTAGGGGTTTGAAGCTGCCATATTTTAGAGTTACCAGTCTCTACAGTCACGTGAACTAATTCCTTAAAATCAATCTTTCTCTTTCATCTCTATCTATCTATCTATCTATCATCTATCTATCTATCTATTTATCTATCTATCTATCTATCAATCAATCATCTATCATCTATTTTCTTATTGATTTATCATCTATCTATGCACACACACACACACACACACACACATACACACACCTGTTTTGTGGAGAACCTTGACTAACATAGTCCCATTGGACCTGAGTTAGGCACATGACTATGCATGGCTGTGAGAATGGCTGAGAAATGTGGTGTTAATTCTGCTGGTCAGCATGTCAGCTATGGTTCTAGGGTGTTATTATTGTTGGAGGAGCAGAAGGAGATGTGGTGTGCTGGGGAACAACCGGCAGTCTTAGTCATAACTGTTTAAAACTGAGCTTGAACAGGTTGTACTGGAAATGCTCATAAGACTTCCACATGTAGAGTCAGGTGGTTAGTTCAGAAATTTGACCTTGAAGTGTTGAAGAGAGGAGTGGGGTGAGGAAATAAATGTGGATGTCTCCAGGTTGTCTCTTATAATTTAAGATATGGTTAAAAGGTACATTAGTTAAATTTAAAGATTAATTAATTAATTGTGGAATTGAATGTAAGGTAGAGAGAACAGTGAGAGTAAGATGACATCATAGTTTTGGTTTCGGGGGAGACAAGGTTATTAAGGGATAGTGAAAAGAGAGGGGAAAGAGTGTGGGTTTAACCATGAGACTGGATCTGGACCTGCAGGACAGCCCAGTATTGGGGTCCAGGAGCCCTGGGAAGTAGCAGGTCTGGGGTAAGTACTGGGGGGTCATCAGCTTATACAGGTAAAAGTTAAAGTCATGAGACTGGGGTGTGCAAGTAGGGAGAAGAGCAATGGATGGAAGACAGCGTTCTGAAGAGGAAATGTCAAAGAAAGCTGAAAATAGTGGGCAGAGAGATGTCTCAGACACAAAAAGAATTGGTAACATGAGTTATTAAGGTTCATAACGTAAAGACTATGTTAGTGGCCAATTAGAAGGACAGTAATGGGGGGAACCTGGGCGGCTCAGTCGATTAAGCATCTGACTCTTGATTTCTGCTCAGATCATGATCTCGCGGTTCATGGGATGGAGACCTGCACTGGGCTCTGCACTGCGCTGGCAGTGCGTAGCCAGCTTAGGATTCTCTATCTCTTACTCTCTGCCCCTTCCCTACTCTCTCAAAAAAAAATAAAAAAAAAAAAACATTAAAAAATAAAGGACAGTAATGGAATATGTCACACTGGTCCACTGTGGTAAGGATGGAAGCCAAGTACTCCTTGGAGAATAAAGTGATGAAGAAGGAGAAGGAGGGGGAGGGGACAGTGATAAGGAAGGAAGGAGGAAGAGCAGCTGGAGACCCACTGAGGACTCTGTGGGAGGGCTTGGTTGGTTGGTTGGTTTTTGTTTTTGTGGGAGCTATTTCATCATGTTGATGGGCAGAAACAGAAGAGCCAAAATGAGCAATAAATGAGAGGGCTGTGTGGCTGACTGGCAGAGGAGATGGAGTTTGCTGAGCTGAAGAAGTCAGAGAGGTCCCAGTGACAGGCGTTGAATCATCCACAGGCCTGAGGGTATCACCGGGAAAGGCAGGGAGACTTTCAGAGAGTTGGAAAAAAGTAATGTCTGCATACTCACGGCATTTAAAACAGGGCTTTGCACTTAATAAATATCTCATTAATTGATCTGTCAATCTGTTGATTATTGTTTTTGTGTTATTTACCAGGTCTGTCACTTTCATACAGAGGAAATGTTGGCTTCGTTGAAGTTTTCAAGCGATTGTTCATCTGGGACAAGTTCTCCTACAATTCCCCTATTTAATTCCTAATTTATTCCTGTTCCACAACTCCACAGCTTTGTTATTGAAATGATTATCTTGGGACACAGCCAATTCGTTCTTCTAAGAAAAATCCTTTCTAGAAATTTATTAGGAGGTTTCATTAAAAAAAGAAATTAAGGTAAACCTCCCTTCCAAAGGGAGGCTGAAGCAGGGCAAATAGAGCTCTGTTTGCTGGGTGATGTCTGGGGCCAGGGCCAGGGCTCATGGCCTGGACAACCACATTCATTTCCTTTCCAGACCAAATGCACCTTTGGTGTTTTCCTATCGCATTCATCAAACTTATTCAGGACACCTTTTCTACAAATTGCTACCTTAGTCCCAAGTTAAATAGGTTTCAATCAGCTTTCTCTTTCCGTCCATGATGTCTAAGCAATACCAAATTTGGGAATAGCATTTTAATTATGCCATCATTATTAAGGCAGCAGGTGGCTTTTAATGAGATCGTCTTTAAACAGAACTGTTTCCTCTATATGCTATCAAAATCCACACTTTGCTGCATTGACAGAAAACACTGAAATGTTTTTCTCAGTTTTGGGGAAATGAATCAATGAAGATTGTGATTATTTTAAAGATTGAAGTTTCTGATTGAACCTGTTTTTGTATTTACATGATGAGGAAATATTATTTTTTTGGAAATGAACACACTGGACCCCAATAAAAAGAAATGTATGCAAATTAGCCCAAGCCTAGTGTGAACAATTAATTCTGAAATACAACTAAGAAGCTCTACTTTTCAATTCTCAAACAGTTTTATTGAAAGCAACCTGAAAATCTGTGAAAATGCATGTACTTATTCAGCATGAAAGAGACTTCTAGCAATAAGGACTTATAACAGTTTGGCTGAGCAAAAAGCTGCTATTACCTTTTAAAACCCAGAGAGATGTGTCAGATTGTGTTTTGTTTTTGTTTTTGCATATAGCTCAGAAAGCTCGGTGAAATTTTTCAGAAATGACATTTCCTCTATTTTTCAAAAGCTTGTTGGTTTAGAAGAAAATAGAAACCAGGTCCTTTACCAGAGGACTAAGTGCTCAGATTATAAACTATTGTTTTCTTCAAGTTCACCATCAAGACCTCTTTAGCTATGGTTGTTGAGTAAACGTGATGACCATTTATCACAAATGGACAAGTGCTCCCCACACCGCCAAAATATGAAGAACTTTTGCTTCGTGGATCTCGGGTATTTCACCTCTATGATTTCCCACATACCTATTTGCAAATAGATAGAATCAAAAGATTTACAGAATGAGATAGTCTAGATAACTCTGTGCTTCTCAGTTTGTCCCATAAGTGAGCTTAAATCTCTTTAACATAAGGGATCTTACCTTGTCTACTCCCTTAGGCCTTCCAACACCTACACTGTTGGTCAACTGCTGATTTTACTTGCTATATAAAGAAAATTCCATAAGAAAGTGACATACTGCTCTCACCAGCAACTCACATTAATTTAGGTTCTAGAACTGAAGAGAATCAGTAGCACCTGTTGAGTACCCAGCAGTGAGATTTTACAGTCTTCACATCCGTGCCAACAGGGTAGTGCCAATAGTGTTGTCCGATTCGCAAGTCCCCTGAGACCCCCAAGGAGCTGACACCGATGCAAGTACAAAAGGGTCTTTATTACAAGCTCGAGCAGGGGCTCACCCACCTACCGGTGTAGTGGCAGAAGGTGAAGCCTAGAACAATAGTGAACAGGATTTTTAAGGAGTAAGGGATGGGGTGTTACAGTACACATAGCATCATCACATAAGCACCAATTACAATTGTACAGCAGCACCGCTGCTAATAGCTTTGACCATTCAGTATCTGTGAGGTGTTCATTACATTTGGTGGGACCCCATCATGACTTTTGAGAATCCTTTGAAAATGACCAATTATGAGGTGAGTTCAAAGGGCCCACGTGGGGTTCAGGCAAGCGGTGAGAAATTGGCTAGTTTGTACAGAATAACTATCTACAGCTCCCAGCCTTGACTCAGACCACAGGAATGTTTTTTGATTAGCTGACCTGAGGGTGGTCCTAGGATGGCTTTAGCCTTGAGCAATCTGAGGAACTAGGGCTACATGCAGCCCGAGGTTGCTCTTAATGGAGGCCTTAATTTCAAAATGACATTATTTAGGCTCTTCAATAGAATGACTGAATGGAAGGGAATCTATGAGGATGGTCTTATGCACAGATTCCTTGAATACGAAGAGTTTGACTATTCCTTTTACCTTTCTTGTCACAGCATCTGTTTGACCAATTCCCATCTCCTAAAAATCAACAAGGGAGACACTGACAGGTGCCTGGCTCAGGAGTGAACGTTGGAAGGTCCGGAAGTCCTCCAGTGGGCCCTGAGTATGGAGTGGGCAGTCGTAACCAAGGCATCGAGGCAACTGGACTCAAGGTTCGGGTCACTGGAAACCCACTGATGTATTTAAAACAGGGCAGTGACATCAGATAACAAGACTGAAAACAAGGAGGTGATGCATCAGTGCAGGGAGAGATACAGGGAGCATGAGCTAGGGAAGAATGGTGGAGAAAAATAAATGTTTTAAGAAATGCAGAAACAAGCCAAAATGGTAGTGGAGTGTATAGTAGTGGGAACAGAGTGGAGTCAAGGATGACTTGAACAGTTGCATGGACAGTGATATCCAATATCTTCATATGGCGCAGAGCTAAAATCTTACAGCAGGGGAAGCATTTCATCCCATGGCAAAGGGGGGCAGGGAATAATCTCAGAAGAGGAAGTTCTTAAAGATAGAGGGCCACACCCGACTTCCATGGTGTCCCCAGTGGAGATGTGGTAGGTGGTCAGTATAATCCAGATGGTCTCTATATCCGTTCCTTTCTCATGGTCTTTCCAGCCCTCCTATCACATATCTTAAATTTCACTCTCTCCCTCCCTCTCTTTTTCTTGTTTTCCTGAGCAAGTATTTAGCACATAGTAGAAATTCTGTAAAAATAACTTGGCATGGCACCTGGGTAGCTCAGTCAGCTAAGTGTCCAACTCTTGATTTCAGCCCAGATCATGATCTCACAGTTCCATGGGTTCAAGCCCCATGTTGGGCTCTGCACTGGCAGTGCAGAGCCTGCTTGAGATTCTTTCTCTCGTTCTCTCTCTGTCTCTCCCATGCTCTCTCCCTCTCAAAAATAAATAAATACACTTAAAAAAGTAAATTGGCCATCAGTACCTCACATATTAAGATGCAAGTTTTCTGCCTGATTCTGCACATTCTAAATATTTCCATCACACCTTTCTTGTTGGGCAGTGATTTGAGTATTGCCAATGCCTTATATGATGTAAGTACTGGATCTTTTATACTCTTTTTGAAAAAATTTTTTTAATTTTTTTTTTATTTCTGAGAGAGAGAGAGACAGCATGAGCAGGGGAGGGTCAGAGAGAGGGAGATACAGGCTCTGAACTAGCTGTCAGCACAGAGCCTGACGCAGGGCTTGAACCCATGAACCATGAGATCATGACCTGAGCAAAAGTCGGACGCTTAACCAACTGAGCCACCCAGATGCCCCTGGATCTTCTATACTCTTAAACCTGCTTATCACAATCAGGATGAGGATAGGACTTAAGACACTTCAGCAATGACAAAACAAAGATTTTTATTTTTATTTTTATTTTAAATGTTTTATTTATTTCTAGGAGAGAGAGAGACAGCGCGAGCAGGGGAGGGTCAGAGAGAGAGGGAGACACAGAATCCGAAACAGGCTCCAGGCTCTGAGCTGGCAGTCAGCACAGAGCCCGACGCGAGGCTCGAACCCACAAACCGCGAGATCATGACCTAAGCGAAAGTCGGACGCTTAACCGACTAAGCCACCCAGGCGCCCCAAAACAAAGATTTTTAAAGCTGTGGTTTTTCATGAGAAAAATTTTAATAACAGTAAGACCAATAAATGCCAAGTTTCATTTTACTATCATTATTAAAAAAAGAAAGGAAAAATATTACCTCACTTTATGTGAATGTGATGAGAAAACATAATTCCTAAAATTGTGAGTGATATTAACATTTTCAACAAAAGTTATAGGCCTTCTTTTAAACGTATTACTATTATAAGTCTGTTTCATTTTTAATGCACCTAGGAATCAATATTATAAGCTGATAATTTTCTCTGATTTCATAATGAAAGAAATTTAGAAGATAGGGTTCACCTATCTTTGCTTTGCTGAAAAGTATTGGAATGTCTCTGCCCACCATTGTGACTGTGATCACCATTATCTGACTTTGCGTTTGACCACAATAGGAGGAAATCAGGGTTGTTATGTCTCCTTCATAACTGTTCATCCATTCATTCTCTCTCCAGTTCATTCATTCATATATTACTATATGTGGATAGTAGATACTATTTACTACGTGTGGACATTTCTAGCTACTAGATACTATGAATATCTTTGATATGTGGACATTGCTTGCTGACTAATGTCCATTCCCCTTTTTAAGAGTTCCCTGATCTCCTCCTGGGACATTAACTTCCCTTCTCTGTAACCTTGGCTGGGTGGTAAATCAAAGAGTCTCTGTACCACTACAGAAGCCTAAGAGCTCCACAGAGGATCTTCCTTTTCACCACCCTAGAGTGTGCAACATGTTGACATAGGACCTAAGGGTGGCCAGTTGGACATTCTTTCCTGGAGTGATAAGCTTTGAGGAGAGGAATGTCCTGACCCAAAATTGGTTAGAACTGGTCCCTTCATTCCAGTGTTGGTGGCAGGGAGGGAAGAGGGGACAGTCTGAGCATGTCCTGTCTCTGAAACCTGGTGCTTCTTGATTCCTGGTTCTTGCAAACCTGCTCTTTCTGCCTTCTGCTTTGTCCTCTCTGCAAGTACCTCCTTATTCTTCCACTAACTTCTCTTTTCCCCTTCTCATTTCCCACTCATTCCCCAGAGTTCATTTCTAATGCTTGCAAAGAATCCAAACTAATAAAGACATAAACCTGAATCTCAGGGGCTCACAGTCTAGTGAGCACATAACAGATCTTTAGATCAGACTATGTTTGAGTGACAGAGATATTATGTCACTATCAGCACTTATTTTTTCAAGCCACTGTCATTCTATACTTGTCCAATACCAGAAGGACATACAGTCCCCATTTACACTATACAGTAAGAACCCAGCAGTGGATTTCTGAGTTGCTTTGTTCCTTCAGGAGAGTGGACATAAAACTGGTAAAACATGAGGCAAGTACGGTTTCTTCTGCATAGCAATGGCCAGAGCTGATATTAAAAATAACTTTCAATCTCCTCTAGCTCTAAGTAATTGATGGCAGATGTAATCTGCTACCACAAAGACCAAATCTAACCACTCAACAAGTTAATGTGCAGATCAATTTAATTTTCTTACCAAAAAAGCCTACTCTACATTATTTTTGGCATTTGATTACATTAGCAAAGATTTAAATCAAAGGAAACAAAGCATCCAATATAATTTAATGAGAAATAAATCTATTACAGTATATAGTTTCGTTGCTTTGAAGAGATAAGGGAGAATGAGTTTGACTTTTTTTTTTCTAAATGGATATTACTGGACCACTTTCCCAGTCAGCCTCTGCACTGGAGTTGAAAGAGATTTTTGCACAAATGCCAATAATGGTTTTAAACAATATAAATACTTGCTTGAAGATGGATACTAATGCCCTCTTTGGAACTATTGTGGTCTATCAGGTCAATAATATTCATTTAAAAAACTTTCCAAAAGTGTTTTCATACAATAACTCCTGAAGATAATGAAAGGGCCATTATGGTCTCCTGAGTCAATAATCTATGTTTTTAATACATACTCCAACATTCACTTCCTTTTCTATGTCCATGTCTGTTTAAACTATTTCAATTAATTTTTGTTAAGAGGAAGACTTGTAATGGGTTTGAACTTGAACTGTTATTCATCAAACAGTTCTCATCACAGCTACCCTCTCCTGATATGTTCGGCTGGATTATCACCTATCACTTAGAGTGATAGACAATGGTAAAAGTCCCGTCTTAAAGAGAAGCAAGAGGAAACATTTGTCTGGGGGGGATGGGTGGGGAAGGACCTTCTGTAACAACAATTTGGAATTGTCAAGCAAAAGCAAGATTGTGTGCTCAGTTGGCCAAGTTATTGTAGATATTTCAAATTGACAGGATCTTTTTTTAAAACCTAGTTTTATAAAATAGGAGTGCCTGGGGGTTCAGTCAGTTGAGCATCCGACTCTTGATTTTCGGTTAGGTCACGATCTCAAGTTTGTGAATTCAAACTCTGTGATAGGTTCTGCGTTGGCCACTCAGGGCCTGCTTGGGATTCTCTCCCTCTGTTTCTGCTCCTTCCCCACTTACATTCTTTCTCTCTCTCTCAAAATATATAAATAAACTTCAAATAACATAGATAAAATGAAACTTAGCATTATAAAATAGGGGTAGCAGAGACGTTAAATCTGGCCAAACAGCACAAGCATAGCTAACAGGCTTAAAATAGCTTATTTTGAGTTATAATGTCACACTTATTTGTGAGAGTCAGAAGTCTTGTAATGGTTAAAATACAGATGGTCTCAACTTAACGATGGTTCCGCTTAGGATCTTTTGACTTTATGATGGTGTGAAAGGGATATGCATTCGGAAGAAACTGTACTAGGAATTTGGAATTTAGCTCTTATCCCGGGCTGGCGTTATGATGTGGTATATGACCCTCTCTTGTGATACGGGACAGCAGCAGCTTCTTGTCAGCCGGTGACTCTGGGGGTAAGTGACTGACACACTGACAGCCATGCTGCACCGGTTTGTCACTTTCAGTACAGTATTTAGTAAGTTACATGAGATAGTCAACACTTTATTGTACAATAGGCTCTGTGCGAGAAGATTTTGTCCAATTCAGGCAAATACAACTGTTCCGAACATATTTAAGGTGGACCTGGTTAAGCTGTGATGTTTGGGAGGTTAGGTGTGTATAGTCAACACATTTTCCACTTAGGGTATTTTCCACTTAGGATGGGTTTTTCGGGATATAACTCCATCGTAAGTTGATGAAGAGCTTTGTAGACATTTTAAATATAGCTTATATATTTAGTATCTGAAATTGAGACTAAAATTTCTTGTACTTTTATAGAAACTCTCCCAAGGTTTTAAGGACTAAATTGTTAAATTTATTCTGGAGGGAAGCACTGACGATTTGAAATAAGGTTACATTTATTTTTTAAACATCTTGTTTGTATGTATGTATGCATGATTTAAAGTGTTGGTATTCTGTAATTTAACTGTATGATTTTATGCCTACTGCACATTGGATGCTCATGAAAATGAGGTGCCTGTTCTCCTTGCTCCTCGGCTGAACAATATTTCAATAAATATTTTCTTTCCCTTCCTCTCTATTGTGGTTTTATAAAAAAAAAATAAATAAAAACCTTTTAGCTTAATTACTTAACCTCGGTTTATTTTGCTGGGTGGAAAGAGGCTAGCATCTCTGCCTCACTCTGTTATTTGAATTTGACAAGGTTCACAATTTCAATTAAGCTGGATTTTCTAATCTGCTGGTCTTCCCTGCTGGCTTCAGTGAGAGCCTCAAAACAGGGCAGCACCCCGGAGGTGGCAGAGCTTGCATGGCTGTGTAGAGAGAAAGGGGAAAATGGAGCCTAGAGTGACCTAGCATGAGGGGAAATGATATGGCTGCAGGAGGTTCTGGGATTAGAGGCAGGAGGTGTCTGAGTGGAAATGAAGCTTCCCCACGTGTGATGGGAGTGTGGATTTTGGGAGAGGCGACAGTCTCACCTTGGTAGGAAGACTCATGTTCTTTGAACGGAGCACAGAAGACCGTGAATTGTTGTTAGTTCAGGGCCTGCAGTGTACAAAGATAAACCATATGAGGAAAATAACAGCTATGCGACCTTCAAGCCCAGGGCCAATTCCGACTCCATAATCTCCATGCCCTGGTTGGCACCACTCCATTTATTTTACAAGATCTGGATTTGAGTTGGCAAGATTAACTGCTGAAATTAGAGACTTTGATATCATTCATTCACTGAGACTTATTGAGGGCTGACCGTCCACCCCAGCCTCACAACTTGAGGATAAAAGTGTAAGCCAAGACCAGCCCCAGCACCCTGCGTTCACGGAACTTCCTGAGGGACATGTTTATCAAAGTGTTATAGACAGAAATATAAACTTAGAACCTTCATAAGGGGAGGTGGTAAAGTTAAGGAGAGCTGACCTGGTCAGTGAAGGCTGCCCTAGAAAATGAGGGTTTGAGTGAGAGATGAAAAATTACTAAAAATTAAAAATAATGATAGTACTAATGCTAATATTACTGGTGCAACAGGTAACATTTACTCAGCTTTTATTATATGTTTTGGGCACTGTTTAAATGTAATAATTTATTTAATCCTCACAGCAACTCTGAAGTATTGTAGTTGGTATCATTTTATACAAGGGGAAACTGAGGCACTTCCTTAAGAGTTCAAGTAACTTCCTCCTGGTCACATAGCTCTCACAAAGGAGGAAGTAGAATTTGGATCAACATAGTTTAATTGTGGAGTTCTTTTTTTATTTTTATTTTTTTATCTTTATTTTTGAGAGAGAGAGAGAGAGAAAGAGAGAGATAGAGAATGAGCAAGGGAGGAACAGAGAGAGAGGGAGACACAGAATCCAAAGCAGGCTCCAGGCTCTGAGCTGTCAGCACAAGAGTCCGATGTGGGGCTTGAACTCATGAGCCTCGAGATCATTTCCTGAGCCAAAGTCGGTGGCTGCTTAACCAACTGAGCCACCCAGGGGCTCTGGAGAGTTCTTACTCTTAAGCATTACATGTGAACTTTCTAAGCAAATACAATCTGGAATATGCATCCTTTGCCACCAGAAAATAATTATAATCATGAATACTTACAAAGTATTTTCTATTTGGCAGACACTGTTCTAAAGCTTTGAGTATGTTAATTTATTTAATCCTCAAAACAATACTTTGAGATGGGGTCTCTTGTTACCTTTATTGTGCCAGTGAGTAAATTGTCACTACTTCCAGAGTTTTGCTCTGAATCACATTGCTACTCAGCTTTGCCCTGAATAGGTTATAGGTAGAAGTGCAGGATCCTTCTAACCATGCCATGGGAAGGTGCTGGCTGTCTGCGTGGGGTCAAAGGATGCTGTTTAAAAGCACCTGGAAAGACCTGCTGTTACAGGATAGCTTGTACTGAAAAAATTTTGCTTTCATATTATAAATATTTATAAAATCACCTCATGAAGGAAAGGCATTCGTGATAAAGAAGAGGCTATGGAAGATAGCCGTGGATTAAAAATGTAACTCTACAGATCAGCCTTTTGAGTAGATGTGTAAGAAGTAAACTTATAGACAAATGAAATCAATGGGGATAAATGGACTCTCGTAATCTAATATCTCTGAATCTGGGCAAAGTCTTTTGAGATAATTCTCTGAAAAATCAAATAATCTTTTATAATATTTGACTTTTTTTATATCTCAAGACACTTACAAATTTAGCTTACAGGTAGTATAGTACCTTATTCATCAAAAGCATTAGTTACGGGCATAATGGCCATTTGGTTTTCAAAAGAATTACATTAGATGTGTGCTATCTGCAATTTTAGAAAGTGAAACAGAAATATTTTATTAGTTAACATTTGTGTTTACAATTTCAAATTGCTGTGTGCAGCTTCAAAACAAGCCACTAGAGACAATACACATACCATATTTTCCTCTATTATTAGATTCATGTGCTTTTAAAAAAAGTTTAATATTAAAAAGGAGACATTACTGTCTGTCACGTTAATGTTTGATTCATTATTTTTGGAGTGACATTTATAGAGCACATGATGATCATATAAGGTCATTCTATGACATCAGTGGGGTCAGCATAAGTGAGAAAAACTGGATTATTACTGAGAGATTAATGGAATCTCATTTGCCACAGTTAGTCTGTATTGGTCTTCATACACCTAAGAATCAGAAATTCTAGTTCCAGTGACTTAAGATTCATTATTCATAACCCATTAGGCTAACCCTTCTAGCAAGAGCTGGTTCTTTTCTACTGTCAGGCCGGATGGAGTTATGAAATAGAAAATTGTTTTCTGTAAGCCCAAACTTTGGATTGATATAAATACATTTATTTATAGGTGGTCCCATCAGGTAGGAAGAAAATTCATATCTCCATCTGTCTGTCTGTCTGTCTCTCATAATCTATGACAGAGCTGGGACTGGGAGCACATAGGAACCAACCCCCAGACCCACATATTTGATTCTGGTTGAGTCTACCTCCCCACGTATCCATGAGGAGTACAGAGGGGTGAGTTTCTTCTCCTTGCAAAGAAGATTCAGCTCCAACTGTATAAATTAAAATTTAGAATTTCGATAATGAAAGTTTTTGCTAGGGTAATTATTAATTTCTTAGACTTCCATTTTTCACTTTCTAAAAGGGTCCAGATTCAAATCAAGAAGTTAGGAAAATCTGAGTTAGAGATTCACATACACGTTCGGGGTCCCATGAGACACATAGATTCTTTATGTAAGTCTGGAGATGTGTTACCGCACGGTCGTTGGACACATATTGTTAAGAGACTTTTAATAACTCTCTAAGATATTTGGGAGAATTTCAGTCCCTCTGCTATAGGAAAGTTGTAATCCCAGCCCCGGTCTCCTTGTCACTTGTTCCTGGTTTCTCACAGATGACAGGTAGCTCTTGCTACACATTTAAGGAACTCCTGCACATATATTTGGACTTGACACCTGTGAGTCTTCCCATAGAGAAATGAAGATGCACAGAGATTAAAACAGTTCATGGAGAAATGTGATTTTTAAAACATGTATGTTAATGGAAAATTTCATCAATATTTTCATGAAGAGCATGTAAATGGACTTTCCCCCTCATTATTAGATTTTTCTAGCTTTTTAAAAAGTCATTTAAAAATCATTTTAAAAGCAACTGCCAAAAAGTTGTAAAGACCTGTCTTCTTTTCATCTTATCAGCTAGAATTTATGAAACGATTTTCTTCTGTTAAGTAACTGATCTCAGAAATTCACAGACCTTGACTGAAACCATGTGAAAATAAAAACCAGGCACAATATTCTTTCAAGAGATATCTTCCTTTCTATTTTTTTTTACTATACTTGATCACGGACTATGAGAAATATAGATGTATAGAGCTGTACATTTGCCTTTCCATGGATAAAATTCTCACTAATATTTGTCCATCATTCATCTTGACTATTTTGATTTTCTCCTGGTTGATTTTCCTCATCTCATTTCTTCCTCGCCTGTGTACTCTGAAGGTTTCTGCCTAAACTATCAATTTTTTTTTGTCTTCTTATTTTAATCAGTTCTGACAAAAGGCTGTGGATTTCTACAGAGCTTGCCTTTTTTTCAAGGAGTATTTCTTCTTCACAGAGGATAGCCCATTTATAATTTTGGGTATGAAGGGATAATTTTTCTTCAACAGAATTGCCTCCCCCATTAAGACAAGAAAAACAGCTCCTTCTCTTCCCACTCAAATTTTAATATAGAAAAATTTTAACATAGATCTATTGATAGACAGTTGAATCCAGTGTAAGCCATACATTTGCCAAAAGAATTCATGAGATTCACTGAGTCATAATTCCTATTTTACTCAATATTCTGAAAAGTAAGAACTGGAACCAGAGCATTGAGCTTTGTTTTATAAGGATGATAGTGGGGTTGTTTATGAGGGTCATGTTTGAATTACATATTCTTTCATGCTTATAAATCAGAGGGGAATAGTAGCTACTGTCGACTCGTCAACTTTTTTAATTCTGTGAAGCAAATCTCTCTGGAAAAATGAATATTAATAATTAGACAATATCCAATTAGGGGCCATAGGCCAGAGCTAATCCCTCAACTCAAAAAACCAACAAAGCACATGCAATAGTAGAAACTTAAGTTAACAAACCCTATTAACATAAAACTAATGATAATAGTGTAGTGTGAGGGATTTCAGCCCCCTCCAAATAAGAGCCTATTGACATTTCTTTTCCTTTTTCTCAGGAATTCATTTCTAGCATAAGACTTTATGCTTTGAAACATTAGGCTTTATGCCCTTTGAAACAAACATATAATTTTCTTTTTACATCAGTTTAAGAACCTGTATTTGGATCAATTCTTAAATAGAAGCACTTCTTCCTCTCAAGTTGAGAATGTGTTTAAGTCTGTATTTTCCTTCATTTGAACAGAGAAATTTCTGTGTTTCCAACAAACTAAATGAAGAAGTGCTCCACTTCTGACTGATGTAGAGGTGCCAGACAGATCTCTCATTATAATTGTTTCATTAGTGTATCAGTTTGCTAAAGATTGTATGTCCCTGATCACAGCCATCTTTAAATAGTAGTTACGAACTCCATTTTACAGAGAAGGAAATGTTGACACTGATACGTTAAATGAGATGCACAAGGTCACCAATTTAGGAATCAGTGGAAGGAATTCCTGGTGGTAGAATGAGTCTTGAGCTGACACAGTCTCTCCCCTGCTCATCTCCTCCATAATGCCTTCACCTCCCACTGGTTACCCAGGAACCTGATGAGACTGTGGCCTTGGTCCCAAATCCTGACCTTGACTCAGCAAAGTGGAAGGAAAATATAAGAGACAGGAGAAGTAATGGAAATAAAGTCAGTTTCCTTCAATTCATGCCTATTTTCCCTTTGGATCCATTTTAGAGATTTTGACTCTGACAGTAAAATAATATATTTTTATTTCACTCTCGTTCATCTTGTTGGAACCATGCAGAATATTAGAAACAGATCTGAAAAATATTCATGTGCATTTCTTATCAACACAAAACTGGAAACTAACCTTCCATATTTCAGTTTTCACATATAAATAAAATTGAACAAATGTTACTCGGGAGGAAGGTATTCATTCAGCTTCTGAACAATAAAACAAAGAGGACTCCAAATATATTAAGGCCTAAATTATACAGCACACACAAGTAGACACAGGCAAGAATAATCTACAAACTGTTCCCTTTATGTATAATTCAGTTCACAGATGCTTTTTATCTCACTAAATCAGAATTCAATAAGAAGTGTTAAACCTCCATTATTAACCAAATGTACCTCTCCCCTCAATTAAATGCTTGATGCTACTTTTTCAGTTCCAGAATTTAGAAATAATTCTCATGGATATGTTCTGAATATGCTCGATGTATTTTTTCTTAAAACTTTCTTGAAAACAAATTTCTGTGTTACACTTTTAGTCTGGTCCTTTCTTTTCAAAATGAGAATATCTGTTCCCTTGATTGTCAGATGTCCCCGGCTCTTCCAAACTAAAGACAAAGAGAGGGAAGAAATAATTGTATCTTTTATTTCTTTCATCCATATTCCCACAAAATCTCATAAAATGTGTATTTTAGCCAATACAAAAATTTAACCTCAGTAGTTTTTAAAATGCAGATTTAAAACAAAACAAAAAAAAACCCACCAGCGTTAGTCCACTGAATTGGCAAAGCTTAAAGAGAATGAGAAGGCTCTGTGCGGGCTAGGGCGTGGGGAAACAGGCCTAATTACCCACGGCTGGCAGGGCTTCTGAATTGACTCAGCCTGTCTGTAGAGCAATTTAACAACATCTGTCAAAATATATCAAAATGCACCTAGCTTTTGACCCAGAAACTCCCCTTCTAGGAATTCCCAAGGAAAGTATCAGAGATGTGTGTGAAGACATTGGCCCAGAAATTTTTCTTGTGTGGTTATCTACAGTAAGAAAACTTACAAAAATACCCAACAATAGCAGGGTAGGTAAGCAAACTGCGGGACATCCATATTATGTAAAAATCATATTGTACAAGAGTGTTGGATGTGAGAAAACGTTCACTATTCTTATATATCTTTTTTAAATAAAAAAAAGGAGTCCATAGAACAATACACAGTGCTATGCTGTCCAACTCTATTAAGATGTATTTCTGGGAAACAAAATGCACCGAAATGTTATCAGTGGTTTAATCTGTGCAGTAAATGTCAGAAGGGATCTTTTTTCTTTCTTTCCTTCTTTTCTTTCTTTTTTCCTTCTTTCTTTCCTCTCTCCCTTTTCTTCTTTCTTTCTAATCTTTATTAAGAGGAAATTGGAAATAAACATCTCCAATGGACACTATGCACTGTTTCGAGCACCATTTTCCACGATATCTGATTTTAGCCTTTCATCACCTTCGAGTTATTTTATGACTCTGTAAATTGTAGGTAGCAGAGAGCAATGCAAAAAATGTGTTGTTTTTTAAAATAGCTTTTTGGTGTTTTGCTTGAGAGAGAAAGTGCGTGTGTGTGTGCACATGCACCTGTGTTCAGGAAGGGACAGAGAGAGAGAGAGAAAGAGAGAGAGAGAGAAAGGAAGAATCTTAAGCAAGGTCCACATGCAGCACAGAGCCTGAGGAGAGCTTGATTCTACAACCCTGAGATCATGATGTGAGTTGTAATCAAGAGTCAGATGCTTAACTGACTGAGCCCCCCAGGTGCCCCCAAAATGTGTTGCCTTCCCCCATGCACATTTACAGTTTTGTCCAGTGGAGCCTGAATTGTCATTTCTTATTTCTGTTGGTAAAACCAGTTTGGTGCCCATTTGTTAATTCATCGTGACATTCCTTTATTTAATATAAATTTGTGCTTCTCTAACTTCTCCTTTGAACTGGTTGTAACATCTTTCCTGGTTCTCTCATTTAATTAATAGATTAAATAAAATATCTGACAAGTATTCACTTTATATCTGTGTAAAAGTTATGATCTTACCTTTTTCGAAAATAACCCTTTAACACAGGTTTTCTACTTTGACAAATTGAGCAGGTATTCCTTTTTTATTATTAAAGTGAAATATCAGCAAATGTGATTTAAAAAGAGTAGATTGTGCTACAGTTCAGTATACAATATCGACCTAATACTTTTATAAAACATCTCACATCAGATTTTCTTAACATTTCTATGAGTGAATTTAATAAACACTTAAAGAGTACATAGAATTTCCAGGTCAATATGCTAAATTGGAGAGTGCATAAAGAGGAATAAGATTATGGTCATAGTGTTCAACATCTAGTAATATCTACTATTTTTATACTAAATATCAAAATTATCCGCTGTTTCATTATTAATATCTTCAAATGTCAGCTATTTCAATATCAGCCGTTTTAATATCCACTTACTCGAAATGGCTCTGGCCATTTTGGCTTAGTCTCTGCATGACAAATACAATATGGTGCTGAGCAGCCCAGAAGCTGCTCAGGCAAAGCGCTTTTGATTTACTGAATAGACACCAGCAGGTTCCTGTACACAGTCTTACATATTCACAAAGTGCTATTTGCCTTCAGAATTCAGCCATTAACATATAGTCCATAATAGAGCAAAGAGTTAGATATGGTGGTAATAAAAAAGAATTAGACACATGAATTTGAGCAGGAGAAGCAATTCAACTGTGATTATGCATAAAATATAATACATACTAGGTTGGAAAAAATACTGGCTCTGGTCATCCCAGACTTTGTTTCAATAATAAATGATCTTTTATGTGTACTAAGTGAATCTCTCTTTTTTTTTCTTGAGCAAAATGCACGACACAGAATAACAATATGGAGTGAAATGTTTTTGCTAGGTGTTTGGGAGCCCTGCTCCTTCCTGTTCCCTCGGTTTTCATGAGACGTTGGCCCTAAATTCTTCTTGCTTCTTGCTCCTTCTTTGCTCTGTCCTTGGAGATGGGGAGAAGGCAGGTGTGGATTAGCCAGGAACATTAGCTGGTGGCTTTTCCTGCATAGGAAGGAAACATCAAAACAGGACAAAATAGGGGCGCCCGGGTGGCTTAGTCGGTTAAGCGTCTGACTTTCGCTTAGGTCATGATCTCGTGGTTCGTGGGTTCGGCCCCGCGTCGGGCTCTGTGCTGACTGCCAGCTCAGAGCCTGGAGCCTGTTTCAGTCTGTGACTCCCACTGTCTCTGACCCTCCCCTGATCACGCTGTCTCTCTCTCTCTCTCTCCTAAGAAATAAATAAAACATTTAAAAAAAAACCAAAAAACAAAAGAGGACGAAATGCTCTTTTCCTTGGTCAGGAAGATTGGCTGGATTCCACAACAGTAATTCTGGGAGCTGTTTGTTCTAGAAACTCTGCTGCATGGGGAAAGTGCTGCTTCTCTGCCTCAGTCATAGCTGCTTGGGTGCAGATTGCTGCCATTGAACTTCCAGGTATCATGCATTCCATCTTCTGAGGACAAAAGCAAGAATCCAGCATAGACATCACAGCAAGCTAACTGTTAACAGATCACATCAGGGGCGCCTGGGTGGCTCAGTCGGTTGAGCGTCCGACTTCAGCTCAGGTCATGATCTCATGGTTCGTGGGTTTGAGCCCCGTGTCAGGCTCTAGGTTGACAGCTCAGAGCCTGGAGCCTGCTTCGGATTCTGTGTCTCCCTCTCTCTCTCATCCTCCCCTGCTCATGTGCTCTCTCTCCCTCTCTCAGAAATAAATAAAACATTAAAAAAAAAAAAAAGATCACATCATCCCCTAACTCTCATGGCATCCAGGAAAGGGAGCCAACATCAAGCAAAGGTGGGGTCAAAATATTTGTATATTATTAGGTTAGTTAATGTCAACTGCTTCACTCTTTTTAGAGCCCTTAAGTTAACTATCTCGGATTTACTCCACAAGATCGAATATATATATAACATATATATAATTGACACAGTGGTACACAACACCGTATTTGACTTCTCAGATGCCGTTCCTGATTTGGTTTGAAGCATAAACTCTATGAAGAATCCGTCCCTCTATTTGAATCACCTTTGATTTTGATAATGTACCATGTTGGAGATCTTTCCCCATAACATCAGGGAAAAATAGATTTCTCACAACTTCCCCAGTTCTAAAGGCAAGTATTTTAACCACAGAGGTCTCCAAAATAAATGTAAATGCATTTCACAGCAGGCAGAGGCCGTCATCAGGTTTTCCAGAAACTCCTCTTCAGTGCTTTTTGAACACCTTGCAATCCTCTCACATGAGATGTGAATGCATTTGTTAGCCTTTCATTAACATTTTTAGTCAACACCTTCGACTTCATCTTTCTTTTTTGTTGACCCATTGCACTCTTTATTTAACATTTACTATTGAATCAGAATTCACCACTTCCCATTATTTCTGTGTGTTTTTAAGGATTTTTCTAAAAATTTCAAGTTAAAATCTTATTTTGTTTTGTAACTGTAACTTTTAATTGACTTTTTAAATTTGATTTTTATAGTTTTTCCTATTTAAAAAGTCCTATTTTTAAACTATAGAAAACCTGGAAGAAAATCCTGGCAAGTACTGGGAGAGGGGAGGGAGGGAGAAGTCGTCTGTATTTAACTACTATTAACATTTTTCTCATGTTCTTATGAGCTTTTCCCCCAAACTGACAACATTTTAAAAAGTATTTTCTCTAATAGTGCTGTGAATAGATTTGTGTTAGAAAAATAAGGTGGGCCTTGCAGCTCAGTCGCTTGAGCCTCCAACTCTTGATTTGGGCTCAAGCTATGATCTTACAGTTGTGGGATTAAGCCCTGTGATGGGCTCCAAGCTGAGTGTGAAGCCTGCCTGGGATGTTCTCTTGCTCTCTCTCAATCTCTCCGCCCCTCCCCCACTTGCTCTTTCTCTCTCTCTCTTTCTCTAAAATTAAACACACACACACACACACACACACACACACACACACACACACACACACACAAATAAAAGGGCCAAATTTGCTGCCTCTTTACCAGTCCTCCCAGCTTTGTGATTATTCCACTATCCATCCATCCAAGACTTGTGAAAGAAAAGGGACACTAAAAAAAAAGTAAATAACTTTTAAAGTTTATCCATTGGGAGAGAGTTTTTGTTATGTTTGTGCATTACTTTGTATTTTTGTTTTTCTGACCCAGGGTGGGGAGGGGGGTTGCGGGGTGTTGAAAGCTGACTATTTCGGGGCGCCTGGGTGGCTCAGTCGGTTGAGCGTCCAACTTCGGCTCAGGTCATGATCTCACGGTTCGGGGGTTCGAGCCCCGCGTCAGGCTCTGTGCTGACAGCCAGCTCAGAGCCCGGAGCCTGCTTCGGATTTTGTATCTTCCTTTCTCTCTGACCCTTCCCTGCTCATGCTGTCCCTCTCTCTCTCTCTCTCTCTCACAGAAATAAATTTAAAAAAAGAAAAGAAAAAGCTGACTATTCCTTTCAAGGTGCCACATATCTGGAATTACAAATGATCTGAAATTTTATCAAAAATATTTATTCTTATTTATCTATTTATTTAAAGAAGAAAAGAAAGAGTGAGAGAGAGAAAGAAAGAAAGAAAGAAAGAAAGAAAGAAAGAAAGAAAGAAAGAAAGAAAGGCACATTACCACATGAAGCACCTCATTTGGATGTATGTGGGTCTTGGAAGCCTGACTACTCTGTGTTCTCCTGCAAATGGACCTTGAAAGCTTGCTTGGGGATTTCAGCAGGGGACAACAGCCACTTGTATACCCTTGATGGAAGAATGGTCCTCCTAACGGGGAAGGTCGTCCTCCTAAACAGAGCAGGGGTGCGCAGGGAGTGAGGACACCTGTCAGATCGGCCGAATCAACCCTGGCGATCAACGAGGTGAAAGATACCACAGCCAGATCACCCTCACATCCCTTTCTTCTTATTTTAAAAAGAAATACAGGGGCGCCTGTGTGGCTTAGTCGGTTAAGCGTCCGACTTTCGCTTAGGTCATGATCTCACGGTTCGTGGGTTCGAGCCCCGCGTCAGGCTCTGTGCTGACTGCCAGCTCAGAGCCTGGAGCCTATTTTGGAGTCTGTGTGTCCCTCTCTCTCTGACCCGCCCCTGCTCAAGCTGCCTCTCTCTCTCTCAGAAATAAATTAAAAAAAAAAAAAAAAAAGATTCTCCCTCTCCATAATCAGAAAAAAAATAAAAAGAAATACATACACATTACATATATCTTTGTGTTCTTGTGTGTGTGTGTATGTGTGTGTGTATATATATAAATATATATATATCAGGAAAACAGATAAAACACCGAACAAGATATCATCTCACTCATTTACTCAGAAACAATGTCATTCCCTTGTTCATTCCAAAAGTGTTCATTAAAATGTGTCCTTTTTGCCAGACTATCTTCTAGGCATGGTAGTAAATAAGAGAAAAATTCCCTGCTCATGAGGAGTTTATATTCTAATAGAGAAAAAAGACTTTGAACTGAAAACAGATTATGAGCAAAATAATTTTACCCTGTAATTTGGTTGTTGTGAAGTATAATGATCAGGATATATAAAAAAGGAGGTTATCTACCTATCTGCCCCTCTACCTCCCTGTATCTGGGAACATACAGATTCCGATTCATAACTACTTTAAAATTCTTGTTCTCCCATTGAGAGATGTGGAATTGTATTTCTTTCTGGGGGAAAAGTAGGGTCATTGTCAGAACTATATTAAAATGGGTGGATAATATCCATCAAATCAGTTTTCATCTTTCTTGTCTGTTCAGCAGTGACACAAGGTCATTTTCCTTTCATCTCTGATCCACGAGAAGATTTGAGGAATCTGCGTACCTCCTAACATAGTGTGCAAATCTTTATTTGCAGAGTCTTGGAGGATGGTCTAGATATCCTTTTACTCCAACATCCAATGGCATCTTTGCCTCAGGAACATCCTGACGATATCAGGATGCATCAGTATTTATGCTACCATCACATCTGGTACATTCGGATCACTTTAAGTTTGGAACAGTATTTTAGAGTTTGAAGTAAATTTGCTTTCTAGTGTTCTCTTGAAAATTCGCATCTCTTTTCTGTTTTGGGGTCTTCGAATCTCTGCAGATTTTCATTCCCGCTCATGCACAGTGGCTTCCCATGTACATTTGCTGTGCCTATGAATAAAGAATCACATACACACATACGTAGTCTAAGTTTTGATGAATTCCAAAAGCAGAACTAAAAATGGCTGCGCAATCACATGCTATAGTCTGGAATAGAATAATTGTAATTACGGATCGTAAAACAAATAAAGTATGTGTATGCGGAAGGAGATGAAATGAGAAGCAGCTGCCTTAAATCCTTCCTAGAAGAGTCAGAGTATGTGTAAACAAACAAACAACAAACAAACAAGAATGACAGTAGCCTTGTCTTCAGGGGAGCACAGCAGACTTTTTGATTCCTTTATGTATACATTTTTCATTCTGAAAAAGAAGTGAAACCCTCTCTTGTAACTTATTCTTCCCAAAGGAAAATGTCATCAATTGTAACTGTATTTATTTATGCAGAATTTTATACCTCATTGACATTCTCAAAATGAGATTTCCAACATCCAGAAGGAAATCTTTCCAATACATGTCAAAGAATTTAAAGTACCTTCCTACTGACATGTATTATCTGCTAAAACCAACACTGTGTGTCTTCACTGACGTTTCGGGCATGCCCACTCGTTTGTTTTTCTCATAGTGAGTGTTGCCTTCAGTTCCCCTTTCCTCCAGTTAAAAAGAAGAGAGTTCCAGATTTTAGATTAAAAGAAGGAAATGCATGAGTGCATGGGTTTAGTGATGAGGAAGAAAAACCCTTAAGTAGATGGGAGCCTGCCTACTAATTAATTATACACTCCATCCCATTACAGTATTAGGTATTAGTCCTTGCATAGAGCAGTACAACTCACCTTATAATCTCTGTGAATATCAAATTTCTATATGTTGATTTATATTTAAAATCCACTTTAAATCATTTCTATTCAAACTCTAGGAGGGCAAGTATCTGATCTCCCCTGTTTGATCCAAGTCTTGTTGAATTCCAAGTATTAGCACAGTGTCTGGCCTCTGAGAAGCCCTTAAGAGTAATTATTTGGATGAATAAGTAAATGAGTTAATGAATGGTGTTACTAGGAGATATTTCCAGGTAAGATTTCCAAAGACTTCTTTAATTTCTGTGTTGTACCTATGTATATTTTCATGATATCAAGTTCTCAAAGCTCACTTGCACACTTTTATTATTCTGTTATCAGAGAGCCCCTTCTTTCTCTCCTTAGTTTTGTCAATAACCATGGTCAACAAAAGCTTTTGTGGAATATCTCTATAAAATTTCATTTTTTTTAATTTTGACATGGAATGGAAGGCTTCTAGCAGCTGAACAGGCCTGATGCCATTGGATGGTGTTGGTAAGCAATGTGCAGTCTGTACAGTTAGTCTGGAAGTTCTTAAATCATGCCATAGCATGCTTTAAGGGTGACTGAAAAAGCCAGAACTACGAAGGACAGGGGTCTAGGGAAAAACTTGCCTGGTTCTGGAGCTGCCCATCAGAAGTCAATGGATTTGTCCAAAGACATTTAGGGAGCTCAGGCTTGATGTGGACAGGAATGGAAACCAATGTTATAATGTTGGCAGCACAAGATACTCAAAATTGCGCAGGTGATGCTCATGTACCAGGGCCTAGGTAGGTTGTTACAAGGTGAAGGCTGACCTCGTAACAAGACATCAATCTTCGAACCTGTATTTTGACCTGGATCAATATGACACAGTCTAGGGCCAGACTATGAATTGGAGGAGGAGACACAGAGGCATCAAGATGAAATCCAAGGTCTGCCCTACACCAGCCCTATAATGCTGAGCCTAATTCCATCTGGCAAGACTAATTTTGTATTTCTTGTGGAGGAGTTGAGAGTATCAGTTGGCCTCCTGCTCAATTCTAGATGGTTCAGGGGCCAGCAGGCCCTGACCTGCAGGTAAAAGGGCACCAGCCACTGCAGCTGAGGCTTGAGAAAGGCAAGGGCTGACAAAGTCAATCTATCAAGAAGTTAATGCCAACTCTTGGTTCTGAGAATTCTCATCTATTTATAAAGAAGTTCTAAATATGTGTAAATGCATCATTTTGAAGCCCAAGGATATCCTTCTTACAAAAACAATATTTCTCTTCAGACTCCTACCCAACTTAGTGTTCACGTAGGTAAGAGTTTGTAGAAAAAACACAAACAAAGAAAACACCCCCACAAATCGGAACTTGGTGAGGAGAGACTTTTATTCAAAAAGATTATTGCGGGGCACCTGCGTGGTTCAGTCAGTTGAGCATCCAACTTTGGCTCAGGTCATTTTGTCCCCATTCGTGAGTTCAAGCCCTATATAGGGCTCGCTGCTATCAGAACAGAGCTCCGCTTCAGATTCTCCTATCCCCTTCTCTTTCTTCCTGCCCCCCACTCACACTTTCTTTCTCAAAAATGAATAAATATTTTTAAAAAAGGATTATTGCAAGAAAAGAAAAGTGACTTTGCAAAAGGGAAAGGAATTAGTGTCCTAGGGAGGAAGACTATAGCAATAGGGAGGGGGGACTATTGTAACAGGGTGAATGCCACAAGCTTCTGTGCCCTAAGTATCTCATGAGTTGGGCAAAAGGGGTTTCTTTTACAGAGAAGAACAGACAAAGCTAGAAAGAACTGAGTGTGAGTAAGTGGCATGAGTGATAGCAAGGCAGGATAGTAGATCAGAGAATGTTTTACCCCGAGGCGAGCCTTTTCTTGGAAGGAGTTTTCTGCTGGATCAGACTGAAGTTGGACTGAAGTTCAGACACCTGGAGGGAAGAGAGACATTTATCCAAAGTTCGGCCAATTAGTATTTTGTTTCGAATGATTAAAACGATTAACAGTTCAGCTAATCACTTACAAGGGAAAGAAAGGGAATTCTGAATACCTGCCTAGCCTCCTTACAGAGAAACAAGATGACAGGCATCTGTGAGTCTTATCTAAGTCATATGGGGAAGGGTGCTTCTTTGCAGAAAGCTGTTTCCTAGAACAGAAAAAGTAGACAGATTCTTTTTACCTTCGCTGAAGGGCTTACAGGGCTCAGGTAAGATTCACCACTGTCAAGCTCAACTCTTAGGCACACTTTTGTCCAGTAGCATCTCACTCTAGCGCAAAAAGGGCATGGGAGCTGCTACAAATCCTGGCCTGTGCTTCAGGTGGCTCCTTTCATCTCAGGTCCATGCCGTTCTAGTTGCCCAATAAAAAGGGAAGAAAGGAAGATACCATTGAAGTTGCTGCTGGAGAGTCTTGCTTCTTAGTCCGCCCACTGGACGTCAACATGGGTCAGTCTGGAGCCCTCGGGACCACTGCACATAAACTACCAAATGTACACAAATTTATGAAATTTGACTGCACATTGCTTACCAACACCTCTCGGCTGCATACATTTTCCCCTAGTGAAATTCAAATTTCAGGCTAAATATACTGAGAGAATTCAGAATTGGGTACCATGATTACTAAATTTCTAAATAACTGACTGATTTTTTTTCTCTCTTCATCATGTTAATATAAGGGATTGATTTGGCCAACATTGTAAAACTCATCCTGATAGTGATCTAATGATGGATAGGAGGAAAGATGTGATATTTGCGTGCAAATGAAACCATCAAGAAGTGCAGTGGTGTTTTTTTTTCCTGAATACATTAAAAAATAAAGATCCATTGGCCTGGGAGGCAAGAAAGGCTAGCTTAAATACAAATATACTGTTTCTGATTAAGAAAACACTTTTTTATTCATATAAAGTATTTATTAGGTATTGGATTTTATAAACTGTTTGGTCCCGGAGTCTTTATTTTAAAAAGGTTACTCTGAATGCATTACCAAGTATCCTGTGGAATATTTCACATAAAAGGAAGCAGAAAATGTATAAATGTAAACAGGCTAATTGTATGCAGATATAAATTATGGATGTTGGTCTTATGAAAAAGCATTGCTGATTTGCAGGGGGCTTACTCAGCAGCGCTGCATCTTGTCTAAGGGGATATTTAGTATGGCTGTGATGTGCAGAATTTAAAACAAAACTTTAAATTCTGGAGAATAAAATATAGCCCAATTGTGCTAAGACCACTCTGTTGGGAGAATGAGCTTTTTAGTTTATTTCATTGCTGTTGACGTTGACACTCATTAGTTCTGTTATCCTCCATGCGCTCTTGTCTCCAGATGCCATGTGAAAGCAAAGGTTTGGTTAAGGGCTGTTTCTAGTTCAATGACACTTCCTGATAGTCACTGCAGGTGACGCTGTCTCCAATACTCGGTGTGGTTTCCATTGCTCAAGTGGGCATTTTGTACTCACAATCAAAGGCAAGCTAGGGAGATGCCTGCAGTCTCAAACGATAGAGATTACTATAGATTCTTCCCCCCCCCAATTACAAAACAAAATACAAATATGAAACTTACAAAACATGCCGTAAGATGAAAGACGGTCAAGTTGAATGGTGCAAACGGAAAGATCTCTGATATGATTACTCCTTATGGTGGGTAATTTGCTGCGCCACCACCAATTTTTATCTAAGTTCTTCCAATAAGCTTAACCTTTAGGTAAAGATGCTGCTCCAATCTCATCCCATAGAACTGAGGAAATATGAAAAAGGAACAGCTTCATAAGTGTAAAATAATTGGCCTAATCTTTTATCATACATATCACAAAATATTAGAGAGATTTATGTGGACAACATAAAGTTTTAGCTGACATGGGATGTAAATGCTTCCTAGTAAATAATTGACGAGCAGAGGCTTACTTTCCAGCTATCGTCTCCTTGTTAGTCTAGGGAGAAAGTATGGAACTGAAATATGAACACAGTCATTTTTTTCTTATCCTAAATCATGAGGAGTAAATGTAGTATTTAAAAAAAGCAGAAGTTTCTAGTATATCCAACAATAAAGTATATTTTTAAAATAATGTTTAATACAATTTAAAGAAGACAACCTAGGTATGGACTCTTTGGAAGGAATGAAACATACTGTGTGCAGTTTTCCTATATGATAGAATACAACCCACAAGGTTTACAGTTGTGTGCAGGACAATTGTGCTTCCCTCTGGATTATGTTTGTAACCAAGACACTCATCAAGAGGATGTTTTGTGTGGCTCTCTTAATAGACTGGATTGCCTGGAAGAAGTTTTGGGCTCAGTCTTTCAGTTCTTTTCAAACTTCTCTTTCTCCATATTCTTTCTCTTTCTTTCTCACAGTTGAAGGGCTACTCATAGCAAATTTCTCTTCTCAGCAACCTCAAAGTTTCTTAGATAGAACATGCTAGCCTGTGCTTGCCTAGCCAATCTAATGCATTACCTAATTTGAACAAACTAGTTTCTGTCAATGAGTTAATATATTGGCTTCCCTGAGCCCAATACTCAGGTTTCCATTGGGAACTTCAAAAATGTACTTTGAGCTGGCACTCTGGGGTCAATTATTATGCAAATATTCAAGGGGTGCTTCTTGCAAGCCAAAACTGATACAAAAATACTGTTTAATAGCCTTACAAGTTGGCATTAACCCAATTTTAAGATGATAGAAATTAGGGTCAGGGATTAAGTACTAGCTGCTATATCATGTTTTGCCCTTTATCATTGTTCTAGGAAGCTGCATTTACAAAGTACTCAGTCCAGTTGAGTCTAGCAAACCATTTGGTTAGTTTAGGATGTGTAGAAAACCAAACCTCACTTCAGTCTGAGGTCCTGACAGTCCAATTTGATCATATAAACTGCCAAGATTGTTCAGAGAGTTACCAATGAGGCCTTTCATTTAGTGCTGTGTAAACTTAGCTGTGTTATTATAGAAACTGGATGTATCCAGGCTTTTCATAACATGCTTTTCATGGACTCCTCAAAAGTGTGTTTTGTACAAGGTTCATATATATATGAAATTTTGTTTCATATGTATTTATTCAGTACTCATGGGTTCAGGTCTGAAAGAGGTTCCTCAAAGTGTTGAAGGATGGTACGACTGTGTTTAACACACAGGGCTCATTTCCCTTCCCAAACTCCATCCAAGTAGGCCTAGTAAGAGCTTCCCTGATATAAGCATTCACTCTGGGCAAATGAGGCTGATGAATAAGTGATGAATTATAGGACACAGCTAAATATCTACTTGGCTAGACAAATTAGCTCAGAAAAATGGATTCATTTACTATAATCTAAATTTTAAAATATATTTTTATTACTACTAAGATAGCTCTGTAAACATAATAAAAATTTGTTAATAAAGATTATTGTATCTAAAAATTACTGCTATAATAACTAGAACTCTCAATAAATTTTCCAAGAAACTTGATGGCTTTTTCTCCCTTGATAGAAATTATACTTGTATATAAAAACTTTTTGATGCTGTAACAATGCTCTAATAGGAGTCTGGAAGGCACTTCCTGTGAGGCACATAAGAGCTGAATTATTAAAGGGAACCCCAGAAAACTGGGAGGAATTCATCTGAACTTGGAAAAGCTTAATGAGTTCAATTCTGACCTTTCATCTACCTATAGTTTGCAAATGAACTGAAGCTAGAGCCATTTCAGGAAGACCCTGGAGGTAGGTGGGCAGCTATGAAATAGTATGTGACTTTTGATTCAGGAAAGGATAAAGAGTTATTTGTGGCTACTGGAGATGCTAAAGTAATGTAGACATCCTCCAGGCAAGCAACAGCCATGAACTCAAGGTTACCTAAGCGCCTGTGAGATCAGGCCTAGATATTGGGTTAGACCAGTAAACGGCAAAGGACGTTTTTTCAAAGCATTAACAACAGTGCTCTTATTCATATGACTGAATTCTCACGTTGAATTTGGACTATAAATTTAGACTCTGCTTTATCGGCAAATAAATTAAATATGGTAATTTGAGAGTGAAGTCCATTCCATTTTTTGTTTCAAATTTACTGCTTTTCTTGGTTCCATTCGGAAATCAGAAGAGTTGATTGCGCATACTTAGATGTCAAAACCACTGGATGCCACCATCCTTAGTTCCAGAATCAAAATGACTTAAAATTTCATATCCTAAAAAGAAACTGTGAGAACTAGAAACACACACACACACACACACACACACACACACACACACACACACACACACACACACCATGCTATAACACTTCACATTAAAATGATGAGTAAATTTGACAATTAAGGTAGATAAAATGAGAGCATTTTGTTGAAAAAGAAAAATCTGGTACTCCTGTGCTTGGTCAAGAACCCAACTGTGAGAGTTGTAAAATGATGATCAGAAGTCAGCGGACTCTGGGTGCCTTGGTGGCTCAGTCAGTTAAGCGTCTGACTTTTGATATCAGCATAGGTCTTTATCTCCGGGTCATGAGTTCAAGCCTCACATTGGGCTCTGTGCCTACTTTAAAAAAAAAGTCAACTGACTCAAAAACACAAAATATGTTTTTGCATGAAAATGATATGAAAAGAAGGTCTTACTTATCTTGTGAAGAATATGTTTATACCTCGTGGCCAAGAGAAACCATTCAGGTCAGTTACTCCATTTCATGAACAAGGAAGAAAGTGTGTGAACTCATGATTTCTGTTGATTTATGTAATGTGTGTCTAATTAGTTAATCAATGAGTACTGAATAAATACACATGAAGCAAGATTTTAAAAATATGTGAACCGAATGCATAAAAATCTTTTTAATTACTTATCCTATTATTCATTACATCAAAACAGGATGAATCATTTAGAATTCAGGAAGATTTCAACCCTTCTGTTACTAAGTTCATATTGGACAGAAGGTAAATATACAAGAGTGTTTGTACATTGATCGACCTGTTTTGACAGTAATAATAATGGCTAATAATATGAGGAGAAGTCAGATGTTATGCCTAGGCACTGTACCAACCCAGGACATTTTCACAGGCCAATACTCTTACATCTGATTGTTACCAGCTCTGCCACGCCTTCTTGGGGATGGCAACACAGGGACATGAAGAAACATATAAGCTCTTATTAGATAGGCTATTCTCCCTTCCCCACTATAGCCATGTATAAATAATGGGTAACCTATAATTTTATTATTAATAAGCACATAAGAAGTAGTCCTAATGAATTGTGATGAGGCCAAATATGTAAATGTACCTATTATGATCACTGCTGATATGTATACTGTTCATATTTATATTACTTTATAGTTTATAAAGCATTTGGAGAACATTTACACATTTATTGTCTCAATAACTTTGCAAAAATAGGGAAGACAAATTTCTTCTGCCTTCTTTTCCCTAATTTTACAGCTTAGGGAAATTGGAAAGATGAGTGACTTGCCCAAGGTCACATGGCTAGTAAGAGGTAGAGCAAGTAGTTAGGTCTGTGGGAGAAGTGTGCATGGGGACTCATCAAGGCAAACATGGAGAATGGGAAGCCACTGTATAAACATGTGCATCTCCGTCATTGTGAAATTTACTCAATGATAATTTGTTTCTTCTTCCTAACCTCCTTCCCTCCCTCTCTTTATTCTTTCCATCCTTCCTTTCTTTAAACAAGTAATAATGAGGATTTGCAATATCCTAGACACTCTTCCAAATATTGAAAATACAATGATGAAGAAAACAAAAAAAAAATCAGGGTAGGAAATGATATACTGTGGAATCAAACTGAGCTCTCAATCACACAAGTTTTTTTATTGATCATGGAAGTCTGGTGAGCTTAGAGGCCCTCCTTCTATTTGTAACAATGCTAACTGAATGATCCGTGTTCAGTCATGATGGCAGAGAAGGTTGGGACAAAGGAGGCCCCTGGTTCTCAACTAATCTAGAAATGTCACAAGCTACTTTTGCTCACATGCCACTGACCAGAACTACCCATGTGTCCCTCACTAACTGACAGGGAAGCTGGTAAGCAGAACTCTCTGTGTCACATTCCTGTCCTCCTGGGGTCATTAGCCTGTGTGTTGAGGGGACACAGATGATTAAGAAGTTAATAAATAAATAGTGGCAAACAGTGATGGGCACAATGAAGAAAACAAGCAATAACAACGAGATAATAATAGATACAACCCAATACAAACTGGGAGGCGAAGGAGGTCCCCTTTTTGATCACAGATTCATGAGAGAGGACTAGCTAAGATGTGCCTGGACTCCTAAGCCATAGAAACTGTGAAATAACACGTTTGTCTTGCTTTAAGCCACTAAACTGTGATAATTTGTTACGCAGTCATATAAAACTAATACACTGTCACAGTTTTCTTATAATCTGTTAATAACTATTTTGCATAAATGTTTTATTATGGGCTCTTTTGTTTGACTTTCTCTTTACATTTTTGTTAACATTTGAATACATATAGGTGAATATTAAAAATGTAGGAAAAGTATAGAAAGTAATACAATAACTCAAACACGTTCCAGCTTAAGAGATAGTCTTTACCAATCCCCATGACACATCTCCGTAATCCCCCAATGGCCAGAAGTAAATAATATCTTGTGCTTTTTTTGTGTATCATTCCTTTCCTTGTCTTTATTGATTTGCCACATATGTGTGTATCCTTTAAACAAGCTGTCATTTTATTTTACCTGACATACATCGTACTTTATACAAATGAATCATGCTGAAGGTGTTTTGAAAATTCCTTTCCTTGTTCAATATCATGTTTTGAGCAACAGTTTCATTTTGATGTGTGTAGCTTTAGTTGATTATTTTTTCTAATGCTGGATAGTTCATCTTGTGCAGAGGCCATGATATTTTTATCCATTCTTCAGTTAATGGAAATTTGGGTTGTCTGAAGGGTTTTTAACATTATTATTATAAACACTGTAAGAATGTACGTTCTGGTCTATGCCTTCAAGTACTTAGTGGGATCACAAGTTATGGACATTCACAACTTTCCTAGAAAATGTCAAATTGGTTTCTGAGGAGGCTGGATCAACTTCTACTGTCACCATTACTTTATGGAAATTCCCACTATTCTACATTCTTGCCAAAATGTTTTTACTGTTGTTTGTTTTTTGCCAATCCAAGGGGTGTAAAATGAAATCCCTTCTGTTTCACTTGTCTTTTCCATGATTCATGATGCTGTTGAGCATCTTTTCATGTGTTTATTGACCTTGAAGATTTCCTCTGATGTGAGGAACCACTTTGAGTCATTGACTGAATCAGTCAGGGTTCCAGAAGGAAACAGATGGCACCCATCCTGGGCAATTTGAGGAGATTTTGATTAAAGGATGATTTACAGCTGAGTGGACAAGACCCCACGAATCTGTCTTGCAACAGACAGAGTTGTTACTAGTAACACTTTCAGGCCTACGGATGTGCAGAGAGGGATCACTCAGCAGAGATCACAAAGGTAGCAATGTGACCTTCTGTGGAGGAGGCAGCAGACCTCGGGCAGCCCCAGAGAGGAAGAGGTGTGTATTGGAGGGAGGGGAGATAAACTCTCTTCCCTCCTTCTCCTTCCTCCTCTCAGATCTTTCCAGTGCTTCCATCTTTAGAACCCAACCCCAACCTCACCCCAGGAAGCAACAGGGTAGCAGAGAGCCTGTTGCTGCGGTCACACAGGCCCAAGGCAGTGGGGGGAGAGGTGGAGAATAGGTCTGGAGAGGCAAAATGGAGTCTCCGGTCCATGTGCCATTTCCCCACTAGATTGGTTGCATTTGTTGTGGTGATTTCTCAGGGTTTTACGTATGGAGGTGTTTCTTTAGCCTCTTCCTGGCCTATTTCTGTGTGAGACTCTCACTGCATTTCAAGTACCCACTTCATCTTTGATGCGAAGTTTCTCTTTATACTGAGTGGCATTTGCCTTCTTGAAATATCCAGTCCTGAATCTTATTCTAATACCTCTTTGATGACAGACCTTCAAAATTCAGAGGACATTCTCATGTCCTCTTTATTTTTTTTTAATGTTTCTCCTCCCCCCTTTTTTGGCACTCATATCAGACTGATGGTCCATATAAAGTCTGTAGCTTACAAACCACGATTGCCCATCCCTATTTCACAGGAATTGTTATTAACCCAGGTCTCCCTTACTGTATTCATACACACATTACTTTTAAATCTAAATACTCACTATACACTTATGCCTGTTATATTTTATCCTGATTCAAATCTTGGACATATACCCCCATTGGAAATGGTGTAAATTTGCTCCTGATATTAAATGTATTAGTCCCTTTTTCCTGGCTCTGAGTCACATACAGTATTTATTTATTTATTTATTTTTAATTTTTTAAATGTTTATTTATTTTTGAGAGAGAAAGAGTGTGAGCAGGGGAGGGACAGAGAGAGAGGAAGACACAGAATGTGAAGCAGGCTCCAGGTTCTGAGCTAGCTGTCAGCACAGAGCTCGATGTGATGCTTGAATCCACAAACCATCAAATTGTGACCTGAGTCGAAGTCAGATGCTTAACTGACTGAGCCATGTAGGCACGCCAGATACCATCTTTATTAATATGATTTTGGTTCATATAAACTGAAATTTGAATTTGGCTTTGCTGCTTACAATATGACTTTGTACATATTTCTTATCTTTTCAGAAACTCATCTTCTCATTCACAAGAAAGAAATCCTATCAGTCTTATAGGGCTATCATTCATTATTTTCAAAAACTTCAAGCATAGACAGAATTAATTAAGATAACACATGTGAAAACACCTTAACAATAGAAATGCTGTAGTGTAATGGATACGTTGTTTTCAACGCAGACTGTGCTTTCCTTTTGTACCTTACCAAGTGTGAGACCTTTGCCCTGGCTCACCTTAGCCTCTACTTGCCTAAAGTGACAGAGGGATTTGTTACAGCGGAAAGACAGAGAGAAAAGCCAATCAAAATGAGATTGTGTGACAAGGTGGCCATTTTCCCAAGCAGGCTACTGCCTTGAGAAAATGATTTGTTCTCCTACATTCTTTTTTCCTCCTTCTTTATCCTATTGGAAGACTCAGCACACAGCATTCCCTTGTAGTATAAGAGAGACCCTGTCCACCATCAGGGACTACCTGTAATTAGAAGGGAAATATGACATATGTAACATTTAAACAAACACAAAACCTGCCTTCGTTCCAGCCCTAGGGTTTATGGGAAGAAGTAAAAACAGTACAACAGTCAGATACATGGTTTTTGATTTCCATTCTTGGAGCTTTTGCCTAGAGGGGAGATGGTTTAAATAAAATAAGCAAGGAATCTCTTCTTTCTACTCCTTTGGGATGCTGGCAGAAAGTAACTCAGAAACTGCTTATAGCAATGCAGCCGTATGTGGTCAGGCAAGGGAAAGTCCTTGTATTTAGTGTCCTCACTCTGTCCTTGTTTCTGGAGAGGCATGAGCATGACCCAGAAGTCATGTTAACAGTCTACCTGGGAATCTGTCCGTGTGGGTTGCCACAACAGAGATGTGCATACCGACTATCACATAGGGTCCAGAACAGACTATTCAAGCTGGGAGTGAATGGATGGCACAAGCCATCCCCAGATGTTCCAATAGTGACAGGGAAGCCTAGATGGTCCTGAGCCAGCAGGGGTGCCACAGAGCACTCATTGGTCAGGCCAAGAGTGGCCAAAAGTCTCCTCAGCTTCCTATTTCAGTATCAGTTCAGAGAAGACAAAAGTCACCTCCCTTGAGGGATCGACACTGTTCTGCTGCCACGCAGATGCCTAAGCTCTACACCTTCCACAGTCAGAGCCGACTCAGGGAGACAAGGATAAGGGGCTGTTTCAAATGATAAAGTGTTTCCATAAAAAGGACAGCTTATATTATTAACATAGTGGACTAAGTTCAAGCAGAGTTGAACTCTTAGTTAAATTTTTCCTCCTTATCGATACTCATCAGATGATGGATCATAAAAAGAATAGTTACAGAAGAGATCAACTTTTTATCTTTGCACAACCATGTTGTCATGGGTTTTTTATAATCCCTGTTCATTAGACATTTGGCAAATGTTAACTTTCCATATTTCCTTCTTTCTCCATAAGTAAATTTAAAAAAACTTTTTAAAACCCTGACCTAAATACAGAGTGCTAGGTTTCTATGAAGTGTAGGTGACAAAGGCAGTCTTGATAATTTCCACTTTTATCTCTTTTTTTCTATTTTGTTCTTTTTATTTTGCTGCTTTATTTCAGCTGGAAATGCAGTTCAAGCTGGCTTATGCAAACAGAAACAAAAATGCAATTCTTCTGGTTTAAGGATTTGTCTCACACATGGTTGGATCTAAACATATGGTGTATAAGTACTTGGTATTTATTCCTTCTATCTTTCAGCTATACTTTGATTCCACGGGCTTCAAACTCAGACTGAATGACTCTACATGGTGATCTCCAGCACTTCCAGGTCAATATTCTACCAGCTTCAAGACCAGTGCAAAAAAAAAGGGGGGGGGGTGTTTTATGTCAACAACTCAAAATATGTGCCAGAATTATGTTTTGTTGGCATGCTCAAGATCCATTTGCCTACCTCTGAGACAATTGCTCTGATCAGTGGGATGGAATGACCTCCTTGGCTAGGCTTGAGTCAAGTGTCTATTCCTAGAGGCAATAAGTCAAGGCAGCTTCATCTGAACCACATGAATTAAAGGTGGAAGGGGATGGTTTCCTACACACACACAATTCAGGATGATGTCATCAGAAAATGAGACTGGATACTGAACAACAAAACCTTACAAATGTCCACCATTCACTTTCATTACCAGTCTTCTGTCCATATCTTACTCTCTGTAATTCTGAAAGATTTCCCACAGAAGATTCCTCCTGAAAAGTTTCCCAAAGAGTGTTCCTCACAAAAGATAACCATCAGAAGTTCCCTCAGAAGGTTTACCCGAGAAGTTTCCCCTCAAAAGATTTCCCTAGAGGATTCCCTCAGAAGCTTCCCTTAGAAGATTTACCACAAAAGATTTCCCCAGAAGGTTCCCCTCAAAGATTTTCCCAGATGGTTCTCCTCAAAGATTTCCCCAGAAGGTTTCCTACAAAGGGTTCTTCACAGGAGGTTACCTGGTGAAGGCTCCTCTTATAAGGTTCCCCTTGACAAATTTCCTTGGAAATTTCGTCTCAGAAAATTTCTCACAGAAAGGCCCTTTTGGAAGGTTCTCCTCAGGGGTTGCATGATTGTAGCTGGTACTTCTTTCAGTAGCAGGCAGTTTACAGTTTAATTTATCAGGCTTGAAGCCTTGAGCTTCCCATATTCTTGATTGAAGAATGATCTCCCCCTCTCTGGAAAAGGCCTCCTCCTCCCAGACTGAACATTTCCACAGTGGGAGTGGTAAAATAGAGTGGAGAGGTCCAGGGGAACACCATTAGACCATCTAGTCCAGCAGAATCAACTATAGGTTGCCAACATGTAGCAGATGGGCAGTCAGATCTTCCTTAGCTTATGCATTCTGGCTTCTTAATCTGGAATTCGACTCCCTGGTGTGCGTATTTATTTTAACTTTTTTTGGATGAAGAGAAATCTTTTTTTTTTTTAAATGTTTATTTATTTCTAGGAGACAGAGAGAGAGACAGCGTGAGCAGGGGAGGGTCAGAGAGAGAGGGAGTCACAGACTGAAACAGGCTCCAGGCTCTGAGCTGGCAGTCAGCACAGAGCCCGATGCGGGGCTAGAACCCACGAACCGTGAGATCATGACCTAAGCGAAAGTCGGACGCTTAACCGACTAAGCCACCCAGGCGCCCCTTGGATGAAGAGAAATCTTGATAAAATAGAAAGCCAATCAATGTTGAATGAATAAAGAAATATTGGCATGAAAGGAGCAAATTATGGACTGAATCAACCTGCCTCTCTCTATCTGTTAACATTATAATGTCTACCTTAGCAGTGAAGATAGTCATTGGCTTGGCTGCTAAAAACAGCTCAAAAAGACATTTTTGTAAAATGCTTTTTACTGTGTAAAAAGCTCAGCTCATTTTGGGGTAAGGCTTCCTATAACTATTATAGACTTGAATGGAAGACTGTAGAATGAACACTGACTACATCAGAAATGACCATGCCTAAGAACGACAATGGAAACTGACCCTAGTCACCACATCCCTCTAAGACCCAGCACCCTCATTTATCATACACACAGATTAGACCAGAAGGTTCTGAAGGTCCTTCAGCAATTGAATTCCATATTTCTGAGAGTATGGTACTCTTACCTTTGAGCTTTTCAGAGAAATCACTGTAAATAGGCCCTGGTGACTGGAGTGCCTCTCAATTTTCTCCTTGACCATCTCATCAGATTCCCACTTTTTAAGAAGTGAGAAAGAAAGAAGCAGCCCTGACATCTATCAGCTGGTAGCTGATCTGGAGCTGCTATGCCACGCTCATTACTTAAACAATTCCACAAACACCACAATCAGATGAGTAGGCTTAGAGACCCCAATGGACTGAGACAAAAACGAGACCCTCTACAACCATGGCTGAGATGAATGAGAACAGAGAGCAAATCACAAAAAGACCAAGACTCCTCTTCTAGCTAACATGGTGTCTGCTACTTTATCATCTGAAGCTTTAGCCTTCATCTCTTCTTCCTCCTTCCTAGACAAAAATTGTTAAAATATCCAATTATAGAATTTAGCTCACTTCCTGAGAGTATCCATTCCAGAGCAGATTCCTGCTTTCTTAAACCCTAAAATCAACTAGGAGAAGCCCAGATTTTATCAGGAAACTGTCCCCCACCACCCGTGTTCCTAGAGTGTTAGTATATAAATCCAACTTTCACTATAGATGTGTTCCTGGTGGTCTGGTTGGTAGGTTTGAAAGAAGTTTCCAGCCCTTTTATTATATCTTCCATTTATATCTTCGTGGTATCACAGCCTCCTTTCTTTGGAATCTTACTTTCAAATGCTAGGGTAGGTGTTTGACAGGATTCAGCTTTGTTTTCCTTGGCTCATGAACTGCACAGTGACTCGTCACTTTGCCATCACGCCTTACGTCCCTTGCTCATTGTCAACTACCTTTTCTTTCTTGAGCAGAATCTGTCAGAGTGATTTCTCTCCTTAATTTTGCTCTCTTTTAGCTGTAGCTTCAATAGAGGAGTATCTGGGATGTTTTCATAAATAGCTGTGCCTGGATTCCCCCCTCAGAATTTCTGATTTAAGTAGGCTTGGTGGGGGCAGTTATCACCATTTTTCTTCAAACCTTGCCAAGTGATTCTAACATGAGCCACTGCTCCAGATCATTGTTATAAGGAGTGGAATTGTCAGAACATTAGATCTTTGCCTCAAGTTAACAATGGTGGGAATTACCTAACATTTCCTTCTTGGATATTCCCAGCCTCCCAGCCCTGAGTCAAGATCCTCTGTGTGTGTGTGCAGCCTCATACTTCTCATCCCTAAGACAACTTGTCTTTCTGTCTTCCCAATGGACACCTTTCCCTCATATCCCTGCATTGGGGTTTTGACTCCAGTTCAGAATTCCTCAGATCCATATCTATGCATAGAGGCAGAGAAAAAGAGAGATGGAGAGGTAGAGATACAGACAGAGACAGAGATACCCCATTCCACTGATGGGACCAGAGACTTTTTTTTGATGTTTCCATTCTTTGAATTTGAAGCCAGTGCCGAGATCCCTGATCTCAAGGTTAGTCTCACTTCCTGCAGTGCTAACACATTTATCCCTCTTTTCCATCTTTTAACTTTGTGATTGTTTTGCTCCCTATCCCACCAGTTTGCCTAAACAGTGACTCAGGTTTGCTGAAAAATGTGGAACCCACACCTTGGCTGCTCAGCTCAGCCCCAGAAGTTGACTGGCCTGTGCCAGTACCCCCCAAGGGCCTCCCCTTGTTGTGGGGAGCATGGAAAGGGCAATCTTATACTCTGATTTGCTGGGAACAATCCAGTTTACCCTGTTTTCCCAGTATCATTATTAAGTACCTCCTTTCATGCTCCAGAGTGCCTTGGTTTGGATGGTAAGTTGCATCCTTACTCTAGCTAAAGGACCATTAATAATCTGTAAATTATAAACTTGGCTCAACAAGACTTGAGATGTGACAGAATGAGTTTTCTATCATTTATCCCCTAGCCAGCTCCCTCATCACCAGAATATTCTGTCTCTTGTATGGTTTATAAAAAGAAAAAACAGCTCTGTCTCCATTTTTCTGGTGACACATAAATACTCAAGATATGCCTTTTTTCTTTCTCCTTTTTGGAATAGGTAATCTGTTAAAGAATAGATGGAGTTTGTTACTGAATAAGGCCCTCCATAAACATAAAATAAGTGATTGGGACCTCATCAAGATTAAAAACTTCTGCACAGCCAAGGAAACAACCCAGAAAATTAATAGGCAACCAACGGAATGGGAAAAGATAGTTGCAAATGACATATCAGATAAAGAGTTAATATCCAGAATCTATAAGGAACTCACCAAACTACACGCCTGAAAAACAAACAACCCAGTGAAAAAATGGGCAGAAGATACGAACAGACACTTCTCCAAAAAGGACATCCAGGTGGCCAACAGACACATGAAACGATGCTCAGCATCCCTCCTCATCAGGGAAATACAAATCAAAACCACAATGAGATAACACCTCACGCCAGTCAGAGTGGCTAAAATGAGCAAATCAGAGAACTCGAGATGCTGGCGAAGATGTGGAGAAACGGGCACCCTCCTACACTGTTGGTGGGAATGGAAACTGGTGCAGCCCTTCTGGAAAACAGTGTGGAGTTTCCTCAGGAAACTAACAATAGAACTCCCCTATGACCCAGCAATAGCACTGCTAGGAATTTACCCAAGGGATACAGAAATGCTGAGGCATAGGAGCACATGTACCTCAATGTTCATAGCAGCACTCTCCACAATAGATAAAACATGGAAAGAGCCTAAGTGTCCATCAACAGATGAATGGATCAAGAAGATGTGGTTTATCTATACCATGGAACACTACATGGCAATGAGAAACAATGACATCTGGCCATGTGTAGCAACATGGATGGACCTTGAGGGTGTTATGCTGAGCGAAATAAGTCAGGCAGAGAAGGACAAATACCATATGTTTGCACGTATAGGAGGATTAGGAGGAACTTAACTGAGGAACAAGGGGGAGAAGAAGGGGGGGAAATGGTGGGGGAAAGGGAGAGAGGCAAACCATGAGAGACTCTTGAATGCTGACAAAAACTGAGGACTGATGGATATGGGGGGGAGGGGGTGATGGGCATGGAGGAGGACACTTGTGGGGATGAGCACTGAGTGTTATGTGGAAACTAATTTGACAATAAACTATTTGTAAAAAAAAAAAAACAACATAAATTTATTTTTCTGTGTTTCTTATACACTTTTTCATGTTGGTTCATTTTTCTGTTTACATTTATGCTTCCTTTTCATTTTATTCTTATTTATTTATTTTAGATAAAAATTGCACTTATTTAAACAACATGATAATTTGATATACTTCAATAGTGAAATTACTACAGTCAAACTAACATATCTCATTATAGTTACCATTATGCTACTGTCTTAGCATATTTCTAGTATTCAATAATACAGATGTTCAATACAGTATTATTAACTATAGTCAGCATGCCTGGACATGAGATCTCTAGATTTATTCATCCTACATAACTGTGACTTTTTGTACTTTTTAACCAATGTCTCCTCATCCTATCCCCTCAGCCCTTGTTAACTACCATTCTATTCTTTGCTTCTATGAGTTCAACTTTTTTTTTTTTTTTTTTAAATCTTACATATAAGTGAGATCATACAGTATTTGTCTCTCTCTGTCTGGCTTATTTCACTTAACACAATGTCCTTCAGGGTCATCCACATTTTCACAGATAGAGGATTTCCTTGTCCTCATGACTGAATAATAGTCCATTGTATATTAATTCATACCACATCTTCTTTATCCATCCATCTGTTAATAGACACTTGGATTTTTCTACATCTTGGCTCTTGTGAACAATTTTGTAATGAACATAGGAGTGTAGATAATCTCTTTGTGAAACTGATTTCATTTCCTTTGCGTATATACCCGGAAGTGGGATTGCTGGATCATTCCACTTTTAATTCTGAAAGAACCTCCATACTCTTTCTGTAGTGGCTGTACAAATGCATGTTCTCATCGACAGTGTATAAGGATTCCCTTTTCTCCACATCCTCACCAGAGCTTGGTATCATTTTTAAAAGAATTTTTAAAAATTTTATGATTTATTTTGAAGGAGATAGCACTATAGATAGTGCATGCATACATTTGCAAGTGGGGGAGGGATAGGAAGAGAGAGGCTTTGTTCTGCACTGACAGCATGAATCCTGATGCAGGACTCCATCTCACCAACCGTGAGCTCGTGAAACCAAGAGTTGGCTGCTCAACCAACTGAGCCACTCAGGCATCCCCTCCCCAGGCTTCTTTTTTCCTGATAGTCATCCTAACAGGTATGAGGTGATATTTCATTGTGGCTTTGATTTGCATTTCCTTAATGATTTATGGCATTAGACATCTTTTTATATAGTTTTGGCTATTTGTATGTCTTCTTTTGGGAATGTCTATTCGAATCCTTTACCCATTTTTAAATCAGGTTATTTGTTTCCTTGCTATTAAGTTGTTTGAGTCCCTTAAATATTTTTTACCTTGACTCCTTATGAGATGTATGATTTGCAGATATTTTCTCCCTCTCTGCAGATCTCTCCACTCTGCTACTGGTTTCTGTTGCAGTTGAGAAGTCTTCCCATTTGATGTAGTCCCATTTGTCTAGTTTTGCTTTCATTGCCTGTGCTTTTGGAGTCCTATCCAAAAAAACCAGTGTTCTAACCAATGTCAAAAAGCTATGCTTTCTTCTAATAGTTTTATGTTTTCATATCTTCTATTAAACCCTTTAATCCATTTTGAGTTGATTTTTGTATGTGGAATAAAATAGGATCCAATTTCATTTTTGGCATGTGAAAAATCGGTTTTCCCAATACCATTTATTGAAAAGACTGTCCTTTCCTTGTTATGTGGTTTTGACACCTTTGTTGAAGACTGTTTGAACATAAATGAATGGATATATTTCTGTTCCATTGGTCTTTATGTCTGTTTTTATGCCAGTACCATGCTGTTTTGGTTACTAGAGCTTTGCAGTATAATTTGAAGTCAGGAAGTGTGATGCTTCCAGCTTTGCCTTCTTTCTCAAGATTCCTTCGGCTCTACGGTCTTCTGTGGTCCCATAGGACTTTTAGGATTGTTTGCCCTATTTCTGTGAAAAATACCATTGGACTTTTTATGGGGATTGCATCAAATGTGTAGATCACATTGATCGGAATTGCATTAAATGTGTAGATTGCTTTGGACAACTTAAATCATCCAATATTAATTCTTCCAGCCTCTGAACATGGGATACCTTTTCATTTATTTGTGTCTTCAATTTCTTTCACCAGTCTTTTCCAGTTTTCAGTGTGCAGATCTTTGACCTTTGTGGTTAAATTTATTCTTAGTATTTTTTAATGCTATTCCAAATGAGATTGTTTACTTACGTTTTTTGGCTAGTTCATAATTAGTGTATAGAAATGTAACTGATGTTTTGTATTTTAATCTTATTGCTCTTATTCTTCAAACCATGTTTCATAAAATAAGTTCCATTTATCCTAGTTATATTGCTTTCCTAGAGATCCAAAAATGTTTTTGATGACCTAAAAACAATATTCAATCCTTTAGAAATGTTACTGTGAGACAAAGTGTCATTTACCTATTCATGTCCTCCCCACCCCACCCTGTCTCTTAGACTTTTCTGAATCTAGTCCGTACTTAAGGCAGGGATTCGGTTTCTGAATCATCTTTGGATGACAATGCACCCTATTTTACTCTCTCTCTCTCTTTTTCAATTTTTTAATGTTTTATTTATTTCTGAGAGAGAGAGACAGCATGAGGAGGGGAAGGTCAGAGAGAGGGAGACACAGAATCTGAAACAGGCTCCAGGCTCTGAGCTGTCAGCACAGAGCCTGACACGAGGCTCGAACCCACGAACCGTGAGATCATGACCTGAGCCAAAGTCAGCCACCAACCGACTGAGCCACCCAGGCGCCCCCTATTTTACTGTCTACTCTACTTTACAGAATTTGTAGTTCGTAGTACACAATTTAATGCATGTTCACTACCAAGTTTCTTTTGCTATTTTCTGTTCATTAGCATTCTTTCTCCACCTAGATCCTCCACCAGGATTAGGTCTTCTGCTTTCACGTGTGTCCACTTTGGGAAGCAGTTCATTGCTAGCAACAACCAATGATCAAAGAACACGGGCACCTACATGGTTAATTTTTCTCAAGTAAGTAACCTCAGCACTATCACTGTTTTCTACTGTGTAGGTGAACCATCTTCATATCATACTTCCTTGCCCATTCACTCCTCTTCCACTGTTATTCTTTCTGCTTTATAGTACATCATCTTCATTAAACTTTACTTCTGTTCATATCTTATGTTTCAGCCTTTAAAAATTTTTTATCAAAATCACTTTCACAGGACTCTCCTCAAGCTTCGGTTTTTAAATTTAATATGATTAATTAGTTAACTAAATCTAGTCAATATGGAACATTTGGTGATCAATTATTAGCTCACTTCATGTGTGAACATTATTATAACTTTTAATTTTTTTACTTCAAATGAGTAGCATGTTATGTGTTCTCATTTTTATGTCTGATGAATTATTTGTACCATCTGATATGGTGATTGACCATATTTTTAGTTACTAATATGGCTATATTTTAGTTACTAAAACATTTTTAGTTATTAATGTAATTTTCTTGGTCTCTATGAATTACTAGGGTGATTCACTGTTAAATAATTGTGCTACATTGACAGTCTTTTACTTTATTTTATGGTGTGTCCTCCCTCCACGTTTGCTTCAGAAAGACTGTAACCTATTCACAGGATTCATGGATTCTGTATATGTGGCTACATTACTTTCTGCCTTATACATTGTTACCCAATGTGACAGAATGACAGAGCTTCCCTGGGACAGTAAAAGCAGAGATGCAATATTAGCATTATGAATTAATATTATTATTTACTGAGTATCATCATTTGAAGGTGACTGAAGCTGACACAGTAATCTCAAAAGGCTTAAAAGCACAATGACAGAATCTGCAAGTGTTTATTAACAGACAAAGATAAATGATAATTTAGTGGTTGGAATGCTGGTGTGGAACACAATCAATTTGGATTAGATTCACATTACCAAATTGAATACCTTTTATTTATGCATAATGTTGGATCATGAATCAGATTTTTATTTATAACGCTAGACTATAGAAGCAATCAAAATTCAGAGTTCACTGTAAATTACTCTTAACAGGAAAAGTACAACAGGTTTTTGTATTTCAAAAAGAACTGGGTTACTTAAGAGCAACTATTTAATCATGACGCGATTCTTAATCATTGTTTTAAGAAATCTGGACAGTTGATGAATCTATTTGCATCTGGGGGTAATGTTTCACAATGTTAGAGTGAGAACTGTCTTATATTATATTGGAACTATGACCATTCACTTTTTATATATGAATAAAGGAAGATAGAACAGATGATGCCTTGCTTAGCAAAAAAGAAACCATAATCAGAATACATGTAATTGTGGAAGACAGTTGGTATTAACTAGGTCTAACTTAGAAAAGGAAGATTTTGAAATATTCAGTGATAATGATATCTGACATAATCCAGAAAGCAACAAAACTTTCCTCAGGCCTCCCAGGAGGGAAGTTGCCAGTGGGGACTTGGGGATTTGAGGGATATTCATGAATGCGTTTAGTGAGTAGGGTGTTACAACAGGTATGAACTGCCAGTTCAGAAAAAAGATCAGCCCATGGAGCTGGTGTGTCTGATCTCCGGTGGAAATGAGTGCCCGAATTAAATATATTTTCTTCTAAACCAAATAGTTTAAGATTTTTCCTATTTAAAGTAATACGTGAGTCATTATGACTTTTTTTAAAATTATTTTCACTTGATATATATTTTCATACTGGTATCTAAGAGTAGCTATCAATACTGAACTACTATTTAAAGCAAATGTATACGGCATGTAAAGCAGTTACTTACCACCACTATCTCCTCCCCACTTCCATTAGAGTTATTGGAAGCATTTGCACATAATGAATTTCAAAGCACAGCTCAAAGGAACCTAATGACTTCTAGGAATATATTTTTGAAGAAATAGCTACAGAGACTAAAAAAATTTAAGCATATCCATTAAAAAATTCCACTTTTACACAAATAAAGGTGTTTATAAAATTGCAAAGACATCTTGCTATTGTTTACTACAGAATTCTTTCCTTTAAAATTCTTTTCATTAAAAATAAATGTATGAATTATAAAATAAGTTGGGACACACTAAAACATTTTAATTCACATTACAAGAATTTTTCCTTATTGTTACTTGATTATAAATAATTTTCATTTTATAACATTAGTTGATTTTTAGAATATGAAAATTTAGTAAGTAAAAAGTAGTTATAATAAATGTTTCTATCTTAGGACTATACTTCCTATCAAATTTATTTTATTAAAGGTTTTCCTCTTTGGGTTAAAACTTGTTTCATGGTCTCAAAATACAATATTTTATGTTTTAGCAATTTCTTACTGTCCAGGAAATTGTTCCTTTATTTATCTGGTTTTCACAAGCAAGGCTGTTAATGTCCAGCTTCCATGTGTTATAGCAATAATCTAAGATTTTACTATGGAGTAATAGGCACTTGGATTGGCCTATTGGTAATTTCTCTTATTCCATTATTCAAGAATAGTGGTTGATTAATTCTTTTTTTATTCATGATTGATTATTTCTTATTTTGTCCAATGTCTCACTCCTTCACTCAAGAATTATTATTTTCATTATCTGGACCTTTGTTAAATAGGCAAATCTGGAGAGAGGGAAGATGGAGGAGAAGGGAGCTCTGTACCTTTCACTTGCCCGCATCCCTCAGAGAAGACCTGAAGCCATAGGACACTGAATAGCAGAAGTCTAAGAGGAAAAGAGAGTCCACAAAGAAGACAGCCTCATAGGGCTACTTCAAGAAACAAGTCAAAGTACACATGATGGAGAGTCCCAAATATCACTATGAGTAAGGAAATAAAATAACAAAAGTCTCAACAAGAGAGAACAAGAGATACCATTAAAAGAACACTTCCTGAACTGACAGGTCCTGGACAGTCAATGAGCCTTCCTTAATATAGCAGTACTCACAAGTGCAGAGAGCATAACAAGCTTTTAAAACTGACAAGAGACAGAAAGCTAGCCAAAATAACGAAACAGAATTCTCCTCTAAAGAAATCCCAGGAAGAAGTGACAGCTAAAGAACTGTTCAATACAGAGATAAGCAACATAACTGAACAAGAATTTAGAACAATAGTCATAAAATTAATCACTGGACTTGAAAAAGGCATGGGAGACATCAGAGAAGTTATTGCTACAAAGATTATGGAGCTTAAAAATTGTTGTGATAAATTTAAAAAATGCTATAAATGAGGTGTATAATAAAATGGAGGTGTCCACTGCACGGATTCAAGAGGCAGAGAGGAGAATAGGTGAATTAGAAGACACAATTACAGAAAAATAGGAAGCCAAGAAAAAGGGAGATACACTGATCCAGAAGCATAAGCGTTTGAAAACTGAGTGATACGATCAAATTGAACAGTGTCCGTATCATAGGAATTCCAGAAGAGGAAGAGAGAGGGAAGGAAGCTGAAGGAGTCCTTGAACAAATTATAACTGAGAACTTTCCCAACCTGGGGAAGGAAACAGACATTAAAATCCAAGAGGCACAGAGAACTCCCCTCAGATGTAACTTGAATCGATCTTCTGCATGACACATCATAGTGAGAGTGGCAAAATATAAGGACTAAGAGAGAATTCTGAAAGCAGTTAGGGATAAAAGGGCCCCAACATAACAAGGGAGACCCATCATAGTGGTCACAACCTATCTACTGAAACTTGGCAGGCCAGTAAGGAATGGCAGAAAACCTTCAATGTGATAAACAGAAAAAATATGCAGTCAAGGATCCTTTATCCAGCAAGCTTGTCATTCAGAATAGAAGGAGAAATAGAGACGCCTGGGTGGCTCAGTCGGTTTAGTGTCCGACTTCAGCTCAGGTCATGATCTCACTGTTTGTGAGTTTGAGCCCCGTGTCAGACTCTGTGCTGGCAGCTTAGGGCCTGGAGCCTGCTTCAGATTCTGTGTCTTCCTCTCTCTCTGCCCCACCCCCGCTCATGCTCTGTCTCTCTCTGTCTCTCAAAACCTGAATAAAAACTTAAAAAAATTTTTTTTCAGAATAGAAGGAGAGATAAAGGTCTTCCCAAATAAACAAAACTTGAAAGAATTCATCACCACTAAACCAGTCCTACAAGAAATCCTAAGGTGGACTCTATGAGGGAAATGTTGCAAGGAACACGAGGTACCAGAGACACCAATACAAGCAGGAACCCTACAGAGAACACATGACTTTAAATCCATATTTTTTCAATAGTAACACTGAATATAAATGGACTAAATGCCCCAATCAAAATACATAGGGTAGCAGAATAGATAAAAAAATAAAATCCATCTATTTGCTGTCTGTAAGAACTCATTTTAGACCTGAGGACACCTTCAGATTGAGAGTAAGGGGATGGAGAAATCCCCATCATGCTACTGGAAGTAAAAAGAAAGCCAGAATAGCCAAACTTATATCAAACAAACTGGACTTTAAAGTAAAGGCAGTAACAAGGGATGAAGAAGGGCATTATATAATAAGTACAGGGTCTATTCATCAGAAAGAGCTAACAATTATAAAAGTCTACACACCGAATTTGGTAACATCCAAATACATAAGACAATTAATCAGAAACAGAAACAATCTTATGGATAAGAATGTGCTAATAGCAGGAGACTTTAATACTCCACATACAGCAATGGATAGATCAACTAGACAGAAAATCACTAAAGAAACAATGGACTTGAATGACACATTGGACCATGGATATGACAGATATATTTAGAACTCTACATCCTGACACTATTGAATTCACTTTCTTCTCAAGTGCTCTTGGCACATTCTCCAAGTTAGAGCACATACTGGGACATTAAACAGCCCTGAATAAATATAAAAGAATTGAGATCATACCATGCACACTTTCAGATCACAAAGCTATGAAACTTGAAATCAATCACAGGTAAAAGTCAGGAAAACCTCCGAAAGCACGGAGGTTAAAGAACACCCTACTAAAGGACAAATGGGCCAATCAGGCAATTAGAGAAGAAATTAAAATATATATGGAAACAAATGAAAATGAAAATACAACAATCCAAACTCTATGGGAGTATGCAAAGGCAGTCCTAAGAGGAAAGTGCATTGCACTCAAGACTATTTCAAGAAATTAGAAAAAGTGCAAACACAAAATCTAACAGTGGACCTAAAGGAACTAGAAGGAGAGCAACAAGAGCACCCCAACCCAGCAGAAGAAGAGACATAATAAAAATCAGGGCAGAAGAAACAATATAGAATCCAAAAAAACCAAAAAAACAAAAACAAAAACAAAAAAAACAGTTGAACAGATCAATGAAATGAATAGTTGGTTTTTTGAAACAATAAACAAAAAAGAGAACTACAGGCCAATATCCTTGATGAATACAGATACAAAAATCCCAAACAAGATACTTGCAAATCAAATTCAACAGCTTATAAAAAGAATATCCACCATGATCAAGTGGGATTCATTCCTCGGTTACAGGGCTGGTTCAATATTCACAAATCAATCAATGTGATACATCACATTAACAAAAGAAAAGATAAAAACCATATGATCCTGTTGATAGATGCAGAAAAGGCATTTGACAAAATACAGCATCTCTTCTTAATAAAGACCCTGGAGAAAGTCGGGATAGAAGGAACTTACTTAAACATCATAAAAGCCATCTATGAGAAGCCCACAGCTAATATCACCCTCAAAGAGGAAAAACTGAGAACTTTTCCCCTGAGATCAGGAACACGACATGATGTCCACTCTCACCACTATTGTTTAACATAGTGCTGGAAGTCCTAGATTCAGCCGTCAGACAACAAAAGGAAATGAAAGGCATCAGAATTGGCGAAGAAGCAGCCAAACTTTCACTTTTCGCAGACGACATGATACTCTACAGAGAAGACCCGATGGACTCCACCGGAAGCCTACTAGAACTGATACATGAATTCAGCAAAGTTGCAGGGTACAAAATCAATGTACAGAAATTGGTTGTATTTTTATACACCAACAATGAAGGAACAGAAAGAGAAATCAAGAAACTAGTCCCATTCACAATTGCACAAAAACCATAAAATACCTAAGAATAAACCGAACCGAAGATATAAGAGATCTGTATGATGAAAACTATAGAGAACTTATTGAAGAAGACACAAAGAAATGGAAAAACATTCCACGCTCATGGATTGGAAGAATAAATATAGTTAAAATATCATTACTACCCAAAGCAATCTAGACATTCAATGCAATCCCAATTAAAATTGCACGAGCATTCTTCTCAAAATTACAACAAACTATCCTAAAATTTGTATGGAACCTCAAAAGACCCCAAAGAGCCAAAGTAACATTGAAGAAGAAAAACAAAACAGGAGGATCACAATCCCAGACTTTAGCCTCTACTACAAAGCTGTAATCATCAAGACAGTATGGTATTGGCACAAAAACAGACACATAGACCAATGGAATAGAATAGAGAACTCAGACTTGGAACCACAAATGTATAGCCAACTAATCTTTGACAAAGCGGGAAAGAGTATCCGATAGAAAAAAAGACAGCCTCTTTAACAGATGGTGCTGGGAGAATTGGACAGAAGAATGAAACTAGATCACTTTCTCACACCTTACACAAAAGTAAAGTCAACATGGATAAAGGACCTGAATGTGAGACAAGAAACCATCAAAACCCTAGAGGAGAAAGCAGGAAACAACCTCCTTGACCTCAACCGCAGCAATTTCTTACTTGACACAACCCCACAGGCAAGGGAATCGAGAGCAAAAATGAACTATTGGGACCTCATCAAGATTAAAAGCATCTGCACGGCAAGGGAACCAGTCAATAAAACTAATAGGCAACTGACAGAGTGGGAAAAGATAGTTGCAAATGACATATCAGATAAAAGGCTAGTATCCAAAATCTATAAGGAACTCACCAAACTCCGCACCCAAAAAACAAATAATCTAGCGAAGAAATGGGCAGAAGACATGAACAGACACTTCTCCAAAGAGGATATCCAGATGGCCAACAGACACATAAAATGATGCTCAGTGTCCTTCATCATCAGGGAAATACAAATCAAAACTACACTGAGATACTACCTCATGCCGGTCAGAGTGGCTAACATGAACAAATCAGGAGACTATAGATGCTGGCAAGGATGTGGAGAAACGGGCACCCTCCTACACTGTTCATGGGAATGTAAACTGGTGCAGCCCCTCTGGAAAACAATGTGGACGTTCCTCAAAATATTAACAATAGAACTCCCCTATGATCCAGCAACAGCACTCCTAGGAATTTACCCAAGGGATATAGGAGTGTTGATGCATAGGGGCACATAAACCCCAATGTTCATAGCAGCAGTCTCAATAGCTAAATCATGGAAAGAGCCTAAGTGTCCATCAACTGATGAATGGATCAAGAAAATGTGGTTTATCTATACAATGGGATACTACATGGCAATGAGAAAGATTGAAATCTGGCTATTTGTAGCAATGTGGATGGAACTCGAGGGTGTTTTGTTGAGTGAAATAAGTCAGGCAGAGAAAGACAGATACCATATGTTTTCACTTATAAGTGGGACAGGAGAAACTAAACAGAGGACCATAGGGGTGGTGAAGGGAAAAACTAGTTGGGGAGAGGGAGGGAGGCAAACCATGAAAGACTCTTGAATGCTGAGTACAAACTGAGGGCTTGTGGGGGTGGGGAAGAGGGGAAGGGGGGTGATGGGCATGGAGGAGGGCACTTGTTGGCATGGGCACTGGGTGTTATATGGAAACCAACTTGACAATAAACTATGAAGGAAAAAATAAATAAATAAAAAGCCAAAAAATATTAAGCAAATCCCATACGACTCTACTTCCCAGATTCAACTATATTCTAAAAAATTCAGAGTCTCTTTGTTTCTCGTTTCTCTCAAATGTCATACATTATGATGTATTTGATGCATCCAACCTAACCCTTACCATCCATTTATATCATAATCATACATCTCCATCATTACTATCTTCAATTCTCTTTTACACATGGTGTCTTTTCTTTACAATATATTATACACCTATGTGCCACGGGAAAGATAGAGCATAAAATGTCTGCCAAATATAAAAGAAGTGAACTGTGTGATGGAAGTAGGGAAGGAGAAAGATATTTTTGGGTTTTGTTTTTGTTTTATAAATACCTACAACCACCCATTTTGGAGTCAAATGATTACTCATGGAAATAGGGAAGAGGAAAGAGATTTTTGGGTTTTGGTTTTGGTTTTCTAAATACCTACAACCATCTATTTGGGAGTCAAATAATTATTCTCATATTATAAATTTTTTTAATAGCCTCAATAAGTAAAAGAGCTTGATAAACTCATACAACTAATAAGTGACAGCATAGGGATGTGAAATAAAACCTTCTAAATTATGGTTCCCATTCTCTTCTCCCTCGATTGCACCACCTTCTTTTGTGGACAAACAGATTTCATGTCTCCTGGTTGCTGGTGTTCTGTATCATGTAGGAACTTGGTTGTACTTAGCTCCAAAGGTCGTGTAATGGGCAGAAGCTTGACTACCATAGAGGTAAGGTCAGATGCCATTTGAAGGACAAGCTGTGGGCTGGCAGGATATCAGACACTTGACATGTTTGGACCTGCTTTATGTGGATCCTGAATTCTGAGATCTTTCGAACACCGCTCTTGTACTCCACGAGAGGATGAAGTTGGAACACCATCCTGATGGGAGCTCGTCTGTATGTCTGACTGTAAATGAGACTGACAGAAGTCTTGAGGGTTCATAAGAGGACTAGTAGGGAATTTAGAATGTTTTAAAAGATGACCAAAAATGCTTGTGGCTCTTCTGAGCCTGCCCTAGCACCAATCCCTCTCAGAAATTCCATCATTGTCTTCCCATATATGTCAAAACTCCAAAATATTAACATATGTTACTAAATGAAAATCTGCATATTAAAAAATATCAAAAGACAAATGATAAGGTAGGAAACATGCTGCATTTCATATCAAAAACAAATAATTAAATCTTTAATATACAAATAGTTCCCGTAAAAATGGGTAAGGACCTAAATAGGGACTTCACAACAAAATGAATACAAATAATGCTTAAACATGAAGGACATCCAACTTCAGTAAGAAAGCAGACACTTCCAATTCACTAATACCAAACTATTGTCTCTTTTCCAACCATGCCTGGCATTCCACACAGTTTTGTTTGTTTGTTTTAACCTTATTTATTCCATTCTTCTGCTCAACTTCTTTGCCACATATCTCTTTCTAGAAAGATTGTTTTTTAACATAAAGGATAATCACTGTTTCTTCTCTGGAGTCTTCACAGATGCTTTCCCTAATATAATTAGTTGTTCACTCATGTGTCTTCCCTCAGTACATTAAATACACTAGTAGTAGAGTATTAAAACATAATGTATTACATTGCGTTGTAGTTCATTGGATGTGTTCTTGTGTTTTTCCCTCCTCTATCAGGAATAGGACTCTTGTTTTAGTCATCTTTTATTCCTGGCACTTGGGCATGCTAAATGAGACATGGTAGGAACTCAATCAACATTTGTTGAATAAATAAATGAATAAATTAATGAAAAATTGAATGTAATAAATAAATAAATAACAATGAAAACTACCCTGATCTCCTGGTTGGGGTGTTTCAAGGATTTCAATGTGAAAGAAATTAAGATACGAGATAACAGGTATCTGTTGGATTTAGCAATTGGGTGTCACTGCCAACTGCCATGGTAGCACCTTTGATGAATGGAAAAGCCCAGAGGATTAAAGGGTACATAGGAGATCAAGATATGGATAGAGAGCTGTAGCCACCTCTTTGAGGAATCTGCCTGTGAAGAGAAGGTAAGCAATCAAAAAGATTAAAAGAAAGCACAGAGACCAGGGAGTGGTTTTCACCATTTACACTTCAAGGTTAGAGAGATATAAACACGTTTGTAGGCTATGGGGAAATTCAGGTTTTGGTAATAGAAGTTAGGTACTTTGGATCAACGTCTCTATGAGAATTAGAAAAGTTAGACCAAAATAATCTGCCTAAAGAACTAACAAAGCAAGAAGCCTTATGAGACCAAGATCTGATAGAAGGTGGAGACCCAGAAAACTGATCCTAGCCTTTTCCACTAAGGATGTCCATTGATTCTGGGAGAATGAGAGGCTGAGAAATGGGAGCAGAATTTTGCTAGACTCTCACAACTAGAGTCACACAAAATAGAGTCCGAGTACCACCAAAGCCCTGGGTCTTGGGTAACTATTTGGACTTTGGGAGGAAATTAAAAGGACAGCTTCTCAGGAGTAAGAGATTTTCAGTTAAATTGCCCTGCTGGGTGCTGCTGCCCTTATTGGATGAAGTTATCTGAAATTCCTAATACTCTAAGTCACTTACCAGAAATAAACAGAAATTTTCTCTGGAGGAAGGCAGCACCATCCTAAGCTTCAAATTATTTCTATTAATTTTTAAATAACAAATCAAGCATTCAGTCAAAATAAGCATACAATCAAGGACAAGTCATGAACAAAATCCAAGAGAAACAGGCAAGGGGAAAAGATTAAATGAAAATCAGATAATAGAGGTATCAGGAATAGACTTTTAAATAACTATTCTCAATATTTTCAAGGAGATAACAGATAAGAAAGAGAATTAGGATTGAGAATTATGGCAGAGAACAGGAAATTAAAAATAGAAATTTCAAAGCTGAAAAATAAAATAATCACAGTTAAGATCTCAATGAATGTGTTTAAAGTCTTTAAAACTCTTTTAATGTTTATTTATTTTTGAGAGACAGAGAGACAGAGACAGAGTCAGAGCACAAGTAGGGGAGGGGCAGAGAGAGAAGAAGACAGAGAATCCGAAGCAGGCTCCAGGCTCTGAGCTGTCAGCACAGAGCCCAATTCAGGACTCGAACCCATGAACCTTGAATCCTGACTTGATAAGTGTAAACCTGACTTGAGTCCAAGTCAGACGCTTAACAGGCTGAACCACCCAAGTGCCCCTCAATAAATGGTTTAAAAGTGCTTTAGACTCCGCTGAAGAGAGAACAGGTGAACTGGCAGATGATTGTAGCAAAATATCCAGAATGAAACATGGAGAGACAAAAGTATCGAAAGTACAGAGAAGAGGCAAGAAACATCTAAGATATAGAGGAGAAAGCCTGATAGAAATTTCCTAGAGTCCCGGAAAGAAAAGAGACAATGGATTAGAACCAATATTTGAGAATTTTCCAAAATTAACAAAAGTTATCAAGCCACATGGTTAAGAATTCTTACAGATCTTGGGGCTCCTGGGTGGCTCAGTTGGTTGAGCATCTGACTTTGGCTCAGGTCATGATCTCACAGTTCGTGGGTTCAGGCCCCATGTCCTGCTCTGTGCTGACAGCTAGCTCAGAGTCTAGAGCCTGTTTCAGATTCCGTAACTCTCTCTCTCTCTGACCCTCCCCTGATCACGCTCTCTCTCTCTCTCTCGCTCAAAAATAAATAAAACAGGGGCGCCTGGGTGGCTTAGTTGGTTAAGCGTGTGACTTTCGCTTAGGTCATGATCCCGCGGTTCGTGGGTTCGAGCCCCGCGTCGGGCTCTGTGCTGACTGCCAGCTCAGAGCCTGGAGCCTGTTTCAGTCTGTGACTCCCTCTCTCTCTGACCTTCCCCTGCTCACGCTGTCTCTCTCTCCTAGAAATAAATAAAACATTAAAATAAATAAATAAATAAATAAATAAAACATTAAAAAAAAAGAATTCTTACAGATCTCAAGTAGGGTATGTACAAAAAATACCACATCTAGACACAAAAAATTAAAGATAAAAAAAAAACCTCTTAAAAAGCAGATAGAGGGGAAAAGTCATGTTATTTTGAAAGGAAAAAATATTCAAGTGAGAGCTGGCTTCTCAACAGAAATAATGAAAGCCAAAAGACTGTAGAACAATATTTTCAGAAACTCTACCATCTGTCAAAATACCAACAAAGAATGGAAGTGTAAACAGTTTCAGGTAAGTAAAAACAGAGGTACTTATCAAAAGATGATTTTTAGGCAGAAGGTAAATGATTACAGATAGAAACTCTATAGGGTCCCTGGGTGGCTCAGTCAGTTAAGGGTCCAACTTTGGCTCAGGTCATGACCTCACGTTTCATGAGTTTGAGCCCCGCATAGGGCTCTGTGCTGACAGCTCAGAGCCTGGAGTCTGTTTTGGATTCTGTGTCTCCCTTTTTCTCTGCCTCTCCCCACTCATGCTCTTTCTCTCTTTGTCTCTCAAAAATAAAGTTTAAAAAATTAAAAAAACAAAGAAACTCTATGATAAGGAAAGAAATAAGATAAATATGTGACTGAAAAACAGTCATAATTAATGTTTAGAACAACAATAATGTGTAAGTTAGAAAGGGAGAATATGAACACTTAGTCTGGAAAGGTGGTAAAAATACAAAGCAACATTAGAACTTTATATGTCAAGGATGTTTTTATCCCCAGCTTAACTCCCTAAAAAATAATAAAGGAATATATAATGACTAAACAAAGAGGGGAAAAACAGAATAGTTTTTAAAGAAATCCACCCCTCAATTAAAAGACAAGAAAGAGAAAATGAGTATACAATTGTTGATACAACTGTAAAGCAAATAGTGAGATGGGAGATTTATAATTTTTTTTTAATGTTTTATTTATTCCTAGGAGAGAGAGAGAGAGACAGCATGAGCAGGGGAGAGTCAGAGAGAGAGGGAGTCACAGACTGAAACAGGCTCCAGGCTCTGAGCCGGCAGTCAGCACAGAGCCCGATGCGGGGCTCGAACCCACGAACCGCGAGATCATGACCCAAGCGAAAGCCGGACGCTTAACCGACTAAGCCACCCAGGCGCCTCGTGAGATGGGAGATTTAAATAAATAATAACAATCACATTAAATATAAGTGCAGACTCGGGGCGCCTGGGTGGCTCAGTCAGTTAAGCATCTGACTTCAGCTCGGGTCATGGTCTCACAGATCGAGGGTTTGAGTCCCGTGTTGGGCTCTGTGCTGACAGCTCAGAGCCTGGAGCCTGCTTTAGAGTCTGTGTCTTCCTTTCTTTCTGCCCCTCACTGCTCGTTCTCCATCTCTGTCTCTTAAAGTAAATAAACGTTAAAAAAAAAAAAAAGTGCAGATTCAATGATCCAATTAGATTAGCAAACTAAAAGAAAAAAAAGGGGGCGCCTGAGTGGCTCCATCGGTTAAGCGTCGACTTTGGCTCAGGTCATGATCTCATGGTTCATGGGTTCGAGACCCACGTCGGGCTCTGTGCTGACAGCTAGCTCAGAGCCTGGAGCCTGTTTCAGATTCTGTGTTTCCCTCTCTCTCTGACCCTCCCTTGCTCACGCTGCTTCTCTCTCTCCTCTCTCTCAGAAATAAATAAAACATTAAAAAATTGTTTTAAAACAGAAAAAAAGTCCATGATGTTTACAAAAGAGCTATACAATATTTTGGAATACAAAAACTTGAAAGTAAAAAGATAGAAAAAGATGTTCTGTGCAAGCACTGACCAAAATAAAGTCTGTGTAGCAATACTAATATCAAAACAGACTTTAAGGAAAAGATCTTTACTAGAGATAAAAGGAGAATAATAAACATAACAAATTTAAATCACCAAGAAGATACAACATCCTATGTTCTGGATGTATATACAATGCTAGCATGATAAAGCCACAAAACATATAAGGCAAAAGTTAACAGAATTCAAGAAGAAACAGACAAATTCCCACGCACAGTGGGAAGTCTTTAACATGTCTCTTTCAGTAAATGATAGAATAAGCACATAAAAAAGTACTATCTCACCAGCTGTATTCTTTTCAAAAGCCAGAGAGAGGTTGAATATATGAGAGCAGGGGAGAGCCTTTCTATGGCAGCCCATGCCTCAGCCACATGGAACTTCGAGGCTCCCCTAAATAGGCCAGCCTATCCCATTTTGGCATATTTTATTTTTTGTTCTCTATTATTTGAATGCCCTGGTCTTCTTCAGCTGGTGAATTCTTACTCAGTTTTTTAAAAGCCTCAATTCAAATATAATTTCCCTGTGATTTCTCCCTTCTGGGCTTTTATAGAACCTGAATTATATTGTGACACATGTTTTGCAAAGTAGGATTTATTTAGACCTTGCACTATGCACTCTTTGAAAGAAGGCACTGTGGCATACAGGTAGATACATATAGCATAGTTCTTGGTTTTTATCAAGTTCATTCTATTGATTGAATTATTTGTCAGGACACAATCCTCGTTCTTTTTCTCCCTTTATCCTTCTATTTTAAAAGTAAACATTTCTCCTGCAAAATCCTCCATTCACAGGCTTGTTTAAAGCATTTTAGACTACTGAAAATGTATCAACAGCTATGCTTACAGAAAGCTTAGAAATATCCAGAAACCTGGAAGCACAGTGAATAGCTGGACTGGGTAGGAAATCGCTGGCCACATTATGACTATCAAGGTTATAGTCCAAACATCAGTCATTATGGAAGTGAAGGATGGATAATCAGAAAATTGGTTAACTGTACCATTGGGAAGTTTCAATTATCAAGACTTAAAACTTAGTAAGGCCTCTGGCTTTTGGAAGAAACATTAATTAATTAGGATTAATAGTACTTTAGAATGCATTTTCAAGGTCTGAAAAGATGCTATGAAATGTGGCCTAGTTTGTCAGCTGCCCTGAATGCAACTTGGTCTTGAATTTTAGTCCACGGAGAAGAAAACAGTCCCTTCAGATTAACTCATTCAGGAATATTCCAGGCAGAAAATGAGCTATTTTGGTCTGAGAAATTGATGGTGGTCCTATGTTCATTGGGAATAGTCAAGGGAAATAATATAAACAAATAGCATGTTATAATATGGCATCCTCATTATTTTTTAAACTTAAACCCTTTGTAATTATTAATGGCTTATGTGTAGTTTATTTATTTTTATTTTTTTGGGTTAGACAATGATGTGTTTTCTTTATTATTTCTTAAATATAATCGTCAAGTTGGCTAACATACATTGTATACAGTGTGCTCTTGGTTTCAGGGGGTATTTTCCCACGATTCATCACTTACATACAATATCCAGTGCTCATCCCAACAAGATCTCTCCTCAGTGCCCAGCTATGCATGGTTTTTAAAAATGTACTTTCTCTGCTGTGTCTCCTCAGGTTACTACACTTTCAGGTTTGTAGTTGTGCTCAGAAAGTTTGACGGGATGAATGAAAGATTAAAGGAATATCTCACCTTGTAATACAATTAAAGATCTTGACTCTAAACCATAAAAATGGAAGGGTAAATGTTTTCCAAAAAAACCAAACCAAAACCAAAACAAAACAAAACAAAAATATTTCTAATATCATTAAAAGGGACATGAACTTTTGTTCTTAATTTTATTTTTGAATGTTTTTTAGCTCTTCTGGTCCAAATTTTGAACATGGCAAGTCTCAAGGCCAGCACTTAAGTCCTAACCTCAGAAATGTCCGTCCCTCTTTGTGTGTGAATTTGCTCCAGTTCCCTCCTCTCACACATCTCGGAGTCTTTCCATAGACTCTCCTTTCTCTGGAACTTTCTTCAATGCAATTCCTCAGTAGCCTGACACTTCTATACCAGTCACAGTTGTCTCCATTAAAATTTTATCTTTCTTTGTGAAGAGCTTGTCTTTCCTTCCTTATTTATTATTAAAGTTTTAAATATCCAAAGGAAAACTGATTAATAATTTCTCAGAACTAGAAAATCTGAGACTGAGAAAAAAATAGACTTCAACTTGTTTATGCTCCTAAGACTTGTGAAATACAATCCCAATTACAAAATGAAACATTTTTTCACAACTTATACTGTCCAGACATCAGGGAATAATCTTTTAGTACAATAAATAGAAAATTCATTTTCCTGATTGGTGTGTGAACATTAGGCTACTTTTCTTTTTGTGCTGGAGGAGATATACCAAGCTATTTGTCTTTTTAAGCTTTGCAAATGTAAAACATATTAATGTAGGTTACCTTAGTCTATTACAAATTCACCTCACTGTCTATTAACATATCTCAGCTCTAACTCAATGGCACTTCTACCTGTATTATTCATTTTTCATTATCCCATAATCCAGGGCTCTCTGCTGAGACTCTATAAAACACAACTATTAGGGCCAAATTCAGGGATATCTGTCTGTTGAGACATGGATTAGATCATCAAGTTATTTCAGCAGGCTAAACCAAATGCCACTCAATTGTAGTGTGAATCTCCCACCAGTGCCTATTCTAGCCACAATCCATGATTAATAATTTCCGTATTCATGTCAGACTGCCTCTAGCACCAACTTGAATTAACTTGCCAAGGTACTGTGCATTTTTAGTTTCTTAACCAATGAACTGACAGCCCAGGTACCCTCCTGTATATTTTTATCCAAATGAAGCTTTACAAACCTGAATTTCTCTGAAGGGAGTTCACTCTGAGGTGAAGACAAAAATTCATGTTTTATCAATCTCTGGTCAGAACACCATCTGTCGAAATCAATTGTCTTCCTTCTCACCTTTCTCCTTATTAAGGATTCTAGCAAAATATATATGAGGTGAAACCACAGAACAAACATGGTGGCCTAAAAATGTTTAGAGTTTTAAAGCCAGCTGAGGGTCAGGGCAGAAAGCCATGGACTATAGGTTTTGAGTTACTGGGGTTTATCAGAACACTTTTAAAAATGTCTATAAATTGGAAAAGGCTAACTGTCCAACAATCAGGGATGTGTTAAATAGATCATGATGCATTCATTCACTGGAATGCTATAGGATCATTAAAACTGATATAAGAGCATATTTTTACTGACTTGAGAGATAAGCAAGACAATTACAGAATATTTTATTTGTTGCGTGTGTATGTAATGACAGTAAGGGAAATTATTAAGGGCAATTATTTCTAGGTTAAAAAATTACAAGTCATTTTATTATTAATTTTTTCGGCCTTATAGTTTTCATTTTTATTATTATTTTATGAACATTTAAACTTCTGCTTCCAGCTCTGATGGGGAAACAGAGGCCAGATTTCTTCTCCCTATTTACTATATATATATATTATACACATACATATTTTTTAATGTTTATTTTTGAGAGAGAGAGAGAGAGGCAGGAAAGGGGCAGAGAGAGGGAGACACAGAATCTGAAGCAGCCTTCAGGCTCTGAGTCTTCAGCACAGAGCCTGATGTGGGACCCGAACTCACAGACAGCAAGATGCTGAACTGAGCCCAAGTTAGATGCTCAATTGACTGAGCCACCCGGGCACCCATCCCCTCCCTATTTACTTTAAATACCTGAAAAATATATGCAACAGTGGTTTTCAGACCTTGGACAGCAAGCAGTGCAGACCATTAATCATTGAGTGAAGGAAGACAAGCGAGGTGAGCTTAGCCAAGTCTCAGCTGACTGCCTAGAGTGAGCTTTTAGGCTGCAGCCCAGAGAAAGGGGGACCCGAACTAAGTCTGACAGTATTTCTGAGTTGAGGCGGCTAAGCTGAGAATTTGGGCGAGTACAAGGAGGCTAGAATTGTCATGGCAGGCTGCCAGAGAGAAGAGCACACAGGGAGAGTGAGCTTCTGGGATCTGCTAGCATCTTCAGCTCAGTAGGAGTAAGCACTGGCTGTAAGGAAATTACTTGAAGTCAAATAAAGAATCATCAGAAAGGAGAAGAGTCACACCAAGATGGAAATTGTTCTTGCTCTCAGCAACCAGAGTGGGAAAGCCTCACAATGTCCAGGGTCTGGTTTTAGTGCTTAACGTTAGTTTAAAGACCATTCTCGCCTTGCCTATCAAAGCTTAAAAGCAAGATTCAGAAGGATCAGTCTGTTTCTACATACCTGAACTACTCTCAAGACAAAGCTCAACAATATTTAAAAGGATTCAGTATCCAACAAAATAAATTCACGTTGTCTATTCAGAAATTGTGAAGCAAGCAAAGAAGCAGGAAAAAAATTTATAGTGAGGATGAAACTCAATCATTTGAAAAGACACAGGAGTGGAAACCATGATAAGATTAATAGACAAAGACTCTTTTAAAAAACTGTAAATATACTCTGTACATTCACAAAGATAGAGGAAACCATGTTAGAGATCCAAATTGAACTTGTAGTAGAAAACACAATGTCTAAGATTAAAAAATGCATTAGATGGAATTAATAGCTACTAAAGGTGATAAAATGATATTATTAAAAATATTCAGTTCATTTGGAAGAAGGCAGAAAAACAAAGAACAAAGAATAGATAGAATAAATGGAAGCTATAACAGGATGATAGATTAACACTCACACAAACTTACATTCACATTCAAGTTATATGCCTTAAGCACCTCAATTAAAAGGTAGAGATTATCAGATTGGATTTTAAAAACTATGCCTTTAGGGGCACCTGGTGGCTCAGTCAGTTAAGCATCCAACTTCGGCTCAGGTCATGATCTCACAGTTTGTGGGTTCGAGCCCCTTATCGAGATAAGCTCAGAGCCTGGAACCTGCTTCGGATTCTGTGTCTCCCTCTCTCTGCCTCTCCCCCACTTGTGCTCTGTCTCTCCAAAATAAATAAATGTTAAAAAATTAAAAAAGAAATAAAAAGTTGAAGTATGACTATAAAATCTCAATTATATTATAATTAATAGGTTAAAAGTGAATGGATAGAAATTGATGTACCATACTAGCATTAACCAAAAGAAAGCTGATGTGGTTATAATAATATTAAGCAAAGTAAATGTCAGAGTAAAGAACATACCAAAGATACAGAAGACCATTTCATGGTGATAAAGGGGTTGATTCGTTAAGAGGAGATGTTTATGCACTTAGTAATATAACTTCCAAATATCTGAGGCAAAACTGATACAATTGAAACAAACAGGTGAATCGTAATTTTAGCCAAAGATTTAGCATCTTTTTATCAATGTTTGATTAGCCAAGTGGAGCGAACAACCAGAGATAGAGAAAACTTTACTATTAGCAAACAACTTGACCTAATTGATATTTATAAAACCCTATAACACCAATAAAAGAATACACATGATTATTAAGTGCACACAGAATGATTATCAAGATACATCATATTCTGAGTCATAAAAACTCCTAATAAATTGTATTGTAATTATAAAAGAACATGTCTTCTGATAAAAATGGAATTAAATTAGAAACCAGTAACAGGAAGATATCTGGAAATTCTTCAAACTCCAAAATAACTCATGAGTCAAAGAAATTAGAATGTATTTTGAATTGAGTGCAAATTGAAATATAATACAAAAAATATGGAGAATGCATTTATTCAGTGCTTAAAGGACTTTAATTAAATGCTTATATTAGAAATGAAACAATTTAAATCAGTGACCTCTATATCCCATATGAACATAAACATGTATTTCTTAATAAGATTTTAATGAATAAATTCCAACAATATATAAATAGATAATATATCATGACCAAGTAGAAGTTATCTCAGAAATGTAAGGTTGATTTAATCTGTGACTCATCATAGTAACAGGTTAATACAATATAATTCATCATATCAGGAGTTGAAAGAAGAAAAATCACATGATCACAGTGGCTATAAAAAACCATTTGAGAAAATCCAACATTGATTAAGAAGAAGGAGGAGGAGGAGGAGAGGAAGAGGAAGAGGAAGAGGAAGGAGAAGGAGAAGGAGAAGGAGAAGAAGAAGAAGAAGAAGAAGAAGAAGAAGAAGAAGAAGAAGAAGAAGAAGAAGAAGAAGAAGAAGAAGAAGAAGAAGAAGAAGAAGAAGAACTCCTCAGCAAACAAGAATGAGAGGAGAATTTCCTTAATTTGGTAAAGGGAATCTCAGAAAAATCTAAAGCCATCTTATGCTTAATGGGGAAAGCCTGGATGTTCTTCCCCAGAAGACTGGGAATTAGTTGCTGTATGTTCTTACCATTTTTATTCTATAGTATAGTATACTGCTGGTTCAGTGCAATAAGGCAAGAAAAAGAAATAAAAGGTATCCATATTGGAAAGTAAGAAATAAGGGGTGCCTGGGTGGCTCAGTCGGTTGAGCGCCTGACTTCGGCTCAGGTCATGATCTTACAGCTTGTGGGTTTGAGCCCTGTTTTGGGCTCTGTGCTGACAGCTCAGAGCCTGGAGCCTGTTTCAGATTCTGTATCTCCCTCTCTCTCTGACCCTCCCCTTCTCATGCTGTCTCTCTCTCTCCCAGAAATAAATAAAACATTAAAAAAAAAAGAAATAAGTTGAATTTCCATTTCCTAACGACAAACAGAAATTGAAACAAAGAAAAAATACAGTCAAAAAAATACTTAGGGATAAATTGACAAGACGTTTGCAAGACATGCACACTCAAACCCTCAAGATTTCATGGTGAAAAAGAAAAGACCAAAATAAATAGAAAGATAGTGAATGTTCATGGGTCACAAGACTCAATAGTCTTAGTATATTAATTTCGCACAAATTGATCCATAGATTTAATACAATTTTAATCAAGATCCAGGTATGCTTTCCTGAGAAATTTACATGCTCACTCTAAAAGTTACATGTAAATGCAAAGTATTTAGAACAGCCAAAACAGTTTTTTTTTTTTAAAAAAGGGCAAAGTAAAGAAATAAGGCACTCTGACTTCAAGATTTATTATAAAGTCACTGGTAATCAAAACAATGTTGTATTGGTATAAAGATATTCACACAGATCAGTGAAACAGAAAACAGTCAGATGTAGACCCATATGTACATGGACAATTAATTTTCAAAACCAGTGCCAAGGTAATTCAATAGAGAAAGGATTATCTCTTCAATAAATGGTGCTAGAACAATTATGTATCCACTTGTAAATTATGAAAACTGTCCCTTTCCTTACACCACACAAAGAAATTAACTCAAACCAGATCATAGACCTAAATGCTAAGCCTAAAAACTATAAAACTTATATAAGAAAAAAATAGACACTTACTGACCTTGGTTTTGGAAAAGATGTCCTAAATATGCCACAAAAAAACCCACAAACTATAAAAGGGAAAACATGAATAAATCGGTCTTTATCAGAATTAAAAAGTTTTACTTAAGACAAATAACACCAAAAATTGGGTAAAGTTTTGAGCAGATACTTCACCAAAGGAGATTGTAAGTGAAAAGATGGAAAGATGGTTAATCTCATCAGTCATTAGGGGGAATGTAAATTAAAATTACCATGAAATATTGTTATGTAAAGGCTAAAAATATGATGGCAGAAAGAATTGTAAGATGGCCCCTAATAACCCCCTTACCATTTTGTATAGTGCTCTCTTAAAATCTCCTCCTCTGTGTGTGGGGGGAATCATGAATATGATGCAATATCATACTTTTGGCAAAAGGACTTCTGTGGATATAATTAAGTTCCCAAGTCAGGGGACCTCGTGACAGGGAGAATATCTGGATTGGCCTGACCTAAACACATGAGTGCTTTAAAGCTGGATCTAGAGGTCAGTATGGGGAAAGTCAGAGATCAGAAGCTGGAAAGGCATTCCATGCACCAGTGGTGGCTTTGAAGGTAGAATATAGCCACATGTCAAGGAACGTAGGCAGCTTGTAGGAGTCAGGAGGAGCTCACGGCTGACAGTCTGCAAGGAAATGAGGACCTCACTCCTACCTCACGGAAATGAAGCTTGCCACACCATGCCAGCTTAGAAGACTTGAACTCCAGATCAGAATGCAGCCTGGATGACGTCTTGAGTTAGACTTGTGAGAATCTGAGAATCCCACAATACTGGGCCTGAACTGCTGACCTACAGGACAGCCAGCTAATAAATGTGCATTATTCTAAGCAGCTATGTTTGTGGAAATTTGTTACACTGCAGTAGAAAATTGTTACAATAGCTATCACACAAGTCTACCAAGATATGAAGACTAGAACTCTAATGTACTCCTGGTAGGAATATATAATGCACAAAGCACTTAGGAAAACCGTCTGGCAGTTTCTTACAAAGTTAAACATCCTCTTACCATAAGACAGAGCTAAACTACTCCTCATATATACCCAAGAGAAATGACAACATATGTCCCACAAAGATTTATACACAAATGTTCAGCAGATTTATTTATAATAGGCAAAATCCAGGAACAACTGAAATGTGTATCAGCAGGTTCATGGAAGACCAAACTGCGGTAAGGAATACTGCTTAGGAATAAAACTGAATGAAATCTTGATAAATGCAATGGATGAATCTTGAATACTTTTTCTGACTAAAAGAAATGAGACAAGAAAGGATGGTGTACTATCTATATATGTATTATTTGATTCCTTATGTAAAGCCCTAGAAAATCAAGATCTCTGGTGACAGAAGACAGATTAGTTGTTGTCCATAGGCAGTTAAGGAAGATAGAAATGGATTACATGGGAGAAGGAAGAAACTTTTGAGAGTGAAGGTAAGTTCATGATTTTGATGATGGTGATTGTTTTATGGGCATGGATACATTCAAAACCTTATAAAATTGTACACTTTAAATAATCACACTGTGTCATATGACAATTATACTTCAATAAAGCCATAATTAAAAAGAAGACATGGTTACTAACTATAAAATAAAATACAAACAAAAGCGGATCAAGTTCATGGTTTCCTATTCCATTCTATGCTCCCTGTCTAACTAGTTGTGTGAGCTTAGGCAAGTACATTACATCTCTAGGCTCAATATATTCTTCTTAAAATCAGTTGGTAGCACGAGATAGTTAAGGTCTTTCCTATGAATCTATAATAATGTCAACTACCGTTTACTGTATGTTTATAAAATACCAAATACTATACTCATTTTATGCCGTGGGATGCCACTTGGAGAAATCAATGAGTTTTTCAAGATCAAAAAATGAGGGAGTGTAAGATCCAGGGTCAAATATTTCTGCCTGAGTTGGCAGCCTATGCTCTCAGCCCATCTGTTCTACGTCTATAAGTGCAATTTGTCCAACCAGGACTCACTCCATGGTAACTTTCTCAGCAGTTTAGCTTTGATATGTCCCACCACCTACCACTTGACCCTCTATTTCCTCCCATTTGCTGTCTTTTCCCATACTTTAGCATCCAGTGTAGATAATTTGTCATGTGCTTTGTGGAGTTTAACAGCACAGCTCTTAATAATGTTAAGTGAGTCATCGAGCAGAACTCTATCCATTGTGCTGAGAATTTATACCAGATACAATTTCATCACTAACATAACAGCTCACAAGTTACAAGGCTTTAATATAATTCTGAACCTTTCTTTTTATTTTCTATCATTGCCTTTTCACTCAAGAAGAAAAATAGAAGGGGAAAAAAAGGACCCCATTGTCTATAGGATAATGCAAGATTTCATCGCTTACAGAATTTAACCTCACTTGAAAGAAGAGATCATAAAAATCCCTGAGAGACCTCGCACAGGAGAGATCAGTTGTAAGCTTTCTGTCTTTCACTTGTGTGTATTTCTCAAGAGAGTGTATAGGTAGTATATATAATCACGTGAAAGATACTACGGTAAATAATTAATCAATTAATTTAGCTTATGAAAAAGAAGAAAATAGGCTCATCAGAGAACTTTCACCACCACACATCAGTCCTGCACCCTCTTCCTGTCTTAAGTGGGCGTAGCGCTGCTGAATTTGTAATAGCCTGGAGAGTGAGCTGATTAACAATAATCTACTTGGCTTTAGAGCAATACTTGTTCTTTATTCACACCATGGTTTATACCTTTTATGTTGATTCCAAAATGAGGATGTCAGGAGGTATGCGAGAGACCCTGCTGCCAAAAAAGTTCCATAGAAATAGCACACAGTATGGAAAGAAAGGAGATCTGAAGGGACCATGTTCTTGTGCGAAGCCTCCATGTTCCTCCTACCCACATTTTGTCTTTCTTGCTGTATCCTGTGGCTTCTCCTAGTTCTTCATTTCTTAGAAACAAGAGACGAACAAAATCCATAGAGCAAGGGGCAGGCCTCATGTCTTATCTTTCACTTCCTCGGCTCCTTGCACTTCGACTTGCTCTTGGACGTAGTCCCAGGAATCTGCTGGAGAAAGATGTCATCACCTGGTGTTCATGCCCTGAACAACCTTGAAAGGGGTTCATGAGGCAGGGATGTTGGAAAGCCTTTGTAAGAAACTAATGTATTTTAATTACATTGGATTCTTTTTCCCGATGTTGGGAAGCATATTTACTTGTTTTAACTATAAAAGAAACCAAACCTTATCAAGGTAAATTTGGCCAACAATAAAGTACACACATTTCAAGTGTACAGTAGTATGTTTAGACGGCTGTATAGGTGGTAAAGCCATCAGCACAATCAAGGTCATGAACACCTGCATCACCTGCAAAGGCAAAACACATTTATGGCTTCGGGTTTTCCTTTTACAGCCTGTCCCCAGGCTACCTTCTCCACCCCCTCGCCTGTGCGATAGGATTCTTCACTGGCCACCTGCATATCCGCAAACGTAATTTTTTATTATTACATAGCATTAACACTTTTAAATCAGTTTTCAAAAATTAAAAACTGGTAGATTTCATACAAAATCTAGATTTCAGTACTTTTTTTTTTTCCTTTTCAATCCCAAGCTCTGACAAGCCCCGGGGGGCACTTGAGCAGCGCTGGGCAGCTACGCGTTTGTCGCATGTGTCGATGCTGTGTGACAAGGCACACGCTCCCATCTTGGCTCCAGTCTCCCCAGGGCTTGCTTTACCAAGATGGTGTCCGGCTTCGGAACTGACTGTCCCTGCCACTCCGATCGCCCTCTCCCTCCAACACAAGCACCCATCAGCCTCCCAAACACCGTAAACTTTTCTTTCTTGTGCCCTTACTCTTACACAGAGCACTGCTGCTCTCTGTCTAGCTAGGCAACCGTGAGCGACTAAGCGCTGCTTGTCTCTCTGAAAGCGAGACACCTTGCTCCTCGCTCCGTGCGCCTGCAGCATTGCCTTTCGCCATTAGGGGGCGCATCATAATGGTCGTGGTTTTCACTTCCGGGCCTCGTGGGAGACTGTGAGCTCCTCAAATCCACTACAGGTTTTGTCCCAGGGTTCTCAGCGCCTAGCCCAGTGTCCTACCCAAGGCAGAGACCCGCAATACAATTTTTACGTGTGCAATTTAAGTGAGTCTTAAAAATAATGCATTTTTTCTATTTAGGAGGGGGAAAAAAATCCCATAAACTTAATCCCAAATAAAAAAAAAAAAAAACTGAACATTTATCTGCAATTTCAATAAGATATATAATCACATATTATATATTTTATTTGTTAATATATTAATATGTTTTGCAATTTTATTATATAATGTCTTTAATTCATATTTCTTTATGTGGATATATATTTGAATATTTTTAATATAGATTACATTTTGAGATGTAATAACCACTGTGTCTCACATGTGGAATCCTTGAAACAGAGGTCATCCGACTCATAGGTGGAAGGTTTTGCGATCTAATGTTTCGCATTTTGGTCGGAGCAAGTTCCTATTCACACACATGATTGATCCTTTTACCTATATAGTTTTATATATGTAATTCTACACGTACATATATACATTATGTTGGGAACTTCATATTCAGGAAGTTTTTAAAAATTATTTTAATGTTTATTTTTGAGAGAGAGAGAGATCATGAGCAGGGGAGGGCAGAGAGTGAGGGAGACACAGAATCCGGTGCAGGCTCCAGGCTCTGAGCTGTCACCACAGAGCCTGACATGGGACTCGAACTCATGAAATGTGACATCATGACCTGAGATGAAGTCGGAGGCTTAACCAACTGAGCCACCCAGGCGCCCCATATTCAGGAAGTTTCTTAAACATAGGCAAGGTTTTTCATTAAAAACATTGCTTTCCAGCTAGTTTTCCCAATTTCGGTGCTTCTGTGACTAGAATCCATTCTATTTCTCATCAGAAGACATCATATATCCATTGGGTCACATAAATACACACACACACACACACACACACACACACACACACACACACCACCTGAAGGAAATCTTCATGCTATAAATCTTTCTTTAGATAAAATATGGTGGAGTTCAATGCCATTTCTCAGTAGCAAGTGACCTGGCTTTTTTTTTTTTCTTTCAATCTAATTCTTTTTTAAAAGCATTTTGTGAATGTTGTCTATATTTAAAAAACTCCACAAGCACTGTGGAGAGTACAGAAATGAATAATACCTAGTTCATCTACTCAAGGGTCTCACAATGTAGTGGGAGCAACTGAAAAAAAATGTATAAACATTTCAAGTAATAGTACCAACTCAAAGAAAAGCCGAGAGATTTGGATGTCAGCCAATGTATTCATAGGATAGTCAAATATACGACTCCTGCCTAAAACACATGCCAGGGTTGGGAGGGAATGTGTGAAGACAGGGGCTGGGAAGTCAAATAGGACATTGTTGACAATTTAAACATCAGATCTGAGGATGTTTGGATTTATATTGCATGTAGGTAATAGGGAGCCATCAGACATTGTACAGTGAGGGTTCAGATTGGAAATGAATATTTGGCCATCTTCTGTGTGTCAGGGTAACTGTTCAACATTTATACATAGAATTTTAAGGTTAAGGTGAGTTTTGGCTTCTCTCTCTCTCTCTCTCTCAAACATTTACTGAAGATATCAAGGGTAGTCTTGAATTAGTTGCAGGGTACTGAAGGCCCATGGAAAAGGAGCCATCTCTATAACCTGGTAAATGAAATCTCCAAAGATAATTTGGTAGCATGTTTAGGATTTATGTGGCCATAGGATGCTGAGTACATTTTATTACTTGAGCAAATTTTGTTCCATTTGTTTTGATCTGTAATAAAAAGCTACTCGAACCTGGTAGCCCCTGGACCACTGAAGATACAGACCATTATCCTGACTGCTCCAATGAATCAGGCTATATTTAGAAAACTGAGCTATGAATCCAGTAGATAGGAAGAGAAAGCAGGGCTAAGCCCCAAAGGGTGACTGCATTAAGACTCTTTTCCTGTCTTCCTTGCTACTCTGATGGATGATAATAATTTCCTTTTTCCCTGCTGATTTTAAATGTATGCTTTCTTCCACCCATGTGTGAATGATTCGAGTTTTTCTCAGCTTGGTCCTGATAAAATTATCCTTTGGAGGAAGGTGATAGAGGGCTCTGCCTTGGCCCCTCATGGATGGACCCTCAGGGATTGGCCTCTGCCCTACTCATGACACAAGGCAAAGAACCAGGTTTGAGACTCTTGGCAAAGCTGGAATATTCCCCTGCATAAAGCAAAGAACCCAGGGTTATGGGCCAAGGATCAAAAGGAGAAGCAGGTGACATTTCCCACTGATAAGGCACTGAATTGGGTAATCCAAAACATGGCAGCTTCATGGCCCATGTGGGTTTACACACTGAGCAGTTTGATGGTCATTCTTCTTCCAGGAGGAAACGAAGGCCAAGCATGGAGTTTACTTGGATTCAGTTTTTCTCAGAGTAGCCAGGTCCTCCCTTAAAGTCTGCATTGTTGACACCAGTCCAGATGGACCTGCATATGCTCGTAATGATGACGTCAAACTAAAATGTCTCTCAGTTCTGTGGTTGGGAAGGGATGTGTGAAGCAGGGGGTAGGAAGCTTCAAATATGACATTGAAGAGGTTTAAATATCAGATCTGAGAAATGGGCATTTTTATTGCATGTAGGTAACAGGGAACCATGAAATATTGTGGAGTCTGTGTCCCCCACTCTTCAGGAGCATATGTCTCCTAGTTCAGATTATTTCCTTTTGAATCTAAGGCCATGTTTGTGACATAGTCTTTGATGGGTAATTATTAAGTATGGGTTCATGCCTAAGTATGCTTTAAGCCCTTGACTGGGTCATGTCAGTGTGCGATGATGCCAAGGTGGGAGATTGGGAGCTATCGCAGCAGAGTAGGAATCAAGACATGTAGAGAAGATGCAAAGGGAGCCATGCACTCCGGCCAGCGGTCCATTTCGGGTCCTCACAGTTAGCAAGTAGAATATCACTGACAGATGGCAATGGAGAGATTCCTGCCTGGTTCCACTGGCAATCTCACTCTGCCTGACAGAACTTTCGAGAGAATCACTGTTAGTCAACTCCTACTTGAAAAAGTTAAAATACTTACAAATACAATTATATAACTGAAGAAACCAGGAGCTGAACCTGCCCACAATGATAATTTGAGATTTAATTAATTAATGACTAAAGTACTTTGGAAACACAAAGGACTATATAAATGCTAAATATTATTAAATGTTAATAGCCATGTTCTCGAATAACACTGATATTAATTTAAATTCCTAAACCTTATTATCAGAATGAAATGCATGCTAATGAGGCTTTCCTAATAAATATTTTGTTTATGATGTATTTGGAGTAGTATTACTTATCTTGCTGGAGCAAGGATAAATTACAGTACATGGCAAAAGGGTTGCTGCCTTTTCTTCATTATAATTAAAATGGAAATGTAGAGAAATATAATGAATACATTAGGTAAGGAAATTTGTGTTAGAATCAATGTGGTTCACGTTAGGAGCCAGCCAACAATTCCGTTTCTTCTTCAAGCGGTGGTTCCTATACTTTGTCGACGTTTGCCCCCTGAGGCTCTAACAGTATTTAAAAACACGTTTCAATTTAAAACAAATTGGATCAAAATAAAAATTTTCCAAGAACTGTCTGAAAATCTTATTCGCTGGGATGCTTTCAGTCAAGCTTGGGGATTCCTTTTTCTGCCCCTTCTTGCCTGAGAACCAACAAACCACTATCATTGCTACGCAGGTGGGGGGTGGGCTTGCCTTGTTTTTCTTTTCGTGCATTGACTGAGTAATAATACTAGAGCTTGCTTCTTGGGGCATTTAATCATTCGTGTTTCAATTAGTGAGGACCTGGGTGAAATCCTCAGGTAGAAAGTATTCATACGTTTATTTATACTTTTTTTTCCACACTGCATCGGCAGCTTATAGTTAGAATAAAAGTGGCTTGGTCTGGACTACCTTGAAATTTAGAACCCTGAAATTAAACATGCCCTAGAGTCATAGGAAATAGAAAACTTTTCTTTTAGTCCCCTTCTTACTAGTTAGGTGCTATACTTCACATCCATAATTTACTTCAGTTCTCATGACTAGATTGAAGCAAGTAATAATATTATCCCCCAGTCTTTTTTTAAAGTAAACTCCACACTCAACATGGGGCTCGAACTCATGACCCCAAGCTCAAGAGTCTCATACTCTACCTACTAAGCAAGCCAGGTGGCCCAATATTATCCCATATTTAAAAACAAAGTTCTATTGTACATATTTATTTGGCTTGATGTTTCTCTAAAGAGTTTTAACAGCCTGATTTTGAAAATAAATAACATTCTTTTTATGGGATTGGTTTATTTTTTAGTTTATTTTTAAAAATTTTTATTTTAAATTTAATTTTATTATTATTTATGATGATTATTATTACTATTTTATATAATATATTGTAAAATTAGCTAACATACAGTGTCTTGGTTTTGGGAGTAGATTCCCATGATTCATCACTTATATACAACACCCAGTGCTCATCCCAAATGTCCCCGCAATTCCCATCTCCCATTTTCCCTGCTACCCTACCCTCTACTCCATCAACTCTCAGTCTGGTTTGTTCTCTGTGTCTAAGAGTCTCTTATGGTTTGCCTCCCTCTGTCGTAATTTATTTTTCCTTCCCCTCCCCTATGGTCTTCGGTTAAGTTTCTTAAATTCCACATATGAGTGAGAACGTGATTATGTGTCTTTTCCTAATTGACTTATTTCACTTAGTGTAATACCTTCCAATTCTATCCATGTTGTTGCAAATGGCAAGATTTCATTTTTTTCATTGCCAAGTAATATTTCATATATATATGGCATATATACATATATATACCACATCTTCTTTATCCATTCATCAGTTGATGGACATTTGGGCTCTTTCCATAATTTGGCTAATAATAACATTCTTTAGCTTTGCTGTAGAACAATCCATTTATAATTTAAAATAATGTAATTTATTATTGGTTCGTAAAGACACTCTATAAATTAAGGATAGTAAGAGTTCTGTCATTTGTTGGCAAATAACTTTTTTCGGCTAATTTTACATTTTTCTTAATAATATCAATGTTTATTTCTTTTTGAGGAAGAGAGAGAGACAGAATGTAAGAAGGGGAAGACAGAGAGAGAGGGAGACATGGAATCAGAAGCTGGCTTCAGGCTCTGAACTGTCAGCACAGAGACCAAGGAGGGGCTCCAACTCATGAGCCATGAGATTATGACCTGAGCTGAAGTCAGATGCTCAACCAACTGAGCCACCCAGATGCCCTCTCTTTTTTTTAAATTAAAAAAAATTTCAAATTAAAATTTTCATAAGGTATGTTGTAGGTGCAGGTCCTGAGTGGCTCAGTCAGTTAAGCGTCTAACTTCAGCTCAGGTCATGATCTCATGGGTTCGTGGGTTCAAGCCCCGCATCAGACTCTGCACTGACAGCCAGAGCCTGGAGCCAGCTTCGGATTCTGTGTCTCCAAGTCTCTCTGCCCCTCCCTTGCTGATGCTCTGTCGGTCTCTCTCTCTAAAAAAAAAAACAACTAATGGGGCGCCTGGGTGGCTTAGTCGGTTAAGCGTCCGACTTTCACTTAGGTCACGATCTCGCGGTTCGTGGGTTCGAGCCCCGCGTCGAGCTCTGTGCTGACTGCGGGCTCAGAGCCTGGAGCCTGTTTCAGTCTGTGACTCCCTCTCTCTCTGACCCTCCCCTGCTCACGCTGTCTCTCTCTTTCTCTCTCCTAGAAATAAAACATTAAAAAAAAAAAAAAACTAAGAAAACATTTTTAAAAAATAAATAATAAAACATTTTTTAAAAAATAAATAAGAAAAATAAAAAGTGTATTGTAGTCATATTTGGTCATATTTTCCCTTGGGGTCTTTTTCATTGTTTCTGAGTTAGAAAGCCTTTCTCCATGCAAAGATCAAAAACAATTTCTTTTTCTAGCACATCCATGCCTTGAAAGTGTTTAAACATTATTTTTTTCTCTTTTTTTCACATTTACCTCACTAGCCTAACTGAAATTATTATTGTACATAGCATATGACTAAGCTCCAAATAGACTTTTTTCCTTCAAAGCATTAACCGTTATTTATAATTTGTATAAGGTATGATTAGAGCTTGGGAAAAAAGTCAGCCTTCTCTATGTAACAATAATTGTGTAAAGTGTCTTGGTGTTTCATTTGACCAATACATTTTTATAACAAAGACAATGTTGTACTAAAGCAAAATGATGCTCTAAGTGATTTTGCAGGCTTGGGATGTTTTGGCTGAATCCTCACGAGGGGCAGAACTATGTTCTCAGATCATTAGCTTGAATATTTGAATCCCTTGGGTGTGAACAGCCGAAATGGCTGCCCTGAAAAATCAAGAACCTTGGCTTTGTAGATGCTTCTATTGTTTTTTTCAAAGAACAAGACTTCAAGTTGTGGAATGGTATAGATAGCTGATGAAAACCTCTAGACAATATGCCAGCAATGCATCAACCCAAGATGGGGCTGCAGGATAGATGATCTTATGTCAAATGCCACTTAATACAGCCAGAATATTGGCTACAATATAGTCATATAGGAAATGGACTCCTGTTGCCTAATTGATTTTTTCCCCCAAACAGTGGCAATTTTAAGGCCTCTAAGTAATAGCTTTGCTGTTGAACTTAGAAAGAAATGCTGATTTCTGGAAATACTACTCAGAGGAAATGAAAAAGAAATTAATGTGCATTGCATCCAGCATCTAGCAATGCAGATAATGGCTAGCATGCTCTGAAGCTCACTCTGTGCGTACACGACATGTTTTATACACAGCATTCACCAAAATCCTACAAACCGATGACGATTATCACCTAGAATAATTTATTCTCACCTACCTACAACATCTCCCTAGAAAGTAGGGAACTGACGATTTGACCTTGATTCCAGAGTCTATATACTTAATCACTATTTACTGCCTATTGGAATTAGGTACAATGAGTATTTAATAAGATTTCAGATAAATGAATGAATGAATTAAGCCACTTATTAAGGAAGTGTATAAAATAACATTGTTATAAATTTTTAAGAACTACAAAATGATAATTACCAGAGAAGGATTTACTCTTTTAATATCTATAAAACCTATTTCAACAATTTTTAAAAGGGAAAATACTTTAGTAGTTAGCAAAAACACATCTTTGGTTGATAGAGCAATTGAATAAACACAAAGTAACACTTCCCAGAAAAGACTGTATACTATCCTCATAGCTTAATAACATCAATTATAAAGAAAACAATTTAATTTAATCTGCCTATTGACAGATTTTTTAAAATATAGATTAGGAAAAGTTATATGTTGGGAAAAAAAAACTAATGAAAGTCCAGTGAAATTTAGCTTCTCAAAATAGTTGATCACTTTTATTGGGCTCTCTCTATTACATTTACATACACAGTAAAAGAAGTAAAGAATACCTGGGATCAATACAAGTCAAAAAATGTTAAGGGAGGGGCGCCTGGGTGGCTTAGTCAGTTAAGCGTCCGACTTTCGCTTAAGTCATGATCTCGCGGTTCGTGGGTTCGAGCCCCGCGTCTGGCTCTGTGCTGACTGCCAGCTCAGAGCCTGGAGCCTGTTCCAGTCTGTGACTCCCTCTCTCTCTGACCCTCCACTGCTCACGCTGTCTCTCTCTCTCTCTCTCCTAGAGATAAATAAAACATTAAAAAAAAATTTTTTTAATGTTAATGGAAATGGATTATCTATAATAATTCAAATGTAAACAGGAAAATTAATCAAGAAATAGAATGTTAAAAATCTTAAAAGATAGGTATTATTCTGTATTATATATTTTTTCAATTTCTACTTGCCAAAAAATGGCATGTAAACAATGGTTATATTAAAAAAATAATTAATGAATTCCACAGGCAGGTACTGAAGAAGAGTTACCTCTGTTTGCAAATATTAAACAATTTTCCAAAAAAACCCCATAAAACTATGCTACATCACATGCTATCACCACAATCTCATAAATTCACATATTTAGAAAGCCTATCAATTTCACATTGTAAACATTTTTGGAAAACTAAAACATCAGGCATGAGGAACCATTATTCTACTGTTTATTTGTCTAAGTTTACAAACATCAGAGAAGGGTGGATTTGCAGTAAGGAAATAAAGGACATAGGTAAATCTGCACAAAGGTTTAACTGCCCAACATGGTAGGTGACATTGGACAAAGAGATTCAGATACAGGCAAAATCTTAAAAGATTGAAAGCATCATGATAAATAATGAGAGATAATCCCAACAAGATGATGATCATTTGGTGAAGTCAACCATCAGATTATCAAGAAACTAAAGGTAGGGTAGAGGTCCCAAAATATTGACTGAGGCCTTTAAGCAGGACAATAGTAAAGTGCTTTTCCATATTAACGTAGTATTTTTCTCAACACATGACACAGTTCACAAAACTTTAAAGATGTTACATGGGGAGAAATAAAATGCATTTAAGGCAGTTATCCTGTTTTTAAAATCTTGTCCAGATTCTTCTCTATGTTTTTTTTAATCTCCTAAAATGGAAGCGATGGAAATGTGTTTTATTAAAAATAATTAGTATGGCTTCTCATATAAATTATTATTCTTTAACCTCTTTATAAAAATAATTACACAGGCAAACTCTAAAATTGAAATAAAAAAAAATCCTAACCCAAGACCAAAATATTTACAGTCCTTTATAGAAAACTTGCTGAATCCTACCTTAGACTACAGAGGAATGATATTGTCACGATTTTTCTTAAATGTCAACTACAGGAAGAGTAAAGAAGACAGCTTTAAGAACTCATCTGTCTCTGTGGATCTTTGCAACCATTAGGAGAATGGAAGTCTGATAGCTATAAAGTAAGTTCATCAGTTCCAGTGTAGACTGGAAACAAAAGCTGGGGAAAAAAAACCCCACAAGGTATTTTACCAAGATGGATGATGTCCTCACTAATCAATGTCCCATTACAACAGGAATTAAACAGAATCTAGTCTTTGGTTCGGAGGCATTCACTCAATTTTGGGCAACTGTGCTTAAAGATACTGAAACATTGAAGGTGGTGTCAGAAGACCTTGAATATATGGGGAGATGTCAGAACAAGAGACTAAGAGCATTAAACATGTTCCTGAATACAGAAGTCCAGGAATTGAAAAAAATTAAGGGGTGAAATTGACAAAAGGCACAGAGTTTTTCTCGAAGTCAGCACAAGACAAGAAAGGGAGTAGAAAATTGAAGATGGTCCCTGAATAGAGGAACCTGAACCAGACTACCCGGTAAATGCTACAGGAAGTGCACATGCCTATCTTCTCTCCCATGGCCCCAGGCTTCCCAGTGATGCATTTTGACAGTTAGGTACCCATGGATAGCAGGGGTACAGTTAGGAGACACTAAGAGTTTTACTCTTCCCGGCTGAAATGCTTAAAATTTTCAAATTAAAATATCAGTATCTTGGGATGCTTAGATGGCTCAGTTGGTTAGGCCTCTGGCTCTTGGTTTTGGCTCAGTTCATGGTCTCATGGTTCATGAGTTTGAGCCCTGCATAGAGCTCTGCACTGACAATATGGAATCTGCTTGGGATTTTCTTTCTCTTCCCTTTCCTCTGCCCCTCCCACATTCTTTATCTCTCTCTCTCAAAAATAAACAAACAAAAAAACCTTAAAAAAATAAAATAAAGTATCAATATCTAAAAGAATTTGGAGCAACATATGTGAGTTAAGGAGAATCTAAATGATCCATCTTCTGGGAAAGGCCCAAGAAAATTAAAGGGAATTTGATGCACTGGCCTTGAACTTTAGCTCCTCTCTTCCCACATCTGCCATGAATATTTACTCTTAGAAGCTGATGCTTCTTGGTTGAGAAGAAAGCATATTAATGAATTAATTCTTTTGAGAACATTTATATAATCACATTTGTCAGACCATAGTGGAATAAGTAGTTGGTTTCTTCCTATCTCTTCCAGACAAAGCCAGTTACAGAACTCACAAGACTGGGTGCAAAAATGACAATGTGGGGTCCCTTATTAAAAAAAAAACACAACAAGAAAAAAGTGCCATTAAGGGTATTAAAATATATAGCTTTTTCCTTTCTTCTGTGATCTTTCTCACAACTTGTTGTGGTGTTTTTGTTATTTAATGCCTTTCTAAGTGATGAAAAATTAGAATCTTAAATTACCATGCACTCTCTATCTCTGTGGTGTGCATTGCCAGTTTTAAATGCAAACATTAGAACATTTACCTAGTATGTGGAATCACCAAAATTACAAAAATCGTCCATGCATATGTGTTTTGTTCTTACCCGGAAAGGAGAAATTCTGCACAAAACTACATCAGCTGTGTGAGAAAGAATATAATATGGATCCTTGGTCATGCATGTTCCTTAGACACCATCCTCACTTTCTTTTTGCATTGCAGCAAGCTGTTATCAAATGGAAAGAATGGTTCTCACTACAGGCAGCACCCCTATGTTCATAGTCATGGACACAGCAGGCTGACTTTGCATTCACAGTGAGCCTCACTCAGCTCCACCCATCGTGGGTCCCCTGGAATTCCGTGCTCCCAGGATACTGGAAAAGCTCTCTGTTAACAGCAGACATGGGTATCGCTCTCCCCACCCCATCTCCCTTGTTCACGTTTATGCTCAATTGTCCCCTTGGACCTCACTTACAAAACACCTGTTCAAAGATAAAGTTATTAAGAAGTTTTGAACAGCCATAGCAGAGCATTAAACCATGTGGTCTTCTAAGTGAAGACCCCCGGCCATGGTGAATCATATACCCCGAAGCATACCCAGCTGTGCCTCCGGTTTTGAAGCAGAGCCTACGCATACCAGCCAGTGATCTGCTGCCTCCAGGAGCAGTGAGGAGCTCATCAGACAATGACTTCAGACCCGTTCTTAGTCCCTCCTTGCTAGTTGCTAGGTACTGTCTTCTCTATACCCTGCCATTGTCACACTACACAATGTGGACAGGCTACACTACACTACACACAGTCCTCTGACAGGCTCCCAGCTGGCCCCCTGTTCAGCCCTAGTGGCTCCTCCATGTCACTTAAATGTGATTTCGTTCTTGTTCAACTGGCTCTGTTGGGGGTGGAGGGGAATCTGGGCATCATGAACATCTAGATGTCAAGAACCAAGTAGTTTTCTTCGTCCTTAGGCGTTTGGTTCCTCTAAAGAGAGACACAGTCCCCGGCCTGTCCCTGCAACCGAGTAGAGCAGGGCCACACCTGCACTTCGTCACTCCTGTCTCAGTGGCCCTCACCCTACGGGATCGTGGTGCTGCTCTGGTGAACACACACATTTGCGGGCATGCACAAGAATCCAGCACTCCGATGGCAAAGCTTATGAAGGTGGACACTCCCCAGCCAGGTTCATACACCAGTTGCCCTGTAGTGGAATAGTGAGCATGTGTAGCCTTGTACTTGAATGTCCCACAAGCAGCCACATCTGGTTCACTTCTATCAGGTACAATCATAGGCCTCGAACCCCATCTGAACCTCTCATAACATTGCTTCTCCTGGGCTCTCAGTGCCTAGGATTTATCCACGTTTTCACTTCTCTCTTATAAGGAGCCGGAATATGCTATCCCAAAATAGGCCCCTTTGGGAGAAAGGTTATTTTCAGCCAGAGGCAAATGAGAACCAATAGATACAGAAAGACACCTTCCCCAAACTTCGGGGGGGCGGGAAAGGAAGTTGGCACCAAAATAGACCTACACAGGTGAGCCGTGCTCCATTGATTTCCCCTATACATTTACCTTTCCACAGTTTGAACCCTAAGAAGCCTAAAACCCTTTTCTCTACAGGTTTATTGTTCTTGACATCATCTTAAGTTCTAACCATGCCTTTTTTTTTTTAATGTTTTTTTTATTTTACTTTTTAAATGTTATTTCTGAGAGAGAGAGAGACAGCATGAGCAGGGGAGGGTCAGAGAGAGAGGGAGAGACAGAACCTGAAACAGGCTCCAGGCTCTGAGCTAGCTGTCAGCACAGAGACCACTGCGGGGCTTGAACCCATGGACCGCGCGATCATGACCTGAGCCGAAGTCAGACACTTAACCAGCTGAGCCACCCAGGCTCCCCTCTAACCATGCCTTTGAGTTAGTCACCATGAAATTTCTCCCATGTGACATGTGCCACATGTGTTAGTAAACTTTTGTTTTTCTCTTATTCATCTGTCCTTTGTGAGTCTAGTTTTATAGGTCCCACCTGGAGAACCCAGCAGGGTAGAAGGAAAAGGAGTCTCTCCCCGCTACTTAATCTCCCAAATCACTGAATCTGGTGCCTTTTAAAACTCCCAGGTACAGATGTGAGCCAGTGCCAGGGCCCCAAATGAGCATGAAGATCTGCTCCCTGAAATGCGTGTTGAATTATCTGATGATCTCCTGATGATCATGAGTCTGGACGAGGATTTTATCAAAGATCATCAATCCTTGTGTCTCCTACCTTAGGTCTTCTTTACTTCTCCACTCTGTGATTCACACATGCCCCCCGGGGTCCTCTCCGAGTCGGGGGACAGATCTGGGGGCAGTGCTGGAAGCAGCACCCCTGGGGAGATCGCTTTGAGGTCTCAAGTTTTAATCTTGTGAGTTCATGCGAATTTTGCCTTCTTTCCATAAATAATCCAAATTTATTTTAATATATAGATCTACTTTAGTTAACCTTGATAAATTTCTTAACTTGTACTTTTCAGGAAATGTGATCCTTGGGGAAGACAATTATTCCCTGGCTTTACATAGCATGCCCACCCAATTTGGCAAGAATAGATGCACCTTATGCGTTCAGTTTTTAATTCTTTTCATTAAATATTGATTGAGCTCTGACTACATAGAAGCAATGTGCTGGACACTGGCGATACAGGGTGAGCTAACACAGACCTCGTTTCTAGACTCCCAAAGCTTATAGTCTAGCGCTGCCCAAGGTGAGGAACAAGAGTAAGTCTGGTGTGGGGCGCCTGGGTGGCTTAGTTGGTTAAGCGTCCGACTTTCGCTCAGGTCATGATCTCACGGTTCGTGGGTTCGAGCCCCGCGTCGGGCTCTGTGCTGACTGCCAGCTCAGAGCCTGGAGCCTGTTTCAGTCTGTGACTCCCTCTCTCTCTGACCCTCCCCTGCTCACGCTGTCTCTCTCTCTCTCTCACCTAGAAATAAATAAAGCATTAAAAAAAAAAAAAAGAGTAAGTCTGGTGTTATCTCATTGGAATCACGACACAGTACCATTTTCTATTTTGAATGACTACAGCTCATTAAAAAAGGAAAATAGTCTTTAGAATCCTTAATATTGTGTGGTTGTTCCAATCTTTAATATTGAGGCTCTCACTCCTATAATCAACAATGTTCACTTGGGTGCGGTTGGGGGTGGGGACCAGGCGAGGAAGAAAAAAAAACACAAAGAAACAAAGTTTATTGCTGGAGTCAGAGTTTCAGTGTGGATTCATTAGTATAAATGAACTCGCTCCCTGGTCAACTGAACTGAGTTTAATCACTATGAAATAATTCAGTGCTGACAGACAGGATGAGCCGAATGACCTTGTTCCTTGTATTCCATTTCTGGATTTTTATGAGACTTTTCCACCTCACTGGAAAGTCGTCTTAGTCTATCAATTTTACGTATTTGGTTTGGATCGCTTTTCTCAGGTAGATTAAGATCCGGGCATGCTTTTGTGTTTTTAACTGTATTAATTGCTTGATCAACTCCCATTTCAGAGAGGCTCAGCAAAACGCTTCATGCTTCTCTGAAAGCTGCTTCTCTGTTTTCTTCCCTTTTCCTTTATTAACCCTGCACTCGCCATGCCAATTATACAAATTTTGCACTTCTGGCTCTCGCAAATTACATCAATATTTGAATTCCATTAGAAGCCTTCACACATGATTGAGCTTGTGTGTGTTCTTCCTTGCTGATCACAAGACTTAGATCTAAAATCTGTGATCAGGCAAATGAGTTCTGTCCTTGCAAAAACATAATTTTTAAGTATTTCAAAAAGAGAAAAGAGGAAGAAAGTGTCCAAAAGACAAATCAGACCTTTTCATTTTAGGAGCAAATGAATTCCTGGAATTGGTAAAGGTTTAATGAAGCATTTAAAAATAATTACCAATAACCCAAAGAGAAACTAATGTATTCAAAACCATTTTTATATTACCAATGTTTGTACTGAGGATAACAACTTGGACACTTAAAAAAATCTATTTTGGTAAAGGCAAGAAGAAAACAATAAGATAGTTCCAAATGGATTTGGATATTCAAGAGGTCCAATAAGTCAATAAAAATTGAGCTTAGTCTTGCCAGGAATAAAATACTCTTTCCTAATATTTATGTAGACCTTTTGAAGAAGATAACAAAGCATGATATTGAGTGAAAATGGACGAATTCTTTCCAGGAAATGATAAATAATGAGATTGTATGAACAACAAACCATTCTTCATTTTGGTATATTTCTATGTATTTTAAATATATTTTTAATATTCTAAAATAGCACGCAATTAAGAATTAATTGATTTGCTAAAGTATTTTAAATTTTTATATTCTCTTACCAAAGAAATACAAATTACTTTGGAGATCTCTCCATACAGTAATGGCTGTTCACTTGAGGAGAACAACAAAGAACATGAAAAATGTAATTGGTCTCAGATGATAATGTGAGATTTCTCTAAACCCCAGTTATGTAGGGCTAAGTTTTTATTAATTATTTCTCCTGTTCTACCTCTAACTTCTCGAATTCCAAAGAAATGAATACACATTAGATATTAGAAACTACCCATTGTCTTTCATTTCATCCCATCCAGCTTTTCCAATCTACTACACTCTAGCCAAACTGGACTAACCGGTTGTCCTCAAATGTCATTATACTTCTAACCTTATGCTTTGGCTCCTCTGTTTCCACGGTCCGCAGTAGATTTCCCAGTATCCATCCTTGACATCATTCAGCTTGCCCTTCATTTCTCAACACAAATACCAGTTTCTCTGTGAGGCTGTTCCTGAAAATGATCTCTCCCATATTTGAAACCATGCATCTAGAATATTCTGAAATACAGCATACCAAAACGTATAGGAACATGAGCTTTGGAGTCAGACTTGGATTTTAATTATAGCTGAGCATTGACTGTATGTGGGCAAAAAATCTGACCTCTTAGACTCTGTTTTCTCATCTGTAAGATGGAATAGAAGTAGGCCTTTCACTGAGGTGAGGACCAAATGAGATAGCTTATGTGAGGTTCTTTGTCCAGCGTCAGTCCAACAGGCTGTTAGTTAGCTGTTATCATGTTATCACTACTCTTCCACGACATTATTTTAGTTGGGAGAGGACATGTCTATTTCCTTAACTACATGGTTATGCTAAGCAAATGTTCTGTGTTTCTTTGCTTTTATTCCATCACAATGTCTAATACAATGTCATAGAAAATTAATTGATAGCTTCTTCTGTGAGTACCTTAAATGGCTATTTAGAAAGGTAGAAGGAGAGAAAGAGAAGGAAGAAGAGAAAAGGGAAGGAAAGGGAAGAGAAAGGAAGGGAAAGGAAGGAGAGGAGAGGGGAGGGGAGGGGAGGGAAGGGAAGGGAAGGAAAAAAATCCAACCGTTCTCCTTTCTTAATCGTGTGTGTGTGTGTGTGTGTGTGTGTGTGTGTGTGTGTGTGTGTATTAACTTCAGGAATAGAAAGTCAGCTAACTTTGTAGTCCCATAGCAAAAATATGAATGCTTCTAAAGACTGGCCATTCTCACCAATAAACAAGATGTGTTTGAGACCAGTACTTTCAGAGTATGAACAACTAGAAAATAACTCAAAACAAGTTTTCCTGATAATAAGTTCTTAACAATTTAATCTAGTCTCAATGATATTTAGCTCAGTATCAAGTTTTCAAGCTTTTTTTAGCTTTAGAAAATTATAATTTCTGAGTAACTAAAACTTGAGAAATAAAAGACATCTTGCTAGCATAATTTGTAAAGCATTCTGTGGTTAAAATAAGAAAAAATTAGCCTTTGAGTGAAACTTAAAACACGTTTGTCAAAAGCTAGCAGCCAAAACACAGGAAAGCAATTTATCCAAAATTAGATTGCTTTGAAATCCTAAGGTTAATGGAATCACGGGAGGGAAAAGGTGGTGAGGTAATTTGGCATCGTTAAAACCTTCAACTTAGATGGGAGATAAAGTAAGTTAACTATGTGAACATTAACTCATGTCTTAAAATGCTCCAAACAATTGGGAGCTGTTAGGAAAAATATTCCAAGAGAAAGAAGAGCAGAGAGTGATTTCTGTTATCTGTCTTTTAGACGGATAATGTGAAGCCCATTGAAATCCCTTTCTGGTGAAGCTGCTTTAAACTTACAAGTAACCTGGCTGAAAATCCAAGCCTACAAAGAAAACAAGTTAATTCTAATATGAGTATAAGTTCAGCATGTAGGATAACTTGAGATAGAGTGACTTTTTTATTTGAGTCACTAAAATTTAGCTCTGAGTGTTATTGGGGACCTTTTGGGTGACAGAGGGAAATGACATAGAAATAAAATGATAGAGTTTGACCGTAAGGCTGCTTCATAGAACCAGCATCATTGACTTGTATTAATGTCATTTATCATTATATTGATTGATTCATTCATCTATACTTATGTGTTTAACTGTGTCCTAAGAAGTATGATCATTGCAAAAACAATAGCAACAACAACATGATGTCATGAATTCCACTTTCTTTAAATGGAAATGAGTCATAACCGTGTTTATTGCAATCGGCATCCCTGGGTTGTATTTAGTATTTAATACTTCTTAGGTCAAATAATTCTGTAGAGTGCTATTTTTGTCTCTCTTTGGACCCCAGCGAAACCAGAAAAGTGTAAATTAAATGGACCAGTATCCAGAGATGTAGCATTTATATTTTTTGAAAAGAGTAATATTATTTGTTAGAGATCTTGTTCCATCATTTATAAATAGTCACCTTTGTAAAGCAAGAAATAACCTTGTTTAAAAACCCACTGACATTGTTGTTCTATTGTCACCTGCTGGTAATTGAAAATGTGTTTCTGTCAGTTCTACCTAAGATAGAATGTAATTCTTTCTAAGATCTTGATCTTAAATTGGTAGCAAGAAAGCCAAAGAGGAAAAAGCAAGAAGTCTTTACTTGTTCTTTGCACGAGTAATTTTGTACTGCCCTTTCTGATAATGTGAGTTATTATTCTTACTGACTCTTGGAAGGTGGCGATAGGCTTCTATGTGTTTTTTTTTTTTTTTACAGCTCTCGGCTCTGTTTTACTCAATTGATATGGAAGTGGGTCTCTGCCTGGTTTTGGAACTCACATTTGTAATGTTTATTTGAAAATAAAATCCAGATTGCTTTGTTAGAACAAACATCTACACAGAGTTAATAGCTAAATCCTTGCCACAGTCTCTTCAGTTTGTTTTTTTCTTTTTTCTTTTTTCTTTTTTTTTGCTACGAGCCCACAAATTTGTTCTAGAACACGTGTAACCTTATAGCCTAAGGTATAACAATGATTACGGGAATGAGTATTAGTCTCAAAATTGAGGGTCCAGAATAACTCAGACTGTTACCATCCTGGATTGGATAACTACCCGAATCTGATGTTTCAGAATGATCATGCTCTGAGATGCTTATCTATATTTCAAGGAATGCAAACAGAATTTTAATTACACTTGTAACACTGCCTGAGGTAATCATATCACAGAAAATGCGGAAGAGCTTTTCTGAAATTCCTTTTTTTTTCCTATATGAGGGAATACACAAGACAGCAGGAAAAAAAGGATAAATTTTTTTAACCATCAGAGAATTTGAGAAATAAACAAGCTGATTTGGAAGAGATTGTACCTTCTCATCAACCACATAAAGCAATCACTTACCCTTGATATCGGAATGACTTTATGGGGCCACACAAAGCAAGTCTTTGCACTAGAGCAAGAATTCCACCTATATTATTCTGGATCGAGGTCATCCTGACTCTGTTTAAATGCTTCTGGAGAGTGGGAGTTTCCGTACTTAGCAAAGCAATCTGGCCCAACCAATTTGTAGACTTCTAAATGTTCAAGAGTTTCCAGTATTGAGGCAAAAAATTAGTCTCCCCTAGAACTTCTTTTTAGTGTTCTTTGTGTTGTCTTGTGGCGTTAACAGAGTAAATCTAATTAGCTCCTGTCTCACATGATAGTCTTTCAAATATTTGAAGACACCTACCATGACGAGTGTTTGTGGCACTGTGGTTCAATGGTGTTCATTTTATTTCTTTGGATTTCCTGCATACGGCAGGAATCTCGGGATGGGGTTCACTCCCTCCTCCCTTTTCTTTTTAGCCATAATAAAGATGTCTTCTAAGAAGTCTCCTCTTCCCTTGTCTCTGTATAAGCCCTTTGCAAAGTTAGCCTTTCATTATATGTGATATTTTATATCTAAGTGTATGTGCACTTTGATGTTTAACATTTGTAATCATTAGGCATATACATATTTGGACTTTTTAACAAAAGACCATCCTGATGATACTACGTATGAAATACGTGCACTTCCAGTATAAGTGAAAAACTAGAATCTTAAATGCAATAGTTTGTTGACATTAGAAATTGTTTCTTGTGTCCTACAGGTGTTAGAAATATAAATCTGAAGTGGAACCATCACATTTTCAGCTTCCTTCAAGGTAATATGATAAATAAGATGCAGTATTTTCCTCAAACTCATCTATCTAGCTGTTAGTATAAGGAGGTCAGATAGGTCTACATGCAGGTGGATGTCAGCCTGTGGGATGTCAATCTCACAAATGCAAATAAACTTACAGTGCATGGTTGGGAAGTTTCCTTGGTAAATATACTTGCTGAGTTACATTCTGACATCAACGTGTGGTTGCAGGTGGATGTATGAATGATCTCAGCCTGCAGGGATGCTTCTGAAGTCAAAACCTCTTTGTGCTTATGTACCTAGAAGACATGTGGGTAGACAGTCCAGTGGTGAAACGAAGAGGGAAATGTCAAAAGAAACTTTCTGAAATGAAATGGTGATCGCTGGATGGGCATTCACCAAAGTAATTGATCAATATGTGTCACTATATAAACCAGACTTCAACTTGGAAGTAAAGAAAATCAAATGAATTTTAAAGGAAGCTTTCTGTGGCCACATTACAATACCCCACCATGGCTTTGTCTCTTTGCAAGTGAATCATCACAACATGGTTTTCTAAATGTTATTGTCTGAAGACTAAAATTCTCAAGACTGTAGGAGCAAGGGAAGGAGGAAACTTTAATTTATCAGGGACCTTCCACACATTCAGGGGATGAAACTTGATTTTGTGGCTGCAGTGGTGCATAAATCCCATAAAGCTACTCAGCCATTGGCTAATGTCCTAAAATCCCTAAAGCATCAGTGAGAGCCCGAGAAAGGAGTCCCATTTAACTGGGCATCTAAGATGCTTTACTGATAATGCAGGACCAACAGTTCTGTCTGAGGCATAGAGTTCCCCCGAACCTAATGGGGTCACCATACTTTTATTAGCCTTTCTTACAAAGCATCCGCTTAATGAAGCTTTGGGTAGGAATTAACTTTTTTCCCTCCCTTTGGTGCCCAAAGAACTTCCATCTAGTTAAGGTCACTCTACTTAAAAGTGTTTTCCTTACGACTCCTCAAATGCATCAGCCAAACAGAGGTCTCAGTTTCTTGCCTCAATAGAATGGTGCAATCCCAAATGGGAGAGCCTGATAAACAAGGTATGAAGAACACATAAAATATTCAGAACCTAGAGTTTTCTGGACCAACTGTAGATATAGTCTTGTAAAGATTAACGATAATAGAAATGTGCAGTCAGATAAGGCAGAAAGGGCAGACAACAATTCTCTTCTACATAAAATTGTCAAGAAAAATCCTGAATGGACTGTAATTTTCTCTTTCTTAAGTGTCATCTAGGACACAGAGTCAAAAACATTCTAACATGTGGTATTTTTCAAAAGGTTACCTTAATCAGAATTTTGGAGAGCAGAATGTTAATATTAATTAAGTAAAGGAAGATTTATTATTAGAGTCCAGGGGAGGAGCGCCTGGGTGGCTTAGTCGGTTAAGCGTCCGACTTTCACTTAGGTCATGATCTCGCGGTTCGTGGGTTCGAGCCCCGCGTCGGGCTCTGTGCTGACTGCCAGCTCAGAGCCTGGAGCCTGTTTCAGTCTGTGACTCCCTCTCTCTCTGACCCTCCCCTGCTCACGCTGTCTCTCTCTCTCCTAGAAATAAAGCATTAAAAAGAATTAAAAATAATAATAATAATAATAATTTAGAATCATTACCAGAATAAGCTTTGCAGTTTGATGGTTTACTCTTATATGGTACACACTTACAGTTTTGAGCCAGAAGTTTGGGAAGTTAAGAAATACCAATGATAGTCATCAAAGTATGTATTTAAATGTGCAAAATAGAAATCTATGATAAGATCCTTACTGCAAAGGTATTATAATCTGAATAGCAGATTAAAGTAACAGATATAGCCAGCATTTAAATGCTAAGGAAATAGACAGCAGTGCTAACTAGTCTGGTATAAAATGGAAACGCTAAAGGGACACCAATTCTGAGAGGAGATGTCAGTCTGGCCCACAGTTGTCATTGACAGTATCGCAGAGGACTAGAGCTCAGAAAGGCCTGGAAAAATGGCAAGATGGGAATTGGCAAGTATCTGGGTAGCGTTTGGGTGCAGTTATGAAGAGGTGGAGTTTTCCAACACTGAAGCGTGGTGGGAGATATAAATATTTTGAGAGGAAATATGATGAAGGCCTTCAATGCCAAGGATCTGATTTGACATGAGAACTCATACATACCTTGAGAAGATATCTGAGTTGGGTAGAAATAGGGGATGGCAGCCAATGAGGGAGTAAAGTAGAGCAGTGGGACAGATCCTAGACTTAAATCCCTCAAATCTGAGTAGAACTTGATGTCTGGTTCTCATGACCAGTGTTCCAGAGGATGAGCCACCTAATGCTTGAGCAATGTGAATGTGAGGATGTTCAGCCTTGGTGAACTATCAATCATTGCAAACATATAATGTAGTGTTGCTTCAATATCACTCGGGGAGTAGTGTTGATGGGAATAAAGAAGGTCAGCAGGCAGTTGTTAAGAGCATTCATGTGTGAAGGAACAAGGACCTGGTCACGTGTATAAATGATTCAAGGTGGAACTGAAGACTTACATGTAGGAAGTGGAATTACTGAGTCCTGCACATTCGAACTATAGGTTTCCATCTACTGAGGTAGTATCTCAGTAGGTAGGTATCCCTCCTACTTTGTGAGTCTCAAAATATACTTCAGGTTGTAAACCTATGACTCTGCATTAGCTGGTATTTTATGTAAAAATACCATTAGTCATAATTTGTTCAATTATTGCCTAGCAAAACACCACACAAGTAACACCCAATAAAATGTTAATTGATGATAGCTGTGATTATGTCTAACAAAATACTTACTCTAAGAGGTTCTTACAATTAAAGTGAATGAAAATGCCTGCCACAGTGATCACTTAATCATGCTGTAGCTTTGTTATTTTCATTTTAGGGAGGAGAGTGAGAGGATTTCCAAATCTACGTTGCTCATCAGACATGGCAAGGAAAGAGATGAAGCACATTTTATGGTTCTTCTACCTGGCCAGCCAAGAGAATGGAGATGATTATGATAAGACCTTATAAAAAGAAAGTGAACATTTTATCCCTAAAGAAAATCTAACAAAGACGACTTTAAAAAAATTCCATTAGGAAAAGGAGATAAACCGAGACTTGTTTCAAATCCATATAAATTGCCAGGAGGCTGAGAGTCAGGAGTATAATTTGATGGTCTCTGTTCCATTTGCACACATACCGTTAGCAGCAACAACAAGAAAATCAGGTGTGTATATTTGCTCTTTATTTCAGAGAACCCTATGAATTTAAGGCTGGCACAGTCTATCACACAAGCTTGTGATAGCAATAAGAGATAAGAACACAGTAAAGGAAGGCCATCTTGTAAAAAGTGACTTAGAAATTTCTCATCACACAAAACTGATAAAAACTCAACATGCGGAGCACACCAAGAATGCCCAGGGCTGAAATGAGATTGCTCCCCAAACAGAATGATATCTGGAAGAGTCAGTTTGTAACAAAGGACAAGGTAGGGTGAACGTGCAGGATAATAAAGAAGGGCCTTAGTGAATGAAAGACACACAGACAACGCAAAGCTTCCAGAGCTTTCATCACTGGGGTCTGCCTTCCAGCTCCACTGACATGCAAACTGGTTGGACGGGCTCTCCACTGAGGCCTGACTCTCCCCTTCTTTCCAGTTGTCTGTTGTATACTTCTTGGCACTTTTTCCTCTGGCGACTGTGAGGGTGAATTGTGTCTCTCAAAAAGATGTGTTGAAGTTCTCACCCCTGGCCCCGTGAATGTGGCTTATTTGGAAGTAGAGTTTTTGTGGACTTCTTAATATAAAAATGTTAAGATGAGGTCACTCTGGAGTAGGGAGGGCCCTTCATCTTATGACTGGTGTCCTTCTAACAAGAGGACAAGGGACACAGAAATGGACAGACATACTCAGAGACACAGGGAAACCTCCATATGATGTCGAAGGCAGAGATTGGAGTAATGAGGCTCTCCACCACAGAACAGCAAGGATTACTGGAAACACCAAAAGCTAAGTCATGGAGTAGATTCTTCCCTAGATGTTCAGAGAGGGCATGGCTCTATGGACACCTTAATTTTGGACTTCAGGCTTCCAGAAAAGGAGAGAGAATACCTTTCCATGGTTTTAAGCCACCCAGTCTGTGGTGCTTTTCTATAGCAGCCCTCAGAAATGAACAAACCGACATGATTCATTCTTCACTGTATTGTGTTGTCGTCCTATTTTCCTCAATGAGATGACAACCTCCCTGAAGGCAGGCGCTCACACTATACTCTTCACATCTGCCCCCCACTCCCAAGCACCTAGCTCACCGTTATAACAGAAACCAAGCCTTTCGTTGTAACCACTAACACACCATGCAGCGCTCCGGAGTACAAAGTTAACACTATTGAACAGGTGGCAAATGGGTGCTAAAACCTGCTGGATGCTAATTGCCAAATGGATGAAGCCTCGGAGTGTATTTGTCCTAAAGCAGATTGTTGTATATTTTACTCCATGATTGTTTTCTAATGATTTCTCTGTTGCCTATTCCATAAAATATTTTACTTGAGTGACACAACTAACAAGCATAGCACAGGACAATTAAAATAAAATGGAAAATGTTGGAGAAAAAAAGGAGGATAAGGAAAGATCCAGTTTCGGCAATGAGTTAATTATTACAACCTTGGGCTAAATATACCTCTGAGCTTACTGGCAGCCAAGGGAATAAAAGATTCTGTGATTGGTGTTTGGGAAAAGAGAAAGCATTAAACTTCACCTGAAGAGTAGAGGTGTTTTTTTTTTCTGCAAGTAACACCTATGAGAATTTTTATATGACTTTGTCACATGACCTTCTACGTGAACTTAATATATATTCAAGAAACAAAATAGTTTCTTTGATAACTCTTCTGCAGAAGGCATTGACATGTGCTGTGAAGGGACATTTCTTAAGGAGTTCCTGAAAGGACATCAAGGGTATTTATGGATTTATTCATTCATTCCGCAAGAATTTTTTAAGTGCCTAACATGTGTCGAGCCCTTCACAACGTGACGAGAATTAGATGCAGTTCCCACCTTCCACTCTTTGATTATGGAAGACAACTCATGAGAGAGACACTCTAATACAATAATTAGCCCAGCACATAACATTAAGATGTGAATTAACATAAGATGTAACAGGAGCTAAAATTACACAATTCGGTTGTAATTCTTCCTGGTAAACAGGCGGTATTGGGGTAAATCTAGAGAACAAAGCAGAGGTTGAAAATTAATGGTCTATGGGCTTAATCTGACCAGTAGGGGTTTCATTTGTGTGTATATATCATTATGTTATATATCATGATATATCATGATATATCATATATATCATAAACACATATGTTATGTGTTTATGTCATTATATAAACCATAGTATCTACTTTATGTACATATATGTATACACGCACACGTACAACACACACACATATAGCTTTTTGGTGGACATTGTAGTTTTATGGTGGACCTCTGATCTTAGAGATGCTATTGTCCAATATTTGAGAGCTCAGGTTTTGATATCAGACAGACCTGGATTTGAATTCTGGCTTTGCATTTACCAGCTCCGTCACCTTGGGCAAGTTGCTCAGTCTCTGTCTGAACCTCGGCCCCTTGCTGGTAGTATGAAGATACTTTGACCACATATACTTGTTGTGAAGAGTGAATAAGAAAAGGTATCTAAAGCTGGAAACACAATGCCTTACACATTACTAATGCTCAGCAAAAGTGATGGCTTTTGTCACTGCCATTCTTTGTGATGTCACATCCACTTGCCATGTTAAATGTTGCATGACTCTGGAGTTTGGAGTATTGTTCCTTCAGTTGTGGGAACAGATTCAACCTTTCCTTTTGAGTGAAAATTAAGGTATATGCAAATTTTGCAGGTGACTCTGCAGCTCATTTCGGTTGACAGCTTGACATTCCACTCAAGCAACAATAAAAGCATAGCCTTACATCCTTTTTTAATGTTTATTTATTTATTTTGAGAGTGTGAGAGAGAGAAAGAGAGAGTGTATGAGCAGGGGAGTGGCAGAGAGAGAGGAGGAGAGGGAATTCCAAGCGGGTTCCTTGCTGTCTGCATGGAGTCGGATATAGAGCTCAACCTCAGGAACCCTGAGATTGTGACTTGAGCCAAAATCAAGAGTCAGATGCTTAACGAACTGAGCCACCCAGGCGCCCCCGCATAGTCCTACATTCTTACAACAGAGTGACAACTTGAGCTATGCATGTCTCTGATCTACAAACAAGTTACTTTTGGAAAACAAGAGTGTCAATGCTTGGAGCTCAGTAGAGCATTTACTCATTACATGAACTTTTCAACAGACATAATAGGGTAACTGGAAGTCTTGACAGTTGTGACACCCCAGCCAAGGCAGTGGTTTTCCAGACCTAGACAATCAACACATACAGTCACACACAACATGTTGTTGTGTGGTCCAGGTCTTCTCATTCCCAAAGAAACCAGAAATCCAATTTTTAAATAGTTTTTCAGAGTTAAATCATTATATATATATATTATATATATATAAATATTATATATATATAGTAACTACTTTATGTGTGTATATATATATATATATATACACACAACACATATACATATGATATATATGTGTGTGTTGTATATGCACATACATAATATACCCACATAAAATAGATACTGTGTGTGCTCAGTATTTTAACAATTATGACAGACCCATATTTTCTAATTATTTTTGTTTTTGGAATTATGTGTTCAACTGTGAAGTAAATGGATTTACCAGATTCCAGTGTCAAAGAGTTTGGTGAGCTATAGGAGCATAACTCAAAGGAGAAAGGTCAAATTGTTTAGAAATAATACATATCGGGAAAACTGGTTGAAAAAATAAAAACTGATTATTTTAATTAAAATAATAATCAAAAATTATTTTATTTTCTGTTATTATACAGAAAATAACAAAAATAATCCCAGAGGAGCTCTCGCAAGGGCCTGGAGGACACATATGCAATGATGTTCATCCCAGTGTGGCAGTAATACGATTGGAGGCAATTTGCTCATAAGTTGCAAGGGTCAGTGAATACCCATGTGGACACATTAAACAGGAGGTTGGGGTGCCTGGGTGGCTTGGTAAGTCAAGCATCTGACTCTTGATTTTGGCTCAGGTCATGATCTCAGAGTTTGTGAGTTTAAGCCCCACTTCGGCTCTGTGGTGAGAGCATGAAGCCTGATTGGACTCCTCTCTCTGCCTCTTTCTCTCTCTCTCTCTCTCTCTCACTCAAAATAAATAAATAAATAAAATTAAAAAAAAACCAACCAGGAGGTTGGATACAAGTGTCTAGCACACAGTGGAGCTGTCTGGATATGACATAGTCATCACAATAATATAGATACCATTTAAAGCCATAGGACTTAATGAGATCACTCAAAGCTAGAGTGCAGATTTATAGAGAAGAGAGGCAAAGGACACACCATAGAGACTCCTACATTTAGGGAGATGGTACAGGAAAAGGAGCCAACAAAGGAGAATTAAATGGAGTGGCTGGGGAGGGGGAGGAAAATGGAGGAATGTAGTGTCAGGAAAGCCTAGAGAAACTGTAGGTGGTCAGTCATGTCACCTGCATCCAACAATTCCAGCAGGTGTGACACCGGGGAGATGTCAATCATCTGTGATGTTGATAAGAGTTGTTTCCTTTTTGTGCTGGAGACATTAAAATGGATGGAGAGCAGAATGGGAGGTAAGGAAGAGAAGGCAGTGACTTAGTTAATCCTTCTGAGGAATTTTATCAGGAAAGTAACCGGATGATGGTACCTAACTATCTAAAGGGAGATGTGGAACAAGGTAGATCTTGTGCTACAAGATGGTTATTATTAGGACATGATTGTTGGTTCTGGAGAAGGACCTGGTGTAGATGATTTGGTTGATGTTGTAGGAGAGGAAGGAAGCAAGTGTCTTGAGATGGTGTGAGGGACTGGATTCCAGTGCACAGGTTTAGGGGGGCTCTGTGGCTGCTGATGCAGGTTGATTGAGGGAATTGGGGATGAGAAGTAATAACTATTTGTTTCTCTTTTCTCTGTGAATATGAAATACAGTCATCAGCCAAAAGTCAGAGGAGCAGGGAATGATGGAGATTGGATAAGAGAGAATTTACAAGAGAATTACTACTGTTGGCTGGATTATTCCTGCTGGATAGAGGTTGCAGTTTAGATGCTATTTTCCTAAAAAAACCTTTTCTTAGCTGTGTTGTCATACGTTCTTGTATCGTAGCCCTTAACACGTTATGTTGTCCTTGTGTTTATTTGCCTGTGTTCCCTTTTACCACTTCCTGAGTCAGGGTTTGGGTTCAGAGTTAGAACCCTTGTGCCTGGCTTAGTATTCTAGAATTGGTGTGTGTGTGTGTGTGTGTGTGTGTAAAGATTTTCTGTCAATGGAACTGATACCAACTTTCAGTAGATTTTCAGGTACAAATGACTGTTTTCAACCAAGTCTACAAGTGCCCTCTCAAGGATGGAAATAAATAAAAGCTAATTATTAAATAATCAATACCGCTGTCACCTTGATTAGAGATTTAAGTGTAATTCCTCCCACAACAATCCCACAATTGTTTTTAAATAATTGTAGCAATAACTTAATATAAACAGATAGTGGCCTTTAAGACTCAGAGAATTAGTAATGGAGAAATGTCTCAGAAGAATGTAACTTTCCCACGTCAGATTTTGTAAAGATAAAATCTCAGCAAACAAAACTAACTCCCCTCAACATTTAAGTCAATGAGATGATACTTAAAGTGAAATCAGTTCAGAAATATATTCTCTTGTTCTAGACGTCCCTGAGTTCCACCATACTCTTGATAGACTGTGATTGTTTTTGCCTTGTTTTACTTTCCAAGAAGTTACATCCAGATTTGGAGAAATAAATTGTTATATGTTGACTAATTCTTTAATAATGGAAATAGGTATGGGTGGCTGATACTTGGATGCCCTGAAAATTACTTTGTTTCAATGTTGGTTGTGAAACTATGTAGGTATTATATGCATAATATGCATACAAAAACATATTCTTTATTTTTAATTTTATTTTTAATTTTTTAATGTTGTATTTATTTCTGAGAGAGAGAGAGAAAGAGAGGGAGAGAGAGAGAGACAGCATGAGCAGGGGAGGGTCACAGAGAGAAGGAGACACAGAATCTGAAAGAGGCTCCAGGCTCTGAGCTGGCTGTCAACACAGAGCCCGACGCGAGGCTCGAACCCACGAACCATGAGATCATGACCAGAGCCGAAGTCGGACGCTTAACCGACTGAACCACCCAGGCGGCCCAGAAACATATTTTTTAAAAGCTGAATCTGTTATAAAGATTTTCTTTAGGTCCTTCCCTTTTCACACCAGGGAGGATGTTTTTTGCTATTAAAAAATACATCCCAAATCACTTTCTAAATTAGGAAGAAAAAATACATAAAACATTTGTCTGTGGGGCTTAGAGTTATATGATTATAGTTAAAAAGGCCTGAATTATTTGAAGTAAAACATATGTTTCTTTCTTTCTTCTTTCCTCCCTCCCTCCCTTTCTCTCCTTCTTCCCTCCCTTTCTTTTGCCATCTTCCCCTCTTCCTTCCTTTTTTGTTCCTTCTTACCTTTCATTTAAACAAAGTTATCAAGGACCTACTATGCACCAAAACATGAAGGCTAAAAACAAAATACATGAAAAGCACACTCCACTGGGATGGAAAAATACATCAGTAAATAAGACACAGAGTGATATGTACCATAAAGGAGATAAAGTTATCTAAGAGAATATCAGATGAAGGAATTCACATATTTTAGAAGAAAAGCCAAAAGCTGGAGGTATGTCAGACACATCTTCAGAAGAGGGTGACATTTGTGTTGAACTAGTTGACAGGTAAGTAGATGATGAGATTAAGATAGTTGGTAAGTTAGTTTAAAGAATCTCAAGGCAAGCTTTGATGGGTATAATTGGTCATTTAAAATGTGTTAGTTTCCAAATATGTGATCTTTTTGCAGATGTTTCATTATTATTGATTTCTAACACAATTCCATTATGGTTAGGGATTTTTAAAATCTATCAGAGCTTAATAGCCTAGCATGTGGTTTGTCTTGGTGAAAGTACATGCTCATTTGTAAAGTTTAGTAAGAAGTAGTTGGATGTATTTTTCTTTGTGGAATTTGAAGAAGCAAAGAATATAAGGGTGGTTATCAGAGGGAAGTAGGGGAAGATGTTAGCCAAAGGGCACACTGTTGCAATTATATAGGATGAATCAGTTTGAAGAACTAATGCATAGAATGATGGCTACAGTTAATATTATTGCATCAAATACTGGAAATTTGCTAAGTAGATTTCTGGTGCTCTCATCACACGTACACACAAAAATGATAACTACATGTGAGGAGATGTCTTAATGAGTTGGAATGTAGTAATCACTTCACTATGTGTATGTACATCAAATCATGCTGTACACCTTAAATATATACAATTTTTATTAAAAAATAAAATTAAAAGCTTCAGAAAAAGTCGATTAAGTCATTATGGCTGACTGACTTTCAGATCATCTATGTCATTCCTGATATCTTTTGCTCTGTTGTCAGTTGCTTAAGGAGATGGGTCTTGACCCATGATTGTTGATGGATCTATTTCTCCCTTAATTCCATTGTTTACTTCACTTGCATTTCATGTTTGTTATTAGACACATACACTTACAATTGTTATATCTTCCTGACCAATTGACCCTTTTATCATTTTAAAATATTTCCTTTACATAATCTTCATTTTAAAGTCTGCTTTATTTTATTTTAATATGTTCATGGCATGCTTCTCCCACTTTGTTTCTAGAGTGTATGCTTCCACCCTTTTACTAAGAGCCTATGTGTGTTTTTACTTCTCCAAAGAAGACATCCAGATGGCCAATGGGCACATGAAAAGTGCTCACCACTACTCACCATCAGGGAAATTCAAATCAAAACCACACTGAAATACCACCTCACACCTGTCAGAATGGCTAACATGAACAACTTGGGCAACAGCAGATGTTGGCAAGAATGAGGAGAAAGAGAACCTCTTTTGCACTGCTGGTGAGAATGCAAACTGGTGCAGCCAGCCTGGAAAACAGTATGGAGGTTCCTCAAAAAATTAAAAATAGAACTACCCTACCACCCAGCAATTTCACTATTTATCCAAGGGGTACAGATGTGCTGTTCTGAAGGGGCACATGCACCCCACTGTTTATAGCAGGACTATCAACAATAGCCAAAAAATGGAAAGAGCCCAAATGTCCATCGATGGATGAATGGATAAATAAGATGTGGTATATATATGTACAATGGAGTATTACTCAACAATCAAAAAAAAAAAATGGGGCGCGTGGGTGGCCTAGTCGGTTAAACGTCTGACTTTCGCTTAGGTCATGATCTCGTGGTTCTTGGGTTCGAGCCCCCCGTCGGGCTCTGTGCTGACTGCCAGCTCAGAGCCTGGAGCCTGTTTCAGCCTGTGACTTCCTCTGTCTCTGACCCTCCCCTGCTCACGCTGTCTCTCTCTCTCTCTCTCCTAAAAAATAAATAAAAAGCATTAAAAAAAAATTAAAAAAAAAACAATCAAAAAAAACAAAAACAAAAACAGAAACAAAAAAAAAACAATAAAAAAGAATGAAATCTTGCCATTGGCCACACTACATGGATGGAACTGAAGCATATTATGCTAAGTGAAATTCGTCAGTCATAAACAAATGTCATATGACTTCACTCATGTGTGGAATTTAAGATACAAAACAGATGAACATAAGTGAAGGGAAGCAAAATTAATATAAAAACAGGGAGAGGAACAAAACATAAAAGACTCTTATATAGAGAACAAACAGAGGGTTGCTGGAGGGGTTTGTGGGAGGGTGGATGACCTAAGCGGGTAAAGGGCATTAAGGAATCTTCTGAAATCATTGTTGCACCATATGCTAACTAACTTGGTTGTAAATTAAACAATAAATAAAATTTTTTTTAAAAGCTTATTTGTGTCTTTATATTTAGTGTGTCTGTTGTAGACTGCAGATAATGGGGAACTGCTTTTCCATTCTGTCAACACTCGCCACTTAAATGGATTGCTTACTCAATTAGCATTAAAAAATGTTTATTTATTTATTTTGAGAGAGCACATGCACTAGCTGGGGAGGGTCAGAGGGAAAGCAGCAGAAAGAGAATCTCAAATAGGTTCCATGCTCAGCGCCAAGCCTGGCATAGGACTGGATCTCACAACTGCGAGATCAGGACCTGAGCTGGTATCAAGAGTCAGATGCTTAACCAACTGAGCCACTCAAGAGCCCTTCAATGAACATTTAATATAATGGCTGATATATTTGGACTTATAGCTACCATTTTACTATTTTTTTAAAATTTTTTAATATTTAATCATTTTTGAGAAACAGAGAGAGAGAGTATGTGAGTGGGGTTGGGCAGAGAGAGAGAGGGAAACAGAATCCAAAGCAGGCTCCAGGCTCTGAGCTGTCAGTACAGAGCCTGACACAGGGCTCGAACACACGAACTGTGAGATTATGACCTGAGCTGAAGTTGGAAGCTTAAAAAACTGAGTCACCCAGGTGCCCCATTTTACTATTGATTTTGATTTGATTTCCCATATACTTTTTGTCTTTATTTTCTTCCTGTCTTGCTATCTTTGAGGTTAAATGATTTTTGCTCTTTTTATAACTTTAATGTTTCTATTAGCTTTTTAAAAAGCTATACCTCCTTGAATTATTTTTAGTTACTAAGTAGAGATCACAATAAATATTTTTAACTTTTCACAGTTTTATAGAGTCAATATTGCACTATTTTATGCCAAATATGAGAGCCTTGGAACTGTATAGCCCATTTATCCCCATCACCATCATTTTTGCTGTTTATCAAGTTTATTATGTAAATGTATATTATAAATGCCACAGTTAAATATAATGGTTTTTAAATTAACTCATGTATTTTCAAGGTAGTTAGAGGACAAATCATCTGTAATATTTACTTATATATTTATTATTTCTATTACTCTTTATTTTTCCTGAAAATTCATCTTTCCTTCATTTCACTTTAGCCTGAACAACTGCCTTTTACAATTATTTGTAGTGCAGGTCTCCTGGTGATGAATACTCTTAGCCCTATTGATATACAAACATCCTTATCATTCCTTTATTAATGAAGAAGGTTTTTGCTGTGCATAGAATTTTAGGATTTGGTTTCTCTTCCACTGCCTCCAGCACCTTGACGAAATCATTTCACTGTGTCTGGTCTTTGTTCTAATGAGAAGACTGGACAGTCCCATTGTTTACCTGAATATAAAATGTCCTTTATCTCTGTTTTCAAGTTTTTCTCTTTCTCTTTGGTTTTCAGCACTTTGACCATGAGGTATCTAGGATGTGATGTGGCTTTGTTTGGGTTTATGCATCTTGTCTGCTTAGAATGCACTCAGCTTCTCAAATCTAAATTTATGTCTCTTGTCATACTTAGACAATTACGGCTTTTTTTTTTCAAATATTTCCCCCCATTTTTCTCTCTTCTAGTTCTGGGATTCCAAGTATACCTTTTGATATTATACCACAGGCTACTGAGAGTTTTTCCTTTTTCCTTTTTCATTGTTCAGGTCTTTTGGTCTATTTCCAAGCTCAATGCTTCTTTGCCATCACCCATACGTCACTTTTTTTTTTACAGTATTTTCAGTTATAAGGCTTACATTTAGTAGTTTTTCAAATAATTTTATTGAGGTATAGTTTACGTACAATAAAATTAATTCATTTTAACTATACAAGGTAACAATTTTTAATAAGCTTATAGAGTTGTACATATCACTATAAACTAATTTTATTTTTTAAAATGTTTTTAATTTTGTATTTATTTTTGAGAGAAGAGAGAGAGACAGAGTGCAAGTGGAGAAGGAGCAGAGAGAGGGGGAGACATAGAACCTGAAGCAGGCTCCAGGCTCTGAGCTGTCAGCACAGAGCCCAATGCGAGGCTCAAACTCATGAACTGTGAGTTCATGACCTGAGCCCAAGTCAGATGCTTAACGACAGAGCCACCCAGGCGCCCCACCATAAACTAATTTTAGAACATTTTCATCATCTCAAAAAGAAATCTGGTGTTCATTGGCAGTCACTCCCTCTTCCCACTGCCATCCCCAGGTAAACACTAACCTTCCTGTCTTTATTTATTTTCATATTCTGGACATTTCTTTTTAATTAAATCCTCGAATATGTGGTCCTTTGTGTCTGGCTTCTTTGGCTTAGTGTAATGTTTTTAAGGTTCATTCATGTGTGTGTGTGTATCAGTACTTCATTTCCTTTAGTTACTAAATAAAATTGAATCCTATGATTATATCACCTTTTATTTACCCATTGTCAAGTTGATGGACATTTGGATGGTTTTCATTTTGGGGCTAGTATGCATAATAATGCTATGGTCACTCATGAACACGTCTTCTTGTGCGCATATGTCTTTATTTTTCTTGAGTGGATACTGAGTAGGAGAGTTGCTGAACCATATGGTAAATTTATCTTTAACGGTTTAAGAAACTGTTGAATGGTTTTTGAAAACGATTATACCATTTCATGTTCCCGTTCACAATATTTGAAGGTTACAGTTACTCAGTATCCTCCCAAACATTTGTTAGCGTTTTAAAATTATTATTATTATTATAACCATTCTTGTGGATGTAGAATAGTGTTTCACTACAGTTTCAATTCGTATTTCCCTAATAACCAGTGATACTGAGCATCTTTTCATGTGCTTATTGGCCATTCATGTATCGTTTTAGGGTAAAATATCTATTCAATCTTTTGTGCATTTTAAAATTGGTTTATCTTTTTATTCTTGTAAAACTTCCTAATATCGTCTGGACACAAGTCCATTGTCAGATCTATAGTTTGCAAATATTCTCCCCCTCCATCTGCAGCTTATCTTTTCTTTCTTAATAGTACCTTTAAAAGTGCAAGTTTCCATTTCGATTACGTCTAACTTAATTTTTGTTCTCTTATTGCTTGACATTTTGGTGTCATAGCTAGGAAATTTTGCCTCTCTCTAGGTCATGAATATTTACTCCGACTTTTCTTCTAAGAGTTTGAGCTCTTATATTTAGGTCTATGATACATATTGAATTAATTTGTGGGTATTCTGTGAGGTAAGGTTCTCATTTTTTTTTTTTTTTTTGCATATAGATAATCCAGTTGTCTCAGCAGGATTTGTTGAAAAGACTGTTTTTAACTCATTCAATTGCCTTGGCATGTTTGTTGAAAATCAATTGGCCATAAAAATAGGGGTTTAATTCTGGACTTGCAATTTTGTTCCATTTATCTAGATGTCTATTCATATGCCAGTATCCTACTCGCTTGATTGTAGTGAGTTCTGAAATTGGGAATTGTTATTCCTCCAAATTTGTTCTCTTTTTTTTCATTCTTTTTCATAGTTTTAAAAATAGTTTCTATTTCTCTGTCGATATTTTCTATTTGTCTCTCATGGGTATATTTTTCTATATGTTCTTAAGCATAATTGTAATAGCTGATTTACAACTCTTATCGTTAATTCCAGGGCCTCAGGGTTTATCTCTGTGACTTTCCTTTCTCTTCAGTATGGATTACATTTTCTGTTTTTTTCTATATCAATGAAATTGGTGAAATTTCAGTGAAATCAATGAAATTTGGACCCTGGTCTGGACACTGTTCATGCAACATTGTAGAGATCCTGGATTCTATTACATTCTTTGATTGCCTCATTCAATAAATGTAGAAATAACAATAAAATTAGGAAATCATCCTTTGCAACTCCTCATAAGTAATTGATTCAGGCACCAATTGTCAATGGATAATATAGCTATTGGAGTAGAATAATTGCATAGCATCCATATACAGGCCCACAGATTAATTGCTAATTGTGAAGTGAAAAGTGTACTTTTAAATGATATAAATATCTTAATGCCTAACTCCGGTGATCAAGCTAGTGTCACCAGCAGTAAGGGTTAGTTTATATATTTTCTGATGTGGTATGAAGTAGAGGAAAACCTTGGTTTGTGAGCATAAATCACTCCAGAAACATGGTTGGAATTCAAAGCATTTATATATCAAAGCAAATTTCAAGAACCATTGTCTCAGATGTGATCATGTGATGTTCGGTGTCACGTACCACTCGTATTGCAAGACATCGCTCGTTTATCAAGTTAAAATTTATTGGAAATGTTTGTTCATCTTGCAGAACACTCACAGAACAAGTTACTCACAATCCAAGGTTTTACTGTACTTAGCTTCATGTCTGAAGAGTTATGTAAAACATATTTAACCTGAATCTAATCAAACCTTTAGCCAGCTAATAGGAAGCACAATGAAGAGAAACAGTTAAAACATCAGGGAGAAGCAATAAGACAACTGGTCAGGATGCATAAAAAAGTTAATTTCATCAAATTTAAAAAATGCAGAGGCCTTTTTTAGAGCCAAAATAGACTAAAGAGATATCACTAAATGTAGTGTAATAGCTTTGATTGGATGTTGACTCCAAAGACCAGCTTGTATATTTTTAAAGTAAAACTAGCGATGAAATTTGGATAGCGAAGAAGATTATATTATGTTGAGGTTTTCTTGTTTGTTAATCTTAGCAAGTATAATAATTGTCATTGTTTAGAGAAGAAGTTGTTTTCATTTTCCCCTTGAGATGCACACCAAAGAATTTTGAGGTGAAATATCGTGATGCCTGTAACCCATTTTTAAGTGGTTCAGAAAAACATAGAGACATTGGACATCTATCTACATAAATCACATGTGATAACATTAAACAATTAAACAACTGCTGAATCTAGGTGATTGGTGTGTGAACTCTAATTGTGATTATTCTCTCAACTTTACCATAGGTTTGAAAATTTCCATAGTAATATCAAAGAAGAGAACATGCTTTCATCACTGGCCCACCCAACAACTATCAGTCTTCTGGGTAAGAACTGATCCCAATACACTTTTGTTGATCTACCCCATACCAAGTCTTTCTCATTATTTTATTTTTCTCCTTTGGAAAGAATGCAGGACAATTTCCATGACAGTATCTGCCTTTATCTTTCATACCTGGGAATTCTTTCTTTATCCAGACATAACATCAGACACAGAGAAAAAAGAAGTTGAGACAAGGGGAGAGACTCTTCTATTGTCTCTGGGGCCTTCCATTATGATAGATAATGAAGAACTGATTGACTCTATCTCCCAGATCTGGATGTAAACATCCAGTGTTCCTGCCTGCTGCATGCTAGGACTGGGGGTGCACTGCACAAACCCGGGCTGGCCGCAGAATACGATGGTATTGTTCCATCTCAGCAGTGTGGAGAGGACTCCTTTGAGGGTGTTCTATCAGCAATTCCATCTTTCCGCTGCCCAAGAAGGCCCTTCCCCCCCACCCCCCCACCCCTTCATTCCTGAAATAAAAGCGTTGAATAGTTCAATCAGCTTCATTAGGTGCCTGGTGTCAAGTGCTATTACACTCTCTGCTGTGATTTGATGATATTCCATCACTTTGTTATTTTTCTGCTCCTAATTGCACCCTATACTTTTGACATCTCTATTGGACTGATGTTAATGTCAAGTTGTCCCGATTCATGTGTTCTATTGAAATCTGGTACTGAGGCAGCCGAAATATGAATCGGCTGAGGATTTTTTGAAGTTCTCTGCCTACAAGCCTTTCTTTTTGACTTCTGTAGCACCTAGAAGTAGTTTTATTTTTGAGAGGAGAATAAAGGCTCATGAGTTTGAGATTTTACATGATGTTAAAAGTGCATCAACTAATGTTCACATTAGAAAGTGAAAAGGATTGAAAAGTAGTATAATAATACTTAATAGTGTGTAAGTTTCTGCACAAATGAAGAGAACCTAATTATTAAAAAAAAAAAAAAAAAAGCAGGGGCGCCTGGGTGGCTTAGTCGGTTAAGCGTCCGACTTTCGCTTAGGTCATGATCTCGCGGTTTGTGGGTTCGAGCCCCGCGTCGGGCTCTGTGCTGACTGCCGGCTCAGAGTCTGGAGCCTATTTCGGTCTGTGACTCCCTCTCTCTCTGACCCTCCCCTGCTCACGCTGTCTCTCTCTCTCTCTCTCTCCTAGAAATAAATAAAAAAAATAAAATAAAATAAATAAATAAAAAAAAAACAATACATGCTCATGACCAGAAAATAGAAATACACACACACACACACACACACACACACACACACACACACACACACACACACATTCTGAGAATGCAGAGGCTCAAAGAAAAAAAATTAAGTCAACCATAAACAAACCCCCATTTGTTATCTCTTAATGGTACTACTTTAGAGATTTCTTGTGCATACAAGTATCTACTTTCTCATTTTTTATGAAGAAAATGCAATGAGACAATACACATTTATTTTACAGCCTGTTTTATATACATCATATGCCACTGATTTCATGCTAGCAAATATAGATGTTTATAACTTTTATGGTTTTAGTGTATTCTATACTTTAACAACTAATTTAAATAATTTTCTACTTGGGAACCTTTATATGTTTGAAAATTTTTCTTAATGGCAGCATGTGTCGAAAAACCCACGGTTGGACCTAAACTAACCACTCCAACAGTCCTATCTCTGGTTCTACTTTGTTTTTTGTTCTTAAAATTTGTTTAATGTTTCTTTTTATTTTTGAGACAGAGAGAGGGAGGGAGAGCATAAGTGGGGAAGGGTCAGAGAGAGAGGGAGACAGACTCTGAAGCAGGCTCCAGGCTCTGACCTGTCAGCACAGAGTTGGATGCGGGGCTTGAACCCACCAACCCTGAGATCATGACCTGAGACTCCCAGGCACCCCTCTGCTTCTACTTTGTAAAATTCCAGGCTTCTTCCTCCCAGGATGAATTCTAAGACAGACAATTTACCTTTGACAGGTAAATCTGAGAAACATGAATGACAAAGGAAAGCAGTCTTTATTACTCATGGATTCTTGAGGTTCCTAATATGGCAGTAATTCTTGGGAATCTACATAAGAAGAATGTGATAATTATCATTTCCCAACATCATTTCCTCACGGAGCATTTCAAGGACCTAGTGTTCCAGGTAAAACACTTTAGAAAACAGTGTTCTGATTCTGTAAAATCACCACCTTTCATTCATTCCTGTTTGGGTATTCTGATACTAATTGAAGATATTTTTTCCTAATAAAGTTATAGTTTTTGTTAGTATTAATTTATGAACAAATTAAATTCTCAACAGTTAAGGAGACATTTATTGTGTTCTACTACATACAGGGTATTATATAAAGTTATAGGGATAAACATACCCCTAGGAACCAAGCCCATGAGGTCCTTTATCATCACGTCCAATAAAAACTTAGGAATTTTAGAAGATAATTTGTCTTTTGCTGCCTAAGATCTGTCCAATCAGAAGGCCATAATCTCCGAGCACAGAGACTCAACGCCAATCAGATGGGACTCTTGTGGCTGCTGAAACAGAAGGACCACCTCCTTCCTCTGAATTTGGACCTGGGAGGAGTTGGTCATGGGGCTGCTGGTAGCCATTACTGTCACAACCCAAAGTCTGAGAATCAAGCCATATGGTTAAGAACTGAGCCAAAAGACAGAGGATAGGTCCTGATGGGCTGAATCCAACTGTTCTTGATCCAGGTGGAATTTAATTACATGAGCCAATCTGGGTTGGGTTTTCTGTGACTTACATCCAAAAGGGTCCTCACTATTATAACGCTGTATTTCTTTCCTTGTCAAAAATGACTTAAAATATGTTAGGGTACTCTATTGGCTGAGAGTGAATGTAATTTGGTATAAAGCGAAATCCTTTTTGATGATTTAGAAAAAATGTAATGTGAATTCTAAAAGTTGTTTTTTAACTACATCTTTGATCTTAGCTTGTTTTCTTATGATTGACCCATTTTTTCCCCCTAAAAATGGAAGCATAATGAATTGTGATTAAGTGGAAGTTTCACTTAGGTTTGGTTTTAGTTGATAAAGTCCTTACAGTGTTAGACCACCTTTTCCAAAGGAGAATCACCGAGGACAAAGCCCACAAACACAAAAGGAGTTGGTTACTCAGGTTTATTTTAGTCTGGCCGGACGGCCCCTCCCGAGCACCCAAAGAGTCCTTGGAAGAGTGTGCCATTGAACCATAGCTCAGGGTTTATATAGGGAGAGGGGCGAAGCCCGTGTACAGAAGCGAGAATTTTGCGATTAGAGGTGGGGGGGCGGGGTGGCTTAACAGTTGCTTGAAGAACATGTTTGACCGTTCTAATCCCAATGTCAATTAAAGATTTACATCTCAGGGGCTTGCTGCAGCCAGGAGGAGCTAGGTTGCTTAACCTCTGACCTTTCACCCAAATAGAGTTTGAGATCAAGCAATGGTTGGTATGTCTTCATTTGCAAGCCCCTCACCTTTTGGCTCAAGGGAGTTTTACAACAGTATATAACCATCCCAGTAGACGATCAAATAATGTAGGGAAGTTTAAACAATACTTACTTATTTTTCTGAAATTGGGGGATTTATTGTTATACCATCCTACATGGGCTACGTTTCACTGAAGCCTCAAAGAGTCCATTTGAAAATGGGTTATACAAGAGAAGTTTCTGATTAACTATCTTAACAGTATTTTTATAGGTTACCTATTCTACTCACCTCACCCTGATGATCCTTCTGGAATCTCTCCTTCCTTCTACCCCCAGGTAGAATCTGTCAAATTTCCATCTCAATAATTGATACAATTTTTAATCTCATTTTTATTTTTATTTATTTTTAAAAAATTTTTAAAAATGTTTTACTTATTTTTGAGAGAGAGATAGAAACAGCATGAGCAGGGAAGGGTTAGAGAGAGAGGGAGACACAGAATCCAAAGACAGGCTCCAGGCTCTGAGCTAGCTGTCAGCACAGAGCCTGACGCAGGGCTCAAACCCACGAACTGTGAGATCGTGACCTGAGCCGAAGTGAATGCCAACCTACTGAGCCACCCAGGCACCCCTAATCTCATTTTTAGAGTGAGGTTTTCTAAATCTCTCTGCTGAAAGCTTAGATTTCTGGGCTATTTCTCTCCAAAGTTCAAAGTCAGCATCTCTAACAAGAGTGTGCCATTTGTCCATTGAGGCTTAGCCTGGTCTTTTGCAGACAGATCAGTCTAGAAAATTTATAAAAATTCACAGTAATAAAAAATATCAGCTCAGATGAAACAGGCCTGCAAAGCTTTAATGATCTTATTCAAATAGATGCTATAAATATATAATTATATTATATAAATCTATAATACTAGCTGGATAGGTCAAATTGTGGCATCTTTTTTTTTTTTTTTTTTAATATGACAGACAAGAGCTGGAATATGCCTCCTTATGATGGAAAGTTCCCTTCTGGATAGGCCAGAAGAAGGCTAAGAATGAAAACATCTTTGCCATTAATTTCATTTAAGCTATGAGATCTGCCTTCAAGAGATAGAGACTCAAAATAAAATAAATAGAATTCTTCCCACCCCATGCCCTTTTTATCCTTTTCTTTTCCTAACTCATGAGGAAAACATGCTGAATTTCCATACAAGGAAATTCATGAGCTACCTTGATTCGATTCCCCAGAGTGGAAAATCATGCTTTAATCTTTGAATCCCATCACCAACTTGCAAAGAATATTGTGTAGGTTTCTGGTCTGGGTTTGACTGTTTTCACAGGTGTATGTACTTCATGTGCTCAGTGGTGCTGAAATCCGCATGCCAGAATTGGCAATGATGTAGCCAGTGACCTCTCTGGAACAATATGGAAAGAAAAATTGGGGTCTTAATGGGCTGCTCCTCTAAGACAGAGTTTCCAAAGTATACTCTATGGAATGAGAGCTTTTGGTTTGATCAAGAGTCAAAGAGAAAAACAATACCTTTAAGATGGAAGACAAAATAGAACTTGCAACAAAAGCATGACAGCATAGCAAATGGAACACAAGAATATAAAGGGAGAGGCTCAGGCCCACTTAGGAATTTTAACACTATCTTTTTTTCTTCCTGTAGACATTTGACAGCATACTAATTGAGCCTGGTGAGAAGTCGTGGCCTTATTGTTCCATTAAGGTTATATTTGGGGAAAGAGCTGGACATGGGATGATTTCAAGGTTGTAGAAACAGTCCTCATTAACACTGGGAGGCTCTTTTTTCCAACAATATTGCCCCTATTTCCATTTATTAGCATAAATCGTTGTACCTTGGATAACTCTTTGGGGGAAAAAGGGAGTATAAATATGTTTGTAAATGTGATATTGTTTGTTTGTTTAAAGCAGATATTAAAGTAATATTACACATTGATGTTGTCACCAATTAACACTTTTACTTTGCTCATTTGCAGTGTCTGAGGCATGATTCACTGAAATTAGCAGGGCGACAAGAGCAGAACTAATCCACAATAGGTCCAGCCACTGACAATTCTGAATTGATACTGATCAATTCAATCAATACACAAGAACCTGAAATTAAATTAAATTGAATTAGTAACTGCCTCCTTGGATTGGCTTATGTAAGTAGGTAGGTTTACTTAGAATCCATCAATGTCCCTTTTCATGCAAATGACCAACTTATCTTCTGTGTCTGTCCTTAGACCACTTAAGGGACAAAAGAGGCCAAATGCATCATGAAGGACCCATGGACCGTATGCATGGGTAAGCCATTAGAAGAAACTGTAACCTCATTTCAGAAGGTAAACACTTCAAGTGCTTGTCATGCTTCGTGAGCCGTGGCACCTAGAATGGTGGAGGATGCTGGCTTTGGGTTTCTTCTGGAATAATGTCAGGTGCATGTTTGATTGGCTCTAATTCAGTGAGCCTGCTCAGTCATTCAGTGTGCTTGACCGTAGACAGATGATCAGATGATTTACAGTGTTCAGGGAGGGCACGGAAGAGCTGTTGCCTACAAAAGTAAATAATGCTGCACAGAAGCTATTCTTGAAGTTTGCCTTTATACCACTTCTGTCGAAACATGAACCAGATCTCTTTCACCTTTGTGTTTAAAACTTCCTTCTTCTGGGTATGAATGAGATGTCTTTCCATTAGGAAAGCAGCCAACTTCTGGTTAGTTACTGAGAAAATTAGTGGTTCAGTAAAAAAAAAAAAAAAAAAAAAAAAAGCATGGGGTTTGTGATTATAAAAAGTGAATGTACAAACTTTTCAACTGGGGCGAGTCACTTGAGCTTCGGGTTTCTTGTGGCTAATTGTAGGCTAATGATAACATTCTTCCAGATTCTGTACAGATCAAATGAAGTCATGTCCTTGAAATGTCTCTGGAGACGGGACAATGTTATGAGTTTTTGTTATCATTCACATGTATTTCCATATTGCGTATTTCAAAATAAAACAAGTTGCTGAAAATCAACTAAAGCAATACCAAGATTGTATTCACATTTAGCCCCAGATACCTAAAATGCATGATTGAATTATATGCTACAGAAGCAAGAGAAAGGAGCCTCTTGGTGAAGTGTGAAGGGGCTAGAATTCCTTCCTATTCTTAATAACAAAATAGTTGCAAAATCAAATAAGGCCAAATACGAGGAGTTTTCTGACTGTGAACACTTTTTTGGAAAAGGCCCAGAGTGCTCAGTATTTATAGTTGTATAAAATTATAATTATTTAAAGCTTTGCCATAGTTGAAAAACTGCCATATTTATAGGCTACTTCTGGGGCATTAAACCTGTTTCTTTTTTCCTCCCCCTGCAAAAGAAGATATTTAGTGGTTTTTAAGAGGTTCCCCTGGTTGAAGTCTTCTGTACAATACTTGCTTAATGAGCTGATTAACAACTGTTACTGAGAATTAATGAATCAAATCACAGTGGTAATCACCATATTGCAAATCACTGCGTTGTATTAGGTTATGAAGGAGCCATACATTTTACAGTGACGACTCTTTTGTATAATGAAGGTATCTGAACAGATTGTATCCCAGGTCTCATTGAAGGAGCTTCAATAATGTTTGGGATACAGGGAAGTCTTTTGGAATTCCCTAAGCAGTAAGCAACAAAAGACTCTATTAGTAGAATATTATTCCATTAGGCACAAAAAGCATTTTGATTTTATATCATTATTCAGAGTGCTTTGGAAACCTATTTTAGTCTTTACATACTTATAATCCAAACACATAGAATTCGTGCCATCTGATAAGGCATCTGCTTTAACAGGATTTGCAGTGGAATAACAAATAAAACCTAAATGGCTACTGCAAGAGGATTTTAGTTTTGCTAATTTGCAGCATAGCCCGAGAGTTCTCATTTCAGAATATTTAATAAAATCATGTTTTTTTTGCCTTTAAGATAGTTTTTGGAATCTGTCTTGAGTTTTGAATTCCATTAGAGAATGTGTTGATAATGAATAGTTACCTCAGTGTAGATGTTGTGAAGATAAAGAAGAGATGCTTATGATTCTGTTATCTCCACAGCAAATAGTGTGTTGTCATGGGCTAATGCTGAAATTAGAGTTATAACTAATTGAGTTTGTGTAGTTGCTTTGATAAATATTTAGTTAGAAACCAGAATTATGTATTAGCCTTACATAAGTTACATTTTCCCTTTGCAGCATAGCCTCATGGGTCAAGCACTTAAAAAAGTCATTAAAAATGACTTATTGCTACCATATTGGGGAAAATGGCTGATTGAATTAAAATGTCTTTTCTTAATGAATGTACTCAAACTATGCATGCAGGTCAAATAGACAGAGTTATATAAAAGGAGTTTATCAAATTCAGAATATTTTAAACAAATTCAATATTTATAATTTATTCTAATAAACATATAATTATATAAGAATTTCATAGAAGGCTGAATCCCAGCTTGGCCTTACTAGAGGAAGACCCATGTATAGAATGTTTTCATTTGAAGGTCAATTCATTTCAGCAGGTGAAAAGTCCCATGTACACAGATTTTTAAACAACTGGACTTTAAAAAATCTTATAAAGACATTATTTCTAAAAATATCTCTATCTTGCATTATTCTTGAATTTAATCTAATATGAATATATCCTAGTTTTTCTTTAAGTTTACCCCAGCATAAGCCACTTTTCAACCTAATTAGCTCCTGCACTGTCTTTTAATGGAACCCTCTTTCAGAATGTAGATGATATGTGTAGGCTCTAGGGCCATATTTCCTGGATTCAACCACCAACTACACCATTTACCAGCTCTGTGACCTGAGGCAGGTTACCTGATTTCTCTATGCCTCAGTTTCATCATTTATAAAGAATTTGTATGTATCTCAACAGGCTTTCTGTAGATGAAATGAGCTACTATGGATTTACTGCTTGAAGACTTCTGATGCTGAGTAAGCACTAGGTGTAAGGGAAGGAACAAGAATCTAGTCTATGGTTTACTCCATTATTTTTAATTCTCATGAGAAGCCTGTGACCTAGCAAGTACCCTATTTCATAGATGCAGAAACTGAGCTTCACTAAGGAAAATGTTTAAAAGTATAACATATGTTTAAGAGGATGTAAAAACGGAACCATGTAAAGTGCTCATTGAAAACTAGTGAAGGCAGAAGAGAGGGGGAAAAAGAAAGAAAGAACAAATGAGTGAAAAGTCACGAGTATGATAGATATGTTTTCATTCTTTTATGTTTTTTTAAATTTATTTTTGAAAGAGAGATAGAGACAGTGTGAGCAGCGGAGGGTCAGAGAGAGAGGGAGACACAGAATCTGAAGCAGGCTCTAGACTCTGAAATAGCTGCCAGCACAGAGCCCGACGTGGGGCTCGAACCCACCAACCGTGAGATCATGACCTGAGCCGAAGTCAGACGCTCAACCGACTGAGCCACCCAGGCTCCCCAAGATATGTTTTCAAGTGTTTTATTTATTTTTGAGAGAGAGAGAGAGAATGAGCAGGGAGGGGCAGATAGAAGGGGACAGAGGATCCAAAGCAGGTTCTGTGCTGACAGCAATGAGTGGGATGCGGGGCTTAAACTCACTGACTGTGAGATCATGACCTGAGCTGAAGTTGGACGCTCAACTGACTGAGCCACCCAGGCGCCCCACAAGTATGATAAATATTAATCCAATCACTTTTTATTTTTAGCTTTTTTTTTTAACGGTTTAAATTCACTAACTAAAAGAGACTGTTAGAGTGGATTAGAAAGACAGTATGTAACCAGTTGTCAACAGGAAACCAGTTTCTCCAACCCTCCTTCCTTTGGGGCGATCTGGAGAGTTTTGAGAAATTTAGGTGGACATTTTGTACAATGTCTCTGAATTTGGATTTGTCTAATTTTTTTTTTCTCAAGATTAGACTGGGGTTATGGGTTTTGGGCAGGAAGATCAAAGAAGTAAAGTGAAATTTTCATCACAGTTCATCGAAAGTACCTACAGTCTATCAACACGACTCATCACCGCTGAGGCCAGCCTTGCTCACGGGGCTGCTGGTGCTGATTCCAGCGGACAGGCGGGGCCTACGGAGGGCTGCCTCTCCTGTGTCCCCAGCAGTACTGAGCCTTTTCCTCTCACTCTCTTTAGTCCAATCCTTCTTTCAAAAGCCAGTTCAAAGTCTTCAGATTCTCCGAGATTTTTGTCACCTGCAGCCAGCTCCATGGGTGTGTGACCCATGCAGACACGCAGAGCTCCTCTCTTACAAGGGCCCCATCCTTGATTAAGTGCACCGCTGGGACTGTCTTGGAACAAGGGGCCAGAAGATTACACAGGTGGCCCTGACCACCACAGCCCAGCAGTGCTTCCCATCTTTGAACTCCTGGGCCATTCATTTGCTCTTGTCGCATGTTGCTTTGTACCCTCCCCCTTAACTCCCGAGGTGTCTACTGTCTCCCCTAAATGAATTACTAAATACAGGTACTAAAATCTTTAATACCTGTATTCTGACTCATTGTTGTATCCTGCAAGTATTCGGTCCACAGCTCAAATATAGTAGATGCTCAACAAATGTTTGCTGACTGTGGTCAAGTTGTGCTAATAATTAATTCAGTGGAAGCAGTGCCATAAAGTTGTTCAGATGAAAAGTCGCTGTAAATGACAATGTAAAAAAAAACAACAACCAGACAATCCTGATAAAACATTAAAAAAATCCTGGGAATTCCATATGGTATGATTAACACAGAAAGATGACCACCACCACATCTAATCAGGAGACACACAAAAAAGTAAATTACCACGTAACTTGCATAGAATGTTAAACCTACTCGTTGTGTAAAGAACTGGACAAATGGTCCCTCATCCCTGACACTTTCCACCCATCACTGAGAGGAGGAATAGAGCTTGTGCCAGTGCCATGTCTGCTCGCCTCTCCACCCCCCTGCTAGGGTCTGCTGTGCTGCAAAGCAGAGGTGGGAAGCGGTAGAAGGCAAGCCTCATCTCTACTTTGTGTGTCAGTATTTTAGCAATGCCTATGCCCTGATTGCTAATTCTCATAATATTATCCGTCAGTCAATTTCAGTGGAAGACTGGGGTTCACTAATTCCCATAACCCAGGGAAGTTGGAAAAACATTATATTAACAATAGGCTTTAGGGAGCGAGCAATCTCCTTAGAACAAAATACACCTGCTTGCTTTCCGAAGGGTCACCAGGTAGGGGATGGGCTTCTCAGACTTCCAATTCTTCCTATACTTTGCTGCCACAGTCATAGACCGTGGCTTATCTATCTGTGAGCCGGCACGTAAGTGGCCTGATGCCATCCACGCTGCTCCCATGTTCGCACCTGCTGGCGCCTTCGCAGAATTTCACGTTGGACCCTCATGCTGTTTGCTCTTCACATGCGGTGAAACACTGAATTCTCTCAAGATCACTGGAGAGCGATAGCTCAATATCTTCCGGAGCCACCCTGGGGCTGTGGGCCTGTGGTTTGAAAGTTTTGCCCAGGCTCTCCTACCTTCTTTCACCTGATCATCACTCACAGGGTTAGTGTGGGGCCCGGAACTGATCACATGTAGCTTGAAACACAATACATTTTTTATTGATGTTGGTATATTTTTCTCATTACAGATATTTTATCTTGTTTCTTCCACGTGGCCTTCTTATAGGATGATCAGAGGACTTAGCCAACATTTCTTACTTTCTAAATATATAAAAATATATATGTGTGTATGTGTGTGTGTATAACCAACATTTCTTACTTTCTAAATATGTGTGTGTGTGTGTGTATATATAACTTATACATAAGTTCTAGTAGATTTATTAATTAGTTTGGAAATAGGTTCCTTTTATTTTTTATTATTTTTTAATTTGTTATACTTTATGATTTAAAAAAATTTTTAAATGTTAATTTATTTTTGAGAGATAGAGCATGATAGTGTATGAGCAGGTGAGGGGCAGAGAGACAGGGAGACACAGAATCCAAAGCAAGCTCTAGGCTCTGAGCTGTCAGCACAGTGCCCTATGCGGAGCTTGAACTCCCCAATTGTGAGATCATGACCTGAGCCAAAGTCGGATGCTTAAGTGACTGAGCCACCCAGGCACTCCTGAAACAGGTTCTTTTTAAACTACGAACTCCCTGTACTTACCAATCCAAAACTGTGAGGAGAGGAGAGAACACGAGGTGCACGCAGGACCCTACAGTCAGTGAATGAGAAAGCATACACCTGGCCAACCCAGGTCTCTTCTGGAAGCCCACCCACAGAACACTGGGGCTGGGCACCAAGCAGGGAACAGAGTCCCTCAAAGTCACATGGAGCCAGTCTGGGGAAATATGACACAGCTGTCTTTAACAGGGAGGTGACAGAGCTGATAGGAGGTGCCGGTGCCCAGCAATCAGCTATAGGGTGGCTTAGTTTCCACACAAAACTCACGCTGATCCTACGGCAGGAACGGCGGACTTGAGCGACCAGAAGTGCCAACAGCCCTTAACCGAAGGAATCCTAATGAGCAAATCAATGTGAGGGGCGGCGGGTCACCAGGCAATCGTTTCAGAAAGCATTCCTCTCCTAGGAAGAAATAACATCAGCTGCTCACTGGCTTCTCAGTGTAGGACATGACTTTATGCACTGCGCTTTCAAAAAAAAAAAAAAAAGATAATTTAGGACCCACTGCCCCATTTGTAGCTATGCAAGTTATAAATTACAGTTTTAGAAAACGTAGCCATTTTAGTTCCCAGTGGGTCTGGTTCTTTGTGTGTATATTTATCCAATTGTCTGATTCACTTAAGTTTGTAACTACAGGGTCTTGCTCTGGGTTTTAGAAATGAATAGCTCTAAAAAAGTCAAAGCAACAATCATTTCTTTAAAACCCAGATTTGCCCTGCTTGGAGTCACATAAGGATAGCTATGTGATTATCCAAAACAGCACTGACCTAGAGACAAAAGATCTTGGTAACTCCCCATGGCAACCGGAGTTTTGACTTTTCTCATTGCTTTGTGAGGGGCTCTGTCAGCGCAGACCTGCACCAGGTGACATTGATCTCCTCGGCCTTGCTCTTGAAGTGAGATGGCTGGGGTCTATTTTGGGGATAGGTAGATAAGGGCTATGAAATCACCTTGAGAATAAATAAAAATAGCTCACCTAACCTTTTATTTATTTCTCTCTTACAGTAAGAGGAAGTTAACCTACTTAATGTGAAGGAATCATCTTTCCTTCTCAGGCATTATGATGGCTTACAAACCTCAAAACCCACTTGTCATTGGATTTTAATCATTTGTAAGCCACTAGAAGAATCACAGCTCTTATTTTTCTTTCTTTAGTATCTGCCTCAGCCCGAGCTAAGAATCATTACTGCAAACTTCTGAAAGAAAAGGGAGTGCAAGCTTTGTGACCAGGACCCAACTTGCTATTTGTAGGAAAACCGCCTACTTTCCCAAGCACCAGCTATGGCTTTCATTTGTGAATTTCACGCTGCTCACGTAAACTCAATCTAACTGCATATAACGAATGCCTGCGAATCTGGGTCGCAATAAGCAAGAATATTAAAAAGTGATGCAATTTTGATCATCCCCTGGCCACTCAAAGTAGCCAGCTAGCTGAGTGACTTGCCTCCTTCTGGCTGCATATAGTTACTGAGCATCTGATATGTGACCGGCACTTCCTAGGGTCTTGAACTGTCTGAGAAATGAATGGACACATGCCCTCTCATCACACAGGTAATCAATCTACCAGATTGATTGAAGCGAGCTGCAATCGTAGGGCCGCCCGTCATATGCTTTGAAAACCTGAGTTCAGGACGTTCTAGAAGCACAGAAAAAGGGCACCTCTATGTGTTGGTCAGGGAAGGCCTCCCAAGCCTGATGTGCCGGAGGGGGCTAGAGTCAGGACCACTCTGCAGGAAGAAGAGCCACTTCCTTCGCTATTGACTTAAAATCTTATCAAAAAACAAATAAGGTGAAGATTACAGGGAGACCTCTCTGTTCTATTTCTGCAAAATCTTATGAATCTATAATTATTTCAGAATAAAACATTAAAAAAACAGAAAGCACAAAAAAACATAACACTTCAGAAACCTTGAAACAACCTGTTGTCCAGGCCCAACTTGGTGGGTATGTGGGTCCCTGGTCAGAAAGGCCTGCAGTGAAGAAAGAGATCAGCAAAAGGTAAGCTGGGTACCTAATGGCACATAGTTATTTCTGCCAACTTGAGATGTGTCTCGGGGGGTGGGGAAGTGAGGGAAAGGGGCAAATGGAAAGAGAGAGCATGCAAATGGGGGAAAGGCGCAAAGGGAAACAGAGAGAGAGAAAGAAAGATTCCCAAGCAGGCTCCATGCTCACCATGAAGCCCACCACAGGGCTCGATCTTAGAACCTTGGAATCATGACCTGAGCTGAGATCAAGAGTGGGAATCTCAACCAATTGACCCATCCAGGTGTTTCTCAACACAGAAATATTTTTAAGAGAAGCTAGGAAAAACCATATATGATTCCTAATGATCCTATGGCTTGTTTTTATAACACGTATTTCAGTTTTATAAGTGCATGAAATGTTGTATGATAATCGGATTGTTAATTAGCCTAGTAACTGTATTCCAATGTTCTGGCCATACCACAATACCTTTTGAGTATTCTGCATGTTATAAAATGCTTACTAAAGACTGAGCAATTTCCTTTTAGAGATGAGAAGGATTTAAATAAAGATGGGTGTGGGCTGGGAAAAGAAGTTGAATGGAAGAGAGACAGGGAGGGAGATGCAGTAGGAGATAAGGTGGTTAGAGACAGCATCTCAGTGGAAGTGACGTTTGAGCAGAGACCTGAATGAGGTGAGCAAGCAACTTCCAAGCCCTGTGAATAGATCAGCAGAAGCCAGAGTGCCCAGAGCACAGTGGACTGGCAGGGGGCTGGTGGATGAGGTCGGAGAGACATCACGAGGTACCTGACAGACTCCAGTTTCATTCTAATTTGAGTGTTAAGACATCGGGTTACAGATGCTTGCTTTTGAATTATCAGCTGTAATGAGCAAAAAATGCCCCCAAAGATGTCAGGTGCAAATCTCTGGAACCAGTAAGTATTACCTCTTAGGAAAAAAAAGGTCTCTGTAGATGTTACTAAGGATCCTAAGATGGAGGGGTCATCTTGGATTTTCTAGGTGGCCCCTAAAGGGGACCACAAGTTTTCTTGTAAGAGAGACAGAAAGAGATTTCCCACACACAGAAGAGGAGAAGGCAGTGTGGCCACATAGGCAGAGACCATATACACTTCCTTGATTTCAGCTCGGTGATACTGATTTTGAACTTCTGGCCTCAGGGACCGTGAGAGAATACATTGCTGTTGTTTTAAGCTACTTAGCTTGTGGTAGTTTGTTACAGCAGCCACAGGACACTAACACGGCAGCATATGGATATTTAAGGACATGTACTGGATGAGATCACACACAAAAAATGAGTACAGCTAGAGAAGATGTTGAAAGGTGAGCACCGAGGCCTCCAACATTTAGAAACCGGAGAGAAGGACTGCAATGAATTAACAGATGACTTCCAAATGTGTGTGACTTGACTCCACATGTGTGGAGTGGGAAAGTGGTCACACACAAATAAATAATCCAAACAAAGGTGATCCTAAAATCCTAACTATTCTGGGAATTGCCAGAGTCCTTAGGAAATGCACAGACCTTTCCAAATTAGGTAAGATGAATACAATCAAGCTCATGCATATCCTGAAAGGCAGGTTATTCTAGCTTACATCTGAGTGTCACAAGAGTGTTGATTAGTTGATTTCTTTTTGGAAACATATATGTGAACATAAATGTGTCAATGTATTTCACACAAAATATTTACGTAAAGTTTAAAAAAGGCATAAGTAAAATGATTCCTAATGCTTTGTTTGATCGGAGCCCATAGAAAATGTTGGAAAATGTTGGGATTAAGTCACAGTTTAAAATGGGAATTAGCATGCTGTTATTGATCTGACAGCCTTGTCAGATCATCTGATTGATGATTGAACCGACAGTAATCTCTGACAAATTTAATCTTCACTGCAAAACTCTGGCTCTTTTTGCCTGAGTCAGAGGAGACTTCCTTAAACTTGGATGATGCATCATGTCATTTCCAGTAATTTGGGTTGATATTTTCTTTGTGCAAAGTCAAATTAGACTATGAAATATGCAGTCCTGAAAGAATGTGGTTAGGAACCAAATACCATGAATTAAAATTGGATGAGTGCAAATCACCCAAATAAGAGTGAAATTATTTCAGCTAGATAAAAGGGATGGCGCGTGTGGAGCATTGGGTGTGTCCATGTGAACAAAGCCGAATGTCTTGTTTAAGGCACTCGGTACCTTACCGCACAGGAGACCCATACCTATGCATGGTGCCAAAAAGTCTCATTGCAACAAAGACAATGGGGGATGGCCAGCTGCATCTGTGTAACACTTTTGAATTATTATCTTTTCCCCTTGCTTCCTTTCCTCTGTCTCACTCCTTCCCTCGGTTTCTTTCTCCAAAAAGATCCTGTTAGCACAGACAAATGAGGCAAGTCAATAACATCCACCCAAACAGACAGGATATATTGAGCCAATTCAAAGCTGGGTGAACAGCAGCTGTGGTCCTGCCTGCGAAATTAGTTTAGAGGTGGCTTCTGCACAGTGAAGCATCAGAACTCTTTCATTTACACTTTCCTATAAGCACTGAAAAATGTGCGCTTAGGTAAAAATCTATTTGCTGAGATTTTAGTATCTAAGTCTGTGTGTGTATGTGTGCAAGACAGAGGGGGAGGAGAAAGACAGAGAGAGAAGACATTTTTCGGTCTATTCTAAAGATTTTGAAAGCAGGCAGCAATGAAGCAGATTGACCTTTTATTACTTCTGAATTGAGGACAGCTTCCTTTAAAGCTTCAATTATATTGCAGGTTTTTATGATTTTGGAAGATGCCATGGTAACTTAGGCAATGAACCCAAACCAGGCTGTTTGATGTGTTGAACTGTGTACCATAAACCTCTGCAGTTTTACCGATCTGGCATCAGAAATTACCCAATTACAATGTGTTTAGCTTAATTTTCCAAAAGCAATTAGAATGCATGGCTTATAGGATGATAAGAAGAAAATAAATACATAAGATGGGATATGTGTGGATTATAGGTTAATTCACTTGAAATTATGACTTTTAAATTTTGAAAGGAAAACCTCAGTTTCATCAGATACTGAATCATTTATAATTCTGTTGGTGGTGTTTGCCTTTTAGGAAGGACTTAGCAGTCTAAAATCATGTTGTTGGTTGTGAAAAAATATTTAATGACATGGAGAAGTGTTCATAGTAAAGTTGGAGTGGAAAATAAGGTTGTAAAAATTGTGGATATTATATGAACCCAATTTTATTTATATATACTTGTGCAGTATATTGATATTAATTGATTAATATAATTAACATATTAATAGATTAATATACTGTACAAGTATATGCGACATATATACATACACATACACTAAAAAGATCATTGATTTTCTTTTTTATGTCTTTCTGTTTGTTTTCCCAAACTTTATAATGTGAAAATTTTTTCCGGCAATATGAAATCTAAAACACACACACCAACTCATTTTAAAAGAAAATAATTTCAAGTTCCAGCTATACTGGAAAAATGAGCATAGGACTTATTTACCTACCATTAAAACATCTGTAAAACTAGACAACGTATGTAAAACAATTAGTTTTAGGCAAAGCAAGATTGTGATTTTTGAAAGAATGGAAACACATAAGGTGTGCTCAACATTAACTTCAGCTTTCTGTCTAGAAGCTCTTTGCAAATCTAGCATTGGGAATTGAGCCCATATGAAGAGCAATAGTCTCTCTGGGTGGAACAGAGATTGGTACCAAGGCAGATGAGGTAGCTGTGGGAGGGCGGGTTCTCAGAGAGGAGGAAGTTGTATGCAAAGGAACTCCGGAAAACTGCAAAGGACCTCTTGAATTGTTGACCAAATACTAAGCTGACAATGTGTGGAATGGTAAGATATGGTAAAAGATACCTACTTGGAGCCTATAAACTGAAAAGGAAAAAAAAAGATATAGCATTTGTCAGTACTGGGAAATACAAGCTTTCAAGTAGCCAGAGTGGAAGAAGTTGAGGTCTCAAAAAAATTCTCCCTTATGAGTAGGCAAGTGATAGCCTTAGATATCATATATGAAAGCTTCAAAACAATTGTCAACAGGATAAAGCATGCCAGAACAAAAGACAACATTCCTTAAAGAAAGACAACGGAACACAGAAATATGAACATGTGGCACCAAAAGTGTTTAGCATATATGTAAAAAATTTGGGGGCGTATATAAAGAAGCAAAGAAAAGGAAACAATGAGTAAACAAATAGGGAAGCCCAACCAAGAAATGAAAATAATAAAAACAGAAATTTTAGCATTGTCAACTACAATATGTGAAATGAATATTGTGCTAGGTGGATTGAATAACAAATTGAACACCAGCGAACAAAGATCAAAAAATTTGAAAACAGGAATATTGGTCTGAGTCTAGTGAAGAGACAGAAATCACACAGTGATTTAAACAGAGGAAAATAAACATAAAGAATTAAGCTATAATAAATGACTCTAAGATGTAAAGTAATACGAAAAGAAGAGCTAAGAAGCTCACAGAGGAGATTAGATGTAATAATAAAAATATAGGAATCATGCTGAAGAAGGCAAGAAAAGAGAAAACAAAAAAGAAAGAATAGATGGGTTAAGTGGAAAACAACAATATGGGATACTTAAACACAACAATGATTATGTTAAATATAACTGTAGTAAACATACCAATACAAAGGCACCAATAAAAAAGACTGGATAAAAATAAGCAAAACTTAAATGCATGCTGTTTAAAAGGGACATTTTAATGTTAAGATGAGTGAAAGCAAATGGATTGAAAAATAACACAAATCATAAAAATATTGGAGTCCTTGTTATTAGTATCAGGCAAACAGCAAAAGTATCATAGACAGAAATATATCATAGATGGCAGAGATAATAAAATAAAAAAATATTCTACAAATGTCAGAAATAAAGAAGAATATTTTGTCATGATACAAGGGTCAGTTCATCATGGAGACATAATAATCTTAAACAGAACTTCAGAACACATGAAGAAAAGAATGAATTAACAAAGGTAGGGGTAGACAAATCTACAATTATAGCTGCAAAATTTAATATTGCTGTCTCAGTTAATGATAGAAGACATGAACAAAATTTCAAAAGGATATAAAAGACTCAAATAGCATTATAACCAGTTAACATAATTAACATATTTAGAAAAACTCTATACCCAAAACACTGCAGGATGCACATTCTTTCCAAATACAAAATCACCAAGATATACCCAATCATAGTCCATAAATTTTGTCAATAAATCTCAAAGAATTGCAATGTTACTAAGTATGTTATCTGATCAGACCACAATCAAATTAAAAATTAATTAAAAATACCAGGAAAATCACAAATAATTGGAAATCAAAAATCACATTAAAACGAACCCATGGGATTAAGAATAAGTCACATAGAATTTATGTTCCAAAATATTTGGAACAGAAGTATGATTAAAACACAGAATGTTAAAATTTGTGGGATACAACTAATGGGATGATTAGGCAAAACTTGATAGCTTTAAAGGCTTATATTCTAGAAGAATAAAATGTTAAAGTCAGTGATCTAAGTTATCAACTTCATAAAATAGAAAAAGGAGAACAAATTAAAATCAAAGTAAACATAGGAAGGATATGATTAAGTTAAGAGCAAAAATTAGTGAAATAGGAAACAATGGAGAACATCAACAAAAAAGTTAGTTCCTGGGAAAGACTTTTTAAAATGATAAGCCCACAGCATGACTGATGAAGAGAGTGGGAAGCCAGCGATGGGAGAGGGGACAGAGATGGACCATGAATGAGCTACAACGGAAGGAAGGAAAGTGGGTATACTTCTGCAGATCCTACAGATATTAAACAGATATATAGGGGAAAATGAATAATTTTAAACCAAATAAATTGGAAATTTTAATTAAAATCAGCAAATGCCTTGACAGTCAAAAATTGCCAAAACTGACACAAGAAGAAAGAGAAAATCTGAATAGAAATATATTTGCTAAAATATTGAATTCTCAATTAAAAGCCTTTCCACATTGAAAATTCCAGGTCAGGGGCACCTGAATGGCTCAGTCAGTGAAGCATCCAACTATTGATTTTGGCTCAGATCATGATCTTGTCGTTCTTAAGTTGAAGCCCCACACAGGGCTCTGCACCAACAGTGTGGAGTCTGCTTGAGATTCTCTCTCTCTCTCTCTCTCTCTCTCTCTATAGATAGATAGATAGATAGATAGATAGATAGATAGATAGATAGATATCTCCAAAAATAAATAAACATTGCAGAAAGAAAGAAAGAAAGAAAGAAAGAAAGAAAGAAAGAAAGAAAGAAAGAAAGAAAGAAAGAAAGAAGGAAAGAAAGAAAGAAACTCCAGGTCTAACGTTTAAGGTAGAAATAATCATAGTCTTACACAGTCAGAAAAAAAATAATAGGAAAGGTGAGACAACTATTAAGCTGAAATAAAAATAGCCAAAATATTACAGGACAACAAAAATTGAAAATCTGCCATAACCATGGACACAAAAGTTCTTTTTTGTCACAATATATCATGATCAATTGGTATTTATCCCAGGAAAGTAAGATCAGTCTTTCAAAAATCAATTAATAATAATTTACATCAACAGAATAAAAATACAATCTTCATAATAACTCATATAAGTAAACATTTGATTATAATTAGCATTCATTTGTGATTTTTAAAAAAGCTCTTAAATTTTAATAGAAGGGAACTTATTCAAACAAAATTTTTGTAAAAAATAAAATCTATGAAGAATCTAAAACTGACATCATACATGGTGGCCAAACATTGAGTGATCTCCCCAAGACTGGGAATAATGCAAGGATTTATGATCTCATCAATTCTACCCAATGTCGAACTGGTGGTTCTACAGAGTGCAATGAAGGAGAAATAATAATTAAAGGGGCTCTATTTTGGGAAGAAAGAAGCAGTGCTCTCTTTGTTTGCAATCTTCTTATGTGAGGAGAAAATCATAAAAAATATGCAAAACATTTATTAGAAGTAGCTAGTGAAGGTCACAAGATATAAAGCCTCAATGCAAATTCTAATGTGCATCTATAGAACAATTAATGAACAATTAGAAAATGAAATAAAGAATACCATTTGTAGTAGCATGAAAGCATAAAATAGACACATTTTAATGTGAAGTGTGCAATACCCCCATACTAAAATTTACAAAATAATGTTGAAATTTTAAGAGATGTAAACATGAAAAAAATCTACTCCATGCTCATCGTTAAGAAAACTCAATGCTAATACAATGTCAATTGATTTGTAGATTCAACATAACTCTGTCTATAATTTCACAAGAGTCTTTTGGTAAAAATTGAAAGAGTTGATTCTAAAATTAATCTAGAAATTCAATCAAGACTAGTCAAATTATGTTGAAAAAAGAATAGCAAAATTGTACACTTTAAACTACTTAATTTCAAGACTCGCTATACATTTATAGTAATCTAGGCAGTATGATTGTAGTTTGTGGATACACAAATTGGTTACTTGGTCACAGTAGGGTCCAAAAGTAGACAGAGAGGAATTCCTTGTGAGGAACAATTAAATTTTGATCAAGGTACAAAGGTAATTTAACAGAGAAAAGATAGTCTTTTCAACAAATGGTGCTAGACAAAATAGATATCAGGGTGCTAACAATGAACATTGATTACTACTTCATTCCATGTACAAAAATTAATTCTAGGTGAAATTCAAGAATGTGAGAGCTTCTAGAGGCGCCTGGGTGGCGTTTGACCAGTTAAGCGTTTGACTTCGGCTCAGGTTGTGATCTCAGGGTTCTTGGGTTTGAGTCCATGTCAGGGTCTGTGCTGACAGCTCAGAGCAGGGAGCCTGCTTTGGATTCTGTGTCTGTGTCTCTCTCTTCCACTCCCCTGATCATGTTTTTCTCTCTCTCAAAGAATGAAGAAACATTAAAAACTTTTTAAAAATGTAAGAGTTTCTAAAGTAAAACATTACAGAATTTATTTGCAAACTCTAAACGGGTAATAAATTCATAGGAAGAACAGAAAAAAAATCCAAAAAAGAAGCAATGGTAAATGAGAATTCATCATAATGAAAAACTTTGCTTATCATAAAGCACTATAAGAAAAATGAGTAGACAAGATCAAGTACACAGTTAAACATTTCATAATGACTAAATTTGCAAACCATATTTTAAAAGCACCCATATCCAGAAAAAAAAAACTTTAGTAATAGCTCAATATAAAGAAAATAAAAACACTAAAAACAGGCAAAAGAGTTAAACAAGCGTTTTAAGGGGAAAGATATACAAATGCTTAGTAATCATATAAAAATATGATCAAAATTATTAGTTTTCAGAGAAATGTTAATTAAAACCATAACCAGATATCTGACCACTAGAAACTCATTAGAATGGCCAACATTATAATACTACATGTTGGCAAGGATGTAGAATTGGAATTTTGCTACCCTGGTGGTAGAAAAGTACATAGTACAGTTAATTTGGAAAACATTCTGATAGTTTCCTGCAAAGAAGAAATACATGTACACTATGACCCAGCAATTCTACTCGTAGATATTTTCTCAAAAGAAATAAAAAATACATGTCCATAAAAATTCTGGTACATGAATGTTCATAGATCTTTTTTTCATAATAGTGAAAACTCCAAAGCCTATCAACAAATTTCTGGTTTATTCATAGAAAGGGCTGATAATTATTAATAAAAAGGAACAAACAGTAACATAGATGATTCTCAAAAATATGTTGAGCAAAAGAAAGCAAACACAAAAGGAGTATATACCATGTGATGCCATTAATATTAATTCAAACTAACAACATCAGTGCATAATGGAAAGAGAGCAAGTGGGAAGGTTGGTTGGGAAGGGGTTTTATAAGGAAATGGATATTCTCTGTATTCTTTACACAGGTACATGCATGTAAGGAAACCAATGAATTGTATCAGTCAGATTGGTGCATTTCACTGTATGTAGGTCTTTCTGTTACGTTTTAAAAATGAGTTATCATTAATAGGTTTACTTTTTTGTATCATTTGTCGCATTATGGTTTAGCAATTTGAACGACTTTGTGTATTTTCTAGACTTGAACAGACGAGTGGATATATTTAAAACAATGGACTTCTCAGTATTGAGGTACAGAGTTGTACATATGAAACTATAGAGTGTATCCATTGTGTTGATTTGGAATTGGAGTTATCAGTATGAAGTCATGATCTTAAAGAGATAAATATAGGTAGGAGTGTGTGTGTGCGTGTAAATTTCCTAAATTCCTAAACCTTTCTAATGAGAGAACCTGGAAAGAATGGGTCATTGAGGGCTCTGAGCACATCTAATACTGAAGTTTTGGTTCCAAATACCCGTTTCTTCTAAAAGGTATGAGGGCTCCTTGAATGAAAGGCTCCTTGCAAGGATGGGAGCAGATTTGAAAGCATATGAAGTTTCTGTAACTTTTTTGTGTTACAATGTTAAGGAGAATCTCAAAGAACCAACAATATGTGACAAATTAAGAATATGAATAAAATAATGACAATAATGGATTATAGTCTAATGGATTATAGTCAAACAATGTACAAGTCCATCCTGATACAAATAATAAATGAACCAACAAGAAAACAAATAGAGCAAAAGAAACCTCTGCCTTACGGTAGAATGCCAATTTATAAATATCAAAGGAAGGATAGGTTTAGGAAAACATCAATTCATGCTAAAACTATGAAGTGAAGGTTCTATGAGGAACAGGATATTTACATCGTCTTGAGGTATTTCTCCACAAGCTGTTATTTACTAAAGGAAACTGGGTTGAGATTTATCAGTTACCACTTTAATCAAATAATCCAAGTCACTGTAACCAATGTCAGGACAAATTGACATTGCATGTCTCCTGATATTATTCACTGAGAAGGGCACAACATTTCAGAGGTATTCTTGACCAGAAAAAATAAAGAGAGAGAGAGAGAGAGAGAGAGACAAAAAAATTCAAAATCTAATAATGAGGAAATATGAGATAATCCTGAATTGAGTTATGTTCTCTACAGTACTTGGATGGTAGTCTTCAAAATATTAAAGACAGAGGCTGAAGAACTGTTCATATTAAGGCTTTAGACTCATGGTGACTAAATACAATGCATGCTTCCAACTTTATATTCTGGACTAGAAATGTGTTATATAATATATAATGCAGACACACAGGTAGATCCATGAAAGACATTGCTGGGACAATTGATAAACTTAAATATTCATTTGCACTGTAGGTTAGAAAATGTATCAGTATTGAATTAAATGTCTCGATCTTGATATTTATACATTTGTTCTATAAGAGAATATCTCTTTCCTTAAAAAATCACGGTTAAGGTATTGGGTGGGAGGGATCCTGATATTTCCAATTTCAAATAGAGAGGGAGTGAGAGTGAGAAGGGGAAAGAGATCGGGAGCAGAAAATGCGCCAGTGCATAGAGGATTGTTGAATCTGGGTAAAGGTTATATATGGAGTTTCATGTACTATTCTTGTAACTTTTTGTATACATTTGAAAGGATAGGAAACTTTGAAAGTTAAAGAAAAATGGGGAAGGCACTTGGATAGACACCTCAGGATGGTAGACATGTGGACATCCAGGTTGGCTTCTTGGAAGCCTGATGGGGTGTTTTGGGGGGATTTGTGACACAGCAGTCAGGCGATGGTGTCCCAAGGCAGCTCTGTGGTGGACTTTAGGGCCGTGGAGAGCTGTGGCCTGTCCTGGTATTGTGCTCAGCATCTCCTCCATAAACTACACAAGGTTGTGGTTGCATGCCTGAAATCAAAAGTCCTAGTCCTCATATCTGTGCATTTTCTTGGGAAATGATAGCAATTACTAGAAATTGTATTGATCTTTTTCTATTTTGGAGCAGAAGTTTTACTCTGTTAAAACCAATTATATAGAGAAAGTGAAAAAAATAAAAGCTTGTGATACAACTTAGACTAATTGGAAGGAAATACATTGTTCCTTAAAAGCTTAACCATGTAAAAAGACATGATGTTCTAGAATCATCTTTAGAAAAGGCCAGAGTTTGTAAAAAGTCAGCAAGAATATCAAGGCTGGAGAAGACCAATGAAAACCTACACAGTACAACTGTGTTATTCCTGAGAAATAGATTTTAGAGAAAAAAAAATGAGTGAAGAAAAGGAGAAAGCTAATCTATCAGAACTAGATGAAAAACTGAGTTCTCACATTTCAAGAAGGATAAAGTCTCCAGAACAAAACTGAATATTCATCAAGTTACCAGTGGCTTTTCCAAATAGAGCCTTAGGGCAGAGCAATTCCCATAAGAATCTTCTCCCTTTTTCTCCCCCGTGAAAGGAGAACTTACACCTTTATCTACTCAGATTTTTTCACTTCTTCCTCCAGTTCAAGGTCTTTTGTTGCTGTCGGAATCCTGGGGACCTGTCTTGAGATAAGACTTCCTTTTCTTCCTATCCCTACAGCAAACAGGTATGGAAAATACCTTGAAAATACTTTCTGCCAAGTATAGTTCTGGTCTGCCACATATTCAGTAGTCATACAAAATTCCTATGTTTCAGGGCGTGTTCCCAACTGTCCCTTTTGCCAGATACTGGCCTTACCCCCAAACCTGACCAAATGTAAGTATGGTCAGTGGCCTCTAGGGTTGATCCAGTTTCAAACAAACCTGGTAATTGACACAAAAATCTTGCGACTTTTGTCTCTCTTAGAAAGTAATGTTTAGATCTCTCATTTTTAGCTTAGGGAAATGACATTTCAGGCAAGATTATACTTTTGCCTAATGGAAGTTTTACAGAATTATAACTCTTAGGATAGAGTTTTATAGATAAAACATATGCAAATATTTTTAAAAGAAGATAATGACATCACATGGGAGAGTTGGTAAGATCTGGTATCATTTTACTTGCATAGAGTTTTTATACGAATTTTTCAAGCCAACATGCAAACAGTATTCTGGCCAAACCTAGTGTTTCGATGTGAACGGGGAAGAGCCGACTCTGGTTGTGTGGTACCTGTGAGTGTGCAGGAAGAGTTGGTTTAGGCAAGAAGAGCTCTTTTGTTGGACATAATTGCTATAGTAGAACCAGAGCTCCAGCCTGGGTAGTGTGCTGACTCCACATAAATGCTGCATTTGTGATTCATTTATAAACACTTGTCAACAGAGATTTGAATCCTGTGGTGCTGGATGTGAGGAATAAAAAAGGACAAACTTAGCAAAGCTGACTCACTCATGTGAAGAAGGAGTCTATTAACCTATTTATTCACAAGACGGAAGACACTTGTATTTCAGATGATGTCACTCCCGTAGGCATTTCTGTGTGTGCAGTTGGGGGGCAGGGAGAAAGAATCATATTATGATTTGCTTTTCCTTCGTACATTATCATACTTACCTTTGGTTTCCCCCAAAAGTTTATAATAAATTCAAATGGACGATCAAGCCATATGTCAAATTTGGGAGGAAGATTACAGGAATTGTATAAATTGCTCATTTGGTTAATTTTATTTAAATGAGTAAATATATTTAAACTAGAAGAAGATCTAGCACTTAATAATACAAAGTCAATATAAATCACTTAGAGCCTCTCCAAGAAAAAGAAGTGCTCCATGAATACAATTGTTTTATTTCTTGTGGTTGTTAAAAATGTCCCTTGGTTCTAGGCTGGGGAGGGAAGGACCGCAACTCTGACTCAGAAAATGCTTAGGAAAGATGCTAACATATGTGCATAAAAAGAACCTTTGGAGAGGGGGAAAGAAGCAGATGGTAGAGAAGACGATGGTTAAGATAGTTCGGTGTGCCTGCCTTCAGGTGGCGCTATAACCCCTCCACAGCCAAGTTCCTGTCCAGCTGGTGGTAAGTGAGCTGGAGCAAGAGAGAGGAGGAAAGGAACAGGTGTGGTGAGAGGAGGGAATAGGTAGGAAGCACTCATCTGGGAAGATGTATTAATAAATTGTATGTCTGCAATTTGGGGGAGTGTCTGCAAACAGAAAGAGGAAGCATGTACATCCAAGGAGAGAGAAGGGTTCTATAAATTGTATTGCTAAAATAGTCTCTTTCTGATGAAAGCAAAGTGGGTTGAGTTTTTGGAAAGAAAATTCTGGTGTTGTTTTTCTGATGTTTCACGTGTTTGATCTGGCAGTGAGAGCCCTGTGAGCAAAATAATGTACAATGGATTTATATGCTGACACATTTAAGTTACAGTGGCTAGCACGTCTCTCTCTGGCCTTCCACGCAAGCCAATATTACAGACAAATTAATGTATAACTGCATAAACAGGCTCTTATTTCTCTATTGCCTTGGTGCCCATTTGTCTGTCCTGAAAGGAGGGATGGATCAGCCATTTTTAAAATCCATTTCAAGAGAGATGATAACAATTACCTATCCAGTCGGTCTGTGTCATTAAGTATAAATGAGTCTGTGATGAGAAAAGTCAAAGCTCCATTTTATTAGTCTTAATTTTAGTTTTTATTTTTAGATACCTAATTTGCTTTCACATTTGATACCTTAGACAAAAGTCAACTGCTGATCTCTTGGTTTTCCCTGCAGTGAGCGTAATTGGACACTCTAGCAGTGGTGCAACTGTCTGCATAGATAGCACAAAACAGTGAAGACTGCTAGATTAAAAAGAAATCTTTTAATATATTTGTGATTAACTGGCAACTGTTATAAGAAATTGCAGGAAAGTGGAAATAAACAGAAAAGGTTAACAAGGTAAAACTCAGGGATGATTATTTGCACGGGAGGAAGAAAGGCAAACCAATACCCAAGCTTTCTCTCAGACATCAACCTGTTTGATAAATAAGTAATGGGGAAAGAGAATTTCCGCCCTCAGATTTACACATTTTGTACTCTTTAGCTCTGACCTTTGTGCATGGCCACAAATCTGATGCTAAAGAGCAAGTCTATGAATTATGGAAAGCGGAGATGATTCAGAGGATTTGTGTTAGCAATATGTAGCTCCATTCTCTTTACCCCTGTTGAGGACACAGAGTTCTTAGTGTCTTTTTTTTCCCATAGAGTTCTGGGGATCTATATTTAAATTTTTTGACAAGTTCCTTTACTTACTTATCATTTGGAAGATTGCCCAACTGATTGTCCAAAAGATAGTCATTCTGCCCAATGGATAGCAGGGCTCTTTGTTAGGATAAAACATTATTGTCATTGATATCAACCACAGTTAACATCATAAACTAACCTACGGGTTTGTATCTTTGTTCAAAAATGCTGAATAAATGGTGATCTAAAAAAACAACATGGTGTCTCATTTCCAAAGGTAACTGTCAGGAAAGGGGGCAGCTGGGAGATGCTGTTCTTGACCAGGTATGTAATTATCAGAAAGTGACAAGTGATTGACCACAGCTGTATAATCTGGGTGATAACCACAGAATGATTTCTGATAGTTGATTTCAAATATGTTAAGAAAAAAGATAGTGAGATGTAGCCAGATTTACTAAAGGGGGAATAACAGACATTGAAAGTAAGAAATTTAGTAAAGATTAACAACATAGATATTAATCCTGTGACATTCAAGTCTTCAGAGCAACTGCATAACCTGCTGAAAGAAGCTAACTGGGACACCTGGGCGGCTCCGTTGGTTGAGCATCTGACTTCAACTGGGGTCATGATCTCCTGGTTCGTGGGTTCCTGCTCCCTGTTGGGCTCTGTGCTGACAGCTCAGAGCCTGGAGCCTGCTTTAGATTCTGTGCCCTCCCCTTTCTCTGCCCCAGCCCTGCTTGGTGTCTCTTCTCTCTCTCAAAAATAAATAAACATTAAAAAGTTTTTTAAAAAAGAAGCTAACTGGGGCTCCTGGGTGGCTTGGTCGGTTGGGCGTCCGACTTTCGCTTGGGTCATGATCTCACGGTTCGTGGGTTCGAGCCCCGCGTCGGGCTCTGTGCTGACTGCCAGCTCAGAGCCTGGAGCCTGTTTCAGAGTCTGTGACTCCCTCTCTCTCTGACCTTCCCCTGCTCACGCTGTCTCTCTCTCTCTCTCCTAGAAATAAATAAATAACATTTAGAAAAAAAATAAAAGAAGCTAACTACTACCTTTGAGGAGGGAAAGTATATCAAGAAAGAGAGTCTTCTTAAGCTTAACCTCTATTTTTTTAGTTACAATAATATTTCTCCTCTGCCTTTTTTGAGTATTTAACAGGCTAAATGCTAAATGTTATATACATGATCTTTTAAAAAAGCAATTGATTTTTTAACCCTAGTAAGGTATAATTAACAAAGAAAATTACAAAGTATTTAAAGTATACAACTTGATAATTTGTTATATGTATACATTGTAAAAGAATTCCCCCATTGAGTTAATAACATATTAATTACCTCACATATTTTTTACTGAGTCCAAATGTTTGTTTGTTTGTTTTAGATGCTACGTATAAGGACTACTATGTGGTATTTATCTTTCTTTCTGGCTATTTCACTCAGCAAAATGCCTTCTAGATCCATTCCATCTTGTTGCAATTATTCCTTCTTTTTAAAGGCTGAATAATGTCCCACTGACATATGTACCACATCTTCTTTGTCCATTCATCTGTCAGTGGACACTTAGGTTGTTTCCATACGTTGGTATTGTGAATAATGCCTCTAAGAACATGGGGATACAGATATCTCTTCAAGACAATAATTTTATTCCCTTTGGATATATGCCTAAAAGTGGGATGGCTACATCAGATGTAGTTATATATTTTAATTTCTTGAGGAAACTCCTTACTATTTTCCACAGTGGTTATACCAATTTACATTCTCACCACCAGAGTACAAGAGTTCCCTTTTCTCCATATTCTTGCCAGCGATGGTTATATCTTGTCTTTTTGACAGCAGATCTTTTAACAGGTATGAGGTGATATCTTGTTGTGGTTACACATGTTTTTATATAATCTGATGACCCTGTGAGGTTACTACAGGAAAGAAAACTGAACCACAATGAAGTGAAGCAAGTTCCTCAAAGTCAATGCGATAGAATTATTAGGCCAAAACCGAACTCACAACCAATACATCCCCCATTGTCTTCATAATGTGTGTGCCAGGATAGCCTGATGTCACAGTATGGGCCCAAACGCCTGCTTTTCCATCACACAGTCAGCCATGTTGCAATTTAGGAAGAACAGCTTTTTGGGGTCCCAGAACTGTTTTATTTATTCAGAATCTTGCTAGTAATTATTTTCTTCTGTTGCTACAAAGTAGTTGCTGTCCCTTCTGTTTCTTTGGGTTGTTCACTTCTGTTATCAACATGTCTATACATGTCTATAGGCTAACTGGAATTCAAATCCTCTCTGCAACCAGCTTTCATTATGTGTGAGATACCTCGTCAGTCCAGACCTTTGCCAGTTGGAAAATACTTTCTTGCTGCAAAGATACATAGATTTACTCTCATTAATTCCATGGAACTTTAAATGACCTGCCCATTTCTGTGACCTTTGAAACATGGTTCCATTAGATCTGTGTAGGGGCCAAGTTTTGATTAGTACCTTGAAAAAGTCAAAATCTATACTTAGACTGGCATAAAACCTGGGTTTTTCCAAGTCTCTATGGAGAAAACCACAAATCTATTCACTTGTTCCACTTAGTTTTGACTCAGCAGTAATATTTATAGAGAGGTCATTATACTCACAAAGCTGTCTACCAGGAGCCTGAATCATGATTCCTAATAAAAATGAGTTTCAAACTCTCTAAGACCTATGAGAACAATCAGGTGATTTCAAAACATTAAGAATCATTTATTAGAACAACAAAATGCTTGGGGGATATTGAGAATTTCTTTCCTATATATTAACAGCAAGCTTTTATAGCCTAGCCCCAAAATATCAATGTGAGTTTTATTATATTGAACTTTCTTCTTTGCTTGTATAATTATGAATTACCTGGCAAGACATAAATCATAAATACTACCCATTTGGACACTGGCTGTGAAACTGCAAAAGCTCAGACTCAGCAAGGGTCCGCAGGTCTCAGTGCCACGTGGTCTTTTGGTCCAGCTGGATTGCAGTGTTAGTACTTTAATCCCACATGGAGTTCTTTAAATTGGGGTCTTGTCAACAAAAAGATTGGGAACTGAGATCATACTAGAGGGGAAAATATTTTGGAGTTTTCCACCTAGTAAATGAACTCTGTCTATCACTACGTGGTGTATATTCAGGTAGGATTCAATTTGGTCACTGGGACTCCTCCACAAAATTGGTAAATGATACAGTCACAAAGTCCAGAAGCCAAGTCCTCAGTTCTGCTCGAATCTTTTTCATCTCCTCCTTGAATGACATGACCAAATTGGTCATCTTCTGTGTGCAAGGATTCCAAAATGAACAGCATAAATTATGTATGCACTTACTACTTTAACTATTTAACTTATTTATTTATTTATTTATTTAACTATTTATAAGCTTTAACTACTAAACTGGGTTAATAACTATCATTAAAACTCTTGCGTTATGCTATGTTATGTGACATTACATTACAATATGTTATGACAAACTGATGCTCAAAGGAATTAAAAGACTTGCTGACAGAAACAAAGGTACTACCTACCTGTATTACCTTTTTTAAAAACTTAGTTTTAAGTTTATTTATATATTTTGAAAGAAAGAGAGACAGAGAATGTATATGAGTAGGGGAGGAGAGAGGGACAGAGGGAGAATCCCAAGCAGGCTCTGCACTAAGCGGGATCCCATCAACCTTGAAATCATGACCTGTGCTGAAACAAGAGTTGGATGCTGAACTGACTGAGCCACTTCAGGACCACTATGTTAGCTTTAAATCTCAGTCTGTATCTGTCTGAATCTTGAACCTCCACTGTATCAAATGCTTCAACCTAGTTCTATGCTTTTTTTTTTTTAACATTTTGCAACATATGTATCCATTGCTGGTTTTTGACCTTTTAAAAAATAGTACCACACAGTACAGACACTTAAGCAACTTGCTTTATTTTACTCGATGTTACGTTTCCAAGATTCACACATGTTGTTGCATAGAGCTATCATTCACTGAGTGTTAACACCTGTGTAATATTCCATTGCTTGCATATTTCACAACTTTATATTCTCATTTTATTGCTGATATTTTTGCCCCAATTTTTGCTAGGAAGACCAATGTTTCTAGAACATTCTTAGAAAATCTATTTGAGTCACATGTGCAAGTTTTTTTCTAGGTTATGTACCTAGAAAAGATATTGTTGGTTCAAAGGGGTATGCATCTATATAACTTTAAAAAGATATTACCAAATTGTTTTCCAAATGGGTATGCCAATTTATAGTCATATCAGCTAAGCATAAGCACCCTAACTGCTCTATATCCTTGCTGATAATTGGATACTTTTAAATTTTTTCTTAATTTTATTTTCTGTTGTAAAAGGTGATTCCTTTTTCTGTGAAATGCCTATTCATATCATTTGCTCATTTTTCTACTGGATTATCTTTTTATTAGTGTTTTTTTTTTTAATTTTTTTTTAATTTCTGAGAGAGGGAGAGACAGAGTGAGCAGGGGAGGGTCAGAGAGAGAGGGAAACATAGAATCCAAAACAGGCTCCAGGCTCTGAGCTAGCTGTCAGCACAGAGCCTGATGCGGGGGTCGAACCCACAAACCGTGAGATCATGACCTGAGCCAAAGTCAGCTGCCCAGCCAACTGAGCCACCCAGGCACCCCTTTTTATTAGAGTTTTTTAAAGGACTTCTTTATAAATTTGGGTCATAAATTCCTGAAAATTTATGCTGGAGAATATCTTCTACTCTGTGGCTTGTTCTACATGCTTGCTCTCACATGTGTGAAGTTGTCCTATGCTCATTGCTACTTCTTGGCCTTACCTCTGGTTTTCTTCGTTTTCATGTCTCAAGGACATATTTTTTATTAGTTACTTGGTCAGCAGAGGAAAAGTCAGCCTGCTTTCTCTTCTACAAGTTCTACTGTTACCTTCATATCCATTCATTTAATGGACTTCTCTGGTCACATCTTCCTTCTGGCCCCTTCTACGCTATGACCTCAAGCAATATAGCCACTTTCTCTGATATGCCCCAACTATCAGGCACCCCATAACAATATTGTCTAGCACTTCAAGAGAAGGTGGACAGCCACGTAATAATTCCTCTGATAATTATCCCCTAGAACACTATCCTCCAAGAACAGACTATACTATTTTTTCCCCCGGTGACTTGAAAGAAAGAAAGAAAGAGAAAGAAGAAAGAAAGAAAGAAAGAAAGAAAGAAAGAAAGAAAGAAAGAAAGAAAGAAAGAAAGAAAGAAAGAAAGAAAGAAAGAAAGAAAGAAAGAAAGAAAAAGGAAGGAAGGAAGGAAGGAAGGAAAGAAAGGAAGGAAAGAAAGAAAGAAAACTGTCCTTTTCTCAAGAAGCAAAAATAGTTGGACTCAATAAGCAAAAGCTGCCTCAAATATAAAACTGCTGTCTTTCTGGACAAAATTTGCTTTTTCAGCACTTTGACATCTTTTAGTTCCTTTCTGCTTCATTGCATGCCAGTTACATTTGTGCTTGAGATCATTTGCCCTTGCTTCTGCATACTGACTTGGTGGCTTGAATGTCCTTTGATTTAGTCTGTTTCAAAATTTTTGCTTTCTGAGTGCCCAGATTGTATCCGTTTGACTTTCCTCGTACATAAGAACTGAGAAAACACTACAGATAGTTAGGCACTTAATAAATGCTTCTTCATAATGATGAAAGGCTCTAAGATATTTATCAGCATTAGGTTTTCTTCAGTACCAAAAGTCCTTTATGCACAGTGAATAAAATAACACCAATAATCAGGTCTAAAGAAATACTAGCTTTTTATAACACTGTCATAAAACTAACAACTCTGCATGCTCTGTACTGATCTACAAGCTTCCATTGTCCAACAGGTCTGGTCCCTTTGGCTACCCAGGTTCCATACTTCTGAGCTGAGGCCTTTGGGATTCTTTCCAGCAGAACATCCTGATTGCAGACTTAGGCTGGCACTTGACCATAGAGATGATGAGCCCCTCTTCCTGTCCATCAGTGACAATCTCCCGCCTGCTGTGGCTTCTCCCACCTTGAGGTGGTACCTGCACAGGTGGAAGGGCTGGGTGCCTAAGGGAACAGAAAGAACTCTTGCAAGAGCAGAGGCTTGAGTGGGAGGGGCTGAGCGAGAGTCCCCTCCACATCTTGAGAAGGGAATAGATGAGTCTTTTAATGTCCACTCTCTGTCCCACTCCTGATCTTACCCTTGTCTTAATTTGGACATGAGGTTTGATGTAATGTCAAAATTCTGGCAAAAGGAGTAGCCTTAAAAGTAGGCCTGCTCTGGTGCTGGGATAAACGGGGTCTACTTTAAATGACATGCTCTACTTTAAAAAGAGAGGGAAGGAAAGAGCTAGGGTGGTGGTGGGGGAGGGGCATATAGGGGAAGGAAGGGGGAGGGAAAAAGGGAGGCAGAAGACAAAGAAACAAAGAAACTGAAAGTCTCTTATCATGAAAGTAAGCAGATGCCTGGAATCGCAATTAGGCTTAATCCCTTTAGTCTGAGATCCTGACTTGTTTAAGAATGCAAACGTCACATGCTGGTGGGGTGAATTACGCTCACTTTGTTGTCATATCCTGTAGACTTTAATATGACAGAGGAATCAGAAAGGTTTGAGAAGTGAGGGGGAAGGAGCTGGAGGCCCTGGACAGCCCAAGGATGAGCTGGAGGAGGAGGAAAAGCATGAGATAGTCAGGCTGCGTCTGATGAAGGCTCACTCCAGTCTGTAGGTTCCGTGTTACCTCAGAGCGGAATCTCCACCTGCTCTTTCATGGGGACCAAACGTGAAATGACAGCAGCTGTGGCTGCAGCAGTTCAGAATGTGGCCACCTCATTTGCTTTCCTTTGTTCTTAAATCTCTCTTTTCCCTGCACATTTCTCACACCAATGTATTCCTTAGGAACATACCAGAGATGGGCATAGCATGGTGGTGGCCTTTGGTATAACACGCAAAGATAGGATAAGATAGAGGGAAAGATTAGGACCTGAGGTCCCTGGGTGGGGAAAAACAAATGCTGGGAGCATTTGACTACAGCAAACCCCCTGGGGTGTAAGATGTCTCTTAAGAATGTAACATACACTATCCACTCCCCCTCAGGATCCCTCAAGAATTTGACAATCAAAACACGTCACCTCGCTAAACCATAAGACTTATGTTATACGAGGGACAGTATGGCTGTCTGGCTCTGCACCCAATGGAGTTGAACCAATCAGGAATGGACAACCCAGAACCTAGAGTTAGCCAGCAAATAAGGGTAGAACCTGAGAAGGAACCAGGGGAAAGAGAAGGGGGTACTGGCCAGAACCTTATAAAACCAAGGATCCTTGCCTATAGTTGAGGGCATTCACTTTCAAATGTCCCCTCTCTGAAAGAGCTTTCATACTATTCTTCCCTTCTGTACTTATAGTCTAATAAACTTGTGCCAGCTGCTCATTTCATGTCCACCTCTTCATTCTTCGAAGCAGTGAGACAACAAATCCCAGGTACTGTGGTAAAAAATCCTGCAACACCTGGATTTGAATCAGGATTTGCCAAAAGCTAGTTATGAAGACCTTGGATTATCTATGGGCTCCAAGCCCTGGTTTGCCTATCTGTTTAACAGATGATGCTTGGGCCTGTCTCCCAAGAGGAGCTTTAGGAATTTAGGCACACAAGGTGCTTAGCCCAATGCTTGGCCCCCTGGGACAGGTTAGCTGGTATTTATATAATGCAGAATCAAAAAGTGAAATAAAGATAGTGAATTAATGAGGATTTTGTTTTCAGTAATTTGAACTAGATACTGCCCTGGAATCTGGGATGGCTCTTGGCACTAGTCTATTGTGAACTTGGACAAGTCTTTTTCTTTTTGTGGGCCTATGGTTCCTCGTGTATAAAATGAAGGGATTATATTATAGGGATCTGTTCCACCTCTGATATTCTATCACACTCTGCCCCCACTTACTCCTTTCTCCTAACTACACACATTTGCTTCCAAATGACAGACTGAGGATGAAAAACAGTTGCACAGTATAGTTAAATGGTCAATAGCCTTTCCACGTTAAGAATATAGACTCATGCTAGAGTTGAAACTCCAGGAGGGCAGGGATTTTTGTCTGTCTGTCAATATATCCCCAACATCTAGGTTAGCTTGTGGCATGTAGGCAATGCTCAGAAAATATGTGCTGAATGAAAAAAATCAATACCCCCATATAGAAGTAGGCATTTCACAAAGAAGGAAAAAGACTGCCAAATAACTGGCTTTAAAGATCTTTTACATTTTAGTCATCAAAGAAATCCAGTTAAAACAATGGCATTTGATTTGTCACCTGTTAAATTGACAGATGTTAGAAAATAAGAATAGTCACATCATTGGTAAAGGATAGAGAAATTATCACTATTATCTTGTTATAATATTCCTAGAATTCAGTGGAGCACTCACTATTTATAAAAAGGTTTGAAAACGTATATCTGCTTGGACCCAACAATTCCACATTCAGAATTGTATCTTAAGGAAATAATCAGGATATGCAAAGATTTAGCCACCAGAATGCTGTTTGCACTGCCAAAATTTGGAAATAACCAGTATTAACTGTAGGCAATTTGTTAAATAAAAGATGATACAGCCTCTTAATGAAATACTAATTAGCCATTAAACACATTGCAATTGAATATTTATTAACAAAAATACTCATAATAAATGTGATGAAGAAAGTTTATGAAATAGAATATACAGTATAATTCCAAATAAAAAATTACATAGATCTATAGAAAAGATTACTTTGGTTTCCATCAACAAAATTAACTTTGGTTATTTATCTGGGTAGTGGAGTTATATGTTTCTATAGTTTTCTCTTTGTTACTCATTTTCTCATTTTTTCTACAATGGCCATAAATTGGTTTTATAATGAAATAATAAATCATATTAATTTAAAATTTTACCTTTTAGCTTTAATAAATGTAGATGTTCAGGGAGTCTTCTTTCTCCTTTTTTTCCTTTTCTCTTCTTCTCCCTCCCCCTCCCCTGCCCCTCCCCCCCTCCTCCTCTTCCTTCTTCTTCTTCTTCTGTCTGAATTATGCCCTTTGCTCATCCAGACTTTCTTCTACTATCATTAGAATGGCTAAATTAATCAGATTTTAAGCTTCTTAAGGGCAAGGTTTACATCTTTTCTTTATTCTTTTTTTTTTTTTTTCTAGGAGAGAGAGACAGTGTGAGCAGGGGAGGGTCAGAGAGAGAGGGAGTCACAGACTCCGAAACAGGCTCCAGGTTCTGAGATGGCAGTCAGCACAGAGCCCGACACGGGGCTCGAACCCACAAACCGCGAGATCATGACCTAAGCAAAAGTCGGATGCTTAACCGACTAAACCACCCAGGCGCCCCAGTCTTTTCTTTATTCTTGAAAGTATCCTACACCCTTTCTGACCACTTAATCAAAATTCACTATTCTGAATTGAGTCAAGTGCAATTTCATTCCTGCTCTCATTAAATATTCCCCATAAATCAATTTCAAGAGTTCTAGTAATAAGAGTATCCCCCAAGGTTTCCTTTTTATTGTATGCCAGTTCCTCACAATCATTAACATTTGAGGACAGAGCCTTGTACACTTGGGCACATGTAAAGAAGCAGGAAAATATTTATTTTGTGTTGCTCCTGGGTGGCTGAACTACGTAATAGGAAGGTGGATTCAGGTCATCTGAAGAAGAACTTTCTAATAATTAAAGATGGACATTAATAGGAAATGACTGTGTAATAAGGATAAGAATTCCCTTTCAGCAGAGATATTCAAGCTAAGGAGAGAAAACAGTCCTTGCATGTGGGCGTGCATTGAATTAGAGAGTTTGACAGTTTTTCCTAATGTAAATGCACCCCACTTCTCTTAGGCCTCACCTGCTGCTATGAAATCAAGGGCCATTGTAATATAAGTGTATTGTTTGCCTCAGTGTTCCACATGGCTTACTGTGGATCCCAGACCCAGAGCTCCCTTCCCCAAAGCCCCATGCCATCTCCCCGTCTCATTTATAGATGCTTGTTCATCTCATGATGCACCTGTGAAGACCACCTTCTCTTCCTTCCTCCAGCATCTGAGATGAATATGAACTACCATTTATTGATTTTTTTCAAATTATTATTATGTTTGGGCTGAGCATTTGGGTAAGCAGGTAAGCACTCCATGTGAATGACTTGACTTTATACTTCCAAAACTACCCAAGCAGGTAGCATTGTACAGATCAGGAAACTGGGGCTAATGAAGGTTAAGAAATGCATCGAAAGTTACACCTTACTGAAAGCAAAGGCAGAATTGAAACCTGGTCTGGTCTGATTCAAATTCGTGCACATAATAATATCCTGCTGTGGCCAAAGAAATGCTGTCCGGGTTTTCAGGAGCTTAAAAAGTTACATTTCCGCTCCAGCCAGAGCCCTTTCTTGGCCCAGTGCTGACTCTTCTTCTCTCCAGGGCTGACAGAGCTTGCTTCCATCCCCAGGGGACTCCAAGTATGTCTGTCCTTGCCTTTCTCTAATTCCCAGCCACCTGATGCAATCACAGTGCCTCTGGGAGACTTTGGAGGTACAAGTTCACGGGTTGTGACCAGGCACTCGGCCTCACCATCCCTTCTCCCCAGAGCAGCCTCTCTATTGTACAAGTCCCAAGAAAACGCCAGACCACACCAATCTCCCACAGCCCCTCCCTGTTAGACTTTGGAGTCGTCTCTGCGTTTCCTGAGGCAAGAACTCCTGGGTACTAAGACATTTTGAGATTCACTTCCTGCTGATGTGACAGGCAGCTATGAATAGAATTCCCGTTGGGCCCACATGGTTCTCCTGTGTCTCTTTCCCAGCTAAACACATTTTACCATTTCCTACCTCCCCTCACTTTCACTGACGCACGTTGCACTGCCGACTGGAAAGTCTCTCAGATTTCCGCCACGTGGGCGCTGAGCTTTCGTCTGACCACATTGCCTTCAGTGGCACTGCCCATCTATATCCTGCTGTGGCCTTCTACCCTCTCTTTGACTCTGCATGCAGTCCCGGAATCCTGGGCCACAGCACAGAAAGATATGCTGGTTTATCTACCACAGCCAGAGGAGCCTGGGGGATACTTATTTCATAGCTAATGTTGGGTGGATAAACTTGTTTATAAATATTGATGGAGACCGATGTCTTGTTACTGGATTTTCTAAAAGAGACTGCATAACTTCCCTCCAGGGTTTCCCCCCCACCACCCCCCACAGTGATATCATGAAATTAATGCAACAAATTTTCTTTAATACTACTTTTACTGTAAACTATAAAGAAAAGTGTCCGAAGAAAACCTTTAAGAAGCATGGAGCCAGAATGAAACTCAAGGAGTTCTAATTCAGTATGGCCACCCCTTTACAGTGTATAATGGGCAGGCTTTCCTGCTGCTACTCCCTTAGTGGGTCTACTTCTCCAGTCTTGTTTCTCTACATTCTGTAGGCTTGTCCACACTTGCAATGGTCTCTGAAGTGAGGCATGTCCGATGCAATGCTTTCTAGCGCAATGTTCATGGTCAAGTATATGGGCAGGACTTTTTTTTGGTAATCTCAGTTGATTAGTTGATATCTTCTTATTTCTGTGGCAGAGTGGCTAATGTGTATGTCCTTTTACTAAATATCAGTACCTAATATTGCATAATACATCTAGACGTTCATGTGTTTATTTTCTCCTCCCAACTTACACTGGAGGGTAACTCTGTAAGAGCAAAGTTGCTGGCTGTTTTATTCCCTGCTATGAACTACCCAGGAAAGTTAGAATATCATGAACAAGTCATTTTTATCACAATATCATAAGGGTTGTTTCACACTTGAAGATCATTTGATGTAATTTACCACATTAATGATATGAGAGAAAACCTATATAGTTATCACTTTATTTTTATTTATTTATTTTAGTTTATGTGTTTATTATTTTGAGAGCGAGAATGTGCGAGTGGGGGAGGGGCAGAGAGAGTGGGAGAGAGAGAGAGAATCCCAAGCAGATTGTCAGCGCAGAGTCCGACTTCGGGCTCGAACTCATGAACTGCTAGATCATAACTTGAACTGAAGTTGGATGCTCAACTGAGTAGGCCACCCAAGGTGCTCCTATAATTATCACTTTATTTTTTTAAATGTTTTATTTATTTTCAAGAGAGAGATAGAGACAGCATGTGCAGGGGAGGGTCAGAGAGAGAGGGAGACACAGAATTTGAAACAGGCTCCAGGCTCTGAGTTAACTGTCAGCACAGAGCCTGACACAAGGCTCGAACCCATGAACTGTGATATCATGACCTGAGCTGAAGTTGGATGCTTAACTGACTGAGCCACCCAGGCGCCCCTAATTATCACTTTAAATATACAAAGAATATTAGGTACAATTTATTACCTAACTCATGATGAAAGACTTCCAGAAAACCAAGATAGTAAGGAAACTTCTAACTTGGCATAAAGTATTAAAAGGAAAAAAATTAAACACAGCAAACATTATAAAATTTTACTTAAAGACAATCAATAAGAAATAAGAAATGGAGAGATATCTTTGTTCAAACACTGAGGGACTCAGAATCATTAGATGTCAATTGCCTTCAACTGATATCTATATTCAATGGAATTGCAGTCAAAATCCCAATGAGAGTTTTATGCTTCAAAAGCAGAGCTAAAGTTTATACACAGGAGCAAAAGGGCCAATAATAGCAGAAACATTCTTTAAGAAGAAAAAAATGAGGGAATTTGGATTGACAGATATCAAAATTATATACAAAGTTTTGGTTATTAAAACAATGGAATACTTATGCAGGGAAAACAGAACCACGTATATAAGGAAGTTCAGTATAAACTCTTTTTTTTAAATGTTTTTAATGTTTATTTATTTATTTCTGAGAGAGACAGAGAGAGAGAGAGGCAGAAAGAGAATCTCAAGCAGGCTCTGCACTGTCAGTACACAGTGCACAGTGCACAGTGCACAGCCTGACATGGGGCTCAAATCCGGAAACTGAGATCATGACCTGAGCTGAAATCAAGAGTCAGATGCTTAACTGACCGAGCCACCCAGGTGCCCCTCGGAAGTTCAGTATAGCACTGAAGTGGTATTACAGGAGAGTAGGAAAGGATAGATTTCCCCATAAATGGTGCTGGGGAAAGTGATTATTCATATGAAGACAAACACAATTTGATGATCTGTATAACACGCGTAGAGTTAAATCCCAGGAGGATTCAATATCTACATACAAAAAATAAAATATATAAAAGTTTAAAATATAGGAACATATATATGTATTCTTGAAGAAAGAGATTCCTTTAACAAAATGTAGAAAGCAATACCCATAAAAGATTTGTAAATTCAATTTTGTTAGTTAAGAACTCCTATGCATCTACATATCTGTCAAGCTTAGTATCCAAAATAAAGAATTTGTAAAAGTTATTAAATAGATGAAAGAAAGAAAGAAAGAAAGAAAGAAAGAAAGAAAGAAAGAAAGAAAGAAAGAAAGATAGATAGAGAGGTAGATGTGTATACAACCATGCTTAAAATGGATGAAGACCATACAATGCATTGTGGGGAGATGAATCACAAACATTTAGTTTATATTGCTGTCCCATTAGCAATCAAAAATAACATCATCTTTTTAAACATATCATGTAATAACCCACCAGACTGGCAGAAGTTTAAAACTCTGAAAATGCAATGGGATGTTGGGCAACGGAAAGTCCAATCCTCTGTTGACAGGATTTATACTGATACAACTGTTTAGAAGGCATTTTATCATTGTCTCACAAAGTAGTTAAACTTGTATATACCTCACATAGTCCAGATTGTCAGGTCCTCTGGCTACCCACGTAGCGCACCCTGGAGGTGAGCTGCTGCTCAGATAAACAGGCTCCATACATGCTGATGGCTTTTAAAGCATCTGCCAGGAGCTGCCTTTGCCTATGGGTGGATCAAGCTGGAAGTAGCAAGGTGTTCATCCCCACTTCCTGCCCCTGAGCAATCCTGAGCCATGAGGGACAGGAAATGGGGAATAAATAGCCCAGCTTTCTCACCCTTGAAAGGACAACTTTGAGCTAAGTTTGACAGTCTGTCAAAAGTCCTCCATGGAACTGCATTCTGGTTGCCCACAATAGTGACCTCTTCTTAATCCACCATTTATAGGCCTTCCTTCTTTCCCTGTCTCATCTCCTTATTCCCTTCCTGTGCTTCCTGGAATAACAATTCAAACAAACTCATGCATCCAAACCTTCATCTCAAGATCTGGATTGTTGGAATTCAGACTAAAGCACTCCATGATATAGCAGATCCACTCCTAGAAATGTACCCTAGAAAAATACTCGCATGCCTGCACCAGCATATAATTATAATACTCTTATAGCAGCACGGTTTGTGATAAGAAAAAAAATGTAGTAACTAAATGCTCATTAATAGAAGAATAGATAAATAAATTGTGATGTAACCATTTCATGAAATACCATACATGAATAAAAATAAGTGAACTACAGCCATATTAACTGACCTCAATAAATTTTGAAAACATAATGCTGAGCAGAAAAAGATGCAAAAAATACACACTGTATTTTTGTTAAATTCGAAAACAAACTGAAGGGTCTACTAGCAAGGGTTTGTAAATATATATAGTGCAATGTTAAAGCAAAGGAGAAAAATGATAATAAACCAAAATCCAGTTCAGTAATTTACCATGGAGAGGGAGGCCAGGGAGTGGGTGGAGGAAGGAGTCCATGATAGCCACCAAACATTGGTAGATCATATTTCTTAGGTTACGTTGTAGGCTCATGGGTGCTTGTTTGAATATCATGCTTCATGACTCATATGCTTATTAATAAATTTTTTTGAAAACCTGAAGTATATCTCAGATACAATAAAAATGCTTATTAAATCTCATGTTTTATTTTGTGGAAAGTATATGATTTAAAACACTAAAATACATCAATTGGTTGAGAGATATGATTATTATACACAAAAGCTTTATATATTTTAATGGACTTTCCAGCTCATGTTTCACATTCAGCAATATCTGTAAAGTTTATGAAGACTCCTTAAGAAGGAAAAATGTTTTTTATACATTTCCACTGTTTCCCTAGGTTTCCTTGAGTAGAATTTTAATGTGACAACTTAGATCTCTCAAATCAACAGCTGGTTCAATACCCCATAGATGTTCCAATAAGCAATAATATGTCCAAGTTAGTGATAATACATTTTGATTTCTTTTATTTTTTAGTTCTATATGATCTTAACGTAACTTTACCATACCTAAAATTTATGTGACATCACACATTGTGGTACTAAAATCACACAGAGCAAAATAACATACACCTTATGTGAAGGGTGCACCTTGGCAGCGAATTTTCTTTTCTTCTCTTTTTTGACTTGAGTGTATGTGGTATTAGAATAATCATTTTTATGTCTTATATAGTAAAAGTTCCCATATATGTTCATTATGGCTATATATTAGCAAGCCAAAAAAATATCTGATCTAACTTTCTAAATTTGAATAAGTTTAAAAAATCTGTGATTTTACATAGTGAGAATGAAGCCTAATCCTGCATCCAAAAGCAAGTGGGTCAAGTTACATGGGCCTTTGGTGGAAAGAGTAGGTACGATTTAAAAAAACACTACCAGGGCTCCTGGATGGCTCAGTCAGTTAAGTGTCCGACTTCAGTTCAGGTCATGAACTTGCGGCTAGTAAGTTCTAGCCCTGTGTCAGGCTCTGTGCTGACAGCTCAGAGCCTGGAGCCTACTTTGAGTTTTCTGTGCCTCCCATTCTTTCTGCTTCTCTCTAGCTAGTGCTCTGTCTCACTCTCTCTTTCAAAAATGAATGTTTAAAAAATTAAAATTAAAAAATTAAAAAATGTTACCTGTGTGATCTTCCAAAATACTGTTACCGTTTATAAAAAGTCATTCAGTAAGCCATTGAAATAAAATATGTCTTGAAAGCCTGTATCTTACAATGGTAAGATAAAAATGCATAAAATAAAAGAGATGTACCTACCTAGAAAATAGACCTAGATACATCCTTGTTTCTGTAATTAGATCTACAAATAATTAATTCAAAATGATTCAGCAAAGGATTAATATAGACGGTGAATCCTGGATGTGATGATAAGGCCAAGAAAATTAACTAGAAAGCACAGTTACTCTGCATTGACTTAGCACAAGCTAATCACAGCAAACTTGTCCCGATTTTCCATTTTTATATAAAATGGAAAATGCAAACACAACCAGTATTTGCAAACAGAGAAGTGCCTGTCCACGTTGAGAAGTCTACAAATGGGGTGAAAGATACCACTGGAAGTATCACAGCACCTTATCATTGTTTTTCTTTGTGCTTCAGATGCATACATCTTGATTTCTAAGGAGAGGGGAGATTTAGATTTAGTATTTCTTTTCTACCATATTTCTGACCCTTCAAATGGGTATTTTTGATGTTAGAAAAGACAGACAAAACAAAGAAAGAAAAATTGTTTCGATGTAGGAATATCCTTTGTTTGATATGCCAAATCTCTGTTAATAAGTACCCAAAACTTTGGATAATGGTGAGAAAGACAATTTTTATTGTGTGCTTATATTATGCCAAGAATTGTAAGACAATAACTACATTTCTTTTCTCTTTCTAAAACATTTTTTGGTAAAAAATCTGGATCCTGAAGCAACACAATATCAACAAAAATGTCTTGTATTCACATAAAGCTTTCATAACTTAATAAGCCGTTCTTCTTACCTAGGGAGAAGGAAACCAACATTTACTGTGTGCTAATTAAATGCAGTTCAGAGCATGGAGGTTTTTATACTTAAAAAATTTACTCCTTATGATATATTTAAGAGACAGATATAATTTATCCCATATTTCAGATAAAAAAACCAGATATTAGAAAATATGAATGGCTTGTCCAAAGTCACAGTCAGGAAATGTCGAAGCTTTGTTTCTAAGTCCGAACTTACTCTGCTGGGTAGCCTCTATTCTGAGTGGGCTGTGTCATGTGGTAGCTATTAAGATACCCAACATCTGCAACTTGTAAAATGGCAACACTGCAGGGTTTTGTTGTCCAAGTCTCTGTTTTTGGCATCAGACGCACCCTGCAACCTTGGTCCATTCCATTCTACGTGTGCCTACAGTAAAGGAGTTCATAACAATTACAACTATGAATTCAAAGAAGGAGATACTCCTTATTTTCAATTGTTTTGCAGATGAGATTCCTGTCTCTTGGGGTAATGACACTGACCCATAATAAAGTTATTCCAATCAATTAAAAGCCCACACTAGTGGAAATGAGCAGATAGTAGCCCTAAAAGAGAAAAACCTATAAACAGGAGAAATAAACAGCCAGGATCTATCACTGAAAATACGAAAGAATTTGAGACAAAGGGAACTTGTAGAATTCCTATTAAATAACAACTGAAAATGAATAAGTCTAGAAAATAAAAGACAAGGCTTTGGTATTTCAGGAATTGTGCTCCCATTTTTAGGGCAAATTCTCTTACAAATTTACCTGCAAGTCATAGATCTCCAAATATTCATTAGAACGGCTTTGAGAAGACTCTATCCACTTCTCCAACCAATATCCATACTTAATTTGGTCCAATTCAAAGGCTATTTCCTGTACAAGCACAGAAAACAGGAAAACAAAATCTCTTTTCATAAGACTTTACCACAGAAATGACGTTGAGACATCCTGCCCCAGACAATGTCCATTTGGTCCTGGAACGTACTTAGTTCTCCCAGTTAGTAAGACTTATTTCTTTCTCTTTATCTAGTTGGTTTTCCCTAATGTGGAGGTTTCTAGGAAGTAAACTGACTCTGATGCTAAAAATATTTCCTTTCACATTTCCCTGAATTTAACCTCAGGGTACACAGGACTGCACCATAAAACTCAAGTTCACAGATGTACTTAAGTGTTATCTGCTCTGCCAAGTACGTACAAGATTTTGAAAGAAACAACTGGTACATTTTTTTTAATTGCTTATATGTTTGATGAACCATACTTCGACTGGAGAAGATGGAGTGGGATGAAATGATGAAAGACAGGAACCACAGAGGCTGAAAAGTGACCTAGAAATCTTAATTTTAGCAATCATGGCTGTGGCCGTATTCAAGTTTACAGCAGCAGGGGTGAAATTATAGTACAAATTACCATGCTAGGCTAGAGAAATTATTTTCCACTGCATGGTTATTAAGTGATAGATAAATAAATAACACTGTGGGACTGATTGACAAAATATAAGTGACCTAAAAGCTAAAAGGGGCACCATGCAAATAGTACTGTGCAATTGCTAGGCATTTTAAAAGTGAAATGAAATTTGTCACAGTAGAGAAATCTTAAAATGGTATCTCAAGCCATTGCCAAAGTCGTTCACAGGAGTCATTCTAAGGAATTTGCAGCTAAAAAACCCCAACATGTATTGGTGTTTATTTTTATTTTTGAAGACCACTAATGACCCATGGTGAGTAGAGCCGTGTGGCAGAATTGTTCTTCAAATACTGAATTTCAGCAATTTTAAGAGGCTTTGCCTTCCACACTTTAACATCTTTGATATCTGCAATATATTAGTGTAGCAAATCAACACGTGTTCACTTTCAACTTACACAATGATTTCTTAGATTTGATGAAATATGCTAGTAATGACATGTGCATGTACTCTTCTTTTTCACTGTTAAAAGTAGAGACAATCTCATTAGCATCAAAGGTAAAAAATCTATTGCCACTGAAGACAGTGTGTCCATGCGTTGCACGTGGCATTCAGTGTCTACAGGCTTTGTTAGCTGACAGAGCTCCCTGGCTCCAGACAACCTTGGGATGCAATGACATGACAAACAGCAGTAGAGAATGGAACTGATGTTCACTTTTCAAAGTGCCATTCCACTGGATTATAAGGATAACCTCTTGATAAAGCACCCAGTTGATGCTGTTAAGCAATTTGTGTCACCTTTTCAAATTTGCTGAGTCTCAGTACCATCCAATGATAGCAAATCTTCTTTGTAGATGATATAGCATCTGAATTTAACCAGTGTATCTTTGGTTTAGTTTATTGGTAAACAAGTGTTTGGGTACTCCAAAGACAAAATGTCTCCTATTATCTCTTTCAACTAAAGCTAAAGTCCCATAGGGACACAAGACAGATTCATATGTATTCAAAATTGTACAATATTTGCAAAAAAAAAAAAAAAAGAGAGAGATAGAGAGAGAGACAATAGATCAACCCTACAACCTAGCAATTGCTCTACTGTATATTTATCCAAAGGATATAGAAATGCTGATTCAAAGAGGCACATGCAACACAATGCTCACAGCAGCTCTATCGACAATAGTTAAATTACAGAAAGGGCCAAAATGTCCATCGACTGATGAATGGATAAAGATGATGTGGTATATATACACAATGGAATATTACTCAGCCATTAAAACAAATGAAATCTTGCCATTTGCAACAACATGGATAGAACTAGAGTGTATCATGCTAAGCGAAATAAGTCAGTCAAAGAAAGACATATATTGTATGATTTCACTCATATTTGGAATTTAAGGAAAAAAACAGATGAACATCGTGGAAGGGAAACAAAAATAAGATAAAAACAGAGGGAGGCAAACCATAAGAGACTCTTAATCAATATAGAGAACAAACTGAGGGTCGCTGGAGGCACGTTGGGTGTGAAGATGGGTGAGGGGAATTAAGGAAGACACCACGTGGGATGGGCACTGGGTGATGAATATATGTAAGTGATGAATCACTAAATTCTACTCCTGAAATAATTATTACACTATATGTTAACTAAATTGGATTAAAAAAAAGAAGATGCAATGGATCAAAGATTAGTCCTCTGGGCTATAGAATAAGTACATTTATTAAAACCCACCTTTAGTAATGGCTTTCTTTGTGGCACCTGGGTGGCCCAGTCAGTTAAGTGGCTGACTTCAGCTCTGGTCATGATCTCACGGTTGGTGAGTTTGAGCCCTGCATCAGGCTCTATGCTGACAGCTCAGAGCCTGGAGCCTGCTTCTGATCCCATGTCTCCCTCTCGCTGATCTTTCCCCACTCATGCTCTATTTCTCTCCGTCTCAATAATAAATTAAAAAAAAAAACATTAAAAATTTTTTAAAAAAAGTATTGGCTTTCTTTGTGAACTAAAACCTTCACTTCTGATGGAAGTATTCATATGGCTTTGCCACTCCAGAATCAGGAGCAGTGGAAGTATTTCATTAATTTGTCACAATGTGGAAGTCCCAAAAAGTCAAAATTACCAATTGTACCAACCATAATAAAATACTAATTTTGGATTAAAAACCCACAAATATCTGAAGGACAAGGCATGGGATGAAATCATACGTGTCAAATCATTTTCGTTAACTAGAGAATACACATTATTTTCCACAGTCCAGCCATTTTCCTTTCTCAGCCCCTGGAGGACAAGCCTGTCTTCAGGTTGAGTGTGTGTCTGAACCAAGGGACAATCCTACAGCTACACAGAGGTGGCTCCCTGGAGAGCAGGGCATAGATCAAAAGTACCTGACCCCAGGTCTGGTACTTTTGATTATGACCTCACACTTTGGGATCTGGAAACACATATCAGTTTTGTCCACATGCAAAAATGTAGAATATTTAAGCAGGTCGCACATTTGCTGCCTTTGAGCTCCTTCTTGTAGAACCAGGAATAGATTTTTAATAATTTATAACTTTCAGCCTCACCTCATACCCCTTGTATTCTTTCCTATTATTTACCCACAAATTGTTTTCTCAACAAAACGTTTAAATGCATTTTCTTGAGAGATTATAGCTTATTATTAGTGTCAATTCTCCCACTCTCAAGGAAAACGTTCAATTTGCTGTTGGGAATGACACAATTTACTGCAATTCAGGAAGTGCATAATGATGGATAACGCTTCAGAGGACAGCCCCGGAGCAGCGTCCTGCCCCTCGTGGTGTGTGAGTCTATATTTGACACACAAGCTGAGATGGGCACATATTTTGGGTTTGCAACACTACACCTAACTTCCTTATTTAATGTGAAAATAAAACTTCTAAAAATTAGTTTTGAATCAGCTGCTAAGAGCAAATCTTAGTAGAAATCAGTAGAAATCAATCTTCTCCTTGAAGATTGTCTTCAGTTCTACCTCCTTCTACTTCATGTTTTGCGTTCTTTTCTTTCTTGCTGTGTAGTGACCACATTCCTCTCAAATGCCCAATGCCTTCATTCTTTCCACGACTAATCCAGTTTCCTACCTCACTTACCAAGGCTTCCCCCATCCTCCATATCAATGTTTAGAAATCCTTTGCCATGTCCTCTGAGAGCTCTGATTTCCTACTAGTTAACTGGAGAAATTCATCAGTTATAATAGTATGATGTCTATTAACACCCACTCTTGTATAGTGTAGTTAACCAGAATCTATAGTCATATTTTATGTTTGAATCCACAGCACCAATACTTAGAGGACTCTTGGTTCACATCAAGTGCAAACTGCTTCTCTGCAGATGACACACTAGAATAGGGCATTTGCTTAAGATGTGGCTTTAATATAGAATCGTCATGGTATTTGTAAGTCTGTAAGCATGACAGTAAGCCACAGAATCTCCCGTCTAGCATGCAAGCAGCTGAATAACCACTAGACTGGTAATTAAGACAAAAGAAGGATGTTCTTACAGAAGAACCAAAGATTCCAATTGCACCAGACTCAGTTCATAGGTTTCAGTAACTATTTTCTACACTTTCCAAATATTTTCTTTTCGAATATTTTGTGTCACAATTTCTACAAGCACATAAATGTCCCAGAAAATAGAACACTTTTTTGCATTCATCTATCAGTCCCAGATTGGACCTTACATCTGGAAGTTTGTTTATTTATTTGTTCGTGTGTGTATCAAAACAACACATGCTTATAGTTTAAAAAGGAAGACAGAAAGAATACAAATCACACTAAAAATCTTATAATGAAACGTTAAGTAAGCTCTGCCTTCTCCTCCCCGATCTTAAATCCCACTCCCTAAAAGCATGCTTCTATGTAATAATTATTTCTTTTAGATATTATTGCTGACTTCTTGTTTAAAAAAAATGAGAAAAAAAATCATCTCATTCCAATTATCTACATTCTTCCTCCGCATTTTTGGTTGAGACATTATTAAACATTTAGTTTATTTTGACCTTGAAACGTTGTCTCCCGTTGAGCCAGGTAGCATACTGCTTTCTGTTCTTCTGTAACTACTACTACTTGTCCTCTTTTTCCTGATTCTTTTGTTTTTCTCTCTACCTTGGTACACTTTCTTCTCACCTTCCTTTTCCTCTTCCTCTTCCTTCTTTTTACTTTTCAGGAGTTAGCAATTACCTTTTAATAATTATGCTAGTTTTCTAGATACCTATAATAAGTATTTTCCAAAATTTGTGTTAGATAACTATTCATTTTTCTTTGACTATTCCTTTTATTGGCTTTTTTTTAGTTAATATTCTCTTCTTTCTATTCTAATATTAGTGACTGTGTTTGAAATTTCCTCCTACTGCCTGGATAGTCTCTGTTTCTTTAGTCCTTTTTTACAGTATTTGCTTATTTGGGTTTCTGTCTTTCAGGTTAGAGCCTTTTCTATAATCTATGATGATCTTGGCTGCAATTTCTATTAAAGAATAGGCTATATGAAGATAACTAGAACCCATACTAACATCATACTCAGTGGTGAAAAAACTGAGAGCTTTTCCTCTAAGGTCAAGAAAAAGACAAGAAGATTCATTGTCACCACTTGTATTGAATATAGTAATTGAAGTCCTAGCCATAGCAATTAAGCAAGAAAAAGAAATAAAAGGCATCCAGATTGGTAGGGAAGAAGTGAAACTTTTACTATTTGCAGAAGGCATGATTCTAAATATAGGAAACCCTAAAGACATCACACACAAAAAAAAAAAACCCTACAAGAACTGATAAATAAAATCAGTAAAGTCACAGATTACAAAATGAATACACAGAAACCCATTGCATTTCTGTACATTAATAATGAAGTTGCGGAAATAGAAATTAGGAAATCGATTCCCTTTATGATTGTACCAAAGAGAACAAAATGACTAAGAGAGGGGAAGAAGATTACTGGAAATGTCTATTACACATACAGAATGTGTTATTGGTTAGCTGTGCCCTAGAATGATAAAAACATACAATGGCATTTTTATGGAGACATGTAAATATTTCTGTGGTTCTCCTCTAGGCCAACTCAGTTTTGCCGAAGAAGAATCCTTGCTACCATTATGAAAACCCCAACCACCACCGAACTGATGTCCTCAAATACAGGGTATCACTAGATCAATTTTCCCAGAACATAAAGTTACAGTCTGTTGCAGTGTTTGGGGAAGGTTTGTAATTGCTTGTGTGGAGAGGGAGAGGTATCTGTGTATCTAAACATTCCTTATATGGGTGTCCAGTCAATCCCTCTAGATTCAAGCTTGAGGCTCCTGCCCCTTTCTAGTTCACCAACTTCTTCCTACACCAGAGCCTTTCTGTGACTCTGTGGGGTGGATTACCCTGATTTTTTCTGTGCAGAAATGTGAGTTTCTTTTTTTTTCTTTTTGTGTTTTTGTGATTTTTATGGGTTTTTTTTGTTGTTGTATTTTGCTTTGTTTTTAGTTTATTTATTTTGAAAGAGAGAGAGAAAGAGAATGTTGGAGTGGCAGAGAAAGAAAGAGAGAGAAATCGGCAGCCTCTGCATGTCAGCACAGAGTCCAGTGCAGGGCTCTCTCACAGACCATAGATCATGACCTAAGCTGAAATCAAGAGTCAGGTGCTTAATTGACTGAGCCACCCAGGCACTCAGAGTTTCACGTGTTTTATTCAGCTATGGCAGTTACTAATCTTCAGTCTCTTCTCAAAATTAGGTATTTTCTCTTAATAACTCTTGTCTCTTCATCGATGCTTTTTGTCCTTGAGAGTTTACTCT